>OU830592.1:79656131-84591131 GCA_917563855.2 Limnephilus lunatus
GAAAGACGCGTCCTACATGATCTGAGCAGCATGGGAAAGTGTAAAAGAGCACTTGAAAGAAGCATGGAATAAAGTGTATAGTGGAAATTCTCAAAGTGTATGTGTAAATGAGAAACAGGAAGATATGTCTGAAATGATAGATATGCTAAAAAAGCTCGATTGCCACGAATGTGATGAAGAAGAGGTTCAACAATGGATGGATATCGACGATGAAGATCCCGTTCTATTATTGAAAGCGGGTAGGCTTGCTTCTGAAGATGAACATTGAAGATTTTATTAGGCGTTAATTTTGCACTTTTTTTGTTTAATTCCTATTTGTCAAAAGATATAAATGTAAATATGGTTTTCATTCACCTGTACTTACAAATATGTATGGCTCGATTATTCGAAAATACAGGTTTTCCGAATGCCCGTGTCCCCCAATTAGTTCGGATAATTGATGCTGTACTGTAGGTACTCTTTGATTAATTATGTCTTACTCCGCTTGCTCGTTAATCCGGAATATTTTGTATTCAAACAGTATTTGTTAGTTTCAAAAATGAGCATTTATGTCACGGGAGAAAAAAAAAAATGCAAAAAATTTGCATTTAATATTTTAATTTTGTTAAAATTAATTCGCTTACGCGGTTACGCCATTTTGTATGTACCGTTTTTATTTCATAGACAATCAATCATAATTAGACAAACCCGCTAGGATAAACCCTGCCTTGCCCTCAAACCATTCAAAACCTGGGATGTTTTTTAAAATTATGATGACGTGAAGCTTTCGTAGTTTAACCTAAACCTAAAAAAGGAATATTCTGTATTATCCGTGCATCAAACTTCGACAACACGAGCGTTCCGTATTATCCGTGAGGTGGACTTATGCATATTTACCCTTTTTTGTTTTTATTTTGATGAGAATTTATTTTATAAGATTGGTACTTCGGTAAATGTTCCGCTATTGAGTCCACGCTCAAAACACACTTTAAAAAATTAAAATAAATTGTACTAGGTAGATAATAGTTAGTAATAAGTAATTCAGTAACCGAAAATTAAAAATATTGCATTTTAATGATAATTTTGTTAACTTTAAAAATGCGAAATGTCATTTTTCAAGGACCGCCATGTTATTAATTACGACGATGAAATATGCACTTTTAAAAGGAAAAATCACTCTCTGTCAGTTACACAATAATAAGTACGAATTTCAATCTTCGAAAATGATAAATAATGCGTATTAATCATTATTTTGTTAGGTTTCGTAAATTCAAAAAATCATCACTTATTACGTGTGCATGACGCGAGACGCAAGCCTATATGAAATGTGAAACGTTCCTTAAATATACCAAACCACCCACAACTGTTCCATGTGAAACATATTTTACATGCAATTTGGAAATGAGCCAACCTAAAAATAAAAAAAGCATTCACGAAACGAGTAGCTAAAAGCGATACATAGACGATATTATTACAAAAGTACCTGATTTGCCAAATTACGTATGTAATTATTTTAATACCTAAAACGAAAATAAATAAAAGAACACGCACGCGTTTTTCTTTTCAATAACACCCAAGTTTTGAAAGGTTTGTACTGCAAGTAGGATTAGTATTATAGACAAGTTTGTACCTGTATTTTATAACAGAAGAACATGGAAAGAAATGTATTAGAATTATTATACATACCCGCTAGACAAACCCTGCTTTGCCAAACAAATCATTCAAAACCTGGGATTTTTTTTAAATTATGATGACATGCGAGTTTATTTTAGAGAATTTATTTTATAAGCACTAAATTATAAAGTACTTATAAAATAAATTCTCTAAAATAAACTCTAAACAATTTCGGTAATTATTTTTTATAAATAATACACTCACTTTTGTATAAAGGGGCACTTTCTTTTGTATCACAAACCATGTTACACAAACCTAGCGTAGCCGCTAAACTACTTGAAAACTGGGATGTTTTTCTTGCCTTGACGCGAGCAGGCAGTATAAAGGGGCACTTTCTTTTGTATCACAAACCATGTTACACAAACCTAGCGTAGCCGCTAAACTACTTGAAAACTGGGATGTTTTTCTTGCCTTGACGCGAGCAGGCGGTATAAAGGGGCACTTTCTTTTGTATCACAAACCATGTAACACAAAGCCGCTAAACTACTTGAAAACTGGGATGTTTTTCTTGGTAGGTTATTTTACAACAATTAATTGTTATTATATTATTTGAAACAACTGGTTACGTAAATGTTTTTGAATTTTTAGGTTGGTAGTGTGTATTTACAATTTGCGTATTGCAGTTTCACACGGCACAAGAATGGCCTTCTTATTTAAAAAGATGGCGGTCCTTGAAAAATGACATTTCGCATTTTTAAAGTTAACAAAATAATCATTAAAACGCAATATTTTTAAATTCCGGTTACTGAATTACTTATTACTAACTATTATCTACCTAGTACAACTTATTTCAATTTTTTAAAGTGTGTTTAGAGCGTGGACTCAATAATGGACGGCGGTCCTTGAACAATGACATTTCGCATTTTTAAAGTTAACAAAATAATCATTAAAACGCAATATTTTTAAATTTCGGTTACTGAATTACTTATTACTAACTATTATCTACTTAGTACAACTTATTTTAATTTTTTAAAGTGTGTTTTGAGCGTGGACTCAATAGCGGAACATTTACCGGTACTTCTGACAAATGTCATATTTGACTGTCTATTAGTTAAAAAGTAATATTCCGTATTATCCGTGCATCAAACTTCGACAAAACGAACGTTCCGTATTATCTGTAAGGTGGACTCTATGCATATTTACCCAATTATATATATAATATATATATATATATATATTCTTCATATATTATATATATAATCATTCTTCAATTATATATATATTCTTAATTACTTGTAGTTAGAAAAAGTCTGTCAAATAAGAGTAGAAAATAAATAAAATGGAACTAAGAAATTTTTAGGCTGGCAACACCAATTTATCTGTCAAATATTCTTTAAAATTGCAATGACACAGAAAATTCAAAACACTGTATACACATTTAAAAAAAAAAAAAATTGTTCTTAAAATAAATAAATTAATCGAATAAGCACTATTGTGAAGGTACCTACTAAATTACATAAATTTGATTAAATTGTGTTTTACAAAGTGATTGGCTTTCATTTAATTTAACTTAGATTTGAATAGTAATTCCGAAATTTGATGGAGAATTCTTTTCTTCTTTTTAAAGTTCAATTGATTCAAAGTTCTTTGATCGCCTATATTTTCCAAAATTCCAGTTTATAAGAATTCTAGTCAACGCTAGGTACTTAAGCTAGTATTAAATAAATGTGAGCAATTTCTAAACTGTGCTTTATATTTCATTATTTTAACACAAAATTGCAAAATGTTATTCTTCATTATGTTAACACAAAATTGCAAATGTATAATAATAATATACCTAAATGCAATTCTAATTTTGAGATCAGTGGTTGAATCTATATAGCAATGAAAAAATATTTTTTTCACTTGCCTTTTTAATTTTTAATAAAAATGTAGGTTACACAGCTTTACATTAACACCATGGTTATATTTTTAGTATTGCCATTTGGGCAACGGTGGCGCCCTCATTTATTTTCTACTCTTATTTGACAAACTGTAGTTTCAACTACCTAATAGTTCCAGATACAGGTGTGTGAAGTTCTGTGCTGGAGGGAAAACTAAATTATGTAATTAATATTAAAATCAGTTACCTTCCACTCATCAAATTCAATTGCCATTGCTTCATATTTAAAATCTGGCAACATTTGTGAAAGATGATTGGCTATGTAACACACATGACTAAAGGCTGCATGCTTTTTGTAACCACCAATCAAAAATAATACCATTGCTGTCATCCAAAATTTAACAAAATGTCACCATCTTTGTGTGGGTTTTGAAATTGGAATACATAATTACATATTTGTAAATATGCAGATGAAAAAGCAAGTTCCTACCTGAGAAATTGTTCCAACTTTCTTCTCCTTAAATATCCAGGTACTTGACTACCGATGAAGATTATTGAAAAAAAGGGAAACAAGTAACATGACAATTTATTTTAAATAAATACAGGTTCATCAATGAGATTAAAAGCGCCATTGATTTATATATTATACAGAATACATATACATACATAAATTAAACAAACATGCAGATGGTATTTTTTTTAAATATACTAATTCTGTACCCGAGAAGCATACGGATGAAAATCCAAAATTTAAAGAAATGAGTTTTTTAAGCAGACTTGAACTAAATTATCGTATATATGTTTATCAGTGACAGAAAGATACAAATCCTATCATGAAGAAAAATAGGATTTTCAAAAATGTACACGGATGCAACTACCTTTGATGCAACAACTATCTTAGAAGCAGAAAGATGTAAATGGACTTGCATCTTTATGATTTAGTTGCATTTTGAGTATCATAACTCAAATCCTACGGATTATGTAGTATTATGACGCAAATTATACATTACTACGCTTTGTATGGAAGTAAACAATTTTCAAACATTGATCCTTTCATAATACACCACATGTCATAACAAAATATTCCATTTCATTTTGAAGCAGGACTCAAGTCCGTGTTTTTGTTTGACTCAAGTCAGCGTTTTTTTAAACAATATTTTTAAAGGCTTTACATATAAAATATTTATTTTATTTAAACATTTATAACAAAACTAATTTATTTAATTACTAGCTTTTACCCCCGGCTTCGTTCGCATATTCGCCCCCCTCCCCCCTCCCCTTTCCACAATCAATCAACAATGAAATACGCGCCGTTTCGCATTCATAATATTAGTATAGCTGTTGGCTTAGGTCAAAATGTAGATTAGTACCTATTTTATATTTGTACACTAAATATTCATATTAGAATACTTATATTTGAATTTTTCCTATCAAAGAAATCTCCATAGTAACCTAAACCAATAACAAAATGACAGACCACGTCAAACATTTACTTAGCAACACGTTTTGCCAATAAACGTATAATAAATAATTTCATAACGCCACAGCTTATTCATATCGCCAGAGCTTACCAATATATATAGCCTATATTACTCGCAAATAATGTAACTCTCGATTAGTGAAAGAATTTTTAAATTCCATTCGGTATTTATTGCGTGAAAGAGTAACAAACATCCATCCATCCATACATACATCCATCCATCCATACATACATCCATCCATCCATCCATACAAACATTCGCATTTATAATATTAGTAAGATTACTTTTTTTGTTATCTATCAGCATGCTTATCCGAAGAAGTTATGCGACCATAGTTACAGAAAAAACAGTTGGCTCTCCTGAACATTTACCTTTTTGGACTGACTTGCATCCATATGCTTCTCGGGTATAGAATTAAAGACAGCAGGATTACAGGGTGACCAGTATTTAGGCTGAGGTTACAAAACATGGAAAAATTTAAGTGAAAAAAAATCATACTTTTTCAAATTTCCATGCAAACTTGTTGGCTTTTTTAAAAATAGCTTTAAATACCAACCAAACCCCACACTTAATTGGGAAAATATAAAGATAAAATTAAAAAATAATTAGGAAAATATATACAATGAGATATAAATGAACAACAAAGACTTTAAAAATACTAAATTCCAATATTGTAATCATGCTTTGCTTTTGATAACTTCATGCACACAAATGAGCCATTAGTACCTCCCACACGCACACTTCGGAGCGACCGAGTCCCGCACCACTTCAGGCCGCCGCGCAGAAAAGACTCACAGTGAACTGCGCTGTAAACCTATCGGTCTTTACTTTTCTGAGCGGCGGCCTGAAGTGGCGCGGGACTCGGTCGCTCCGAAGTGGGCGTGTGGGAGGCGCTATTGAGTACAAACACAGAATTTCTTTCATATTATTAATATCATACGAGTTGTTAACTCTTAAGTTAAGTATGTTTTGTTGAATTCAGTTATTTTTTAATGAAGTTAAGAGTAGTATATAGACATTGTTCAGCCCTGGAATCAAAATCATGGATCTCACTCAATAAATGTGTCAATAATGGCTTAATTCTTGTTGTACTTTGGCTCTCTATTTATTTATATCTCAAGTATGTATGAATATATAACTTTTACAGAATAAAGGTTAAAAGATAAAGAATAATTTAAAAGATAAATAATAAAATAATTACATATTATATAAAGCCATGTGAGATAGAAGAAAAGGTTTGATAATTAAATATAATCAACTATTATCTCGTCCCCGTTCAAACAAAAGTCACCATATGCAAAAATCTAGTGTACATATTTGGGAGTTAAAACTCAATATTAAAATATTGAGACGAAAGAAAAAATTAGGTATGTACATAATATTAAGTTTTATTAACATTTTTTGTAAATTCCATCTAAAGTACACAACTATTATTTATACTCGTACTCAACCAAGTTCTTCCTTAACTTGCGTTAACTCAAAACTGTGTTTTTGAAGTTGATGACTTTTGCCATGCAGACAATGTATTACATAAAGAACTGAAGAGACAGAGAACTATACTCCCACGAAAATATTAACTTAAGAAGATTCAGTCCCGATACTCACAATGTCAGACACCAAATTAAACAAAATCAGCTCAAGTCGTAATGGTCAATTTGATACAGGACAAATTAAAGATATAAAATAATGCCTGCATGCTTAAATTAAAATAAGGTATAATAATATGTACACATAATATCTATTTATAGAGAAGAATAAAGAAGAGTGTCTGTGGCGGACACCGAGCGGACGGCGTGGATTTGATTTGTATACAAATCTAGTTTTATTCCAAGATTGATGAAATTTTGATCACTTGACCTTCAAAACAAGAGGAAGGTTACTGTTCACCTTAAATTTCGAAAAACTCTCTGTAAAGCACGGGCAATGCCGGCAGGGGCGTGCACAGAAATTTTAGTGAGCTAGAGGGCTGGGACTGGAAAATACAACATTATTGATGTTGTTGTAGTTAAAAATGATTTTTATTTTTTTTCGAAATTTCAATTTTTTGTATGAAGATTTTTATCTAGCGTAGGCATACCTATAGGTATGCCTACCCTGAATAAAAAATCTTCATACAAAATATTGAAATTTCGAAAAAAAAAAATCATTTTCAGCTACAACAACATCATTTACATCTAATTTTTCAATCTTAGCACTCTAGCTCACTAAAAACTCTGTGCACGCCACTGAATGCCGGGGACTTTAGCTTATATATTATAATATTTTTTGCTTAAGTTGAGAGAACCACTTTTACATGTAAAACCTGGGAATGTTAGAAGAGATATTAAATAATAAAAAACCTTAAAAAGGGGAGAGATACATTCTTATAAACAATTACTTGGATCATTTATAAAAGGTTTTAAAACAGCGAGGCTTTATTGAACACAAGGTGTCAAATTTAAAATCACTTTTTTTGTACTTTTAATTTTTTCTAAAGAAAGTAAAAACTTGTTAAAAATATAGCTTAGAATAATTATTACTGTACTGGGATTCATTTTAACTTTTGAAATAAGCTGCAATTTTAATTTTATTCCTCATTATTAAGAGCAGCCTTTTAAAATAAAAATATAAAATAGAAGTAAGAGTTGCTGCAATGTCAGACAACTGGTTGGATAAATTGGAAAGGGCTCATAAAGTAGGAACCTTTAGAAGCATATTCCATGAACTACAAAACTAATAATTAAAACTTCTGTCAAGCAAGCAAATTAATTAATATGCAAATATCACATACATGACGTATAGTTTAAGATATAGTATCTGGGTGTACATATCTTTTCAAGAGGTTAGACAATATTTTGACATGAGATCAATGACGAAATTGGCTCGGGAGTTGTCACCTTATCTGCAATAACAAAATCCAACAAAACGATCCTAAATTAGACTTAATTTAGGGATAAATATGTCAGTTTCAACTTATATGTTGGGTTCATCCTAACTTCACACATTGCGAATTCCAATTTGATTTCAATAAAGTTTTAATTAGGAAATTTAAAAACAAACAAGTGCAGAATTTCCTCTCAGAAGTAACTCTATAGACTCTTGCGGTGGTCGAGGGAGGGAGCGCGTAACAGGAGATTAGGTTTGGAAGAAGGAGCTCGCACGGCCCTCGGCTTTTCCTTGGGACTAAAAAAATCCACCAGACTCTTGAATCTAGATTAACAAAGAAAATTGATTAAATAAATATTATACAATTAAAAATTGACAGATGATTAAAATAAATAAGAATTCTGCTACTTTCCATAGGCACGCGTAAGCATTTTTAAACTGCACTTTTATTATGATTTTTCCTATAGTTTTCAATAAAATGTATATCGAGGCTAGAAAGGAAAAATGGCTACAACGCAGTTCAGCTGTGACACTAAAAATGAACTTACACAATTAGCTATATTGTTTGTTTGTGGTTGTGTTCAAATCAAGTTTTCTAGAGTTTCCTACATGCTCTGGGAAACTCTAGAAAACCTGATTTGATGAATACAAGCACAAACAAACAATGTAGCTTATTGTGTAGGTTCATCTTTAATTTTTCAGCTGTATGGTGCTTAAGCCATTTTTCCTTTCCAGTGTCGATATGTATATACAGAGGTCAATAATATATTACATAATTCCGTACGATAAATAATATTTATCCTTAAAATTCAATGAGACAGTATTCTCCTCCTGTTCACTGATCCAACAACGAAAGTCGTAAGCTAGCTTCAAGTAAAAGCTTATTATGTGAAATGAAGCTTTGCATTAAAGGGACACAAGAACATGCAACAGTTGTTAAATTCATGATAAATGCGGTGATGGTTGGTTATCTTGTTTATTTATGAAAATACATAATATCAAAGGATTATAAAAAAGCAAGAACTTACAACTAAACTGGAATAAATAAGACTTATAAATAAATAAACAATATCAGTTCTCATAAAGATATTTAGATGATACTTATGTTGATAATCTGTCAGCTTTATTCATTATTCTGTGTGGAAATAAGAATAATATGAATGCACAACAGAATTAAAGAAGTATCAACTATTTTAGCCCAGTAAAGTATGGCTTCCAATCTGGGTTCATAAATTCTAATAAAAAAAGCCCTTACAATTATTGATGTCTTTGTGATATCACAGTAAATTAAAATATTGTAATACATACGTAAGTATGTATTGCAAAATTAAAAACACGAGAGAATAGGCACTATGAATAATACATATAATATTCATTTAAAAAAAAATATGGTTTATGAGGAAAACATTGAATGTGGAAGTTTCAAAAACTTCTTAAATAAATTATTCTAGTAGACTTGTTAGGCTCTGTTTTCAGATAATCAGTTTAGCAACTATGGAGATTATGATTTACATGGGAGAATATAAATTTTTCCCGTTCCAAAACATTATTTCCTTCAGTATGATGGAATTTAATTAAAATATTTCACAATGCGGATATTATATTATTTAGTATGTAAAAAGCACAAAACACAACAGTAAAATGAATGATAGTTAATGTACCGGAGGTACAATAGAAGTTCTTGACATAAATAATAATGGGAGAGACTAGAAAAGATTTAACTTAATGTAAAACAATAACAAAGTGTCATCATAGTTTAAAGGAGACAATTAAAATATGCAAGAGATACAAATTAAATATGTAATTCACTTCATTATTTATATCTAATTTTGTATAAATATTTTATTCCTATAAAAAAAACAACACAGCAGAAATAGATTCCTACGTACATAGATTATATTGTGATAATATTACCTAATAAAAATGTTACACAAACACTTTATTATGTCCTTTCAAGTTTAGGCAAAGAATGGGAAAAGTAAATATATTAAAGTAAGGCACACTAACTCTTCGTTAAATTTGGTGAAAATTCCAGAAAAGATAAAAATTCTATAAAATAAAACTACAAAAATTTAGAGTATTAATTATGTTTTACAAGCCTGTCATGGCGTACATTTCATTATCGTGTTACGGAATATCACTTTAAAACGCTAGCATTCTACCAAATCAGATTTTGTGTGACATCCGTACTTCATAATACTGAATAATTTCACTGGAATTATATAGTTGCTAGCCACAACCGATAAAAACTGTGAAATCTTCAGTCTTATCTTAGAATAATTTAAAAATCAATACCATAATGCAGTCCAAAATGCCTTTCCATTGTAAGTTGTTTTATTGTGGCATGCTATAAAGGCTATAGAAGAGAAAGGCATTCAGTTGAATATGTAACTGTGTACATACTTAATTGCAAGCAAAAGCCGCTTTTAACTGAACGTTTCTAAGATCTATGCAAAAAAAAACCTTTTTTTTAGTGATAAATTTTTGGATAATTATGCTGTGTTGCACTTCCTCTTTCTTTAGCCAATGTTTTGGATAGCATTACAGTGTCCATCATCAGGGCAGACGTGATGTGATGGATACTGTATCGCTGCCCCAAACATTGGCTAAAGAAAAAGAAAGCACAACACGGCATAATAACCCAAAAATTAATCATAATAATACTTTTGGCCGCAAAAATATCAAATAATATCTCGATTTTTTGGAATACTTGATAATTCTAAGGCATATCTTAGTTTACACTTATTAACATTTCAGCACTTCGCACTTTATTGATGTAACCACAAGAGGGTTTTATTTAAGTGACATAAGTACATACATAGTATAGACTTTTGTGCGTACATATTTTTAAAATCAATTTTAAGAAACCCAAATGTTAAATAAAAAGAGCAATCGTAGGATAATTTAAATATACTGTGCCACTTTTGCAAACAACTAACTCAAGAGTGCAAATCAACTCATGATTATGTTTTATTAGAAAGACAAAATCTTCTCTAAAAGGAATCTAAATGTAGACTTTTGTGCGACATGTAAAAACCCATACTTAACAAAATATGCAATAATTTTCTAGTAAACTTGTCTAAAAAGTGCTTCTCTAATTATTACTGATTTATTGATACTTTTTTATTAAATTTCACAGCACTGAAAACAATTCAGCGCAATGAAAAAAATCCTAGAAAATAATTGAAATGAACACAAATAGCAGCTTTAAAAATGCAAAGGGAATGTTTTGTTGTCCATCGCTTAAGTTAATTCTCAGTCTTATTTTGAAACACAAAGATAATGATATAAAACACAACATGACCATTACCATAAATATATTAGTTATTTAGTTAATTATTAAATTCATGATGGCAGCGGTGGTGCTCAAGCAATGTTATAAATTAAATATTGTCACAAGACAAGATTTTTATCATGTTAATGTCTCGTCACCGGATATGCAATTAATTTGAATAAAGTGGATGAATTGGAGATAATACAGACAAATTCCGTAAATTCTTTTTGTTACCATCACATGATATTGTTAATGTCTGGTCACCGATATGCAAAAGTGGCTGAATTGGAGAAAATACAGACAATCTCTAAACCTTTATTGTTCCCGTCACATAGTATTGTTAATGTCTCATCACAGTGGATGCAATCAATCGAGGCGGGTCACCCAATCGGAGAGAATGCAGAGATTGTTTTTGTCATCGTCTCGTGGTATTGTTAATGTCTCGGCACCGAGCAAGGCAATCAATTGAGGAAAGTGACACAATCTGAGAGAATATGGACATTCTCTACTAACCTATTGTACAGTTCCCTCCGTACAGTGGCCGTGAACTTGTTGACGAGGCACAGCGTGGCGGCGAGGGCGAACACCAGGTTGTACAAGAGCACGAGCTTGAAGTTACCGAGCCACTCGATTTTTCCAAAGTCACCGAGCAAGTCGAAGTTCGTCACCCCTGGAAGTGAATTAAATATTGTGTTATTTCATGAGACATCAATCATCCCTTTCTAGCCCCAAAGAAACTTATACATATATATTAATGAATATACTTAGAATATCTTAAATTTAAAGGGCCAGCTGCATCGGAAATCGGATGTGAAATTTCAATTTAGGTGGTGATATATCAAACTTTTATGAGTTTAAAGCAGTGCTTCCCAACCCTTTTTTGACCGGGGACCACTATGACATTTATTGGTTCTCACAGGGACCACAAGGTACAATAATGACAAATCGCGTAATTAACGCGTCCTTGCAATTACTATCATTTTGCAATTCAATGTGCTCTTTTTGGACTTCTTCAGCTACCTTACTAAAAGGGTTAAGAATCAGCTTTTGATACCTTTTGATTCAGTTTTGCAGTAAATGAATAAATTTTTCGTGGACCACATTCACATGCAATCGGCTGTGAAAATTTGATTTACGTGGAAGATATCGTTATGAATTTACTTTGAATATAGGGCCAACCACGGCGGTAAACGCATGCGAAAATTCGATTTACACTGGTATAATTACGAATATTATTAAGAATTTACTCCAAAGAACCTATCGAAATTTGAATTTGCGGCCGATTAACTCAATTTTCAACAGTTCATTACGAATTTTATTTTTCATGATTACATGGGAATTCGTTAATTCGAAATAGAAATTTTTGATTTCCCATGGATTTCGGATTAACGGGGTTCTACTTTATATTATGTAAAAACAATATCATCTAATTTAGTTATCATAATAATATTTTGTAAACCCTTCGTTACAATAATGGCGTACGTGCCAGAAACTTTGCTATTATCTTATTTGTTTTTTAACTTTAAAAATCCCCAGAAAACAATATTACACAGACATATTATGTATACGATTCAAAGAACCCTTAACAGATTACAGAAAAAAAATTATAATTGTATTACTTATCAACAATAAAAAAGGACTTGATTGTAAATTGATTAAAAGTAATTTGTTATAGTTGCACCTATTATTTACTGAGAAATTAGCATTTTTTTATTTCTTTCATATGAATACCACACGAGAGTCCCAACTGCTCCCAACCTTTTGGAGTCAGTGAGACTATGACATACCCGGGTATGTTGTGAGGCTGAAGGTAGTGGGAAGGGGAAGGAGATGGGGAAGGGGAAGGAGATGGGGAAGGGGAAGATAGGAAAGTACCTGGCTGTAATCTGGTCACCAAACCCGACTAAAGCCATTTCAAGCAATGTTTCAATTTTGAATGGTGGTCTTACACCAAGACGATACTGAGAGATATTATATATTATTTAATGATTAAATTGATACAAAACACAAATGAATCAAATAAAATTTACTTGCGCACGCCTGCTTTTGATCCCGCAATCTCCTGATTGCTAGTCGAGAGGCATACTCCCCGACAATGGAGGATGTCTTGAATCCAAACAGAATCCAAAAATAACAAAAAATGGTTACTAGATTTAGGCAGGACGGAGTTAGAAATATTATTAAAAAATGCTATCTGATAATTATGTATTATATATTTCTTTTGTTTCCAAAATTTTTCTTTTCTTTTACTGTTTTTCTTGTATACTCACATTGAATACACTTTTTCCTGTGAATTCGATGCTTAATTGATTCTAGAACCTAGTACATATTATAATTATGTAAATTTGTGAATCTTAACTTTACTTAATACTATTTGAATCATCAAGTACCTACCTACCTAATATGAACGAAACCTGTCCATTTGGATAGTCAAAGCTTCCTTATACTGTTAATGTACATCCGTATTTAGTGACCAGATTTGAATAGTCAGGTACTTGTCAACTTTTCTCTTCACCATTTTACTCACTTCAGCCTAGCAAGATTCCCCCTTTGTGGATGCTACCGTATTTCATATGATGCATACCTAGTATCTTGGCAAGGAGCGGCAGGGCGGAGCTGAGCACCAGCAGCAAGGCGCAGTTGGCGATGAGCAGCGGCAGAGGGGTGCGGCCGGTGCGGGGGCGCATGCGCGCCGGGTATCCACTGCCGTAGAGCCCCGTGCATGAGGCGGCGTACAGGTACAGCAGTACCACCACCTGCAGCCCCGCGCCCCATGACCCCAGGCGGGACAGGGAGCTGATGCCCAGGGTGAATTGCTGCAATTACAACAAACAAAATGCTTGTATTGTGGGTGTAAATGAGAATTTACTTTTTCCAATCAAGTAATAAAGGTTTCTAGGTGTTCAGTTTTCGATTTGACCGCGCTCATTACAAAAATCATACCTCCAAATATTAATACGGAAACATGAACAACTTACTGTGGTTTAAAGCCAATGAATCTATCAATATGTATAAATACATCACCTAGATTAATTTCACCTTTTATCCCATATTTTTAGGTTTTATAAAAAAAATTATTATCTATCTGGACAAAATGATAATTGTTGGAAAGCGAAATGCAAGTTTTTTATTTTTTCAAAAAATCATATCACCATTCTTTATACATCTATAATTATGAATTTGTATTATTAAATAACATTGGAAGGATCTTTCAGAATACTGAACACTTTTTGTAAATGTATGCACTTATTTTCCTAGAAATATTTCGACGACAAGAGAAAAAATGGAGAAAAATGACATATTTAGTTCATTTTTGGATTTATTGTCCTTTACATCATTTCAAATTTCGGCTATCGATGATATATGGAGTGGTTACAGTAAAGACTAATATTAAGGTTGCACGCGATCTTCTTATTTGCTTTGTTATTTACACAACGTACAGAGAATGCCGGATACAAGCGTCCCAAAAAGAATTTTGACTGGACATCCAGGTGGAAAGAGAAAAGTGGGAAGACCCAGACTGAGGTGGAAAGAGGGGATGCAGCACAGCTTCTCCAGGTACCAAAAGGGAAGTCAGCCGCTGAGGACAGGAGGAGTTGGAGGCAAATGTTGCAGGAGGCCAAAGCTCGATATGGCCTGCAGCGCCATCGGAGAGAGAGAGATTTACATAATGTTCTTAATTCTATTTTCTTTCCTTTGGTGTTTTACATGCTCACAAGGGTACCTTATTACTAAAGCAATTCTCTTTTCTCAGTTTGTCTTATACTTTATGTTAAAAGCTGAAAGGCGTTAATGATTTAATAAATAAATATACTTATTCGGCGGCTGAGGTTGTGGTGATTCAATCTCCATTACATTTAATGACCATCAAATTGAGGGTAAATGCCATTTTGAATTTTCAACACTTTAACGGTTCTTGATAAACGCGGAGTCTCGGCCCATTTCAGCTTTTGATCAAATTATGATCAGCTATAAGCTAAAAGCATAACGGTCTTGTTATGTTTGTCAACTCTGATCACTTTCTTCAAAAACTAATACTTTTTTCTAATGTAATGCACATAAAATAAAAGATTTAAACTTATATTGTGTTGTAAAATAATTTCACATATTTTAACGATTTTTGTTTCAAGTGAATAAATAATATTTATGTTAAAAGTATGTTCATAAAACGTTTCAAGTAAATTCATAACAAGGAATGCTATTAAAAGTGTGACAAATAATTATTACTGGCGATAGGTTTCAATTCAATAAATTAAAGTCACAGGTAATTAAACAAGTATATAATCAACCTTATCACTAAATATCCATTGAAGTTGAGGAAAGTAAAAACTTTTATTACCTACATAAGTTATCTACTCAGGCATACACATTAAAGGTGGGGCCATATGCTACATACATATTGGTATAATTGCATGTATTCTAAGAAATATACTTTTGAAGTTAAGGACTACTACTCGAAAATAACTTTGTGTACAACACTCTATTTCTCATTATTCATCATCTTCACTCTCGGGCTAATTTGTTCGCTTTTCGAAACAACTGACCCACGGTAACACAACGGAGAGGGCGGAATGGGATAGGGTGGGACGTCAAATTTACCACAACAGAGGGGGTGCATTCAGGGACTCCCAAATCAATTTTTATTTTCCACGGACCCCTTGATCGTACAGACCACTTTGGGAACCACTGGCTTACACTAATAGATAGTGTGAAAACTTCTCACGTGGGAACCTTTTATGGAGGTTTCTCTCTTTTTCTTAAGCTTGAAAACTTCTCATTAAATGAGGGTTTCTCACTTTTTCTTAAGGGGAAAGTATGCGCGGCCTCTCAAATCCAAATCTTAGATTTGCTTTGATCAAAATACCCAACCAAACTGAAAAATTATGTTTGTAATCAAAAGGCATATCAAATATCTAGTACGGATGTGAGCTACTTTATTTATTTTTGCAATAGATTATAAGATGTAGGCCATTTTAGATTTTAATTTTTCTGCATTTTAGAGGCGATTCAGGCAATTATTTGTGAGTAAATGAAAAACAATAAAGCTAGCTCACATCCACACTAGATATTTGATATTCCTTTCGATTACAAAAATAATTTTTCAGTTTGGTTAAGTATTTTGATCTCAAATCCAAATCTAAGATTTGTATCAAACGCGCCGAAATGGGCCGCGCATACGTTCCCCTTAAGCGTGAAAACTTCTCACATGGGAACCTTATACGAGGGTTTCTCTCTTTTTCAAGCGTGAACATTTCTCATGTGTTAACCTTATATGAGGGTTTTTCTCTTTTTTTTAACCTTGAAAAATTCTCATTTGTTTATGAGGGTTTCTATCTTTACAGTATAATAACAAGAACAACTCAAACTAAAATTATTTTTAATTGAAATAACAAAATCATTATCGTACTTGCTTACACCTAGATTGCTTGCAGTTGGCAATACTTTCTCAGAAGTAATAAATGATATCTATAGTAATAGATACATGGAATATAGTTATAGGAAGGCTACAATAATACACCTCAATACTGATAATCATTTCATTATTATCATAATACTAATCTCCATGGGTTCTATATAATTTAAATAGAATATTTTACTACATGATAATTGTTTCACAATATCACATGTTTGTAAAAATCCGTGTATAGGCGTATAATAATTTAAATAAATAAGTTAACTTCCCACATTAGAAATTTTCATGCTTAACCCGGCGAGCGTAAGGTTGGGTAAAATTTACCCGAGGCAACTTATGTTGCTCAATAATTTTAGTTTGCCGAGCTCAATTAATCCGTGCTCCTTAGTAGCTGCGCGTGGGAAGGAAGCAACAAAAAAATGAGGATTTAGTCATCCACCGGTCAGTGAGACTGTTAGACGACACCAAAAAATATAATTTGTATTTTTTATGATTAAAACCTTAGAAGATTTTAGTTTTTTTGTGATTATATTTAGTTTTATATAAAAATGGAAAATGAAGTACCATAAGTTGAATTCTGTTAGAAAAATGTTGATTCTAATAAAAAATTATTAAACTACTAATTATAACACTTCTATATCTAGTTTCCAATAACAAGTACTTAGAAAAAAGGTAAAATAAGTACATTATCGAATTAAAAATAGTAATGTCGAGAATAAAAAAAATATCTAAGTAAGAATTTCTGGTGAAAATTACCCAACCTTACGCTCATGTTACAAATTTGAACCTAACACTCGCCGGGTTAAGAAGTTTTGTTTGTTTGATGACTTAGTTGGGAGAAAAGAGTTAGTTGTGCGAGGAGAGGCTGGGCCTGATGTGGACGGAGGCCACTGAAGTAACGCAGGACAGGGACACCTGGAGGCACCTTGTTGATGCGGTAGGTCATTGACCCGATTAGGACAAGGGGAAGAAGATGTGGTAATATGTGATACATATATATGTGGTAATCTTACCGTTGTTGAAAGTGGTAGTGCCTTGATCCCCACGAGAAGTTCCAGGGTGTTCTGGAGCACCATCAGCACCGCCGTCAGTGTCAGCAGCACAAGCAAGAGCACGGCAAAGGGATAGACCACGTTGCGTCTCCAGGCAGAAGTTCGCCGCTGACCGTCCACCACCTAACCATAATGTATTTTTTAATCAGTCAAGCAAAACTATGAAATGTTGATATGATTTGAGATTTTCATGGCCAAAAGAATAATTGTAATTGATTTTTGGGATATTATACCGTCCTCCTTTAGCCACCGTTTCGTACAGAATTAAAGTGGCCATTATCAAGGCAGATGTCACTTATGCCCAAAAATACTAAAACCCAAAAAGTCAATGACGATTATGAAAGGTTTGGTCTCTCCAAACTAAAGCACAATTATTACAGCTGTTTCGGCAGTATTTTCAAACTGTGCTCATTTTACCGTGATAACTCAGAATCAAGTCAAATCAACACCAAAGAAAAAATAAATTGAAAAATGGCCCAAATCCTAACCTAACCAATTTTTTAAAATTTTCATTAATCAATTTCATCATTTAATGACTTTTCAAAGGAGGTGTTGAGTTGAGTTCATTCTGAGTTGTCCGGTTACCCATTCTACATACAGTCAACTTTATTGTCTGTGATATATAAGTGTGTGATTTAATGCAACTTTAACAAAATCTTATATGAAAAAACTTAATATTTTTGATAAAGCCAATGTGTCGACAATATTGTACTTAGATGTACCTATCTAACGCGGTAGAGGCACATTTAAAGGTAAAAAGAATGCACAAGGACACTGCAGTTGCAGTGCTTCGTGCGTTGGTATGATTCTTCAACACTGCAAATGCAGGGCTCCGGCCCCTTGGGATTAATAAACATTATTTCTTTTTTTAGCCCATCAAATCAACAAAAATGTAGTAAACATGTTTTAAAAACTATCCGGGTTTTTAAAAATTATTATAAGCAATAATTATTAGCCTGAAACACACATCAACATTGAAAAAATCTCCCGAGAAAAGATAAATGCCGCCGACGGGACTTGAACCCGCGTCCTTCTGATATCCGGTCAACTGCTCTACCAACTGAGCTACGTCGGTTTATCTCCCACCCGCCAAATAATTCAATATATACTTGTTTCATTCAACAATTACTGCTTATTACATTTTTCACCTGAAAACAACCAACTTTATTTTTTGTGAGAAAGGCGGTATAAGTGCTAACTCTCCCACTAGATGGCGTCGAGACAAATTATGTCTACATTTTTTGGTAAATACTTTAACTTGTCAAATATTAATTATTATTTTTAATTGCTGCAAAGCTTTGCGTTTTTTACTACTTCTAAATTATTACTGAAAATAAAAACAAAAATGATGCCTCTATCCGTCTATACATGGTGTAAGCAATCTAGTATCCATAAAATCAAAGTTAGAAATATTTTAGTAGTAAATAAAGTAATTAATCATACCTCTCTCTTATTCTGTAGAAGGCTTGCTCTCTCTTGAAGGCCAGCTTGAAGGGCCCCATTCCTCAGTCGAAGGAGGCCTGCGGAGCCCCTGGAGCCTCCTTCCTCTCCCTCGGCATGGGAACACGAGGGTGGGGGTCCTAGCGGCGGTGGAGATATGTAACCTACCCCTGTAAGATAAATAACATTGCTTGCATAAGTAAAATTTACAAAATTTTAAGCAACCCTTGACTCAAAAAAGAGTTGATAACCTTGAAACGCCTAAACAGATTTTCATGAATTGTAGCTAAGAACCATCATGATCACGTCAGCTTTCAAACAAAAAAAAAACACATCATAATCGGTCCATTCGTTTAGGAGCTACGATGCCACAGACAGACACACAGAAAGTCAAACTTTAACACCGCTCCTTGCGTCGGGGGTTAAAAATAAACATTGACATAGAATATTGTAAAGGAACATGAAAACTTTCATAGCCATAAACACTAAACAGATAATCCCTAAATGTGTGATCTATATCGATTTGAAAGAAAACTGAGGTCGCTAATTTACATACGATTCCTAGGCCCTAGATAGGCCAAAAAACTATTTATTTGTTCAAGAAATAAATTCGATATTAAAAATTGAGGTTAGTTCGGGAAAATGGTCACATCCACAACACATTTCTATTAGTTAAATTATAATTTGTCACATAAAAACATATATTATATAACAGCGACATGTCATCATTGGTACCAATTATTGTATTAATTTTACAACTTGTAACTATTTTCTAACATGTAATTATGTACTGTTTGTTTCTGCAAAATAAATAAATAAATTAGTTTCCCTCAGTGGTCATTAATTTTATTGATGTGACTGTTTGTTTGTTTGTTATGTAATGCTTATACTACACTGTTATTTATGCTTGTAGTATTCTATTAATTTAACCATGTTATTACATTAAATGTTGTCTCCATGTACCTGCTGACAAACTAAAAAAGTAGTTTTGCAGTTTTAAATGAAAAAAAAAGTTATGTATTTCTTTTTTTTTTTAAAGAAAGACAAACTTTCCTGAGTTACGAATAATCCAACAATGTTTGAAAATCTCCTACTACCACCACAGAAAGCCGAAAATGTTGCTTGTGTTGTGATGGAGGACTTAGCCAGCCGAGGAATCGAACATACGACGCCCGGGTGAGACCCACATTGTATTATTTTCGACGGCCGGCGTAGCGTAGCGGTAAGACGCTTGACTCGCGCACCGAAGGTCGCGGGATCGAATCCCGGCGTGGAAAATAAATTTTATTTGATTAATTTGTGTTATTTCACAATTTATTCATTTAGAATAATAAATAGTATATTTGCGGCACGTTCCAGAGTGGAAGATACTCTCTGTATCGCCCTGGTGTAAGACCACCATTCAGAATTGAAACGTTGCTTGAAATGGCATTAGCCGTGTTTGGTGACCAGATCTGAATAGCCAGGTACTTCCCCACCTTCCTCTTCCTTATCTCCTTCCCCTCCCTACTATCCTCAGCCTCACAACATACCCCAATTGGGGATGCCATAGTCTCACTGGCTTCAGACGGGAGCAGTTGGGACTCTTGTGAGGTATTCATGTAAAAAAAAAAAAAAAATTAATCAAGTAATATTTTAAGATGCGAATAAATGAAAGACGTCAATTGAAAAGGCAATAAAGACATTAGTAGAAAATTATAACTATGCTGATAGTGATATTTATAGAACACTTTGTTACGTGTCGAGACATAACAAAAAAAATTAATTGATTCAAGTAAATATTTTCATTACAAATCGGGAAAAAAATCCTTGACTTTTCGCAGAAACAGACGGTCCGTTTGATAGATTCTCCTAACTTAACAAACGAATTGCAAAATTTAGAGCACAGGAGTCGGATGGGAATGCTATCCTTGTTCTACCGGTATTTCAATGGAAGATGCTCCAAGGAACTAGCGTCATTGATCCTTTTGGCACTGGTGCATAGTAGGGAAACACACCAAACGCGTGCCCAACATATGTACACGGTTGACATTTGTCACATGAGAACGGGTCGCTTCTTCGACTCGTTCTTGTATTCAACAGCTCGGCTGTGGAACGATGTGCCGGCCTCTGTGTTTCCTCCTTCTACAACATGGGTCTCTTCAAGACCAATGTTCATTCCTTCCTCTCCTTAAAAAGACCCTTTACACAGTACCTCACACGACATAGGCCCTGAGGGAAATTATTTTCCTCAGGGCCTCCTGTGTGGAGTTAATGTAAAAAAAAAAGTGACGGCTTCATTGGTTATGGTATGTAGCTAACGTGGTAAGTAACCAGTAATCAATCAAGTCCCTTTACAAAAAACTGGAGTCCTAGACTTACCGGTAATCAAATAAAACAGAAAATAATAAAATAATAGGCTAGGTTAGGTCACTTTTCTTGGATATTCTGATTTGTCTAGGAATCAACTTACCAGTGGTTTGAGCATGTTTAAGTCTCCGCCTCACGGTTTCCTCCTCCAGTGAGTATGCGAAGAACTCTTCATTGAGATCTCTCAAAAACTGCGGCTTCACTAGGACTTGCCCCACCACACTAAACAGCTTCACAAATCCCAGGGGAGTGCAAACTGGAAAAATAAGAATATGGTAAACAAAAAGTACACACACTTAACCCTTAATGTGCCAGTCAAATGCCGAGCGGCCAGTCATTTGCCGGCTGACACTATTTTCAATGTAACTTACTTGTTTTTTGCAAAATTATGTTTTTGTACATAAATTGTACCCGCCATCTTAACAGAATGAGTACTATCTAAACAATTTTTATAAATGTGTTTATATTTACAAAAATTGCATATATATCTCCCGTTTAGTTTCTTTAGGATAGCCACTTACATTAAGAGAATTTTTTTTTTAATAAAAAAAAATAATAATAACAAAAGATAAAAATTCTTTTATATATTCAATAATACGTATAATTACTTGATTTATAAAAAGAGTTTACTTAAGAACACATGCGATCATTTAAAAATAAAATACAGTCACAATTTGCCAATCAAATTATTACAAGGGTTAACAGCATACCTAGATACCTACATAATTTACCAATGTTCATTACAACCAGAGTTATGAAGTCTGTTGTCATCTTTTAAGCTTTCAATGCGCGTATTATGGTGCTTTACAATAAATATTGTTAATCTATTAACTTTCGGTACTATTTTTGGAGAGATTTTATGTAGGAACGCAAATGATCCCGAAAAGATACTCTAAAAATAAAAAATTTATAATCTCTTTTAGGCTAGGGCAATTGAGGCGATATTTCATTAGACTGTGGTAAAAAAACAAAAATATATTACTGTTGGAAAAGTTATATCTTTTTAAAATAAGCAGTTTCCCTCTAAAAAGATTTCATGACAACAAGCAATTGTATCAAAATCAATAAATTTCCATGACAACCAGGTCTATTTACGTTTTTGTTAATGACATTACTTGTTATGTAAATTATAAAGCTTAGTGAAGGATTAATTAATTGCTCGGGGCATAGCTAATTCACTAAAGTAGTATTAATATGGAGAACAACGAAGAATGGAATAACTTCATGCACCGTGTGTCGGAAATATCACAGATTGTATCACAGCTGTCATCAGAAGACAAGAGTGTCTCAGAGAGAGGGCAGAAGCTAGCCGATGTGTATCTGACAGAGGGAGGACAGGACCTGGACCTCGATGGAGAAATAAAGATGAAAATAAAGAGCGATAGGACGGTGATTAATGAAAAGGCCTGCCATAAAGTAGAGAGGCCGGCTAATTCTGTAAGTAAATAAACTTAATACAATACAATCTAGATAAAAATATCTACAATTTGGGGTGTACGTACAGAATGTTCTTATCAGTTGTTCATTGAACTCATCGAATTCTGCTTCACAGGTTAGGTTAGGTTAGGTTATAGGTAAGGTTAGGTTTATTAATTATTCAAAATAATTATATTCATTAGCTGAGTTAGAAAATAGGTAGATATGTTAAAATATATATGTATATTTTTCACGAGAATTTATTTTATACGATTGGTACTTCCAGCAAATGTCATATTTGATTATGTATGAAATCTAGTATACAAATGCAACATGGCCAAAAATTGTGTTACAGCATTGTGGTTTTGGTTGAACGCAGGTGTATATTGCGTAAGTGAAATAATTTAAACTAAATTAAAATTTAAGGTGTTAATTTTTTAGTTTTTCCCGATATTAATAATCACTTTTAGTGATAATACTAAATCAAAGTATTTAAAAAATAAATATTCTGTATTAACGGTGAAGCAGAATTTGTCAATTTTACTGTTGTTTCACGTCTACCATTTGTATTTGTAGAGTTGTTCAACTTCACAGACACGGGACAACCGCCATTGTTGTAAATTAGGATAATAGTTTTAATGTTGACTATTTGTTAATGGACATTGAAAGTCAGCAGTTGCACAACATTGCAGTTTGGGATTCAAAGAAATTAAAAATAAATTTATAAATGTTAATACACTTATGAGATAAACTAACTAATTGGTAGACTATATTTTTTGGAAGATGTTAAATGCTGAGATGAAATAATTTCTTGAAAATAGTCAAAGTGTAAACTGTTTTCCACATGAAGATTTCGTTACAGGCAGCAAAACATTTCAATTCAAGATTCTCTGAAAAATGATCGGTCAGTGGCTAAGTTGGCATCGTGTTTGGGTCCCACCCAGGAGTCAAGTGTTCGATTCCGCCATCACAACACAAGCAACATATTCCACTTTCTGAGGTGGTAGTAGGAGATTTTCAAATAATGTCAGGTTATTCATAACCAGGGAATGTTTGTCATCCTTTAAAAAAAAAACATTTATATCTTGACAATAAGATAGAAAAAAATCCTGTTTTAGT
This sequence comes from Limnephilus lunatus, assembly GCA_917563855.2. Classification (NCBI taxonomy): domain Eukaryota; kingdom Metazoa; phylum Arthropoda; class Insecta; order Trichoptera; family Limnephilidae; genus Limnephilus; species Limnephilus lunatus. The sequence goes on from OU830592.1 coordinate 79,680,016, forward strand.
AGTGTGGTTGTCTATGTATTCGTCTTTGAGTCAGGAATTTCGATAACAATGCAATACAACAACATATGTTATAAAAAATAATATTTTCTCTGTACCGAATAAATTGTTAGGCACAGACAAATCAAAAGAAAAATATAGTTTGAAAAATATTTGATTACACAGTGGATCTAATGTACCTCTTGCCTTTGTTTTATACCTCTGATAACAATGTTTTTCCACACCCAACTTTTTAACGAGGTATTTTTTTTTAATTGTACATTTGATATTGAAAATTACATATTTACCATATTAAGCCAAATAATGTATATATATGTAGATATCCAATTGGATATGTGCGCAATGATAATAATGTGACAAGTACAATGAACGTCGAGGATAAGCTGCAATACAGGCGTGGATACATTATGGCCCAGTTAACATTAGTGTATAACTGGCAGTGCCTGTTCCAAAAAATTAATCATGTCTTGATATCACATTTTAAAAATTCAGAATGAAATGGATCCTGAGACCTTCATGAAAGAAGCCGGTCGTGATGCAGAACAGAGGGCGACTGACAGAAAGATCCGCGAGGAAAAGGCCGAAACATTTAAGACAAGAGCCACAAAAGCTTTTAGACGAGGAGATTATGAACTGGCGTTAACTTGCTATAACAATGCAATAGAACACGTCCGAACTAGCTGTCTTCTCTACACCAACCGAGCATTGACATTCATCAAACTGGACAAATTGGATAAGGTAAAAAGTAAAATTATCAATTGGCTGTGTGAATATATAAAATTATTACGGGACTTTTGGTTCAGGTTCTTGGTATGGCTGCAAGACGAGAGGTTGCTTGATATTTTGAGTCAATTGTTGCAAATAACTGCAACTATTGTTTTGGAAAAAGCTTTGAATTCAACTTCGGCATCTTTCATACTGAAAAGTATTCTGCCATACATTATCCAGGTGATTTTTAGAGTAGCGATGATCTTTTTGAAGAGAATTATGAACGGAAACATGGAACAAGAAATGACAAGATCCGTTGATAATTAGTTGATTTTCATCATTGCCATAATAAGGTCAAGTACACATTACATTACTCAATAAACTAAAGTTGGGTATACAAATTTCACTTTTATGTAGTAAAAAATAAGTATATTTTTTGTGAACACATTAATTTGTAAATCCAGATTTGTCAAAAATTTTAGTGGGCAAAATTTATTGTTTTTTTTTTAATTATGTGTGATTTTGTAGTTTTCCAATAGAGCTGTTTAAAGTTTCATTTCTGCATTTTTACTATTTTTGAGATCAAGAAACATAGTGTTTTTTCGAAATTTGGCATTTCCTTTCATTTCATTAAAAATTCCGAAAAAACCACGGACGTACAAAATATATGGACATGCCCTTACGTGTTAAAAAACGTGTTATTTCCCCCTCCCATTGGAACCATTTTTCGGAACCGGCTGGGCGTGTCCGGACCAATGTCGTGCTCTCGTCGTACATTTTACGCGCGGACGCTGTATGTCTATGAAACACATACTTAGACAATGAAGAAGACTTGGCGAATCACAAGTCTCTTTCCTCTCTTCGCCCCGCCATAGTTGGTTTTTACCCCTCATCTGTAAGTTCTCGTCTAGTTATTTGTATGTCTATGGAAAAAACAGACTTTTAAATCAACAAAATAAGCCAAAAAATAAACCAACAAAACAATATTCAATTTTTTGCAGATTGTTCTTCGGGACCGTCGATTTCATTGTTAGGTATGTTTACATCATTGTAGAGTATGTTTATATCATTGTTAGGTATGTTTATATCATCATTAGGTATGTTTACGTCATTGTAGGGTATGTTTACTTATATCATTGTTAGGTATGTTTACATCATTGTAGGGTATGTTTATGTCATTGTTAGGTATGTTTACATCATTGTAGGGTATGTTTATATCATTGTTAGGTATGTTTATATCATTGTTAGGTATGTTTAAATCATTGTAGGGTGTGTTTATATCATTGTTAGGTATGTTTACATCATTGTAGGGTATGTTTATATCATCATTAGGTATGTTTACATCATTAGGTATGTTTACATCATTAGGTATGTTTACATCATTGTATGGTATGTTTATATCATTGTTAGGCATGGGCGTAGGCACGATGGGGCATGGTGGGACGTTTGCCCCACCCTGGTTGACCGATGCTTGACCTTTGGGATTGTCGACCGAGTCGCGTTTTCAAATTTACAGCGCTTCATAGGATGGTTGTCCTTCTTTCGTTCATATTCTTTGTATTCATAGAGCCTAATGCATGAATGTGTTGTAAAAGACTGCTTTTTTTGGTACCTACTCTAGATTTTTATTTTTGCCCCACCCTAAATCAAAATCTGGCTACGCCCATGTTGTTAGGTATGTTATTATACGATTATTTTATGCTAGTGTTTTCTAAATCTTTAACTTAGAATCTACATTCACAGAATGTCCAAATTTTCGGAATAATTTTGTTTATGTCACATTAGTATTAACTGTGTTATCAGGATTAATACTCAATGCGTTTCTTATCTACTCCCGAGCTGTTCGATTGTTAAGTCAATTCTACTAATGCATTTAATATTGTTGATTAAAAACCAGGTTCTGGCGGATTGTGAGCGGGCTCTAAGATTAAATGAAAATAGTTTTAAAGCACAACTTTACCAAACTAAGGCGCACAAAGGCATGGAAGATATGATTGAGTTTAACAAATGTTATGATGTTTTGGTTGAGAAGTTTCCGCAGCACAGAGAGCAAATTGACGAATTTTTGAAAGAATCAGAAAAAGAAAATGAAGATTGATAAAATGAGAAGAGTATTATCACTATAATTTAAAAAAACTTAAAATTAACATAATATTAGTAACAATGATTTTTACTTAAGATTATAACTTATTATTATAAATTATTGAATAAAATTTCAGACATATAAAACATTGTGTTTAATTATTTTTTTTAACGTAATATAATAAAATAATATATCTCTTTTGAAGTGAAAACTTCTTTAGCACCGTTGTGATTTGAAACTAAATGAAACAAAAAATAGGGACGCTAAAAAGAGACAAACACATACATCTATAGGATTTTGCCTGTGGGAGAATGAGATAGTATAATTGGTCTCCTCTTTGTGCGATGCTATGTAGTATTCTCACTCTTGTCTACTTTGGTTTTCTGAAGGTTTCACTTCTACCGCGTGTGAATTTCACACTCTGTATTTTATCATTCTGAATGAGTCCTTTTGCTGGAAAATGTTTCTCAGAAGATATAGATGCTGATTTATATATAAAAGTATTTCAATCTACCTTCAACACTTTTTCATATTCCAATTAATAGTCAATGGATAATAAATTGACAATAATTGTAAATTATTTTACCTAATGTGACCGATTAAGTTGATTTATTAAAAAAATATAGTGCCATTACTATGTACATATGTACTTTCTTCGTGACATTTATCGAGGTCAACAGGGGGGACATTTACAGAAGTAGCAATTGAATGAATTCGAAATAAAAGTATGATTACAACTTATTTTAAAAGGTATTTAATTAACTAATCACCACGTCATTTACGTATGAGGCAGAGATAAAACACGTACACACAACTCTGACCTCACCATCTCATATATGTTCTACTATTGTTCTGACTCTTGCTATGATTTGACTCAAGTATTTGATTGACTTGATCATGCTATGACTTCCTCGGATTCCCTTACTTCTTATATAGATGTCAATAAATTATTATAGTTCTTTATGTTCTTGATGACTATATAAGACAGTGTCATCGTAGATTATTCTATTTTCCTGTAGGACCAACCTGTCAATGGTTATCCCAGTGGGGAGGAGAATATTGTTTCTGAACAAAATTTCTTCAGACATATTTTAGGTCAGTGAGGAGTGATGGGAAATTGAAAAAAAATAGATTGGAGAAAAGAGAAGGAGAAAAGACTCGCCTAATTGACACAATTTCCATCACTACCTGCGATTTTTTCACTTTAAAATTGGTAAATCTTTAAATAATAATAAATGTTGTTGTCGCAGAAAACATATGGGATGTAAAGAACAATTAGTTATTGATTCTGTAATTCTAAAACAGATTCAAACCCAAAAACGTAATTTACATATTTGTTATATAGATTACCAAAAAGCTTATGATAGTGTCCCGCACTCGTGGCTGATAAAAGTTTTAAATATATACAAAATTAACCCAATTATTATTAGCTTTTTGGAAAAAATTATGGCATTTTGGAATACCGATTTGCTTTTGAATTTGAAAGATAAGAAAATTATAGTACCGGGCATTTCAATAAAAAGAGGGATTTTTCAAGGAGACTCATTGAGTCCTCTTTGGTTTTGCTTAGCATTAAATCCTCTATCTAAAATGTTAATTAAAAGCAAGTTTGGAATAAAAATTAAAGGTAATACTAGAGAGAGAAATATAATTTCTCATTTATTATTTATGGATGATTTAAAATTATATTCGAATTCTGAACCAAATTTAGAGAAAATGATTAAAGTAGTTAAAAAATTTTCAGATGATATTAAAATGACTTTTGGTTTAGATAAATGTAGAACGATCCATATAGAGAAAGGTAAAATTATAGATGGAGACGAGGGTATATTTAGAAATTTCAAAATTGAAAGTATGAAAGGGGATGAGGTTTATAAATATTTAGGATATCCGCAATCAAATAGATTAGATCATACTAGTATTAAAAATGATATTAGGATTAAATTTAAAACTAGGATCAGAAAAATTTTGAAATGCAATCTATCTGCTAAAAATTTAGTAAAGGCGATAAATACTTGGGCAATACCTCTATTAACTTACTCATTTGGCATAATTAAATGGTCTAATACAGATTTAGATAGCTTAGAACGATTAATTAGAACTACATTAACAAAATTTCATTGTCATCATCCAAATTCAGCTATAGAACGTATTAATTTACCCAGAAATTTAGGAGGTAGAGGTATAGTCAAAATAACATCTTTAAAACATAATCAGGTAGAAATGCTAAGAAAATTTTTCCATAGGAAAGCTGATAGTTCAGAAATGCACAAAATAATATGCAAGGCAGATAGAAATATTTCACCATTAAATTTATACGACGAGAATGCCAGCATTCTTATAAATACCAACCAGGAATTATTAGATTCCTGGTCAAATAAAATTCTTCACGCAAAACACTTCAATTATCTCAACCAAACATATGTTGACAAATTTTCGTCAAACAAATGGTTGAGTATTGGAGAGTTGAGCGCAGAAATAGAAGGCTTTATGCTTGCCATACAAGATAGAGTCATTAATACTAAAAATTATAGGAAGCATATCATCAAAGATGCAAATCAAATTGATGATTTATGTAGAAAATGTTTGGCTTTTCCGGAAACTATAGAACATATTATATCGGGATGTTCTGTATTAGCGCCGTCCGAGTATACATTTAGGCACAATCAAGTTTTAAAAATAATTCACCAAAGTTTGGTAATTAAACATAACTTGATTGACTGCCGTAATGTACCATATTATGAATATGAACCAAATTCATTTTTAGAAAATGAATTTTATAAAATTTATTATGATAAAACTATTCTGACAGACAGAACAATTAGTCATAATAGACCCGATATAGTTTTACATGACAAAATTAAGAAAATAACTTATATCATTGATGTCGCTATTCCAAATTCTTGTAATATTCAGAAAACTGTTTCTGAAAAAATAAGAAAATATACAGATTTAGGAAATGAAATTAAAAGAATTTGGCATTCTCAGACTATAAAAATATTACCATTTGTTATTTCGGCTACTGGCATTATACCTAGCTCTCTCATTCAAAATTTAGGCGTATTAGATTTGTCAAAAAATTTGTACATAAAAATGCAAAAGTCGGTCATTTTAAATACATGTAGGATTACGAAAGATTTTTTAAATATTTATATTGAGGGATCAGTAGGATTTATCGGACCAGTTAGGATTTCATCAGAGCCGAACCCTCTGATATGAAAATATCTGGAGTCGGTGAAATATTTTCCCATTATGTTTCTGGTGGATTGACGTATTGTTCTTGTATTGTTTTATTCTTATATAGTGCACTTACATTGCGTTAATTTACTAGATATTCATTTGTGGAAAAGTGTGTGGAAGGGTTTAGTCTTTCATTTGGGAAAGATTCAACCCGGACATAAAATCTGGAGCACCGTATAATTGGATAATTTATTGAGCGCCGTTTTTGTGAAAAATCACCTTGAAATATTGAATCTTTGCACAGGTATTTAAGGGACGTACTTGACTTACTTTAACCAGTGATTCCTGACATTATTTGGAGTAAAATATGCAGGTATATAAAATAAATTTTAGTCTCCGGGTACTTTGTTTTTTTTTTCAAAATTATTTTCTTCAAACCTAACAAAAACGTTATTCCACATGTCATCACCACTCGGCCGAGCAACCACCCGACCCTAACTGTCCAATACCTATTAATTTTTTTATGTTTTAAGTTAAAAAAAAAAAACATCAAAAATGTCACCGGAGACTAAAATTTCATTTACATTTTTTATTCCAAAAAATGCCAGAAATCACTAAAAAAGTTAAGTATGACATAAGTGTCAAGACACCTTGTATAGTATTTCTTTAATGTATTAAACTTATTTGTTTGTAATGTATAAGGAATTTAATATAACAAAATACTATTATTATCTAATTAAATGAAGACAATATTAGCGAAACTCAATCGAAAATCTGGAGACAGAAAAATCAGAAAAAGATATTGGTACCTCTAGGTCCCAGTGGAGCCAATATCTTTTTCTAATTTTTCTGTCTCCAGATTTTCGATTGGGTTTCGCTAATATTGTCTTCATTCAATTAAATATTATAATTTGAGATTTTACTCATAAAGTTAAAAATAAAAATAACTATTATTATCATCTACCTATCTAGCAGTGTGAATATGATTTGTCTACAAATCTACAGTTTTATTTCGAGATTGATGAAATATTGCACACTTGACCCTCATTACAAGAGGAAGGTCACTCCGGTGCAAAGCCTGGGCATGCCAGGGACACAGTCCGTGCCAGACTTAGTTAGTACTGAAAAAGCGAATGTATTCAGTTAGGAATGAAAGCAATGACATTGAAACAAGATAAATAAATATTTACTTGATAACAAACTAAGGTGTAAAATAGTTTGTTATTAAAACCAACAGTTTGCTGACACGTCAGGTTGTCAGTACACAACTACAGGTGGCGTGTTTGTTGACACTGACGTGGTCTAATGTTGTACATTTTTATGGTAAATAATATTGCCGAGTAATTACTACAACTAGGTAACTGTGAATCAGCATTTTTGGGTTACACACAAAAACCATTCATTTATTTTCATGTTTGCCACAAATACATAATATGTGTAATACAAATGAATATTAAATTAACTAATGAAATTATATTTTAATAACAAATTAAATAAAAATTTTAAAATATCAATTGGGTACTATTTATTGTCTTTCCCCTTACTAATAAAAATGCTTTAAATTTAACACAAATATTAAGCAACCATTTACCCCAAATCAATGGTTGTTTATCAGTTAAATTTAAAATATGTTTATTATATTAATTAGTAAGGCCCTTCATGAACAATTCATCAAATTTTTAAAGTTAATTTTCACATTCTATGAAAGTTCTGTGATTATTTCAGTTTTAAAAAGCAACTGGCCTATAATGATATAATAACAGAACTTGAATAGAACTCACACAGAATGTGGAAATTAACTTTTAAAATTTGGTGAACTATTAAAATTTTTTGAAACAACCTTCCTTAGTGTCTTTGCAAATACCATTACTCGGTTTTAATATTTTTTCTTATTTAAACATTAAAAGAACAACAAAAACATGGTATTTTGACCTAATTTGACCTTGAGGAAAAATACCTCAGGGTCTACGTCATCTTTGAGGATACAGTGTTAAGGGAAAGGAAGGAGAGGATGTTATGAGAAGGGAAAAGGTATAAGGGGTGGGTAGGAATCTGGGTGTCAATGTGTCCAGGAGTGCGGACGTATGAATCCATCCTTCCCCACTGCGGTGCAAGGTGATGGGTCAAGAGAGTACGGCTGGAGAGGTCTAGATTAGGTCTCCCTGGTCTCTAATCTCTACTAGTCGCTCCTATTCCGGCCCGCCAAGCAGCAGGTGGGCAAACGCATTCGTCACCGAAACCTAGATAAACCTCACCCCATGAACCCAGGCACCCTTGCTAAGTCCTCAAAAGTAGCGAACCACTTGGAGTGACGTACCGCAGGGGTGTTAGTTATCCAATAAATGAGCACATAAGCGGAATGCTGTCTGCTCATTAAATAATAATAATAATATATTTAATAACAAGTGTTATTATTTATGCTCCACTTTTCACAGAATATTAATAAAGCAAGTGTTTTTAAAAGTATCATGTTAAAAAAAACTTCTGTATATTTACCATACTCATTTTTATTATTTACGTTCAAGAGTATTCAAATGTGCATGATGAAAACCTGTTTTATATTACTGTCTGCGGTCACTGTTGACATAACCTGGGCAATGTACCGCTATTTGCCTAATACAAACTGAATACGATGCGCACTTGGGTAAGATTAAAACGTGGCCAGTTGGTCACAACCATAACACTTGAATTTGGATCCTGACTATATAGAAATGATTTTTAGTTTTTTTTTTAAATTATTTTATTTTGTTTGATTTTACATCAAGCATGGTTTTTACTTTAACAACTGGATTTGAACCGCAATTACGAAAAATACTGACACGGATAATTTCACTGAAATAAAACCTAGAAGTGTGATCTATATTGGTCCTTGAGGTGATTTTTCACAAAAACGGCGCTCTACAAGTTATCCAATTATTATTAGATAATATTTTTTTTCTAATAAAAACACAAAAAAATGTTTCAATCAGTTGGTACAGATATATCCCACATACACGCGCTGTTTCATGTATTAACATGCTGTTTCAATAGAATGAGACGTCACGCCTAGGGGTCATCAGTTTTTCTTCCAATCTAGAACCCCCCCTCCCCCTTGGTGAGATAAATTTGGGCCAATTCGTATATTTTTTTCAAGTAACGTGAGATTTTGCTGGACCCCCCCCCCCCCGTTGTGCTCACATAATTAATGGATGCCCCCTTATCAAATGACTTCTAGGCTATAAACGCGCCACTCTCCTAACTAGTTAGTTGCGACGTGTGATGGAAAAATATTTTTAATGTTTTTAATAGCAAAAAAATATCATCGGACAGCAAAATGACATGAAAACTTTTTACTCAAAATATACCCAGGAATTGCATGTTAAAATCCCTCGGGTACGTGCTGTTACACCCTGTATATAAAAATCTTGTATAAATATTTCATCATGACACAAGTTGTTCACTTTAGCAAACAGATAAATTCGCATCAATCCCATATGTGATTGAGAGGTTTTTGTTTGACCCACTATTCGAGTGATTTAATAACTGTACAATATAATCTGTAGAGAAAACAAAATAATATGCAGGTCAATGAACAAAGTATACTACCTAACCTACATGCAAATTAGTATGAAATGTGAACATTAAAGATAATCAATGAATTACATTTTACATGTCATCAAGCTGGCCAAATAAGGATTGGACTTGGAACTTCATTGTCTTATCTCATCTCACTCAAGTTTTTACTACAATATGATTTGTCATTGGAGACTTATAATTTAATTCCACTATCTGCATGAAACTGGTTATAGAGGATACACACTTTAACCCTTTGGATGTCACCATTTAAATATACATATCGAGGTCTTAAAGTCAAACTACATTATCTACAAAAAAGAACTTGCGAATAATTCTAGGCCTTAACTCCTATAGTGTGGTTTAAACTTAGTAAATATCTCAAAGTCAAATATAATATTGAAAATTATATTTGAAATAAAAGACGCTTGACTCGCGCACCGAAGGTCGCGGGATCGAATCCCGGCGTGGCAAATAAATTTTATTTGATTAATTTGTGTTATTTCACAATTTATTCATTTAAAATAATAAATAGTAAATTTGTGGCACGTTCCAGAGTGGAAGATACTCTCTGTATCGCCCTGGTGTAAGACCACCATTCAGAATTGAAACGTTGCTTGAAACGGCATTAGCCGTGTTTGGTGACCAGATCTGAATAGCCAGGTACTTCCCCACCTTCCTCTTCCCTATCTCCTTCCCGTCCCCACTACCCTCAGCCTCACAACATACCCCAATTGGGGATGCCATAGTCTCACTAGCTCCAGACGGGAGCAGTTGGGACTCTTGTAAGGTATTCATGTAAAAAAAAAAAAAAAAAAAAAAAAACTTCTACAATAGCAAAATATTTTACGTTGGAATTTTCATTGACGGTAATGAAATACATTAAAAACTTCTAAAACCTACCTCTACACACTGTAAACTGCAGGGCACCTAAAGGTAGCAATTATTTCACTGGACTGCAAATGTAGCTAGCCGCGCTATAGGGGTTAAAGTCAAAAATGTTATCCACAAAAAAAATACTAATAATTCGAGGGCTTAAAATCAAAAAATGTTATCTACAAAAAGGCGTACCAATTTTATTTTTACAATAACTCCACACAGGAGATTCCGAGAAAAATAAATCCTTTCAGGAAATCTTGTTAGAAAGGAAGGAGTGGAAGTTCTGGGAAGGAAAAAAGTATGAGGGCTGGGTAGGAATCTGGGGGTCAGTGACGGGAGTATGAATCTATCCCTCCCATCCCAGAGAGTCCTGCTGGAGGGCCTGGCAAAGGTCTCCCTCAATCAGTCTCTCCCGATCCGGCCTGCCACGCAGTTGGTGGGCAGAAGCATCTGTCTCCAAGATCCGGACAAACTTCACCAACCATGAATGGTTAGTATTGGTATGTTTTTATTCGACCTTATTATTACTCCATGTAATATGATGCTGCACAAATTTCCTGGAAATAGTGTTGTGGGCTCATCATTTGAATTCCAATAACAAAAGACCCTCCACACAGCATCCTCAAAGATGACATAGACCCTGAGGGAAATTATTTTCCTCAGGGCCTCCTGTGTAGAGTTAATGTAAAAAATAAAAAAAAAAACATGTAAGTACTGATGGATTAGAATTGTTGGAACAGGACTTACGTTCTTAATTTATGATTGGTTAAATGAAGCACTCTTATTGGTCAATGAAATTATTGTCACCAGAGTTTTAGGCCGGCCGCACACATCAGGTTTTTCCATACGATTGTCTGATCCGATTCGAAACCCGATTGGACAGCTGGCGCGGAAGGGCGTGGCCTAATTTTATTCCGCGCCGGCCGGCCAATCCTGTACGCGTACGTGTAACAATAATAACTGTCGGATCAGACAATCGGATGGAAAAACCTGACATGTGCGACCGACCTTAGAAACCAAATTTCCTTCTGTGAGATTATTTTAGTTCCTGTGTTTACAAAAGTGTTTTCAAAAATACCGAAAATAAATAAATAAGTAAGTACAAAACATTACACATTAGTTAGTATCTTTGGAATCCTTAAGCTGTTTAGTAATAAAATTTAATTGAAATAATATATTACTAATTTCCTTAAAATACCAGAATTTTTTTCGATTCTCCATTTTCACTAGTTATTCCTACACTAAATTAATTGATTTTATGCACATAAATTGCATAGTCAATCTTAATATATAAAAATGAATGTTTCTTTGTTTGTCCTTTATGCGTTCCTAAAGCATTCATGCAATGGCGATGAAACTTTGGTTGATGAATTGATGACATTTTTTTTTTTAAATTTTTTTTTATTATTTTTAATTGATAAACTAACGTTTAAACAAGATTTTTATGCATAGCACAAAGGGTAGATAACAAATATTATAATCAATAATTATCTGCCTGAAACACTCATATACATTGAAAAAATCTGACCAGTATCTTTTCTCGGAAGATTTTTTCAATGTATATGAGTGTTTCAGGCAGATAATTATTGATTATAATATTTGTTATCTAATTTTTTTTTTCTTAAATATTAAACAAAAAAAATATTATTCCGCATGTTGTCGCTGGTCACTCAGCCGAGTAACCAACCAACCCCTTACCCTGCTTCCAACCGTCCAACACCTACCATTTTTTATGTTTTTGTAGAAAAACACCAAAAAAGTCACCAGAGACCAAAATTTCATTTACTTTTTTTACTCCAAATAATGTCAGGAATCTATGGTTAAAGTAAGTCAAGTACGTCCCTTAACACCCTGTATAATGGTGAGCTCTGGCATTATGAAATTATTTCCTATACTGTACATCCGCACTCCCGCAAAGGTTTCTGCCAGGGTTGTTACGGAGGTAGAAATTTTGACATCCGCGGATACAGATTATTAGAGGTACACATCTGCGTATGCGGATGAAGATGTCTGAATTAATGCGAATATTCCGCATTTGCGGATGTGAATATCCGTAACACCTCTGATCCAGATCAGGGTTGTTACGGAAGCAAAATTTTGACATCCGCGGATGCGGATTATTAGAGGTTCACATCTGTGGATGCGGATGAAGATGTCTGAATTAATGCGAATATCCATAACAATTTCTACATATGATGGTGAGCTCTGGCATTATGAAATTTGTATAAAAATAGGCAGCGCGCGAGTAGTTTATTTTCATATAGTTTAGAGGCAGGGAGGAAGGCAGGAGGAGGGGAATCTGGGAGGGGGGAGGGGAACGAAGGAGGGGCGGGGAAGGTGGAATGGATCGGGGGAAGGAAAGAGGACGCGGGAGGGGAATGGGGCGGAAACAGGGACGCAAGGGAAAGGACATGCAGGGAGAATTTGTTCCTTTCTTTTAGTGGCATTGCAATGCATGCCGGGTACAGTTTGGCAATTAAGTGTAGAAAATAAATGATGGCGCTGCGATCGATTTCTTGGTTTTAAATGGCAACACCGTGATGGCTCATAAGACAATGAATGTATGTTTTAAAAAAACCCTTCAGCCAAAATGCATATTTCATAACGTGTTTGTATTTTCATAAATTTTGCACAAAAACACATAATTTAATAGAAGTAAAATAAAACAAAACAGGTTTTAAGTGGGCGTTTATTTTGTTATAAAAACGTAGGTACATAGGTATTTAAAAATCTGAGTATATTTATTCAACACCCGACATGTAATAATTATTGTCTTAGTCCTCATATGATTCTTCTTCTTCCATATCTTCATCTTCATCTAAACGTTTTATCAGTTCATCTATATCATCATATAGAGTACTTCCTCGTGCATAATAATCTGCCTTGATTTTCATCACAATTTGATGTTGTTTGACAATTGTTTTTGCAACAATTTTTTTTAATCATCAACACTTATGCTATTTTCCGTTTTCCCTGTGTTTCAAATTTTCCATCTGCCTTTTCCCTTCCTTGACGATTTATCTTACTTTTCAGATTTACCTGTATGTGGAAAACATCATTAAAATGATTATTCTATAGAAGGTAGTTTTAAAAAAGCACACCTGATAATATTCATTTAGAAAGAAAGAAAGAGAAAATTAAGAACAAGTTACATTTTTATGAGTTTAAAGAAGTTGCATATTATTATTTTTTTTTTTAAATTGAGTTATTCCATTTTTCTTGTGGCCTAATATTAACTGTCAAATGGAAATGTCAAATTCGGATTTTTAAACATAACCTCAAATCAGATTGTAATGGTTATAATCGCACAAAAATTGGCATAAATCTTGTAATACTAATGAAATTTATTAAAAAAAACTATACCACGTACCATTCATTTCTGCAGTTCGTTTGTAAACTTCTTTCAAATTGGATAGGAGCTTCTTCGCACGATATTCAGCTAGGCAGCGTTGAAACACGCAGTTTACAACTTCTCTTGCACCACTACGTATTGGTTTGTTCATTTTAATTCAATTCAAACAATGCACAGGCAAACAATGAAAAAAAAAAACACTAAACGAGCGATTTTCAGTGTGTTCTACATGATTAAAGTCAGTAAAGCCAAGAGCCATACAAAATGTCATTGACAAAACGAGTATTTCGGTGTTACCATAGTAATGGAAAAATTTAGTTCCAAATTAATTAATTTCTACACTTTCTTGCCAAACAATACTTGCTAGTAAGCTATAATAAAATTGGTTATTGATATATCATATTTGTCTCAGTACCTATACATACATTCATCAGATGGCTACTCGCACAAACCAAGGGTTAATGAGTTTTAATTGTAATCTGAAAGTATGATATGATTTTAAGAAATTGGATTAAAAAATATTGTAGATAATAATACAAGCATTAGAAAATCTTACCTAGCAACATCAGCACTCCAATAAATGATATGCAGGAATATAAAAATGGTAGGTAGTAGGTCCACAGATCTGAAATGAAAGAGAAATAAATGAAATGACGAATTTAAATAAATTAAAGAGGAAAAAAATTAGGTACATAAAGTATCTATTTTATTCCAAAAAACATCTTAAAATTTTGCATTTTTAAACGACTTCGAAAAAGAGGAGGTTATCAATTCGAGGGTATTTTTTTGTTTTTTTTTTAATGGGTTTCGATTTGGTGAAACTTTCGATTGGGTGAACCGATATTTATGATTCTTTTTTTATTAGAAAGCTGGTGCTTCCCGTGTGGTCCCATTTTAATTTGGTCCAGTTCTGATAATGGGATTCATGAGAAAACCATATATGTCTTAAATTTGCAATAAGTATGTGCGCGACAAATGGACGAATAACTCAATATAACACCCACATATTTCAATGATTCTTTTTTTGAAGTAAAACTTCTTTACGCACGCTCGTCACTAAAAATCAAAAAATAAACAAAAATTTTAACAAAAAAAAACGACTTCAAAAATAGCACTAAAAAGTAAAAAAATAATTTCATACGATTGTTATTTTTGGAGTCGGTGTCAGCCAAGATCTCCACATCTCACCTATTACTTACTACCTATGTATGTTGTTACCTTGGCTGACATCGACTCCAAAAATAACAATCATACGAAATTATTTTTTTACTTTTTAGTGCATTTTTTGAAGTCGTTTTTTGTTTTGTTAAATTTTTTTTAACAGGCTTATTAAACTTTTGTACTTCTGCTGTGATTAGTAATGTGAAATATTCTTGCAAGTTCAAGTTCAATAAACTTTTAATTCTAAATTGGAACTATCTTATCATATCAGTTAACCCCTCAGGCCTTGGGCCTATTTCGTCCTAAGGTCAAAATATTTCCACTTTGCAATAAAATCCAAACAAATGGAATTTTTCTGAATGTATCTGAAAACTTAAATCTGTTTTCGAAAGGTAATGAAATATACTTTCAAATTTTATAATTCAAAACAAATATATAATTTTTTAAATACAACATTTTTTAATGCAAACATAATTTTTTTTTAATAATGACCACAATGGATACGTTTTTTCTTTTATATCAATTAAAATGGTTACGTTTTTTGCAATTAAAATTACTGATAAAAAATATATATATGTATATAGAAAAACACACACATTTTATTAGGCAAATGTATTATAAAGGTTATCGTTAATATATATTAACACAGTACACGCATGCAATAAATCAGTTCCCATTCCCACCACATGTGACACTAGTGCTTACTAAGTCAACTTTGTCACACTGCTCGCCAATAGCAACAGTGACGAAATGAAGCTACTGGTGCCGCCCAGGTATGCCTCACCACACCCAGTCCTAAACATTGGTTAGTTACACCAACCGTATGGAGCCAGTGAGACTATGGCATCACCAATTGGGGTATGTGGAGAGGGGAAGGAGATGAATAAGAGGAAGGTGGGGAAGTTTCTGGCTATTCAGATCTGGTTACCAAACACGGCTAAAGCCATTTCAAGAAATGTTTCATTTCAGAATGGTTGTCTTACACTAGAACGATACTGACAGTATATTCCACTAAGTTATTATTCAACTAAACCTAAATTATTTTGAATATTGATTGGCTGAGGTATCTCTAATTTTTTTTCAGTAATGAGGCATTTCCCAAATTGTTGTACAGGCTAGCCCCGTTGATTACAAGATAAGGCTAATTATGATTGTTATTTTTCAAGGCTAATAAGTTATTTCTATCAAATGTGAGTGTACTAAGCATGTAGGTCATTTTGTAGATACCCCACTAAAGTATTACTTATGCCTATCTGTGATGTATGTAACATACAAAACCATTATAAAACACTTCATTCACAAACACATAATTCATAATACGAGTATATGCCAATATAATTTAATTTTTTTAAATATAATTTTAAATTTATCTTAATTTTATTATTTTCAAAATGCATTATGTACTTCATCTTATTAAATTTTTGTATTTAAAAATTGGGGCCTCAGCATGAATAAACCACCCAGTGAGGCCAACATTATTGGATTGTATTATGAAATGTAAAATGATGCATCAAAATAAAAAAAAATGTTCATACGTACAATAAATGAACTTTATTTTGATATATTCACGTAGCTGGACTTTGAAATTCAGCACAAACTCTCTATTAAATAACTAGCGAGTAACCGACATGCGTTGCTTTACCACTTAATAAAGAAATTTTATCTCCCTGCATGTCCTTTCCCATTTGTCCTGTTCCCTTCGTCATGCATTCCCACTCCGCCTTCCCTCTCCCCACTCCTCTCTCCCGCTTCCCCCGTCCCGCGAACCCCCCTCCCCCCGTCCGAATTCCATACATTCAGTTTTCAAAGTTAGTTCAATTTGGGAGGCGGGTATGGGTACCGCCGCCCCAGGAACCATTTATTGGATAACCAACACCCCTGCCACAGGTCACCAAGTGGTTCGCTACGTTTGGTGACTTAGTGCCCGGGTTCATGGGGTGAGGTTTGTTTAGGTCTTGGTGGCGGGCTGGATCGGAGGAGACTGATTAAGGGAGGCCTTTTGACCTCTCCAGCCGGACTCTCCCGACCCATCGCCTTGCACCGCAGTGTGAGGAATAGATTTCCACGTCCGTCACTTCTGGGCACACTGACCCCCAGATTCCTACCCACCCCTCATACCTTTTTCCTTCCCATATCTTCTCCTCCTTCCTTTCCCTTAAAAATATCCAAAAAATAATTCCTCCACACAGCATCCCCAACTTTGACATAGGCCCCGAGGTAAATTGTTTTCCTCGGGGCCTCCTGTGTGGAGCTAATGTAAAAAAAAAAACCTCTCGCATACCACCTATTGCAATTTTTTTTATACAAATTTCACAATTACTATTACATATAGAAACCATCGCGGACATGCGCACATCAAATCTCCAAAGTTTCATCACAATCGGATGAATGGTTTAGCAACGCATAGACAATTCATATACACCCAAGCAAGCATATTTTGGTTTTTATAGATATAGAAGATACCTGACCTTACATAATTTATGCAATAGTATGTTGCTATCTTACTAATATTAAAAATGCGAAAGTTTGTATGGATGGTTGGTTGGTTGGTTGGTTGGTTGGTTGGATGGTTGGTTGGATGGTCCTTACTCTTTCACGCAATAAATATTGAATGAAATTTAAAAATTCTTTCACTAATCGAAAGCTGCATTATTTGCGAGTAACAATTGCTTTATATATTGGTAAGCTCTGGCGTTATGAATGAGCTGTGGCGTTATGAAATTATGTATCATACGTTTTCTGTCACTAACAAAATCGAGTTATTGCAAACGTCAAACAAATTGTTACCTTGGATAAAATGTTTTTTTTATTTAAATTTTAGGCTTAAAAAGAGTGCTTTGTTGTGATTAAAAAGAGTACTTTTTTGGCGTCGTAGTTAATATCTACATATCTCTAAAAATGTTTATTTTCCCAACAAAAATCATAAAGTTGCTATAAAGCAAAGCGTTTGAAGTGGACTGTCATTTTCTTATTTTTTTAGGTTACTCTGGATTCAAATATGAATAAAATACTAATAAAGGGAGTAGGTACTTAAAATAAATTTCTATTTCTATAATTTAAATATTTTCTAAAATAGAATTTTTATTTGCGAAATGTCATTCTCAAATTTTGAAATTTATTGAATTATTTTCTATTAGACAAAATAGAAAGAATAATAACAATTATGCCAATAATTATGCCGGTAATTTCCCACTAATACTATGCGAGCGAAGCCGTGGGTAAAAGCTAGTGTAAAATAAAACTATGTTTAGAATCAGGTCATATCATTATCATATGTATACTTAAATAAAAGTCCAGCTTTGCAACCAATGCTTTCTTTGCAGACAAATTTCAAAGGAAACTGATATAATTCATTATTAGTGGAGTGAAGTATCGAAATTGCTACGAAATACTAATTAAATTTATTTAATACATGAAAAATCGAATTTTTTTTATGATATTTCACCCTCCATGCTAGGGATGACCCTGTGTTATGGCGGGTGAAGTTTAAAGTTTTCGGATTACATTCATAAGTATTGGTTGAAAATATTCACTAATTAATACTATGCACACAGATTCTTCTACAATAAGAGAGTTTATGTTGTTATTTTGGATTATAAGAATAAGGTAAAGAAGTTAAAGAGTTATTGGAAAAGAGAAGTTATTATTAATATATTAAGGAATTATTGGTATATAAGTCACAGTAATCAAATTGGTTTGTAACCTTAATTAAATTACACATATTCTTTCCAAGGAACCTCACCTTTGCGTTGTTTAATGCTTTAGGCAAATTTGAATGAAACTGACATGTTACGTTATGTAAGGAAATAGTGTTTTCACTGAAAAATTTATTTAAACTGAAATGTAGCTATTTCATTCTGATATTGATTGACAATAAGTGACATGACATTGAGTGACAATAATCAATTATGTTATATTTATAATTAATAAAAAAATAATAATAATAAATGCATTGAGCAGTTTTCAGACTTTATTCAGAGATACTTTAAAAATCTAATTATATAAAGAAGAGTCTGTGGCGGGGGGGTAGGCAGCAGTGAAATTTTGCACACTTAACCCCTCAGGCCTCGGGCACATTTTGTCAGAATATCAAAATATTTCCGCTTTACAATAAAATCCAAATAAACGGAATATTTCTGAATGTATCCGAAGACTAAAAACTGTTTTCGAAATATGATAAAATATGCTTTAAAATTTTATAATTCGAAATAAACACATAATTTTTGAAATATAATGTTTTTTATAGCAAACATAAAAAGTCTTAAAAATGGCTAAAATGGATACGTTTTTTCTTTTATTTCATTTAAAAATGGATACGTTTTTGTACTTAATTAAAATTACTGATAGCAAGAAAAAATAAAACACACACATATTTTATTAGACAAATGTGTTTAAACTTTATCATCACCTCAAACTTTTGTCGTTTCATACAAAAATAATTGATAAAAAATTCTTAAAATTTCATACATTTTTTTCAAATTGAGTCGCAAACTTTGTATAAAAGTTGTAAATTTTAATTATTATTCTGTGTTTAAATTTGGGATTTGAATTTAAAGCGTGGTGTTTTCTCTTTCTAACACCGTTTAAATCATATTTCTCACCATGATAAGAAAGGAGACACAACGATTTCTATGAGACCTATATGAGTTGTACCCAAAAGCGAACAAATTAGCCTGGAGGGTTAACCTTCAAACGGGGAGGAAAGTCACTGTCTACATCTGATTTAAAAAACTCTGTGCAAAGGCCGGGCAATGCCGGGGACTTCAGCTGATACATACTAAAATAAAAATAGTACAATGATGTACAGGTAAACAATGTCATAAGACCTTGAAATAAAACATGAAACTGTACAAATGTGACAACTGTTTACAGTACTTATTTCCATCTGTTGGTCTGCAAAATTTTCATGACAAACAAATGCGGCAGATATCCTCTCATATTGCAGGGGTCGAGGAACCGGGATAAATTATGAGAAAAAAAAAATTTAAAGCCAACAAAGGGTGAACATGAATGGCAATAAGATGGCTCAATTTTGAAAAGCATTAATAATAAAACTTATTGCAAGGATGAGATATTACTGACAAAGGAAAATCCATCTAATCATATTTTAATAGTTTTTAATTCTGCATTAGCGAACTGTGATTATTTTTACATTAGCTCCAGAGGAGGTCCTGTGGAAAATTATTCCCCTTAGGGCCTATGTCATCTTTTGGGATGCTGTGTGGAGGGTCTTTTGTTTATCTGTTTATTAGGACATACACAGTACATAAGTTTACAAGTTATAAGGAATATTAAATGAAATTATTACATGATATAGTACCTATTATTCGATATATACTATTATGTTATCCCTTGAGTGGTTAAATTCCACCCAATACATAGGTGTGCAATACTAATCATTATCAATATAAATAATTAGTCATGGACAAACAACAATGTTATCTGTGAAAGGTATTCCCAAATGCATAAATCAATAACCTTTATCATTCTAAACTCAATATGAACTGCTTCAAAGGGATTTAAATACAAGTTAATGACTTATCTGGATGAATAGTAATGTAAATAGATTCTATCTATACAGAAATAGAAAAATAGAAGAATTTAAATTTGAAAATTCATCACTACATTCCAAGTCTAAGGACGGGTTGGTTGTTTCAAAGAATTTGAACAATTCATAAAATTTCAAAGTTAAAATTCAACTTCTACTCAAGTTCTGTTATTATTTTGTCATAGGCCCGTTGCTTCACAGTACTTGAATAAGAACAGAACTTGAAGAGCACTTTCACAGAATTGGAATTTTAACTTTGAAATTTGATGAATTGTTCAAATTCTGTGAAACAACCTGTCCTTTGGTAGGTATAAAAACTCCTGTCGTTGATTATATTACGTACTACCTGAAGTCCCCTATGTTGCCTGGACTTTACACAGAGTTTTTCGAGATCAGATGTAGACAATGCTCTTTCTCTTGATTTGAAGGTCAAGTTAAAATTTCATCAATCTCAGAATAAAAATTTGTATAAAAATCAAATACATACCACCCCCCCCGCCACAGGCACTCTTCTTTATATAAGTAGACGTTAAGAAACCAGGTTTCAACATGCATACATTTTTTGTGTGATTTTCATAGCACAATACAATAATTTTTAAGAATTGTTTTATTCACCAACAGTAATCAGCAACACGGAAGAGATGATAAAAAATATTAAAAATAAAACTTACTCAGTGAGTCTTTGCCAGTTTTGTTTTTGTCGATGAATGCTGATATGATGTAGGTCAATCCCATGACGACCACGGCGAGCAGGCCGAGGACCGTGAACGTCTCGTACACTCGCGACAACACACCCGAGCGATAGCCAAAGAATCCCGAGGATTCCGTGAACAAATACGCAAATGGCAAGAGGACGAATAAGGACACGTTTGAGAAGAGAAATATGTGATTCCACAGTCCTGTAACAATAGAAACAAAAGATTATTCATTTTATAAAATAAGGTATTCAATTGGTGCAAAAATAAGGTATTCAATTTTATAAAATAAGGTATTCAATTGGTGCCAGATTTATCTTTATATTGGCCTTCAAACTTCAGTTATAGAAGGGACCCATTGGTCCTATCGCAAACACCCTGCTTGCCAATATTGTTGGGACCTATTGGTCCTTTCGCAGACAACCTGATTGCCAATCTATTATTCCCAGGGCATGAATGTCATTGGGGCCAAAAGGTCATATCACAGACTGCCTGCTTACCAATATTATTGGGACCTATTGGTCCCTTCGCAGACAGCCAGCTTGCCAATATTGGCGCCTATTTTAGACCGAGTGCCGTAAGCTAAGCCTATTTAGCTATTGGTCAATTCATTACTGCATTGCGTCAATGCCTTAAATAGAAAGCCATAAATAAAATGTAATGTATAACTCTACACAATATTATTATTAGAGAAGCCGTGGCCTTTGTTCCCGCTTACATCAGATTTAAATATATTATTTACTGAATATTGATCATGAAAATCATCTAAGAAAAATGAACCATAAAAATAAATTATAAGATCATTTTTAAAAATGCCGAATTTCTGATCATGATGTTTTTTTTTTAATGAATTTGGTAAGGAGCTTATTTGTTAATAAAATTTTCCAAATGTTCAATATGCAAATCATACCCAAACTTGAAAACTATACACTGCCTACCTTTTGGTCTTAGGGCAATAGAATGTTATTCAAAACCCCCTAAAAGCATTCGTAAAAGAGAGTACATTTAGTGATGTGGTAAAGGGCAAAAATCCTGTCAACATGCAGTTTTATTTCGACATTGAATAACACGGAGGGTCACTAAAAAAAGGGGGGAAAAGAGTGATTAACAATTGCTATTGTAGTATCTATTGATGATGACACGCTAGCTAAGCACATTGTTAGCGTGCTCCACTAAGCATGAATAAAAGTTCAATATTGACATCAATGTCATTTTAAAACATGTAGGTTTTATAATCTTGTCTTCTTTGATATATGTCACAGACAGTACACTCCAGAACTGTAGGCCGGTGTAACTGTAAGTGACTATTCCGCAGCTGAAAGATTTCTCCATCTTTAGCCTATTGTAATGGTATTAAATAAAAAATAAAACAATATGAGCATGACAATAGTATAATAGATGCTCTATTAACTTTTAATTCAAAATTTGGGAGGTGGGTATGGTTACCGCCGCCGCGGGAACCATTTATTGGATAACCAACACCCTTGCCACAGGTCACCCCAAGTGGTTCGCTACGTTTCGTGACTTAGCAGGGGTGCCCAGGTTCATGGGGTGAGGTTTTTCCAGGGCTTAGCGGCAGATGCGTCTGCCCACCAGTTGCGTGGCTGGCCGGATCGAGAGAGACTGGTTGAAGGAGGCCTTTTGATCTTTCCAGCCGGACTCTCGTGACCCATCGCCTTGCACCGCAGTTGGAGGATGGATTCATACCTCCATCACTCCTGGACACACTGACCCCTAGATTCCTACTCACCCCTCATATATACCTTTTTCCTTCCCAGAACTTCCTATCCTTCACTTCCTTAAAAAGAACCTACACAAAGCATCCCCTAAGATGACATAGGCCCTGAGGGAAATTATATTTCTCAGGGCCTCCTGTGTGGAGCTAATGTAAAAAAAAATTAAAAAACCGTCCTTCCCAAAAGGCACAACCAAAAAAAATCATTCCTATGAGCTATTCTGGGGAAACTACTTATGATAGATAAATTACATATTATATTTATAAATATATAAACACAAAAGCTAGTAAGACAGGAAAATTTTCATAAAGATTTATCAAAATTATTCTGCAGAAAAAACAAGTTGTTACGAAATTAGAATCAGCTGGTGGACAGTGAAAAATATATAAAAATAAGTATATAATCGGCATACCAAGAGTTAAATGACTTGTGAAGACTTACGAGTCTTATATTATGTTGGTCGAAGCAAAGTGTTTTGAGATATTATTACATAAGCTAGAGTATGACAATATTGAGTACGTCAGATACAAATCATTACAAAATTAATCGTAAAAAAATTGCATTGTGTATTATTTACAAATAAAATAATTCTAAACTACACTGCATTGTTGTTTTTTACTTTAGAGGTTAGGGTATGGGTAAATATGCATTTGGTCCACCTCACGGATAATACGGAAAGTTTGTGTGGTCGAAATTTGATGCACGGATAATACGGAATATTCCTAAGGTTAAACTACGAAAGCTACATGTCATCATAATTTTAAAAAACATCCTAGGTTTAGAATGGTTTGTTTGGCAAAGCAGGGGATGTCTACCGGGTTTGTGTAATTATGATTGATTGTCTATGAAATAGAAACGGTGAAAATAAAATGACGTTACCGCGTAAGTGAATTAATTTAAACGAAATTAAAATGTTAAATGCATATTTTTTGCATGTTTTTGTCTCCCGCAACATAAATACTCACTTTTCGTGATAATAAAGCTAAATCTAACTGTTTGAATAAAAAATATTCCGTATTAACAGCGATGCGGAGTAAGACATAAATAATAGGGTATGATTTTAAAGGATTATTAAAGATAATAAAGAGACAGTTAAAAAAACAGAAAAAAGTTAGACCAACCTTGAATGAGAGAACTGTTCAACCATTTTACATAGTAGCTATCAGGGTAGATGAGCAGCACTTCATTGCTGATAATTGATATTGGCAGCAACAGGGCTGAACCAACTGATATGGCGAGAGAGAATGTGCACAGCCATAGGCTTATTCTGTACACTGTTATTTCATCTTCGTCCGTCGAGTAGCAATCGTCATGGTCTCGTCTTCTGAACTTCTCGATGAGTGCGTACGAACCGAGGTACAGCATAATAAAGAGCAGCAGGAATATCTACAAACAATATCATTTACGTCACTCTGACAATAATATTCAACAATTCAAGTAAAGAGCATAGTATTATGGCATAAAAAAGTTTGTTTACAATACAAAGTTTGTAATGGAATATGAAACCATTCTAAAATAAATATACTCACAATTTGTTCTCTGACATTGTTGTGGAATATCTGCTCTCGTAAATCAGCCTCATCATCTTCCATTGTAACAAATCTTCACCTGTTAACTATATGATCAACACATATTTTCCACACTAGTTTAATGTACATTTTATAAACATCTTCAAACATGAACTTTGTAATTCAAGGAGAAGTCTCGTATTTTACGGAAGGAAACAAATGTAACGACCACATAATGCTACGTCAATTTCAAACGGACTGGTGCATATATATAAAATTACGTACACAAGAATCTCAAACCGAAAAACCTTTGAAAAAAATGTATGAAAACTAATAATAAACGTCAAACTACAATATGCAATTTCCAATAAATTGTATAATTGAAGCACTGAGTTTACGGTTTAATGTGTTTACAAAATACGCGTAAATAATCTCATTCGATAATTTAGAATTTGGTGATCCGCACTAAACTTTCCTGCTGTCAGATAAAAACTGAAATAAAACCACCGAAATATTTTGAGCTTTTGTTCTGTTCGTGCATTGTACGCATTTCGTACGGTTATTCATATTCAAGGTTATCAATGTTGTCATCTACACGCAAATACGGAACTTTAGGGACACAAAGGATTTCTGAAATCACCAATCATTGACATGAGAAACAAAATTTGCCTTTTCCGTACAAATAATACTTTGATCATATATACGGAAATGTATGAATTCTGGGAAGAATAAAGGATAAAGTTGCTGATAGGGATTCCGCTGCACGCACACATTTTTTTAAAAATAATAACACTTGTTTTTAACAATTACTACTGGAACCGAAAATTTCTTCTTGTAGAAATTAAATTGAAACCAAGAGTTACTTGTATTAAGCGTGCATCAGAATTTAGCAACTTTAGAAAGATATTATTCACGGTTAAAATGTGTTCACATTAAACAATCACTCTGCGCCTTTGGGGTGATTTTTCACAAAAACGGCGCTTTGCAAATCAGCCAAATATTAATATTATTATTGCCCATTAGAGTTGTAAGATAAAAAAATAAAACAATAATTTTTAAGTTGTTTTCTTTTATAATAGCTCCACACAGGAGGCCCTGAGGAAAAAATTCCCTAAGGGTCTATTTTATCTTTGGATATGCTGTGTGGCGGGTCTTTTTAGTGAAAGGAAGGAGAGGAAGTTCTGGGAAGGAAAAGGTATGAGGGGTGGGTGGGAATCTGAGGGTCAACTTGTCCTTGACGGACGTACGAATCCATCCCTCCGACTGCGGTGCAAGGCGGTGGGTCGAGAAAGTCCGGCTGGAGAGGTCTAGGTTAGGTCTCCCTAAACCAGTCTCTCTAGATCCAGCCCGCCACGCAGGAAGTGTGCAGACGCAATCGCCACCAAAACTTAGACAAATCTCACCCCCATGAATCCGGGCACCCCTGCTAAGTAACCAAACGTAGCGAACTACTTGGGTTGACCTATGGCAGGGGTTTTGGTTATCTAATAAAAAAATCCCGTGGCGGCGATACTCAAACCCGCCTCCCAAATTGGAAGTTGCAAGTAGTCAGCACGTTGTTCACATTTGTCGTCGTTAATCCTAAGCTAAAATGTTTTCTTGCTTTCCCCTCGATACACAGTTGTGCTCATAATTTTTACTACTAAAAAACAATTAAAACAAAAATGTTTCCGAGCCCTTTGTTGAGTAGCAGAAAATAGAGTAGGAACTATTTTTTTCATGATCACATCTCACATCACATTGCTGTTTTTTTGCATAGATAATATTATTTACGTCGTTTGTCGTTTCTAATCCGTTCGTCTGCGTTCGTCTCTGGTTTATTAGTGACGTTTGTGAACAAAATTCTAAAATCGCCGAAATTTTTCAGATTTATTATAAGAATCTGCTGATAATTTATATTTTACGAATAATATCCTGTTTTCAAATTGCTTCGGAAACTTATTTATATTTCTTAACAAAGGTGTTTGCGTGTTGCGCAACAGCGAATAAGACTGGGATGTGCAATTAAATACTATAAGATTTTAAAATAACTCTTTTTGCAATGGCTGGGTTTGCTTTAAAGGTTAAAAGTAAGTCAGGGCAGCAAGTGATTAAACATTTAAATCCCCAAAGTACGGTAGCGGAATTAAAATCAGTGTTGAGCAATTTAACTGATATACACTTAGGGCACCTTCACGTTTTGTTTGGGTTTCCTCCAAAGGCAATGGATCTTTCTGGAGACAATAGAACCCTTGTGGATGTTGGGATATCTTCTGGCGATACTCTGATAGTCGATGAAAAGGCTCCCACAGAGAAACCAAACGCCTCTCCTTCATCAGCTAGAAATGAAATAGATTCTTTTGCAAGTAAAGGTATTTTGATGAAAAAAGTTGTCCCTTCTGATAATTCCTGTCTATTCACCAGCATCGGTAAGTTAAATTAGGTTTTAACAAATTATTTGATGTGAATAGATAATCAACTTCAGTTGCATCATTTAACAAAATATTAAAATTTAAACAAGATCAGTGCTATTTTGGGTAAATATCGGTTGGGACTGGACACGCTTATTACGAATAATTTTTTAGAAAAAAACTTTAGATTCGCCTTAATTACTATAAAAGGAAACTTTTTGGCTTGGGGGCGGCGGAAAATAATGCATTTTAATTTTCAATTGCGTAAAATTAAAACTCACTTCGCGAACCGATCGGTGACTGTCAGCGGCCATTAGGCACGTCGCTTTTATGTTGGTATCACTGATACATTGCAAAGAACTAACATTTGTTTTTATTTCACAGACAATCAATCATAATTACACAAACCCGCTAGACAAACCCTGCTTTGCCAAACAAACCATTCAAAACCTGGGATGTTTTTTTATAGTTTGATGACATGCAGCTTTCGTAGTTTAACCGTGTTTTTACGTATCCCACGAAGTTGGCCACAGTAGTATTCAGTTATTTGCAATGTATCAGGGATACCAACATAACAGTGACGTATCTGATAGCCGCGATTTGACATCGTGTAGATTCGCGAAGTGAATTTTAATTTACGCAATTGAAAATTAAAATGCATTATTTTCCGCCGCCCCCAAGCCAAAAAGTTTTCTTTTATAGTAATTAAGGCGAATCTAAAGTTTTTTTCTAAAAAATTATTCGTAATAAGCGTGTCCAGTCCCAACCGATATTTACCCTATTTTGTTACATTCCTAATTATTTTGCACAAATCAAATATATCTTATTATAATATCTCATCAGACTCACACTTCTAGCTGCACTAAACACATTATTATTAAAAATGGACGCATTCAAAGAATGTTCAATATGTATATAATCTGGCTAGCCCTGTGCAGGTACAATTGGCGCTAACTTGCCAACGAGCTGATAATACCTAATGCCCAACCCAGCGCCCTTGAGGTTTTTACTAGTGCCAGGCGCCGTTTGGCTCAGGGCTGGCCCTGATCTCATAATATTGTTCATGTAAATAATAATCATTATTGTTTCAGGATTTGTATTAAATGGAAAAGTGGACACAACGGTTGGAACATTCATGAGGCAAATAATTGCAGAAGTTGTGGCTGGTGACACCACCAACTATTCAGAAGCGTTTCTTGGGAAACCCAACCCTGAATACTGCGAGTGGATTAAAAAACCTAACTCCTGGGGAGGAGCGATAGAAGTATCCGTCTTGTCCAGGTTCTATGGCCTGGAAATGGACGTTGTGGACACGCTGAATGCCATCATAAACAGATTTGGAGAAGACCAGGATTATGGACAAAGAGTGTTTTTATTGTTTGATGGCATTCACTATGATCCATTATTTTTGGAAAATGCAGAGGTATGTAGTAGTTTATTTTATAATTTATGGATTGAGATAATAAGATGGTGTAATGTGAGATAAACTTTTTTACATGAATACCGCACAAGAGTCCCAGCTGCTTCCAACCTTCTGAAGCCAGTGAGACTATGGCATCCCCAATCGGGAATCCACAGAGCAAACAAGGCTAAAACCATTTCAAGCCAAATGGTGCTCTTACACTATGACAATGAGTATGTTCCACTCTAGAACGTACCGCAAATATACTGTTTATTATTTTTAATGAAACAACAGAAATTGATCAAATAAAATTTACTTACTCAAGCCGGGACTTAACCTGCGCCCTCTGGAATGTAGAGTCAAGAGCCGAGAGACCGTGCATGCTGTCAGGTTAATGGTGAATTAACATAAATACTGACAAATATGGTTTTTCTTTTTGGAATTGCAAATCTGAATATTTTGTATAGTTTATTGTATTTACGCCTTTCGGCTCACAACTTGAATTTTAACTATGAATTGTTTAAATACTTTCTTTTTTTTTTTTTACATGAATACCTCACAAGAGTCCCAACTGCTCCCGTCTGAAGCCAGTGAGACTATGGCATCCCCAATTGGGGTATGTTGTGAGGCTGAGGGTAGTGGGGAGAGGAAGGAGACAGGGAAGAGGAAGGTGGGGAAGTACCTGGCTATTCAGATCTGGTCACCAAACACAGCTAATACCGTTTCAAGCAACGTTTCAATTCTGAATGGTGGTCTTACACCAGGGCGATACAGAGAGTATCTTCCACTCTGGAACGTGCCGCAAATATACTATTTATTATTTTAAATTAATAAATTGTGAAATAACACAAATTAATCAAATAAAAATTATTTGCCACGCCGGGATTCGATCCCGCGACCTTCGGTGCGACAAGAAACAACCCATCCTTATTGTGTCAACATCAAGGTTTTCAGCCAGGATAACTGTCTTTTCCTCCACTTATTTTTTCTGTACTTTCTTTTGCGTAATTAGTTTTTTGTTACACACAATGTAACAAAAAACATCATTGGTATTTGAATTTCTGCTGCACATTTAGTAGATGTGAGCGTTTCAGCTACTATTTAAAATTAACTTCTTTTTACTAGTAATAGATATAATATAGTAAACACCAAACTTTTATGCTGACCTGACGTTGATATAGAAATCGTTACAATAGTTGAGTTTAGTTCAAAAAAGTGGCATGCCTCCCCACCCACGCCTTTCTCTGTTGCACATATGTTTTTATGCATCTTTCTCTTTCGCTTACTTTCATTGTAAAGTCAGTAAATGCGTAAAGATTGGATCGTACATGTTCAGGCCGGCATTAAAGTTTGGCACATCTTCCGTTTCTTGTTCTTTTGCCCACTTCAATACATTCAAGACAACGCTTCCATGAAATAACCTGTAAAAGAGTGTATTTTTTTTTCAGGGTGTTATAAAAACGTTATTCCCCATCGAAGACTTGGATATTTACAATGAAGCGGAGCAGCTGGCTCGAGACATGAAGTCATCGAGATCCAACACCATAACCTACAATAATTACTGCACTTGAAATTGCCTCTGCAAAACTAAAAATTTATATTGTTAATGCAAAAATATTCAACGAAATATTTAAAAGGGTAAAAGAAAATGTATTTATTTATTAGATAATATCCGCTTATTGTAATATTCCCATCACGTTTTTCACATTTTTATGCTTTTAACGTGGAATAGCCAAGTTTTTTTGCAATGGAAATTTATTTGTCCAGTCTAGTCACTTGGTCACATTTCAAACATAATAATTATGTTCATTTTTACAATAACTACTTGAATTTTTTATTTGCGAAAATAAATAATGTTTTCCACTTTTTTTATATATTTATTTTTATTTTACTAGTTTTTTTATTGCAAAAATTACTTATAATGGTGACAGTGGAAATATACAACATGTGATCTTACGTTGGTAAAAAAGGCATCTTTATTATTTTTAACCATGAGGACACGATCTCAGCTTTTTGTACGCTAGTTCCAGAATTGCTCAAGATCTTATGTTTAGATTGTACTTGTAGTGTAATAAATTAATATTTAATTATTTGTCACAAAATTTCGAGTCTTACTTTAGGTATGTATATTTTTTCTAAATGAAAAAGTATATTTTTAAGTAACAAGATAAATATCCTAAAATCAGACAAATAATAAGATATGAAAAAAAAATTTGAGATTTTAATGAAAACCTGCTAACATCAAGCAGATGATATTAAGCAAGAATACCGACTATTAACTTTTAATAAAAATTATAATAATCAAGTACTGTATGTTATGTAATTGCAATAGAGCTTCAATAGTAATTATTAATATGAGTGTACGTTACTGAAGGCCTGCTTTAAAAGATAATTTTACCCTAAAATTATATTGGAGACATTCATTTGCTAATCAAAACTTTTATAAAAGTCGTCCGTGGTAACCTACCATGGTGCTCATATGTGTATAAAAGTTAATTTGAGGAATTAAATACAAACATAAATTAGAATGTTATATTTGGGTAAATATTTTTACAAAATATTATGTGCATTCCTATCTGTCAACATTATTTGACAATACAGCTTCTAATATCATATAGTATTTTTTATTTCTTAAAATAAAAGAGGTACTGTTTTAAAACAGTGCAAAAGGTTCCGTAAAACTGTTCAAAAAATAAATGTATTTTTAAAAATATAAGCCTACGCCTTCAAAAATATTTACAATAAAATTACAGATAGCTTGACACTAAAAAAATGTATGTATGTAAATGCTGTTAACACTTAACTATGTATAAATGTATTAAAACAATACATTTTAATGCAATTTTAACCTATGATAATGTGTAAAAACAACTTTCAACACGTAACAATTTTCTAATTGAATCTTTCTTTGTGTCTTAATAAATTTTAGCATCATAAATAAATATCAAAATGCAGTGTCTTTTTTGATTCTTGATTTTTTTTAAATCCTACAAATTTTTATGCTAACTGAATTCGTAATGTCAAAGCAAGCTAAAAAAATATTAAGAACCTAATCATGATAAAAAAGTGATTTCTTGTCTAGATTTGTTTTTTGTTTAAAATAATATATTTTTTTAATCTCACTAACGCGAATGAATATAAATAAAGTGAATATTTATGTACACAAGTTCCTAGGCGAGAGGTGTTGGTTGTTATACCGAGGTGTGGAAGCGCGGGAGGGCAATGCCGAACTTGGTTTCCATGCCCGTGATGATGGGTATGGCCACCTGGTATCCACCTATGTGGTGCGCTTTGGTCGGGATATTCTCTATTCCTGAGGACACTTGCAGCTCCGAGCCGGAGGGTCGACTGAAAATAGATAAATACATATTATATTCAATGTAATTACAGTGAAACCCTCTTAAGAAGTTCTCTCTTAAGACGTTTCGTGGCTTAAGAAGTTTGGTTTTTTCGGTCCCTTGGGTCAATATTGGGCCAATTTTTCCCATATATAAGGTTTTCCTGTTTAAGAAGTTTGTTTTTTCCGGTCCCTTGGAAAACTTCTTAAGAGGGTTTCACTGTATCTGCTTCTGAACAAATCTGGTTACAGTTTAAACTTTTAACCCTCCCACACCAGAGGGGTTATACACATCCCGAACGAGAGTTTAGGCAAAATCTAAGTTGTTTTTTACATCAACATCACAGTCTAACTAACTAACTAACTAACTAACCATCACGCCGTTTCCCCGCAGGGGTAGGCAGAGAGGACGGACCGCCACACAACTCGATCTTGGCACACACTCCTTGCCTCGTTCACATTCATACATCGTCTCATACATGCTCTTCTATTATTCCGACTCTTCACATGGCCCGACTCAAGTATCTGATTCACTTGGTCGTGCCATGTCTTCCTCGGGCGTCCCCGACTTCTTCTACCATTCACATTTGCATCATATATTCTCCTTACACTCCTTTCCTCGTTCATTCGCTCTACATGCCCAAACCATCGGAGAGTCCCTTTCTTAATCTTACACATCACGCTTACGTCAGCCTTGCATTCTTTGCGGATATCCACGTTTCTCTCACGATCGTACATGGTTTTACCACACATTCGCCTCAGGGATCTCATTTCTACAGCATTCAGTCTGCTTTCATCCTTCCTCTGCCAGTTCCATGCCTCACTGCCATACATCAGGGTAGGTACCAGCACTCCATTATGGACGGCTAGTTTCGCGTCTTTGGACAGTTTTTTATTACCGCCAACGGCATTCAGTCCTCCATTAATGGAGTTACCGGCATTCACCCTTCTTTCAATATCTCTATCAGCCTTCCCATCTTTCGTAAACATACTACCCAGATACACAAACTCATCCACCTGCTCCAAGTATTCATCATTCACAACTATATTGCATACTGTTTTCGTACTCTCTCTTTCAAACACCATGACTTTAGACTTACTTACATTCATCATTAACTCATTCTTCATACATACTTCGTTCATCCTAGACACGAGAGACTGTAGATCTTCCATACTGCTAGAAATTAGCACCGCATCATCAGCATACAAAAGGCAACATACTTCCAGATTACTCAATTTTGCGCCCAATCCCATCTCTTTCAATTCTTGCATACAATTATCCATGTATAGATTGAATAACCACGGTGACATTACGCAGCCTTGTTTAACACCTTTTGTGATGTCAAACCACTCCGTAAAATCGCCGTTCACCCTAACACATGCAACGCTTCCCTCATATAGAGACGCAATTGCCTGAATGAGCTTCGTATTCACTCCGTACTTGGACAACACCTTCCATAGCTTTTTCCTGTCAACTCGGTCGTACGCTTTTTGTAGATCTACAAAGGCACAGAAGAGTTTCTGGTTTTTTGCAAGAAACTTCTCAGTGAGCATACGCAATGAGAAAATCTGGTCCATGCACCCCCTTCCACTCATAAAGGCACCTTGCACATCCCATATTTTATCCTTTGTTTCCATTCTTACCCTTTCAATCAATATTCTACCATACAGCTTGCCCACTGAACTTAGAAGGCTAATAGCCCTATGATTCCCACATTCCATACGTGACCCTTTACCTTTGTATAATGGCATGATTACAGCCCTTCTCCAATCTAATGGCGTATAACCCTCCTTTAAACATTGGTTAAAAAGTCTGCACAGCCATGTTAGAATAATACGACTGTCTCCTTTAAAGTATTCTGCAGCAATATTGTCGAAACCCACAGCCTTGCCACTCTTCATGCATTTAATTGATCTTTTTATTTCATCCATACTGATTTCGGTAACATTCACTCCATCATCGTTCATAACCGATTCACCGCTGGGATCACAACCACTCGGGTTACTTTCGAAGACTTCCTCGAAATATTTCATCCATCTCTCTTTGATTTCATTCTCATTCGTCAACATTTGTCCATCTTTCGATTTTATCACTTTCATGCTTCCGTTCTCTGGACCACTCCGGGACCTTTTGACCTCCTTCCAAAACAGTTTTATGTTTTCTTGGAAGTGGTTTGTCATTTTGATTCCCTCTTCTTCTTCCAGGCGTTTCTTTCGTTCTTTCACCCCAACACTTACTCTTTTCTTGCATATCTTATACACTTCTTTCGCTCGATCTCTCTCTTCGCTTGAAACACTGCCAATCGCTATCAGACGTAACCATGCTTTCTTCTTCTCTGAGACCAGTGCTTTGATCTCATCATCCCACCATGCATCACCTTTTTTCCTACCTTGCTTACTTATTCCACACACATCTCTAGCAGATTCGCATAGACTCACCTTAATGTGGTTCCATGTTTCCTCTATGCTTAGAACGTCCATTTCCTTCTCATTCAATCTCATTTCTGCACAATTCTCATATTCACTTCTGACATAATCGTTTTGTAGTTTTTCTATTTTGACTCTTGTTGGAGCTGATACCGTTTTCACCTTAGAGCGCCAGCCGCGAAAGAGGTTTACTTTTGACACCACCAGAAAGTGGTCGGTTTCAACCTCAGCTCCTCTGTAAACTCTTGTGTCCTCGGTAACGGCTCTCAACCTAGAGTCAATTACTACAAAATCGATTATCGATCTTTCAATTCCTCTTTCCCACGTATACTGATGGATACCCCTATGATCGAAGAAAGTATTCGAAACAAAAAGGTTCCACTCCAAACATACTTCAAGTATTCTATTCCCATTGTCATTCGTTCTTTTATCCCCAAACATACCTAAGGCCGAATCAAATCCGTCACGTCTAATACCGACCCACCCGTTCAAATCGCCCGCCATTATAATCTTTTCATTCAACTCTTTTAGTCTCATTACATCATTCACATTAGTCCAAAAATCATTTTTCACTTCATCACTTTCAGAATTAACAGGGGCGTAGCAAATAATAAGAAACACCCATCACAGTCTATAATTTAGAAAACCCTGTAAAAACTACATTTAAAAAAACTTATTCAGTTACTATTTTTTTTTAAGATTTAAATAATATCTATATATCCTATATTTACTTTTTTTATAAAGCCTCGCCGCAAATAAGTCACGAGTGCGGTCGGAAAAGGTGCATTTTACTGGAAAGGGCTACAATAATATGTACCTGTTTGAGTTACGCTTGATTTTGTACTACATATCTCATCTTTTGCATTATAATGATTGAATGCTGTGCGAAGACGGGTGACATCCAGTTAAAACTTTATAAAGGTAGTAATATATGAGTAATACTGGAAAGGGCAAAAGTATCAAGAGCTACGATCGCTCATGATATATGGGGAACCCTAGTGACCGCCCATTTGGGTGAAATATGATTTTTATCTTCAGATACATAAAAGTTACATTAAAAATACTTAACGCTTTTTCAATGGTACTTATTAAGAGTGTTCGAAATAATCTACAGCTTGACAATGACAACTTTGCAGTAGGCAGTGTTGGTATTGGGATGCCAGTACAAACAAAATTCCTAGACAGCTTTATTTTGGAAAATTAATTAAATAATATTCAAGATTGACAAGATTTTAATCAAGGTCTGACTGATACGGATCAAGGATTCAGACATTGAAACAGGGCAGACATACCGTTGATAGCTCCGTTTTAACTTCTTCCTCTTTTTCATAAACATCCCAAGTAACAAAAAGGTTAAAAAAATACTCACGACCCGCCAAAGTCAACGAAGAACAGTCTCTGAAGAACCTCATAGGTCAGGAGGGTGACACCAAACTGTGGCGATGATCGGAACACACGAGCTGGAAAAATTAAATTGTTTGTATATGGCAGAATTCGATTGTATTCTATCGTGGATACAAAATGGATGATAAATCTTACCAGTGGTCCCCTTCCAAAAGGCACGTGGTCCTTCTTCACTGTATATTTTTCTTGCCGCATCAAACACTCCGCTGTATGTGGTTTGTCCAGTTCTCGCAACAACCTTTAAATCAATTAAAAAATATTACAATGAGAAATAAGTTAATCCTAATGGAACACAAAATTTCTTGGAATATCTTTTTAATAAATTATAATTATTATCACTAATTTATCCTTGAATAATCATGCAACGTAATGATTTCATTTAAAAAAAAAGGTTATTTTCATTTTAAATTTTACTCCATGCATATATATGTAGGTACCATTGGTCCTGTTTTTAAAAATGGCCTGCAGAAGTAGAGGCATATAAAATATATTATTAAAAAGATAGGTACTACATAAGGCAGGAGTAAAAATGATTTATTATTTGAAATAAGTTTCTAACTATTTCTGTAAAATAATAATTTGTTTCGATTCTTCGTTTTCACCAAGTTATTTCTATACTAAATTAACTGATTTTAGTGAATGAGCTAAAATACTTGGTTATTTATTTCATATTGTATTTTTACATAAGTTTAGTAATTAAATCCTATTTTATTCAGACTATGACATTACCTATGGGTGTCACGATAAGCCTGCGCACACAGTGGTTATTCTTCAGTTGTCTTCTTGCACCAAGCGGTACATGTACATACTTACTGTACATAGTAGGTATTTCATAAAATAGTTTAGTTAAGTATACAAACTTGTAGGCGAGTTTTGATGACATCAGCGGGAGTGACGAGGGATGCAGCGGGAACACCAGCAATGGCTCCGGCAGCGAGTAGGGAGAGGGGGTGATTGTAACCATTCTCATCAGCAAAGGATGCCTGGAAGATAAATTGTTTAAAACATATAAATGTTAAACAAAAAAACATGTAAATAATCTAGACAACCAAAACTGATATGCCGAAAAGCACTACTTATTTATTTTTTTTATTTATTTGTAAGAAACAAACAGCTTTTACATAATACATGTACACTGTACAGTGATAAATATATAATTGAACTGGAGTCAGGCCACAGAGGTTTCTTATGCTAAAGTACATCAGAAATGAAGTTTTATTATATTATAATTAATTTTTGGTTATAGGAAGGGGAGAGGAAGAGGAATATAGGAAAAGGATAGGAGATGCTCACAATATATTCTCATATTAATAATCGATCGTACGCATTACTTCACATCGATATTTCTTTAGGTTTCTACTAAAAATGTCAATGCTGTGAAATTTTGTATTATATTGTGCACATACACGAGGAATTGGGGAGTTTTTTCTAATGTTTGTTCTACAAGAGGGTAAATAAAATAAATTGGATTGCCGGGTTGATCTTGACGGAATATGAAAATTTATTAAATTGGTAAGTTCTGGTGAGTCCAGGCCATTGTTAAGAATTTTAAACAATAGGATTTGATCAAACATTAGACGTCGTGTTTGGAGGGATTTGAAATTGTGAAATTTAGCATTTAGGGGGCATTATTAGTTAGTTCTGTGAACACCTGTGTCCAAAAAAGTATGTTTCTAATTTTCTCTCAATTAATAAATAAAAACCAAAATTTCCTTATAAATAATGTTTGTTATTAGGTACTTAATTATAAACCATATATTTTCTGTAACATTTTTCTTAACTCAAATACCTAAGGTATAAAATTTCTCCAAAGAAAAGCGACTATCTCAATGAAAGTTCTTATTCTTATCCCCCCCCCCCCGAAAAGAAAATTAACCTTTTAAATGCCAGTAGGTAGAAGTGTAGCTGTGTACAGCAGGCTGTGAATTTTTAAATCTAATTTTAAAAAATCAAAATCAAAAAAAAAAAAAAAATCGAAATCATCCCATTAGATAGATGTCTCTGTGTGTTCCATATTTTAAATTAATAAAAAACGGGACATATGTATGATACAGAGGCTTTAAGAAGAGCGAGAAAACTCGCTATTTTTCTATGGCCGGCCTGCTGGGCACGGCCAAGGATGCGAGAAATCTCGCTCTTGGCACAGAAGCAGTTAAAAAGTACACATTTTAGTAGGAAGTCCATTTACGTAATGGATTTCCTACTTCAAATAAAAAATAAATGGTGAGAAGTATAAATAAAACACATTATTATTGCACTGACATTTTTAAAATTTTTGTGGAGTGAGCATATTTTCTATACTGACACAATGCCTACTCGAACTTTTGCAGCGCCCCCTAAATACTAAAAATTTTAAAACGCCCCCCAGACCTCCAAAACGCCCACAGGGGGGCGCTGGCGTCCCCGTTAAGAATCACTGGTTTAGATCATAATATATCTCGTCATTAGAGTAAGGGAGATAAAACGATTTTTATGAGAACATATGAGCTGACCACTAAATGTGTCAAATTTTTTTTGTGTCAAATAGTTGTTTGACCAATATATTGGTCTAATTTTCCCAAGAGGTTAAGCAAGGCTAGTTCACACAGGTCTTCTTCGAAAAAAAAAACTCATTGGGTCGCTTTCAAAATCGAACGCTTGAAGTAAAACACTGCCACTTATATCGCAGTTAATTCAAATCTCTCAGGGGAACATGGACTTCAAGCTGGGTCACGAATTTTTAGCCAATAACCACTCTGTCCCCTCCGTGAGCTAACCTTGTTAAACGCACGAATACGAACCTTGAGTGGATGCAGCAGATTTTCAAAAATAGAAACAAAAAATTTACAGATAGGCGAAATAAAAAAAAGGTTGAGTTAAAACTTATATAAGTCAATACTATCTCACCAATCTTATTCATAAAAGTGTGTGTTAAGAATATTATGTCATTTAACTACTCGGAACCATAAGCCTGTTTTTACGACAATGTAACATTACTAGACATACGTATGAGGAGTATCTGAGTTATTAATCTGTTTAAAATGTTGGAAACGTCTGAAAGCATAAGCTCTATAAAGTTGACCTAGTATAAAGATAATTTTTTGAAGTGAAAAACAATTTGTTAGTTTTGTATCTGGGTCATTGCGAAGTGTTAATAAAATAATAAAGATGTGTGTTACCTTCACGTGTGCGTAGGCCGGGAAGTATATAGCGCTGAAGGGTACGTCACGCAGGAAGCACGCTCGTGCCCCCTTGTACAGGCCGAGAATGCCGAGGTCACGCACCACGCCCAGTGCGCTCACCTTGCCCGCAGCACCTGCCAGCTCGCCCGCTACCTGCAGCCGGATCTTCACTATCTCCAGCGGGTTGGTGAACACCACTTGGGAAGCACCAGCCTGAAATTATACATACAGGTCGTCAAAATAAAGTAGACAAAAAGAAGGGCAACACCAAGATAGTTGAAAGGAAAATAAATTAAACTTTTAAAAAGTACTATGGTTTAAGTTAATCCTGCGTCGATCAATCATTTTACATGACTTGGGTTGATCACGACAAAAGTATTTTTAAACATAGAAAATATGGCATAAATGTGCATTGCCGCCCTGCAGATGTAGACCATAGATTTATAAATTATGCTGCCAGCACATAGATCAACAGAAACATTTAGTCAGGAATGTGTACGAAATATTATAAAGTTAGTAAAATTACAATTTACAGGCGTGAGAAAATGATGTGATGGCATAAGGACTAGAAAATCTACAGCAAATTGCTTATTTTTCTGGCAAGGAATGCAGGTATTATTATTTGTTCTTTGGACACACCAATGGAAGGAACTTTTATTTCAAAATAACTATAAAAACAATCTAATTTATGGTATTAATAAATTATTTGCCCATCATTGATTTTACAAACTTGTTCCCTTTGAATATTATAATTGCAGATCTAAAAAATATATTCATAAATATTCATTATATACTCACACATGCTCCCGAAACCACTTCACTCCAGAGTGGCAGGTTTCCATTTTTGTCCATCAGTTTATCACGGACCAAATCATTCATCTGCAAACAGTAAAAATTGGTAATATCATAAAATTTTAAATAATATTTTTGAATATAATGCACATATATTGTATTTCATCAACAATTTTAACTTATTTTGCCGAAATTGAAGTTCATAGCCAGTATTTACATAATATATAAATTATATAGAAACCCCGATGAACTTCAAAAGAAAAATGGACATTGTAAATAAAATAATTACAGTAAGTTTGATAGCTTTCTCTGGCGCCACTCCGATAAGTTGAGGAATCAACCCTCTGTAAAGACCAAACACTCCCTCGTGACGGATGACTTTCTTGAAGCAATCAAAGCTGTTCCTGTACGCCACCTCCCCAATGAAGGAGCCCGTCCTCTGATTCTGCATTCTTGTCTTCACCAAGTCAATGGGATATACGGCAGATGCACCAACAGCTAAAACATGATAGAACATTAAAAAACCAGACTCACGTTATTAGAAAAGCAGTCAGTTCAAAATGTAACAAGATATCTACGACAGGAAGGAGGAGTAGTCAATCATCGGTTCGTAGTCGAGTGGTCTAAAGTGCCGGGTAGCTAAGAGCTTTACCATTGCCAATATGGATTACATTGCATTGCACAACCACTGTATGTAGCCCGGAATAAAAGAATTTAAAAATTTCACGAGAAACATTTTGCACCTATAATCATGGGAGTAGGAGGGATTCAAATATTGTCAGGGCATTCTATGCACAGGAATCTGTCTTCTTCCCAAAATGCTGAAGATGTTAGGAATCATGAAGGTCAATATAACCCGACACAATTTATTAAAAATGGGTCATAATAGCGACATGTCACTATAATCGAAGTCATTATATCTGACTTTGTTATTAAAGAATTTTATATGAAAACCAAACTTGGCTGTGTAATTACTTCATATTAAGAGTGAATAACCAGCACATGACAACTTCGATTCCGACACTAGCGCTAACACATCAGGGCTCGCGAGCGGGCGTTTTCAGAACTAAATTTCGTTCCGCGGCAATCCAAGTTTTGAGGGTTTTGTTCACTCGAGCTAGGGCTACCCGCTACTATTGCTACTTTATATTACTATTCTCGCTTCCAGAATTTTAATTAGTAGTAGTTATTTGTATATTGAAGTGCATAAACATAAATAGATACAAGTGAAATGCGTAAACACAGTAGGTATTAAGTAGATAGCTACATGAATAAACAATTTGTTATATTCTTTTTAATATTTTGGTTTTTTGTTTTTCAATTGTATTTTACGGCCATTAGAGTGGAAGATACTCTCAGTATCGCCCTGGTGTAAGACCACCATTAAGAATTGAAACGTTGCTTGAAATGGCTTTAGCCGTGTTTAGTGGTCAGATCTGAATAGCCAGGTACTTCCCCACCTTCCTCTTCCCTATATCCTTCCCCTCCCCACTACCTTCAGTCTTACAACATACTCCAAATTGGGGATGCAATAGTCCCACTGGCTCCAGACTTGTGCGGTATTCATGAAAAAAAACGAGTAATATTAAGTTGGATTGTAAAAAATGTCGCATTTTGAAATATTTATTCGTGTGCGTAATTAATAATAAGCACTTCAACAAACAGAATTAAAGCGCACAAACCCTTTCTTTCTTTGAGTGGCCTTGCAACGCATGCCGGGTACCCGCTGTATATAATGTTATATAGTGCAGGCGCTTGCATTATAATTCCCGGGACTTGTGATGGAACCATAACAGTTTAGTTGACCGCGAGGTTACAGTGCCCATGAAACGCATGCCGGGTACCCGCTGTATATAATTTATTTATTTATTTACGGACAAATAGTCCATTAACAATATAACAATAACACGAAAAACAAGCGTGCGTAAAGGCCCGACCCGCCGAGCAATCGATCACCGTTCGCATTGATTACCGTTCGCATGTCATTTTTCGTAACTATCACCACTTTTCGTAACCCATTCACCAGTTTACCCCCAAGTGTCGAGCGTGCGTAAAAAAGATTTACCCCAAAAAAATATTTTGGAGCAGTTGGGACTCTTGTGCGGTATTCACACAAGAAAAATTTAAAATAAAAAAAATATTCGAAATTATAAAAATTTTTGCAAAAAAATATT
The DNA here is from genome assembly GCA_917563855.2 of Limnephilus lunatus. Classification (NCBI taxonomy): domain Eukaryota; kingdom Metazoa; phylum Arthropoda; class Insecta; order Trichoptera; family Limnephilidae; genus Limnephilus; species Limnephilus lunatus. The sequence goes on from OU830592.1 coordinate 79,721,502, forward strand.
CAATGAACATGAAAAATTGCGTTCGGGCAACCCTGTAGATTTAACAAACATGAATCAAGGAATTCGTGTTTATTTCAAATTTCGTTTTCAAATTTCATTTCCAAATATTATTATTCAAAGCGTCGCGAAGACGTGCTCTCCTGGCCGCGTTTGGGCCCGTAATGAAATCTGAAATTTGTGTTTACGGGCTGCGATAAAAATGGTAAAATGCGATGTTCAAAATTATTTAAAATTAAATACTTCCTGAAATTATTTTACGATCAAATTATTTATGATTTGTCAATAACGTCTTAGCAAAATAAGTATGTAAAAAAATCCGAAATATATTTGTTTGTAAGTGCACAAATAAATGCACAAACCGACCAATTTTCGTCAAGAAACACATGTCCGTATATATTTTTTAATAATTTTATTTAAACTAAAATTAAAATTCTGAAACATACGTTTACCAGATAATGTATTGATTTATTTTACTGCATGATTATATGATTTGAAATGGGTGTTGTATAAGAAATGTACTTTTTTGAAAATTGAACAAATCTGCGAACGACCTATGGTATAACCTTATTATTCTAAAAATATTTTTTTTTTCTCAAAATCTAAAACATAAGTTTACTAGATAAAAGAACAATCTTTTGAAATCCATTTATAGTTTTTTGTGGAAAAGAGTCAATACGTCTAACCACTGATTTAAAAATGACATATTTCTGGTTTCTCTGCTTATACACTCTTAAGCGATTGGTCAATACATATAGGCAAAGCCATAGTGTCCAAATTGGACACATGTCGCTAAATAAAACAGAGTGTTGAAACAGCCCTAATTATGTACTAGTATTTTGTATACAATTAATGAACATACATACCTCCAGCAACGGAACCAAGAGTAAATCTGTAGACGCTTTCTAAGATGGCGGTGAAGAAACCACGCTCTTCGGGACTCTGGAAAAAGTCATTCACAATAATTAGTATTAAGCTAGACAGATATCATTTTATTAGACTAGGCTCTAAGTAGGAGCCTGCCCAATCTCGTCGATGCCTTCGGTAATTATCGTAACCATTCGTGCCTAAGACACGAACGACGATAGATGGTACTCTTATAATATCATACTCAACTGCCATCTGTTAGGATATAACAGAGCTTCTTATCACTAACTATGCTATCGACATCTATGGAAGGTAGCTTTCACGAAGGTAAATTTCACGAATAATCAATACACTACAATTAGCAATTGAATAAACCTTATTAATTGTTACCAAATATTGCCAAAACAATCTAGTCAAGTGTTTTATTACTAGAATTTTCATTGAGCATTGATTGCGAAAAGAGTAAGGTGGTTTATTAAAATGTTTGCATTAAGTTAAATTTTGAATCGAATTTTAAACACTTACAGATACTGCTTTGATTTCTGCGATTCTTCTTGTCACAACTTTAAAATATTGTTCTGGAGTGATGGCGTTAAGGTCGTTGTAAACTATTCTTCTGCAATCAAAATATTTACACATTATAGTATTTTAACTTACGATGTCTTTCTTGAAAACGGGTGCAATAAACTAAACAATAATTAAAGTAGAAGAGTAATTATTTTTATAGCATATTTATTATGTACATGATTTAGAAATTTAAATTGAAGCAAAAAATAATATGCAGAGAAAAACTCCATAAAAAATAAATCATACTTATTGAAAAGTCCACGCGAGACATGAAAATAACAGTGCGATGAAATTAAAAAGCATAAATTTATTACAAGTTGTGTAGATAAAATCATTGTTTCTAAGGCGCCTTATAGCAATAAGGAAGTTGAGTCCATTTTTTTAATTTTTTTTTTATCAATGTTCGCATTCAAACTTAAATACTGGTATTTTTTTTTTTTTTTTAAAGTTCGTTTTCATAGTAAAATTAATTCTCAAAGTTTGAATTTTATTAAGCCCGCCAAAACGAGCGGAATCCGAGCGGTAAGAAGCGGGTTGTGCGGGGTGTGGATGTGACGTCATTTAAACTGAGAAAACCACGTTGCTTCTGCATTTTGTATGGAGATTTTATTTAATTCTTCAATAAGGAATTCCAGTAATTATTTTTATCAATGTTAACCGTCTATCAGAATTGATGTTATTTTAAAAAAAGAAAATTGATTAAGATTTCATAGTTAAATTAATATTTAAAGATAGAATTTATGTTTATCGCGCCAAAACTCTTCACAACACGGTATTGCCGTCGCTGGCCGATTGCCGTTGGTTGAAGTGCCAATTCAGGCCGCCGCGCAAAAAAGTAAAGACCGAAAGTAAGATAACGGTTTACAGCGCAGTTCAGTGTGAGACTTTTCTGCGCAATCAATAAATTTAATATACTTGCACAAAACTAGTGAGGTTTATGGCCAAACATCAGATGTCAGATGGGTAGAATACGTAATGATTATTATTTAATACTGTAAAAATGTATTATATTTATTGTAACATACAAATGAACACAATTAATAATTTGATGCATTTACTTGGAAGCTTTAACTCCACAAATTTCAGCACTAATGTGATCAGTATTATCTTTTTTAAATATAAAATCAACATGTCAGAATCAACGATTTGTAGGTAGTCGGACTGGCCTTGAATATATCCGATTTCTGACACGGTATGTGGTTTTTTAAACAGATTTTTCATTACGTAAACTTTGTTTACTAAACTATTAAATAAACCAAACCACCCATTACTAAACTTAAAAAGACTTTTAGGGGATAGAATGCAAAACCGTTTGGCCCATAAGTAAACGACGTTTGGCCTATACACCTCTCATCATACACAAACCATCTCTCGTGTAATAGAAAGAGATGCACCTTAGACATTTCGGTGATCCGCTCTTCATACAAACTGAGGTTCCGATGACGTCAGAATTCTTTCGACCATTCATGAAGCGTTTGTGTTCGTAGCTTTTTGATGGATTTTTAAGAAGGTTTAATTAATTCTAAGAATAACAATATAGAAACATATTTATATATTTAGAATTGATATTTTTTGGTCTACATGAACATATTTTTTAAAGTCAAAATATTTTTCACTCAACTTCCTTATTGGATGCAAGGTGTGGCAAATTAAAAAAAATGTAAAATACATACTACGATAATATTTGCAATATTTATACTATTTTAATTGCACATTGAGGTATTTAAAATATCAAAAAAACTACACAGACAAATTCACTAGCACAATTTATTAAGGTTTTTTTTGTCTAAAATTAAGAGAAAGCAAAAAAGAATAAAAAGGAAAAGTAAAGTAACATAAATTATTTGAGATGGAAAAATAATTATTACAGTGTAGTGCTACAAAAATCTACTTTATTTTAGTTTATACGAAAAGTTAGTTCTTGCACACAAGAGATAGAAATATTTCAATAAACTCTAAGCATAAATGATTTAGGCCTACTTTCTATGTGAAAATCTGACACTCTTAAGCATTTCTCGAAGAAGCTCATTGATGTGCACAAGAGTCACTAGTTTTGAGATATCAACTATTCCTGGCTGTCTTGGAAGCCAGCTGAAGATTGATAACTTGAGATGTTTATTATCGATCAGATATTGTAAAATAAAAATATGGAAATTAATAGAAAAATGTTTTTATGCCGGGGAAGCAGAGGTATGTTAGGGATTTTTTGGCGATTGATAGCTTAGAACCGAAATTGAATCTTTTTACAAGAAGTTTTAATGGCTGTTGTAACCATATACAATAACAAATAATGTCTTTACTATACTATCATAGATATGAGGGAAGTCTGATGTAAAATAAGCCTAGGGTGGTCAACGAATTTCAAAATATTATTCAAACATTTTTACATCACTGAAACAAAATTTTAAATCTGGTAAAAAAATTACAAGTTTTGCTTTAGACATGACTTTGACAGCGTCCTTCATGTCGTATTCATTAGAAAACTATGTTGTTTTTTTTCAATTTCAGTAATGCATTGACGTTCAAAGAGATTACTACCCAAGGTTCATTTTCCATTAGACATCCTATAATCTATGTTAACAGAACAATTTAAGAAATATTTTAAAAGCGGGAAGAGATAAGCCAGAGTGCTTACAACAGTGCTAATGTTAAATGCAAACAAAACAACAACGAGTGACCATGACTATATAATATAGAAACCAACCCCCTGACGAGCTGCACATTTTTTGTATCTACGCTGGATGCGGAAGCTCTGTATTCAAATTGTAAAACAATTGTATAATTAAAAAATGTACCTCAAGCCACAAGCAAATATTTGAATTTGAAAACAAGAAGTACAATAGTGAAACTCACTTATGAGGTTCCCATTTAAGAAATTTTGTTTTTTCGATCCTTTGAAGACTTAAATTTAAAAAATGGTATAATTTATCCTTCATACACACAAGGTCAGGGCCGGACCTGCTGAGGTGCAATTGGATTAGACTTGCTAAGGCCCCGAGGAGCTAAGGAGCCAGGGTACCGATAATACCTAACACCTAGCACAGCGCCCTTGAGGTTTTTACAAGCATCAGCTACTGTTTGACTCAGTTTATGCATAATGTTTTCCCACATAATTTTTTTTTAATCTTATAAGAGAGTTTCACTATTAACTAATTTATGTAGATATAATATTTTTGTATCAATAAAATTATTATTTGTTTTTATAATTTAACACAATATTATTTATTGTTGGCGCGGAATATCAAGAACAACATCAATATTATTGTCAATTGATGATAATAATAATAACAAAATAATTCATCAGTAAAAATAAAAATATTATGCCCTTAATTGCATTGATCTGTAAATTAAGTATGAATCACAAAAGAATTAACATCATTAATTATTAAATAACTGCGGAACACATTAAGTTCAAATGTAAGGCCTTGAGACCAAACAAAAATTTATGATATATGACATATTTATTTTTGTCATAATGACATTATGACAAAAATATGGAAAATTAATTTTAAATAGTCAGGTACTTCCTGACATAATCCCCATTTGAGGCTGTCGTAGTCGCATTTGGTATGGCTCTAGGCAGGGAGAATCTTGTGCGATCTTCTCATAAGAAATAATATAATAATATGTTTAATAAGATATAAATAAGTAACATACCCAGAAGCATGATGCAGCATATCACAAAGTTGAAAAAGTATATCAACTTCTAAGGGTGTAATTTGACTCATGAGCTGAGCGGAGGAAAGGAACTCTTCTTTGGTGACTTCTTGGTTTCTGTGCCCGTTGGAGGCATTGAGGTATACCCTTTTGATGAGTTCCATGTTGTTCAGAAGAGAGTTGAATGCCATGAAGTAGGGGAAGCTGACTTTCCGGCTCGTCTGGCCATAGCCTGCCGCCTACAACAATATTAAAATAACGGTGACCGGACAATTCGGAATGAAACCAACTCAGAACCATCTCAGATAAGTCATTTAGAGTGATAAAAAAAACATATAAAAAATTGGTTATTATTATTTTTTTAGGTTAGGGTTATCGGCTAATATAAAAGGATTTTTTTCATGACTTTGACTTTTCAAGGAGGCGTTGAGTTGACTTTATTCTCGGTTGACATGGAACCCAAAATAACATAGCAGCCAACTCGGGTGTGGTATGGTTGCTGCTGCCTGGTATGGTCTTGGGGCAAACTGTGCCTCTCATGTGGAGGAGGTTTATTACTTTAAATTAATTTAGGTTAGGTACAGGTTTAGAATAAACCGTTGAATTATAATTTACTAGCAGAGCTGTCTTCACCTTTTTTTAAAAACATATTTATTTATTTATTAAGGTTATATAATTTAATTACAATGAAGTCACTGAGTTAAATTGTTAGATAGCAGTTTGTCAACAGGTTCTTATTAAGGAAGGAACGTTTCATAGAATTTAAACAATTCATCAAATTTCAATGTCAATGTGTAAGTCTTATTCAAGTTATGTTAGTACATCAGCATGGGCCAGTTGCTTCGCAAAACTGACAATAACAAAACTTGAATGGAACATGGAACTTGAAAACTTTGTAATTTGATAAATTGTAAAAATTCTGTGAAACAATCTGTCTTAACTTAGATTTTTAAATTTAGAATCTATTTAGTGGAGTGGGGGTCACGATCATCAGCAAAGAGGAACCAATATAAGAACATATCATCACACGTAGCGAGGGGGGGCGGACCGCCCGGGTGCCCGACGGGGGTGGCGACACTGTGGCACCCCCCCAATCACAATTCTCTAGCCACCCCCCCTCCCCCCCCAGTACAGGCCAATTTTTATATGAGTCGAAATTAGTGTTTGTCAAATTTAATGGGGGGGGGGGGGGGGGGGGGGGTGACACCAACCACCCAAAAAAACCTAAAACTCTACTATCAGGGAATTTTACTAAATTGGGCGAAGCCTATCAAAAAGCCACCTGCAGGGCCTAGCAGCAAAAGACCTGCAGAAGGGGGTTTTTATCTGCTGGTACAGATTCAGCCTGAGATTTGGAGTAAAATATATAAATAATATAAAAAATAAAGATTCTTATCTTCTTTTTACAGATAAATGTGTATTACAAAGCCTCGCTGCTAACAAAGGAAATAACTTTGCATGATGAAATTCCAAACTAAATAAATAATATAATAACTGAATCCTTACCGAAGATAAATTGTTTCTAAGATCTTTGGTCAAGAGATGTCCTTTAATGTTGAGCATGATGTCTTTAAAGTCAGCGGCGCTGATGAATCCAGTTCCATCCTTGTTACACTTCTTGAATGCTTCCACGGCGTACTCCTCGTGGAAGTCGTGGAGAAACTGGCTGAACTCGGAGTAGGTGATGAGCCTCTTCTTGTCCTCGCCGAAGTAGAGCTTTACAAATGTTCCGTCCATGTTGAAAGGCAATTTTTTGTTCAATTGGGTCTTCTTCATGACATCCATAAACTCATCTGAAAATAAGAATTACACATAATATGTACCTACTTATTAGCATCATGTTGCATTTTTAATTTTTTTTAATTTGATACCATACAAGAGTCCCAACTGCTCCCAACCGCCTGGAGCCAGTGAGACTATGGCATCCCCAATCGGGGTATGTTGTGAGGTTGAAGGTAAGTGGGGAGGGGAAGGAGATGGGGTAGAGAAAGGTGGAGAAGTACCTGACTATTCAGATCTACCAAACATGGCTAAAGCCATTTCAAGCATCGCTTCAATTCTGAATGGTGGTCTTACACCAGGGCGATACTGAGAATATCTTCCACTCTGGAACATGCTGCAAATATACCTTATATTATTTTTAATTATTAAATTGTGAAAATACAAACCAATACAATAATATTGGGTCCTTACATATGAAATTGGAGTTTTGCCGCATTGGCAACTTTGATCTTAAATATCTTCTCTTTGGTTAGGAATTCCAAATTCAAATTTATACAGCTATTTACTCACGTATTTGTGTTTCGAAAATTATAATTCATTTGTTTTTTCCTTTTAATTGTTTTTTTCTTTGCGTCACTTAGTTTACGAAATTGAAAACTTGAAATATCGCATTATTTACGAGTACGAGTTCCACCGTGACACCAGTGCTGCAGAAACGGCTCGAAAGATTAATGATGTGTATGGCAACGGTGCCGCAAAAGAAAACACAGTGCGTTTTTGGTTCCAATGTTTTCGTTCTGGAAATTTCGACCTGCAGAACAAGCCCCGTGGACGGCCGGAGACCAAAGTTGATAATGAAGAATTGAAGGCTATTGTGGAAGCGGATCCATCGTAAACCACGTCCGAGTTAGCTGCAGGCTGCGGTGTTAGTGATAAAACTGTTTTAATCCACTTGAAGCAAATTGGGAAGGTGAAAAAGCTTTCCATACAAAACTCCCAAAAGCTCCCATACAAAGTTCCTCCCATACAAAACGCCAATTTCATATACATATAAGGACCTAATATTTACTTGCACACACCGGGATTTGCCCCTCGACCACAGAGGCTCTTAAGTGATTCACATAGAAAATACCTAAGTATTTTTGGCTTATTTTTGTCAATGTTCACACAACTTTCCATGTTTACTGATTTAAAAGATTTTGAAAATTGGCTTACCGAATGAAACCATTCCATTTCCGTTGGTGTCGAAGAGTTGGAAGGCGGTCTTGTAGAGTGCGTCCGGCACACAGAGGAGACCTTCGAAGGAGCGAAACTCCTCAAAGGAGATGAGTCCATCCTTGTCCATGTCCACAATGCCGGCAATGAGGCGGACGGACTCTTCATTGAATTCACCTGAAAATCACTAATTTATAATACACTATTACCCATCTTACTTATTAGCTTCTTAAGCACCAGTTCAGCGTACGGTTAAGCTGGCCTTAAGCCCGGTTTAATGGTGTTTTAACACACCCACGCTGTGGTATAAATCAAGTTTTTCACTTTTCCTACCTTATGTGCCGCGTAACATTGACACAACGATTATAAATGAGAGGGTACAAATAATTTTATGAACGTCCTTCTTTTTGCACATAAAAAATAACAGTGCTAGATTACTAAAACCAACTTTTGTAATTATAATAACATCTTGGCAGATAATAATACATATTTTTTTGTTTATTATTTATTTGGTGAACAACAAATAAATTTCTGTTTTCAATGAGATAATGAAAAAGGGTAACCTCTGAATAGATGTTAGGGGTCGTCCATTAATCACGTGAGGCTTGAAAGGGGGGGGGGAGGGGTCGAAAAAAATCACGAAACATCACGAGGGGGGGGGGGGGGTAAAATGAGATATCACGTGTATTTATTTTTCATTGAACGCACGATTTCTAAAGGTGAACGTCCTAAACTTTGTACTAAAAAAATACACGTGATTGGGGGGGGGGGGGAGTTAGCCTAAAACCTCACCACATATCACAAGGGGGGGAGGGGGTCAAAAAGTTGCTAAAAAACATCACGTGATTAATGGACGACCCCTTAAGAAAATAAAAATTTAAAAAAAAATTTGTAAGAGATTTTTATTTACCATTCAGAAAAAAATAAGAATTGTTAAAACAATATTTTTTTGATAATCTGCCGAAAGTTAATTTAATGCTATTGATGCAATTTAAATGTTTTACTTCAAAAATATGCATGCTGCAAATACTATTTATTGTCAAACAATACATACAATTATTGTAGAGAGATAATGAAACTAACAAAATATTTGTAAAACTAAATACATTAAGAGTGTATTACCAGAGAAACCAGAAATATGTCATTTTTAAATCAGTGGTTAGACGTATTGACTCTTTTCCACAAAAAACTATAAATGGATTTCAAAAGATTGTTCTTTTATCTAGTAAACGTATGTTTTAGATTTTGAGAAAAAATGTTTATTTTTAGAATAATAAGGTTATACCATAGGTCGTTCGCAGATTTGTTCAATTTTCAAAAAAGTACATTTATTATACAACACCCATTTCAAATCATATAATCATGCAGTAAAATAAATCAATACATTATCTGGTAAACGTATGTTTCAGAATTTTAATTTTAGTTTAAATAAAATTATTAAAAAATATATACGGACATGTGTTTCTTGACGAAAATTGGTCGGTTTGTGCATTTATTTGTGCACTTACAAACAAATATATTTCGGATTTTTTTACATACTTATTTTGCTAAGATGTTATTGACAAATCATAAATAATTTGATCGTAAAATAATTTCAGAAAGTATTTAATTTTAAATAATTTTGAACATCGCATTTTACCATTTTTATCGCAGCCCGTAAACACAAATTTCAGATTTCATTACGGGCCCAAACGCGGCCAGGAGAGCACGTCTTCCCCTATATCCTTCCCCTCCCCACTACCTTCAGTCTTACAACATACTCCAAATTGGGGATGCAATAGTCCCACTGGCTCCAGACTTGTGCGGTATTCATGAAAAAAAACGAGTAATATTCAGTTGGATTGTAAAAAATGTCGCATTTTGAAATATTTATTCGTGTGCATAATTAATAATAAGCACTTCAACAAACAGAATTAAAGCGCACAAACCCTTTCTTTCTTTGAGTGGCCTTGCAACGCATGCCGGGTACCCGCTGTATATAATGTTATATAGTGCAGGCGCTTGCATTATAATTCCCGGGACTTGTGATGGAACCATAACAGTTTAGTTGACCGCGAGGTTACAGTGCCCATGAAACGCATGCCGGGTACCCGCTGTATATAATTTATTTATTTATTTACGGACAAATAGTCCATTAACAATATAACAATAACACGAAAAACAAGCGTGCGTAAAGGCCCGACCCGCCGAGCAATCGATCACCGTTCGCATTGATTACCGTTCGCATGTCATTTTTCGTAACTATCACCACTTTTCGTAACCCATTCACCAGTTTACCCCCAAGTGTCGAGCGTGCGTAAAAAAGATTTACCCCAAAAAAATATTTTGGAGCAGTTGGGACTCTTGTGCGGTATTCACACAAGAAAAATTTAAAATAAAAAAAATATTCGAAATTATAAAAATTTTTGCAAAAAAATATTCAATGAACATGAAAAATTGCGTTCGGGCAACCCTGTAGATTTAACAAACATGAATCAAGGAATTCGTGTTTATTTCAAATTTCGTTTTCAAATTTCATTTCCAAATATTATTATTCAAAGCGTCGCGAAGACGTGCTCTCCTGGCCGCGTTTGGGCCCGTAATGAAATCTGAAATTTGTGTTTACGGGCTGCGATAAAAATGGTAAAATGCAATGTTCAAAATTATTTAAAATTAAATACTTCCTGAAATTATTTTACGATCAAATTATTTATGATTTGTCAATAACGTCTTAGCAAAATAAGTATGTAAAAAAATCCGAAATATATTTGTTTGTAAGTGCACAAATAAATGCACAAACCGACCAATTTTCGTCAAGAAACACATGTCTGTATATATTTTTTAATAATTTTATTTAAACTAAAATTAAAATTCTGAAACATACGTTTACCAGATAATGTATTGATTTATTTTACCGCATGATTATATGATTTGAAATGGGTGTTGTATAAGAAATGTACTTTTTTGAAAATTGAACAAATCTGCGAACGACCTATGGTATAACCTTATTATTCTAAAAATAAACATTTTTTCTCAAAATCTAAAAGATACGTTTACTAGATAAAAGAACAATCTTTTGAAATCCATTTATAGTTTTTTGTGGAAAAGAGTCAATACGTCTAACCACTGATTTAAAAATGACATATTTCTGGTTTCTCTGCTTATACACTCTTAAGTGCAAACCCAAAAAATAAAAATATTTTTAATTTAGTCAACAAAAATAAGTAGAATGACTGCCACGACAGCAAAGCAAAAAAAAGAACCAATGCTTGCACTGTTTTATGAAGATCCTTTTTTTAATCCGTCAATCAAAGAATCAGTAGTTAGTTGGTAGAATATAGTCGATTCCGCTGTATTGGTACACCATTTTATCGGGACAGCAGGTTATTTGAAACCAAATAAAGAAGCTAATACTAATTTACTTCAGTTATCTGGGATATCGTTCTCCGTTGAAATGGGACAAATTTCAGTCAAGAAGAGCGGGTGTTCAGTATGCGACGCGGTTGAGGGAAGGGTATGCGCCGCCCTACAGGTGTTCCGTGTTCATTTGGCAGTAGTTCGGTAAACTTCGCCCACGAATGGATGTTCGCCATCCGCTGACATTCATCAACATAAAGTTGTTCAGTTCGTGGTAAGCCGCCTCACACGATACAGTTTACCATCAGTGTTGCCAACACCGCTTGGCCTAATATCGCCGTTTCTAATACATAAAGTAGCCTAATGTAGCCGAATTTCAGTTGCAGTAGCCCAAACGCCAAAATATCAATACGAATAAAATAAAATGTAATTTTTATCAATTTATTCATAACATATTTATAATGTATTGATAAATAGGCCTAAGCCTATTATAAAACACCGTAAAATTTCATTTTAAAAACCAAATTAAAAAAAAAAATTAACAAAGATTAAGATGATTCCGATTCGTCTTCTGCTAGCAATAATAAAGGCATCAACAAGACTTTCGCAGTAGTATAGTATAAGATATAGTTGCTGTGCTAGTACTGGCGCAAGATCCAAGGGAGACGTACATTTTTCTACCAGCGTGTAAACACTGTAAACTAACCATTTGATTGCTTGGTTGAAAGTTGTTGCAACACATGCCTCTTACATTCGTATGGGTAAGAATTCTAAAAATGGCAATCAGCATGGGTAGTTGCAAGCGATTCCTTAATTTTGTTTTGATTGTCTCCGTTACGCTGAAAATTCTTTCAACGACAGCATTACTCCAAGGTGATGATATAGGCATCGCATTGAAAACTCTGCTAGATCTAACTATACTAAACCCAATAATCGCACAGGAGAAGTTGCACAAAGCGAAAGTGACATAATAGCTAAGACAAATTCAGGGGATTCTCCGAAACGAACGAATCATAAACAAATATGATGACCATGTCAATATCAAATTCTACCTACATTATGCACACACACACAAATTTACATTTGCGTGAAATATATTTTTTTTTTCTTAATTATTTGCGATTCGGCTGATTTAAATAACTTGCCTCTCAAGTAGCCTATAGGCGACCAGTCGCCTTTTAGATTTTTTCGTTGCCGATTCTCTTTCTGAGTAGCCTAAATGGTGAAAAATCGCCTATGTTGGCAACACTGTTTACCATCCCAATGCATGATCAAGTCGGTAGGATCGAAAATCGCTCCGATCTTTAAGTACATTATCATACAAAATGGCCCGCTACACAAGGTCAAGTACACTTGATCAAACCTGAAGTGTCATGCCGATTGGACGGTAAGCTTGATCGTGTGTAGAGGCCTATATACTGCCGCAGATGTAAGAAGAGACTTTTGAGGTTACTATTATTATAACACGCAATGTTGGTTCACGATATTTTTTTTTTGTGCTTTACTTATCTTTAATTTTTTCATCTGCAAACACTGCACATTACAGATGGGTAAGTTCTGCATTTTGCCGGAGGCCTCCGAGACGTGCTTCCTTTTAAAAGTACTTGAGTTCTTAGAGCAGGTCCCGGGAGCCACTCCTTGTGAATGGCTCGGACCGAGACGCACGGGTTCGCACCTTGCAGCCCGAGCCCGCAAAAGAACTCGAACCTGCGCAACCTGCTCCCGACTCAAACCGAAACACTGGGGTTCCACCCTAGCCGGACCTCGGAGCCGAAGCCCGCAAAAGAACTCTCCCGACTCGCGAATAGCTCCAACTGAGACGCTCGGGTTCCACCCTAGTCGGACCTCAGAGCCAGAGCCCGCAAAAGAACTCGAACGCGTGACCTACTCCCGACTCGTGCGTGGCTTGGACCGAGACGCACGGGTTTGACGAGTGCGAGTGGCTCGGACCGCGCCGCGCTGCCGACAGCCGCGCCGCCGCACCCTACTTGCGAGTGGCTCGGTCCGCAGAGTTCCGGGTACAAGTACTGGACCGGGTTCTTTGGGAGTAGTTGATTTGAAAAGGTAGTAGGAGTAGGAGCCGCTTCGCGTGAAGAACCCGAGTTTAAGAGCCCACTGTAGCTGAACCTACACATTGCTACTGCACACATAACTATAGTTGGCACATAATTATTTTTCTGCAATAAAATATGTTTTACAAAAAATTAATAAAGTTTAAAAGAGTTTCAATTCAAGAGAACTCGAATTAATGTAATAATATGAATACACACAAAAAGGCTCAATAACAGTGGCGTAGCGTGCCTTGAAGGGGCCCTGTATCAAAATTAGTTGGGGGCCCAAATGAAGGGTAAAGATTTCTCACAAAAGAAACAAAAATGATTATTAAATTAAAATAAATATTTATTGATTATAAGTAATCACTTCCTCCTAGAAATTGAGTTAGCCAAACAATTCAAATTAAATATACACTTTTCTTGCCCTTTTTTCGGCAAATAGATTTATTAAATCATCTATAGCTGAAGACCATTTCAGTTTTTCTAAAATTTCTGCCTCTATAGACAATAGTGACAAGTACGATAGCCGTTCCTGTCCCATCGAAGTCCTTAGGTAATTTTTTATTAGTTTTAATTTTGAAAAACTTCTTTCAGCCGTTGCGGTTGTAACTGGAAGAGTCAAGAATAGAAAGCATGCTGGTATTACCTCCGGAAAACTGGATGCAAGGCTATTGAATTTTATCAGCAATAATTCCATGAGTTCCTTAATGGAATGAATTTTTTGAATTTCAGATTTTAAGCGTATTTTCAGAGCAATTATTGTTCATAAAGATTAACTGAGATGTCTTTGCTGTATTTAGCCGACAGTTTTCCAGAAACATTTTTTATCACTTCACTTGAAGAAGTTTCTCCGATTGTAATACTTCGAATATATAACTCTGCTCACAAAGGCTCTGAAATCTTTGTTTAGTTTGAGAAATTAATATATCTAAGCAGCAATAGTATACATTGACCTTGAAATATGATTCCGTATCTGAAATTCTCTCATCTTGTGATAACTCATAAAAAAAACTCTTCGTTATCTTTCGCCATTTATTTTTAAAGACAGTTATTACCCCCCACTCTTTTGCTAAATCTCTGGACTCATTTAGAAAACCCTTGAATGAATTTTCATTTCTTATTTCGCTCAGTCTATTCAAAAGATTACTTAATAAAATATCTGTAAGTCATTATTTTCATACTGTAGAGCTTTAGAAACAGGATTAATGATTTCAAATAGTGAAGAAAAAAATGTGACAAGCAGACAAGCACTAAGAAATCATAACTCTCTTAATTGTTAATTATATTTTAACATTCTTCACGTTCATCTTTTTTAAAGGAAATTAAATTTAGTTGGTGCCACGGACGTACAAAATATATGGACATGCCCTTACGTGTTAAAAAACGTGTCATTTCCCCCTCCCATTGAAACCATTTTTCGGAACCGGCTGGGCGTGTCCGGACCAGTGTCGTGCTCTCATCGTACATTTTACGCACGGACGCTGTATGTCTATGAAACACATACTTAGACATCGAGATACATAGCGACGCGAAACACAAAGCCGCTGTTTACTGGGTTAAGTAAATCATGAAACATTTTAAAAGTGTCTACGGCAACAAAATATTCCACTATGAAAATACTCTGAACCTTACTTTGCGAATTTGGATTATACACATCTGTTCATACCGTGGCATGCAATTTGCGCTCCCATATAAAAAGGTCTATTCATTCAAAAGCAGATTTTACTATCAAGAACTAAATAGTGATATTATAGTGCGAGGTGCCTATATACTGTTAGATTGATTTATTGGCGAATCACAAGTCTCTTTCCTCTCTTCGCCCCGCCATAGTTGGTTTTTACCCCTCATCTGTAAGTTCTCGTCTAGTTATTTGTATATCTATGGTTGGTGCAAAGTTTTCATGATAAATAAATAATTTTTCTTTATCGCTAATATCGCTCGTTCTTTGAAGACCACCTAGTAGGACATATCTTTTTAAGGATAATTTTATATTTTTCAGATGAATAGTTACTCAACATTTCCCAGGGTTTTATACTATTGCTAAACAAAGTATATATTTTTTCTAAATTATCGAAAAAAGTCGACACTTCAAGAACATGTTTCGCATAACATTTTACTAATTTTTCCTTACATACGTTAGGGGCCCCTGTAGCCCGCAGGCCCCGCATCATTGATACGGCTGATACGGCGGTAGCTACGCCCCTGCTCAATAATTAAAAAAAAAAAAAATTACGCACCTACTTTATTTGGGAGGAAATTTTTGAGAAAATTAGGAAATAAACCGAAGTTTATCCCAATTCAGCGGAATCGACTGTACATATTTACCTTCATTGTAAAGTCCGAGAAATCTTCTGACCAGGTCATCGCCGGTCATGAACTTTTCTCCCTTCACGTCTTTGGAGGCATATTGCTGGAAGATCTCCTGCAGGCGATCCACATCCGCCCTCTTCAGGTGGCCAGCGCCCTGGAAAAATAAGATTGTGTTTAGAAAAAATGAAACACAGAACAAAAAAAACATGAAAGTCCGTTGTTAACATATTTGGAAGAATCTTAGGAGCGGTGCGAGAGGGAGAGGCATGGAGAATCCACCACAATAATGAGCTCTATGATACCTACCAAGCTCCCAGAGTCTCATTTAAGGCTCCAAAGACTAAGTTGGGCCGGACATGTGAACCGACAACCGGGAGGTAAACGATAGGTGGACAGACCTAGGCTGAGATGGGAGATGGGAGGATGATGTCAGAAAAGGATGCAAGAGGACTATTCCATGTTGCAGATTGGAAGACGACGACCGAGGATAGAGGGCGGTGGAGGCTTATCTTGAAGGAGGCCATGGCTCGAAGTGGGCTGTAGCGCCATTGAAGAAGATGAAGAAGAATTAGATCTTGGGTGTCCCAACTTGTGAAGCTAGAGTGCAACTATCTGTGAATATCTAACGAACTTCCCGCTGGGTATACTCGAATTTCACTCCTTGCAGATCAGAAGGTAGGGGTACACGTGGTTGGTGTCACCCCCCCCCCCCCCCCCCCCCATTAAAGTTGACTAATTTCGACTCATGAAAAATTGGTCTGTCTTCGACAACTCAGCTATTTTGGGGAGCATTAGTTACAATGTTCCGGATAACTTCAATAAAGACAGTGTCAATTTAGACTGTTTTGTCATCCTGCCTTAGGACCAATCTATCAAAGGTTTTGCCGGTGGGGAGAACATGATTTTGCCTTTTTTTTCTATTTTTTTTTTGAATAACTAAACGAGTAAAACCTCAAAAAGACAATATTAGCGGTTCTCAAATGAAAATTTGAAAAAGAAAAATCAGATAAAGATTTGGTCGCATGTAGGAATTGAACCCAGAATCTTAGCCTTGCCAGGTCTCTGCTCTAACCACTGAATTAATTCAACCCTATCTCTCCGGTCATATTTAACTGTATAATATTTCGAATAAGAACCACCAACATTATCTTCATTTTCTTAACTTATGCTTTTTATAGAGCAAGGCTAAGGTCCTGGGTTCAATTCCTAGATGCAATCGAATCTTTTTTCTGATTTATCTGTTACAAATTTTCTAAGAGTCATTTTTATTGTCTTCAGTGATTAAATTGCTTCTGACAGACATATTTTGAGTCAGTGAGGAGAGATTCAAAATCGAAACCCCATTGATTCTTGAAGGAATCTCTCCTAATTGACGTTATCTTCAATGCTGCCTGCAAATCTTTGTTAATTTTTACTAAGCTGATAATAATTTCAAAAATGCAATCAAAAAAATATGTGTTACTTACGGCATAAGGTGAAAATAACAAGGGAATTAAAATATCTGTGTAAACTTCCATTTCAAAATTGTCGGACACCTGTTGTAAATAAATAAAGATTCGAATCTGCAACACCACTCAGTGACAATTATGTGTGCCAAATAATTATCTTATATCGGTATTATCATCTGATAACCTGATTAATTTTATCCATTTATAAAATATAACAATCGGGTCCCTCAATCTGTTAAATATTAGTTAATAAATTAAATTACTTAGTGTAAAAACACATTTTGATAAACTTTCTTTTAGCCCCTTTATCTGGAGAGTAAAATAGTGCAGAAAAAAATCAAAAAGAGAAAAGGTCGATTTACATGCGGAGGAGGCAAAGTCAAATACAAAATTTAATCTGATTTAAAACTTTTTCCCTTCCTTCACATGTAACCCCATCCTTCTTCTCCCTATCTACACTTGCACAGTGCTCTGTCCCTCTTTTGCTGTACTCGGTATACTTCTTTTTCTCAAACCTATATAATGTATGTAGGTACATAATGTACATTCTCTATACTTGGATTAGTATATATTTCATTAGTCTATACCGCATAAGATTCCCAGCTGCACCCGCGACCTTCGGATTGCTAGTCGAGAGCATTACAAACATACATAAAAAACCAGTATTTTTTAATTGAACTTTTCTACATTTTATTTGAGTTATCTTGACAACCATACTAGGCGTATTGCCATTACATAAAATAAGTGGTTTTGAACAAAGTAATCTATTTTTATAATGTCACTTATGATTTGACAGTGTGTGTTTTCCTTGAAAAAAATTCTATATCACTTTCTTTTATAAAAACCTAAATATTTATATTATTAGAAATCGAAAAACTGGCATTCACGCAACATATATCCAACCGCTCACTGATATAAGCGACCAAAGATATACTTCTACTAGCTTTCTTGAATAACACTAGAAATATTTAAAAAAATGTATATCGGTACTTGGCTATTTTTAAGATCGTTAAAATATGAAAGTGAGGTATTTTCAAATATATTTTTAATCAGCAGACAATGTGTGAGACTTTACAAATACCTACTACAAATAAGAAAAAATCTAAAGGACGATTGAATGTCAAGTTGTAGCTTCAATTATATTGAATAATTCTGACACAGAAAAGTGCTAAGATTACAGGACAATAATATCACAAAAAACAGCAAAGAAACAAACAAAAAAATTGGCTGCCAAAAGATTAGTAAAAAAAAATTATAAATCATAATTTCCGGCAAATTTAACCTCAACACTTTCAGTTATGTCAACATCGACACGATTTTATGAGTATAAATTAATAAACCCACTCAAAACAAGGGGAATAAACACAAAAAAATTGGAAATGATTATTATGTTGTGTAATACGACTTTACTTAGAGTAAAACTCACTCTGGGTGCTTTTAAATTATGAGGCATCCTACCTCAAATTGTAAAAGAAACTGACTGAGTTTAGACATACAGATAACATTATCGAGAAAGAGATAAAATAAAAACTGGAAAAAAGGAGATAGCCCAAATTTGTGTGAAGTTACGCCGGTAAGCAAATCTTTCGTGGGTTCTAATCGTAATTTAATTACAACATAACAATAACCACTAAGTGGTTTAAATAAATTTATGTTTTATTTTTAACTAGCTGAAATCCCCGGCGATGCCCGGGCTATACACAGAGTATTCAAAATCAAATGTAGACAGTGTCCTTCCTCTTGTTTTGAAGGTCACATGTGCAAAATTTCACCAACCTCGGCGTAAACTGTACATATACCAATCAAATCCCCGCCGCCCGCTTGCCAGCCCCCGCTCGTCTACCACATACAGACATTCTCCTTTATATTTTAACCAATTTACACAAAACCTTGACAAATTATATATCCAAACCTTCCTCAAGAATCACTCTATCTGTTGGTGAAAACCGCATGAAAATCCGTTCAGTAGTTTTTGAGTTTATCGCGAACAGACGGACAACAGACAAACGTGGTGGAGGACTTTAATTTATAATATGTAGAGATTTAAAATAAAGCAATAACTTAGTGAACGCCACTTTTATTTTTGTACAATGCCGACCGATTTTCGCTATAACTGTAGCTTTGTCGGGGCAGTACCTTACAACCGTAGCTTCGGCAGGGCAGTAGGTACCCTACAACCGTAGCTTCGTCAGGGCAGTATAATGTACTCGTAGTCGTACTTACAACATACGAATAACCACCAAGTGGTTTAAAATATATATATTTAAAAAAAAAAATTATTCCAGTTAAAATAAAATTACATTTTCACTCATTTAACTAGAAATAATTATACACATTAAGATAAACTAAATATTTCAATACAGCGCTATTCTATTTTATTATTTTGTTTATCAAGAATAAATATTAATATATTTTTTTTAAATTTACCCAACTTATTTTCGTTTTTAATGTCATTTGGGAGGCAATTATATAAGTTGCCCCCCTCGTAACAAATGGATTGTTTACAATAGTTAGTGTGGATGGTGTTTAAATGTATGTTATCATTAAAATTTATCATGTTGTCGTGTAAAGTGTTTATATACTTCACACGTTTTAATGAATTCTGTGTTTGTGTGTACGAGATTATTTTGTATTTTGTATATAAGAAGACATGTATTGTATTCATATAGTTTTCTTGTTTCCATATATAATTTTTTGTGGATGTTCTGTAGTTTTTTGATTACCTTGTTTTGTATTACCTGTAATTCATTTATGTATGTTTCACATGCGTTTCCCCAGATTTCAATCAGGTAATTTAGGTGTGAGCGTACGAGACTATAATATAAACTTTTTTCAATTTAATTGGTAATAGATATGATAACCGGCTAAAAACGCTAATTAAGGGTGTAATTTATGTGTTTATATTGTAATTATGGCAAGACAAAAAATAAATAATGCTGTTTGCAAATAGGGTAATTTAGTTATTTATTTATTTAGGTGTGCGGCGTTTGAAAATAAGTACGGAGAAAAAATATTATGGGAGTAGGTACAAATTAATATTGTCGATTTAATTTGGTGGTTGATGAACAAAATTGGTTCCCTTTCTTTCACCCGGTGAAAATTCTGCAGTTCGATGTAATTAAGAGTGAATAACCAGCACATGACAACTTCGATTCCGACACTAGCGCTAACACATCAGGGCTCGCGAGCCGGCGTTTTCAGAACTAAATTTCGTTCCGCGGCAATCCGAGTTTTGACGGTTTTGTTCACGCGAGCTAGGGCTGCCCGCTACTATTACTACTTTATATGGTAATTCTTCGGAACAAACGGTAACGGTTAATACGCACTTTTTTTTATAAAACTTTTAGATTCTTCTTAATTACCATAAAAGACAACTATTTGCATTGGGGGCGGTTGAATATGTTACATTTTTAATTTTAGTTACGTAAATTGAAAATTTGCTTTCACTGTCAAATCACTCTGTTTGCCATATTATTGTTATTTTAATATGTTGGTATTACTGATATTTTACATTGCACTGGCTGTATAAGATAACGAGTGGCTAGAAAATTAGTTATACCACCAATTTGTGTGAATTAGGTAAGCACTAATTTGGTTAGAAACATTGTTTGGAATTCAAACTAGATAAATCCTGGGGTGTTTTTTTTTAAAGAATTGATGTTTAACGATTTTTTCTTTTGAATCACAAACCATGTTACACAAACCTAGCGTAGCCGCTAAACTACTTGAAAACTGGGATGTTTTTTTTGCCTTGACGCGAGTAGGCGTTATAAAGGGGCACTTTCTTTTGAATCACAAACCATGTTACACAAACCTAACTACTTGAAAACTGGGATGTTTTTCTCACCCCCCGCCTCCTTTAGGTACTATTTAATATTAAAAAAAGTGAAAATCAATGGTTTCTAGCCGTAGGTTTTTTCGGTTACGCGCCTTTGAATATATTGCCATGAAGTCGGTGATGGTATGATGTAGCCTTCCATATAGTATCAGTAATACCAACATAATAAAATGACAATAATCATTACAAATTGCATATGGTGAAGCGTTGTGTCTAAATACGAAAGCAAATTTTCAATTTACGTAACTAAAATTAAAAATGTAACATTTTCAACCGCCCCCAATGCAAATAGTTGTCTTTTATGGTAATTAAGAAGAATCTAAAAGTTTTATTAAAAAAAAGTGCGTATTAACCGTTACCGTTTGTTCCGAATATTTACCCTTTATATTACTATTCTCGCTTCCAGAATTTTAATTAGTAGTAGTTATTTGTAATTTGTATATCGAAGTGCATAAATATAAATAGATTCAAGTGAAATGCGTAAACACAGTAGGTATTAAGTAGATACCTACATGAATAAACAATTTGTTATATTCTTTTTAATATTTTGGTTTTTTGTTTTTTAATTGTATTTTACGGCCATTAGAGTGGAAGATACTCTCAGTATCGCCCTGGTGTAAGACCACCATTAAGAATTGAAACGTTGCTTGAAATGGCTTTAGCCGTGTTTATTGGCCAGATCTGAATAGCCAGATACTTCCCCACCTTCTTCTTCCCTATATCCTTCCCCTCCCCACTACCTTCAGTCTTACAACATACCCCAAATTGGGGATGCAATAGTCCCACTGGCTCCAGACGAGAACAGTTGGGACTCTTGTGCGGTATTCATGAAAAAAAAGAGTAGTATTCAGTTGGATTGTAAAAAATGTCGCATTTTAAAATATTTATTTGTGTGCATAATTAATAATAAGCACTTCAACAAACAGAATTAAAGCGCACAAACCCTTTCTTTCTTTGAGTGGCCTTTCAACGCATGCCGGGTACCCGCTGTATATAATGTTATATAGTGCAGGCGCTTGCATTATAATTCCCGTGACTTGTGATGGAGCCATAACAGTTTAGTTGACCGCGAGGTTACAGTGCCCTTGAAACGCATGCCGGGTACCCGCTGTTTATAATTTATTTATGGACAAATAGTCCATTAACAATATAACAATAACACGAAAAACAAGCGTGCGTAAAGGCCCGACCCGCCGAGCAATCGATCACCGTTCGCATTGATTACCGTTCGCATGTCATTTTTCGTAACAATCACCACTTTTCGTAACCCATTCACCAGTTTACCCTCAAGTGTCGAGCGTGCGTAAAAAAGATTTACCCCAAAAAATATTTTGGAGCAGTTGGGACTCTTGTGCGGTATTCACACAAGAATAATTTAAAATAAAAAAAATATTCGAAATTATAAAAATTTTTGCATAAAAATATTCAATGAACATGAAAAATTGCATTCGGGCAACCCTGTAGATTTAACAAACGTGAATCAAGGAATTCGTGTTTATTTCAAATTTCGTTTTCAAATTTCATTTCCAAATATTATTATTCAAAGCGTCGCGAAGACGTGCTCTCCTGGCCGCGTTTGGGCCCGTAATGAAATCTGAAATTTGTGTTTACGGGCTGCGATAAAAATGGTGAAATGCGATGTTCAAAATTATTTAAAATTAAATACTTCCTGAAATTATTTTACGATCAAATTATTTATGATTTGTCAATAACGTCTTAGCAAAATAAGTATGTAAAAAAATCCGAAATATATTTGTTTGTAAGTGCACAAATAAATGCACAAACCGACCAATTTTCGTCAAGAAACACATGTCCGTATATATTTTTTAATAATTTTATTTAAACTAAAATTAAAATTCTGAAAAATAGGTTTACCAGCTAATGTATTGATTTATTTTACTGCATGATTATATGATTTGAAATGGGTGTTGTATAATAAATGTACTTTTTTGAAAATTGAACAAATCTGCGAACGACCTATGGTATAACCTTATTATTCTAAAAATAAACATTTTTTCTCAAAATCTAAAAGATACGTTTACTAGATAAAAGAACAATCTTTTGAAATCCTTTTATAGTTTTTTGTGGAAAAGAGTCAATACGTCTAACCACTGATTTAAAAATGACATATTTCTGGTTTCTCTGCTTATACACTCTTAATGCAAATCAGGTAGGTACATAATGTTTCTGATGAAGAAAATAATAGATCTTTCACTATTCATAGTGAAAGATCTATTATTACATAGTGGTAGCGCCTAAATAAAAGCTTTATTTTGAAATTTTAATAGAATGGGCTAGAACGAAAATCCAGTGGCAGGGGTAACGGGGGGGGGGAGGGGCCGCCTCTGGTCCCAGGGGGCCTCCAAACGCCTCCATGTTCCCTTGGTAAAATCCTAAATAAGACTAAAAAAACTTTTTTAACACGTTTTTCAACATGGTTGATAACATATTAAAAAAACTATACATCCGATTTGCATACAACATGCACCAAGTTTTAAACTATTCGAAAACCCAGTGTATATGACACCACGTAGGGGAATTTTGATTCCTAAAAAAAAGAATAAATAGCGGACCAGCGAATTTTATTTTTGATTTTCTATGGAAAATTTTCATCGTTCGTAAAAAAAATAGAAAGGGGCCCTTTATAAAAAAAATCCCTACGTGGCGCCACAGTGCAAAGATATTTTAAGACTTGGTGCATTCAAATCGGGTATATTGTTTTTCTAATATGTTGTCAACCAGGTTGAAAAACGTAGTTTCGAGAAAAACGCGTTCAAAGTTTTGCTGAAGGATAATTGAACTTACAAACTGTTTAAACCGGTTTCATATAAAATGCTGTATCTCTGACAATTTTACGAATTTACTTAAAACATTTGATGAGAGCATTATTAACAAGTGCATCCTTCAGAAAATGAAATAAATAAAATGATTTTTTTTACAGTGACCCGTGTGAACTGAATAAAAAGCTTGTAAAATTAGATCAATTTCTTAAACTAGAGGGGGAGGCTCATTCAGCTTTGCCGCCCCGGGCTTATAATGGGCTTAGTCCGCCACTGCCAAGAGCTACTAAGTCAGTGTCGACATTGGTTTCCATTCAAATCTACCTGGAAGGCATTTCTAGTTTGTATTATCCATTCAGTGGTTGAATGCCAGAAATAAGTATTTTACGAACTACTCAACATAATTAATTAATGTTGGACGAACTCTTCTTGCTGTGTTTGTGTCATTGACGAAAATAGTTTTCCATGTTTTACGATAAAGTGGCATATTAATGAAAAATATAATAATAAATAATAACATTCAAGGTATTAGCCGTAGATTTTGTAATGATTTTTTTTATTATATATGAATACCTCACAAGAGTCCAACTACTGCTCCCGTCTGAAGCCAGTGAGACTATGGCATCCCCAATTGGGGTATGTTATGAGGCTGCTGAGAATGGCGACAAGATGATTTTCTTGTTGTTATATTTCTAAGTACTTATTTACATTTATTTACTAACGGATTATGTTAATAATTACAACACATTGCGAATTACGACGTTAATACAAGAAGGAATGATATAGGACAGGAATAAATAAAAAATACAGCTATGACAAAAATAGGCTACAAACAATAAAGATAAGTGCATATATTTTTTTATATATAAAGCCTATAAAGTCATTGATATATATATATATATATACACACCCTCAATGAATGTATGAAGCAGATACTTTGTAATGTGACATTATAATTTATTTTATAAAAGTGGTGTTTATTGTTTTATTTTAAAATAAAGTTAATGTCAAGTTAAAAAGGAACAAGTGCACGACTTCTACCACATCAATACAAAATATTACTTTCGTAATGACTGACAAAAATCATCTTAGACCAAAAGTAAGGCCCTGACTGGCCATTCTGGACATTGGTGAATGGTATCCATAATTTGGGAGTTTGATTCAGGAAAAGCAATTCGTCAGTCTACGGGAATGCATATTGAAAGGGTTGAATTGCAACAAGGTAAGTGAGTCAATAATAGGCTAACTTTACACGTAGGTAAGTAAAATTTACCAAGTTACTCACAGGAGCGTTTACACATTATGCATCCAACTTGTGGTAAACTAAAATCATCTCGTATTGTAAGAATTTAGCGTATTATAATTATTATTTGTATAGTATTATTATTGTATAATGTAGATATGTTCTTGTTACCAAAATTGTAAACATTGACCCAAAATTACACTCACAAAATTACACACAAAAAATAATTCACTTGTCCTTTGGGGTGAAAAGCCATTAAAAAAAACTTGTGGTAATTAATGCTCATGGAAGTTCGATCTGTATAAATGCTCATGCGACCGTTTACATCTGTAAATTTATCTGCAGTAAGATGGCTTCCTGTCAACAACGATTTGCTATTGTGAAATTTACGCGATTTTGTCAATAAAGACGAAAAGGACCAAATAAAGTGTTGACATAGAATTTGACTTTAATTATACAATTATCCACGTGCTTTTATGCTGTCAAAGGCGGAAATTAATGGAGTTCCCTCATTTTATCCGAATGACAGCAACCTGACCAACCTACTTTAATTACAACATACCTAATTCAAACACGTAATGTTAAAAACAGAAACATTGAGAATATAAAGGATTGGACCAATAATTGAATAGAAGGATGATCATTTTCAGAAAACTTAAATAAGTGTAAATAAACGCTAGTTTTATAGGAAAAAGTATTATTTTCCACTAGTTTTATAACATTTCCTATAAAACTAGTGTATATTTACTCTTATTTAAGTTTTCTGAAAATGAGCATCCTTCTATTCAATTATTGGTCCAATCCTTTCTATTCTCAATGTTTCTACGAAAACAATTGTTTTTTTTTAATTTTTGATATCCAGCAAACGGCGCACTTTGGTATCATTTCTTGCGGCAAGTCTCCCAGCTTATCAAACTGATCTTATAAGCTGTAAGAAGGCTGGAACCTGTTAAAAAAACTCGCAAAAGAACAGCTTCTGTAACTTGCTATAAATTACGTGAAGTGACTTTTGTTGTCGTTTACATTGGTAATTTGGCCGTACATCGCTTTCATGCGTAATTTACGGGAAAAACTTACGAGTGTAAAGCTAGCCACACCGTAAATAATTTTGAAAGAGCGGATGAGATCAAACTCAAAGATTTAATTTGACCAAGTTGATTGTATGAGTAATCATAAATATTACATGTACCTAACATAATTTAATCCGGTGTCCCACGGTACGGAAGGAATCTATATAAACAGAGTGCTTTTTAGAATCAACATATGAAGGTATTTCAAGATTATTAATATTAACACTCAAACGTTTCGAAAAATCTCGATTAGGTACTATCTACCATCACCTACCTACCACTGAGCGGAGTCTGAACACGGTCCGTGAGTTTTCAGTGAGCTAGAGCGCCAAGATTGAAAAATACGAAGTTATTGACGTTGTTGTACTTAGCTGAAAAAGAATTTAATTTTTTTTTCAAAATTTCAACTTTTTATATGAAGATCTTCAGGATTTTTTCAGTCAAGGGATTAACCGCATCCACATACTGAAATATCTTCATACAAAAAGTTTGAAAAAAAAATCAATTTCAGCTGCAACATCAGTAATGTCGTATTTTTCAATCTTAGCACTCTAGCTCACTGAAAACTCACGAACCGCCACGGCTACCTACGTACCTACTAACTACCAATGTACCAATGCAAATAACGTTTGAAACATTTTGTTTTACAGTGCAGTGTTAGGTTGACTTCTAAAGGAAATCTTTTTACAGATCTTGGGAAAATAGCATATTTTTTTCTTTTAAAAACCACCCAAAACTTTAGTGTTATATTTTGTCGATAAATAAAGTTTATAAATAAACACCGTGTTTATAAAATGCAGTCGGGTCAAAAACCTTCGCCAAATCGCCGAATATACGGCTCATAGAATTAATAATAAATCGGTCTAAAAAATGATAATCATATCCGTTGCGCGAAATACAGCTGTTCGCGGTCGCGGCCATGAGCTGGCCATGCCAGAGATTAATCGGTTCCACGTAGCTCCCTACACAGCGCGCGTGATAGCTGCTGTTAACTGTTAACCAGAGTCAAATCTCATAATAAAATAAGTTTTATTGTTTATTACTAGCGTACTAGGGTAAAAATATTCATCTTTAGAAAATTATAGATGCCTAGTTTTTCCGTTTGTAACTAGCTAGACTTACCAAATAGCCAAACGAAAAACGACGTGAATCTTATACAGGGTGTTTAGTAAGGGACGTACTTGACTTACTTTAACCAGTGATTCCTGACATTGTTTGGAGTAAAAAATGTTAATGAAATTTTGGTCTCCTGTGAATTTTATTCAATTTTTTTTTTTTCAAAATCGAAAAAAAAAATCTACTCTAACTCGAGTGACCGGCCAACCCCACGGCCGGCCCCCAACAACTGTCCAGCACCTACTATTTTTTTATGTTATCGTAGAAAAAAAAACAGCAAAAATGTCACCGGAGACCAAAATTAAAGTAAGTCAAGTATATCCCTTAACATCCTTCATATATACGTATATAACCTTGATTTTTGCTTTATTTTAAATATGTCGTACACAACAGTCCAGTTTTTATTTATAGTTAGCACAACACCCTTTGATGAAGCCATACTAAATAATGCAAAATCATACGTTTTTGTTTTGAAAATTTGATCGCTTAGAAGTATTATTGATGCTTCAATTAAATACTGCGTGTAGAACATATCTTGGCCCTTAAAAATTTCGGTCATTTTTTGTAAGTCTTTTAATAAGCCTAGAAAAAAATAAATTATAAGGTCTAAAAAAAACACTTTGAAGTCCAAACTCTCCTATTTATAAACCTGTTTTCGGATATGGTGTTATTGTTTAATGTGGAAAATTTAGTTTTTTTATGATAATCGCAAAAAAAAAAAATTACGCCCGAACCTCACAAAATTAAATATAATATGCATTTTCGCGTTGTTATTTTTGACATCACGGCGACAATACGGCAGTCGACGAATTTGGAATATCAAAGTGAACCTTATACCGTCCACCGAAGAACGAGTCTATTTTAAATAAGTCGTACACAACAGTCCAGTTTTTCTCTATAGTTAGCACAACACCATTTTACCTCATATAACATTGATTTTTGCTCTATTTTAAATAAGTCGTACACAACAATCCGGTTTTTCTTTATAGTTAGCACAACACCCTGTAACCTCATACAACATTGATTTTTTCGCCATTTTGAATGAGTCGTTGACAACAATCCAGTTTTTCTTTATATTTAGCACGCTCTCTCCATTATTCGTATCTATATGTATTGTATTAGTAGACGCTCAGTCTACACAGTACCTACATACACAATCACGACTATTATTGTAAGTAAATATGTAATAATATTAACCGTAAAATCTCCCAGACAGACGGTCAAAAAAAAATAGTACGTATCACGAGGTAAAAAGTTGATAAAAAATGACGGGTTGATAAAAAACATCTGAGTTACAAAAGAATTTAAAACTGTGCCAAAAACCGATAGCATGCAAAAAAAACTACCGGGTTGTTTGAAGTAAGAATGTAGATGAAGAAGCTTGCGAGCGTAAGAAAATGACTCAGACTTTTAAAAAAAACGATAATCTGTGACGAATGTCACTGAAAGGAAAAGTATGCTAATATCAAAGCAGCGGAAGTAAAAAAAGTACTCATCTGAATACGACTTTATTTGGGTAAATTTATTAACTATGTAAGAAAAATGAAAAAAAAAGTTCAAATCACAATACCTTGAAAAGTGATACAAAGTCAAAGTGATGAAAAAAACTAGCCTAAAAACCTAACCCAATCCAACGTCAGATACGTAATAGTGCCCCCCACACGCACACTTCGGAGCGACCGAGTCCCGCGCCACTTCAGGCCGCCGTGCAGAAAAGTCTCACGGTGAACTGCGCTGTAAACCTATCAGTCTTTACTTTTCTGCGCGGCGGCCTGAAGTGGCGCGGGACTCGGTCGCGCGGAAGTGTGCGTGTGGGGGAGCCAATTAGGGGGCATCCATTAATTACGTGAGCTATTTTTTTTTTCAATTTGGACTCCTTCCCCCTTAGTATTAAGTGAGATTTGGTGGAACCCCCCTCCCCCATGACATGATTTACACTACAGTTGTTAAAGGGCTACATTTATCCTCCCCCCCATTTTGAGATCACGTAATTAATATTAATGTATGCCAGAACGTGAGGCTGAAGGGAATAAGGAGGGAAAGGAGAAAAGGAAGACGAAGTTGGGGAAAGGTGGAGGACACGGCTAAAGTAATTTTAAGCAACCTTCTGAATGGTTGTCTTTCACCAGGGCGATACTGATAGTATCTAACACTCTACTGACATTGTCGGAGAGTACCAACCGTTAATCATTTCGGGATATTTGTTTAATTTCGAACCATCTTGCGCAATTTAGACGATTGCAGCGCCCTCCATTTTATTCTACATTTATTTTTCAGACCGTAGGTACACAATAACACAATCAATCATGGCCGTGTAATTTTCATCATAAAAGGCACACATTGTGTAGACACTTTATAATTCAGGGGAAGGGCGATAATTGATCAAGTAATTGCAATTAAAATGATTAACTCCATTGGTCGAAGATTAACTCCCTATCAAGGAAGGATAAAGCAAACATCGATGAAGTTTAAAAACAAGTCACGTTATCTCTTTCAGAATATACGGCTTGGAAAACAATATCAGAAAATCGACCCTTTAGAATTACAAGGTTCCATCCATGGAACTAATATCCATACCTACTCTTAGGTTCCATCTGTTGCGGTAACATCATGCGATAATGAACTCTAAAGTAGCTTATAGCCAGTTCACACGGTTCAATCTTTGTTGATCCACTCGACAATTGAAAGCTAATTGACAAGTGTGAACACTTTGTCAACAAAGTTAATCAAGTTTTTTGTTGACTAGCTAAAGTTGATAGTCCGTCTACTTTTGACGTTCGAGTATGACCATCGCCATCTTGGAATAACTCATCGTTCGAGTTTCATACCGAATCGACGCGTATGAACACATGTTTCCACTCGCTTGTTATTCTTAGTTACTCGCGGGCAAAAGTAAACGTCAAACTGTTAGTTCATTTATGCCAATATTCGTTAGACATTCCTGGTTTCTACCGTCATGGAATCCGTTTCAACGAAAAAATATCTGAAATGGTCGGATGATTTGATGTTCAGATTTATGGATCTGTACCAAAGCCATCTCTGTCTTTGGGATCAAAAGCAAGAAGTGTACAAAAATAGAAATGCCCGTGATACTGCAATAAATAATATAAAAGTCGGTCATTTTAAATACATATAGGATTACGAAAGATTTTTTAAATATTTATATTGAGGGATCAGTAGGATTTATCGGACCAGTTAGGATTTCATCAGAGCCGAACCCTCTGATATGAAAATATCTGGAGTCGGTGAAATATTTTCCCATTATGTTTCTGGTGGATTGACGTATTGTTCTTGTATTTATTATACTTATATAGTGCACTTACATTGCGTGAATTTACTAGATATTCATTTGGGGAAAAGTGTGTGGAAGGGTTTAGTCTTTCATTTGGGAAAGATTTAACCCGGACATAAAATCTGGAGCACCGTAATTTTTTGAAATGGGTGTTATGGAACTGACGCCGACCGATGTTAAAAATTAAATAAAAACTATTAGAACGATGTAGATGCATCGACTCCCTGTCTGTATGTCACTAGTTGAGATACAGACAGGGAGTCGATGCATGATAAGTTTTATAAATATTATAAATAATGTAATGTAATTTACTGACTGAATAAAGGCTCTTATTATTATTATTAGAACGATGTACAAGAAGGAACAAGGATTAATAAATAAATCAATTTTTGCAATAAGCCAATTTTGGCAAGCAGCTCATCAAATTGTTTTTCTGTCATCCTCAAGTGATTTCTATATCCTTCGGAGTCTTTTAGGGCCATCTCTTTCATAATTGTGTTGGATACGCCTAATTCACTCCTTCTCATGATCCATTTTCTCTCCCAAATATGACGTTTTTTATGCTTTTTAATAATCTCGAGCTCGTCTCGCAGAACATCGGAAATTAGAGAGGCGCACGCACTGACGATTTCAGTTGACGCCATCTTGAATGTCAAATTCGGTTCTACTTAAATTGAAACGTGTGAACATAATCATATTATTCAACTTTTTACGTTAAATAGAAGTGGATCAACAACAATCGAAACGTCTGTACGCGGCATTACTATAGATCCCATTATTGTATGACGTTACCGCAACAGATGGAACCTTGTTATTCCAAAAAGACGAAATGTTGCTTTGAACTGGCAAAATAATTGACCGGTCAGTGGCTGAGTTGGCATCGCGTTTGGGTCCCAGCCAGGCGTCCCGTGTTCGATTCCTCGGCAGGATAAGTCCTCCATCACGACACAAGCAACATTTTCCGCTTACTGTGGTGGTAGTAGGAGATTTTCAAATATTGTCAGGTTGTTCGTAACCCAGCAATATTTATCTTTCTTTAAAAAATATATACATTATCGTGTCACGAATAAACCTAGGTATCAACTAGTAGAACGAATCTATCCATATATTTTCTATGTGTAAATATAATCTATATATCTCTCTACTTATATAAACAAGAAAGTTCGTGAAAGATTTGATTTATATAAATCTACGGTTTTATTCCGAGACTGATAAAATTTTGCAAACTTGAAAGGCCGGACAACGCCGGGGACTTCAGTTTAGTTACTTATAAACTTTTGAAAAGGGTCCAACCACGTATCTACCTACAGCTGCATAATTATAGCTAAGATAAAGTTGCCGAATTCCGTCGCACGCACGCAATTTTTTTAAATAAAAAAACTAAGTTTTTTTTACTATACCTAATACATATATATCTACCTACCTCGTATTTTCAAATGTCTTTTAACATAAAAAACTGGGGATCGACAACTGATCCAAATCCCGGTTGGATGAGACTGAAATTTATTTCGTATATTAACTGTTGTAATAAGCGTATATCTCTGCGTGTGTGTGCGTGATTGCCACTAAACATTGATATACCTAAATGGCGATGTTACACGGTTCAATTATACGATTCAATTTGGTTGAAGCAACCAAATTGAACCATGTAATTATAAAATTGAATTATTCAATGTCATTGTTCAATCACATTGAAAATATTAAGCTTGCTCAATATTTTCAATGCGATTGAATTCAATATTCAACACTGCACGCGGTTGAATAAGAATTGAACGTGTAAACACACAAGCATTGAATGATTCCATCGATCTCTATTCGTGGGCGCCGCAGCGTAGTCAAAATGGTTTATAAATGGAAAGAGGAGCATACGTCTCTGTTTTTGGAACATTTTAAGAAATACTGAGCGGAGGGTTTCATTTAATTAATTCGTTATTTAAAAATAGCACAAATTAACGTAATAGGCCACTTGCATCACATTTAAGAAAAAAATCCGGTTTAGGCAAATATTCTGTATTTTTTGTTTATTCTGTACGAGACATTCTGTATTTTTTTTTTAAAAATCGTTATAATTTATAGGATAAGTTCGCATAGAACAAACAATAAATCTAGTGAACATTAAACGCAAATTCAAAAATTCGCCGGAAATCAAAGTGTTGCCATACAAAAAAATTTATTAGTGTGGAATTTTACAAAATTAAGGGAACATAATCGGAGACGGGACATTTTCGTGTAGTGAGTCACGAGCTCAAATAATGGATTTATTCATTTGGAAATAAAAAAATAAAAAACTATACATTACTAAAAAAATTTACTAACATTTTCGTAATTTTAGTAAAAAAATCTATCCACACGATTTTTTCCAAGTCGTTATGAAATCCATGCAAGTGGCCTATTCCCAAGGGACGACCTGATTCGAAGACATCCTCAGCAATATGAATCGAATAGGTTCACTTCTTCAGGATACGTGTAAACAGCACACCTGTTCCATTCTGCGCCGTTCAACCAAATTGCTTCAATTTGATTGAACCGTGTAACATCGCTATTATGCATTGATATCGACTACGGGTCAATCTGCTGAGTTCCAGCTCGATTGGATGTCGAGAAGTGGGTTGATTTCCACTTCCAAGATCCACTACATTCATTCAACCAAGAAGACAAAAATGAAATTCAAATAATAATTTCAACTTAATTTCTACTGCAAAAACAAAACATTGCAAATTGTTCAGGAGTTGCAAAAACGTGAAGCCTTGCAAAACAAATATGCATTGACGTAGATCGAAGCAAATATGCTATTTTTTAGTTGTTTTCCGTATTTTAGAAAATATAAACACCTTGTTATGTTACCCTATAATATCTGAAATAATATTGTATGTAATTGTATTATTATTTAACTAAGAATGGCTTCGAACAACGAGAAAAAGTTTTTGACTTACCAATATTCTATAATATTGTTCCATATAACAGGATTTTTAAATTTAATAACAATAACTAAGATTTCAAACATCTCTTGATATTAAAATAAAGCTAAAATAATATTGTAAACGTATTTTCCTAAAGTGCACAGACAAATGACTTTTCAACTGTAGACACTATAGACAAGACGTGTGACATTCAAATGCAGAACACGAAAAATTTATTTTTAAATTAAAAAGTACCTACTTACTTATTAATTCAGTACCTACCTACCAAGCACAAATAAATAGGATACATTTTGAGGTTAAATTACGCTATTATAATAGCGATAGCGATAATTCTATCAGCCTTCGGTTATCATGATATTATTATCTATATGTACCATATTTTATTACGACGTTTACACACCGAATTAGATGGAAAGATTTATTTTATTCATATTTACTTATTGCACAATATGCACACAGTATACCTACTGATAGGCAACCTGTTTACTCTAAGGTTTAACCCCTCATGTCTCGACCATATTTTTTCAAAGGGGCAAAATATTTCCCCTTTGCAACAAAATCTAAATAAAATGAATTTTTCCGAACTTAACTGAACTGTTTTTGAAAGGTGATAAAATAAGCAATTTTCTAATTCAAAATAAACATAGTATAATTTTTGAAATATGCAAAAATATATATTTTTTAAATTAAGTAACTTTACGTTTTTTCTAACTATCTAAATTAAATCGAAACACATACACATTTTATATGAAAAATGTATTACAAACTTTACTGTCAACTCACTTTTGTGCCATTAAAAGTAACGACAAAATGTAAAAAGTTTTTTTTTTCAAATTGCTTTCCGAAACTTTGGTTTTATAAAGATGTACATTTTACTTCTTTTGCGGTTAAATTTAAGATTTTAATATAAAGCGTGGTGTTTTCTCTTTCTTACACCGCGTAGATCATATTTCTCACTATGATAGTAAGGGAGACAGGAGACAGGACGATTTCAGTGAAACCTCTACGAGTTGTTCCGAAAAGCGAACAAATTAGCCTCAGGGGTAAAATGAAAATGATTCGCATGCCACATCTCATAATTTCGGTTGTCGGTGCAAGCGTGATGCGAATTTAATTAACTCTTCATTTTTCAAAATTGGAACTGATAGGTTGGTATACATTTATCAGAGAAGCGATAAAGTATAGAGGTGTCAACATTATTTTATTATTATATTATAATAATATTTCTATATTTGATATGAGTATTTATTTAGTTAAAAGTTTAGTTTACTAACGGCGTTCATTCGAAGGGTAAACAAACTTCCGGCGTCTTTCTAATTTGTCAACGATCCTGAGTCAATTATTTTATAAATACTTTCAGCTTTACAAATCCTACAATTATAATATCCTTTTTTATATTGGCTCCACACGGGAGGCCCTGAGGAAAATAATTTCCCTCAGGGCCTATGTCATCTTTGGGGATGCTGTGTGGAGGTTTTTTTTTTGGAAAAGGAAGGAGAGGAGAGTTCTGGGAAGGAAAAGAGTTTAAGGGGTGGGTAGGAATCTGGGGTTCAGTGTGTCCTGGTCATCCGCCTTCAAGACCTAGACAAACCTCACCCCATGAACCCGGGCACCCCTGCTAAATCACCAAACGTAGCGAACCACTTGGGGTGACCTATGACAGAGGTGTTGGTTATCCAATAACGGTTCCCGCGGCGGCGGTACTCATCCCCGCTTCCCGAATTGCG
The DNA here is from genome assembly GCA_917563855.2 of Limnephilus lunatus. Lineage (NCBI taxonomy): Eukaryota > Metazoa > Arthropoda > Insecta > Trichoptera > Limnephilidae > Limnephilus > Limnephilus lunatus. Next base: position 79,756,662 of record OU830592.1, read on the forward strand.
TGGAAAAGCGAAAAGTTTTCTTTTACAAAATGAAATTACATCTTTATTAAACTTACTTTTAAATTGATAATAGTTGTGTGAAATTTGCACAAATTTGACAGGAGCTTAGTTACTGAGCATAGCATAGAAAGCCATAGCATAGCTGAGCCTATAAAATGCATTTTTTGTTATATTACATACAGGCAGTATGGGTTCTCATTTTACTTACTTTTATAACAAATCTAATTATTTTGAGCGTATTTTAAAAGTGTTCACGCTCGCATACTTTCTCTGTCTGGCATTGGTTGTCTCTTACTACCGCTGCCGTTAGGGGCAGCGGGCCAATAGGTACCTATATAAAGACAAGCGTACCCTTAGATTTTAAGTTTACTTGCCAAGTTGTCTGGGGTAACTTCCGGGCTCTATTGAGAGAGCATACTCGTGAATCTTTTGTATAAAGTGACGAGTGATTAAAGGATAATTAGGGTCCTTTGGGCTTATTATTGTGATAATAACCATAAAGCTACTGTTAAAGCTTGTATGTATAAGTTACTACTGTTTTTACGATTATTGAACTGTCTACTTGTGTTAATGGCTTGTACCCACCCAATAAAGTCTCATTTGTGTTCAAGAAGAAAAGCGTGGATTGATTTTATTTAATTACCCCGCTAAAACTGGCGCCCAACGTGGGGCAAGTCAATTCGAGAGTATTCTAGTTCATAGAATCAGTAAATTCAGTGAAAATTGTGAAAATCGTGAAACTACGGAAAAAGTTAAGTAAAGTCACGAAAGTTGTGAAAATTTCGAGATAAAGTTTTGTTTAGGGGGAGAGAAAATCGAAAGTGAAAGTGTGAAAGCACTAGTGAAATTAGAGAAAGCATAATACGTAGTTACAACAGTGAAAAGTTAAATAATGGCTTTTGCGAAGAATACAATGGCGTCGAAAAGACCAGCATATGTCTTGTTACGCGATGTCTTTAATATTGAAAAATAGAAGTGAAATTTGTCGACGAGTACAAAGTTGCGTCCACGAAACAGGAGTCAGGAGAAATTATCTGTCCTCGCCGCGTAGTCCAAGGTTTAAAACGGCAAACATGTCGATTACTGCGGAACAGCTTGAGCTGATATTGGCGAAATTTTACACCTATCTTCCTGTAACTCAAACAACACCGTTAGAAGTGCCACCGGATATAAAAAAAAAACAGAAACCGAAATCTCTGATGTGTCAGAAATAAATATGTCTGCTAAAATATTGACGTTAGATTACCCAGATGTGCCGGCTACAAAATTGTCCGAAGAATATATTGACGTCCCGATGGCAGCACCGCTGAGTATCCTGGCCCCGCGCAAAAATGACATCCTACATGCTGTGCTACAAGACGAACTTCAAAAGGGATTAGTGTCCGAATCACCAGTGAAAGCACCGTTTGTGATGGCCAGCCGATTTTATGCAGACTATCCACAAACACAGGAAGCAATCACAGGCAAAGTAGGAGGGTATCATCTGCTTGGTATTGATAACCTGCCACCAGCTACAAGAAGAGCCGCGTTTGTAATCCCCAAAGACGTCCATTCAGGTGACTAGCGCATCAAGGTGAAAATAAAAGATAAATCCAAAATCTTCCGCCCTTGGGGTATCTGGGCTTGTACGCGAAGTAAATTATACGAGGCGATTCTGAAAACTATTGAACTATTCATTTCATGTTCATGTTTTTTTCAAAATTCTGTGAACCCGGCCACCAAGTCAGTTAAGTACAAAGAAGGAAGAGTGCCAAGCTGTTGGGAGATTTACGAGCGGTCAACTCCTACGACGAGCATTCGAGAAAGACATGTGCACAGGCCTGCCAAACTGTTTATTGGAACCGGGCTGTAATACGAGATTTTAAAACTTGAAAAAAAAGGTCATTATCCATAATGGACCCTTACTTATATTAGACAAAACCTGAAAAAAACATAAATCAAAGTGCAATTGCAGAGTCTGCCAAATTGTACAATGAACAGAGATAACATGTGTGCCGAAACAAGGGGCATACATTTACGACCAGCCGTAATACGAGACTTTAAAACTTTGGAAAAAAGGTCATTATCCAGAAACCATCATTCTTCAGAAGTAATAATGACTTACTCTAGCATTATTTGTAACGCCGGATGGAGAAGACAACAGAGGCCTATCATAAATCACCAGAAGTTGGACCCTATTATTGAGGACCTACACAATGGCAACGAAAGGGAGCTGGTCACAACCCACCCACGCTGCAGACTGAAAAACCAACTTCTACTATAATGATTATTCTAATGTTTATTTTTAAGAACAAAATGATTTTATTTATGGAAATTAATTATCGAGACGATGTAATTAATTTCAGGGGGAGTCTATAACAAATTTAATTATTTTGAGCGTATTTGAGAAGTGTTCACGCTCGCATACTTTCTCTGTCTGGCATTGTTTGTCTCTTACTACCGCTGCCGTTAGGGGCAGCGGGCCAATAGGTACCTATATAAAGACAAGCGTACCCTTAGATTTTAAGTTTACTTGCCAAGTTGTCTGGGGTAACTTCCGGGCTCTATTGAGAGAGCATACTCGTGAATCTTTTGTATAAAGTGACGAGTGATTAAAGGATAATCAGGGTCCTCTGGGGTTATTATTGTGATAATAACCATAAAGCTACTGTTAAAACTTGTATGTTTAAGTTACTTCTGTTTTTACGATTATTGAACTGTCTACTTGTGTTAATGGCTTGTACCCACCCAATAAAGTCTCATTTGTGTTCAAGAAGAAAAGCGTGGATTGATTTTATTTAATTACCCCGCTAAACTTTTGTTTTATGTTTATATTTTTTACACATATTTTTGAAGTGAAAACTTCTTAAGCACCGTTGTGACTTGAAACTCGATGAAACGGAAGCGAGCGATACTAAAAAGATTCAAACACATACGTCATACATCTACATGATCTAACCTGCGAAAGAATGAGGTAGCAATGAGATATTTATTTATTTCAGTGGTACCTATAATAGTACGAGAGCCCACGACCAAAACCATGTCTCATAGCAATACGGCAAAAACCCTATAAAATCGTTAGATTGTATGATTCTGAACCCGACTAGGTGTGTAGTAACGGTCGAAAGTGTAGCAACTGCGTGGGAGGCCATTTCTGCTGTGTCAAAAAAAAAAGACAGTCGGTATTATAGCAATACGTCTGATAGTGAAAATGTACATAGATTTTATAATTGTATTACGAAAAAGTTTGTTTTCAGACATTTTGCGCGTAGCATATAGCCTGAGCGCATTTTTGAAAATGTCAACAAATTTAGCCGACCTGTATCATAGCAATACGGATAATTTTTTTTTCAACTTTTCGTATTGCTGCCATGATTACCAAAAACCTGTTTTCAGACACTTTAAGTGTAGCATATACTCCCAAAAACGAAAATAACGTTTCGGAGTCGCCTGGCCGACGCCTCTGTTAAATGTTTTTTTAAATTTACAGGCTTCATAGATATTCAAGAATCTCCCTTGTCTATTATATGTACTTTGACAGATGACAGATGTCATTACTTATTTCTTTTGTAAAAGTTACTCAAGTGTGCTTTAAATAAAACCAAAACTATCAAATCAATCCAATGTTACGGTTTCGGGTAAATTCTTTGTTAATTATCATCTAATAAATTCAGGGTCGCAACGTATTCATTGGTTTGTAACAGAAAATTCAAGATGCCTCAATACGATTTTTAAATGATATCTGAGTATCGAAAAGTTGTCTGATAGAGAAGGTGCTACACTTAATTTGTCTGATATAAATTTTTTGCACATGTGGACAACTTATTTTATCATGTCCAACAATTTTCAGACATATTGCTATGATACCAATCGGTAAAATTTGTTAACATTTTCAAAACGGTCTCAAAATTTAATGCGTTCACATTTCCGTCTGAAAATTGTTTTGTTCGCATCAAATAACCAAAATTTACTAATAAAAAAGATTTTCAGACGTATTGCTATGAGACATTTTTTTTGTCTCATTTTTAATTTTTTTAAGTGATTTTACGGGTTTGCGCTACACCACTAACGTCTGAAAAATATGTTTCCGGTATCTCAGAACTATCATTCAACTACAGTCTGCAAATCAGACATATTGCTATGATGCAGTTCGGTAAAATTCTTTGACAATTTTGAAAATTCGGTCAGATCAAACGCTACGCGGAAAATGTCTGATATTGGTATTTTCGAGTTCAGGATAGTCGTATCTATCGATTTGATGCGGTTTTGGCCGTATTGCTATGAGACAAAAATTTTGGTCGTGGGCTCTCGTACTATAAGCGCCTGACGAACCTTAGCGGCCACAGACATTCTGCGGACAAAGGATCGAATGCTACGAAATTTAAAAAAAAAAAAAAATTTTTTTTTTGTACAATCCAATCTTCAATCTACTCCAAAATGAACAGGCAAAGAAAACACAAAAGAAAGCGACTCCGAAGAAGAACACACAAATACTAATAAGATTACCAAATTATAGGAAAAGGTGCACTGGAATTCAACGACAAAAATATGTCATCCTTCACATTCATAAAAAAAGTGCTTCGTCGTCTTCTCTTGCGTAAATTATTTTTCTGAAGGTTTCACTTCTACCACATGTGAATTGCAAACTCTGATTTTTTTAAAATTTATCTATGTACTTTTTCATGTTAAAAAATTATGAGAAAAAATAAAGCATTAAAAAAATCAAAAGTTTTGCATTTCGCCTATCTGTAAATTTGTTTTTACGTTTCGTTTCCGGTTCAAGAGGGCGGCAAAGATTCTATTTTCAAATAAGAAATAGTCATCTTTATTTGGACTTCCTTATTCGCTTTTTTTTCAATATTATGTCCATGTATGCTTACCTGTCTGTAGAAAGTATGAAAAACGAATCGTTGTCATTGAGATAGTAACGTTTCTTTTATAAATTATTTATTTAAAGTTTATAATATATAAGGTTTATAATTAAGTAGGCCGGTATTTAAATACCTATTTACAAATCTTATGATTTCAGACAAAATTTTGGTAAGAAAATTAGAAACATTCTTTTTTGGATGCGAGGTCTACTGTTCACAGTATATTTATTCTAGAATCTAAAAATCAGAATTAGATCATAGTTTTACCTGCACAGGCGTAAAACGTAGGCAAATCGATACATGGGTTATAGTTATAGAGACTATGATTGCACACCGCAGTGACCTTTCTATGTTTTACGATCGTAATGAAGTAATGACGGCGACCTCGAAGTGTTCAACGATCGGGATGATGATCACTATGATCACCAACCAGGATGATTGCATTATTGTATCAAATGATAACCGCGGTAAAAAAGGTTAGCTCATCGAGGGTGTAGAGCGGTGATTGGCTAAAAAATCATGACGTAGCTTGAAGCCCATGTTCCCCTGGGAGATTTGAATTAACTGCAATACAACCGTGCTCTAGTTCAACTGGCAGTGTTTTAGTTCAAGCTGCGTCACGCGTTCGAAATTTCGAAGGCGGCCCGAAGAGTTTTTTTTAAATATGCCCGTATGAGCTAACCTCGTTAAACGCATTTTCTACGAACCTTGGTCTATAGAGGGTATGTTCAAGGTTCTTAGATAGAAAATATAGTACACTTTGTCTAGGTTATAATAGAAAAACCTGACACCTTCATAAGCCCAAAAATGTTGCTTGAAAAATTATGGCTAGCAGAGGAATGAAACCAGTTTTTAAGTAAATATATTATTTTATAGTTCGTTGCAACTTTTCTTATCAGTAAAGAAACAACTCAATACTGTAGAGATAGTGGATAATGACTATTATTATAATAGGCAATGCACACTGCCAATAATAACGTAAGTAAATGGCTTTAATAATAATATATATTATTAGATTTTATTAATTGCACGGGCGAAAAACATCGACTAAGAGTAATTATATCGATGGCGAAAACCAATAAAATGCACAATTAAGAGATTACGCTAATAATATAGAAGGGTTTGTATAAAATCTAGATCGTGCATTGCAATATAATATTATATTGTCACACTGTCAGGCTGTTGCTTTGGCGAGTATAATAGGTATGTCATGCCGGTTGAGGATTAAGATAAGCACTTGCACCGCTATCAGTGGAATACTTGAACATTGCGTAATCTATTCCCCTCTGAATGGATTGAAATTAGCGTGAATGACGTCAACGCGTATGACAGTTACAAATATCGCGTGAGAAAAAACAAATTAAGCAAATGACGATCTCGACGCGTCAGAGATGTGCATATTATGCCGATAATTAGCTACCACTCGTCATTGATTAGTATTTGCTGCCGTCCCTACAAATATGCATCCATAATTGTCGTTATTTTAAGTAAAAAAAATATATATCATGTAGTTGATCTGAAATTATTATGCGTTTGAGCTGAGCCAATATTATTAAGTATAAAACAAAACACCCTTGAAAAACTTTCGGATATTATAATTTGTAGGGTGCGTGAAGCTGGAAGTATTTTATAAATATTTGGTAATAAGGCTGTGTCCGAGGTACGAAATTTCCATTAGGGGTGAAAGGGTAAAAGTGAGGCATATTTAGTAGGTACCTAAAAACTCAATACAGGATCGATCCTTAAAAATTGCTCGGGAAAACTATTTAATCGAATGGAAGATGAGCAGTAGGAGAGTACTGCCAAAAAGTGAAGTTCCGAGGATGCTTAGTTAGTTAAAATTCAAGTTCTATGAAATTTTTATTCAAGTTCTGTTATTATTTGAGTTATGCGAAAGAACTGGCCAATAATGATAAAATTAACAGAACTTAAATAGCACATTATTTTCAGAACTAGATTTTCTATGACATTTGATGAATTTTTCAAATTCTGTGAAACAACTCGTTTAACAAGGATGAGAAATTTAATCAAGAAACATCAAAATTCTGCTGAGATGGGGTGGTTTTCGAAATTTCATGTAGACAGTGACCTTCCTCTTCTGTGAAGGTCAAATGTGCAAAATTTCGTCAATCTCGGAATAAAACTTGTCCAAAAACAAATCCGCACGCCACACCGGGACACCATCGGGACGGGACGCTCTTAGATAGAATTTTACACGTAGGCGCATTCTCGTCTGATTTATTATTCTATGAGAATCTATGGTCAATTTAAAGAACGAAAGTTGAAGTCCATTCAACTTTGGGTTTCTATTCCATAGAAAGGCCTTTTCTCATGGATCTATTTCATAGATTCTATGAAATAGAACAAAAAATAGATCAGGGTACCTAGCATGGTCGGTCGATATATGTAGGTTTTATCGAAAATATCGGTAACTTGTCGTCGCTCCCGAGCACGACTGCAGGGCGCCAACGAACAAACAACAGTTCACATTTAAGGGCTCCTAATTTATTTGACGTGAACTGTTATATTTTATATACTGCCGGGATCTCACCCAGGCAGTGGCGGCGCAAGGTAGATTGGCACCCGGGGCAGTTTTGTATTGAGCACCCCTACTTAAAATAAAACACCAAATACTGAACATGCTTACGAGACTTTCGTTTACTAAAATATTCGATCACATTATCAAAATTGATTTTCCTGTCTCTTTCAATTGATAACATAGAAAGATTGGTTATTCGCGCTTGGCTCACTGTGGACCTTAAATAAGATTTTATTACTTTTAACTTTGAATAGCTTTTTTCACATGAAGCCACTGAAACACAAATTGTTAAAAAAAATCTAACACATAGTGCTAAAGTTGGAATAGACTAAGAATAGCCCCATTTACAATGAATTTGAGAAGCTCCAACGCAGTCCATTGAACCGCTTCTTGCGGGCACAAATGTTGGCGGCTTCCAAATGACTTCTCAATCGTAAAATCGCCAACATTAACATTAGTAAATGTCAAATAATAAGATTTTATAAAATAAAGAAACCGACCATTTATGAATACAATCTTGACAAAATTATATTGAGCTCAGTAGAAACAATAAATGATCTAGGTATTATTCAACTCAAAACTTACATTTATTAGCCATATAACTAATATTATTAATAGAGCAATGAAGATTTTAGGATTTATTATTAGAATAACCAAACAATTTTGTAACATTGATACTATTCGCATTTTATACATAACGCTAGTGAGAAGCATTTTGGAATATAATTCTACGATTTGGGCTCCACATTACAATATCCATATTCAAACGATTGAAAAAGTCCAGCATAGATTCCTTAGGTATATTAATTTTAAATTAGGTATTCCAAGAGAATCCGTGGACTATAATTTGTTATTAAACTGGACTAATCTCGTAAATTTATCAGATCGCAGAAAAATCTGTGATCTATTAATATTATATAAAATAATTCACTCGGTCCTGGATACCCCTGATTTAATAAAACTAATACGAATTCATTGCCCTGGTCGCGCTAACAATAGACTCACTCTACCGTTCTACTATAATAACACACATACATATTATCACATTATTACTCACCAATCAGTCGATTACACATTTTGGGAAATGAACATGCTAACATCGGCGACATTTATTTCTTAAAATTAGCGCAATATAAACATGCACTCAAAAATTATTTTTCCAAAATGTAACTTTATATACGCAATATGGACATGTTGAAATGAAATGATGATATTTCTCATTGTTCTTTTTTGTTGTGATACACAAAATGATTGTATGTTATTTTTAAGTTTAAAACTACTATTATGTAATGATTTTATTTTTCTTACTTTTGTACTCTATTATATGTTTATTTATAAAAGGCAGTATAGCCGTTTATATATTTAAAATAAAATAAAATAACACTCTGCTGAAAATAAATCGTAAATTTTTAACAGATTTGGAACCATTCCACGAAGATATTCTTCAGTGTTACCAACGTTTTAGGTTGAATAACACTATATGTAACCAGAATAAAATCCATTGCCCTGTAACGATGGTCTAGTTCTTCGTAAAACCTATCGAGACATTACTCTCTGCAGGTCCTTTGATAATGTAAGTACGGAATCTCGGGCCATTTCTCCAGGCATACATTTTCGAAATCTCCTCCTTCCTCTTTTTCCTTCAATCGGAATGTCTAAGTCCTCACATTTTTTTGTTGCGTAGCAAATAGCCTTTTCTACTATGCTCCCCGAAAGTACCGGAGAACTCTGAGAAATGCCTTCTGGTCTCAGGTTTGAGGAAAGGAAAATCCTGATCTATTTCCTTCTCGTGGTGGGGAGTGAGCAACGACCTCGTGTCGGCAAATATAGACAGGGACCGAGCGTTGGCCGGAATAAGCTAACCACCAACTTTCACCTACCAGGCGTCTGTTGTCTAGGGCACCCTCTTGTCCTGGAGAAGTAAATAATCTCCAAAGGCGGAAGAACCTTCGAGGTCAACGGCATAGGATGTGGAAAGAAACGGGAAACTACCACATTAAAGGTCCAAGTGGCATCCCAAGAACCAGCAAAACATGAATACCCAATCTCAAGTAAAATTCTCCGGAGGTAAAATAGTCCCCCGTTCGGATCTCCGGGTGGGGACTGCTCGAGATGCTAGAAACACAAAGTCAATAGCAAAACCAAAATCAAATACAAAAAACCAAATAGCGAGATGGGCAACGTGGAATGTCCGTACATTACTGCAAAACAGCAAACTGGATAATCTGAAAGCTGAGATGCAAAACGTAAATTTGAATGCCTTAGGTATAGCAGAGATGAGATGGCCCAATTGTGGAGACTTCTGGAGTGGCGACTACAGAATCATCCACACAGGATGCATAAAGGATAAACCTGGCCAAGGAGGAGTAGGCGTTGTGCTGTGCAAGGAGTGGGGAAGACGGGTTAAGGGATACGTGCAATATAGCGGAAGAATTATTCTAGTCAAAATAGAAACTAAGCCTGTAGACACTGTAATTATTCAAGTATATATGCCAACATCTAGTCACAGCGAAGAAGAAGTGGAGGAGGTATACAGTTCGCTAGATAAACTTATATTTGAGATAAAAGCAGGTGAAAATCTGATTCTCCTAGGAGATTGGAATGCTGTTGTAGGAGAAGGACGTGAAGGAACTTGCATTGGGCCCTTTGGGCTGGGTGCAAGAAACGACAGAGGAAACAGACTGACAGAATTCTGCGAAAAACACAAACTAGTGATAGCAAACACTTGTTTCCAACACCACCCAAGACAGCGATACACCTGGAAATCCCCTGGAGACAGACAAAGACTGCAAATAGACTATATAATGGTTAGACATAGATTTAAAAACCAAATAAAAGACTGTAGAAGCTATTCCGGCCCAGATATAGATAGTGACCATAATATGGTAATGGCCAAAAGTCTTCTAAAACTGAAAAAATTAAAAAAGAGAAATAATTTCAAATGGGATACAAAAGTATTAAAGATAAAAGAGATCAGCGACAGTTTTAGGGAAAAGACGAAAGAGTGCAACCTAACGGAAGAGGAGAACGTGAATGCGATCTGGAAAGTGATAAAGACGAAGATTATAACTACGGCAGAGGAAACTATAGGCAAGGAAAAACCCCAAGCAAGGAAGGAATGGATAACCGATGAGATCCTAAATATGATAAAGGATAGAAGAGAGCTCAAAAATGATAAAAGAGCTGAATCACAAAAGAAATACAAAGTGCTAAGAAACAAAATAAATAGAGAGTCAAGAATAGCCAAAGAAACATTCTACCAGAATAAATGCGATGAGATAAACGACGACCTCAAGAGAGGAAATGTAGAAAGAGCTCACGCTGCGGTAAAAGACTTCTTTGGGATGAGAGTTGGAAAGGGTAAGGCAATAGAAGGAGAAGACGGCAAAATACTTTTCGAAAATGACCAAATAGGAGAGAGATGGAAAAGATATCTAGAAATGCTGTACAATGGAAAGGCAAATACTGACAACGAAACATTGATAGAAAGAGAAAATGAGGTAGACGCAGATGATTTGGGAGATCCTATCACTAGAGAAGAGTTTGACCTCGCACTGAAAAACCTCAAAAACGGGAAAGCACCCGGAATCGATGACGTTCCGGCTGAACTCATTAAGCCAGCAGGAAAAGGAACTACAGATGCCCTGTTTAAAATGATACAGACAATGTATAAGACTGGAGAGATACCGGAGGATTTCGAGAAATGCCTAATTGTCGCATTACCAAAGAAGGCAGGCACGACGAAATGTGAACAACACAGAACTCTTAGCCTAATATCCCATGCCTCAAAAATATTGACTAATATCATTCTAAAAAGAATCGAACCAAAAGTAGAGAACATCCTTTCCGGAGACCAGTATGGCTTTAGAAGAGGTGTAGGAACCAGAGAAGCAATATTGTCGCTACGAATACTACTAGAAAAAAGAATAAAAAGAAACCAAAACACATTCATCGCATTCATAGACCTGGAGAAGGCTTTCGACAAAGTAGAATGGAAAAGACTCTTCGAGATTCTGAAGAGAATTGATATCAAATATAGAGATAGACGAATAATCCAGGCGCTATACAAGAATGAGGCCGCTATAATTAGATGTGACAATGATACAAAAGAAGCCAGTATAAGACAAGGGGTGAGACAGGGATGCTCTCTGTCACCTGTTCTTTTTAACGTTTATATACAGAGTGCGATTGACGACTTGAGAGAGAGAATGAGTCACAGAAAAGGTGTAAAGATACACGGGCAAAAGGTGGATATGATAAGGTTTGCTGACGATATTGCTTTGGTTGCTGAAAGCGAAGAAGAACTGCAAGAGGCCTTAACAACCATGCAAAGCATTCTTCAAAACAACTACAACATGAAGATAAATAAAGACAAAACAAAGCTGCTGACTGTAGGCCGAACGCAACACCAGATGAGAGTAGAGATGGCAGGAGTTCCACTAAAGAACACCAAAGAGTTTGTCTACCTCGGGAGCAAAATAACATGGGACGGTCGGTCTAAGAGCGAGGTCGACAGCCGTATACACCAGGCTAGGCTTGCATTCAATAAAAGATCGAAAGTAATTGAATCAAATAATATAGACCTAAAACTGCGAATACTCCTCATCAAGACCTATGTGTGGAGTATCTTGATGTACGGCTGCGAAACATGGTGCCTATCCGAAAGAGATAAACGGAGACTAGAGGCTTTTGAGATGTGGTCCTATAGAAGATTATTAGGAATTTCATGGAGAGACCACATTACAAATGAGGAGGTTCTCCAAAGTATCGAAGGAGGAAGGCACCTGCTCAGGACCTTGTCCGAAAGGCGTGCAAGATGGATCGGACATGTTATACGACAAGAAGGTCTCTTGCATACCATAATGGAGGGTATGACCGAGGGGACAAACTCTAGGGGACGCCCACGCCGAGAGTACCTGGACGACCTGCTGGTGGACGTGCGCTGCTCATCATATGCAGAATTCAAAAGAGCCGCACAAGACAGGGAAGAATGGAAAAGAAAATTAAAGGAAATTGCTGCAAACCAATCCCAGGATTGAAACCAGAGAGAGACTATTTGGTTGCGTTGATTTTAAAGAAAATTTTAAGAGCTTTATTTTTTATTACACACTTTTCCAATGATAGCCCAGATTTTTGTATTTACTTTTTTGTCTGATTAACTTCTTCTGGGACTTCACACCAAAAGGAAAGATAGCATAGAAAACTGAAGTCACAAAGCTGGTATGAGTGTTGATCCTGCTTATCTTCTTTCAACGCTTTCTTTGCCGTTGATGGGATCACACATCTCTTCGAGTGTTGATACAAGCTTCTCAAAATTATTCTTCAGTTTTATAAAGGGAATTAGAAATTATATTCGAAAAAAAATATAGTTGCGATGCGTTTCAAAATATGATAATCTAAGTAGCTATATACAAAAGAACGCAGTTATTTATTGAAATGTCTCTACAGCGGGAGATTTTGTGCGCATTCTTTGGCTATACGAGTGAGTTGTCGTTGTCACCCCTTCGTGCTTGGCACCCGGGGCGGACCGCCCCCTCCGCACCCCCCCCCCCCCTTACGTCGCCACTGCACCCAGGTGAGATCCCGGCTTCACAGGCAGATAGTTGACAGCCTATTTAGGATGCCTAGCTTTTTAGAATGGATAGATTGGTGCGCCTGGCTGCCTATAACAGTGTCTATGGTATATCCGAAGCATTCTTTTCCAGCATCAAGGAAAAAGCCTTGAAAATTCCCGGTTTATTAAAATTCCTGGTTTCGGCCTGTATCATTTGTACCCACCCTGATGTACTAAACCGGTTTTGAAATATTCGTTTGTCTCAGATATCTGTAGAGTAGTGTAGAGGCATGGAGCAATCATCTTGCTAATTGAGCCACAAAACAAAAGGCTTGGGCTTGGTCTTCACAAGCCTGACTTGAATGCAGAAAGAGTGTCAATCGTTAGTTGTTCGTGAAGGGTAAATGGTGTTGGTTTGAGTATGCATGTGAATTTACCATTTTATTATATCTTATAAATACTAAATACACATAATACTATTGGGGTTGACGAATGTGGCATAAGTTTGTAGAAAATTTATAAACCTACAATAATTCTTATTATAATCTAATTGAGTTTAATTTGTAATTTTAAATATCTGTTAACCGTACTTTTTTATAAAATTAGCATGTATGTAACCACTGTGCAGATCTACCAAATAAATAAAAATGTGGGTAAATATTCCATAAACCTTAGTGCTTGAGTGTCACACTAAAAACCCCCTTAACGGTTAGCTCTGGCATCATGAAAATTTCATAGCTGCTTCTATCTGGAATAACGTCTAGGTCAACACAACAATTTTCAGCTCCCAGCATCATTTCTTCATTATCATCATAAGCAATGGAGCTTTACATATCGAGATTTTTCCAAAAGAACGAGACGGTGGATGAAATAAATTAACCATGTCCATCATATATAACGTGACCATTTATTTTCCCCCAAACCAGGACACCGAAAAAAAGGAACTTAATTATAAATTTTAACAACTTATATGTATAGCACTGTTTTCGCGAAATCGCCTCGAGATAGCTGTACAGTTTGGCAAGAAAGTGTAGAAAATAAATGATGGCGCTGCCATCGTTTTTTAGGTTTTAAATGGCAACTCCAAGATGGCTCATAAGACGATGAATGTATGTTTTTAAAAACACTTTGGCCAAAATGCATATTTCATAGCGTATTTGTACTTTCAAAATTTTTGCACAAAAAACTGGAATTTAATAGAAGTGAAATAAAACAAAACAAGTTTTAAGTGGGCGTTTATTTCGATATAAAAACGTAGGTACTTAAAATTTTGAGTCTATTAATTCAACACCCGACATTATTGTCTTCGTCCTAATGAGATTTTTCTTCTTCCGTATCTTCGTCTTCATCCAAACTTATTATCAGTTCATCGCTATCAACATATATAGTACTGCCTCGTGCATAATATTCTGTCTCAATTTTCATCACGTGTTTGCAACAATTTTTCCAATTATCAGCACTTTTATGCTATTACATATTATTATTATTATAATGCTATTTTCCGTTTTCCCGGTGTTTCAAATTTTCCATCTGCCTTTTCCCCTTCCTTGATGATTTATCTTACCGTTGATTCAGATTTACCTGTGTGTGGAAAACATCATTAAAATTATTATTCTGTAGAAGGGAGTTTAAAAAAACACACTAGATAATATTCATTTAGAAAGAAAGAAAGAGAAAATTAAGAAAAAGTAACTTTTCTATGAGTTTAAAGAAATTGCATTTTTTTTTTGTTAATTGAGTTATTTCCTTTTTCTTGTGGCCTTGAATTAACTATCAAATAGAAGTGTCAAATTCAGATTTTTAAGCATAACCTCAAATCAGGTTGTTATTGTTATAATCGATCGAAAATTGGCGTAAATCTTGTAATACTAATGAAATTAATTAAAAAACTATACTACGTACTACGTACCAGTAATTTCTGTAGTTCGTTTGTAAACATCCTCCAAATTACATAGGAGCTTCTTCGCGCGATAATCGGCTAGGCAGCGTTGAAAAACGCAGTATATAACTTCTCTTGCACCACTACGTATTGGTTTTTTCATTTTTATTCAATTCAAACAATGCACAGGCAAACAATGAAAAAAATAAGTACTAAACGAGCGATCATCAGTGTGTTTATACGATTTAAGTCAGTAAAGCCAATAGCCACACTAAACGTCATTGACAAAGAGAGTATTTCGGTGTTACCATAGTAATGAAAAAAATTAGTTCCAAATTAATAAATTTCTAAACTTTCTTGCCAAACTATACACCAAAAGGCCAGATCGTGAAGTTACCAATCGCTTGGAGGATTGCAATTCTAGACCCTAGTTCAAAATTTAAAGAGATTTTTTACTAATAAACGAAATAATTTATGATTTTTTACTAATAAACGAAGTAAAAAAATATTTTTGACTAAAATTAGCATGGATTTTACGAGTGAATATACTTCATTGTGTAGGAGGCTAGATCACAACTCGTCTTGCAGCTACCAAGCGCATGGGTTTTATTGGAATTCTTAAATTAAATAAAATATCTTATTAACTTATTCCTTTAAGAGGCCGCTATCCGAATTTCTACTGATTTCTTGAAAACCTCCCACATTTGAAGTTTTTAAGCTCTTAAAAAAATATATCTTATTTTTGAAGATAATATCTATACATTCCCCACGCCGAAACGCAAATTACATGAAATTCCCTCGATAGAAAAAAATCGCAATTTTTTTATTTTCAAGTCTGTTTCGGTTATTTTACAAGTTGTATGTATGAAAAATAGTTTCATTAAATACTGTTTTAGACAGCCCTCAAGAGATTTTTGCTCTATTTTAAACGAGTCGTGTTTTATTAAAGATTTTCGCAATTTTTTAATCGATTTTGGTGCTGTGGTGTATATGTTAGCGCTCTCCTCTAACTTAAGCCACTTAAGTCTGCAGTAGTCACCCCAATCATTAAAAAACCGCAGCTTGATGCCGACAATTTGAGTAACTACCGACCTGTGTCAAATCTGCCTTTCGTAGCGAAACTACTTGAAAAAATTGTTGCGTCTCAAATAACTTCCCACTTAAACGTGAACAAATTATTTACTGATCATCAATCCGCATATAGAAAGTTCCACTCAACAGAAACCGGATTACTTCGTGTCCTCTCAGATATAACCCTTGCCATAGAATCAGGTAAGTTAGCCCTTCTTTCACTTTTAGATATGAGCGCCGCATTTGACACCATTGACCACGACTTCCTTATTAAGAGACTAGAAGTAACATTTGGTTTACACTCTAACATAAAAAAATGGCTACAATCTTATCTATCCAATCGCTCTCAAGCAGTGAAAGTTGGAAACAAACAGTCCAACTTCACAAAACTCTCTTCAGGGGTACCTCAGGGATCCGTTTTGGGTCCACTTCTTTTCATTATCTTCACAAATGATGTCGCAAAAATTATCGAGTCATTTGGTCTATTATCTCACTGTTATGCTGACGATCAGCAAGTATATTTTTACTGCACACCAAATGAGATCAACGGCCTTAAAATTCGCACAACTGAGTGTCTAGAAGCGATCAGTCTTTGGATGTCCTCAAACAAACTTAAGTTAAATCCCACAAAGACCGAGTTTCTCTGGGCAGCCACGAATAGACGCCAACATTTAATAGACAACTCACCAATTTCTATTTCCGGTAGCGACGTAATTGCAAAAACAACCGTCAAACTTCTAGGTGTTTATCTGGATTCAGACCTTTCGCTAAAAAGTCAAGTAAATAGGACCGTCAGTACTGGGTTTTTCTATCTAAGACAACTTAAATCAGTTCGTAGGAACCTCTCAACGGAGGCAACTAAGCTTCTTGTGAACTCATACATAGTTTCACGTCTTGATTATTGTAATGGCATTTATGCAAAACTTCCTAAATGCCAAACTGATAAACTACAATCAGTGTTCAACGCCGCAGCACGGCTAATTACTGGGGTACCCAAGTTTTCGCACATTTCGGAACACCTTCGAAATCTTCACTGGCTGAAGTGTCCTGAAAGGATCCAATACAAGTTATGCTGGATGGTGTTTAAAGCTCTCAATGAAATGGCTCCACCCTATATCTCTGAATTATGCATTCCGGAAAATATTGGTCTAAGGCAGTCAACTCTTAGATCAGCGACATCATCTGCAATCGGAAGGTTGAAAGAACTTAAGCGAAATCCGAACACTAATTTTGGTGATCGTGCATTCGGAGTATCCGGCCCTGAGGCTTGGAATAAACTTCCTATGGAATTAAGATGCATAACCAGCCCAACAGAATTTAGATCCAAACTTAAAACTCACCTATTTAAACACTCATTTCCATAAATTCGCTATTCCATTCAAATATTGCTATCCAATCTGTTGTTGAGCGATGAATTATCTTATTGCGGTTGAGATCGACGATTAGTCATTCATTCATTTAAGATACCTATGCTTTCCTTTAAATACAGTTAACCCATTAAAATCATTTTCAAAACCGTGTTATAAAATATTGTAATATTATGTACGAACTTCCTTCTTCTTCTGGCGCTAACAATATTAATATTAAAAAAGGGTATAAAATATTTTGTAAAATGCGTAGAATAAAATTTGTATGTATGTATATATAAAATCATCAAACTGCTTCGACTTGCAGCAATAACTTTCTTCTCTGTCTGTACCTATATCGGTAGAGTTTTGTTGATCACTTGGTAATATTAGACACCTCGCAAAACTAAAAAATATTTATTGTTATATGTAAACAACTATTTTAATTGCAAATCTCTAATTTTAAGTCACATTTGTAAATATATATGTATGCCACTAGTTTTCAGTCAGTAGTAATAAGTCTTAGTCGTAATATATAAGTCTTAAATGTAAGTACCTAGTTATAATTTTGAATCTTAGTTGTAAGTCTATCGTATTAATTTTATTTTATTGTATGCTTATATGTACAGCGCCCTTGAGGTGATTTTTCACAAAAACGGCGCTTTATAAATCAGCCAAGTATTATTATTATTATTATTATTCGTAATTTCGTACCTCTCCATCCCTCACACTTTCCTATAACCTATAATACAATTGACAAGATAGTAAGGATTTTGTCGTGTCATATTAGGGTTAGCTATTTTATATATTTATGTATTTCAAGATTGTTTTCGAAAACGGGAAATTTTGGCGTCCCGAAGCTGTGTTCGGGACACCGGGACACGCTACCTGAAAACAGGACTGTCCCGGTAAAAAAGGGGTCGTCTTGTCACGTTAATCATACACCATGCCATGCTTGGGTTATATACATATACATTATTCAGAAGTTTTGCTATTTCAGCCCTGTCAGATTTCTATACGTCATGGTTGTCATTTGTCACTGTTATCAAGAATTGAAAGAAATCAATGATCGTAACTAATTCCGATCTTAATAATTAATCTGCTTAATTTTATAATGACAATGCACAGTTTATTGGGTAATCGTCCCAGGCAAAACCCACTACAGCTGTTATCTTACCCATTAGTATAAAAGTCACGCCAGGCAATTTCGGAATATCCAGTTTTATCCAGTCTTATGATGGCAACATTTGGTTATCTCAACTAATTAAGATAATTATTCATATTTGGCATAATGTATTTATATTGATACTTTCGCTAGGACATTAGCGTAAAGCATGGCTTGATTAGTAACAAACTGATAAGGTATTTTATGTCGTACTAGCTGATAAGTGATAGCTGAAGTCCCCGGCGATGGGCTTTACAGAGAGTTTTCGAAATCAAATGTAGACAGTGACCTTCCTCTTGTTTTGAAGGTCACATGTGCGAAATTTCATCAACCTCGGCATAAAACTGTAGATTTGCATACAAATCAAATCCCCACCGCCCGCTTGCCAGCAGCCCGCTCGTCCACCACATAGAGACATTCTCCTTTATATTTTAACCAATTTACACAAAACCTTGACAAATTATATATCCAAACCTTCCTCAAGAATCACTCTGTCTTTTGGTGAAAAACGCATGAAAATCCGTTCAGTAGTTTTTGAGTTTATCGCGAACAGGCGGACAGACCGACGCGGCGGAGGACTTTAATTTATAATATGTAGAGATTATATTTAATAAATAATGGAAGAAGGTAGGAAAGATCTTTCTTACTAGATTTTACTTTATAATATAATGTGTTTTATTTTTTCGTAGGTATGTAGGTAGTATACATAAGAAATGCAGTTTATTTTCAAAGGTTGATTATTGAAGGGAAACACAGTTTAGGAAGGAAGATCTGCAGGGAAAGGTGCTTGAGCAAGTTTGAGACGTTGAGGTACCTGTATGTTTGTGATCGGTTTATTTTTAAAATTTTATTTTTGTAGATTTTTTGTTAATCCATGAACATATAACATAACCATAACCTTAGATGGACACATCACATCAAACAAGTCACAAATAAACTCCTCAAAACGATACACATTTTCCTAAACATAAGAAACATATACAAAATACAACAAATGAAAACAATATACTTTGCTCTATGCCAGTCTTTAATAGAATATGGAATAATTGCTTGGGGAGGAGGAACAAACTCAGCTATCGAACACCTGGAAATTGCGCAGAAAACTATCTTAAAGGTAATACTCAAAAAACATAGACTTACTGATACAGACCAAATATTCAACCGTTGTGACGTACTAGACATACGACAATTATACGTTAAATCGCTACTAAATTACGTTTTTAACCAAAAAAAAACAATCTTTAACAAATACAAAATATTACAAACAGACCAGTTAGACAAGCATATAAAGAAAACTTAAAAACTCCGACGGTAAATTCAAGCTTTGGACAAAGACACCAATATCACGCTATAAAAGCTTTCAATAGACTAACACTTGAAAATAAAATTGAGGAAAACAAAAATAAATTCCGACACAAAATTACAAAATGGATCAAAGACCAAAATAGACAATACTACCAAGATAACATAGCATAAAATAATAAAACATACAAGTAGGTAACCCACAAAAACAACATAAAACACAACCACCCACAAACACACAACACTTATTAAAAATAACGTTTTTAACCTTATATAATATTATTTATTTTTAATTTTCGTTATTTTAATTTTTTTTTATTCTTAATTTTTAATTTTTGATTTTTGATTTTCTTTAATTTAAATGTCTAATTATTAAGTTTAATTTATATTTATATTTATATGTATTGTGTAAATTTTGTATATGAAATGGAGGCCTCAGCACGGGTAAACCACCCAGTGAGGCCAACATCATTGAATTGTGTATAAATTGTAAATGTATTGCATCAAATAAATAAATATATTTTACAGGCATGTCCTACGTTTTTTGAAGCATGTCGAGCCAAACTTTCATAATGAAAAAGTAAAACTGATTACGAATATATTAAGAAACGAAGGTATTTTTAGCCCTTTTTAGCATAGAACTAGCAGATTATATTTGTGTTGCGAGGTGACTGACTGTGTTATCAGTCGTCAGCATTATATCGTTTTGCAAGGTTATCACGAGACTTGCAGCAGTTACTCGTTACTTGTATCGGTGAGCATGAGCAATAAGTACCGGAAAATTATTCTTTACCAATACATATAGGTAAGGCTAGCTGAAGCTATTTATCTATCGATAATATTGAATTATCTACAACAATAAAACAGCAGTTTTCACAACAAATTGAATTGACAAGTAATTATTAAGTAGCTTGGGGAGTGTGGCGAACACACCGCAAGGGGATGGAAACACAACCTGCTACAGCCATCCCAAGCCAAGGTGTAAGCTACCGTGCTCAGGCTGAATGACCTGGGGAACAGTGTCACGAACAGTGAAAGAGGGTGGCATCTCGGAGTATTTAGACCTTACCACAGTACACGGGGCTCTGCTGGGGTGGACTTCCTATTTCACTAAATACTCGTGGGACGAAAATTAGACCATTAAAAAACTAGGGGCCCGTGGAATCTGGGAGAGCTGGGGCCACCTCCGTGGTATCTTCCTTCATGTGGCCTGCAGGGAGGAATCAAGAGGAGAAACCGTGTAGAGGAAAGCTGTGGCCACCTCCGTGAACTGCCCCCCCGTGGGGCCTTCAGGGAACCCAGGTGGAGTTGAGTGGGGATATGAGGCCCT
Source organism: Limnephilus lunatus (assembly GCA_917563855.2). Taxonomy (NCBI): domain Eukaryota; kingdom Metazoa; phylum Arthropoda; class Insecta; order Trichoptera; family Limnephilidae; genus Limnephilus; species Limnephilus lunatus. The sequence goes on from OU830592.1 coordinate 79,777,698, forward strand.
CTTCCCTCGTGGGGCTTTCAGGGAACCGAAGAAGATAGCTGAGAAGATAGCTGCTCCATCGCGGTGGACTCTTTCTTCTAGGGCCCTTTAGGTAACTAGACAAGACACTGAGTGGAAATGGACAGGACAGCTGTGGCCACCTCCGTGGACTCTTCCCTTTTGGGGCCTCCAGGGAGCTAAGGGTGTTGGAAAGGAGAACTCGCTCTTGGGGATTTCAGGAAACCCAAACAAAGAAAACCCCTTACCGCTTTAGGATTCAGGGACCCTCACGGGACCTGGAAACTGACTCAAAAGAATGGGAGACTATATGCATACGTCGACGTGACAAACTCTCACTTTCGCGCCAAGCTATTTTTCGCCAAGTGAGATAATCCAAATCCCGAAACGGCCGGTCAGCTGTGGCTAAAAATATTGAGATTCGCCACGATATTACTACCGCGCTTTATTATGTAAACGGCGAGATTCCCGGATTCCGTAAATAACTCGGTTCACGGACGCGGTAGAGAAAATCCAGGGTCGCCATGGAAACAAAAAAAAACAAAAAATATTACGACGTAATTTTATTTAAAAAATCGAACGCAAGAAGAAATTGCAGCTTTTACTATTGCCAAATAAATTTAAAGGAAGAGAAGTGCTTTATTTCCTACTAACTGGTACCCGGCATGCGTTGCAATGCCATTCAAATAAATAAATAGATTCTCCCTGCATGTCCTTTCCCGTGCGTCCCCGTTCCCTTCCACCTTCCCCTCTTCGCGAACCCCACCTTCCCCCTGTCTTTCCTTCCTGCTGCTAAAATATATGAAATACACATATTTTCATTTATACAAATTTCATAACGCCAGAGCTTACCATTATATACAGCATATGTTACTCGCTGTTAATGTAGCTTTCTTTTGGTGAAAGAATTTTTCAAATCGGTTCAGTAGTTTCGGAGCCTATTCAACGCAAACAAACAAACAAACAATCAAATCTTTCCTCTTTATTATAGTGTGTTAGATTTTACCAAAAAAGGGAACGATTTATAGAGCATTTATAATAGGTCAATTTAATTAAAGTAGGTAAGTACCTACATTATAATATATTATGAATTGTAAACCATATCAGCTTGTCTTTCTCAGAATAGGGGATTACGTACTTTTTTAAGTACCTAACATCCTGTTATTTTTTTTTTTTTAATGTTCTTTATTCAGTAAAGTTTATACAATATTACAGAAAATGGGTAATTTTTATTAAACCACAGTGTTAAAATAATCAAATAAACGCTTGTACAAATGATTTTTTTTTCTGTTGTACATGTAGGCCTGTAGGGGGGGTATGTAGGTACTATACATTCGATTATATCGCATCTATATAAACACTATCAGAAAAGATATTTTATTGTAGAAGTCCTTTTCACAGCTGTGCAGCATTTTTTGTAAAATTCATCAAAAACTTCGGCAACGCCAAAAAGCCTTGATAGCATAGACATACAAATAACTAGACGAGAACTTACAGATGAGGGGTAAAAACCAACTATGGCGGGGCGAAGAGAGGAAAGAGAATTGTGATTCGCCAAGTCTTCTTCATTGTCTAAGTATGTGTTTCATAGACATACAGCGTCCGCGCGTAAAATGTACGACGAGAGCACGACATTGGTCCGGACACGCCCAGCCGGTTCCGAAAAATGGTTCCAATGGGAGGGGGAAATAACACGTTTTTTAACACGTAAGGGCATGTCCATATATTTTGTACGTCCGTGCTTGATAGTATATTAATTTTTACACTGCATGGGAATCGAACGCAACCTCCCGAATCAGTCAAATGATCAAATCGCTATAGAGACTATCCAAAGGATACTTCTGTGAAACTACCGGCCCATGACGAAATAATAACAGAACATAAAGGAACATTGACAGAACTTGAATTTTAACTTTGAAATTTGGCGAAATGTTCAAATTATGTGTAACCAACCACAAGTCCAAATATTTCTGATAATTTTTTTTTTAAATATTATACATAATTGTAAACCATAGTAATTAATAAATTACTGTATGCCACCATTGTTTATTGAAGTGAAAACTCCGCACCGTTGTGATTTGAAACTTGATGAAACGAAAAATAGCGACACTAAAAAGAGGCAAACACATACATCTATAGGATTTAGCATGCGAGAGAATGAGATAGAAAAATCGGTCTCCTCTTTGTGTGGTGCTTCGTAACCTCCCCACTCTTGTCTACTTTAGTTTTCTGAAGGTTTCACTTCTCCCGGCGTGTGAACTGCACACTTGTATTTCTTATAACAGTTATAACATAACTAATACTTGTACAAAAATTGTAAACATTTTATGTACCTACCTTCACACTGTAAAACCCCCACGGGCGTACAAAAGAATAAAATTTTACCGCTAAAAAAGCTAACGTAATAATATCTAATAATAAATTTCTTTACTCCGGAATGTAGGGGGGTTAGTGCTATCACAGATCACAGCAATCCCACATATCCCATAGACAGTGTAAATACATAGATAATAAACACAGTAAAAAACAAGCAATAAAATAAATTGGTAAATTGTGCTAAAGCCGCCGCATGCCGTTACACTTTTAATAAGCATAGATTTTAAGAAGTAAACTGTTATTAAACTTAATTACCAAGAGAAACATCGGTTTCAGTCCGGATAGACGGAAAAAATATGCATTTTTATTCAATCAAAGTTAAAAACTTCCGTTGCCGCCATTTTTGTTTTGTATGGATTTGACATTTGCGAAGTTTCGCTTAAACTATATGAGCTTCAATTACTTAGATTACCTAAACTAAGTAACTAAGAACCTAACAACCTATTTTGTGAAGGTAAATAGTTGTTTCTTGTGTTAATTATTGAAATGAAGTGTGATTTCCATAATCCGTGCTTAAAAATGCGGCGGCTTACGCACAAATTGATAACAAATTTAATAGAATTTTAAAATACAAAAATTGAAAGAGAGATTAGGATGATAAGAAAAATAATAAATAATGCATGTTAATAAACAAACATCATCGATGTAGCTTTTCCTTGTGGTAATTGATCCGCCGTATAACAAGTCTATTTTTTATTTATTTAAATATACATATATATATATACAGTTTTCGTTGCGTATATTCAACATATGGTAAAGGGAATTTACATTTTTTAAATGGAATAAGGAAGTTGAGTCCATTTTTTTTATTTTTTTTTATCATTGTTCGCATTCAAACTTAAATACTGGTATTTTTTTTTTTTTTTTAAAGTTCGTTTTCATAGTAAAATTAATTCTCAAAGTTTAAATTTTATTAAGCCCGCCAAAACGAGCGGATCCGAGCGGTAAGAAGCGGGGTGTGGGTGTGACGTCATTCGAACTGAGAAAACTCCGTCGCTTGGGCATTTTGTATGGAGATTTTTTAAATTCTTCAATAAGGAATTCCAGTAATTTTTTTTATCAATGTTAACCGTCTATCACAATTGATGTTATTTTAAAAAAAGAAAATTGATCAAGTTTTCATGGTTAAATTAATATTTAAAGGTAGAATTTTTGTTTCTCGCGCCAAAACTCTTCACAAACACGGTATTACCATCGCTGGCCGATCGCCGTTGGTTGAAGTATCACCCGCCAATTCAGGCCGCCGCGCAAAAAAGTAAAGAAAGAAAGTAAGATAACGGTTTACAGCGCAGTTCACTGTGAGACTTTTCTGCGCAATCAATAAATTTAATATACTTGCACAAAACTAGTGAGGTTTACGGCGAAACATCAGATGTCAGATGAGTAGAGAATACGTAATGATTATTATTTATACTGAAAAAATGTATTATACTTATTGTAACATACAAATGAGCACAATTAATAATTTGATGTATTTACTTGGAAGCTTTAACTCCACAAATTTCGGCACTTATGTGGTCAGTATTATCTATTTTAAATATAAAATCAACATGTCAGAATCAACGATTTGTAGGTAGTCGGACTGGCCTTGAATATATCCGATTTCTGACATGGTATGTGGTTTTTTAAACAGATTTTGCATTACATAAACTTTGTTTACTAAACCATTAAATATACCAAACCACCCATTACTAAACTTAAAAAGACTTTTAGGGGATAGAATGCAAAACCGTTTGGCCCATAAGTAAACGACGTTTGGCCTATACACCTCTCTCATCATACACAAACCATCTCTCGTGTAATAGAAAGAGATGCACCGTGGACATTTCGGTGATCCGCTCTTTATACAAACTGAGGTTCCAATGACGTCAGAATTCTTTCGACCATTCATGAAGCGTTTTTAGTTCGTAGCTTTTTGATGGATTTTTAAGAAGGTTTAATTAATTCTAAGAATAACAATATAGACTAACTAACTAACTAACCATCACGCCGTTTCCCCGCAGGGGTAGGCAGAGAGGACGGACCGCCAAACAACTCGGTCTTGGCACACAGTCTTTGCTTCACTCACATTCATACATCGTCTCATACATACTCTTCTATTATTCCGACTTTTGACATGGCCCGACTCAAGTATCTGATTCACTTGATCGTGCCATGTCTTCCTCGGGCGTCCCTTACTTCTTCTTCCATTCACATTTGCGTCATATATTCTTCTCACATTATTTTCTTCTTTCATTCGCTCTACATGTCCAAACCATCTGAGGGTCCCTTTCTTAATCTTACTCATTATGCTTACATCAGCCTTGCATTCTTTGCGGATATCCACATTTCTCACACGATCATACATGGTTTTGCCACACATTCGCCTCAGGGATCTCATTTCGACAGCATTCAGTTTACTTTCATCCTTCCTCTGCCAACTCCATGCCTCACTGCCATACATCAAGGTAGGTACCAGGACTCCATTGTGGACTGCTAGCTTCGCGTCTTTTGACAGTGTTTTATTAGCGCCAACGGCATTCAGTCCTCCATTAATGGAGTTACCTGCATTTACTGAAGAAGGTACAATATAGAAATATATTTATATATTTAGAATCGATATTTTTTGATCTACATGAACATATTTTTTATAAGTCAAAATATTTTTCACTCAACTTCCTTATTAGCAATTTGAATCTCACTTCAAAAACATTTAGCCAGCAACTCCTTGGATCGTATACCTACCTAGTTTTAGTGCAATGGAAAATAAATCGGATTGACCTAATTTCTGAAGAATAATGTGATAACGTTCAGTAAACAAATAATATATTTTATATTTTGTACGTCCGTGATATTTTACAATAACAATGTTCATCGGAGCATGAATATTTTATTATTTGCAAAAAAAGATTTGTGCTGCGAATATTGGTAATTTTTATTTTATTTTATAATATGTAAAACTGTGTAGGTATATATGTATGTACCTACCTACATTTTCGTTTATTTATCTAGGTAGAAGAAGGTACTATTTGAACAACTGTCAACTGTTATAGTGAATTAACTGAAACGTGGAAAGTGAATCTTTTGGAAAAAATAATGGTAATTATCGGTTCGGACTGGACACGCTTATTACGAATAATTTTTAGAAAAAAACTTCAGATTCGCCTTAATTACTATAAAAGGAAACTTTTTGGCTTGGGGGCGGCGGAAAATAACGCATTTTAATTTTCAATTGCGTAAAATTAAAACTCACTTCGCGAACCGATCGGTGACTGTCAGCGGCCATTAGGCACGTCGCTTTTATGTTGGTATCACTGATACATTGCAAAGAACTAACATTTGTTTTTATTTCACAGACAATCAATCATAATTACACAAACCCGCTAGACAAACCCTGCTTTGCCAAACAAACCATTCAAAACCTGGGATGTTTTTTTATAGTTTGTTGACATGCAGCTTTCGTAGTTTAACCGTGTTTTTACGTATCCCACGAAGTTGGCCACAGTAGTATTCAGTTATTTGCAATGTATCAGGGATACCAACATAACAGTGACGTACCTGATAGCCGCGATTTGACATCGTGTAGATTCGCGAAGTGAATTTTAATTTACGCAATTGAAAATTAAAATGCATTATTTTCCGCCGCCCCCAAGCCAAAAAGTTTCCTTTTATAGTAATTAAGGCGAATCTAAAGTTTTTTTCTAAAAAAATATTCGTAATAAGCGTGTCCAGTCCCAACCGATATTTACCTTATTTTGAAGTAAAAAGGTTTGCAATATCAAGGGCGTTCGTAGGACATGGATCAAACCTCGAAATAATATCCTGGGCAAGAGCCATTAGATATTATGTACCTATCTACTTTGAGAGATTCGAGCCATTGAAGTTGAAGAACTAGTAGTGGGTATGTAATTATCAGGAATTGACAGATGCAATTAGTAAAACTGTCAATAAACTTACCCACCTCTTGACAGCTGGCTTTGGTGAACAGTAGGTCAAGTAATGTGGAGTTAATCATCACTAATCCTTTGGGCGGAAATCACTGGCTTAAAAATAACTAAATCACCCCCGAACGATCTTTATCGCGTTAAAAAACGTTTTAAATCACGAATTATGCACCGAATTACCGTGGAACAGACTGCGGCGCAGCCACCACAATGTGTCAGCTAGCCTCGGATCGGACTCGGACGCGAATTGAACGAGAATTCGGAATGCCGCCACTTCTTCCGACTTGCCACTCGGATGAAAGATGAAACTCGCGACTTTCGTATAAAATTCGTTGCTCGTATCGCGAGTCGCAAACGTACAGAATGGGCGTATTTACAAAATGTGGACGCGAAAATCACCGGTGTGCGCGCCGACGCAATGATGTCGTTATTCTAAAAATAAATGAAATAAAGTTTATAGTGTCCAGAATGTCGAAGTATATGATATAAATCTTTTTGTATTTGCTTGCCATTGTTTGTAGTCAGTAAGTTACTATGCATTTTTTCGTTGATTTTAATCTTTTTACCCAATCTTACAACTCCAATCGGATTATCAGAATTATCAATGGCATTATAAAGTACTAATCTTAATTTTTATTATGAAGTAAAACGATTAATATTATGAATACTACCTACCTACCAGTTTACTACTACCAAACTCCGACTTACCTATATCGAAAAAAAATTGTCGCACTTAAATACGTACTTAGGTAGGTAGGTACCTAAGTCGGTTTCAGCCGAAACTATTGAGGAACAAGCCGAAACTCGGTTTCGGCTGAAAATCTAGTTTCGGTCGGTCGCTAAACGGATATTTTACATAATTGATAAACAAACATTTTATGGATGTTAGGTACCTACCTAAATGGTTATTTATCAGTTGTGTAAAATAAAATAAAGTTTGATATCTTAGAACTTAGAATATGTTTAATTTTTATGGAACAAAAAACCTGACAAAGAATACCTTAAAAATACCTTTACTACTTTTAATTTTTTTGGTAGGTAGACTTGTTTGTCGATATATATATAACTAGAATAATAATGTATTTACGAAAAGCGCCCACCGCGATTTCTTTATTCTTTTTTATAATTTAGTAGGCAGGTGTGGATTTCGCCGCCCTAGGAATCATTTATTGAATGACCAACACGTCTATCACAGGTCACTCCAACTACGTTTGGTGACTTAGCAGTGGTGCCCGACACTGGCGGACTAACTGGGGCGGAAACTAACCCGGGCCTCTGGTCCTGGAGGGACTCCAAATGCCTCCATGTTCTCTTTATCACATCCTAAACAAGGCTATGGCACCAGGACACTGTAAAAAATTTCATGGCACCCAGCCACCCAGGGCGGACCACCCCCCCCCCCCCCCTCGCTACGCCCCTGTTAAGAATGCTCTCACCAAATGTTTTAAAGAAATTCGGAAAATTGACGGAGATACTTAGGTACAGCATTTTATGTGAAACAATGTATGTTGAAATATCTTTCAGCAAAACTTTAAATTAGTTTTTACTAAACTTTTTTATTAAACACGTTTTTCAACCTGGTTGGTTGACAACATATAAAAAAAACTATACATCCGATTTGCATTCACGCACACGCCAAGTAGGATTTTAGTCAAGTAGTATTAGTAACTAAACGCGTCCGAAAACCACAATTTTAGAAGAGTGGGTTAGTCAGTTTATTTTCATCTCGCTAATTTATTCTTCCACCTTTTCTAAAATAAGCATTAAAATCAGTTTAATTGGCGTATTTACTTTAATGCGCCGCGGCCTGTTCATCTTCCAATGCGCCACTTACGAATGTACTCGCTACTTGATTGTAATACGCCGTAATGCGAACGGTTTTCGGTAGCAAGTATACTCGCTACTTGACTTACTATCTGTTCAATCACAGCCATCTTTAAAGATGGCAGTGGTTCAATGCGAATAAGCCATAAATCATAAACTGTTCAAAAATCCGGTGTCTGGCACCACGTAGGGGAATTTTGATATCTAAAATAAAAAAATAAAATGGCGGAATAGCGAATTTCATTTTCGATTTTTTGTGGAAAATTTACATTGTTCATTAAAAAAAAATCCCTTGATATGCCATAGTTATTGGATTTTCGAACAGTTTGGTGCATGCAAATCGGATGTAAGTACTTATAATTTTTCTAATAACCAGGGAAAAACGCGTTCAAAGTTTTGCTAAAGGATAATTCAACATACAAAGTTTTTCATATGAAATGCTGTATATCCGTCAATTTTACGAATTTCTTTAAAACATTTGGTGGGAGCATTATTAACAAATGCATCTTTCAGAAAACGAAATCATTCTTTTTTACAGTTTTATTGGAGGCTCCCCAGAACCCAGAACCTGAGGCCCATGTTAACGGAATAAAAAGCTTGTAAAATTACATCAACTTTTAAAAACTAGGCTAGGGTAGGGTTGCCAACCGTCCTGTTTTCCCAGGACATGTCCTGCTTTTTGGGGTGTCCTGGGCTGCCCTGGATAGTTTTTAAACATCGTCCTGAGTTTATCATCGACCTATGTTTTAAAAATTCGCGCGCCACTACTCTCTCCAATCGTTTTGCCACTGGGCTCGTGCTGCGCTTGTGAAGGTCGTTGACTCGTATTAAAACAAATTTGCAACGTGCACACTGGTTGAAAAGGTGAAAAAGTTTTTTTATTTTCAATTCTAGTCATTTCATTATATAAATCTGCTAAAAACAGTTACTTATGCAGCAAGCACATGACATGACAGAACAACTTCAGTCTCCGGTAAATAACTAATCAAACTAGCTAGCCTAGCTCGGTATTAGTTCATTTATGCCTAGCTCTGTATGTTTATTTCTATGCTAGCTCTTTCTTTCTAGCATAGAAATAAACATACAGAGCTAGGCTACCAAGTTTGATTAGTTAGTTAATGGTTAGTTATGTCATTTGCTTGCTGCATAAATAACTGCTTTTAGCAGATTTTTATAATGAAATCAATGACAAGAATTGAAATTAAAAAACTTTTTCACTTTGTTTTCAATTTTTCACAGACTGGTCCAAATGTCCGTAGTAGGATGAAACCGGTCCTGGTGAAAATAAATAAGTGGAACAAAGTGAAAAAGTTTTTTATTCCAATTCTAATACAATAGAATTCCACCACGAATTAACAGTCCACAAAATAGACTCATTAAATCAATGACTATTTAAAAATGTGGATTGTGCCATTTAAGGAACTAACAGTTTTCGATTGGATTGATCTTACAGGAACTGATTGGCAAGAATGGAGCAATGTGGAAAAATCTTTGGCATTTTTAAAAGATCATGGCATTGAAATAAACGATGATAAATTATTTGATGAGTGTGTTAATTTCAAAAATTTTAGTCAAAACTTAGATTCTACACAAAAAGACAACTACTTAAACTCTTTGTGGCTCCAATATTTCAAACAGTGCGTGTCCGATGAACAATACGTAGAATTACGGAAGGTGGTTGAATATGTATGTCTTCTGTATTCCGGGACACAATGCTAATGTAGAGAGGGTTTTTTTTACTTATAAACACACAGTGGTCAAAAGAGAGAAATCAGTTACTTCCAGCAATAGTTGCTGCAATAGTCAAAATTATTTACAACATGAATATGAACTTCGAAACATTGACATAATGATTTGTTAATTCAACCAAAAATGTTGAGGGACATTTTTGGAGTTGAAAAATACAATAAAAATAAAATAATAAAACAATAAAAGTCTAAAAAAATAAATAATGAAAAAATCATAATTTGTCCTATTACATTACTTACTTAGTCATGATTATTTTATGATTTAAAACATCATTCCTCCATTTAATTCGCTAATTTAGTACTTAACAAATTTTTTATTTTATTTATCTGTAAAAAAGCATATTTACATTGGGTTTTTTTGATGCCTGTCTCACTAGAATATACTTTTGTCGAGACAGGTTAGTTAAACACTTCAATAAAAAAATCTATTAGTTGTTTTATTGACACTTTTTACAGTCCAATATAACTATAACAATTAGGTACTGCTCTTAGGGGCCGTTCAAGTATTACGTACCGCACTTGTGGGGGGGGGGGGTCTTGTGCAACGTTACTGTGTGTTATCAGGGGGGGAGGGGGGGGGGGGTTCGAACAACGCGTTACTTAGTGTTAAGTATATAATATAATATAGTTTTTCTTTATTTGAAGAAAAAACTAGGGAATTAAAATCTTCCAAGTTGGCAACCCTTTTCGTTTATGTTGTATGGGGAATCCCTCGACTGTATTGTGCGTCATTTTTATTTTATTTTCGTTGTCAGTATTCGATAGTGTTTAAAACATGAAATACGCATAAACACAAATTGATGTAGTCAGTGTTGTTAAAGTGAGTTTTTAGGTACTATAATGTCCTCAAAAGCGGGAGATTTACATCATCAGCTGTTATTGGCCTATTAATGCTCTCATGCTGACTTGCCAGCCCAGCGCAGCCAAAAAAATGCCAAAGAAATTTGGAAAACAGCAAAAGAAAGTCATTACACACATGCAGTGGCGTTGTGAGGGGGGGGGGGCGGTCGGGTGACAATTCTCTAGCCACCCCCCCCCCCCCCCCCCAATTTTTATGAGTCGAAATTAGTGTTTGTCAACTTAAATGGGGGGGGGGGGGTGACTTATAATATTATGTATATATATGTTTCGTAGTACATGCATAGTTACACTCTGAACATGAAAAAGGTTTTTCTTCACTGAAAATCGCGCTGTGGATTTTTAAATATCCCTGAGGGAGCGGACGCGCGGATCGGCAGAGACGGGGGACGATGAAATGAAAGGCGTCAGTCGATGTATGAGTCAGTCTTTATTGCTGCTACGTAGCGATGGTGAATTTGGTGTAAAGTAATAGTGTTCAGACAGGAGCGATGATGATGAGGCTCGTAGGTGTTGCAGTGATGAAGGTCGGTGATGCAGTGGTTTAGCAGACCACGGGTCTGCATGTCGCCAGCATGTTGTTCTGCACCGTGGTGGTGGAGATGACCTTGACGTCCAGGATGGATGCTCGAAGCGGTGAGTTGCGGAGATGAGCTGCGGTAATCAAAACAATTCGAAATATTATATCACTACCTCAGCTAAAAAATATATATTATGCACTCTGTCAAAGTATTCTAATGTATGGTATTTCAGTATGGGGAGCAGCAGCAGAGACTCACCTCAAATCACTTAAAATTAATCATAAAACAATAATCAGAATTATGTTTAGAAAGCCTTATCAACATCCGACAGAACAGCTAATGATCAACAATAACCTATTAGACATAAATAAACTATACATAAAGAAGATCATCTACAAAAACTGCATAAAAATATCACCACACTTCATAACTCACTCGCAAAACACAAGAGCAAACACACACAATCAATTACAAGTACCACATATCAAATCAAATTTTGCAAAAAAACATGAATCTTACTTGGCACCATATATATTCAATAAGTTTGTAGCCCAAACAAAGACCTACGTCGCATCTAATAATTTGAATTGGGTTTTCAAAGGATTTTTAAACTGGTTGAATGTCAAAGAAAGAAGAGAGATAAGTAATATTCTTAATATCTAATAATATATATTTTCTTTTATTCTACTCTGTTTTTAAATTCTGATTTCCTCTTATTCTATTATTATTATTTTTACTATAATATATATGTTTCTTTTTTTATTTTTTTTTACCACTTACTCGTTTTTATGTAATTAAAAATTGTTAGTTACCAGCCTCAGAACAGACTCTGTCTAGTGAGGAGGGTAAGGAAAAAAATACTGTTGTACATAACTAATAATAAATAAACGCCCGGGTTGCCGGCACTGAAATTGAATTGAAATTGAAACCTCGTGAGGAGAATGAAGTCTCAGTGGCTGAGAAGTTGCTGCCTGCGTGGCAGGAAGGTGCGGCGGGCCTTATGTCGCGGGCAATTGAGTCTCTTGAGCTAATGGTGCGATGGACCATGTTAGCTGCGAGTTGATGCGTCCTCGAAGGTTGATGATGCACCGGCACAGGTCCGACATGTCGCCGTGGACCTGGCGGTTACCGCACTGGAACGTTATCACTTGATGCACTGTCTATGTCTTGGTGTACTGTTACTGGTACAAGAGACTGGAATTGACTGACTGACTAGCGCTGTGTCGCTGCGCTTTATATAGCCGACCGCGTAAGTAGCTTCTCGTAGCGCCAAGTAATATCGAGCGCCCGCGCAAGGCAGAGAAGACTCTCGAACATTCCGCGGCCGTAAGAATGTGACGGCTGTGAGTCGAGGCCTTTCGATGCGTTTCCCGAAATATGTAGCCGTGAGCGGCGTGAAACAATACAACTGCAAGTAGGTTGTATAATTCGAGAATATGCTGGCTGTATCAGTGGCGTGACTGTATTGTGGCTAAAGGGGGCGACCGTTCTGGTCGCCACATCCCTTTCGAGAACTTCATTAACTGCATTCGGGACAAGAAAATGATTTTGTCTGCTGTGGGTAAACATGTGATTTTTTGGTGCCTCTTTGTAGAACATGAATAGTCGCAGTAGAAACATGTAAGAGGTTTTAAATTACTGCGAGTCAGCAAATGATTTCTTAGAAGTTCCGTTGTACAACATGAATAATTGCAGTCAGGACATGAAAAAGGATTTTTCCAATGTGGGTAAACATGTGAATTTTTAAATACCGTTTTTTAGCGCCTGAATAGTCGCAGTCGGGACAAGAAAAAAGTTTTTCATCACTCTGAGATAGCAAGTGCCGTTTTAGTTTTACTTTTCGAGAAGAAGAATAGTTGCAGCCAGGAAATGAAATGGGTTTGTCTCCACTGTGGGTAAACATGTGATTTTAAGATTTTTTTTCGTATTACATACACAGTAGCAGTTGGAACATGAAAAAGGTTTTTCTCAACTATGAGTCGAGTCAGCAAGTGATATCTTAGATTTACCTTTTGAGAACACGAATAGTTGCAGTCAGGACATGAAAAAGTTTTTTCTCTTCTGTGAATCATATTGTGGATTTTTAAATTGTCCTTTTGAAATCTTGTATAACTGCATCCTGGACAGGAAAATGGTTTTTATACACTGTGCGTAAACATGTGATTTTTTGGAGCCTCTTTGTAGAACATGAATGGTCGCAGTAGAAATATGTAAAAGGTTTTATGTCACTGTGAGTCAGCAAATGATTTCTACGAAATTCCTTTGTACAACATGAATAATTGCAGTCGGGACAAGAAAAAGGTTTTTCATCACTGTGAGTTAGCAATTGCCGTTTTAGTTATTTTTTCACTCCACTATGAGTCAGAAGTGACTTCTTAGATATCCCGTTTGAGGACACAAATAGTTACAATCAGGATTTTTTAGATATTTACAAAAGGTTTTTCTCTTTTGTGAATCATACTGTGGATTTTTAAATTTTCCTTTTGAGAACTTGTATAACTGCATTCGGAACATGAAAAAGGTTTTACTCTACTATGAGTCAGCTTGTGAATCATAGTCGAGTAAAGTGTTGCTCCACAGGGAAACCTTAGGAAAATTATTTTCCTCATGGCCTCCTCAGTGGAACTAATGTAAAAAAGTATGTGTTGTAAAGCCATGTGTTCGCAAGTCGACTTGTGACATTGGAAGGAAGTGTTTTTTGTAAGTTATGTGTTCGCCTTCTAATTTGGTAAGTGCCTTGGTTTTCCTTACTTCCTTGTAGTCCACAATTTACCAGCACACATGTAAGCATTCAACTGCAATCAATTATTTTCGTTTTTCGTAATTTACAGTCCACTTCGCCAGTTGCATTTGAGGCTGTCATTTTCGAAGGTAGCTTCGGATGCAACACCATGTATATAGGTATATTTTAGGAAAGACAGTGTTAAATTGTGGAGATCCGGAAGGAACACAAGGCCGATAAAAATAATAATAATTTCCAAATTAAAAAAAAAAAACAATATGAATAAATAAAATAAACAATACATGCTTGTATCGCGAGTTAGAAATCTTTTGTTTTATTAGTACAGCAAACGCGATTGAATCAAGAAAAAAGGTATTTAAGCGACATTTCAGTACGTCGCGTCGCGCAACATAATCGTGACTTTCAGGTAAAAATTGTCACTTGGGTCTTACGTATATTAAGGGCGGTTGAGGAGGGTACATAAAAACGTTACGGCGCGTTACATGGGGGGAGGGGAGGGTCAAAAGTCTTCAAAATTTGCGTTACGTAATACTTGAACGCTCCCTTATACTTGTATGTATAGTCCTGGCTTTTAACCGAAATGTCCTGGTATTTCTACCTTCAAATCCTGGATTCCAAAGTTTGGAGATGGCAACCCTAGGCTAGGGGGACACTCATTCAACTTTGCCGCCCCAGGCCTCTGACGGACTTAGTGCTGGCACCACTGGTGCCTCGGCCTTGTCTGGGTCTTAGTGGCGGGTGCGTCGGCCCACCTTCTGCGTGGCGGGCCAGATGTAGAGATACCCTTTACAACCGATTACCGCTGTCCGGGCTGCTCGGTAGTACAGAGGCCTGACCCTCAGGCTCACGACTGAGGGTGGACTGCCCCATCAACGAGGAAATCGAAAACTGACAAGCTTTATATCATAAATGTACAGGATTGGTTATTTACAAAGGGGAGGAACTATTTTAAAGAATGGCTGAAGTCAACAAATTAAGTTAATTTGCTTTATTATTATTATTTTTAATTTTATTTTACATTCACATTTAAAAAAAAAAAACTTTTGATAATGATCATATTATTTATATTTGGATGAATTTGAGGGAGCGGGCAGCGATAGGCAGAGACGAGGGACGATTGAAATGAAAGGCGTCAGTCGATGTATGAGTCAGTCTTTATTGCTGCTACGTAGCGATGGTGAATTTGGTGTAAAGTAACAGTAGACAGGAGCGATGATGATGATGAGGCTCGTGGGTGTTGCAGTGATGAAGGTCGGTGATGCAGTGGTGTAGCAGACCTCGGGTCTGCATGTCGCCAGCATGTAGTGGCGCACCGTGTTGTGTTGGTGGAGATGACCTTGTCGTCCAGGATCGACGCAGTGAGTCGCGAAGATGAGCTGCGGTGAACCTGAGGAGAATGAAGTCTCAGTGGCTGAGAAGTTGCTGCTTGCGTGACAGGAAGGCCCGCCGTGGGACTTGTCGTGGGCAATTGTGTCTCTTGAGCTAATGGTGCGATGGACCATGTTAGCTGCGAGATGTTGCGTCCTCGAAGGTTGATAATGCACCGGCACAGTCGGCAGTGAGTCGCCGAAAGTCTGGCCGGTACCGCACTGGAACGTTATCACTTGATGCACTGTCTATGTGTTGGTGATGTTACTGATACTAGAGACTGGAACCATAACACCCACAATGGAACTGACTGACTGACTAGCGCTGTGTCGCTGCGCTTTATATAGCCGACCGTGTAAGTAGCTACCCGTAGCGCCAAGTAATATTGAGCGCCCGCGCAAAGCGGAGAAGCCTCTGGAACATTCCGCGGCCGTGAGAATGTGACGGCTGTTGAGTCGAGGCCTTTCGATGCGCTTCCCGAATGTGTAGCCGTATGCGGCGTGAAACACTACAACTGTAGGTAGATTGTGCCTTTCGAGAATATGCTGGCTGTATCAGTGGCGGCGCAAGGATTGTGGCTAAAGAGGGCGACCGTTCTGGTCGCCACAAATTATTTTCAACATCTCCAAAAGAAGAGTTATTCATTTATTTATCTATCTATCATGTATTTATGTACCTATTTTATTAAAGCGAAAAAGCAGCCAACAATAAGAATGGTTTATTGCTTATGCTATCTACTTAATTGCGAAATTGTTATACAAAAATATTGTACCTAACTAAACTATGTATTAACCAATAACAATTCTTACATTTATATAATTATAATATATTCATAATTCGACTACCATAATACGGGCATGTGCCCTGTAAAACTGTACACAAATTATATAATGAATAAAGAAAAAAAAAAAAAAAAAACGAGTGTAAAAACCCCGCTGCTGCGGTTGTGCGGGTTCGTGACCGGAGGGTCCCAGCAGTGGCGTTTGGGGCGCATTGGGCGACCTCTGCAGCCGGACTCTCCCTGCCCATCACTTTGGGTGGGTTGGATTCATACGTCCATCACTCCTGGAAACTCTGATCCCCAGCATCCTTCCAACCGCTCATACCTTTTCTTTCCCAGACCTTCTTTTCTCCTCATAACCTAAAAGACGAAAAAAAGCAAAAACAATAAAATTATGAACTCACCACCACTTGCCGGGGTTAAGTTGGGAGGCGGGAATGGGTACCGCCGCCCCGGGAACCTTTATTGGATAACCAACACCTCTGCCATAGGCCACCCCAAGTGGTTCGCTACGTTTGGTGATTTAGCAGGGGTGCCCGGGTTCATGGGGTGAGGTTTGTCTAGGTCTTAGAGGTGGATGACCAGACACACTGAACCCCAGATTCCCACCCACCCCCTAAACCTTTTCCTTCCCAGAATGCTCCTCTCCTTCCTTTCCTTAAAAAAAACCCCTCCACACAGCATTCCCAAAGATGACACAGGCCCTGAGGGAAATTATTTTCCTCAGGGCCTCCTGTGTGGAGCTCATGTAAAAAAAAAAAACTCTAACCGCTGAGCTAATGGGACCCTATCCCCTTTGCTCATATTTTAACTGTATCATACATCAACTGACAACTACCAACTTTATTGGGCTGCTATCTCTATATAAAGCCTCGATTACATTAAGCGAGTTTTCAAGCTTCTAGCCGGCGTATTCACTAGTAAACTCCTTCAGTGTAAAATCTGCTAGTTAGCTAGTAATTTTATTTTATTTATTAGCGTTATAAACAGTCTTTATAAATTCATAAATGACAGTGATAAATTGAAATTTAGAGCCATAATTCAAAAATACACAACAATACCTATACCTGATATAAACAATTCTGATAAAGTGCATCATCGTATTACTTAAATCTACAAAAAATGTTAAATGAAATTTTTCAAGGGTTTTCATTTAAATTATAGATACCAATATCTTTCAGGAAGTGATTTTTATTTAAATTCGAACTGCTAAAATTAGGAGAGAAAATGTGGTTAACTAAAAAAAGAGAAATACAGAAATCAATGAAATATTAAGTTTTTAGTTAAGAGGCGGTTCTCCGAATTTCAACCGATTTCTTGCAAACCTCCCAAACATTTGAAGTTATGCTCTTAAAAAAATATATGTTATACTTGAAGATAATATCTAGACATTTATCACGCCGAAACACAAATTATATAAAATTCCCTCGATAGAAAAAAATCGCAAAGTATGCTCCAAAAATGATTATAAACACGTTTGTTTCGGTTATTTTACAAGTTATATGTATGAAAAAATTCACAGCGTTTCTTTAAATAAAATTAAAGACAATTATTGCGAGATTTTTGCTCTATTTTTAACGAGTCGTGTTTTATTAAAGATTTTCATGATTTTTGTTCCAATTTTATCGCTGTAAATGTTAGCGCGCTCTTCTAACATTCGTAATTTCATATCTCTCCATCTTCTTTTTTTTGGGGCCGGGAACTGAGCCTTAAACATGGGGCATTTAATCGAGTGTTATTTTTTTTATGAATGCTGTGAATTTAACAAGGTTCGTGTTAAACACATCGATATTTGGGCATAATCTCTTAAATGTGCTACAGCTTCTTCTTATAAATGTATTTTCAAGATAATTTGTGTTGCTCTTAGGGGGCATACATTAATTACGTGAGCAGTTTTTCTTTCAATCTAGACCCCCCCCTTGGTGAGACAAATTTGGGCCACTTCGTATATCCTTATCAAGTAACGTGAGATTTTGCTAGACCCCCCCCCATTTTGAGCTTAATTAATGTATACCCCTCAGGGATATAAAATGTGTCCGGAGATCGAGTAACTCTTAACCTTTTCCACTCCGACCATTTTTTCTCAAAACTGTTTAGCTACTCCGACCAAAAATGACAGTTATTTTTGCGGCACCCTATCGGATAATTCGTGTGACCATTAGTTGTTTGGTATATTTTGTATAAAATACTTGTTAAATCACACATTTTGTAACTAAAAGATAATACATTTGATTTCAACGTGTTTTGTTTGCATTATATCTTTTATTACATAGCAATAATTTGTATAATACGGGTAAAATATGCAGACAATCCAATGTAAATTGTTGGAGAAATTTCTTTCTAATTGTCCTGTACCGCACAGCGGCTGACCTGCGACTACCTGAACCTGATTGGCTTAGGTTTTATGGGTAATGTTTGGTTTCTTATTTTGCATTGGTTACGTTATTTTAGGTTTCGACCCTCTTTCAGGAAACAAAAGATAGACCAGCCCACAACACATAAAATAGGTAATAAGTTTGGCAAACATTCTACACGGTGTTTACAAGTTAGAGTATTGTACATATTATACCTACATAACATAATACTGTCACATTTTGAGTACATTTATCTCACATTTACCATTACAAAAAACTCACGATTCGGTCCAATGTTATCGCACATGAAGTGCAAGTTTGTTTTCACAACTTTTACAGTGATATATTGTTCATTTTATTTGCCCTCCTTTTCTATCATAAATTAGAACCACAAACGAGTTTTTTTACATTAACTCCACACAGGAGGCCCTGAGAAAAATAAATTCTCAGGGCCTATGTCATCTTTGGGGTTGCTTTGTGGAGGGTCTTTTGAAGGAAAGGAAAAAGAGGATGGGAAGGAAAATGGTATGAGTGGGTAGGAATCTGGGGGTTAGGGTGTCCAAGAGAGGCGATGCGTGAATTCATCCCTCTCACTGCGTTGTAAGGCAATGGTTCGATAGAGTCCGGCTGGAGAGATCAAAAGATCTCCATCAACCACTGAGTTTCTCTGGGCGGCCACAAACAAACGTCAACATTTCATAGACAATTCACCTATTTCCATTTCCGGCAACGATATTATTCCAAAGACAACAGTCAAACTTCTTGGCGTTAATTTAGATTCAGACTTTTTGCTTAAAAGTCAAATAAATAGGACAGTAAGCACCGGCTTTTTTCACCTAAGACAACTCAAGTCAGTTCGAAGAAACCTTCCTACAGAGGCGACAAAACTATTAATCAACTCCTACGTAGTCTCACGGCTTGATTACTGTAACGGCATCTACGCTAGTCTCCCAAAATACCAAACTGACAAACTTCAATCCGTGTTTAATGCAGCGGCAAGGCTCATAACAGGGGTCTCTAAATATTCACACATTTCAGAACACCTTCGTAACCTTCACTGGCTCAAGTGCCCTGAAAGAATCCAGTACAAATTGTGCTGGATGGTGTTTAAATCAATCAACGAAATGGCCCCACCTTACATCTCTGAATTATGCGTCCCGGAAAATACCGGTCCGAGGCAATTAACCCTTAGATCGGCAACTTCATCTGCTATAGGCAGACTAATAGAACCCAAACGAAAGCCAAATACTAAGTTCGGAGATCGTGCTTTCGGAGTATCTGGGCCTAAGGCTTGGAATAGACTCCCTCCGGAATTAAGATGCATAAAAAGCCCAACAGAATTTAGGTCCAAACTAAAAACCTACCTTTTCGGGCTCTCATACCCTTAACTTAATTTAAATATACCTATCATGAGAGTATCATACTTGTATTGCCTATGATATGTCTTAATCACACTTTTCATACTGAATTAAAATTACTCGAATCCTTACACATCAATCTGTCTCTCGGAAGATCAAATCCTTGTACAACTGCACCGCCCACCATTAAATGTTGCTTTTACTTTCCAAAATACACTCATTAAAGAATATATTACATATTAATATTAAAATATTTTCAGGATTAAACAATATGTGTTCACAATTATGTCCTCTGCGTGCGAACTCTATCTAAATTTCTATAAATAGACAATAAACAGTGTTAATTTCAAGCGACCTCCCAGGTAAGTATGGTCCTGTATTAAATCATTTTTAGGCAGCATCGCGTTCATTGGTCAAAATATTGTACATATATTTTCGTATCGGTGATCAATGAACCGGTGTATGCAATTTTTAGCCATAAGTTGTTTTTAATTGTTTGTCTAGCTTGTAGTCTTTCTAGATTTTAAGCATGTATGGTAAGTTTGTACAGCGCCCTTGAGGTGATTTTTCACAAAAACGGCGCTTTGTAAATCGTCCAAATATTATTATTATTTATCCCCATGAACCCGGGCACCCATGCATAGTCACCAAACATAGCGAACCACTTGGGGTGACCTGTGGCAGAGGTGTTGGTTATCCAATAAATGGTTCCCGGGGCAGCGGTACCGATTCCTGCCTCCCAAATTGAAAATGATGCAATCACTAATATTTTTCTGCATATTAGGCATTATTACATGTAGATTGACGTGATTTAACCGCTGTTCTAGATCTACCGAATGGCTTCCTTTTCTAGTTTTTGCACCTTCTCTAAAATTTCCAACCATTCCACAAATTGAAGATGACTCATTGGTATTTCCAATAGAAAAAATATTTGTTGTTGTGGTGTATTCGGTGTATTAATAGACATTCAATTCCTTTTTTTTCTGAATCAGAAAAGCTTGATGGTGTGGGATTGATGGATGTTGAAGGTTTTTGCGGAATCACAATATTTTCTACATCACTATATTTACTGAAATAAGCGCATCTTCTTCTTTTGGGCGGGATAATGTCACTTCCACTATCTATATCACTTGGATTATTACCGACTTCTTCACCATCACTTCGAAGTAAAACTATCATTATTTTCTGTGACGGTTAATTCACTATATTTATAGAATACGTAAATTCTTTTACTTTCAATTACTAATATCAACATCAATAGTTCCACAAAACGAAAAAATATGGTCACAAAAGGTGGGAGTAACTGCGGAGAACCGTTATAAACGCAGGATAACGACTGACTGTTCCGAAAATATTTGAAGAAAAAAAAAATATTTGCTGTGTTAAAATGATGCATCTATTTTTACATGAATATATATAATTAACGGTAAATTTAAATGAAGAAATGTTGGTTTATCCAATATGTTGCGACAATTCTTTGTAATAATCGGAAATAATAGTTCGTAGAATGTACTTAGGAAGATAGATATTGGTGATTAAACTTATACCTGCGCCGGGCCAGGACCTCTGGCCGACGGAGCTGCCTACCAAAATCGTTTGGGCCACAATGTGTGGCCTACGGAGTGGAAAAGGTTAATGGACATCTGAAATGAATAAGTATGGGCTATCAAGTTATGAATAATCTTATAGGGCATTAATAGGTCTCTGATATCTCAGCATTGATCAACAAATCTAAGGTTTACGGGGACATAGTTTTCATCATTTCACACGCGATAAGCGACATATTTCATAAACTTTTTCTGAACTCTTTCTATGTTTGCTTTATATGCAGAACAATGAGGGTTCCACACTGTAGAAGCATACTCCAGGTGGCTTCTAACATAGGATATGTAGAGTCTTAAATGTTTGTGGATTATTGAAAACTGAACTTACTCTAAGAATAAATCCCAGCATTTTCAAAGGCTTCGGCGTGATATACTCGATGTCAGATTGAAAAAGAAGCTAATCTAATACAACTCCAAGATCTCTTATTACACATTTACTCTGTTTAAAATATCGTTCTTAATAATGTAGGGATATAATATTGTGTTTCTTTCGAGAATAAGATATGACACTACATTTATCTGCATTCAAAATAAGGCGATTTTCTAGACAATATACTTTAGCCAGAGAGTCCAGGTCATTCTGGAGCTCTAGACAATCCATCTCAGTGTGATCAAAATGATTTTGACAATCTTTTTGTCATCCGCATATAGGTACAGTTGAGAGTTACAGATAGTTTTGTTAACATTAAAAAAAAAAATTGAGTAAGAGGGGGCCAAGGTGAGATGCTTGGGGAACTCCTGGGGTTACGGGGACGAAACTAGAGCAGAATCCTTGTACTGCTACAGCTTGCGTACGATTGTCGAGATAAGAGGCTAACAAAGGAGATCACCATGTATACCCATTGCTTTGACTTACTCAATTAAGATGCTGTGTGGGATTTTATCAAAGGCTGAGTAGTCTGTGTAGACTACATCGGCTTGATATCCGTTATCCATAGCAACAAGGACTGTGTGAACAAACTCACATAGATTAGTTTCTGTTGAGTTTTTGGTGACAAAACCGTGTTTATTCGAAATTATGTATGGTCGTATACAAGGAAAAATGATATCAAAAACTATTTTTTCAAAAAGTTTACCCATTAGTCCCATTACATTTAACTTAGAGATTGGTTAATTTTCAATATTATGCTTGTATAATTTTTTGAATATAAGGCACTATGAATAAAAAGAAGTACCTACCAAGGGTTTTGTACAATATTAATGAGAAAAATGACATTTTTTGCCTTGGACTAAAGTTTGTGCAGGCTATTGTCTTTAAATCTTGGATATGTTCATCGGTAAGTCTGCTCCGGAATTTATTTTGAATGAAGTTCATCTACGAAAATGCTGCTTCACAAACATATGTTGACCCATACAAAATGAGAAGTTTCATGGCAATTTTTTTTTAATTCTGGGTATTTATTAGCAGAAACAAATTTTATCCAAAACTCTTGACAAGAAACTTCATGTTTTTGATGTTTTAAAATTGTATTTTCTTTGAAATCGAAAAATCAATGTCCACTCGAACTTTTGCAGCGCCCCCTAAATGCTAAAAATTTAAAAACGCACCCCCAGACCTCCAAAACGCCCACAGGGGGGCGCTGGTGCCCCCGTTAAGAATCACTGCACTAGCAGATAGTGAATACGCCGGCTACATTTCTAGTACAGCTCTGGACTACATTTCTCCAGTATCCTTATCCTGTCTGTGCTAGAGATGGGTAAGTTTTGCATTTTTCCAGAGGCCTCCGAGACACGCTTCCTTTTAAAAGTACTTGAGTTCTTGGAGCAGGTCCCGGGAGCCACTCCCGACTCGCAAAAGGCTCGAACCGAGACGCTCGGGTTCCACCCTAGCCGGACCTCGGAGCTGGAGCTCGCAAAAGAACTCGAACGCGCGACCTACTCCCGAATGGCTCCAATCGAGACACTCGGGTTCCACCCTAGCCGGACCTCGGAGCCAGAACCCACAAAACAACTCGAACGCGCGACCCACTCCTGACTCGCACATGTGGCTCGGACCGTGACACACGGGTTTGACGAGTGCAAACTGCCTCCGCGCCGAATTTTTGCCGAATCAAGAGATAATAGGCTTTTTTAACCGAAAATCAATCTGTTACGTTTAAAATGGCGCCAATATATGGCAAAAATCGCTCCAGTGGTTAGAAAATACCCGATAATAGTCAAGTTCTGGCTGTAAAACATTTAAACCCGAACATTTTAAGGTAGGTAATATTCGAAAAAATTAGAAGCGCCAATTACCAGGTAGATAGTAATTATGTATGTACAAGGTGGCGCAAAATTAATCACCCTATAGGAAGATTTCATAATTTTTGCAAATGGCGTTGTACGTCAATCATATTTGACACATGTGAACAAGACAGCTTCGGTATACAAACAGACAAACAGTGGAGCGCTATACTCCGAAAGAGCGTGGAATAATTGTATCGATTTTTTTTACCAATAATCGGTCGGTGGTGTCAGCGCAACGTGAATTTCGATGTCGATTTCCTAATCGTGTTGCACCAACTGGGCAACGACTCGTGGCCGCCACCGGATTGGTCGTTCGGGGCCAAGAGTATTGCGGCCGTGGCTGCCGATGTCGCCGACAACCAGACGACGGGCCACGCAATTGGGCATCACCAGACGGACCCTACATCGAATTTTAATGAAAGACTTACACATGTTCCCGTACAAAGTGCAAACAGTGCATCAGAATGCCTGCTGACCGTCAGTCGTGTGTGAATACTGTCAAGCCATCCTCTCAACAACAAAGAGGACAATTTTGTGTGATAAAGTCATCATGAGCGACGAGGTTAAGCGGTTACGTCAATAAGCAAAATCTTCCGTTTCTGGGGCACTGAAAATCCGCATGCGATGCACGAAGAGCCACTCAAAGCTACTGTGTGGTGCGACTTTCACGCGGGAGGACTGATTGGCCATTGGCAATATGGTCACTGTTACTGGTGAACGCTACAGGGCAATGATAAACGACTTCTTACTGCTGGAGTTGGATGAGCGGGGCTCGGTGAACATGTTGTTTCAACAAGACGGTGCAACCGCACACACAGCACGAGCCACAATGGTTATTGTGAAGGAAGTGTTTCCTGGTCGCGTAATCTCCCATTTTGGCGATTTGGCATGGCCAGCAAGATCGCCCGATTTAACCATCCCAGACTTCTTTCTTTGGAGCTACTTGAAGTCGCTGGTTTATGCCAACAAGCCTCAGACAATCGCAGCCTTAAGGAGAATATTCGACAGGAATGCAAACAGAACAAACTATCACCGGAAATCTTGCAGAAAGTCATGGAAAATGCAATAAAACAGGCACAAATGTGTATCAACACTGGCGGCAGCCACTTGATGGATATCATCTTTTCCACTTAACAGAAAAAATTGTAAATGTCCAATTAAAGATTTCCATCGTCAAATTTTTTTTTTTACTTAGTAAAAAAGTTATTAAAAAACAAAATTGGATGATTAATTTTGTGCTACCCTGTACTTGGACTCGGGATTCTCACTATCCTAAATTCATTGTGTGCTGCTGAAAAGTCTAGGCCTTCGGTTGGCATGAAATCCACTTTTCATATGTATGTACATTATATCTCTTACCAATATTACTTTTATTGATGTTGAATTGGAGTGTGTACGACATATTGTATTAAAATAATTGATAATATTGAATAGAAACATTGTAGGGGAGTACAGTAGACTTACAGTAATCCCGTAGAGGTCATTTTTAAGTCATCCTCTTCCTTCTTGTATGAAAACGATAAAGAAGGAAGGTACTACAACTCGAGAGATAGTTGCAATCAATCAGAAGATACTAGAACTAATTCACTTTAGTTGTAGGTACGAGTATAAATATACTAGTGATTATTGCTGTTGTGTAGTGAGGATAAATATTTCGGATTTAAATATAGTAGAGATTGTACTGCCCTGAAGAAGCTACGGTTGTAGCGAAACCCGGTCGGCATAAAGTATAAAAATAAAAGTGGTGTTTACAAAGTTATTGTTTTATTTTAAAATAAATATTTCAATATAATACGTTATGAAATGTATTACACAGTTAATTAGTTATCTTATAAATTGTCATTTACAGTGGAACCCTCTTAAGAAGTTCTCTCTTAAGACGTTTCGTGGCTTAAGAAGTTTGGTTTTTTCGGTCCCTCGGCCCAAGATTGTCCCAATTTTTCCCACATGTAAGGTTTTCCTGCTTAAGAAGTTTGTTTTTTCCGGTCCCTTGGAAAACTTCTTAAGAGGGTTTCACTGTATATGTGTTCTTATATTATTTTTTATTTAAAATTTACAATTTTTGTAAATATTGTTTTAGCCCCTGGACCCCTAGTTTCTTGTTATAATTTTATGTAAACATCTGTGAAAGGCTTTTATTAAGTTTATTGTAATAGATGTAAAAAATCTATTGATTTTCCGAAAAAAAATAAAAAACAAAGACCCCATAGTACAGGCATTCTCTGTGGGACTAAATGTATAGTAAATACTGGCAGTGTGCTTTTCAATTTTCAAGATTAAATGTAAAATGTGTAAATTTATTAAACCAATATAAACACACACAAGGTGAAAAAAGTACAAAACATTTTGTAAAAAAAAATATGCCGCATGATTTATTTTCGCCAAATACATGAATACAATGTTCTTTAAATGCGATGAGTGTGTCCGCCGACCGGTGAAACTGTGCGGAGCCAATTGATCATCAGAAGGAAAAGGTCATTTGGTTGTTAAGGTGGTTGAGGCTGATGGCGGCAGTGAACATTGACGTGATGTCAAATCAATCGACAGTGTCATTTTATTGTACAAAGTTTCAGGATTGTCTCATTCACTATTCCGCCATCTCCACGTCTTCTGCGGCCCCGGTCTTGTCGCTGGTGGACTTTGTCTTCTTTTTCTTCTTCTTGTTGGACTTTCTGCTGGCTGCGGATAAGACCGACTGGAAAAAAGAAATCAGTTATTAAAAGTGATAAAAAAACATCTAAAGTCATTTTCTTCTATGTCGAATCTACAAATTAAATAATAAACACTCTGTCTAAACTGGTTGAAAAATCATTTAATATTTTTATGCTGCACTGGGAATCGAACCACCGACCTCCTAATTCAATTGCGTATACCAGTAACCCTGCAGAGGCAACTTACAACCATATTTTTGAAGTGAAAACTTCTTTAGCACTGTTGTGATTTGAAACTCGATGAAACGAAAAATGGTGACACTAAAAAGAGACAAACACATACATCCATAGGATTTATCCTGCGAGAGAATGAGATAGACTAATCGGTCCCCTCTTTGTGGGGTGCTTCGTAGCCTCCCCACTCTTGTCAACTTTAGTTTTCTGAAGGTTTCAGTTCAACAGCGTATTAGACAATAATTAATATATCTTTGTATACATATAAACAAGGTGTTTTCTTTTTGGGATTAATTGAATTAAAGGAATGATTAAAAGGAATCAATTCAAAAGGCCGGGGGAATCAGACTGAATCAATTCACTCCTGGGAATGAATCTGCCCATGTGTAGTGCCCGGGTTCATGGGGTAAGGTTTGTCTAGGTCTTGGCGGCAGACGACCAGGACACACTGAACCTCAGATTCCTACCCACCCCTCAAACCTTTTTCCTTCCCGGAAAGCTCTTCTCATGTAAAAAAAAAAAAGGTTAATTGTAATGAAATTCATATTATGCAGAATTTCTAGAAGAAAGAAAAATGTTCTTATCAAAATGATGATCTTACCAGAACATCGGGATCCGTGACGGAGTGCTCTGACTCGCAGGAGTCAACGTCAAACGGCAGGCCGGTGATCCTGAGCGCGCCGGACGGCATGAGCAGCACGGTGAACTTGAAGTGCGCCACGAGCTCGCCGGGCTTCTCGTACAGCACCTGGAAGGGCTCGATGAGCTTGTGGTTGATGCACTCCACCACTCCCATCCTGGCCTTCGTCTCCTCCGTGAAGCTGCGCAGGTTGAATGGCATCGTGCCGTGCTTGTGCTTGACCTGAATCCAATAAATACCAACACATATACACTTCTGTTTAAAAATACAGTACACAAATAATAATAAAATTCTAAAAAAATGTTCTATTGTCATCATCATCATCACTAGTATCCGGAAACGCGGTGGCTTTTTGAAGAATTCCAGGGCCGCTCATTATTAAAGGCAAAACAATTAAATTATCGTTATTCAACGGGTTAACTTCGTTTTAAACATACTGTCCTTTTGCAGCTGCATATAGTATACATACTAAATGTTTGGTCTGAACAAATTCTCAATTTTACATTATTTTTTAAAGAAATTAATTTTCATACAGGGAATAACCACATTTTTGTGCCTAAATATATATGTATTGGATTTTCAGTCTGAATGTTTTGTGATATCGATTGTATTTTTTAATGAAATACTAGCGCCTGCCCTGCATGCGTTGCTATGCCATTCAAAGAAAGAGTGATAATCCTTACGTGTCCTTACCCACGCGTCCCCGTTCCACTTGAAGTGAAATAACACAAAAGTGCACTACATAAATGTCATGTTATTATTTTTATTCCCTTTCCCTTGTTACCCCTCCCCTTCTCGCCCTGCTTGTTTTGACACTAATCGCGCGCAACACTAAAATTTAACAAAGTTTCATCACAATAGGATGAATGATATTGGAGGGTGTCCAACCACTTTCCCACGGCGTTCTAAGGAAACATATGGTTTCCTCCTTCACCGTACACCTCAGGACTCTATTTTATTGAACGAAGCTACATTTATTTGAACGACTCTAGACCCTCCAATGTCCATGCATACGGGGCTAGAAAGCAGTATGCAAGTACTTACATTAACATAATACAAAAAAATAATAAATGTTGCAGCCCGTGGAATGATTCTTCTGAAATCTATAGGATAAATAATATATACAGATAAAAGTGTTAGTAAGTAAAAAAAAATAAGAGCTGCGCCCGGTTGAGGAAGCCTGGAATAAGAGAATTAAAAAAAAAAAAAAATAAATAAGATTAATAATATAATGCAAGTATTTACAATAATAACAGAGAGATAATAAAATGCATAAAAAGAATATATTCAGAGAAGGTATTCCACAAACCACCAGGCAGTCCCAATGACAACGTGCATGGCTATCGGCCTAACCGCAGACGAAACCCGGAGTCCGCGCCCTTTAGCCGGCTCCCCGATTTTGCCTCGAAGAAATATATGTGGGAAAGAAGAGAAAGTTTTAGAAGACTCTGGGGAAAAGATGAGCGTCGGGTTGATGAATGATATAGAAAAAAGGGAATTTTGATTAAAATTTCATAACGCAGAGCTCACCATTGTTTACAGAAACCTTTCCTAGCATCCACACAACTGGCCAATGTTTCATTGCTATAGGAAGAATGGTATAGGAAAAAAAATTATACATACTTAATAACGCCAGAGCTCACTTTTATGTATAGAAACCTTCCCTGGCGTGTGCACAACAGCTCGCCAAAGTTTCATCGCAATCAGATGAATAGTATACGAAATAAGGGAATTTTATACAAATATCAAAACACCAGAGCTCACCATTATATATAGAAACCTTCCCTTGCATCCACACAATAACTCACCAAAGTTTCTTTGCAATCGGATAGGAAACAATGGATTTTATGCACAAATTTTACGTTGCCAGAACTCACTTTTAGGTACATAGAAACCTTTCCAGGTGTGTGAACAACAAATTGCCAAAGTTTCATCGCAATCGGATGAATGGTTTAGGAGCGCATAAAGGACATACAAAGATACTTTATTTTTATACACATTACACCAGCTGGTGCCCGGCATGCATTGCAATGCCACTCACAGAAAGAGTTTTGTCCCTGTGTGTATTGCCGATGCGTTCCCGTTCGGAAGAAAGGAATTTTTCATACAAATTTCATAACCCTAGAGCTCACATTTATGTATATAGAAACCTCACCTTGTGTCCACACAACAACTCACCAAAGTTTCATCGCAATCGGATAGGAAATAAGGGATTTTTCACAGAAATTTCATATCGCCAGAGCTCATTTTTGTATACGTCCAAACCTTCCTAGGTATGTGAAGAACAAATCCCAAAAGTTTCAGCGCAATTGGATAGGAAATATGGGATTTTTCATAGAAATTTCATATCGCCAGAGCCCACTTTTATGTACGTACAAACCATCCCAGGCATGTGAAGAACAAATCCCGAAAATTTCATCGCAATCGGATGAATGTTTTCAGAGCGCACAAAGGACAAGCATCCAAACATACATTGATTTTTATATTTATAGATAATATGAAATCAAGGTTAAAATTTAAAAAAAATTAATAAGACAATCCAGTTTCATTGTTGATATTACTATGTAAGCCAATATCACTAAGTAGGTCAGCTACTGTGATTCAACTACCGTATACAAAATTTGAGTTTATGTGGAAAGGTTTATATCAATCACACTAAAATAATATTATATGGCTTACTGCTCTTTGTCCATTTTGTGGTAAAAATGACTTCACTTGACTTGTTAACTGAAGCTCAGCGCAGGAAAGATGGAATCCGATACTTTTGTTTATCGTATCACGTAGGCAATCGATAATAATAATTTTGTCTTTTTCTATTCAATGAACAGAATATGGGAAAGAAAAGAGACGATAGTATCGGTATGTCTTACTTTAAAACAAATCTTTTTAAACGACAAGCCGATAGGAAATATTTCATTTTTTAGCAGTTAGTTACGAATTAGTATTCATCACCATGGCCCCGTTTATAGTGCCTTCAATTAATCTAATCAATAAGTGGATAAAACCCCATCCTGAACTAAAATTTTATCGTGGGGTGATTTATGACGTGTGTGATATTTCTTGAAAACAATTAAAAAAATACACAGTAACTAAGCACGTTTCAAGCAGAAATCATTTGATAATGAAGACAAATGATAAGTCTAAAACAGATTTCTATTTTGATTTAGCTATGTTTTTAATATGTTGTAATATCCCATGGACAAAACTAGACAATTTTAATTTCCGTCTTTTTTTTTCGAAATATTTGTGTTATATATTGTGTTGTAAATGTTCGACTATGGATCTTCCGAGTGAATCTACTCTCCGAAAAGTGTATTTAAATAAAGTGTTTTGTAGTGAAATTAACGATATCAGAAAAATATTAGGTCATTCATATATATGGGCGACAGTTGATGAAACGACCGATAAGTTTGGACGCAATATAGCTAATCTGGTCGTAAAACCACTAGGAGACATTGTAACTCGGTCATATTTGATTGCTAGCAAGGTTTTACCAAAAACCAATGCCGAAACCATAAAGGATTTTGTAAAAAACAGTTTAATTTTTTTGTGGCAGGAATCTGCAGTTAATAACTTCGAAAAACTTTTAATTTTAACAGACTCTGCCCCTTATATGCTAAAAGCCAGACGCGAACTTAAAGATGTGTTTCCCAATATGATACACTTTACCTGTTTGGCTCATTCACTAAATCTAGTCGCTTCAACTGCGCGGGATAAATATAAAAAAGTGGATGATCTTATTTCCTGTGTTAAAAAAATAATTTTGAAAGCACCAACAAGAGGAGACATATTTAAAACCATGATTCCAGATAGTGCACTACCACCAGAGCCGATATTAACGCGTTGGGGAACTTGGCTCAAAGCTGCTGTTTACTATGGACTATGGTCAACATTTCGAAAAAATAAAAAGTGTAGTTTCAATTTTAAATGAAAAGGACGCTGTGGCAATAGCGAAAGCTAAATTATTGTTTGAAGATGCGAGTATTAAGGGTAACCTAATTTTTATAATGGAATATTTCGGAACAATTCCAAATGCTATTAAAAAACTCGAGGATCCTAAGCTTTCTATCGTCGAATCGTTCGAAATTATAGATGAAATAAGGACTCTTTTATTGTGAAGCAATGAAGAGTGGGCAGAAAAAAGATTCGATGCCATATTAAATAGAAACCCTGGCTACGATAAATTAAGGAGCATTAGTGAAAATTTAAATGTTACCATCGATTCAACACAACTCTATAAATTTGCTCCGCTGACATCTGTCGATGTTGAACGATCATTTTCTATATATAAGTGGATTTTTGAAAATAGGTATAATTTATCACCAGAAAATATGGAACGGATCCTTATACTGTATTATAAAAATAATGTTGACGTCAAAATGAATTGATCCTGCATCATGTACAATGTACATTCTGTTCGAATTCACAACAGGTAAGCATTAAATAAAGATATTATTAATAAGAGGTGTGAAATGTGTATTTCTAATAGGCTTCTCCGAGTAAAATTTTCAATGTGTAATTATTTTTATTAAGTCAATAGAGGTTCATTGTTGACAACATACTTGACTCCTGGCATACTAAAACTGTAAAGCGGTCTATAAATAAGTGTTTCATATGTAGGTAATTATTTTTCCCTTGAGTACAGCACTGGTAAAGCCACCGCGTTGCCGGATCCTAATCATCACTCTTGGCTCTACAACCCCTGGTGAGTTTTGGCCTCCTCAAGAGTTTTCCTCCACTCATCTCGGTTTTGTGCCAGCTGTCTCCAGTTTAAAAGCTCCAAGGTAGAAATATCTTTCTTGTTTATTCCTATTACAGTATAACCTCGTTAATTCAAATTCCAATAATTTAGAAAAAAAGCGTAATTTGCAATTTTTGCCAAAAAATCCCAGAAATTATTTTCTTACAAAATGATTTTTTAATTTGAAATTTGTAATTCGAAATTTATTTTTGCCCGCACACGAAAATTCGTTTGTGTAATTTGAAAAAAATAATAATTTCGTAAATCTGAATCTGACAGTCGGCCGTGGTGGTAAAATGCTGTAAAATGTCGATTTACGCGATTAACATTGGAATGTCATATTTTTACGAATTTTCTCCGAAAATATTAATTTAAAGGGCAGGCCTACGGTGGAAATCGGCTGCAAAATTTTGATTTGTGCGGAAATTTAACATATTTTTACAAATTTACTTCGAATATCCGAATTTGAAGGGCCGGCCGCGGTGGTAATTGGCCGCAATAGTTTGATTTACGCGGAATTTATCAGTATTTTTACAAATTTACTTTGAATATTTGAATTAGAATAGCCGGCTGCGATAGAAATCGGGCGCGAAATTTCGATTTACGTAGAAATATTTTGTATTTAATAAATTTTTCTTGAATAGATATCAGAGGGCCACGACAGGATTCGGCTGCAAAAATTCAATTTACGCGAAATATATCTTATTTTTACGAATTTACCGCTACGGCAGTAATAAGCCGCGAAAATTTGATTGACGCGGAAATTATACCTAATTTTTACAAATTTCCTTCTAATAGATCTGAATTTAGAGAGCCACCCGCGACGGGTTTGGGCTATTAAATTACAATTTATGCGGAAATTATCGGTATTTTTACAAATTTACTTCGAATATCTGAATTAGAATGGCGGGCTGCGACAGAAATTGGCTGCAAAATTTCGATTTACACGGATATATAACGTATTTTTTTAAATTTATTTTGAATATGTAGTCGCCTGAATTTAGAGGGCCGGCCGTGTCAGAAATAGGCTGCGAAATTTCGATTTATCACATTTTTATAAGTTTAAAGGGACGGTAATCAGCTGCGAAAATTGATTTACTCATAAAACATAGTACATATTTTTATGAATTTACTTTGAATATAAACGACTGCGAAAATTCAATTTACACGGGAATAAGTCGTATTATTATGAATTTATTCCGAAGAACCTACCCAAATTTGAATTTTTTACAGCACATTGATAAAAGAGATGGCAAATAATATTCTTGTATTTAATTTTAATTATTGTTTTATTTTTAACCTGCCCTGTCCTGTGCCTTGCCGCATTTCGTATGAAACCTCGGAAATCATGCAAATAATTACTTTGATGTAAAATTTTGTGGGTTTATTTTGAGTTATTGTATATTATATTTACAGAAACACATTCCTTGAACAATAAACTATCTACAAAAAAAACATTACTTGCATTTATTTGATAGGTTTTTCGATGTTTTTTGCGACCTACCAAGCTCGAACTTTAACAGTTCGAATCACTGCAAAAAATGATGCTCAGATGCCATAGATAATTTATTACAAATTATTCTGAGTGGCTAGGTGCAATTTAGGTACCTGTTACGTCAAGAACGAGAATGGCCCAAGCGATTCTGACCTTGT
This sequence comes from Limnephilus lunatus, assembly GCA_917563855.2. Lineage (NCBI taxonomy): Eukaryota > Metazoa > Arthropoda > Insecta > Trichoptera > Limnephilidae > Limnephilus > Limnephilus lunatus. The sequence goes on from OU830592.1 coordinate 79,811,298, forward strand.
CCTTCATACAGTTTCTTTATACACAAAGGTTAAAAAAAGACAAACATCCCAAATTACGAAAATGTTGCTTGTGTCGTGATGGAGGACTTAGCCAGTCGAGGAATCGGTCCTGGATGCCTAGGTGGGACCCAAACACAACTCAGCCACTGACCGGTATCTTCCAGGAATGCAGTCCATGAGTATTATTCTCTTCTTTCCTAAGCAATACTAAGATCGATGGTGGGGGAGGGATGGGTTTAAACCCTCTGAACCCCGCCCTAGTTAACCGTGTTATCTCAAAATGTATACAAATATATTACAAAATCAGAAAGATAATTTGAACAAGCGCATCTTAAATCAAAAAATCTTTTTAATTTAAATTCCACACAACGCCCGGAGCCAGTGGATTTATGCATTCCCAATAAATTAGGGGATTCTGTGAGGCTGATGGGAGTGCATGTGAGAGATGAGTGTGCATGGGAAAGAGGAAAGTACTTGGCTACTCAGATTTGGTTATTAAACATGGCTAAGCCATTTCAAGCTTCATTCCGATTCTGAACGGTGGTCTTTCACTGGGATAAAACTGAGTTTCTACCACCCTGGCATTCAAGCACTATTCTACAAATTATTAATCTCTACAGTCAGGTAGATACAAAAACATCTGCGAATTTTTAAGAATGTTGGTTCATTCCTCTTTTGGCCGTTTGCCCATAAGTTGGAGACAAGCATACCCATTGTGTAGGTGTAGAGTGTAGGAGAAAAGGCCTATGATTATGAAAATATCAATTACCTCAATGTAGAACATTCTTGAGGTCTTCAATTTTAGTTGGTAGGATTCATCAGTCTTCTTGTAAATTGTGATTCTCTTATCTGACTCGCGGCCCTGGAAATAAAAAGATTCAAGGATCTGTCAAAAAAGGCTTTTCTGGAGATAAAATATAAAACTCAATTGATAAGTTTTGTAAAGGCACATCAATTTCAACTTTCTAAAATCTAATCAAATTTAGATTCCATTCAACTAGACAGGCAGGCTTGTTGAAACCATTTATGTATTGAGTTTTTCAGAGCAAAAAAGTTTCAAAGTAAGAAAGCAATCTCCTTCCCACTTCCTTCAAAGTCTTCTCTCTTAGAACAAATGGTGTTGGCATAAGTACGAGGGTTGTCCCAGAAGTACCCGACCTGACGTACTCTGGTGGTTATTAATTTTAAAAAAAATAATATTTCCCAATAAAATTTAAATGTTTTATTTTTTTTTTCATTATGAGTAATTTTAGTTGGAAAAAATGTAAGGTGAGCCATTTTTAAAACTTTTCGTGTTTGCATTCAAATTTTTTTATATTTATATCAAATTATAAAATTTTAAAGCGTATTTCGTCACCTTTCAAAAACAGTTTTTAGTCTTCGGATGCATTCAGAAATATTTAATTTATTTGGATTTTATTGAGAAGCGGAAATATTTTAACCTTCTGACAAAATAGGCCCGAGGTCTGAGGGATCAGAACAGATGGTGTGATAAGTAACAAAGGAAACACTTATATTTAAATATGTTTATAATCATCATCACTCTTGGCTTTACAACCCCTGGTGGGTCTTGGCCTCCTCAAGAGTCTTCCTCCACTCATCTCGCCTTTGTGCCAGATCTCTCCAGTTTAGAATCTCCTAGGTAGTAGATATATCATTTTTATAATACATAATCAAATATGTACTTACATACATGTGTACAATTATTGCAGTTGGAAACTGGTATATTTTGATGCTTTTAAAATCATTGAACAAATAATGATTTGAAGTGACGTTGGTTAAGAATTTGTTCATTAGTTACCTGTCCTTCTCCTGTTGAAACGAGGACATCCATAGCGTAGACGTCGTGTAGTTCAAAGGTGAACTTCTCATGCTCTTTTCTCTGGGCGTCTGTGGGATTCTGGATGATGGTCTTCTCGCCGTCGATCTTGTTCTGCTTCAGTTGGTGGGAGAGCATGCCCTCCACGGCCTTGCACTTGTAGGCCAGGGCCACTTTGTTCACTGTGTCGGTGACTGCATAGGTCTGGAATACACAAATACATCCCAATCTAAAACATTTATTTGACCACTGTCGGGTGGCTAAGTTGAAAAATGCGTTTGGTTCTCATTCAGGCGTCGTAGGTTCAATTACTCTCCTGAACAAGTCCTCCACCTTTTTTTAAAATTTTTCTTTATTCATTGCATATTATGGATACATTATTTATGGATTTTTCGACCACCATGCTAGGCTGATGCCCGTGTTATGGTGGTCGATGTATAAATCTTATTCAAAAATATAATCTATTGCATTGATTGTGTAGTATGAAAATGTGTAACAAATTTATATTTAATTTTGATGAATCTCAAGTGTTGAGATAAAATAAGGTCACAAATTCAACATTGCTCTATTGATATGAACTGTTCAACGAAAATTTTAAAAATCTCCCAAAAAATCACAACACTCTTCTGTTTTTCTGACCCTTGACTAAAATTGACCTGACTGAAGTATTTGATTCACTTGATCAAAAAATGTTGTTTTATAACTTACCTCATTTCCTGGCTTCAGCAGTCTCAAGGCGGCCTCACTGGCGAGGTGAGCGGCGAGGAGGACATCAGCCTGTCTGCCCGTGATCTTCTTCTTCTCCCCCTCGGGAGTGAGTCCGCCCACCACCACAGTGTGAGCTACCACAGCGATGAAGCCGTCTATGTGTGCACCCAAGTCACTGCAAACATCCATTACTTTATTTCTTCATGTTCTCCATAAGACAAGTTTAGACACACCAATATATTAGGGAGAAGATTACAAATATGAGGTACATGTGTAAGCATAAAAAAGCCATGGGGGGGGGGGGTTTTACTATTTTACGACATGCGTTAAAGGATAGTTGTTGAACGGTTGGTAAGTGACGTTGTCGATGGTCAATACAGAATTGTTAATCAGTTTGTCACTCTGTTGATTGGCGCATTCTCACCAGAAGTCCTCGCCTTCCAGAGCATAACAAAGCGCATAGGATCTCCAACGAGTATACTTTTAGGCACATATTATATGTTAACCTCTTTCAACAAAGATGGATAAAGTACACATAGTTCTACAGATTAACTTTAAAACTGTTTACCTAAAAATATATTTCGGCGGGCTTCTAAGGTGTTGAAATTAAGCATTCCTGTTAAGAACAAGGTTGGATTCAGAAATGGATAGTATGTATATTCCCTTATACTCAGGTAACGCATAAACGTCTTTTGTACTGATAAGTTTTTTAGATTTTCACGGCCAAAAGCATTTTTGTTGTTAGTTTTTGGGGTGTTATGCCGTGTTGCGCTACCTCCTACTATAGCCGACGTTTCGGACAGTGTTGCAGTGTCCATCATCAGGGCAGATCCAGTAGATCGTCGGATCTACTCTTTTGTACTCTTTCTATTTCTAGGATATCTTTTGTTCATGAACATATCAAGTTATATACGGGTTCAGATAATGTTTATTATACTCTAGGCGACTCGAGCTATGTACATTCTAGGTATTTGGAAGGAAGCTCTTAATGAAACAAGGAACCTTTGTCTTTTTTTAAATACTTGTATTAATTATAATGTAAATAATTGTATGCTAATATATCGACGGTCCCGAAGAACAATGTCGGATCTGACAAAAATTGAAAATCGTTCTGTTGGCTTATTTTGTTGATTTAAAAGTCCGTATTTTCGGATTTTTTAATGAGATGAAGTATCAAAGATAAAAACAACACTACATTTCTTGATACCAAAAACAGTAAACATGCAGAAACGATACTTTAAAAAGCTCCACTACAAAAATTAAAAATCGCACATCCAACATTGTTCTTCGGGTCCGTCGATATGGTCTCTGGGAATTCATTTTTAAGGAGGGAAAACTCTCATTTCTGTTTATCCGGTGTCAGTTTCACTGCTGAGATCGTCAGGATCATTTTCATTAGTGATTCAACAAAACTGCAATATATTTTTCAGCCAATAAGCACTATTTGACTTCACAGAAAAAAGTTAAAATTATGAAAAGTATTCCAAGAGCCGACAGCACAAGTTGGCAGTTTCAAATTGACTTTACAGTTATACAGAAAAGGGGCATGCGCATGCTGTACTACCTTCTATTGTAGAGAATTTAAAATGATTTTTAGTGTGATCTTATAAAAACAGCATTACTACAGGCTCAATTGGTATAGACTATTTGTTGTCCGTTATAATTTTTAGGTAAAAATGTAAAAGTCCGCTTCACAGATAATATGGAATATTCCTTGTCAAAGTTCAATACACGGATAATATGGAATATTCCTTTTTTAATTAATAGACAATAAAAAAATATGACATTTGTCAGAAGTACCAACCTTATAAAATAAAATGTTGTCAAAATTAAAACAAAAGTACCTAATTCGAATTATTCCCAGTACTACCGGTACTGGGTTTAGGTTCAAGCTGCGGAAACTGCATGTCATCATCATTTAGATATACATCCCAGGTTTTTAATGGTTCATACTGCAGTCTAGTGTATGTGTAATTATTCTAATACCTTTCTTTCCAAGTTCTTCTGTTATTACAGGTTCAAACTTGTCAATAATGCATTCACTTCATAACCAAAGAGATATACACATAGAGGAGCTGCGCCTTACAAATATTTTCAAAATTCGTGTTCGTATCAAGCTGGCGGAATTCGGCAATTTCCGTCTTCTACCGAACTAAAACATGTGATTGCAAAGCAGGGGTTTACAGACTTTTCAAGTAGAGGGCCGCATACTTTATATTTAGGTGTATTCTGAAGGCACAACAAAGATTCTACTTCAGTTATATTAAATTCCTTCAATACGTCATAATATAAAAAAGAGCGGTGGTTGTCCTAGTTTTGCATATCTCATACACACAAAACTGAAGTAAAGTAATGTAATCCAATATCAAAACGAATAGACGACGTTGCCGAATACATTATAATTTACGAAACAAAAACTTAGAGCAAGGTTAAATAACACTAATTTAACGGATTGGTTTGTTCAGTACTAACTGGAGACATCCCGGTGCACCGCGTCGAAAGGCTCGGTATTCAGACTGCCGTTTCTCTTAGCCAAGCCCATTATTTGATCCCTTCCCACATGTTTTCTTAAAGACGTTGGCAATTCAGATGTGTTTAGTTAGAAGCGACAGTACTTGATGTTTTAAAATATTATTAAAAATTAACAATGTTTTATAAATTTATGCAAAAAAACAACAATTTTACCAAAAACTTTAATAAAATAAAAGCCTATTCACCTGTGAAAAGTTATTCCGTTGATTTTGCCACTGTTTTTGGCATTGTTTTTGCAGTAACGTAGAACACAATACAGAGGCATTTTGGTATGTCACACGTCAACCGGATACGATGGTTTTTGACCAGGGATGTGATGCCCAAAAAAATTATTTTCCTAGATTTCGAAGTGAAATTTCTCTAAATTTCGGGGGTACTACCTTGGCAAAATCAAAACCCGCGTCGGGGGGGTGGTTTAAATTTCTTGTCCTAAACATAGATAAAAATGTAACTTGAAACCTAAATTATTTTTTTTTTTTTAGAAGTCCCCATTTATCTTTTTAGGTACATGATATTTAACAATATTTAAGATTCATGGGAATTCAAAAAAAAAAATACGACTAGCAATACCAGTAATATTGTCATATGAATTTTTGGTAAATGTTCCGCTATTGAGTCCACGCTCAAAACACACTTTAAAAAATTAAATTAAACTGTACTAGGTAGATAATAGTTACTAATAAGTAATTCAGTCCGAAATTTAAAAATGCGAAATGTAATTTTTCAAGGACCGCCATCTTTTTAAATAGAAGGCCATTCTTGTGCCGTGTGAAACTGCAATATGCAAATTGTAAATCACACTACCAACCTAAAAATTCAAAAACATTTGTTTCAAATAACATAATAACAATTAATTGTTGTAAAATAACCTGCCAAGAAAAACATCCCAGTTTTCAAGTAGTTTAGCGGCTTTGTGTAACATGGTTTGTGATACAAAAGAAAGTGCCCCTTTATACCGCCTGCTAGCGTCAGGCAAGAAAAACATCCCAGTTTTCAAGTAGTTTAGCGGCTACGCTAGGTTTGTGTAACATGGTTTGTGATACAAAAGAAAGTGCCCCTTTATACCGCCTGCTCGCGTCAAGGCAAGAAAAACATCCCAGTTTTCAAGTAGTTTAGCGGCTACGCTAGGTTTGTGTAACATGGTTTGTGATACAAAAGAAAGTGCCCCTTTATACCGCCTGCTCGCGTCAAGGCAAGAAAAACATCCCAGTTTTCAAGTAGTTTAGCGGCTACGCTAGGTTTGTGTAACATGGTTTGTGATACAAAAGAAAGTGACATTTCTTTCCATGTTCTTCTGTTATAAATACAGGTACAAACTTGTCTATAATACTAATCCTACTTGCAGTACAAACCTTTCAAAACTTGGGTGTTATTGAAAAGAAAAACGCGTGCGTGTTCTTTATAATTACATACGTAATTTGGCAAATCAGATACTTTCGTAATAATATCGTCTATGTATCGCTTCTAGCTAATCGCTTCGTGAATGCTTTTTTTTTTTTTTAGGTTGGCTCATTTGCAAATTGCATGTAAAACATGTTTCACATGGAACAGTTGTGGGTGGTTTGGTATATTTTCACATTTCATATAGGCCATGTGTCTCGCGTCATGCACGCGTAATAAATAGGTGATGATTTTTTGAATTTGCGAAACCTAACAAAATAATGATTAATACACATTATTTATCATTTTCGAAGATTGAAATTCGTACTTATTATTGTGTAACTGAAAGAGAATGAGTTTTCCTTTTAAAAGTGCATATTTCATCGTCTTAATTAATAACATGGGGGTCCTTGAAAAATGACATTTCGCATTTTTAAAGTTAACAAAATAATCATTAAAATGCAATATTTTTAAATTTCGGTTACTGAATTACTTATTAGTAACTATTATCTACCTAGTACAGTTTATTTTAATTTTTTAAAGTGTGTTTTGAGCGTGGACTCAATAGCGGAACATTTAGCGATTTTTTTTTTGCCAGAGTTCAAAATTTCCCTAGATTTTGTGCTGATTTCCCTTTTCCCTAAAATTATTTTTCTCCCTAGACATCATATCAGTGTTTTTGACTCACTAAATGCGTGAAATAGAGAAATGGAGGGGCCCGCACGAGAATGCAAGCCGCGGTTTTAATATCCCTGTGAAATACCGTTAAACCACGTGTTGTTTGTTTGAATAGTGCAGTCGGAAAGGAATTCTAACTGAAGCCACCGCGTCGAAAGGCTCGGCCGTCAGACCGTCCTTTCCTTTTACTCAAGCCCATGGTTTCATCCTTTTCCATCCTACTTTGATACGTCACACGCCAGCCACGCTCGACGGTTGTAGAACTACTAATATGAAATGGAGGTTGCAACCTACGATTCCGTTGAACCAATTTATTCACTAAATGTCTCATCTATGTGTATAATCTTTGTTTATGACTTGATTAGATTTTTGTTTTATACGGCAATAATAATTTTTTCTATGATTGGCAGCATTGATTGTCTACGAAATGTAATATGATTATGGCGTAGTAGTTCATAATCCAGGGCCGTATTATCCATAAAGCAGTGTAGGCAACTGCGTAGGGGCCCAGTATCGGCTAGGAGCCCCTAGGGTAAAGGGGCCCCGTGATGTACATTGCCTAGGGGCTCCGACATGTTAAATCCAGTCCTGCATATATCGCGTAAGAGAATTAATTTTAACAAAATTAAAATGTGAAATGCATATTTTTTTGTCTCCCCTGACATAAATACTTGTTCATACAACTGTTCGAATAGAAATATTCCGTATTAATTGAGAAGCGGAGTAAGACAAGTTTAATAATTTTTACTCAACTTGTAAACATTTCAATGTTCGCAACGTATGCTTGTATAAAAGAGTAAATAAATAAACTTTAATCATTTGCCTAAATAATAAAATTGCGCAATATTTTTGTAAGATTGTGAAATGTCAGATAATATTACTACAAGCTTGCAATAACAAAACTTTAACCCTTCGAATAATAAGAAAATAATATCTGTAACCTTTTGCCTGTCAAGGTTCGCGCGCAAAATTCCTGGTTCTTGCCATGCATCTTAAATTTTCCTATTTATGGGTTATTTTTTAACCCTTTTGCAAAAACAAAAATTGTTCTAAAATCTAGATAAAATAATCTTTCCGATGTGTTTATTAGAAATCAACTTTTTTTTTTCTAAATATTAAAATTTTGATATTGGAAATGTAAATTAGCTAAAAAATGCATACCTGCGAATATTGGAATTAAAGTACTTAAAATAGAATAAACTTAAAATTTTAAATACAGATTCCTTTATTTAACAAAATTTTTAATAAAACTGTCACCTCACTTTTTATCACTTTCATACAATTTTATTTTAAAATTAAATGTTTGTTACGTAAAAAATTGGCTAGAAATAAAACCGTCACTTATGATCGGGTTTGTAAAATATCTCAACAACATAGCTCATATAATCCTAATACAATGAGAAGCATTATTTCTTTGGCTCTCTAACATAAAAGAAATCACAAATATTCGCATGACAGGAAGAGAGATATATAACTTTTAATAATGCACGGTCGCTCTGGGACAATCTGGGTCTCTTGTTATTATAACGGCATATGATGTTTTGGGACAACTTGGGTCTCCTGTGATTAGAAGGGTTAATGCAAAAAATAATGTTTTCTTGATCGCCGATGCAAAATTTCGGCCACGTGATTCTATTTTCGTAATAACTTTTGTGCAAAATTATGTTTTTTTGTAAATCGTACTTCTTACCAGAAAATGTGTTTAAATATTTATAAAAATAGTACCTATATAATCTACCATAAGCAGTTTCCCAGAATAGCTAGCTGTGTTTAATTTGAGAGGCGGGTCGCTCTGGGAACCATTTATTGGATAATCAACACCCCTCATAGTTATTCCAAATGGTTCGATATGTTTAATGACTTAGCAGGTGTGCCCGAGTTCATGAGGTGAGGTTTGCGTAGGTCTTGGCGGCCAATGCGTTGGCCGAACAAAAACCATTCTCATTGTAAAATAATATAAAAATTATAATACTCACACTTTAGCTAGATCTCCTTCTTTCAATATGTAATCTGCTTCACTGGGGATAGGTGAAAAGTGGCAGATACAATTATTAACAGATATGCAAGTGGGGAATGCAATTCCCTTCTTCATTTCCTTCTCTTTTTTGAAGACATTGGATGTTTCTTCTGTAATTAAACCATCTCCATACTCGCAAATTTCTCTCACCGAAGCATCGACTACGCATTTTTCTAATACTAGCTTCAAAACACCTGAAATACATTAGAAAAATTAGCATTTTTAATCAAGCACACATTCATTGATAAGCAGAAGTACTTGATCTGAACATACTTATTTAACCAAATTACGAACTTGGTACGTCATCAATGTTTTGACAGGTTAATTGCTAGGGACCTAAATTCAGGTATTTGGATAGTTATTCCATTGTGCAGAATGACAGAATCGATGCCAAATTTATTTACCGCCTATTCTCGCCGCTAATTTCTGCATCAGAACTGTGTTGATGCCAGTTTATTTATATCAATTGAATCATTATAATGTTTTAGCTATGTGTAAAGTATTTTAGAGACCGTCATGATCATATGTATTTGCATTTATACGGATCGGCATTGTAAATGCCCACATGGCAGGAGAAGCGGATACCCATATGGGGTTAACGGAAGCATCGAACAAAAAACAACAAAGGTGAATGAAGAGTACACCGATGGGCATGTTAATATTCGTAACTTACGATTAACCATGTCGCCAGCCATTTTATACTTGGTAACCACCAAGGGCTCGGCGGTGGTTTTTTCCACATCTTTTTCGTCAGCCATATCTGCAGCACAAGATTACCAAACTTTGAAGTTATCACGTGACGTCTCGGAAATGATGGCGGATACCGCCTTGCTCGTAATAGTTACCAACCGAAAAATTTGACAATAACAATAAAACAGACGCCAACACTTTTTTTGAGATTTGGAATCACATAAATAATGATTCCGCCATAGACGAGATCACGTCTTTTGACCTAGTTACGTCCAATGTCCATGGTCTTGAAAAATCTTTATTGCCTTTTTGCGGCAATTTCAAATCACAATCGTGGGATTATAATACCAAACTGACTATTTCCAAAACGGGCGAAATTGAGTTACATAAGCAGTCAGACTATTTCGAGGACAAGTAATCCAATGGCATCATTATTTTTACGATAAAATGACGAAATCCTCCTCATTTTTCAACTTTAAAATCACCTTTTTCTGCCAAACTACCTATTTCCAGCTAAAAAATAAGTACCTTTTTCTGCAAGTGACTAATTCCATGTTATGGCAAAGTGCAATATTTCCAATTCAAATATTAGAGTGGCAACATTTTTTTCTGCAAAACACACTATTTTGTCAATGATTGATATAATCTCAAAATTATTGTGGAAAACAATCAAAACTACTGTGGGTGTTTCCTCAACATAACAATGCTACGCCTACATTTGTAGGGGTGACGAGAAAAATAAAATGTTTTTAAAATTTGCATTTCTGAGCAACCGGCCACTAATCATGTGAAACCTGCGAAGCGAGCAGACGTGATGGTACCCGACGATGCTAAAAGTTTTTACAATGATGTGATTACAGAAAATATTCAAGAAACATTTATATATATATATACATAGATGAGACAGACAGAGAAAGTAGGATGAAACCATGAGCTTGAGTAAAAGGAAAGGACGGTCTGACGGCCGAGCCTTTCAACGCGGTGGCTTCAGTTAGAATTCACTTGTTCGTGCATGATTTGAACACGAATCTCGGAGAATTATGTACGGGATAGCGCCTCTATAGTATATCTCTATGTCAAGAAAGTAGGTATTGAGGAAAGTTGTCAAGAAAATATTGAGTATAATGAAGACTCCGACCATGAAACACGATATGATTTGAGATTTTCACGGCCAAAAGTAATTTTATATTTGGTTTTTAGGTTATTATGCCATGACGTGTAGGGTTTCCTCCTTCTGTAGCCAACGTTTCGGACAGCGTTACCGTGTCCATCACCAGGGCAGATGTGCCTCGTCTTGAAAATCCAATACCTTTTTTGTGTTTCTTACTTTTTTATATACTTGTTCCATAAAATGTCTTGTTTTTATTATTTTTCTTTAAATAAAGCAAAAATGTTTATTATGTTTTACTTCAAAGCGCACTATTTGCAGGAGATAGTCATGTTTGTAAAAAAAATATTTTCAAATATTAATTTGAAATATTACTCATCGACTCAGGAGTCTATAAATCACAGAAATGGTATAAAATATTTTTAATTATCATTTAAAAAAAAAAAATGTCTATTATGCTTGCGAGAGTCAGTACTGTTTTTTGCCTCTACTGAAAAGTTCAGTTATTGGAAAAAGTCAGTTTTGCATTATAACCCCACAATTTGAGTACTACGGATTGAGTAATAAATTGTTTCTGCAAAATTGCCAATATTCATTAGCTCAATAACTTCACTGCAAAGCGATGATTTCTATTTATTATGACTATTTAACAGAAAAGAAAGAGGCTAGTAAAAGTTTTATGCACACAATTAATAATATTGAAAACATTTATAGATTGATGATTGGAAATAACATTTTTTGTATGAACAATAATTTATGTAAGGGTGCCACCCTTGCTAGCCACGCCACTGGGTACAGCGTCCTTGAGGTGATTTTTCACAAAAATGGCATTGTACAAATTATCCAAAAAATTATTATTATTTATTATAGTCCCAGAGAGCTTGTGCGAACGCCATCATCGATGATCGTCCTCTTCCTTCTCAAGAGTCTGGTGTGAAAAAGGAAAAGATACTAGAATGATGACATCATGTACAACCTCTCCCCGGGATTAGTATATTGATGATTTCTAACAGTCAGTTGTTTCCAACTTTTCGATCGACCAAACCGAGCCGCCGATCAGCTAAATTATTTGTTTAGTAATGCTCGATTCTACTGTTGGTTGGAGAGTTGTGTTGGGAAAAGCGTATTTGTGCATTTGAGAAGTGTTGAGCCAAAATTTCGGTGATCGCATTGCATTGGGAACGATGACGGTAAATGTCAACGAAATAACTAATTACGAAAATAAAAATAAATATTTTTTATAAAAATTACTGCCTTTTTATTCCATTACATATTGAACATTTATAAATAATACAGATTAATGACTGAATTCAAGATAAAAAAAATAATTGTGCTTATATGGAATTGAGTACACATTACATAAACATATTTTACGTCATTTCGATTTCATTCTCCACATTCTTGTATTTAATCTTTAGAGTTAGGGTGTTGGGCGTGGTGACATCTGCAACTAGTATTTCTGACTCGTCCGCAATTCCTAGTTCAAACAATGTTTTGTTTAAGTTGTCTCTTGTTCTTTCCTCAATACTGGAAACCGTTGACATGTAGAGGGTTTTGTTCTTGCCGTTAATAGATGTGGTGAGACCTGAAATATAGAGAAAAAATTTATACAAATTATTTAAAAAATTATTACAGCACAGTCGGCAACTATTGTCTTATTAGGTAGTGGCCAAATTCTTGCAAAAGTAATACAAAATCATCAAACATCATCATCAAACAGTATTAATAGGCTAGAGACTGTCCGGTTGAAATTTAAGAATCCAACTAAGAATGCAACTCTGACGCCGCACCTTATGCAAAACCGTTTTCTTATGTGAAGTTTGTATACAAATGTACTTTTGTAATAGAACCGGACTAAAGCAACGCTAAAAGATGGTGCCATTATGTTAACAGCTTGCGTGATTAGCATCGCTTGGCAGGCGTAAGTACTACGGATTTGTAATTTCGTGTATCTTTCCAGATATGGAAAGATTGAGGATGATATGATTATTATTGTAACTGGCAGTTGTGAATAATAATACCATGCGGCTATATATTACATATGGCGTCATTGCCTGTCGCGGTTACTTTGTTCCGTTGACTAGCTTTCACTGGATCCCATTGGATTCGAGGAACCAGCTATTTTTGGAACCAGTTCCTTTCGGATTTATAAAATGGTCACCAACACTCAAACTGGGCGAAGCCGCACCAAAAGCCTGCTAGTAAACAAATTTTTCTTTTAATATCTTATTTATACACATATATATGCTATTCAGTCGGCTTTCCAAAGTAGCTAGGAAATGTTAAGATGTTCATTATAAAGAAATTAGCAAATTAGAAATCGACAAAAATTTGAATTTATGTTAGGGTAGCAGAGTTGTATTCATAGCAACAATTGAATCTCAGATTTCATAAAACTCTTGCAAGAATTAAGTTGCTAGTGTTTGTTATGATAAAAGAAATAAACGTACCTGGAGTTTTCATTTGATATTCGTGTCCCTCGCACAGCATTTCAATGAAATCTTTCAGCTTCATTTTATGGGGGTCTTCCAGATAGATTGTTTTAGGAACCGTGCAGCAGGCCAGGCAATCTGACTTCTTTTCGGCTTCGTATGTGTATGTGTATATTCCATCCACATCATTGAATACCATGTAATTGTTGAGATTCACACAGCAAGAGGTGGCCAGCTTGAAAATCTATAAGAAAAAAGTAAAAATAACAACTTTGGAAGCAAAATAAACGGTTGCATCAGTTTCAGTAATCAATGAAAGTAATCAAGTTTTCAGATTCAAGAATCAGAAATCAAAAAAAAAATCATAATTTATGTCAATATGCCACATTGTGGAAGATATTTAGCTCATGCCAATTGTAATTATGATTGTAGATATATCAATTGGTATGTTATTACGATAAAAGAAAATTATTATTTTTAATTGATACACTAACTAGATTCTTTCAATGTAGATGAGTATTTCAGGCTGATAATTATTGATTATAATATTTGTTATCTACCCTTTGTGCTATGCATAAAAATCTTGTTTAAACGTTAGTGTATCAATTAAAAATAATAATTAATATTTGACAAGTTAAAGTATTTCAGCAATAAATGCAGACATAATTAGTCTCGACGCCACCTAGCAGGAGATTTAGTACTTAACAATGCCTCTCTCACAAAAATAAAGTTGGTTGTTTTCAGTTGGAAAAATGTAATAATAAGTAATTGTCGAATGAAACACTAGTATATATTGAATTATTTGGCGGGTATTAGATAAGCCGCCATAGCTGCTCAGTGGTCAGAGCAGCTGACCGGCAATCAGAGGGACACGTGTTCAATTCCCGTTGGCGGCCAGTATCTTTTCTCGGAAGATTTTTTCAATGTAGATGAGTGTTTCAGGCTGATAATTATTGATTATAATATTTGATAAAAGAAAAGATTTGGAAAATTTCTTTTCTGGAAAGGTCATAAGAGTGTAAATAAAATGGTCTCTAATAATCTTAACTGAAAAGCAAGCACAACGAACTGAAGTAGTAAAATTAAAGCTCTAATGTCATGAGATTTGCAAAGCATTTTCATAAAACAATTCCGACTAACTAAACGTATAAATTTGAGGTTATTCACTCACTTCTGTGGTACAGGTTGCCGCTATCACAGCATTTGTGCTGGCGACAGCTGGGATAATATTCTTCACTACTCCTTGCGTCAGTCTATACGTCAGACCATGAATATTGAACTGGCTAGCTCTGTCCTGGGACTTCTCGTAGATCCAGTTCACGTGTTGAGGATCGTCTCCATCTATGGCTGTGCCCCAGGGGTTTTCCTTCGCCCATTGGATGACTTTGACGTATTCAATGCAGTGTTCAGGTAATCTGTTGGATTTATTTATTATTTATTAAATGCCTGTAGAGCTTTTAAATACACAATAATATGGTAAAAATAGTATAAAATTAAATAAATATTAGATACATTCAGAACTAAACATATTTTTGGGTCAACAAAGGAGGTGGATGTTTGAATATGTCGATAAGGTCTGTGGCGTGAAGACGCGCAAGTTGTGAGTTATATGAATACATAGTTCGTGTGGTGGCTTTCATGGCGGTACAGATGGTGGAGTCAAGTAGATCTAACAGGGACGTGAATATTTATAGCACTTAATATTTGAGGGCGGTAAATCAAGTAATTTAAATGGTTACATTGTAATAAAAAAAAAAAAAATACAGTCAATTCTGTTTATTTGGTACACCGGTTTATCGGGACAGCCGGTTACTTGGGACAGAACTCAAGCAACAGAAACCAATAAAGAAACTGATACCAATTTACTTTGGTTATCTGGGACACCATTCTGCTTAATTGGGAAAAATTCCCATCTGATGTCGATGCTAAACTGTCTCAATAAACGAATTTTAGTTAACCGTTTCTGTGCCAAGAGCGAGATTTCTCGCATCCTTGGTCGTGTCCAGCAGGCCGGCTATAGAAAAATAGCGAGTTTACTCGCTCTTCTTTGAGCCTCTGTATCATACATATGTCCCGTTTTTGATTTTTTTTTTTTTTTTTTAAATTTTTTTATTTTGATTTTTTTTTATTAAAAGTTCACGGCTTGCTGTACACAACTACACTTCTACCTACTGGCATTTAAAAGGTTAAAAATGTGTTTTTGTGTTTTTCCACTCTCCTTGCAAAATTAAATTTTTTACACATTGGAGATATTACGCCCCCCGTGATGACATTTGTACCTACGGTTAGTAATTAATTATAATTATTTTTCTGCAATTAAATATTTTTTTCAAAAATTTAATAAAGTTTATAAACACATTCGAGAGAACTTGAATAAATGTAATATGGATACATATAAAAAGCTCAATAAATAAATAAAAAATTTCCCTCCCTTAAACTTGGCTTATTTAGGAATCAACTGTAATAATTAATAATAATTCTGGATGTATGACATATTTTGTGTGAATTAGTTCTAGGATAATAATTCATATTTAATAATAAGTAGGTAAATATAAATGAACACAAAAGTGATAATGCCTAGAATGAGTGGTCTTCTTGCTCCCTAAATTAAGGAATATAGGATAAAGATAATTAAGTTTATTTATCTAGTGATTGAAACATTAGTAAATTAGGTAAAATATTAATTTTATCGGCCTATTTAAAAATAAACAATAAATCCAACAATGGATAATATATTTAATAACATTTCTAAAGACTTTGCTCGACAATCCTAAATTTATAAGAGAAAGATTCAAAGCACTTTATTTGATAGTTTTGTCATAAATTATTTCAAAAATTTAAAAAGTAGTTAGGCATTCATGTAAATAATTATAAATAAAATATACATACATATTATGTTTTCAGGATAATCGAAGATAAAAAATTTATATAAAAGTACATATCGTCGTTCGTCGTGCAATACTGCGATTGTGACGTGAAATAAATTGTTCACGGGAGAGAAAAAACCCGCGACATATGCAGTACTCTCCTATAAAGCACATTTTAACAAATATTCGGGATTCTGAAGATCCTGAATTCGGGAAACCTCACAAGAGTCACCCCACTTGGAGTGACCTATGGCAGAGGTGTTGGTTGTCTAATAAATGGTTCCCGGAGCGGCGGTGGCCATAGCCGCCTCCCAAATTGAAAGGCATTAAAACATTACTATGGGAAGATTTTAGGAAGACGAGGTAAGAGGGGATGCAGCACAGCTTCTCCAGATACCAAAATGGAAGTCAGCCGCTGAGGACAGGAGGAGTTGGAGGCTACTGTTGCAGGAGGCCAAAGCTCGATATGGGCTGTAGCGCCATCGAAGAAGAAGAAAACATTACTTTTGCACAAGGAATATTGCAGTAATATAAGTACCTCGGGGTGTTGGCAATAGTGCACAGTGGATATGTAATCTGCGGCGGGTACAGATCCAGGGTACATTCTATGCACGCGCTCATTCCCGGCAGAATTACACGCGCATTGCCTTTGAATCCTTCTGTTCCACCGTCAATTAGTGGGATTACACTGCTCTGATCTAGCGTGCCTGGAAAGATTTTTTTTTAATTTTTAGAAAATAGAATTTATGCTTGCTAAGTAGCTTGTCAATACACTACACTACACTACAAGTAACTACGAATACAACATTTGGACAAAATAGCTTTTTTTACTACGGTACTAAACTATACCACAAAATTCCACTCTCATTAAAAAATCACAACAACATTATAAGATTCAAATCTCAAATAAAAAGCTGGACACAAAACGTGGGAGATCAAAAATATAAAATATACTGACACCAAATACAGACTGCACTAAAATATATTTATAATTATGGGTGACCCGACAGTTGATCCCCTGACAGTTGGTCCCAAAAAATTATAATTACATATTATAAAATTATAATTTTTTTATCATTATTTACCAATTTCAAACCTAAAATCGACATCAAAAATACGAAAAGAAAATTGAAATTCAAATAGATGTATTTAATAAGGAAGATAAAGATTACCATCATCATTATAGTTGAGTAATGATACAAGCATGCCGTTGAGCCAGCGCCTTGCGATGATGGAGTCCAGTCCACAAGCCACCATGTGGAACTGGTGGTAGAAGGCTTCATCCTTATCCTGGATCGGACAGTGATGAGGAACAACATTGCAACCGGGAACTCTGGAAGAGTAACTTTACATTAGAATTCTTTAGCTAAATACGTTAAATAATATTAACTTCCTCCTAAGTCGCTCCTTTGATTTTAAGGATCTTAGGCCTCACTAAAATATCCCTGATGAACTAGGCCAGCCGAGCTATTCCCTAATTTTTGTGAGATCAATAACGTCCGAGATCTCCTGTCAAATGAGTGTCAGATTGTAAAGTTGGCAACGCTGGCTGTCATAGCTGTCACATATTTTATGAATGCGTGATTATTTATTTTACGTTTTTAATTGCATACTGTGGTAATTTGCACGACAAAGTTATTAAATAAAAAAAGCAACGGGTGGAGCTGTCGAATATTCGAATTTCATACTGACGTTTAGCTGTCATCTAGTTTACTGACATACATTCAAGTAATACAAGTTTGAAGTTCTTAAGACACTATTGCGACGATTGTACTTCGCCTGTGGTTAGATTTCTTCTAAATAAAGTGTTTTTCCGGCATTATCTGCCACTAACAATTATACATTCAGCCAGGGCTGGGCAGTATTTGAATTACTTGTAATTGAAATACGTATTTGAAATACAAATACATATTTTGTATTTGTATTTCAATTACTTCCTAAAAATGTATTTTGTAATTGGTATTTCAATTACCCGATGCTGAGGTATTTTGTAATTTGTATTTCAAATACTTTTTTGAATTATGGCTTCAAAATACATTTTCAAATACATTTGGCGATCTTAGTAATGATAATGAAAAATAAACTGACGTAGATAATAGGTACATAGACTAAAAATGTTAGAATCCTGCGCAATATATTAGAGTAAGTTGGCAACACTATTTGTATCGTATTATATTATTAGTGTCTGACCGAAACAGGACTTTCTACCGAAACCGAAACCGAATCTTCGGTATCTGTCTCAGTTTTGGCCGAAACCGATTCTTTTATAGCTAACTATTGTATACTGAATTTTGGCTTATTTTTACAGACACGTGTTAAATGAAATAAAAAAAAACAATTATTGAAGTACATGTAAAAAATTATTATTTATTTTTTTGATATCACCGCTATAAAACAAACAAACTACTTCTTGGAACAAAAAATTGACAATAATCAACACTCACATTATAAAGGAAGGACCTCATTAATTGAGTATTTTAATTGCGTTTACAATCACAATATTCTTAATGAACATGTTAAATGAAATAAAGAAAACAAAAATTGAAGAATATTAGTTCCACATAGGAGGCCCTGAGGAAAATAGTTTCCCTCGTGGCCTATGTCATCTAAGGGGATGCTGTGTGTAGGGTTTTTTAAGGAAAGGAAGGAGAGGCAGTTCTGAGAAGGAAATAGGTATGAATCATGGGTAGGAATCGGGGGGTCAGTGTATCTAGGCATAACGGACGTATGAATCCATCTCTCCAACCGCGGTGCAAGGCGATAGGTCGAGAGATTCCAACTGGAGATGGTAAAAGACCTCCCTCAACCAGTCTTTCTCGATCCTGCACACCACGTAGCAGGCAGACAGACGCGTTAGCCCCCAAGACCTGGACAAACTTCACCCCATGAACCCGGGCACGCCTACAAAGACACCAAACGTATCGAACCACTTAAGGTGTCCTATGGAAGAAGTGTTAGTTATGCAATAAATGGTTCCTGTGGCGGCGGTACCCTTACCCGCCTCCCAATTTGGGCGGCGGGTATTATTACCGGTACATTAATGTTATAAAACAAATAAAAAATTAAAAAATCAACCAACATTTTAACTACTTATTAGAACAAAAATTTGGCGAACGAGCCACGAACTCACCCGATGTCAGCCGGACGACGCGCGATATTTCACGAACGCAGAGTTTCGGTGCGGCTTTCTGCCGAAACCGAAACTGATGCCGAAACTAGATTTTTTTGCCAAAACTTGCCGAAACCGAACCTTCAGCCGGTCACTATATATTATACTTGTCATTGCTTTGTACTGTACATTTTTGTGTCAGAGTATTAGATCAAGCACTATGAGAATAATTTGCTGAATACTAAATTATTTTAAAGTTATTTACAGTAGAGCGCATTTGAAGTGAAATAATACAAAACTGCGCTATGCAAATGTCTTGTTATTAAAATAATAATTATCTAACACCTGGGAAGTGGGTAGCGAAGGGGGGGGCGGTCCGACGGACCCGACCGAGTGTCACCCCTCAAAAGCACAATTCTCTAGCCACCAACCCCCCCCCCCCCCCCCTCCCTGGATGGAGCAATTTTTGATGAAGTCAATGGGGGGGGGGGGGTCGTTACCCGCCCTATCCGCCCCGGGTGCCACCCATGCTAGCTACGCCACTGCACCTTTGTCCTATACCAAAAAACTTTACAAGTGGAGCGAGGATGAGATGTGTCTTCTAAGCAATATAATTGGTCAATTTTTGCACGTCTCTGTTTCACTCTGCTCACTTGCTCAGCTTTGCTTTTATGGAAAAGCACCCTAACACCCGTATTCAGAGTCGATCCTTAAAAGTCAAGTGTCGGCCTTACCTTAGCAAAGGTAAGTAACGTCCCCGACCGGCTTTTATACATCTAAAGTCATCCCGTCATAAGGTTTAATTTTAGGTTAACATCATGTTTTCAAAATAAGTATGCATTCTTTCATTCTTTGTCGATTTCAAATCAGTATAGACATAATGTAAATAACAAGTTTCATCATAGCTTCATCACAAAATGCAATATTTTCGTTTCACAAAAGTAGAACAGAATTTTACAATAGATATCTACTAAAAAGACGCATTTACCTGATAACAGGAGGTATGGGCAAGCCTCTATTATTTACTAAAGTGTAATTTGGAAATAATAGAGGAATTAATAAATGCATTACAGTTGTTTTCTCCAACCGATATCGCTCCTTAAATTGGCGGTCACTTGGCAAGTTAAAGGTACCTATCCCACCAACCTCGAGTTTTGACAGCTATAAGTCAAAGTAAGCAAGAATGCGCGTGCGCAGTGTCGTAGAGACTTCCAGACGTCAGTTTCTGAATACAAAAAATGTGCCGAATGTGGCCGCATATGCTTGAAATATGGTCACCCGGATGACAATCGGCACTCGGAAGGTAGCTTCCTTACTATGTGACGTCACACCGACCTTAGGTGTGTCTCTGAATACAAAACGGTGTTTCTTAAAGGAAAGGAAGGCTCCTTGAACTAAAGGATCGACTCTGAATACGGGTGTTAGATAAGTACACTTACGACAATTTATTGCAACAAAGGTTCTACCAAAACCAAATGTATTTTGTAATTTGTATTTTAAATAAAAAAATGGTTAAAATACTGTATTTTGTATTTTGTATTTCAAATACACCACTTCAAAGTATTTCGTATTTTAAATACATGCGAAAAAGTATTTTGTAATTTGTATTTCAATTACAGCAAAGCATGTATTTTGCCCAGCCCTGCATTCAGCAACTTAAGAGAATAAACAAACTTGATTCTCTCAAACAAATACGAGTGAAATATAATTTGATTAATTTTGATAAACTAAGTAATTCATTCAGAAATTTCGCAAATGTCAAATCCACGGTATACAACTTTAAACATACTTTAAGCGAATAAATAATCATGTATATTTACAGTATTTCGTGTTTAAAACTATTTAAAAATGGCGAAGCTGGCTGATATCCATGGAAAAAGCAAATAACAGCCATAGAAAATCACCCATATCTGAGTTTATGACAGGCAGCGTTGCCAACTCTACCACCCAAATCTGACACTCATTTGACAGGAGATCTCGCACGTTATCTTAAGAACTCACAAAAATTAAGGAATAGCTCGGCAGGGGTGCTCAAACTTGAACTGCTGGCGATCTACCTCAAAATTATTAGACTCCGATCGATCGACTCGACAGGCTGCAAGTATGTGTGATGCAGGATTGTCATCTAGATATCCAAGGGGGGGGGGGGGGGTAGAAATCCTTTTTTTATTGCGATTTATTACACGTGACGAATATTCTTCCAATAAAAATCATGCTCATAAATTCTACTACAAATTTATAACTGCTCTCGGAAATCAAGAATGGTATACATGTAATAGGCATTCATCACCCAAGGCAGGTTTACATTTAAGATCGCTTGTGCGTAGGAGTCCCGAAATAATAATTACACACAAGAACAGTCAATTTCTCAGAATTTTCCAGCATATGGCATGCAACTCAAATGCAAAGATTCACTTGGTACACGATGAATCGGCAACTTGTTATTTAATTTATCTTTATATTGTGAACACAAAACTGGTTTAAATTAAATCTGTATGCGGTGAATTAAAATTACACTCAGAACATAAAAATTGTTTCTCTTTGATCTGGAAGCACATACATAGTCTGCATTCTGCAACTTGAATTTTGTAACTGTACTTCATAAAAGAGAATGTTTTCCTTCGAAATGTGTCAGCAGATGAATCCACTACTCGAATTTTACATTGTGAAAACAAAACTGGTATAAATTAAATTTGTATGCGGCGAATTAAAACTACACTCAGAACATGAAAATGTTTATTTTAATTCTGGCAGCACATGCATAGTCTGCAACAACAAAATGTTATAACTGCACTTTGAATAAGATAATGTTTTCCTTCGAAATATATCAGCAGATGAATCCACAACTGGAATTTTACATTCTGAACACAAAACTGGTTTAAATAAAGAGTGCATCTACTTACCGAACTCATTTTGTATTATTTATTAATAAACTTCGTATCGCCTTCAAGTTATAACTCGGACTGACCGACTCATAAATAAACTAAACCACATAGTAGAAACTAGATCGATAACTTCGGGCATTTGAAGGGGGCAATTTTTGACAATATTTCACCACGAATATGCAATAATTTGACGATTTTTTTTCTGTGGGGACATGTCGCGTCACACACCATAGATGTTGTGATGATCTCGCCTTTGGGGTCTACGAAATAATTCTTTTAAAAGATTGAGAGATCGATTTAGAAATATATTTAATTTTGTAACAGGGAATGGTTTCAGCATACGATTCTCTGTTCCCAATTCTTAAGGTTGATTTATGGATCCGGGCGACTACTAGGATAAACACGTGTGCCAAAACACTTTGGTTGAAGAAGGAATCCTGAAGGACATGTCATTATCAAGTCAGGGGCGGCCGGTGAATATTTACCCGTGTGATGACTGACTTTAACGCGAGCAGATTAGATTTACGAAACAATTATCTGGTGAATTTTCTACAGCAGTGGGGAATTGACAATTAGTCAATAAAGATTAATCGTTGGTGCATTTAAATATACTAGCGCGACGCGCCGATTAGGGGTTAAAATATTTAACATATTTGTCAAAATAAGATTGCAGAATTCGTTACATAGTGACGCACGTAGAAATAACGAAAACGTGTACAGACAATGAGTATATAATATTATTATATAACCAACAAAGTCGACGCAAGTAATGAGGACGAGTAGTAAAGTAAGCTACGCAACTGGATTCTGCTTTGGAAGGTACTGGAATAATTTATGGCAAAATTAGTTGGTATTCTGAATTTGAGTTTAAGTCTGAAGGCACGACAAAAAAATAAGCAAACATGAAAATTGCACTGAATTCTTGAAATTTGGGATATAATGTGACAGGACTATTAAACGTTGAGATATGCATATTGGGGAATATGCTTATCACTTGAGATTTTAAGAAATGACTAATAAATTAATGAAACCACACAAGGAGATGGGTGGGAGATCAGAGGGCAGGGGATTGGAAGGAGACAGTCGGGGTAGAGAAGTGTTGGAAGAGAGTCGGGAAGAGATCCTGGTGGTTCAAGGTTGAAATTAAAGGTTCGAGGTCCGATAGTCGCGAGGAGACCAGCCTGGTGCGTCTAAATCGGGGATATTTCATTTTAATTAAACAAAGGATATTTCGTTTTTATTAAAATAAAAAAGAGTCCACGCGAATAAGGAAGTCAGAGATTGCGGCTTGCGAGTTCATATCTGTGAAGTTAAATAATATAATTTGTAAATTGAGGCGGTCCATACCAATTTAATATCAATACGGGACATACTTTCGGGGAATTTATCAGGGTCAGGATAAAATTTGATCTTCGACGCGAGAATTGTGTTTGACGGTTGCATCTTGGAATAAATAACTGCATGACGGGTTGTGTTTTAGAAGTGCTTGATTGAATTAAATATTATTGTAGTGAATGATTTGTGAAATTATTTTGTGCTAAATGGCGAATTTGGTAAGTTTGTATAAAATTATTAACATATTTAGTACGGGCCTTGCAGGAAAGAGTCAATTAGGGTTTATATACAAGTCTTAGGAATCTAGGACCCTTTTTTTGTCAAGCGTTGAGGAACAAGGAGTTTCGCACGTTCCCGGGTTGACCGGCTGGCGAAGTACCTTTGTTGGGTGAAATTATTCTTGAGATAAGACCGTTGTAAAATAATAATTTGGGATACAATGAACTAAATAGTATTTGAAGCACACAATGCACTTTCGGGCCATATATCTTAGACGAGGGACTTCATTTAAAAGACGGAATATTGAAACCACTAAGACAATAACAAAATCTTTTACAATTGCTTTGTCGGTGAACGAGAAACTAGGTTAATGGGTTAGCTTTTGTCGAATACTTAACGGTAACATAATACATAGGTATAGAATAATAGAATATAGGCATAAATTAATGTGTAAAGCGCCCTTGAGGTGATTTTCTCACGAGAATGGCGCTATAAAATCATCCAATAATAATAATTATTATTATCGAGTCTCACAATAATATTTTTAAACGTAGCTAGGGGACTATATTTAGGAAAGGGTTTTAGGGGGCATTAGGAAATATAACAGTTTATAAAAGGTGTGTAGCATGGGCACTTTGTTTACTAACAAAATCTGACATAATTAAATTCCCACTCCTAAAATTTCACATACCTTATTCCAAGCTTTAGGTATCACAACAAACCTATTGTTAGGAAATGAAGTAAATAAAACAGAGTAAAAGTTTCTGACCACCTGACACAGGTGTCAGTAGTAATTAGTTGAGGTTCCGTGACATAGATGTCAGGAATGGCTATATTTTCCCCCCAACAGACCCATAATGTAGGTTATAAATTCAATGTTTCTCTAAAATTCTACTTCTTCTGCATCAGTTTGCCTTTAAAAGGAAACACTACATTATCGGTCCGTTGGGGGTCTTAAGGGAGTTTTATATATTTTTTTGGTTACAATACATTTTGGTCCTTCTACCGGATTAAACATTTTGGTCCTTCTACCGGATTAAACATTTTGGTTCTTCGTACCGGACCAAACTCAAAGATTTCGTGCCGTATCCGTATTCGATTGAATCGCGAGTGACCAGAACCAGCATCTTCAACATCGATCATCAGAGGATCTTCACCAAAGAAAGGGCAAGTGACCAACTTCCATACCTTCCTTATTTCCCCAGGCAGGAGAGCACGATTAAAAGATTACACAACCGTATTTCTTTGTTTGTTAAAAATTAAATAAAAAAGCGGATTGATTTTATTATTGCTGTGAGATTAAATTGATTTCATACCCAACTTAGATATTGTAATAATCAATACTAATTGTTACAGTACTAATTGTTTAGAATACTAAGCAAGTATTCTTAAATCTTTTAAAAGATTTATTAATTTCGAACGGTTTATTGGTAATCCGTAAATTTACAATTTGAATTCGCGCCAAGCGAACGCAGCCGTGTTTATGTTAGCGCATGCGCGGTGAGGAATAAACAATAAATATTGTTGATGTATTGTTGTTTGACAGTTGGATGCAGATAGTTTTACTGTTGCTTCAACATTTCGCGAGATAAAATACGTTGTTTATTGGTTAATTAGCAAAATTCTGTGATCAAAGACAGTGCACGTGAAGTGATTAATTAAAAGGTGATTACCATTTAACGTTTGCATTCTGTAAGTACCTTAGTTTTTGGATATAATGGATCTGAAGGGTTTGATCGCCCAGCGCGGGATTTGTAAAGCGAAATTAACAAGATTCAACGACTACATACAAGGTGATAATTTATCACCAGCTGAAATTGAAGTCAGATTGAAAAAATTTGAGCTAATTTTGGATATTTTCGATGGAATTCAAGATAAAATCGAGGCGATGTCGCCGGACGAAACGGCGAAATCTGTGGAAAGGGAAACATTTGAAAATTCATATTATAGTCTGGTAGCCAGGGCCAAGGATAAATTATTGAATAAAGTTCGGAATGCGAAATCATACAATGTAAAGTTGCCTGTTTTGCAATTGCCGAAATTTGACAGAGGCTACGATAAATGGTTAAATTTTAAGGACACCTTTATAGCTCTGGTCGAAAATAATCCGTCGTTGGAGGTCATACAAAAATTGTATTATCTCAGATCATGTCTAGAAGGTGAGGCGGCCAAGTTACTTATTTCACTTCCGAATCACCAGGACAATTATTATACTGCCTTGGAAATTTTAACTAATCGTTACCAGAATACGAAAATTATAGTGCATAAACACATTGAGGCATTGTTCAAATTGCCTGAGATAAAATTTGAAAATTCTTTAGCATTAAGGAATCTTGTTGATGAATCCGAATTGCATTTAAAATCATTGAACAATTTAAATATACCCACCGAAAATTGGGATGTGATGTTAATATATTTATTGTCACGTAAATTAGATACCGAAACTCGTAACCATTGGGAAACTTTTGCAACCAAAGATAACCTACCTACATATAAGGAGTTTATAAAATATTTATCAGATCGCGCTCAGGTTTTAGAATTTGCTGGAATCACGGAGGGAAAAAATAATCAAGGTAAAACTTTCCCTTTCAAGTATAGAAAGGAGGCGATGATTTCATTAACGCAGCAAATGATGAAATGTATTATTTGCAAAGGCGATCATAAAATTTTTAATTGCAAAAAATTTTTAATATTAAATGCTAAGGATCGAATTATAAAGATACGTCAGTTAGGGGCGTGCTTGAAATGCTTGTACCCAGGGCATAAATTAAAGGAATGTAAAAGCATAATTGTCGTATATGCAAAAATAATTCGCACAATACTTTGTTACATTTAAAAAAGGAAATAGATAATTCAAAGTCTCCGGATAATGAGAAGCCGTCAACTTCCAATAATGAAGTTTTAGTTACAAATCATTCAACGAAGTTATCGAATAATTTTGTTTTATTATCTACCGCCGTTATTAAGGTTTTAAATAATAACGGAAACTTGATTAAAGCTAGGGCTTTATTGGATTCTGGTGCACAGTCCAACTTTATTACAGAGGAATTCGCAACAAGGTTGCAATTAAAATCTAAAAGGGCAAACATACCGATTACCGGAATCCAAAACAAAATAATGAATATTAAAAATAGCATAAATTTAAGAATTTTTTCAGGCTATTCAACTTATGAAAGATACATAGAATGTCTCGTTTTAAAGGAAGTGACAAGTAATCTGCCTCAAATTTCTTTCCAGAAAAGGGATGCCAATATACCTGATGGTCTACAGTTAGCGGATCCTGCCTTCAACGAAACAGGCTCAATAGATATGCTACTCGGAGCGGAAATTTTTTGGGAAATTTTGAAGCAAGATCAACTTCGAAATGGAGACTCAGGACCTATCTTACAGAGAACCGAATTCGGCTGGCTGGTGTCCGGACCCATCGTCACAACAAAACTAAAAAGGCCAGTAAATTCTTGTCACCTATCATTAAATATAATACATAAACAGATTGAAAAATTCTGGAAATTGGAAGAATTTCCGCCAGTGAAGCACCGAAGCCATGAGGAGCGAGCGTGCGAGGAAATTTTCACCAACACGCATAAAAGGAATGATGAAGGTCGTTTCATGATAAGCTTACCGCAACGCCCCTGTATTACACAGTTGGGAGAAACTCTGCCTATGGCAGAAAAAAGACTTTACAATTTGCAAAAGAAATTTTATTCAAATCCTGACCTGATGAAAAAATATAAAGATTTTATGCAGGAATATATAGACTTGGGTCACATGACCAGGTGCGAGGCACCCTCTAATGAAAAAAATTATTATTATTTGCCACATCATGCAGTATTAAAAGAATCCAGCACTACCATTAAGACTCAAGTGGTATTTGACGGTTCTGCAAAATCATCCACTGGTATATCTTTAAACGATGCGCTCATGATTGGACCTGTTTTACAGAAAGATTTATCTGCACAATTGATATGTTTCAGAAAGCACCAGTATGTGTTAACCGCGGACATAGAGAAAATGTACAGGCAAATATTGGTGCGACCCGAAGACAGGGATCTACAGCGTATAGTATGGAAAAATTTCCCGGAGGAGGAAATTCAGCATTATCAACTTAACACCGTTACTTATGGATTGGGACCGTCATCATTTTTAGCAACTAGATGCCTGGAGCAGTTGGGAGATGAAAATATGTCTTCAAACTACAAGGTCAGTCAGATTATAAAGAATAATTTTTATATAGATGATTTAATTACTGGCGATGAAACTGAAGAAAACTGTTTATTAATTAAAGAACAATTAATATCGGTCATGGCATCCGCTGGAATGAACTTGAGGAAATGGCGATCAAATTTGCCCTCATTATGTTCAAAGCAAGAAAACATGTCAGATATGATTATTAATGCAGATTCAAATGACAGCAAAATATTGGGTCTGTCATGGAACAATCAACAGGACAATTTCTTATACACGGTGAAATTAATAAAAAATCCAATTATTACCAAACGGCAAATGCTATCAGACATTGCGTCCGTATTTGACCCTTTAGGATTAATAGGTCCCGTTACTGTTGTTGCTAAAATATTGATGCAAAAATTGTGGCAGGCAAAGGTTCAGTGGGATGAACCTATCCCATGTGACATGTTGAAGACATGGGAGGCCTATGTGAATGAACTACCTCTATTAAATAATTTCAGAATAAGTAGAAAGATAATATGTCAAGATCATGTAAATTTACAGCTACATGGATTTTGTGATGCTTCGGAAAGGGCATATTCAGCCTGTGTTTACATGATATCTACTGATAAATTGGGTAAGAAGCACTCCAATTTGATAATGTCCAAATCACAGGTAGCACCTTTGAAAAGCGTATCTCTGCCCAAATTGGAATTATGTGGAGCTGTATTATTGACAAAATTAGTGAATTACGTTAAAGATGCTATATGTACACCGGATATACATACTACATACTGGTGCGATTCTCAAATAGTACTTTGCTGGGTCAGAGAGCAGCCTGCAAGATGGCACACTTTCGTTGCAAACAGGGTAGCGGAAATCCAGGAAACCAGTCAGCCGGAGCAATGGAACCATGTAAGGTCGGAAGACAATGCAGCAGATGTGCTCTCCAGAGGAACCAGCGTTTCACAATTATTAATTTCCAGCATTTGGTGGCATGGTCCAGCTTGGCTGATGCTGGATTCAGCATGCTGGCCGAATACTGACACATGTTGTATTGATCCACCTGAGATCAAGACAAGCTCGGCACTGTTGTCTGCAGTGAAACAGGACTGGATGTAAACCCAAAACAGAGCAGCAGTTGATGGCCGACCTACCAGCTGAAAGAATAACTGAATGTAGGCCATTTCAAATGACAGGAGTGGACTACTGCGGACCAATACTAATAAAGTCGGGTATTCACAGAAAAACGCATAGCGTTAAATCATATATTTGTTTTTGTATGCATGGCCACAAAGGCCATTCACTTAGAAGCTGTGCTGTCTTTGAGTTCAGAGAGTTTTTTAAATGCTTTGAAGCGGTTTATCTCGCGTCGTGGTAGACCAAGTAAAATGTTCTCAGACAATGCAACCAATTTTAAGGCGGCTAATAATGAACTAAGGGAAATTTATAATTTTTTTAATATGTCTAATGATAAAATTGATAATTATTTATCCGCATTAGGAATACAGTGGCAATTTATACCACCTCGGGCTCCAAACTTTGGGGGGCTCTGGGAGGCTGGGATAAAATCAGTTAAACATCACTTAAAAAGAATAATGAGTATCGCATTAACTTATGAAGAAATTAATACGGTGTTGTGTCAAATTGAATCTTGCTTAAACTCCAGGCCACTGACTCCCTTATCGAATGATCCTTATGACCTTAATCCTTTAACCCCTGGTCACTTTCTCATTGGAACTAGTTTGGCAGCGATTCCAGAGCAAAATTTGGAACATATCACATTCAATCGATTAAATAATTACCAAAAACTAATTCAGATTGTTCAATCTTTTTGGTCGAGATGGCGAAAAGAGTACCTGGCAGAGCTACAAACCAGGAACAAATGGACTAACCGGAGCCACGGACAGTTGCAGCCTGGCGACATGGTCATCCTGAAGGAGGACAACGTCCCTTCTTGCTACTGGAGGCTGGGACGGGTGAGCGCAGTACATCCTGGCGCTGATGGAAGAGTTCGAGTGGCGACTATCATCACTTCGCGAGGCATAATCCAGAGGGCCATTTCAAAATTATGTCTACTGCCAATAGAAGACAATGGGACCGACGCAGATGAAGAAAACCAGAAGATTTCCCAGGAAAAACGATAAAGAAATAAACTTCCCGCAAGTTAAATAAAGTGGCAGTGAAGAAAAGGCAAAGTTATTTTTAAAAAAAGACATTTTCAAAGCAATATTTAAAATAAAATCAGATCAAGACAATGTACTAAGTAAACGGTGCGAATTACATAAATAAACCAAGATTTTAAATAATTAAATTAAATCAAAAACAGCAAGAGGCTTAAAAATAAAAATAAAACTAAAAATGAAACACTTCAAGATGGAACTTCACAAGAATCAAGATGGGCCATAGCAGAACATTCAAGCCTAGAAGGACGACCAAGGAACTTCGCACGTCAAGATCTCAAGATTGCTATTTATTTATGTTGTTGTTAAAATGAGAATTTTGTTTTTTGTTTTATTAATATTTACATGAAGTTATAATTAATTAGATTATTATTAATAGTACTTAGAAATAGGTTAGCTATTATTTCGAATTGGTTATGTTTTTAGTATTAACAGTTAAAAGTTAAAATTATTATTATTTTATTTGTTTTTTCCAAATTAATTTGGCATATATGTATATATTTAGTTGTTCGATTTTGTATTCTTGTTTTTTATTTTAGAAAAAAGGTAGCTCCCGTTCCTTTTTTGGTGGGGAGTATGTTAGGAAATGAAGTAAATAAAACAGAGTAAAAGTTTCTGACCACCTGACACAGGTGTCAGTAGTAATTAGTTGAGGTTCCGTGACATAGATGTCAGGAATGGCTATATTTTCCCCCCAACAGACCCATAATGTAGGTTATAAATTCAATGTTTCTCTAAAATTCTACCTCTTCTTCATCAGTTTGCCTTTAAGAGGAAACACTACATTATCGGTCCGTTGGGGGTCTTTAAGGGAGTTTTATACATTTTGTTGGTTACAATAAAAACTATCTTTGATGTACCTGGTGTTATTGTTGAAACTAAAAGTCCAAAAATCTTACACAAACCAAACTTAAACATTTTGGTCCTTCTACCGGATTTAACACCTATTACATAGGACTTTACATAAACTTGGTTCGATATCTTATCGTATACTCACCTTTTGGTTTACGTTTAGGTATATTTCATTCGATATATTCGATTTAGCAAAAACTTTCATATTGTCGGTTGAATGAAGCCGTCGGTAGGTATTCAAATTTTATGTGTGATGCGTTCTACCCACCTACATAATTAACAAACTCTTTTTCTTCAAACTTAACTGAACGGGTTACGGCTTGAGAATGGACGGTGGTTGTCGAATGGATTTACGGGTCCAGCTTTCCTATTCCACCATGAGGAAGTATCTCACGCGACGTTACCTGGGGGTGATGTGATCGAAATGCAGGTGGGCTTACACTATTTTTCTAAGGTGGAGGCGAAGTAAGCGATGATCGTGTCTGGTCCG
The DNA here is from genome assembly GCA_917563855.2 of Limnephilus lunatus. Taxonomy (NCBI): domain Eukaryota; kingdom Metazoa; phylum Arthropoda; class Insecta; order Trichoptera; family Limnephilidae; genus Limnephilus; species Limnephilus lunatus. The sequence continues at coordinate 79,842,769 of OU830592.1, forward strand.
AGCAAATTGGGATCCCTTGTGATCACATCTCGGTAACGTGGATTTCGTATCGGCTCTAGACCTGATTGAAAGCGTGGCCGGAGCCATTTCATGATGTCGACGTATGTACGTCACTAAGGCATTGGGGGACTTCAGGAGAACAAAGGACGTGCACCCATTCATTCCCCCCCTTCTACCGCAGCTCCGAGGTACCAGTGGATAAAAGTTGTTGTCGCGGGAGGCCAATTTGATGCAGGACGGAGATAACAATCTGGCCGGACTACCTTCGTCATAGGGGAAACGAAGTGACGAAATTTGCGTGGGCTTCACTACCTTTAGGTTACGCTCGTGTGGGAACTGCCTTGTCGGCGGAACGAAGGGAACATGACATATGGAATCGTTTTGGCAATCGTTCGGCGGTTCTTTGTTGGAATCCGGATAAGTTTTCTTAACTTCCTCAAAACTAGAAGTAGGGATCATCCAGCATCAGGTTGGGAATGTACTCTGGACGAAAGCGCAGCCGGGGAAATAGAAGGAAGGGAAGCCAGATTCATGACCTGGTGCCTTTCATTCTTGGACCCAGCACCCTGGAAGCCGAGCTTGACATTCCTTCTTTGAGCTGATATTTGAGTTTGAGCTTGGGATGCGCCTATCGTAGAGCAGATGCCCGTGACAGAACGGGGAAGGACGTATTTTTCATTCAAATCAAATACCGATGACCATCGAGATTGCAGGCTGGGGCATGTTTCTGTAACGTGCCTAGGAAAAACGTAATCATTATTTCTACTGGTTCGAGGCGGTGTGCTGGAAGGAGAACGGGACTGATGAGGACATGAGTGACTGCTAAGGCGAGGATCGGTGACATCAAAATCTTCCTTAATTAAATTCATACTTCGCAATATCAGAGGAGAGAGCGGCCCCACCGATCTCCTGACATTGCCGATTGTCTAATCAACTTCGGTTTAATGTTTATGCTCGATGCTTTAGGAGTTAATGGAACTCAAGTCATCGGCATGCTGAAGAACTTCAAAATCATCATCACCATCATCAATCCAGAGTAGGATGTCACGATCTAAAACCTCGTGCCACCCACGCATTCCTGACCAGTTCCTGACATCGGCTATCACGCCATAAATCGGAGCAGACCCTCATATCAAACGGTATGAGATGACCTTTCATCATCATCATAAACACATTTATAATTTGGCGGCGTATTGGTCGATATTATTCCCATTACCACTCTATGATCCAGAAACACACATCAAACCCTTTCCCGACAGAAGGCAAAACATATCGATTTTCATTCGTCGCTTGTGACCTTAACATTCTCTGGAGGCGTTGGAATTGGAATCTGATTTGGCGGTCTATGACCATCACCAGATCAGTTGGGCTATGGAGGAGTCCAATTACTTAAACAGCACATGTTCTGTCTCATGTTAATCCAAAATACCTACCCGTAGAATCAAATTAACAAAATAAAACAAGCTAGCTAACTAACAAACTGCACCTAGTACTGTGACTACTAATAAATTATTAATTAAATTGGATTAACTATACCAAACCACTAAAGCAAAAAGTACACAACGTTGTGGAGTTAATTACAAATTGATTAATTAAGAGCATCTCGTCACGTTTGCATAAAAGTATTACGTGATGGGGTTGAGAAGGCGCTGCAAAAGAAATGCAGGAGAGAGACGCGAGAACGGGCGAGCTACGAGCTTATAAAGGCTGGGCGGGGTTGGGGTTATGCCTGTAGTTCTAGCAGAGTAGCTGTAGATTGGTAGAAAAAAAAAATTATAGAGAGTACTTCGTAGGGGGGGGGGGGATATCACAATGTGGATAGAGAAAACAACAACAAAAAGGCGCGACCATTGACATTATAAGATACAAATAAATAATTTTTAAAAATCATGAAAAATGGGTGGTCTTCTTAATTGAAGATCAACAAAACAAAAACTGTGAATAGATCTATTTACATCGGCAAATTTTTCTCGAGATCGACTCAAAAAGCACTCGCGATCGACCGTTTGAGCACCCCTGAACTAGGCTCTTCCGATTTTCACGGTCCTGTGCTGAATGGATAGCTGTGAAAAACCATAATGTAAATGTTTACTCTTTTCTGTTTCTCTCGCTGACCACTTCAACAACTTGCTTCGGATGCCTAGCTCTTTTAGAATATATATTTGTATTGGAATGCCAGGCTATTCATGGTATTCTGAGCATTTTCCGCCTGTAACACATCTCATGGGCGTCTATCCTAATATTATAATAACAACTATTAGAAATCAATAGAGCTGACATTTTAACAATATAAAGGATCTAGGAAAAAGAGTGAAGATTATCATGTGTTGTCTATTTTTGTCGACTTATTTTATCGCTCTGTTACTATATATTATAACATTATGGTAATCTTGACGGGACACAACAAAATTGACGGTCAATACCTTGCCCTTGAAGACTAGTAAATGACAACTAAGACAGTTTTTCGGCAATGTGCAATAATAGCCAATTTATCTTGTTCTTTTACCAGCACCTTTGTTAATTTATGTAAAAATCACTTAATGAAATTATTATTGATTTCTCATTTTAATTCCTAGGAGACCAACATTTTTAAAGAATATATATGAAAATAAGTACTGCCGCTCTCTTATTAAAATATATCTATGGATTCCACAAACCTTCCATTTATAAAAGTGGCAGCACATTCAGCTTTCGACAACCCAATGTCTTTTTTCCTGAACAAGAACTGTCTGTTCAAGTTTGACAACTCAATGGTGTCCATATCAATCACATGAATCTGCCGGAACCCCATCAAAGCCAGGTTCTTAAGTAGTTCACATCCCAATCCACCTGCGCCGATTACCAAAACTTTACATGAAGACATGAGGAATTCCAAAATGTCAGCAGAGGGCTCAAAATCAGGATGGCAAAATGGCCCTGATCTTTCAAGAACCTTACGAATATTGAGCCATCTTTTCTGTAGGTGATCTGCGGGTTGAACTTCCTCGGAAGTCATTGTGTTCTGAAAAAAAAAATCATCCTTTAGAAATGGAGTACTTTACATCCTTTCTGGTGCATTCAGATTTTCAAATCCAATTGTGCCGTAACAGCATGGTAGGGGAATATTTCGCTCTTGGCTAATTTTTGGTGATGAGCTGACACTTTCCACAAATATACCAATAGAAGTACTTTAAAAATAGGTGAGTAAAAGCTACATAGCTTACTGATGGAGATCTTTGAATAGAGAGAAATATAGTAATACTAATATTATTTCCCAGATACGATAATGAGGGAAAATTGGGAACCCAAGCATCGTCAATGTAAGCATTAAAATAACTTTATAAGAAAAGACTGGAAAATACTAACATATTTCGAAGGAAAATAACGCGTACAGTATTTTTTACAAACATACAAGTACGAATATAGAACTAAAAATGATGCTCGAAAAACGAAAACTTGAATAATTCCGATTATAATGACAATCAAATCCGAACAAGCCGGTTACGTGCCTGACAGTTTATGCATAGAATAAAAATATATTATGGCAGCATTGGCAACATTGAAACCAATAAGAGGAAATACGGGTAAATGGTACAAACGTACCTGGTAAAAATAATTTTTGTGATTCTATTATATATTTTGACTAACACAGTACACGTCAAATGTACGGGGCTTGACTCGTAGGTAATTCTTCGGAACAAACGTCAACGGTTAATACGCACTTTTTTTTGATAAAACTTTTAGATTCTTCTGAATTACCATAAAATACAACTATTTGCATTGGGGGAGGTTGAAAATGTTACATTTTTAATTTTAGTTACGTAAATTGAAAAATTGCTTTAAACTGTCAAATCACTCTGTTTGCAATATTATTGTTATTTTAATATGTTGGTATTACTGATAATTTATAATCCATGTTACACAAACCTAGCGTAGCCGCTAAACTACTTGAAAACTGGGATGTTTTTCTTGCCTTGACGTGAGTAGGCGTTATAAAGGTGCACTTTCTTTTGAATCACAAACCATGTTACACAAACCTAGCGTATAGGTTTTTTCGGTTACGCGCCTTTGAATATATTGCCATGAAGTCAGTTACGGTATGATGTACCCTTCCATATAGTATCAGTAATACCAACATAATAAAATGACAATAATCATTACAAATTGCATATGGTGAAGCGTTGTGTCTAAATACGAAAGCAAATTTTCAATTTACGTAACTAAAATTAAAAATGTAACATTTTCAACCTCCCCCAATGCAAATAGTTGTATTTTATGGTAATTAAGAAGAATCTAAAAGTTTTATAAAAAAAAAGTGCGTATTAACCGTTGACGTTTGTTCCGAATATTTACCGAAAATAATTTCCCTCAGGACCTATGTCATCTTTGGGGATTCCGTATGGAGAGTTTATTAAGGAAAGGAAGGAGAGGAAATTCTGGTAAGGGTATAAAAAAAGGTAAGGAAAAGGTATGAAAGGTGGGTAGGAATCTGGGGATCGGTGTGACCAGGAGTGACGGACGTATGATTAAATCCCTCCCACTAAGGTGCAAGACGATGGGTCGAGCTACTCCTGCTTTAAAGGTCAAAAGGTCTCCCTCAGCAGTCCCTCCCGATTTACCCATGAACCCGGGCACTCCTGTTATGACCATTTAATTTAAGCGGTGGTACCCATATACGCCTCCCAAATTAGGGGCGGGCAGGGTCGGTCCCGTGCAGGCGCAATTGGATCAGTCCGCTACGGGCGTTACCTGCTAAGGCGCAAAGAAGCCAAAGCGCTGATAATAACCTGACACAGGGCCCTTGAGGTTTTTACTAGCGTCAGGCAATTAAAATGTGTTTCAAGCACACTACATTTTTTAGGAGTTTAAGAAGTGATAAGCCTAGGTCGGGCCCTGAAACCAGTGGCGTACCGTGGGTATCAGCCGCCCGGGGCGGAGGAAAATTTTGCCGCCCCCCCCCCCCCTATATAGGTACTTCTTCAGGGAGGGGGGGGGGGGGGGGGGGGGGGTAGTGATCCTTTTTTTTTTTAAATATTTATTAATTAAATCTGTATGCGGTGAATTAAAACTACACTCAGAACGTGAAAACGGTTTTTCTTTGGTTCTGGCAGCACATAAATTGTCTGCAACTAGAATTTTATATTTGCACTTCGAAAAAAGTTATGTTTTCCTTCGAAATATGTCAGCAGATGAATGAATACACAATTGGAATTTTACATTCTGAACAATAAAACCTGCTTAAATTTTATCTGTATGCGGTGAATTAAAACTACACTCAGAACATGAAAAAGGTTTTTATTTGACTCTGGCGGCACATAACTTGTCTGGAAGAATTTTATTAAGCACTTCAAATAAGTTTTTTCTTCGAAATGTGTCGTCGGATGAATTCACAACTGGAATTTTACATTCTGAACACAAAAGGGGTTTTAATTAATTCTCTAAGCGGTGAATTAAGACTACACTCGGAACATGAAAATGTTTTTTCTTTGATTCTGGCGGCACATAAACTGTCTGCAAGAATTTTATAAAGCACTTTAAATAATATAATGTTTTCCTTCGAAATGTGTCGTCAGATGAATCCACAACTGGAATTATACATTTTGAACACAAAACTGCTTTTAGTTAAATATGTATGCGGTGAATTAAAACTTCACTCAGAACATAAAAATGGTTTTTCTTTGATTCTGGCAGCACATAGATAGTGTGCATCTAGAATTTTATAACTGCAATTCGAATAAGTATGCACACACCTGTCAGCTATTTAACTTTTCTGTGATAATAAATTTAAAATATATCACCGTGATATATACGTGGAAGAAACCGTTTAAGTGTAATTTTTTGTGCGCTTTCAGCAGGGCGCACAAAGCTTCACGAATATAAAACACAAATCGACTATCAATTAGAGCTAAAATGATACTGTTGCCATTTACATTTTTATTTAAAAATAATGTATGTGTTAGAAATAAAAACAAAACGTCTGTCATTAATATTTTGATTTTAACAGTATATAAAACTTAAGAAAGATGTTAAGAAACTATAAACTAGAAAAAACTTTTAAGTCCTGACGCGAGAATAGAACCAGCGACTTCCCTAATCCAAATTTTTACAAGATGATTATTGATTGTGAAATTTTGCCGCCCCCCCAAAAGTGCCGCCCGGGGCGGGCCGCCCCCCCCGCCCCCCCCACGGTACGCCACTGCCTGAAACACACTTTAGTTGCCTAAAAGTGACACTCTGATTTTACTTAGAAATACGTATATGTATTTTAATTAGAAATATGATATATCTAATACTTAGATATCCATGCTCCGATTACGGATAATAATCGTTGCGATGGTCTCTGACTTCTCGAAAAGCATATGTTATTTTAAAATTAGGCCTCTATAGCCCCGTGGTCCTCACCATTTCGATTATTATTCCAATAAGATTTTTTGACAGTAGGTAGGTACTTAGTCGTATGGGAATAATCAATCCATCAGGTAAGGTAATATTTTTCTATCTAGCATTACATAACAACGGCCATGTTGGGTGCCGCAAGTAGGGTTGGCTGCGGCCTTTTATCTGCAAAATCTGCTGCCGAGAAATTAGCAAATGAAGCAGGGAAGGTGATTGCTGCATTCTCCGTAAACAGTAAGTGCAATTATGCCGCCGCCGCCACCGCCAAGGGCTCCCAAGGTAGAGTTGTCGCCGTAATCGGTGCCGTGGTAGACGTCCAGTTCGAAGACAACCTACCCCCGATCCTCAATGCCCTGGAGGTGGAGGGTCGCAAACCCCGCCTGGTGCTCGAGGTGGCGCAGCACTTAGGAGAGAACACCGTGCGCACCATCGCCATGGACGGTACCGAGGGTCTGGTGCGAGGACAACCCGTCAACGACTCAGGCTTCCCCATCCGCATCCCCGTGGGAGCCGAGACCCTGGGCCGCATCATCAACGTGATCGGAGAACCCATTGACGAGAGAGGCCCCATCCCCACTGACAAGACCGCCGCCATCCACGCAGAGGCCCCCGAGTTCGTAGAGATGTCTGTAGAGCAGGAGATTCTTGTGACTGGCATCAAAGTGGTGGATCTACTAGCTCCCTACGCCAAGGGAGGTAAGATCGGCCTGTTCGGCGGCGCCGGAGTAGGCAAGACCGTACTTATCATGGAGCTCATCAACAATGTAGCCAAGGCTCACGGAGGCTACTCCGTGTTTGCTGGAGTGGGTGAGCGTACCCGAGAGGGTAACGACCTGTACCACGAGATGATTGAGTCCGGTGTCATTTCTCTCAAGGACAAGACCTCCAAGGTAGCTCTGGTGTACGGCCAGATGAACGAGCCCCCGGGTGCACGTGCGCGTGTGGCCCTGACTGGCCTCACCGTGGCTGAGTACTTCCGTGATCAGGAGGGACAAGATGTACTGCTGTTCATCGACAACATCTTCCGTTTCACTCAGGCCGGCTCAGAGGTGTCTGCTCTGCTTGGTCGTATCCCCTCTGCTGTGGGTTACCAGCCTACCCTGGCCACCGACATGGGTACCATGCAGGAACGTATTACCACCACCAAGAAGGGCTCCATCACATCTGTGCAGGCCATCTATGTGCCAGCCGATGACTTGACAGATCCTGCTCCTGCCACCACCTTCGCTCACTTGGATGCCACCACTGTGTTGTCGAGAGCCATCGCTGAGTTGGGTATCTACCCCGCTGTGGATCCTCTGGATTCTACTTCCCGTATCATGGACCCCAACATCATTGGTGCTGAGCATTACAACATCGCTCGTGGTGTGCAGAAGATCCTGCAGGACTACAAGTCACTCCAGGACATCATCGCCATCCTGGGTATGGACGAGTTATCCGAGGAAGACAAGCTGACTGTGGCCCGCGCCCGTAAGATCCAGCGTTTCCTCAGCCAGCCCTTCCAGGTGGCCGAGGTGTTCACTGGACACGCTGGTAAGCTGGTGCCTTTGGAGGAGACCATCAAGGGATTCACCAAGATCCTCAACGGAGACCTCGACCACCTTCCCGAGGTGGCCTTCTACATGGTGGGCCCCATCGAGGAGGTCGCAGCCAAGGCTGAGACTCTGGCTAAGTCCACCTAGACGCCTAACTTCGACCTGGCCTAATCTAACCTAGAGACCAGCTCTAGGCCCAACTTTACATACCTGATACCTAGTGACCGATTCTAGGCCTGGCTGTGCTTGCGATCATTTTTAATCATGCCATTGTTATTATTAGTTCGAAAAATACACTGTAATATATACAAATTTATTCTTTCATTCAAGACATAATAATGAAAAAAAAACCAAACCCACATTTTAGTATGCAAACAGAAGTGTTCAATACTGCAACGGTGTTCAATGTTGCAAAGTTCCTTTAATAATCCTGTATAGGTCGTTTCCAGGTATTTTGCCGACCTAGACGAAAATTGAAAAATGCCACCCCATGCCCTTTGACTACCATCACTCTCTCTGACATTCCAGGCTAGATTAATTTATGCATTTGCTATAAATATATATAAAAGAACTTATAAAAAACACACCAAACATTCAATAAAATGAGCACTGCTTATATTTTATTTTGTTTTTGAATTTCTCCTGACTTGTTTTGGGTTCTTCCTCTTGCATATATTTTAGCAAAGTCAATAAGATCTTTAATGCCAAGCTGGCAAGTCTTGTCTTTTTCTACTGAAATTGTGGCTAGTCCCACGAGTTTATTGGCTCATGGAGCTGCGCTGATAGGTATTTATTAATATGAGTTTTGAGAAACTCCTCTCCACACTTTCCACTGATATCGGTAAAGTCAAAAGGATACGAAGAGCTATGAACAAATGAGGAAAATTATTTTCTAACTTGTTCTGGCACAGATAGTTCAGCAACATATTCGGGTTTATTTTGGATTCAACGACTTATTCCTAAAGTTCAGAGCAGAGAGCTGCCACGTCTAATGTCCTTTAGAAAAGATGGGGTTTCACCAGGGTTGTTTTCAATTTGATACGCAAATCCTTCAGCTCTTTGGAAGTTTCATCTTGAGGTCACCTATATTGCAAAGAAAACCAAATAATCTTACAATTTCATTCAACTATGAAAATTCCCCTGTCCAAATGTTGCAAAATGGTAATTTACTCTGAACTGATGGGTTCATCTTCTAATTTGTTAGTGAGCAATTTCTTTGTCTACTCTTGCCTCTTTGCACCCGAGGAAAGGTGAGAACAAATTAAATTAAGGTTAGGTGCCTTGAGCAGAATGGAAACGAGTAAAAGATATTGAAGATATATTATTATTTTTAACAACCTCCTACTTAACGTGTTCTAAAAAGGATAATAGAAACTATATTCTTAATCAGCCTCAATGAAGCTCCTTGCAGGGTCTTCAGTATCAGGTACCACAAACAATGTTTGGTAAATATTCGGAACAAACGTCAACGGACTTTTACGCACTTTTTTTGATAAAATCTTTAGCTTCATGTCATCATAATTTTAAAAAACATCCCAGGTTTTGAATGGTTTGAGGGCAAGGCAGGGTTTATCCTATCGGGTTTGTGTAATTATGATTGATTGTTATGAAATAAATATTCCGTAAACCGTTGACGTTTGTTCCGAAGAATTACCCAATGTTTTATAATTCTAGAAAAGGATTTTGTGTCCAGTAGATTTGAATGCTTGTCGAGAAACATTTTGGGTACTATAGTAGTTAATTAAGAGGAATAAAAAAAATTAAACAAAGGCATGGATTACAAAGGTTTATAATAATAAAATTTCACTTAAAGGGATGTACTAGCCACGGCCGAATTCGAAAACTGTCAAAATGTATTAATTATTACATCGCTAGATGTCGGTAGTAATGCCATCGCGAATTTTAAAACTTCAACATTCAACTTGTGTTATGTTATGACGTGCACAATATTTTTAAATATCGAAGTAAAAACCAAACCAATAACAAAGTGTGTTTAATTTATGGAACTTATTATTTTGGTAGAATATTTAGTATGATCCTTTTTACGAATGTTTCATTATTTGCTTGTTGATGGTTTTTTCCCATAGTTCACGTCAATCGTATACACTCGCGCAGCTCCCATTATAAACTACCGACGCGACGTTTGGAATCTCGTGGTGCATTTATTGTTATTAAGTTTATTTTGTAGAACTCCATTTTAATTTCTTATTTCTTTTATATGTTCAATAATATTATTATTTAATGTATAAAAACAGTTTATTATAAACAAGTTCTGCTTCGTAATTATGTATTTCGCATTGTATAAATAATTTTTTAAAAGTAAAACTTCTTTACTAAGACTTTAATAAGAATACATTTTCATGATTTTACCTAATCAGATGTTAACTTAAAATAAAAATTTTATTAAATTTGCAGGGAATACACCCACACCGCCCTCTATCATTTTAGGTAAGAAACACAATTGACATTTTGCAGATTGTACTGATTGATCATAATAAAAAAAAAACTCATGAATATATTATTCATGATTGTGCTTTTCGAATTACAATAAGCAGAACTAAAATAGTATTTTGATACCCACATGGGCTTAAATGTTTCAACACTTTCAACATATAAAGTAGGTATAGAATGGTCATATTTAAAGCAATCAATAAAAATATTTTACCAATAATTATTGGTATGTATTTGTAAATTAAAGAAACCAACAATATAGGTTGTACCTAAGGTCAGTCAAGATGATGCATCTCTTTGAACATAGATTGCATTATGTAAAACACATTCACTGCTAGCACTCTCGATCGCTACTCGATAGTCCCATGGGAGTTGCATTGTTGACTTGCCTGGTGCCGTTGACTCCCATGGGTGGACCAAGCCGGATTATAAATAAAGATGTCATACATCAATCTAAAACCATACAAGCCGGCAGCGAATGAATGTGTTAAATGAAAATTTTAGGTGCTCAACTTTGTTGGCAGAGGATGTGTTGAATAATCGGTCAATTGATTTCAGCATAGAATAACTCTCATTTCCGCTAGTGTCTCATACCTAAAATATTAAGATGATTTAAAGAATTTATCCACGTACATCTGGGAACAACAACATATAATAATACATTTAGAACCACCTAATAGAGAATGACAGCACAACTCCAAAACAGCTAGGAAGACATTAACCTTTGAAATACCGAGGCAAAAATCCCAAAAACATAAAGTATTGTTTTCAAATTACCAATTGGATACGTTGGAGCTCAATGGATGCAAATTTTTTAAATCCAATTTGGTGTTTGAGAAGTCATCAATATTTGGATAACATGGCATTGATTTTGTACTTTTTTTATGTCTAGGCAAAACAGGCAAAAGAGAGGCACATCTTGACTTACCTCAAAAAAATGCATCAATAAATTTGTCATTTCTAGTCTTCTGGTACATACAAATAAAATACTTTCTTAAATTCTTACAATGATGAAAAGTACGCAATTCATACTTTTGAGAATGATCGGTTGTGAAATAAAATTAGCATGGAATTGCTTTTAATTAGCCAACATATCAGAACTATTATCCAAAACTGAATCAGTTTCAAAATTAATATGACTGCCAACTGCTCATAATTTATTTATATAAAAATCTCAAATAAATGGATTTCAATGAATGAACATGAATTACGAAAATGATATTGCTCAAAGACCTGAACGCAATTACATTCCTATTCGGATAATACGATTACACACTAAAATAGGATCAATAATATTTACAGTCATTGTAAAAATTCGTTAAATTATCACTAATCAAAACCAATTAGTTTTATTCTGGACAAAGATTAATAATAGTTTAATAATTTCACAACATCATGAACAAGTGAGCAACTTAAGCCCATAGAACTGTCCCTAATTCGGGATTTGAATGGACAAATAACTATAAGCTTGAAACATATTTCTATCTATATCACAGGATTTGGTAAATATTTGCAGAGTTGATTTATTCGGTTTTCTCCAATTTGTTATTTAGGTTTGTTGAAGGTGCATCGTCTCTAGAATGTCCCTCATCCCTTCGTGCAGGATTTTCAGGAGTAATTTTAACTTGATTCAATGTGAGGTAATGTGCTAATTTGTTCTTCAGGTCTTTCACATTCACCCCTTCCTTATTCTTATGAATTGATTTGACAAGATGCGTAGCATGAATCCTTTTGCTTGTTTCATCATTCTCTTTCAATACACTTCTTTTTGCGTAAGATATGACACTGACATTTCTTAGCTTCTCGGGTATTCCTATTTCACTGTTGCTCGGATCTGAAATAATTTGATCACTTGTATTACATTCCACGCTGAAATGATTGCCATTTTCTGTGTCGGGTTCTGTTTGTGCATTACTACTGTTTGATGAGTCTTTTGTAGACTTCCCAACTGATTTAGTTTCTATATTGGGGGTGTTACACTTCTCTAATATAGTTTCAATCCCATCACTGCCACCTGATGTGCTTGAAGATTTCTTTGACCTTTTAGCGATTTTTTCAGTTGGGTTATCGCAAATCTCACCGTTAGCTTCTGTTTGATCACTACTACCAGATGCAATGGAAGAGTTGATCTTTGAAGTCCTCTTTGACTCTTTAGAAGCCTTCTTGTCCGAGTAATTGCATTTATCAACTAGAGCTTCTACTTGTTCACTGTCACTTGACATACTCGAGGAATTGACATTCTTGGAAGTTTTCTTGGACTCTTTAATGTATTGCTCGGCTGTTGGACATTTTGAAATGGAAGCATCAGAATTCTCGACTTTAGGTTCCCTTTTGATATTAATACCTGTAGTAGGAGAACTTTCACTACTTGTACTTAACGGAGGTGTTTTTGTAGTCGGAGCAATACCACTTGTCCTGGGTATACTAATACATGAACTTGGTTTAGCGGTACTTGTAGTTGGTGTAACACCACTTGTTTTGGGTATATTACTATTTGTACCTGTCGTAATATTACTTGGACTTGGTGTTTCTTGGTGCGTTGTACTCGGTGTACTCGACGAGTTCTTTTCATCTGAAAATAGCTTTGACATATTCTCCAAGATAGCGCATTTATCTTTCTCTTTAGTTGTTTTAGCCTTGACTAATATTTCAGTTTTATTTTTGGATGACTTCTGGGGAGGGCTCGGTAGCTCCTGCTTCCCCTTCTTTGGCAGCATTCCTGTTCTCTTGGGAGTCAGGCTGTGCAGGGGTGTTGACAGTGTAGGAGTTCCAATTTTCGGAAGAAATTTGACCAAAGATAATTTGTCTGATATCGTCGAAGGTTTGTGGGAGAGTGGCATAATCTTCGCCCCCACTATCTTCAGAAGAGGAATCGCCTCGGTGGAATCTTTGGCTGGAGAGGCCGGTGGAGAGGTGTGTGGAGGGGACTTGTGTGAGACGAGGCGGGGGTTGGTGCGGGCGATGAAAGGAGGAAGGTCTCGCCGAGTCGTGAGCAGTTGACTCTGCTTCATGACCGCCTTTCCTCGATGTGCTGCTTTCAGGGAGACCGATTGTAGGGCTCCTTGGCAGCCTTTGGGGGCTGTAATGGGCGCCTTTGGACTCGAGGAATCCTTTGCTCCTCCAGTTTGTATTGGCGGATCCACTGGCAAGTTCTCGTTCTGTAACAATGGTTTCCGTTTCAGTTGGTTTTTTTGTGATATATTCGATGTCATATGAGATTCTTTATATGCTTCAGCTTCTAGTTTCAACAAATTGGACAGGTCATACTCAAAATCTTTATTTAAAGGTTTAACACGATTACGGATGGGTCTTTTGACTGTGGCAGACGTGAATGATGCAGTATGTCGATTGGATACATTCTTCTCTATTTCTTCTTTGGCATTATTCAGGCTTTCTACTGAATCTGAGCCAGATGGTACGTTTACACCCTTAGACATAAAACTAAATGCGGAACTAGCGCTGCTTGAAGGTTGAGAATTACTTCCCGGAGATGGTAGATTGACGGTAGTCACTTGCACATCCATGCGCTTTTCTGGAGTACATGCTATTTCCATGGACGAATTTGAATAATCTGAAATTAATTAAAACAATTATTAGACATTTGTACTGTCAAATAAATTGTTTACAATATTTACTGAAATTAATGTAAGCAAAGAGAATTTACTTTTTGATTATGTATGATTTTTGAGTGGTTTTCAAAGGTTTTTCCAAGGTGTTGCATTTAAATTCGTATGATGAAAATATTCAATTAGGCACAAAATTTACTCAAGATTTTGATAGAATAAAAATGAAATTACCTTCAAATTTAACAGGAGTTGACTTCTTGCTATTGGGACTGTTCATATCCATGTTATTTCGTCTCTTTTTTGAAACTTTGAAGGAGCCTTTCGGCCTTCCTCTCTTTTTGACCACCCCTTCATTGTTTAAAGACGAAACAGAGCTACTCGAACTCATGGACAGTTCCATAGTTGGAATGGTTTCAGTTTTGATGTTCTCCTGCTTGATGATAGAGGTGTCCACACTCACGGAAGATTGCTCCATGTCCTCTGCCATGGTAGAATCATCATCTTCCAGCAATAGAATCACATCAACAGTTTCTTCGAACTTTTCAGAGGTTGAAGGAGCTTCCGTTGTTTCTGGAGGAGTGACCATGGCTTCCTTAGCAGAGAGGGCTCCCACAAAAGTCTTCAAACGGTTTGGGTCCCCAGACAGCCGGTGCTGATACTTCAAGTGATTCACACAGCAACTTCTGTTGTAGCTTTTGAAGTGACACAACTTGCATTTAAACCTTTTCCAATCAAAGTGCTTGGCCATGTGCTTTCTGAAAGTTATAATTGACAGGAATGCAACATCGCAATCCTTACAGAATAGTTTTCCTGTTATCTTGTCAATGTGTGCATCGAGTGCTATAATGTTTGCAATCTCGTTGATTTGGTCATTTTCTTTTGCTTTATTTAAAGCCCGATTTTTGTCACTATCTTCAGTTAAAACTGAAATGTTTGTATTGAGATCAGATCCACATATTTTTTGTTTCCTTAAAGCAGAGGTCGGAGTCACATCGATGTCCACATTCATGGCAGAAGTTGAACTAGTGGCCGATGTAATGATCTTATTGACCGAACTCGAAGTTATAGCAAGCTTTGAAACACCTGTTGGACTATCGGTGCCCAAATGACAAATCCTTTCAATGTCTTCGAAATTAAGATCACTGTCATCGATAGGCGAGGATTCTACATCAAGACCGTTCTTCCTTTTGGCGGGTGAATTGTCTAGGGGGTGTTTTTCGATCTTAATTTTAATGTTTGTATCCCCATCTAGAGAATCTGAATTGTTTGAATTAACATACGCATCATCATCACAGTCTTGCACAGTCTGCTTAATTTTGGAATCACTTTTATTTTGAAAATCGACATTAGGAATACTTTTAACATTAAAACTAGCACCATTCTCACCTTTGACTGATGACTCCGAGCTATGTAGCGGCGTGGCAACGTCTCCATCTCCCGCCGGCTCGGAAACAGGGGAATTGGTTCCCAAACTAACGGGGCTCGCCGTGGAGCCTTTATTATAATCACGTCTGATTTGGATTTCAATAGTTTTTTCACTGGGTTTAATGTCCAATTTAGGGATTTTAATGCGAGGTTCTACAGCCGGCATTCGTGGGGTTTGAGGAGGTTCGGGGGGTTCTTTGGGCACGGCTTTGGTCACGACGCGGCGCTGCAAGTTGGAGGAGATCTTGTTCTGCGCGGCGATGCGCAGCTGGCAGGTCTGGCGATGGGAACTCAGCGCCGCACGGCGCTCAAACCGTCGGCCGCACCCGCCACAGCGCGGCACCTCTCCATCCGTCTCCAGGTTGTCCATCCACGCCTGGGATTACAATAACCATGGAGTTAAACAAAGAAAAAGTACAGTTCACTGTACACTAAGGTTCTTAATAATGAAGCCAAAATGTTATTTTTTTAACACATTGTGAATTTGTCAGAAATATGCCTGCAATGATAAACCAAGTGCACTTTTCTTTTCCAAAATTGTTTTTAAAATCCACAATGAGAAAACACTCAGCGCACCTGGTGGATTTCACATGGCAGCATTTCGAATGGTTAAAATAACTCAACAATAAAAAAATAGAAAAGATGTAAGATGTAAATTTTAACACTGATAAAATTTTAAGTGGAGACTGCTAATGGATTAAGCTAATTTATTCAAACCTGATTTTCAAGATCCATTCGATGTTGCTCACTCATGGATTCCGTTTCCTGCGGAGTCTCTGGTTTTCTCTCGCTCGGAGTTGGCTTTTGAAGTCGGTATGCCTTGTTTTGAATTGAATCTCTAAGCTTGCGAATGTGAGCGGCACTTTTTCTGCAAGAACAATAAACATCATTTATCAAGTTACGTAGACCATACTTCTGGACATTGGCGTTCTGCTACTTGCACATATTACAGGGAATAAATTCTATCCAAAACACTGGCATGCACTAGCTTCTATACCTGTGGCGGTCCATGGGTTTTCAGTGAGCTAGAGTGCTAAGATTGAAAAATACGACATTATTGATGTTGTTGTAGCTGAAAATGAATTTTATTTTTTTTCAAAATTTCAATATTTTCTATTAATATTTTCAGGATTCTTTCAGTTTGGGGATACGCCGCATCCACATTTCAGTACAGCTTCATACAAAAAGTTGAAATTTTGGAAAAAAAAAAGTTTTCAATAACGTGGTATTGTCCAATCTTAGCATTCTAGCTCACTGAAAACTCACGGACCGCCACCGGTTTATACGGCAATATTTTTGAATGAATCATCACATAGCTACATAAAAGCAATCTTGCTGCAAGATTTACGCAAAAAACCCTTTTTTTCAACTATGTAGTGGTAATAAGAATATTTTTAGAATCACAGATCTATAAAGTTTATTAGAGTTTCGATCAGTGACTTGGAATCTGCTATATAATGTTAAAAATCGAAAGATTAGAAAATTCTATTTGAAATCATCAATAACTGTTGACAATGACCACCTTCTAGAAAACATTGATTTCCACCGTCACTTTCCAGTACGAAACACACGCTCAAATAAACTATTCCATATTTCATAACCAAACATTTAACATTTTTCAGAAGAACATACACAAAATAAATCTTCCATTTACCCTCAGGTCATAAATGAATATTCAAAAAATTAAATCAACACATTATTAATAAATATGAACTCCTTACACTCCCTGCTGTGATTTAGAGAACTTTTTAAAGTTATATTTATTTTTTATTTTGTTTAAAATGTTTCTTGGAAACCAATTTATTTTTTCAATTTTGCTTTCAATATGTTGTGTTTTTCATTTTATCATTTACATTTTTCATATTTTTGTAAAAAATATATTATTAGCGGAAACTTCACTTGTTGACGCTAATAATATATTGCTAAAACCAAGTAACCATTCAATACATAAACATTTGTGTGCAAACTATGTTTTTCCAAATAAAATAAATAAGACAAACGAACAATAATAATAATCAATTTATGATCCAATTGGATTCGCCAATGGAAGTGAACCAGAGGCAGAACGAGGGAGAGATGGATAGTCTGTTTGGAAGAGTATTGGAGCAGGAAATAGGACATATTGTAAAATTGTAAAGCGCCCTTGAGGTGATTTTTCACAAAAACGGCGCTCTACAAATTGTCCAATTATTATTATTATAGGACATAGGACCGTAGCTAGTACAGAACATTTGCGCCATGATGGTGATGAACCACTGGAAAGTTACTTACACTTATCACAAAGAATAGAGTTAAAATGTTATCGTAAGTGATGAATAAGGTTACCTGTGAACTTTGAACAAGTGGCGGTAAACTCCCCAAGCGTTGGCGAAGGTATCCGAGCAGTCGGGGCATGGAAACACCAGCCGGTTGGGAGCGTGTTTGTGTTTCATATGAAACCGCAAGGTTTTGAGTGTTGCAAACTTTATTTTACCTGCAAAATAAACGCATTCAATTATATTGAGGTATACAGAGTAGAGTGTTGCAAACTTTATTTTACCTGCAAAATAAACGCATTCAATTATATTGAGGTATACAGAGTAGACATGGGCAGATTCATTCCCAGGAGTGAATCGATTCAGTCTGATTCCCTCGGCCTTTTGAATTGATTCCTTTTATTCGTTCATTTAATTCAATTAGTTCCAAAAAAAAAAAAAAATTATTTATATGCATACATAGATATATTTTCTAATACGTGGTTTTCACTTAAGAAAACTAAAGTATACATGAGAGGCTACGAAGCACCACACAAAGAGGAGGCCGAAAGGCTACGAAAAACCGCACAAAGAGAAGACCGATAATACTATCTCATTCTCCCGCGGACTACATCCTTTAGATGCATGTGTTTGCCTCTTTTTATTGTCGTTATTTTTCGTTTCATCGAGTTTCAAATCACAACGGTGCTAAAGAAGTTTTCACTGCGCAAAGCACTCTTCTTAGGGTGAATTATGTCGTTCTGAAAAATTGAAGGTACTAAAAACGAAGTTATTAAAATATATATTTTTTTAATGTGTATTTATTTTGCAAAAAAAAAAACTAATTTTGACAAGAAAAATGTATTTATATTAGGCTATAAATTAAATCTTAAAATGGAACAGTTTTTGTGGTTCACCCTCAAGTTTCACTAATTTTATTTTATTTATTAAACTTAAAATTGGTCTACTTCACGTGATCTAAACTTCCCACTACCTTCAGCCTCACAAAATATCCCAATTGGGAATGCCATAGTCTCATTAGCTCCAGACGGGAGCAGTTGGGAGTTGCTGTATTCACATAAAAAACATAGTATTATCGCGCTTTCATACATCCGATCCGGAATAAGAATCTGGAATAAGTTTCACTCAAATATATATTTTTAAATGCACTTACCTCAATGGTGAAGTTAAACCGATGCGCCGAATAAAAACTAATTAAAAGTCTGAGCGACATGCGTCATACAATTTATTACAAAAATAAAGGAATAAACCACTCGATCATCATGACGTATCACGGTCCGACAGCGACTGGTGTTTTGTTAATTTTGTTTACGGCTAGGTAGACAGATACCATATAAAGCATAATATAAATAAACATCGTTGTTTCTAAACGCATTGCATAATTTACGCACGTGTGAGGGAGAAAAAATATAGGATTAACTTTCGCTTTTAGCAATTTCAGGGTCCCTTACAAGCTTCGCCCAAAGATGACGGCTTGGCCGCGCGGGAACTAACGACGAACCGATTCTCTGCGGGCATCAAGGAATGAATTAGGAACTTCTGACTAATAAGTGTCTTTTGTCTTGCTGTGACTTGAATAACTTGCATTCCGCGGACCTAATAATGACTCGATATCTTCAACAGATTAGAATTGAACTCGATCCGATGATCGACTCGATCCGTGGGATTTGTGATTTGGTACGACGACGTCACAAATGTTTTGATTCATTGAATAAGTGAAACAGAGATTGGTGTTGAGAATTGAACAGACTTGTAGGACTATGACGGTATTAGTTCATTTATGACTATGACGAACAGTGGGACTGGCGGGACGACTGTGACTTTTGGATGACTCGATCGCTTGTCGGTTCAGTTGGTTGGCGGTTTTGTCGCTTGGGCTGGGGACGGGAACTCTCTGGCTTACGGGTTTTTTTGTATAGATTTACTACGCGGGATACTACACGTGATGGGCAATTTCGCGGCGCGCGCCGCCTGTAGTAGGTGTACCTATCCGCGCAACGAATATCCAATATTTACAGAGTACATTATTATTTTCTTACCTCAAAATAACATGAATTATGTAACTGTAAAATAAATTCATAGAAATTAAAAGAAATATGGTGCTGTTAAAAAATCGTAGGATGCAAGGCCAAGGGTAAGAAATAAAGATTTAATTCCTTTTGAAAATGAGAATAAGATTGAGTGTGTCACAAGATTTAATTTATTCATTTAATTCAATCATTCAATTTTGCCCACGTCTAATACAGAGTATGTATTCTGAGCAAAATCAACCAAAAACAGTGTTACTATTTGAACACCATGGGAAGTGGAAAGGAGGGGGGTATCGACTGCCGAACTCGCCCGTCGCGTTGTTCGGACCCCAACCGCGAGTGAACGAAGCGCCCTACTACGTTCAGTGACGTAATGATACTTGTGTTGTGAGGTATAACATTCTCGATTTGAGCCACACATCAATCGTGACCGTGTTTTGTAACGAGAATGATGCAAATTTATCGAATATTTCCAATAACTTAATGACAGTGAAAAATAATAGGATTAATTGGTGAAACATAATTAACGACAGCTTGCTTTTCTCATATTTATTCTATAAAAATGTTGTTGTCATATTTATTCATTAAACGATAAACACTGGTTCAGTGCTTTTTTAGATATATTTTGAGCACCGTATAATTTTATTTAATTTTTTTTTAAATTATTTTATAATCTTTTATACATTACATTTTATTGTCTTTTTTCGAATACCATACTAGAATAATGCTTGTGTTGTGGTAGTCATAAATTGTTTGCATTTTAATTAACTGTCCGAATGCTTCTCAAAGGCAAGGACTGCCGGTGGAGCACATCTATTGGTTCGGCAATTGGCGAAGAGATGCAAGCATTTCACCAACTAGTTTCGTTTCACTACGCTCGGTCAACATGCAGCTTCGAGAACCTGCTTTAATCGCTGTTATGAAAGAAAAGTTAATTAAATATACTTACATATTTTGCAGACAATTTCGTGGCCAGTATTTTCCTCATCTTCATCACTGATCTGAATGACGGCATCATTACTCTTGGGAGCAGATGAGATGGTGTCCAATAGCAGTTTCCCGTCGGGACCTAAGATGGCTTCCCTTGAAGATATCATATTATCTAATTCTGTAACCTGAAACAAAATGATTACAATGACTTGGAGAACAATAGAAATGATAAGATTCATTAATAAACAATAAACAAAATTATATTTGTCACCAGACACACCTCATTCGTGGACAAATATTGCAATTATTAACGGTTAAGTTTTCATCATATAAATCAAAAGGGCCGTGTTAGCCATGTTTCAACACAGCGTTTACTAAGATTAATAATGTGATCCTTAGTAATTTCGAATATCTAAAGACTGTGGGACTATGAAACCCCTCAATTTTGGGTGAAAGTAAAACCCTGTAAAGGAAAAGAAAAGTGGAGGGGTGGTAAAAGCTCAGGAGACTCTGGCTTACCAATTATAGGCACTAATACAATCATGTTTTTGTTACAATGATGGTTTTCACCAGGGCGGCGCTATAAGTTTCTTCTACTCTCAAAGTGAAGACATGTTAAGGCCATCCAGTAGGTTAAACGCTTTCTTTGATGTGTAGCAACAACTATAATGCAGTATAGTCTTTGTAATCCGAACCTCCAGTAATCCGAACGACCGGGTGACGAGGACAGGTTGGGTGTTTGAAAAACACAAGACATAAAGCATTAAAGAAAAATGTTTAATTCTAGTGGTTAGTTCGTCATAATTTCAAGATTAGTGCACCGATTCCAGCAAAACAAATGCTATTTAGTATACTCGCATATGGCATGACGATTGAAGTGGGAATCAACTAGTAAATTAAGCCCGCGTAAAAACAAACTGCAATCGTTGTCATTTTGAAACATTGCGATGACAGTAGTTTGGTTTTGCAAAGAAAAAAGAAACACATTTCTCTATTAAAATCATAGACAAAGCGTTTAAAATTTGTGATATCTATGCTCACGATCTATACAAAGATTTAAGTGCTAAGCCACACTAGATTCCACATTCCAACCAAGCCGAGCTTAAAAGCAACTGTATTGTGGGCCTCAGTGGAGAGAGTTATACGAAGTTAAGCGAATAACCTTGGTAAATCTACGGTATCCGATATTGAAAGGTAAAAATAATAAAATTTTCGACTATGCAGCATCCATGATAAAAGGTTCTGGAAAAATTCAGCTGCTTCAAAGAGTCCAGCAATCCGAGAGTAGGCTCGGCTTTTAATTAGTAGTAAATACTAGATAGCTAAATAGTACCTGATCCTTTATTAAATCTTGGAGATCCTTCTGCGATGAACACACATTTTGATAAACAGCCATTGGAGAAGAATTAATGGATTGAAATTTGATTAATCTTTCAGGTGGCGGTTTACTACTGGTTGAATTTTCTAAATTTGAAGTATTTTTGTTTTTTGAAGCTAATCTTTCCACAATAGACGTGAGATCTTTCGCCGTGGACTTGTTGGTTACATTACTAATTTTGAATTGCTTTTCGTTTTCCAAAGTATTTTTGTTGTTGAGAAAATTCTGATAGTCTTGTTCATTTTGTAAAATCATCATCATGTCATCTTTCTGAAATACACACCATAAAATTAAAATACATTTTATAAATCATTTCAATAATCGAATCGTATAAAAAGAAAATTAGTTCTTTTATAATATGTAGTTGGTTATGTCACTATGTGTCATGGATTTTATGAATACCAAAAATATATAGATTTTAACTGCTCAGGCTAATTTTTTCGCTTTTCAGAACAACTCATATAGGTCTCTTAGAAATCGTTGTGTCTCCCTTACTATCATAATGAGAAATATGATTTACACCGTGTTAAACATAGAAAACACCATATTAAAATTTTAAAGGTAACCAACCACAAAAAGAATTAAATTGAACATATTTATGAAACCAAAGTTTCCAACTGCAATTTGAAAAAGATTTATGAAACTTTGTGAATTTTTTATTAATTATTTTTACATGAAATGACAAAAAGGAGGTGAGGATAACATTTATAGTACATTTTTCTAATAAATTGTGTGTTTTTATTTTTGTTATCAGTAGTTTTAGTTAAGTGTTAAATGTTTTGGTTTAGAAATATTCATTTTTTTGGATATTATTATAAAGCAGAAATATTTTGACCGGACGGAATATGCCCGAGGCCTGTGTGGTTAAAAAGTATTAATTGTTAAATCATTCCGCATTTAGCCGCCTGAAAAATTATCTGTGTTAAGCCGTACTTAAGAGTCAAATAAAGTATTGAGAACAAAATTGCTACTTGATTAACTTACTAAAAATTTATTGTTAATGAAATGCGCATGAAGGGAAGTGTTGAATTTCTGTCGACAGTATACCCTTTTATGTGATATAAAATTGGCTAGGCTTCGAAACAGGTTCCGACAAACTCGACATTCGTATATCACATCGCATTCTGACGAGAGCATTTCCTTCAACTGAAAAAAAAAAAATATCAATACCAATCAAAACATTATTATTTTCACCAGTTTCCCGAAGGCATAGACGCGCTCCATCAATCACTTCTGACGCCATCAATTGACTACGCACGTTCTATTATGTCTCCTCCACGGTACGAAAAAGTTATTGTCAATTGGATCCTATATGTATTTACTATCAGGAGACAGAATAAGAGAAGAAAATGAATTAGACAATATTATGTACTCCATATTATATCCTTCTTAAGTCGGTTTCTCATTGCTGAGGATCGTGGACCCCAACTCCAATTATTTATTATACTCCGAAATCACATAGTGAAAAATACCTGGGACTTCATATCGATAAACACTTATCTTTTAAACACCACATACAAAAAGTAAAAGAAAAAATTATCCCACTAATTGGTGTATTTGGCAGAATAGCCCATCTTCTACCAATACAAGTAAAGAGGGGATTATACTTTAGTTTAATTCAATCCCATCTAAATTATCTCATAGAAATATGGGGAAACACAAACATCACATATCTAAACGAAAATCAAATAATACAAAATAAAGTTATAAAAAAACTTTTTAACTATAGACCAGATACCCCCACCAAAAGAGTATACCAAGAAACTAACTTACTTAAAATTAGAAAACTGTACGAATACAACATATGCCTATTAATTCACAAAATCCAAAATGGCTTCATACACACAAATACTTCATTTATGAAAACATCACAAGTACATGACCACCACACAAGACAACATAATAAATTATATACAAATTCAGCAAAGACAGAGTGTGGTAAAAGAAACATAGGCCATGAGGGTGTACACATTTATAATCTCCTTCCTGATAGCCTGACAGAATAAATATATTCAAGAAAAAACTGTTTGCCCTCAAGATCAATGAGCAAAACCAAAATGCTCTTACTTAAGAAAAATATGTTACTTAGGTAGTAAACCATAATTATTAATATATATATTATTTTTGTTCCTATCAATGTACACTTAAGTTAACAAAGCGAAATTTGTTTTTCTTTTAACTTAATAAATAACTAAAAAAAAAAAAAAAAAAACCTTATATGTATGAGAGAATATAATGTGATTTCAGAGTTACCTAGTTGTAGTAATTACCCCTTGATCAATTAATGTAAATGAGGTAAAGACTGTGTGAGAGACGGATGCGTGTGGCGGTTTATCTCCACACAGGAGACCCTGAAGAAAATAATTCCTTTCACGGCTTATGTCATCTTTCAGGATGTTGGTTTGGGATGAAGTAAGGAGAGGAAGTTCTGAGAAGAGAAAATGCACGAGGGATCGGTAGGAATCTGGGGATCAGTGTGTCCAGTAGTGACGGACACGTGCATCCATCCCTCCCTGCGGTGCAAGGCGATGTTCCGAGAGATTCCTGCTCGAGAGGTGAAAAGGTCTCCCTCAACCAGAGTCTCATGTTGGTGAATGAAACTTGTAAACGAGGCAAGAACATTCAAACAAAAACTGTAACATTGCGTTACTAAACTTTCAAGGGTTCGACAAGGTTTGCAAATATCGTTCGACTGTCGAACGTCTCTCTGCACCTCCGACAATACAAATGAAACAGGGTTTCAAATTTCCATCTGTACGGATTGACAACTCAGGCATAGATTAAATAAATACAAAGAGAGGTTATAGTCATACTAATCGAACAAGAAAATATACCACCACAACACGATATTCAACCCCAAGAAGATAGGAATTAATTGCATTCCACCACTGAAAAAATCTCGAGAAGATGCTCTCCATACATAAATACATCTAAGAATATAAAACACTTGGGGCACATTATTACTGAAGACCTCTTGGACGATGGTGATATTAAACAACAAAGGAGACATATCAGAATACTGTCTAACATCTGAAGATTCCTCCAATGCAGCAATAACGTTAAAAAAAACATAAGCTCGATGGAACGACGTAGTGAACTAGTGACCGCAACTTTCCAACTACTTTCCAGCACAAAGCACCACTCCTGAGGGAGTGCTGGGCATGAGCTCACTACAGACCACGCCCTACATAATTGATTATTTTCACGTATTATTTTATTCTATTCTGCTTGTTTCTTTTCTTAAAATTTACTGTATTCACATATCGACGGCAGAAAGGCTAATTGACGTAACCAAAATTTTGTCGATTTTCAATTTTTGAAGCCATTTTACTTTTAAAAAAAACGCGTCGATCTGTATACTCGAAGTTTATATATTATGAAAATTTGAAAGTTTAGTCAAAAAACAACTGTTTTTTGCGGAAGTCCGACCATAAATTGACGTAAGTGATGGAAAATCCGACGTTTTTTAATAAAATGCGGGTTACTCCCTTGAACCCGGGCGTATCCAATGTTTTAGTTTTTATTTACTATGAAAAATGATATGGTTATGTCAAATAGCTTTTCCGTGTTTTAGGAAACATTTTCGCTTACGGCAA
Organism: Limnephilus lunatus; assembly: GCA_917563855.2. Classification (NCBI taxonomy): domain Eukaryota; kingdom Metazoa; phylum Arthropoda; class Insecta; order Trichoptera; family Limnephilidae; genus Limnephilus; species Limnephilus lunatus. The sequence goes on from OU830592.1 coordinate 79,868,310, forward strand.
ACGGCTGGCTAAAGTTTTAAGTTTTATTTGGTTACAATAATCCTATAAGTTGTACCGCATGGAAAAAATTTTAGTAGCATCATTTTATAAGTTTAAAAATTTTATTAAAAGTTAAATACTACCACAGATTTGAAGATTTTTATTTTGTGTAGAACGTTACACTGTTTTAATCGAAAATTTTAATCATTTTTCTCAAAATATATATTTACTTATCCTTTTTCTTATTTTTATTTCAACATGATTTTGAAAACTTAATTATTAGATTTAAAAAAAAAAATGCGATAGCGATAATAAAAAATAATTTGAGTGTCGCCCACTCAAATATATACTGTAGACGCGTGGTAGAAAAAGTGGGAAGCCAAAAGTAAGGCAATTGCACTAGTCTCGATTTCTAGTACTTTAATACTAAACTGCCACTGGTCGAGTAAGGTTGTGTCTTACCAGTAGGTAAATTGCATTTAAAAGGCGCCAAAATGCCCTCTTATGTGATGAGAAAATGTTTCCATTACACGGCAAACAGTAGTAAAAGCGAAGAAATAACATTTCATTTATAAGTACAGGCAAATTACTTATTATTAAAAACAATACAATTAATTTTCATGTTTCCCGCCTGATGATTTTATGCGTCATTAGAGAAAATACACACACATTGTTTGATTGTCTTATGGTACGGCCACACTGAGGCCAACTTCAAACGTTCAGACGATTGTGTAGAGGGGTAGTTCGTGCGTTGGAAGTTCGAGTTGGAAGGTTGGAGTTCGAGTTGGCCCGGAATCGCCTCCGAAGCGATCGGCGAAGGCTGGTTTGTGCGATTTGGCCCAACACATCAGTCTGTGCAAAATTATTACGGGACAGTGGTATAAATATTGTTTGAAATTATAATTTTTTTAGCTTTACGAATTGAAATCAATATTATGGAAACCGAAGCATCGCCTGCACAATTGTAAGCAACTGATAAGATACAGAGCAGCTACAGCTGTTTGACGTCCGCCATTTTGGAGTTCGGAGTTGAAGGGTTTGCCGCAGCCACCACACGATCGGCCAACCTTCCAACTTCGAACTAAGTTGGGAGTTGGAAGGTTGGCTTCGGTGTGGAAATAGCATATCTTTTTTATACATGAAAAACTTTTGAATTAAGAAATTACTGAAAACAAAAGAGTGTTGTTTACTTGCCACATTATATCTTGAGTTTGTGAGGCAATGGCCGGTCTATTTATATAACGTCATTGAGTAAATCTCAAGTATGTTCACTGGACCTATTTCGGTGCTACCATTGCGCATTGTCTCAGTAACCTATTTTCTCTTTTAATTCACCTAATTTTTTGGGTTGAATTTTAAATGTAGGTTCGATTTTAGGGTTATTAATAAAAAGGTATTCTCATAAAGTTCATGTTGGCTAAAAAGAATATTATCATGTTGACAGAAGGCTTGTTTCTTGGGTAAGGGGTCATCCATAAATTACGCCACACCTTAAGGGAGGGGGGGGAGGGGAGTAGAGAAGTGTATGGGGGGTCATCAGCTCTGTGACGTCACATGTAAAAATCTAAATAATTAAAATGCAAATTTTTTTTGGTGTAAAATTACAAAATATGTGACGTCATACTAGGGGGGAGCGGGTCTCACAAATGTGACGATGTGTGACAGGGATGGGGGGGGGTCATTGATATACATACACTAGATCAGCAATGACCGCGCCAACTCATTGCCACTGCACATATGTCCAAAAGCATATGCCCATCTAACGTCAGTTCAATACTCAGTGTGACGCCGACCGAGTTGAACCGGACGATACGCGATCAAAACTATCTCCAAAATTGTTAAATGCGACGTAAAAAAATGCGATTCATGGTCAGAAAAACATAATGAAGCAAGCGGAATTACTTTCCACGCGTAAGTTTATTGTTTACATGTTCGTATTTAATTAAAAAACGCAGAAATAGAAACAAAATGTCAAATACTCTAATATAGGTTCAGTGTTGCCACTAAGAAGTTGTTTTGGTTTTCCCACATTAATGGGAGAATACATAAATTATGGAATAAGTTAACCGAGGTAACCATATTAAAATATTTTAATCTTCATAAAAAATAATTCATTAAAATTCCGTTTTTAGATTTTCACGACCAAAACCATTTTCGTTGTTTGTTTTTGGGGTTTTATGCCGTGTTGCGCTACCTCTTTCTTTAGCCGACGTTTCAACAAATCAAATTCAAATTCATCTGTCGGATCTGCCCTGATGATGGACACTGCAACGCTGTCCGAAACGTCGGCTAAAGAAGGAGATAGCGCAACATGGCATAACAACTCAAAAACAAACATCGAAAATAATTCTGACGAAATCTTCAACAATCTTAACATCATGTCAATTAAACAACTATATTCTAAAACTATACTCATTTACATTCATAAGCACAAAACCCAAGAAATAACAACTAACACGTACATTAGAAACATTAGATATCATGGTCACAAACAGATCCAACAAGTAACTACTAACACAACATTTGGGCAAAAAAGCTTCTTGTATTATGGTATTAAACTTTACAATAAAATACCACTCTCACTTAAAAACCTCAACAGTATAACATTTAAATCTCAAATAAAAAGCTGGATACTAAATTTTTTTTTTTTTTTTTTAAGTTTTCTTTATTCATTAGATTTTTCATTACATACATTGGGGATTTTTCGACCACCATGCTAGGCACATGCCCGTGTTGTGGTGGTCGATTTTATATACAGTAGGTACATTAACAAATGAAATATGAAGAATGTGAAAGAATTAAGAAATTATATACATAAAATTATATGATATTCAAGAATACAAAAAAATATAAAAGAATCTAAATTGCTATAGAGTAATATAAAAGAGTTGTAATAATAATAAATAAATAAATAAATTAATAAATAAATAATAATAAATAAATAATAATAAATATAACAAAGGTATGTAATTATAAATATATAAAATAAGAGTAGGTACTATATGGTATGCATATGAGAAAGGAATTTTATTTTGTTGAAAATCTAAATGTGCATGGTTATATTGGTAGGTACATTATTTTACACCAATTTTTGTACAGATAAATGTTAGGTTTAAAAATAAAATGATGTTTTCCTCCAGATAAATTAAGTAATATGACATACTATATTATACAGATAACAGTAACAGAAACGGTTTAGGCAGTTGTTGACCTTTATAATAAAATTAGACATGTTTTTTTTTTTTTAGAAATGTATCCCTGTTTTAGCAGAAAGTGTTAAGTTAAGTTAAGTCAGGTTAAGTTAAGTCAATTAAGTTAAGTTAAGTCAAGTTAGGTTAATTAAGATCAAGTTGACTCAATTTAGTGGTGTCAGGCATTCTTTAAAATAGTTCCTTCCCTTTATAATTAACCAGTTCTGAACACTTGTGATATATTGATTGTCAGTTTTCGATTTCCTGGTATCAATACTTAGCAAATTGAACATTTTGGGTGCAATGTAAGAGAACTGGTGCTGTGCGAAGGCTGTTTTTGTTGGAGGAATTATGCATTTTAGTTGGGATGAGTACCGGGTGTGAATTTTTTATTGGGTTTTTTTCATCAAATCCTTTTTCCATAAGTATATGAGAATCGTCTTTATGTATAATTGTCGAATGTCTAATACGTTGAATTTTTTAAAAAGTGGTTCTGATGGGTGTGATGGGTTACATTTGAATATTATCCTTAGCAATAGTTTTTGTATTAAGACCAAGGGATGAAGAATTGATGTTGCACAGCCTCCCCATCCTACAATACCATATGTAGCAATTGATTGAAAAAGTGCAAAGTAAATACATCTTAGTGTTTGTAAGCTAAGGATAGATCTAAGAGAGTAGAAAATGTAACATAATTTGCGAAGCCTTTTTGTTGTAGAATTTATGTGTGCCTCCCATCGTAATTGATCATCTATGATAACTCCCAAGTACTTAATTTCATTTGATATTTTTAGGTTATCGCATGAGCAGTTTTTGTGAGGTGATGTAGGCGTGTTAAGGTTCTGTGAACATGTATGTATGGTAAGTTTTTGGCAGTGTGGAGGATATTTGGTTTACGTATGGAAAAAAGTAGGTATTTTGTTTTATCTATATTTAGAGTTAGAAGGTTAGAATCCAACCAGTTTTTTACTATGTTCATGCCATAATTTGCTTTTTCAAAGGTTGAATTCAAATCTTCGTCATCAAATACGATAACCGTGTCATCAGCAAAAGATATAATAGTGCCACCAGTATTCAGATTGCATAACGTGTTAATGTATATTAGAAAGAGAAGTGGGCCTAGAACACTGCCTTGGGGTACGCCATATGTGATTGGTAAACTTGTACTTCTATACTCTTTAGCCGAGTTGATAATAGTTGACTGGGACCTGTTTGTTAGATAGCTCTCAAACCATTTAAGGGGAGTACCTTTTATTCCTATCTGCAGGAGTTTTTTCAGGAGTATGCGGTGAGATACAGTATCAAAGGCTTTAGCTAGATCCAAGAATACAGCGAGGGGTTTGCGACTTTTATCGAATTTGTCAGAAATTAGTTTAGTGAAATTTGCAATTGCATCTGAGGCACTACGACCTTTGCGGAAGCCGTATTGATTATTTGACAGGATTTTATTATCTTCGAGAAACTTGTAGAGTCTTCGTTTAACTGTTTTTTCAATTATTTTTGAAATCGGACTTAGTAAGGATATTGGTCTATAGTTATTCACAGATGATCTGTCCCCTGATTTAAAGACAGGAATAATGGTTGAATGTTTTAGGGTGCTTGGGAAAAGGCCAGTTCGAAAACTTAGATTTGTAATATGTTGAAGGGGTTTAGTGATGATTGGTTTGAGGTGTTTAATTAGTTTAGTGGATATATTGTCAATTCCCGTGGAGTGTGTATTTTTGAGTGAAGATATGATTTCATTGATTTCTTGTTCTGATGTTGGAGTGAGATTAAAAAGGTTATAACTCAGATTATCGAGAGAGATTTTATTTGCAAGGTTATCTTCAGATGTTCTATTTCTATTAAGGATATTATTTGCTAGGTCTGATCCGATTGTGGAGAAAAATTGGTTGAAATGCTTTGTGATCGTTTCTGAGTTTTCAGTTGCACTTAATGTTTTATCTGCGATTGTGATTTTATTTATGGGTGTGGTAACTTTTTCTGTGTAGCATATTTCTTTGATAATATTCCAGATTTGTTTAGTATCATTAGCAGCTTCGTCTATCTGTTTCCTATAATACTTTTCTCTGGCCGTACAGGCTATTTTTTTACAAGTATTTCTGTATCGTTTATAGAATAAGAGAGATTCGTAGTCGGTGGGATTATTATTACAATATTTATGGAGTTTATCCCGCTTACGTATACAGTGTAAAATGCCATTTGTTATCCAAGGTTTTAGTTTAATTTTAATTTTATGTCTACTTTGGTGGTTGTTTGTGTTTGATGTGGCATTTACTAGATGTTTATGAAGGATGTCGATGAGAGATTCACATGCTAGGTTCGGGTCACTAAGTTGATAGAAATTTGACCAGTTTTCCTCGGAAACCAGTTTAAAGAGAGTGTCATATGAAATTTTGTTTAGTTGTATAGTAGATGCTGGTGATTTTGGTATTTTATGTGAAATGGATGTAATAGTGGCGTAGTGATCTGTAACAGTACATTGATATATTAAAGATTTGATATTTAGTTTGCATTTGGCAAAAACGTGGTCTATGCAACTGGCGGACAACTCTGTAACACGAGTGGGGGCTGTAATAGCTGCGGAGAATCCTTGCAGAGTTAGAAGATTTATGTATTCGTTTGCTTGGGGATGCATTGTATTTATAATATTGACATTAAGGTCACCAATAATAAGGACATTTTCATGATCTTTAATACGTACCAAAAATTGATTAAGTGCGTTTAAAAATGGTGTTATGTTGGATGTGCTCGGTGATCGGTATATAGATAGTATAGTAACGCTGTTTTCTATTTCGAGTTTGAGAAGATTTGAGTTAGTGATTGTGATTTCCTGTACAGAGTGTTGTATATGATTTTTTATGTAAATAATGACGCCATCGTTTTGTGATTGATTATTCTGGGTGCTGTATTGATTATAGTTTTTTATGTTTTTTGGAATATAGTTATCTTTGATCCAGCATTCGGTCAAAATAATCAAGTCAAAGTCTGAGTCAAGTTCTGTAAGTAGTATCATTAGTTCAGTAAAATTTTTATTAATACTTCTGATATTCATGGAAAATATTTTTAGGTTAGATTGCTTTAAGGTTTTTCGAACTTCTATAGAGCTATTAGTTTCGATACATGGAATCTGCGACATGTTGTCCAAAATATTTGTTATGCTATCTTCCATTTTTTAAAGTTGGTGTGGTACATTTAATATAGGGTGCTATTTTAATATTTTGTTCAGGTATTTCTACCATCGATATTGTTTGTAATGAAAACAGAGTTACTTGTATAAAATGTATAAACGGATTAATCACACTGGTTAGAATAAGACTGAGGGGTTCTGCATGTTTAAATAATAGGTTGAAATTACCATATAAAATTTTATAAAACATAAGCACATAAAGAAAATATATAATAGCACATAAATAGTATATAACATAAGCATATAAAGTACATAGTGTTAGCTTTGTGATATAAGGATTTTGTTGTTGTGAATTTATAATATAGGCATATATAGTATGTATAACATAAACATAGGTATATAAGGTACACATATAGTTGTTGCGGAAATATAACATAAGCGTATATATAATATCTAGCACAAGCATATATAGAATATAAAATATAGGCATGTAAAGAATATAAAGTAAATAAAACATAGGCTTATAAACAGTATGAAACATCAGCATAAGCATAAAAAGTATGTAAGTGATATAAGAATTTAGTTGTTGTAACAGACGTGTGCTACAAGACTGTAGAAAAGGGCACCGGTGGCTGTGCACGTGGATGTCGACTATTGTAATATTGTTTTGAAATGCAGTACTGGCTGGCCTTCCTTGAAGGTGACAGCCCTGCTGTACTGGAGGGTGGTAACCCTTGATCTGCCTCCCTGCACCCAGAGCTGGTGAGTGGTAGCCCTGGATGTCCTTGGTCTCTGCCTGAGCCTGGCGCCTTGCGGTGTCCAGTAGTTGGGCCGGCTGGTCTTGAGGAGGTAGGCACCAGACTTGTGTTCAGGCAGAGCTTCAGCAGGAGGCAGGTCGGAGAGAGGTTTCTTCCAGAGGAAGGAGTAAAACACGAAGATTTAAAGAAAACGTTGAACTCATTTATTATCGAAAAATTTGTCGTATTTATACCAATCGGTAGGTGGCTCACGGGAAGTGGAGGGGGAAACGGAACCCAGGCACTTTTCCTTTATAAAGGGCAAGAAACTGCTTAGTATCTATTTTGCCGGCTTAATCCGTAAAAGTGCTCGTCTAAATTTGGCAACTTTTACGGATTTTGTAGCCTTTATTAACAATCAAAATACATATTAAATGGAAAAAACATATAAATAAAGCCAAGATTTATGACAAGAATTTTAGTTTGGTGAATTTACCGTGATTTTAAGAATTTTTGATTTTTAAGGAAATGTTTTATGATTTATCAGGTTATAATTATTTTTCCTAGGTTCCCTGTGAGATAAGTTAACGAAATCTGTTTATTTCACCATCTCACAGGGACCCTAGAATTTTGTAGAGGTAAAAATGTAAAAATGTCATGACCGAAATTTTCTAAGTCTTTTTGACATGGCAAATTGAGCTCTAATTTTGGCTCTAAGTATTTTGAGAGCAAAGTCTCAGTTTGACTGGAGGCCTTGTAGGATCAAGAATGAAAACTGATTGTTTCATTGTCCTACAAGGCCCGCAGGTTTTGTTATTTGGAAAAACATAAAATTTACACCTTCGAAATTTTCTAAGTGTTTTTTGGTAGGCAAAAATGACTTTATTTTTGCCTCCCAATATGTTGTGTGATAAATCTTGGCTTTACTCGAGACCTTGTAGGATTTCAAATGAAAACTGATTATTTCATTTGTCCTACAAGGCCCGTGTGTATAAAAATTAAGACATAAACATTTAAAAATAAGTACAAGAATGAAACATATTTTAAACGAAGTTACAATCTCCCCAGTAGCGATTTCTCAAAGTATTATTTATTGATCGCACCGGGGAGATGTACATGAAAATTAAAAAACTTAAATATTTGAAATCCAATAAGAAAATAATAAGTAATTGATAAAAATGACATTTTCTAATTAGAACAAATATTTTCCATCAAAGCGTCGCCGGCGGCACGGTACTCCAGTATTGTGAGGGCAGGCCATTTTTTCCTGATTCCCAAAAATGATCACAAAACTGTAGAGGACCGGCCAAGCGATGAGCTTTGATGAAAAATATTTCGAGGGTGTGAACACGTCGGTTACACTCCCCCCGTGTGGCGATGTCACACTAATCATCTCGACGTGTTTTCGAAGGACGAGTAGGTGAAGCTGCATCCGTAGGCGGGGTGGCAGGATCACAGCGAGCTGCACGGCAGGTCTCATGTAAACTCTGGTTCTCGGCAGGTCGAATGTAGACTCTGGTTCTCGTCTGGGTCCTGGAGGTCCACACTTGGCCGTCTTTAGCAGGAGTGGCGTCAAGGACTCGGTCGCGTGTCCGGCTGATGTGGGGCATCACGAGGTCCATGACAACCAGCAGATTGTCATTTTTTATGGGGTTCACTGACTCCCCCCGTGTGAGAAGCGCCACTTCTTTGAGAGTGGCACTGCTGAGGCAGGGCGGGCTCGTCTTCACTGCGCCGTTGAGGAGCACCACGTCTTTGACGGTGGTACTGCTGGGGCAGGGCGGGCTCGTCTTTACTGCGCCGATGAGGAGCACCACGTCCTTGACTATGGTACTGCTGGGGCAGGGCGGGCTCGTCTTCACTGCGCCGTTGAGGAGCACCACGTCTTTGACAGTGGCACTGCTGGGGCAGGGCGGGCTCGTCTTCACTGCGCCGTTGAGGAGCACCACGTCTTTGATAGTGGCACTGCTGGGGCAGGGCGGGCTCGTCTTCACTGCGCCGTTGAGGAGCACCACGTCTTTGATAGTGGCACTGCTGGGGCAGGGCGGGCTCGTCTTCACTGCGCCGTTGAGGAGCACCACGTCTTTGACAGTGGTACTGCTGGGGCAGGGCGGGCTCATCTTTGCTGCGGGATGTGATTGGCCATCCATCTGTGCTGGCGCTTGGTACCTATGTCCCAGCAGTGGAGCGGATCCGGCAGCTATTCTCTGCTGATCGGCTGGCTGCCTTTGATGGAGCAGAGGTGAGGGCGGCCCGGGACCAGAAGGTCCAGGCGGCAATGAGGACCACTGCTCTGGCAGCGGAGCGGATCCGGCAGCTGTTTTCTGCAGGTCGGCTAGCTGCTTCTGGTGGAGCAGAGGTAAGGGCGGCACGGGACCAGAAGGTCCAGGCGTCGTCGTGGTTGGGTCCCTCTTGTAGTAAGGGGCTGGTGGCGCAGGGCCTCCTGGCCCTTTCTGCGCTGGTGATGCGTACCTCTGGTCCATCAGAGGTACAGGTCCAACAAGCTCATCGCATACGGCTTCTCGTTGCCTCAGGTTGAACAGAGGTACGGGCGGCACGAGGCTGTAAGGTTCAGGCTGCATACATCCTCCCTGGAGTCGCCAAGCTTCTTCTTGGCCCGGATCTGTGTGGCCAGTTGACTCCAATATTGCATCAGGTTTGGAAGGCGCTGTAGTTGCGGCTTCTGGTGATGCGTACTTCTGGTTTTCCAGAGGTACAGGTCCAACAGGCATCTCACGTACGGCCTCTGGTTGCCTTGTAATATACAGAGGCAAGGGCGGTACGGGGCCGGAAGGTCCAGGCTGCATCCATCCAGGGCCCCCATCAGAGTGAGGGGGCTGCGGCGCGGGGCCTCCAGGCCCTGGCTGCGCCGGTGATGCGTACCTCTGGTTTATCAGAGGCACAGGTCCAGCAGGCATCTCACGTACGGCCTCTGGTTGCCTTGTAATATACAGAGGCAAGGGCGGTACGGGGCCGGAAGGTCCAGGCTGCATCCATCCAGGGCCCCCATCAGAGTGAGGGGGCTGCGGCGCGGGGCCTCCAGGCCCTGGCTGCGCCGGTGATGCGTACCTCTGGTTTATCAGAGGCACAGGTCCAGCAGGCATCTCACGTACGGCCTCTGGTTGCCTTGTAATATACAGAGGCAAGGGCGGTACGGGGCCGGAAGGTCCAGGCTGCATCCATCCAGGGCCCCCATCAGAGTGAGGGGGCTGCGGCGCGGGGCCTCCAGGCCCTGGCTGCGCCGGTGATGCGTACCTCTGGTTTATCAGAGGCACAGGTCCAGCAGGCATCTCGCGTACGGCTTCTGGTTGCCTTGTAATATACAGAGGCAAGGGCGGTACGGGGCCGGAAGGTCCAGGTTGTATCCATGCGGGGCCCCCATCAGAGTGAGGAGGCTGCGCCGGTGATGCGTACCTCTGATTCTCCAGAGGTACAGGTCCAACAGGCATCTCGCGTACGGCTTCTGGTTGCCTTGTAATATACAGAGGCAAGGGCGGTACGGGGCCGGAAGGTCCAGGTTGTATCCATGCGGGGCCCCCATCAGAGTGAGGAGGCTGCGCCGGTGATGCGTACCTCTGGTTCTCCAGAGGTACAGGTCCAACAGGCATCTCGCGTACGGCTTCTGGTTGCCTTGTAATGTACAGAGGCAAGGGCGGTACGGGGCCAGATGGTCCAGGTTGCAGCCATGCGGGCCCCCCATCAGAGTGAGGAGGCTGCGCCGGTGATGCGTACCTCTGGTTCTCCAGAGGTACAGGTCCAGCAGGCATCTCTCGTACGGCTTCTGGTTGCCTTGTAATGTACAGAGGCAAGGGCGGTACGGGGCCAGATGGTCCAGGCTGCATCCAGGTTGGGCCCCCATGGTAGTGTGAGGGCAGTGGCGCCCCTTGACCCCTTGGTCCAGGTTGCGCCGATGAGGCATGCTGAGGCTCGGGTCCCGCAGAAGGACCAGGCTGCATCCAGGTTTGGCCCCCATGGTAGGAGGGCAGTGGCACCCCTTGACCCCTTGGTCCAGGTTGCGCCGATGATGCTTGCTGAGGCTCGGGTCCCGCAGAAGGACCAGGCTGCATCCAGGTTTGGCCCCCATGGTAGTGAGAGGGCAGTGGCACCCCTTGACCCCTTGGTCCAGGTTGCGCCGATGATGCTTGCTGAGGCTCGGGTCCCGCAGAAGGACCAGGCTGCATCCAGGTTTGGCCCCCATGGTAGTGAGAGGGCAGTGGCACCCCTTGACCCCTTGGTCCAGGTTGCGCCGATGAGGCATGTTGAGGCTCGGGTCCCGCAGAAGGACCAGGCTGCATCCAGGTTTGGCCCCCATGGTAGTGAGAGGGCAGTGGCACCCCTTGACCCCTTGGTCCAGGTTGCGCCGATGAGGCATGCTGAGGCTCGGGTCCCGCAGAAGGACCAGGCTGCATCCAGGTTTGGCCCTCATGGTAGTGAGAGGGCAGTGGCACCCCTTGACCCCTTGGTCCAGGTTGCGCCGATGATGCTTGCTGAGGCTCGGGTCCCGCAGAAGGACCAGGCTGCATCCAGGTTTGGCCCCCATGGTAGTGGGGGGGCAGTGGCACCCCTTGACCCCTTGGTCCAGGTTGCGCCGATGGTGCATGCAGAGGCTCAGGTTCAGCTGAAGGACCAGGCTGCATCCAAGTTTGGCCCCCATGGTAGTGTGAGGGCAGTGGCACCCCTTGACCCCTTGGTCCAGGTTGCGCCGATGGTGCATGCAGAGGCTCAGGTTCAGCTGAAGGACCAGGCTGCATCCAAGTTTGGCCCCCATGGTAGTGTGAGGGCAGTGGCGCTCCCTGACCCCTTGGTCCAGGTTGCGCCGATGATGCATAGAGAGGCTCAGGTCCCGCAGAAGGACCAGGCTGCATCCATGATGGGTCCCCATAGTGAAGGGATGGTGGCGCCGGACCCCTTGGTCCGGTTTGCGCCGCTGATGCATGCCACTGTGCAGGCTCTGCCCCGCTGGGTTGTGCAGGCCCTGTTGCGTTGTGTGGTGCAGGCCCTGCTCCGCTAGGTTGTGCAGGCCCTGTCGCATCGGGTTGTGCCGGCCCTGTCCCGTTGAGGTGTGCAGGCCCTGTCGCACTGGTTGGTGGCGGCCCTGCCCCGTTGAGGTGTGCAGGCCCTGTCGCACCGGTTGGTGGCGGCCCTGCCCTGTTGAGGTGTGCAGGCCCTGTCGCACCGAGTTGTAATTGACGGGCTGCCATCAGCTGTTCAATTTGTTTCTTCTGACTGCGCAGTTGTTGGCGCAGCAGGCGCACCGTGTCCTCAATAGATGTAGAGGCCGGTGATTCTTCGCTTTCGTCTGCAGAGCCTGCCGGTGTGGAGCTGGGCGTTGGTAGGGGCGTGACGTCATGTGTGGCCACGGCCCTAGGCTCGGCTTCCTGGGCAGTTGGTAGCTCAGCAGGCGGGGGTGGAGGCGACTCATCGTCCTGAGCCGTCCTCTTCGATCTTAGTGATGGTGGTGACATCCTGGTGCAGCTGATCCGGCTCGAAGGACCACTTGTAACAGACGTGTGCTACAAGACTGTAGAAAAGGGCACCGGTGGCTGTGCACGTGGATGTCGACTATTGTAATATTGTTTTGAAATGCAGTACTGGCTGGCCTTCCTTGAAGGTGACAGCCCTGCTGTACTGGAGGGTGGTAACCCTTGATCTGCCTCCCTGCACCCAGAGCTGGTGAGTGGTAGCCCTGGATGTCCTTGGTCTCTGCCTGAGCCTGGCGCCTTGCGGTGTCCAGTAGTTGGGCCGGCTGGTCTTGAGGAGGTAGGCACCAGACTTGTGTTCAGGCAGAGCTTCAGCAGGAGGCAGGTCGGAGAGAGGTTTCTTCCAGAGGAAGGAGTAAAACACGAAGATTTAAAGAAAACGTTGAACTCATTTATTATCGAAAAATTTGTCGTATTTATACCAATCGGTAGGTGGCTCACGGGAAGTGGAGGGGGAAACGGAACCCAGGCACTTTTCCTTTATAAAGGGCAAGAAACTGCTTAGTATCTATTTTGCCGGCTTAATCCGTAAAAGTGCTCGTCTAAATTTGGCAACTTTTACGGATTTTGTAGCCTTTATTAACAATCAAAATACATATTAAATGGAAAAAACATATAAATAAAGCCAAGATTTATGACAAGAATTTTAGTTTGGTGAATTTACCGTGATTTTAAGAATTTTTGATTTTTAAGGAAATGTTTTATGATTTATCAGGTTATAATTATTTTTCCTAGGTTCCCTGTGAGATAAGTTAACGAAATCTGTTTATTTCACCATCTCACAGGGACCCTAGAATTTTGTAGAGGTAAAAATGTAAAAATGTCATGACCGAAATTTTCTAAGTCTTTTTGACATGGCAAATTGAGCTCTAATTTTGGCTCTAAGTATTTTGAGAGCAAAGTCTCAGTTTGACTGGAGGCCTTGTAGGATCAAGAATGAAAACTGATTGTTTCATTGTCCTACAAGGCCCGCAGGTTTTGTTATTTGGAAAAACATAAAATTTACACCTTCGAAATTTTCTAAGTGTTTTTTGGTAGGCAAAAATGACTTTATTTTTGCCTCCCAATATGTTGTGTGATAAATCTTGGCTTTACTCGAGACCTTGTAGGATTTCAAATGAAAACTGATTATTTCATTTGTCCTACAAGGCCCGTGTGTATAAAAATTAAGACATAAACATTTAAAAATAAGTACAAGAATGAAACATATTTTAAACGAAGTTACAATCTCCCCAGTAGCGATTTCTCAAAGTATTATTTATTGATCGCACCGGGGAGATGTACATGAAAATTAAAAAACTTAAATATTTGAAATCCAATAAGAAAATAATAAGTAATTGATAAAAATGACATTTTCTAATTAGAACAAATATTTTCCATCAAAGCGTCGCCGGCGGCACGGTACTCCAGTATTGTGAGGGCAGGCCATTTTTTCCTGATTCCCAAAAATGATCACAAAACTGTAGAGGACCGGCCAAGCGATGAGCTTTGATGAAAAATATTTCGAGGGTGTGAACACGTCGGTTACAGTTGTTGTGAGTATTTAACATAAGCATATAAAGTATTTATAATACAAGCATAGGTGTATAAAGTGTACTTATAGTTACTGCGAATGTATGACATAAGCATATAAATAATATACAACATAAGAATATGAAATACAAGCATACAAAGAAAATAAAACATGAACTTAAAAAGATTATAAAACACAAGCATATAAAGAAAATAAAACATAAGCATAAGCATATAAAGTATACCAATGATATATGGATTTGGTTGTTGCGGATATTTAACATTTATAACATAGGCTTTAGTATACAAAGTATGCATATAGTTGTTGTGAGTATGTATCACGAGCATATAAAGCATAAGTATATAAGGAGTATAAAACATAAGAATATAGAGAATATAAAACATAAGCATGTAAAGTACACAAGTGCTATAAGGATTTAGTTGTTGCAAGTATTTTACATGATTATAACAGGCATAATATAGTGTAACTACGAATTGATACATAGTACAAGATTTATATTTGTTAATACTAAAACTGAATGCAGTGTTTGGGTAAAGAAATAAAAGAAAACTAGAAAAATACCATTTAAATAATTTAAATAGCCCTGTCACCTGTGTACCTGTATACCTGTGCCCTTGTGGTTCATATAATAGGTTGATATTAATAGTTAAAATAGTGATATTAATGAGTTTTGGGTAAAATAAAGAATATGTAAACATAGGTACAATAGTTACAGTTTTTTTACAAGTTATTGAGTGCGGGAGATAAGAGGTGTTTGTTTTTGTCATTGATAATAATGACTGGTGTCCCAATTTCTTTACGGACGTACACTTGCCCTCCACGGGTCCAGGCGAATTTATATAAGTTTTCCCGTGTAGCTTTACGTGCAAGGAACCACAAGTGTTTCGCACGAAAAGTCAGGTGTTCTGAGACGTATATGTGGGAGCGAGGTCCTGCAATTCCGACGAGGGTGGTGTTTAGTTTTTCCTCTCTATTGTTAGCTTCTTTGTTGAACTTTTTTATGTCTGTCAGGAAAACATCACGGTCAATACTGGTTTTAAATGATATGATTATGGGTCTGCATTGATCTTTAGGTATTTTTTGGGAGATGCGGTAAGCTGCGTCAATCTTGTTCATTTCCACGTTTGAATTAGTAGTTTTATGGATGTTAAATATGAGGTTTTTCAAGTTTTCCCCGTTATTTTCGGGGACCCCCCTGATTTCCACGTTTTTGGACCTATTTTGTCTATCGATTTGCTCCATGTGGTTTTCTAACTCTTCAATTCTTGCTTCGAGGCCGGTGTTTTTTTTCTCCAGTTTGTTATTAGTGTCCTCAAGCTCGTGGACGCGAAGGAATATAGGGAGAACAGAAATAGAAAATAAACTGATATCAAATACAGACTAAAACCGAATCTACTGAACTGAATTATAAAAAAAACACTATTTTATTTAATTTATAATTATTTAAAAAAAATACTACATGATACCTATATGTTTATAACTAATTCATATTAATTTCTTATAATTAAATTATAATATGTAAATGAAATCCTCAGCACGGAAAATCCCAGTGAGGATATCATTATCTCTAGATGTTTGTAAAGAAAGGAAGACAATAAATCATTATTATTATTATTCATTAAAACTTATTTTAGTTTATTAACATGTTGTGTGCCGAATGTGGCCGCATATGCTTGAAATATTGTCACCCGGATGACAATCGGCACTCAAATGATTAATGAACAATCTAGTAATTATATTCTTTTACGTATTTTATATTAATAATTTTGCAGAGTACCATAAAAATGCAGCACACCATGAGAAGTGGGTGGAAATAATTCGATTGCTGAGAAAAGAACTTTGAAAACACTTTCTGTTTGAGTATTATGTACTATTGGTACAATAAAAATAATGGAACAAAAAATGTCTTAATTATTTCATTAGTTATGTTTTCTTTTAGTCATGTTAAACATAAGTTTATTTTATTACAAACTAACGTTAAAAAAAACTCTTATTTTCTTGTTTATTTTGGGTAAAATTTCAAACGGTAGGCAACACCGACCCGCAATCCGCAGTTTACAAGGTTTGTGTGTTCTGTCTTTGTCTAATCCTTGGGGCGGTATTGTTCTCGTGACTTGTGCAAGTGAGACAAATATATGTTTAGTGGTCTCAAAGTGGTTACGCTTTTTTCGACGTGCGGTAAGGAAGTAAGCTTCTTTATTTATATACCTCAATGGGGGGGGTAAAAAAATCATGAAATTCATGTGACGTAATTTATGGATGGCCCCTAAGGCAGAATGTTGCACTTTAACTTGTATTCCGGGCATGTTTAAAATGAAATAATATTACATAATTGTATTACTTATCATTTTATATTGTAAATTGAATGATTCATGAAAATAAAATTATGATACAACTGCATGAAGCATTATTTTTAACAAGAAATTTGCATTATTTGCTAAATAAGTAAAACAAAATATTCACATTCTAATCTGACAGTATTAAATTTGTTGATTTGATATTCTATTTTCAAATTAATAATTAAATTGCAGGTTCAATCCTTTGCTAGTAACTTCCTGCCTAAACTTGATTACTGTTACTTGTCGAGTAGCGTACAGTATCATTTTCACTACTGCTGAGTAACGCTACAATGAGAAACAATTATTCCAGTAACCAAAAATGGAAAATAATTTATTTAAACAGCTTAAAAAATTAATTAATTTAGACAGCGTTAAAAAAACGGAAAACTTGACATCGTTTCCTACCCAATCTTAAAATTTTCACATCAATAGCAATGGTCGCCAAGCGAACAATCGATTTACATTTTAACAAAATAACTATTAAAATGCATTAAGTATTTTTCATTTCCAGAAACTGGAAACTTACTTATTATTATCTAATGGATACCAAATGTTTTTTTTTTAAACTTAATATACATATGTATAAAGTTTTCACGTTAATCCTAAGATTTGTAGTTACTTGTTAAAGTTAATCGACAGTTTACCATTGCACAAGCAATATTTACGCATATAATGATGGAAATAGAGAGTTAAAATATTGTCGGGTAAACCGGGAATGTATTTTTCATTAAAACAGCTGGTTTTCAACCAGGGTGCGGCTTTATAATCTTTATTTAGATAAATCATTCCAGACATTACTATCAAAGGTGAACAAACCAAGTGATACAATAATTCATTATACACGGCAATATCCACCAGACAAAACATCATTATTTTTAAGTCCATTAATTTACATTTACTTTGTAGAAGTAATAAACAATGTAATTTCACAAATCTGACTCTCAATGAACGTGTCTGCAGAAATGAGAGGTCAATGCTGTTCACATATTCTATAAATAGCACTTTAATTCAACTGTACAGCAATGGCCATAAGGAAAGAGGATAATATTCCGGTTTTAATACTGCTGTCTTAGTCTACAAGGTAATAAATAGTGGACTAAAATCTAAAACAAATATGCTTCAAATAGATTGACGATTCCCCAGATGTATAGTTTTCAATTTTAATGATTTATACACTTAAAGTGCCTGCATATTATCACTCATTTATCTATATTACCTCTTGCTATTAATAGAAGCTTATAAGTATATTGTAGGCAAGTATGTAATAGTTGATTATTGATATGAATGATATATGAAACAATGTTTGATAAGTACCTCCTCTGTTCCAGTATCGAATACATCCCTGGCCTGTGTGAAGCCTGTGATACTAGTTTGGATAGATTTCCTAAGTATTGAAAGATCTGGGATCGGTCTCGACTCATCTTCCATTTGGCACGATTCTGTCGATGATGGAGAACCGACAGTTCTGTTTTTGGAGCGTTGAATTTTTCCATTTTGTTTGGTCATCTTGAACTATTCATAAGTACCTATTCAGAATCTGTAAAAATTAGCTATAAGAAAAAAACGCACACACAAACCATACCGTTTATGAAAAATTTCATGTCAGCTGCAATATAATCTTCACAAAATATTAATATTGTAGTTAAAATTGGAATTAATAATTTCTTTTATCTTCCGGGTGAGATTATTTTGTGTTGATGTCTCTACAGCTACTTTGGGTACAATTTTTTAGGTCCAAGATAATATGCAGGTAGCGTATCTTCTATTGTTTCACCAACGTAAAATGTGAACACTTATTCGAAAAACGTGATTTGAGTTATTGAATTACATAATGTAACAGCACAACAATTAAGTGCGTCGGTTTAAAATAATATTTGGTATTGTTAAAAACGCATATTAATAGCTTCGTAAGCGGACATATTTTGAATAAATACGCCGAACGCTTCGTATTCTTTTAGTCGGTGCCATAATGAATCGCTAAAAAGCGAGAAGTCTCTCCCTCAATTTAATGCAAGCAACGGCAATATTTCGCCACAGTTATTAAAAAAAATAATTATTGATATATTGGGAAAGACAACGAATGTCTTAAATTGATGTTTACTCACATGG
The DNA here is from genome assembly GCA_917563855.2 of Limnephilus lunatus. Taxonomy (NCBI): domain Eukaryota; kingdom Metazoa; phylum Arthropoda; class Insecta; order Trichoptera; family Limnephilidae; genus Limnephilus; species Limnephilus lunatus. The sequence goes on from OU830592.1 coordinate 79,886,809, forward strand.
AAATTAGTAATCGAAAAAATACTCTGGTATAGGACCTTTCACATTCCTAACGACGGCGACTCCATTTTTGTCAGGGATTGTTCTCACAAATTCCGCGAAAAATGACAATAATGGCAGCACCAATCATGTAAAGATCATTAGATACTAACAATTCCCACAGTACCGACTGCTAAGGACTAATGTGATTTGAAAAATAAAAAGAAATATTTATCCCCGAATCAAAAAAATAATTCAATACTACTACAGTGTCTTATCAATTGACGTATCAAACTTGTAATTTTTGATGAAGTGCTCTAATATTAGCATTCGGTTGGAGGAACTAAGGTAAACTAAGGATTGTCAGAGTTGTCTGACATCACGTAATAATAGTTTTTGAGGTTAAAAAAATCAAAAACATAAAAATAATTGAAATTGAGTGCGCACATTAGTGGTTAAAATTCGTAAAATAAAGCTTTTACTTGAATTTTTTTTCTAAATAGCCTATGGTTTAATATGATATAAGATATAGGCCAACAAAGACATCACTATGATGAATAGATTTGTGAATAACTATTCGAAGGTGAGATAATTAAATTATTATTATTTATATCTTTTATTTTTGGAAATTTTATTAATTATTTCATTAACCGCCGCATTTTTCGGCACAGATAATGGAAATTAAACTTCATTTCAACAATTACTACAAGAAACAACTATTTACATGCACAAAATAGGTTATTGGGTTCTTGGTTTGGGTAAACTAAGTAATTAATGTGTATTTAGATTAGGGTTGCCAGATACGGGCTTATCTTTTCCTGGACATTTCTACTACTACTGAAAAATAATGAGATTCTTTCAAATCAGATATCAACTTTTCCTGTGAATAGGGTCCTGAAACACTGCGTTTGATTGCCGAAGCCTTTGTACGTCCACATGTCGTTTTTGCAGCTATTACTATTTGGAATAATTATTTTGTGTATTTTTTTCCAAGTTGTTTAAACTATTGTTAACTCAAACCACGTTTTACATTATGATAAACTAATGCTACTTCTGCACTTACGATCGAAATTTCTTCCTTAGTATCTTTCTTTATGAAAAAAATGTCCATGCACCTTGAAGTCTTTTTGGCTGATGCCATATTTTTATGCTTGGCACTATTGGCGTGAACCTACAACAATGCAATACAATACAAATTACAATACAATTATTGCGATAATGTGTACAAAAGCATTAAGCATACTTAAATATTTACTTTTACATTTCACCCACAGTAAAAAATCGATGACGCCAAATTGGCGTCGCCAATAAATAAATCAAATTTAAAACATAATAAATATACCTAATAATATACCTAATTATGTCCTCTGCGTGCGAACTGTATCTTAATTTCTCTAAATAAACAATAACAGTGTTAATCTCTAGTGACCCTCCAGGTAAGTATGGTCTTGTATATATTTTCTGCCTATACAGCGCATTTACAGCAGCATCGCGTTCATTGGTCAAATCATTACACATATACATAGTTTCGTATCGGTGATCGATGAACCGGTGGATGCAATTTTTAGCCATAAGTTGTTGTTGTCTGTAGTTGAAATAAGATTGTATAAACTTTTTATAAATTTGTACAGCGCCCTTGAGGTGATTTTTCACAAAAACGGCGCTATACAAGTCTTCCAAATATTATTATTATTATTAGTAATGACGACTTACTGTCAACGCGCGGCAACCTTCATACTGAATTGCGATATATGAGTTACATGTTTTAAAAATTGCAGTAAACTCATTTTTTTCCCAATCCAGTATTTAAATCACCTCCCCTCGCACCTCACGCACTCACTCTCACACAGGCTCTGTGAGTTGAGTGTGTGACACGACCGACGACACATACCTACAGACGGCGGTAATTTTTTCTTGTTGCGTCGCCCCATAGTGCCGCAATTTTTTGGAAAAAAACTAGTATTCATGAATTTTGGGACAGTAAAGTGTAATTACTGGACACGGGACCACACACAAAATTCCGGGACTTTCCCGGAATTCCCGGCCATCTGGTAACCCTAATTTAGATTGAAACAAAACTTCACAAATGACAAATACATACAAAAAAATTACAAGTGTGCAGTTCATACGCGGTAGAAGTTAAACCTTCAGAAAACTAAAGTAGACAAGAGTGGGTAGGCAACGAAGCACCGCTCAAAGAGGAGAAGTGGAGGAGGCCAATTAGTCTACCTTATTCTCTCGCAGGATAAATCCTGTATATGTATGTGTTTGTCTTTTTTTAGTGTCGCTTTTTCGTTTCATCGAGTTTCAAATCATAACGGTGCTAAAGAAGTTTTCACTTCAAATTAAATGGCTGTAAAGGGATAGTTTTGTACGGGAAGTTTTGAACTTAAATAAAAATGGAATTTTGATGCATTTTTACCATCTATCCAAACGTAATTAGTTGTTTCTTTAAGTAATTAAATTATAATGTAGCGTAATTTCCAAAATCTGTGCTTATTAAAAGTGCGGTGGCTTGTGGAATATTTACCGAAATTCTTGTCAGCAGTGGTCAGTGAATCTAATATGGATTCTTTCATTTACAACTTTCTACATTATTGTCTTCTTCTCTAATGCAATGTTATTTATTTCATGTGTTCAATTAGAATAGTAAGGTACTTTCTTATTATATGGTTACATGATTTTGTGGGCTCTAGTAGATAGCTAGCATGCTGAGTAGTGGTACATAGTACCGGCCATGACTAAATTCAAATTTCAAATTAGAAAATATCACAAACGAGAGTTTAAAATAAACAGAAAAACAACGACCATGTGTACAGACTAGGGATGTGAAAAAATAATCGATTATGAAAAAAAAAATCGATTAAAAATCGATTTTTCTCCAACAAAAATCGATTTTATTAAGCAATTTTAATTTTCTAAAATACATTTGAAAGGCAAGATAGAGGTCGCCGAGGGCCTGGTAGGAGACAAATGTCTTGGCTGCGAAATATACGAGAGTGGACCGGCATTAGAAGTGTGGAGGAGCTATTCCGGGCAGCGCAAGACAGAGAGACCTTTTCAAGAGTGATCGCCAACGTCGGGGGGACCTGATAAGGCACATAAAGAAGAGAAGAAGAAAATATTGATTATTTATAAATCGATTTATCATGCTAAGAAAAAGAACCGATTATGTTTGTAAAAGTCACATGCCTAGATTTTAATTTTCTAAAAATCGATTAATTAGCATTCGATTTTTTTTACGCTGCTGATTTTTTCATTCGCAGCCCTGCTACGCTTAGTCTTTAGTCCGGAATCCCGTGCGCGAACCTCAATGATGGTTATTAATGCCGTCTGTGCGTCTACGATGACATTTCTTTTGTGCGTTGAAAACGGTTTAGTTGAAGTTTCTAATCAAACTTGTCACTAGATGAAGTCAACAGATTTCAAAGGTACTGTTTTACCGACATTAGTTTGTATGCTGTTGTCGATGTCGTTTTGAAACTTCGTTTTTGTAACGACAAATGTTTGAGTTTTTCGTGAAAAAAGTGTTTATTGTGATTTTAAAAGTCTTGTTCTAGGTTTATTTTAGTAATGTCAACGACCAAAAGGCCGACGAGTAGTTGGCGTCAATATTTTCATTAATAAAACCGTGATTAAAGATATTTTACGTGTTTATTTTAATTTGTCAAATTTGGGGAAAAAGAATCGATTATTCAATAATCGATTATTTATGTAAAAGTCACATCCCTAGTACACCCAGCGTCTCCTATCCGCGCCCGTCATTTTAAATATCGTAATTATAAATGTATTGAATATCTTTATCAAAATAAAGACTCTGTGATTTAACATCTATTCTTTCATTCTCTCACTACCAATGCCCAAGGGCGTAGCGAGGTACGGGCAGGGGGGGGGCAGCTGCCCCCCCCCTAGAAGATGCAGGTATGCTCACAAATCGTAAAGTAATATTATGTCGGTAGTCTATTGTTTGTTAGAATCAATTTAACTTTTATTATTACCTTTTTAGTTTATAATTTTTGCAATTTTACATCTAAAAATAATCAAAACAGCAGTTAATTTTTTTTACATGTGATGTCACAGAGCTGAAGACCCCCCATACCCCTTGTCACATTTCTCTACCCCCCCCCCCCGCCTGCCCCCAACCCCTTAACAAAATCCTAGCTACGCCCTTGCCAATGCCCACAATTTAAATAGTTATTAAACAACCTTCTTAATTAATTAAAAAAAAAAAAATTTCATTAATTGTTTTTTCCACTGTTTCTCGTGCTCAGTCACATTGAAACTATTTAGTGTAGGTTAGATTAGATTAGGTAAGGTTGGTATTTCTTGGGCATTAACTACGTAACAATTTCTACACATTTTGTTTTGAAAAGTTTTAATATCCATGAAATGTAAAACTCTTCAAAACAAAATAGGTAAGGTTAGGTTTAGGTTAATAAAATATTTTTTATTTTAATTTAATGTGTCCATATAACAGGAAAGTACCAATGGTTATTTTCTGTACTGGGAGTTCTGCATTTTATGTTTCCACTTACTTTTTAATGTTTCATTTGAATAATATGGAATAATTTATTGTTTCAATAAAGTAAACATTTATTATTATTTTGCAGATTGTGATACTTGGCAGACACAGGGACAGAATAAACCAGCATGTCTATTCTACATTATGCATTAATCAACACAAGAATATTAAGGAATGCTACCATCTCAAGCCAATTAATTATTTAAGCCATATTTATTTTGCCAGTACAAAATCCGTTAGTATAAATGAATCTGGTGATGGATTTTTCAAATCATTTATAAAGAAAGTTGGCTGGCTGCCGCACAATAAAACGGTAAGACATTTTAAGATTATTAATTACTTTGAGTCCCTCATTAGATCCGCACTTTGCGCTGAGAGTTTTAATTATTATTTGGTTTGGCGCCGTTTTGTGTTTTTTCTATAACTGGGCAGTGACATTGAACACCATTACTATGGCATTCGTGTAATTTTAGTTCTAGTGATTTTGCTGATTGGCTCCTTGAGTTAATTGAAAAAGTTATATATTTTGTTTTGCTTATGTTAAGGGTAAGCGAGTTGATTTTAAGCCAATTTTGAAGTGAACTAAGCCCTTATTCAGCCACATCAAATGTGTCTGTAAACTAGCATCATTGATCCCTTCTGCACCGGTGCACAGTCGGGAAATATGCCAAACGCTCGTCCAACTGTACACAATTAATATTTTTAACATGAGAACTGGTGGTTTCTACAACTTGTTCTTGAGTTCAATAGCTTGGCTATGGAACGATTTACCGACCTCTGTGTTTCCTCCCTCATACAATATGGGTCTCTTCAAGATCCACGTACACTTACTCTCCCCAAAAATACCCTCCATGCAGCATCCCTAAATATGATATAGGTCCCGAGGGAAATTATTTTCCTATGGACTTCCTAAAAAAAGGTTTTTTGTGCACTTAAATCGATACTCAAATTCTTTACTCTTTTACATGAAATATATTTTCCGACGCTCTATTTTATCTTTACAGAAAACACGACTGAAGGGTTATTTGTTGTACGAAAACATTGCCGATCAATTAGATTATAAATATTGGATCGAAGAAAATAAACTTGACAACAACTTTGCATCTTGGTTTATAGTCACAGAGCTCCATATTTGGATGCTGCTTGTCAGATGCATGTCTGACGGAGACCATGGAAGATTATTGAGGAATGCCATTATCGAGGCCATGTGGTCTGATGTCTCGGTTAGGGCTAAGAAGCTAGCGGTGAGTATTTTACTATTTTTTAATCTGAAAGAACCTCAATTGCTTAGGCCATTGTTGCAATACTGGTAAATACATTCTTTCGTTGACTCCTGGGTATGTTTTTACTTCTGATTTAATGCAGCTCTTCACAAACTTAACTCGCAATACGAAGGTCGCGGGATCGAATCCCGGCGTGCACAAATAAATTTTATTTGATTAATTTGTGTTATTACAAAATTAATTAATTAAAAATTATATATTGTATATTTGCGGCACGTTCCAGATAAGAATATATTCTTAGTATCGCAATGGTGTAAGACTACCATTCAGAATCGAAACATTGATTGAGATGACAATACCAGTGGTTAATGACCAGATTTGAATAGCCAGGTACTTCTTAACCTTCTTGCTCTCCACATTCTTTCCCTCTCCATTCCCTTCAGCCCCACAATATACCCAATAGGCCACTTGCCTAAGCAGCCCCACAATATACCCAATGGATTTCATAACGACTTTGAAAAAATCGTGTGGATAGATTTTTTTACTAAGATTACGAAAATGTTAGTAAAAATTTTTAGAAATATATAGTTTTTTTTTTTTTAAATAAATAAATCCATTATTTGAGCTCGTGACGTCACTACATGAAAATTTCCCGTCTCCGATTATGTTCCCTTAATTTTGTAAAATTCCACACTGATTAACTTTTTTTTTATACGGCAACACTTTTGAATTTGCGTTTAACGTTCACTAGATATTGTTTGTTCTATGCGAACTTATCCTTTGGTTTGATTTTTTGATAAAGATGGCGGTGTTTTTACAGATGTTACGAAGAGAACCCCGTACAATTTGTTGCTATTCGTGTGGAAAACGTTCTTTTTTTAAATGATTTTCGGCTATGTAATTATCGTTTTTTCGCACCCATAAAATTATGTCCCGTCTTTCCGGTTTATAAAAAATGTTTTGATTTTTCTGATGAAATTTTCAAAAAATCGCCATGGTTTTAAAAATATGATTAAAAAAAAATATATATAAACAGAATATCTTAGAATATTTGCCTAAACCGAAAAAAAAAGGTGATGCAAGTGGCCTATTAAGGATTGCATACCACTGGTGTATCACCATAGAATAAAGAACACTGGAATTCCATACAAATTTGAATTGAAACAAATGTTCCATTTAGTCCAACCACACAGTCAATCTCACTTACACTCGTTTGACATACATTATATTATATCTTAGGTATTTTATTTAGTCATTGATTCAAAAACACAATGAAGTGTTGACTTTTGGATTGGTCCGAAACCCGTGATGTCAAAATCGGTAGATTCAGTCTGCACCGACCAAAAAATAGTGTTTGTGATGTTGTTTTATTGGTTTTTAAATGATGATTTTTTAAATTTTACATATAATAAAATTTATATATTCAGAATCAGCGTTTGTTGAACTATGTGAATATATATTTTTTGAGCCATAATATTTTTCATTGGAATTCCTTATTTGATAATAACAAAAAATAAAAAAAATATCTAACCAACATCTTACAGATTAATTTTGATAAGGATCGGTTAATAATTTGTTAGGTTTAAATGAATGCAAATCAAAACAACTTCTCATTGTCAGCTTCAAAACACTCCAATTGAAAACTAAATAAAGTCCCTGTTAACTCCTCAAGTTATTTTGTTCGTTTTTCGGAACAACTAAATTGTTTTTTAAATTTCCCTTACTATCATGGTGAGAAATATGATCCAATTAGATTTTATGTTAGAAAAAACGTAAGGTGAACCATTTTTAAAACTTTTTCATGTTTGCATTCAAAATTTTTATATTAAAAAAATTATATTTATTTCGAATTATAAAATTTTGTAAAGTGTATTTTATCACCTTTCAAGAACAGATTTTAGTTTTTGGATGCATTTAGAAATATTCCATTATTTGAATTTTATTGAAAAATGGAAATACTTTGACCCTCTAACATAATACGGTCAAGGCCTGAGGGGTTAAATATATGTTATGTAGGAGAAGATTGCCCAGTAATTCTCCAAAACTTACTTTGGCTCTTGTATTTTTTAAGCCAGGAAAGTCTTCTGTGGTGCGCAAACAAGTAGATATATTGTCGGAGCAGTTCCAGGCTGCGCTGGTGGGCTATGATGAGGGAATACTAAGCAGTGACATGGTGCTGGCTGGAGCTATCTGGAGGAGGTTCTTCCAGTCCAAATGCGATGACCCACGTCTCATCGAAAACATTGTCAGATACGTGAGAAAACAGGTACCAAAAAAAAAATACACACTTTTTGTACATTAGTAGATAGGGGTTGTCCATTAATCACGCGAGGCTCGAAAAGGGGAAATCACGAAATATTACAAGGAGTGGGGGGGATATATGAGATATCACGTGTATTTATTTTTTGTTGAACTCACGATTTCTAAACCAAATGCCAGTCAAAAACAACCTGCAACCTTAATGTCTCTCTGGAAAATTTTATCACCTAATTTTTATACCTGTATTTAAAGACAATATTCTGAAAATTTCAATATACTTTGTATTAAAAAATACATGTGATTTTGAGTAGGGGGGGGGGGGGGGGGGGGGCGTAGTCTAAAATCTCACCACATATCACCAGGGGGGGGGGGGGTTAAAAAGTTGCTAAAAAAACTCATGTGATTAATGATGGACACCCCATACATCTGTTATACTAACTTGCCCAATGATAATAAAGTAATCCGTTTTGTTGATGACTAGACATTAGATTATGTATATGCATTTTAGTATTTAACACATTGACGGACACTTGCTGGAAAATAGAGGTTCGTGAAAAGATGCATGTCACATCTTCTGTAAAACGACATCAATAGATGCTGTATCATATCACATCTCCTCTAAAAAAACCATCTTAACCTTTTAAAGACGATGTCGTTAAAGAATTTGCGATACCCGTGGACTGGTATTTCAAATTCTCACAAATATGCGCCACGTATAGATGGCGCTCATCTTTTTGGCACGTGATCGGTTGGCATATATACTGTTAACGTAATTATGGGGCCCTACGGAGGAAGCCCATGTTAACTGCGCATAAATATACCTGCGGCATAGCTCGTTCGGCAGGTGCATGATGTCCAGGGCCGTGGCTCCGGCCGCAGCTGCGATTCACCATGCCTAGACTGTTTCAGGTCAATTGTTAGCAAAATAAGAAGAGAGATTTCTTTTACTTCATTTATTTCTTGAAACAAGACAGCAGAACATCATAAATTACAAGGTTTGAACAATGGGAACACATGAGAATCTCTATGCTATGAAACGCAATTTCTCTCTCTCGGATTTCATCCCGGGTCTCCGCGGTGATGCAAACAGTTAGATCAGCACAAATAAAAGGGATGGGGGTTGGCTTACTGTGTCAGTAGAGTTTCTATTGGAGCCCACTAAAAATGGCAGTTTCCTGAACGTTGGCTAGACGCGGCTTGCGTCGCTACAATCACAGATGCGACATGCGCGGGAGGTGTTCACTACGAGCCCGTGCAGGAGGGAATGGCCGCCGCGCTTCGCTTGCGGTGCGGGACGAGGTGTGCGGATTCGATCACATGATGCGCCGCCGGCGTGCGCGGGAACGCACGCCGCTAGTGCCCTCTTTTCGTCACTGATTTCAATTCAGGCGGGAGTTTGAATAGTAAAATACGTACCGTAACAATACATGACGCTCGTCTAAAAAGGGTTAAGAAGTTCCTTAAGAAGTTTCGTGGTTTAACCACTCAGCAACATAAGCAGATATTCACGTTAATATGCCGACATCAGTTAAGTATAATAAGCGTGTTTACACGTCAACGCGCATGTTTATACAGAAATCGTCATAACTCCGTTATTGTTCTAGTGACATCCAGTGGCGGCTCTCCCCTTAGGACAATGGGTGTTTGACCCCCCAAAATTTTAAGACATAATAATAATATTTTTTTACGGAATAAACGGCACAACGCATCGAATTCTTTACTTGAAATGAACCGCAAAATAGTAGCAGGTAGCGGCGACGACTCGCCGGGTGACGAGCAGTGACATCTATCGTGTCAAATGGAAGCTCCAATTCTCACAATGATCCCAGGGTCAATTTTTGACATGCCCCCGCCTAGAATATCTTCTGTCTCTATGCGCACCATACAATAAACGTGATGGCACTATGTTTTTATCCTGGAGTAAAAATTCCCGCGTATAGGTACCATAGAAACCCTAGTAACGTTTTGGACATGACCGAATGTCGTGGAAGGGAGACAGCAGTACGTCTCTTATGCGTTGTTGAAAGAGATGGCGATACAACATAGGTCGATTTGCATTTTGCACGCATGCCTCGTCCATTGTATTTGGACAGTTCGGGAAAGATTTGGAATAATAATTATTTACGTTGTTATCGGCGACGTTTCAAATTTAGTTTGGCGGCACATCGAGAAGTAGATCTTTTCAAAGATTATTAATTATTATATTATGATCACTTTTCAACGGACATGGAAAACAGCTTTTAAACCAATGTTCGTTTTTTAGGTTCCTAACCTAAGTGACAGCAGACTCTATACATAATTAATTAGATAATTTCTAGTTACAGGTAAATCATTTGAAAGGGACCTTTGCTTGCGTAGTGGTGTATTAGATAGATAAAAAATATCTAATATAATTTAATAATAAATCTGTTTTTGTTAGGTAGCTGAAAAATGCAAAAAAAAAAAACATCGTCAAATTGAAACGCAAGTCTAAATTTAAATAAAATTGATAAATATCTTTTCTCATCTAATATCTTTGGGCATTTTAGGGGTAAAAGGGGACTGCGGACGTGTGTTTCAAAGTCAATTTTTGTTTTTAACTTTTTGATTTTATCGGTTTCTATTTTTTCTAATCTACCTACCTAATTTTGTTTTTAAATTTTGGATACTTAGGTACATACTATTGGTGTGCATAACTATATTGAAAAGTGCCCTCTTTAAAATGATGTATCAGCAAGTACATGCATTATTTAGTGATTTTGCAATTTATAAATAATACCCATGTAATTTGAGTTGCGGATTCATGACCCTACCTATCTTCAAATTGATATATATAATAATATGTCGGCATTTTTCACAATATCAAAAAAAGGTAATTTCACAATTTTTTTTCAAATGACCTCCCATACCTGGAGCCCTAGAGCGGCCTCTGGTGACATCCCTAAAACAAAAAGGAGAAGCTCCATAATAAATCAAGCTACCCATCACTATTCAAGATGTCCATAGAAATAGATAAAAAAATCTTTTCTGTCAGATACATGATAGACCGCCAAATTGCCTATCCACTGTTCGCACTAGTTATTTTTTTATTAAATATTCTTGTATGAAATGATAAAAAAGCGAGGTGACCAAATTGTTTATTATAAATTTATAAGATAGAATAAATATTGTCTTTTATATAATCCGTGATTTTAGTAACGTTTTCACATAAAAACATCATGTGAGTAATTTTTTAATTTTTTTTTATGTTTGAATTCTAAATTTTAATGTTTACAAATAATGTTAATATTTATTTGTAACATAACAATTTGAAAGCTTATTTCATATCCTTTCAAAAACAGTTTTTAGTATTCGGCTAAGTTCGGAAATGTTTCATTTATAGAGCTTTAATTGTGAAGCGGAAATAACATAAAGTTTTCGTAAATCTGACATGTCGTTTAAGACGTAAAAAGTGCATATTCGCGATGTATCGGAGTGGTTAAGAAGTTTGGTTTTTTCGGACCCTCGGTCCATAATTGACCCAATTTTTCCTACAAATAAGGTTTTCCTGCTTAAGAAGTTTGTTTTTTCCGGCATCTTGGAAAAAGGGTTTTTAAGAGGGTTTCACTGTATTATAACATCGTTTTTTTTTAGAGGCGATGGACGTTGGGTCTGTGAATGTGTTAAACTGAAGAGACAATAATCATAGTTGTTATATTTCCAATTTAACTTTTGTAAACTTGACAATTAACCCGTCAAGTCTATTTGTTCAGTTTTCGGAACAACTCATACAGGACTCATAGAAATCATTGTGTCTCCCTTACTGTCATAGTGAGAAGTGTGATAAAACTGTTAGAAAGAGAAAACACCACGCTTTATATTCATATATAAAAGTTATCCACAAAAGTAGTAAAATAAATAAGAAACCAAAGTTTCGGAACGCTATTTGAAATAAATTTATGAAACTTTGGAAATTTTTCATTAATTTTATTTTTACATGGAACGACAAGAAGAGATTTGACAATAATGTTTGTAATAAAATTGTTAAAAAGTGTATGGGTTTTTATTTTTTTTAATTATCTGTAATTTTAGTTAGAAAAAAAGTAAGGTGAGCCATTTTTAAAACTTTTTTATGTTTGCATGCAAAAATTTTAAATTTCAAAAATGATATATTTATTTTGATTTATAAAGTTTGAAAGCGTATTTTACCACCTTTCAAAAACAGTTCTTAGTTTTCTGATACGTAATATTCTATTTATTTGGATTTTATTGTAAAGCAGAATTATTTTGATCCTCTGACAAAATATCGTCGAGGCCTGAGAGGTTAAAATTTTCTTAACCCATTCCACCACTAATAATATGACTTAACCACTCCGATACATCGCGAATATGCACTTTTTACGTCTTAAACGACATGTCAGATTTACGAAAACTTTATGTTATTTCCGCTTCACAATTAAAGCTCTATAAATGAAACATTTCCGAACTTAGCCGAATACTAAAAACTGTTTTTGAAAGGATATGAAATAAGCTTTCAAATTATCATGTTACAAATAAATATTAACATTTGTAAATATAAAAATTTTTGGTTTTTATGTGAAAACGGTACTAAAATCACGGATTATATAAAAGACAATATTTATTGTATCTTATAAATGTATAATAAACAATTTGGTCACCTCACTGTTTTATCATTTCATACAATAATTTTAATAAAAAAATAACTAGTGCGAACAGTGGATAGGCAATTTGGCGGTCTATCATGTATCTGACAGAAAAGATTTTTTTATCTATTTCTATGGACATCTTGAATAGTGATGGGTAGCTTGATTTATTATGGAGCTTCTCCTTTTTGTTTTAGGGATGTCACTAGAACAATAACGGAGTTATGACGATTTCTGTATAAACATACGCGTTGACGTGTAAACACGCTTATTGTACTTAACTGATGTCGGCATATTAACGTGTATATCTGCTTATGTTGCTGAGTGGTTAATTTGTAATTTAAAAACACTATTTAATTATTACAACTTTTATTTCAAAGAAACCTACACTAAACTTCACATAAAATTGAAACAATACAACATAAAACTATAATTTTTTTTGTTGTTGTTTGGATATTTGTTTAATCTTCATTTTAAATTTGGGAGGCGGGAATGGGTACCGCCGCCCCGGGAACCAATGATTGGATAACCAACACCTCTGCCATAGGTCACCCCAAGTCGTTCACTACGTTTGGTGATTACCAAGGGTGCCCGGATGAGGTTTGTCTAGGTCTTGGAGGTGGATGACCAGAACACACTGAACCCCAGATTCCTACACACCCCTAAAACCCTTTTCCTTCCCAGAACTCTCCTCTCCCTACCCTAAAAAAACTCTCCACACAGCATCCCCAAAGGTGACATAGGCCCTCGGAGAAAATATTTTCCTCAGGACGTCCTTTATGGAGCTCATGTAAAAAGAAAATTTAAAAAAAAAATAATTTTAATTTTGGAATTTTTATGCATTTTGCCGGCTTAGTGCTTGTGATATACCCCCCCCCTAAAAAGTTTTCTTCATTTTTTTTTTATTATTTCCAAGTGCTACTGCTACAGTCGCAACCCCAACCCCGCTCAGCCTTTATAAGCTCGTAGCTCGCCCGTTCTCGCGTCTCTCCCCTGCATTCCTTTTGCAGCGCCTTCTCAACCCCATCACGTAATTCTTTTATGCAAACGTGACGAGATGCTCTCAATTAATCAATTTGTAATTAACCCCACAACGTTGTGTACTTTTTTGCTTTAGTGGTTTGGTATAGTTAATCCAATTTAATTACTAATTTATTTGTGGTAAACCCTTGTTCTTTAAGTATGGTATTTGCAAGGCTTCGAATAACAATGACTGAGTCTGACTAACTTGAAAATTAACTAATTATCTATCTATATTCGTTCAGCTTCCTCCCCTAGCACCTATCATACACCTACGCTCATCGACGACTATTTTTCTTGAAGTAATCCGCATCTTCCTTCCTAACATCTAGTATATAAATTTACATTTATACGGCGAATTGAGAGGATCCTACCTTTAGATGCGATGTCGCGTGCTCTCTGCGGCTCTATAAAATGCTATCATAAAAATAATTTGACATTTATGTATATTCTAACAAAAGATTTACAATCAAAGCAGTACGGAGTGCAATAATTACACTCACAGTTCTAGATGCAGTTTGTTAGTTAGCTAGCTTGTTTTATTTTGTTAATTTGATTCTACGAGTAGGTATTTTGGATTAACATGAGACAGAACATGTGCTGTTTAAGTAATTGGACTCCTCCATAGCCCAACTGATCTGGTGATGGTCATAGACCGCCAAATCAGATTCCAATTCCAACGCCTCCAGAGAATGTTAAGGTCGCAAGCGACGAATGAAAATCGACATGTTTTGCCTTCTGTCGGGAAAGGGTTTGATGTGTGTTTCTGGATCATAGGGTGGTAATGGGAATAATATCGACCAATACGCCGCCAAATTATAAATGTGTTGATGATGATGAAAGGTCATCCCATACCGTTTGATATAAGGGTCTGCTCCGATTTATGGCGTGATAGCCGATGTCCGGAACTGTTCAGGACTGCGTGGGTGGCACGAGGTTTTAGATCGTGACATCCTACTCTGGATTGATGATGGTGATGATGATGTTGAAGTTCTTCAGCATGCCGATGACTTGAGTTCCATTAACTCCTAAAGCATCGAGCATAAACATTAAACCGAAGTTGATTAGACAATCGGCAATGTCAGGAGATCGGTGGGGCCGTTCTCTCCTCTGATCTTGCGAAGTATGAATTTAATTAAGGAAGATTTTGATGTCACCGATCCTCGCCTTAGCAGTCACTCATGTCCTCATCAGTCCCGTTCTCCGTCCAGCACGCCGCCTCGAACCAGTAGAAATAATGATTACGTTTTTCCTAGGCACGTTACAGAAACATGCGCCAGCCTGCAATCACGATGGTCATCGGTATTTGATTTGAATGAAAAATATGTCCTCTCGCATAACTTACACAAGCGTGACTGGGACCTTCCCCGTTATACTGTCACGGGCATCTGCTCTACGATAGGCGCATCCCAAGCTCAAACTCAAATATCAGCTCAAAGAAGGAATGTCAAGCTCGGCTTCCAGAGTGCTGGGTCAAAGAATGAAAGGCACCAGGTCGTGAATCTGGCTTCCCTTCCTTCTATTTCCCCGGCTGCGCTTTCGTCCAGAGTACATTCCCAACCTGATGCTGGATGATCCCTACTTCTAGTTTTGAGGAAGTTAAGAAAACTTATCCGGATTCCAACAAAGAACCGCCGAACGATTGCCAAAACGATTCCATATGTCATGTTCCCTTCGTTCCGCCGACAAGGCAGTTCCCACACGAGCGTAACCTAAAGGTAGTGAAGCCCACGCAAATTTCGTCACTTCGTTTCCCCTATGACGAAGGTAGTCCGGCCAGATTGTTATCTCCGTCCTGCATCAAATTGGCCTCCCGCGACAACAACTTTTATCCACTGGTACCTCGGAGCTGCGGTAGAAGGGGGGGAATGAATGGGTGCACGTCCTTTGTTCTCCTGAAGTCCCCCAATGCCTTAGTGACGTACATACGTCGACATCATGAAATGGCTCCGGCCACGCTTTCAATCAGGTCTAGAGTCGATACGAAATCCACGTTACCGAGATGCTATCACAAGGGATTCCTATTTGCTCGGACCAGACACGACCATCGCTTACTTCGCCTCCACATTAGAAAAATAGTGTAAGTCCACCTGCATTTCGATCACATCGCCCCCAGATAACGTCGCGTGAGATACTTCCTCATGGTGGAATAGGAAAGCTGGACCCGTAAATCCATTCGACAACCACCGTCCATTCTCGAGTCGTAACCCGTTCAGTTAAGTTTGAAGAAAAAGAATTTGTTAATTATGTAGGTGGGTAGAACGCATCACACGTAAAATTTGAATACCTACCGACGGCTTCATTCAACCGACAATATGAAAGTTTTTGCTAAATCGAATATACCGAATGAAATATACCTAGAAGTAAACCAAAAGGTGTATACGATAAGATATCGAACCAAGTTTATGTAAAGTCCTATGTAATGGATTTGTTGTAATACCTAAAGCTTGGAATAAGGTACATGAAATTTTAGGTGTGGGAAATGTTTCTTGTGATACCTAGAGTTTGGAATAAGGTATGTGAAATTTTAGGAGTGGGAATTTAATTATGTCAGATTTTGTTAGTAAACAAAGGTGCCCATATTAAACTGTTATATTACCTAATGCCCTCTAGCTACATTTAAAAATTTTATTGCGAGACTCGTAAATAATAATTATTATCATTGGATGATTTTTTATAGCGCCATTCTCGTGAGAAAATCACCTCAAGGGCGCTTTACACATTAATTTATACCTATATTCTATACCTATGTATTATGTTACCCGTTATGTATTCGACAACAGCTAACCCAATAACCTAGTTTCTCGTTCACCAACAAAGCAATTGTAAAAGATTTTGTTATTGTCTTAGTGGTTTCAATATTCCGTCTTTTAAATGAAGTTCTTCGCCTAAGATTTATGGCCCGAAAGTGCATTTTGTGCTTCAAATACTATTTAGTTCATTGTATCCCAAATTATTATTTTACAACGGTCTTATCTCAAGAATAATTTCACCCGTCAAGGTACTTCGCCAGCCGGTCAACCCGGAAACGTGCGAAACTCCTTGTTCCTCAACGCTCAACAAAAAAAAGTCCTAGATTCCTAAGACTTGTATATAAACCCTAATTGACTCTTTCCTGCCAGGCCCGTACTAATTACGTTAATAATTTTATACAAACTTACCAAATTCGCCATGTTGCACAAAACAATTTCACAAATCATTCACTACAATAATATTTAATTCAATCAAGCACTTCTAAAACACAACCCGTCATGCAGTTATTTATTCCAAGATGCAGCCGTCAAACACAATTCTCGCGTCGAAGATCAAATATAATTTTGACTCTACTGACTTTCCCAATTTATAAATTTTTATTATTCGAGCAAATTTTGTCAATCAACGAAATATTCCTGGTTTACACGCACCGAGCCAGTATTCTCTCGCTTATCAAATATCGACTGTCATGACTCATAATTTTGGTTATAAAAAAAACGAAATATCCCTTGTTTAATTAAAATGAAATATCCCCGATTTAGACGCACCAAGCTGGTCTCCTCGCGACTATCTTCCAACACTTCTCTAATTGGTTTCATTAATTTATTAGTCATTTCTTAAAATCTCAAGTGATAAGCATATTCCCCAATATGCATATCTCAACGTTTAATAGTGTCCTGTCACATTATATCCCAAATTTCAAGAATTCAGTGCAATTGTCATGTTTGCTATTTTTTTATGTGTAAACTTAAATACAAAATACCAACTAATTTTGCCATAAATTATTCCAGTACTTTCCAAAGCAGAATCCAGTGGCGTAGCTTACTTTACTACTCGACCTCATTACTTGCGTCGACTTTATTGGTTATATAATAATATTATATATTCATTGTCTGTACACGTTTTCGTTCTTTCTACGTGCATCCCTATTTAACGAATTCAGCAATCTTATTGTGACAAATATGTTAAATATTTTAACCCCTAATCGGCGCGTCGTGTTAGTATATTTTAATGCAATAACGATTAATCTTTATTGACTAATTTTCAATTCCCTACTGCCGTAGAAAATTCACCAGATAATTGTTTCGTAAATCAATCTGCTCGCGTTAAAGTCAGTCACCACACGGGTAAATATTCATCGGCCGCCCCTGACTTGATAATGACATTTCCTTCAGGATTCCTTCTTCAACCAAAGTGTTTTGGCACACGTGTTTATCCTATTAGTCGCCCGGATCCGTAAATCAACCTTAAGAATTGGGAACAGAGAATCGTATGCTGAAACCATTCCCTGTTACAAAATTAAATATATTTCTAAATCGATCTCTCAATCTTTTAAAAGAATTATTTCGTAGACCCCAAAGGCGAGATCATCACATGCTTTAATACCATAGTATAGTTGACCGGCGATTCGCCGGCTTCGTGTGCCAATGGGTTAATGATTAAATTGGTATTATGACTCACAAGAGTTGTAGCCTCGTTAGTTGAAATACGAAAATGCATATATGTAATAATATTATCTAACGTTTAGTGATCATCAACTCATCATCATGAGTAGACTAGTTCTGCTTGTATTGAACATAATATAATTATTTCAATACGAAAGTTAATACCAAGAATACAGAATTATGCTAATCTTTCTCTTATTGCATCATTTATTATTATTTAACGAGATTCTAAATCGCATACTGAGAATTATTGTGAATTATAATTAATCAATTATTGCCTTTAAAGCTGTCGTCCCCCACTGACATAAACTGAAGACCCTGCACAGAAAATTTTCACAATGGCGGTACTGCAAACCAAATGAACTTTACTTTTTTGCGCACCGTCTTCGGTTTATGTCGATTGCTTACTGACACCGACCTAGTATGTCCAATAGGACGATGGGCTAAATTAATTGATCTCTTCAGTAAAAATAAAATCACCAATATTAGTGTCCACAATACAGGTAAAAGATTATCTGAGACCTATCTGAATGTATGTATACAATGTATTTCTGTTTCAGACTTTGCATTTGGAGAGCACAGAACTATCGGATAACCCTAAGATCAGTTGGATACCACTTAAAGAAAAGTAAATGAAACCATGGCAATTATGTAAAAAGTATTTATTGTAAGTAGAAACTATTTAGTTATATCAGTTGTACAACATGTATTGTATGTTAATATGTATGTATTAAGAAAAAATTACAAAATCCAAAGATATACAAATTATTTTCCTTTATTGATCCGATTTATTTAATTAATCAGTTTTGTGGGGTGTTGTATATCTCCCAAAGGGCTTCGCTTTTTCTAACATCGTACATTTCTGACTTTGTTAAGATTCTCAACACATTTTGAATGCATCCGTTGTCACAGCCGCCATTATTGTAAGTCTTTGACTTGAGCCTGTTAAAGTCCTGTATTAAGTGCTTGTCCGTTGTGACCATTCGTGTCACTAAGTTGTCCATATCCTCCGGACTGAGGGAGGTCATACCATATTGCTCCTTGAAGGAATATTCCTTAAACCAGCGGGGCCGTTGTTCGGGGGTAAGATTTGCCTCCGTCAGATTGAAAATCCATGTTTCAAAATCAGCCACTTCCTGCGGGACACATATAATTTGATTAGGTATTAATCGGAGGGGATGTTTTTGGTTCCCGAAAACAGTTTGAGGATCAGATGGAACATTTTATTAGTTTCTAATTAAACTCCTTGCACAGCAAAATGAAGTACATTATAAATGCACATAAGCGAAGTTCAAATACATTTGGAAAGCTGGAATGTCTCGGAGAAAAATTTGTCACCAGTACTAAATGATGATTTGCTTTTAACCTGTGAAGTATAATTTGAGTTCTAATTGGCTTAACAATACACCTGCTAATAAGACTTTGCAAAATGTCCATACAGTAAAAGAAAATAATTCCTACTCACTTACGCTTTAACTTACGTAATTATTGCTGTTGATTTCGTACACTTTGTAGTTGGGGTTGATGTGGGCGTTGGCTGTAACGCTGCCTCCATTCCACGCCACAAAAAGTGGACGGTTAATGTCTTCCCTGGAATAGAAAATCTTCAACTCGTCGCTGTGCGTATGACCGTTGAATTCTGCCGTGATTGTGTCAGCAAATCTATTAATTTAATGCACACATTATTAATTAAATTTATCATTGCAATCATATTCTCTTCAAATTAAAAAAAAAATTGATGCTTTTAATTTTAGTCACAAACTCTCGGTGACTAGAGGATATTTAAAGATATTTCTTGTAGCACAAAGGTTTTTACTTAAAGAAATTAAAGCATCATTTGAAAAATGTAGCTTTGTATTATGCTTTTCTTCTTACATTTACTTGTTTTTATAGAAACAGAAAAACAATGTTTTCACTGACCTCTCAACAATCCTTTTGTATTCCCTAGAGTACACATACAGAGTACTTCTTGCTGGTATGTGTGATAAAATATGAACCCTTTCGTTGTTTAGCTCTGCCTCATGCAAAGTCTTAGTGAGCCACTGCAGCTGACCGTTTATATCTTTAGGCTGCATATGAAGCCACCTATAAAGAGTTCAAATTGATTGGTTCCCTTGTCTATCTCAAGGAGTAACTTGAAATAAGGAAATAAAAGATTACAGAGAACATAATACTCAAATGCATACTATGTACTAACTCTCGGTGATAGCTTGCAAACCGAGCCCTACTGAGCGAAATGTGAGTACATATTTGTAATTAAAATTAAAATTAATGATTAGCCAATAAAATTAAACACTACACTTATAACATGCATCCATCTTGGTGAATACAACATAGATTACTTCCCTTGAGCAGTGCAAGAGAGATGCTGACTCTAAACTCAAAGTTGAGTAACGCCACAATATAATTTTAGGCGCAAATTTTTGGTACATCTATAAATAATGCATTAAAACTCAGTCAATGAATAGAGCTGATTTTCTAATAATATATATTTGGGTTGTTCACAAGGGGTTCACACAATAAGGGGACCAAGCCGGTCAAGTCCAAAAATATTGTATTTGAGATCACTGTACGAAAGATGTGCGAAAAGCTTTTATTTGCTAATTGCAATAGTGTACCAAATTCTCAGTTGACTGGTTTCACCATAAAAGGAGGTGATTGTTTGGAGTGGCTACAACAATTGAAATTCTTTCTGCGAAAATGGGAAGGAATTCAAGAACCTAGTCCATAACCACTGGAGCAATTATGGTCGAAAAATGAACCACTTTTATTTTTCTACGATTGATAGCAGTCCAAAATTGAAGCACATTTTCCTACCGATAGTAAAACATTTATTGTAATTATTTAAAACATTTCCATGGCCAGTCATTAATTTTAAAATGAAGCTATTGAAATGCTTTATCTATTTTGACCATAGATGTCACAAATCCGAACTTCGTAGACTATTTTAGAACAATGTTAAACATAAACTTTTTAAATAATTTTCACGCCGAATTTTTGATCAGCTGTTTACGGTTAAAATTAAGGCCTGTTTCTATAGATATGCACCTTTCATTTTCAAGTATACCAGAGACAACATACAGAAATCGGAAATATTCTATGTTGACTCGAATAAGTACCCTTCACGGCAGTTTCAAAGTAAAAAAACACGCAGGATTCGCGAGGTTATAAACTTTACGATTTTTTTATATATATTTTTTAAATCCTACAAATATGAGATTAACGGTAAAATAGAGGTCATTGGCTATATAGCACTATAATAAGTTTTTATGTCTCCATGTTAAAAATAAACGGTAAAATACAGGTTAATTCATTGGCTTTATAGCACTATAATAAGTTTTTATGTCTCCATGTTAAAATTCGAAGGTATGATTTTTTAATGTTGGCGAAAAATTTAAAAAATGATCTTCTGGGAAATCTCGAGCAATCGAGGCAAATTTATTTATTTCACGTGGTCGCTCTAGTGGAAAAACAAAATGTTTACGTTTATGTTAATAAAAAAGTTTTAATTTTAACAGAAAATGCTCTTGTACAAAGTAACAAGTCTAATAAATGTACTCAATATAAAATTTTTCAGAATTGCAATCATATAAGTTTGAACCTAGTTTATTCAAAACTAAGCAAAATGGACTTTGTTCACTTAATTAACCAACGTATGAAAGACTCATGTGATATCCTGATTGTCCATTTTTGAAGCTGGTGCATTGATTTAAGTTACCACTAGTCCTGTAACCATTCTAGTCCCAACGAGAGCTCGTATGGACTTCATAGACGTTCGTCCTCTTCCTTCTCACACACGAAAACATCAGAACATACTTAAATGATGACTTCTCATACAATCTGTAGCTGAGACTAGTATAACTATAACAACCGCAGAGATGAAGGACCGCCAAACAACTCGGTCTTGGCGCACTCCTTGCTTCATTCACATTCGTACATCATCTCATTCATACCCTTCTATTATTCTGACTCAATTTTAGGATAATAATTGATGTAATTTGATTAGACGGCTTACCAGTTGAAACCCTGGTACATGTTTGAGTTAATGGCCACAATTCTAAAGCCAGGCCTTAGTAGCACCGTGTAGTAGCCGCCCAGTTTGATGGTTTCTGTGGCAGATTCAGGCAGCCACGCGCTCCACATCTCCGCCAACATATTGTACATCCAATTGGAGGAGAATGAGTCCGTCACAAAGGTTGGTGCATACCTAAAAATCACAAATAACTAATAGTCATTGATAGAATAAATTATACATTACATAAATTTGCAATATATTCCGTGTAGTAAATAAAAAAACCTTCGGGAAGAAACATAAAAATATTTTGTGTCTTTTATTTACTATGTAGTTTTGAGGGTATTTTTCCATCCTCTTGATAGCTTATGCATAAGATAAAGTATAAATAAATACTCGCAATAGGTAGAAAACTAGGCTAACTTATCCGATATACGGCAACTATTCATAGGTTCGAGGGCCAAATAGTAAACTCGAACTTTATAAATAAATAAATAGTAAATATATGTTATCCTATGGATAAGCGAATGGTGAAATACCCCCTTACTCAATTTTATTATTGTAAACTTTATTATTGAAGGATTAATTATACTGTCCCGTAATATTTTTGGACAGTTAAGAGTGTATAAGCAGAGAAACCAGAAATATGTCATTTTTAAATCAGTGGTTAGACGTATTGACTCTTTTCCACAAAAAACTATAAATGGATTTCAAAAGATTGTTCTTTTATCTAGTAAACTTATGTTTTAGATTTTGAGAAAAAAAAAAAATTTTTAGAATAATAAGGTTATACCATAGGTCGTTCGCAGATTTGTTCAATTTTCAAAAAAGTACATTTCTTATACAACACTCATTTCAAATCATATAATCATGCAGTAAAATAAATCAATACATTATCTGGTAAACGTATGTTTCAGAATTTTAATTTTAGTTTAAATAAAATTATTAAAAAATATATACGGACATGTGTTTCTTGACGAAAATTGGTCGGTTTGTGCATTTATTTGTGCACTTACAAACAAATATATTTCGGATTTTTTTACATACTTATTTTGCTAAGACGTTATTGACAAATCATAAATAATTTGATCGTAAAATAATTTCAGGAAGTATTTAATTTTAAATAATTTTGAACATCGCATTTTACCATTTTTATCGCAGCCCGTAAACACAAATTTCAGATTTCATTACGGGCCCAAACGCGGCCAGGAGAGCACGTCTTCGCGACGCTTTGAATAATAATATTTGGAAATGAAATTTGAAAACGAAATTTGAAATAAACACGAATTCCTTGATTCATGTTTGTTAAATCTACAGGGTTGCCCGAACGCAATTTTTCATGTTCATTGAATATTTTTTTGCAAAAATTTTTATAATTTCGAATATTTTTTTTATTTTAAATTTTTCTTGTGTGAATACCGCACAAGAGTCCCAACTGCTCCAAAATATTTTTTTGGGGTAAATCTTTTTTACGCACGCTCGACACTTGGGGGTAAACTGGTGAATGGGTTACGAAAAGTGGTGATAGTTACGAAAAATGACATGCGAACGGTGATCGATTGCTCGGCGGGTCGGGCCTTTACGCACGCTTGTTTTTCGTGTTATTGTTATATTGTTAATGGACTATTTGTCCGTAAATAAATAAATAAATTATATACAGCGGGTACCCGGCATGCGTTTCATGGGCACTGTAACCTCGCGGTCAACTAAACTGTTATGGTTCTATCACAAGTCCCGGGAATTATAATGCAAGCGCCTGCACTATATAACATTATATACAGCGGGTACCCGGCATGCGTTGCAAGGCCACTCAAAGAAAGAAAGGGTTTGTGCGCTTTAATTCTGTTTGTTGAAGTGCTTATTATTAATTATGCACACGAATAAATATTTCAAAATGCGACATTTTTTACAATCCAACTGAATATTACTCGTTTTTTTTCATGAATACCGCACAAGTCTGGAGCCAGTGGGACTATTGCATCCCCAATTTGGAGTATGTTGTAAGACTGAAGGTAGTGGGGAGGGGAAGGATATAGGGAAGAGGAAGGTGGGGAAGTACCTGGCTATTCAGATCTGACCACTAAACACGGCTAAAGCCATTTCAAGCAACGTTTCAATTCTTAATGGTGGTCTTACACCAGGGCGATACTGAGAGTATCTTCCACTCTAATGGCCGTAAAATACAATTGAAAAACAAACCAAAATATTAAAAAGAATATAACAAATTGTTTATTCATGTAGCTATCTACTTAATACCTACTGTGTTTACGCATTTCACTTGTATCTATTTATGTTTATGCACTTCAATATACAAATAACTACTACTAATTAAAATTCTGGAAGCGAGAATAGTAATATAAAGTAGCAATAGTAGCGGGTAGCCCTAGCTCGAGTGAACAAAACCCTCAAAACTCGGATTGCCGCGGAACGAAATTTGGTTCTGAAAACGCCCGCTCGCGAGCCCTGATGTGTTAGCGCTAGTGTCGGAATCGAAGTTGTCATGTGCTGGTTATTCACTCTTAAATACATGAAATGATTTGAGATTTTCACGGCAAAAAGTATTATTGTGATTTATTTTTAGATTATTTATCCAATGTTTCGAACAGCATTACAGTGTTCATGATTAGCGGTATGTAGGTTCAGCTGGAGTGGGCTCCTAAACTCAGGTTTTTTGCGCGAAGCGGATCTTATTCCTACTCCCTTTTCAAATCGACTACTCCCAAAGAACCCGGTCCAGTACTTGTAGCCGGAACTCGGCGGGCCGAGCCACAGTCGGGTGGTGGCGTGGCGGCAGTTCGCACTCGTCAAACCCATAACCCATGCGTCTCGGTCCGAGCCACATGCGTGAACAGGGAGTAGGTCGCGCGTTCAAGTTCTTTTACGGTCTCTGGCTCCGAGGTCCGGCTAGGGTGGAACCTGAGTGTCTCGGTTCGAGCCATTCGCGAGTCGAGAGTAGGTCGCGTGTTTGAGTATTTTGCGGCCTCCGGCTCCGAGGTCCGAGTAGGGTGGCATCCGAGCGTCTGGGAGCAGGTTGCGCGCTCGAATTCTTTTGCGCCCTCGGGCTCCGAGGTGCGAACCCGTGCGTCTCAGTCCGGGCCATTCGCGTGTCGGGAGTGGCTCCTGGGACCTGCTCCAAGAACTCAAGTACTTTTAAAAGGAAGGACGTCTTGGAGGCCTCCGGCAAAATGCAAAACTTACCCATCTCTATTCATGAATAGGGCAGATGTGTAGTTACACAAACGAAACGTTAGCTAACAAGGCAAAATAACCCAAAAATAAATCACGATAACTGCATGTTGCACGTTAAATGCATGTTTGAAAGTTACAAAGCTCGTGATAGAAATGGCATTGGGAGCTGAAAATAGTTGCGTTGATAAATCCTACATCCGAATAACAGTCAAATACGTAAACCACTACAATACAGAGGCCTTAATGCAGTGGTCTACATTAGAAGCGAATAGTTAATAATTAATACTCTGAATATAAATTAAAAGTAATAATGTATCACTACATTTTGTATCTCTTATTCTATATTCTACCCAAAATATGTTACATATTCATTATATTTATTATTTCTTCACATTTAAATTTGTTTTACAATCCAATTTATCATTAACCTCACTAGGACTAAGTCTGAAATGAATAAAAATATGTAATACAATAATCGTCATCATCAATAATCATCCCAATGTAAAAGCAAACAAGTGCCTACTTATTATGTATGCCCACCTAACATTATTAATTTTAAAAATGCACTTACTGGTTTACAGGTTGAGATTCATGATTTCCCAAAATAGGGAATACAGGAATACCTGGGAATGTGTTTACAAACTTCTCCACGGTCACCCGTTGGCTTTCAGTTATTAATTCGTTGGTCGTTTCCCAAACACCGTGATCTGTGGTGTCCCCAGTATAGTAGATATAATCAAAGTCCTGAAATAATAATTATAATATGTACTACATAATACAATTAAACATATAAATGGCGCCAAAACCACTTCTACGATACGAATCAAGTTGACTGCAAATTGGTATAAGTATACTATGATATATACTTCATTAAACTGCAGACTACTCTACAAAGGGTATGTGTAAGTCAAATCTAGTATACATGTACTTTAATAGGATGACAAACTAACCTGATGGTTCTCAGCAATTTTGTCCAAACAGTCTTCTACAGCCCACAAAGGTGCATCACAATGTCTGTAGTCTCCCCAGTACCCTGCTTGCTTGCCTATGGGAATATCTCTGTTCTTATTCTTTCTCTTTCTATCGAATTCTGCTTTCAGTTTCATACCGCGCACCTCATTTGCATAGTCCATGTCAATCAAGTACGATCCATTGTCAGTTCTGCTGATTCTCTTGGCCGCTGATGCATCATTGTATTGAAGGTCCCAATTATTAGATGCTCTTTCAACTTGACCTACCCTGCAGCAAGTTGGCTCGTTGCAGTCAGCCAATCCATAGGCTTCATACACGGGGTCGTAATGGAGGTCAGAAACCTGAACAATCTTAAATGTCTCATCTGTTGGAGCGGGTGGCTGGAAACAAAATTTAATATATTTTAACCTCTTCTGTTATTTTTCCATTTCTGTAATATCTAGCATCTCGAATCTGACATTTGGGCATTATTAATTTGTTTTGCCAACCATTTCAAAAATGGAATGGAAAAGTTTTTTAAAATTATTCTTTAGCTCTATGTGACAGTTCCTACCTGTCACATGAATTCACCCTATCCAAATTTTGTCTATCTCTATCCCAAGTATTTTTATAAAAATACTAGCTGGGGTACCTGGCTTCGCTCAGGACAACATTCGAGAGTGTTCTGGAATGTTTCATCAAGAACATTAGCGATCCATCCAGAACGTTCTCGAAACTTTTAGTTTCACGACATACTCCGCTACTCCTTCCAGAACTTTCTAGAGTTTTATCGAACCTTCTAGAACTTTCTGGAAGACTGTTCTTGAAATTTCTAGAGGGTGAAACTTCCAGCCCTTATATCTTCAAAAGCACGCTCTTTAGGTAAAAACGGGTACCCTCATCCTGGAGGGGGGATAGAGATCTACCACACGATAAAACTCCCCTGATCATACCGGGATTCGTTTCTGAGTTTTTGCGATCCGCACGTTTTTTGGACTTTCTTTTATAATATATATTGATTAAAAGACACATAATATTATTATCGTGCTATGAGATAAATTTTGATTGAATAAAATTTTCTAGGAAAATTTATCTCAATTATCTGGACCATTTATTTTGCACGCAGAGCATTTTGCAATTTCAATAATTATTAAATCTTTAATTTGATCTATGGCCTCTGTGTTTCCTTCCTCCTACAACATAGGTCTCTTCAAGACCCATGTTCACTCCTTCCTTTCCTCAAAAAGACCCTCCACACAGCATCCCCAAAGATGACATAGGCCATGTGGGAAATTATTTTCCTCAGGGCCTCCTGTTTGGAGTTAATGTAAAAAAAAAAAAAATGTTACTAATTAATAACCCCATATTTGATTCAATGCCTTTTGTTCCACAGGTGGTCATATGGATTAAAGAAATTATATAATTCTATTTATTTGTTTTTTTTACTAACTAACTAACCATCACGCCGTTTCCCGCAGGGGTAGGCAGAAAATAAAATTCTTACCGGATTTGTCACATTTTTAGCTGGTAGATCGATTGACCATTCAAATTCGTCATCTTCAAACGGGCAGCCATTAATGTCATCAGTTTGGAAAGCCACTCCACAAAATGTTGCAGTTTTGTATGTTGGTTGGTTTCTCATAATGTATAACATTATAGGCTGGGAAATAAATATAAAATGAGTAGGTGCTTACCATGGAGTTATATTCTCGCAGCAAAAGAAATACAACATATTCAATTTAGCTCTCCATAATGTGGTATGCAGCCATTGTATGTACATATAAGTATACCACTGATAGCTCTGTTGTAACCTTTCTTTTTATTTCATGCATTGTTTGGAAGCGGCAGGGCCTTACTGTGAATCTTGTGTTATTATTGCTGCAAGCACATATTGTGCTTATGGATTCATTGTTAGTAAATGTTATTAAAAAGTTTCTTAAATTATAATGACATTAAAATAAATCTAGACTTGCTATTGTCTCAGAAACTCAAGATAAAATATGGCAGGCAAGAAACACTCTTGCTTCCAGTTAATTAAAATCAATTCAAATGTTGTTCATGTATAACAAAGATAGACATTCAAAGAATATGTGCGTATGAATGAAACGAACGGTAGGACTGGGTGGCATTTTCATATTAAAAAAATACTGCCTGAAGTAAGTAAGTTGTTACTGCTGGTTTGTATATTGTTTTACCGCAAGCATATAAATAAACAGAATGATTAGGCTATTTTAACCTTGCGTCAGGCGCAACTAATCTGTGAGATGAAGTTTATTTATTTATTTATTTAATACATGAAAAATCGAAAGTACATATAGTTTTTTTATGATATTTCACCCTCCATGCTAGGGATGACCCTGTGTTATGGCGGGTGACTTTTAAGTGATCTGTTATTTTTGTGCTAAAGGGTAAATATTGCCGATCTAGGGGCGTGGCCTCCTGACTTCCTCCTTCTCCCCACCACTCAGAGGGGCAGTTTCCGTTTGTCTTGTGCGCATTGTGGGTAGCTTCTAGGTACGCAGTAATCTGTCAGATGAATTGCGATTGTGTAAGTAATGTTGATGTATTTATTCAATACTGCATTCCAGTCTGAAGCCTGTTTATTGCTTTTTTTTTGTTCTTGACCAGTCACAATGTTATTTTACGATATTATGTTATGTTACCTACCTATTTAAAAAAAAGTATTATCACACAAAGTCTAGGTAATTTTATTTACGTTATATGATTTTTATATAGGCAACTTTATTTTTTGTTATATGCTTTTATATTTCTTTTATATGACTTTTGGAATGCAAATACAATTAAATTGAGCGAAAAATCTATTTTGATCTGTTTTTCTGTGATTTAATCTCACAGATGAATTGCGCCCGTTCGTGTTAGGATTTGCATTGCGCCTGACGGAAGGTTAAACAGTATACTTTACTTAGTGACAGCACTGACTTCATAATTTGGCTTTTGCGCGCCTAGACCCTCTACTCTTACATTCATTCTCTAAAGATACATAAAATCTTCAGGCAAAGAATTGTATTATTTATAATAATAGATAATAATAAGTAATTTGAATGTATGTAATTTACGAATGAAATTTTATTCCTTGGCTGTTACTAGTGTTTGCCGAGTAATGAAAATATTTTTTGATCACACGTGAGGGCATTTTGGCACTTTTTTAATGCAATTTACTTACAGGTAGCACACAACCTGTGTGTGTGGCAGTTTAGTACTTAGAACTATAAAATCGAAAACGTTATAAATTACTTGCTTTTGGTTTGCCACTTTGAGATTTCTACTGCGTGTTCGTATTTACATATATTGTGACGTCATTGGTATATTATGGATATTTACAATTCTATAGTCGCGAGTAGAAGAAAAGTTTACCACCACACCATCTTATCTTTGCCGGCGATAAAATCAAAACGGACAGAGATGTTAATGTGCTTATATTTTTTAGTACATAATTAACACCATTTGCGATAAGAAATTACATAAAAAAACATGCTGAGTTGAGAAAGTCTATCCTTTCTGTCTCACATTCCTTTTAATTATTACTGTTATCACAGTTTTATTTTTGTAAAAATGTAAAGATTTTAAAATGTTTTAATTTACCAAGTTTAACAAAATGACGCCACGACAAACATCAGCTGGCTGTACTTCCAATAGTGTGCATAAATCTGATATCACATCAACCAACTCGCTTTCCGTTGAACCTTCATTTTGTAGTTTCTGAACAGTGGCCATAGCGGAACGGCACACTACACATATCAGGTCCTGAAAATGATTAAAAAAATAATTAATTTAAATACAGTTATAGTCTTTTCCAGAGTTGCCATCTTGACAGATTTCCCGTCATAACAAAGTACATCATTTTATTGGCGAAAATAGCCTATATCTCCTGGCAACCCCGGGATGGAGAAATTTTTATCCCTGAAATTCTCTAACCTCCCCCGCTCCCACCACTCCAGGACGTGAAAATATTCGACCATTTGGTCAACACCGAGTGTTTGAAGGAATTCTGAGAGATTTTCCTGTAGGTTTTAGCAGAATTGTTGTTTCCAATATGGCAACACTGGTCTTATCTGCTATCAGGTCTATAAGGGACAGAATGACTTCTTAAAATAAGCGTGAAAACTTCTTATATGGGAACTTTATTTTGCTGTATTTAAATTATTCAAAATGTAAGAAGGTCATAGTAAACTATAATTATTGCTGTAAGTAATAATTATGAAAGTTACCTTTACAGCAGTACATATTATTATACAGGTGTCCGGGGGTAAAAGTGCATTAAGTTCGGGAGGTGATTCTACATTAAGGTAAAAAAAAAAAAAATTTTTAAATACATTTTTAATCTTTTTACTCCTACTTAAAAAGACTTACCTACTAAAAATCCTTAGTGTCAGGTAAAACTTACCCGGTAAATATGCTGTGAGCTTGCCGGGCGCGATCGTGGCAACGTTGCATGGTTGTAATTGGCCTGTATCGTAATAGCGGAAAATAGTTATGCTGGCCGCACACGCTGGATTAATTTTATTTTTTTATCACAAACCTACCCCTAAAAGTTGGAATTTCGAAAAAAGTTATTTATCTTTTTTACTTATAACTATCATGTAGAATCACCTCCGGAGGTTAATGCATTTTACCCCCGGACACCCTGTATAAACACAGATAATTCGCCTATTTATTAACTGTTTTCTTATAACATATCTATAATATAAACATTTAATTAAAATCATATTTCTTACCTGTCTGGGTGCAACAAAAGTATCGAACGAGTTTCGGTAAGCATATTGAGGGAAAGAGAAGACCTCAACCATTTCTTTGAACTCTTTTTTGTCATTCTCGTTCTGTGTTTTGGTCATATATTTATAGAATTGCTCGGTTATTTGAGCTGGAAAATATTATTGTAATTTATATTTGAGATTTATTTCATCTCACCGATGACACTTATTTGTTTTATGTTATGAAATTGTTACTAAAATCACAAAATTTAAACTAATTATTTGAAAAATTACTTACCTTCTGAACGTATGTTCTTTGCCAAAACATTGCTCAAAAATATTGAGCCTATCAAAACAAGAAAAATAAATGCTTTCATTCTGAAAGCATGAACTGTCTTCGGAAGAGAACACTAAACTTTATGTTGTATAATAAAAGTTAAGTTTTTTTACTGCAACAAAATCAGTTATTATCTTTATTTTTTTAAGATAAAAGAAAACAGATCAATTATTGTCATGTAATATTATAATTATTTATCAAAAGCAATTGAAAAATATCACTGATTCTATTGTGACGTTACAACTTAAACTGCAATCTTGTAATTTATCTGTTTTTTTCAAAAATATAATCCTTATAAATACAAATGTTTAATCACAGTCTTTGCATGATGACTTGAATGGCAGATGCGATCAGAGATTAAATAATTTTAGTGAACCTAAAAACTGCTTTTATCTGAGTGTTTTCCAAGAGCTTGTTAGTTAAAGTGAGTTTTATAACTCAAGATCATAAAATACATAAGTATACCAAAAGTAAACTAAAGTAAAAAGACTATTCTAATAATTATCAATTACTTGAATAGCTGGTTTTTCAGTAACTGGTTATCGAACCACCCAAAACATACATAATACTTTTTTTTGTGAAGAAATGCCTATAAACTACTGTTCTTAAATTGATGCTCAATTAATTTAAAAGAGCGCTTATTTGAATGGATTTGTGCACACCAATAGTATCGAAAGATTCAAAAAAGTTTTTCAAGGCAATCAATCAATTGTTATTTTTTTTTTAAACTCTGGCTCCACCCAGGAGGCCCCGAGGAAAAATCTCTCAGGGCCTATGTCATCTTTGGGGATGCTGTGTGGAGGGTTTTTACAAAGGGAAGGAAGGAGAGTAAGTTCTGGGAAAGAAAAAGGTCTGAGAGGTGGGTAGGAATCTGAAGGTCAGTGTGTCCAGGAGTGAGACGTATGAATCCATCCCTCCCACTGTGGTGCAAGGCGATAGCTTGAGAGGGTCCGGCTGGAGATGTCTAAGTTAGATCTCCCTCAACCAGTCTCTCCCGATCCGGTCCGCCACGCAAGTAGCTGGGCAAACGCGTTCGCTGCCAAGACTAGACAAACCTCATCCCAAGAACCCGGGCACCCCAGCAAACATATTTTCATCTAGCATCAGTACCCAAGTACTTTTAGAAGTAAACTGCTATTTAGACTCACAATTCGATTCGACAATGATTTTTCAGTTCATTCTATGAGCTTCCCAATGAACACAATTTAAAAAAATTTATTATCCATTATTTATCTATCCATTCATTACATCTACGCAAGCAATAATCTCCTTAAAACCATGAACCCATACCTACTTCTAAGTCCTGCAATTTACATATGAGCATAACAATCCCCGTAAGATACTGTGATTCTAAGCCCACAATACAATACTATACTATACTAGTCCCAGAAAGAGAGGTTCGTGAAAATCATCATTCTAGTATCTTGTCTTTTTCGTCCACATATAAGACATGTGAGAAAGAAAAGGATAAACGTCGATAACGTACTTACGTGCTAAGTACTATAGTCTTTCAAACATCCCCAGTTCCAGGAATCAAACCTTCATCCAGTATATAATATATAATAATATACACTGGATAAATCCAGAAGGTTGGGTCCACGTTCGTAGACAGTTTATACCGGGTTGTGTATTTATGTAGACTAATCTGAAGATAAGTGAAGCCTTTTGACCTCGGTCATGGTTTCGGTAAAAAAAAACCTATTGTTTAAGAATAATATTTCACAAATAGGTTTATTAGAATGAAAAAGGTTACGTTTAAATTTTTTTCACAATATTCCTATGTAAGACTTTTAGCACACTCTAGATCTAGGTGCTCCGATAGATTTATGCTCTTGGGTTAAGAAGTTATTTTCTTTGTGTAATCCCTTTAAGTTATCTCCAAAAATATTACGTTACAAATGTCCTTGAATTAGCCTACATAGTTTATTATCATTTAATTTTATAATATAAAATTTCAATCAGTCACAACAATATACCTACTTGCACAATTTGGTTACGTCAATAATTAATCAATCAATCAACACCCATTCACTGTCATGCCAGCAAATCAGCGAGTGTAATATTAATAATAATCTTGATTCTTTATTTTATCTTCAAAAATTTCAATTGAAAACAAACAATGGGCTCGTCTTTAATTATCATTTATTATGCTATCATTCAAAATACCATGATTTATTATTGTGACAAAATTAAATACATTGCCCCCTCATTTCATAACATTAAAATTAAGCATAGATTTTATATACCGACATGTCCGGCCGAGCATGATGTCACAAGAGCATTTCTGTACTTGTGGATGCAGTGGCGCACCCATGGGGGGCACTTCCGATATAAAAAATTTTTCAAGTTAAAATGCAGCATTTTATGCATGCAACTTTATACTTGCAACTTTCAGTGGTTTTTAATAACTTCAACTGGTAGGTACTGGCTCAAACACTGCTTTGTGGGGATTATTGGTAGTTCATAAGTAATCTGCAGGAAAATTACAGAAACAGACTGTGCCTTGCGAGGATGACGGCCGGCGTGGTCTAGCGGTAAGACTTTGACTCGCAATCCGATGGTCGCAGGATCGAATCCCGGTGTGGGCAAATAATTTTTTTTTTATTTATTTGTGTTATTTCACAATTAATTAATTAATTAAAAATAACATATAGTTTATTAGCGGCACGTTCCAGAGTGGAAGGTACTCTCAGTATCGCCCTGGTGTAAGGCCCCCATTCAGAATAGAAACGTTGCTTGAAATGGCTTTAGCCGTGTTTGGTAACCAGATTTGAATAGCCAGGTATTTCGCCACCTTCCTCTTCCCCGCCTCCTTCCCCTCCCCACTGCCTTCAGCCTTGCAACTTACCCCAATTGGGGATGCCATAGTCTCAATGTCTCCAGACGGGAGCAGCTGAGACTCTTATGAGGTGTTCATGTAAAAAAAATCAAATAATTTTGTCTATGCTTATGCGTATCAACCAGTTGTTGGACTGCACCTTAAAGCGAAATAATTTTATAAAGTCTTGCCTTTGCAAGTATAAAGGAATTTTCTTTCACGATGATGTTTTTCAATCAAATTATCTGAAAAAATATATTAAAATAATGTTAGTGGCAATATGGCAGTTGGAACTCTTGTGCAGTTTAAAAAAAAGCCAAATATTAAGGTCCCTAATTACGTATCCTGATTTTTTGAAATTGGGTTGTTCACACATACGTAAGAACATCTATAAAACCTGTGTTTTATCTTTGACTTTTATTGAATTTAAAAAATTAAAATAATAATCTGACCTGTCAGTGGCTGAGTTGGCATCGCGTTTGGGTCCCACCAAGGCGTCCCGATGCAGTCAGTTCAGACAGTTCGATTCCTTGGCTGGCTAAGTCCTCCATCACGACTCAAGCAACATTATCGGATTACTGTGGTGGTAGTAGATGCATATTGAAAAATGCATAGCATGCACGCCCCCCCCCCCCCCCCCCCGTCTCCCCCTTTCTCCCAAGACAAAATCACTGTGTGGATGGTTCTGTCCGGCAGACATGCATACAGAAATGCTTGTCGCTTGGCTGTAATGCTCTTCTGAGGGGGGGGGGCGGACCGCCCCGGGTGACACCCCCCCAATCACAATTTTCTAGCCACACCCCCCCTTCACCAACACGTTATCCGCCCCGGGTGCCATCCATGCTAGCTAGGCCACTGCCCGTGAATACTTAGCTTTCCAACAATTTTCAGTAGGTAAGAGTATAATACGTAATATTCAAAACATTGATTTTCATTGTTACAAATAAAAGAAACAAGTAACTCGCAATGTACAAAATGAAAATTTATTTAGAACTAATAAGAAAAGACAACAAATAACACAAAAAACCTATAAACAAATAGTACCTACAAAACCAATTAGAGAAGACATTTTTGTAGATATTTTTATAAAAAGATTACAAAAAATAAAATTCCTCAATAAGTTTTTGTAACAAGTAGTAGGTATGTACATGTTTCATAAATTGTATATATTTTTCAGGGCTTTGTCTTATTGTTTTCTGTAAAAGTACTCAATAGAGCATTGTACTTTTTGTCATCATACAACTCCGTTGTGGAAAAGTATCTCAAGCTAGACTTAACACAGTCAGTATTACACACCCTGTTATTGTAGGGGTCGGAATCCTTTCCTCTGAAGATGTGGTAGTCCGTGACCAACAGGTCTTGTTGTGTGGTGACCATCCTTTGGAACAGATCCTCGATAGAGTCGTGACTCAAGGATGAAAGTCCATAGTGCTCTTTGAAGGAATATTCCTTGTACCACCTTGGCCTTTGGTTAGGAGTCTCATTTGCTTCAGTCAGGTTGTATACCCATGTCTCAATGTCCACAACATCCTAAAAATTGATATTTTTAATTTATTTTTTGATATATGGTACAAATGTCTTTGTCAAAATATTTACAATAAGGATTTCCAGTCAATTTTTAAATTTCTTTTTTATGAATGTTCGCCTACTGATATTTTATTTTTTTTTACAAATGTCGATTTCATAGTTAAAATAATTTGTTTATTTTTTAATAATTTTTTAACTGTCTAGCACAGTGGTTTCCAACCCTTTTTTTGACCAGGGACCACCATGACATTTATTTTTTCTCACAGGGACTACAATGTACAATAATTATAAGCTGTTAATAGTGTAATTTAATTTATAGACACACAATGTAATAGTATAATGAGGAAATCTATAATTGGTTTCTCAGTTAGGTTAATTATACATGTATAAATTAATCATTATTGTAAACTGTTGATTTCCCTAAAATAAAATAAATAAATAAATAAGTAATTAAAAGCAACCTTGCAATTACTATCATTTTGCAATTCAATATGCTCTTCTTGGACTTATTCAGCTACCTCTCCATCATTAATACGAAACGGGTTACGAATCAGTTTTTGGATATCTTTCGATTCGGTTTCATAGTAAATGAATAAATGTTTCGTTGACCACATTTTAGATCTCACGGACCACCTATGGTCCAGCAAAGGAGCATTTTAAGGTAAACATGCAGAATTCATGCGTTTATAGATTTAACAATTTTCTTAAATTTTTTTTATGAATCCTAAAAATATGCAATAAACGGTCAAATATAAGTTCATGCATTCAATGGCTCTCAAACACTATAAGCAGTTTATATATAAGGAAGTCTGTCATCATACAAAAGACGCATTAAACAAAATTTGTCTGCTAGTACTACCACGTAATCATAAAATAATCATGTAACCATAATGTGTCCTTCCAGTACGTACTCTAATATCTATGGATTAGAAACATATCATAGTTACTTTAAAACTATTTTATGTTTTTAAAATTGTATATTATTATTTTATTTATTTTTGCTCCTAAGAGCATTTCTAACTCTTTACTTTTTCATATTTATAACTTTTGTGTTTTTTATTATTTTTAAAGATATCTTGTAGTCTTTACTTTTTACTATATTATTTCCTGTATTTAAACTTTTTACTTTTACATTATACCTCAGATTTTATGCTTTATGTTATAATTTCATTTTATACATCTTACTTTTTTACTACTTATTACCTTAACTTCTGTTTTTACCTTTGTTTTTGGATTTAACTCTACATTTATATGTTACTTTCTCTGTTATTGTATTATTATATATATATGTATATATATAAAAATATAATTATGTTAATGGTACATGTTGTGCCGTATGTTTTTTGAAATAAATAAATAAATGTCTCGATGTTAAAATTCGGAGGTATGTCCGTAGCGCTTAAGGGGAACGTATGCGCAGCATAATATTACCAAAGAATGAATCAAAAAAAAAATCTGGAGTGTTGCGCAGTGGATTTTTTTTTTGATTCATTCTTTGGTAATAGTATAATAGATGGATTAGCAGATGTTTGAAAATTAGAAAATGTTAGTAGAGCAATATCTAAAACTGCTGTGAAAACCAATGGCTTCTAGTTATTATAATAGGTTTTTATCATAATTGGCAATGTATTTGGCAGACTTACGTAATTGTTGGTGTCTATTTCATACACCTTGTAGTTGGGGTTGACATTAGAATAGGTGGTGATACTTCCTCCATTCCAAGCAATGAGCACAGGTTTCTCAATGTTATCCTTGGCATAGAACGCTTTGAACTCGTCATTGTGGGTATGGCCGTTGAATTCTGCGGCAATTGTGTCTGAAAATCTGAAGGAGAATGCGTATTTAAATCTACAAGAATATTATTCAGTCTTTTTATTTATAGATTTTTATTAACGCCGATCACATTTATAATGCTGGCCGTACGCTCTCGGTGAGACTATCCACTCACATAGTCTCAGTGATCACTCCATTGTCAGTTCATTGTGCCTGAAGCTTCACCGTGGAGAGGTTCATGGTAATGGGCGAATGAAGCGGCACAATCTAAGATAACCAAGCAACGACAGCACAATAAGAGAGTTTAGAGACTATCACTTGAATGCCAAAAGTGCCATTGAAGAGATATCATATTACAACGGCCTCCATGGTCAATGGATAAAGCTCTCGACCAGCAACCGGAGGCCGAGAATTTTACTTTATGAAGTTGTGATACTTAACAATTTATTCATTTAAAATAATAAATAGTATATTTTGCGGCTCGTTCCAGAGCGGAAGATACTTTCTGTATTGTCGGTTAAGTTAGGAATTTTTTTATTTATTTCAACAATAACTTCTTAAAAATGAATGCGTGGTTTTCAATGTTATCAAAAATCTTAGGAGATGTATTCAAATCATGTGAGCATTCATAAAGGTTAAACAAATATATGATTAAATACCTTTCAATGATCCTTCTGTATTCCCGTGTATATGTATAGAAGCAATCAGTAATTCCAGCGGGAATGTGCGAGAGGATGTGAACAATCTCCCCGTCAGCTTCTGCCTGCGCCAAGACACCGACCAGCCAATTCAGTTGGCCACTTGGGTCGTTGGGCTCGAAATGAATCCACCTGTTCAATTATTTATTGTTATGTTTTAATTCATCATCAAAAGCATGTGTGTACATTATGTAATACAGTCGATTCCACTTAATTGGGACAAATCGGCCCCAAGGATTTTGTCCCAAATAAGCGGATGTCCCAAATAAATAAATTAACTTTAAATAGGTAAAATTATAATTTTAAAAAATATATATTTATTTGAGCTTTTTTATAACATTGTACCCAGAAATTACTTCTTACACGAGCATTAGTAAACTGCAAACTGAACAGCTTTACGTTGAAGAATGTTGGCAGACGGCGAAAAGCCGTCGTGGACGAAAACTACCACATAACTAAAATTCTTTTTCTGAGACACGTTTTGCGTCGACTTCAGATGGGTATTTGACCCAATCAAAAGGAATGGTGTCCCAGATAACCGAAGTAAATTAGTATTAGTTTCTTTATTTGGTATCTGTTCCTTAGGTTTTATCCCAAATAAACCAACTGGTCCGATAAAGCGGTGTACCGATGAAGTGGAATCGACTGTAAATAATAATATTTGATTCTACTTATTATAATCTTTTAAAATTTCATTAACACCTTTCTCCAGTAGCATTCAATTAAAGACAAAGATAGAAAGGAATCTTAAATGAATTAGTAGTATTTGGCATCCGTGGCAGAAAAGCTCTTTGACTCTGGGCTGAGAGGATGTGGATTTGAATTTACGACAAGTATAAATAAAAATTATTTTATTTAACTAATATATGGGTGATTTAACACTCAAAATAAACCAAATAAAAATTAATTTATTCCTTGTTCAATATCATTGTGATTTCATTCAGAATCAAACATTTTTTGTACGACTTATGTTTAGTGACTATGTAGATCTAAATATCCAGGGGTTAGCTTAAGCTTCCCTTCCTAGCTTTCTTTATCCTCCCAATATTCTACTGGTTACCATAATTTCACTGGCTTTGGAGAGATCTAATTGCGGTATCGCATTTAAAAAAAGTACTTCACAAACTTTCATATTAGAATCGAAGAGCTTCGATTTCTGCACGAATAATCAACAAAGGTACAAAGTGAACAAGTTCTTACCAGTTGTAGCGGTAACAGAGGTTGCTGTTGAGTGTGACAATTCTGAAGCCAGGTTTGACCAGCAAGGTGTAGTAGCCACCCTCCCTGATGGTGGCAGCAGTGTCTGCGGGTAGCTTCCACTCTGAAACCAGGAGGTCGTACAGCCATGCAGTTGATACTTTTGGATCCGTTACGCTCTTGGGAGCAAATCTGGAAGCAATGAAAATAAAATCTTTGGACGTACTCTAGAAAATGGATCTTCATTTCAATTCAATTCTTTCAATGGATGTACATAATATTTAAATGTGACACAAAGCGAAAAAATTGGATCCTCTTAGTGGACCTCCAATGCTCTATTCCACCAGTAGTCGATGTACAATCAACGACCGCGGTTGAGGTGCGGCGTTTAAAAGATCTGGGAAGAGATTGAACAATGGACTTGACTAAAGGAAAGAACAGTAAGACGGCCTAGCCTTTCGACGCAGTGGCTTCAACAACAACGAGCGATCGCTCGGGGAAAGATGGAAACTTACTATGTATTTTGATTCCCCTTAGCGGAATGAACAACTGCTGTAAGTGCTGCAATTCATTCAGCAAAAGACAGAAGATTCCGCTAACTGCTGTCGGTGCTCATAGTAGAACCCTTAGATATTATATATGTTGTGACATAGCGTCTCTAATTGTGTAGTTCTATGTATAGAACATGAGACCATTGTAAGATTCTGTAGGTCACATAATGACTGTGATGTCTGGTCATATAGAAGGATGGAGTACTGGAGGGAAATGGCGAGGGACAGTAGAGAACATTTATCAAGAAAGCCAAGTCGCATCCCGGAATGTAGCGCCGTGAGCCGTGATGACTAATAAACTGTCGCCGGTTAAGCTCGATGACCGTTCACAATTTGATCAAAAGGTGAAATGTGCTGAGAATCGACGTGTTATGTAAACTAATTTGTAACAAAAAAAATACAAAGCGAATGTTATAAATCATATATCAACTCTGTCGAAAGTGGTCTGCAAGGTAACATAAAGTTATTCTGGTCATACTCAAAATCATTACGAAAAAATAATTGTATTCCTAAAGTAATGCATCTTGACGATATTTCCGCAAATGACGGTGAAAACATAGCAAATATATTCTCTAAATATTTTTCATCTGTTTATACCAAGTCGGAATCATCTACTAATGATTCAATGCCAAACATAACTGAACACAATCAAAGCAATTTGGGTAAAATACATATTAGTGCAGATGAAATAAAATGTTTTTTGAGTAAAATAGATTCCAATAAGGGCCCAGGACCTGATAAAATTCCTCCTTTCTTTGTTAGTTGCTGTGCAGACTCTTTATGTTTACCGCTTTTTATAATTTTTAATGCATCCCTTACCACGGGAACTTTTCCCGATCTGTGGAAAAAAGCACACGTGGTACCAGTATTAAAATCGGGAGACCAATCTTTAATAAAAAATTATAGGCCAATCAGTTTACTATCCTTTTTTGCTAAAGTTTTTGAATCTCTGATATATAAAAATATTTTTTCACATTTTAAGCCCCTTCTCTGCACTAGGCAACATGGGTTTGTTCCTCAAAGATCAATCAACTCAAATCTTTTGGAATTTTGTAATTATGTTTGTAATTCTTTTAATGAAAGATTACAAGTAGATACAATTTATACTGATTTCCAAAAAGCTTTTGATAGAGTTAACCACTCCATCTTACTAAGAAAACTTGAACAAATTGGAATACATGGAGACCTATTACGCTGGGTGAAATCATATTTGTATAACAGAACTCAATTAGTTCTTATTAATGGATACAAATCATCCCCTATAGTTGTAACTTCTGGTGTACCACAGGGTTCAAATCTTGGCCCCCTGCTTTTTCTTATATTCATAAATGACCTTGGCTCGAAATTAAACTGTGATTATGCTTTTTTCGCCGATGATCTTAAAATTTTCCGTAAAATTAAGTCTGTTTCCGATCATCAGCTGCTTCAAAATGACCTCGACACACTCAATAACTGGTGTACTGTCAATGATATGCACTTAAATGTTGAAAAATGTTACATTTTAAACTTTACTAGAAATAGAATTATAAAGGATTTTTCTTATGTTATCAATAATATTATTCTCAAAAAAGTTTCTTCAATAAGGGATCTAGGAATCACTCTTGATTCTAAATTCATATTTGATGTACATATTAACAACATTAAGTGCAAATCATTAAAAATGATGTGATTTATTCACAGAATATGTAAACCTTTCAAAGATCCTCAATCAATTCTAACACTTTACAATGCCTTAATTAGAAGTAAACTTGAATATGGAAGCACTATTTGGAATCCACATTACTGCAAATATGAAAACATTGTAGAATCAGTTCAAAAAAAATTACTAAGAATGTTATCCTTCAAATGTGGACTACACGACCATCTCAGATCATACGATGTACGTCGTGATTACTTCAAGATTGATACACTTAAAACTAGAAGGCAATTGACTGATCTAATATGTTTACATAAAATTATTCACGGCCATCTTGATACTACATTATGTCTTAACAGTATTGAAATTAATGTCCCCAATTCCCATTGTTTAAGACGCCATAACATTTTTCATATGAATACATTTAAAAATAATATCGCCTACTTTAGCCCTCTGATCCAGATGTGTCGACTGTATAACAAGATAGAGTGCGCTGATGTAGATATTTTCGTTGACAATTTGTACGGATTTAAAAAAAAAGTTCTAGCGCTGTTAAAAAGTACTAACTAATTATGTTGTGTGAATTGTCTTTCTATGCATGCTCGCGTATTTCATATGTCTTTTACCACTCATTGCAATGTGTTACTTGAGTGATCATGTATATAATTCTGTATTTTTATTTGTGATGTTTTTGTTTTTCTAATTGTATTTATTTGTATTTAATTGTATGTAATTGTAGATTTTTATAATTGTTTAATAACTGAGTTTTATAACTGGATTGTTCTCATGTAAGTGTAAACATCTGTAAAACCCAGTATAAATAAATAAGTAATAATTGACTTACTGGTTCAGTGGCTGAGATTCGTGGTTTCCAATAGAGGAGAAGACGGGAGTTGAACCAAAAGTATCACTAATGAGCTTAAGGGTTTCTTTCACAGTTTTGGTATTTCCTTCTTGTGTAGTTTCCCAAACTCCGTGGTCAATCATATCCCCGGTGTAGTAAATATAGTCAATATCCTGGAATTAACAATACACCACTGTTATAAGCACAAATCTGTTTTCTGAAGTAAAAAATAATAATTACGGCGAGGTCTGGCATCATAAAATTTTACTCAGCTTTTACTGTCTGACATTTTCGGGTCAATGCAATTATTTTCAGCTGGCAATGATATTTCCATCATGAGAAATGGAGATTTGAAATATTCATTTATCTGTCAAAAAAATAGATAAGACACCAACATTAAATTAAGGCGAAGTAACTCAAAATCATGTATTTTTGGTTTGAAAATTTGATTGCTTAGAAATATTATAGATGCTTTAAAATACTACGATTAGAACACATAAAGGCGGCCAAGTTTTGAAATAATTTGAGCAGTCTTTTTATAAGCCACGAAAAAAAAATACTAGGCCTATAAAAATTGTTTTGAAGGGCAATCTTCTACTTACGAATCCCCTTCTGGATATGAGTTTAATGTATAATGTGGCAAATTGAGTTCTTTAGAAAATGATCTGAAAACATTTTAATATTTGTGACTCAAAAAATAAAATAAGCTTTTTGGCTGTTTTTTTTTTTGCATAAATCAAAACAGGCGGCTGGTGTTAAGAAGGAATTTCAACCTTATCGTCATCTACATAAGGACTGCATGATTTCACCCGAATGTTCCACACCGCAGTGCATCCCATTAATAAGAAGAAAAAAAACGAAAGAAGAGTGATACACCCGGGTGAAGCTGGATAGAAACTGCTAGTAATATCCAAAAAATTACATTTAAAAAAATAATCTTACGCTATGGGTCTCAACAATCCTGTTGACGCTATCTTCAATAGCCCACCACGGAGAGTCGCAATTCCTATAGTCTCCCCAGTAGCCGGCCCTCTTCCCTTCCGGGACCTCATCTTCAGCGGAGGATTGCTGCTTCAAAGCTTTAGCTTCTCTAACTTCATCTGCGTAATCCAGGTCCAACAGGAATTCGCCTTTCTCATTCATGGATATCCTGTGTTCTGAAGATTCGTCATTGTACAAAGACCTGTACGAAGGAGATGCATCCTCTTCCTGTCCCTTCCTGCAGCAGGTCGGCTCGTTGCATACAGCTAGTCCATTATATTCGTAAATGGGATCGTAATGAAGATCGGATATGTGCACGATTTTAAATGATGAATTTCCAGTTGCTGGGGGCTGCGAAACAAGGCATTATGAATATTAAGTTGATTAAGAATTACGGCTTGTTAAAAAAATTCCATATTTCATTACTTATTGAGAAATACCGCTTTATGAACATGATTGAAGTTATTTTATAAGATTTTAGTTTCTATAATAAACGAGTGCAACATTTTGAAAATGTTAAATTGTGATAGGTTTACATAATATTTTAAAGTCGATAAGCTGAATTTAAAAAACCCAGTTGCCCTAATGACACACTAAATTCAATTTTATTTTCGAATTACAAGGTTACAAATTGCAACGTCAATAATAGTATAAAGCCAACTTGTGCATATATAAATTAAATCAGAAATGAGAGGTGTAAAGAGCATATAAAGTTAAGAAAAGTATTTAAACACTTACCTCTGTTGTCAGTTCCTTGGGCGGTATATCGAT
Source organism: Limnephilus lunatus (assembly GCA_917563855.2). Classification (NCBI taxonomy): domain Eukaryota; kingdom Metazoa; phylum Arthropoda; class Insecta; order Trichoptera; family Limnephilidae; genus Limnephilus; species Limnephilus lunatus. The sequence goes on from OU830592.1 coordinate 79,930,846, forward strand.
ACTCCATTCGAACTGTTCATCTTCATACGGGCATGCATTTCTGTCGTCAGTTTGCAATAAAATGCCACAGAATGTATTAGCAGAAAATGCTGGCTGATTTTCGATAATGTATAGCATTACAGGCTAAAATTATAAAACATATTTGGTTGTTATTATGGTTTTATCACTACGGCTAAACAAACATAATGTAGTAAATAATATACTTTCGTTTTAAAAAATTATAAGACCAATAATATCGAGAGGGCTAGCACGATCGCCTTAAAATTGTAATCGACACAATAAAAGTTTAAATCAACCTTATCGGCCATTAACCGACCTTCGCTAACATGCCTGTCTATCATTTAATAGTAAGTTCTAATCATGTTCTACTTGACGTGTGTGGTTTGGTTTATTTATGTAATTGACTAAAGGCTGGCTACTTTACTGATCCCGTACGCTTCCTAGATAGAAGTCTGTAATTTTTTTTAGAAGATAATTCTTTCTATTTTCAGATTTTTAACTCACAACAGTATAACAATAATAATTATTGTGCATATATTATTTAAGGGGATACGCGTCGCTTTTTAATTTTATGTGTGTACTGTAATTATAATTATGAAATTTCATGCAGGTTATTTTCTAAACACATCATATTTAGGATACTACTTCTGCGGGCGAGCATTTAAAGCATTTCCTGTGGAATAATTTGCATTATTCATTAGGTGGGGAAAGTTTAAAGGCCTTAGAAAAAGTATACAAATATTTCATTACATATCTCTACATATTATATAATAAAGTCCTCCGTAAAGTAAATTCAAAAACTACTGAACGGATTTTCATCCGGTTTTCACCAATAGATAGAGTGATTCATGAGGAAGGTTTAGGTATATAATTTGTCAAGGTTTTGTGTAAATTGGTTGAAATATATAATTAAATGTGATGGACGAGCGGGCTGGTAAGCGAGCGGTGTGGATTTGATTTGTATGCAAATTAACAGATGGCGGTGTGAGTTAAAAGGTTGAATAACCATCCAGTAGATGGAGTTGTGTTTCGTTAGCCACAGCAACGCGTGGCCGGGTGAGCTAGTTATCAAATAAAACAGCCATGACTCTGATGTACAAATAAACATTGTGTATGGCTGCCAAAAATTTTGACCACATTGAACACTGGCACACCAGAATTTTACTGGTTACCTGTAGTTATGTACATATAAATAGCAAAATAAATATATGTATGTATATTTGAGCCATGAGCCGTATATAAAAATAACTGATTAGATTTGTTGTATTGTACATAACATGGAATGCAGTAGGAATCATTTAAAATCGTTACTGTTTAAAATATGTGTCTATCCTTACCATATTGAGTTCAACGAGTCCTCGACATACAGACTCAGTTTGAATATTCATTAATATGCACAAGTCTATGACCACATTGGCCAGATCTTCCTCTGGATAACCTTGATTGTGCAGCGACAAAATAGTAGACACCGAAGATCGACATGTCACACACGATATTTTCTGAAAGAGACCAGCAATATTAATATTTTTATATCAACATTTTAAAGCTTCATGCTTCCATTATTTTATGTTATAAGGTGGGTGCCTCTAATGGAAAATAAATTGAAACATTCTTTTTTTTGGTTTTTTACATAATTCCACAAAGGGTGCCTTAAGGAAAATAATTTCCCCTTGGGCCTTTGTCATCTTTGGGAATACTATGTACAGGGTCTTTTTGAGAGAGAGGAAGTAGTGAACATGGGTCTTAAAGATACCCATGTTGTAGGAGGGAGAGCCTGCAAATCGTTCCATAGCCGAGCTGTTGAACTCAAGAACGAGTCATAGAAATAACCCTCATGTGACGAATGTCTACCGTGACAAATAAATTCCCATATGATAAATGTCAACCTTGTACAAATATTGGGCACACATTTGATGTATTTCCCGACTATGCACAAGAGTCGAAGGGATCAATGACTCTTCCATTGAAGTACCTTTACATGGACACAGCATTCCCACCTAAAGCTTGTGCTCTAAAGATTGCAGTATGATAGGGGAATCTACATGTGGTTAAACGATAAAACGTTGATAAACGATAAAAGTATGGAAACGGAGTTCGGTAGCGCCACCGGGTAGATAGTTTGTCTGACATGCTGATTCTCTGTCACACCCATTGGAAACGTTGTTTTAATTAGCCGTGTATGAGATTTAATAAAATTCATGACAAACACACAAATAAAGCGAGTGCTCGCATCAACGACCAACAGCTTAAGTTATAAAAACCATTAATGTTGGGAATTCAGAATTGAATCAATTTGATTTGATTCGAAGTCTTTGACATAAATATATATTTACTATATAGCTCTTTAGATAAGTAATTCTCAAAATGCAATCACCTCTTTTGGAAACCGCATTTGAATAGACCCATTGTATTTGGCACACAAAGATTTTTCAGTGCTAAACAAAATTGTATCGCAGGAATTAAAATATTTTTCTATTTTGTAAATAGGTTAATTGCTTTCATGCATGTAGATAATTACATTTTTCTATCACTCTTCTCTGCATGGAGTCCTTTCTTTATCAATTTAAGGATATCCACAGAAATACCATTTCAACACATAGGTAATAAAAGTATGTACCTATGTAATTCTTTTTATTTAGGTACTGCATTATGTACGTAGTTATGTACTAGTTTTTTGAGACAATTTTTTTCTGTAGTGAACTTTTTATTTATTTAAACATCTTTATTGGAATAGCTTTTGAAGGTTATACCCATCAATGTATTTCATTGAATAAGAAGATATTACTAAATAATCTAAACAAAACATGAAACAGAACAAGACACTGAAAAATAAAAAGGTAACGATCGCAGCTGGGACTCAAACTCGGGATCTCTGGTCTTACCGGGACACAGCACCTTAACCATCTCGGCCACTGAGTTTTTAGTTTTCGGATGCGTTAATAAATATTCCGCTTATTTGGATTATATTGCAAATTCGAAATATTTTGACCTTTCAACAAAGCAGGCCCGAGGCTTGATAGTAAACAATGTTTACTTGTATTTAAATAATGTGTACATTGAATTGCAGGCAACAGTTTTGTGTATCAAAATCCATTACGGTACATGGAAGGCTAACACGAGACAATGCAGCACTTTTTTTTAAATTTGTATGAATTTTTAAATAGTTGCCAACTGTCCTTGGATCTAAAATTGCTTGTGTGCAAGAGTCCTCAGTTTGAGAAATAGCTTGAGATGAAGGCGAATTCCCTTTAGGTACTTAATGTTTAATATCGTTTAGATTATCGTTTTCTCAAAATAAAATAAAAAATCTAGAATTTACAAAGTAACTCTCTAAAAAGTAATAATTTATTTTACATCCAATGTTTTGGCAGAGATCTACAGCAATTAGAATTTTCTTATGTTGTGTTTATAGTTTATACAGTTTTATCTCTTTAATCATATTGCGTAACTGCAAATATGTCAGAACTCAAAATATAATCTGTAAAACTGGAATAAAGGATTTTGAAAACTTGTATCTTCTCTTATTTATATATACATATTACAAACAACAAAAGGTGCCTCTATAGCAGTGGTTCCCATTCGGTGGTCCGCGGACCACAGGTAGTCCACGAGATCTAAAATGTGGTCCACGAAACATTTATTCATTTACTACAAAACCGAATTGAAAGGTATCCAAAAGCTGATTCGTAACCCTTTCGGTTTTAATGATGGAGAAGTAAAGAAGCTGAAGAAGTCCAAGAAGAGCACATTGAATTGCAAGATGAAAGTAATTGCAAGGACACGTTTAATTACACGATTAACAGTTTATCATTATGTATTGTACCTTGTGGTCTCTGTGAGAACAAATAAATGTCATAGTGGTCCCTGGTCAAAGAAAAGTCGGGAACCACTGTTCTATAGTCTTCCAAGATCATTATCCCAGTTTGATGTATCATTATGGTATTGTAGTTGTGGGAGTGCGATATTTGGGAGTGTAATTGTTAATGTTTAGAATATAAAATGGAGTTACCACTCGCCCCTCGCTGTAGCTGGAAAGTGGAGCCCTGTAAAGGTATTGAGGGAAGGACAATATTTCCACGATATTCTGGAATTCGGCCCGGTCATTTTTGGTTTGTTTTCTAGTCACATATTTTATGAACTGTGAGAATATTTGCTCTGAAAATAACAACACAAGAATCAGTCACCTAAATTATTTCAATATTATTATTTTAAACCACTTAATTTTAATCTCTACCTTAAATAAACATATTTGTTTTAATATTCTACTGATGAATGAGTAGAGCAATGCATTAAAATGATTTAAAATAAACGTATGTGTTTAAATTGTAATTATGGCAAAACACAAAGTAAATGCTTTTTTTGAATAACCAAATTATTGATAATAAGCACTCTTAGGAATCAATTATTCCATTATGCCATCTGAAGGCAAAAAGTAATTGATCTGACGATATCATCATTTAATTCAATCTCCCAAGTGATTGACGATAACTCACTTTTGAGAATTTATTGTTTTCCGAAGGCAAAGCAATAATAAATCAAGTAAACACACACACCTTTCCCAAAGACGATGTGTCCTTAAGCCTCGGCAACCCGAATTTCTACCGATTTCTTACATATCTTCCTTAAACATTTGAAGTTTTTAAGCTCTTAAAAAAATATATATGTTATTTTTGAAGATAATGTCTAAATGCTGCCCACGCCGAAACGCAAATTATATGAAATTCCCTCGATAGAAAAAAATCGCAAAGTATGCTCCAAAAATTACTAAAAACAAGTCTGTTTATATTATCTTATAAATTATATTTGTGAAAAAATTCACAATGTTTCTTTAAATGATACAAGTTGCTTCCCACGAGATTTTTGCTTTATTTTAAACAAGTCGTGTTTTATTAAACATTTTCGCATCGATTTTGTCGCTGAAAATGTTAGCGGGCTCCTCTAACATTCGTGATTTCGTATCTCTCCATCTTCTTCTTTTCGAGCCCGGTTGCGGAGCCTTAAGGGGAATTATTTTCCTCATGATCTCCTACATGAATTTAATACATATTGTCAATGACATTACAATATATGGATGCGTGGTAGAAATCTCAAAGTGGCAAACCAAAAACAAGATAATTGTATTGTCTTCGATTTCGTAGTTGTAGTACTAAATTGCCATGCGTCGCATAAGGTCATTGAAAAAGTACCAAGATACCCTCGTGTGTGATGAGAAAATGTTTCATTACTCAACAAACACTAGTAAAAGCCAAGGAATAAAATTTTACTTGTAAATACACGCAAATTACTTATTATTATCGATTATCACAAATAATACAATTTTTTCCGCCAGAAGATTTTATGCGTCAACAGCCTAATAACAAATTCAGCGCTAAGTAAACTTTACCGTTTAAAATTGTCTAATCACTCTGTTTATTTATACCAATATCAATGAGTACAATCGATATAATTTGCAAACTGTCATTGCTAAAGATATTGGAATACAGCTATGGTCATTGCTTTATCATAGCGTGATCATTTGACATCTCAAAATTATTTTGGTGCCCAGGCCTCCTACTTTAGTCGGCCTTGAGGCAGTATTCGAAGGAATTTATATTATTGTGAAAACAATGGGTCCGTGTGGTAAAAATAAAATTATAAATCTTTGAATGTACTTTGTTGGAGATTCTACAGTACATAAGACGTTTATATAAGAACTTTGTTATTATGTATATAAATAATATTTTAAATAACTTTGTCATTATGTACATAAATAATATGATTAAATAACTTTGTTAAAATAATAAGATTAAATTACTATTTATTTAGATGTGACCAGTAACCTTGCTTGCATCTTCAGAAATAAATAAAATAATTTTAATTTAAACTGATAAAAATTATCAAAATATAAAAAGACCTTCCCAATAAATCCATTCAAGAGATATTTACCTACCTATAATATATTTTACTTATTATTTGAAATGTGCTTCCACGTGGCTTACTTTAGCAGGTCATTTAAGTGGAACTTATTATGTTCATTATGTAATGGGTAAAATTGAATTTTTTTTTTCAAATCTAGAAAATTTGCTAGATTACATATAAATATTGTAACCCTTAAAGTCAATTTGTTCGGTTTTTGAAACAACTCACATAGGTCTCAAAGAAATCGTTGTCTCCTTTAGGTACTATCTTGGTTAGAAATATGATCTACACTGTGTTAGAAAGAGAAAACACTGGGCTTTATGTTCAAATCTAAAAGTCAACCACAAAAAAATTAAAATGTACAACCTTTACGAAACGACAGTTTCCAAACAAAATTTGAAAAAAAATTATGAAACTTTTGGAATATTTTATTAATTATTTTTACATGAAAAGACAAAAAAGTGAGATGACAATAAAGTTTATAATAAAATATGAAGGTTTTTTTTTGTTTTCGTTATCAGTAATTTGAGTTAGAAAAACTGTAAAGTGATCCATTTTAAAAACTTTTTTATGTTTGCTTGCAAAAATTTTTACTTCAAAAATTATATGTTTATTTGATTTATAAAAATTGAAAGCGTATTTTATCACTTTTCAAAAACAGTTTTCAGTTTTCGGATATGTTCAGAAATATTCAAATTATTTGAATTTTATTGAGAAGCGGAAATATTTTGACCTTCTGACAAAATACGGTTGAGGTCTGAGGGGTTAATGTCTCCCACAATTTTTCACAGTTTACAACTAGTGTTTATATTATGTTACAAAGGAATTCCACTAAAAATATTTACAAAAATGAATATTTTCAAACATCACTCACATAAATCATTCTGTATTCTGAAAAAATAATTTCATATATTTATTTTTGAACAATAATAATAAAGTAAAACTTACTTTCTGTTCGAAGGCTATTTTTTCCCGATACTTCATTTTGGCTCACCAAAAAAGCTAAACCTAACAAAAGGAAAGGAAACAAAAAAGACTTCATAACTTAACCATAAGCCGTGGCAACTAATGAGAAAATGGGGGAGGGAACATCATTTATAGGTGACTTTTTTACTAGCATTTTTTGCACCTGTATACAAAACATTTATCTTTATCTGAAAAAGAGTGGGACATACATACTATCATGCATTATTAATACATCCGCAGTTCTTATCAACTATTACATGTGATGTATTATATCTCGTATTGAAGACGACACTTTTAAAATGTGGTATTAATTGTTTTAATGACTAATTTTGTTCAATGTTTTCAGGTTACATTAATATAATATATTTTTAATTTGGTAGGCGTGTAGGGGTATCGCTGCCCCGTGAACCATTTATTGGATAACCAACACCTCTGCCACAAGCCACCCCAAGTGGTTCGCTATGTTTGGTGCAGGGGTGCCCGGGCTCATGGGGTGAGGTTTGTCCGGGTCTTCGCGGCGGATATGTCTGACTATCAATTGCGTGGCAGGCCGGATCGGAAGAGACTGGTTGATGGAGACCTTTAGATCTTTCCAGCAGGACTCAGAATATCGCCTTGCACCTTGCAGTGGGAGGGTTCGATTCATAAGTCCGTTACTCCTGAACTCACTAATCTACCCCTCGTACCTTTTCCTTCCCAGAACTTCCTCTCCTTACTTTTTTAAAAAGACCCTCCACACAGCATCCCCAAAGATGCCATATGCCTTGAGGGGAATTATTTTCCTCGGGGCCTCCTGTGTGAGCAATTGCAAAAAAAAATAATATCAAGAGTAGAAAATTAGTAAAAAAAAAATTTGTTCATATAATATGTAAACTTTTACCTTCATAACTTCAATTGATCTGATCGCCAAAATATTGGTTTACTGGCTATAAAAAACTTTATTATGGTTCTTCACTTTATTATGGTAATTTTTATGAAACATTACCCATATCTTTTTTCCCTTCTAATAAGTAGATGAAATATCACATAGTGTATTGCAATCAAGTATCGTTCACTCGATTTCAACAACATTTTTTCAGTATCATTACATTGTTATCACCCTGTCAATTAATTATTATTATTGTGGTCAGGGCTGTCATAACGAAAGACAAGTAAGAAAAAGATTAACCAATAAAAAAATATTAGGTGTTCATTTAACCTAGTGTTTCTTAACCGTATTAAAAGAATCGCCCCCTTTACCAAAGTAAAATTATCCAGCGCCCCCCACCTCTCGTACTGATACTACTGATCTTGCTCCGTATCAATGAATAAACATATAGAGCCTCGGACGGTACAAAACTTTCACTAACTCGTAGGTGGTATTTTGAACCTTTTTGAATGGGCCTTTATTTTTGTTCCTTACCAACTCAGAATCAAGTCAACTCAACACCTCTTGAAAAGCCATTAAAATCTATGAAAAAAATAATTTTTAAAATAGCCATAACATAACCTAACTTAACCACTTTTTAATATATTTTTTTCATTACTTTTAATGACTTTTCAAAGGAGGTTCTGAGTTGATTTCATTCTGAGTTGTCCGGTCACCCTTTATTTTATATATGTATTTTTACATTAAATCCACACAGGAGGTTCTGAGGAAAATAATGTCATCTTTGAAGATGCTGTGTGGAGGGTCTTTTTGCGGAAAGGAAGGAGTGAACATATGGGTCTTGAAGAGACCCATGTTGTAGGAGGGAGGAAACACAGAGGCCGGAAAATCGTTCCACAGCCGAGCTGTTGAACTCAAGAACGAGTCGTAGAAACGACCCATTCTCATGTGACTAATGTCAACCATGTACAAATGTTGGGCACGTGTTTGGCGTGTTTCCCGACTATGCACCGGTGCCGAGGGGATCAATCACGCTAGTTCCTTGGAGCATTTTCCATTGTAATACGGGTAGAACAAGGACAGCATTCCCACCTGACGCCTGTGCTCTAAAGATTGCAATCCGTCTGTTAAGATAAATATGAATCACAATGACATTGAGTATTATGCCTCAGTTTAAATTGTGTAGTTTATTTAACAGGAACTTAAAAAAATCAAAGCGCCTAAAGAAAATGTATCAGTGTGCACAGCTTGTAAATGAGCTTATTTTCTATATTGACACAATGCCCACTCGCAGCAACTTCTGCAGTGCCCCCTAATTGCAAAACATTGCTAAATGTTAAACATGCTAAACAATGCCCCGGTTAAGAATCACTTAATTTTAACCCATTGACCTCTAAAGAAGCTAAAAAATTGGCCCTCACCTCCAAAATAATTTTGTACCAAATGTTTTAAATTTGCAGTAGTTATACTAAACTAACATAATTTTAAAACCATATGTTTAAATGTAATCATTTTTTAAGTTTCAAAATATTATAGCCGTCAATTTCAACTTTTAGCCCAAATGCACTGTTTGCGCCGAATGTAAGAGACAAACCGGTGAATTGTTTTTGTTGTGATTTTGAATTATGCTACGGTGATGAATTGTTCCCTGTCTCCCCGCCCGCTCTCCTCACCATTCCCAGACGCAGTTTGCAAGAGCAGTGCAATGTCAGTGCATCATTGGCCGCTTATTTCAAACAACACGCATTTTGTTTGGGGTTTGTTTCGCAATTGATCAGAGTGAATTACTGTCACGCGATTCACACATAAAACGCATATTAAAACGCAATTGAATTCTCATCGCAAAAGTTATTATTCTTAGTGAAATATAGTTATCAACAAAGTGATCTCCATCTCACCACTGCCTACTGTAAGTACCTACCTCTTTCCTAATATAATTTGTTGCCAAGTATAGTCCTGGAGGAAAAATTTGCCTTATAAAAATTTGTAAAAAAACTCTTACACGCGAACATGCACTAACCCAATTTACCAAATCCCAAACTATTTCAGTGTTTTTTAACTTGTTAATTGAAATAATTTTTATAGCTTTCCGCTTGCCCTTGAGAGCTTTGTTTACTTTACAAATACATTAGAGATATCTAAAGCACATAATAAATATGTATTTAAATCCTGAAGTGTATGTACTCCATAATGTTAAACAAAGAGATAATATTGTGGTAAATACGTTCATCTCAGTTTGTTTCTAATAATAAAATTTGAAAGCATATTTCAATTTCTTTCAAATATTCCATTTATTTGCGTTTTATTGCAAAGCGGAAATACTCTTCGACTGTCTGACAGAATATGCCAGAGGCCTGAGGGTTAAATTGGAAATAAATCACTGAATACTTTATTTCAATTGTATTGTGTAGAAATAAAAGGGCAGAATTTTCCCAAGGGCGGCCCTGAATGTAATAAAGATTTTTTTCACAAATAACTGAAAATGAACTTAATGGAATTTTCGATTAACTCACTATCTTTTAGTTAGTTTTCCCGGCTAAGAATGTTGACCTATATAGTCCAATTAAAAACATGAAGAACAAATAAAATAAGTAATACTCTAATCTTAAATACATAATAAGGTTAAGAATTTATTGTAAGTAAATACAAGTAAACCTACAAAAGTTCTAATTACTTACATCAAATGATTACAACAGATATAGAAAAAAAGTTTCGAAGAAATTTCAGCATTCTATTGTCCGTGTTAAAGAAAGCAGTATGTATTGGTATGTATATTTATTTTATATATTATAGAAGCTTTGATTATAAAAAAATGGCTCGATTTAATGTTCGTTTATTGTTTCAAATTGTCCGGTGATAATAACTAGACATTAGAACAGTGTTTCTTAACCGCATTGAAAGAAACGCCCCCTTTACCACAGTAAAATAGTCCAGTGATAGTACATTTTTTACTCCAAATAATGTCAGGAATCACTGGAAGTAAAGTAAGTCAAGTACGTCCCTTAACACCCTATATTTATTTATTTATTGAAAAAAATAAGAAATACATGAAAACATAAGCTGCACATCTCACTAGGGCATTCCTGTATCGAGATATGCAGTTTTATAATAAAGTAATTAAAAAAAAAATGAAACATACATATACCTAAACTTAAAAGAAAATATTACATCCGAATTTAATTATTGGATAATACATGGTAATATAACTGCCAAGGGGGTTGTACTCTTTCAACACAATCCCATTAGATAGCAAGTTTTGATATAATATAGTATTGAAACTTAATGGATCACACGTGATACATCCGCATACAAGGGTAGCCGCCAATGGATCACATAGTGTCAGCCACATAGATAAGGTTAAAAATGAAAATATGTATCATCTGATGTCTAATAATAATTAATCAAAATCAAACAGAAAAATTGATTGGTGTTGCGGTTTTATCATACACTCATTTAACAGTAGGCTGAAGGTTAATATACACTAATTAATTTATGAAAAACCTGTTTAAATATTTAATAATCTCAGTAAAAAGAGATAATAAATTTTTATTTACTAATTACTATTCGTGTATCGCTAGGACCACAGATAAAGAATAACACAAGAAGCGTTTTGTGGGAGTGTTTCGTGATCCAATTGCAGGCCTAATTTCAGCCTATATTTCCATACAAAATTGTGTTTCACTATGATTATGAAATTCAAATGGGATAGCGATATACAATTTTAGGTAAGTGTATGAGAGACAGACCGTTTGCTAAATGGTCTAGAACCAAAAGTTATTAAGTCAGTGGCATATTTTTTGTTTCCATTTAAATTTGTACAGAAGGCACTTCTAGTGTTATATTCTTTATTCCATGGTTAGGACCCTATAAATTGGCCATGTGATTATGATGCCGATGAGTTATGAAATTGAGATAATTTTTTGTTGTTTTTATCGCGATCGTGATAAAGATATCAAAATCAAAATAGTTTGATTTGTTTATCTTACTTAGGCTGTTTACTGAAATATCATATGATAGAAATATAATTATGATATTACACCTACGTATTTAATTAATTGTTCAATAACGGTGATATATTTAATCCCATCTGTTGCCAAGAGATAGCACATCCGAATAATAAGATAATAATAGCCATGCCCAAATTAGAATCAATCAAACACACTTTAATATCCGACGATATAAGAAATTAGGAATCAATGAGATAAGCTAGACAATTTCAAGTAAAAGCTGTTTTTTTTAATTATTTACACAAGGGTCCAACTGAACGGAGCCAATAAATTGGACTATGGGACCGTCAAATGAGGAATGTTGTTAGGAAGTATTATATAGAAAGGGAAGAAAAAAAGGTGAGTTTGTAGTCATTACAAAAAAAATTGGATGTACGAGGGCTGTCCGTAAAATAAGGTCTTCAAGGTGCTGCGGTCACGAGAAACGATTTTACGAGCGATCCGGCAAATTGCTGTGTAGCCTGGTTCCCCCACGCCAAACGTCCATCTCTCTGTGACGTTTAGTGTCAGCATGGCAGCCGTTCGCAATGGAGCTTCCGCTCGCTGCACCCGCCTAGAGTGAATTACGCTCTGTAATTCGTTTTTTGTGTGCATAGAAAAATACCCTGGTAGACATTCATTCTCAGCTGCATAAAGTGTACGGAAAACAGTATATGAGCGCGAAAGGTTGTTTTAGAAGGGTTCCTCACAATCGATATTGTAGTACTGAACGAATTCGGGCTCCTTTAACCCATTGTTTTTTGTGATCTTTGGTGAGCATTTTTGGGACCCACCTTGCGCAGACCTTGTCGTATGCCAAATGTTCTGTCAAAATCTTATCAATGGTGGTATTTCTGATATGACCACATCACAGAGCTCCGAAAACCTACAGAGCATTACTCATGCCTGGCGGGTGCGGCGAGCAGAAGCTCCATCGCGAACAGCTGCCACGCCGAGACTAAGCGTCACAGAGAGTGCAGCGTGGTGGGCATTTGGCGTGGAGGAACCAGACTACATGCCAGTGTTGCGGATTGCTACGGAATCGTTGAGACCTTATTTTATGGACAGCCCTCGTACATAAATTATATAAAAAGATTGGTAAGTATGCACATGCAGTAATTACAAAAAAATTGCAAATACTGCACAAGAGTTCCCATGCTTGGAAATTGGAACTAGACGTTCCTAATTGGGGTTTATTATGAATCTGAAGAGAGTAGGGAGGGGAAGATGAAGGGTGGGAAGTATGTACCTGGCTATTCAGATGTAATTTTTCAACCCAAATAAAGCCATTTAGAGGTAATATCCGAAGACAAAATGAAAACATAAGGTAGACACTTCATTGCTGTGCTTCGCACCGTGCATAGGCATGATTCTTCAACACTTCTATCGCCAAGGGTTAAAGCCGGGTTTTATTTTGAATGGTGGTCTTCCACCAGAGCGACACTAAAGAGGTACAATATGTAATGACACCAAACAAAGTTAACCCCTAGGGCAATTTAAGAGATATTTCTCCCAGATGTCAAACACCCGAAGAGTCTATTTGGGAGGTATTTTTCCCAGACTGACACAGTCAAAGTCGTGCTATCTCATCAGGTTAATATGATTTAAGATTTTTTTTTTTTTTTTTTTATTTTTTTTTATTTGGGAGACCAACAGTTTACATTCATAACAGAGCATAATGGTAATTAAGTGACAGTAATTGAACCATTTACAGGTTTCCACATGGGTATTGTATACAAGTGTTGTGGTTCCATAGATATTTGCTAAAGAAGAAAAAAAATTACATTTCAAGAGACAAGTTAATTAGGGGGGAATAGGGAGGGGGTAGGATGGGGGGGGGAGAATGGGTTAGGTTGAGGTATAGTTATAAATTATGATTTAATTTAAGATTATGATTTAAGATTATATTATATTATTATTCTATCTCATATGATTTAAGCAGTATTAGAAAGAGAACACCAAACTCTGTATTTGCATTTAAGATTAACATAGACCCTCCTGAAAAATTAGAAATAATTCTACGAAAGAACATTTAACATTTGAAAAATATTTGTCAAGGTTTGAAAATTTTATACATTTTAGATTAGATAAAACGAAAAAGTGACAATAACATTCATAATTAAATATAATGAAATTTGTTTTTAGTTTCGTTTTAAGTGATTATTAAAGTTTACACAATAAAAAACTTCGATAAGCGACTTTAAGAACTTGATTTATGTTAGCATTCATAACTCAAATATTTTTAATTGCGTATGTCATATAGTATAGTACACGCCAATCTTTAAGACTGGTCTGAATATGGTACGATTCATTCTCGCACAATTACCGACTTTACAATGAGTGGGAGCGAAAGATGCTTAAAAACACTTGTGCGACAGAGAAAGGCTTGGGCGGGGGGCATGCCATGTTTGTCCTTAAACTTGCGTACTGCGACGATTTCTGATCGGCCGGTCTTAATGTTTGGCGTTTACTATATCTAATACTAAAATCTGAAAGATTGATCATCTACTTTCAAAAACAGTGTTTTATTTTGAAGTACGTTCAAATACAGCGAATTTATCTGGAATTTAACGTAATGCAAAAATATTTCCCACTGTAAAGCGCAAATTTATAATTTAAGTTGTACATGCATCTGAAAATGTAACATTGCCACAAATGATACCGTAATATGCCGATAATCGCCATGACATGCGTGTAGGCACAATGGGGCAAGGAGGGGGCATTTGCCACACCCTGGCCAGCCGGTGTATGACCGAGTCACCTTTTCACATTTACGGTACTTCATAGGATGGTTTTTCCTTCTTCCGTTTACATTCTTTGTATTCATAGATCCTAAAATATGTTGTAGAAGCCTACTTTTTTTTAGTACCTACTGTAGATTTTTATTTTTTGTCCCACCCTAAATCAAAACCTGGCTACGCCCATGCAAAACGAGTTGAACATTTTTCTTTCAAAGGCACATTGAAACATTATTTCAAGCTGGAATAAATACAGTAATAATAATTATAAATTCGACGAGTCATAAATAAAATATTAAAAGAATAAAACAATACATATAAATATGCACATCAGATACAATTTTTGTCATTTAATAAGTTGAGTGCCGATTGTCATTCGGGTGACAATATTTCAAGCATATGCGGCCACATTCGGCACACAACAGGTTAATAGGCCACTTGCATGGATTTCATAACGACTTAGAAAAAATCGTGTGGACAGATTATTTTACTAAGATTACGAAAATGTTAGTAAAATTTTTTAGAACTGTAAAGTTTTTTTTTTTAATAATTAAATCCATTATTTGAGCTCGTGACGTCGTCACTACATGAAAATGTCCCGTCTCCGATTATGTTCTACTAATTTTGAAAAATTCCACTGATTTTTTTTTTTATATGGCAACACGAGTTCCGGCAAATTTTTGAATTTGACGTTTAACATTCACTACATTTATTGTTTGTTCTCTGCGAACTTATCCTTTGGTTTGATGTTTTGATGGCAGTGTTTTGACAGATGTTACTTATTTATTTATTTATTTACATACATATGGCACAACACGTGCCATTAACATAATTGACATACTTATAAATAGTTCAACAACATGAAGAATGTTAGTGAAATTTAAGAAAAAAGCTAAACACGTAAGGTAATAAGCAGTGAATAAAATGTAAAATGTATAAAAGTAAATTATAAAGTACAAAATATAAACTATTAACTATAAATTATTAGGGAAAAAGTAAAAATAAAAATTTAAAGTGAGAAATAAAACAATAAAAAGTAAAATTTAAAAATATAAGATATAAAAGGATATAAGATATAAAAGGTACCTACAAAGATTTAAATATAAAATACAACAAGTAAAAAATCCTGGATTATGTTATCCGATATAATATGAGACATTTTACAAGTACCTATGATTTCTTGTACATTAGTTTAGTGTGAAGTACTTGTAGGCATATTATGTTTACATGATGTATTATAATATTTACGTGGTACTAGCAAACAAATTTAGTTTAATGGATCTTTTGTATGAGGCCAGATTATTGGCGGCGTGATCGATATTAGCATATTCATTGCCTAAAATATGCAAGCGATTTATGATTGAGTTTTGTTCTGCGTTCGTCAAAGTATTGTCACAATGGAAAGGTGTTTTGAGTCGAGTCGGTCTACAAGGTACATGATAATTTATTAGCGATACCAATTCAGGGGAGTCAAACCAATTGTTGTTTATTTTAAATAAAAAAATGAGATCATTGAATATTCTTCTATCTTTTAACGATAAGAGTCGCATCTTTTGTGATAGAGTGTCATAGTTTAAGTCAACCGCGGGAATTCCTAATTTAAAATTAATTGATCTCAAAAATTTGCGTTGGATTCTTTCAATGGAATTTGCGTGGCTTTTATAGAAAGGGTTCCAAATGGGGGAATTATATTCTAAATGACTCCTAACCAGAGTTGTATATAGTAGTTTAAATGTTTGGATATTTTTAAAATCTTTACAAATTCTTAGAATAAAACCAAGCATTTTCATTGCTTTACCAGTTATTATATCAATGTGGTTGGTAAAGAGTAATTTAGAATCGAAGGTTATTCCGAGGTTATTACAGGTACTGACAAATAAACTGTGATTGTTAAAGGAGTAACTATATTTGATAGGGTTTTTTTATTCTAAAGAAACTCATAATTTGACATTTTTTAATGTTAAGGGTAAGTTTGTTAATGGTACACCATTCTACGAATTTTATAAAATTGGATTGAAGAGACAAGCAGTCGTATATATTTTTTATGATTTTATAAATTTTCATGTCATCAGCAAATAATAAAATTTTCACATCAGAGAATATGGAAGTGACATCATTTATGAATAGTATAAACAATATTGGACCAAGGTGCGAACCCTGAGGCACACCACTAGTGGCTTCAAATTCGTAAGACAAGTATCCTTTAATATAAACAGTTAGTAAACGTTTTGATAAATAATTCTCAATCCAGCATAATAATTTACCACTTATTCCTAGTTTAGACAATTTATTTATAAGAATTTTAATGCAAACCTTATCAAAGGCTTTACTAAAATCCGTATAAATTGAGTCAACTTGTTCTCTATTAGCAAGAGCACCTGAGATAAAATGTTCGTAAAGTGTAAGGTTAGTTAAGGTAGATCGTCCAGAGATAAAACCATGTTGAAATGATGAGATATTAAAATTTATAATTTTACGAAGAGAACCCGTACATTTTATTGCTTCTGTACTTGTTTTAGAAGTAAAATGGTAATGGTGCTGAATTATTATTATTATAATTTACAAGTACAAGTATATTACATTGGATTTAGTCATATATAGATGTTGAACATTATAATGATTAATGATCAATTAAATGGATCAAGGAAAAGTGTAGAGGCCAAAGGGTTTATAATCTCTGGTAATCACTTTTGTATAAATAAAATTGGCAACAAAACAGATAGGTGGGAAAAACTCAAGGAAGTTGACAGGAAGCCGGTTCATTTGAGATGTAGTCGTTTGTGCGACGAACTCACCATCCGATCTGCAAATTACTCTTCGACGCTAAATTATTGCAAAGTGAATTCGTTTTCACGCGATGCGACATGAACTGCGATAGTTCTATGTAAGATTTAATCAGAATTTCGTCCCGCGGCGCTGATATTCAAAAATCTTCTGGCGAGTTGATAGGAGCTGAGGACAGGGGGATCGGAGGGAGATCGGGACGGAAGAATCGTTGCCATAGGAAATAAATAGTATTTAAATCCAAAATAAAACACAAAAGCAATCTGCCGAGCGTAGCCGATTATATTCGGCGCTAACAAGATGTAATATTTTTGGTATGCCTCATTATTCTCCTGTGCCATTCGTGTGGAAAATGTTTTTTTTAAAAATGATTTTCAGCTATGTAATTATCGTTTTTTCGCACCCATAAAATTATGTCCCGTCTTTCCGGTTTATAAAAAATGGTCTGATTTTTCGGATTGAAATTTTCAAAAAATCACCAGGGTTTCAGAAATACGATAAAAAAAAAAAAACAGTATGTCTTAGAATATTTGCCTAAACCGGTTTTTTTTTTAAAATAAATGTGATGCAAGTGGCCTATTAAGGAATGTGATTTTTCACCAAAATGGCGCCACACTAATTATCTAATTATTATTAATATTTAAAATAAAATGTCACTCCACGCGTAGTTTCGTCTGATAAAATATACTAAATAAAATTTATGTTAGGTAATAAAAACAGATTTAAAAAATGATATTATATATTATTTATTACTTCTAAATAATATAACAGATTAATAAAAAAAGGAAATTTAAGAAAAGTTTAAAATGTATGCACTTTACTCTTCCCCCATTTCTACATCATCAATGGTGAGGTCGTCCAGCATCTCTTCGAGGGTGATTCGAGGCATTGAAGGATCAAATTCCTTTTCATTGCTGTCCACAAAGGTCTTGTTCTTGAAAATGTTAATGTTTTGACGGAGAGCGGGGTCTTCCTCCAGATCGTCGAGGAATTCATTGTAGTCACTGGAAAAGTTAACAAAATTAATCAACCGGTAGGGATTGGAAAAAAAAACTTCTATGTTGGAGATATTATGTTACGTGGATTTTTAAAAAAGAGACGTTTTACTGTTTTACCTGTATGTACATAATAGGGAGACATTATGGCAAATAATAATTATAAAAGTAAAGAGAGCAACATACTCATTCATGGTGTCCACCACCATATCATCATCGGTCATGTGTTTGAGCTGCCAGTTACGGGCTCTTCTGCGGGCCAGTTTGTCTCCGTAGTGCTTCTTGACCAGTATCACATCTGGTATTAGGCTGTTATCCAGTTTTTCAAAGTCAGAATTATTGATGTTAGAGTCCTCTATGTTGTATCTGGAAATTAAAAGAAGAAAATTGTAGTCAGATAAGAAAAGTATTACATTTTTTTGTTATCTCAAATTATTTTTTAATTTAAAAAAAATCAAACGGTGTAATACTGCCCACTAGGCGTGCCTGCTTTAATGATTCAATTGGATTACCGTTGCGGCCGTCCTTTTAAACTCATAAAAGTGTGATATATTTCTGCGTGAATTGAAATTTCGCAGCCTATTTCTGTCATAGCCTACCCTTTCAATTCAGATATTCAAAGTAAATTTGTAAAAATACAATATATTTCCAGATAAATTGAAATTTTGCAACTGATTCCAGGAGCGGATCGCCCTCTAAATTCAGATACATATTCAAAATAAATTTGTAAAAATACCGTAAAATTTCCGCGTAAAGCAAATTTTCGCGGCTGAGTACCGCCGCAGCCGGCTCTTCAAATTTAGATAATTGAAGTAAATTCGTAAAAATATTATACATTTCCGCATAAATCGACATATAATGGTGTTTTACCGCCACGGCTATCTGTCAGATTTACAGAATTACATGATCATTTTTGTAAAATCAATGTTTTTTACACAAACAAATTTTCATGTGCGGGCAAAAATTTATTTAGAATAGGCCACTTGCATGGATTTTATAACGACTTAGGAAAAATCGTGTGGTTAGATTTTTTACTAAGATTACGAAAAAGTTAGTAAAATTTTTTAGAAATGTAGTTTTTTTATTTTTAAATAAATAAATCCATTATTTGAGCTTTTTTTTTTTTATATGGCAACACTTTGATTTCAGGCGAATTTTTGAATTTGACGTTTAACCTGTCATTTGCCGGGAACTCGGAATTGGGGGCCATGTGTGCGCAAGCGCCCGGAAAAAATTTCGAAAAAAATATTTTTGAATGCGATTTTGACCTTTCTGCGTACAGGATTTTATGAAGAACAAGGTCAGAATAGCTTGCCCAAATATCGTAGAAGATATAGCAACTAGTTTCATTCATCTGGCAGCACCAGAATATTTTTAAATGATTTTTATCTGTGAAGTCGAAGTGTCAAATTTTGCCGCGATTAAATCTGATGCAGAATTCTTTACGAAAACATCGTAAAACCTATCAATTTATCAAATTAACGCAAGTAATGAAGTTTTAGTACATAGTTTATTGTTCTAGGAATGTGTTTCGGTCAATAAAATATATGAGAGCTTAAAATTAATTCACAAAACATTCAATTCAAAATTCAAAGTGGTGCTTCAAAATTCAAAAGTTAGGAAAAAAGAAGAGGGGGTCCGGCACTTGACAGTTTAAAATTCACTAGATTTATTGTTTGTTCTTTGCGAACTTATCCTTTGGTTTGACGATTTTATAAAGATGGCGGTGTTTTGACAGATATTACGAAGAGAACCCCTTACAATTTATTGCCATTCGTGTGGAAAACGTTCTCTTTTTTTAAATTTTCGGCTATGTAATTATCGTTTTTTCGCACCCATAAAATTATGTCCCGTCTTTCCGGTTTATAAAAATGGTCTGATTTTTCGGATTGAAATTTTCAAAATATCGCCAGGGTTTCAAAAATACGATTAAAAAAAAAAAACGAAATACTTAGAATATTTATAAACTTGAAAAATTACGACGTCTGTAAAACCATATCTGAAAAGGGGTTTATAAGAACCGGATTTTTTTTTTTAAATGTGATGCAAGTGGCCTATTACGAATTTCAAATAAAAAATTCATTTTGTATGAAAAACAATTTCTGAGGACTTTTTTGGGAAAAAATTTCAAATTATCAGGGTTCCAATTAACAGGGTTCTACTGTATAAGTAAAACAATTGCTCCTATTGCACAATTTATATAGCAATTAAATTGTGCATAAATAAGTTGCAATACTGAAAATACAGGGAATTTCTAGGGAACAATTAGCAAATCTGACCAGACTCATAAGAGTTAAACTGTTCCACAAATCAATATTGATATATTATTTACCCCATGACTGAATCTCCAACTTTCAAAACATGCCCCAGATGTGTCCTTGCGTGGATTGTATTCTCTGTGAGGCCGAGTTCCGTTGCTTTAACAACCCAGACGTCGGCTACTACGTGTTTTGAGGAAATGGCTCCTTGTCCAGGGAATACTTTAAGATCCTGAAAATATATTAACAAATGAATTAATGCATTTTATGTTAAATACATCGACGGTTTAAAGCACACTTATTGTATGTCCACTGTTAGGCAAATTTTAGTTAAATACAGTAGAAGCCCGATAATCCGGCACGTTCAGGACCGGCTCGGTGCCGGATTATCGAAAATTCCGGTCTATCAAATGTCAATGTATGTACACGTACTGTAAAACATATTTCACTTAGATTTAAAAAAGTCACAAATGGCTTTTTGTTTTCTTGACTTTTTTCTAGCCGTTTCTATTCTCTATTCTCGCCCTTTTCTAGCCGTTTGATGATTTCTAGTTTCTGATTGAGAGTCAGTGTTACGTGTTTTCGTTTCTCTCCTTTAGAACTCTAAGGGTTAAGTTTTGAAAACATGGTCACTGTACAGTTAGAACAAAAATCACTTTTTTTATAAACAATTTGAAAAGTTACGTTTACTGCGATGCGAACAAAACAACAATGTACAAAAAAATGGCAAAGACGCTTCAAATTTGATGTGACAGCTGAGACTAGCTCGGTATTGTTCGGAAACTAATTGTTTCCGAACAATACCGAGCGCTTCCGGATGATCCCGAACTATCCCGAAAACTTCCGAATAGCTCTTGAGCGTTTTTATTTGCTTTAAAGACACCGGAGCGTAGCCGGACTATCGGGCATTCCGGACTGTTGGATGCCGGACTAATGGACTTCTACTGTAGTTTAAAATGTTGATCTTTGTATGTACATATGTATTTTGAACTGCCCAGACACTGTATGTCCTAAGTCCTAACCCACATATATTCATAAATATTATTGCAGTTTCACGAGTACTCAAAATAAGTAAATAGTTTTTCTCAAAACTAACTACATACATTACAAGTGTGCTTCACACGTTCAACATTTTAGGGAATTGGTAATGGAAATATGTGAAACGTCCTCATTGTATTGAAAAGGGAGTAAATATAGACTTGAGTAAAAAACAAAAAAAGCAAATCCTTTTTTTGCAGGAAGACCTACCAAGATCTAGTACTGGGCATTGACGATAATTCCATCTAACGCCAATGTCGTTATCGTTGGCGATTTTCAACTGTTGAAAATAACGTCGACGTTGCCGCAACTATAGATTCAACTGCCTAATAAATAAAGAAAAATAAAAAGTAGCCTGAAAAACTATTTTAATAGGATTTAAGTATTTTAAAAAACTATCTAAGGGTTAAGAGTTTGCACTTCGTGAACAACATTACTCGATATTGCAAATGGTCTTTTGGTAATGTACGTACCTGCTGCACGTTTTTTTTTATTTTCCCATCCAATACGGCCGATACGCAGCACCAGGGGACAATCAAATTTATCAACGACAAGCAAAAAAATAACCTATTGATAATATTACCATTGTCGGCTGCCATCAGCTACGTTTTTTACCTATTGTTTTCAACAGTGTTAGCCTGTTAAATCAAAAGGGTCAAGATATCACACTTTGTGAACGATATTTTACCTAATTTGAAATGGTATTTTGGTAATGTACCTACATACTACACTTTTTTTTTGATATTCCCATCTGACACGGCCGATCCGTAGCGCCGAGCAACAAGCGAATTTATCAGTGACAAGCAAAATATATCTTCAACGTCTTTAATATTTCAACAGGGTAATATTTCCAACACAGAAGTTGAATCGTTGACTGCGTTGAATAATATTCGCATGCAGGTATTATATTTCAATGCGGACATTGATAATTATCAATAGGTTATTTTTTGCTTGTCGTTGATAAATTTGATTGTCCCCTGGCGCTGCGTATCGGCCGTATTGGATGTGAAAATAAAATAAAACGTGCAGTAGGTACGTACATTACCAAAAGATCATTTGAAATATCGAATAATGTTGTTCACGAAGTGCAAACTCTTAACCCTTTTTATTTATTAGGCAGTTGAATCGTTACTGCATTGAATAATATTCGTATTTAGGTATTATATTTCAACTATTTGCGCTAATTATTATCAACAGCGTTGGACGTTGAAATAATATAACTATTGTTTCCAACGGCTAGTTATATTTTGATACAGTACTACCAAGATCTATCATATAGATCTTTTCCATCTATCTATCACTATCTCAGAGAAGTTTATAAGAAGTTAGTGAATTTACATATTTACTAGGAGGAAGAAAATGTAATTCTTTCGGTTTTATTAATTTCCTTGGTTCTTTCAATTATAATTTTGTTGTGCCCCATGTGGGCATCTTCACAGTTATGACAAAAATATCTCATGAAAAACATGTACCTGTGTATAAACCGTGAAAAAATCTACTTTTTTTCTGTAAACTTGCAAATTTGAAGATGGAGTAGTACCTAGGGCCAGTTGTTTCACAGAAATTAAAATGTAACATTGTCATCAAATAACCATTTAGAGCCATCTTGTTTTTTGACAGTAAAAAGATCCCCGTAAAATGTCCCGTAAATGTGAATTTTAATGATTCATCAGATTTCAAAATTAATTTTCAAGTTCTGTAGTGGTTCCATTCAAGTACTGTTATTATATCATTATTTTTTTCAGTCAGGTTCTTCACATAACTGAAATGATAACAGAACTTGAAAATTGACTTTGAAATTTGAAGAATTGTTCAAATTCTGTGAAATAATTAGCCCTAAGTCCATTCCAGCTTTTGAACAAATTGTGATCAGCAGAAGAGGACAACTCATGTTGTTTAGCTTGTCAGCTTTTTACAAAATTGATATAAAGCTGAAACGCACCTAGAATTGGCGTTTAACGGGATCTTTCAAATGTAAAATAATCAAAATGGCTCTGAATGGCCATTTGATGACAATGTCACACACGAATTTTTGCGAAAGAACTGGGCATTAGCGTTTGGAATGGCAGTTTCAATGTAATGTCAATCGGTTTCAAATGTATTAATCATTGCAAAATATAAATACATAATTGAAATGAGATAAACATACCTTCTCCTTAATAATTTCAATATCCATAACAATATACTCGACAAGCTGCTTTGGGTTGCACACAGGTGTAAATGGGTTGCGCCAATATACTGTGGCTGACATTTCAGCAACTAAAAAAACATAATTTTACCTTAAAATCTGTGTTCTGTGAATATTATTTGCAAAAAAATAGTTCTACTGAGAGCTGTCATAAAGATCATTAACAAATAATGTAACTATGTACGAGGCATATCCATAAAGTAAGTGTACTGTCACCATAACGGGAGGTGGTTTTTAGTTTGTTGAGGTTTGGCAACACTGAGTGGTAGAGGGGGGGTTAAAATAATTAAAAAATCCTATCCCTTCCCACTCTTATCGGCCTTTGAATATAATGTACACCAATTGGGAATGCCATAGTCTTACTGGCTCCAAGCAGTTGGGACTATTGTATGGAATTAACATAAAATAAAATATGCCCAGAAGCTTAGTTACAATGCATATTTTTAAATGTTGTATTAAAATTTGATTCCAGTAAGTAACCTCCATCAATATAGTATACATAACTTTTTGATTCTTAGGTGCATAAGTTTTATATTTTTTTTAAATTGGTAAAAAAAGGACTCACTTTGCCCCGTGCTGACATCCATCAAATGGATGCAGTTGGTGACTCTGTAGACAAGGCACAGTGGAGAAATGGAACCCAGTTGATGTGTTGTCTTTTTGGACAAGCACACAATGCTGTCCTTGGATATGGGAACAATGTCCACGCAGTATGTGAACTTGTAGTTGTAGATGTTACTGTGTATGTCGTGGGAGAGGAGCTTCTTGGAGTGCTGGTATTTGATGGGCAGGACTGACATTAAGAAGTCGATCATTTTTCGGGCGTGGCCTTCGGTTGTGTAGTAGAAATCGAGACCCTCTGCAAGAAAAAAAATCAAAGGAAGATTAGCATAGAAATGAATTAATGATTTTTTTTTTTAAAGACAAACATTCTCGGGTTACGAATAACCCAACAATGTTTGAAAATATCCTACTACTCCCACAGAAAGCCGAAAATGTTGCTTGTGTTGTGATGGAGGACTTAGCCAGCCGAGGAATCGAACACGCAACGCCCGGGTGGGACCCAAGCGCGATGCCCACTCAACCACTGACCGGTGAATCATGAACCTTAACTTTGTCTGGTGTCATTTATGTGATGCACTGGCGGCTAACCCCACACACGGAGTTCACGTATTAAGTGATCAATACAATGACGTTAATACTGGATGCGGGGTAGAAATCTCAAAGTGGGAAGCCAAATACAGGACAATTGTAACTGCCTCTATTTCTAGTACTTTAGTACTAAACTGCTACGCGTCGAGTAAGGTCGTGTCTTACCAGCATTTACCAGTAAGTAAATTGCATTGCAAAGCGCCAAAATGTCAATTACACGGCAAATAGTCGTAAAGGCGAAGGAATAACACTTCATTTGTAAGTACACGCAAATACTTACTATTATCAATTATTATAAATATTACAATTAATTTTCATGTTTACCGCCCGCGGTTTTACGCGTCATCAAAGAAAATTCAAGGCCTACCAAAGTAAAGGGTCTGGACGCGCAACAGCAATTACTGTTGCTAAGTAAACTTCACTATTTTAAAATAGACTAATCAGCCTAAACACTCTGTTTATTTGTTTGCTTGCGGTAAAACAACACATCAACAACAAATGAGCAGTTCCAACAAGTATTGACGACAACCGCCACCATTTGAAAACTGTCGTTGCCCTATTGTATTTATTGTGTAGCTCGACACATCAAAGTCCGACAGGCATCCGGACCTTTTATTCTAGTGGGCCTTAAGATGTGAAAGCAGTATTCGGCGAAGAAATTAATACGCTGCCCCAACATATATCTATGACATTCACACACATACATTCTTTGATTGTCTGTCTTTATCACATAGGAATAAACTTTTGAATTTATAAATTATACTGAAAACCGCTGAGTGTTGCTTACTTTCCACATTATATTGTGAGTATGTGAAACTATGGCGAGTCTATATATAATATATAACATCATTGGATCAATAAAGTTACACTAAAACACATGCTTGTGTCAAAACGTGTAGCGAAATGGGTAGCGTTGTAAAGGTTAAGGCCTTCCCACACTTTTCTTTATATGTTATCTTTTCTATTTTATAGGCTGAAAATGCTACATTATTATTAGTACGTATATAGTGGCTTACATTATAAATATAATATATTTTATGTGCATTTAACTTTACCTAGCCATTAAACAAGCTAAATGGCTCAAAATAATAGACATACAAGCCATATATAAAATTAATAATTATGTAATTGGAACTGACCATGAATAGGCTTGATTCCCAGTGTGTTCTCGTGCGCCCTGTGCTTTAGGATCAACTGCTCCAGGTAGTAGAAAGTTTTCCTATTCTCCGACTTCTGGCGGACCTGTACCAGCGCCCTCCAGAAGTCTTGTGCCTCTGTGCGGTGGCACGTGTCACACATCTGATGGGCCACCGTGTACTCCACCACAAACACCTGCTGCAGAACGGTCCCGCCCACCACCTCTCCGTGCACTGTGAGTTTTACCTAAACGGATGGCAACAAAATATTATTAGAGAACATGATTTACAAATGGACAGCAAATTGAGATCTACGTTACGGACAACAACTAGAATTTGAGTGAACAAGTGGACAAGAAATCAAGAATGAACAACCAATGGAGAATAAGAAATACAAATGGACCACAAAATTTACTGATGGACAAGATAATGAACAACAAGATATGTTCAATAAAAATTACAATCCAGAATCACAGATGTGCAAAAATACAAATCACAGCTTTACCAATTTCTTGTGTTAATATGATTTGGACATAATTTATTTTTAAAAGCATTCAAAATAAAACATGACATATTTTACTATAAATGACTCTTCAAGATGTCAGAATACTTCAGTGGAATAGCCAAAGTGCTGTTTCTAATAAATCAAACCTCCTTAACCTGGAGACATGGTTTACTCCATGCACTACATATTTGTTAAATCCAGAGGTTTCTTTAACTAACAGAAAATTTAATGCCTTTTCAAAAACTTTGCAATTAATGCATGTTTTGCTTGCAATTTTACATCAAGACAACGACAAGAGTTTAACTTTTTAGGAAGTTGGTGATGTAAAGCAGTACATTGTCACTGGCCGTAAATATTCACGTTTTAACTACTCAACTAATTAAAACTTTATTGGAAGAACCCTTCCTTCCTTTGTCATGATAAAAGTAACACTGTAAAAGAATTGAGGGGAAAAGAGTGGAAGATACTCTCAGTATCGCCCTGGTGTAAGAACACCATTCAGAATTGAAACGTTGCTTGAAATGGCTTTAGCCGTGTTTGGTGACCAGATCTGAATAGCCAGGTTCCCCACCTTCCTCTTCCCCATCTCCTTCCCCACCCCACTATCTTCAGCCTCACAACATACCCCGTTTGGGGATGCCATAGTCTCACTGGTTCCAGAAGGGAGCAACTGAGACTCTTGTGAGGTATTCATATAAAAAAAAGTTTAAATAAATATTAAAAATTAAAGTAATTGCTCCATTCAATTTTATTTTAAAACCTTAAATTGCTAAGATTTAGTTTTTAAATATATGAAAAGGATTGTGTGAATGCAAGTCATTATTTATTTGTTGTCTTCTAAAATAAGTAAATAATACCTTGATTCTTTTGGAATGCGGCTCCGTCCATACAAAGCCAGCATCCACCAGCTTCACCTTCTGCAGCCCTTTGAGTTTCTTCAGGCAAACCGCCAGCAGCTCCCTGGACTCCAGGCTGCAGGCAACCCACTCTAGCGGGGGTTGGAGGTACCTGGTCCAAGCAGGAATAATACCAAAGTATTTTTAATGATAAGGTTAGGTTAAGTCTTTTCTGGAAACAGTATTTACTGGAATAACTACATGCCTCAGGTTGTACAGTCAATAGAGCAAGAATGCATGCCAAATGTAAAGTTTTGGTAAACTTTATAAATATTATATTTTTTCAGAAAAAAACCTTTTGCTTCATCTTAATTACCATAAAAGACAACTATTTGCATACAAGGCGATGGAAAAAGCAGCATTTTAAATTTCAATTACGTAAAAGAAAATTTGCTTTTATCATATGGGATGACCGCTGACAGCCATTTACAATAATTAAATCTGTATTCTATGACATTTTGTATTGAAATTTTGAATGCAGTGTTTTCCGCCATCCGAATGCAAATAATTGTCTCTTACAGTGGTAAAAGTGAATCAAAACGTTTTTTCTAAAAAATATTAATAATAAGCGTGTCCAGTCAATCTAAAAGGTTACCAAAGTCTTTTCTATATTTTCCAGCGGCATGCACAGCTTTTCATCTCTCAATAAGTTTTTTCCCGTAAATCGCTTACGTAAGCGATTTATGGCCAAATTACCAATGGAAACGACACCAAAAGTCACTTAACGTAATTTGACAGGTCTAATAGGGTCCGCGCGGATTCTCAGCCTTCTTACAACTTATAAAATCAGTATGATAAGCTGAGAGACTTGCCGCCAGAAATAGTACCAAAATGCGCCATTTCGAGATGTCAAATATTAAAAGACAGTTATTTTCGTAGCATATTTTTTCCTATAAAACTAGTATTTGTTTACATTTATTTAAGTTTCTGAAAATGAGCATCCTTTTATTCAATTATTGGTCCTATCCTTTCTATTTGCAATGTTTCTGTTTTTAATATTACGTATTTGAAGTTGGTTGCTGTCAGGTAGCCGTCACTCGGATAAAATTAAAGAACTCTTTTAATATCCGCCTTTGACGGCACAAAAGCCAAATTCTATTTCAACACTTTATTCAGACCTTTTCATCTTTATTGACAAAGTCGCATAAATTTGACAAAAGCAGATTGTTGATGACAGGAAGCCATCTTACCGCAAATAAATTTACAGATGTAAATGGTCGCATGAGCATTTACACATGGTGAACTGCCGAACAGCTTCCGTGAGCATTAATTACCTCAAGTCGTAAGCATTTGTAAACGCTCCTGGGTGTAACATGTCAAAAACTTACGTTAAGTCGTAAATTTTACTTACGAGTGTAAAGCTAGCCTATGAACTATGTGCTCTATAACTGCACGCCATATAGCCTATATAAGAACAAACTTGAGAATGCGACCAGAGAATTATCATGGCGGATTGTCAATAAATAAAATAATAACCTCTCACAGCCTCTGCAAAAGTGAATGGTCACTTGTTTTGGAATGCCTTCAGTGATGTCAACACGACTCCGTAAACATGCCACACACATGTTGGATGGATTTGCTTCAATGGGAGATCCACATTCACAACACAATCTGTAAACGGAAAGAATAATTAACGTAAGATACGCACTCGATAAAAGTTATTAGTTAATTGCACAATAACGTGCAACAAAAACAAATTGAAATAATTCAACAGCGATAAAAGAAAGTAAGGTAATTTTTGGAAATCGCTGGCAACGGTTAATATGCACTTTTTTTTGAAAAAATCTTTTGATTCACCTTTATTACAACTATTTGCATTGGGGGAAGTGAAAAATATTTCATTCAAATTTTTTTCTTGCCTTGACGCGAGTAGGCGTTATAAAGGGGCACTTTCTTTTGAATCACAAACCATGTTACACAAACCTAGCGTAGCCGCTAAACTACTTGAAAACTGGGATGTTTTTCTTGCCTTGACGCGAGTAGGCGTTATAAAGGGGCACTTTCTTTTGTATCACAAACCATGTAGAATGAAATATTTTCCACTTCCCCCAATGCAAATAGTTGTCTTTTAATGTAATTAAGGTGATTCAAAAGATTTTTTCAAAAAAAAGTGCGTATTAACCATTGCCAGCGATCTCCAAAATTTACCGAAAGTATGTATTTGTGTATGCTAGTATATAAAGTAATATTATATAAAAAATAGTGAGTAAAATATGTTGATAAATGCAATTTTTCGACGATTTTTATTTCGAAATGAAATCTTTATCCGCTTCTTCAGGAATTCTTTTGATTGTCATGAAATGAAAACATTGCCTGTTCTGTATGAGGGAAAATATACAGATACTCACATTCGTGGGGCTGATATGACCTCATCATGGTCGATGTTAAGATACTCCATGTTTTATTTTAGAATCAGTCCTCGCTATTCAATTCGAAAATTTAACTGCCAGTGCATTGTCAGTGGATAATGAAAGCACATTTATTGACACATAATTTTTACATAACCTAAAAACAACTGGCATAGACAATAATTTTTGACATATATTTCGATGTTCCTACTGTCAACCAATAAAAAAACATCTGTCAACTTCAAAAATATCCATTTTGGAGTTTCTGAACAGGAAATACGCCAATTTTTACCTGACAAAAACATTAAAAACCTGATTCGAAATTAATAGGTAGGTATTGTATTTAAGTCATATTAATAACTTAATGGTACCTACTGAAATAATATTCTAATTAGTTGCATCTGCATGTAGCTAAATTTCCTATAAAATAATATGTCACTATTATTGTTTGGCAAGAAAGTGTAGAAATTAATTAATTTGGAACTAATTTTTTTCATTACTATGGTAACACCGAAATACTCGTTTTGTCAATGACATTTTGTATGGCTCTTGGCTTTACTGACTTCATGTAGAACACACTGAAAATCGCTCGTTTAGTGTTTTTTTTTTCATTGTTTGCCTGTGCATTGTTTGAATTGAATTAAAATGAACAAACCAATACGTAGTGGTGCAAGAGAAGTTGTAAACTGCGTGTTTCAACGCTGCCTAGCTGAATATCGTGCGAAGAAGCTCCTATCCAATTTGAAAGAAGTTTTCAAACGAACTGCAGAAATGAATGGTACGTGGTATAGTTTTTTTTAAATAAATTTCATTAGTATTACAAGATTTATGCCAATTTTTGTGCGATTATAACCATTACAATCTGATTTGAGGTTATGTTTAAAAATCCGAATTTGACATTTCCATTTGACAGTTAATATTAGGCCACAAGAAAAATGGAATAACTCAATTTAAAAAAAAAATAATTATATGCAACTTCTTTAAACTCATAGAAATGTAACTTGTTCTTAATTTTCTCTTTCTTTCTTTCTAAATGAATATTTACAGGTGTGCTTTTTTAAAACTACCTTCTATAGAATAATCATTTTAATGATGTCTTCCACATACAGGTAAATCTGAAAAGTAAGTAAGATAAATCGTCAAGAAAGGGAAAAGGCAGATGGAAAATTTGAAACACCGGGAAAACGGAAAATAGCAGAAGTGTTGATGATTAAAAAAAATTGTTGCAAAACGTGATGAAAATCGAGGCAGATTATTATGCACGAGGAAGTACTCTAAATGATGATATAGATGAACTGATAAAACGTTTAGATGAAGATGAAGATATGGAAGAAGAAGAATCATATGAGGACTAAGAAAATAATTATTACATGTCGGGTGTTGAATAAATATACTCAGATTTTTAAATACCTATGTACCTACGTTTTTATAACAAAATAAACGCCCACTTAAAACCTGTTTTGTTTTATTTTACTTATATTAAATTATGTGTTTTTGTGCAAAATTTATGAAAATACAAACACGTTATGAAATATGCATTTTGGCTGAAGGGTTTTTTAAAACTTACATTCATTGTCTTATGAGCCATCACGGTGTTGCCATTTAAAACCAAGAAATCGATCACAGCGCCATCATTTATTTTCTACACTTAATAGGGTACATGCAGTATATGTAATATAGTGTTTTCAATGCATTTAATACAAGTAAAAAAAATAACTAAACTCGAATATCACACCTAAAACCCCCGAAAAAATTTATCAAATTAATTAATTCACTTTTAAATTTGTATGAAAATTCATATACCAAAAACGAGTCATCATTGACTTGCGAGATTGTGACGTCACAACGCACCCACCTAATCCCACGTCAAATTGTTTTTGTTCCAGTTGCTATGCTGGTTTGAATAAGTTTGATAGTCATACTCGTTTAGTTATGCATCCTAAGCCCATTCGTTTGTGTAAAACATACATTGTAAATACATACTATCATGACAGACAGTGGTTTTCTACAAAGACAGTCTGATAATTTGCCAAAAATCGACGCGATTATAATGGCAGTTACATGTACCTTTTCATCGCATCACACCGCTTTTTACACATAATAACATTATTTGTGACGTTTATAAATAGTTTGTTTGGTGTTGAAGATGTTGTATTTGTACACTTTGGTACAACACAGTATTTATAAACGGTATCTACGGACATTTTCTTCGATAAACAAATGATTAACTGCAGGCTGATTACTGGATTACGACTTGCGACTTATGACAACTGTCAAGAAGTGCGCAGTGACGTCACAAGCCAAAACCGCGCGAAAAGGGCGTTTTAGCGCTAATTTGAAAATTGAATATTCAAAACGTTATTGAAGGACTATTTCCTATCGTAAAAAAAAAA
Source organism: Limnephilus lunatus (assembly GCA_917563855.2). NCBI lineage: Eukaryota > Metazoa > Arthropoda > Insecta > Trichoptera > Limnephilidae > Limnephilus > Limnephilus lunatus. Next base: position 79,962,995 of record OU830592.1, read on the forward strand.
AAGTTTGAATATTCCAGTTTGAAATTTTTTTCTTTAATTTTTGGTAAAACAAAAAAAAAATGTGATTGTACCCTATTGTCAAACTGTAGCTGAATGATTTACCAATCCCGTTTATGCCCAATTAATATTGGGATAAGTCAAAAGCTCCTGATGTCTTTTTCTAGCAACGGTAGCGAAGTATGATCTATAAATAAACCAATCATGGTAAGGTCCAATAATAAATTGCCATCCACGGCAGTTAACACAGTTAACATGGTAGGTTTAATTGAAAATGCCAAGAGTTTTTATCCAATATAAACAGGGTGTTAATTCATAAAATAGTGTTAACCGAACACAAAGGCAAACGGTTTGTTTTGTTTAATTTTTAGATGATTTTTTGTTAGATTTTATAAAATTACATTTACAGGAACATCCAGTATTAAAAAAAACTATTTTCTGATTAAATATGATAATATTTTACCTAGGTAAGTCTTTTTTACTGAGTATTTTCATAAATCTGTTTGTTTCCATTCCATAACCCAAAACTACATGTTATCTGTGTATTGTGAAATATTTTGAGGTTTTATTTTAAATACATTAAGCGATGGCGATGATATAAGCGATAGGAAGCGATAAAACAGTTTTTATAATACTTCCCTTACAACTTTAGTTTATTCCCATGATCTTGATTCTGAAAATAATTTTACGATTAGAAATTTTCAAACACCAATTCTCGCCCACCACACTCTCGAACACAGAGGGAAAATGTATTTCTAATAACACAAAATTTACACCATTATTGTTTTGAAAACTGCATGTATATTAATATCTGTTTTCTTTTTTTATCTTGAAATCTGCGAAAAAAATTCAGTCGACCTCCATTATAATATAAATATTTTGTAATGTTTATAATTTTTGTTTGTTGTTAGATGTGTGGATACCATCTTGAGAGCCTTTTCCTCGATAAATGACTTTACTTATATAATAGATCACCTTTGTGAGATTTGGAGTCATTTTTATTTTAGTGCTGTCCACCCCGCCCTATCTCGACTTTTGGTAGGTTACATAAATTTTCTCTTCACTCGATTATCTAAAAGTTAAAATGTTGGGGGCAGCTTCACGAGTCGGCCTTTTGGCCTCAAAATCCGCAGAGAAGGTTTTGAACGAATCTGGTAAAATCATCGCTTCCCTGTCCGTCAACAGCAAGCGCGATTATGCCGCAAAAGCCGCCGCGAAAGGCTCGCAAGGCAGAGTTGTCGCCGTAATCGGTGCCGTTGTGGACGTCCAGTTCGAAGATAACCTACCCCCGATCCTCAATGCCTTGGAGGTGGAGGGTCGCAAGCCCCGCCTGGTGCTCGAAGTGGCGCAGCACTTGGGAGAGAACACCGTGCGCACCATCGCCATGGACGGTACCGAGGGTCTGGTGCGAGGACAACCCGTCAACGACTCAGGCTTCCCCATCCGCATCCCCGTGGGAGCCGAGACCCTGGGCCGCATCATCAATGTGATCGGAGAACCCATCGACGAGAGAGGCCCCATCCCTACCGACAAGACCGCCGCCATCCACGCAGAGGCCCCCGAGTTCGTGGAGATGTCTGTAGAGCAAGAGATTCTTGTGACTGGCATCAAGGTGGTGGATCTACTGGCTCCCTACGCCAAGGGAGGTAAGATCGGCCTGTTCGGCGGCGCCGGAGTTGGCAAGACCGTACTCATCATGGAGCTCATCAACAACGTAGCCAAGGCTCACGGAGGCTACTCCGTGTTTGCTGGAGTGGGTGAGCGCACCCGAGAGGGTAACGATCTGTACCACGAGATGATTGAGTCCGGTGTCATTTCTCTCAAGGACAAGACCTCCAAGGTAGCTCTGGTGTACGGCCAGATGAACGAGCCCCCAGGCGCGCGTGCTCGTGTGGCCCTGACCGGCCTCACTGTGGCTGAGTACTTCCGTGATCAGGAGGGACAAGATGTACTGCTGTTCATCGACAACATCTTCCGTTTCACTCAGGCCGGTTCAGAGGTGTCTGCTCTGCTTGGTCGTATTCCTTCTGCTGTGGGTTACCAGCCTACCCTGGCCACCGACATGGGTACCATGCAGGAACGTATTACCACCACCAAGAAGGGCTCCATCACATCTGTGCAGGCCATCTACGTGCCCGCTGATGACTTGACAGATCCCGCTCCAGCCACCACCTTCGCTCACTTGGACGCCACCACTGTGTTGTCGAGAGCCATCGCTGAGTTGGGTATCTACCCCGCTGTGGATCCTCTGGATTCTACTTCCCGTATCATGGACCCCAACATCATCGGTGCTGAGCATTACAACATCGCTCGTGGTGTGCAGAAGATCCTGCAGGACTACAAGTCCCTCCAGGACATCATCGCTATCCTGGGTATGGATGAGTTGTCTGAGGAAGACAAGCTGACTGTGGCGCGCGCCCGTAAGATCCAGCGTTTCCTCAGCCAGCCCTTCCAGGTGGCCGAGGTGTTCACTGGACACGCCGGCAAGCTGGTGCCCTTGGAGGAGACCATCAAGGGATTCACCAAGATCCTCAACGGAGACCTCGACCACCTTCCCGAGGTGGCCTTCTACATGGTGGGCCCCATCGAGGAGGTCGCAGCCAAGGCTGAGACTCTGGCCAAGTCCACATAAGTAGATGATGTATGACGCTAGTGTAATTAATTCAAGTGCTGATGCTGGACTTTGTAATGTTATTTAAGAGCCCAGAGAGAAGGGTGAGGAGTTTCCTATTGTGTAGGAAGAGAGGTCATGTATCATAACATATTATCCGTTGGTAAAAATATAAACTTATTACAGATGTATTTCCCGAATTTTATTTGATTGCCAATTTCCTTACCAACACAGACTGTCGTCACCAGGCTGTCAAAATATATTTCTTTGATTATGCAACATACTGTGACACTAGGTTTATCAAAGTTCAATTTAACATTTTTCTCTTTCCCAATTTGAACAAATAACTTGTAAGTTGTCATTTTGCACCAATTTCTTTTATGTAATTTTTTTCAAAATTATGTAACAAATGGCTGAAATGAAAAATATTTATGTTTTTCATGCTTTATTGTCAAATTATTAATTTATGAACTATTTAAAAAGATGAAGGAATACATGAATTATTACAGCTCTCATAAGAATTATGTTTTGCAAGATCTGCTTTCAGGCATTGTAAGGAGTTTGAAAAAGAATTTGATAATTTGTTCAATAATGCAGAGTCAAAAGATTAATTATTTGATATTATGTAATTTTGCGAATAAATATTTAAATTTCATCTTCCGACGAATAGAAGTCTGCTTTCACGTTCAACCGTTCTCGCAAGAGTCTCTTCTTCTTTGAACTTCTTTCTTCAACTGTTGATAGCTTGTTTCTTAGTCGCTCATTATTCAATGAATCTATCAGTCCATTTCTTATTGTGCTATTTAAATTTATGATACTAAGACAAGGCGGAGGAGAAACTCTGTCCAGATAGTTGTATTTCACCGCTGGAGTGTCATCTTCCTGATAAATATGCTTTTGGCCTGTAGATTTCTTAGGGAGGACTCTGGTTTGTATGGCTGGGTATTCATACAATGCATTTTGGGTAATATTGGCACAGGAATTCAGTTCTAGTGGAAAGTCTGGTCTTATGATAGGCGGAGTAAAGAGTCTGGGTTCGAGAAAATGCTGTGTAGGGGTTGGAGAAGGTTTGGGTCTTCGATATTTCAGTTTTCCGGCTTTGTGACGTCTTCCTTTCTTACCCCGTCTTCCGTCAGTTGTTTTAACTGGAACCGTGATGATGCTAACTTGCTTGTAGTATTCAAAAAAGGACTTTCCTAAGTTACGACCCAGTCGGAGATCTGGTTAAGTGGTTAAGATAAATTTCAAACATAAAATTCACAATTGTAATAAATTAAATATTCATTTTACCGATAATGATTAGAGTTTTGAATAAAAATAATATTAACAGTAACACGTGACAGATTTGGCTATAAAAGCGCTAACGTTATTTGGCTTGGCCTATTTCAGGATCTCGCCATACATTCCTGTAAGGAATGAGGTTCTGATTTGTTCTGATGTTGATGTTCTGAGAGAGTCCTGCTGGAGAGGCCAAAAAATCACTCTCAATTGCTCTCTCCCGATCTGGCCTGCCGGCAGACGCATCCGCCGCCAAGACCCGGATCAAACTCACCCCTGGCAACGTAGTGAAAGACTTGGGGTGACCTAATAGAGGTGTTGGTTGGCCAATAAATGGTTCCCAGGGCGGCGGTACAAGATAGTGATCGAACTGATCACCAAAAAGTATTGTCCACACAAGTTTTATAGAATAAAATTGTGTAGTAATTTTACAAAGACAACATGTTTCTAATAATAGAATAATAGAGAAAACTGCGGAGGGAAGATGATAATGGTAAAGGATACAGGCGTCATCATTGTAATGAATGTAGTGAGGTATATTGCTTAAGTGGTATCCGCCCATAGAAACTTGTAAAGTGAATGCATTTGTGTGTTTTCCTAAACTTGTGCAGAAAAACCTGCGAGCTGTTCCCACTTTGGACGAGTCCGCATTAAAAAGGGAATTTTCCATGCAATATCCTTCAGCTTTAGTAGCAAAGATTTTAGGGAAAACTATATGCCTTTCATACCTGCAAAATAATGTTAGTTTAGTAAGTTATTATAAGAGTAATGAAATTATTACGTTAAATATTTAAGCATTCTTACCGATATACATCGTCATAGGCATTTCCATAAATAAAACACCCTTTCTGACTTGTATGAGCATGAATATCGATTATAAAATCTAGTTGATATACCTGTGAATAATAGAATATCAATGAATTATCTTTTTACAGTGTCTACAGAAAGAAACTGGTGATACTCAAAAGAATTCATAATCGTCTCTTTCATAGATGGCGCGAGTTTCATTATTTTAGGGAAAAACGCTTTTTACAAGTTAGGCTCTAAAATATTAAGATGAATTAATTATTTGCACCCGTACACACGCCATATGAATTATGAATAAATAAATTTGTTCATAAATAAACTCAAATCTTTCAAGAGAGCCTAACCAGTAGAATATTGTATCTGTGATTCAATCCAATATTGTATTTGTTAGCCTTTCTTGAAAGACTTGAGTTTATTTATGAACAAAATTATTTATTCTTGTTCATATTGCGTATGTACGGATGCAAACAATAAAAGCGTTTTTCCTTGAAATAATTAAACTCGTGTTATCTATGAAAGAGAAGATTATGATTTCTTTTAAGTATTACCCTTCATTGTGGTAAACATATAAAAATATAATATAAACAACGTAGGCACATAAAGAAAAAAAAAAGATGCCATTACATAATATAGTTTCAATAATGATTAATATCAGTTTTTTTTAAAGCAGGCAAAAAATAGTGCTTTGTGAAAGAATACATTATTAGAGCATTAGATGCTGAGTTTAATTCTCAGTTGCACCCTAATATTTTAAATTATTTACGCCCTTAGGGCTTTAACTTAACAAGGCAATGAATTACATTAGAGCATTAAAATTATGTAACATAGTAATGATAAAAGCTACACGAATGGGATATGTAATGGTCTTTATGTCTTATGTCTGTTTTTCAGATTCATTTTTATTGTTTCAAGCATCTACGTATGATATCTTGATCGAAGGTTTCAAGATTATTATTATTTGGAGCTAGTAAAATTGCCTATGAATAGGCGCACTTCGTGAAAAAAACATTCAAACAATACAGCATTTTATTACGAAACTGCGAATGAGATAATGATTTCATCAGAGAAATGGCTTTCCTCAAAATATAATTCGTAAATAATTGATTGGTAATATATACGAATAAAAAGTATATAGGTACTTAGGTAGATACGGGCAATAGAAAAGTCTACCAAAATAAAATGAACGAAAAAGGAGAGTCACTTTATCTTGGTGTTGCCATTTAAAACCATTTAAATCTGTGATTTCCAATGGATCTCCCTCAATAATTTTGTCTAATTTATTTTGACAAACTTTTAAAATGTGTCGCGTTTACAATCTGCGGACAGATATCGTAAAAAATATATCTAAGTAGGTACTTTGCTTTTATCGATTTCGCTAATCATCTCCCAAGCCGCTTTGAGAGTTGGATGAGCCCATTGAGAAATGATGTTCCAGGACCTATTGAGGTCGAACCCCATGAGACTGCCTCGCTGGTTTCCAAGATGGACGCCGTCAGGGTTCAGCATCGGGATTATTTTAAATGTGACGTTCTGTCGGAGCAATTGGGCCATTGAGTGATTGCTTATCAAGAAGTCCATCAGCCCTAGAGGGAAATATAAAAATATTTGTAAAATGTTACAACTTGTAACAAATCGTAAAAATAAGACTGAAGAGTGGCTTTAGATAGCCATAGCAAATTTGAGGACCGGGAATGGGTACCGTCTCCCCGGGAACCAATTATTATAACTATCACCTCGAATGGTACGCTACTTTTGGTGACTTAGCAGGGGTGCATGGGGTTAGGTTTACATATGTTTTGGCGGCGGATACGTCTGCCCACCTACTACATGGCGGGCCGAATTAGGAGTTACTGGTTAAGGGAGACCTTTTGACCTCTCCAGCCGGACTCTCTCGACTCATCGACTCGCACCGCAGAGGGAGGGATAGATTCATACTTCCGTCACACCTGGATACACTGAAGCCTAGATTCCTACCCACCCTTCATAGATTTTCCTTCTCAGATCTTCCATTCCTTAAAAAACTCTCCACATAGCGTCCCCGAAGATGACATAGGTTCTGAAGGAAATTATTTTCTACAGGGCCTCCTGTGTGGAGCTAATGTAAACAAAAAAGAGGAAATAAATATAACTCTTTTAAGTATTTCCAATATACTATATTTTAACCTTGACAGACGAAAGACGATGGTGGTTCTCCTCCGTGAGTTCTTGCAATGATGACAATCACTCGTCTTTTCTCCATTTTGGCTTTAGAATCGGAATCTTCAACCTTAATGGCGCTCTCGTCTCCAATAGTAATGAGATCAATTTTTCTTTTTTGCTAAAATAATATATTAATTAACATAGATAGATATAATTAAAAATTTACGTTAAACTTAGTTTAGTTTATCACTAGTTTCAGTGGTAAGAATTGAACAAATTGCTTAAAAAAACTTCCATGAACTTCAAGTAGGTAGTGCATGTAATAGGTGCATGGTTTCCGTAGATAGATACTCAAATCCGAGAAAAATAACTATTTTTAAGGTTTTTTTTTTCAAACTTTATGAGTAAATTCACAAATTATAATATTTAATTAAATGAAGACAATATTAGCGAAACTCTTGAGAATTTGATATGGGTTCCGTAGCTCAGTTGGTAGAGCACTTTCCATGTAAGCAAAGGGTCCTGGGTTCGAGTCCCAGTGGAGCTAATATATTTTTCTGATTTTTCTTTTTCCAAAATTTTCGATTGAGTTACGCTAATATTGTCTTCATTTAATTAAATATTTTCAAGGTGTTTCACGTACAATACTTTTCCCAATGATTTCTCTCTCCACCGCGTTCTTCAAATGTTTCGCCTTTCGCATCCAAACGTCCAAATATGCCTGGAGTTTGGAATAGCTGTAAGGCGTGGCCATGGCAAACTGGTAAATATCTTCTTCTTTGTCGAAGGCAAAGGCAAAGCTAAGGATATGTCGAAAGCGGTGGTAGATGGAACGGTGGTAATACACACTGCTTCTCACTATTCTTTGCCTAAAATAATAATAAATTATAGTGACACAACATTGATATCATAAATTATGGAGCACCAGTGGCAGACTAACGGGAGGGCGGAAGGGGCGGCCCGGCCCGTTCGTCTGGTCTTGGGGGGCCTCCAAACTCCTCCATGTTCCCTTGATCAAATCCTAAACAAGGTTTTAAACTTTAAAGGCACCAGGACAATGTAAAAAAAATTGTTATTTAAGTTTATGAAAGATGCATTTGTTAAGAATGCTCTCACCAAATGTTTAAAAGAAATTCGAAAAATTTACCGAGCCTACAGCATTTTACGTGAAACCGTTTGAAATAGTTTGTATGTTGAATTATCCTTCAGCAAAACTTTTAATGCGTTTTTGGTGAGAGCTTTATTAATAAATGCACCTTTCAGGAAATGAAATAAAAAAAGTATTTTTTTTGCAGTGTCCTGGTGCCTTAAACTTAGGATTGGGTTAAAGGAACATGGATGCAGATGTGAACTGAATAAAAAGCTTGTAAAATTATAAGGGGGGCCTCATTCAGCTTTGCCACCCGGACCTCACTGTTGAAGTGTCCACCAGCTACTCGCTACTCGGGCATAAAAACCAAAAGTCTGTAAAACTAAGTAGTACCTACCCAGTTAATATTACACTAGGATTTGTAGGTACTGGCCAGGATGTGTCTCATAGACATACAAATATGTCTCTTATTTAATTAGGTACATATCTATGTTCTACGTTCGTATATTTTTGAGATACTCAGATATCGCAATTTTTCAACCGTGCACTACGATGGCACCACGCTATGGAGGTTGCCATGAAATTAAACACCAATACAGCCATCAAACAAACAAAAAAAATATCCTTACCATTTGGGACGAGACGTCGATTTTACGATCGGTGTCATCTCACTATTGAAAAGAACTTTACTTTTTCCAAAGTTAACAATGTTGAAAATAACTCTCTGAAATTTTCAGAAAAATAATTAAAGTACAATAACCTATCTAATCCTACTTTCTTTCGTGTTCCACACCTAAACAACAGTGCTTCAGGGTGTAATTGCCGATTCTTACTAAGGTCACGTGTCAATAGCAAAACACCTTGGCAGTGGGGTAATTCAAATAAAAAGGTATCATATTATCTATAAAAAAATAATAATACTATGTAAGTACCTAAATACCTACCAACTTACATTTTCCATAAATTTTCATGAATAATCACACCCCGAAGTCGTATTATTATAAGTGTGAAAAACTGTGTATAGTGTATTCTACACTAATATTAAATAGGTACTTAAAATATATACGAGGGGTGCTGTTCGAAAAGTACCTAACCGAGTAGTTTGGCTGTAAATGAAGTATCTGCTTGTCACACATACTTGTAGATGCAGGCAAGGGCGTAGCTATAAGATTCACATAGGAGGGGGTTCAATCCGGAGGGTTGCAAGGGTGAAAGGGGGGGGGGGGGGGGGGAGGGGGTTGGGGACCTCCACTTACCACAACTTATTTTTTACATCACATTGATAAAAGAGATGTGCAAATAAGATTTATTTATTTTACAGAAATGCAATCTACGATTTGAACCCCCTAACTCCCCCCCTTTATATACGCCCCTGGATGCAGGTGTTTTATTGTGTGCTTTTTCAAACTGATGCTTTCGATATTTGAATTCAAGCACTTTGTCATAGCGTTTCACCAATTTGCAGATTCCTTCTGCATAAAGTTTGCCCGGCTTGGAGTGGGAATATAGCCGACCTGTCATAGCATTTTGAAGATCTTCATAGCCAACGAAGTGCTGGGCCCCAATCATTGGACTTGGTCCGGTCTGATTTCCATTTCGCCTATACGAAGAAGTGACCTCCTGGGCAGCGGCGTAGCTACCGCCGTATCAGCCGTATCAATGATACGGGGCCCCCGGGCTACAGGGGCCCCTAACGTGGGTAAGCAAGAATTAGTAAAATGTTATCCACAATATCTGTTTCCCTTTCTCCTTTTTTCCCGGGTTAAGCGTGCGCCCAAAAGTTGGCAATATCCTACATCGGTTTTTGCGGGATTCCCCGTTTATAATGACAAATAGTAATATTTACGTACAATGATAAACTACGGAGAGCAATATTTACGCGTTTAATTCATTCCGGTTCAAACGTTATTTATTACATTGTAATACAGTACAATCTTGTTCTTCTGATTATTTATTGGTTAATTAGTTTGATTTGTGAAAAGAATGAGTGAAACGAACAGAGATTATCCCAGTGGAGCTATGAAAAGAAAAAGTAAGTAGAAAAGGGAGGAGGTTATAAAAAAATGTGACCAGAGTTATATGCTCGAAGTATTACAACCGGAGAAACTCCTATCTTCTTCAAACGAAGTGATGAAAAACGCTTCCGGAAAACTGTCGGCTAAATACAGTAAAGACATCTCAGTTAATCTTTATGAACAATTAATTGCTCTGAAAACATGCTTAAAATCTGAAATTTAAAAAAAATCATTCCATTAAGCAACTCATGGAATTATTGCTGATAAAATTAAAAGCCTTTCATCTTGCATCCAGTTTTCCGGAGGTAATAACAGCATGCTTTCTATTCTTGACCCTTACAACCGCAACAGCTGAAAGAAGTTTTTCAAAATTAAAACTGATAAAAAATTACCTAAGGACTTCGATGGGACAGGAACGGCTATCAGACTTGTCACTATTGTCTATAGAGGCAGAAATTTTAGAAAAACTAAAATCGTCTTCAGCTTCAGCTATAGACGATTTAATAAATCAATTTGCCGAAAAAAGGCAAGAAAAGTGAATATTTAATTTGAATTGTTTGGCTAGCTCAATTTCTAGGAGGAAGTGATAACTTATAATTTATAATAAATAAATATTTATTTTAATTTAATGCAAGCATTTTTGTTTCTTTTGTGAGAAATCTTTACCCTTCATTTGGGCCCCCCAACTACTTTTGATACAGGGCCCCTCCAAGGCACGCTACGCCACTGCTCCTGGGCCCAGCGCTTCAATGACGATGATGACCTTCAAAGTACTGTGACAGGTTGGTTGCATTTCCAGGAGGCCGAGTTTTATGCGGAAGAATTCTGAATGTTTGTTTTTATCCGGTTTTTTAAAATTATTTATTTGTAGCCAAACGGCGGCTACTTTCCGAACAGCCCTCGGACATTTTGCAAAAAAATATGCCTCCTAATTTTTTTAAAATTGCATGTGATTTTGCAATTTGCAATTGCATTTCATTTTTCCCACGGGCGTTCTTCCCATTTGATGCGCGGGGCACAGTGGGGCCTAAAACACTCGCTGATGGGTGAATGTGGTGCGGTGCAGACTATCGAACATGTAGTCGACGAATTACTGCTTAATTCATTCTCCGGTCCACAGGGTGATGCCACATGCCTAGACTGGCTAAAAAAGTTGACGTTCCCCTTGAACCCCAAAAGATTTTATTTTTTTATAGTTGTTAAAAAATGGAACATATTATAATATTACTTGTCTTCCATTAAAAGCATTTGCTTGTGGATGGAAGAAGAGAATCTTTGGAAATATTTCTACATCTTTGTGAACCCCGTTCTAAAAATTTTTATTTTAAACCGCTTACTTACCTGATCCTGCTTCACATTATCCACAGTAAAGTTGAACCAGAGTCTCAGCTTGGGGCAGCACGTGTCTGGTCTGACGAAGAGGTCGTACTCGAACTCTGAGATGAGGTCCACGCGGCCTAGGTTGCCGGTCTCGAAGGACGCGTCGAAGCAGAGGTGCCCCTTCTTGGCCTTACCGCTGTGCCCCGCGGGGCGCATCACCATGCGGTTGAGGTTGCCGAGGCCTCCCTCGCCATCGCTGTCCTCGCTGTCTGTGAGATGATTTGAAAATGGTAAAAAGGATGAAATATACAAAGGTTCAAGGCTTCAAATATGTTTAAACGTTCAAATGTTCAAAGCTTGAAAGTTTTAAATGTTCAAAAATTAATTTATTTTCAAAGATTCGGTGGTTTAAAGATTCAAAGGTTCAAATTTTTAAATGTTCGATTATTCAATTATTTTAAAAGATTCACGGGTTCAAAGGTTTCAATCAGGGGCGTAGCTACCGCCGTATCAGCCGTATCAATGATACGGGGCCCCCGGGCTACAGGGGCCCCTAACATGTGTAAGCAAAAATTATTAAAATGTTATTCACAATGTCACTTAAGAGTGTATAACCAGAGAAACCAGAAATATGTCATTTTTAAATCAGTGGTTAGACGTATTGACTCTTTTCCACAAAAAAATATAAATGGATTTCAAAAGATTGTTCTTTTATCTAGTAAACTTATGTTTTAGATTTTGAGAAAAAAAAATTATTTTTAGAATAATAAGGTTATACCATAGGTCTTTCGCAGATTTGTTCAATTTTCAAAAAAGTACATTTCTTATACAACACCCATTTCAAATCATATAATCATGCAGTAAAATAAATCAATACATTATCTGGTAAACGTATGTTTCAGAATTTTAATTTTAGTTTAAATAAAATTATTAAAAAATATATACGGACATGTGTTTCTTGACGAAAATTGGTCGGTTTGTGCATTTATTTGTGCACTTACAAACAAATATATTTCGGATTTTTTTACATACTTATTTTGCTAAGACGTTATTGACAAATCATAAATAATTTGATCGTAAAATAATTTCAGGAAGTATTTAATTTTAAATAATTTTGAACATCGCATTTTACCATTTTTATCGCAGCCCGTAAACACAAATTTCAGATTTCATTACGGGCCGGGCCCAAACGCGGCCAGGAGAGCACGTCTTCGCGACGCTTTGAATAATAATATTTGGAAATGAAATTTGAAAACGAAATTTGAAATAAACACGAATTCCTTGATTCATGTTTGTTAAATCTACAGGGTTGCCCGAACGCAATTTTTCATGTTCATTGAATATTTTTATGCAAAAAATTTTATAATTTCGAATATTTTTTTTATTGTAAATTATTCTTGTGTGAATACCGCACAAGAGTCCCAACTGCTCCAAAATATTTTTTGGGGTAAATCTTTTTTACGCACGCTCGACACTTGGGGGTAAACTGGTGAATGGGTTACGAAAAGTGGTGATAGTTACGAAAAATGACATGCGAACGGTAATCAATGCGAACGGTGATCGATTGCTTCGCGGGTCGGGCCTTTACGCACGCTTGTTTTTCGTGTTATTGTTATATTGTTAATGGACTATTTGTCCGTAAATAAATAAATAAATTATATACAGCGGGTACCCGGCATGCGTTTCATGGGCACTGTAACCTCGCGGTCAACTAAACTGTTATGGTTCCATCACAAGTCCCGGGAATTATAATGCAAGCGCCTGCACTATATAACATTATATACAGCGGGTACCCGGCATGCATTGCAAGGCCACTCAAAGAAAGAAAGGGTTTGTGCGCTTTAATTCTGTTTGTTGAAGTGCTTATTATTAATTATGCACACGAATAAATATTTCAAAATGCGACATTTTTTACAATCCAACTGAATATTACTCGTTTTTTTTCATGAATACCGCCCAAGTCTGGAGCCAGTGGGACTATTGCATCCCCAATTTGGAGTATGTTGTAAGACTGAAGGTAGTGGGGAGGGGAAGGATATAGGGAAGAGGAAGGTGGGGAAGTACCTGGCTATTCAGATCTGACCACTAAACACGGCTAAAGCCATTTCAAGCAACGTTTCAATTCTTAATGGTGGTCTTACACCAGGGCGATACTGAGAGTATCTTCCACTCTAATGGCCGTAAAATACAATTGAAAAACAAAAAACCAAAATATTAAAAAGAATATAATAAATTGTTTATTCGTGTAGGTATCTACTTAATACCTACTGTGTTTACGCATTTCACTTGTATCTATTTATGTTTATGCACTTCAATATACAAATTACAAATAACTACTACTAATTAAAATTCTGGAAGCGAGAATAGTAATATAAAGTAGTAATAGTAGCGGGTAGCCCTAGCTCGAGTGAACAAAACCCTCAAAACTCGGATTGCCGCGGAACGAAATTTAGTTCTGAAAACGCCCGCTCGCGAGCCCTGATGTGTTAGCGCTAGTGTCGGAATCGAAGTTGTCATGTGCTGGTTATTCACTCTTAAGGCGCCGCATCCGAACTCAAAAAGAAGAAGATGGATAGATATGAAATTACGAATGTTAGAGGAGCGCGCTAATATTTGAAGCGATAAAATCGATGCGAATATTGCGAAAATGTTTAATAAAGTTTAAAATAGAGCAAAAATCTCATGGAACGTATCTTAAGTACCTATCATGTAAAGAAACATTGTGAATTTTATCACAACTATAATTTGTAAAATAACTCAAACAAACATGTTTATAATAATTTTCGGAGCATAATTTGCGTTTTTTTTCTATCGAGGGAGTTTTATATAATTTGCGTTTTGGCGTGGAAAGCGTCTAGATATTATCTTCAAAATTAACATATATCTTTTTAAGAGCTTAAAAACTTCAAATGTTTAAGGGAGATATGTAAAAAATCGGTAGAAATTCGGATAGCGGAGGCTTAACGTGCTTCCCGGGAAAAAAATATTAATAAAACTCATAAGTGCCTATAGAACTTCAGAAACAACTAAAGTCAAAAAAAGGAATCTCCTTTTTCCCGGGTTAAGCGTGCGCCCAAAAGTTGGCAACATCCTAAATCGGTTATTTCGGGATTCCCCGTGTCTAATATTTACGTACAATGACCAACCACGGAGATTTAAATTTACGCGTTTTATTTCATTCCAGTTCAAACGTTATTTATTACATTGTAATACAATACAATCTTGTTCTTCTGATTATTTATTGGTTAATAAGTTTGATTTGTGAAAATAATGAGTGAAAGGAAAAGAGATTATGCCAGTGGAGCTTTGAAAAGAAAAAGTAAACAGAAAAGGGAAGAGGTTATAAAAAAAATCCCAAAATGTCTTCATTTTTTCAGCTATCAGCTTCTGTGAGTGATTTAGATTGCAATGGTAAGTACTACCTATTTATCTAGCAGCAGCGAAGGGTGAATTTTGTGTTTTGAAAGAACAATGGCAACCTTCACGTATTGTACCGAGATCACGTATTGTACCGAGCAATAATAAGGGCCCCAACTAATAATTTTGATACAGGGCCCCTCCGAGGCACGCTACGCCACTGGTTTCAATGTTCAAAGGTTCAATTATTTTCGAAAATTCAGTGGTTCAAAGAGTCAAAGGCTTATTCAAAGGTTCAATTATTTTAAAAGGATCAGTGGTTTAAGGGTTCAAATGTTCAAAGGTTGAATTATTTCAAAGATTCAGTTGATCAATGGTTTAAATTTTTAAGGGTTAAATTATTTTGAAAGCTCAATGGTTCAAAGATTCAGGGGTTCAGAGGTTCAAAGGATAAAAATATACCTAGGTATATTTTTTTAAACCTTAAACCAGAACGTTTTATAAATAAAATAAAAAATAAAGTGTGCAATTCACACGCGGTAGAAGTGAAACCTTCAGAAAACTAAAGAAGACAAGAGTGGGGGGGCTAAGAATCACCGCACAAAGAGGAGACCGATGGGATACGAAACACCACATAAAGAGGAGACCGATTATACTTTCTCTTTCTCTCGCAGGCTAAATCATATAGATGTGTTTGTCTTTTTTTAGTGTCGCTATTTTTCATTTCATCGAGTTTCAAATCACAACGGTGTTAAATAAGTTTTCACTTCAATAAAATTTACGGTAAGTAGATACACCAAATTGTAAAAACAAAACAAAATACAAGTACGATATATTGTATGTATTATCTAACACACATAATGTATCTACATAGTATAAATGTATGATTTACCTACACGAAAAAGTAACATTAACTGTACAGTTTTGATAAGAATATTAATTGGCATTTCCTTTCTCAAAGAACGCCTTTGAGAAAGAATCTAAGAAAAATACTTACCCAAATGTTTTTTGCGGAATTTAGTTAAAAAATTTATGCATACCATCGAGATTTCTCTCATACATGCTGGTATGCTGCAAAGGATCGCGTCCAAGCATTTTGATATTTTTGAAAACACTAAATAAAAAAAAGTCCTAATAACAACACTCTAGAAAAACATCAAATCACTTCAGGGAAATGAGATAACTTTCCAACAAAGTAAATTTGAAGTAGACTATTTTTAGCCCGTATTTGCACACGTTAAAGACGTAGACTTCACGTGACTACCACTTGCTACCACTTTAGTTTTGGAACACCGAACGTGAAGTTTTCAAACGGTTCAGCTGTTTCAGACCTTTCAGCAAGAAAGTAAGTGAGAAACTAAATACTTGACTCAATGGAAGAGCATGTCTGACGAGAATTTAAATAATAATTACTGAAACAAACATGATTTGTTACAATTGAACAGCGTACAACATTATATGTACGTGTATAAAAAATATAGAAAAAGTAGATACCTAACTGAATTTATATTTTGCCTTCCAAAGAAATCCTTTTACTATTTTACGTGGGTATAAGGTCTGTCTAAAAAAGTTAGCTTAAATATGATGTAGGTATATATATAAAAAGAAAAACTAGCGTTTATCGTGAACTAGACCACATAGTAAAAATCGATTAAAACATAATTTAATATTTTCATCCAGAAAAGGCAACACAATATCGTCAGTTTTTCCATGGAATATGAAAGCAATCTACTTAGTATTAAAAATACCACCCGAAAACCATTTGTTATGGATAATCTGGGAAAAATACACACACCACATTTAATATTTTCAAATACTATCTACTATATAGGTCTACTCCAATTGCCCCTGCACAGGACCGGCCCTGCTTACCAAATTCATGCGAAAATGGTTTTAAAATAATTTAAACCCATTTTTCTTTTCAAAAACATTATTGTATAAAAATAAAGTATTTTTTTTTGTTCAGAAAGAAATTCAAATCAAATTCCAACAAAAAAGCTGGGTTCCATGTTATTAGATTTTCGTTTATAATAAAAGGTCTCAATAAGAGTGTCAGACTTCTGCTCTGTTTTGGTGTAAAACTCCTATTATCTGGTGTAAAGTAGAACATACACCCGAATAACACTAGCCGCGCACGCGACGCGGGGAAAACACCTACTTCATTCACCATTGTTTTATATTAAGTCGTTTCAACAACAACAAAAAATTGATTCATGATACAGTGCAAATTCGAATATTATTATGTTTTTAAATTAACATTTTAAAAATAGTTGCCAACGTTAAAATAAACAATGTGAATTGATTTTAGGCATAGCGTGAAATAATAATGTTAAATCACTGCATTACCTACCATGTGTAGTTCTGTTACTCAGTGGGTTTGTAATGGTTTCCGGAAACTATTTTTGTGCAACATTCCGAAAAACTGTTTTTTTAATGTCTTCATATTATGTTTTCGCTTGCCCGCAAAGTGTGTTTTAATTTATAGCGTGAAATAATTACATATGTTAAATCACCGCAGAACCTGCCTACATGTGTAGTTCTGTTACTCAGTGGGTTTGTAATGGTTTCCGGAAACTATTTTTGTTCAACATTCCGAAAAACTGTTTTTTTAATGTCTTCATATTATGTTTTCGCTTGCCAGCAAAGTGTGTTTTAATTTATAGCGTGAAATAATTACATATGTTAAATCACCGCAGAACCTGCCTACATGTGTAGTTCTGTTACTCAGTGGGTTTGTAATGGTTTCCGGAAACTATTTTTGTTCAACATTCCGAAAAACTGTTTTTTTAATGTCTTCATAATATTATGTTTTCGCTTGCCAGCAAAGTGTGTTTTAATTTATAGCGTGAAATAATTACATATGTTAAATCACCGCAGAACCTGCCTACATGTGTAGTTCTGTTACTCAGTGGGTTTGTAATGGTTTCCGGAAACTATTTTTGTTCAACATTCCGAAAAACTGTTTTTTTAATGTCTTCATATTATGTTTTCGCTTGCCAGCAAAGTGTGTTTTAATTTATAGCGTGAAATAATTACATATGTTAAATCACCGCAGAACCTGCCTACATGTGTAGTTCTGTTACTCAGTGGGTTTGTAATGGTTTCCGGAAACTATTTTTGTTCAACATTCAGAAAAACTGTTTCTTCAATGTTTTCATATAAATTATGTTTTCGCTTGCCAGCAAAGTGCGTTTGAATTTTTGCTAAGATTGCTAGGTACATAGTTTTAGAGAAGATACAAATTTATTTAGTTTAATGGTACTTACCTAATGCATACTTGGGTCTAAATGAGTGATCATCGTGGATGTTCACTTATTTATTTATTACCTCTGAAACTACTTGTTTTAAAACCATTTTTACTGTCTCAATTACTGAAGATTACAATGACTCGAATCCGATGAGAATCTAAATTGGAAAATCTTTTTGTTGGAAATCTGTGTTTAACAACTAAATGATACTACTTGGTAAGTAAGAGGTTATAATATTTTTCTTTATGTTCACTCATTCTTTGTGCCTCCATCAGCGAAACTATATGCAATCACGTATCTACAGAATATGGGATTATTGGGATTTGCCTCAAACACCCACATGAAGCAGCTTTTTAAAACACAAAAAGTAATAATAAAAATAATCTTGAAAGAACCCCTAAGACGATAAGTTTTTAGATTTTCACGGCTAAAAGCATTTTCGTTGTTAGTTTTTGGGGTGTTATGCCGTGTTGCGCTACCTCCTTCTATAGCCGACGTTTCGGACAGCGTTGCAGTGTCCATCATCAGGGCAGATCCGGTAGATCCGACGATGTGACACACGATGTGACACACGATGTGACACACGATGTGACATACGATGTGTCACATCGTGTGTCACATCGTCGGATCTACCGGATCTGCCCTGATGATGGACACTGCAACGCTGTCCGAAACGTCGGCTATAGAAGGAGGTAGCGCAACACGGCATAACACCCCAAAAACTAACAACGAAAAAAAACCTCTAAGAACTCCATCAAAAGAATTTTTTAAAAACAATGTTTTTAGTGTTATAAAACTCTATTTAAAAAATTCCATATTAAAATTTAAAGGTACCTTATCATTATCATCAGTAGGTATCTTACTGACCAACACACCTACAAAACGCGCCACAAAAACCACAAATTCCACGCTAAAAAAATATATATAATGCCCTTCCAATTGAAATTGAAAACCAAATGGAAATTGGTAAAAAGAAGACAAACATTCCCGGGGTTCGAATAACCTGACAATATTTGAAAATCTTCTACTACCACCACAGTAAGCGGAAAATGTTGCTTGTGTAATGAAACTACTTTTAATTAACAACTTTACTTTGTATTTTTTAAATAGTCATAATTTTTTAAAAAAATGTAGGTACAGCTGGAGAATCAAACAGTGAGTAGCGTTTCATTCTTCTAAGGCTAACTTTACACTCAAGTAAAATTTACGACTTACGTAAGTTTTTGACAAGTTACTCACGAGAGCGTTTACATATGCATCCGACTTGTGGTAATTAATAATTAATGCTCACGGAAGTCGTTCGGAAGCTCGACTTGTCTAAATGCTTATAGCAACGGTGGCCACCGCTTACATCTGTAAATTTATTTGCGGTAAGATGGTTTCCTGTCAACGACGATCTGCTAATGTCAAATTTAAGCGATTTTGTCAATAAAGATGAAAAGGCCCATTGTTGAAATAAAATTTGGTTTGAATTAAACAATTCTCCACGCGCTTTTGTGCCGTCAACGGCGGAAATAAATGGAGTTCTTTCATTTTATCCGGATGACACCTGATAGCAACCAACTTCGAATTCAAATACGTAATTTTAAAATTAGAAATATGAGATTAGAAACGATTGGACCGATAATTAACTTGAAGTATGTACCTATGTTCATTTTCAGAAAACTTTTATCCACCTGAAAAATAAATTATATCTCTTCGTTTTTAGAATCTGAAAAGTTTATTTTCGTGGGTAGGTAACTAGTGCTAATTTGATTTTTATCTAGCGTTATTTTTATATTGTTTTTGGGATGTAAGATAATGGTTAATTATCCACTTAACCTAATCAGATTTTAGGTATAAATAAATTGTAGTTTTATAAATACATTTAACTTTATTTTTATTTTATTTTGTGGAAACTAACAAACTAGAAGATGAGAAAATCATGATCAACACCAATACAACAACCTACAGTCCGCCTCGGCACAAGAATACCTAGTGAGAAGGACTGAGAACAAACTACTTCTCTTTGTGTTTTTACTTTACCTTATACATGTATTTTACTTTTGCTTTGCGCATTTTGATACCATTTCTTACGGTAAGTCTCTTAACTTATCAAACTACCTGGTAATTTGGCCATAAATCGTTTACGTGAGAGACATACGGGAAAAAAATCTACGTGTGTAAAGCCAGCCTTATACGAGTAGGTATTTGTATGAAAACGAGCTCACGTTCATTTTACTATGCAATATTACAAACTACAAACCACTAGCAATAAAGAGCTCACAGGTAAGCAAAACTTGCATACATTTGAGTGATTGCTTTAGATAGACGACTGCATAGAATATGAAATCACTTTAATCGCATCCTTTGCATATTTGAGTGCAGTCAAGGAGACACCGCATGCGTGCTTTCATGCACGCAGAGCCAATAAAACCCTGGAAAGGTGAATAGTTCAGTACTCCAACCAGCACCGAGTACCGAGGAGGTGCAATTACTGTCACGTGTCAGCTTATACTGAATGAAGCTCTCCATACAGAGAAGGATTAGTTCTAGAAATGATCCTAGGAAGTTTTATAACATTATTTATGATATTTATTTTTTTATTAGATTATTACCAATCGATTATTTTTCCTGTGCATTTTGGTATCTAGCTTTAGTCTAAATGAGCCCCCTCTTGAATTTCTCCAGTTTTTCCGATTCTTGACGGCTTTCACTCAACTGAAACTGGTGGTAACCCGACAGTTGATCCCCCGATAATTGCCCCCCCCCCCCCGAAATTATAATTTTTGTATGTATAAATGTATAATTTAAAACATAAAATTAACATAAAAAATATCCTTAAATAATTGGTTGGTATGGTGGACATCAAACGAATTTATTTACAGTGTTGAATTTTTGTACTTATGCGCTGGTATATACAGTAGGTACATAGACAAGTCGTTTTTTCTTGATGCATTTGAATTAAAATATGTTTTATACTTTTGTTATTCGGTGGTGGATCCTCTCTGCACATCCCTTCGGGGACACTTAGTTATATTTTGTGTAAGTAGGTAGTAGGTATACCCAGGGCCGGATTAACCATGTCGGGGCCCCTAGGCAATGCACGTCTCGGGACCCCTTTACCAATGGTGGACTAACGGAGGGGGGGGGGGGGGGTGGAGGGGCGGCCTGCCCCGGGCCTCTGGTCCTCGGGGGCCATCAAACGCTTCCATGTCCCCTTTATCAAATCCTTAACAAGGCTTTAATGCCATTAATCAGTAGCCGAGAATTTAAATTTCGACGAACGGTGATCTTGCGATCGTACCCTTGCAACTGTGCAGGGTGATTCCAATGAGAAAGATTAATTATTCTCCATACCAGCATTTCAACATAATAGCTCAATATCGAAATTATTTCATTCACAATTTGCTTTGATACATACCTAAATTCAAAAATGCTCAAACTCGTGATGATAAAACTATTCGAATTATGTACTTTTTCTAATTATTTTTTGGTAATATGTATTTATAATTTTTCAATAATGTCTAAGCAAAATAATATATATATATATATATTTTTTTATATGCGCGGATTATTTTTTTAATGATTTTATTTAAACTAAAATTAAAATTCTGAAACACATCTTTCCCAGATAATTTATTGATTTATTTTACTCCATGATTATATAATTTGAAATGTGTTTTGTATAATACAAAATTTTGTTTGAAAATTTAACAAATCTGCAAACGCCCTACGGTAAAACCTTAATGTACTAAAAATAAACATATTTTCTCAAAATTTAAAACATAGCTTTACTAGATAAAAGAACAAGTCTTTCGAAATCAATTTATAATTTTGTGGTGAAAAAGATTCAATACGTCTAAAAATTGATTTAAAAACGACATATTTCCGGTTTTGTCTGGTGATTCCCACTTAAGGCTGACTCTGTAAAAAACGGGGCTCTGACGGGCTTAATCCGCCACTGCACTTTACCCTTTTCTAACTTCCAAACTTTTTTTTTCTACCACAACTTAATTTTATTCATAATTAATTTGTTTTTTTTTACTACATTTCGAAGGCATGCCTTCACCCCCATTCAATAAAAAATGAAACGAATACAATAGTACGATGAGCGGTCTTATCACTAAAGTGATCTCTCCCAGACAACCTTGGTATGAAGAGAAACAAATAATTTTAGCAAGCAGATAGGTAGTGCACACTAAAGCTTGTACAACATTTATATTTTAAACATTAGAAATAAAAGTAAAAAAAAAAAACAAAACAATTGCCAATATAAACCACACACGGCACCTATAATCATATCCCCATTGATACGAAGGAAAGTAAAGTAAAATACAACTATGTTTAAATATTTGTTTTAATTATTGACTTTGTATTTATTATTATTGGGTTATAAACTAATTATTATAATTTGTTGTTTTCTTTAATGCATGTAATGTTATTAACCTATAAATGTTCGTAATAAAAAAATAAAATATTTAAAAAATCTTGAAAGATGACTTTTTCCAAAATGGAACGAAAATAAAACAACAGAATTTTTGGGGAACCCCTGACTGACCGAGCCATAGAGCTACGAAAATATAAATAACAGACCGTGTTCACGTGTAAAATATTTTTGTGGCAATATTCTATATTCGAAATTATTTTTCGATGGTCGGGTGTGACCTCCCATCGGGTGGCACCCGGGGCGGGCCGCCCCCACCGTCCCCCCCCTAGCTACGATACTGGGTACACCGTATTTTCCCTAAACCAACTGCATATTGTACGTAAGTATGCCCGGGGGACAAGTGGCGGGGATCAACTGTCACGGTATCGAAACTGGCAGGTATTTTAGGTCTTCAGTCCACTTTTTCTGTGGATTTCTTTTGCTTTTATTCGCAACCAAGAATCCCATCCCATCATAATCGGATGAGATTCTTGGTTGCAACATATTGGTGGTTATCATAATCTGTTGTTTCACGAAACAAATTTTACAATTTAGTGTTCTAACTTCCCGAGAATGCATTTTAAATAGAAATCTTAAGAATTCTTTTTTTATGTCTGCGATAGATATAAAAAAAACACATTTTTCTTATCTTTTAGCTACCTTCATAATATTATGCAGATTTTGTGCATGATAATGTAGGCTCCACGAATTTATGTGTTGGCGTGCAGTAGCAAGGAGTTTATTTCTATTTTATTTGATGATACGCCACTGTATTGTACACTTTACCTGCTATAAGATATAATATATCGTGAATGTGAATAGTGTATTGCATTGTTTCCTACTAGTTTAAATCAGTTTGAAGCATTTGCATTTCTGACCTGTGCGCTCTGAGGCAAACACGGTGTGTGGTTTGGTTTATTTATGCAAACACGCAACTGTGAATCAACTAACATTACAAACTGATGCGAATTTAATTGATAGAACCGTTTCAAAAGGGACGTTTTCAAATCTGCACTCTTAAGTATTCAAAAACACGGAAATTTAATTAAAATAAAGTAGGTCACACTGCTTTTCGAACTTCACTCAATATGTTAATTTTCTCGCGTTTCAAAAACAGATTTCCAGATCGTTGCAGATTATGCAGAACGGTTTTGAAAGTTTGACGAATCGAAAGGTTTTGCATCGATAAATAATTGCATTCCTTGAAAGGTCAACAATGCTGACTGATGTGTCTATTAAAACTTTGCTGATTGGTTCTGAAAACACTGCAAGAAAGTAGTAGTGTTAACACAATCATTGTCTACTCTACTATAAGCAAGAATTAAAAAAAAGGTTTATTTTAATAAATACGATAAGTTTTCTATTTATCTTTTAGAAATGATGGCCATTTAAATGTTTTCTAATGTCGTAGAAATGATACATAACGAAA
Organism: Limnephilus lunatus; assembly: GCA_917563855.2. Lineage (NCBI taxonomy): Eukaryota > Metazoa > Arthropoda > Insecta > Trichoptera > Limnephilidae > Limnephilus > Limnephilus lunatus. Next base: position 79,986,694 of record OU830592.1, read on the forward strand.
TAACGAGAATGATATGCCTTTGAAAAAAATTCGTTGTCAGAATGTCAGAAGGTATTGTCAAATCGAACAGTATTAATACCGTAACCCCTGCGTGGTTGACTTTCAGAATCCAGCTACGAGCGCATGTCGGACGCCACGCCACACGCGCCGCGCCACAAATGACATCTGTGTGGGTGAAATTTCACACAAAGCTACTGTTGTAATTCGGTTTGGAATTCAAGAATTCTACACAAGATGTCGCTACTTCTGCCAGTAGGTCGGACGGGGACGTCTCCCCCCTAGGTATAACTGCTACGAATTTGTGAATATGTGGTACAGCGTTGCCAACTCTACGTCTTTTTACGTAGATCTACGTATTTTAGGTCCTTCCTGAACATCTACTAACTTCAGTGCAGAATCTACGTATTTTTTGTCAAATTGTACAAATTTGCAAAATAACATAACTCATTAGGCTGAAGAAGCATATTTTCCGTTACTTTACGGTGGCGCCCCCGTCGGCGGGGCAAAGTATGTGGCGCGGACTCCAATAAACGTTCCGTTTCATACTAGAGTCCACCCCGGGGTTGGGATGTCTATGGAAATTTCCCTAGATCTAGGGGAGAAAAATATTTTTTAGGCAAAAGGGAAATCAGCACAAATCTAGGAAATTTTTGAACTACATATTACCATTAAAAAATACATATTGGAGTTGTAATCTTCCACTTCCCGGTAAAATACACAATTTCAGACAAAGGCATCGCTAAGTTATTTATTGCTAGTATTTGACCTTAACTGTTTACTCCATATACATGTTTTTTCCTAAATATTGCCTTTTACCCCACATTTGCATAATTACCAAAAACTATAGGTATATTGTGGTATATTATAATCTTCAATATGGTCTCCCTGGAAGATAAAAATAATTTTAAAAGAGAACTAAATAAAGGGCTACAAGGCAAAATAAATATAGAAGATGGAAAAAAATTGAATCCTTTGGTTATAATTAGAGGCCTTATCAAGGGAGCAACTAATGATGACCTAATGCATTCCCTGGAGAAACAAAATAATGGGATAGGTATAGATTTCTCGGAAAAAATATCCATTAAATACAAAAAAAATCATAGGAATACACATCTTTGCAATACCATATTAGAATTATCGCCAAAAAACTGGAAAAGCTTGATAGAAGCTGGCCATATCAATGTAGGATACCAACGCTTAAAAGTGGAGGATCAGTCACCATTGGTCCAATGCTATAAATGTATGGGTTTCGGACACACCCAATTGTTCTGCAAGGAAGAAACGGCATGTGTTCACTGCGGCGGCAACCACAAATACGAGACCTGCCCTAACAAAAAAGAGCAGCCTACATGTACCAACTGTAAAAATGTAAGTCATAACGACCACAGATCCACCAGCTCAGAATGTCCAATCTGGAAGATAATGGATGAACGTGTTAGGGAAAAAGTGGACTACGCTGGAATTTGTTGAAAAAGCTGCTGACCAATCAATCATACAAAGGAAATACCATTCGGTGGATGACTATATGCCTATAAAAAATAGTTTGAGAGTCCTGTACATTAATGCCAGAAGTATTAGAAACAAAATAGACGAAATAGAAGAAACGCTCAAAAGAATAACGGATACTGTGCACGTTTTAGTTGTCACCGAAACATGGCTGGGAGATGGAGAAGGATCTTTGTTCAACATCAATGGCTACCAGGGTACTTTTGCTTCCCGGACTACTGGAAGAGGAGGAGGAGTGGCGATATATACTCACAATACATTTAACTGTGAAGTTATTGAAAAGTGGTCAACGAATAACTCTTTTTTAGGAGTTAGGGTACAATATAAACATTTTAAACCATTAAACATATATGCTATATACAGGAAACCTAACAACAATATAAATGATTTTCTAGTATCTCTTGAATCTATTTTACAAAAAAGTAGCCTAGATACACTCATCTTCGGGGATTTTAACATTAATGTTCTTAAAAAAAATGATTCCACAAAAAAATATATCAACACTTTATTTTCATATAATTATTTCATATGTAATAATACACATCCGACGAGAGTTACGGAAACCTGCAGTTCTCTCTTAGACCATATTATATCAAATAGAGAAAACATATCTTCAACGACCTCCAATATTGATAACCAGATAAGTGATCATAGTATAATGATGTTAGACTACCAAAACTCTTTGAAACACCACTCTAACAACAGAATACCACCAAACATAAACATCAGCATCAATAAGAGGGCTTTGAGAACATATCTTGAAACCCAACCGTTTTCTCATAACACCACCAACATAACCGAAAATTTTAATCAATTCTTTAAATATATCAAAACAGCAATCGACACTTGCAAATTTAAGCCAAGGATACGAATAGGAAACCCTAAGCAAAGTAATACACCATGGTTTGACAAAAAACTGGATCTTCTTATTAGAGAACGAAATACTAACTACAAACAGTGGAAGAAAGATCCGCAAAACAGTCAACTTTTATCACAAAAAAATAAGTCAAGAAATTCGGTAACTAATTACAGACGTTTCGCCAAAACAAAATATTACACAAACATTTTTACAGAAAACATACATAATCCAAGACAAACCTGGAAGACAATAAATTCAATCATAACTAACAGTCCAAAGAACTCGGCAAATAAAATTGAAACTCTTACCATCAATAATATAGTCATAAATGACCCGAAGCAGATATGTACAGCGTTTAATGACTTCTTTACATCGGTTGGTGAAAATTTAGCTGCGAGTATCCCATCTTATTCAGATGACATGAATACAATAAATATGGAACCAAAGCCATTACAGTCCCTCTACATGGCCAATACAAACAAACTAGAAGTTTTAAAAATTATCTCAAAACTAAAAACTAATGCATCTCCAGGAGTCGATGGTATGACAACTAACTTACTCAGATTCTGTAAAGAAAAATTAGCGGATCATCTTGTTATTCTAATTAATCAATCTTTAGTGAGTGGACTGTTTCCGGATCAATTAAAGCTAGCAAAAATCGTTCCAATTCACAAAGAAGACTGCAAAAAAAATCCGTCTAATTATCGTCCAATATCAATACTCTCAGTCTTCTCCAAAGTATTTGAACATGTAATTAAAAATAGACTAACAAAATATCTCGCAACTAATAATATTCTTACGCCTCAACAATATGGGTTCAGAAAATTCTCCAACACGAAATGTGCTGCCTTTGACTTTATACTAACTCTTCAAAAACACTTAGATCAAGGAAAATATGCAGCGGGCATTTTCATAGACCTCAAAAAGGCATTTGATACGGTTGATCATAAGATTCTATTAAAAAAACTTGAATATTTGGGCATCGTGGGCAACAGTCTAAAACTTTTATCTAGTTATCTTACGGGTAGGTGCTGTTCGGTTGTTATTGGAAAAGAATCAAGTGATCATAGAAATATAACATGTGGTGTACCACAGGGCTCGATTCTCGGACCATTATTATTTTTGATTTATATAAATGATATTGCAAAATGGGGAGTGAAAGGTACACTTCAACTTTATGCTGATGACACAATATTATTCTACCATAATACTAATTTAAACGAAATGGAAAAGGACATGGAAAGGGATTTGGCTCATCTAGCCGAGTGGCTGAGAATTAATAAACTTAGCCTTAATATTAAAAAGACTCACTATGTGCTATTCGGGAATAGGAGAGGACAACGCCTAAACATTTCCCTGGGAATAAACAAACTGGAACAAACAGATGTCGCGAAGTATCTAGGACTTTTAATTGACTCACGGCTTACATGGAAAAACCATTTTGACCATGTTAAATCAAAGATTGCTCCAGTGACCGGTGTAATGTACAGACTACGTAGATTGCTTCCCACAGCCATACTGCGATCTTTGTACTATGCTATGATTCACTCCCACTTGGCATACCTTTCGAGTATCTGGGGTTTTGCTACCAAAAAAATGATATCAGAGGTGCAAATAATCCAAAATAGAGCCCTACGTAACATTTTTGGCTTGCCTTGGGATACACCTGTTAAAGATATTTACCGTCACGCACTTGTATTGCCATTTAAGATTATTCCTTGCTTTGAGATAACAAACACCATCTTAAATATTATTCAGTGCAACACCCACACAAATATAAAACTGAACTATAACAACGACGTTCACCAATATAATACACGACAACACAACAAACTACACATATCAAAAATACACTCAACAAAGTTCGGACTGAAATCATTAGAATACATTGCCTACACTAACTATAACAAACTGCCTGAAAATTTGAGACAGGTATATGCCTCTAACAAATCTCGAAATGATATATTGAAAACATATTTTTTCAAATTTTATTTGGAAAACGAGTCATAAGTAGGTACAAACTCTGTTCTGATAGCCCTTATTATCTTCAAATACTAAACTTATAGTATGATGGGCGCGGTTTATACCTTACTTAAATCTCGTCATGTATTTGTATGTAAACATCTTGTATTAGGTCTGTATATTTTTGAGCCCGTACCTTATATTGTATTTTCCTGATTTTGTTTTATCTATGCATTTCTTAGTCCATCTCATTAGTCCATCATGGAGGAAACTTTATTTTAACTTTTTGAAACCCAAAGTAGGTACATAAATCAAATGAGTCAATGAGTTATACAAATTCATAAAATGTTATAAGACATGTTTCTGTGAAATATTTGTAAAGTGATTCTTCATATGTTTGTATCTGTATGTTGCTTCTGTGAAATGTTTTGTAAATTTTTTATTCATAAATTGTGTCTACATATTGGGTTGAGTTGGGTTTAACTTCTCAAAAGTACCAATTGGCGATCCCTTAATGAGTTTTGATAACTCATGGGAGTGCAACTTCGTTGTATGTTTTTGATAATAAAAAAAAAAAAAAAAAAAAAAAAAATGGTTTCAATTTAAACCTTAGGTTCTCAACGTGGGCAATAACGCCTCCTTGTGGACGTTTGAGACTTTCAGGGGGGCAGTAGAAGACCCAAAGAGGGGGCGTTGGGGAGGCTCAGTGAGGGCGAGGGCAGGTAAAAAAATATGGTCTAAAAAGACAAAAACACGCTCATCACGTACTAATAAAGCAAAATAAACTTTAATATTTATTAATTTTTGTTATTTTATGTATTGTAATCATTTTTATCACGTGTGCGAAAACTCACATGTTTCGGTAGTTGAAGAAGTGGAAGAAAATTGAATCCATTAACCCCCCCCCCCCCCCCATATGAAAAAGGGGGTCTCTAAAAAAAATCTCAAAGTGGGCGGTGGTCAAAATTGAAAACCAAGAGTGAGAGGCAAGGTTGAGAGCCTATGATAAATCATAAAAAAATAATTAAAATTTGCAAAAAATGCATTAAAAATAATAGATACATTTCAACTTAATTACTACAAGAAATAACTAATTACGTTCACCTACCCTTACTTCTATATTTCACTCAGAAAAAAAGTACGTAGATCTACCTTGAGGTGATTTTTCACAAAAACGGCGCTCTATAAATTATCCAATTATTATTATTATTATTACTAACTTTTCATAATCCAAATTATACGATTCTACGTAATTTTCTAGTCCGATCTACGTCTTTTTCAAAAAATGGGTTGGCAACACTGATGTGGTATCTGGTAATCTGGTATCTGTCTGGATATGAAAAGATTGACGGCAATACATGTTGTATCAAGTTGCTATATATTACATTTGACGTCATTGCTCTGCCTCGGTTACTTTGTCCCGGTAACTATATAGGTAAAGTGGATCCGAGGAACGGGCTGTTTTTGGAATCAGTTCTTATTGGATCTATAAAGTGGTCACCAATAACTGGGCGAAGACGAACCAAAAGCCGCCCGCAGGGCCTAACAGTAAAAACCTGCGGAGCGTGTTTTTAACAGTTTGTTATTATTATTAATAATAATAATAATTGGACAATTAGTAGAGCGCCGTTTTTGTGAAAAATCACCTCAAGGGCGCTTTGCTAGCTGAAGTCCCTGGCAAAGCCCGGGCTTTACACAGAGTTTTCGACAACAAATGTAGACAGTGACCTTCCTATTGTTTTAAAGGTCACATGTGCAAAACTTCATCAACCTAGTCATGAAACTGTAGATTTGCATACAAATCAAATCCACACCGCCCGCTTGCCAGCCTGCTCGTCCACCACATACAGACATTCTTCTTTATATGTTATATATTTCAACCAATTTACACAAAACCTTGACAAATTATATACCTAAACCTTCCACATGAATCACTTAATCTATTGGTGAAAACCGCATGAAAATTCGTTCAGTAGTTTTAGAGTTTATCGCGAACAGACAGACAGACGAGGCGGAGGACTTTAATTCATAATATGTAGAGATAACTTAAATTATTATCTATATCCTATAGCTGTAAATAATTGTCCAATAATCTCCCTAGGTACCTAACATGGGCGATCGATAAGGATCGTTAGTATAACTTTCGGTAACTTCTCACCGTTCTCTGGGACAACTGCAGATCGCTAACGTACAAACAACAGTTACGTCGAATATATTAAGAACACTCAGTCATCGTGAACTGTTACTTATTCAGCGACCTGCAATCATGCTAGGGAACGATGAGAAGTTACCGAAAGTTAAAATATCAATTCTTATCGATCGACCATGGCGCTTTTATAGTGAAATCTATTCAAAATACATTTGGGTGCTCCAGTCAAAACTTTAGTTTGCTTATACCCACTTAGTTACCCCTTTTCGAGGGAAGAAGTGGTTCCTTCTCAAGTATGATTGGCACAGATAATATAAACAAAGGATGATTGGTAATCACGGGTAATCATTGTAGGTAAAATTTATTGACGAAGATGGAACGCCCTCATCCACCTAAATGTGCACTGTTGGAACGTATTGGAATTTTCAGAGTTCTATGATTTATTTTTATTATTTTATCTTTAGATAAACATAATACCTAAATTTAAGACGATACACTATACGAAGTAATGCAAACATCGACCTTTTATGTATTAATGTCATTGCCTTTTATTGATCGAAGAATGCAAAATAAGTTGTTTTTAGTTTGAAAATTAGAAAACCTTCTAAATATTTTAGACTAGCTTTTACCCGCGGCTTTGCTCGCATGGTATTAGTGGGAAATTACTGGCATAATTATTGTCATAATTGTTATTATTCTTGCTATTTTGTCTAATAGAAAATAATTATTGTTTAATAGAAAATTTCAAAATTTGAGAATGACATTTCGCAAATAAAAATTCTATTTTAGAAAATATTTAAATTATAGAAATAGAAATTTATTTTAAGTACCTACTCCCTTTATTAGTATTTTATTCATATTTGATTCCAGAGTAACCTAAAAAAATAAGAAAATGACAGACCACTTCAAACGCTATGCTTTTTGTTCGGAGAATAAACATTTTTAGAGATATGTATATATTAACTACGGCGCCAAAAAAATACTCTTTTTAATCACAACAAAGCGCTATTTTTAAGCCTAAAATTTAAAAAAAAACAGTGTTTCCAAGGTAACAATTTGTTTGACGTTTGCAATAACTCGATTTTGTTAGGGACAGAAAACGTATGATACATAATTTCATAACGCCACAGCTTATTCATAACGCCAGAGCTTACCAGCCTTTGTTACTCGCAAATAATGTAGCTTTCGATTAGTGAAAGAATTTTTAAATTCCATTCGATATTTATTGCGTGAAAGAGTAAGAACCATCCATACAAACTTTCGCATTTATAATATTAGTAAGAAGCATTGACGTATGATATCTTGATCGAAGGTAAGAAGATTAGTAAGATTAAATACTGCGAATAGCACATCTTGGTCTTTGAAAAAATCGAGCATTATTTTGATAAGTCTTTTTAGCCCGGAAAAAATAAAGTATAAGGCTTTCAAAAACTGCTGTAAACTTCAAAATCTCCTACTAATGAACTCATTTTCGGTTGTGATTTTTTGTTAAATCGGCAAATTAAGTTCTTTATAAAACGTGTCCATTTCTGGAAGAGTTAAGAATCCATGATAGACTTTCAACTATCTGCCTTGATACTTGGTCACGTTGTTCGAACTGAGGACTCCAACTTGGAGAAACTCATAGTCACTGGCAAAGGGTTTGGCAGAAGAAGCAGGGGAAGGTCACCAATGCGCTGTCAAAGTCCGCCGCTTTCCACGCAGCGCAGGACCGCAAAGAGTGGACGAGCCTTGTCCACCATGAAAATTAGTCACGATCCTCAGTAATGAGGAACCGACTTGAGAAGAAGATAATGATTGTAAAACTTTTAAATATTTGTGCCTGTGCTTCGCAAAAAAAAAAAAAAACGCTTTTTGGCGTTGATTTTTCTCGCAAAAACAAACTGGGCAGCTGGTGTTAAGCGGGAATTTCAACCTTATCGCCATCCACATGAGTGTTATTTCTAGCAGCCCTATTTCCAATGTTACACGACGTGGTCCGTCGCCATATCCATCGCCTTAAACCGGCTAAATTATACATTTGGGTAAAGTACCAACCATACAAATATAAACAATAATCACCATAGTATCAAGAGATTTTTTTCATCCTTAAATAATACCTAGGTACTTAACTGTATGTGTCTCTGCCAAGATAAGTAAAGATTATATGTAAAGTTTTTGCAGAGAATGTTTAAGGGGATTTATTCGCAAAACAGTGGACAGAAATCATCATCAATTTTATAGGATATTATTTCCAAGGTTCACAGGGTTATCATTCCGGTGTCGGGGGTTGATAAGAGATCTACCCTCAGAATCTGCAAGGATATATCTACAGCCAACCACCCGCCCTAGCAACAGCGCCAACAATATAAACATGCCTCTATTAATGTCTAAAATATTGATTTGCCTAGGAATAATAACCTGTTTACCCGATAAAGAAATTCCGCAAACTAATATAATAGTAAGTATAAACATTTAAAAAGATTAGTATTTTTCAAAGGATTAAAATCAAAGAAATGAATTAAAATTTACCTGACATTTTGAGGAATGTGGTTCTTCAAATTAAAGAAGCATGCAAGGCTTTTGCTTCATCGTGAAGGGGTTTATATTATTTGTTTTCATCTTCAAGCTATACTTGTTACAAAGACTTGGCTATCTCTCCTCATTTTCTAGAAAAATGGTAACTCTTATAATTGTTCGTAGTCATTGACGTAGGGTATACTTGGTCGAAGTTCGTAGTATATTTGTACACAAATTTTTGTCTACGAATGATAGATCACCAGAGCAAACAAGATGCAGTGTATTTTGCATAACAACAAGGAGCAATGCGACATTATTACATTTTATTAAATCAATTTTGAGCCTTCCAGTAAGGAGATATTTTAAAACATTGTTTAAAACACAAAACAAAAATATATGTTTTGTTTCTTTTGAAAATCATTTTAAAAACAACAAACACTTTATTTTATCAAAAAAAAATTTCACACCCACAGCATCCCCAAAGATTACGTAGGGTCCGAGGGAAATGATTCTCCTGTGTGGAAGCCCTAAGGACACATTACCAAAGTTTTTTTTTTGAAAGGTAAGAATTGCCTATCGAAAAAGTTGTAGGGAGGCCAATGCCCAATAATGAATGCCAGAAGGCGATAACGAAGAAGAAGATTTTTTTTATTTAAGTACGTTTTTTGTTACTATAACTACTGTACTCTTACAATAATTATTATACATGAACAGTGCATTAAAAAGTAAACAAATTATAGGTACTATTATTCATGAGCATTTTTTTCTAAGATAAATAAACAGTATTTTTTTTATCTTCGCTTCTGATTTGGATTACTTATAATTCTTCGGATTTATAAAAAAACTTACGTAAAAGTCATGAATAAACAAATAATACATCAGAAGTAGGCACTAGTTCGTGTTCCTGAAATACCGGTTCTACTACAACCCCTACGGTCGGATGGCGGAAGAAATCGGGAGATAACTAATAGTAAAAAGCGGTATTCTAAAAAAGGTATTCTACTTTTCATTTATCCACTAAAAATATAATTACATATACCTAATCGGTGGATCAGAGCGAAATTTATTTGTATTTTTTTTATACACATATCTCTGATTATTGGGAGAACTGAACGTTTTAATAGATTTCCAAACTCTTTTCGACCATTGCCCATCATTTTAGGAATTTTATTTGGCCCGAATCTTTTTGGAGGCGTGATTACAATAATGTAAAACATTGTTAAATAAATTGCAGCTTTTTCTCTGAAAACAATGCAAGTATTTGCCTAGATTTTCAAATAATATCAGCTACAAGTTTTTACGGTAGCCTTCCGAGCATATTTTAAGATATTGGAAAATTGTACATCATTATATGCCAAATGACGATGCTAACTATCATTATCGCTTGCACAATATTTTCGTTGCAGGATACAGCCATTTGTCGAAAAGCGGATCAGCTGAAATTCGAATTTTGACTTTGACAGCTGACAGCTGACAGCAGCTGACAGTTGCAATAATTATTTTCTTTAGGTATCATGTTTGTTTCATAAAAATAAATGAATTTTACTATCTGTGATAAAATGAGTCTGTGATATTTAAATGTTTTAATTAAGCTGTGAAGACAATGTTTTGTTAAATTAATTCAAATGAATTTATGAAGCTTGTTACTGCTTTCATTATGAATGATGAAGAAAAGAAACTCTACAATGATTTATTGAATGAAAGTAATTTCGTTGAAAATATAACGTTTACTGATAAAACTCATTCAAATAATGTTAAGTTTGAGGATACTTTGGCTTTTGTCAAAGGTTTTACATCATCATGGTCTCTTTCGAACAAAGTTTGCGAATCACAAAAAAATACATCACTACACAATTCATTACTAATTAAAACACAATGTTTTAATGGTGTTCCCAACAATACCTCCATTCTACCACTTACCAATGTTTGCAATATTAGTAAAACGATAACATCTAAAATATTACCAGAAAATGTAATATCGAATCTGCAAACCGATCTTAAATCTTGGGGTTTGCCACCAGAAATAATATCGAAATATCATTCCAAAGGTATAAATAATATGTTTCCGTGGCAAGTGGAATGTTTGGGAAACTCGAGAGTGCTTAATGATAATGGAAACCTTGTGTATTCAGCTCCTACATCTGCTGGAAAAACTTTGGTTGCTGAAATATTGACTATCAAAACTGTTCTAGAGCGCCAGAAGAAAGTCCTGATCATTTTACCATTTGTTTCAGTGGTGAGAGAAAAGATGTTTTACTTTCAAGATATTTTCAGCGAAAGTGGAGTAAGGGTGGAAGGCTTTATGGGATCTCACTCGCCTCCTGGAGGATTCCAAGCCATTCACATTGCTATCTGTACAATAGAAAAAGCCAATAGTCTAGTTAATAACCTTCTTGAAAATGGCTCAATCGCTGATCTAGGAGCGGTGGTAGTTGATGAGCTGCATTTATTGGGAGACCCTCACCGAGGCTATATTTTAGAGCTTTTACTTACAAAGCTATTGTATGTAACAAAAAGATATGAACAAATTGATATTCAAATAATAGGTATGTCTGCAACGCTACCAAATCTTTCATTGCTTTCCGAATGGCTCAATGCTGATTTATACAAAACTGACTTTCGTCCTATTCCATTAGAAGAGCAGTATCATCATTCCGGATGTATTTACAACTGCAACAAGGAAGTCATTAGAAAAATTGAATCATCAGAAGAGTTTCTGAACGACAAAGACAATATTGTTTATTTATGTCTGGAGACAATCATGGAGAGTTGTTCGGTATTAATATTTTGTCCTACTAAAAACTGGTGCGAGAATTTAGCTCAGCAAATAGCCGGTAACTTCAGAAGTTTGGGCTATTCGCAGTCAAATTATGGGAAGTATTTGCGTGAACAGCTAAACGGTCCAGCTATAAGCGAAGTATTGGAACAACTCAAGGCTTCTCCCGCTGGCTTAGATCATGTGCTTCAACAGACTATATCTTTTGGGGTTGCATTTCACCATGCAGGGCTTACAATGGACGAGAGAGATATTATTGAGGGTGCTTTTAAAACCAACGCAATTAGGGTTCTTGTTTCTACATCTACACTTAGTTCAGGAGTAAACTTACCTGCACGCAGGGTTATCATAAGGTCTCCAACGTTTTATTCAAAACCTATTAATATACAAACTTATAAACAGATGGTAGGAAGAGCTGGTCGAATGGGAATCGACACAGTGGGAGAAAGTATTTTAATATGTACTGCAAATGATAAGCATGTTGCTGAAGGATTGATATGTGGCGCACTCGATCCAATATCCAGTTGTTTGGAAGGAGGAGATAAGCTTTTACGTGCAGTCTTAGAAGCCATTGCAAGTCAAGTTGCAAAAACTCCCGAGGATGTACAACTTTTCATTAACTGCACGCTCTTATTGAATAGTCTGGAGAAAAATGAATCCACTGAGGAATATTCCGAAGAAACAGTCGAGCAGTTGGTACATTATGAATTAATTCGTCTACAGAATACGTCTGATGAACTGTTTTACACGGCAACACCTTTAGGAAAGGCATGCCTCTCGTCCTCTATGTCTCCGCAAGATGGTCTGACATTATTTAAAGAATTGCAGAAGGCACGTGAATGCTTTGTTCTAGAAACAGATTTACATATGATATATCTTGTGACTCCGTACAGTATATGCTCTCAGTGGGGAGACTTGAATTGGATGCATCTTTTGAACCTATGGGATGGATTGAGTAAAGCAATGAAGCGGGTAGGGGAGATGGTTGGCATTCAAGAAAGTCTTATCTACCGTTGTATGCGAGGAGCGGTCAAGATGGATTCTCCAGCTATGCGATGTAAATTGCAAGTTCTAAGAAGGTATAAAATTAAAATTATCTTTTGATTTAAAAAAATCACCGTAAGTATTTAACTATAATTTTTTTTCATTCTCTTTTTAGGTTTTACACTGCTCTTGCCTTACAAGATTTAATAAATGAAGTCCCTTTAGCAACGGTTTCAGCGACTTTCAGTTGTTCTCGTGGAATGCTTCAAAGTTTACAGCAGTCTGCGGCAACTTTTGCAGGTATGGTCACGGCCTTCAGTCGACAGTTGGGCTGGAAAAGCTTCGAGACTTTGGTATCACAGTTTCAAGACAGATTACAGTTTGGGATTCAGAGTGATCTGCTTGACTTGATGAGACTACAATCACTGAATGGCTTAAGGGCCCGAGCACTCTACAATGCAGGAATAGAAACCATTTGCCAGTTAGCCAGTGCGGACATTTGCCTCACAGAAACTGCTTTATATGCCTCTGTGCCTTTTCAAAGTGAAAAGGAGAGGGATGGAGAGATTAAGTACGATGTAGAAAAGAGGAATTCATTAAGAAACATTTGGATAACGGGAAAGAAAGGTGTAACAGCGAAGGAAGCTGCTGATTTGCTAATTCTCGAAGCAAGAACTTACTTACAGTTTGAAATGGGTGTCTCTGAAGTTAAGTGGGAATTAAAATCAAGGCAACTTACACTTTCACAAACTGATAATAAGATAAACTTAACAGATTTTTCAGAACAAATTAAACAAACTGATAAATGTATCTCTCCCAATCCTGATGATTGTTCTAATAATCATTTTAATCAAATGGAAACACCACCTCCAAAAACTTATGTAGAAGATGTAATGAATGCTCAAGAAATAGAAAATCCATCAAGCAGTCAATCTTTAAAACATTCCACTCCAATTGTTGATAATATTCTAAACATTCGTTCACCTGTTGAAGAACAACCAAAAGTTGATATAAATATTTCTATTAGAGATACTTCAGACTTAATGTTTACAGATCTTACAAGTACTGAAAATGATTTTTTGAATTCACCCAAAAGTTATGTTTCTTCAGAGTATGATTTTAATATTCAAGACATTTCAATTGAAAATAATGCAATAAATGCCAATGCAAGCTGTAAAAGCAATTGTAGCATTTTGCAAAGTGATCATTCTAAAAATCTCAGTATGTTTGAAGAAAGTATTGAAATTGATACGCAGCTTTGTGGCTTGTTGGATAAATCCCAAAGTAGCTTTGTCAATAATGCGGTTGACGATGAGTTCACTTTTCCACATAAAGTAACAAAGGGAGAAAGTTTTAAAATGAACTTCACAAATAATATTTTGTCTATTGAGAATGTTTTTGCTGTTCCATTTGATGCCACTCTTGCAGATAAAATATGTGACAGCCAAAAGTTTACTTCTGCTGATAACATCATCCTGAGTTCACAAGAGACATCAGAATATGATATTTCAACGAGAAATGTTAAAACCGTGACACCCAAAAGGAAACTAGTTAGGAAAGAATATAAAAAGAGCAAGAAAAGAAAATGCATGCAAGACAATTTAAAAAAAAAGGATTTTAATTCAACGGAAATAAAAGTGATGAATCATGGTTGTACACACCATAATTCAAATTATGAAGAAACCTTAACACATGAATATATTTTGAATTACGTTAAAAGAGGGGATCATAAAGTCCTTCAAATTGAAGGGTTTAATGGTTCAACACTTGAAATAAATACTGTGAATGCATGTAAGGATCTTGATTTGTTTAAAGAATATTGTTCACACATTTTAAGCTTTAAAGAAATCACTCTTTACATTGATATGGAGATTACAGAAAATAAATCACAGAAAATTGGACAAAACATTGTTAAAAATAATGGCTGGTCTGATCAAATTGCTTTTACAGAGAAGATGAAACATTACCAAGGTAAAAGCGTCAGGGGATTTGTTGCCTTCATTAAAAATAGTGTGGCTTATTACTTTCACTGTCGAGATAATATTTCAGAAACTTACAAGTTTTTGAACAGGTTGGTCAATGAAAAGGAAAGAACCATTACCCTGTTTAACAGCAAATATGTCTTTTTGGTACTTAACAAATGCTGTGATATAAAGATTGAATGTAATTGGGAAGATCCTCTCGTGGCTGACTGGCTTTTGGAACCCGAAGGGGACTTTAAAACTTTACCCAACATGGTTAGTTTCCTAATCAATTAATTATTTTTCTACATTTTATTTTTAGTGATTTAGAATTTTTATTTATGCATCACACTGATTTTTTTTTACAGATGGAAAAATACAATTCAATGGATTTAAAATCGTTAATCCTGATTAAAGAATATAGAGATGCAGCTTGTCTTAATGCCTGGGCGACTTGCTGCATTAATGAGACTTTGAAAAATTATATTAAATTAAAACACTGTGAAATGTTATACACTTTTGGTAAGTTAGTCTTGCACTTATACTTAGGCAAACATGTGCGCTCAAATATTTTATGGCTAGTTTTTTAAATTTATACATATTTATGGTTTATGCAATACAGATTTCAGTTTCTTCACAAATATAACTAGCGAGTTCATGGCGTGCGTTGCTATGCCACTTAATAAAGAAATTGTTTCTTCCTGCGTGTCCTTTCCCATTCGTCCCGTTCCCCTTCCGCCTCCCCTCTCTCTCCGCGTCCCCTTCTCACACATTCCCACTGCGCCTTCTCCGCCTTCCCTCTCCCCACTCCCCTCTCCCGCTTCCCCTGTCCCGCAAACCACCCTTCCTTCCCCCTCGAGCATTCCATAGATTCAGACCTGGTACATTTAGTTTTCAAACAGCTCGCGTGCCATCTATTTCAATTTTTTTATACAAATTTCATAATGCCAAAGCTCGCTATTATACATAGAAACCATTGCGGGCATGCATACATCAAATCCCCAAAGTTTCATCGCAATCGGATGAATGGTTTAGCAACACATAGAAAACACCTATATGTACTCATATATACACACCGGAAGCGCAGTCCCACCCAGTAAAAATTGCAGATAGCACATCTCTTATATTTAAATATTCCCTGGTAACTCGTGGGACAAAAAATTGGACCATTCAAAAACTAGGGGCCTTTTGAGAACCTAGGAGTGCAGAGGCCACCTCCGTGGATTTCCTTCCTGGGGCCTCTAGGTGGAACCAAGAGGAAAAGCCGTGGAGATGAGAGCTGAGGCCACCTCCTTTAACTCTTCCCTTGTGGGGCCTTCAGGGAACTTAGGGGAAGGGCGCTCTTCCAGCGTGGGACCTTCGAGGAACCAAGGAGGAGTGAGGTGGAGAGATGATGTCCTCTTCTCATGTGGGGCCTTTAGGGAACCATGTAGGAGTGAGAAGGAGAAATGTTAATGAGCTCTTCCCTTTTGGGACCTTTGTGTAACCAAGGAGGAGTGAAGACGAGAGATGAAGTCTTCTTCCCTTGTGGGGCCTTTGTGGAACCAAGGAGGAGTGAAGACGAGAGATGAAGTCTTCTTCCCTTTGTGGGGCCTTTGTGGAACCAAGGAGGAATGAAGAGGATAGATGAAGTCCTCTTCCCTCCTGGGGTCCTCGGAGAACCAAGGTGGGTTGGACTCTTCCCTTGTGGGGCCTTTAGGGAACCTAGGGGAGGTGGACTCTCCGTCGTGGAGCCTTCGGGGAACTAAGGAGTGGAGAGGAGAGATGAAGCCCTCCTCCCTCGTGGGACCTTCATGGAACCAAGGATAAGTGAAGAGGGGAAATGAGACCTGGGAAGAAGACACATTGTCGAACCAGAAGATATAGCTTCATTTCCAATAACAACTCTGGTGAACTTTATTAAAGGGACTGGGTTGCTGTTAAAGGATTGAGGTAAAATGGGAAATAGCATAATGAGCCTATGACCTAAGTGCTCACGGGAACTAATCGTAAACCGTCTCCGCCAAGACAAAAAAAAAAAAATTAAATATCTTTGTATACACCCAAGCAAGCATATTTTGTTTTTTATATGTATAAATATTGTGAATTTTTTTAGGTACAGAGATGAAGGCTCTTCGTGTTATTGCTGAGTGTGAGCTGTCGGGAATGGAGGTGGATAAAGTAAAAGCGGGGGCAATGATTAACCGTGTCAAGTCAACACAAAGCATGCTGGAGAAACATGCATTCAAGATAACGGGTCGGCGATTTAGATTTACTTCACCTTCAGAAGTTGCTAAGGTTTGTACTGAAGAATCTTTCAGTTCTTCTATGAATATTGGCCATCACTCCACCCTCCACCAAACATATCTTGTTTACCATCCAACTGGATAAGCTTCTCTACACATTAATGATTTGCCCATTGACAGCTTCACCCCTTCGGTCTTCTGCTCTTTTCGTGGTCAATTTTGGTATGCATCAATTATTGCTGCTCTGTGATTCTTTAAATATTATTTGTGATTCTTTAAACATTCTTATTTAGAGTTTATTGCTGTTTTTTCAATTTTGTCTAAAAAATTAATTTTGGTTTATTTAAGATCCTCGGTCTCTACAAAGGACACAAAGTTAGCACAAGCAAGAAGACGTTGGAGAAAATTGACAATCCTTTGGCTCAAATAGTTATCTGCTGGAGAAAATTAAATGCCATATTAACCAAGAATCTGTTTCCGCTGACAGCGAAAGCCGTGGAGAATACAACAGATACCAGGTAATTTAGAAGCGTAACCATTTCACTTCTGTTACTTGAAAAATAACCAACCTTCTCAGTCCATTTTATTATATAAATTTGTTTTAGAATATACAGTTCTTATTGCACTCACACATCAACGGGAAGAATGTCTATGCAAGAACCAAATCTACAGAGCGTGCCGAGAAACTTTGACATACCTCCTCAATTATTGTTCAATCAAATTGAAGACTGTGAAAATATAACCTCCTTCTTTAGCTGTCGAAACATATTTCCTTCTGCTCCTGGTACTGTTCTGATATCTGCCGATTACTGCCAACTGGAGTTGAGACTTTTGACTCACTTGTCCGGTGATGTAACCCTCAGAAAAATAGTCATGTCGGATGGAGATATTTTCAAATCTATCGCTGCAACATGGAACTGCATTCCTGAAGATGAGGTAAGGTTTGAAGCCTTTACAACTTGCTAATTCTGGGTTTCGTAATATTATTATTAGCCCATGTTATGGTGGTCGATAATAATATCGATCCGCTAATAATACATAATACCGGTAACTATTCTGCCAATATTTCGCAGGAAGCTCGTATTTAATAAAACTATACATTCAGCTGACGAAAAGGTTTTTTTTTTACATTA
Organism: Limnephilus lunatus; assembly: GCA_917563855.2. NCBI lineage: Eukaryota > Metazoa > Arthropoda > Insecta > Trichoptera > Limnephilidae > Limnephilus > Limnephilus lunatus. The sequence continues at coordinate 80,004,748 of OU830592.1, forward strand.
ACTCCACACAGGAGGCCCTGAGGAAAATAATTTCCCTTAGGGCCTATGTCATCTGAGATGCATATTGGTCTTGGAGAGACCCATGTTGTAGGAAGGAGGAGACACAGAGGCCGGCAAATCGTTCCACAGCTTATGTACATTATATAGATGCTATTTGTAGGCAAGCACCCCTCTTGAAAACTACAATTAAGAAATCACAGGTTACTTGATCCTAGCAGCCTGCTTTCACTCTCTCAACTTCGTCCAGTTTGTAGATTTAAAAAATAATTGTTATAAGATGTATTTCATAATACCTAACCATCGTTACACGAATCAACTTTAATTTTTTTTCAATCAAATAAAGGTACATAGTTGTATAATTTTTTGAGGAATGCCAGGTTATGATTACGTAAAAATATTTGATTCCATTTCTCTTAGGTGGATGATGACCTCAGGCAAAAAGCCAAACAGATGTGCTATGGCATCATTTATGGGATGGGCTGCAAGACCTTGGCTCAGATCCTGGACATATCTGAGCTGGAAGCTACGGTATTCATGAATTCATTTCATGCCGCTTATCCGGCCATTGAAATCTACACCAATAGAATTATACAAGAATGCCGACGCTTGGGATATGTGGAGACACTCAGTGGCAGACGTAGATATCTGCACCTTATCAACAGTGCAAGGTTTTCTGAAAAGTGTAAGTTTCGCAAAAGGTTATTCTTAATTATTGTAAAATTTTTCAAGGCTAGACGAATGATTATTTTGCTATCTATCATGATGTGGGCTCTAATATGTTTTTTGTACATTATATTTATCATTGAATCTTTATATTATTGAAAATATAGAATAACATAGGAAGTGCCCTAATAATAAAGAGCGAGAAAACAATTAAATTACTTATAAGCATCGCGTAGTTGCATTCTTCTCTTGCCACCGCACATCCCTTGTTAGACTGAGACTAAAATAGTTTCGTCGCCTACATTATTTTTAAAAATCTTTATTGTCAAATTTGAATCATCTGTCTAGTTTTATGTGTAGCCGTGTGACACCATTGTTGATAGACCATTTCTTTTGAACTGGCTAATCTGATGGTATTATGACATATATTAATGACTGTACAGTTTAAGGTAACTGTAAACGGAAGCTGCACTCTCTGTTATTTGCAAAAAGAATGGTTGAAGTTTTCAAATTCCATCCCCGATGAGAAAATTTAAAAAACTTGGAATTTCTCAGTTTCAAAATTTTTTACACATTTTCCCAACCAATTTACCATTTTTTCTAGAGATGAGATGGATACCGGATAGTAACTCCATATCTGGCCGGATACCGGATATTCAAAAACTATGACAATTTCCTATAATAAAAATTAATCTTTGTGAGGTAAATATCAATAAAATGGCTTATAATTATGACGGCTTTTATTTAAAGTCGAAAAAGTTACAAATTTTCTTTTGAGATATTCATTCACTCACGATGGCAACCGAAACCGCCAGAATTGATCTGATCGCGTTCGCCGTACCTGTGCGGCGCTAAACTCATCACGATATGCAACGAGACAATGGGCCGAATATCCGGTTGCCGGATATCCGGCCATCCGGCCTCTCAGCTCGCCGGCTATCCGGTATCTGGCCAAACAACTATACGTTTCATCTCTAATTTTTTCCCTTTTTTCAACATTAAAAAAATTTCCGAACTTCACATGACATCAAAATGATTTTATTAAAATTTCCCGACTCATTTTAATTTTCCGAGCCAAATTTTTTCGATTTTTCTATTTTCCAGATTTATAATTTTCCCGATTTCCAATTTTCCCAGTAGAATTTTATTCATAAAAAAAAATTCATCATGGATTATTACCAAACTTCATGAATGAGATAGTGTGTAGAGTGGATTTGATATGTGCGAAGATTGACTGACGAAGGACCTTGAATTTTGTGTTACTGTTTACTGCTTGGAATGAGGAAAAAACATATGCTGCATATAAAGGAAAGGACTCACCGAAACAGGATAAAGAACTTGTATGCTGGCAATTTTGTCTTCTTTCTCCCCGTCCAATTGGCACTGAAAACAGCAATAAGCGTGCGTTTCGTTTACACGGCGGACACGGCGGAATTACGTCAATGTTGCAGGTAGCGGGAGCACGGTGGCTATAGGTATGTTGCGGCGCGGGCTGTTGATTGCAGACTGACGTGGTGAAGGTAGTTATAGGTGCGGATTTTGGGAACAAGGTAGGACAGGATTTGCAACAATATTAATACCAATCCCAAGCAGTAACAGTATGTATGTGTGCTATGTAGGTGTGTGTATGTGTGGGTATATGTATTGGCGTAACCATGCCCCCCGCCTGGAAGGGGATGAAAGAATCCACTTCCATAAACCAAAAGAGTGCCAATACGTTTCAATGCGCAAACAAAATTATAATGACACGCGGTAGAATGTAATAAATTATGTAAAAGTTACGAAAATATTATGTAAGTTATATAAATGCTTTACCAAATGGTCAAAATGACTGATATAGCAAGGAAATAAAATGAATAAAAAACATTGAAACGAAAAATATGACTTGAAAGGATTCAATAAATAATACTGAACCTGCGGTAGATAAAACTAGTAGGGTTTGGTACCTATTTAACAATGAAACTAATCTATTTGATTTTTTAAAAATTAAAGTACTATGAACTAACTTCTAAGATGTCGTTAAATCTATTGTGACGGTAAGGGACAGAGTTTAACGACTGCCCTGCGGTATGTTCCGGAGTTAGTTTTAACTTCCGCAACCCGGATCACCCCATCTGCCCCGGGGTAGACATTGACTATTACCCCAATAGGCCATTGAAGGGGCGCGATGTTGTCACTCTTAATCATTACTACCGTGCCTGTCTTTACCGAATTAGCATTTGTATTCCATTTCTGGCGAGCTTGCAAAGTATTTAAATACTCAATTCGCCATCGGTTCCAGAACGTCTGAACAAGACGATCCACGAGATGTTTGCGTTGTATCAAGTTGACTGGCTCGTCTGACAAATCAGCAGCGGGTAAAGATTTTAAGGGAGTGAGCGTTAAAAAATGCGCGGGGGTTAGCGGCAATGGAGCCGAAACATCGTTAACGCTAAGTACAGATAGCGGGCGTGAATTTAGAATTGCTTCAATCTGAGAAAGCACTGTTTGCATCTCTTCATAAGTCAGTAGAGAGGTGCCTACTATTTTATTTAAATAACCTTTCAGGCATTTAATGTTACTTTCCCAGATCCCACCAAAGTGAGGAGCTTGCGGTGGATTCATCTTCCATTCGATTCGATTCTCCAACAGATTGTCTGAGAATTCCTTTTTGTAATTGGGTGACTCTATAAGTGCAAATAAAGACCTTAAATGGGATTTGGCTCCCACAAAGTTCGTCCCATTGTCGGAGTACATTATACTCACAGGACCTCGACGAGAAAGGAAACGCTTGAAAGCGTTGAGGAAGACTTCGGTGGAAAGATCCGAAGCGAGTTCAATATGAACTGCTCGGGTCACCAAGCAAATAAATAAGCAAATGTATGCCTTTTGACTTCGCACCCCCCGACGTCTATAAGGGATTATTTGAAGCGGGCCAGCGTAGTCAACCCCCGTGTGAAGAAAAGCCTTAGCTTCGCGGACGCGGCATGCGGGTAAATCTCCCATTAATGGGAATTGTGGTTTAGGATTGACTTTGAAGCACGTATTGCACTGATGCACACGTTTCCGAACCAAATTGCGCGAAGAAAGTATCCAAAATCTTTGTCTTAGCAGCGACATCAGTAACGTAGGACCCGTATGTAGGTTCTTAATATGATAGTAGTCTATTATTAAATTGACTACATTATCACGAGCGGGTAATAGAATGGGATGACGACTGTCAAATTCTGTTTCAGCATTACTCAATCTGCCTCCTACCCTTAGAATTCCATCATGAAGAAACGGATTCAATTTTGCAATCGCTCGCCGAACCTTCTTCCCATCTTTGACTGCCTTTATATCTTCGGAGAAATGTTCTTGCTGTATAGAATTTATAACAGCGATTTCTGCAACTAAGATATGGCTTAATTCGAATGCTCGTGGTAATTTCTTAATGAAACGAAAAACATAAATTACTATTCGAATTAATTTCGGCCATGAACTAACACGAGAAGCTAGTGCACACAATAACGGTGGAGCAATTGTTTTGGGGCGGTTATTGTCTTGAACGGACATCAAAATTTTTGTTTTTAATTCGGGTGGATCAGATATCGATTTCGTATCAAAACGTTGTAAAGGCCAATCACTTTTAGGTAATTGGGCAAATACGGGACCGTTAAACCATAACGGATGGTCTATTAGCTGAGCGGGAGTAAGACCCCGCGATAAGCAGTCGGCGGGATTGTCTTGACCTCTTATATAATGGAAGCATTCAGCCCCAAGATGGTTTTGTATTTGTGAGACACGGTTGGCAACGAAGGTCTGCCATTTTGCAGGCGGTGAATTTATCCAAGCTAGTGCAACCGTGCTGTCGCAAAAAGCTAAAGTCGTATGAGCTTTTGAATTTGATGTGTAGGTATTACTGACCGTATGCATTAATCGTGCAAGTACTAGCGCTCCACATAGTTCTAATCGCGCAAGTGAAATCGTCTTAGCCGGAGCGACCTTGGATTTAGCGCATAATAAATTAATTGTGGTTTTATCGGTATTCGGACAGTAAACATGTAAGTAAATAACACCTCCATATGCGCGTTCGCTTGCGTCTGAAAACCCGATAAGCGTTAATACACATTGGGGTTCGATTCCTAAAAAACGAGGAATTTTAATAGATTGCAGTAATGGCAATTCCTTTTCAAACTGTCGCCAAAGTGTGACAACTGTTTCAGGAGGAGTATCGTCCCAATTCAGGTTATACTCCCATAGAGATTTAATTATCAGCTTAGCCAATAATACAACTGGTGCGGCGAAACCCATCAAATCCCAAAGACGAGCAATCGTCGAGAGAATATTTCGTTTAGTACACGTTCTTTCGTCGGTGTGTACGACAAATACAAAATGATCAGAAGCGGGTATCCAATGAAGCCCTAGTATTTTTAGGTTTTCATCGGGATTAAATTCCACATGTTCCTTAACACGACGAGCTGTAGGAATCGTGGATAAAAACTTTGGAGAATTAGAAGAGAATTTTACAAGGTCGAATCCTCCGGCAGCGAATAACTGAATTAATTCCGTCGACAACTCGGTAGCTTCCTGGACTGAGGAGCAACTGGTGACGAAATCATCCATGTAGAATGAGCCATTTTCCACCAAGTTTGCCGCGAGTGGGAAACGAGGTTTTTCATGCGTTGCGAGTTGACGCAGTGAACGCATAGCCAAAAATGGGCTACAAGACATGCCGAAAGTGACGCGATTAAATTCGAACAATTGTAAAGGGTCACTATTGTTAAATCTATACAGCATGCGCTGATAACGACGGCATTCTTCTTGCACTACGATTTGTAGGTACATTTGTTTTATGTCAGCGGTTATAGCTATTGCGAACAATCTGAAATTGAGGATAATGCGAAACAAATCACCTTGTAAATTCTTTCCGGTATGTAGGATGTCATTAAGCGAATAACCCGAATCGGATTTCATACTCGCATCTAGCACCATGCGAATTTTAGTCGTAAGTTTATCTTCACGAACTACAATATGATGCGGTATAACGTAATGAGGTAAGTCAGAATTGTCGACCGGCGAAATGTACCCTTTCTGTAGGTATTCGCGTAATATTTTGTCATATTCTAACTTTATTGCGGGTTGAGATATCAAGCGGCGTTCGAGAGATCGAAACCTGCGTTCGGCGGCGGGTAACGATTCACCGAGAACAGAGGGACTGTTTCGAAACGGCAACGCGACGATATAACGACCTGCCGTGTCACGAGAGGTAGTGAGTTTAAAAATGTCCTCACACTCTTGTTCATCAGGCGTTAAAAACTTCTCATCTGGAATGTCTTCCAATTCGAAGAAGCGCGACAAGCAAAAATCATTATTTTGCGTGAACGTACAAAATGATTGCGTGGCGTTTATACTTGGGTTTTCAATCATCGTTGGGGCAGTACCCAAGATGAGATATCCCAAAGTGGTTTCAATAGCAAATGGCTGGCCGAGAGAACCTGATATTTTGTTTGCCTTTAGAATGCGAGCAAATATGTCACATCCTAAGATAATATCAATCTCACCGGGCGTACAGAATGTTGTGTCTGCTAAGGGCAAATTGTCAAGATACGACAAAGAGGAACGGTTAATGTTAACAGTAGGCAACTCACTGGTTATAGTTTCTACTACATATGGTTTAATCGTATACGACTGAGTGATGTCATAGCGGGAATGTAACTTTAAGCAAGTTACGCCATTTGTCACATTTCTTACGTCACCTATTCCCGTGACGTAAGTACTTGGAGATGACCGCACCGTAAGATTCAAGCGTGAACAGCATTTGCGCGTAATTATGTCCCTTTGGGAGCCGCTATCTATTAGAGCCCGTAACGTCTGTACCTGGCCCTTAGCGTCTCTGGTAGTGCAAACAGCCGTTCCTAAGAGTGCAGTAGTATTTGCACTAGGGCATGAATTTGTTACACATAGCGAAACCGGATTCAAAGAATTTAAGTTATCATTATCGGCATCTGCTTGTAACGCGGGAGATGGTATTGGGTCTGTTTGTGACTTTCGCCCATCAGTTTGTTTGAAATGCAATAAACTATGATGGTTGAGCGCGCATGTTTTGCATGTACTCTTTGATTTACAAGCTTTTGTGATGTGCCTAGTACTGAGGCAGTTCACACAAACTCGAATATTCGATGACTTAATAAAGTTAAATCGATCGCGTGGTTCTAGACTTGTGAATTTAGAACATTGGTATAAAGGGTGCGATCCCTTTTGACAACAAAAACAAATTTCGATGGAGTGATTATCGATTTTTTCGACATTAATAAATGCCTTTGCGGAATTAGTTTTTTGCGGTTTAGCGGTATAATTAATGTTTGAGCCAACGCGGCTCGAGGTCGGTTGCGTGAATTGCGCGCGGTTGAGAATTCGTTGCTGTTGTCTTACAAAGTCGATTAGTTCCGCGCTGGAAGGTAAATTTTCATTATTTTTAATAGAAGATTCGAAAGCCTTTACAGTCTCTATGTCAAGCCGTTTAAGACCCAGTTGTAGCAATATGAATTCTGCGAGGTCTTTTATTTTTAATTGCTTCAGCGCGGCGATGTTAGCGGAGTATGCATCTGCGAAATTCTCTAAAGAAGCGGGCGTGGCCGAGTTAACTGGAGGCAATTTCAGCAATCGGTCAAAGTATGATTCAGCAAGAACGCGTTGATCATTATACTTAGTACACAATGCGTCCCAAATAACTTGATAATTTGTACCAGTAGGCGTAATAGTTTTGCAAATATTTAATGCTTTTCCGGTTAATTTAGACATCAGATACTGCATCTTTTCAGCATTATCCAGAGAATCATTCAAATGTATAACCGAATTATATGTTTCATAGAAAAGAGGCCAATTATCTAATTTTCCGTCAAAGCACGCTATTTCCAAAGGCGGTAACTTAATTTGACGGCGAGGTTTCGCAACTGGATTGGACAGCATATTTGCTTCGGTATATTTAATAACCCCGAAGAGTTCTTCAAATGCATTTAATTGAGAGTATTCAGCAATTGCTTCCGGATTCAATTCCAGTTCGCAATCCACTTTTTCATCTAAAATTGTTATAAATTCAGAACGAATTTTTTCAACAGTAGTTGCGCCTGACAAAAAAGATTGGCGATTGCTAATGCTTTCCGAAGCTTTCCTTATCTTGTCATACACCGACTGTAAGCTTGCAAAGCTAGCTGATAGTTTAGCATTTAAACGTTTGAGACGTCTTTCGTCCCGAGACGACCCGGATGACGCGCTTGTAGCCATTTTATTTATTCCGGTTATATTTTACAAAATATGAGACGATAAACAACTAAAACTGCGGTTAAAATAATGTGTCTGTATTATTTATGCGGAATTAATTAATTAATATTTAATAAATATTTAATTAATTCACAGTGATAACCGCACGGGGTTAAATTGACTGGTGAGCTGTGAAAGGTTAACAGATGCGCCGTGCACTACGTCGGTAAATCATTAACAAATTATACATATTACGATCGTATTATTCTATTTGTAATGTAATCCAATAATATAAACAATACGAACATTAAGAAATAATCGTATTATTTATAAGGTAGGTAATGCGATTTGATTAGCAAGATATAATTACATGAGTTATCAGAAATAAATATCAAAGCAGTGTCTTGTATCTATTTATTCTAATAGCGGGTAAATATGTTATTTCCAACCATAATACGATAGGTATAAAGAAACAAAATTACTCATGTAGGTATATCAAACTGCGGGTATGCGGGTAATTATTTATATGCGGTATTGTAAAACGTATTCACACTCTGCCGGATTATTATCTACTAATATTATGGTTCAAAAATGTCCGGCTCGTTTGGATCAAGATGATTGAGATAGTGTGTAGAGTGGATTTGATATGTGCGAAGATTGACTGACGAAGGACCTTGAATTTTGTGTTACTGTTTACTGCTTGGAATGAGGAAAAAACATATGCTGCATATAAAGGAAAGGACTCACCGAAACAGGATAAAGAACTTGTAGGCTATAGTAAGGTATGTTGCGGCGCGGGCTGTTGATTGCAGACTGACGTGGTGAAGGTAGTTATAGGTGCGGATTTTGGGAACAAGGTAGGACAGGATTTGCAACAATATTAATACCAATCCCAAGCAGTAACAGTATGTATGTGTGCTATGTAGGTGTGTGTATGTGTGGGTATATGTATTGGCGTAACCACTTCACATAATATTAAAACGACAAATGTTTTATAAAAATTACGGGACCAATTTCTGACCAATTTTCCGAGCTAAAATTTTACTATTTCCAATTTTTTCAGAAATTTTTTTTAAAAAGATAATTGTCTAAAAAATTTCCGAACCTCTTTTCCGTCCAATTATACTAGAAGAATTTTTTCAAAAAACAAAATTTCCCCACAAACTGCGAAAAGCAAAATAAAAAAGATAAACGTCTTACCAAACAAAATGTTTTCCAAAGTCAAATATAAAAATTGATAAGAAAAAATTTAACTTATGAACCGAAATTCCTGTCATGGTTTTTTTTTAATCCCGGTTACTTTGCTGCCACTGGATCGCCCAATATTATTTTACCAAGGAACTGCTAATTTGGAATCAGTTCCTTTTGGCTTTTGTAAAATTAGAAAATTTATATTAGAATAGGTAAACTATGTGATGAGTAAATTTTTGCACACATTCTAATCATTGCTATTGTACATTAGCGATGTGTCGGTTCAGGTGGAATGGGCTCGTGTGATCGGGTCCTTTGCGGGAAGCGGTTCCTACTCCTACTCCTTTTTCTAATCGAATAACCAAGAGAAACCAGTCCCGGAACTTCGTTCTAACCTAACCTTACTCCCGATCGGGTGCGATGGATGACGGGTCCAAGCCCGCGTACGGGTTTTGTCCGGCTCTGGAGCTCTGAGTTCTTGTGCGGGTTCTACGAGTAGGTCCTGGCTCCGAGTTCTTTGAACATCCCGGCTCGGTGTCCCGCAACAACACCCAATGCTCAGGACGTGCTCCTAGAACTCGAGTACTTTTAAAAGGAAGCACGTCTCGGAGGCCTCCCACAAAATGCAGAACTTACCCATCTCTATTGTACATAGAAAGGGCCAAAACTCTACTATCAGGAAACCTTACTAAATTGGGTGAAGCCCATCAAAAAGCCGCCTGCAGGACCTAGCAGCAAAAAACCCACAGTAGCATGTTTATTTATGGATTCACTACTGTTAAACGTAACTAACTATTTTAGTTTTTTTCATTTTTCAGCTCATGCAGAACGTCAGGCTGTGAACACAACAATTCAAGGATCCGCAGCGGATATTTTAAAGTCTGCCATGATATTGATTCATAAGACATTGGAGGAATCATTTCAGAAGCCGCATAATATTAAACTTGTTCTTCTATTGCATGATGAGTTGATGTTTGAAGTGCCTAATGAAAAAGTGGACTGTTTTAAGGTTCTTTTGAGAGATTGTATGGAAAATACAGTTTCTTTATCTGTGCCTTTGCCAGTCAAACTTAAAATAGGAACTTTATGGGGAGATTTAAAAGAAATATGTTAATGATGGAGATTTTCATCTAACAGTGTTACCCTTTAATTAACTGTCATTCCCATTGTTATTACTAAGGACCGGATTATATGCAACAAAAACAGCCCAAAATATGCAATAAAAATAGCTAAAATATGCACGAAAATCCATAAAAAGGGCCGGAATGTGCAACATGAAACAATACAGGAAGTCGTATTTTTAAATATTTATTTTTATTTTAGTATGCTATTAGTTCTCAAGGATAACAATCGTGTTTTCGAAAATACCAATTACAAAATGTTTTTAACAGTGAAATTTACAATTTACCTTTAAAAACGTATATGACTAAGTACTGTTCTAAATGTTCTCTAGACAAATTGTGTCTACGATCGCTTAATATATTTTTGTAAGAGGAAAGGAGCGTTCTTCTTCTACTGATGTGACTAGACAGAATTTAAATTTGGGTGCAATTTTTTAACTTATTGTGCCGGGCAAAATTTCACCTGCCCCGTTGATGAAGCTATCAATTTGGCACAAGGGTTCAAACCCTGGGTTATTGTTCAATAAGTTTTCAAACTTTTCTTTGAGTTAACTCGGGAATAGCTTTGACAACGAGAAATTCATAAGGCGAATTTTCTTCATATCCTGAATAGATTTATTCAACGCCAATCCATGAGTTTCAAGTTTTTTTATACTTGCAGAAATGTAGGCAAAATGAGTGCTAATCATAGCTAGTTTTTTTTTTAATACTAGCATCGTCAAACGCTTCTTTGCACTGGAAAACTGCCAAAGCCCACTATCGAAGTCATTGATAATACCCTTGATGTCACTGTGTGAGGCATCTGAACGATGAACGAGATGGAGCATAAATATGCAAGATCTCAAATTTTTTGCTAAAATATGCAACTACCGCTGAAAAAGGTCTAAATATACAATGCATATGCAAATATGAATTTGCATATAATCCGGTCTCTAGTTATTACGTATTAGTATTATTGGCTGTGAAAATTTGCCTACCTAAATATATAAAATGATTTTTGATTGTTTTTATTTATTTTTTATTGTTTTTATTTCTTGCTAGAGCAATCCCGATGAGTTAGAGAACTCATTTTAGGATCGGAGGAACATACAATTCATGGGTGGGAGGAAGTAGTTACAGTTTTCACATAGGAATTTAGATATTAAAAATATAAGTTTCACATACAATATAAATATGTAGACGAAAAATAAAAGACAGGTTTAGTAGAACATACAACAATATTTTAAACCCCTATTCTACATGACATGAATTTGGTTTTGTTAGATTGTATTTCATAATAATGATTTAGTTGTACTTACGTTATTTACCATACCTATTAATATATTTTAGTAATATTCTAAAATCAATTAATAAGAAATGTATTTTTCTTAGTATTGTATAGTGAAATTTTAAATGATGAACTTATTGATTTTTTATTGATTTTAACAAAAAATGAACTTATTTTCTCTGTAATTATTATTCATGTAGCCGCCTATATTTTAATGAATTAATACATATTTTTATAAATGGAAGACTTTTTATTATTATTCAATTTTAGTTTTTCAAAAATATGTGACCTTGCATTTAGGGATGGATTCATACGTCCTATGATTGACCCCCAGATTCCTACCAACCCCTCATACCTTTTTCCTTACCAGAACTTTCTCTTCTTCCTTTCCTTAAAAATACCTTCCATTAAAGCATCCCCAAAGATGACATTTCCTGCATGGAGAAAATTTAATGTAAAAAAATGACTTGTTTAAAAATTTTGTGTTATTCTTCTGACTAGTCATTTATAATAGTTATTATAAAAGTATTTAATTATGTTAAAATTAATATTTACGAAGAAAATATCATAAACAAATCATTAAATACTAATTTTGCAATTGTGAAATTTTATTATAAATTTATTGCATATTGTTCCCTAATCGCTTGAATAAATAATAATAATAATATTTTTTTGCAAACCTATAAACAGTACCTTCTTGTATACTCGATTTTCGCTTCCCTAATAATTCATGTAAGTAATCATAATCATTTTTTTAGTCACTTAAATTCTCTCAGTGGATCCTAGTGATTTATTTTTATATGAATTTCGCTAAGCTCATAATAAAGTGAATTGATTACTGTTTTCCACCGCATTAATTCAAAATGACACAAATGGAGGCATTGTAGTAAAAAAAGGAGGGGGAATTTTCCGATTTGCGCGCGCATCTCTCCCTGACAGCGCGCCATTGGGGCCCATTACACGTACACTTCCGTCCGCGCTCCTCGACCCCCTGGCTAAAAATGGCCCCGGGAATCACCGCGTCTGCCTGCCTGCCGGCCTCGCCGAGCCGTTTATTTACCGATATTTCTTCACTAGCACTAAGAGGAAACGCAGTCCCGGAGAAATTTTAATAAAAGGTACAGGGTTTTCCAATAAGACCTGTTATTTTGAATAGTCCGCTATTTCGGTAGATGTCACTTTTGAAGCTGTCACTTTTGACATTTTTTGACATTTGACAAGTAGAAACTACGCCATTAATAAAAATGGAACGATACACGCTTCAACAACGCATTGAAATTATTAAAATTCACTATAAAAATGGTGAATATTTGGCAGAGACGGTTCGTACAACTCGAACCTTTTTGGGTCGTCGTGAAGCACCTTGTCGGACCGCAATAGAGAAATTGGTGGAAAAATTCGAGCTGTTGGGACAACTTAGTGATGTGAAGAATAAAACCCGTGCACGTCGCTCAAGAACAGCCGAGAATATTGCTGCTGTAGTCGAAAGTGTTGAAGAAAACCCAGGTTTGTCCATTCCTCGTCGTTCTTTGGAATTAGGCATTCCACAAACGTCATTACACCGTATTTTGCATAAAGATTTGGGTTTTAAGGCTTATAAAGTTCAGTTAACACAAGAACTCAAGCCGGCCGATCATCAACAACGTCATGTCTTTGCTGATTTGGTCCTCAAAATATTGGGATATCAAAATAACACCTCGTATTGGAAAACCCTATATTTTACCAAACTGTTGCTACCACTGTTGCTTTTACACCCCCAAATGCTGAGCGAAAGGGACAACTGTACATCAAGCTGATGATACCTAAATAAAATCGTGGTTTTTTTCAATTCAATTTTTCAATTTCAGTGCCGGCAACCCGGGCGTTTATTTATTATTAGTTATGTACAACAGTTTTTTTTCCTTACCCTCCTCACTAGACAGAGTCTGTTCTGAGGCTGGTAACTAACAATTTTTAATTACATAAAAACAAGTGGTAAAAAAAAATAAAAAAAGAAACATATATATTATAGTAAAAATAATAATAATAAAATAAGAGGAAATCAGAATTTAAAAACAGAGTAGAATAAAAGAAAATATATGATATTAGATATTAAGAATATTACTTATCTCTCTTCTTTCTTTGACATTCAACCAGTTTAAAAATCTTTTGAAAACCCAATTCAAATTATTAGATGCGACGTAGGTCTTTGTTTGGGCTACAAACTTATTGAATGTATATGGTGCCAAGTAAGATTCATGTTTTTTTGCAAAATTTGATTTGATATGTGGTACTTGTAATTGATTGTGTGTGTTTGCTCTTGTGTTTTGCGAGTGAGTTATGAAGTGTGGTGATATTTTTATGCAGTTTTTGTAGATGATCTTCTTTATGTATAGTTTATTTATGTCTAATAGGTTATTGTTGATCATTAGCTGTTCTGTCGGATGTTGATAAGGCTTTCTAAACATAATTCTGATTATTGTTTTATGATTAATTTTAAGTGATTTGAGGTGAGTCTCTGCTGCTGCACCCCATACTGAAATACCATACATTAGAATACTTTGGCAGAGTGCATAATATATATTTTTTAGCTGAGGTAGTGACATAATATTTCGAATTGTTTTGAAGATGTAAGAGAGTTTCCGTATTTTTTTTGTAATTAGGTTAATTTGGAGATCCCATTTTAAGTTATTGTCAACAGTTAAACCGAGATATTTAATATTTTGCGCATAATCAATTTTGTGACAAACACAGCGTGAGTTAGTTAACGAGGTAACTGTGCAGGGGTGAAGATGTAGTTGTGGGCGACTATCTGGCTGACCAGCTAATGTTTTACTGAAAGTTAAGTATTTTGTTTTAGAAATATTTAGTGTCAGTAGATTATTTATTAGCCAGTTATTTACTTCAGTCATCCCTGCTTCCGTGTTTTTGAAGACGTTTTCCCATGATTGGGCTTTGAATAAGATTACAGTGTCATCTGCATAACTGCTTACTTTGTACTCTATGTTCCCTAGGCTTATCTCCGTTAGACTGTTAATGTAGATGAGAAACAGTATGGGACCTAAGACGCTGCCTTGGGGTACTCCATACCTGGTGCCTACTTTGTCACTTTCTTGATTATTGATTTTTACAATTTGTTGTCTATTTTCAATGTAGCTGATGAACCATTTTAGTGGTGGACCTGTTATGCCAATGTTTTTGAGTTTTTGTTGGAGTAATTTGTGTGAGATGGTGTCGAAAGCTTTTGCTAGGTCTAAGAACACTCCTAACACCTTTGAACCGCCATCTAGGTTTTTCACTATGTAGGTGGTTAGTTCCGATAAGGCGTCTTCTGTTCCCATTTTCGCTCGAAACCCGAATTGACGGGTGGAGATCAGTTTGTGTTTGTCAAGGTATGCGAGCAGTCTTTTTTTCATAGTTTTTTCTAGTAGTTTCGATAGCGAATTTAGGAGAGTGATTGGTCTGTAATTTAAGATCAGCGTTTTGTCTCCCGATTTATGTATTGGAGTAATACAACCTATTTTTAGATGATCGGGGACAAAGCCGAGGTTGAAACTTTGGTTGAAAATATGTTGAAGTGGTATAAGTATATGTTCTCGGAGACTAATCAGTATATGATTGGAGAGGTTATCTGGGCCCACAGCGCAATTTGGTTTGAGAGAAATAATTAAATCCGAAATTTCCTTTGTACTTATTTTGTGAGCATAAAACGAATGATTTGGTTGCATGGTAGAGGATAGTTTGGTTAAAGAGTCTTCTGTTGTGCCGTTTTTTAAAAGAATTTTTTCAGCCAAGTTAGATCCAACTTTTGCAAATTGGGAGTTAATAAAATTAGCTATTTTACCAGGTTCATTTTTTGTAAGGGTTTTGTTTCCATTTATTAACAGTGCTTTGATCTTCGAGTCTTTTTTCGTATTGGAGAAAGTAATATCTTTGACGATTTTCCAGATTTTTTTGGGATCATTTTTGGCGGATTTTATTTCTTTTTTGTAGTACTTGTATTTGGCTTGTTTGATTAATTTATTACAAAGGTTTCTGTATGGCAGGTAATTATTTTTTAGTTTGTCATCATATGGGTTTTTGCGTACTTGCATGTGCATTGTGTCTCTTTTATGAATGCTGTTTACTAATCCTTTCGTGATCCAGGGTGTTATTTTTTTTTCTTTATGTGAGTAGTTTATCGGGGTATTTTTTGTTGTATATTTAGCAATATAGGTTCCAACTGTGGTCATAAATGTGTCCAGCGCGTTGTTTGGATCGGGTTCATTTAGTACACTTGACCAAGATTCATTATGTATGTCCTCTATTAGGGATTTAAAATTGATTTTGTCTTGTACGGGGTTGTTTTTTTCATCTTTTTGTTTCTTGTTAAGATGTATGCTTAGTGTAGTAGTGAAATGATCTGTGACCGTTGTTCGAATTATTGATGATGATGTTTTTTTCCTAGTTTTAACAAATATATGGTCAATACAGGATTCAGAGTTTGACGTAATTCTTGTTGGTGAGTTGATTGTCGAATTTAATCCATAGTGAGTAAGTAGACTTAAGTATTCTGTGGTTATTTTGTATCCCCCATTTTTCTCCTCCAAAACTGGACCGATTCTGAAGATTTTTTTTACCAACTGTATTAAAAAGAAATAAAAAGCTGTCCAGTTTGTACACTGAACGTCTGTTTTCGCTTTTAAACTAGGCAATTAACATTTGCATTAGCGTTAAGCCATAATGAAAATTACACTGAAAGTTCCTGTAAGAACTAGCATTGACGAAATCTTCAAAAATCTTAACATCATGTCAATTAAACAACTATATTCTAAAACTATACTCATTTACATTCATAAGTACAAAAACCAAGAAATAATAACAACTAATACGTAGGTACATTAGAAACACTAGATCTCATGGTCAAAAACATATCCAACAAGTAACTACTAACACAACATTTGGGCAAAAAAGCTTCTTGTATTATGGTATTAAATTTTACAATAAAATACCACTCTTACTTAAAAACCTCGACAGTATAACATTTAAATCTCAAATAAAAAGCTGGATACTAAATATAGGTAGAACAGAAATAAAAAATATACTTACTGATATCAAATACAGACTAAAACCGAATCTACTGAACTGAATTATAAAAAAAACACTATTTTATTTAATTTATAATTATTTAAAAAAAATACTACATGATACCTATATGTTTATAACTAATTCATATTAATTTCTTATAATTAAATTATAATATGTAAATGAAATCCTCAGTACGGGAAATCCAAGGGAGGATATCATTATCTCTAGATGTTTGTAAAGAAAGGAAGACAATAAATCATTATTATTATTATTATTATTTAAATCCAGAGAGGAAATTGGGGAATACGTTTGCATGGAAAACACGCCGCCCGGTTAATAATTATTTTAGAAACGCGCAAAGCGAATTGTTAAGTTGGTGTTTAGATTTGGAAGGGATTTTTGCCAACAAATCCCGGTTCGCGTAGAAAAATTCAAAAATACGGAAAACAATCGTACATAGCTTTTTCTGAAAATGATGACATTTTACAAAAAAAAAACACACTGGTCATATTTATACTTGTCAAGCTTTTGTTTTTCTTGGTATAATTTATTTATTCAATATAAATATTTATTTTAACGGTAGATATATACATTTTTGGGTTTTGATTTTTCATAAACAAAGTGGATGCGGCACTGCTGAATAAAATCAGCAGGCAATAAGCCATAAAAAAAACAAAACAAAGACATATCTAATGCGCGGCGCCCGCTCAAACTCCCACGTCCGTTCTCGGTCAGTGGTTTTACGCTCATTTGAACATGTCTGAACTGTTTCGGTCGGTGCGACATTTTTGTTCGATATCGAACCAACGCGCAACGGCTCAATGCAAAAAAGATTCTTGGTCCGTAATTATTCTTGTTTATGATTCGGTCGAGCATATCTCAACTTGTAGACAGTAGACAACGCATCGAACATGATAGTCGCCCATCTTGAATCTGATGCGCTTGTTATCCTTGTCAACACGGCTGAATAACCGTGTTTGATCTCCAATAAACAATCTGCAAGTGATCCTCGCGATTCTATTGAACATTTTATTAATTTATGTCGCGGAGAAATATAATACTTATTGAAAAACGATGTCAGCTGATTCGAAATTTGACCATAAATAAACCACTCACATTTGACCATAGACACTTGAGCCGACTCAGCCGACTGAGCGGCATCATGTGCCGAGCTGCTCGACACGAAACACGCACAGCTCGAGCGTATGGAGATGGGTGGTTTGGTATATTTATGGTGTGGATACAAAAGACGAGCCTAGTTACAAGTCAACATGTTCGATCAAGCCAAACCAAAACAAAAACATGTTCGAGCCAAAGGCTTACCAGGCTGATTCGAACTGGCGGGTGAACTGGCCGTTCGGACTGCGGGTCGATTGCTATTGCACGAACGTTTCGCCCCACGGCCCCACGTTACGGACCCTCAGCGTGGCCGAAGTATACGTGTAATGGCCGCTAATGTCAAAGAGCTTCCCCCGCCGGCCGCTAGATGGGGGATGTTAGAGAATTAATACATCGGAGGTAAATTATACAACGTGAACATTTCACGTTCACCCTGGAAATTCCTCTCCCCCTCGCAGCGCCCGCAGCGGGAAATCAATACAAAGACATGTTTAGGGGTGGTTTGACGTTCCTTTCGTGAAAATTCATAATACGGTTAAATTCTAAGCAATAGATTTCACTTCAGACGCTAGACTATGTGACTAATTCGCCGTCGTTAATATTGCTTTTAAGCCTACCACCAACATTTTTAAAAGGTGCTTTCAAATTACAATGAAAACGGACATGTTTTTATGATATTTTATGTTGTAAACTTTATTTAATTTTATTATATCCCCTTGTTATACGGTAATAATATTAAACATGCAAGTGTAAAGATGTGTTGTCGCGAGTGTGTTATTTCGGCTTTATTTGCTACAGTTTACGACTGTAGTTAAGAATTTAACTAATAATTTGGTGGATAAATATTCAACATGCATCTACATTTTGAACAGAATACGAGTGCAAAGTGTGATTGCTCCATACTATCACTGTCATGGATGGGCAAGGTGCCAGACGAATTACCGGAGGTTTGTTTTTCTTTCACAATTATCATTACCTATACATTATATTTTGGTATTAGCACATGTGTTGGATAATGGTTTGTATTTACAGAATTCCCGAAAACTTCGCTCTTATTAGTCCCCACGAATATTTTATTGAATTAAATTGTGTTCCTTACCTACATCATAGTCAAGTTTCATGATATAGCGAATAGTTTTCATTTCGTTAAGTGTAGGTAGGTAGGTACCTAAATATTTTACATTGGGTTGAATGTTTACGTTTTTTTTTGCTCTATTTTAATGAAAATGTTAATTTTTTGTTATAGGAATGTTTATTTTGTGTTTATTTCGCCTGCTCCGTTCTCTTGAAAATACCATTTTAAACCATCAAGCCTGTTTTTATAATTATATCAACGCTGTCCTCAGATTGCATTAATTTATTCGTGTTACTGTCTAATTAGAAAAAAAATCGAGAAAATCTTTTAGAATTCACATTTTTTTTTATCTATGTTGTAGTTAGCACGCACTATGTTTGTAAGGGTCGGTATTTCAGTAATTTTTACTAGTGGTGTCAGTCGTCTAATTTTGTCAGGACTCTTACCAGAGAGCAGTTTTCATAGAAACAAGTCCGTCAGAGGCCGGGGCGACAAAGCTGAATGATCCCCCCTAGTTTAAGAAGTTGATGTAATTTTACAAGCTTTTTTATTCAGTTCACACGGGCCCCTGGTCTTGGAGGGGCCCCAAACGCCTCCATGTTCCTTTGATTAAGTCCTAAACAAGGCTTTAAGGCAGCGATACTCAACCTTTTTTCTCTTCTTTATGTCTTTTCCGCTTTCCCTCTCCCTAATCCCCTCTCCCGCTTCCCCCGTCCTGATTTCCCCTCCCGCCTCCCGCATTCCACACATTCAGTCCCTGTACATGTACAGTTTTCAAACAGCTCGCGTGCCACCTATTGCAATGTTTTTTTACAAATTTCATAATGCCAAAGCTCACCAGTATATATATTTAGAAACCTTCGTTGATGCGCTCACAACAACTCACCAAAGTTTCATCGCAATCGGATGAACGGTTTAGCAATGCGTAATTTCATGATGCCAGAGCTCACTGTTGTATACAGAAACCATCGCGGGCAAGCACACATCAAATTCCCAAAGTTTCATCGCAATGGGATGAATGGTTTAGCAATGCATAATTTCATGATGCCAGAGCTCATTATTGTATACAGAAACCATCGCAAGCATGCACACATCAAATCTCCAAAGTTTCATCGCAATCGGATGAATGGTTTAGCAACGCACAACATCTCATATAATTTTTTTTTTTTTTTACAGTGAATACCGCACAAGAATCTCAACTGCTCCCGTCTGGAGCCAGTGAGACTATGGCATCCCCAATTGGGGTATGTTGTGAGGCTGAAGGTAGTGGGGAGGGGAAGGAAGTGAAGTACCTGGCTATTCAGATCTGGTCATCAAACACGGCTAAAGCCATTTTCAAGCAACGTTTCAATTCTGAATGGTGGTTCGAACCCGCGACCCTTGGATTGTGAGTCAAGAAATAAAATAAATAGACAAAAGCAAACACATTTTGATTTTTGTACATGGCAACCTATTTTTGTGTCATTGAAAGAGTTGATTGGTGTATAAATTGAAGAGAATTGGAGACATTATGCTTCCACCTTGTCTTCACCACTTTTTAAATAAAATGGGTTGGAAAACTCACCAGACTATTTTACCACATTTTCTTGCCGCTTGCCAAAGATATTCAAATACAAAGAGATATGCTATGATGTCCGCGCAACTGTCGCCGAACTAAGGCCTAATGCGCGTAGTTTGCATACAAAAAGAATTTGTTCATTTTATTAATTTGTTCATTTTATTAATTTGTTCATACAAACATACAAACCCCGAAACAAACATTTTTTGATTTTAGATAAACTCATATTTATTTTTACAAATTTCATGACGCCAGAGATTACAATCATAAATAGCCTATAACCTTCGCGGGTGTGCGCAAAGTTCAAAGCTCAGAGCTCAAAGCTCAAAACTCAAAGCAAAAGTTCAAAGCTCAAAGCTCATAACTCAAAGCTCACAGCGCAAAGCTCAAAGTTCAAAGCTCAAAGCTTAATGCTGAAAGCGCAAAGCTTAAAGCTCAAAGCTTAGATATTAAATACACATTAAACATACACGTTAAATACATTTTCATTTTTACAAATTTCATAACGCCAGAGCTTAACATCATATATAGCCTATAACCTTCGCGGGTGTGCGCACAACAAATCACCCAAGTTTCATCGCAATCGGATGAACTGTATGGCAGGGCATAACATACGAACAAACAAACAAACAGACAAACAAACAAACAAACAAATAAACAAACAAATATAGATCTTTATATATAAGAAGATAATTTATGCGGTGGTTTCTAGAAGTGTTTTTTTGTGAATAAATCTAGCGTGTGCAAATAGCAACACTCTTACACATCTGCCCTGATGACGACAATGTAACGCTGTCCGAAACGTTGGCTAAAGAAGGAAGTAGCGCAACACGGCACAACACAAATAACGAAAATTCTTTTGGCCGTGAAAATCTAAAAAACGTATCTCACTCTTAGGTATACCAGATCATGTGAACCATAATGACAATCCTTTTCGGGTGTCACTATCTGTGCGTCAAAGTAGAAACGAATCTCAAGATATACGAAATTTAGAAATTTTAAAAAAATCAAGTTCCTGATAATAAAGTGTTAGGGCCGCACACAAAAGCTCGGCGGGCCGCAGGTTGAGTATGGTTGCTTTAAGGCATCAGGATCCTGTTAAAAAAAATTGTCTTATTTTTTTATTTAATTTTCTGAAAGATGCACTTGTTAAGAATGCTTTCACCAAACGTTTTAAAGAAATTCGAAAAATTGACGGAGATACAGCATTTTATGTGAAACCGTTTAAAACAGTTTGTATGTTGAATTATCCTTCAGCAAAACTTTGAATGTGTTTTTCTCGAAACTTTTTTAATACGTTTTCAACCCGGTTGACAACATAATAAATAAACTATACATCCGATTTGCATGCACCAAGTCTTAAACTGTTCGAAAATCTAGTTGTCTATGGCACCATGTAGGGGAATTTCCATATCTACAAAAAAATTGGCGGACCAGCGAATTTTATTATCGATTTTTTATGGAAAATTTTCATTGGTCATAAAAATAAAAATAGAAGGGGGCCTTTATAAAACAATCCCTGCATGGTGTCACAATCAGGGCTGGATTAAACATGTCGGGGCCCCTAGGCAATGCACGTCTCGGGGCCCCTTTAGCATACGGGCCCCTAGCCGATGCGTGGCCCTTAGGCAGTGGCCTACACTGCCTTATGGACAATACGGCCCTGCCAGGGCCGGATTAAACATGGCGGGGCACCTAGGCAATTCACGTCTCGGGGCCCTATGCGGGCCCCCTAGGGTAAAAATAAAAATAATAAAACATGGTGGACCGGCGAATTTCATTTTCGATTTTTTATGTATAATTTTCATCGTTCATAAAACAAGAAAATAGAAGGGGGCCCCTTTATAAAAAAAATCCTGCGTGTTGTCATAGTGACACCTCCGAAAGGTCAATAAAAGCTATGAAAAAATAATTTTAAAATAGCCGGTAACCCTAACCTAACTTACCTATTTAATATATATTATATATATATATTAAAATATATATATATCATCACATTTTCAGATATATTCTGTTGCTATTATTTTTGTTGATTTTTGTTGATGTTCTGTTTCTATATTTATATGTAATTTTCTTATTTATTGTACAATATTTTGTAATATTTTGCAGTATTTTTGAAAATATTCTTTTTCCTTTTTTGTAACTATACATATTATTATCTATATATATAATTACATAGACTAGCTCCCCAGTTAGACCCGAGAATATTTCTCTACTAATTGGGTAACCAAAAAAAGTGATGTCTGATATGAAATGTAATATATTATTATTTATTGTGAATATTTACTTTTTCTAAATAAGAAAAATAAAAATCACTCTTAATGACTTTTATGAGGTGGTTCTGAGTTGGTTTCATTCTGAGTTGGCCGGTAACCAGTTTTTCTAATATGTTGTCAACCAGGTTGAAAAACGTAGTTTAGAGAAAAACGCGTTCAAAGGTTTGCTGTAGGATAATTCAACATACAAACTATAAAACGGTTTCACATATGAAATGCTGTATCTCCGTCAATTTTTACGAATTTCCTTAAAACATTTGGTAAGAGCATTAATAACAAATGCATCTTTCAGAAAATGAAATAAAAAATAAATAAATTAAAATATTTTTAGTGCCTTGGTGCCTTTTTTTTTTTACATTAACTCCACACAGGAGGTCCTGAGGAAAATAATTTCCCTCAGGGCCTATGTCATCTTTGAGGATGCTGTGTGGAGGGTCTTTTTGAGGAAAGGAAGGAGTTAACATGGGTCTTGAAGAGACTCATGGTGTAGGAGGGAGGAAACACAGAAGCCGGTAAATCGTTCCACAGCCGAGCTGTTGAACTCAAGAACGAATCGTAAAAACGACCCGTTCTCATATGACTAATATCAACCGTGTACAAATGTTGGGCGCGTGTTTTACGTCTTTCCCGACTATGCACCGGTGCCGAGGGGATCAATGACGCTAGTTCCTCGGAGCATCTTCCATTGTAATACCGGTAGAACAAGGACAGCATTCCCACCTGACGCCTATGCTCTAAAGATTGAAATCCGTCTGTTAAGATGGGAGAATCTATCAAACGGACCGCCCGTTTATGCACAGAGTCAAGGGTTTTTTTTAGGTATTTTGGAGCTCCAGACCAGAGGTGGCTACCAAATTCAACCGTGGGGCGCACTTGCAATTTGTACAGGGTTAGCAGTTGTGTACTATTAAAGTATCTGCGGCCCTGTACAGTACGCCCAATTTCTGAGAGGTTAACTTAACTCTGGTTTCGATGGAGCCCCCATACCTGAGCTGGTCACTTAGAGTTACACCAAGCATATCAATGGAGGTCCTGTTCGGAAGAATGCTTCCGTTGAAGGAGACTAGATTATCATTTCGATCCCTTTTAGACGTTATCAAACATGATTGGGTCTTTGAAACATTAAATTCGACGAGGTTATTCTTACCCCAAAACACTCTCGAGGTAACCGTCCATTCTTTGCTTCAAAGCCCTCCGAGCTATTGGGGTTTGTGTGCTCTTTGGAGTCTTGTCAAATAAAAAGCTAGCATGGACTGTACTGTCATCCGCGTAACAATCGTAATCGGTGCACATGACAAGAGGTCGTTGATGTGCAACAGAAACAAAGTCGGAGACAGAACCGATCCATGTGGGACGCCAGCATTTATCGAATGCGAGGAAAAGGTGAAACCTTCAGCAACCGCCTGAATCGACCTCCCCCTCAAAAAGTCGGCAATCCACGCACACAAGGATGCGGGAAGTCCGTAAGAACGCAATTTGTTGACAAGCGCTCGATGCCAAACCCGGTCAAAGGCCTTGGAAATATCCAGTCCAACCGTTTGAGTCCCACCGAAACGTTCCAGGCACCGCCCCCAAACAGGTGTCACATACGCGAGAAGATCACCGCACGAGCGGTTCCGCCGGAATCCGTATTGACGGTCGTTAATAATTTTGTTCTTCTCGAGGTATGTGAGCAGTTTGTCATTGAACACACATTCCATCACTTTTGACAGAACAGATGTGATGAGCCTTGGCCCTGTTAAGGATTTGATCAAGGGAGCATGGAGGATGGAGGCGTTTGTAGGCTCCCCAGGACCAGTGAATGAATATAAAAGCTTGTAAAATTACATCAACTTCTTAAACAAGGGGGGCTCAAACAGCGACTCCACATACTAATATCTACAGCCTGTATGTCGGACGAATATCTACAGCTCAAACTGATGACTAATATCTATGAGAACCAAAGTGAGGACGAATGTCTACAGCTCTAACTGCTGACAGATGTCTATGGAAAAGGTGATGTCGACGAATATCTACAGCACTGGCAGAGGTTGGATTTGCAATTATGTATAGCATATTGGCATCACGTAGTATTTTTTTATTTTTTTTTATTGTTTCAAGATACAATCCCGTTAAACCGCAATAAAGCAGTTTGTCAACAGGATGTTGATGTTCAATTACAATTAATTTAAACATACATACATATTATTATTACTATAACTATATTAGTTGTCATAATTAACACACATTAATTAATATAAACAATCTCTATTTAGTAACCATTGTTTTAGCATATATCTGAATCTATTTGTAGAGTCGCAATTTTTTATATTAATTGGTAACATGTTAAATATTTTTGGCACGTTAAATTCCAGGGTTCGCCGTCCGTAGTTATTATTATATTTTGGAACAAGCATTCCTTCATTCTTTGTGAACCTCGTATTATAGGTACTCATGTTCCACTCTCTTCTTATAATCAGACTCAAATACATGCTGAATCAATATTTTATACCATAATAAGGCCTGCACCGGTAATATTTTTAAATTCCGATACAACAATGAAATGTTTCGTCTCTGTGAAAAAATATTTTTTTGAACTAATAACTTAATCATAGAATTTTGTACTGATTGTAGGTGGTTTAAATTAGTTTTGCAAGAGTGTCCCCAAGTAGTTAATCCATATCGTAAAGTTGATTCTGCAAGTGTAAATAATTTTTTAAATATTCACCGGAACGAAACATTTCAGTTTGTACAGCCTACCCACTATCGCCCTCAGCCGTTTACAAATTTTGTTTATTTGTATATCCCATTTGAAAGTACAATCAACAGTCACTCCTAAATAAACATATTCATTTACAAGTTCAATACTATCGCACATACAGGGCTGCAAAATGTTTTGATGAATACATATAAAGTCATGAGGGCGTTTTCTGAAATGAAGCATGTGGAGATCGTATGTGCATCAATTTAGTTTTTTTTTTGTATTAATGATTAGACCTGCGTCATGTGACCATTTTATCAGGGACGTAAAGTCATGTTGCATACATTCAATCGCAATGGCTAATTGTTCATCAGATATGACAAGAGCAGTGTCGTCAGCATATACAAAATGTTTTACATATTTAAATAGTTTTTTCCATTATTGATACAAATATAATATATAGGGTTGGTCCCAAAATTGACCCCTGCGGGACTCCAGCACACATTTTTTTCCTCATACTCATTTTTTCTAATATTTTTACACAGATATGTCTATTAAATAAATAGTTTTTAAACAAATTAAGTAGGTTTCCTCTAATTCCAATTGCTTCTAAGATTTTTAATAATGTTTGTGGGTCAATTGTATCAAATGCTTTGGAGTTATCGATAAATAGTACTAAAACATGTCTTTTATTGTTTAATTCATTATTAATATAATTTGCGTTATATACCTATAACCTAACCTAACTTAACATAAATTAAGTTTTTTAAGCTGCATACGCAATATTGCGTTATGCCAATATGCTATACATAATTGCAAATCCAACCTCTGCCAGTGCTGTAGATACTCGTCCTCACTTTGGTTCTCATAGATATTAGTCAGCAGTTTGAGCTGTAGATATTCATCCTCACTTTGATTCTCATAGATATTAGTCCGATTTGTTCAGTTTTTGGAATTCCTCTAGATATCAGTAGACGCCTCCCAAACAGCTTTGCCGTCCCGGGCCTCTGGCGGACTTTTTTCTATAAAAACTGCAGATTGCTACGCAGCACCCGCTTGAAGCTGACGAAATTGACTGCTTTTAGCAGTCAATTTCGTGTACTTTTAAATAAGTGTACTTTTATTTTATTTTTATATGAATACCGCACAAGAGTCCCAACTGCTCCCGTCTGAAGCTAGTGAGACTATGGCATCCCCAATTGATGATTGGCTTTTGATTTTTCCCAAGTTCAGAACTAATGTGCCCATGGTGATGCCCCTGGGAATACTCACTAGGTTAATTTATTGCCCCGCAGGAAATATGGATATTTTCCACATGTCCTACAATGAATTTAAGCGTGAAGTATTTGTGTATCTACATATAAATTTTTTTGTCCCACATGTAAATGTATTTATTATGCTAAATATTTTTTTGTTTTTATTCTTTACCACTTTTGCAATGTACTGGTTTTTATACTATTTTTGTACTTAAATAAATAAAATAAAATAAATTAACAAAATAAAATTAGTAGGTAATATTATTATATCGTAGCTTTGTTTCTAAAATCATTGCATTGACATAATTCGACGGCCTCCGTGGTTGAGTGGTTACGATCCTTGGCTACGAATCCGGAGTTTCGGGTTCAAACCCTGCAACCCTGGCATGAACAAGTAAATTATATTATATTATAGTAAATTCTTTCACTAGAAATACCACTTTCATCGGAATCGAAACTTTGCATGAATTGGTTTTAGTTGTGTTTGGTGATCAGATCTGAAAAGCCATGTATTCCCCACCTCATTCCCATCCTCACTACTTTCACAACAACATACTCCAGTTGGGGATGATATAGTATCACTGCTTCCGAACGGTTGGGAGCACTTGGAGGACCCGCTATTATCATAATGAAAGATAGAGTATTTGTAGTGTTAAAACAAGTGGTGTGGAGTGTGGACCTATATTATTTCTGATAAGTTTGAAGTGTGTTCCACTGCTTGAGCGTTGAGCACCCCCTTCAAGTACTCTGTCTTAGTGGGCCAAGATGTGGCCAGAACTAAGATGAAGAGGATGGGAAGAAAGGAAAGATGAAGCTAGAACAGAGTGGTTTCATTTCATCATGTCTAAGACAGGGGCGGTCGGTGAGATTCTGAGCTAGGCAAGCGTCTCTGAAAATGGACGGAGGAAAGAGGGGAGTAAAAGGTTCCGCATGCTATTCTATTTTAGGCAGTATATAAATTCATGATGTCGACACTCTTCCGGTGGCGTTTTTTTCCATACAAACGTTTCCCCAATTTCCTCTCTGGATTTTGATAAGTACTACTTAAAATATTTTTTAATGTAATATTATCTACCGGCAGATCCAACAGACATCTGTCGGATCTGCCCTGATGATGGACACTGCAACGCTGTCCGAAACGTTGGATAAGGAAGGAGGTAGCGCAACACGGCATAACACCCCCAAAAATAAACCAATATTATTTTGACTGTGAAAATCTAAAAAACATATCTATCTACTACAAACTTAAACAACAAAAAAAAAGTTAAGTTAAAAAAAATAAAAAAAATATAGAAAACAATAATAAAAATTTACTCCCCCCCTCTTATACACAAGCTTAGCTTTTTATGGGGGGAGGACCCGGTACATCATTAAATTAAAGTAGGTATAGTTACATAATTATAAGATGAAATGCTAACATACCACCTACTCGTTTATATGTATTATGTAAAAATTACACAATGTATTAATTATTAAAACAATTACAATAACAACGGGTACCTACTAATAACGTTAAAAAATATGAATTTTGTATAAAATCGATCTCAATTTCCAAGAAATAATGTACCTAAGTGTTTGACGTAAACATAAAAAATCAACCGAAGTTAACCGAATCGGTAAAAACGAAATTGTTTTCCAATGACTAAATAAACCTCAAGAGAGATCTTGGCATACCAATTTAAAAAAATCCTTCAAACGCTTGTACAAAAAATTCGGTCAAGATGGAACCAATATTTATTATTTATCAAATAAACTGAATAATAACCAAGGAAACCGCCGCAATTTTTGAATAAAATGTGGACAGAATGTTCGGTACGTATTATTTGGATCGTTATACCAAGTCCTTTTCTTAGGTATTTCGTTTAGTGATTGGTTTTTTCCTATAACAGGTCCATCTATTTTAAATTTTCGATCTAGTTGAGTCGTCTCTTGGGTCGGCTATTAGAAAATTTCAAAGAAAAAAATGGTTTGATTGAGGATAGAACCACTCCCCACGGGCCGAATTCAAGAGCGCTAAAAATTGAGCCAATTTCAAATTGGATAGGACCGACATTTATTTTCACTAATTTGTTATTTACAATTTTAAATTAAGGTTTTTTGCTGGCGATAGTCGAACCGCCCCTGTCTCGGGGTAAGTTTATACTACAGATATAAAGTAGGTCTGCTCTAGATACTGGAATATGGAGTACTTCTCCGAGTAGGTAGATCTCACGGGGGAAGAGGGTGGATTAATCTGAGTTTTCTTCCTCCCTCTCTCCATTATTTCGTGCACCCTCTCATCTATGCTCCCCTGGCCATGGATGCATACAATGCACTACTCACCCTGGATAAGACAGGCTGTAGTTTTTCCATTATACCGCCAGCTTCGCGTGTTTTTTTTGTGACTAACGAGTAACGCGTTTTTCGCTCGTAAGAATTTGGCTTCATATTTTCCACAGATGTCATCGACGAACAGTAGATCTGCTCGGCTTTTAACCCCGAGATTGTGAGTGATAAAAATGTAATTTTATATATTACATAATTTACGGTGCTCCAGATTTTATGTCCGGGTTAAATCTTTCCCAAATGAAAGACTAAACCCTTCCACACACTTTTCCACAAATGATTATCTAGTAAATTCACGCAATGTAAGTGCACTATATAAGTATAATAAATACAAAACAGTACAAGAACAATACGTCAATCCACCAGAAACATAATGGGAAAATATTTCATCGACTCCAGATATTTTCAAATCAGAGGGTTCGGCTCTGATGAAATCCTAACTGGTCCGATAAATCCTACTAATCCCTCAATATAAATATTTAAAAAATTTTTCGTAATCCTACATGTATTTAAAATGACTGACTTTTGCATTTTTATATATAAATTCTTTGACAAATCTAATACGCCTAAATTTTGAATGAGAGAGCTAGGTATAATGCCAGTAGCCGAAATAACAAATGGTAATATTTTTATAGTCTGAGAATGCCAAATTCTTTTAATATGTATTTTAATATATTTTTATAAGTTATATTATTATTATCTATATATGTAATTACATAGACTAGCTCCCCAGTTAGACCCGAGAATATTTCTCTACTAATTGGGTAACCAAAAAAGTGATTTTTTTTAAATTTTACATTAACGCTACACAGGAGGCCTTGAGGAAAATAATTTCCCTCAGGGCCTATGTCATCTTTGTGGATGCTGTATGGAGGGTATTTTTGAGGAAAGGAAGGAGTGAACATGGGTCTTGAAAAGACCCATGTTGTAGGAGGGAGGAAAAGCAGAGGCCGGTAAATCAATCACAGCCGAGCTGTTGAACTCAAGAACGAGTCGTAAAAACGACCCGTTCTCAAGTGACTGATGTCAACAGTGTACAAATGTTGGGCACGTGTTTGGCGTGTTTCCCGACTATGCACCGGTGCCGAGGGGATCAATGACGCTAGTTCCTCGGAGCATCTTCCGGTATACCGGAGCATCTTACGGTAATACCGGTAGAACAAGGACAGCATTCCCACCTGACGCCTGTGCTCTAAAGGTTGCAATCCGTCTGTTAAGATAGGAGAATCTATCAAATGGACCGCCCGTTTCTGCACAGAGTCAAGGTTTTTTTTTAGGTATTTTGGAGCTCCAGACCAGAGGTGGCTACCAAATTCAACCGTGGGGCGCACTTGCGATTTGTACAGGGTTAGCAGTTGTGTACTATTAAAGTATATGCAGGCCCTGTACAGTACGCCCAATTTCTGAGAGGCTTACTTAACTCTGGTTTCGAT
The DNA here is from genome assembly GCA_917563855.2 of Limnephilus lunatus. NCBI lineage: Eukaryota > Metazoa > Arthropoda > Insecta > Trichoptera > Limnephilidae > Limnephilus > Limnephilus lunatus. The sequence goes on from OU830592.1 coordinate 80,034,979, forward strand.
GGAGCCCCCATACCTGAGCTGGTCACTTAGAGTTACACCAAGCATATCAATGGAGGTCCTGTTCGGAAGAATGCTTCCGTTGAAGGAGACTAAATTATCATTTCGATCCCATTTAGACATTATCAAACAGGATTGGGTCTTTGAAACATTAAATTCGACGAGGTTATTCTTACCCCAAGAGAAAACACTCTCGAGGTAACCGTCCATTCTTTGCTTCAAAGCCCTCCGAGCCATTGAGGTTTGTGTACTCTTTGGAGGCTTGTCAAACAAAAAGCTATCATGGATTGTACTGTCATCTGCGTAACAATGAATCGGTGCACATGACAAGAGGTCGTTGATGTGCAACAGAAACAAAGTCGGAGACAGAACCGATCCCTGTGGGACGCCAGCATTTATCGAATGCGAGGAAGAGGTGAAACCGTCAGCAACCGCCTGAATCGACCTCCCCATCAAAAAGTCGGCAATCCATGATGTCTGATATGAAATGTAATATATTATTATTTATTGTGAATATTTACTTTTTTCTAAATAAAAATTTCCCTCGATTTCCTGACAAATCTGTTATAATTTTGAAAATGGTTATTAAAATAATGTTCTGTTAAAATAATACATTAAATTATTCACACAATCAGTTTCGCAAAGCAAATTCGAGTTCCTTAGGAATTAGTAATTTTGTTAGTATATTTTTTTAATAATTCTTTAATTTTTCTGCTGGAAATTTATTTGTACCAAATTTAAAAATATTTGATAACAGAGTGATAATTACGTGTAAAACATATGAAACATTTCATTTTCAAATTTTGTGTCAATATTTTTTAAATAAAAAGCTGTACTGGTGTGGATGGGAGGAAGGTGTTATTTATTAAGAATATATTTTTATTTTGTTGTTTTTTAGGTAGTTTTAATCTTTATCTTCTTCTAATGTATAAAGTTCACTGTCTATGAGATGCTCCTCTGCCTATATACGAGTTCCTCCAAAAAGTGAACAAATTAGCCCGAGGGGTTAATATTATTTTAATTATTAGTTTTTGAGAATTTTTAAAGAAAGACAAACATTCCCGGGTTACGAATAACCCAACAATGCTTGAAAATCTCCTACTACCACCACAGTAAGCGGAAAATGTTGCTTGTGTAGTGATGGAGAACTTAGCCCGCCGAGGAATCGAACACGCGACACCCGGGTGGAACCCAAACGCGATGCCCACTCAGCCACTGACCGGTCATGCTGGAAAGCTTTCGTCTCCGTGTGCGGTGTGAGATTTGTGAGATTGTGAGGCAGCATCGTGCAGATTGGAAATGTTAGTTGAATTGGCATTTAGCAGAGTTTGATTACCAAATCTGAATAGCTTAGTACCTACCTACTTTCAAATCATCACATTTCTTTCCCCCTTTTTTTTTAATTGTGTTTATTTATACGGAAATCATATTTATATATTTTTTTTAAAGTTTTGACTGTCTAACTAGGGCGATTTTCTCATTTTGGTGTTGGCTTTCATTGAAACTCCATAATGCTAAATAGCCCATAGCACAATATACTTCGAGGAAATCGTAGCGATGAAACAGCGTGCTATAATAAAAGGTGATGCATGGCGTAGCAACAATCAACCAAATATCTAGTTTGTTTAATAATGGCGTCACTAGGAGACCGCTAAGCGAGAAAATGCTTGGCGTTTGCCAAGCAAAAAGGCTTTTACTGAACGGGAATTTCGCAATTCACGACAACTGGGACAAGACCTTTTGCTCATTTTTAATCATTCCCATCCTTGGGGTCGCAATTCCCAGTCCAATTTATACATTGTTTGCAGGCGTACCGCTGATGGCTTCTTTGCAGCCCTCCATTTATCATAAACGACGCATGTAACAGAAAGTTACGTTATAACGTATCTCTCAGTGGTAGAACCGTGGCTTTATACTTCTAAAACTAAGTAACCTCAACCACGGCGCACCGTTTTCCTGCAGGGCTTGGCAAATAAGATAGATCGCCACACACATCTATTTCAGCATCCACTCTTTTCTTAATTTACTCTTCTGTTATTCCGAATTTGACATGACTTCTACAATAATGTCACTAAAGTCTAGTTTTCTGGGCGAGAATGACGTCACAAGGCCGATCGACGAGCATTTCTGTACACATGTCTGCCGTCTGATCCGTCCACACGTATCTACAAAAGAGCTCCTTTGACATTATTATGCTCGGCTGGATATCTCCGTACTTGAATACTAGGCTTAATGGAAAAAAAACTCAAAGTGTTTTTTTATTACATTATCTCCAAAGAATTGGGGATGCTGTGTGGAGGGTCTTTTTAGGGAAGATATGGAGAGGAAGTTCTGGGAAGGAAAATGGTATGAGGGTTGGGTGGGAATCTGAGGGTCAATGTTTTCAGGAGTGACGAACACAAGAATCCATCCCTCCCACTGCGGTACGAGTCCGGCTGGAGAGGTCAAAAGGTCTTCTCAACTAGTCTCTCTCGATCCGGCTCGCCCTGCATGAGGTGAGCAAAAGCATCTGCCGCCAAGGCCTAGGCAAACCTCACCCTATGAAGCCGGGCACAGTTGATTTAATAAAAAAAATTCCTACATGATGTCAAAAGTTTCGCCAAGTTTTTCATCCGGGGAAAGATTGGTGCAAGTCTTAGTAGAAAAAGACAAAACAACTTGGCATCGAAATTTAGGTGACTGGTACGAATTGATCCGGGCAGTCTGCTAACTAAGTACAGGGTGAGGATTGCTCTGATGATAGCTAACCTTCGATAGAAGAGAACGCCAAAGAGAAGAAAAGAAAAGAGAAAAAGTATTTTATAGTTCTATGCTCCAGATAACTACCGTCTAAGGATCCAAAAGGGTTTCCTTACAGAGTTGTGTTGAAGCGTGTTTCGGTAGGTACACATTACCCTATCTTTAATTAACTAGGCATTACTTATTTAACTGAATATTTTGGCCCTTGTTAGCATCGACCAGCACGCACATTTACGTGTTAAAATGCAGCGCCATACATTGATGTTATTAGATGAGACATGAAGCGAAAAAAAGGTTCCACTTTTGTACGTCTAATTCATAGATTCTCAACCTTTTTTTGCCCACCGCCCACTTTGACAATACATTTTTTTCCAGCGCCCCCCAACAGCTTTTACATACCACCTCGAGGGTTTCTCTGGGTTTCCTGAAAGTCCATTTTTATTTTTTACATACAAGGTACCTAGTATGTAAAAAATAGTCGCGAATCTGAAACAGCTTTTGCCACGATTATATTTAAACGTGTAATTACACTGTAAGAAAGACTCCTATCATATTTCTGAGAAGAATATTTTTTCAATGAGAACAATTAAAACGCACACTTGATTATATAGAGAAGTATTTTTATTAACATTGAAAAGATATTGAATTTATAACTTGTCTAATGAGATGGTTGAATTTGATGCGTTTTAAGAAGTTTGTTTATATTAGGCTCGATTTTACTTAAAAACAAATTTAAGTCACCGCGTTCAGTAATACGGAGCCTATTTTTCTTTTTGGTTACCAACGTTGCTACAGCACTGAATTCACGTTAAGCTAAATAGGACGATGGGAATGCTATTAAAAATCTTTGAACTATCGACCATAATCCAGGGTACAGTTGCGAAATCGGCTTCTGCAGCCAAAACTCTTAGTAGCCATTCTTAAATTTAATTTTTAATTCCTCATTTGTCGTCAGTTCTATTAGTTCTTCTTCTAACTGGGATGAACCTGCTGTGTTAACATTTGAAAACGGATCCAAAACCCAGTCTGGTATGTCTATATTTAAAATATCCTGGAATCATTCCTTGAAATCACTGTGGAGGTTTTCTAAGTGTTGACAGTAAACAAACAAGTCATCGATCTTGAATGATACTGCTGATAAATTTGGGAAGTTATTAAATTCCCAAATTCCCGTCTGCCAATATTTCTTTTGTATAATAGTATTTTAGATATAAAAGCATCAACGCAATTATTTGTATTAATCAAATTTAAGTCGTCGCCTTGAAGTTGGAGATTGACATCATTAAACAATTTATACAGGTCTGTCAAGTACGCAATATCGTTCTTCGATGAGGTGAGGTTGTCGCGCAATTCTGTATCTTTGTTTCCTAGGAACTCTATCACAGACTCAAACAGATTGTAAAATCAAGTCAAACAAGAACCTTTTGACAGCCAGCGCACCTCTGTGTGAAGCAGCAATCGATTTAAATCTTCATCATTGGCAATGCAAAGTTGACTAAATAATCTGTCATTCAATGAGTTACTTCTGATTTTATTAACTGCTCTGATAACATATTGCAGTGATGTATGGAGGCGTTCACTCAGATTTTTCGCAACCAAATGTTCGCGATGAATTACGCAATGCACACAGCAAGCAAGTCAGGAACTTTATTTTTTAAGCACGCTATGAAGCCTTTGTGACGCCCTGTCATAGCTAGGGCGCCATCCGTAGCAGCTGACCAAATATTATTAAAAGAAATTTTATTTTCATCGCAAAACCTTTCCAGTGTATTAAATATGGTTTCTCCTTTCGTATGTGTAACAAACAATAAAATAGTACTCGACATATTTTCTCATCTTTGATGAATCTCACGTATGACAATAACAATGCTTCATCGGTTTGTAAAGTGGACTCATCCAGCTGAATTGAAAATCGACAAGACTGCAGATGATTGAACAATGATTCTTCAATGTTTTCAGCCATTTCATCAATTCGTCTTTGCACAGAACTATTGCTCAAAGAAATTTTTCGGATAATATCTGCAGCTGGTTTACGGAGCTCATCGGTTATTACTTCTTTTACTGCTGGTAAAATTAAATCTTCCCCAATAGTATGTGGTTTGCCTGTTTTAGCAATTAACAATGAGATATTGTACGAAGCTCGAAGTCCATCATCGTCATGCTTATAATCTGTTGAAAATTGTTTTGATGTAGTTGGCTGAATTTTGTACTTCTTTTTCATGTCTTGAAAAAAGGTCACATTTTTGTCTTTCTTATGGATCGAGTATAATAATCATAATCCGGGTGGATTTTATTAAAATGATCTTAAAGCCTAGAAGGCTTCATCGCTTCATTTGAAAATGTTTTTAGACAAATAAGGCACATTGGCGATGATGTATCTGTGGGATTTTTGATAAATCCGTATTTAATATACTCCACACTCTATTGCCGCATCTCCTTTTTTACTTTCGACAATATTAAAGTTTACTTTGCTTTATTAGTAATTAGAGTGTTTTGTTTGTCTTTTTTAGACCAATTTTTTTTACTTGCCAAACTTGCCAACGCCCCCCTGAGCCATCTCAACGCCCCCCAATTGTCTCTGAGTCTTCTACCGCCCCCCTGAATGTCTCAAACGCCCCCAAGGGGGCCCACGTTGAGAACCTATGGTCTAATTAGATTTGGCCTCCAACATTCCCAACGCTCTAACGCCAAACCACTGGTAACTACAAATTAGGGTCTACCAGCACCGATTATTATCGCATTATGATAGTTTCGACATCATAATAATACATCAATAGTTCAGATATCATAATAAGGTAATCGTAATTAAGTAATCAGGTACCTCCCTACTACTCAATGCTCGGCCACCCTTACAAAATGCGTTTTTTTATCGAGTTCCTTTTCTTTAAAAAGTAATTTATTTAGTTATAATTACAAAACTGCGTAAGGTTGGAATTAAGGTCTGGTTGTTTGAACCCTCGTCACATTTGACATTTTCATCAAATCGGTCATAAACACCATTTTGAGTCTTTTGACGTTTGCCACTTCAAATAAACCAATAATTCTCGTGTATAATATTAATTATATCAACGTGCAGGAATTTAGTCGCCCAGGTTTCGAAATCCAATAAATAAACATCAAACCAATTTAAAAAACCACCAACTTACACCAACACGGCAGGTATTTTGTATTATATTTATTATCTTTGGGTACACCGATAATACATACCATACAATAGTAAAATAACTACTTAATTATATTTGTATAGCGCCGTTTTAGTGAAAAATCACCTCAAGGGCACTGTACAAATATACAGGTCTTACAGGATGTACTTACTTGACTTACTGTACGAACAGTGATTCCTGATATTATTTGAAGTAAAAAATGTAAGTGAAATTTTGGTCTCCGGTGACTTTTTGTAATGTTTTTTTTGTTTATTTTTTTCTGCAAACCGAACAAAAGTACTTTCTTCCGCATGTCACTGGTCGCTCAGCCGAGTAACCGCCAACCCCTCACCCCTACCCAATCTGTCCAATACCTACTGATTGTCTTATGTTTTATTTTGAAAAAACAAAAAAAAAACATCAATAATGTCACCGGATACCAAAATTTCATTTACATTTTTAATTCCTAATAATGTCAGGAATTACTAGTTAATTAATGTACTCGTAAGTCAAGTACGTCTTGTGACCCCCATATAATATATTTCAAAAATGCTCCATCTTATTACTATGGACTAGACCAGGCATGCAAATTGATTTTTTGTGACCCTAAATGAAGTTTCAGCTTTTTATGTTTTGGATTTTCTGAATTTGGATTCAGGTATTCAAAAAAGAAAAAAATGTTCTCGCAAATTCATATTATATTTTGTGAAATTCTAATTTTCTTGGTATAAGACCTCGGACTCTTGGTGGGAGTTTTGATTTATTGCTTGGAAAGTGCCAGACGCATGGCCGCACAAAGGATTTGTTTTAGCGATCAGCTTCAACCAGTATAGTTTTTTCGCACATTTCTTGGAAGGTCGAATGCAACTGACCTGATTTAATAAGTGGAGGGTGAGTGCAAAGGTCACACGTAGGCGCTTGTATAGTCAGTTGATGACTTCTAGCATCGAAGGTTTTGGTTTTATAATAATAGCAATTTTTCTCTCCCTCCCGAGTGCCCCATATAAGGTCAGTATTTTTTTTGGCCCACTGGACTAGACAAACTATTATAACAACTTATGGCTAACAGATTGCATCCACCGGTTGATCGATCACTAATACAATTCTATATAGACAATGCATTTGACCAATGAACAATGAAGTGATGCTCCATTTATTTAATTATGTTTCCCTGTTTAATTGATGAAACTAACAATAATACAATTTATAATTAATATACCGAAATAGAAAACGCATTGTTGATTATGCAACTAAAAGCAATAAGTAGTAACCGACATTGAACAAATAATAATTAGAACACGTGTCAATGTGGCCGTATATTCCCATGGACTTCAATCCCACCCCACCTGATGGTGGAACCAACCAACCAAAGCATTAAAAACAACTGGTTCTCTTGGTCAGTTGATTAAACCAATAGCAATTTATTTTTAAATCAATAGGTACATCATCCTAAATAGAAAATGCATCGTTCACTGACCAACAAAGCGACCCAGTTATCAGGAAATGGGCCACTAGATGATTATTTATTTATTTTTTAATATCAAAGTTGGTGTTTCACAGAAATTAAAATGTGACATTGTTATCAAATCACCGCCAATTTTGATTTTTTGACATTTGAAACGTCCTTATTAAATGCCGATTTTAGGTCAATTTCAGCTTTTGAGCACAGCTGTCATGTCGTTGTGCTTGTCAACTGATCACAGTTTCTTCAAAGCTGAGACAGACCGTTTAATGGGGAACTTTCATACTATGTCAAAATTGGCAAATTGAATTTCTCTCCAACCTATGGCGTTCGGTATTTAAAAAATAATTGTCGTATTTTTAAAACCGAAGCCATTTTATAAAAGTGCTCTGTGACTGTTCACAATTAAAATCTGTGGTCTACAGCCGCTACTTTTGATGCCAGATTGATTTGAACCAAGGGATATAAAATGGTAATAATTTTGTGTGCCCGAAACTCGCCAGGCCGATTTGAGAAAAAACGGGTGCAAACTACCTTCCTGACTTTTGCTTAAATATCCATATAAATACGAAAATGAACCGATGTTGTTATTTTCACACAAACCTGAATACACAACCTACATGAAAAACACATTTCAAAGGTGATTGCTAATAAATAAATACCTTTAAATGCATTTGAAAAAGGAACAAAAAGTCCGCTTTCTCCCTAATTTCCAGTTTTGACAGGTTTCGAAGTCAGAGATAATTCAATTACAAATCGTGTAGTGTTGCCACATGCATGAAATCTTTAATGCTACGAAGAGAGATATTGGCGCAAGCGATTGTGACCTTATCTTTCATACATTTTCTTTATACATAAGGGTCAAAATTGCATGCAAAGTTTTTTTTTTTTTTAAATACAGCCGTGGCCACCGGGTGACCAACGGCACACAAGAGGTTAAGCACATTATTTTTTTTTGTATTACCCTGTTTTTTTTAACTATTCCAATGTCAGAAAAATTTCAATGATTAAAACAAACTAAAACATTATTTGATTTATTTATGCGATTTGTAACCCTGCGATGTTTAGATGGAAAAATACACATTTAAAAAGTGTAACTTGATGTTATTTACGTCTTATTATATGGTTTATGATACGACAGTAAAGTTCACAAGGTCGATAGATATGGATTGTATCGTTAACTTTCGGTATCATCGTTCCTTAGGACTGCACATCGCTAACGTACAAACAACAGGTGACGTCGAATATATTAAGAACACTTAGTCATTGTGAATTGTTATTTATTCGTTGGGTATCTGCAGTCATGCTAGGAAACGATGTTACCCAAAGTATTCGAACAATCCTTCGACCGTGCGAATGGTGTAAGACCACCATTCAGAATTGAAACGTTGCTTGAAATAGCTTTACCTCTGTTTGGTGACCAGCTCTGAATATCCAGGTAGGTACTAACTCACCTACCGCTTAACCCATCTCCTTCCCCTCCCCACTATCACATAACATATCCCAAATAGGGATGCCATAGTCTCACTGGCTCCAGATGGTTTGGAAGCAGTTGGGACTCTTGTGCGGTGTTCAGAATAAAACAATTTAAAAAATGCACTAACACGCTCTTCCCAACACAACTTTCAGACCAACAGGCGAATCGAGCGTTACTAAACAAACACTCAACTGATCGGAGACTCAGATTGACCAATCGAAAAGTTGGGAACAACAACCGTTAGTACAGTAATAAACTCTGCTGAAATGATTTTTTCTTAGTCAATGAAATATGTATGCAAGAGGCTCATTCTACACCAACATAAAGAATGTGGGTTAGAAACTAAGCACCTATGTTTATATTGTGTATAGGTGAACATGCACACAACGCGAGGTACATTATTCTCTCCTGGTTAATCATTTGTGGGATAAAATCGTATACTACCAATACTATAGTACAGGGGTCACCAATTACTTTCATTCGGAGTCCGTTTTTGAAAATAACATGACCGTCTCGGTCCGCAAGGGAAAAGGTCTAACCCCCCCCCCCCCCCTTTCCCCCCAGGCTTAACAATTGAAATAATAAACTGTACTGTGTAAATATGCGTAGATACAATATCAATGAACAAATAAAACGAATGGGTTCCGGAACATTATTTTATTAAATAATAAGCAAATGTTATGAATAAAAAGAAGTACCAAGGGTTTTTAAAAATATTAATAAGAAATATTACATTTTTTGCCTTGGACTATCCGTCCGAAGTTTGGACTAAAGTTTGCGCAGGCTATTGTCATTAAATCTTGGAGATGTTCATCGGTAAGTCTGCTCCGGAATTTATATTCAATGAAGTTCATCTTGGAAAATGCTGTTTCACAAACATATGTCGACCCAAACAAAGTGAGAAGTTTCAAGGCAATTTTTTTTTAATTCCGGTTATTTATTAGCACAAACAAATTTTATCCAAAACTCTTGACAAGAAACTCTTGTCTTTGGTGTTTTGTAAACTGTATTTTCTTGGAAATCGATCATTTCCATCTGAAGAGCAGCTTTATTACTCCCGAAAATATTTGCAGCTTCATTGCTCCATTCATCACCAGGATGCAGAGAGTAAATGTTACTGAGGATGTCGACGACATTCTCAATTTTCTTAAAATCTGTGAATGTTTTTTTAAATTCCGATTTAAGATCCTTAATGAAAAAATATTTTGTATTGTTAACACAAGGTCCGCACAAAATAGGTCAGCGGTCCGGATCCGGACCGCGGTCCGCCATTTTGAGACCCCTGACCTATACTACAGTACGTTGTCTTGCTCTGCAATTCTTTTCGTCGTTTAATCTGCCTGTTTTAATCTAAATCTAAGAGCCTATATTGGTTGTTCGTCGCTTCCAGTTTGTACTCGTAGATTGTATCTATCTATACAATGCCATATATATTATATATGTATCTATACATTACCCTATTTCCTGTTCGATTTGAATTGTGTAGGAGTTGAGCTTTGTATCTACATATCTCATTGTTCACTGGTTTTAAAAATAGATCTGATAGGCCCTACTCACCATCCGATTTGCACACCTGCTTTCAGGATGGCATGCTGAACCGCCAACCGAATTATTTTATCGCGACGGACCGGAGCGGTTCCTGAGAATATTCGTAGTAAAAAATATAGATGTCATTTTGCTGTCCAATGATATTTTTTTCTATCAAAAACAAAAAATATATTTTTCTATCACACCTCGCCACTGATCCCATCCCTATACGTCGCGACGGGTTTAAGCGACACGCGTGCTGTTTCATGTGTTACCGTGCTGCTAGAACGAGACGCAACGCTTATTAAGTGATACGCTTGGCTATAAACGCGCTACTCTCGTGATGGAAAAATATTTACAATGTTTCTAATTGAAAAAAATACCGTTGGAAAGCAAAATGACATGAACATTTTTTACTCCAAATTTGCTCAAGAATCGCTGGTTAAAACCTTTGGGTACGTGCTGTTATACCCATCAGTAGGTATATTAATTATATAAATATGTACTTGAGTAAACGCTGGCGGCGTTTTGTCTATACAAACCATTTTTTTTTTATTCAGAAAAAGATACATAAATTACAATAAATTCTATACAATAATTAATTAAATAATATGTGTACATATTTGATTTATCCCCATAAATAAGCAGGGCTTGTGTGTATCGGAGGTGTTATTATTTTGGTGTTACATATTCTACTATTTGCTCTCTGGATTTTGATAACAGCAAAAATATTTTTTTAATGTAATAGAGATACCAACCATACGCTCCAAAAATTGCCTAGTTTGAACGCCGTCAACAGATGTTCAGTATACAAATTTGACAATGTATTTTTAAAATAGCAAAACGTACAGACATCCAATATTTTCTTTTAATACAGTTGGTAAAAAAAAACTTATAAATCGGTCCAGTTTTGGAGGAGAAAACGGGGGAATATAAAACCTCGATTTCGATGATTTTATTTAGGTATAATCAGTCTGATGTGTAGTTTTCCTTTCACGCAGTATTCGGGCGGGTAACAGCGACAGTTTTATAAAATATAAAATATCCATTATTCAAATTTCTCGGCGAGGCAATACATCATACGATTTTTTTCGCTCTAAATGATTCGATGTAATACCCACTCTGTTCATATTGTATGTCCACAAGCCCCCGGGCTTTTCTAGTGTCAAAACTGTCACCATTGTTTCCACGGCATTTGTCATTAGCGAGAAAAAAGACGCTGGCGGTTTTCACTTCCAATTTGAAAAGGTTATAAAATATCAATGATTAATGATAATGAGAATGACTAAATACACCTTATATTCCTACGTTTTCTTTTAATGTTGATATTGGCTATTTACTCAAGGCAGACCAATACTGGGTTTAAATGGTGACCCATTTGACCCTCCGAAATCATAATAATCATAAAATTATAACTTTTGTGCATCATTTACCAATTTCAAGCTTAAAATCGACTTCAAAAATAACTTTCATAATAAATTGGTATGGATATCAAACGAATTTATTTACAAGGTCGATTTTTTTGTTCTTACACGCTGATATATAAATTATATAGACGACTAGTTTTATCCTTGAAGCATTTGACTGAAAATATATTTTATACTTTTATTATTCGACGGTACATCCTCTCTGCACACTCCTTCGGGTCAATTAAATGTATTAAGACTTTTTTATATTATTATTATTTATTTATTTATTTATTACACGCCCTTGTGGGCTTTTCTTATAAAATTTTACAAAATATTTGCATCAAAGTAAATACTTAAAAATTTAAACAATAAAGAAAAATATAAAGATAATGAAAAAAAAACGTTGAAACAAAACACAAAACTTAATATATAGATAAAAATGTAAACAGAAACTAAGAATCCTCACAATTGAATTTAAAAGATTCTACAAAACAAAATAGTAGTAGCATAGAAGTTATTTGGTAGTATGTACCTACCAAATAACTAGTCTTAAAGAATAAAAGTGATAAAATAAACAACATTTATTAGTTTTGAGATGAAATATATCGCCCAGATCAGAATATTTATTTCCGAGACTAAAAGTCTCGGAATCGGAGAATTTTGATAAGCTTGTGTCCTGGTGTTATTTAAGTAAAGGGTAATAAATGTCGGCATGATTTTTTGGGAACGTGGATATTGATAAATTGAAGTAATTTAGGACAGTCAATTTTGTAATGCAATATTTTATGTAATAGTTTTAAATCTGTGCTTTTTTTTCTTTCTGAAAGTTTCAATAGTGACATTTTATCCAGGAGGAAATTGTAATCACTGTTTTGTATAGGAATATGCAATTTACGAGTATATTTTATAAACCTAAGAAACTAACGTTGAATTTTTAAGTAAATAAATAAAACACACCGTTTAAAATCAGGATATATTTCTGTTTTCTCTAGGTCGTTTTGTAAAAAAAAGCTCGGAAGCTCGATCAATATTGAGACGGATTTTCATTTCGTGAAGAAAAAAAGTTTCTTTCTTAGAAGTAAGATAAACCTTAAATTTAGAAGGCAAGATCAACGTTTGTTATTTTTTTCTCTGAAGTACTCGCTTATCAAATCAACCAAATACACACGCCTGGCAAATAAGAATTTACTAAGGCTTTCAACAACTGGTCCAAACAAAGGCTACCGTCTAACTGTGCCAATGTCATTTCATTCCTCTTTACAAAATTATTCATTTTAAATAGATAATAGCTTTATAATAGTATTGTAAATTAGTGTAATATAGTTTTAACTTGTATATTTGTTTTCACAGTAAGTATTTGTGTTATGTAATTGGTTCTTCGGAGCAGTAAAGGTAAGACTTTTTTTTTTGTTTTGTGTCATTTAGATTTGTTGAAAAATGGTCCAAGAAAAACCACCTGATCCCCCAAATGACGGTGGTTTGCTATCTGAATCCTCGGGTGTTACGAAAAAAATGACCGCTGTTAATATTCCGGAGGCTTCGGACTTCGTAACGATTACGTCCAAAAAAAGAAAAATGGCTAAACCAACAGATAATAGAAATGCAACAGATTTTGAACAGATACATCGTAAAATACTCTCCACGCAAAACGACTCCCTTCAAAATAATTCTTCTGTTTTACAGGATGTAATTCCGTGCACTTCTTCCTCGATCTCAAACCCAAGTCCACCTAACCCTTCCACCACACTCACTACAGCCGCCCCACTGGTACCCTCTACTCCTTTGTCACGTTTATATAATAATCTGGATAGACCTCCTTACATAACACACGTAACTAAAATTTCAAAGGATGAAAAACAAACAAATTTATATGATGTGGACTTTGGACATTTTATGTTTAAAAATAAAATCCATCCTGTCTGGAATGGAGTTAAATCTGTTGGCCGTAACCGTCTTTCTGTTGAATTCAGGACAGCGGCTGAGGCCAATAGCTTTGTAAAATCTGATGTTGCCAAAAAAAACTCGTACAACGTTTTTATACCTACATATCAGGTTACAAGGCTAGGTGTCACAAAACATCCCACCGCACTGGTCGATAGAGGACATCCTGGAGAAGATTACTGTTCCTCAAGGTTTCGGAAAAGTTTTAAAAGCGCGTCGTCTAAATTACAGGTTTAATACGGGAAACTCTGTGGAATGGAGACCCTCCCAATCCGTTGTCCTAACCTTTGACAGCAAAGACCTTCCACAAAATGTTACTGTGTTTAACGTCTCTCTACCAGTAGAGCTCTATGTGTTCCCAACTGTGCAGTGCTACAAGTGCTGTAGATTTGGACACACAAAGATCCTCTGCAGATCAGAACCCCGTTGCTTCAAGTGCAGTTCATCCCATAGTGGCGATTCCTGCGATAAAACTGAGGAAAATTATAAATGTTTAAACTGCTCCGGAATTCACATGTCCATCAGCAAAACTTGCTCTGAGCTGTCAAGGCAGCGCAATATTAAACACACAATGGCCGAGAAGAGCATTTCTTATGCGGAAGCATCAAGAATGTTTAACAAATTCATTCCATCTTATTCTGAAGTAACTTCGAAAAATTCTAAAAATTCCACCCCTTCTCAACCTTCATCTTCTTCATTTAGAAAAACTGTTGAACGGGTTGTGAAACCTAGAATTCTAACAAAAAAAAATAATACTAATCACGAATCCCTTCTGTGGTTCCCTAATGGACAACTTCCTTCCAGTTCAAATTTCAATACTTACCTAAAGTCATCTAGTAAAGAACAAAATTATAATGTAGACATTAACTCTACACTAATCACCTAATTTTTACATATTTTACAAACTTTAAATAAAAACAATATCCAAATACCGTCCCACGTTGCTAAACAAATTACTAATATTATCAACTCAACTAGAAATGGCTCCTCTGATGAGGATTCTTCAGTTGAATTGTCATAGTCTTAGAAATAAGTCTGACGAGTTTTTAAACACATTACACTCAAACTCAATTGCAGTGGCTGCCATCTCGGAGACATGGCTGGAACCGGATTCTGATTTCAGAGTCAGGGGATACCACTGTCTTCGAGACGACCGTCAAGATGGAAAGGGCGGCTCCGCTCTTTTCATTAAAAAATCATTACCATTCTCCCCAGTAGATGTAAAACCAATTGGTTGTCCTTTTCATGTGACGGCCGCAAAGGTTTTTGACACTACAATCATTTCTTTGTATATATCACCATCTAACAAACCTTCAAAATCAATCCTGAAAGCAATGTTTTCCAAGGTCACTTCCCCTTCTCTTATTCTGGGAGATTTTAATGCCCATCACGGATTATGGGGAGCTCACAATTGTGACAGAATGGGCAGAGATATTGTTGATCTACTCGACGAACTAGACTTTTGTATCATCAATGATGGTTCTCCTACCCGTCTTCAGGTGCCTGGTCAGCGTCCCAGCATGGTTGATCTTACTATTTGCAATTCCAGCATTGCCGCATCCCTGTTATGGAAGGTTTTGGATGACCCTCATGGGAGTGATCATTACCCCATCCTCATTGAATCCTCAAATATTTATCATTCCAATAAAATTGTCAAGTCCAGTAGTCGAAAACCAAGGTTCTTAACGGCCAGGGCAAACTGGAATGATTATTCAAATCATACAAAGTTCTCCGTGCAAATTATACCCTCTCCAACTACAGAAAATGTTACGGAATGTTACGATTTATTGGTGTCTGCAGTCATTACGTCCGCAGAAAAATTTATCCCCATTAAAACGACACGTAACAAAGGGAAACCTCCCCCAGCTCCTTGGTGGGATATTGAATGCTCAGACGCAGTAGATAAGAGGAAAAAATATGCGAAAATTTATTCAACAAATATGAATATGGAGAACTTCCTTCAGTATAAACAGATTGAAGCTAAGACCAAACGTCTTCTAAAAAACAAAAAACGTCAAGGCTGGAAAAAATTTTGCTCATCATTATCTCCCGAAGTTCCTCTTTCAGTTGTTTGGAATTCAATTCGTAGGTTTAAGGGTTCTCACGTCCCATCGGTGACTCGACCACTCTCTTCACAGTGGGTGAAGGAATTTGCCGATAAACTAGCTCCTCAAACTGCAAGTAATTTTAATGAAACAGAATTCACATACTCATTTAAAACACGGGGTTGGATGGACACCCACTTCAATTTGACAGAACTTAGAATTCCTTATAGCTTTATTAAAAACTGCGACGTTACCACATTAAACTATTTTCTTTTATTTATAAATTTGATCTTTGACTCCGGCAAAATTCCATCAGCATGGAAAACTCAAATAATTGTCCCCATTCTGAAACCCCAGAAAGACCCTAACTCTGGACTTTCTTACAGACCTATAGCTCTGTCATCTTCCTTAGTTAAAATAGCTGAACATATGATTAAAAGACGCCTAGACTGGTATGTAGAAAATGAGAAAATTCTTCCCAGTTCTCAGTTTGGCTTTCGAAAAAGAAAAAGTACGATCGAAAGTGTGTCAATCCTGACTTCTGATATCCAGTTGGCCCTGGCCGATAATGAATCCCTTGTCGGTGTTTGCCTTGATGTGTGCGGAGCTTTTGACAACGTTTTATTAGATGTTTTATTTAATAAATTATTAAAAATTGGCATCCCTCGTAAGCTTTCCAGTTTTATAATTAACCTCCTTCTTACCAGGAAAATTCAAATCCAGGTGCTGGATTCTCCTCCACTGAAAGAATAGTAAACAAGGGTTTCCTCAGGGCTCCGTCCTTAGTCCTATCCTTTTTAATATATATACCTTTGACCTGCATCGGAGTTTGCATCCATCTTGTAAAATACTTCAGTATGCGGATGATCTTTTCATATACATTTCAGGACGAATTATTACTATTCTGGAGGAAATAATTAACATTTGCATGAAAAACCTTGACACCTGGTTAACGAATCACGGCTTAGAAATTTCTCCGTCCAAAAGCAATGTTATCGTTTTTTCTAGAAAACGTGTTCCTCCGCGTATAACAGTCCAAATAAATAATTCAATTCTCCCTATGCAGGTACAGATAAGATTCCTTGGGGTAATTTTAGACTCTAAGTTAACATGGAACCCGTATGTTAATTTTATCATTAACAAATGTCAAGCTGGTCTCAACATTTTACGTGCCGTTTCACGGGTTTGGTGGGGAAGTCACCCATTCACCCAAAAACTTTTTTATAACGCATATGTTAGGAGTCATTTGGATTATGCGTCATTCCTCATCGAACCCACATCTAAAAAGAACCTCGCGAGGTTGGACCGTATCCAATTTCAAAGTTTAAGATTGATTATCGGTGCAATGCGTTCTTCCCCTATTAACGCTTTACAAGTGGAAGCTGTGGAGGCTCCTCTTCATTTCAGAAGACAGTTCTTGGCAGACAAGTTTTTATTTAAATGCTTAAGACTCTCTAATCACCCACTGATAGACAAAATTACTGCACTCACTGCTCAAGTGAAATCACTTCCTTATTGGAGGAACAAGTCAATCCCTCTTCTTGTTAAAAGTCTCCATACGTACAGTGCGTATAAACCCCTCTTAAATCCATCTGATAGACTTCCTTTATATGCTAACTCCTTTCGTATTCATTTACGTAAACCAAATATTCTTCTTTCTCTCGGCATAATTAACAATCACGAAGCTCCAAGAAAGCTTATCGAAATTTTAAATTCTAAATGGAGTATTTAGTTTAGTATAGTATTAAGAATAACTGGAAAATTATTTACACAGATGGTTCCAAGTCTTCCTTATCAAACCATGTGGGAGCGGCATTCCATTGCCCATCAGATCAAGTCAATAGAAAAATCAAACTTCCAAAAGAGGCTTCCGTTTTCACTGCTGAATGTATAGCCATTTTTGAATCCCTCAAATACATTGACAATGATCACATTGGAAACTTTTTAATTCTCTCAGATTCCCTGAGTGCACTTCAAAAATTGAACTCTTCCCCCTTCCATTACCCAGAAGACGATTTCTGTGTTGGAATCCGCACTTTAATTTATAAATTAACCGACTCTGGCAAAGAAATCGTGTTGGCTTGGATACCTAGTCACTGCGGTATCCCTGGAAATGAAAAGGCAGATTCATTGGCGAAAGATGCCATTATTTCGGGGGATATTTTATATAATTTTTTAAACCACGATGATATTTTCATTAAATTGAAAGAAAACATGATTTCCACATGGCAGAATCATTGGGATGAGTCTAGTAAAACAAAAGGATATAACTTTTTCATAATTCAGCCAACGATTCCTTCAAAACCGTTGTTTTCTAGACTCTCTTTGAACAAATTCTCAACATCCTCGATTTGCCGCATGCGGATAGGGCATTGCTGCCACAATGTTCACTTGACAAATATTCATGTTAAGAATTCTGCGATGTGTGAATGTCGTCTTGGTGAAGAGGACCTCAATCATATTTTTTTCAGTTGCCCTATAAATAATTCATACATAAATTTCATCCCTCACCTTATCAGTACGGGCATAATGCCTCCCTACAACATTGCATGTCTGTTATCTTCTCAAAACAAACGCGTTTATAGAGTATTGGCTAATTTCCTGAATATTAACAGCATCAATTTGTAATTGTAAGTTTAGTTTAAAAATTTTCATTATTTAGTTTATTTTTTATGTATAATAAATTACATAAGCATATTTATTATTTTCCTGTTACTTCCACTTGTTATACATATGTAAATAATTAAAATCATCTCGTGTTGTAAGAATTTAGCGTATTATTATTATTATTTGTATAGTATTATTATATAATGTAGAATGTAGATATGTTCTTGATACCAAAATTGTAAATATTGACCAAAAATACACTCACAAAATTACACACAAAAATCATTCACTTGACGCTGGCCAGAACACTCCTTTGGGGTGAAAAGCCATTAAAAAAAAAAAAAAAAACAACAACAACTGGTCCCCGAAAGTTTAATTTAATAAAATAAAATGTATGCACCTGTGCAATTGTACAGATTAACATTTTTGGGAACCTGTACAACTTCGTTCTATACAATTTTGTAATCACTATCAGTGCCAACTCTGTACTTTAGGACAAATTGTATAATCATATGAATATTTGTCTTAGTCTTCAGTCATTTTCTGTACTTGGTAGTAAACGCTCAAAAACAAGAAGGGGAGATATGTAAATACGAATGTTAGAGGGAGCAAATTTTTTAGTTTAAAATAGAGACAAAATCTCATGGGAAATGTCTTAAATAGCATTTAAAGAAACACTGTGAATTTTTCCACATATATAACTTGTAAGATACGAAAACGTGTAAATAATAATTTTCGGTGCATACTTTGGGATTTTTTTCTATAGAGGGAATTTCATATTACCGGTTGGGCATGGCAAATGTTTAGATATTATGTACAAAAATAACATATATTTTTTTAGAAACTTAAAAACTTAAAGTGTTCGAGAGAAATATGTTATAAAACGGTAGGAATGCCGCGGCTTAATATAAGTTTGCTTTTCCCATGTAATCAGCTGTTAACTACTCGGACCAATAAGCTTGTTTTTACGATAATATAACATTACCAGATATATGTATGACGTATGAGAGGTACCAAACTTAATAAAAAATAAATGCAACAAATTTAAAGATTTTTTATACGGTTATGATCAACCTGGATGGGTGAAATTCAAAAAAATAAATTAAAAAAAGTAATTGTAATCTATTCGATTCGATGTTAAATTTTAAAATATAAATGTTTCACAGCACGCATTTTCTATCGAAGATAAGTAGAACCCACTACGAGAGGGTCTTTCTCATAATCATATTTATTGAAAAAACGTTCCACAAGGCTGGCGGGAATGAGCTTAAATTATTACATTAACGGAGTTTAAAACCCACGGGGGCTTTTCCAATATGATTTACGGAGGGTTTCGTTCAATTTTTACCATTCGATTAAATTATTTATCAATGAACGTATAAATTGTTCAACCGGTTAGTCTTATCAGCTTCTCCCAGCGGGGAGAGGAAATACAAGGAGTAAATAAGAAATGAAAGTTCAGTGAATTGGGGTGATGCAGGGGGAAGAGGGAGGTGCGGTTGGCCGAAGAATTGATGTCTTTCAAATAGGTGTCAATATCGTTTGTAGGGGAAATGGGAGTTAAGGAAGGGGGCCTAGTCAAACAATCGGATTGAATAAGCTTTCTGAAGAAGGAGGCTTATGTATTACATAAAGTACTACATGTTCCTGGAGATATTTGGTGTAGGGGTGGTTCGATATGAAGCTTAGGTCATGTTTGTTTCAATACCCTAAAATATAGTCAGAATCTTAACGTCGTAAGTGACGAAGGCGTGTAACAACAAATATGTGAGCGCGACCCCGGTGTATTGGACGGACGTTCTGTCGAATTTGCGACGTTAAGTGGAGAAAGTCTGTAGGTATTCAACGGACCAACGCACGGTCGAATTCGCCCTAGCAGGCCTGAGGTTTATTTTAATTAATTCTGATAAATTTATTAATAAAATTTGAGATGTTTCTAGACGAATCTCTCCGAAAGTTATTAATTCACCGCCTAAAAAAATAAAATCCAGTGCTTATCGCTTAATTTATAGTTGAAAAACGTTTTATAAAATTTTCAAACTGTTTTTCGTAAAATATTTTAATGGTAAGGTACTGTTTTTACTGTTTTTTTTATTATTTTATTTAAGCGACTATATAAAATAATTCCATAAGTATACAAAATATAATAATTATGCAAGGTAAAGATATTTTATTTCTTAGTCCTCCTCACTAGGGGTTCCTGTGCCGAGGCGTACTAAAATTGTTTAATTACAGTTTATTTGTCTTCTATGTCGTTTTTAGTGTCTTTATTAGGGTGTTTTCGTTGACCTCTTTCAGACATATTTTTATTCTCGATTAGTACTCATAATTTTTTTGTATTAGTTTTATGTCTTGTGGAAGAATGTTATGGAGTTTAGTTGCAAAATAAGTGTAGTTTCTTTGTCCGAATGTGGTTTTATAACTTGGAACGTTTTTTATGTTATTTTTATTTGATCTAGTTTGATGGATACGCTGTCTAGTAGAGGATTCAGTATTTTTGAATAGCTTCAATAATATATTTTTGGCATATATTCTTTGTACATTTGGTACGTCAAAGCTTTTGAATATTTCAATCGAAGGCGTTCTAATTGGTACTTTCAGTGTGGTCTTTATAATTCATTTTTGAACTGTATTCAGGTTTTGTATGTATTTTTGTGTAGTTTTGTATTTTTCCCCATCCTATAATTCCATATTCAATTCGAGAATGACATAACGCTTAGTAAACCTTTTTCAAATCCTTTTTATTGACTACATTTCTTAGATTTTTGAAGAAATATGTAAAACTTGTGAGTTTTACAGTAATACCTTTGATGTGTAGGTCCCATCTAAGATTTTCATCAATTATTACTCCCAGATATTTTATGTTTTGTATTTTTTCTATGACTGGGCAGTAACATTGAACATTATTTCTATAGCATTCGTGTAATTTTAACTCTAGTGATTTTGCTGGTTGGCTTCTTGGATTCATTGAAAAAGTTATATATTTAGTTTTGCTGGAGAAGGGTAAGAGAGTTGATTTTAAGCCAATTTTGAAGTGCACTAAGCCCTTGTTCAGCCATATTAAATGTTTCCGTCCAATTTTCTTCTAGAAATAATAATACAGTATCATCTTTTTCACGTTTCCTTTAATCTTAAGGTTTGTTAAATCATTTATCTAGATAATTAATAGAATCGGTCCCAGAGCACTTCCTTGAGGGACTCCATAGTTTAAAGGTAGTAGTTTGCTCTTTTGTTTGCCAATCTGTACTTGTTGTTCACGTCCTGTTATACATATAAGACTTCAATAAGTTCATTGTTGTTTCGGCCAATCCTATTTTTTTAGCTTTGATAGTAATATTTTATGGTTTATTGTATCAAAAGCTTGATCTATCCGGAGCAAAACATTTTTTCCCATCATCTATGTTTTTTATGGCTATGCTTGTTAGATTTTCTATGGCATCATTGGTACTTAGATTTTCCCTAAATGAGGATGGTGATAATAATTTGTTTTTTTTTTCTAGAAATTGAACAATTTGTTTCTTCATGACAGTTTCCAAGATTTTTGAAAATGAGCTTCAGAGACTTATAGGTCGGTAATTATATATATCCTTTTTGTTACAACTTTTATGGATGGGTATAACTGTGACTTTAAGGCATGCAGGGAAGACACTTGTAGATATAGACAGATTGATCAAGTATGTCAATGGGAAGGTCAGTTCATTTTGTAGTTCTTTTATTGTTTTATTTGAGAATATATCATCTTCTGATGATTTATTAGCATTGAGGGTTGAAATTACTTTTCTGATTTCAGTACTGGATATTTCAGTTAACTTTAGTTTATATTATAATTTTCATCTGGCAAAATGCTTGTTGTTATTTGTTGTTTGATTTTCATTGCTAATTGTGACCCAATATTAGTAAAACATTCATTTGCGTATTAAAGAACTTTGTCCGGATGTTTTGTGAAAGAGATTTGAGTATTTTCAATTGTTAATTCGTCTATGGTCTTGTAATTAGGGGATGGTTTTGCATTTGTAATTTCATTAATGATCTTCCATAATTTGCGCGAGTCATTTTTACATTCATCTATTTTCTTCTTATAATAGTTTTCTTTCACATTACGTATAACATTTTTGCAGATATTTCTATATCTTTTATAGTACCGCAGTGTAAAAATATCACAAGGATTTAATTAAACTTTTTTGTGTAATTCGTCTCTTTTTCTAATGCAATTTATGACGTTTTGAGTTATCCATGGTTTAAGATATTGGTTTTTATGTGAAATCTTTATTTCTGTTGATTTGGTTCTAGACATGATGGTGTGTGTTATACATTCAATGAATTTACTCCAGGCATAATTTGTATCAAGATTCTTGAGTAGCTTTGTCCAGTCTGTGTTAAGTAACTGTTGATTTACTTCAATCAATTTAGTTTCTGTCTTTTGCAGGAAATTGGAATTAAATATAATCTAAAAAAATGCATCCATGGGTAATGGTTTGAAAAAAAAGTATTATGGTTACGAATTAGTCGGTATTAATTAAAATGTGAGCCTTGAGAGTATTTTGCCGTCTTAAGAGCAGAGCTGGGCAAACATACTAGCGACCGTATTCAAAATGCAATTTTGCACCCTTTTAAATGCACTTCTAACGCACAAATATCACTACCTACTCCGAGGTGGCCTTGCCCGGGAAATGTTTGGATGATTTAAATATGAAAATAGGTAGAATTTTTTTATTGTTGATATGTTTGCTGAAGAGCATTTTTATTATTTTGCAATTTGTAGACCTCCGTGACGGTCATGGATCAATGACGGCCTCCGATTAGCAATCCGAAGTTAGCGGGTTCAAATCCCGACGTGCGCATGAAAATTTTTATTTGATTGGTTAGTGTTTTTTCACAATCATTTTATCATTTGAAATGTATATATTTTTTAAAGAAAGACCAATATTCCCGGGTTACGAATACAACAGTACGCAGAAAATTTAGCTTGTGTCGTGATGAAGGACTTAGCCAGCCGAGGAATAATAAGGTATATTCGTATGTACCTATCACGTTCCAGAGTGGAAGATACTCTCAGATAATCTACCTGGTGTAAGACCGCCGTACAGAATTGAAACGTTAAACGAAATGGCTGTAGCCGTGTTTGGTGACCAGATCTGAATAGCCAGGTACTTCCCCACCTTCCTCTGTTCCATCTCTTTCCCTTCCAGTACCTTCAGCTTCACAACATACCCCAATTGGGGATGCAATAGTCTCTCTGTCTCCAAGCAGTTGAGAGCGGTTGGGACTCTTGTGCGATATTCACATAAAAAAAATATCACTTGCCCAATTTTTTTCCGTAGACCCCCTGCCTGTCGAATAAATGAAATTTTCGTACGTCAAGTGTGTTGTGATCAGCGGACGAAGTACTACTCACTTTAATAGGGTTTTTTGTAGATGGACAAATTTTATTCAAACCTTTGTTGAAAAGACACTATACACATTTCATAGTAAGTGAATATTAGTTAGGTCCTAGATTTTAGTATTTTTATCGTGACATATTACGTTTTGACGTTATTTTCGAGGAATGGAACGTCCCTAGCTAGGTTTCAGACCGTTAATTTCATCCTTATACGAGCTTGTCACGGGTTGATATAAGCCATCGATTTCAGTTAAAAGGGGATGATCCGTGCGGTGCCTAATGCAGACCAGACCGGCATCTTTTTGTAGCCACTAAAAAGGTCGCCGGTGATATTGGAAAGAGCTGCTTTGGTCAGCAACAAAAAACTCCGAGCTTTTTAATATAATATATAATGTCAGATGTCAGACCCGTTTAATATTACTGAGAAATGGGGACTTGCTTACGTTGAAGTTCAGGCCTCTTTCGCAAAAACACTTTTCCGGTTCCATTACAAAACAGAACAATTAAGAAAATTGATAAACAAAAAACTAATCTGTCCTAACCTATCTCTAAATAACCTAACCTAACCAATTATTGAAGTGAAAACTTCTTTAGCACCATTGTGATTTGAAACTCCACGAAACGAAAAAGCAACACTAAAAAGAGACATAATCGGTGTCCTCTATGTGCGGTGCTTCGCAGCCTCCCTATTCTTGTCTACATTAGTTTTCTGAAGTTTTCACTTCTATCGCGTGTGAACTGCACACTGATTTTTTTTATTTGTTCTGTTTTATCGCCGTTACTGACTTTTCCACATCCATAGTATAGATGTCAATTCCACAACAAGTCAACAAAGTGGCAATTTAACACCTCTTTGAAATGAATGATTTTTTTTTAAATGAATTATTTTTTTATTATTTTTTTCATCCATTTCAATAACTTTTCAAAGGAGGTTTTGAAGCTATACGATTATGAGTTGTCTGGTCACCATTGATGTCATCCCCATTTGACTCTGTGTAAAGTCAATCAAGTTGTTGAATAGTATAACTCTGTTTTGAAACACTCATTGCTTCATTCACGTTCATAAATTATCTCATACACACCTCTTCTTTTAGACATGATCTTGACAAGTATTCCTGGAACGTCCCAATCTTCTAATTTCTTTCACCTTTTTATCATGAATTCTCCTGAAACTCCTTTCTTTTTACTTACATCCTTAGCATATGTGAACAGGCTAACTTATGAGCATGCTCATTTCGATCCGATCTATGATCGAAAATGGCAACACCTTGAACATAATCAGATCATACGAAAGCGTCTGTTGGCGATCCTGGGGAACAAAGGAGAAATGGGAGGGAGTGTGTGGGTAAATAAAATTGTCGTATTTTCCACGAATTAATCGTCTCTCATTTAAAAAAATGTGTTATCATTACGGTATGTAATATTATCTTAATTGTAAATGCTAAGATGTATTCACCCGTATTGTATATCTAATTATTGTAGAACAACATTTTATGTAATCTTATTATTAAATCTAAATACGAAACCAAATAATTTATTTAAAAAAGGCTGTTCGTAAAGAAAATTTCCTGGAAAACATTATTGCGTGTCTTCTACCTATTAGGAATTCGGCCCAAATCTATTGTGGTTCGTAATTCCTTCAAAGAGAATAATTTAATTATGCTGTTACATTAGACCCATTTTGAACATCCGAAATTTACTACCTACTCAAGTCACAGAATAAAACATTAATTAAAATGAAAACATTATTATAATATTATTTCAAATCATATTGTTTAGAATTTCGTAGTATTATTTTTACTATATAGCTCAGACCTTTGAAAAATCACAAAAAATTATCGAAAATCTAATTAGTTTGAATAACGCTTTTTTGAAAATAGAAAAACAGACCCTTGAGTCACAAAATCTGACTTGTTAGCCATGAAATTTAAACAAAAGAAATACACATTTAAAAAAAGAATTAAAATTTTTGGTTAAAAAATATTGTGTTGCAGGTAAGTATTTCATCGCTGGTCTAAATTAAATTAAATACCTTCTGAGACTTAGTACCTACCTAAATTTTATACTTTTGTGACTGGCAATGTGTTTTGAAAAGACAAATAGTTTTTGTTGATATCAAAAGATGCCATTAGGCTTAGAGCTTCTATCAAGTTCCGATGGGTACGTGTCGAATTGTCGAAGACACGAATGCTGTCGAGGTTGACCGAACGGCCACTGCCTCTGGTGACGGTCAACGCTCGTCATCCAGGGAGCCAGCACAGATCCAATCCGTAGACAGTTAAGGTCGGTCTTGTGACCCAGTAATATAATATATTGTAAACACGTAAAATACAATAATAAACCAGATTGTAACAAGGACCCATTTATTCTTAATAATTAATGTCTGCCGTTGGATAAGGCATACCTACATTACAGTTATGGATAGAATTTTGATGAGAAAAGCTTTGATATCGATTATACCTAGATGATTTAATTTTCCTTTGAATCGACTAAATTATATTGGTTTATTCGTTTTAATTTGGATTTCCATAATGTGATTCGTGTTTATATAGTATTAGATAATTTACGTCCATACCTACATAGGTACATATAACTACATTACGGACACGGCATTACATTTTGACTTTGCAAATAATCTCCGTGAAGAGATTTTCCATTAAGGATGTGATTGGATTCTGCGACGGATCAATCTGACGAATTTCCCTCCTAATCTACTGGCATTTTAATTTACTTCACATCGAATTACTTTTCAATATCCGACGCGCACCATTTTCACCATTTCGCATTCTGCTTCAACAATTTTCTTATATAGAACACAAAAAATCTTCAAATCTTTTGAACGTCGTTAATCCTGTACCATAATGATTTTTTATAATAGTCTTACTCTCTCAGAACTCCTTATTACCACCTCTTTATTCTCCTCAGTCTCAAAATATTCTCCGAATATGATTTTTTACATAAACTCCACACAGGAGGCCTTGAGGAAGAAAATTTCCGTAAGGGCCTGTGTCATCTTTAGGGATGCTATGTGGAAATTCTTTTTGAGGAGAGGAAGGAGTAAACAAGGGCATTAATTTCTCAGAAAGACGTGCACAAAATAAAATAACGTCTCTTTAGATACTGATATTTTCCATTTGTTCTTAGGCCAATTTACTGAATGCATAATAGAAAAAAATATAACAAATTGTTAATTACGAACCCTCCACCCCTGCTGTGTGTTATTTTCTCATTTTAATTTCGTTGTTTTTCCTTCTTTTTATATCTAATAATAATAATAATATTTGGATGATTTATAGAGCGCATTTTTTTTAAATCACCTCATATCAAGGGCGCAGGCAAATGGCTAAATCATGTTCATCCTTATGGCTAATCATCTTATGATGTGAAAATGTATTATTTTTACACAGGTTCACAGTTTAATTTCATTTTATCTATCCTAAATTCTTATTTCTGTGTTTTTTAAATTTATTTTGTATGTGTGTTTTTTTTCTTTTTCTACCACTTAAGAGCGTTTAACCAGTCAGCGGCCGAAAATCTACATTTCGTTGAAAGATGTTCTTACGATTGTACAGCGTGGTTCCAATGAGAAAGATTAATTACTCTCCGTACCAGATTTTTAAAATTATAACTCAATATCGATTTTATTTCATTCCAAATTTGCTTTGATTTATACCTACATCCAAAAATGCTGAAAGGCGTTATGATAAAACTGTTAAAATTATGTACTTTTTAAAATTATTTTTTGATCATAAGTATTTATCATTTTTCAATAAAGTCTGAGCAAAATAAAAATGTAAAAAAATCTGAAATATATTAGTCTGTAAGTGCGCAAATAAATACACAAACGGACCAATTTTCGTCAAGAAACACATGTGCTTATATATTTTTTAATGATTTTATTTAAACTAAAATTAAAATTCAGTTACATACGTTTACTAGATAATGTATTGATTTATTTTACTGCATGATTATATGATTTAAAATGGGTGTTGTATAATACAAAATCTTTTTTGAAAACTTAACAAATCTGCCAACGACCTATGGTATAACCTTATTATACTAAAAATAAACATTTTTTCTCAAAATTTAAAACATACGTTTACTAGATAAAATAACAATCTTTTGAAATCAATCTACTTATATTTTTTGTGGAAAAGAGTCAATACGTCTAAACACTGATTTGAAAATGACGTATTTCTGGTTTTCTCTAGTTATACGCTCTTAATGTTTTCTTTAAGGTTTTAATCGGTGACCGGCCAACTCAGAATGAAACCAACTCAGAAACACCTAAGAAAGCGTGATGATAAAAAAAATGGTTAAGTAGGTTAAGTTAGGTTAGAGTCACCGGCTATTTTAAAATTATTTTTTCATGGCTTTTAATGACCTTTCTGAGGTGGTTCTGAGTTGGTTTCATTCTGAGTTGGCATGGGACCGTTTTAATCTACTATATATTTTCGTGGAAACTTCGCTGGTTCATACAACCATGTAATATGTAATTACCTTAATAAAATATGTATAACTGTTTATTTCCCTAATAAACTAAGATAAAAAATAACATTGAAGAGATCCATGTTTATAACTTGAACCTTTTTAGATTAGATAATTCTCACTCTCATCACAAGAGGAGGCACAAGACATAATATATTTTATTTTATTTTATTTTATTAGTTAGCCGTATAAACAGTCATTACAAGTACATATATAACAGTGTTAGAGATAATCATATCATTAACCAATAAAATAATGACATAAAAATTTGAGACCATAATAAAAAGAAAAACAAACAAAGCAATATACGTATGTAATATAAACAGTTCTGAAAAAGTGCATCTACTCACTTAAATCTACAAAAATGTATTTTCAAGGGAAATATATACTGTAACATTTTTGAAGAGGTTATTTAATGCAAACTGCTGAAATCAAAAAAGAAAATGTAATGAAAATGAAAAAAAAAATGAAAATTAAAAATTAAAAAGAAAGATAAGGAATTAATGAAACATTAAGTTTTCCATTGAATATTACTTTTTACGAATTTTATGAAGTTAGCAAGGTTCGTGTTAAACACGTCAACGTCTGTGCATAATCTATTGAAGGTGCTACAGTTTCTTCTTATAAACACATTTTGAAGATAATTAGCATTGCTTTTAGGAATATAAAATATGTCTGGAGATCGAGTAACTCTTATTGGACATCTGAAATTAATATTTTGTAATAGGTAAGGGCTATGAATAAAATTGTGGATTATCTTATAAAGCATTATTAGGTCTTTGATATCTCGGTCTACATTATCGGTCCGTTGGGGGTCTTCAAGGGCCTTTTGTATATTTTGTTGGTTACAATAAAAACTATCTTTGATGTACCTGGAGTTATTGTTGAAATTAAAGTCCTAAAATATTACACAAACCAAACTCAAACATTTTGGATCAAGGGTTTTGGGGTTCATAGAGACATAATTTACATCATTTCGCATGCGAAACGAAACATAGGTATTTCAAAAACTTTTTCTGGACTCTTTCTATATTTGATTTTTATGTAGAACAATGAGGGTTCCATTCTGCTGAAGCATACTCTAGGTGGCTTCTGACGTATGATATGTAGAGAATCTTAAATGTTTGTGGATTTTTTAAAACAGAACTTACTCTAAGTATAAATCCTAGCATTTTCAAAGCCTTAGACGTGATGTGCTCGACGTGAGATTGAAAAAGAAGCTTACTGTCTAATAGAACTCCAAGATCTCTAATTACATTTACCCTATTTAAAAGATTGTTTTTAATTATGTGCGGATATAGTATAGTGTTTTTCTTTCGAGAATAAGATATGACGGAATATTTATCTGCATTCAAAAGAAGGCGGTTTTCTAAACAATACACATTTACCAGGGAGTTCAGGTCATCCTGGAGCTCTATACAATCCATCTCAGATTTAATGATTTTGACAATCGTTTTGTCATTCGCATATAGGAACAACTGAGAATTACGAATAGTTTTGTTAACATCATTTATAAAAAATGTTAAATAAAAGGGGGCCAAGGTGAGATCCTTGGGGAACTTCTGAGGTTACGGGGACAAAACTAGAGCAGAACCCTATTATGATGTTGGTAATATAATTAATGATAATAAATGTACCTCTTGAAGAGTAAAGACAGGTGCGCCTTTATTGATTCTCAAATAAGTATTGAGAAACAAATTATTTGATGTGTTATTACGAGCGAACTTCTAATAACGTAATTTGATAGCGCTGTTTGTTTTCAATATATTATTACATAAACACGCCTAAATTTGATGTAAGTAATTATAGGCACACCAACATGTCTACAATATCTAAATCGATTTTCTATTTTATAGGTACTGATCTAAAAATATTTAAAATATACCAGTACGACTCTCTCAATACACCCTTATGTATTTACTTCTTCCGCTGTATTTATTTTAAAATTATATTTAAATTAGTATTTACCTACTCAATTTATAACATCAGCTTATAATATATGTCACAAAGAAAATATTAATATTCAGAATAACTCAAATAAAAAGAAAAACAATATATGAAAAAGAGTCTCCATAATATGGTACATATATAGGTAACTATTTAAATATGTATAGTGAGCCATGAAAACGTGCAGATATTGGTTTATTTCATAAATTTTTATCAATTTATGTTTACTGACAAGCTTCATAAAGTTTTCGGTATCAAATTAAACCAGACTGTTATTGAATAGCGCTGGTAAACTGTTAACCAATCGGATATTACTTTTTACTACCGTCATCTAACCATACGTTACACAATATTTATGTATGTTTCTACCTAATATTGTATTAGAATATTAGAGAAAAGCGCACATAACTTTTAATATAAAAATAGCCAGCTTTTAACCGACCTGTCATGGTACTGTCGCATTTTCAGAATCACTTTCATGTCTTGTACTATTATTATTCGTGCTCTAGATACGAATCTCGGTGAAAACTTTCTGGATTTCTGCCAGTGGAATTGCTTGTTGTAATGGTTTATCTATAAATGGTTATCGAAATAGTTTTTATTCCCTTTTAACCGATTGTTTCATGTCTGATTGCCTCGAGATACGGCTACCGATTGGAAACTTGAAACATTTAAAATCAATGATAACCCTGTTAGTAAACGATCGAACGGCATTGCGTCGCATTTCCAAAATACATAATTACCTAAGCTTGGTTTTGATCTCAATTTCTGATATCAATTCGTTGTTTTTTGTTGACGCGGTTTGTATATAAAGGAAAGACCTACGTAGAAGTAATTTTATAAGAAGTAAATACTGTACCTGTCCAAAAGTCAAACGAAGTTTAGAAAATAGTCGTTGCACGCACAACAAGTATACAGGATGTAAAGGGACGTACTTAACTTACTTTAACTAATGATTCCTGTCATTATTTGGAGTAAAAAATGTAATTGAAATTTTGGTCTTCGTTCACTTTTTTGATGACTTTTTTTTAATTCAAATTTTTTTTCTTCAAAATCGAATAAAAAAAAAATCTTCCGCATGACTGGTCACTCAGCCGAATAACCGACCAATCCCTGACACCGCCTCTAACTGTCAACAACTCCTACCATTTTTTAAATGTTTTTGTAGAAAAGAAAAAGTCACCAAACGTAGCGAACCACTCGGGATGACCTACTGTGGCAGAGATGAATATTTTTGCAGTAGGTAGGTACCTTGGGGCCAAAAGAGTTGGCGATATGCATTATTATAAGTAACCTTTAGTTTATGCCATATTGGCTTGTGCACAATGAGACGAATAAATATTATTTTGACATTTTCTTTACAAAGGTGAAAAGGTCTTGACAGCCTACACACGTTCTCTATAATAGTCTTGAGTCAATTCTTCCATACCTATATTACCTACGAGGTATCATAAATATTACGTTCCCGGGTTATGAATAACCTTAAAATGTTTGAATATCTCCTACTATTACCACAGTAAGCGGAGAATGTTGCTTGTGTCGTGATGGAGGACCCCAAATGCGATGCTAGCTCAGCCACTGATCTTTAATGGTACAGGTAATGGAATAAGGAGTTATGGACGCGCCGAGAAGACACGTCTTGACACGATCAAATGAATCAAAAACTTGAGTCGGGCCATGCCAAGAGTCAGAATATCAGAATATGAGACGATGTATGGATGCGAATGAAGCGAGGAAAGTGTTAAGACCGAGTAGTTTGATGGTACATCCTCTCTGCCCAATCCTTCGGGGAAAAAGCATTGTAAACTGGTTGATGGTTGGAAAGTTTAATTATTTATATATTATAAACGGTATATAACATACACAATAATGATTATTGCATGTCACAGTTAAAAACAAGCATAAGGAAACACAAACAAATATTTTAAAAATTACACATATGGCATTAGATCGTACAATGACATTAGAAAGCATAAAATAATTACAAGCTCTGGAAGCATACAGAAGTAAAATATAAAGGTACATTTTTTTACGTTAACTCCACACATGAGGCCTTGAGGAAAATAACTTCCCTTAGGGCCTATGTCTTCTGAGATGCTGTTTGGAGGGTCTTTTTGAGGAGAGGAAGGAATGAACATTGGTCTTGAAGCGACTCATATTGTAGGAAGGAGGAAACACAGAGGCACAGGAGCTGATGAACTCAAGAACGAGTCGAACAAGCGACCTGTACCTACTCTTGTAACAAATGTTAACCGTGTAGATATGTTGGGCGCGCATTAGGCGTGTTTCCCGACTATGCACCGGTGCCGAAGGGATCAATGACGCAGGTTCCTCGGAGCATTTTCCTTTGAAATACCGGTAGAACAAGATAGCATCCCACCCGGCGACGCCTGTGCTGTAAAGATTGCAATCTGTTTGTTAAGATAGGAGAATCTATCAAACAGACCGCCTGTTGTACAAAGTCGAGGTTTTTTTTTCAGGTGTTTTGGAGCTCCAGACCAGAGGTGGCTGGTAAATTCAACCGTGGGGCACAGTTGTGTATAATTAAAGTATCTGCGGATCCGCCACCAACGCAATAAGTTAGTTTACAATACGTCTATCGGTTTCAAAACATCAATACCGTTTTTTCTGTTTTGTCAGGACGAAGGATGGAAATTAAACCGTACGAACTACTATCAAGAAGGGTGGCTTGCCACAGGGAACGTGAGGGGTATTGTCGGAGTCACCTTCACCTCTAGCCACTGCAGGAAGAACGCCGATGTGCCCCAGAGAACCAACTACAACCTGAGAGGACACCGATCTGATGTAAGTTCCTTTTTGTTATTTACTAATGGACACCCGTTAAAAATTATGGGATATTGTTTTTGTAGGAATTATTTATATATACATAAGCATAAGGGACAAACAAAGTAACATTCATTTTAATATATTAAGATTATGTACCTAACAATTATTATAAGTAATAATTATTAGCCTGAAACACTCGTCTACATTAAAAAAATCTCCCGACAAAAGATACTCGAACCCGCGTCCTTCTGATTTCCGGTTAAATGCTCTGTCCACTGAGCTACGTCAGCTTATCTCCTGCCCGCCAAATAATTCAATATAAATTTGTTTAATATACTAGTGTTTCTTTCAACAATTACTGCTTATTACATTTTTCCACCTGCAAACAACCAACTTTATTTTTATAATATGAGAAAGGCATTGTAAGTGCTAAATCTTCCACTAGGTGGCGTCGAGACAAATTATCTCTACATTTTTTGATGAAATACTTTAACTCCTCAAATATTAATTATTATTTTTAATTGATAAACTGATGTTTAAGACAAGATTTTTATTTTTGTTACCCTTTTTGCTATGCGTAAAAACTTGTTTAAACATTAGTTTATCAATTAAAAATTATGTACCTATTGCTAGAATAATATTATTATTACAGCACTAAAAGATAAGAAAAGCGCCAAGAATCTCAAGTAGAAACCTATTGCAAAAGTTTTTTCTACGTAGGTATTTAATTTCATTTCTTGTTTCACCAACCCCCATTATTCTAATAGATAAAAGAGCTTTCAGAAAGTCAGAACGGGTAGATATTTGAAAAGGCCTTAAATTGAATGTTTTCAAAATAACACAATACAAATGAGTAGGCGCTTAAGGAAAGCTCTTAGAAGCTTCCTAGAATTACAGTATTCAGCGAGATGAAATATTATTAATTATTATAAATCCATACTACGCATAGGAAGCACAACAAAAGCACAAAGGGTATATAAGCTTAGCGTATACATATCTATATCCCTCAGGCTAATTTGTTCGCTTTTAGGAACAACTCATAAAGGTCTCATAGAAATCATTTTGTCTCCCTTAGGCGTAGGCTAAACTTTTGATATTCATCACGTCGCGTCGCGTCGGCATTGTGGCGTATTTCATACAATAAGTACCTATGTTATTATGGATTCACATTTGACGACCTCCGTGCTCGAGGGGTAAGACTCTCGACTAGTAATCCCGACGTGCGCAAGTAAATTTTATTTGACACCATTGTCTATGTCTATTATTTATAATTAGTATTAATTAAAACCCTGAAGAAGTGAGCGTTGCTCACGAAACATGTTGGTTTTTATAAACAATAAAAGTGGTAAAAACTAAGTATTTTATTAATTTGAAATTTTATTGATTACTTTGTGGTTAATTAACAATTTTTTAATTAAAAATAATAAATACTATATTTGTGGCACTTTCCTGAGTGGAAGATACTTTCAGTATCGCCCTGGTGTAAAACCACCATTCAGAATTGAAACGTTGATTGAAATGGCTTTCGCCGTATTTGGTGTACAGATTTAAATAGCCAGGTACTTCCCAAACTTTCTCTTTCCTATATCCTCCCTCCCCTATTACCTTAAGCCTCACATCATACCCCAATTGGGGATGCCATAATATCACTGGCTCCAGACGGTTGAAGTAGTTGGGACTCTTGTGCGGTATTCACATAAAAATAAAATAACCCGTTCATATGCTGACGCTAGTTTTGGTGCATTCATTTCCGAATAATCATAATACCTATATATATATTTTTTTTTAAAGAAAGACAAACATTCTCGGGTTACGTATAACCCAACAATGTTTGAAAATCTCCTACTACTACCACAGAAAGCCGAAAATGTTGCTTGTGTTGTGATAGAGGACTTAGCCAGCCGAGGAATCGAACACGCGACGCCCGGGTGGGACCCAAGCGCTATGCCCACTCAACCACTGACCGGTCTAAAAATGAATGTTTATTCGTTTGTCCCTTACGCCCACCCATCCTAAACCATTCATACGATTGCGGTGAAACTATGATGATTTGATGAGCGCATGCCCGCAATGGTTTGTATTTATAGTGGTAAGTAAGATCTGGCTTTATGAAATTTGTATACAAATTTTGCAATAGATGGCGCGCGAGTTGTTTTGAAAAATGAGTATTTCATATAGTTATATACAGTTTTACGGCAGGGGGGGGGAGGAAGGAGCGAAGACGAGGGTGGAAGACGGGGAAGGTGGAAGGGGACGGCGGAGAAGAACGGGGACATGAGAAAGGACATGCAGGTGGAAACAATTTCTTTCAATTTGACCGGTTCGATTTCTCAGCTGGCTAAGTCCATCATCACAACGCGAGCAACATTTTCGGCTTTCTATGTTGGTATGAGGATATTTTCAAACATTGTTGGGTTATTCGTTACCCGGGAATGTTTGTCTTATTATATAATATAAAAAAATATTTATACAAAACAAAAATTATGTGGCATTGCAACGCGTCCCAGGTACCCTTTAGTATAAGATATAAAAAATTGGAATATATTTTTAGATTTTACAAAAAAACGGATCTAGTTGGAAGATAAACAGATTAAAATAGATTTCAATTTAAAAATCGCTTTCTCGATGGTTTTTCATTAAATATTCAAATAGGCATTTAATTATTGAGTTCCCAGTGAAAATTTAGTCCGAGCGGCGTTTTTCCACGAATTCATTATTGATCTACAGGAATTGGGGGAAATAATAATTATTTTTCCAGTTCATTTTATGACAACATCCACCCTCCTTAGTGTAGGTAAAGTCTTTATGGTCGTGTTCTGTACCGTACCGCCCTTACCAATGTAACCAATAAAACCCATTTTCCACGTAATAAAAGCAGTAGATTCTCGCATTTCACGAGATGAGAGAAGCAGTAATCGAATAAAAAAAGATAATAAAGACTTCCTAATCTGGCAAATGATTTTATATAAAAGTAAGTAATCAGATGGAAATTTAATACGTTTCCAGGTCCGGACCAGATATTAATGTAAAATGACATGAATTGTTTAGAAAAGTCGTGAGTTAAATTTTAAAACCCGATAACCGTCACATTTTAACCTTTACGGCAGGACTCACTCGGAAAATTGCCTTACCCGCAGTGGGGAGAGATGGATTTATACGTCCGTCACTCCTGGAGATTCCGTCACTCCCCAGATTCCTACCCATTCCTCATACATGTTCCTTCATAGAACAACCCGGGTGCCCGGGTTTATTGAGCGAGGTTTGCCTAGGTCTTGGTGGCGGATGCGTCTGCCTAGGTGGTTCGTGGCGGGACGGATCGGAAAATACTGGATGAGGGAGACCTTTAGACCTCTCCAGCAGGGCTCTCTCGGAATATCGCCTTGCACCGCAGTGGGAGGGATAGATTACATGTCCGTCACTCCTGGACACACTGACCCCCAGATTGTACTTTTTTACTTCCCAATACTTCCTCTCTTTCCTTTCATAAAGACTCCACATAGCAACCCCAAAGACGGCACAGGCCCTGAGGGGAATTATTTTTTACTGTGCGCCTCCTGTTTGGAGCTAATGTCAAAAAAACCTTTTGCATAAATTCTAAAAGGAAAAGACCCTTTATTCAATCGTTAAAGAGATTAAACATTTTGTTTCTGATTTTCATTTCTTTACTATTTGAAAACACTCAAATTCTTATAAAAGTCTTCATTCGAAGGCTTACCTGAATATCAAGCATTCTACGAATGTTTCCCGTTGTATATTGTGTATTTTATATTTTTAATATAACGAAATCAAAACATACCGTTTCACATAAACGCCATTTTCACGATGTTGAAAATCGAGCGACGGTATTGAATTTATGCATTAGAACCATCAATGTATAACTTTACAACCAAGAATTTTCTGGCTTTCACCCATCACGAAATATCGACCTACTTAACCATCAAATCAAAGTACGGAAAAGGGAAGAAAAATGTAGAATCAATATTTAGTTGTTGTTTTCCAAATATTTTATAGTTTTATTTTAATCTATCGGGCATACTTTGTCGGCTTCACAATAAAATCCAAAAAGTGCAATAGGTATACCTGATCGCGCCCGTAAACAAAAAAATGTTTTTTGAAAGGTGATGAAATACGCTTTTTAATTTTATAATTCAAAATAAACCAAAATTTTTTTAAAGATAAAATTTCTGAATACAAACATTAAGGTTTGGAAATGATACACCTTATATTTTTTCTAACTAAAATTGCTGACAAAAAAATACATTATTATATTATTGGGCAAATGTATAAGAAATGTTATCGTCATCTCACTTTTTTGTCGGTTCATGCAAAAATAATTACTTAATAATTTATTTTTTTTAAATTGCGGTCGGAAACTTTGGATTCATAAAGGTGTACATTTTAATTATTTTGCGGTTAACTTTTAGATTTGAATATAAAGCCTGGTATTTTATCTTTCTAACACCGTTCAGATAATTTTCTGACCATAATAATAAGGGAGATACAACGATTTATATGAGTTGTTACAAAAACCGAACGAATTAGACTGAGGGGTTAACTAACAGGAATCACGTGCCGTGAATAAAGAATTTGAAAATAAATAGCTCTACCACCTTCCACGTCTTTATAATTTCTTCACAGACGAGGAAAATATGAATACAGTACCGACAGATCCACGGGTTTAATGGAACGACTTTTCCGAGAGAAGAACTACGTGGAAATTGGATGAATTGTAAAATTTTAAGTAGGTACCTCATTATTCAAGAATGCCTTGCTAACAGCTAACATGTTTCTTTGTAAAATAGGAACCTAATTTGGCTGAAACGTGTATCAGTTACAGTAGGTACAGAAGCAATTTTTACAGGTAACTAAATCTTAAAATCATTAAAAAATTCACATTACAATATAAATTTTACACAAAACAGTAAAAACAATTTAAAAGTAGGTGATCTTATTAATTGCTTTACAAAAATATACCTACTTGTTTATTGTGCGCTATGCCATCGATAGATAGAACCACTGATAAACCCCAAAGATCATCCTGGAGGGCTTCAATAAATAAAAAATGAATAAGTACCAAAAAATTCCGATTAAATGGCATTATTTCTCTCCCGGGTTTAGGTAATAATAATCAATAATTATTATTATATAAATTATCCCTTAAAATTCAATTGTTAAATCTTGTAATCATACATAAAGTTAGCAGCCAGTTAAGAAAATTAAGATAATTTTGGTATTTTTTGGTCGAATAGGTTAAATATGACTGAATCGGATAGGGACACATTAGTTCAGTTGGTAGAGCACTGACCCGGCAAGTCATAGATCCCGAGTTCGAGTCCCAGATGTAACCGTATCGTTTTCTGATTTTTCTGTTTCAGATTTTCGATTGAGTTTCGCTAACATTGTCTTCATTATTTAAACCTTAAAATTCATTTTTCATTTCCCGCATCCAGCATTTTTGGTTATTTTTTTTCCTTTGCTCCAGGCAAAGATTCCAAGGAATTGAAAATCAATTATTTCTTCTTATAGAAACTGGTGTTTCAATACAGTCCACCAGTATTGTACTCCGGCAAACGTGACGTAATACAATCTCGATACAATCCCGATGTTACGCCGAGAACTTATTACGTTCTTACTCCGACGTGAAAGAACAATGAATGTTGTGGAATATATTTTGAAACAAAATGTTCTCAATGAGTTTTTACACAGAGTTTGAAAGCTTGAACCTACTGAATACAAATGTATCGACGTATTTTACAAATCTACAGTGGTGAAGGTGAAGGTGAGGGGTGACAACTGACAACCAAGTTTTGTAAAAATGGTATTCCGATGAAAAATCTCTATCATGTATTATATATATGTATAAAAAATATTATATAAAATAGTACATAAACGACAGTTAAAAATAAAATTAGTATATTTTTTAAAAATTATACAATTCAAGTATGAATGTAGAAGATTAAGACAAAAAAAGAATTATTTGAAGCAATTAAATTTCAATTTGACAAAAAGGTTTAGTGGTAAATGATAAGAAAAAGAAAAAGGGCAAGTGAAACTTAGTGAAATACACGTTCACGCAGTACATAGTATATACCTACATAATATGTTATATACACAGTAGGCATAAATGTAAAAATGTTATGAGATGCTCCTAATGGATATGTTTATTGGAGGTAATCAATGATTTTACTTTTAAATTAACTTTTGGTTTGCGTGTTTCTAATGTTAGTAGGTAGAGAATTGAATAGCTAGCATTATATTTAACACTTCTTTGTCCATAAGAGGTTTGACAATATGGAAGGATAAAAGATTTTACATGTGGGTTCTAGTTATAGTCGAACAGATACCAAATGCACTCCCAAAAATTCACACGGGGATTAACGTACAGTCAAAACTCAGAAAAACCCAAACTCGAAAGACACTCCACCATTATATTATTAATATTTATATTTTTCATTTCTTATTATGTATACGACCCTCGAAAATTCCGATTTTCGGAAATACATTACATTAAACTGGATTCTAAAAACAATATTTCAGACGATACCTAATAATTATACGCTGCGAAACAAAATTTTGGAATTCCAATGGCGGTTATTCCCGTGAATTAGGCGAATAAATACTTCGGAAATTCCATTGTTTTTTTAAATCACTCTACTATGAAAGCAAACAATTAATGATTCTACATTTAGTAATAAGTAGTGTATTGACTTCATACGACCAAAAACCACTCCATTACTTTATTTTAGAATTAATTTACTTTATTAATGTGATTTTGACTCCGTTTATCGATGTGATTCTTATTATATATTGTGTGATCTAATATCAGTGCTTTTAGCAGATAATACATATTTAAAATGGTGGATGTAAATCAACGATACGAATTGCAGGCAGGTGAAAAACGATAGTTTAAAATGTTATCAAGTTTTTTCCAAAAAATCCGTGGCAATCCAGAATACATCAAAACATTGAACTTCAAGCAGCTGCTTGCAGCCTCAACCTGTCGAACATTCGAAGAGTGTCGTCAGAAGCTTCTCATTTTCCGTGCTCAGAAGTAAAAATGTTCCATCAGAATTGTAAAAACTACAAAAAACCTAAAACGGTAACGGGGTTGGAAGATTTTAAAAAGGATGTTGTGCGTCGCAGTGTGATGGATTTTTATGATTATATAGATAATCTTAACAAGGTTCTGGTGGATATAATATTTTTTTATGGATCTCATGAGTCATTGCGATGTATTTTGCATGATATTGGTTTCCAATTCAAAATACGCAAAGATGGAAGAAAGTATTTAATGGGAAGATTAGACATTGCTACAGCTCGTGTAGACTTTTTGAGAAAAATGAATCAAATAAGATCACCCAGCGACGAACGGCAAATAGTCAATTTGGACGAGACTTGGGTGAATCAAAATCACTCGATTACATACATGTGGCAAAATAGTGAGGGCAATGGGGGTTTAAAAGTGTCAGTTGGAAAAGGAAGCCAGCTGATCATTTTGCATTGTGGTTCAGCAAAACGGGTTTTATCACGGGGAGTAAATTAATATTCCGTACGAAAAAGGTTATGTTGAATACAGATTACCATTCTGAAATGAATTCCAGTCTTCAAAAATTGGTTTGAAAATCAGTTTATGACATTCCTCGAAGAACCCTCTGTAATTGTAATGTAAAATCGATGTATTTTTTAACTACAAAAAAATATTATTTTAATTTAAATGCCAATATTTTTAAAAACTTAAATTTAAATGTTACCGCTCTATTAATTAGCATCAGATAAAAACTGTCTAAGAATTTTCTTGATTCATATGAAATATGTGTGTAATATGAGTTACCGGACACCTTGTAGGTATTTTTAAACACCTTCGCATTTTTATTCAATCCTTATTCATACTTAAATTCAGTCCCGAAGACAATAAAAACATTTTGTTTGGTAAAATTAATTTTAAGTCGTGAACCTTCTCGTGTTGCTTTGCCTGTACATTTTATTACTGACTTTGGACTTTGACCGTTCATTTAGTTTCTGTTTGACTATAATAAATTGATAACTTAGAATCCAGGTAGGTACCTACGTAACCTCTAATTTAAACACTGTCTTTTCCTTTTAGCGCCATTGACCCGACATTTCAAAGTGTTTAACCCTTTTGAACATATAAAAATATAAAGAAGCACTTTTGTAAAATAAAATAAAAATATCTGAATGTGAAAGCAGCCGGTAGCAACGGGATTCTAAAACGTTTTTTTACATTTTCAATGTGAGGTGAACGTTTTTAGGACAGAGAGCTCTCAGGTAGGTACTGTCATTTGAAAGCTCGTGCAAATAAAATTAATGATTCACGTTCTACGAGGCTCTTCGAATATGTTCGTGAGTTTTTTATGCATAGAAGTAATGGTTTCTGTGAAACATTTCTCTCTTATTAAAGCGTAAATGCACAACATCACGGAATGTGGGGAAAAATACTAGCATTATAATATATTAAAGCTGGTATATAAATAGCCGACTGCCTTGACACACGGATCATGTTAAATGATCCCATTCACACGTCGCTAAATTTCCACTGTGTGAAAATATTATTAAAAATATTAAATCGGAGGTGATTTATTTTTAATATTGGCGTTGCGTCATTCCTGCACTTGTACGTCTTCTGTTAGTGTTGCTTCTAGAAAGGTTAAGCAATTATTGAAGTGAAAACTTCTTTAGCACCGTTGGGATTTGAAACTCGATGAAACGAAAAATATCGACACTAAAAAGAGACAAATACACCAGTGGCGGTCCGTGAGTTAAGATTGAAAAAATGACGTTATTTATTTATTTATTTATTCATTTATTTATTTATTTATTCAACGCCCAGAGGGCTTTTACAGTAGTACAATTTGTTTATGATAGATGATTTTTAAACAGATAGAGAAATGATAAGAATAAAATTAGATAAAAATGCACACAAGTCACAAAAATACAGCGATTTGATAAGTTTACAAAATACATACATGTTTAGGAATAGTTTTGGAATAAGTTTTTTACAAAATCCACAAAATTCGCCAAGTTGATGTTGAATATGTCAACATCACTTAAGTACTGATTTCCCATAGTGTGAAATCTTTGTATCGGAGAGTGGGCAATATAGTTCCGCTTAAGAATTCTGCAGTAGAATAGTGTATTTTGTCGTGTGGTTACTGTCGGTATTTGTAAGTTTATGAGTTGTAGGAGTTCGCAACAGTCGAATTTAGAGTTAAGTATTTTGAATAAAAATGTCAAGTAGTTTATTTTACGTATGTCTTCTAGTGTGTGTATTTTTAGAATATTTAGTAATAGATTATATTTTAAGTCTTCTAGTGGGATATTTAATTTAAAATTTATAAAACGCAGAATTTTTTTTGTATTCGCTCAATATTATTATTAACGTAAATTTTGTAAGATGGAGACCAAACTACCGAGTTATATTCAATTTGGCTTCTAACTAGAGATACATTATAATAGTTTAATGGCTTCTATGGAATTAAAGTTTTTAGTTGTTCTTAAAACGAAGCCTAGTGTTTTCATACCTTTGTTCATAATTTGGTGGATACGATTGGCGAAACTTAGTTTTTCATCCAAAATGATTCCAAGATCCCTCATTTCCGTGACTCTTTCTAAAGCTGTGTTATTGATGGAATATTCGAATAAAACAGGATTTTTAATTCTGAAGAAAGTCAAGGTTTTACACTTTTCTACATTTAGTTATTGACGTTGTTGTAGCTGAAAATGTTTTGTATGAAGATCTTCAGGATTCTTTCAGTCAAGGGATGCGCCGCATCCACATTTCAGTATAGTTTCATACAAAAAGTAGAAATTTTGAAAAAAAATAAACTTCATTTTTAGCTATAACATCAATAATGTCGTATTTTTCAATTTTAGCACATTAGCTCACTGAAAACTCACGGACCGCTACTGAAACACATACAACTATAGGATTTGGCCTGCGAGAGAATGAGATAGTATAATCGGTCTCCTCTTTGTGCGGTGCTTCGTAGCCTATCAGTCTCCTCTCTAACCTCCCCACTCTTGTCTACTTTAGTTTTATGAGGGTTTCACTTCTTCTGTGCGTGAATTTCACACTCTGATTTTCTTCTTAATTTTTATTAGAACAACTCTCTTTTTATAACTTTTGAAGGTTATTCCCATAACTGTAATATATCGTTGAACAGCTGAGACTGTAGCGGGGACTCGAACGCAGAATCTAACGTCGAAGACAATTAATTTTTATTAGAACTACTCTCTTTTTATAACTTTTGAAGGTTATTCCCATAACTGTAATATATCGTTGAATAGCTGAGACTGTAGCGGGGACTCGAACGCAGAATCTA
The DNA here is from genome assembly GCA_917563855.2 of Limnephilus lunatus. Taxonomy (NCBI): domain Eukaryota; kingdom Metazoa; phylum Arthropoda; class Insecta; order Trichoptera; family Limnephilidae; genus Limnephilus; species Limnephilus lunatus. The sequence goes on from OU830592.1 coordinate 80,078,268, forward strand.
ACGTCGAAGACAATTAATTTTTATTAGAACAACTCTCTTTTTATAACTTTTGAAGGTTATTCCCATAACTGTAATATATCGTTGAATAGCTGAGACTGTAGCGGGGACTCGAACGCAGAATCTAACGTCGAAGACAATTAATTTTTATTAGAACAACTCTCTTTTTATAACTTTTGAAGGTTATTCCCATAACTGTAATATATCGTTGAATAGCTGAGACTGTAGCGGAGACTCGAACGCAGAATCTAACGTCGAAGACAATTAATTTTTATTAGAACAATTCTGTTTTTATAACTTTTGAAGGTTATTCCCACAACTGTAATATATCGTTGAATAGCTGAGACTATAGCGGGGCCCAAGAAGTATGAGATTGACAAAAATGACATTAAAATAAGAGGCCTCAGGTATTATTATCGGTATTATTACGTATTATTATTACGTTTATCCCGGTAAGGTGAGACGTTCTAGTTTTGAGTCCCAGCTGCGACCTTTATGTTTTTATTTTTCTGTGTCTTGTTCTTTTTCACATTTGCGTTTAGATTATTAGCGTTCGTTATCTTCTTATTCGATGAATTATTCTTATGTTAACATTACAATGTCGGCTGCTCAAAAGCTCGGCTGTAAGGTTATTCTACATTTGCCATATTCTCTTTCTATCTCCTGTCCTTTTCTGCCCGATTTGTACTGTCTACGCTTTCCATCCGTACTGTCTGCTCTTTAAATTGGCCTGATGACTTCTTCAATTCCAAAATCACCGATTTTCTTTTATTGGGCTTAGGTTCGAAAAACCTTCAGAACATTAGAAGTCAATTGGTAAACAATGCAGGAGAATCGATATTTAGGTCAGTTGGGGTAAATTAAATACGCCCTGTGGGGCAATTGTGTCGATTTAAAATCTTTCATGCAATTTTAAAAAAGTGGGAAAAATTCAAATTGGGAACACAAGAAAATGATCTCTGTTCTATCTAATCAATGTAGTGAAGTGTATGCTAATAGTAAAAATATTTGTCTTTATTTCGGAATGTGGGGAGGTTAGTGTAATTTAATCCAGCACATCCCACAGTCTGGATATTTTTTAAAAATATTAATACTTCACAAGAGTCCCAGCTACTCCCGTCTGAAGCCAGTGAGTCTATTGCATCCCCAATTGGGGTATGTTGCGAGGCTGAAGGTAGTGGGGAAGGGAAGGAAATGGGGAAGAGGGAGGTAGGGAAGTACCTAACTATTCAAATCTGGTCACCAAACACGGCTAAAGCCATTTCAAGGGACGTTGCAATTCTGAATGGTGGTTTTACACCAGGGCGATACTAAGAGTATCTTCCACTCTGGAATGTGCCGCAAATATACTATATATTTTAAATGAATTCATCGTGAAAAAACAACAAAAAAAAAGAATCAAATAAATTTTATTTGCCCACGCAGGGATTCGATCCCGCAACCTTCGGATTGCTAGTCAAAAGCCTTACCACTAGACTACGGCGGCCGTCAATACAAGCATACTAGTAAAAACATAAATAAGAACAAAAAATAAAAAAAGAGACCAGTAAAATGAGATCTATATTACTTTTTACTATCTAGTTATCTATGTAGATCTAAATGCTGGACAAGCACTTTGATTGAAAAGATTTTGATTTGACTCAATTAGTTCGCTACGTTTGGTGACTTATAAAGGGTGCCCGGGTTCATGGGGGAGGTTTGTCCGGGTCTTGGCGGCGGATGCGTCTGCCCATCAGCTGCATGGCACGCCGGATCGGGAGAGAATGGTTGAGGGAGTCCCTTTAACTTCTCCAGCCGTACTCTCTCGGAACATCGCCTTGCACCGCAGTGGGAGGGATGGATTCAACATCTGTCACTCCAGGACACATTGACCCCCAGATTCCTACCCAACCCTAATACCCTTTTCATTCCCAGAACTTCCTCTCCTTCCTTTCCTAAAAAGATCATCCATACGGCAACCCCAAAGATGACATAGGCCCTAAGAGGAATTATTTTCCTCAGGGCCTTCTGTGTGGAGCTAATGTAAAAAGAGAAATTGCTGTATATATATATATCTACATATGTATAGGTATATTCGTTTTCCAGGCATTCGAAAACTGAATTAAAACTTAACGTCCCCTACGTTGAAATGAGTCCTTCGTTAATTTGATTTTCATACAGTTTTCAGTAGGTCTTCGGAAGCGGGAGCAACTCCTGCAATTAAGTCCAAGCAAACTGTTACGCTGTAGAGAAACGGTCACCTAAATAAACCCGAAAGACGATTTCCGAGGCATTTACTTCCCCTCGGCAGGGGCCGTATCGTTTGCCCGGGCGTGAGAGTGTTAAAATGGGAGTTAAGAGGGGCATAAATAGATACAACGGACTAAAAGGGCTAAATGCCTCTTAAGGCAGTAAGAAAACTAATTGGTTATATTTGGTTGGAAGATATGGCACTTAAAAGAAGAGCGGCCATCTGGAATTCGTATCATTATAATGAAAAAAAAAACAACTAAATTACCTTTAGGAAAATACACCTTTATTGTCGTATAAAAATTCAATAGTGTTAGTCGGTTTTTAACATTTTTGCGATCTACCATGTAAAATTGTAAAGCAACTAAAACACGAATTTTTCCGCGAGATTTATGATAAAACACGGTGTCCGGAAACTCGTAGTACAAGCGAAAAACTGGTGAATTTACATCACATAAGATACCCCCTAACAAACTTTTTTTTCGTTCTGAGTATTTAGATTTTTTTTTAATTTTGAGATATTTAAAAAATCTTTGGAGCCAGCTCTTCGACGCATTTAAAAAAAATCAAACAGCTGATATTAACCTCAACCCCCTAGTGACTGGTTTAAAAAAAAATCTAAAAATATCTAATAAAAACAGAAGCTCAACTCAAAAAATTATGCATCAAAATAAACTCCAATTGTGATGTAGATTCACCAGCTTGAACTACGATTTTCCGGATACTATGTACATGTATTTAACTTTTTTAAATGTGAATACTGCATGAGAGTCCCAACGGCTCCCGTCTGGAGCCAGTGAGACTATGGCATGTTGTGAGGCTGAAGGCTGTGAGGAGGGGATGGCGATGGGGTAGAGGAAGGTGGAAAAGTACCTGGCTATTCAGATCTGGTCACCAAACAAGGCTAAAGCCATTTCAAGCATCGTTTCAATTCTGAATGGTGGTTTTACACCGGGGCGATACGATGAGCATCTTAAACGTGCCGCAAATAAAGTATATGTTATTTTAAACTAATATATTGTGAAATAACACAAATTAATCAAATAAAAATTATTTGCGGGATTTGAACTAGTGATGCAACGGAAGTGTCTTAACGGAAGCAGAAACGGAAACAGAAGCGGAACCGGAAGTGTTAATACTATGAAGAAAAAGCAACATTTTATTTTTTAAGATTTGTTCAATTAAATGTGTATTTTGTACTTTTAGTACTCGAAATTAAACAGAGGTAAATTATATTTAATAAAAAGTAATTTGGCTGCTTTCAGACCTTTGAGTCTGTTTCGGTGTTCTTCATATATTCAACCTTATATTTTCTTCGTTTAGAGATCTGTTATAAAGTTTGCGGAACCAGAAACGGAAACGGAAGTGAAAAAACTTGCGGAACTTCTGCAGAAACGGAAGCGGAAGCAGAATTCTGTTGTATCACTAATTTTAACCCGCGACCTTCGGATTGCTAGTCAAAAGCCTTAGCTTTGACCACGGAGAACGAATATGTATGAGTTGCACACCAAAATAGCCCTTATTAGATTTTACATAAAAAACATTTATTAACTGTAACGTGGGTTTTGGAATAGAGGTTTTGTGTTTAGTGCGACGTCAATGAATTTAAAAAATAATACAGATTTCTTGAAATTCTTACTATGTTGTGATATCTATCAGCCGTGCAAATCAAAAAAATATGGCTCTTATACCATACACGTCATGCCTATCGCTTTTTTAAAACTTAACCCAAAATAACACATTTTCAAACGAAAGTACCCACCTAATTGGTTTCATTAAAAATGAAGTCATAATAATATGAACTTTTTTGTTTGCTGGTAATCATTATAATTCAAAACATTTTTTTTAATTCCGGGTCACATTCGCCAACCTTTTGTTCATTGCAAAAGTTGCGCAGTTGAAAACTGTTAGACAGAAAAACACGCGGAATGAAAAAACTTTTATTCAGTCTGCTTTTGAATCGGTAATACAGTCAGTTGCACTTTATAACAAACGTCAGTAATTCCATCTACCATTTAAATTTGAATGGTAGAAAAATACAGGGACGCACGATGGAAATAAAGCAAGATCGAGTGAACCGAACACTTAAATCAAGCCATTTTTTTTACATTAGCCCCACACAGGAAAAATAATTCCCCTCAGGGCCTGTATCATTTTTGGGGAAGCTTGAAGGGTCTTTTTTAGGAAAGGAAGGAGAAGAATTTATTTTTGGGATATTATGCCATGTTGCACTATCTCTTTCTTTAGCCAACGTTTCGGACTGTTACAGGGTCCATTATCAGGGCAGATGTGTGATGGACACTGTAACGCTGTCCGAAACGTTGGCTAAATAAGGAAGTAGCGCAACACGACATTTCACCCCAAAAATAATTAACAATAATTCTTTTGGTCGTGAAAATCTTAAATCATATCCGAAGGAGAGAAAGTTCCGGGAAAGAAAAAAATAGGAATCTGGAAGTCAGTGTTTCCAGGTGTGACGAACATATTAATCTATCCCTCCCACTGCGGTGCAAGGCGATGATCCGAGAGAGCCCTGCTGGAAAGGTCTCCCTCGTCTCTCGGTCCCCCCCGCCACGCAGCAGGTGGGCGTACGCATCCGCCGTCAAGACCTAGACAAACCTCGCCCGATGAACCCAGGCATCCCTTCCAACGACTTGGGGTGACTTATGGCAGAAGTGTTGGTTATCCAATAAAAGGTTCCGGATCGACGGTACCCATATCCGCCTTCCAAATTGGAAATAATGTACAGAAGAGTTTGTAAGAGATGATGTATGAATGGTAATGAAGCAAGTAGTGAGTGCCAACATTGAGTTATTTGGCGGTCCATCCTCTCTGCATACCCCTGCGGGGAAACGGTGAGCACGCTGTTAAGCCACCGGATCGGGCGATGTTGTGAGGAGGGTTAATGATGGGCTTAAATGAAGGAATTACAGACAAAGAAAGGGTGAACAAGAACAAAAGCAAGTACCTCGTCCCATTTTGCAATGCTGGCGTTAAGTAGGGAACTTGTTAAAAATAATGGCCGTCAGTATTATGTCAAATTGAGGCTCGAACTCGTAAGACGGAATAATTCGTGAATACGTTATGAAACGTTACGAAAAAATATGAAACGTTAAGAAAAAAAGTGACACGTTACGATAAAATGTGAAACGCTTATCAATGTGAAACGCTAATCAATGATATAAGTTGAGTTGAGTTGAATTGTGTTGAGTTGAGTTGAGTTGAGTTGAGTTGAGTTGAGTTGAGAGCTGAGAGTTGAGAGTTGAGAGTTGAGAGTTGAGAGTTGAGAGTTGAGTTGATGGGGATGTTGAGGGGATGGGAATATTTTTATTCCTGTTATTGTTATATTGCTAATGGACGGCATAAGTTAGTGACGTTTTACTTCAGTCGTGTGGTCTAAAGCACACTCGATTTTAAAAAAAAATAATAATTGTTGGAATTGTTGAAATGCGTAATTATGTTGCATTTTGACATTTCAGTTTTAATTTTTTGAATCACATTTTTTTTAAATCACTACCACATGTTCCTCTTATTCAGGTTTCATGGCTTTAAGTTCAGCCATTAATGTAGCTGGCTGTACAATCAAGTTTGAATGCACAAAGCTATATTCAACTTTTGAATTACCAGGCTCTTGTATTATAGAGAATAGCAAAATTTAATTGCATTTGTGTACAATAAAGCAGATCAGTCGAAAAGTTGAATTAATACTATAACAACGGTTTTAATTATGAATTAAAATGTACCAGCAAGCAAGCTAACCTTAATTGGATCGCCCTGAACTTAATTGGAATATTTGTGATTAACTACTCTTGTCTGATTTTGCAATTAACATTAATTAATAAGTTAAGATTTTAATTGAAAAGCGTCTTTTCATTTAATTCCTTGTACAAGTTGTCGTAAAAGTCATGGACCCTATCGGAAATCGGAAGATGCCATAATTTTTGCAAATGGCGGTACCTAAATGTCAAACGGCAAAACAGATACAAAATACACTTCAACAAGTCATGAACTGCTATACTCCTCGAGAACGCGGAAAAATGGTTTTGGTGATTTTCACTGGCCGGCAAGATCGCCGAAAAAAGGCCGACCTAACCGTTTCAGACTTCTTTTTGTGGGGTTTCTTGAAGTCACGAGTCTATGTCAACAAGCTTCAGAATCTTGAAGCTGTCAAAGAGAATATCCGTCAAAAATGCGAGAACCTATCGCCGGAAGTTCTGAAAAGAGTGATGGAAAATGCCATAAATGGGCCCGTATGGTCATCAATTCTGGCGGCGGCCACTTGGCCAATATCATTTTCTCGGCTTAAATGGAAAAAAATTAAGACATTAAATAAACACAATAGGCCACTGCATCACATTTAAAAAAAAAATTCCGGTTTAGGCAAATATTCTAAGACATTCTGTATTTTTTTTTAAAAATTAATTTAAAAAAACTGGAAAGACGGGACATACTTTTATGGGTGCGAAAAAACGATAATAAGGAACTCCAGTGAAAAATATTATGGCTTTAAAAAAATATGTTCATATAGACCAATAAACGCTGATTCTGAATATATAACTTTTATTTAATAATATTAAACGTACAGTTTTTAAAAAAATATTAAAAAGTGCATTTTTAATATTCTCGTTAAAACACAGCGTCAGGTTGGTATGCTGTGTAATGCTCTGTGGTGACGTCACGATAGTAATCGCGGTAATGACTGGTTTATTTATGCTATACGTCATTTATATGGGAATTTAGGTATGACACAAGCGAATGTTCTATATATTTCTTATTTTTGAAGATGTCGTAAAAGCATATACCTTTATAGAAAGTTAATAGAATTGCCTTTTAGATTTTTGTATCTGACATATACGATTGTGTTTGAAAAATGCAGTATTTTAAGTTTCAAAATGAAAAAATTTTAAAAAAACAGCCGACTGTAAACATATTCTATTAAATGGTCGAAAAAATTAGGAAAATTCAAAATTTAAAAAATACAGTCCTCTTACTTTATGAATTTGGAATAAAACTGTCACTTCACTTTTTATCTCGTTCATACAATTAAAAAGGATAAAAAAATATTATAATAATTCCGAAAAAATAACTGAAAAAATCCGACATCTTGGACTCGGTTTTACGCAATTAATGCGTTGATTTCTCGAATTTGTATTTATTTACACATGCATAAGGCTTTTACATTATCAAATAATATTACTTTTATGGAAGTTTTATTAAATTCACGCGGAAAAGTCATAAAAATTATAGAGAAGTAACCTTTGACTATGTAATGTCAGTAACCTAAAAACCGAACGAAACTAAATCACCAAAAAAACATTATTTAAGGACTAAAACTGAAAAAAAGTACAGGCAGCATTAGTACTTATGCTGAATTACACTAATATCACAGTGAATTAATCATTTAAACGAAAATTATCATCAAAAACAGCAAACTGCAAGTTAAATTCATCGACGTCATTCATTGTTTTGCAAAGAATTTGATTTCGCCATTTGCAATAAATAAGCCATTAGCCAATCAACGCGTTATAATAAACAAGATGGCCGCGCGCCTGCGCAAATCTATTTGAGATTCAAGAAAACCAACATAACAATCATAAAATAGTGAATCGTTATTTTAGTAGATGACGTCACAAAATTCACCATAGGTATGGGTGTTTTCGAGGGATCTCCAAAAATTAAAACTTTGAAAATTATTTTAACTATTAAAACTAACTCTAAAAAAAAAAAAAAATATGTAGTAATTTAAGTTAGAAGGTCATTTTTCATAAAAAAAAATAAAAAAAATGGACTGGACTTCTCTATTACGTAGCCGAAAATCATTTAAAAAAAGAACGTTTTCCACACGAATAGCTATAAATTGTACGGGGTTCTCTTCGTAACATCTGTAAAAACACCGCCATCTTTATCAAAAAATCAAACCAAAGGATAAGTTCGCATAGAACAAACAATAAATCTAGTGAACGTTAAACGAAAATTCAAAAATTCGCCGGAAATCAAAGAGTTGCCGTATAAAAAAAATCAGTGTGGAATTTTACAAAATTAAGGGAACATAATCGGAGACGGGACATTTTCGTGTAGTGACGTCACAAGCTAAAATAATGGATTTTATATTTAAAAATTAAAAAAAATATACGTTTCTAAAAATTTTTAATAACATTTTCGTAATCTTAGTAAAAAAATCTATCCACACGATTTTTTCAAAGTCTTTATGAAATCGACGCAAGTGGCCTATTCAAAAGCAGAACCAAATTTTTTCATTAATAAAAAAAATACAGGCAAAGAACACTGGGCGATAACTTTTGCGCCACCTTGTACTTACCTTCCTAATTCGTACTAAAAATGAGTTCCCGAGGAAATAGCTGACATTTAAAAAAAAAGAGAATTTGTGAATATCACACATACAATAGTGCGCCCTACGGTTGAATTTGGCAGCCACCTCTGGTTGGGAGCCCAAACATACCTGAAAAAAAACCTCGACTCCGTACGGAAACGGGCGGTCCGTTTGATATATTCTCTTAAATGGATTGAAATCTTTAGAGCATATGCATAGGATGGGCATGCTGTCCTTGTTCTACCATGAATTTCAATGGAAGATGCTCCGAAGAACTAGCTTCATTGATTCCTTCGGCAGTCGGCACTAGTCACCATGTTATGCCATGTTGCACTATCTCTTTAATAAATCTTTAGAGCATAGGCATAGGATGGGCATGCTGTCCTTGTTCTACCATGAATTTCAATGGAAGATGCTCCGAAGAACTAGCTTCATTGATTCCTTCGGCAGTCGGCACTAGTCACCATGTTATGCCATGTTGCACTATCTCTTTAATAAATCTTTAGAGCATAGGCATAGGATGGGCATGCTGTCCTTGTTCTACCATGAATTTCAATGGAAGATGCTCCGAAGAACTAGCTTCATTGATTCCTTCGGCAGTCGGCACTAGTCACCATGTTATGCCATGTTGCACTATCTCTTTAATAAATCTTTAGAGCATAGGCATAGGATGGGCATGCTGTCCTTGTTCTACCATGAATTTCAATGGAAGATGCTCCGAAGAACTAGCTTCATTGATTCCTTCGGCAGTCGGCACTAGTCACCATGTTATGCCATGTTGCACTATCTCTTTAATAAATCTTTAGAGCATAGGCATAGGATGGGCATGCTGTCCTTGTTCTACCATGAATTTCTACCATGAAGATGCTCCGAAGAACTAGCTTCATTGATTCCTTCGGCAGTCGGCACTAGTCACAGTCGGGAACACGTCAAACGCGCGCGCAACAGCAGTACACAATTGACATTTATCACGCGAGAACGCGAGATTTGGCGGTTCCTGTATTTCCTCCCTCCTTCAACATTGGTCTCTTCAAAACCCAGATTCACTCCCTCCTTTCCACAAAAAGACCCCTAATAGCAGACCCACAAAGCATCCCCAAATATGACATAGGCTCTGAGGGAAATTGTAAAATTAAAACAAAACAATAATTCCAACTACTTCCAACCTGACCCTGTAGGATTATTGTGAGGTTGGTCTAGGTTTCGACTCGGTTATCAGAATGTAGTTAAGTAACACGTGTTACTTTGTGTTAACATGATGCTTGCGATTGCTTAATTCCTTTCCCGTAATTGGTGGTTCGGTACGCGGAAATACCTACGTGTTTACACGCTGCAAAACACGTGATCCGTCGCGACGTGTGATCAGTGGCGACGTGTGATATAAAAGAGTTTTTTTTTGTTGTTTTTAATTAAAAAAATATCAACCTACCGCAAAATTACATCTAAATTTTTTAATCCAAATATGAGATAACATCACTCATGCCTAAAGTCTTCTTTTTCCCTTCTCTATTTACTTCAACCTCTCAAAATTCCTCAATTTAAGGAATCGGTATTTCATGTGACATTATCATACATACTAGTCCCAGCGAGAGATCGTATGTGACGTCATAGTTCTTCTATATTCTGTCTTTTTCGTTTTCAAATAAGACGCATGAGAAGGAAGAGGATTAACATCGATGACGTCAGTACGAGCTTTCGCTGGGACTAGTTTATAACTTAATTTGCAAATAATTATTTTTCAGTTAATTAAGTAGTCTAATGAATTGCATCTATCGAGAATTAAAAAATCTAAAAGCAAAATATAACCAGATTAGATATTAAGTTGAGAAACGTTAAAATTTAATTAATTCTCCCTGCAAACTTCCTGTTAAATTTTCTCAAAGAAATTAATGAAGGTAGATACCTAAGTACTTTAATTTACTAATAGTTACCTAATAAAGGTAGAATTTGGTATCCTATTTTTTATTAAGTTAGGTACAGGGGTTAAGGGACGTACGTTGTCCAAGAATTAAAGACCTTTCCTCATTTTCGGCGACGTGGACATTTTTTCTCAAAATACGGCGTGTAGCTCAGACTTTCCCCTAAAAAACGAGCGGTGATCCGACCTGGTAGCTGCTTCAGTTCGACCTTTGCGTCCGTTTGAGATGGACGCTCCGCTGTCGAATCCCGCTGCCTGCGAGGTGCGCTCTATTATTCGCTTTCTCAACTAAGAGGGAGTCCGCCTTTTTGAAGTTCGTAAGCTCTGAATTTTGATCCCAGACGTCAGTAAGTCCTCGACACAAAATCGTGTCGAAAGTGCTCCGGTCTCTTCGAACCGTTTTTTCCAAACAATGCGAGGCTTTTTTCGGTTGAAATATGGGTTCGCCACCTAACCCCGAAATCAAAAAGGCAATCAGTGACATTATTTGCTTCTTTCCTTCACCTGAAGCAACATTTGGCTCGAAAACCTCTCGCAGAGGGAGATCGCCCAAGACGCAGAGGGAGAGATGATAACATTTTCGGCTGCGGAGTTTTACGATAAGGGAATCGAGGACTTAATGCCACGGCTCACCAAGTGCATTGACTGTAACGGGGACTATGTCGAAAAATAGTGGGGATTTGTAGCTAAAATGTGGAAGAAAATTTTTGTCCGATTTTGAAGGAAAAAAAAAGATATCATTTATAAGTCACCGGAGACCAAAATTTCGTTTGCATTTTTTACTTCAAATTACGTCCCTTAACACAAGGTAAACAAGATATATTAATTGAGTAAAATCTTTTGGGATGCAAAAGTTTTTCATTCGGTCAAAACTTCAAAGGGGAGAAGGCATCTGGTACTTAATAAATTCCCCACCAAAGAGATTAATTATTTATGTAAGCCAGTTCCTAAGTACATAGGCATTAAGTTGGCAGGTACCTAATCAGACTTAGAAATTAGGGAAGTAATCAATTTAGGCGATCTCCGAGGCAAAAGTTCCTAGGCTTTGAATGAGACCCGGACGTCGTGGTATCGAAACCCGACGAAGTGTTCTTAAAATGTATTATTAATGCATTAACAGTTAACCCTTTCGAACCTTACAAATATTTGAAATCGTGTAGATTTTCAGAAAGGTTCGAACGAAAGTAAGAACAAATCAAAACACAAATTTCTTCACATCTTGACTTGTTATCACGATTTCATAATATCAAAAAAGTAGGTAGGTAAGTACCTAATGTTATACATTTGTGCTTTTATTACATGTAACCAATTAGATGTTAGAATCGTCTTCGTACCATAATACGATTATTTTACCAAATTTGAAGTCATCACATATTTTCATAAGAATTTATTGTTTTAGTTTCAGAAACTCTAACCAACCATAATAGATAACATAATCTACCTACTAGTAATGAAAAGCATTTAAAACTATTTTTGTTGGGCTAAAATCATTTCGTTGCTGATGACTTATATAAAAAAATATTGCAAGCCAAACATCTCTAAGTGCCACATATTTCTATGGTGCCTAGAGCGGCCATCTTGGACGCTTTGCCCGCAATAATTTGATCACCAATACCTTTAAAAAAAAAATTATATATGAATACCGCAATACAAGAGTCCCGACTACTCCCGTCTGAAGCCAGTAAGACTATCGCATCCCCAATTGGGGTACGTTGTGAGGCTGAAGGTAGTGGGGATGGGAAGGAGGTAGGTAAGAGGAAGGTAGGGAAGTACCTGGCTATTCAGATCTGGTCACCAAACACGGCTAATGCCATTTCAAGCAACTTTTCAATTCTGAATGGTGATGGTCTTGCACCAGGGCGATACTGAGAGTGTCTTCCACTCTGGAACGTGCCGCAAATATACCTACTACATATTATTTTAAATGAATAAATTGTGAAACAACACAAATTAATCAAATTTATTTTCCACGCCGGGATTCGATCCCGCGACCTTAGGTGTGCGAGTCAAGACCCTTACCGCTGGACTAAGCCGGCCGTCACGTCGGCTTTCCCTCTTATTCCCTACATTCGATTTTGTAGTGTATAGGAGTACTCGTATGTACGTAGTTTCAACAGATGTCTTCAGTATGTGTAGTTTTGAGGTGTCTCAACAGTTGTCAGCAAAGTAGTACTATTATAGGAGAGTGTCAACTGTCGCCGTTCGCGTCTAATACCCGAACGGTTACGAAAGTAGCCGATTATATCCGATCGATAGCTGGGCACCTTCAGTGCCAAGTTCCCTCGCTTCAGGTTTACACAAAGCATCCATTAGAACGGACGTAAAATATTCATTGAAATCCACACTTGTAACTTAACTTTTAAATAAATAAAACTTGTAACCTCGACAAACCACGAGCTTTGTTGAAAATTCCCGAACATATATCATCCCAATCACTAGGACTGAAGAACATTACAGTTTTATAGTAAAACAGTAAACAGCTAATAATTAGTGGTTTATATTGTAAAGTTATTTCTTCTAAAAAAGCAAACTTATTTTGTGGCACCATTTTAATTCAAAATTAATAAATTACTTTGTTTTTGCTACTTATTATTGTTTATAAAAAACCGACATGTTTTAGTCACATCTCGTGAATTAATACATTGTAATGTCAATGGTATTCAGTTGGATAAACTTGAAATTTTAGAGATCAGAAAGAGTGTGAATGCGAATTTGAATATTATTAATAATCAAAAATTGTTTTTATGATCCAATATTAAACTTATTTCCTCTGTAAATTGTTCCATATTGTCCCTACCCATTCTCATTTTTCCATTGTTACCATTGTCTATGTTCATTATTTGTCTATGTCTGTTATTTTTCAATTGACACCATGTTCTATGTCTATTATTTAAAAAATTGTATTATTTAAACCCTGATGAAGTAATCTTGTCTTACGAAACATGTCGGTTTTTTATAAACAATAATAAGTGGTAAAAACAAAGTAATTTATTAATTTTGAATATAAAGTTATTGTTTTACAAAGCCTCGAGGCCATCGCCATGTTGTAAACTAACTATATTCAAGTATGTAGATTATATTGCTCGACTAATATCAAAACATATATTGCTAGTTCGACTGCCATGGAAAGTCTCAGGGCTATCATAAAACCCATCTAGAAAATAATATCAAACAACAACATTGAGATTAAAACACAAAACTTCATACGGGTACCGAAGACTAAACTTTTTCCATTAAATATTGCCGCATACAAAACACGATACGGATAAAAAATATATTACGTAGGTACCAGTTGGTGGAAAAAAATATGCGTTTATCTATTTGTATTGTATATTGTGTTGTTTTCCGTATATTCAATTTGGGTATATATCAATGGGGGTACCGCCGCCCCGGGAACCGTTTATTAGGTGACGAACTCCTCTGCCACAAGTCACCCCTAGTACTCCACTACATTTGGTGACTTGGCAGGGGTGCCCGGGTTCATTGGTTGGCGGCCAATGGGCGGGATCGGGAAAGATTTTTTGAGGGGGACCTAACCTAGACCTTTTCAGCGTGACTCTCAACCCATAGGCATGTACCGCACTGGGAGGGATGGATTCATATATCCGTCACTCCTGGGCACATTGACCCTCAGATTTCTACCCACACCTCGTACCCTTTTCCTTCCCAGAACTTCATTTCCCTTCCCTTAAAAGACCTTCCACACAGCATCCCCAAAGTTGACAAAGGCCCTGAGGGATTTTTTTCCTCAGGGATTATTGTTAAAAAAGACATTTTAGAATTCTGTTTTTTTTTCGGTGTGATGAAATGTTAAGCTAGTCTCACACACGCACTATACTCTCAAGGCGAGCGATATGGTGACATAGACCAAGCCATGAGAGTATAGCGCGTGTGTGCGACTAGCATCACTATCTTCCCTCTCGTCTCGCGCCGTCATTTCTTGTTTCATTTTCCATCAATGGTGGTGTTATCCAGCTATTCACATGATCAGCACTATTAGGATTATTGCCTGTTCCATACATAATAAGTGATTTGTGTTTTCAAAATTTTGATTTGTATTAATCTCTTAGAACAATTCATTCATGATATCAAATTAACTTATCCTGAAATTAGTGGACCCGTCCTTATGCTTGTGCTTCAAGACTGCTTAAGTTGGTGGATTTCCTTTTGCTGAAGACTTTCCGTTTTGCTGCATACCTTTTTCAAGTTTTGGATTAGTGATCGGCTTGATCACGGCGTTTTCCGGAAGAATCGTTTTTCCTCGTCTTTTTGAGCTCTTGTTGGGTTCCACGACAACTCAGAATCATGCAATTTCAACACCTCGAAAATTATGAAAAAAAAAAGGAAAATAATTAACCTATTCAACCATTTTTTTCATCATTTCAAATGACTTCTCAAATAAGGTATTGAAACTGCATGATTTTAAGTTGTCCGGTCACACTCTTGGTCACCAGATCTGAAAAGTATCTCCCCGAATAGCCCAATTTTTCCGTTCGTCGCTCATTTTTACCTGTTCGCTTTTATTTAGAGTTCTTCCGAATTTTCTCCTAATTTTTCTGGAAATCAATTATG
Organism: Limnephilus lunatus; assembly: GCA_917563855.2. Classification (NCBI taxonomy): domain Eukaryota; kingdom Metazoa; phylum Arthropoda; class Insecta; order Trichoptera; family Limnephilidae; genus Limnephilus; species Limnephilus lunatus. The sequence goes on from OU830592.1 coordinate 80,093,315, forward strand.
GATTCCAAAGAGGAAGGTTCTTCTTCGGAAAATGACGAGATTGTATAAGTGGATGAGAAGGAACAGGATGTTGGGAGTATAGATACTGAGTTATTGAAGGATTATATTCACCAAAAGCTTAAGATATCGCTTCGTCAAAAAATAGAAAAGGTGCACCAATTGGAACTTCTTAGTAGAGGACTAAATGTGCTTGAATCATCGACCAAGACTGTATTGATCGAAGGCTTGAACTAAAAGATTCTCTTAAGTTGGTGAAGGAAATTATCAGTCGAGATATAAAAAATTGCTTAAAAGATTAACAGACGAAATTCCGTCAAGGATGAAAAAAGAACTCCTACTCTGCGGGAAGTAAGGATGACACTGCCTCTCCAGGACCTTCTACAGCACTTGTGCTTCCATTTGCTTCTGGTGCACCTACTAGATCTGATGCTCCTAATAGAGGGATTGAAGATTCTACGCCTTCTTGGTCTGGGTCTTCTATAACTATTGTAATAATCGAACAGTCTTCTAATCAGGATAAGAAATAGAGGACTAAATGTGCTTGAATCATCGACCAAGACTGTATTGATCGAAGGCTTGAACTAAAAGATTCTCTTAAGTTGGTGAAGGAAATTATCAGTCGAGATATAAAAAATTGCGTAAAAGATTAACAGACGAAATTGCCCTGATTCCGTCAAGGATGAAAAAAGAACTCCTACTCTGCGGGAAGTAAGGATGACACTGCCTCTCCAGGACCTTCTACAGCACTTATGCTTCCATTTGCTTCTGGTGCACCTACTAGATCTGATGCTCCTAATAGAGGGATTGAAGATTCTACGCCTTCTTGGTCTGGGTCTTCTATAACTATTGTAACAATCGAACAGTCTCATAATCAGGATAAGAAAAAGAGGATCAGGATGAGTAATTCTTCCCAAGTGGATCATTATCGGATTGTCCCTTCGATGGAGAGACTTATAAAGATTATGAAAATAGTTAGGGAATAATAAATTAAACATGAACAATAAAAATTAGATGCGATGATTTGATGGCTGATAAAATATACAGTGTAATAAATACATTATTTGTTAAAATAATGTTAGTTTAAAAGTTGGCAACATTTTGTGTGTGGTAACACATTTATATTTATTATGTTTTCTCTATGCTTTAAACTTAGCAGCTGTCTTTTCTTGTAATGCGTAATGAATACGTACATCGTGAAGATCGTGAATAAAACAAGTTACTATTAAAAAGTGTGATATTTTATTAGTAGAAAATCCAGAAGATTACAACACTCAACAAGTTAGTTTTGGAACTTAATTCTATCAAGAGTCGATGGTAAATAGTTGAAGAAATACTGAGTATTCAAGTCGATATGTCAGGAAAGGACAGGCCGGGAATGAAGTTGGCCAGTCAACTGAGGCTTCCCCCTAGAGTTTTAAGATAGATCGGTCATTTTGTACTATAATATTTAGTAGCATTAGTTGGGCGTAGGTGACATCTCACAAATAAAAAATGAAAAATCACGAGAAACCTTATTCTTTGAAATAATTGCAAAAGATCTTATCAATGTGAAACGCTAATCAATGATACCTATGAGTTGAGTTGGATTGAGTTGAGTTGAGTTGAGAGCTGAGAGCTGAGAGCTCAGAGCTGAGAGAGCTGAGAGTTGAGTTTAGTTGATGGGGATGTTGAGGGGATGGGGATATTTTTATTCCTGTTATTGTTATATTGTTAATGGACGGCATAAATTAGTGAAGTTTTTCTTCAGTCGTGTGGTTTAAAGCAGACTCGTTTTTTTTTTAATTTAACAATTCATCAATTTTTTTAGGTTAATTTTCATGTTCTGTTATATCATTATATATCAGTTGCTTCATAAAATTGAAATAATTACAGAATTTTCACAGAAGGTTATGTTAAAAAGTTTGATCATGAAATAATCCGTCCTTAGATTTTAAATCGTTTCGAATGTCAGAGCATCTAAAAGGCTCATTAGCATTCCGTAATTAATCTACTCTAGAAGATAAAATAAATGTATATGTACCAGAAATATTTATTCAAAGTCATCAACAATGCTGTTGACAACAACTATCTTCTAGAAAACATTAATTTCCACTGTCCAATGCGAAATAGACGACCAAACCAACTATTCCACATCCCACACTCAAAAACTAACTACACAAAAAAAAAAATTTCAAAAGGACGTGCACAAAATACAATAATATCTTTTCAGACGCCAATACTTTCCAGTTGTTCTCGGGTCAATTTACTAAATGTATATTAGAAAAAAAAAGAAAAAAATCTCTATATTGATGTGTGTTGTTGTTTTTCTTTTATCTTGTTTATCTTTGAACATTATCCTTGATGTAAATTTGTGTTATTTTTATATAGGTTCATAGGTTTAATTTCACATTATCTGTTATATACTTAAATCGTTAAATCTGAATTTAAAAAAAAAAAAAAAATTTTTTTAAAGATTTTCATTTTCTACCAACCCCGCTTTATGTTTTCTTTTCTGTACTAGAATATGAATTTTATGCAGACACTTCGCTGGCTCATGCAATCATGTAACTTGAGTAATTATTTTAATAAAATACGTTTAGCCGTTGGTTTCCCTAAATTAAATATAAAATAAAGTAAGAAAAAAAATAAAACGAAAAATAAATCCATCTTCAAAGAAACTGGGCGTCTTGTACATAGCTATTAGATTCTTCAATAATGAACAGTTGCCAACCCTGTACCCTATACAATTCTCAAGTAGCCACTTCTGCCGAGCGATTCTATATCTTTTTGTGGGATTTCTTTTGTGAGATCTCCTGTCAGATTGTGTAATTTTCTATGGCTGTTATTTGCTGGCCGATGTCAGATTTAAGCTGTGAGCTGTCACAAATCGGTGAAACTGGCCTGAAACCCATAGAAAAAAGCAATTGACAGTCATAGAAAATCACGCAAAAATAGGTCCCACAAAAGATATAGAATCGCTCGTCTGCGCTTGAGCCCCAAAATACCTGATCAATCTACTTGTTTCTATACAAAGGAGAGCGGTCCGTCTGATTTACAGCTTAAACGAAATTTAGACATACTACAGATATTTCAAAGGAGCCTGCTCTAAGGAGCTAGCAGAATTGTTCCCGGTGCAACGGTGCACGTACGCAAAAAAAGATGGACACGAGCAGAACTCCCATCGACCAAAATAATATATCCATGAGATTCCCGTTCAGAGTTTATGTTGGTTTCACGGGAACGGGTACGAAGACATTTTGAAATGTTTTAGTAAATAAGAATAAATTGAAAAAAAAAATTCAAACGAAATTTTTTGTGGAATCCTCACAACGCTGCCCAACCAGGTAGCGGTATAGTTCCCCTGTCTTTACACTCTTCAGACATTGGCCCTCTTGTGAGGCGTAGGCGTCGCATAAAACAAATTAAAAAATCTTTCATAATATTTTACATCAACCAGACTGGTAGCTCAGTAAATAATATGGATGGGTAGTTTCTAGAGATGCCACGAATAGTGATTTTGCCGAATACCGAATACCGGATATTCGGCTAGGCTCTCGGCCGAAGCATCGAAGACTCGGTAACATTTAGTACATTTTACAAATAGTTTTCATGTAAAAATTAATTAAATTTCGCAAATGAAATTGATTTTTACATGAAAACTGTTCGCCTAGATCGGGTAGCAGACCCTTACAAATGGTGGTCAGCAAACGGAAAACAGTATCCAAACCTAGCAGAATTTGCTAAGATTTATTTATAATCTCCCGGTAGCAGTGTAGGTATACAGTGAGTGGCTAGTTTTGGGAGCAGGTATTATTTATGAGGAAAAGTGCAATCGTTTGCTATCAACAAATGCAGAAAAAATGTTTTAATTCATCATAACTTATAACTTATAACCAAAAGATTTTAAGTATTAAAAATGCTGATTTTTTTAATAATTTTTTTTGTCAGTAATATTTTATTTATTATGCGTTATATTATAATTTGGTATTCGGTATTCGGTCAAATGGGTCGCGATATTCGGCCGAATACCGAATAGTAAAAAAAGTAGCCGAATAGGTCGAATACCGAATAGTAGTCGAATATTCGTGGCATCTCTAGAGTTTCACAGAAAGTGAACAATTCATCAAATTTTAAAGTTAAAATTAAAGTTCTGTTCAAGGTCTCTTATTATCCACGTACCGTGAAGCAACAAGAACTTGAATAGAACTTTCACAGAACTTGAATTTTAACGAATAAAATAATTGATGAATTGCTCAAATTCCGTGAATCGAGTAAATCAATCAGGCGGTAAATTATTTTCCCATGAACTCGCTTTGAATTTGAATATTGAATTATTCGCGTGTTTCCTCTTTCAAACGCAATAAATAATGTATAATCACCCACTTTTTAATAGAGCGAACCTTGACATAATTTTAAATATATATATTATAATATACCTAATATTTTTTTCAGTTCTTAGAAAAATTATTACACTAAATTTTCACCGAAAAGTAGGACTTCGATATTTTTTATTTACGGTTAGACTTACCTAAGTTACTTATCCGAAAGTTTATTATCCCAATGTTTAAACCTAATTCCGAAATTATTTTTATTACAAAACGTTAATATTAAGGGCCTCACTTTAATAAATTATTATTAAAAATAACGTTTTTAACCTTATATAATATTATTTATTTTAAATTTTCTTTATTTTGTTTTTTTTTATTTGAATTTTTTTTTAATTTTTGATTTTCTTTAATTTAAATCTCTAATTTTTAAGTTTAATTTATATTTATATGTATTGTATAAATTTTGTATATGAAATGGAAGCCTCAGCACGGGTAAACCACCCAGTGAGGCCAACATCATTGAATTGTGTATAAATTGTAAATATATTGCATTAAATAAATAAATAAACCCATTTTATATTTTACACAGCTGATAAATAACAATTTATGTAGGGTTAATGGTTGTTTATCAGTTATGTAAAATTTAAAACACATTTATTAGTACAGAATTATTACCTAAATACTTCAATAATTATTAATGGGTACACTGCGCGGGTAGTCACCTACTAAGAATTTTCATCCCGCGATTTTTTTTAGAAACGGGATTACAATGTTAGGATTTTCCAATCCCGGGATTCCATTGGAATTAATTTGGGAGGCGGAATGAGTACCGCCGTCCCGGTAACCATTTATTGGATAACCAACACCTCTGCCACGGGTCTCCCCTATTGGTTCGCTACATTTGGTGACTTAACGGGGGTGCCCGGGTACATGGGGTGAGGTTTGTCCGGGTCTTGGCGACGTCTGACCACCAACATCTCAATTGATATGCTAGAGAAGTATGGTCCTTTATTTTATTATCTGCAATTACATAATATAAATTATTACTTCTTAAAATTTTGCAAATTCACTTTGTGGCACCATTTTATTAATTAAATAATTAAAAACACTTTGTTTTTACCACAATAATCTTTATTTAAAAAGTCGAAATGTTTCGGGAACGATGTTTTCTTCATCAGGACATTATATGTACTAAAAACTAAATTATCAAGCATAGAAAGACAGGCGTGGGAAAGAGGTAGAAAGTATTTCCACCCCTCTTCCCCCCTCCAACTGCTTCCATTTCCACCCACGCCTGTCTTTCTATGCTTGATAATTTAGTTTTTAGTAGGTACATATAATGTCCTGATGAAGAGAACATCGTTCTCAAAACATGTCGACTTTTTAAATAAAGATTATTGTGGTAAAAACAAAGTGTTTTTCATTATTTAATTATAAATTATTAGTTCATTGGTCAAGTGATCTTCATTCTGTCGTCAAATGCATCAATGCAGCAAGTTTTTGATCGATGCACCCGTGAATGTATTCTGTTGGTCATAAGTTATTATAATAGATTGTTTAGTCTATACTTAGTAATAAGATATAGCTTTGAAAAAAAAAAATATAGCGCCCCTGAGATTAATTTTCACGAACACGCAGCTAAGTATACCTACAAATCATCAAAAAAATAGATATTGTTTTTGATTCCATGACAACTCAGAATCATCTCAACTTCAACACCTTTTTGAAAAGTCATTAAAAGATAAGATTTTTTTAAAAAGTAGCCCATAACCTAACCTAATCTATTAACGAACTTTTAAAAGGAGGTGTTGAGTTGAATTCATTCTGACCTATAAAACCTAATTGAGTTCATTCAAGCCTAACTTTTCAAAGGAGGTGTTAAATTCGTTCCGAGTTGTCCGGTCCCCGAAATATTTTAACATGTCCTTCTTTCTCATATGCGATTTACTTGTGTAATGAAAAAATCTCCCCCATAACATAGCTTTCAGTGGGTTCCACGCCAACTCAGAATCAAGTCAACTCAACACCTATTTGAAAAGTCATTTAAAGCTATGGAAAAAATAATTTTAAAATATCCTTTAATCCTAACCTGACGTAACCTATTTAACCAATTTTTTAAACATTTTTTTATCATCACTTTTAATGACTTTTCTGAGGAGGTTCTGAGTTGGTTTCATTCTGAGTTGTCTGGTCACGCTTTCAGTGGCAGGAACAATGGTAAATTATTTTAATCGCTACGAATTGGAATCGTAGATGACAACCAGTTTTTTTACTTCCCAAGGTGATCAAAAATTATTTGTCTTCTACTCCCTAGGACAACAACTAAAATCGATGCCGTAGAGGGGATTGGGGACATCGATATTCAACTTCCTAAACTATCCTACCTAATTAATTTGAATCGATTTTTTCGAATGGATATGTTAGTTACGCCCATCCCCAGTAGGTGCTTGGTATGTACCTACATAATTGGCCACTTGCATCACATTTTTTAATTTTTAATCGGTTTAGGCAAATATTCTAAAACATTCTATATTTTTTTTAATCGTAGTTTTTAAACGCTGGCGATTTTTTGAAAATTTCAATCCGAAAAATCAGACCATTTTTTATAAACCGGAACGACGGGACATAATTTTATGGGTGCGAAAAAGCGATAATTACATTGCCGAAAATATTTTTTTTTTAAATAACGTTTTCCACACGAATGGTACAGGAGAATAACGAGGCATACCAAAAATATTACATCTCATAAATATTTTTTTCCTTGATCCATCTTATTGATTATTAATCATTATAATGTTCAACGTCTATATATGACTAAATCCATTGTAATATACTTATACTTGTAAATTATAATAATAATAAGAATATTATAAAATTTTAAATATTACAATATTAAAAAAATGTACGGGGTTCTCTTCGTAACATCTGTCAAAACGTCAAACAAAATGATAAGTTCGCAGAGACCAAACAATAAATCTAGTGAATGTTAAATGTCAAATTCAAAAATTCGCTTGAAACCAAAGTGTTGCCATATAAAAAAACAGTGTGGAATTTTACAAAATTAATAGAACATTATTGGAGACAGGACATTTTCATGTAGTGATTTCACGAGCCCAAATAAGGGATTTATTTATTTTAAAAAAAAATTGTACATTTCTAAAAACATTTTCGTAATCTTAGTAAAAAATCTATCCACACGATTTTTTCCAAGTCGTTATGAAATCCATGCAAGTGGCCTATTAGGAAAGTTAAAAAAAAACTTTTTGTGGAAAAGCCAAAATTTATGTAGGTTTTTCCAAGTTCGTGAACACTTTTCAGCAAATGTAGCGCGAATAATGTTTACTAACATATATTATGTAAATGAAGCATTAAGCGGAGTGAAGCGAGGGGATTTAGAAAATGGGAATTGTGTTGAAAAAGCAGGCTTTTAAGACCATTTTAAAATGATGAATAATCAACGGCGCCAAAACGGTTTTCACGAAATACGTTTCTTTTTATTGTAGGTATGCGAGGTGGAAACAACGAGTATAAAGAAAGGATTTAGTAAGAACTATGTACTAAGTTTTTTTTCCTCATTAGTGAAGCAATGTAAAAATACTTAAATTCACCTGAAATATGGAATTTTAGGTCGCTTGGTACCAACCTAATAGGTTTTTAATTAACGATAACTTGTTAACTACACAGTTTTATAATAGGTACCTACTTATCTCCTTATTTTTTATAACCCTCTCCGAAAGTAATTACAAAAAAGGGCAAATTGGAGGACGGGAAGAAACCCTTTTTCCTTCAACATACCCGTGTTTATATTGTATCTTGTATTTATCTACTTAGGTAGGTACCTAGTTTAATCAAGCATGTTGGATATTGGTATGGATCCTAATTTCCTAATAGGTAAACAGTCTTACATCTTTATGGCCCATCTTTCTGCCGACCGTAATACCTAATATCAGAAACTAACCTTTGTTTGTTCACCTATAAATTCCACAGAAATATCACTAACATAAAAGATGGCTCGAGTTGGCGAAGGGCGTAATCGAAGCGGTGTTATAGTCGAGACGCCCGATCACGAAAGTAATCGAAGGACGTTTTTGTAATTGCTGGGACGCAGACGACAGCTCCGTCTATATGATTATGTTCCTAAAAAACAACGTCGCTAGAATTTTAATGTCTTTTTCGTGCGTCAAACCGTCTCGGCGTATTATTATCAGTTGGTTAATTTGATTAATCAATTCGTTTACGCGCAGGAGCGGTTCTAGATATTTACGTGAGCTTTAGTGCTAACATTATTACTTTCGTACAAACAAACAGAAGTTTTGAAAAAAAAAATTTTCAACTTCATCAATAATGTCGTATTTTTCAATCTTAGCACTTAACCTCACTGAAAAGTCACGGACCGCCACTGAAACTATGGTTAGTTATAATTAATCTGAATATTTCGTAAGAATTAATCTTTGATTGGAAAAATTAATTGATTTTTTTAAAGAAAATACACGTACTAAATAATATGACGCAGTTTTTTATACGGTTATTTTTTTTGATTATTGATTATTTTCGTAGAACTGTAAAATGTATTGAAAACATACTATAATATGATAAAGTTTTTTTTACATTTTTGTTTGTAGAATTTTAAAATGTATTGAATGATGCAAATTTTTATCGTCCATTATTGAAATAATCGATCATTTCGAAACGAATATCTGAATAATTCCCTATGCCCATCACTAGTACATGGTATAGTATTTCCACAGACAGTTACGTAAAATCAATGATCCTGATATATTTATTGGGCTTAATCCATGTAATAGGATTATTCTGTTCGATGCAATAATCTCCAGCCTTTCATATGCATACATAAATAATGAAATACTGTCAAAAAAGCATATTTTCCCAAATATGATAAATATTAAAAAAAAAAATCTATTTCGTGAGGACGTTATCATAAATTCGGGAAAAATCTATTTTTCAGATATTTCTTTACTTACACAAAATGAGGCCGGATTTTGGTGTCAAACCGAATAAGCTCGATTTATAGCAGCATTATTTATAATTTTTACAGACACTCAGATCGGAGAGGTAATTCATGGCTGTAAATTAACTTTTAAATTGCAAAGGTTGATAGAATAAATTAAGAAGTTTTTAGCATTTCTATTATGAGCAAAGAAAAAAGGCAGAAATTTTCAACCAGAGAAGAAAATTGTAAAGCGGCTGCGGTCTATGCGTAGGTACTTGGGTAGGAGCTCCTTCTGTATAGTTTCCCCTCGTTATATTATTATTCTCTTATTCCCAGCACCACCCAGCACTTAGAATTTCCCGCAGTCACCACCCACCCTATTATTTACCTAGCCGTGAGGTAGGTACGCCAGAGTTCCCTGTTAATTAAACTCTACGCCTTTTATCGTCAACCTCGGAACCTGTTAATTTTAATTTCCAACCTCGCCCCTTTTCTAACATCCGTAATTTTAACAAAGAATTCGTAATATTTGTAGGAGACAGTGAAGGCACATATGCAGTAGGGACTTTGATAAGTAGTCAATGAATTTATTTTCAGGAAAAAAGATTTTGATACAAATTTTATTTTATTTATTTCCAAATTTTTTTAAGAATTAAAAAAATATAGTTTCTGATATCGTGATTTTCATGTGGCACACATGTTTTAAACTTGTTATTCGACTTCAGAAGAAAAAAATCAGTGAAAATGAAAAAAATCAATTTAAAAATAGTACCTACGGAGAACACACTGTACATAAAGCTTTATGAAAAAAGTGATTGCTTTTTTTGACTTTTGTCATTTCTGAAGTGAAAACTCAATAGGCACGTATGACGTGCCTATTGAGTTTTCACTTAGTTTAGTACACACGTAGTTTTTTTTATATGTTTTTTTTTCCCGGGAAGCACGATAACATTTTACTAATTTTTGCTAACACACGTTAGGGGCCCCTGTAGCCCGGGGGCCCCGTATCATTGATACTGCTGATACGGCGGTAGCTACACCCCTGGTCTGAACCCGCTTCCGCTATAGGTAATATAGATATTTACGTCCGTCAAATTGCTCTCTGATAGGAATCCTGGCATAAATATACCAAACCACCCACATACCGGGCATGATAAACCGTCACCCATGTGGATAAACTCGGTGATACCATTACAAAAAAAAATACTGATATTTTATGCCTAAAGTAAACCTTCCTAAGCTAGAGAGACATGCTGGTAAGATGGAAGTATATAGTTTGGCAAGAAAGTGTAGAAATTTATTAATTTGGAACTAAATTTTTTTCATTACTATGGTAACACCGAAATACTTGATTTGTCAACGACATTTCGTATGGCTCTTGGCTTTACTGACTTTAATCGTGTTGAACACACTGAAAATCGACAGTTTAATAAAAAAAAATCATTGTTTGCCTGTGCATTGTTTGAATTGAATTAAAATTAATAAACCAATACGTAGTGGTGCAAGAGAAGTTATGTATTGCGTTTTTCAATGCTGCCTAGCTGAATATCGCGCGACAAAGCTCCTATCTGACTTGGAAGATGTTTACAAACGAACTGCAGAAATGAATGGTATTGAGGATAGTTTTTTTAATAAATTTCATTAGTATTACAAGATTTATGCCAATTTTCGAGCGATTATAATCATTACAATCTAATTTGAGGTTATGCTTAAAAATCTGAATTTGACACTTTTATTTGACAGTTAATATGCGGCCACAGGAAATAGGGAATAACTCAATTAAAAAAAAGTGCGATTTCTAAACTCATACAAATGTGAATTTTTTCTTAATTTTCTCTTTCTTTCTTTCTAAATGAATATTATCTAGTGTGTTTTTTTTAAATATTATATTACTTTCTATAGAATAATAATTTTAATGATGTTTTCCACACACAGGTAAATCTGAATCAACGGTAAGATGAATCGTCAAGGGGAAAAGGCAGAAGGAAAATTTGAAACACCGGTAAACGGAAAATAGCATAATAATAATAATAAAATAGCATAGTAATAGCATAAAAGTTCTGATGATTGGAAAAATTGTTGCAAAACACGTGATGAAAATTGAGGCAGAATATTATGCACGAGGCAGTACTATATATGTTGATATCGATGAACTGATAATACGTTTAAATGAAGATACAGAAGAAGAATAATCACATAAGGACGAAGACAACAATGTCGGGTGTTGAATTAATAGACTCAAAATTTTAAGTACCTACGTTATTATATTGAAATAAACGCCCACTTAAAACTTGTTTTGTTTTATTTTACTTCCATTAAATTCCAGTTTTCTGTGCAAAATTTTTGAAAGTACAAATACGCTATGAAATATTCATTTAGGCCGAAGTGTTTTTCAAAACATACATTCATTGTCTTATGAGCCATCTTGGTGTTGCCATTTAAAACCTAAAAAACGATCGCAGCGCCATCATTTATTTTCTTGCCAAACTGTACCTACGAGTACATATAAGTACCTATATACATATAATTCTAAGTTTGCGGTGTTTGAGTTAACTCTAATTGCGCGACCATAAAACTGTGTTCTTATTTATGAAGGTTAGTATGCATCTGGAAAAATACAGCCTACTGTTTGTGTAATGTATTTTTAAGTGGCTGGAAGCATGAACGTAGGTGGACTTAGTCGCTTAGTTGTTTAGGAAAGGGCGTAGCTATAGCATTCACAGAGGGGAGGTTATGTCCTTAGGGGGCAAGGGAGAAAAGGGAGGGGATTTATTAGATAGTTTTTGGGACCTCTACTTACCATAACTTGTTATTTACATCATATTGATGCAAGAGGTGTACAAATAAAATTGTTGCATTTTCCAGGAACTATTCTCTTTTCAAGCATTACTGAGGCCGATGGGGATGGGAGATGAGGGGGGGAGGATTAAACTCCCTAACCACCTCCCCCTTACATACGCTCTTGTTTTTAGGTAACACGTATACAGAGGAACTCGTAGATTAATGGTAATTAGGTTATAAACTGAGAGGTGGGGTGTCAAAAACTAGCTCCCCTTTGTCAATAAAGTTGATAAACCGCCACCCCAGAGTCATAATGTCACAAAAACAGGTTCGGTAGGGCGGATGGTGTTTTATTGACTCAAATGCAATCCAGTGAGTTTTATTCGACACATAAAGAAGTAACTAATTTTCCCGCTTTTTCTCTATGATCAACCGTAGAATAAAGAGTTTTTTTTCAATTATTTCTGGCTTTCACCATTCAAAGGTGTTCTAGGCCATCATTTAAAATTACAGAGGAAGGAAAGGAGAATTTATAGATTAATTTTATTTAAATGTACAAATTTCAGAATTATATGGAAGATTGGAGTCGAGTTCAGACTTAGAAGAGATGAAATGTTGAATGGAGGGGAGGTAGTTTTAGATAACGCTTGCTAGAAGAGGATATTTATTTAGAAAGGGACAACCAAAAAATATGTGATCTAAAGTGCCCACATCCAGACCACAGAATGTACAATCGGGGAGTCAAGGATGTGAATTTTAAAAAGGTGAGAAGGAACGGAACAATGTCCGATTCTCATTCGAATAAGTGAGGAAATTTCTTTTTTGGAAAAATGGGGGAATTTTGAAACCACGGTCTTGATGGGATAGTCCTTTGTATTGAGGCGTAGTGGGCTCCCTTGGATTGTCTAGCAATGTTCCAATACTCTGTCCAAACATTGCGGGATCTATCTTTGATGATGGAAAAAATATCAGATGGGGAATATGGTTTATGAGGGTAACAATAGGGTTGGACGCTCCTTGTTTTGCCAAAGAATCCGCAATATCGTTACCCACTATTCCAGCATGTCCAGGGATCCAAACAAGAATTACGGTTTTTCCAGAGCTTTGAATGGAGGCTATCAGCACTCTAATAAGGCATACAAAGTGAACGTCAGGATGAAGAAGAGGACAGGATTTAAGTTTTTGGAGGGAGCTGAGAGAGTCAGAGAGAACAAGGGAATGTTCACAATTATTTTTGATTATATATTTGAGTGCTTCAATTATTGCAATGCACTCGGCAGAAAAAATTGAAAAATGGTTTGAAATTGAATAAAATATTCTATCATTAGAATTATTGTGGTAAACGTTAATACCTATACCACAGTTAGGAGAGTCTGGAGATTTGGAGCCATCAGTATATAAAAGAGAAGAGTTGGGCCATTTAGAAGAAATAATGTCATTGAACATATTATTAACAGTATGGGCTGGGAGATTGGAATGACTTTTAAGGATGCCGATCCCTTCTAAAATTGTTGGGGATAGGGTGACTATATTTTAATTTGTATAGTGGAAGAAGATCATTTTGGATAATTTGAAGCTGTGAGAGAGAGCGAAAATTTTTACAGATGGCAGGAAGAGGTTTAGTTCGAGCTCTGATTGTAGATGAATGTGTTGAGTCTTTGAACAACGAAACTCTGGGAATAACCTGATGACATTTAGAATTTAAACATTTAAGAACAAATTTGTCAGCAAATAGTTGACGCCTTAAATAAAGTGGGGGATCAGAACATTCCACTTGAAGGGAATTGATGGGCGGTGACTGCATCGCTCCACTTATTATTCGCAATGACTTCGATTGAATTTTGTCTAATTTACTGAGTGCATTTTTGGATGCAGTACTAAAAAGTGGGCAGGCATAGTCGAGATGACTTCGAATAAGTGCATTGTAAAGCAACTTAATGCAGGTAGCGTGAGCACCCCACCAAACGCCAGTCAATGATCTGATGATATTTAAAAAAAATTCACATTTAGTAACTATATTATGAATATGGGAAGACCATTTAAGTTTCCTATCAAATGTTACTCCCAAAGTTTAACTTCAGAAGCGTTAGGGATTGGAGAGTTTTTAAATAAAATTTGAACAGGAGGATTTTTATGACGGTTTGAGAAGGTGACACACTGACTCTTTTGGACTGAAAGTTCCAGACCATTTAAAGTGAGCCATGTGCAAAGGGCATCCATGGCTTCATTAAGATATTTGACGGCGAGTGGGATGATTTTGGATGATAAGAAGAAAGCGAACTCATTAACTTTTACTTGAGGGGGAATAGAGACATGCATATCGTACGTGTATATATTATGCAGTATGGGGGATAATACATCGCCTTGGGGTAAACCCTTCCAAATTGATCTACTCTGAGGAGTTATATCTGGTAGCTCAATGAAAATTTTTCTATCAAGAAATAGATTAATAATAGATTGGACAAACATGGGGGGTAGGCCAAGGCCTAAAAGTTTTTTTTAAGGATTGAGATGGAAACATTGTCAAAGGCGCCTTCTATGTCTATAAAGACTACAAGACATACTTCATGATTAGAAATGGATAAATTAGTATCAGTACTGAAGATGGCAAGGTTATCTTGCGTTGGTTTTTTTTCCTAAATCCAAATTGAGATGGAGAGAGAAGCTGATTACTTTCGACAAAAAAATCTAATCGGTTTTTAATTTATTTTTCATAAATTTTACTGAGGGTGGATGAAAGAGCAATTGGCCTGTAGTTGGATCCAGAATTGGGTGATTTGTTTGATTTTAGGATTGGGATGATTATTTGAGTACTCCAGTCATCAGGCATTATCATTACTATTTTTGATAATGCTAAAAGGAATACCATCTCTGCCTGAGTCCTTGACTGTTGATAAACAATTTTTTAATTCAATTAAAGTGAATGGAGAGTCTAGCCAATGATCAAACATATGAGTGTTGTGGACGGGAGTTATTTCATCTAAGTTAGGTACAGAAGGGGAGGCAATTTTGTCCAAGAACTCATCTGTCCATTTAGAATGAGACGATCGAGGAGATTTTGAACTGAAGGAGGATCGAAATCTTCGAATCATAGACCAAACTTCCGAAATTGGAGTATTCGGAGATACTGAAATGCAGAAGTTGTACCACCCGGATCTTTTATTTGACCTCAATACCCTTTTGGCATTGGCTTCGGCATTTTTGGATATAAGATAGTTCTCCATAGTCATATTGTGACGATAGGAAAGAGATTTAGCTTTCCGAATTCTCACTACCCTCATCCCACCAGGGAGTCAGAGGGAGTTTTTTGAGAGGTTTGGTTTTAGGGGAAGGATTTGATTTAATTATTGCAGTTATGAGCATTGATTTAAAGTTATCATAGTCATCTTTGACAGATAATATATCGGTAGAGGGTAAATTTTGTATAAAGTTATCTACATGAGAGTTAAATTCATCCCATAGATTATAATAAAACAAATAAAAATCTTGTTTCACTTAATTTTATTTGACCGTAACCGGTTTCAGCTCGTCAGAGCCATCTTCAGACTGGTACAAATAATTCTTAGCCTACGGTTTATATACATATAACATATGGGGGAGGGGGAGAGGGGTAGTCTACAAAGAAATTTTGTTCTGTGCATGTATTTAGTACTCTTGTTATTTCTTTACGTTTAATTAAATCAATGTTTATTTTTTCCATGTAATTATTAAAAATTATAAAAAATTTCTTTAGATTCAATAATAACTATTACATCCAATCTAGTGGTTTAGCCATGGGCAGCCCGATTTCGCCGGTGTTAGCTGAGTTCTTCATGGATTATATCGAAGAATCCATCGAAAAATTAAAATCGTTTAAAAAAGTTGCCTTCTATCGTAGATATGTAGATGACGTTCTAATCATCTGGACAGGCACAAACAGACAATTAGATATTTTTCTAAAAGAAATTAATAAAATTAACAAATGCATCCAGTTTACAATGGAAATGGGGGGAAATAAGATTAACTTTCTCGACATAGGTATTGAAATCATTAATAAAAAATTAGAATTTTCAATCTATAGAAAACCAACATATAGCGATAACATCATACACAATACATCTAGACACCATATTTCACATAAATTATCAGTATTCTATTCACTCATTCACAGACTTTTATATGTGCCTTTGAATTATATAAATTATAATAATGAATTAAATATAATAAAAACCATAGCAAAGAACAATGGATACAAAAGCGAAACTATTGATAGCTTACTAAAGAAAAAGGATAAAAAACTGACATTAACAATTATTTCACAAGGCCTTAAAAATGAAAAAGATATCACGAAACAATGGGTTAAAATTCCTTATATTGGCGAAATATCAACAAAAATATCCAGATTAACTAATAATGATAAATGCAAAACAGCTTTTTATAATGTGAATTCTCTAGGGAGAATTTTAAAATCAATAATAAAGATAAGAGAGAAAAACTTGAAAACTCAGGCGTTTACCAAGTGAACTGCGCTGACTGCCCATCGTATTACGTTGGTCAAACAGGGAGATCATTCAAAACCCGAATTAAAGAACACTTTACAAACTGGGTGAATGACAAAGGAGAATTGTCGAATGTAGCATCACATTTATTAGAAAATAAACACTCGTTTGATAAAGACAGAGATGTTAAAGTTCTTCATACTTGCAATAAAGGTCATAAACTCAATGACGTTATATTATAAATAGACTCGCCATAGTCTCACATACTCACAATATAATGTGGAAAGCAAGCAACACTCTTTTGTTTTCAGCGGTTTTCAGTATAATTTCTAAATTCAAAAATTCATTCCTGTGTGATAAAGACAGACATTCAAAGAATGTATGGGAGTGAATGACATAGATTCATAGTAGGGCAGCTTATTAGTTTCTTCGCCGAATACTACTGTCACATCACGGGTGTGACCTATGGGTGTGACTGAGATAACAAGATACTCTTATTCGGTTACACAATATGACAGGGAAGGGTAAAGGCGGGTAAAACGTGACACACGGGCAAATATTTTTATATTTATTATATGAGTTTTCATAAGTAATACAATATTGGTACTATTATAGTAGTATTTTTAAGTACATATGTTATTATACAGTACAGGTTTTAGGTTCAAACTATTATACAAATCTATACAGATTAATAACACCTAGGACCGTTACTATTTACAATTTTCATCAACGACATTATTAAATTAATGAACGCGTTACCCTTTGTACGTTTTACCCCATCTTTCCCAATGGAATAAAACGAATGTGGGACGCTGTGTGAACCGACCTCCTGTTAGTAGGTTTTCCTTGTTATGCATATATCACTTTGTGATGCAGCGTTCGCTGTCTCCTTTACTCATATATTATTGCGGGCGGGAAACATGAAAATTAATTGTAATAATTATAAAAATTGATAATAATAAGTAATTTGCGTGTACTTAGAAATGAAGTGCTATTCCTTTGCCTTTACGACTATTTGCCGTGTAATTTAAGCATTTTCTCATCACACAGGAGGGCATTTTGGCGCTTTGCAATGCAATTTACTTACTGGTAAGACACGACCTCACTCGACGCGTAGCAGTTTAGTACTAAAGTACTAGGAATAGAGACAGCTACAATCGTATTGTGTTTGGCTTCCCACTTTGAGATTTCTACCCCGCGTCCAGTATTAATGTCTTTGCATAAACTAGATAGACTAGAATCTTTAGAAATTACTCGCTTAACTAAAAAAATAGACCCTAACTTTGTAATGAATAAACAATTAGAATCATTTGCTAAGTCTCCGCTTTTGTATCCATTGTAATTTTCATAATAATTTCGAAATTTAAAATATGTATTTAGTTTAAACCATTCCTAATCTAATGTAAACATGCATCCCTTCAAAAAGTAACTTTGTAATTAATAAGCTATTAAAATCATTTACTGAAACACCAGGTTTTTATCCGGGATAATTTTCATAATAATTTTGAAATTAAAATATGTATTTAGGTTTGACCATTCCCACTCCAATGTAAACATGCATCCCTTCAAAAAGCAATTAAAAAATCCCATTGATCATAGATATGTATAATAACGATTTGACAATAAAATTAGTCCATTAATAATTCAAATTACTTGTAAGGTTTTTCCCTAATCAATAGATATTGAAGTGAGCTAAAACCTCGGCAAATGATTGTTGGAATAGTTTAGAAGCCTGCAGAAAAGACAAGTTCGCAGAGGCCATGGAAATTTTTTTTTTTTTTTGGAGAGATTAATCAGGGCAAGAAGAGTGAATGGCGGAATGAGCGCCTGAGCAGTTAAAACATTTAGGTGACGAGAGAGAAGAACATTGGTCAGCCGTGTGGTTTTCTCCACATTTGAAACATCTGGGAGGGGATCTGCATGCAGCTTTTGTATGACCAAAACGGCAGCAATTGTAGCATTGGGTGGTGGGGTAAGTGTAAATTTCAACTGGTAAGGAGTTGAAAAATAAATAAATATGGGAGGGAAGAGATTGTCTTTCGAATGTGATCACAACAGATTGGGAGGGCTTCCAGGAAACGTTGCCCTCAGAGGTGTCCTTATAATTTAGCCTCCTGGCTTTTATGAGATTGCCGATATGTTGGGGGGTTGAAAGAGAAGAAAGAATTTCTGGAATGGACAGATCGCTCGAGATACCCCTGACCAGGCCCATACGAGTGACATTGAAAGTTGGTATGTACGCCTTGAATTTAGATGTAATAAAAATGTTTTTAATAAAGTTGTAGGCGGCTGAACCTGAGAGGAATTCAACAGAGATTCGGAAGCGACCCTCGGCTTTTACACCTCCGGGCTTAATCGAAAGGTTCTTGTTCGTTGAAAGGAATTTACCAAATTCAAGAGGATGAATGGTTTTACCTTGCTCAGTTTTTTGCGCATAAACAATGTAGGGGCCCTAGGAATGAGTAGAGTAAAAATTGGTTGGAGGTGGTTGAGGAAGAGCTGGTGGAGACTGAGAAGTAGAAGGAGAGTCATGCTTTACTGGGGAAGAGGGACTAAACTTCCTTTTTTTGTGGAAGTTGGAATGGCAGATTCACTGTCAGAAATTACAATATTTTCACCATATAGGGGGTCAGGGGAAGGATCTGGGGGCTTTTTAGGATGTCCAGGAGGGTAATCCTCCTCAATTGTTCACAAAATTACAACAACAAAAAATATGTATGGAAAGTGACAGTAGTGAAAAAAAAGGTTATAAATATCTGGAAATCAGCGACGAAAAATGACTACTGGAAGATCAGAGGGAAGAAAAATCCTCAAGGAACAACACACTATACTTTATTGACCAGAAAACATAAAAAATATTAGTTAAAATAATAAAAAAGATTACTTTTTTATGAGAGAAAAACAAAACAACTGATCACAGCCAAACAGTGTTGCCAACTTTATTTTGACCAATCCACAATTTGTGGTACCGTAACCCACCAGAAAACCACTAAATTTGGCTATCCCTCAAACTACCAGAAAACCACCTATTTTGCCAGACAGTTAATATCGAACTATTAAATGAAAATAAAACAACAATATTGTACTTAATTTATTTTTAAATTATTTTTTAATTTTGTTTACTTAATTACAGTACTTATAAAATTTTATCTTAAAGGCAATCTTCTTCAGAAGAATCGGCATCTACGATTTCTGTTTTTGTGGAATAAATTTCCTTGGTTCCGATTTTTTGTACTACACTAATTGGTAATATGTAGTTATTGCAGCATTTTTCTTCGCGTTTTAAACCAGCACGGACTGTGAGAATTGAAGTTAGTAAATCAAACTTCATTCGGTTTCTGTGTTTTGTTTTAACAACGTTCATCATGCTAAATAACCGCTCTACGTCAGCGTTAGAATGCGGTAAAACTAATAAAGATATAGCAAATGTGGCTAAATCTTGAAATCTGTTTTCTCCAGCAATGTCTTTGAAATTAATTACCTCATACCAAAATTTATTTGTATTTGATGTATTTTTCCAACTGATTAAATGGATTTGACGCCACTGCTCGTCAATTTTTGCAATTTCTTCTTGATTTTGATTAAAATGCAGCAGCAGGTCAACGATCGACTCTTTATTGTGAGACAGTACGTGATCTACACTGATTCTTTTAATATTTTTCATGAGTTTCAAGTTTTCGGGCAATCTATTTTTCAGTTCATGAATCAAATGTACAATGAACTGGATACACCTATTACGTATTATTTCTTCTTCATTGGGTGGAAGTCCTTTTTCTTTCATCGTTGACACATGAGATTCAAATCTGTACCCCAAATAACATTTTTTATCAACAAAATCTTGAATATTTTTCTTAAAAATATCTACCCTCTGTGTAGGCAATATTATTTTGGCAACAAGCGTATTAATCAAATTTGTCAATTCGTCATATAGTTTTGAATGATCTGCGTCTCTTGATTCAAATAATTTATTAACTCTATTAACGTCAGTGAGAATTGGATACATAAATGCAATGTATGCATAATTCACATCGTCTGAATACATTCCATGCAGCAATTCTGCTGTGTAACATCTTTCTTTCAATTTGGCAACATTAAAGTGTGTTTTCAGCTCCAACCACTGTGTGTAAATCCGTGCAACTGCGGACTCTATAGATAGCCACCTAGTTTGACAAGATTGTACAATTTTTAATGGATCATGACCGTCATTAATAAGCTTGTATAGTTCTTTGTACGCAGCTTGCCTCGAAGAAGAACGGCTAAACCAATCATATGTTTCTTTGATAATGAATTCGAGATTTCTGGGTAAAAACTGCTTTGTTACTGCTGATACTGCCAATTGTAGAGAATGGCATATGCAGCGTACCAAAACCAGATTCGGCAATTCTCTTTTCAATTTAGCATGTACACCGTTATTAACTCCGGTCATTACCGAAGCATTATCTGTTCCGATGCCCATTAAATTTTGTACAGGTATATTAAATTTAGCAAGTGTGGCTTTTATGGTGCCAATAATCCCGTCTGCATCACACTCATTTAGCATTGGAAGATCTAAAAATGTAGATATAATTTTTTTGTGAGTGCAGCTATAATAAATAATTATTATTCCCAAATATTTATGAACGGAAATATCGGTTGATTCGTCTATCAATAAACTATAGGGCTGACCTTTCAAATCTTCTTTTAGGTTTTCTAAAAAATGGGGTGATAGAACATTTTTTATAATTTGGGAACATTTTGTCCTATGTAAGTAAATTTGGTAATTCTTCGGAACAAACGTCAACGGTTAATACGGAATATTTATTTCATAACAATCAATCATAATTACACAAACCCGATAGGATAAACCCTGCCTTGCCCTCAAACCATTCAAAACCTGGGATGTTTTTTTAAATTATGATGACATGAAGCTGAAGATTTTATCAAAAAAAGTGCGTAAAAGTCCGTTGACATTTGTTCCGAATATTTACCGTGAATTTTTTCATCCTCCTTGTGCATGTGATTAATCACTTCTCCCATATGATCCACTACATAAATAATGCTAGCCTAGCTTCTTCTTTCTGTTTTCCCGCGCTGTCTGGTTTGAAAGGCAACTTTGGTTGCGTAGCTACAATCTGCAAAAAAACGTTATCTATATAAAAACATCATAATGGATAAAAGGAAACTTAACTTTTTGGAAATTGATGTTGGCGTTATAAACTAGTAATAAGTACTTAAATTAAAATCATAAATGGCAATAACTTTTATTACTTACGTACCTTTGAATTTTGTAAATGCTTTTTGGATAATCCATGATTCTTTAAATCTCCGTAGTGATTCCTCAAAATTGAACCACAAAATTTGCACTTAGCAACTGGACCAGCAGTACTTTCCACCGTTTGTAACCAGTCCTTTAAATCTGAGTCACCTAACCAACATTTCCGAAACTTTTGAGTGTACTGTGATTTTGGCATATTCGTTTTACAAGATAAAAACTCAATTACCTAATTCAAAACAAGCGCTCATTATACGTAAATTATTCAAGAAGAAGAAATCCATAGACAATTTTCAAAAGCCCTGAGTGTTGCCTACACATAAAATAAAATCTACACTTATAATGGGATGCGCTCGCATGAGAACGATCCCTAAAGGTACCTAATCGTGCTAATGGTTAAATTTCGTACATTAGCGCCTTCCACACGCACATTTCGACCTATCGGTCTTTACTTTTCTGCGTGGCGGCCTGAAGTGGCGCAGGACTCTGTCGCTCCTAAGTGTGCGTGTGGGAGGTGCTAATACCACTAACGGAAACAACCAAATCCACTGAAAAATCCACTAGCCACTAAAACCAAAATTTCTCCGCTAAATGGTAAGTCTAAACCACCAGATCTAGTGGAAATTCCACTGAGTTGGCAACACTGCAGCCAAATGTTCAAAATTCGAATTAGAATAAAGAGTTGCAACCCTAAAAAATCATTTGTTAGTGATGTTCATAATTTATTGACACAGCTGTTTCGAAATAATTGAGTCACTGTTTTAACAAGAAATAAATGAAAAGTTTTTATTTGCAACCCCAAAAAAGGATGTACGACATCGATTTTCTGGGATCACTAACAATTCTATTATGATGATTTGTATAATATATTGTTATGAGAAAAAGAAAATAATTTAACTACTATGGTTTTTTTTTAAATATCTACAAACAGTGTTTGAAAAGTTTAGCTAAAACCATGTTAGAAAGAAAATAAAAAAGATGTTTCAATTTGTAGAAACCTAATCACAAATAAATGTTTTTATTATTATATGATTAGTGTTGCCAGCAGAGGCGGTTCTTTGTGAGTTAGAGTGCTAAGATTGAAAGACACGACACTATTGATGTTGTAGGTCAGTGGTCTTCAACCTTTTTGAGCCGGCGTACCCCTTGTCTCCCACTGCAAATTTATTGTTCCTCTAACCCTCTATATATCTTTTTTACTCGTGTAATGAAAAACGTGTTTCATTTGTAAATTTTAATACTCTAATTATTACATGAATTTAACAATCATGTCACACAAATACAATTAAGTAATGCAATTTTATACAGTATAACACGACTTCAGGCATTTTAACCAGTGATTTTACATGCGTGCCACGTTATTGCGTACCCCCAATTTCGCTTCGCAAAATCATTTTCACCTACAAAACCACTGTTTTTCAAAATTTCAAAATTTTGAAAAAAAAAATCTACATTAATATTATCGTATTTTTTAATCTAACACTCTAGCTCACGGAACTCCACTGGTTGAGAGCCAAAAATCAGTGACTAGAAACTAAAAAAAAAGCATGGCACATTTTTGCTGCTTTTCTAGGGTGACCGGACAACTCAGAATGAAATCAACTCAACGCCTTCTTTGAAAATTCATTAAAAGTAATGTAAAAAAATTATTTTAAAAAATTGGTTAAATAGTCACGTTAGGTTAGGTTATGGGCAATTTTTATTATTTTTTTCATAGATTTTAATGACTTTTCGAAGAGGTGTTGAGTTGACTTGACTTGATTCTGAGTTTTCACAGAACCCTTTTCTAGTTTATAACCTGGGTTTGATAATGTTGTATAAATGTATTCATTGAACACATTAATGCTCTATATCCCTTAATTTTAGGACTGAAAAGCATATTTTCTTTTCTTGTAGGTAATTTTGGTGAAGTGGAACGAGCCGTATCAGAAGCTGGCTTCGTGCGACAGCTCCGGTGTGATATTTGTGTGGATTAAGTACGAGGGAAGATGGAGCATCGAACTCATCAATGATCGGAACACGCCCGTCACACACTTCTCCTGGTCTCACGATGGACGGATGGCGCTCATCTGTTATCAGGTAAACATTTTACCATTGAATTCAATCAGTTCTTTCTAATAAGCATTCTTTTTTAGTTTTATTCCATTTGGATAGCGGTGGATTTGCTCACTATCACCATGTTGTTGAGAAAATAGACACTTTTATAATTATCGTGACGATTCACGGTTACGGTACCGTGACGGAAATAAATATACGTTCCTTATCGTTGTAATGCCGCAGCTCTTTCTTACAGATTAAATAATGGTGAAATTAAAGATGAGAAACACAAAATACATATCTGTTCTTCCAAAGTACTACTTTTTTCCTTTGGAGGAAGCAGATATCTCTCATTATGGCTCGGCCACGGTGACTGGAAATGATTTTCATTTTTTTATATGTGTGAGGGAGATGTATGATAATGATTGTATGTTTTTTTTGGAGGGGTGCAGACATTCGTTCGCCGTTTGTCTCATTTTCGACTGTTGTTGTTTAGGTAAGAAAGAGCTGCAGCATTATATGTTTAGGAACAAAAGTAAAATCATCAGCGCATTGACATTTGACATTTTTTGAATTTTTAGAATTCACTCACATTCCAATATTATCATTGTAACTGTATTCCATACTTTCAAAATTATCTTCACGGCAGAAGTATTGTATGGTCTACGGAGACGTCACGGTGCGGTGTGTGAGAGAGATGCAAGAAAATTATGACTTTTTTCCTTTGGAGGAAACAGACCTACGTACATTGTGTATCTATTCTTTTGAAAGCGCTGCAGCATTATGTTTTGTGTTAAGGAACACATGTTAATTGCCTTTTTTATGCCTTCAAGATACCGTTTAACCGTCACGGCAATTATAAAAGTGTCTGTCATCTTATGGAAACTGAAGAAGGTATATTTACATAATGAAAATCAAACATTCTAATTTCGGTTATATGTGCTGTGCAACAGTTAGTTCTGCATGAAATCTGGATCACAAATTTTCTTTGAATTTAACTTCTCAAGTGACAAAAATGCCCATTGGATACGAAAAATCTTGTATCCTTTAAACACCGGTCTATCCAATTGGTAATCTGAAAACAATACTTTCTGTTTGTGGTATTCACACTACAGAGGCATCAAGTCGTGGGAGCTTGGCATTTCAAAGGTTATGTGCCATTTTCAAAATTAGACTCATCTGTATGAAGAATTCAGACAAGCTTCAAAATACCTACCTAAAATATAATATTTTATTATTTAAAAAAAAAACTGATTTGTAAAGCATCCAGAATTCAGACCATCCTGTAATTTTTTACATGTCTGCGCTAATATTATGTTTCAGATAATGTGTTTCAGTGTTTCATGCTTAAACCACAAAACTCCAAGTGGTAAATTAAAATTCGAACGTAGCAATTTCTTTTTTTAAATTTGTGGAGAACTAGTGATGAAAGTCTAACTTTACTTTTAATTACTAAAGTTATGCAAGTTTTTTTTTCAGAAAAAAACAAATTACATTTTCACTTATTTAACTAGAAATATCTAAACATTTTAATAAAACACAATATTTTACATAATATACATTACAATACAGTAATTTTTCTATTTCATTATTTTGTTTAAATAAATAATATGAATAATTTTTTTAAAATTATCCAGAATTTTTTCATTTTTAATGTTGTTTAGAAGGCAATTATATAAGTTGCTCCCCTCACAGCCAATGGATTGCTTACCATAGTTAGTATAATTGGGTTTAAACTTATGTTATTATGTAAAGTGTTTGTGTATTTAGGACGTTTTAATGATATCTTTGTTTATATAATATGAGTTTATTATTTATTTTGTATATAAGGAGACATGTATTGAAAATTAATAGATTACTTACTTTTAACCACATTTAGGTATTATTTATTAAAAAAACTGACATGTTTCGTGAGCAATGCTCACTTCCTCAGGGTTAACATGTGTTTGTATTGTATGAACTTGTGTTTTTAAAATAGACGCAGATAAAAAGTTACCATAACTTTTTTACTTGTAAAATAACTAATAATAGTAATCATTCCTGGAGATTTTTTTTCTTCTTAATTAACTCCTAACCTACGAGGATAAGTAAAAATATATCTACATAGTCATATGAGAGCTAGTTTTGTTCACCACTCCATTTTGTTTTCGGAAAGAAGAATTTTATTTATTTATGAATTTTATTTATTCAATTTCCAGGATGGCTTTGTACTTGTTGGTTCGGTTGCCGGCCAGCGCTACTGGTCCTCCATGCTGAACCTGGAAGCCACCATCACCTGCGGCATTTGGACACCTGATGACCAGCAGGTCTACTTTGGCACCACCGCCGGGCAGATCATTGTCATGGATGTCCATGGAGCTATGGTCTCTCAGGTAAATACTGACCACAGAAATATTTATTTATTAATTCATCTTTACTTTTTTTACTATAGCTCTACACAGGACTGAGGAAAATATTTTCCATCAGGGCCTATGTATCTTTGGGGATGCTGTGTGGAGGGTCTTTAAAAGGAAAGGAAGGAGAGGAAGTTCTGAGAAGGATAAGGTATGAAGGATGGGTAGGAATCTGGGGGTCAGTGGGTCCAGAGGAGAGGATGTATGAATCCATCCCTCCAATTGCGGCGCAAGGTGATGGGTAGAAAAAGTCCGGCTTGTGAGGTCACAAGGTCTCCCTCAACCAGTCTCTCCCAATCTGGCCTGCCACGCAGCTGGTGGACAGACACATTCGCCGCCAAGACCCGGACAAACCTCACCCCATGAACCCGGGCACTCCTGCTAAGTCACCAAACATAGTGAACCACTTGGTACAGAAGTGTATTCTGGTTTTGGTTGTATAATGCAATTGAATGTCATTGCTTTTCAAAAATTGTCAATCATGTCTGAATGACCCTTTCTTCGGTTACATCGGCCTTTAATTATTTTCGTCTCTTCGCATTTGTAATTCAGTTGTACATTGTTTTGGTCAAATGTATGCCTTAGGGATTTCATTTTCTCAGGGAGCATTCGAAAACGAGAAAAATATAAGATAATATGATTATTATTATAAATGTGTCGTTCTTTTTTCAGGTCCAATTACATTCAGAAGTAGGCATAGCCAGCATGGCTTGGAGTTGTGAAAAATTCAAAATGGAGGAAGGCGAAGACACCGAACCGGGAGTAACAAACGCCGCAGAGCGCTCATTTGTTTTAGCTGTCAGCTTCCAAAATGGCCATATCTATCTTCTGAAGAATTATGACGATGTATCTCCTGTCCACATT
This sequence comes from Limnephilus lunatus, assembly GCA_917563855.2. Lineage (NCBI taxonomy): Eukaryota > Metazoa > Arthropoda > Insecta > Trichoptera > Limnephilidae > Limnephilus > Limnephilus lunatus. The sequence goes on from OU830592.1 coordinate 80,120,377, forward strand.
CACACAGACTTTGATGGAAGACACATGGCCATGGAATGGTCTAACTCCAGAGAGCTGTTGGCTGTCGCTGGAGCCATCTTGGAGAATGAGGGGAAGCCGTTGGATTCACCGATTTTCAATAACATCGTAAAGTTTTACTCGGATACTGGGATTCTTCTCTACACAACTCCTATACCAAGCACCCAGGTAAATTTATTGCAGAATTGATCAGTGAAATATTTAACCCTTTAGGACTCAGGCATATTTCGTCAGAAGGTCAAAATATCTCCGCTTCTGTTCGGGGCTGTTCAAAGTGTATCGATTTTTGCATGTGTTGGTGTTGCCATTTTGTGCAATATTGCCGGAAAGAAAGAATAAAATGTCAACACATAGGAAGGTAGGGTTATGAGTGAAATGGCCACTATTAACTCCAGTGTGCCAATACAATTTTTTTGCTGTCCGCTAGCTGATTCTGTTTTCATAAAAACTTTTGTTCTTTTTTGCAAAATTAATATAATTTTGTGAATGTATCATCTTACCAGGAAATGTTTATATATTTATAAAAACAGTAAATAATCTATCATAAGTAGTTTCCCCAGAATATAAATATATCATACAAATAATATTTTATTGCGCCTATTGGCAACAGTGGCACACAAAGGTTAAATTAAATTATGCCACTATTTAAGGAACCGAAACCTCCGGGCAGTTGGGACTCTTGTTCGGTAATTACATAAACACAAAAAATGTGTAATATATATGGTCAATGGCTGAGTTTCCATCGCGGTTGTGTCCCACCCAGGCGTCGTGAGTTCAATTTGTTTGTCTTTCTTTTTAAAACAACAAAAAACATTGCATGAGATTTATACAAAATGAATTTTTGTTATCAAGCTTTGCTCGAGATTATACCCATATATTGCTGGTCTCTCTCGACTAAGGTTGTGTCTTTTACATAAATAATCGATTCTTTTTCTTAGCATGAAAAGTCGATTTATAAATAATCGATTTTTCTTGAAAAATGATCAATTAATAATCGATTTTTCCCCAAATTTGACAAATTAAAATAAACGCGTAAAATATCTTTAATCACAGTTTTATTAATTAATAATATTCAAGAGAAATTATAAGTTTTAAAATAATCAAAAGAAATTATTTAAAAAAAAAATAATCAACACAAATTAGAAATCCGTGGGCAATGAGCTCAGGAATAAGAGCTTAGGTAAGCGTTAGGACAATATACGATTCCTGGACTTAGTTAACATGGCGCCAGCTTTTGAAAACAATCTCTCTGCTGGGGCCAAAGACGCCGGCACCAAAAGGTGCTTACACGCCACCTGTGTCAGTTTGGGGTAGCACAGATGGCGTTAATGGAATTTTTTTTTTTATAAACATCATAGAGGTTCGCACTCAGGATTCAAGACTAATGACTAAGCATAGCAGGGCTGCGAATGAAAAAATCGACACTGTAAAAAAAAACCGATTGCTAATTAATCGATTTTTTAGAAAATTAAAAACTAGGGATGTGACTATTACATAAATAATCGGTTTTTTTTCTTAGCATGAAAAATCGATTTATAAATAATCGATTTTTTAGAAATTTACAATCGCGTAATAAAATCGATTTTTTTCATAATTGATTATTTTTTCACATCCCTACTCTCGACCCATCATCTTCCACCATAGCAGTAGGAATGGATTTGTACATTCATCACTCCTGAACACACTGACCCCTAGATCCCTCATACCTTTTTCCTTTCCAGAACTTCTTGTCTTTACTTTCCTTATAAAACCCTCCACACGGCATCCCCAAAGATGGCATTGCCCCCGAGGGAAATTATTTTCCTAAGGGTCCCCTGTGTGGGATTAATGAAAAAAAATGGAGATAAATAAACCAAAGTAACAGAATGATAGAGCAAAATTATAGAGTGTAGAAAAAATTCCAATAATCTTTGTTGCTTCAACGTACATTCCGCAACAAGGATTTTCTATTTTCTTTTCCTACCTCCAGATGCCGGTGTCCGCCATGACATGGGGCCACAACGACCGGCGGGTGTTTGTGGCTACGGGGTCGGGAGTCCAGGTGGCCCGGGCGTGGCGCCGCGTGGGCTCGCTGCAGCTGCTGGCCCGGCTGAGGGTGCGTTCCGCCCTGAGGAGACCGGCCCACCTGGCCCACCTTCCGCTGCCTCCCAGGCTGGCGGGGCTGGTGGCCAGCCTATTTACGCACACCATATCGGTGAGTATAAACTGACATGTTTTGGGCATTATGTTTTTACACATTACACTCAATCTAATATTTTGCACTTATACAGAATGGTTCGATAATTTCAAAAAAATAAACTATATGTTCCTATCTCGTTACTCTTGCATTTTCAATAAGTTTTTTGTTTGAAATGAGTAGATATCGGTTTTATTGAAACGATTTAGTCATGATCATGTGTGTAAGCCTATGCACAGCCATATTGGTAGTTCAAAGTAAAAAGCCCAATATGCCAGCTTCATAAATGAATTTGACGGCCGGCGTGGTCTAGCGGTAAGGCTTTTGACTCGCAACTCGATGGTCGCGGGATCGAATCCCGGCGTGGGCAAATAAATTTTATTTAATTAATTTGTGTTATTTCACAATTTATTCATTTAAAATAATATATAGCATAGAGTGATATGAAAATAATATAGAGTGGAAGACACTCTCAGTATCGCCCTGGTGTAAAACCACCATTCAGAATTGAAACATTGCTTAAATGGTTTTAGCCGTGTTTGGTGACCCGATCTGAACAGCCAAGTACTTCCCCACCTTCCTGTTCCCCTCCCCACAACCTTCATACCCCAATTGGTAATGCCATAGTCTCACTGGCTCCAGTCGGGAACAGTTAACACTATTGTGAGGTATTCATATAAAAAAAAAGTTATTGTAGAAAGCAATCACTTTGTGGTTTGACATATTTAATAAAATAAAATACTGTTTTGTTTAAAACCACGAGTTTTATTAATTTTTTGAACCGACCGGTTTCGCTTTACTCAAGCATCATCAGGGTACAAATTAATACTTAACAATAAGTCATAATGTGTGCTTATATAAAACAAAATATAGAGGGAGACAAAATTTAGAGAGAGACAAAATATAGAGGGAGACAACATGATACAAAAAATATAACAAACACATCGACGGCCATAAAATACATTAACCTAAGTTCGCAAGTAATGGAAAAAACCGAAAGATAATTATGTGACTAATGGGTTACAGAGGAACAAAGCATCAACTGACATAGTGGTAAGGAGCACTGGGAATTTTTTTATTAAGGGTTTATTGGAAACAGACCTAATATTGGACTACTTGATATGTCTAATTGATTATTAAGTATATGACTTTTGGTTTTTACAGCTTTTTTAATTTCTAGTGCCTCTAAATTGTTAAGTCTGTTACCATGTCCGTTTTTATGTAAGATTTTAGCACCGGTGCTATGACAAAACGTATGATCTTTATCGATCAAATGGTTGGCGAATTCTGAAAAACCGTTATTATTGAGGCAACGAAGATGCTCCTTTATCCTAATATTAACATTACGTGTTGTCTTACCGATATAAAAAGCCGAACAATTATTACAATTTAATTTATATATTCCCGAATGACTTAATTTGTTGTCCTTATCTTTAGAATTAATTAGAAATTTACCTAGATTGTTATTCGTATAAAAGGCAGGTCTGACTTCAGAAGGAAGGTTTTTAACACTTAAAGTAGAAAAATTATTAATGAATAAAATTCGCCGCCATTGATAATTAATATTATTATCATTGATTTGAGGACAAGGACTAGCGAATAAGAATTGATTAATGGCTATTTGTTTTAGTTTTTTATTTAAAATTAAATCAATAAAATATGGTTCATAGCCATTATTTACCGCTATTTTTTTAATTAATTTAAGTTCATTAGCAAAATTAGTATCGGACATTGGAATTGTGACTAAACGATGAACCATTGAATGGAATGCGGAGTGCTTATGTGAAATCGGGTGATTAGAGGTGCTGTGTATTACAATGTCAGTATAGGAGGGTTTACGAAATATGTTAAAATCAATTTTGTTATTAATGATGGATAAGGTAAGGTCTAAAAAATTTAAGGATAATACTTGCGAAAGACCCAACCAATAAGTTCCAAGAAAATGTGAAACAAACCCTTCAAACATGTAAAACTAAAATATTTCAAGATGAATCATATCACAAAGTAAAATTTTTAACTAAAAATCCCAAAACTCCTAAATTATATGGGTTCCTTAAAATACACAAGATTAATTACCCCATCAGGCCAGTGGTTTCATGTTGCAATGCCCCAAATTTTAAAATATCATCCGTTATTACTAATGTGTTTCAAAATACCAATGTTTTTTCACCGAAACATACCCTTAAAAACTCTTTTTCATTAGTAGAAGAATTGAAAGATATGATTCTCCCTAGTAATTCTAAACTAATTTCTTTTGACGTTGTAAATTTATTTCCTAATGTTCCCATAGAAGAGAGTAAATGTTTAATTTCTGATTTACTAAATAGTTCGCACCTCTCTACAGATTTTATAAAAGATTTAACTTCCTTGTTTAATATTTGCCTGAATCAAAATTATTTTCAATTCAATAATGTTATATATCAGCAACGAGACGGCCTGGCTATGGGCAGCCCTACCAGTCCTCTGATTGCTGATATATTCATGGATAGCCTAGAGAATAAAATTCTATCTAGTACCTCACCTCTTATTAAAAATCTTTTGTACTGGAAAAGATATGTTGATGATGTGTTTTGTATATGGACAGGGACTGAGCGTCAACTGAATTCCTTCCTCAATCTTATAAACTCTTTTCATAATCAGATTAAATTCACATTAGAGATAGGCAAAAACTCAACCTTAAATTTTTTAGACCTTACCTTATCCATCATTAATAACAAAATTGATTTTAACATATTTCGTAAACCCTCCTATACTGACATTGTAATACACAGCACCTCTAATCACCCGATTTCACATAAGCACTCCGCATTCCATTCAATGGTTCATCGTTTAGTCACAATTCCAATGTCCGATACTAATTTTGCTAATGAACTTAAATTAATTAAAAAAATAGCGGTAAATAATGGCTATGAACCATATTTTATTGATTTAATTTTAAATAAAAAACTAAAACAAATAGCCATTAATCAATTCTTATTCGCTAGTCCTTGTCCTCAAATCAATGATAATAATATTAATTATCAATGGCGGCGAATTTTATTCATTAATAATTTTTCTACTTTAAGTGTTAAAAACCTTCCTTCTGAAGTCAGACCTGCCTTTTATACGAATAACAATCTAGGTAAATTTCTAATTAATTCTAAAGATAAGGACAACAAATTAAGTCATTCGGGAATATATAAATTAAATTGTAATAATTGTTCGGCTTTTTATATCGGTAAGACAACACGTAATGTTAATATTAGGATAAAGGAGCATCTTCGTTGCCTCAATAATAACGGTTTTTCAGAATTCGCCAACCATTTGATCGATAAAGATCATACGTTTTGTCATAGCACCGGTGCTAAAATCTTACATAAAAACGGACATGGTAACAGACTTAACAATTTAGAGGCACTAGAAATTAAAAAAGCTGTAAAAACCAAAAGTCATATACTTAATAATCAATTAGACATATCAAGTAGTCCAATATTAGGTCTGTTTCCAATAAACCCTTAATAAAAAAATTCCCAGTGCTCCTTACCACTATGTCAGTTGATGCTTTGTTCCTCTGTAACCCATTAGTCACATAATTATCTTTCGGTTTTTTCCATTACTTGCGAACTTAGGTTAATGTATTTTATGGCCGTCGATGTGTTTGTTATATTTTTTGTATCATGTTGTCTCCCTCTATATTTTGTCTCTCTCTAAATTTTGTCTCCCTCTATATTTTGTTTTATATAAGCACACATTATGACTTATTGTTAAGTATTAATTTGTACCCTGATGATGCTTGAGTAAAGCGAAACCGGTCGGTTCAAAAAATTAATAAAACTCGTGGTTTTAAACAAAACAGTATTTTATTTTATTAAAAAAAAAGTTAAGAAGAGTGCTTCAAATAAGCAGCCCATGTTATTTTTTTGACATCAGTGGCACATTTGACTAATTTATGGTTGTATCAGCTGAAGTCAATACTTTCCAATACAATACAATAATTTTCCTCTTATTTTGAACATGAGTGTCAAAATTCTGCTGTAAGGGGCGGAAAAGGGGATGGGGGTGATTTTTCGATCTCATGTAGACAATGATCTTTAACTTGTTTTGAAGGTCAAGTGTGCAAAATTTCATCAATCTCAGAATTAAACTGAATGTAGATTTGCATAAAAATCAAATCCATGCCATCCGCCAGAGACTCTCTTCTTTATATAAATAGATTTTGGGAAAATTAAAAAAATTATACTCCATTTAGAGTAAAAATGTATCAAAAGTCAACATATCGACGACAAAAAGACTAATTGACTTAACCAACCTTTTTTCGTTTTTCTCTTTTTGTTGCAACTTCACTTGAAAAAAAAGTTGCCTATACTATACTCGAGGTTTATATTTGATTACCAAATTTTCATCACATATAAACCTCGAGTATACAGAGATCAATGAGGTTTTTTTTCAAGTGAGGCTGCATCAAAAAGTGTAAATCATAAAAATGTTGGTTTCGTCAGTTAGTCTTTTTGCCGTAGATATTATGAAACAGTTTTTTTCAACGAATAGTCGTTAAAAAAATTAATAAATTAAAATGAAATTAAAATAACTTTTAGAATTTGTTTTACTAACCGTGTTTGTGGCAATGTATACCATTATTTATGTAAGTTAAACAATCTGGCAATGCAAACCATTATTTATGTCAATATTAACAATGCCACGAAGCGATAAATTGGCGCTGCTTGAATAGGATGTGGTTAAGAGTGTTAGAAGATAGATTAAGATAGGTAGAAGGACCTAGAGCCTAAAGCAATACACACCGCATTACCCTGCCTGGCCTACAAAGCCTGCTTCAAGGAGGAAAGCATGATGATGGAGTGTTCGGCTTCAATCATCCCTGTTGACTTCATGACTATTTTAAACAGTTTCCTTTCCTCCAGTGCTGCGTACCCGAGGCCACGGCCGTCCGGGACTTTGTGAGTCGGGCGGCCCGCGTGGGGCGGCTGCACTGCACCATGCTGCGGAGGAGCGGGGACGGGATGGTGGGCGCGGGGGGAGGGGCTGGCGGGGGAGCCGGGCAGGGGGTCAGCTACACCCTGTATCTGGAGCACCTGGGAGGGCTGGTGCCGCTGCTGAAGGGGAGAAGGATCAGCAAGATCAGACCCGAGTTTGTCATATTCGATCCGCAGTCAGAAGGTGAGTTTTATTATTATTCTTAGTATTTTTTTCCGCCTTATTCTGGTAATAATCAAATAATTGAAAATCTAGCTGTTAAACACTACACAGCAAAAAAAAATATAGCATATAATTTTAAAAATATTTTTTTTTATTACTTCTGTAAACTCACCACCCCCAAATGTTGTAGATATAAACCATAATATCCACTGGAGCGATTTCGGTCGAAAAATGGACCATTTTTATTTTTCTGTGACTGATTTCGGTCCAAAAATGGACCACATTTTCCTACCATTCGTAAAACATTTATTGTAACTATTTAAAACATTTCCTTGGCCAGCCGTTTATTTTAACACAAAGCTATTGAAATGCTTTATCTATTATGACCATAGATGTCGCAAATCCGAACTTCGTAGACTATTTTAGAACAATGTTAAAAATATTTTTTTCCTGCCAAATTTTTGGATAGCTGTTAACGAATAAAATTAAGTCTTTTTTCAATAGATATGAACCTTTCATTATCAAGTATACCACAGACAACATACAGAAACAGAAAATATTCTATGTTGACCCGAATAAGTATCCCTCACGGCAGTTTCAAATAATATATATAATGGTAAGCTCTGGCATTATGAAATTTGTATAAATGAAAATATGTGTATTTCATATATTTTAGCGGCAGGGAGGAAAGGCAGGGGGAAGGTGGGGTTCGCGGAGAGAGGAGGGAGGGAGATGGCGGGGAAGGTGGAAGGGAATGGGAGAGGACATGCAGGGAGAATCAATTTATTTCTTTGAATGGCATTTCAACGCACGCCGGGTACCAGCTGGTCCTATATAATTTTCTAGAGATATGGAATTTTTTTTCCTATAACCGCTCGAATGATCGGTTTTCGATTTGCCTATTAGATTTAATTAATATCATTTCTCAAAATATTAATAAGGAAACCCATGAACTCTGCATTTTTTTTTTCAAAGAGAGTCCTTTTAAAGAGAATAATCCTTCTAGATTTCACCACTTATCCAATATTTTTAGGTTCGCTCAAGATGTTTTCCAAATTTACCATAACATGCCAAAAATCATTAGAGTGGATAAGTAGGCTTTAACTAGAAAGAGTTTCAGAATAAATAAAAAAAATACATACCACTTTATTGAATTATTCTCCATTTGTTTTGCAAATATTTTGAAATCATAATGATATATTATTTACAATGTTTGTGTTGCAACAGGAGCCGACTCCGATGATATTCATTGGTTCCGGATCAAGTCTTCGGGAGATGTGGTCAGCAGTTCCAGCAGCAGTGGAGCTTCTTCCGCCCATAGTCACTCCAGTTCATCTTCACAGCACCCCCCTTCATACGTCACTTCAGATACTTCTGATACTGATAAAGATGAAGGTTAGTAGAAGCTAATAACTCAATCTTACTAAATACAAAATAATGTATTATTAATTAAAAAAACATTATGTTATTGACTGATGGCTCTTTGGCACTCTTTCTCCAATATAATGTAACTCCTCTTTAATCCGGGCCATTTCAAAAACTGCATTAACAAACCCCATCCTACAGCCCCTTCCCTTCTTTAGAAGTTTCCCTCATTGTACACTGTATAGACAGGGGAGTTCTTGTGAATTAATTAATTATTGACTGATGGCTCTTTGGCACTCTTTCTCCAATATAATGTAACTCCTCTTTAATCCGGGCCATTTCAAAAACTGCATTAACAAACCCCATCCTACAGCCCCTTCCCTTCTTTACAAGTTTCCCTCATTGTACACTGTATAGACAGTCTTAAGTCATTTCTAGGTTTGAGTCCTCGCTGTATTACATATACGGAACTACATACTCCAGCTACATTATCTAGAAATATATTCAATAAATTTATTTGTTTATCTTGGGTAAGGATTTAAAGCATCTGAGAGAGAGGTTTTCCCCTCCAGCTCGTTTCCAATTTGCCGCATCGGTAAAAATGGTCTTATTCAGCGCGCAGGCGCTATTGACAATTAGTGTGATATCATTAGAACTGTGCGCCGCTTTTGGTTTTAGGCTGATTTTACAGCGATTGTTTTAGCAATTATGAATTTAGGAATTTCATTTAACAATCTCATTTTGCAAAAATAATTTTTTTATTCATATATTTATTATAAAAATGCATTGGAGCTGTTAACTTAATAAATTATATTTATCATCTGTTGAGATTTGAGTCCAGTGTATGTTAAGCTGCCCCTTTTTTCGTATTTTAGAGAATTTATGTACCTATTGGAATACAATGTGTTTAAATATAATATTTTAAATAACATAGTGCCCAGAAAAACTGAATTTTCAAACAATTAATAGTTTTTTTGTTCAAAGGGAATAAATGTCATCTTTTTTCTCGAAGTTTAAAAAGGAAAATATTTGTAAGATCGCATACTGTATAAAAAAGTTAATAAACAAATCTATTTTGAAAAAAACACTCAGGATGTCGGCATCAAATAATGGGATTTAAAAAATTGTTAAAGTTATATCACTAATTGGTTTAGGTTGCACCGGCTCACCGAGGTTACAAAGGAAAAAGAAAGGTCGCCACCGGAGTGCCAGAAGCCTTCCTGCTGTTGAAAAAGAAGCTCCAGAAACAGTCGATGAGCTCGGGTACATTGATTCATTACCAGAGGTAAGATAAATATTGAAAGTAAACTAATATAAATTATTTATCTTATAGCCCGACCCTAGATATGTTCCCATTCAATGTCCGTTCTGTTTCCCCCACCCACTATTAAATAATCCCTAACCACGCCCCCACCCCTACCACAACACTTAGTAATAATACATTGTACTCCCTCACTGCTTTGTAATTGTCAAGTCATCATATGTTTGCACTGAGGAAAGAACAGTCGTTCCGAAACTGGTAGGCGTTAATAAAATATATAAGTTAAAATATTAATCTACTATGCCTTAGTTCAATCCATTCTACAATAGGCTATTATTAGTTGGGGATCAGCATATAAATGTAACCTTTTTCCAACAGAAATTACAGAAAGAAAAATAATTAAAATTATATTAAAAAACCTTTGGACTACCCAACAGAATGACTGTTCGAAGAATTTAATGTACCTACATTTAAAGATTTATATGTTAAAAACTCATTAATTAAAATTATAAAAGAAATGACAAATTTTAATTTTTAACTGAAAACCGAACTCGACTTAAATATATTTTTCTATGCCCAAAATTAAATACAACTTTTGCACAACACCATTGTACTTACCAGGGAAGAACTTTTTTCAATCGTCTACCGGAAGAAATCAGAAGCATTAATGATAATACCCAAATATTGCACTCTGTCAAGAAACATTTTAAAGGCAATCAAAAAAAAAAAACTTCTGCCACCTAAATTAATCTTATAAATATCCTTTATTTTCCTTAACATTCGTTTTTTTTTTCAAAATACATAAATTTATCTTTTTCATAACTTTTAATGACATTTTTTAAAGGGGTGTTGAGATTGCATGATTCTGAGTTGTCATGGAACCAAAAAAACATAAAATTGACTCAAATGCGATTGAGCTGCTAATGTATCCGCTGGGGGTACGTCTGTTTTCGACGAGTACAAAATTTAAATATCCGCAGCGGTATTGCCACATTTCAAGTAGAATCATCGCTACATGATAACATTGTCAATGTTTTAACTCAACCATTATATATCTCTTTTCAGGGTGTACCATTGGTTGAAGTCACTTCAAATATCTGGGGAACAAAATTCAAAATACACGGCTTAGCCAAAAACATTCCTGCCAATTTAGGACAAGTGACTTACAAAACATCTTTACTTCATCTGCAACCTCGGCAAATGACTTTGGTGATGACGGAACTTAGGGATAACCTTCCCACTGGTCCAGATCCCAACTTCAATCCCAACATATTCTCCGAAGATGAAGAAGAAGTTTTCCATTCGGGAGGGGAGCAGTCTACCCCTGTTCATAAAGTGAAGCATACTAATAACGAAGCTGTTTCTGTTATAGCTCCCATGTCACCACGAGGAAACATTCTGTCCCGTGCAAAGTCATCCTTACTAAATCATAACACGTCTACTCCAATTGAAACTAGCACTAGCGGTATTAATAATAATAATAATGGTGTGCCAGCCCTTGCAAGAGCTGAATCTTACGAAGATGAATTTCCATACATAGATTTGTCGGAAATGGTAAACTTTTGCGAGTCATTGAGGACTAATACTACTAACAGTAATATGACCAATCGAAACCACAGCAGGGAGCAGAATAATATGGCACAGAGTGGGTACAATAGAAATCAAATGAGAGAAAATAATGAATCAGCGCAGTCGGTATTATCGCAGCAGTATAGTAACAACTCTATTAGAAATCATTCAAATCCCATCAGTGGCAGTAGTTACAGCTCTGGAGGTGGACTTGGAAGAAGTGGTTCATCATCAGGTTCACAGAGGAGTAGTTCTTCACACTGTCCGGGTCGACACGCCATCTCCCCTTTATGCTGTGAGGGATCAGTGCCTACTCTGCAGTCGCCTAAGAACGCCGTGGCTCCCAGCGATATAATCTTTGATCGGCCTCCCGCGCAGACGATGATGTCCTATCACAGCTCTGGGCCAGATTTCTCACAAAATGTCCAGCAAGTGAAATCTAATATTTCTACAGTAGAATCCCACAACCATAACTCAACATTCCACTTAAGCTTGGATCACAGTAGACAGGTAAATTTAAGTAAATAGCACTTAAACAAAAATGGTTAGATTTGTGTTTGTTTGTATTGTTCAAATTTGTATTTGATTTCAGGTGCTAATTAAGAAGATGGACTCTCATATGGAAGCAGTGTCCAACAGGCTCCTCAATGGAAATAGGTCAGACACAATGCTAACTCAAGCCAGCGTCCATACCCCGAGAGGTTCTTCAAATCTGTCTCACAATATACACAGCGAGCCTCATTCTAGTATGTTTAAATATTGCACAAGAAAAGAAAAACTATCCTCACCAAATGAAAACAAGAAAGATGATTTGAAGTACATAGATGAAGAAGGAACAATTAACATGTCTTCTGAAACTCTGCTAGAGAATACTTCCACTAATCAAAGGGCTACAGCTGTACCGATAACCCCGGTGGGCGTATCTGTATCGAGCGCTCCCATATCTGATACCATGATCAGAAGTTGTAGTGTAGGATATCTAGATGTAGTAAACTCTCAGCTAGTTCCTTGTGAAGTCACCTTGGCCATGCTTCGAAAAGACGCTCCTAAACGGCTGGTTCTCGTGAATAAGAAAAACAAAAACAACATCAACAAACGGAATTTTAGAAAACAGCAAAATCCCAATCCTCAGTTAAATTTAAAACTTGATACAAAGACAATAAACAATGGCTGCATGAAAACCCCTTATCTTAAAAGTTGCGGAAAATCTAAGAGTTTAGATTCTAGTGAAATGTTTTTAATGACAAACACATTGAATGAAGTACCCACATTACCGGCCAGCATTGAGGAGCCGATAAAATCACCAATTCAAGAAAATGAATATGAAACTATTGAAAGCATTAAATCTATTAATATATCTAACGAAAAGACCGAACCAATTACCGTGAATACTCCAACCAAAAACACCAAAGAATGTACTAAATTAAGCTTTTTTACAAGTTCCAAAACCCCATTAATGAATAGAAAGAAACGAAGAGACTTACCAATCTGCGAATCGTGTAAATGTGTTACTCCGTCTTCAAACACAAATCCTGTAAATGAGAATTCAAATGCAGAGTCGTACATTTGTAACGCTTGTTCAACGTCCAGTGCTTGCAATACGCCGACAAAGAAATCCAAAGGATTGTTCACAAGAGACCGAAATTCACCCGGATCAGATAAAAGTCGGAGCTCGAGCCCGAGGAGATCAAATAATAATGATGGGAGCAACAACAGCGAGATTGAAATCGGTAAATATGCCCCACTAAAATTTAATTAGTACATACTTGTTTAGAATTAAAATATGTATAATGTATCTACTTCAATAAACAAGCCCACAAGTAACACATACCGTGTATTTCTTAATGATTAGGTAGATTCCATAATGATTATTCAATTTACAGAGCGAGCAGCAACACCTAGTCCCAATGAGCAAAGAGCCGGCAGTTCTATATCAGGAGCCGCTCTCGCCACCCTGGAGCAGCTGCTGTATCGCATGAGGGAGAGAGGGGGCGCTACCGGGGGCTCGGGCTTCGGGGGAACCCCTCCCCCTTCTCCGGCTGCCAGACCTCGACTCCCGCGATCCTCACCTGCTAGCCCCGCCCCGTCCAAGAAAAACAAGAGAACTGCTTCGGCCTCTCCGATCAGGTTAATTATTATTTAAATCTGAAAGACTGTAAAGTAAGAAACCGCAGACTTAATAAATAAGTCAGAAATGTGTCTGGACAAGATCACCAGCCACGATGGAACTACTGTTAAAACACTGCACAAGTTAATTTTATTGTAGAATTGGTAACGAAATTTGTTTACATAATTATGAATCTTTGCCATGTTTGTCTACAAAATAATTTCTCTCTTTTGCAGGAAACATTTATTGAACTCTCCTCTACTTAATCGGCGAAGAAACAAAAGTAAAAACGAGAGTTCAGATGATGAATTGGGAAATTGTTCTGGCGACGATGTTGTGAATGGCAAAAACTACCGGGACCTCGAGACATTCCAGAAAGCGCAACTGAGACAAAAGGTTAGTGCCTATTCAATAATCAACTACATTTAAAATAAAATTGGAGTACTAAAAGGTATTGTAATGTCCTTATGTTCTACATTAACATTAAGGACATTCACAGACATTACACCAGGACGTGCAAGGAAATAAGATTAAACAAAAAGGACAAAACGAATACGCAAAACAGTTTGCTGTACAAAGGAATTAAGTTATATAACACAATACCAGAAACTCTAAAGTCCTCACCAATTGACAAGTTCAAGATGCATTGTAGAAGCTACATAAAACAAGAAAAAATATAGTGAATTTGAAATATTATAATTAATTAGCTGCAATATGAAATATTATAATTAATTAGAAATTTGTAACCTTAAATGGACAAATTACTAAAATAAAATTCAAATAAATAAAAAAATTAACAAGTCCTAAGACATTGTTAATTAGAACATAGTACAATGTCTTAGGACTTACATAGTATTAACAAGTCCTAAGACATAGTTAATGTAGAACATAGTATAAATATATTAAGTTATCTAATTATTATTATTTTACATATATTTACATAGTTATTTACTAACACCTTTTTAGGGGCTTTTAGGGAATAGTAAAAATTATTTTATATAATTTGTTATACATAACTGAACTGCCTCAGTAACAACATTTTGTATCTATTTAGTGATAAATTGAAGATATCCAATGACTAGGTATAATTATTTCCCTCCATTAGTAGTATATGGAATTTTTTTTTTTTATGTAGAAAAATTAAAAAAAAAAAAGACATCTAAAAAGTCACCAGAGACCAAAATTTCAATTATGTACATTTTTTACTTCAAATAATGTCAGGAATCACTGATTAGTAACTCAAGTATGTTCATTAGCACCCTGTATGTCATGTGAGTTAGTCCCAGAATTTCTGCATTGAAATAATACACTTAAAATTGTTGGAATTTCTAGTAGAGACTCGAGAATAACAAAGTCAACCAATGTATGTACTTTCAACGGTGATTGCGAGCGACCTGGATTGGAGAATTGAGCCCCTCAGGTGGCATGTCCTCTTAATAGTCCTACTACATCCCTCAGTATTTAGTAGTTGCCTGGCTCGTTTGTGGTTACAACTTTGTCTGTATTTATTAGGATGTGTATTGTTGCTTACGTTGCAGTTGAAACGTGGCAAGATTGAGCCGATGGGTAGCAATGGATTATGTGCCTCACAGCCCACAACTCCTGTGAGAAGAGAGTTTGTAATGCACAACAAAGCTCCCATGTGGAACGAAAGCAGTCAGGTTTACCAGTTAGATTTCGGAGGCAGAGTTACTCAAGAATCTGCAAAGAATTTCCAAATTGAATTTCGCGGAAAACAGGTAAGCAATTTTATACGTTAACTAGCTAGTGTACCCGGCATGCGTTGCAATGCCATTCAAATAAATATATTTTTCTCCCTTCATTTCATTTCCTATACGTCCGGGTTCCCCTCCCGCGACCCCTTCCCCTCCCGCGTTCTCCTTCCACCTTCCCCCTCGATCGTCACCCCTCCCGTGAACCCCAACTCCTTCGTTACCCTTCGCCTCCTTCCTTCCATCCCTGCTGCCAAAATATATGAAATACACACACTTTTTCATTTCTACAAATTTCATAACGCCAGAGGTTACCATTATAAATAGCCTATAACCTTCGCGGGCATGCGCACAACAATCGGATGAACGGTATGGCAGCACATAAAATACGAATAAACAAATATTGATTTTTATATATAAGAAGAAGATTATTATTGTTTTCTGATCAATTTGAATAATGAAATACTTTCAAAATCATTTGGTGATTTATTTTTACTTTGAAATCCTTTACACAACCATAAATATAGATTCCTTGTCGCCTCTAAGTTAAACCTCCACTCCTGACAATCTCCTGCTGGCTAAAGTTCCAATTCTTAATGCCCAAGGTTCAGTGAATGCGACACTCTCTTCATTCCTTAAAGCTTATTATAGAGAAGCCTCTTTGTGGTCAGCTATATTCCTCCCATGCTGCGTGTCCTGCCGGACAGATTTGTCCCAGTTTTATATATTTTGTTTATGTACAAGTTATTTTTATTAGACAAGAAAATTAAACACTTGTAATGTTTCAGGTGATGCAGTTTGGAAGGATTGATGGAAATGCGTACACTCTAGATTTCCAATACCCATTCTCAGCTTTACAAGCATTTGCCGTGGCGCTCGCAAATGTTACGCAACGTCTCAAATAATTTTAAACTCCAAACATGCTATCGTTTTTAATAAAAATATTTGTTAATCAGCACATTCCTAAATCCACATCCAATAATAGAGTTGTAAATATATCATTATAAATCTAAGAGAAAACCTTGACTGGTTGCAATGTCTTTAATTCTACAAAATTTTCAAGAAAGTTATTCTGTAAAGAGTTTAAAAACAGTAAGGGCCTTCACTCATGGAGAAACCGAAAACTGGTTGCCAACTCTATTCACGGCACAACTTTATTTATCAACCTCCTGAACAAAATCTTTGTTTTTCTGATCTGACGTATCACAAGTTACTCGAAAACTTGACAGGTTGTGAGCCGCTACCATGGCAACCTGTCAACAAGGCAACTGAAACGCAACAGCCGCGGTGACCAGCACTGCTAGCCACCGCTTCGCCCTTGACAACTGGTCTTTAACAAGTTGCCTGTGTGTGGACCGCCAAAGAAATTCACAAGTTCCTTTCCTGTGGATAGTGACGGAGTCGCCAGCTGGTTTTTTTTCAGTTTCTCCATAAGCAGATGGCCTAAGATTAATAACTTTTTATTTTTGTTACTTTAATAGAATTCTCAATCACAAAAATTTGTGTTTGCTGTTAATTTTTTTAATAGTAATGTCTTTCAATGTTGTAGTGGAAAACAATCTTGTTACATTGCAGATTTCATTTTTTTATCATATGGGTTATCATTTAAATAATTATTGAAGACTAAAAGGAAACTGGCTGTCTTGAATAATTTCCATAAATATTCAAACTTAGTGATATATTCATATATTCAATCCCGATTGACACCGGCATAATAGTTTTAATTATTACTTTTCCAATATAAAAATCTTTATTAGGGATTCTATCCCTTCGAGAGTTTAAAGTCAAACAATGTTTCTACAAAAACGTACAAATAATTCTAGGGTTAAACTCAAATAACGTTATCTACAAAAAACATATCAATAATTCGAGGGAAAGTCAAACAACGATATCTACAAAAAAAATACCAATACTAATTTTATCGATGTCTTTTTGTAGATAATGTTGTATGACTTTAAGCCCTCGGTATATTTTTTTAACGATAATGTTCTTTGACAATGGACTGTTAGTTGACTGTTTTTCGTCCACATGTGCGCACTCTTATACAACCCAACCTGAAATTTATCATATGAGATTTCAACATTAATGCTTTGAAAACTTTTTAGAAGAAAAACATCTGCTTACGCTTATATCACTGTAGATTCTACTTTTTATTTAATGAATATAGCCTCTATGACGGCTTACAAAATAATAATACTAACTAGCAGTTAAAAATCCACTCTGCAGGTATTTAAAAAATTTGATTTTATTGAAATCAGCACCATTACCATCATACTTCTAAAACAGGTACAGAAGTCTTAAAATGTACGGGGTTCCTTCGTAACATCTGTCAAAACGTCAAACCAAATGATAAATTCGCAGAGAACAAACAATAAATCTAGTGAATGTTAAATATCAAATTCAAAAATTCGCCTGAAATCAAAGTGTTGCCGTATAAAAAAAAGAAATCAGAGTGGAATTTTAGAAAATTAATAGAACATTATCGGAGATGGGACATTTTTATGTAGTGACCGAGCCCAAATGATGGATTTAAAAAAAAAAAAAAAACCTACATTTGTAAAAAATTTTCCCAACATATTCGTAATCTTAGTAAAAAAATGTATTCACACGATTTTTTCCAAGTCGTTATGAAGTCCATGCAAGTGGTCTATTGCAAAAAAAACATAAATCGTATTTTTTATTCGATATTTGAGCAAAACTCGGTAGGTAATTTTTGCGCAGTTCTGTGAATTGTCAACCGACTTTCAGGAGGTAGAATTATTTGTATGATTTTTGTAGACAACATTGTTTGACTTTAAGCCCTCGCATATTATTAACTAATCTATTTAAATTTGGGCTGAAAAATCTCAGCATCACTTTGCAGCCACCACATCAACTCTCCCCATATGAAGGAAAACAATAATCAGCAATATGTATGCATATTTTCAATAATGTTTGCGCAAAATCTAATTTTTGGGTAATAGTACATATGTATTACCATTTCACTTGCTCAAAAACTACTCTAACTTTGCCTGTAACCGAAAAACATGATCACCTTAAGTGGAATCTCTGCGCAGCGTTTTTCATACAAAACTTAATTTTGGATTATGAGGACAAAATACCCAACCTAACTAAAATAATTTTTTTAATCAAAAGATATTGCTAATATCTAGTACCGATATATGCTATTTTTTTTTGTTTAAAATTATACAATAATGTAATTAAAGAAATTAATTTTCAAGATTTTAGGGGCAATTTTGGTGAGTTAGTTATTATTTAAAAAAAATTGATCTTATCCTACTTACTGAGCTAATATAACGAAAAGTAAATAAATAAATAATAAAAAAAATTAAACATGACAAAAAAGGGATTTCTTCAAGTAGAATTTTTAATTTTTGTACTACAAATTTGTGTTCACAACATATAAAAAATTGGTCATTTGTAATTTGCATTGACGCCTGTCAAAAAGCCTTTTTTTAAAATTATATATTTTTTTATTTTATATTTCATCATATTTCTATGGTAAATAAAGCAGTTATTTTTTAAATAATTATTATTAACTCACAAATAATTGCCAAAGTGGCTTCTGAAATCATGAAAAATTGATTTCTTTAGTTACCTATGATATTTTATAATTTAAAACATAAATAAATAAAGTAACACAAATCCTTCCTAGAGTTTTGCTATACCATTTGGTTTAAGAGGTAATTTTTCAATTTGGTTAAGTATTTTGGCCTCAAATCCAAAATTAAGTTGCGTATGAAAAAGGGCTTTACAGCCGTTCCCCTTAACTTGGGCCCGTTGAAACTATTAACAATATGATAGATTTACAAAACACATTAGGGCCCGCGAAACATCCCAGGCTAAAGTAGAGTTAAGATAAATGATTCACGTGAAGTCATAAATTATTATGAGAACAGATATAAGTATACTAGATTGTTAGACAAACATGAAAGACAAATCTGTTCTAGTCCTGGTAGTTAGGGTTGTGAATAATTAGATATTTCAAAGGAATCTTTCAATGGTAGATTGATGGTTGAGTATGATAGACAAAATCCACACAATTTAATAAATTATTATAACTTTCTTCTAATATTTGTATGTCACATTACAACTTGAATTTGTTAAGACGTGTTGATAAATTCCAAACACTTGATAAAAACTTTATTTATAATGATCTTAATTAAAAAACAAATCAGCGGTAAATCGTGAATGAACCAAAAATAAAAATAAATTTTTGTATATTTCAAACTGTTATGTTTTCCATTTGATGAAGAAATTATAGTTTTGTTATGTTAAATATTTTTTAACACTGTGTGGTACAGCAAATATTATGTGGTTATGTTGTAATTTTCTATTCTAGGTAAACATAGTAGGTAAATAATAAATTGTTAAATGTATGTTTTGTGACTTTAAGAGGGTGTTGTACCATTTGTGAATATATTAATATAATTTTTTAGTCCAATCGAAGCATTTTTGTGATAAAATGTTGGTCATTATAAAATTATTACATTAAGAATAAAATGGAATTCTGAATAAGAAAAAATCACAAAGGGACAAAAATATAGATTAGTCACTTATTTACATTGAGACGGATAGCGCATCATTCATCATTCACCGCTTTTACCACAAATTACGTTTAAAATATTTTTAGATATTGCAGTTTAATTACATGAATTTCATAATAAGTACAAACCGAACATAATTTGTATATTTTTCTGAATAACTGAACTAGCTGAATTTGTAAATTCTGGGATTGAAGATATTTTTATGTTATTATTAGACAAAATACAGTTTTAATTCACTAAAACACTGTTTATCTAACCTTGTATGAACAATAAGAATTATTGTATTGAATTTAAAGTAAAATGCTTTCCGTCTAATATTGTATGTCTCGGTGATTCCGTTCTGTCCTTTTTAATCACAGTATTTTACAATGTTTAGTATTAAGATTTATAAAAACGTAATTTAAATATATTAAGTCACTAATTTTATTTATTTTACTTAGTTAACATAAGTATGAAATAAGTTTTCCTGTTAGAAATGTTTTTTTCTCTTCAGTTATCAAGTGCATAATTACAAGTAATTTGGTTAATATGTAAAAGGTTTACAATAATGTGTATTAGTTAACTCAGCAGAAGACAACAACTCCCGTTTCAACAGATATATAATAAGAAATAAATGTTCACTATTGATATAACATGTATGGGTATTTTTAGTTAGGTTAGTTATTAGTTGCAAGTGTTACGTTTGTTAGACATTGTTTTAAATTGGATATTATTGAAAAGGGTTTTGAAGTAAATTTGAACGGCTTTGTGATATGATTTGTACATTTATATGTAATATGAAACAATATTAATATCATATTTTTACCGTCCAAGCACTAATCGATACAATTAATAATTTAGATTTGGCATAAACAATACAGACATATGGCATTTTAAACATAGGCTTGGATGATTCATGAAAATTTAAAAAGGGTTTCTTGAAGGAGAGATGTAAAATTTATCCTGCATTAACTGCAAACTTTATATATTTATATTATTTGACAAAAAATCAAAACCTTCCTATACAAATGGCTAGACATTGACATCTTCTAATAATTGAATGCACATTTTTGAATTTCATTTCATATTTTCTATTTTTTTAACCTGTAAAATTCTTTTTCAAAATTTTCATAGATGGATTGTGTGGGGATAAGAATTTGAGTACACATATAAATAAACATCCACAATGTAAAGAATTATGTTCGAACAAAATCGGGAGCCATCTTGGCTATCGTTGTCTAGGCATTATAATATAGGAAAGTGTTACATAAATTTTCCATGTAAAACCATCCACATCAAAATAGATCAAATTTAGCCATGATTTGAGATTTTACGGCCAAAAGTATTATCGTGTTTTATTTTTGGGGAGTTATAACCATGTTGCGCTGTCTCCTTCTTTAGCCAACGTTTCGGACAGCATTGCAGTGTCCATCATCAAGGCAGACGTGTAATCTGAATAAGAATGTTAGGACACTGTAATGCTGTCTGAAGCATTGGATAAATAAGGAGATAGCGCAATACAATAGGGTAATAATAACAATAGCAATACAACTAAAAAACAAATCACAATAAAATTTAGTCATTTCGACAGACAAAGCCCATTTTTTAAATTATACTGAACGCACTTACTTGTACGCAGGGGCGTGCACAGAGTTTTTAATGAGTTAGAGTGCTAAGATTGAAAAATTTGACGTAAATGATGTTGTTGTAGCTGAAAATGATTTTTATTTTTTTTCGAAATTTCAATATTTTGTATGAAGATTTTTTATTCAGGGTAGGCATACCTATAGGTATGCCTACGCTGGATAAAAAATAAATACACTGCTTGTACGTACATATAATGCATTTAATTGCACATTAAATCATGAATGACTTGGATATATAAACAATAAAATGGCAGTTTTACACAGACGATTGATTGCTTGCTTTGCTGTGGCAACACTGAGATAAGGAGACAATTTCACGCTTTCGGGATGTTTTATCATTTAAAGATTTTGCCACCATTGAGTGGCTTTTCAGGATTAAATACCATGATGAATTTCTTGAAAAGATGGCCTATTTTAAATAGTTAACATAACATTTCATTTAATTATGTAATGCTGTAGCAATACATATTGCTGTTCTCTTTACATTTCATAAAAAAATCACATATTTATTGAACCAAAATTTGCTATCACTCTAGCCCAAATAAGCTTGTATACTGCCTCAATTCTTGTATCTTTACATAGTATAAAATGAAGTCGCTCAGGCTGTCTGTGCGCTTAGATCTTTCAAACTACGCAACGGGTTTTCACCAATAAATAGAGTGATGCATGAGGAAGGTTTTTAGGTATATAATTTGTCAAGGTTTTGCGTAAATTGGTTTAAATAAAGAGAGCGGGCTGGCAAGCGGGCGGTGTGGATTTGATTTAACAGATGGCGTTGGTTATAAAGGTTAGTTACAGCAATGTTTGGCCGGGTCTGCTAGTTAAAAAATAATTTAAAATGTTAAATGATCTTATTAATTGATGTCTTGTAAATATTTTTTACTTTTAATATCGTGCAGAATTGTTTTTGAAAACATTATTTTAATAAGCTCAGGAATCATTAGACAATTTTCAATTTGACAGATTGTACAGAAATTACAAACAATATAAACTAAACCGTATAAATTGGGCGTAAGATTGGTTGCAATGCTTATTTTTAATTGATTGTGAAGTAATTTTGGTTGCTTATTTATAAGGAAATTGTGTTACGTTATGAAATGTTACAAATATTTTTATGTGTAAGTGTTTAATTTGTAATTGAAGTCATACTTTTTGTTTATGAACAGTTGATTATTACAATGTACACATGGTGAAATTTTTAGTATCTCTTGGGACTGTGCAATATTCACATAAATTATATTTGAAAAACATTGCGTCTTTTAATTTAATATTAAAAGGTATTTCAGAAAGAGAAAATATGTCTAGACTTGGCAGCAAATGCGTTTGCCTATCTGCTGTGGCGGGCCGGATTGGGAGACTGGTTGAGGATGGCCTAACCTAGACCTCTCCAGCCGGACTTTCTCCACCCATTGGCTTGCACTGCAGTGGAAGGGATGGATTCATACGTCCATCACTCCTGGACACATCGACCACCAGACTCTTACCCACCCCTCATACCTTTTTCCTTCCCAGAACTTCTTTCCCCTAAAAGACCTTTTACACAGCATCCCCAAAGATGACATAGACCCTTAGGGTATTTTTTCCTCCTGTGTGGAGCTAATGTATTAAAAATTACTAAAATGGACTGAGAAAAATGGATGGTAAAAGGTTGACTTTTAAGTATTATATAATTATATGTATTAAAAATTAATCTTCCTCACGGAACCTGGAAAGCTGTTTTTGTAAGGGATCTGTCAAACTCATCAACAGCATAAAAACATCTTGACCGTAAACATCATCAAAATGTGGACAGAATATGGCAAAATATTATGTTAATTGGCCCATGTGAAATCATTGCTGTCGTCTTATAGCATTTCTGAACGTGGTGATGAATTCGCTAAGATATTGAAACATTTTTTTAAAAATCTTTATCAGTATATTTTTGCACTACGGCAGGAATCATACCTGAAACGTACCTGAGTCAAATGTGTAGACCATTAAGCCTAGTACGCAGAGTCGTTCTTACTCGATCGAGTAAACAGAGACAAATAAGAATGAAGGCTCGAGGCAATGTCCAGACAAATGGTTTTACTTGGCAAAAGATTGGATAATGCCGAACAAATTGAGCCTCAGCTAGTTTGCAATGTGGAAGAAACGGTGACTTTGTTTAGTGAGTGTCTTAGCCACTATTGACTTACTCGATGTAACATACATCTCTAGCTAGAGTCCGACTCGATGGCTCGAAGCGAATAAGCACAAAAGAAATTAGGAGTTTGCAGAGATCTGCGAGCCGGCTCAAAGCGAGCTATCGAGCCATGAGTTTGGCCGACCACACAGTGATATTTACTCGATATGGAGTAAAACCGTTGAAGGTGCGTACTAGGCTTTAAGGTAAGGTACAGTAATTAAAAAAAAATACTATAAATAAGAAAGAAACTTCAATTTATTCAGCTGTATACTTTTAAATTCACCATAACATTACAAATAGGTATTTGATAACTTTAGGATAAGAAGGATGCATTAATCAATGTAAGAAATCAGTTTAATGGCGTAACAATGTTTATATTATTATTGCAAAAATATATAAAAAAAAACATTATTTAATAGGCTGCCGGCTCGTGGGGAGGTATTCATTACTTAAAAGCACTTACTTGTATTTATTAATTTAATATTCACTTAAAAGCAAGCCCTCGAGCTAATCACTATCACTCTCTCCGGGAACATAGTCTTCGTCATCCTCGTCGGAAATGTCCAGATCGTCGAGGTTTTGGAATAATGACTCGTCCACAGTGATTTTGTCAGCTAGAAAAATGGTAAGGTTTGAATCACTTAACAAATAATACACACTAGAAATGCTTTCCATGTAGATTTAAATGGAAACCTATGTAATCACTGACTTAGTACCTTTTGGTTCTAGCCCACTTAGCACGCACTCTGTCTCTTACACTGCCTGACATCATGTATCGCTATTCATTTGGTCAAGATGAAACAAATTCTCAATTTGAGATTCAAGCAAAGAATAATCGGTGAGGCCTTTGGATCATGAAAACTGCCCACATAGCATTTATCATGTTCTTTATTCTATGGTTTGATGTAATATCATTTAGTAATGCATTGAGGGGGATTGTCGTTTTGTAGATAAAGTTGTTTGACAAGTCCTCGAAATACTGGGATCTATTTTTTTATATAATTTATTTGATTTTTCTAGAATTATTTTTATGTTTTTATAGATAATTTTGTTTGATTTTAAGCTCTTGTTATGTTCTTTGTCATTGAAGCAATATGTGAACGGTAAGATCGCCGAGTTGACAAAACCAACCGCATGTAGGTATGTGTGAAGGTGAATGGTAGCAAAAATGGTATTTACCGTCATCCAAGAACTTGAGATCAGATTCATTGAGGGTAATATCGGTGAGGAAGAGTTCTTTGCCGGTGAGTTTTCTATTGTCCTTCAATTCTTTGTCTCTTCTCGCCACGATTCCCGTCTCCGTCTCAAATGCTGTTCTCCACGCCAGGAATGATTCCACTGTCACACGAGTTCCTTCAAACCGTTTCTAGAAAACAAATGCACAACAAAATAAACAAAAAAAATACACACACGGTAGAAGTAAAATTTACAAAAAAACTGAAGTAGACAAGAGCGGGGAGGCTACAAAGCACCGCACAAAGAGGAGACCGATTACACTATCTCATTCTCTCGCAGGCTAAATCCTATAGATGTATATGTTTGTCTCTTTTCAGTGTCGCTATTTCTCATTTCATCGAGTTTCAAATCACAATATTATTTCCTTATTACTAATAATAATAAATAAATTTTGTAACAAGTTGAGATAATGATATATATCCTCACTGGTATCTCCCTTGCTGAAGATTTCATTCACGTACGGTAATAAAATTTAATTAATTGAACAATTAGCTGAAAGAAATATGTATATTTACATTTATTGCATAAATTATTATATGTATCATTATGTAGTGTTTTTAGTGCAGTTGTGTGGTTTCTGTTTCACTCTGTATTTGGTGTTAGTACGTTTTCTATTTCAGATCCATTTTCTATTTCTATTTCGTATCCAGTTTTTCATTTGAGTTTCAATAGTTTTTAAATGTTGTATTCATAGTCGCTTCTTGGATATTATTTCTTGTGTTTTGTATTTATTAATGTAAAATGTAATATATTTACAAATGTAAAGGTGTACTACTTTAAAAAAAAATCTTTAGTTGTCCTTTACTGTCACTAAATAAGTTATGAAGAAATTACACTTTTAAGATCAAAAGAAAAATGACATGGTTACCATTTCCGCTTCATCTTCTGCCTTCTTTTTCCTAAGATCCCCTTCTTCCTTTTCTTTTTTGCGAAGGTCGGATCTGATATTCAACCATTCCTGTCCGGCTGATACTAAAGTGAAGATCATCACCATTCCCAAATTCTCATTAGCCTATGGAAAAAAAAGAATCATAACATGCATGTATATTTATTTATATATTATATCGATACTGGAAAGGAAAAATGGCTAAAGCACCTTACAGCCAGCGCCGAATCTGCCATACGTTTAAAAACATGCAAAAAACCTGGCACCAACTCCGAAAGGGCGCCGTGAGAAAATAAATATTGTATTAAAATTTAGTTATAATATTCCCTGAATCGTTTAAAAACTACCCATGGTACGAAATAATTATTACGCTCTAGCAACACTTTCCAAAGAAACAGAATGCGCACACATTAGGTTGGTATCAACGGCTTACGAATTTATAGTCAGTTACAGAATTTTTTTACAAATTCCATGTATTTAGTTTAAACGTAAGATCTATTTTTCCATATATCTTTTACGATGAATGGGTGCGATCCAAATTCAATAACCAATCACAGCGCGGTATTTTTATTCTGGAGAATCAAACAAACCGACTTGCGCCTTTCAAAATGATGACAATATTAGTTAGTTAGTTATTTTGTACGATTTAAGTCTCTAGGAGAAGGTAGTTAAAGACCATTCTCTTATGAAATCTTCAGTAAATTCCATTAACAAAAGCATCGCACGGTTTGCAGGATTTGCAGGTTGCAACGTGTTGACACTGTTGACAGTTTCATCATTGATTTGACATATTATTTGAAGTTCGTTAAATGTATAATTAAATATCTATTAGATTTGTTGGATTTGTTATTTTACGGTGTCAGTGTAAGCGTCTTTCGTAAGCCGTTGATACCATACGTCAGTGTTTAGTGTTTGTTCGCTCAATTTGGTGTTTGTTCGCTCAACACAGGGGAAATGCAAGGTGCAAATATGAGGTTATATTCTTATTAGATTTTAGAGCTAGTCAGAAGCTGTAGATGCTATTCTTGTGTTGTACGTTGCCATGGGAATGTATTTGTATTTGCTCTTTCTATTAATATTCGCGTTGGGTATATACATAAACGCAATAAATCTCAAGAATGTCTAATGGACCTAGTTCAGCGAAACCACACGGCATAACACCCCAAAAACTAACAACGAAAATGATACAAAGTGTTTTAAAAATTAGGTAAATATTTACAAAAAGGGATACTCTTGATATGCACTTTTTATTTCAAAAACACTTTGCAGTACCTACTTCTTCATACTTATTTTGTGGCACCATTTTAATTAAAAATTAATAAACACTTACTTTTAACCACATTTATTATTTAAACAAACCAAAACGTTTCATAAGCAATGCTTACTTCATCAGGGTTTACTTAAAATTTTGGTAGTAGTTAGATAAGTAATAATGAAAGTAAGTATTTCAGTTTGTTATGATGCAGTACAAATCCGTATTACTTTAAATATAATTATTAACATCTTTATTATTTGTACTGCATCCTAACAACCCTACCCGTCGAAATCGTAATTAGGTAGGAACTTGTTATTAATTATTAGTGTGCCAGCTTTGATTTGATCGACGGCCTGGGGCGACATCTAGAGAGTTCCGGCGATATACGTCACTTCTTGCGTGGGTAGATTCGGGAGAGTTGGGCCCCGTGTCTAACCACGCGACAGTCAAGAGTTTTGTGAGAAACTTAGTATTTGAACGGGAAAATAATTCCTTTTAACTTTAAATAAGGTCGGGCGGTGAAAGTATTAATGGGTACGCATTGTGTGTTCGGAAGGATTGAATCCCTGTATTGGGATTAGTCGAGTTTCCTGCAACGTAAAATGGCGGCAGGCGTGCTAGAAACCCGGGATATATTTCAATCGAGATGTAATACGTGCGATCACACTTGGGACAGAGCCCTGTTTTGACGGATGACCGGTGTACCGTTAGCCCGTGATGTAATTTGCCGTTCTTTGTGAGGGAGAAGTAAATTTACGCCGACCTTGACTCTCGTCTGGACTGAGGGCGATCTCCCTCCTTCATAATTCTTCTAGCGACAGGCCCCCTGATGATTTCCCTTTGGCGGCGGGAAGACTTAACTAATTTGATCGCGGCGTAAGGCCGCTTGATGTTTCAACTTTGGCGGCGGAACTGTCTCCAGATCTCGGCCTCGTGAGGGCCATCCAGATCCTGCATGGAAAAATGCTGCCTGGGTCTGACAGCCACTAGATGGACAGTTTATTAGTTAGCTAGCGATAGTATTCACAATAAAGGAGGTCGGTTCATGGGGGTAAGTGAAATGACATATTTAAAAACCCTGATTGCCATTTGTTTTATAATAATTATAAGCTTGTTCTCACAACTCTGCCTTTTAAATTATGTACCTGACACACCATTCCTTTGGAGAGCGACACACATCATGGTTTAAAATCCACCCCCCGTAACAATTTGGCTACCAACTAAAAAATGGCTATATGTGTGTCGCGCTTCAAGTGTTGTGTGTTTTATCTTTCAATTCATCTGTTCACACTGAAGTTTATGAACATTTATTAATGGCATAACCTGTATGCATTATATTTCAAAGTAAAGATGCCACAGGTATGTGTTATTTTAATAATCCTTGAAGATTATAAATTATTTTGTACCTGTACTTTTGCTTGCTTAAGTCTTGAATTAAAACAAATTTTAATACCGGATATTAATTATGGTGAACAATAATATGTCTAGTCTATTACAAAGTTATCGACATTAACTCCATCTGTGGCCTTTACGAAAAATTCAGGTCCGCTTAGCTTTGGTTTGCGTCTCCGCTACATTACGGCGGATATTAAAATCAACTACTCTCGTGAAATAAATGGGCCACATACATATTCATTTAAATGGTATTTTGTAAAAAAAAAATATAGGGGCTACTTACATATTCATTTAATTGGAATTAAAAAAATATATTTTCATGTAAATGGGGAACATACATATGCAAATAAAATTTCATTTTTTTAAAATTTTTAAATAAGAGCGGGAATAACAAATGAAATATTTTATGTTTTAATTTTGATACAGGGTTGGCACAAATAATATACAAAAAAAAAATGTTTTAGTTTTGGTAAAAACAAACAGGGTTGTCAAATAAAAAAAAAATTTGAAAAATTTTATTTTTTCAGGGTTGTCAAATGAAATACTTTATTTTATTTTCTTGTTTTTTTTAAACAGGGTTGACAAATTTTTTTATTAAATTATTTTTTTTTATCAAAATTTTATATCAATCATCAACAACAATATCAATGATCAATTTCAACCATCAACAATAACAACGTTAAGAATAACAACAATAATGAAAACAAAACATCGATAATAATAACATTTTTTTTTTCTATCGTAATGAGTATTTTTAAATGTTGTTTTTTTTTCAAAGTTTTCAATTTTATAAGAATCAACATTAACAAATCTAGTACAGATTTATTATGCAAACTGAATTTAACTAAGTTTATTGTCATTCGTGACAATTTTATAAATTTGATATTTATTATCGATATTTTCAAAAACGGGCGTAATGTTTTTGGTAATTTGTGGACTTGGAGAATTTTTTTTGTTTTCACAAAAAATTTTTTTAGGGGACATTGATGTAGTTATTCTGGTAATTGTTGTCATGCTGTACTTGAGGTACCGCGAGAAACATCAGTTTAAACATCATAAAAAAAAAATTATGGGAGTACAATTTGAAGATTGATACTTTATACCATAATTTTTGTCCAGATATTCCGAAGATGAGAGTAGTGTATGTTGCTACCTATTCGTAACGATTCGAATTGATCGAACGTTCATCATAATTCCGGGAGGCGAAGTACCTATGGGCAGATAAGGGATCTGTTCATGGGAGGGTCGTTGCCCGACGTTTCGGAATCGGTATGCTCCAGCATCAGGGTGAAGGCGGAGGATCTATTGCCGCAGATGATTAGGCTGCCGGAGATAGAAGGTCCGTTGTCACGCTGATCATTATTGGACATACTACAAGTGATTAAATTAATCACTTTATTATTCTCACAATGCAAGTCAAAAATATACACAATCAAATCCTTTACATTATTTTATATTAGACTCTTAAAAAGAGCCAATTATTTGTCAAGCCCATACAATCAGTAAACGATATTAAATAATAAAAAAGTAAGAACGGTAAATAATTCAATCAATAATTTAATGTCACACACTTGACGTGTAATTTTTTTGCCATAAACATGGAGGATTTAATCCAGTTTCTATTTCAACCAGGCCTGATCAACGGTTGAAGAATTCCTAGCGTTCTGACAGTCTCTTCTCCTGTCCTAGGTTCGTTTCGGGGAAATTCTTGTTAACTACTCCGCGTGGGCGTATTTATAAATCTAATATTTTTATTTCATAAGTTACTCCTTTGAAACATAACCATCAACTCCGGTAATAGTACTCGAATTGAATGGATTAGAAATATACCTTATTAGCATTAGTTTTAGTTATAAACAGATTATGCGTATAATAGACTTCAGGTGAACAGATGAATAGTCAGTTAAATGCTCTTCTGAATCGTGTATGTTGTTTTACAAGAGCATAACAGCATTTCTCTCTAAATAAGTGCCTTAGGTTAATTTGTCGTACTATGTAATATTTGTTTGTATACATTTTGAAATGCAAGTAGTTACAACCCGACTGTCTCCTTCGTTTCAAGATGGGCAAAATAAGGAAGCCTTGTTTTCCACTATATGTGTACAAACGCTGATTGTTCTTGTTTCATCATTAATATTGATATGCATATAGTGACATGGCTTTACAAAAGATGTCTCGACAGGTCCAAGATTCAAATTTTAAGCCCGCATCAAACGGTGCACATAAATATTAAATTTAGTAATTAAATTAGACTTTCCAATAATAAAATATAAATAAAAATTCGCTTTCCTGCTGATGAAACAAGATACATATCTTCCTTATTTTTTCTTTTTTAGTCTAGGACAAGCTTATAATGTGGAACGACGTGCCAACTCCGTTCCTTCCACATTTTAAGTCACTTCAGTCATATTTTTTTTTGTATCTAATTTTATTAAAGAGTCCAGAGCATATGTAGATGTTGCGAAACCTTTCCTTGTGTTCTGAGTTTTTTTTTTTTTTTTTTCTCTTTTCAAAATATTGTTAATTTGTATTTGTTGCTTACTTATTGACCTCTTGATAGTCATTTTGGTGAACACACTAGTTGTTCTTGCATAAATAATATTTAAAAATTGCAAAAAATTTTCATTGTATTTAGTTATAAGTAAGTTTGGTTATGGTTGGATTGACCCTTAGAATAATCAAATTTCATTATTTATTTTGTTACTCTTCTTTATAGTTTATTTATATAATTAATTAATTTATAACATGGAAAGTTTCATTAAAATAATGCGTCAAACCTATTAACGGTTCTTATACTGATGATAGTGGCATATCACTTGACCCGATTGCACCTTCTATATTGATGGATGTATACATTATTACATTGGCACCATTCTTATGCGATGGTTGTTGACAATTTAACACTCTGTATTAACTACGCCATTTCTCTGGTATGCACCCCCATGCGACCTAGTTAGATAGGATAGTTAGGTAATCAACGAAGTGTTTTCCTTATCTCCTATGGAGAAGTAGAGGCAGTGTTATGTGAGGATTGGTTTTCCATCCTAAAAAGTGATGCCTATGTGGCTTCTTTAAAAACCTATTTAAGGAAAGTGTTGCCTTAAGGCATTTAAGTGTCGTTGTTGGTTCAAAAGGTGTTAGATTTTAATTATTTCTTATGTTTACTGTTAAGTCCTTATTTTCTTAAGTTGTATTATTGTATTGCAGTTGTAACGCTAACGGCAGTTCGTGGCTTAGTTCGGTTTTCAACACTCATTGTACTTCATACGGCGAGTGCTTGAGGACTCCGTTCGCGTTACACCGCTTCTTTCTATGCTTCCCAGCATCATTATTCGTAAGCCTATTATAAAAAGAATGGTTGTTTCGTAAACCTGGCCATCCGGCCTTAAGCTTGATGGAGTGCGACTGGAGTTGCGAAACACCCATTCGAAATAAGTTGTTGACAAATCTAATATATATTTTTTTTCTTTCCTGTCATTTACTTTTCCAAATTTTACTGCTCACTGCTTGCTTGTATTTTATAATTTTGTTTTACTGTTTTAGAAATCCCGTGGACCGATCTAGACAGCATAGGATCAGGTTGTTTTGTGTGAATTACATGTTTGGGGGCAAACATTTGGTGGCGAGGGGGGTAATGTTATGATGCAGTACAAATCCGTATTACTTTAAATATAATTATTAACATCTTTATTATTTGTACTGCATCCTAACAACCCTACCCGTCGAAATCGTAATTAGGTAGGAACTTGTTATTAATTATTAGTGTGCCAGCTTTGATTTGATCGACGGCCTGGGGCGACATCTAGAGAGTTCCGGCGATATACGTCACTTCTTGCGTGGGTAGATTCGGGAGAGTTGGGCCCCGTGTCTAACCACGCGACAGTCAAGAGTTTTGTGAGAAACTTAGTATTTGAACGGGAAAATAATTCCTTTTAACTTTAAATAAGGTCGGGCGGTGAAAGTATTAATGGGTACGCATTGTGTGTTCGGAAGGATTGAATCCCTGTATTGGGATTAGTCGAGTTTCCTGCAACGTAAAATGGCGGCAGGCGTGCTAGAAACCCGGGATATATTTCAATCGAGATGTAATACGTGCGATCACACTTGGGACAGAGCCCTGTTTTGACGGATGACCGGTGTACCGTTAGCCCGTGATGTAATTTGCCGTTCTTTGTGAGGGAGAAGTAAATTTACGCCGACCTTGACTCTCGTCTGGACTGAGGGCGATCTCCCTCCTTCATAATTCTTCTAGCGACAGGCCCCCTGATGATTTCCCTTTGGCGGCGGGAAGACTTAACTAATTTGATCGCGGCGTAAGGCCGCTTGATGTTTCAACTTTGGCGGCGGAACTGTCTCCAGATCTCGGCCTCGTGAGGGCCATCCAGATCCTGCATGGAAAAATGCTGCCTGGGTCTGACAGCCACTAGATGGACAGTTTATTAGTTAGCTAGCGATAGTATTCACAATAAAGGAGGTCGGTTCATGGGGGTAAGTGAAATGACATATTTAAAAACCCTGATTGCCATTTGTTTTATAATAATTATAAGCTTGTTCTCACAACTCTGCCTTTTAAATTATGTACCTGACACACCATTCCTTTGGAGAGCGACACACATCATGGTTTAAAATCCACCCCCTGAGCATATTTGGGAACCACAAGTATTCTTGACGGGAACCATAACCCGTCCAGAATTGGCGCTTCCTACGGGATAAAATCTGTGGGTACCTGATCATCACTATAACACTAAAGTTGTTTTACGAAATGTATTACTTGGCGAAAAACCCATGTAACAAGTTTTCGAAATTGAAAAATGATGCATTTTAATAATTATTTTATTAAAATCAAAATCAATTGTTCACCTGGCGGCCATTGCCATTGATGTCAAGGTTTTATGGTTAGTTTCTTTTATTCTCTTGTATAATCCAAAATATTAAGCTATGATCCTAAAATGGGTTCTTAGTTTGGTTTTAATTAAAAAACTTGTCTGAAAAAATTATAAATATTATTACACTAAGAGGCCGCTCTCCGAATTTTTTACCGATTTCTTGCAAACCTCCCTTAAACATTTGAAGTTTTTAAGCTCTTAAAAAAATAAATTTATTTTTGAAGATAATATCTATACATTCCCCATGCCGAAACGCAAATTATATGAAATTCCCTCGAAAGAAAAAAATTGCAAAGTATGCTCCAAATTTTATTATTTTCAAGTCTGTTTCCGTTATTTTACAAGTTATATGTATGAAAAAAATCACAGTGTTTCATTAAATACTGTTTTAGACAGCCCCTAAGAGATTTTTTCTCTATTTTAAACGAGTCATGTTTTATTAAAGATTTTCGCAGTTTTTGCATCGATTTTGGTGCTGTAAATGTTGGCGCTCTCCTCTAACATTGGTAATTTCATATCTCTCCATCTTCTTCTTTTTGGGGCCAGTAACCGAGCCTTAAAGCATGGCGTGAAGAAAAGACGTTAAATTACCTGTTTTTTTTAATGAAATAGCTACTAAAATGCAATATTTTCCATTTTCGGAAACTAATACTTCTCATTATCATCTAACTCAGTGATTCCCAAAGTAGTCCAGGTGGATCCCCAGGGGTCTCTCGAGGAGACTCGATGGGGGTCTACGTTGGAGTGATAGAAAAATGGGCGTTCACAAGTTGTAAGTGGGGGTCCACGAAAATTTATCTGGTTTCGATAGTAAAGAACAAAAATGTTGGCTTGACTTCTTTACCTATCAATGCAGGCAGATAATACATTAAAGGAGCAAAAAATTTTTTTTTTAATTTCATTGATTTTTGATAGGCTTTTTCGGTGAAAAATTGTATTGAGACTTTAAAAAAATTATTTTGAAGCTTTAAGATTCTAATTTTCAGATTTTTGGCAAATTTTTTTAGGAGATACGGTTCTCATGCAATCTTAACAGATTGCGCGAAAAAATTATTTTGCAAATTTTTTTGGTCCACGAGCTTGAAATTTTTTTTTCAATTAGGTCGGCATATGTATCAGATAGCCTGTTTATTTTGCATTAATTTCCTTTTTATAAAACTATAAATATACTATTTTATTTTTATTTTACCACTCCGAATTTAGGGCTGGAACTCAGCCGTGATGCTAATTTCCATCGTTAGATCTAATCTTCACATTTTTAAATGAGTTTTGGGAATATGGTAGAAATGTAGCAGCAGGGGGTCCACCAAAACCAATAAAATTTGAAAGTGGTTTACGAGAAAAAAAGTTTGGAAACCTCTGATCAAACTGATACTAAAAATAATATGTGCGTATTAGGCGTGTCCCTATTTTATAAATATTTACCAAAAACTAATTGTGCAGTGTTATGGACTTGCAGCATATCTGCCTAGCGATTCTGTATTTTTTGTGGGACCGTTATTAGATAACGGAAGTTATATCCTGTCAGATTTATGTGATTTTTTACATATTTACTGTCACATATTTTAGTTTAGATTGATTTAATCATTTGAGTGCCGATTGTCATCCGGGTGACAATATTTCAAGCATATGCGGCCACATTCGGCACACAACAAGTTATACATGAATTCCTGCAAGTACGCATGATTATTCATTAAGTTAATGTACATTGTACATAGAAAAGGCAAATAACAGCCATAAAAATCACACAATTCTTACAGGAGATAACGATCTCCCAAAAAATACGGAATCGCTAGGCTCGATATTTATCAGTAGCATAATAATATATGTTTTGATATTGAATCATCTTTACCTGTTCAATCACATGACTGATGAGGTCTTCCTTATTTGTGTCTTCTAAGTTCTCCTCATCTTCAACCTCAACTTCTGGAGGGTCATCGGGGTACTTTTTTGTGTAGGTGAAAATCAGAGAACAAGACATCCCGTGTTCATTTTCTTGGTCAAAATCTTCAGACTTTATTGTGATTCGGAACTTGCAAGGACTGGTCTCCAATACTGAAAGTATTCATCATAAATCCGTTGATAATTTACTAACATCACGAAAATCATATGGTTTCATATAAAGGCGGAGAAATAACTTTTGTTTACATACGTGCAAAATACGCAATTATATTTTTAATTAACATACACGATAAATATATCAATTCTATAGCAGATAAATAAAACAATACTGATTCGATGATTTTAGAGCCGGTTTTTCGTGTGTCAAGTCAAAAGTGTGATAGGTTATGTTTCAAACTCGTGAATTTTTATTATTATGTTAGATTATCTATCCAGTAGGACTAATTATTTACCTTCCATATCTTCTCCATAAATAGAGTCCAACGCCTCTAGTTCATTAGTTTGCTCTTCTTTATAATCCATGATTGTTTCGGCTAGTACCCAATATAATCTACGGACACACAATCACCAAACGTCAAAATCATAAATAAACCAGTCATTAGATCATAAATATACTAACCCCTAGATCGATATCTTCGGGCTTTCTCCATACTAGTGATTTGGTCGTCAAACTTAACTGTCAAAATGACTTGCGTGGCGCGAATTGACTAAAAGATAGAGGAATTTTATTTGTCTACCATAGACAATATAATCGCTCTGTCCTACTTCATGGATTCATTAGCCCAATAAATTATATAAAAAATAAAAATGCTTTAGAGCGGCAAAATTTGAAATTATGCTTGCATTAGAAAAATGAAAACTCGGGGTACATGTTTAAATATTATTTTTATTTTCACAAATACAATGGATAAGTGTTACAAAAACATAAAATGCTTTACACAAAAATATGAGGCTAAAGTTCGGTTTAGTGGCGAAATTCCTAAAAATACAAACTAGTTATTTTTATACTAACTATGGGCCGGGGAATACGAATCTGAAAGAATTAGGCGGCGGCAAGCAATATTAACTGAATTATACGACTTTAAAAATTTTTTTGACACCTCTAGGAAAATGGCCATTTTGGAAACATTCTGATTCCTAGAAAATCAAACTAGTTATTTTTATACTAACTTTGGGCCGGGGAATCCGAATCTGAAAGAATTAGGCGGCGGCAAGCAATATTAACAGAATTACACGACTTTTAAATTTTCAATAAACACAAGCGATCTTTAAAGCATTTTAACACATGAAAACCATAGAAAAAGAATAAAGATGTTACATCACATAAAATTAAGTGTTGCCATTAAGCAGTAATATCAATAACGTAAAATGACATGTTTATAATTTAAGTACTTACTTTTTATAAATTTTACTCACTTTTGTATCACAAACCATGCTACCTAAACCTAGCGTAGCCGCTAAACTACTTGAAAACTGGGATGTTTTTTTAAATTGACGCGAGCAGGCGGTATAAAGGGGCACAAACCATGTGACACAAACCTAGCGTAGCAGCTAAACTACTTGAAAACTGGGATGTTTTTTTAAATTGACGCGAGCAGGCGGTATAAAGGGGCACAAACCATGTTATACAAACCTAGCGTAGCCGCTAAACTACTTGAAAACTGGGATGTTTTTTTAAATTGACGCGAGCAGGCGGTATAAAGGGGCACAAACCATGTTACACAAACCTAGCGTAGCAGCTAAACTACTTGAAAACTGGGATGTTTTTTTAAATTGACGCGAGCAGGCGGTATAAAGGGGCACAAACCATGTTATACAAACCTAGCGTAGCCGCTAAACTACTTGAAAACTGGGATGTTTTTTTAAATTGACGCGAGCAGGCGGTATAAAGGGGCACAAACCATGTTGGGTTAGGTTAGGTTAGATTAGATTAGGTTAGGTTAGGTTAGGTTAGGTTAGGTTAGGTTAGGTTTTATATAATAACATTGATATTGGTGACCGGTCTAGGTAACAACTTTTTAAGACTACGAATTTTCATACTTTTGGTTTAAGAATACGGCCGTTGAGATAGTCATAATTCATCAGGTTAATGTGTTATGTGATGAATTATCATGTGAAGAATTATCGCGTCGGAAAGTTTTACGTTATTGATATAATTAGTTTTTGATTTTGTTTTAGGGATGGCCACACTCAAATTGTTGTTTTTCTATGGTTTTCATGTGTTAAAATGCTTTAAAGATCGCTTGTGTTTATTGAAAATTTAAAAGTCGTGTAATTCTGTTAATATTGCTTGCCGCCGCCTAATTCTTTCAGATTCGGATTCCCCGGCCTAAAGTTAGTATAAAAATAACTAGTTTGATTTTCTAGGAATCAGAATGTTTCCAAAATGGCAATTTTCCTATGTGTGTCAAAAAAATTTTTAAAGTCGTATAATTCAGTTAATATTGCTTGCCGCCGCCTAATTCTTTCAGATTCGTATTCCCCGGCCCATAGTTAGTATAAAAATAACTAGTTTGTATTTTTAGGAATTTCGCCACTAAACCGAATTTTTTCCAAATATGAAATACCTTCCGTGGATATATTTCAGCCATCTCACAGCAAAAACTGAAATAAATATATCACATTAAACAAAGTTTGGGAACGGAACATAGAATACTTGTGATAAACAAAATTTATATGCGACGGGCCACTTCAAGAGTCAGAATTTTATGTGTTAGTCGGTTTACATGAGTCCGGTGAGTCCAAATAAGTGAGAGGCTTATGGCGGATAGCAAGTTGTTAATAATCGTCTGCAAAAGGGCCTTTCTTTCTCTATGGTGGAGAACGAGAGGTTAAACTAAAGCTCTACGAGCATTATTTGACCCTACATATGTGCAAGTAATTATAGCAAGAGAAATAAACTGTCACCTTTCTTTGGAATCATGCGACGTGTCTTCAGCTGGGACGTTGAACTCTCCTCTGGTGTTCCTGTTATACCTGAAAATTGAAGAAAACAGTTTTTACAATATTTGTATCTCAAATATTACTTAAGATTTGGCATGACAACTGATAAAAAAACTGCAACATTCTTCTGAAATAAATATGTCACATTAAACAAAGTTTGGGAACGGAACATAGAATACTTGTGATGAACAAAGTTTATATGCGACGGGCCACTTCAAGAGTCAGAATAGTATGTGTTAGTCGGTTTACATGAGTTCGGTGAGTCCAAATAAGTGAGAGGCTTATGGCGGAGAGCAAGTTGTTAATAATCGTCTGCAACAGGGCCTTTCTTTCTTTATGGTGGAGAACGAGAGGTTAAACTAAAGCTCTACGAGCATTATTTGACCCTATGTATGTGCAAGTAATCATAGCAAATAGAGAAATAAACAGTCACCTTTCTTTGGAATCATGCGACGTATCTTCAGCTGGGACGTTGAACTCTCCTCTGGTGTTCCTGTTATATCTGAAAATTGAAAACAGTTTTTACAATATTTGTATCTCAAATATTACTTAAGATTTAGCATGACAACTACTGATAAACTTATGTTCACTAAACAGCATTTTGTATAGAATGCTACCATTTAAATACCCCACATACATTTAAAGTAAAATTGAACAAGGCAAGGAGTGTATGCCAAGACTGAGTTGTTTGACGGTCCGTCCTCTCTGCCTATCCTGCGGGGAAACAGTGTAATAGTTTGTTTTAAAGCATTATCAATTTTACCTTGTACGAGGTCTTGTATGAAGTCTTGTATAAGATGGGCATTTTTAACGTTGACGTTTCAAGCCTCCGCCTATCTTCTGGGGTGAAAGACGATCTCTTCTGGGGTGAAAGACGATGTCTCCTTCTGTCCAGAGGGTTTTCGGGACTTCAAGCGGCATGCCAGGAGAGAGACGACATCATCGCATCCCCAGCCACAATGTATGTTCTCACAATGATGGTCACAAATCTGACGTTAACAATCTTATGAAATGTTCCTAAAGTATAGGCTTCGATACGTTAACAACGTTTTTATGAGGTGGTAGAACATTTTCTGAAACGAAATATGGAAAAACATTAAACCACTAGTACACATAAGCTTGCCTTTACGATAAAATCAAAAAACCTCTATATTTTAACCTCAAATATTGATTTACAGATAAATTAAGGTGAATAATGTTTTATGTAATTAATTACCTGATTTCTTGATCAACACTAAACACTTGTTTCACCTCTAGAATTCATGTAAGCATTTTTTGAATAAAATATGTTCATCGGTAAATTGTTAAAACAACGTGCAACGGCGTCTGTAAATAAACATAACATGGCGGATGGCAAATCCATAGATGCGAGTCTATTTCCTGCAGATAGTGCGGTGTGCGGTTTCCTGCATTTGGTACCATAAATAATACATACATTTGGTACCTTTTTTTTAGTGACGTAGGTGTATGAGCATCTCTTTCTGACACACGTAGAGAGCGAGAGATGGCGAAAATCAAAATTACAGACCTATCTAAAATTCAGCTTTGTCTGTGGTGTCTGGCACTTTCGCTAGAGTAAGAGTTATTTATGGTAACAGGACACAAATTTTGACAGAGTTATACGCCCCTGCATTAGATTGATAACTTCCTGCTTTTTGCTCAGACAAAATTTCAACGCTATTTCACCATAGATACGCCATAAATGTGACAACTTTTTTTTTTTTCCTCGCGGTATGACGTCGTAGACACCATCGACAAGAATAGAGGAAACAATAAAAGGCTCGACCATAAACAATATAATCATCTTTCAGTACCTACCCAATTTTTTTAGCCTAAAATATTATTTTAAAAATAAAATGGAATGTCATAATAAATGAAAACTCAATAATATGTTTTAATATTTTATTATAAACAGGTAAAAACAGGAAATACAATACAATAATACAAGAAGAAGGAAATACAAGGGCATGTAGAGCGAATGAACGAAGAAAATAGTGTAAGAAGAGTATACGACACATTTGTGAATGGTAAAAGAAGACGGGGACGCCGGAGGAAGTGAATCAGATACTTGAGTCGGGCCATGTCAAAAGTCAGAATAATAGGAATGTATGAGACAATGTATGAATGTGAGTGAGGCAAAGGGTGTGTGCCAAGACCGAGTTGTTTGGCGGTCCGTCCTATTTGCCTACCCCTGCGGAGAAACGGCGTGATGGTTAGTTAGTTAAAAACAGGAAATACAAGAATAACCAACTAACCATCACGTCGTTTCACCACAGGGGTGGAAAGACAGGACGTTCCGCCAAACAACTCGGTCTTGGCACACACTCTTTGCCTCATTTACAAATCGACACATACATACTATTCTGACTCTTGACGTGGCCCGAGGCAATATCTGATTCACTTGATCGTGTCAGGTCTTCCTCTGGCATCCCTGAGTTCATCTACCACTCACATCTGCGTCATATTACTTACATTCCATGCTTCGTTCATTAGCTCTACATACCCATATACATATCTGGGGGTCCCTTTCTTAATCTTACTCATTACGATTAGCCTCGCATTCTTTGCGAATCTCCACATTTCTCACGTGATCATAAATAATAATATTTTAATGATCTGCATAGCGCCAGTTTTGTAAAAAAATCACCTCAAAGGCGCTCTGCACAAACTTATAAATAAAGTAGAAAACCACTTTAACTTATAGCAAAAAATTTCATCCACCGGTTCAGCGATCACTGATATGAAACTATACTCGTACATTCGTTTTGACCAATAAACGCTATGCTGCGTAAAATATACACATATAGCTTTCATTATACTCAGTACAGGCAGAAAGGGACTATACAAGATTTTATCACACATACGCCTCGGGGATCTCATTTCTACAGCATTCAGTCTACTTTCATCTTTCCTCTGCCATACATCAGGTACAGTACTGACTTCACTTCTTTGGACTTTTCAGTTTTTTTGTTAGCGCCAACGCCATTCAATCCTCCATTAATAGTTACCCGCATTTACCCTTCTTTCAATAACTCTATCAACCTTCCCATATCTTGTAAACATACTTCCCATGATATACAAAGTCATTCACCCGCTCAAGCATTCATCATTCACAACTGTATTACAAACTGTTTTTGTACTCTCTCTACTGACAAAAATATAAAGTACAAATAGAAAAGGCGTACTGAGAATGTGTCGTTCTTGTCGAGTTCTGGTGGAGACTCTTCCTTCTTGTGTTCTCTCAAGGACAGCGGTGCCAGGAAGTGGTGGAATAAGTCAGCCCCCAATCTCCCGGTATGACACCACAACGTTACTGAAGGAAATGAGTGTACTCCAGCATTTGTAGTCTCCGCCAGCCTGCCAGCTGTAGGGGTAGAAAGTAGGCAGCTTGACACTATATCCGTCACTTTGGTGTTTCGAGCTGAAAGTATTAGAAAAACTCGTGAGATACATAAAGACAGACAGATCAAAACAAAACATTATAAATACGTGAAAACAAGATTAAATTAATGTACCTATGACACTATGAAGTGATTGTAATTATTCGCTAAAATAGCCGTACGAAATGAGCTTAAAATTCCATATAAATAATCAACATAAATATTTGTACCTGGAGGTTATGAATTCACGACGATTATGCATTCAATCGCAATGTGCCATTTCACGATAGTATTATCCAAAAACACATGCACGAGTTCTCAAAATCGGGTAAACAATGTATTCAAGTCTGCTAATTCCACACCACGCTGATATTTACATGTTTAAAGTTTTAGATTGCGCTCGGGTAAATATTAAATAAAGCGTGACATTTTTAAGAGCGACCATTTTGGATTATACTGGATTATACATTATACACTGATACACATACACATTACACATACGCATAGCTGTCAAGCTTTCCATTGGTCCTCGCGGTATGACGTCACGCAGTCACAGAAATTTACCATTTTTGAACTCGGTTGAAGAAATGAAGCGGAGTTATACCCCCCTGGTCAAAATCGTGACATTTTGTGTTTTGTCCGTAGGAACTAGAAACCATAGATAATATGCTAGAATCATAAATAAACCAAACCACACACGCTAAAATGTAGCGGCCGATTAGCGATGTTGGCCGAACAAGGAACAGGCTTGATGGCACGGCCACACTGCGGCCAACTTCCAACTTCAAACGTTTGGACGATTGTGTGGAGGTGTAGTTCGTGCGTTGGAAGAACAGCTACACTACTTGCTTGCTTGCAACTTACTTGTCCGAGTCTTGCAGCTTACATCAGTCCGAGAACCACCGAGAACGGCAGGCGATCAAGACACGCGTGCCGCGTACCATTAAAATGACAATATTTATTACAGGATTACAATTGGCCACTTGCATCACATTTTTATTTTATTTTAAATTCTGGTTTAGGCAAATATTCTAAGACTTTCCGTATTTTTTTTAATCGTATTTTTGAAACCCTGGCGATTTTTTGAAAATTTAAATCCGAAAAATCAGACCATTTTTTATAAACCGGAAAGACGGGATATAATTTTATAGGTGCGAAAAAATTATAGCCGAAAATCATTTAAAAAAAATAACTTTTTCCACACGAATAGCAATAAATGGTACGGGGTTCTCTTCGTAACATCTGTAAAAACACCGCCATCTTTATCAAACCAAAGGATAAGTTCGCATAGAACAAACAATAAATCTAGTGAACGTTAAACGCAACTTCAAAAATTCGCTGGAAATCAAAGTGTTAGCATATAAAAAAAATTAATCAGTGTGGAATTTTACAAAATTAAGGGAACATAATCGGAGACGGAACATTTTCATCTAGTGACTTCACGAGCTCTAATAATGGATTCATTTATTAAAAAAAAATAATACATTTCTAAAAATTTTTAATAACATTTTCGTAATCTTAGTAAAAAAAATCTATCCACACGATTTTTCCAAGCCGTTATGAAATCCATGCAAGTGTCCCATTGTTTGAAAACATGTCATGTATATACTTCTAATGATTGTAGGCAACAACTGATAAGTAAGATACAGACAGCGTAGCCACAGCTGTTTGACGTCCGCCATGCTGGAGTTCGGAGTTGGAGGGTTGGCCACAGGCCACAGCCACCACACGATCTGCCAACCTTCCAACTCCGAACCAAGTTCGGAGGTGGAAGGTTGGTTTCGGTGTCGAAGTAGT
This sequence comes from Limnephilus lunatus, assembly GCA_917563855.2. Classification (NCBI taxonomy): domain Eukaryota; kingdom Metazoa; phylum Arthropoda; class Insecta; order Trichoptera; family Limnephilidae; genus Limnephilus; species Limnephilus lunatus. The sequence goes on from OU830592.1 coordinate 80,163,737, forward strand.
ATTGAAAACTAAAGAGAGGTTATAATTAATTAAAAATAAAAACGAGTGTGCTTTAGACCACACGAAAAGTGAAACTACAAGACAAACCTCGCCCCATGAACCCAGGTATCCCTGCTAAGTTACCAAACGTAGCGAACGGGGTGACCTATGACCTAGGGGTGACATATGACATTGGGGTGAAATATGAACATGGGGTGACTTACGACCTTGGGGTGACCTACGACCGTTCACATCGATTGCCGTTCGCATTACACTTTTTCGGAACAATCACCACTTTTCGTAACGCATTCACCATCTTGCCTCTTAAGTCGAGCGTGCGTAAAGAAGTTTTACTTCAAAAATATACAAATATTTGTAAATAAAAATAATGACCTGCTAGATTTTTTTTATGCGTAACAGCCTCGATCTTTAAATACATTATCAAACGATCTCAAATTATTAGTCAAACAAAAATAATGTCTTTGTGCAATCTTGCGTTACTTTTTATAAAAAAACATAATAATGTTAAAACATTTTTGTTTGTGGCAATATTAACATAAACTGTCACTTATTGCTTATTGCTTATTCTGTCAGCGTGAAATCTTGCTTGGCATTTACAGCAAACAAACAGTTGAATGTTGAAATTCCGCGGACATTTTATGATTACGTTAAACCATCTCTCCTCTGCTCGTTTGTTATATTTTATCAATTATCATGACAGCCGAGTACAGCCCGAGTCCAAGCACCGATGATGAATATTCCGAAGTCAAAGGGGAGGGAAAGCAACTACAAATACACGAAATCAGCGACAGCGACCCGTAAGAACTTTTATTAGTAAATCTACATATTGTAAAATCGTCATATCTTATCATTTTAAGCTAATCTACTTTCTTATCAATTTTTGTGACCTCATTTTTGTGTATTGTTTTATAGGGAAGATAGCGGCGAAAAACTGGCCAAATCATCACTGAAGACTGAAAATGATATTGAGGTTTTAAACCACTTACCGAAAAGAACAGTACCAAATTCAAATGTACCTGAAAGAATAATTTTCTGTATCGACACTTGTCAAGTTGCAGATTCATCACTTTTTGTATTAGATCATGGGACTTCATTTACACCTATAAACATGCTTAAGCGAATCACAGAATTCTTCCTCTATTCCAAACAGAGTATCAATCATAATACTGAATTTGCTCTTGTTTTGCTAAAGGAATCGGAAGTTGTTTGGCAGCATCACTTTACTAAGAATATTGTAGAGATCATCATGCACTTGGATAAGTTTGAAGGCGAAGAGTGTAATGCAGTGGAGTTTGATCTCACAAAGCTGTTTGATTTGATTAACACAAAAGTAAGTTTACCGGAGATTTGTCTGGACTACAAGATTGTTCCCCCATCAAATGTTGTTCGCTTGATACTTCTCTACAACCGTTCTAATTGCCTTCCTAAACTGCTATCAGGAACACGTTCCTTCGATATGATAAAGGAACATCCTTATTTCACCATCGATATCCTCTACTCTCACGAAGATAAATGCTCTGGACACAAGTGCTTAGAAATCTATGATGCGCTTCAAAGCTTAGACAACGGATACTCGTACATCTTCGAAGTTGTCAAATGTGCAGCGAAGATGCATGAATGTGCGGCCAAACTACTTGCACACCCTCTGCAACGACCACTCCAGAAAAATTCTTCTTATTCATTTACAAGTGATAAATAAACAAAATATTGTGTTCACAAATCGTTATACTGACCGGTTTCATATTCAAATTTGTTATAAGTTACGTTAATTAAAAAATAATTTTTTAGATAAATATGTAAAATAAAGAAATCATAAGAATAATAAATTGTTATAACAAATTCGATTTTTATAAATATATTTATAGTTATAGTTGTAGGTACTAACACTACTTAGTCTTAGTACCTACAATTTAGTCTCTACTTAAATAGGTACTACGATGACTACATGTAGGCACACAGGTAGAAAATAAAAGAAATTTGAAATTCGTGGAAAACTGGTTTATTCCAAATATTAATATAATGTTACTAGCAAAGAAATCATTGCCAGTAATGAAAAATATTGGTTACTAATTTATTGCTGTACAAAGGATTTACCAAATACAATGGGAAATTTGTCATTTTTAAATTAAATTCTAGACATATCAACTCTTTTTTTACAAAAAAACAAATTGATTTCGAAAGATTGTTATTTTATCTAGTAAAGTTATGTTTTAAATTTTGAATATATATTTTTTTTTAGTTGGGTTATACCGTTGGTCATTGGCAATTAAATTGTTGGTGTTAAATTTTCAAATGAAATGTTGTATTATATAATACACATTTCAAATCATACAGGGTGGGCAGCATAACTTCCTTTTTTCAAAACTTAATAAAACCGATTGTATGAATTGGAAATTTTTTATTTGCTTTTTATAATGTAGGCACATACCTAAAGTTTTGTTTTTCTTAATTTTTGAAGATCAAATCAGGTAGGTGATGTCCCCCATTCTCCATATACTGAGTAAACCGATTTCTGGCGTATGTCATGACTAAAGACCGGATTATATGCAACAAAAACAGCCCAAAATATGCATGCAAATAAATATGCAATAAAAATAGCTAAAATATGCACTAAAATCCATAAAAAGGGCCAAAATATGCAACATGAAATAATACAGGAAGTCGTATTTTTTATTTTTATTTTAGTATGCTATTAGTTCTCAAGGATAACAATCGTATTTTCGAAAATATCAATTACAAAATGTATTTAACAATGAAATTTACAATATACCTTTAAAAACGTATATGAATGACGTACTGTTCTAAATGTTCTGTAGACAAATTGTTTCTACGATCGCTTAATATATTTTTGCGTTCTACGTCTACTGACGTGATTGGACAGAATTTAAATTTGGGTGCGATTTTTGAACTTATTGTGCCGGGCAAAATTTCACCTGCCCCATTGATGTAGCTATCAATTTGGCACAAGGGTTCGAACCCTGGGTTATTGTTCAGTAAGGTTTCAAACTTTTCTTTGCGTTTACTCGAGAATAGCTTTGGCAACGAGGAATTCATAAGGCAAATTTTTATCATTACCTGAATAGATTCATTCAACGCCAATCCATGAGTTTCAGGCGTTTTTATACTTGCAGGTATGTAGGCGAAATGAGTGCTAATCATAGCTAGTTTTTTTTTTAATACTAGCATCGCCAAACGCTTATTTATTTAATTATAATTATTTCCTATATTGGAAAACTGCCAAAGCCTCTGCACTATCGAAGTCATTGATAACATCCTTGATGGCCTCAAAATGTTCATGGTAAAACATCGCAGCTTCGATCCATGTACCCCAACGTGTTATTACTGGCTTGGGAGGTAAAGGGACATTTGGCAGTTTTTCTTTGTAAGCCTTTATACGAGCAAGCGCCTTAAGGAACACTTTCTTTGAGGATGAAATCAGTTTATTTACATTCGCAGAGGTGGATCACCCTTCTTCGGCGAGTCTGTGTACTCCGTGAGCAAAACACGTCACATGAATCAAATTGAGATAAAATACTTGAAGGGCTTTGCCTGCTTTGATCATATAGCCCATATTATTCCTAATTTACATAAATGAACTTTGTAATCTACCAATAGATGCCAAAATCGTAAGTTTCGCTGATGACACGATTCTCCTCTTCAAATCAAGTAACTGGTATGATGTTTACATAAAAGCAAACAGGGGCATAGTTATTGTTAAAAGATGGTTAGACAATAATACACTAACAATGAATGTGTCAAAAACCAAATACATTGAGTTTAGTATTAATCCGTCCCTAAGTAACCCTGAAAATAATATTCATATATGTGCTTGCCCCCTGTCAAATGCTAAAATACATGTGATTGCCCCTATCTAGAACAAAAATCAAATACTTGGGTATTATTTTTGACAGTAATTTAAAGTGGAAAGAACATATTATCACTACAGCAAACAAACTTAGAAAATCTATATACTTCTTTAGACAAACTCGTAACTTTCTTACTTGAACCAACTCAAAACAATTTACTATTCACTATGTCAATCTCTCATCGAGTACGGTATCATAGCCTGGGGAGGAGCAAATGCTGCCGCCATTGATCCGATCTCCAAAGCCCAGAAATTAATTAAAAAAATTATTCTAAAAATACCAATCACAAGCAGTTCGGATGAAATCTTTAGGAGAATCGGTGTTTTGGACATTAGGCAACTTTATGCAAAAAATATACTAATTTATCTATTCAAACATAGAACTGTTTTTGACAATATCCAAACTGTTCGTGATAGGAGAACCAAAGGGCAAAATCTCTTACTTATCCCTTTCGCCAAAACAACGTTTGGTCAAAGAAACTTCAGATACTTTGCAACTAAATTTTATAATACACTTCCACTGACCATTAGACAGCACACTAATTATGTAAAATACAAATCAGATACCAAGTCTTGGATCACTAGCAAAGACAGATCACATATTAACATTTTTTTTATAACCTCCTAGTGCATGCTTTCCCTTTGGTGCAATGCTGATTGTCCTTGTACCTTTAAATGTATATAACATTATTGTTGTTATCCTTATTCTTCTTTTTATATTAAACTACTTATGTTAAAATGCGCCTGCTCTCAACACAGGAATTCCTAGTGAGACAGGCACAGTACAATCACCTTTGTAACTTGATAAATAAAGATTATAATTTAAAAAAAATATATATATAGGGCGCAGCATCTGAGAGCAACACATACACATTTTCATCCGCAGAAGATTCAGGAAATGTTTTTTGTACCCTCATTCACAAATCTGGCAATCGTAGAATGATTTATCTTTTCGAGTTCTCGAGAGATCGTGCGTAAATATGCAAGTTCTCAATTTTTTTGCTGAAATATGCAACTACCGCTGAAAAGGGTCTAAATATGCAAATATGCATTTGCATATAATCCGCTCTTTAGTCATGACTCTTGCCAGCATATCAGACATCCTGGAAATTTCTTCCTGGATGTTGGTCTTCAAATCTTGTAGGGTCCTTGGACAGTTCACATAAACACGGGATTTAAAAAAAACCCATAGAAAAAAAACGAGTGTGCTTTAGACCACACGACTAAAGTAAAACTTCACTATCTTATAAAAAAAGAGGGAAAGAAAATGTGCGCGCGCACTGCTCTCTCTTGCTCCTACAGTGTGATACAGACAATAGGCCTGCACTGTGTCTTAGATATACGAAACGTAACTGGCTAAGAGAGAAAGAAAATGTGTGCTCGCACCTCTCTCTCTTGCCCCTACAGTAATATACAAAACGTAACTCTCTCTTTTTCTATCTTCACTAACTTATATCTCCCTCTCAACTTCCGTTCGCCTCGCCCGATTACACTTTTTGTAATGCTCTCATCACGCATTCACCAGCTTACTCCCCAATTCAAGCGTGCGTAAAGAAATTTTACTTTAAAAATCACAAGGGGACAAATCGGGAGAGCGGGCCGGCCACTCCAAATCGCCCCTAATTGAAATGAGGCGCTCTGGGAAGTGTTCAACGCATGTTTGCACGTAGAACGCCGTGGTGATCGGAATATTGAAGCTCTCACTGCTTCAATGTTCTCAGGTGATCTAATGGGACGAGGGACTCCCGTTCTTCCTCTTGTCGCACTTGCAGTTTGTCTGAACGTACTGACCCACATAACAATTGATTTCCAGTCTGGGACGGGGGCTAAATTAAAGCGATTCCGAAAGGCGCGCTGGGTGCGATCACAGAACATCCGTACGAAAGGTAGGCCTCAACGGTAAACGCACGCTCCTCACTGTTTCAATGCATGATGACTACTAAACTGTGTCGGGACAAAACTTTATAGTTCCGCCTCTCAAATGGGATCATTAGCGCTCCGCTACGACATCAACTGACTGAATGGCGCGCATTAAAAAGGAAGTTATGCTGCAGCACCCTGTATAATAAATAATAAATAAAGTATAATAAATAATAAATAAATTATAAAAAAGTAAAATAAATTAAGTACAGTATAATAAATCAATAAATTATCTAGTAAAACCACCGATCAGAATTTTAATTTTAGTTCAAATAAAATCATTACAAAAAAATCCTACAATGTGTTTATGACGACATTTTTCTATTTTGTCTATTTATTGACGGTCTCACAAACTAATATGTTTAACATTTTTTAACATTTATTTTGCTTCAAAAATCATTATTTGCGATAAAAAAAATAATTATAAAAAGTACACAATTTAAACTCACGCCGTGGATCACCCCTGGCCTTATCAAATCGATTAACATTAGGAACCAACTTCATGAAAAGGCTAATAAGTGCCCTGAGAATATTATTGTACAAGCTCATTACAAAAAGTACAGGAACTTTTGCAAAAAACTAATAAAATCGGCGAAAGAAAATTATTATAAAAAACTAATTTACGAAAATAACTGTAGTCCAAAACGTTTATGGGAAGCATTTCGCAATGTAACTAAAACAAAAATAAATAAATCTTCCGATATTAAATCATTGAACATCAATAACGTAAACACCTCAGACCCAAAAATTATTGCGAATTTTGCCAATAATTATTTCACGTCAGTGGGAGGCACACTTGCGAAAAAAATTCTCGACAATCTTAATACAACAGAATCCAAACTCGCTAAGTTAACAATCTCCAATTTCGGTCATAAATTAGACAATATCCAAACAACTTCAAACGAAGTCATCAAAATAATAGAAGAGCTCAAGTCATCAAATTCTTGTGGTCCTGATAAAGTCTCATCAATTCTGCTAAAAAATACTAAATCCTTCATAGCAACTCCAATCGCGTATATTTCCAATCTAAGCTTCGATTCAGGAAAATTTCCAAATCATTTAAAACACTCTATCGTTATACTGCTTCACAAAAATGGAGATAAATCGCAGATACACAATTACCGCCCAATTTCTTTGCTCAATTCTATCTCAAAAATTATTGAGAAAATTGTAAAGAATCGTCTTAGTCATTACCTTGAAAAAAATAATATCCTTTCCAACAGACAGTACGGCTTCAGACCAGGATTGAGCACTGAAAATGCTATTACAAACCTGACGAAAATCATCTCCAACAATATCGATAGAGGTAGAAAATGCATTGCGCTCTTCTTGGATCTAGCAAAAGCGTTCGACACTATCTCACACAAAATTCTCTTGAAAAAACTACAGCGCATCGGCATTCAGGGTCAGCTACTTAGGTGGTTAGGTAGTTATTTAGAAAATAGGAGCCAAAGAGTGATTATTAACGATACTCTAAGCGATCCAGCAGATATTAACTTTGGTGTACCTCAAGGAAGCACCCTAGGACCACTTTTATTCAATATCTATATTAACGAATTATGTAACAGTTCATTTGCCGATCACATTATCACCTTTGCGGATGACACAGTATTATTATTTGAAGGCAAAAATTGGAATGAAGTTCATAATAATTCAGAAATTGGTATTAACAAGGTAAAACAATGGCTAGACAATAATCTTCTCACTCTCAACACTGACAAAACTAAATTCATCCGCTTTAGTGCAACTCAAGCGGGACAACCAAGAGATACTCAAAGAATTATTATACACCATTGCAATGACCCAAACACTTGTAATTGCAATACCTTAGAATATGTGGATAGCATAAAATATCTAGGAGTTATGGTAGACAAGAATCTGAGATGGAACGAACATATCGACTCAATTGCCACAAAGGTCAGAAAACTCACGCATCTTTTTATATCTATTAGAAATATCCTCTGCACAAAAGATCTGAAACTAATGTACTATGCCATGTGTAACTCATTACTTGAATATGCATCTTTAGGATGGGGAGGATGTACCAAATCAATACTGGACCCCTTAGCCAAAGCACAGAAATCTCTACTAAGGGTCATCCTTAAAAAACCATATAGATACCCCAGTAATGATTTATTCAAAGAGATAGGAGTTCTGGATGTGAGGCAACTATTCATAAGAAAAGTCATATTACACACACAAAAATTTCGTCACCTCTTCCCCTCCGTAGAACATTATCACAACACCCGACATGCAGGAAGGAATCCAATAGTTCCACTTACTACTATGACATCCCTTGCTCAAAGACAATATTCTTACCTAGGTCCAAAAATGTTCAACCTTATACCCGGTTCTTGGAAATTGAAAAGTGGAAGCGTCCTGCGTAAATTAGTCAATGATTGGATTATGAACTTAGGGAGAGTCGAAAGTGAAAGTATGTTGTCTAACTGATAAACTAAATCACCTAACTTTCCTGTTCACTGGACCAAAAATCCTATCACACTTCATTGTGTTCTGATATTGCGTCGCAATGTTTCGACATTATTTTTCAAGTTTTTGTACCTGGTATTTATGGTTTTGCGCCCCTGAAGCCTGTGGCTCAGTGTAGGTCTAGGTACATCACTACTGTATCACATGCACGTCGCACTAACTCTGTGTGAAACTTGGTACCTTACTACGGTAATGATTTATGATTTATAATAAATAATCAATACATAATACAACATGTATGACGTACGAAGTAATGCACCAATTTCACCAAAGTAGCACTAAATCAGGTACTATTTATTTATATTCATAGTTTCTGTTTCTTAGTTTGTATTTCTATCGATATTTATAGGGTTTTTTTTTGTGACATGAGCGCGGTGTGTATTCGTATTGTCGTATAATATAATATGTTCTGAAAACTTGTTTTAAATCAGTGAAAATAATCATGTTTGCACATAATTTATTACATACTGTAGTTACAACGCTTAAAAAAAATCATATATATTATTACATGCATAAATTATATCTAATATTGTAAATTTTATTGTAGTTTCTCCTATAAGTGTACTATCCATTAAAAGTTCACACTTCTAAAAACATAATCTAACATAACTTCATATCTTTGTTGTAAATCTTATTGTAATTATTCCATCTTGTTATCAGGTACCTGGTTTACACTTATCAATACTACCATAGAGTAAATACTACTAACTTACCTACACATCATACTCTGTAAATCTGAATATATTATATGTTACCAGGTTAATTCGGTAAATCCGATTATTATATACCTATGCTATCAAATTACTTTTTCTACATTGTCAAAAAAATGTATGTACATATATTTGTTATTATACATTTTCTTTACTACATAACTTACTTTCAGAGAAAAATGAAATTTTTTGTTTTTTTTTTGTTGTTTTTGTTATGTATTTATGTACATTTCTTGGAATAATATGAACTATACCGTCAATTTGTCTGTCCTGGAACGGGAAACTTTCCTAGTTGGACAGGCAAAGCTTCCAAATATGTAATTTGTACTTTCCTTTGTATCTATAATAAATAAATAAATAAAATAAATAAATAAATGTTTTTTGCACATTGTTTTGCTTAGACATTATTGAAAAAATGCAAATACTTATAATGTTAGAGGCTTTTGAAATGTGGCTTCACCGGAGAATGCTCAAGGTCCCATGGACCGACATGATCACCAACACAGAAATTCTCAGGCGGGCTAGAGCAGATAGACAACTGCTTACATTAATAAAAATCAAGAAAATTTCATATCTGGGTCATATACTTCGAGGGGAGATGTATCACTTGCTCCATTTAATATTGAAAGGCAAGATAGAGGGTCACCGAGGGCCTGGTAGGAGACAAATGTCTTGGCTGCGAAATGTACGAGAGTGGACCGGCATTGGAAGCGTGGAGGAGCTATTCCGGGCAGCGCAAGACAGAGAGACATTTTCAAGAGTGATCACCAACGTCGGCGGGGACCTGATAGGGCTCACAAAGAAGAAGAAGAAATTCTTATGATCAAAAAATAATTATAAAAAGTACATAATCTGAATAATTTTTTCATCACACGTTTGAGTATTTTTGTCGCTAACTCGAAACCAACAATATTCAAAGCTCATTACCTGCTCGAACGCGGGAGCGATAGGTCGCCTCCACGACGCTCTTCGTAACAACATTTTGACGTAATCATTTCGCTAAAATTGGACACAAAAGATCCAAATGAGAAAAATTTCACCAGGAAACAAATTACAACATCAAAGAACTTTTTTGTTAGTTGCATTTTGAGGAAAAAACAAAGATTTTAGTATTTAATGATACATGTTCTGGCTAGTGACTTAAAATGTACACGGTTATCTGAAAGTATCAATGGTAATATTTTTTTTTTCTACATGCTCATTTATAAGATTAAGTATATTATCAATTTGGGAGGCGGGCGTATGGATCCACCGCCCCGGGAACTATTTATTGGATAACCGACAACCTTGCCATGGATCACCCCAAGTGGTTCGCTACGTTTGGTGATTTTATTTTTTATATTTTTTTTTTTATATGTTTACTTCACAAGAGTCCCAACTGCTCCCGTCTGAAGCCAGTGAGACTATGGCATCCCCAATTGGGGTATGTTGTGAGGCTGAGGTTAGTTGGGAGGGAAAGGAGATAGGGAAGAGGAAGGTGGGGAAGTACATGGCTATTCAGATCTGGTCACCAAACACGGCTAATGCCATTTCAAGCAACGTTTCAATTCTGAATGGTGGTCTTACACCAGGGCGATACGGAGAGTATCTTCCACTCTGGAACGTGCCGCAAATATACAATATATTATTTTAAATGAATAAATTGTGAAATAACACAAATTAATCAAATAAAATTTATTTGCCACGCCGGGATTCGATCCCGCGACCTTCGGTGTGCGAATCAAGCGTCTTACCGCTGCGCTACGCCGGCCGTCATAAGCAGAGGTGCCCGGGTTCTTGGTTTGTATAGGTCTTGGTGGCGAATGTGTTTCCTCACCTACTGTGTGGCGGTGCATGAGGGATTTTTTCCTTAGGGCATCCTGTGTGGAGCTAAAAAAAATTGAAAATTGAGTTATTAGTTAAAAATACTGGTACAGAGAATTATCAAACTTTTTCATTAGAGCCGTCCTATACAGAACAATAGGAAGAATCGTACCATATCGCGAGACAGTCATTTGATCAAATCAATTAATTAATTAACCAAATGTTGCAATACTCATACTGATTTTTTCAAAAATACAACTTTTTGCAGATTTTCTCCATGATTCCTCTTCAAATCGTAGCTTTTAGGAAGTATCCAAAATTTTAGTCGGTTTGTCACAATAGATCCTGAGAAAATGACCCTCAAAGTTCGATCCCATGCCTTACATTTTGCCATGTAAGAATAATGATTTTTCCTTAATTTGTGGGTGCCACATTACTCATTGCACTACCTTACACTCTCGGTAACAATATACATGCCTGCGACATGGCGACACAACCTTTGCACGTGGCAATTGTGGCATACTACAACAGTGGCATTCACTCAGGCGACTCGGAGCTGCAAATCAGCTAACTAAAATAAAGCCCCAAAGTGTCACCAACTACTCCGCAGTTCAAAAACGACAACAAGGGCTAATATGAGCCACCATATCAAAAAATCTCTGATGGCGGCGCGGCTAAAATAGCCGGTGAACCATAACACTGTGGTCGCCATTACAGCTGATGATCAAAATTTTGACAAAAACCATGGACTTAAAATATTACATACAGGCTTTAAGGCATCACAGATAAATAATTTAGAGATTTTAGAAATTAGAAAAAATGTAAATAATAAAGCAGACATAATTAATAAGCAGCAAATTTTTATAAACTCTCTTTTGAACCTTTTCCCACTTAACCGGTCTTTCCCTGCTAATGACTTTGAAATACCTAATTTTAATAAACTTCCCCCACTCTTACCCCTTCCCCTTCCTTCTACCCTTTCCTCCCATATGTGATCTATGTTTAATTTTTAAGTTTTGTATACATTTGATCCTGATGATGTGAACATCGTTCATGAAACATGTTGATTGTGTATTAATAAAAGTGATGTAAACAAAGTTATTTGTCTTTTCATTAAAATAAATAATATTAATTATTTCTTCAAACTTCGCAAAATTACTTTGTGGCATCATTAATTATATAATGAATAATAGATCACTTTGTTTAAACAACTATATTATAAACAATATCTACATGTTTCGATAACAATGTTATCTTCATCAGGATATGTTAATTTAAAGAAAATAAATGACAAACAAGTATAGGCAAATTAGAATAAATTAGAACAAAGACAAAATATTAAAAAGTAGAGGTGATTAATTGCTTAAAAAATCTCGTAAAAATAGTTATACAAAATTAAATATAAAAATTATTTAAGGAAATATAAAATTGCATTTAGATAATAAAAAACTTTTAAGAACAAATCATAAAAATAATTAGTCTAAATCACAAAATAAATAATTATAATTATTGTAAGTATTAATAAGAAAATAAATTTAAAAGATGGCTATTTTAAAAAAATGTTTGGTCATTTATAATATTTAATTTACTATGCTTTTTCTAATTTCTAAAATATCTAATTGTATACCCGTAGTGTTAGTATGTAAAATTTTAAGACCGAAAAATATCTACTATATTATAAACAATATCTACATTTTATCGAAACATGTATATATTGTTTATAATATAGTGGTTTAAAAAAAGTGATCTATTATTCATTTTATAATATTAATTGTGGTGAACGTATGTCTTGCGGTATGAAAGAGACATGCGTGTATGAGTGAGACAACATGAGGAATGTATAAAAGGAGAATACCTTCAGGAGAAGAGCTGGGACCTGGTGCAGACCTCACGGAAGGCGCATTAGAAAGAAGACCAGAGTTCAGGAGCGAGAAAACGGTTCGCGGAAGGGCGAGATCGGCGGGCAGCATCGAGTCATCAGAGTCGTGAGTTGAGTGCTGTTTGTTATTTCTTCTGTTTTTTATTGATTGCATATGTGTGTAAATGGAAGGAGGAGAACTGCCCAGGTTTTGTCATTTGAGGGACAAGCTGGAGACATTCATTCTTCAGTACGAGCAGTTCATCCTAGTCAATGATGACAAAATTAATTCGGTTGAGAAAAAGAGAGCGGTTTTAATATCTCGTTTGCACACAGAGACAATAGATTTATTGATTGATTTGTGTTTTCCAAAAAAAATTACGGATATTACAGTCGAAAATTTATTGTTATTACTAGAGAATCATGTAGGTATTAAAAGAAATGTGTTCAAGGAACGCGAGTTCTTTTTTGCTACGAAACAAAAAGTTACAGAATCCGTTAATGATTTTATAGCGCGGTTACGGAATCTAGTTAGATTTTGCAAATTCGAAGACAGACTTGAACATAATTTAAAAAATGTTTTTATCACCGGTCTTCGAATGGGTCGTATCAAAGAAAAATTATTTGTCGAGGCTGAAAACTTTTCATTAAAGAAAGTTTTAGAGTGTGCTATTGTGATGGATTCGTTTGATTTAATTAATGGAAAGTGTAGATATGTTTTCTTAAAAAATACTAAACGAATTTTTACCAGCGGGGAAACATTTTTCGAGGCCTACAGATAAGAATGTTACATTGTTCAGATCGAAGTCAATAGATCGAACGATAAGTTGTTATCATTGTGGGAAGTATCACGAATTGGTAAATTGTAAATTTAAAGACGTGATTTGTTTGAAATGCAATCGCAGAGGTCACATAAGTAAAATATGTTGCGGTAATAATAAAGTTATTTCTTCTGTATTTGTGAACGCGCAGGGAAATAAAAAAAAGTTATGGATAAACTCTGAGCCAATATTGTGCAAAATCTTAGTGAATAATATCGAGTTAATTGGTTTACTGGATACAGGAGCTGCAGTTTCGATTTTAACAGACATAGATTATGTTAAATACTTCAAACTGTTGGATTTAAAACCAAAGGATTTGCCCTCAACGGGTTACGCGAACTGTAAGTTGAATTTATTGGGTTGTATTTTAATAACATTTGATTATAACGGTTATAGGGAATAGTTAGAATTTTGCGTTGTAAAAAATGGAACAACTAATGTTCTAGGGCGTGACTTTATAAAAAAGTTTAATATTGAATTTACGGGGTTATAATCCACTGCAACCCAGGAGGGTAGTGATATTTCTTCTCACAATGTAGTTGAGAATGATAGAAATGAATTGAACAAATTAATTCGAAAATTCCCGGAGGTTTTTTCGGAGAAACTGGGTAAATTTAATAAAAATAAAGTGCATTTGAAATTAAAAGAGAACGCCGAACCAAAATTCTGCAATACGAGAAATATACCTTTTGCTTTAAAAGCAAAGGTTGAAACGGAATTAGGCCGTTAGCAATCGGAAGGTATTTTAGTTCCGAATAATTATAGTAAGTATGGAAGGAAACTAAGGTCTAACTTAAACAGTTTTGTACCGAGAGGGGGGAGAGATAAGGATAATAAAATTAATAAAGAAACTAAAATTAAAATGTCTAAATGTCAGGAAAATCAGAAATATTATTATAAGAAAAATAAAAGAGTCAGTAGGTTTTTCGATTAATCAAAAAGTAATGGTTAGAGATTTTAGAGACCAAAACAATGATAAATGGGTACAAGGGAAAGTACATAAACAATTAGGAAAAAAATTGTATTTAATTGAGGTTAATTTAAATGGGAAACTTATGTATTGGAAAAGGCATTTTGATCAGTTGTCTAAATTGTGTGTATCATGGGAAAAGAATCCCAGCAATCCTTATATCGCTGAGACGAAGAGACTGTCGTATGATGATTACGACGTCTCCAGCTTTGTGCCGGATGAAAATCTAATGGGTGATTCTCCTTTTACTTCCAGCTCCAGTGATCCGGTGGCTTCCACGTCAGGAAATTGGAAGGACCGATTACGACCTCGGACACACAGATGAGTCAAGACAGGACTCAGCTCTCGACTCAACATGATAATGAAATACCTTCTGTAAATAACGGTTATTTGTATGTATTGTAAATATTATTATCATCATCATGTTGTGTAACTGTCTTCTGATTTAAGTGTGGAGGGATGTGGTGAACGTATGTCTTGCAGTATGAAAGAGACATGCGTGTATGAGTGAGACAACACGAGGAACGTATAAAAGGGTGTGGTTGTTGTCCATTCGTCCTCTTACCATCAGACTTCCTTGATAGAACCACTGTACATAATCCCGGAATAAACATCAGCAGACTACCTACGCATTATTATTGCTATCACCCTGTACTGAGATCATTATAATCTGAGGAATCTGGATCCATATACTGGGAGTCCAGAAATACATGGAATACCCGGCCACGGTTATCACATTAATTATCTTCAATTATACTAATACAATGGTGAATTGGTCATTAAAACAGAAATCATGTTAAAAAACATTAAATTAATTGCGCATAAAATACCACATGTCACAACAAAATTTTTTCCATGAATTAATGAAAAAACATGGCGGCCGAGCTTACCCAGCTGTTTTAGCAGAGTTCAGCAGGGGAATGTAGTTTCCTATTAAAATGATTCTGGTAATATACAGCTTTAGAGAGAGTAGCAGGTGAGAAGGGTAATACTGCGAAAACTACAAATAGCAGGACAAATATGGTTTTAGAATGAAAACGAAACTGGTTACTAACACTCAGCAGGTGCCATGGAAATTAAAGTAGGCAAAAATAATAAAAGCCGGGAATAATAATTACAAGGTTATGAAAAATAATAAAATCATTTTATTGTAATAAACATAGTACGAATACATACCTAATAATAGAAGTAACTGACTCGGTAACTGAGGATCCTGAGATATACAAAATGCTTAGTAATTATTATCTGTATTATACTGTATTAAACATTACTATTTGTATTAAACTAACCTTACCTATCTCGGTAACTGAGGTTATAAAAAAAAGCATAACAATAATTATCTTATCTTCAAACACAGCAATTTTATTTTGTGGCACCATTTTAATTCAAAATTAATAGATTTCTTCGTTTTTACCACTTTTACGTTTATAAAAAACCGACATGTTTTAAGAAAACAACACAGAAATTAAGAAAAATATTGAGTTTTCTCACGGTACCAGTCCGAACACAAAACACATCATCTACATACCTCTTCCAACAATGTACATATTTTAATAAAAAGGCGCAACTGTTAAAAATCTTATTTTCCAGATTATCTTATAGATATTATAAAGGCGAAAGTTTGTATAGATGAGTGTTATTCTTTCATGCAATAAACACCTAATAGAATTTAAAAATTCTTTCACTAATCGAAAGCTACATTATTTGCGAGTAACATAGGCTATATATATTGGTAAGCTCTGGCGTTATGAATAAGCTGTAGCGTTATGCAATTATTTTTCATACGTTTTCTGTCCCTAACAAAATTGAGTTATTGCAAACGTCAAAAAAATTGTTCCTTGGAAACAATGTTTTTTTTTTTTTAATTAGGTAATTCACCCTAAAAATAGTGCTTTGTTGGCGTCATAGTTAATATCTGCATATCTCTAAAAATGTTTATTGTCCGGACGAAAAGCATAGCGTTGATGTGTAATTATTTGACGTAGGCTGTCATTTTGTTATTTCTTTAGGTTACTCTGGATTCAAATATGAATAAAATACTAATTCCTACTTGAGGCGAAATCATCAGAATAAATTAGGGGAGTAGGTACTTAAAATAAATTTCTATAATTTAAATATTTTCTAAAATAGAATTTTTATTTGCGAAATGTCATTCTCAAATTTTGAAATTTTCTATTAAACAATAATTATTTTTTATTAGACAAAAAGCAAAAATAATAACAATTATGCCAATAATTATGCCAGTAATTTCCCACTAATACCATGCGAGCGAAGCGGCGGGTAAAAGCTAGTTTAAAATATATTCGCAACCAAGGGGCTGATACGAGCACCCATAGCCACGCCATCTTTCCATTATTGAACTTTTTCCCTTTGTAAATTGTGCCCTCAATTGCCCCCTTCCTCCTTCCTACTCATACCTTTCCATTGACACCGTTAATTATAGTCTATTGTTATAATTAGTTTTGTAAACCCTGAGGAAGTGAGCATCGCTCTCGAAATACGTCAGTTTTTTTAAACAATAAAAGTGGTAAAAACAAATCAATCTTTTAATTTTTAATAATTTTTAATTATAATGTATTAAACATTACTATTTGTATTAAACGGTAAATGTTCCGCTATTGAGTCCACGCTCAAAACTCACTTTAAAAAATTAAAATAAATTGTACTAGGTAGATAATAGTTAGTAATAAGTAATTCAGTAACCGGAATTTAAAAATATTGCGTTTTAATGATTATTTTGTTAACTTTAAAAATGCGAAATGTCATTTTTCAAGGACCGCCATCTTTTTAAATAAGAAGGCCATTCTTGTGCCGTGTGAAACTGCAATACGCAAATTGTAAATACACACTACCAACCTAAAAATTCAAAAACATTTACGTAACCAGTTGCTTCAAATAATATAATAACAGTTAATTGTTTTAAAATAACCTACCAAGAAAAACATCCCAGTTTTCAAGTAGTTTAGCGGCTTTGTGTAACATGGTTTGTGATACAAAAGAAAGTGCCCCTTTATACTGCCTGCTCGCGTCAAGGCAAGAAAAACATCCCAGTTTTCAAGTAGTTTAGCGGCTACGCTAGGTTTGTGTAACATGGTTTGTGATACAAAAGAAAGTCCCCCTTTATACCGCCTGCTCGCGTCAAGGCAAGAAAAACATCCCAGTTTTCAAGTAGTTTAGCGGCTACGCTTGGTTTGTGTAACATGGTTAGTGATACAAAAGAAAGTGCCCCTTTATACCGCCTGCTCGCGTCAAGGCAAGAAAAACATCCCAGTTTTCAAGTAGTTTAGCGGCTACGCTAGGTTTGTGTAACATGGTTTGTGATACAAAAGAAAGTGCCCCTTTATACCGCCTGCTCGCGTCAAGGCAAGAAAAAATCCCAGTTTTCAAGTAGTTTAGCGGCTACGCTAGGTTTGTGTAACATGGTTTGTGATACAAAAGAAAGTGCCCCTTTATAACGCCTACTCGCGTCAAGGCAAGAAAAACATCCCAGTTTTCAAGTAGTTTAACGGCTACGCTAGGTTTGTGTAACACGGTTTTTGATACAAAAGTGAGTGTATTATTTATAAAAAATAATTACCGAAATTGTTTAGAGTTTATTTAAGAGAATTTATTTTATAAAACTCAGCACTTTCAGGGCAAATCAGGTACTTTCGTAATAATATCGTCTATGTATCGCTTCTAGCTACTCGTTTCGTGAATGCTTTTTTTATTTTAGGTTGGCTCATTTGCAAATTGCATGTAAAACATGTTTCACATGGAACAGTTGTGGGTGGTTTGATATATTTAAGGAACATTTTCACATATCATATAGGCTTGCGTCTCGCGTCATGCACGCGTAATAAGTGATGATTTTTTGAATTTACGAAACCTAACAAAATAATGATTAATACGCATTATTTATCATTTTCGAAGATTGAAATTCGTACTTATTATTGTGTAACTGACAGAGAGTGATTTTTCCTTTTAAAAGTGCATATTTCATCGTCGTAATTAATAACATGGCGGTCCTTGAAAAATGACATTTCGCATTTTTAAAGTTAACAAAATAATCATTAAAACGCAATATTTTTAAATTCCGTTTACTGAATTACTTATTACTACCTAGTACAATTTATTTTAATTTTTTAAAGTGTGTTTTGAGCGTGGACTCAATAGCAGAACATTTACCTATTAAACTAACCTAACCTAACCTATCTCGGTAACTGAGGATATAAAAAATGCATAATAATTATTAACTGAGGATATAAAAAATGCATAATAATAATTAACTGAGGATATAAAAAATGCATAATAATTATTAACTGAGGATATAAAAAATGCATAATAATTATTTTTTAACTGAGGATATAAATAATGCATAATAATTATTTATTAACTGAGGATATAAATAATGCATAATAATTATTTATTAACTGAGGATATAAATAATGCATAATAATTATTCTTCTTCTTTGCGTGCCCTATCAGGTCCCCCCGACGTTGGCGATCACTCTTGAAAAGGTCTCTCTGTCTTGTGCTGCCCGGAATAGCTCCTCCACACTTCTGATGCCGGTCTACTCTCGTATATTTCGCAGTCAAGACATTTGTCTCCTACCAGGCCCTCGGCGACCCTCTATCTTGCCTTTCAATATTAAATGGAGCAAGTGATACTTCTCCCCTCGAAGTACATGACCCAGACATGAAATTTTCCTGATTTTAATTAATGTAAGCAGTTCTCTATCTGCTCTAGCCCGCCTGAGAATTTCTGTGTTGGTGATCATGTCGGTCCATGGGACCTTGAGCATTCTCCGGTAAAGCCACATTTCGAAAGCCTCTAACCTGTTCATGGTATTTATTTTCAAGGTCCATGTTTCACAACCATACAGCAAGACCGACCACACATAACATTTTAGCATTCTCTGCCTTAGTTTTAAGCTGATATTGTCATTGCAGAAGAGGGATTTAATTTTTATGAACGCAGTTCTTGCTACTTCAATTCTGCAGCTAATCTCTATATCTGGGTCAAGAGTCTCCGTGAGAATACTGCCGAGGTATCTAAATCTCTCCACCTTTTCGACATTACAACCATTCAACTGTATCATTGATCCAGAGTGATCTAGTTGTCCAAAAGTCATCCATTTAGTTTTATTGACGTTGATTGTTAGGCCCAGTTGCTCACCAGCATTATTTACAAGATTTAATAGGTCTTGGAGGTCACTGATACTGTCAGTTAGTAATACAGTATCATCTGCATATCTTATGTTATTAATGACAGCTCCGTTGATCTAGAGACCCTTCTCGGTATTACTTAGGACTCTTTTGAAGACATTGTTGGAATAGAGATTGAATAATAGTGGTGACAGGATACAGCCTTGTCGTACTCCACGCTGAATGGCGATTGAATTGGATCTCTCATTCCCATGTCTTATTTCTGCTATTTGGAACCAATACAGGTTTTTAATGAATTTCTGATCTTTGGTGTCAACGTTGCAATCCGCAAGCATTTTCATTAGGTCAGCATGTTTTACCCTGTCAAATGCCTTTTCGTAGTCAATAAAACAGGCAAAGACTTCCTTTCTTTGGTCACGACACTTTTGCAATAGTACGTCGACAGAAAATAATGCTTCACGCGTACCAAACGCATTTCTGAAGCCAAACATAGTGTTATCCAAGTCCTGCTCGCACTTATTGCGTATCCCGACATGTATTATTTTAAGGAATAATTTAAGGACATGACTCATCAGGCTTATTAATCGATAGTCACCGCACTTATTAGGGTATTGTTTTTTAGGCAATGTCACGAAGGTGGATTTTAGCCAATCTTGGGGTATATTCCCTGTGTCATATATAGAGATAAATAACCTCAACAGGTAGTCAATATTTTCATAATTAAAGAGCTTCAACACCTCAACTGGAATATCGTCTGGTCCGCACGCTTTTCTATGTTCTGAAGTCTTTATCGCATGAAGAATTTCTGATTTTAAAATCGTTAGGAATATTAATGTCAGGTCTAATATCTTTGAATGCATCATGAATATACTTTTCCCATGTTTGTAAAATATCATTTTCATCCAATATCAATTTATTGGAATCGTCAACTAAACATGATGGAGTAATTCTTATAGAAGTGCCTGTAATTTCCTTCAATTTTTTGTGAAGTTTGAATGCATTGCGACTACGACTGTACGACTCTAGTTCTTCACACTGTGACTTCATCCATTCTTCTTTGGCTTTTTTAATTTCACGTCTAATCGTTCTTTGTAAGTTTTTATATTGTGTCTCATTATGTTTGTGTTTACGTCTCTCATCCATTAAGTTCAAAATGTGTAATAATAAATAATAATTATTAACTGTATTATAATGTATTGAACATTACTATTTGTATTAAACTAACCTAACCTAACCTATCTCGGTGACTGAGAATATATACAAAATGCACAATAATTATCTGTAATATAAACAGTTGAAATTAATAATACAATGTTTTGAAAAAAAAAGATGAATATAGACTTTTCAAACATGTTTACGTGTGTTATCCGTGAAAGCTAATAGCTTTGTCATTTTTGGACATACTGAAAAACTAATGGTAAATAATCTTACTTTTATTCTGTAAATCTTGCTACTTTTATGCAGCAGGTTTGGCTGATGTTGTCTGCCACGGCGAAATTATATGTAATTTACAAACGTATCATATAAATATATTGCCCTGTATTTTCAACCAAACAGAGCAAATAAATTAAATTAAACAATAAACAACCTAAGTATAATCTCATCAGGCACAAGAGCTCCTCTTTTCTGATAAGGTATACCATGACCTTACATATAATATTTTGTAAAATAAGAATTTGTAAATGTAACCCTTACAATATTACCCTTACTATTTACAATGAAAAAATTTTATAACAAAATTTTAGAGCTTATTTCATCACCCTTCAAAAAAGTTTCTATTTTTTTAATATATTCATAAATAATATATTTATTTGGATTTTATTTCAAAGCGAAATACACACAAATTTTCCGACTTTCTGACAGCATCTGAAATATAACTGTCAATATGTCTAAATCAATATGATTAAATGATAACATTGAAAATATAGATAGTTACACTCCCTGTATGTTTTTTTTTCATAAATTTGTTCACTCAAAAATTTAATAAAGGTCACAAATTCACAAACAATAAAGGTTGTGTCAATTTTAGTGTTTACTACTATTTTATTAAAAAATATTTTGTTGCGTGTATCTCAGTATTTATAGTCTTTAATGCACTTGGTGCATTTCTCCACGAACATCTGTTTGGCTGGTTCTCCATGAATGTAGATGATTTTCTCGTTGGCCCCAGAGCTGAATGTATGATTTTCCTTCAACTTTATATACACACCATTGTCTTCCTTCCGGAGGGGACTTACATGAGGCCAGATGAATGACCATTCCACCTGTGACAATACAATTATAGTTGGTATATTTATAACATTAATAAGAGCGTGATAATCTAATCTCACAACCCCTCAGGCTGGTTTGTTCGCTTTTTGGAACAACTCAAACAGGTCTCATAGAAATCGTTGTCTCCCTTACTGCCATAGATAAACATGATTTGAACAGTGTTAGAAAGAGAAAATCCCACGCTTTATATTAATATCTAAAATTAACCACAAAATAAGTAAAATGTACTCCATGAAACCAAAGTTTCGGATAGCAATTTGAAAAAAAATTATGAAACTTTGAGAATTTTTTATTAATTATTTTTATTTATTTATTAATTTATGACAAAAAATGAAGGTGAAATTTGTCTAATAAAATATGTATATGAAAGGAATAATAATCTGATTAGAAATTCTCCCCTGCGGGCCAGAAGGAAAACCTTCGCAGGCCAAATCTGGCCCGCGGGCCGTCAATTGACGATCTCTGGTCTAAGATATTTGCCTCAAGTTTAAAATTCATTTGTATTTTAATGAAAATCAATGTTTCCAAATGACATAACCACCCTTTACTTGATAAATACCCACAAAAATAAAATACGTACATATAACCAACTCAAAAAGGTTATAAAAAAATATATATTTATGCGTTGTTAACTAAACATGAATTATCATATCCACAAAAACTTAGAAGTAGATACGTAATATTATATTATTCTTCTAAAATGTTTTATTTAGGGTAAAAAATATGACGGTGGTTTGATTTATTAGAGGAGATTATTTCAGGGGTCAATTACCTTTTTCCCTTTCTCTAAGTATAAAATTCTTCTACTGGTACAGAGTACTACATCTCGAACAGGAGACATCATAGAAACATGATGCACATAAACCTCCGAGTTATATTTTTCCTGGAACAAATAAGAGTAGTTTAAATTCATTCATTGATTATTTTTGTAAGTTTCCATATTATTTTTTTCAATCTAAATGATACATGTAACTATTCTTTCCTGTTTTTTTTAATTTAAATTATTATTATGTTTGATAATTAATAAGTAGCGTGTATCGAACGTGTCGACGAAAGCGTATGACAACCCTGAGAATTCAAGAATGGAATTTACGCTTCCACATAATACCGTGCCGCTGCGCGTTACCCCTTCCAATAACCTACGAAACAAAGGGAGTGCTCTCATTGGCCAACGAAACACTGTGCATTTGGAATGATGTCTACAATGCTATTACATTCTACAATTAACTTATCAATTGAAAACATAAACGCAATTGATAATAAATACATGCTGCAGCATCATTGGACTCGAAAACACATCTGAATAACCACGTACCTAATACTTCCACCAGGGACCCCAGACAGCAATGATCAAAATCAAGGAAATGATTGAGTATTTACGTTATCCCCACCCTGCTACCAGACGCGGCGCCATTGGTCAATGCTGAACAAAGGAAATGTTTGAATCGTAAATATTTACGACAGCCAATTTACATTCCGAAAAACTCGGAGCTAAATTTCGGGAAATCGGGAATAATTTGAATCAAGAAATATATATCATCACCTAAAAATAGGTATATACTACAATAAAACCTCAAAAAACTGTCGTCTACCAGTGATTATTGCACTTTAAGAAAATATTTACTTCTAGATATTGTATCTTGTATCACATTTGTAAACTTGTACCTTTTCTTGTTGAAACAATAAAAATTATGTGAGACTTCGGTTTATTGGAACAGGACTGTCTTGGCAAAGGTTATCACACGGATTTTTAACACATCTGCTCGAAAATCATAGCGATTGGGAAAAATACGTAAACGCAAGCACCCTTCAGAAACAGGGAGGTTCTGTGTTCCAAAAGTCCAACCCGGATTTGCCCTATAAAACAAACGGCAAACCGGTAGGAAATCAGTTCAAAAACTACCAGCCAAGAAGTAACAAGTCTCCAAGAAACTGAAGTCTCCAAGTTCTAACCTACTTAAAAAGTGTTTTTAATCAGTATTAAATTCTGTTCTACCTTTCTCCCAGTATCCCATTATCCTGACCCCAACAGTCTCCAAAAGTCTCCAAAGTGCAAATCAATATTAAATTAAGTAACTAAATTCAGTTTTGGCCATTATAACTAGAATCAATTTTCAATGTTTTACAACAGTAATAGATTCAGTTTTGCTAATTTAACTTAGAGTCATTAATCCAGAAGTAAAAGACATTGGCGTGCCAAGTTGTGTCCAGCTCCCTATTTTGCAATTTATGTACAAACGTCTAGTACATTTGGTCCTTCGTGCCGGATCTACACATAACACGCCTTCAGTCTTACCCAGTGGAAATGCCGTCTCTTCGCAGTGGCCGTAAGACCCCGACATCTTCTGATACATCGCTGTCTAAATCTAAACCTGACGCCCCGGGGACAAGCCGAAATATGCCAGTGGCGCCCCTACGGACCCCGGGCCCACACACCGTAGACACCGATGAGACGCCATCTAGAGGACCCCGCCAGGTCCACGATCTATCTAGTGCGAGCCCAGCCAGGAACTCTGATCTCATCACGCTTGACCGACCTGCTCCAGAATCTGTCTCCGAGAGCCTCCACGAATCCAACAGTAAAAGCAGCGAAACAACTTCTGAATCAACTGAAGACTCCCTGCGATTACTGCGCCGGGAGATGCGCATTCGGGACAGACGTCACGCCAAGCAGACAGCCAATCTGCTCGCAGCCCTGAACGCTGCGACACGCCAAGCAGTCAGCCAACCTGCCCAGGAGCCAGCACCAACCAGCCCGACCCTGCGAGCCAACCTCAGTCAGGCAGTAATTCAAGTCCAGGCACCAACCGGCCCGTTTACTAACGAGTTCGCAACGAGATATGCCACTCAAGTACACACGTCAGACGGCCCGTCAACCGGAGAGTTTGCAACTAGATATGCAACAACTCAAGTGCCCGCACCAACCGGCCCTTCTGCTAATGAGTTCGCAACGAGATATGCCACTCAAGTAAACAAGCCAGCCGGAGAGTTTGCAACGAGATATGCAACAACTCAAGTGCACGCACCGACCGGCCCTTCTACTAATGAGTTCGCAACGAGATATGCCACTCAAGTAAAAAGGCCAGCCGGAGAGTTTGCAACGAGATATGCAACTACTCAAATGCACACACCAGTCGGTCAGCCTACCAATGAATTTACAGTAACCGATCCAACTGGATATGCCGCCACCCAAGGCTACACACTACTGACGGGCCCTGCAAAGAACATCCCTACGGCCGAATACAGCCATCTCGGACCCGAGCGCCCACTTTACAATACAACGGGGTACCAGCAACAGCCAGCCTCCTCCGGCCAGGATTCCCCATTGTTTACACCACCGCATACAGCCAACGAGACAGCACGGCACACCCGAGAATGGTTGCAGCACGGCAACGACCCACTGGCCCAGATCGCCTCTGTGATGGCAGAGGCGCTCCGCTCCTCCAGAACGCAAGATAGCCCTCGCACATTAGAAGATGACTCAAGAATGGCAGCCCTAATCGCCAGGCAATCCACAGCAAAAGATTTGCCTACCTTCTCCGGAGACCCCCTCGAGTGGCCTACCTGGAAGGCACAGTACGCTCAATCCACCGCCACCTGCCAATTGACTCCGAGCGAAAATCTCATCCGGCTGCAGCGTGCCCTCAAAGGCAAGGCGCGAGATACCGTGGGTCCCCTACTAATGGATCCTGCGCAAGTCCCAGAGATCATCAGCGTCCTCGAGCAGCGATACGGCAGCGCTAACTCCATAGCAAAATTTATGCTAGACAAGGTTAAAAAGCTACCTTACCTCACGACCGAGGTATCACTCGAGGACCTGGCAGATTTCTCCGGGACGGTGCAAAACCTGGTGGCATCCCTCCGGATCTTAAAAACCGAAGGTTATCTCACCAATCCTGCATTACTGAACGACGTCACTGACAAAATGCCGAGTTCCCTGCGGCTGGCATGGCTAATCGAGATCCGCAAACAACATGCCCCGGCCACCATAACCCAGCTCGCTGCCTTTCTGAAAGAGGTATCAAATGCAATTCCAAACAGCGGGATGGTGGACCACATACGATCCCGACCACGCCGTGAACAAATACATGCCGGGTACCAGGAGGAAGAAGATAGTGATCGCATGCGACTTCTACCGAGCCATGAGCAAATACATGCCGGACATCAAGAAGAAATCGGGGACGGCCCAAAAGAAAAGATCGCCCCGATGAAACGCAAAATGAATGAGGCACATACTTACCCTGGACCAAGCCGAAAAAGAAAAACAGCCGACGAAAGCTGCGCCCAATGTGGCGGCGATCATAAAACCCGCGAATGCAAAGAATTCGCAGCCAAAGATGTTGAACTTCGATGGGAAACTGTACGCATGGGAAGGTTATGCCGCAAGTGCTTAGAAAAACACCACTCACGAAGCTGCAAAATAAACCAATGGTGCAAAGTAGGGGATTGCCGATCCCCACACCACCCCCTGCTACATAATCCCGAGTTCGTACGAAAAAGCACCGTGGAAAATGTCAACTTGTGACGCCAGGACTCCGGACAGAGAGTACTGTTAAAAATTGCGCCAGTAATATTAAGCGCTCCCAACAAAGAAGAAGTGTCAGTGTTTGCTCTCCTGGACGAAGGATCCACAGTAACACTTGTTGACACTGACACCGCAATACAAGTCGGAGCAAACGGCCCAGTTCACGGACTGCGAATCCACGGTGCCAAAGGAATGTGCACCTCTGACAATCTCTCCCAACGAGTGAGACTAAGAATACGAGGTGCGGGCAACAGTAATACATACCACATCTCTGCCAGCACAATAAGCAACCTCAACCTGCCGGAGCAACAGATCCAAGGAAGGTCTGTCGTCCCGAAGCTGCTAATAGGCCAAGACAACGCTCACCTAATTGTGTCAAGGGAAGTTCGTGAATGCAATGATACTACGCGAATAGCATCACGCACCGCACTAGGATGGATCGCTCATGGGGGAGTCAACCCCAGAGATAATAACACGACTACCACTTTGGCACTACAATCAGAAACGGCCGCAGACATACAATTGAGGGAGCTAGTAAAAACCAACTTCGCCATCGACTCGCTCGGAGTAACATCAGCCACCAGAGTCAATGCAAGCGAACAACAGGCCATTGCACTTATGAATGCAACTACCCGTCCTCTTCCTACAGGGAAGTGGGAAACTGGTCTACTATGGCGCAATCCAGAAGTCTCGCTACCTGACAATCGGCAGTGTGTGCTGAAGCGACTTCTGTCTCTGGAGAAAAAGCTAGCAAAAGACAAAAATCTAGCAGTGGCCTACAATGACAAAATAAGTCAACTTCTCAACAAAGGCTATGCCAAGAAGCTATCAGGCCATGAAGCTTCCACCACCACACCTCGCAAATGGTACCTGCCTCACTTCGCAGTAATCAACCCAAATAAGCCAGGAAAAATCAGAGTGGTATTCGATGCTGCAAGCCGATGCCGAGGAACCTCCCTCAATGATCAGCTGCTTACTGGTCCTGACCTGCTGTCCTCCCTCCTGGGGAATATAATACGCTTCCGGGAAGGAAACATCGCCATTGCTGCAGACATCAAAGAAATGTTCCTGCAAATAAAAATAAGGCGAGAAGACCAGCCGTCCCAGCTTTTCCTGTGGAGGACATCACCCCATCATGAACCAGACACCTATCAAATGTCATCAATGATGTTCGGAGCCACCTGCTCCCCAAGCAGTGCCCAATTCGTCCGAAATAAAGTGGCCGAAACATTCGAGCACGAGTACCCGGCCGCCGCAAAAGCCGTACGCACCAAGTTCTACATGGACGACTACCTAGATGCAACAGACACACCCAATGAAGCTGCTACACTAGCCCAAAGTGTAAGTGCCCTCCTCGCGAAAGGAGGGTTCCACTTGACAAATTGGGCGTCTAATAGCCCGGTGGCCCTAGCTGGCGTACCCATAGAAGACCGTGCCAGCTCCGCGATACAGATCAGCAGTGGAGGTCCAGAGACAGAACGAGTGCTTGGTTTGATCTGGGACCCCACCACAGACCGCTTCCTGTACTCATTTCGCGAGGCGATCTCCCCCGACACGGCCACACAACCTACCAAGCGGCAACTATTATCCATAGTAATGAAGATCTTTGACCCAGTCGGCTTCGTTGCCTGCCTTACCATCAGATCTAAGATGCTACTGCAAGCAGTGTGGCGCTCAAGCGTCGGCTGGGACGAACCCATTACCCCCGAACACGCCCAGAGATGGACAGACTGGCTGAGCCTGCTGCACACAAACAGCATCTCAATCCCGAGACGTTGCCTCTCAAACAAACAGAACAACGTAACTCTACACCTCTTCTGCGACGCATCGGAGCAAGCTTGCTGTGCCGTGGCCTACTTCACCGAAGAAATAAATGGATCCTTACGAGTAACATTCCTTGCAAGTAAATGCAAGGTAGCACCACTGAAGCCTCTCTCCATTCCACGCCTCGAGCTTCAAGCCGCCCTCATAGCAGCGAGACTAGCCCAGACGATCCAAAAGGAAAGCAAAGCCCTGATATCCCGCACCTGCTTCTGGACAGACTCCACAACTGTACTATGCTGGTTACGCACCGACCCACGCGCCTACTCAACCTTTGTGGCAAACCGATTGGGCGAAATAGACGAACTAACCAACATACCCGACTGGAAATGGGTACCCACAAAACTCAATCCAGCTGATATAGGAACACGAGACTTAGAGGTGCCAGACCTAACACCAGAAGGAAGGTGGTTTACCGGCCCAGCCTTTCTCACTTCCCCGGAGGGTGCATGGCCGAAAGAACGGGCACCCGCCCACAGGCCTGACGACCTAACACTAGAAGTCAAACCTCACTACGTTGGCCTTGTGTCCACCAAGGGCGAAGCACTCCCATCAGTAGAGCGGTTCTCCTCATGGCACCGGCTAATCCGCTCCACAGCTTGGATCCTCCGTTTTATCAGACGATGCAAGATGGGGCCCAACAAACCATTAGAAGGCCCACTACTAGCCGAGGAGATAAAAGCAGCAGAACAAAAATGGATCAAAAGGTCCCAGGAAAACGCTTTCACAACTGATCTACACACCATCCGACAAGGTCAAAAACTACCTACTGGCAGTCGCCTCAACTCGCTGAACCCCTTCTTTGGACCAGACGACCTTCTACGAATGGGGACCCGACTACGAGCCTTGGAAAGAACAAAGAGTGTGGCCCGAACCCCCATAATACTGGACGGCGACGAACCCTACACTCGGCTCCTAATCAGCCACTACCACAAAAAGGCGGATCATCCTAGTACTGAGAAAACAATTGCAGAAATACGCAATCATTTCTTCATAATACGAATACGCACAACAATCAGGAAACTAACGCACGTCTGCCCCACTTGCTTCATACGACGCAGCAAACCGACTCCACCTCTGATGGGCGCATTACCACCACCCCGCCTGATGCATCACGTCCGTCCATTCACACACTGCGGGCTTGACTATTTCGGCCCTATGGCTATCACGGTCGGTAGGCATAGAGAAAAACGATACGGAGCCATCTTCACCTGCCTCTCAACGCGCGCCATTCACCTAGAACTAGCCGCTTCACTGACTGCCGACTCGGCCATCATGGCCCTTCAAAGAATGACCGCCCGCAGAGGACAACCCACAGCCATGTACTCGGATAACGGAACAAATTTTCACGGAGCTGACACCGAGATGAGGGACGCCCTGCTGTCAATAAGTCAAGACGCCAGAATGATTGACGCAATAGCTACCCAGGGCATCGAGTGGCACTTTATACCACCGCTGAGTCCCCACATGGGGGGAGCTTGGGAGAGACTAGTACGATCAGTAAAGAAAGCCCTAAGCGCAACACTCAAAGAAAGAGCACCAAAAGAAGAAACTCTACGCACAGCACTTGCAGAAGCCGAGTTTGTGGTAAATAACCGACCACTCACCCATATTTCAGTCGACCCGCGTGATGAAGAACCTCTAACACCCAACCACTTTTTGCTGGGATCGGCTGGGAAGCGCCCCCAATTATCCTTCTACGACAAAAAAGAAGAGGAAGTATGCCTACGCCGCCAGTGGCGCATCGGACAACAACTTGCAGACACCTTCTGGAGGCGATGGCTGCACGAATACCTACCTACCATGGCTGCCCGACAAAAATGGCACCATCCAACTACACCAATTAAGAAGGATGACCTAGTGATCATCATGGACCCAGCACTGCCTCGAAACAGTTGGCCACGTGGCCGTATCCTCGAAGCAACACCTGCAGCTGATGGACAGGTCAGAACTGCTCGGATCCAAACCAGTACTGGGATATACGTAAGGCCGGCAGTCAAAATCGCCGTCATCCTGCCTGCCACACCAACAACTAACGAAACTGTACCAGTTGCGAAGACACCCGATTCAGAACTCAGACATCGGAAAAGGACACGCCCGACGAAGTAGCTGAGCACAGTCGAGACTGCACTGGGGGGAGTGTATCGAACGTGTCGACGAAAGCGTATGACAACCCTGAGAATTCAAGAATGGAATTTACGCTTCCACATAATACCGTGCCGCTGCGCGTTACCCCTTCCAATAACCTACGAAACAAAGGGAGTGCTCTCATTGGCCAACGAAACACTGTGCATTTGGAATGATGTCTACAATGCTATTACATTCTACAATTAACTTATCAATTGAAAACATAAACGCAATTGATAATAAATACATGCTGCAGCATCATTGGACTCGAAAACACATCTGAATAACCACGTACCTAATACTTCCACCAGGGACCCCAGACAGCAATGATCAAAATCAAGGAAATGATTGAGTATTTACGTTATCCCCACCCTGCTACCAGACGCGGCGCCATTGGTCAATGCTGAACAAAGGAAATGTTTGAATCGTAAATATTTACGACAGCCAATTTACATTCCGAAAAACTCGGAGCTAAATTTCGGGAAATCGGGAATAATTTGAATCAAGAAATATATATCATCACCTAAAAATAGGTATATACTACAATAAAACCTCAAAAAACTGTCGTCTACCAGTGATTATTGCACTTTAAGAAAATATTTACTTCTAGATATTGTATCTTGTATCACATTTGTAAACTTGTACCTTTTCTTGTTGAAACAATAAAAATTATGTGAGACTTCGGTTTATTGGAACAGGACTGTCTTGGCAAAGGTTATCACACGGATTTTTAACACATCTGCTCGAAAATCATAGCGATTGGGAAAAATACGTAAACGCAAGCACCCTTCAGAAACAGGGAGGTTCTGTGTTCCAAAAGTCCAACCCGGATTTGCCCTATAAAACAAACGGCAAACCGGTAGGAAATCAGTTCAAAAACTACCAGCCAAGAAGTAACAAGTCTCCAAGAAACTGAAGTCTCCAAGTTCTAACCTACTTAAAAAGTGTTTTTAATCAGTATTAAATTCTGTTCTACCTTTCTCCCAGTATCCCATTATCCTGACCCCAACAGTCTCCAAAAGTCTCCAAAGTGCAAATCAATATTAAATTAAGTAACTAAATTCAGTTTTGGCCATTATAACTAGAATCAATTTTCAATGTTTTACAACAGTAATAGATTCAGTTTTGCTAATTTAACTTAGAGTCATTAATCCAGAAGTAAAAGACATTGGCGTGCCAAGTTGTGTCCAGCTCCCTATTTTGCAATTTATGTACAAACGTCTAGTACATAGCGCTTTTTCGTGGTAGAATTATGAAATTTTATTTTAAAAGTAGAAAAGACATATCCAGAAACCTATTACACTTCTTTTGAGTTTTGGAAAATCATTCACATTTTTCCAAGCGAATATTATTAACACATTGACAGACAGAAAAAACCTTCAAAATCCAATCCAATATAGAAAGGTTCTTTTAAAATTCGCAAGTCAATTTTGAAGCGATCGCAAAAAAAATACATATCAAAAAACAGACATTAGCCTTTTCAGAAGCTAACCTTTTTAAAAGCACAGATATACTCGTACTTGTATAATAACCACTGGAGTGATTTTTGCCATATATTCCCGCCATTTTAAATGTCTCCGATTGCTTTTCGGATAAAAAAGGCAAGAAGGTTTTTTTTTTTTTTTAACAAGTTAAAAGGGTACATTCTAATGAATTAGTTTGTGTAGATAATTATATTTTAGACTTATATTATGATAAATCTGAATAATTACCTTGCCCACAATTCTAAGCAGTTCTTGTCCTTGCGCCTTGAACTTGGAATAAGGAAGAACTAGACCATCGCCTTCGAAAAACCTCGCAGGACGCATTTTGGATATTTCAGGTGTCACATCACTCGTTCTGGAAGCACACAATAATTAAAATTAGAAATTCTCTATATATAACGCACATTAATCAGTCTTATTGTTCATTGTTTGTTGGAACCAAAATGGAGATCTAGCAGTCCACAATGGAGATCTGATACCGAACCTGAAACGTGGAACTGGCAGAGGACGGATGAAAGTAGAATATTGCAGTAGAAATGAGTTCCTTGAGGCGCAAGATTTTCAAAAATTCATTTATTATGTGTGGACAGTGCTGACGAAGCAAGGAGTGCAAAGACTGAATTAGAACAAGTTGGTTAGCTACACAATCAGGTTGGGTTGTAAGGAAGAAAATGCTACAATATAATAATGCCAAGAACAAAATTCTAAACAGAATATATGTATGACGTAAAAGTGAATGATAGAAGAAGTCGGGAAAGACATGGCACGACCAGACAGATGTTGCATCCGAAACTGTTTACGAATTACAGCTTCAGACGCACTTGGAAATGGACTGTAAATACTAATGAAACGAAACGGTGTTTGCTGGAGTTGGGTGATAATCATCATCACTCTTGGCTCTACAACCCCTGATGGGTCTTGGCCTCCTCAAGAGTCTTCCTCCACTCATCACGGTTTTGTGCCAGCTCTTTCCAGTTTACAATCTCCAAAGTGGAAATATCTTTGAGGACGTTGTCGCTCCATCTTAAACTTGGTCTTCCCAGGCTCCTTCACCCTGTCGGTCTTGAGTTCAGCAGGGACTTTGGTGCTTGATGCTCGGTCATTCTATCTACATGACCCAGCCACCGAAGTCTTCCCAGTTTTATAAATTTTGTGATGTTTAGATCCTTAAACAGAGTATGCATATAGCTCGTTGTTATAACTTCTGCGCCAAAATCCATTTTCTGAAACAGGTCCGAAGATATGCCTCAAAATTTTCCTTTAAAAAACATCCAGTGCTCGCTCATTCCTTTTAGTTAGTACCTAAGTCTCAGCTGCATATGTGAGTACGGGTGTTTGGTACATTAATATCTTGGTGTTTCTGGACAGCAGTCTGGATTTTATTTGGTTTTGTAGGCAGTAATAACAGTGATTTAATGTGTGATAATATGTGTAGGGAAAACTAGGGAAGCAAGGAAGAAGGATAACCAATCACTTACCACTGTACCTCTGCGAAGGAGCACACAACACAATCATAAATATAGTTTATATAGGTCCACCGCGGTACCTCGATAGATAATTATCGCCACAACACAAATAAGTATAAAACGATATTGTTTACTTTCAATATGGTCAAAAACCTTCTACATATTTGGTTCAAAAACGAGATTATGAACACGAACAACATCAACAACTTGCTTCCAAGGTAGTCCCAATTCTTCTTCCGTTTTTCAGAAACAAATGCACTCGAATTCGGTAATATTCTTTTGTCATTGTTCCATTTTCAAAATGCTTTTCCAGCAAAGTGATCTGCCGAGCGATTGTATATCTTTTGTGGGATCGTTTTCGAAATAACGGAAGTGATCTCCTGTCAGATTTGTGTGATTTTACATATTTACTGTCACATATTTTAGTTTAGATTGTTTTGAACACAAATTCCTGCAAGTATGCATGATTATTTATTCGTATATAGAAAAAGCAAATAAATCACACAAATCTGACAGGAAGATCATGTCTGTTTTCTCGATAACGATTCCACAAAAGATATAGAATTGCTCGGCTGGTTAGGGAGAGGTAGGTAATGGGTAAAAGACATGGTAGGAACCGACCAGAACCAACTAGACCGGTAGGAACAGTGTACATTCTCATTCACTCGACAGGTGTGGCGGTCTATCTTCTGGTTTATGGTTACATAGTTAGTTATGAGCTAGTACCTTTTAACAAATTCGAATGATCCACAGGCAACATCTGCCACTGAAGTAGCGGGGCGCGCCACTAGCCCCACGGCTCCCTTGCCGAGCCCCTTGAAGAAGCCAAGGGCCCCCTCCTGGCGGGCCCCGCTAATGGGCTGGGTGATCACGCCTGTCACCCCAGTGAAAACGCCCTGGAGACAATATTACATTACATATTAACATTAAATGTTACTTGACACTTATAATAATAATGTAGCAATGGTGTAATGGGAAATACAAGTTAACTCGAAGCAAACACTTGTAAGCTAAGTCTATAATATCTATTTTATTTATTTATTTATTTATTTAAACGCCATAAATTTGGCTTTTACATTCAAGTGATACATGATACAATGGTTCACAGGAGGATATCAGTATGTTAAAAATAACAGAAATAAAATAGTTAAGCAATATTTAAATAATATGCGAGGTTTATAAAAGACCTAACATAAAAAAAATGTGAAGTATGTATGATAAAAGCTAGTATGTACATAGTTATATTATACAAGTATTTGTTACAACCAAACAAATAATGTGGGCATTAACATTATATTTGCGCAGAATAAAAATATGTAAAATAAAGGTGGCTGGTTGGCAAGTAGAATCGAGCAAAGTCTGGTATATCATACATTCACACATTCGCATTTATTTGCAAATCTAGGAGTTGATTATAAATAGAATAATTCTGTAGAGAGTTTAATGTTACCTTAAAAATTAACTTTGCTTTAAATGACTGGGCAGGTATAGTTAGCAAATTAGCTCTTTGGTTTCAGGGCTGTCAGTTGGAGATTTGATAATAGTTATGGATTAAAAATAATAAATTTTATTAAAACAGTGCACTTATTAGCTATGACACTTGTGTCTGTTGGTTAAGAGTAGTTCTGAATCTCTAGTAAAATATGATAAAGAAGCCTTACATATAAATATTACCATGCCTATCATTGATTATTATGATTGAGGTATGTTATTATAGCCTTCTTATAACTATATTCCGTGCAGCTGAACATATCTACTACTTCTGAGAAAGCATTCCCAACTGCATGCAATCTAGGTATAAGCGAATATCTAAATGACTCAGTCCTGATATTGTTGTTGCAATTAAAAAGGATTTTGGATCGAGTAGTTCTTGTAGATATATGGAAGGTGATTAGACTTAATAAATCAGGGCTGTCTATAATACCATTAACAATTTTAAAAATAAAAGTCAAGTCGGAAACAAGTCTTCTATCTGAGAGTTGTATTAAGTTTAATTTTTTCATCAAGTGATTGTAATTTATTGATTCAATTGGTAGACCGAGTTTATAGTTAATGAATCTTAGGAATTTATGCTGAATTTTTTCAATGGAATCGGAGTGGATTTTGAAGTGAGGGGACCAAATAGAAGAATTATATTCAACTTGACTTCGAACTAGAGAGGAATACAAGATTTTTAATGTTGCAATATTTTGAAAGTCTTTGCCATTTCGAAGAATGAAGCCTAGCATTTTTAATCCTTTATTGGTTACTGTATTTATATGCGTAAGAAAGTTAAATTTGGAATCGAAAGTAATACCAAGATCATTAATTTCACTGACAGAAGTGAGGGAAACATTGTTAATTTTATATTGATAGTTAAGGGATTGATTTGTTCTGAAAAATCTTATTATCTGGCATTTACTAATATTTAGATAAAGTTTGTTAGTTTCGCACCAATCTTGTAGTTTATTTAAATTTGTTTGAATATGAATACAGTCATTTATTGTTTTTATACGTTTAAATAGTTTTAGGTCATCGGCGAAAAGCAACACTTCAACATTATTATCAAAAACAGTGACAATATCATTTATAAAAAGTAAGAACAGTATTGGGCCTAAATGTGACCCTTGAGGTACTCCGCTTGTAGCCATGAATTTGTGTGATAGTTTAGAATTATTTTTTACTTGGAGAATTCTATTAGTTAAGTAACTCTTTATCCATTCCAATAGTTTACCCTCTATTCCCATTTTGCTAAGTTTATTGAGAAGAATTTCATGGTTGACTTTGTCGAAGGCTTTTATAAAGTCTGTATATATTGAATCAACTTGGTTTCTATTTTCAAGTGAGCATGCTATAAATTGTTCATACAAGGAAAGATTTGTTAGGGTGGATCTTCCCGACATAAAGCCATGTTGATTAGGTACTATGATGTTATTAATATGTGTGGAGATTTGGTCAAGGATAAGTTTTTCAAACAATTTGGGGATAGTTGAGAGCATGCAAATGGGTCGGTAATTAGTGACATCATTAATATCTCCCTTTTTAAATACAGGTGTTAGATAACAGTTTTTCCATAAATCAGGGAAGCAACCAGAATTTAGTGATTGGTTAAATATTTGACATAGTGGCTTGGCTAGTATCGATACACAGTTAATTAGAAAGGCAGGACTAACTCTGTCAGGACCCGCTTTTTTCTTTATGTTGAGTGACTTTATTTTACGTATAACATCCGGAATATTTATATGTAAAGCGGGAATGTGGACCGATTCCTTTGGATGAAAGGGTGGAAGTTGAACATTTGGATTATCCTTATCATAAACATTTTTGAAGAAGTCGGCAAAGAAATTAACGATATCATTAGTATCACTACTGCTTTTCCCTTCGAAATGCATGTAAGTAGGTAGGCTAGGTTTATTTTTTCTTAGTGAGTTGATGTGTGTAAAAAAGTTTTTAGTGTCCGAAGAAATAGACTTTTCTGTGTTGAGTATGTATGTTTGATATAGTTTTTTGGTCAGTATTTTGCATTCAGTTCTATATTTATGAAATATTTTGTAGTCCGAGATGGAGTTGCTCTCTTTGAAATTTTTGTGCCAGATTTTTTTGTTTTTTATTAATTGTTTTAAGTCATTATTAAACCATTTGGGAAACTTTGATGGAAAAATTGAAATAATGGTACATATTTTTCGATAGCGGTGTTAAGTATAGAGTAAAAAGTTTCAAGATTATGGTTAACATTTTGGTTTTTGTCTAAAAACGACCAATCTGCACTTTCTAAGTATTTCATAATCAGTGGATAATCTGCTATGGCAAAATTGTATGAATGGTTAGGAAAAGTGTTGGAGTAAGTGTTAGGGAAGTTGTTCATAATGGTGATGTTTAAGGGAGGATGGTGGGAATCTATGGGGAGAAGGGGGTCTATGGATTTACCTAACCCTACTAAAGGATCGCTACTAAATGCAATTTAATTTCCTTAAGAGCGTTTAACCAGTCAGCGGCCGAAAGTTCACATTTCGTCGAAAGATGTTCTTACGATCGTACAGGGCGGTTCCAATGACAAAGATTAATTACTCTCCGTACCAGCTTTTTAAAATTTTAACTCAATATCGATTTTATTTCATTCCAAATTTGCTTTAATTTATACCTACATCCAAAAATGCCGAAAGGCGTGCTGATAAAACTATTAAAATTATGTACTTTTGGAATTATTTTTTGATCATAAGTATTTATCATTTTTTAATAATGTCTGAGCAAAATAAGAATGTAAAAAAATCTGAAATATATTAGTCTGTAAGTGCGCAAATAAATACACAAACGGACCAATTTTCGTCAAGAAACACATGTACGTATATATTTTTGAATGATTTTATTTAAACTAAAATTAAAATTCTGTAACATACGTTTACCAGATAATGTATTGATTTATTTTACTGCATGATTATATGATTTGAAATGGGTGTTGTATAATACAAAATCTTTTTTTAAAAATTTAACAAATCTGCCAACGACCTATGGTATAACCTTATTATACTAAAAATAAACATTTTTTCTCAAAATTTAAAACATAGGTACGTTTACTAGATAAAAGAACAATCTTTCGAAACCAATTTATAATTTTTTGTGGAAAAGAGTCAATACGTCTAAACACTGATTTAAAAATGACATATTTCTGGTTTTCTCTGGTTATACGCTCTTAAATTGTGAACAACTTTTACATGTTTTTTTTTACATTACCTAGCTCCACACAGGAGGCCCTGAAACTTGATCATGAATCAAAAACTTACTACACCTCTTTGGCTACAAATCCGGAGTCACAGGTCACAGGTTCAAATCCCGACATGTGGAAGTAAATTTTATATAACTTATTTCGCACATCCCATACAAAAGGGTCGCAAGTCAAAAAAGTAATTTTTACAGGAGAGCGAAAACAATTGATGATTAATGAAAGAAAAACAGGCAGTCTCATCGAAAAGAGACACTAGTGACATCTCGCGGAGATAGAGTGACCTATTTTAAATACGGTGTTTGTGGGGCATAGATAACCATAATCACTTTACTAGTCAGATTAAAAATAAAATTTTATAAAAAAGAAAATTTTGACTTACGACCCTTTTCTAGGAGATGTACGATTTGTGTTGTTTCACAATTAATTCATTTAAAATAATGTATAGTAATTTGGTGCATGTTCCAGAGTGGAGTAGTATTATTCTGGTAAAAAACCCACCATTTAGAATCGAAACATTGCTTTAACTGTGTT
Source organism: Limnephilus lunatus (assembly GCA_917563855.2). Lineage (NCBI taxonomy): Eukaryota > Metazoa > Arthropoda > Insecta > Trichoptera > Limnephilidae > Limnephilus > Limnephilus lunatus. The sequence goes on from OU830592.1 coordinate 80,202,249, forward strand.
TGGTGATCAGATCTGCCTCACAACATACCCCAATTGGGGTATGTTGTGAGGCAGATCACCCTCACTGTCTCCAGATGGTAGGGAGATGTTGGGACTTTGTGCGGTATTAATTCACATTAAAAAAAGAAGAATAATAAATCCCAAATGTACGAGTATTGTTATTGACGGCTCTTCTAACAAAGACCTCTATTGGATGATTTCACCCACCAGGCGTGGGTAAAATGGAGACTTTTGTAAGGCCCTTCTTCCAAAGCAAAGATATTGAAATATAAGGAGATGGGCTATTGGCAGTTTTTAGTGGGTGGGACTGTGCTTCCTGGTGTCGCCGATATTTTTAACCAATACTACTGCACACCTTAAAAAAATCAACTAAATGAATGAATTCTTCCGTATTCAAACTATATTGTTTATTAATTCTACTGCACATTTAAAAAAATCAACTAAATGAATGAATTATTTCAAACTATATTGTTCACCAATTCTACTGCACACCTTAAAAAATCAACTAAATGAATGAATTCTTTCAAAATATATTGTTTACCAATTCTACTAAAAACCTTAAAAAATCAACCAAATTAATAAATTCTTTCCACATTCAAACTATATTGTTAAACAACAACCCTGCACACCTTCGAAAAATCAACTAAATTCCGTATTCAAACTAGAACCATTAGACCGTAGTTCCGCCGACAGTCGAGCGGACATCATAGCATATCTCCTTATATTTCAATATCTTTGTTCCAAAGGGATAGGCAAGTGTTCTATAATCATCTTGTGTACTTACGTCACAAATATTTGTCGCGCACAGTCCATACTAGAGGTGGGTAAGTTCTGAATTTTGCCGGAAACCTCCGAGACTTGCTTCCTTTTAAAAGTACACGAGTTCTAGGAGCAGGTCTCGGGTCCGAGTTCTTAGGTGCGGACTGAGCACTGGGTGTTATTGCGGCTCACCGAACCGGGACGCACGGGTTCAAAGAACTCGGAGCCAGGACCTACTCATAGAACCCGCACAAGAACTCAGAACCCCGGAGCCGGACAAAGGCCCAACGAGGGCTTAGACCCGTCACCCGTGCAATGTAGGTACATTCAATGCACCTACATTGTACGGGCTTTTATTGAGAATTTAAATAAGTAAATTAGCTGTAATGTTTTATTATAAACTATTATTTTATAATGCACTTCACCCGTTGATTAACAATACCAAGATACGCTCTAATTAAAAACGACTCCGTGTCTAGTCGAATATTAAAAAATCGAATATACTAAACAATCCCGTGATGACGTGACACACGGGCAGGGAGCAGTATACTGTTACGTCAAGCGGTCACGCACGTGTGTTGATCGGCGACCGGCAATCGAATGACCGATGACGACCCGGGTGCGGGAATGTGTCATAGTTGGAGGGTCGCGGGAGTGTTTCGCGGTTCACGCAGTTCCCAGGACCCGAGTAACTCGCGACTCAGGAGTGGAGTGGAGCGCGAACACGGGGACGCCGGCCGGTGGTTCCTAGTTCCTACTACTCATTAGTACCCCGGGTGCGGAAATGTGTCATAGTTGGAGAGTCGTGGGAGTGTTTCGCGGTTCACGCAGTTCCCAGGACCCGAGTAACTCGCGACTCAGGAGTGGAGTGGAGCGCGAACACGGGAACGCCGGCTGGTGGTTCCTAGTTCCTACTACTCATTAGTACCGGAGTACTCGCGACTCGCGAATGGAATGGAGCAGAGCGCGAACACGGGGACGCCGCCGGCCGGTAGAGGCATCCGAGTTTCGGGTTTGGGAACGAGCCCGAGTTTCGGGATAGGGTTCTCTTGGAGTAGTCGATTTGAAAAAGGAGTGGGAGTAGGAACCACTTCCCGCAAAGAAGCGGATCACACGAGCCCATTCCAGCTGAACCGACACATCGCTAGTACATACACGTAGCTATTGCATTCACGAGACCCACGTCGCCACCAAACATCGTTGAATTCTCGAAATGTCAAGAATGCTTTCATAACCTCACTCAGTTACTGTAGCTGTCATTTTTATTCTCTGTCATTCTTTGTTGGCGTTTTTGTTCCTAGCATTAAATCAAAGCATACGCGTTCTTACAAAATGTCTGACACAAGTGACGCCATGTTTAAAGTCTCGACGACATGTGTTGCAACAACCGCACCCGGCTGATTGTGGGAGACTGGCATCGGCGAAGAGTTTACAAAATGTCAGTAACTTGTAAATTGGTGTACACGTATTATTAGGTATTCGCCAAGATACTTGAATTGGCGAATATATCGGTTACTGGAAGAAGGTTTAGACCTTAGTGGGTAGACCAGGGAGAACTGATGAAGTAATTAGTATTGCGTATAACTCACCATGAACAAGTCTTTCCCACCGCGTTTGAGACCTTCTTGCAAGTTGGCCGGGGGAGGTTTGCTCATCTTCTCTCGTCTATCATTTTGGAACTTCGAGTCTAGTGAGAGGGCTGCAAAACCTATTTGAACAATTTTTCAAAATTCTATTAATAAAGATTTTTTTTTGAAAACAAGCAAATTAAGTAAAATAATAAAACCGAAAACGAAGGCATATCTTTTAAATGTGTGTTATTAAAATAGTCACATGTTAACTCAAAGCAGGTACAATATATCATATTCCTAAAATTTGATGATTTACACTACTAAACAATGCAAAATCATATGATTTTGCTATGAAAATTAGAACGCTTAGAAATGTTTTAGATTGGTCCAGCCGATCCAAAAAATTGACTATTTTTTTTGTTGCCTAAAAATCTTCCTATACATGTAGAGAATACATACCCAAAGTTCAAAATTCAACAAAAAAAAAAGTATCAGGCCTATAAAAACTGCTTTAAAGTTCAAAATACCACTCTTCGGTTACAGTTTTATTATATAATCTGGAAAATTAAATTCTTTAAGAAAATAAAAAATTTTAATATTTATTCCTGAGCTTTGCCAAATTAAAATAAAACACCGTTTTTGGCAATGTTTTTTTCGTGAATAAATCAAAACAGGCGGCTTTGTTAAATGACAATTTAAACCTTATCGCTATCCACATAAGGAGTGTTTATTGTTAAAGCTTTTAAAATATCACTATACCCTACTCCGAAAGCCGTGATGTAATATCGCAGGGTAACTACAATTAAGTAACTTCTTCAAATTTTGCAAATTCACTTTGTGGCACCATTTTATTAATTAAATATTTAAAAACACTTTGTTTTGATTTTTTATTTTTTTTATTTATTGTTATCAAGTTTAATTTGTAGAACTCCATTTAAATTTTTTATTTATTTTATATATTCAATAATTTTATTATTAAATTAATAAAAACAGTTTATTTATAAACAAGTTCTGCTGGTAATTATTATTAAGGGTGGCAGCTGTTTCGCCTTCTGAGGGCATTATCAAACTGTGGTCATGCCACATAAAGACAATCTATTTATAGTATTTTTGGATAGGTTTGTACTATGACTCATTTCTAATTTCTGATTAAAAATGACTGAAATTATTAATGGTTATTATTTTCTCAAAGACTGTTATTTCCCACTTTGACTGAAAGTCGTTAAGCAATCTAATTGTGAGTCATTCACAAATGCTGACTCATGGTTTTCTTCTCAAGCATAATTAGTTATTTAAAAATTGGTTTTGAATACATCTAAAAGCGGAGAGTGTATTATATTTTTTTGTTAATTTATTAAAATAGCTTTAGGATTATTATTATGTTTGTTAATTTCCAGCTGCTCTAAAAGATTAAGTTTACATCCTTTATTTTGAATGTGTAAAGGAGTTGGCTCCACTTCTTGCTGAAATATTCATGGACTATATTGAAAATCAAATTTTAAACTCAATCTTTAGCAAATATATAATTTACTATGTGCGTTATGTTGACGACATTTTGATCTGTTGGAAAGGTACCAACAGACAATTAGACCTTTTTGTTACATTAGCTAACTCCATCAACCGTAAAATCTGCTTTACGGTTGAAAGAGAGTGTAATAATAAAATTAATTTTTTAGACTTAACAATCGGTAGAAAAAATAATAAACATTACTGATACAACCATTCATTCTAAATCATTACAGCCATGGTCACATAAATTATCTGCCTATCACTCAATGATACACAGACTTACTAACATCCCTCTTGACAATAAAGCATACGAAAAAGAAAAAAATATAATTTTATCCATTGCAAAAAATAACGGCTTCAAGGGTAGGGATATTGATAAAATAATTAGTCATAAAAATACAAAATTAACCTTAACTCAATTTACCCAGCGATTAATAATAAAACTAATAATAAATTTGCGTGTTTAGAATTTTCAGGACCTACATCTAATAAAATTGCTAAAATTCTCAAAAATTGTGGATTAGACATTGCCTTCCGCACTAATAATAATTTGGGATCATCTCTTAAAAATTCAAAAAGTAAAACACCCAAACTTAAAAATAGCGGAATTTATAAACTCCAGTGTGACGAATGTAACGCTGTTTATGTTGGACAAACTGGCCGGTCCTTTAATATTAGATTCAAAGAACACATGCGATCATTTAAAAATAATAATAAAATACAATCACAATTTGCCAAACATCTCCTAGATGAGAATCACTCACTTAGCGATGATAATAAGCCAACTCCTTTACACATTCAAAATAAAGGACGTAAACTTAATCTTTTAGAGCAGCTGGAAATTAACAAACATAATAATAATCCTAAAGCTATTTTAATAAATTAACAAAAAAATATAATACACTCTCCGCTTTTAGATGTATTCAAAACCAATTTTTAAATAACTAATTATGCTTGAGAAGAAAACCATGAGTCAGCATTTGTGAATGACTCACAATTAGATTGCTTAACGACTTTCAGTCAAAGTGGGAAAACAGTCATTGAGAAAATAATAACCATTAATAATTTCAGTCATTTTTAATCAGAAATTAGAAAAGAGTCATAGTACAAACCTATCCAAAAATACTATAAATAGATTGTCTGTATGTGGCTTGACCACAGTTTGATAATGCCCTCAGAAGGCGAAACAGCTGTCACGCGTAATAATAATTACCAGCAGAACTTGTTTATAAATAAACTGTTTTTATTAATTTAATAATAAAATTATTGAATATATAAAATAAATAAAAAACTTTGTTTTGAGTTTTTAGTACATATAATGTCCTGATGAAGAGAACATCGTTCTCGAAACATGTCGACTTTTTAAATAAAGATTATTGTGGTAAAAACAAAGTGTTTTTAATTATTTAATTAACAATTAACTTAATACAAAACAGTTTCTTTGAGTTACACACAGAACCATAACTTTATTGCCTCGCCTGTATAGGTATGCCTACACAGGCGATAAGTGTAACTAGAAAATGCAGTAGTAAGTACCCCTAAATATATTCTACAAATTCTTCTAGAGTTGATCCAAACAACACAACTTTTGCATAAAAAAAGATTCAAAGTTTCCGAGGAATATCCTTTTGTCTTGCTAATGCCTACTTTTAATTTTACATATTAACGAGAAAGGGACAACAAGATGAGTGTTACACTTTGATTGAATATGAATATTGGAATTTTTTTTTTAGTCTTTCCAAAAGTTTTACATCGTGTTCTTTCTACTATATTAAAAATGAACTTAAATTTTAACTGGTATATTCTTTTTTTAAGTCTTTATGCAAGAACTGTGAGTAGGTACTGTTTTTAAGTCAACTCTGGTTGCAATGTATATACGAGGGCTGTCCAAAATAAGGTCTCCAAGGTGCTACAGTCGCAAGGAACGATTTTACGCGCAATTCTGCAACACTGGCGTGTAGTCTGGTTTCCCTTTGCCAAATCCCCACCACGTTGCACCCTCTGTGACGCTTGGCCTCGAAGTGGCAACCGTTCACGATGGAGCTTCCAGTCGCCGCACCCGCCAGGTGTGAGTTGGCGCAACTGGGATTGTTCCTTTGTCTCTGGTATCGTGTAGTGTATCCAGGTCCCGTCCCCAGTTACAATTGAGTCCAAGAATTCTTCACCATCGATGTAGTAGCACTCAAGGAATTGGCGGGCTGCTTCAACCCGTTATTGTTTGTTATCTTCGGTGAGCATTTTGGGATCCACAGGCAGACTTTGTGGTCTTCCAAATGTTCTGTCAAAATATTTTAAATAGTGGTCTTACTGACATCAGGGATTATATCACAGAGCTCCCGAACCGTCACCCATCGATCTGCAATCATTGTTTTTTCCACTTTGGCAATTTTTCCGTCAAAAACCGATGGCCGTCTGGCACGCTTTTAAATTCTCTGCACCATTTCTGCATGTTTTCGCACTCATACACTGTTTTCTGTACACTTCAAGTAGCTGAGAATGAATTTCTGCCGGGGTTTTGTTCTTTGCACAAAAAAACTAATTATAGAGCGTAATTCACACCTGGCGGGTGCGGCGAGCAGAAGCTCCATCGCGAACGGCTGCCATGCCGAGACTAAGTGTCGCAGAGAGTGCAGCGTGGTGGGGATTTGGCATAGGGAAACCAGGCTACACGCCAGTGTTGCCAGATCTCGAAGTAAAATTGTTCCTCGTGATCACAGCACCTTGGAGACCTTATTTTACGGACAACCCTAATGTACATATTTGATTTGATGAACTCAACAATAACTAAAATATTATGGACTAACTTACCATTAAGTTGTTTCTCGCAGGAAGAGCAAAGGAAATTAATACCATAAATGACACTTACATGATAATAAGTGCAAAAATATCATGATCCAAAGAATGTCATTTCATCAGGTTTGTGAACTCTTTGGTTAGATAATATTATACAACAAACCAGTGGAACTTTTAATTCAATTTTTATAAGAAAAACTTTCTTTTTATACTTTTTTGAAGGTTATTCCCATCAGTGAAATATATCATTTTAGAATAAGTTAATAATCTAAACGAAAATATGAAAGAGATCAAGACACAGAAAAACAGAAAAAAGACAATGGTTGAACTTTTAATTATTCAATGTACGGGAACAATAAAATTGAATGTTACAATTATTTTTCCTAAGAAATGTAACTCATTAAAATTTAACATGAACATATTTTTAACCTTAGCAATGTTTGATAGGCATTTGTGAAAAACCTAAGTATACTTTTTAATGAATAAATAAATAGCATATTGTATTTAAAAACAGTTCTAAAACTTTCATGTGTGAATCTATTTTAGTGAAATAAAAAAACAGATCCTAACAAGGAAATAATGACATTAAATATAATATACAGGGTGTGTAGTTTGCGACAAAACTTTAGCAAGTGATTGATTATATTTTAAATTGTTATTATTATTTTATTGACTACATGACTGTTTCTTGAGTATAGAAAAATAGAACTTTAACCAGTCAGGTCTATTTGTTCGGTTGTCAGAACCAATCATATAGGTCTCATAGAAATCGATGTCTCCTTTACTATAATTTTTTATTTTTTTTTATTCACAAAAAGATATATAGATTACAATAAATTTTATACAATAATTAATTACATAATATACGTATTTGATTTACCCCAATAAATAAGCAGGGCTTGTGTGTATGGGGGGTGTTGTTATAATGGTTAGAAATATGATTTTTTTTTTAATTTTTTTTTATTTTAGCGACTATATAAAATAATTGTTACATACAAGATATAATGGTGAAATTAAGTATAAATTATTGTATTTCTTAGTCCTCCTCACTAGGGGGTCCTGTGCCGAGGCGGACTAAAGTTATTTAAATATGGTTTATTTGTCTTCTATGTCGTTTTTAATGTCTTCATTAGGGTTTTTTCATTGACCTCTTTTAGCCATATTTTTATTCTTGATTTGTATTCATTAGGATTTTTTATTAGTTTTATGTCTTGGGGAAGGATGTTATGGAGTTTTGTTGCAAAGTATGTATAGTTTCTTTGTCCGAAAGTGGTTTTATAACTTGGAATATTTTTTATATCGTTTTTATTCGATCTTGTGTTATGCATACATGGTCTAGTAGAGGATTCATTATTTTTGAAAAGCTTCAATAATATATTTTTGGCATATATTTGCTGTACATTTGGTACATCGAAGCTATTGAAAATTTCAATTGAAGGCGTTCTAATTGGTACTTTCAATATGGTCTTTATGATTCCTTTTTGAATCGTATTCAGGTTGTGGAGGTACGTATGTGTAGCAGATCCCCATCCTATGATTCCATATTCAATTCGAGAATGACACAACGCGTAGTAGACCTTTTTCATATCATTTTTATTTACCACGTTTCTTAGATTTTTAAAGAAATATATAAGGCTTGTGAGTTTTTCCGTAATACCTTTAATATGTAGGTCCCATCTAAGATTTTCGTCAATTATTACTCCGAGATATTTTATGTTTTGCGTTTTTTCTATGACGGGGCAGTTACATTGTATATTATTTCCATGGCATTCGTGTAGTTTTAGTTCTAGTGATTTTATTGGTTGGCTCCGTGCGTTTATTGAAAATGTTATATATTTAGTTTTGCTTATATTAAGGGTAAGCGAGTTGATTTTAAGCCAATTTTGAAGTGCACTAAGCCCTTGTTCAGCCTCATTAAATGTATCCGTCCAATTTTCTTCTTGAAATAATAAAACAGTATCATCAGCAAAACTGATTATGTTTCCTTTAATGATAAGGTTATGTAAATCGTTTATATAGATAATGAATAGAATCGGTCCCAGTACACTTCCTTGAGGAACGCCATAGTTTAAAGATAGTAGTTTGCTCTTTTGTTTACCAATTTGTACTTGTTGTTCTCGCCCTGTTATATATGACTCTAATAAGTTCATTGTTGTTTCGGCCATTCCTATTTTTTTTAGCTTAGTTAGTAATATTTTATGGTCTATTGTGTCAAAAGCTTTTTGAAGATCTATGAATAAAGCCAAACACTTTTTCCCATCATCTATGTTTTTTATGGCTATGCTTGTTAGTTTTTCTATGGCATCATTGGTGCTTAGATTTTCCCTAAAGCCATATTGGGATGGTGATAATAATTTGTTTTGTTCAAGAAATTGAACAATTTGCTTCTTCATTACAGTTTCCAAGATTTTTGAGAAGGAGCTTAAGAGACTTATGGGTCGGTAATTATATATATCCTTTTTGTTACCACTTTTATGTATGGGTATAACTGTAGCTTTTTTAAGGCATGAGGGGAATACATTCGTAGATATAGACAGATTGACCAAGTATGTCAATGGGAAGGTCAGCTCATTTTGGAGTTGTTTTATTTGATATTATATCATTTCCGGATGATTTATTAACATTAAGGGATACAATTGCATTTCTGATTTCAGTATTGGTTACATCAGTTAACTTTAATTTATCTATCTGGTTCATACTTTCCTTTTCTTCTGGTAAAATGCTAGTTTTTGGTTGTCTGATTTTCTTTGATAATTGTGACCCTATATTAGTAAAACATTCATTTACGTATTCGAGAATTTTGTCCGGATGCTTTGCGAAAGAGATTTGGGTATTTTCAATTGTTAGTTCGTCTATGCTCTTGTTATGGGATGATTTTGCACTTGTAATTTCATTTATGATCTTCCATAATTTGCGTGGGTCATTGTTACATTCGTCTATTTTTTTCTTATAATAATTTTCTTTGACATTGCGTACAACATTTTTGCAAATATTTCTGTATCTTTTATAATATCGTTGTATAAAAATATCACAAGGATTTAATTTAACTTTCCTGTGTAGCTCATCTCTTTTTCTAATGCAATTTATAACGCTTTGGGTTATCCATGGTTTAAGATGTTGGTTTTTGTGTGAAATCTTTTTTTCTATTGATTTGGTATTTGACATGATGGTTTGAGTTATATATTCAATGAATTTACTCCAGGCATTATTTGTGTCAAGGTTCTCCAGTAGGTTTATCCAGTTTGTATTGAGTAACTGTTGTTTTACTTCATTCCATTTGGTTTCTGTCTTCTGCACGATAATTGGGTAGGGCTGTGATCTTTGTATTTTCTTTTTTGTAATAGATAATATTGTTGTATAGTGGTCGGTTATAGTAGAGGTGAATATGATAGAGTTGGTTGATTTAATAGTCTTACTGAATATGTGGTCGATGCAAGATTTACTGTCATTGGTTACACGCGTAGGTTTATTTATCAAACTTTTAAGTCCGTGGGCGGCCAGTGTTTGCAGATAATCAGTTCTATTTGGATGACCGTTTTCTAATATGTCAATATTTATATCTCCGATGAGGAAGACATTTTTTGTGTTTTTTAGAAGATTGAGTTCATTAGAAAGCGTTTCAAGAAACTGATTAATATTAGTTGTAGCTGGTGATCGATACAGTGCTAATATAGTGGTTTCGTCACCCACTTTGATTTTCAAACAGTTTGCATTTGGAAATTTGTGATATAAACAGTGTTTAAAAGAGCAAACGTTACGCTTTATATTAAAATCTAAAAATTAACCACAAAATAAATAAAATGTACACCTTTATGAATTCAAAGCTTCCCGCCGTATTTTGAATTTTTTTATTAATTATTTTTACATGAAATGACAAAAAAGTGAGTTGACGATAACATTTATAATACATTTGCCTATTCAAATATGTAGGTATTAAAAAAAATTATTATCAGTAAATTAGATAGAACAATCATAAGGAGAGGCATTAAAATTATATTTTTTTATGTTTCCATGCAAAATTTTTGTATTTGAAAAACTATTCATCTTTTCAAAACTATTTTTATTTTTGGGATACATTCAGAAATATTCCATTTATTTGGATTTCATTGCAAAACGGAATTATTTTCACCCTCAAAAAATTGTCGAAGCCTGAGGGATTAAAAAGAGAAAACAAAACTCACCATGCCCCATAGCATCGGTTATACGAGAGACAGTGCCGGCTGCCCCTCCTACAGTTTGTCCCAACACTGAGCGAACACCGTACACAACTCCTCCCCCAACATCGCCCTGTAACAAGTTATTATTCATGAAGAACTGAATATGTATTGGATTAAATAATTGAATTATGTATGTGCCACATGCGCAGATAAAAGCGTGAGCAGATATCTGTTGAACCGCGAGCGCTTATGTGTTGTACCGTCACACAACGCTATCAAATATTTCTTCCTATGGTAGGAGAGGGGGTCAGATGAATTAGGCAGCTGCCACGAAATGCCATTTATTTATACTGAATCTGTCAATTTGACAGCTGTCAGCCACTTAGGCAGCATCCACTTAGGCATTTCCGTAATTAAAATGACCCCCTCTCCTATTTACGGCAGATAGGGCTTCGCATAACTTTTCGCGGTAAATGTTCCGCTATTGAGTCCACGCTCAAAACACACTTTAAAAAATTAAAATAAATTGAACTAGGTAGATAATAGTCAGTAATAAGTAATTCAGTAACCGGAATTTAAAAATATTGCGTTTTAATGATTATTTTGTTAACTTTAAAAATGCGAAATGTTATTTTTCAAGGACCGCCATGTTATTAATTACGACGATGAAATATGCACTTTTAAAAGGAAAAATCACTCTCTGTCAGTTACACAATAGTAAGTACGAATTTCAATCTTCGAAAATGATAAATAATGCGTATTAATCATTATTTTGTTAGGTTTCGTAAATTCAAAAAATCATCACTTATTACGCGTGCATGACGCGAGACACAAGCCTATATGAAATGTGAAACTGTTCCTTAAATATACCAAACCATCCACAACTGTCCCATGTGAAACATGTTTTACATGCAATTTGCAAATGAGCCAACCTAAAAATAAAAAAAAGCATTCACGAAACGAGTAGCTAAAAGCGATACATAGACGATATTATTACGAAAGTACCCGATTTGCCAAATTACGTATGTAATTATTTTAATACCTAAAACGAAAATAAATAAAAGAACACGCACGCGTTTTTCTTTTCAATAACACCCAAGTTTTGAAAGGTTTGTACTGCAAGTAGGATTAGTATTATAGACAAGTTTGTACCTGTATTTTATAACAGAAGAACATGGAAAGAAATGTATTAGAATTATAACACATACCCGCTAGACAAACCCTGCTTTGCCACACGAATCATTCAACACCTGGGATGTTTTTTAAATTATGATGACATGCGAGTTTATTTTAGAGAATTTATTTTATAAGCACTATATTATAAAGTACTTATAAAATAAATTCTCTAAAATAAACTCTAAACAATTTCGGTAATTATTTTTTATAAATAATACACTCACTTTTGTATCAAAAACCGTGTTACACAAACCTAGCGTAGCCGCTAAACTACTTGAAAACTGGGATGTTTTTCTTGCCTTGACGCGAGCAGGCGGTATAAAGGGGCACTTTCTTTTGTATCACAAACCATGTTACACAAACCAAGCGTAGCCGCTAAACTACTTGAAAACTGGGATGTTTTTCTTGCCTTGACGCGAGCAGGCGGTATAAAGGTGCACTTTCTTTTGTATCACAAACCATGTTACACAAACCTAGCGTAGCCGCTAAACTACTTGAAAACTGGGATGTTTTTCTTGCCTTGACGCGAGCAGGCGGTATAAAGGGGCACTTTTTTTGTATCACAAACCATGTTACACATGTTTTTCTTTGTAGGTTATTTTACAACAATTAATTGTTATTATATTATTTGAAACAACTGGTTACGTAAATGTTTTTGAATTTTTAGGTTGGTAGTGTGTATTTACAATTTGCGTATTGCAGTTTCACACGGCACAAGAATGGCCTTCTTATTTAAAATGATGGCGGTCCTTGAAAAATGAAATACTTACTATTGTGTAACTGACAGAGAGTGATTTTTCCTTTTAAAAGTGCATATTTCATCGTCGTAATTAATAACATGGCGGTCCTTGAAAAATAACATTTCGCATTTTTAAAGTTAACAAAATAATCATTAAAACGCAATATTTTTAAATTCCGGTTACTGAATTACTTATTACTATTATCTACCTAGTACAACTTATTTTAATTTTTTAAATTGTGTTTTGAGCGTGGACTCAATAGCGGAACATTTACCCTTTTCGCATATCGCCTCAGGAGCTGTTACGGCGTAAGATCTGTAATGTCTATGGTTGATCTGTGCATAAACCGCATAAATGTGACAGGTCTGATGGGATTGTATGGAGAACGTTATTTGGTGTGCGATGATCGTTTATCTGCGCGTGTGGCACCGCTTTTATGCATGTCATAATTATTGAAACAATATTAACTAGGGGTTCCGTGAACAGTAAGTAGACCTTGAATTAAAAAAAGTATGATTCTAATTTTCTCTTATTTAATATATCAAAACAAACTTTCCACCGAAAACATAAGATTATTTGTAAGTGGGTACTTAAATACTGACCTACTTATTACAAACTTATTTATTTATGCCCTTATTGCACTTTTTGAACTTGGAAGAAATCCATTCTGAAGAAATTTGAGTTTTTCCTGTAACGTTCTTTCACTTTTACTGATTTCAATTAAAGTATTGTGATTTATGATGTTAGTGTTTGCTGAGAGAATGCGAAATAATTAAATTAAAATCAATCCTTTATGTGAATTGCAATACATGTACAACTAGGACTTTTTAGGTATATTTTTTTTGTAATTATTTAAAAATACACAAAGACATCCTAATAAAATTTTTAAACACAGGCCTATATGTCAAGCTGTTGAACATAAGAACGAGTCATATAAGCAACCCATTCTCATGTGACAAATGTCCGTGTACAAATGTAAGGTTTGTTGTAACCGTTTACAAAAGTCCATGTTTGGTGTGGTTCCCCCCTGGATGGGTGTTGAAGGGATCAATGACTGGGATGAATTCTGGAAGAACAAGGGCAGCATTCCCACCTGACGTCTGTGTTCCAATGACCGTAGTCCTTTTATTAAGGTAGGGAAATCTATCACAAAAAAACCACCCTTTTCTGCATATAGTTGAGGGTTTTATTTCAGGTATTTTGAGGCTCCAGACCAGCAGTGTCTGCCAGATTCTAGATTGGGGCATGTTGTGTACATATAGTATCTGTGATCCTTGTTTCTGAGAGGCTAACTTCAATCTGGCTTCGATGGAGCCCCCGTGCTTGAGCTCGTCATTTAGGGCACCCTTAGTTACGTAGCAAGAAATGTGAACTAAGGGTGAATTTGGATACACAACTCAAAACTTTTCGACTCGTCAATTCAAGTCACAATTATAACACTCAAGAAATTCTAGATAAAATAAGATTTTAAATTTAAGTAACAAAGCTTACCTGAAAAGGTTCGTAGAAAAGGTCTTCAAAACCTTTGGTTAATCCGGTTGCTATTCCAAATGGATTGAAAATCAGCACGTACAGTTGTTTGATAACCTGCCCTCTGTAGTGGCTTTTCGATGACTGGAACAATTCTTTCCAGGATAGAAAACAGTAAGTTCTCTCGTAATAAGCTAACCTAAAAATAAAAAAAAATATGGAAGATCAGCTAATTCATTTGGATATCTCCAAAGCTTTTCATAGAGTCTGGCACCGGATGCTGGTCAGGAATATACCACCTTATGGGATCCATCCAACCCTTCATTTCCCTGGATTGGGGACTTTCTCAAAGGAAGAACAATTCAGGTTACCCCAAATGGTTCGCTATGTTTGGTAACTTAGCAGGGGTGCCCGGGTTCACGGGTTGAGGTTTATCTAGGTCTTGGCGGCGGATGCGTCTGCCCTCCTGAATAGATTGGTCAAGTGCGACTTTTTGTCCTCTTCAGCAGGATTCGGAAACGCAAGAAACAATTTCAGCTTTTATGCTGGGATTAGGGAGAGGATTGGAAATATCTGAAGAAAGGGCTCCAGCGAAATTATTATTCTTACCTAAGTTTTGAACAAGATAGTCGGTAATAATATAATAATATTTCTCTTGTAAAATACAACCATGAGTCAACGGATCAGCTATAGTCTTATGCAATATTATCTTGCAGAGCTCTTGGGATAGGGAACCCATTGATATTTTGTATTAGTTTTCATTTTACAGTTAAAAAAAAAAACTTTTGTTTGTATGCGTTTTTTGGCACTGCATTTTATTGCTAGCTTCATATAAAAGCTCATTAGCTCAGTAAAGTAAACGCGCCACAAAGTGAAATGTTTACTGTGTGTCAATTATTGTGTTATTATTTATTATGTAGAATTATTCAGATATCGCTATTTAAGGATATAATTGAATACCCCTGCCTTCTTTAAAATTTGTTATATTATTATTATAGTTTTAAAAAGAACCATATGAACCATGAAAATAAAATCAGAATAAAATACCACATTTAATACAAGGGTGATTGAAGTATTCGCTCGCCAAAAGAATCGAACAATAGATCTTCTTTCTAAAGAAATCAGATGACCACACTCACATAAATTACAAATACATACATATATTAAGTATTTGATAAATTACTTGGTGAACCACTAAATATTTAAGGCACTGGCCGAGCGTGCTGTGTGGAGGGTGTTTTTAAGGAAACGAAGGAGAGGAAGTTCTGGGAAGGAAAAGGGTATTAGGAGCGGATAGGAATCTGGGGTCAATATGTCCAGAAGTGTCAGATGTACGAATCCATCCCTCCCGCTGGGGTGCAAGTCGATGGGTTGAGAGAGGTCAAAAGGTCTCCCTCAACCAACATCTCTCGATCCGGCCCGCCACGCAGCCGGTGGGCATCGCAAAGACCTAGAAAAACCTCATTCCATAAACCCGGGCACCTCTGCTAACGACTTGGGGTGACCTATGGCAGAGGTGTTGGTTATCCAATAAAAGGTTTCGTAATGGCGGTACCCATACCCGCATCCCAAATTGTGAATTATTGAATGATTTGGAAAAATTATAATAAAATGATAATGATAATGGAAACCATTGTTTATTGCCTTTTTGGTTCTATTTACACTTGCATGACATCATATATCACATTCCCGTTTGATTGAAATGAAAATTTCATAATGACATTGAAACAGAGATCTGTATTTCAAATTTATTTATGTATTTTTATTGCATTTCTTTATTCTTCTTTATTCTCCGCCAGAAATCTTTACTATCTTTAAAAAATTATATTTTCTTACTTGAAGAGAATATCGTCCATATTGACCGCCTTGGCGCCCATGGCCTTCAGCAAGTTACCGGCAGCGGAAGGCATGTGCAGGATGTTCCCTAGCAGCAGGGACATGTGTATCTTCAGCGGGGAGAGGTGGAGATGGTCGAAGAAGTGCTTCTGGTCGGAGGCCGTGTACTCCGCCACCACGGCTCCCAGCGGCCTCAGGGCAGCTTCCATGTCCAGGGCAAATCTCTCCGCCTGAAACAAGGCACGGAAGCAAAAATCTATCAATTAGTATCATCAATAATTCTAACTCCGAACAAAAAATTTATCTGAAATAATGTTACTTTGTTTGAACCACTTGTATATTTGTTTGAAGCCGACCGGTTTTGGAATGACTGTTTCTTCCTCAGGGCAAACATATACTGATTTGACAATTGCAAAATTGTGGAAATAAAAAAATCCCTTAACCGCTTCTGTGCCAAGAGCGAGATTTCTCGCATCCTTGGTCGTGTCCAGCAGGCCGGCCATAGAAAAATAGCGAGTTTACTCGCTCTTTTTGAGCCTCTGTATCATACATATGTCCCGTTTTTTATTAATTTAAAATATGGAACACACAGAGACGACATTGGGATGATTTTGTTTTTTTTTTTTTTTTTGATTTTGATTTTTTTTTTTTTTTAAATGAGATGTAAAAATGATTTATTTTGATTAAAAGTTCACCTGCTTGCTCGGCCTGCTGTACATAGCTACACTTCTACCTACTGGCATTTAAAAGGTTAAAAATAATGAATCTATTATAAACAAACAAAAAATATTATCTTATAGCCCAATCATGGATATGTTCCCCCACCCACCCACTCTTAAATAATCCCTAGCTACGCCTCCACCCCTGCCACAACACTTTGTAATAATATATTGTACCCACCCACTATTTTGTAATTGTCAAATCAGTATACGTTTGCCCTGAGGAAGAAACGGTCTTTCCGAAACCGGTCGGCTTCAAACAAATATACAAGTGGTTCAAACAAAGTAACATTGTTTCATTTAAATGGATTATCACAAAGTTATAGCTACATTCAAAAGTAAAAAAAATTATCTGCTGAAAAATATAAATTCAAATGAATGTGTCGTCAAGTCGGGAAGATTGTAGAATGTTTAAATGATCTATTGGAATAATTGTAGTATTAATAAGTAAACTCACAGCAAGACTTTCAGATATTTCATCTTCAGGATGCATCCCCACAAGTGCGTGGATGAGCTGTATGTCTACTTTGACGTGGAACTCTTGGACCAGCAACTTGCAGTACTTAAACTGCTTCACACTAGTGTGTTCCATGATGTGCTGCACGATGCATAACTCCATGAATGGCTTCAATGCTGAAATATTACATCAAACTTATTACATTATTTCTAAGAACTTCAAATAAAACCTTTGTAGACAAACTACTAAAGAATATTAACTGGTTTAGACAATGAAAAAAAATTAAATAAACAACAGGATACAGGAGAGTTGATCAATATTTATAATTTAAAATATATTTTTTTTATGTTTTGGACACAACCCCTTCTCAGCATCCCCAAAGATGAAATAGGCCTTAGGGGAAATTATTTTCCTCAAGACCTCCTGCGCTTGGATATAATGTAAAAAAAATACATAATACAATTTTTATTTATTTATTTATTTAGTAAAACATTATACATTTATACCTATACATTATTTAAGAAATTTTTTGACTGCCCAACTAGGAGGATTCCTGTTTTAGGACAGTCAACAAATGTCTGTAGTTATCTTCTTCTATAATTAAATAAAATCATAAGAAAACAAAATTCAGCAAAATTTTGAAATTACGCCTAATTTATTGCCCTGATTTTGAGCCTAGTGATTTTTCACAAAAAATGGCACTATATAAATTATCCAACTACATATTAGTGGCAATTTTATTGTATATTTGAATTATACAACTACTAGTTGACCGAATGAACTTTTTACCGCCTCAGAATCAATAAATGTTGTGTTAACTTATTAGCTGAATAAATTCAGCTTTTTTATTAGTTAAAAATTACACAATGAAGCAATTATCGATGCACAACTGCCCGTGTTTTGTTTTTGTCAGTATAAAATATTGCTTTGTTTACAGATTTATATTTTTTATGATTTTCTTACTTTTCCACTTACTTACGGGAATTGTGTTTCATTTTCTTTATACGTGTGAGGGAGATTTCCATTGGAGGGTGCAGACATACGTTCACCGTTTGTCTCATTTTCGACTATTGACATTAACGGCCTTACTAAAAAACCCTGTGAAAATTTTATTCATTTGACAAATGGCCACGGATGTGAAAACATTACCAATTAAAAAAATTGTTCTTGGAAAAAAATACAAACTGTTTGCACAGCCTGGGTGGGTAGTTTATCTCTGTTTTAGTAATGATGTTTGAACGAAATTTGGAATTTTCCAAAGTATTTTGAATGTTTTATATATTTCTTATTTTTGAAGGTGTCGTAAAAACAAATACCATTTATAAAAACTAGATAAAATTTACCTTTTAGATTTGTGTATTTGAAATACACGTTAGTTTTTAAAAACTGCCATATTTTAAGATTTAAACACGGAAAAAAAAGTTAAAAAAATTTCTTACCAAAACATTTTTGATGAAAGTGTACAGAAATATTTTTTTTTTTTTTTTTTTTTTTTTATTATTTTTTATTTTCATTAATATGTTTTACATGTTGCTAAATGATAATTTTACATCTTAGGTTTTTTACTACTTTTCCATTTAAAGCATTTGCTTGTGTATGGAAAAGGAGTGTACATAAATGTGGTTATTACTTAGTACTTAAATAATTCATTTACATAAATATATGTGTGTTGTAATAGTATATAATAGTATATATTTAAAGAAAATAAAGGATATTATGGAAAACTAAGTATATATGTATACATTTAAATAAAAGAAAGAATATTTTGGAAAACTAAGGATATTTGTAGGATAATTAAGTGGCATTAGTTTTTTTCTTCAGAATATTTTTAAAATGTCTCTTGACAGAGAGCAGTAATTGGGTTTTATCATTGCTTCTGATTTCTTCTGGTAGGCGATTGAAAAAAGTTCTTCCCTGGTAAGTGTAATGGTGTTGTGCAAAAGACGTATTTAGTTTTGGGCATATAAAAACATGTTTAAGTCGCGTTCTGTTTTCGTTTAAAAATTGATATTTATCTTTTTCTTTTATAATTTGAATTAATGAATTTTTAATATATAAATCTTTAAATGTAGGTA
Organism: Limnephilus lunatus; assembly: GCA_917563855.2. Taxonomy (NCBI): domain Eukaryota; kingdom Metazoa; phylum Arthropoda; class Insecta; order Trichoptera; family Limnephilidae; genus Limnephilus; species Limnephilus lunatus. Next base: position 80,221,511 of record OU830592.1, read on the forward strand.
CTTGGAATTCATCAAATAGGCGTTCTGTTGGGTAGTCCAAGGATTTTTTTAATATAATTTTAATAATTGTTCTTTGTACAATTTCTATTGGAACAAGGTTACATTTATATGCGGATCCCCAACTAATAATAGCGTATTGTAAAGTGGATTGAACTAAGGCATAGTAGATTAAATATAGATTTTTTATTGACAAAAAATTTCTAATTCTTAAAAATATGTATATTAATTTTCTAATTTTGTTTACTACTTGACATATTTGTTCCTTCCATTTCAGATTTTTATCAATATACTCCTAGATATTTTATTTTATTTGTGGTTTTTAATATTGTACAGTTTGATTTGCAGTAGTTTTGGCTGTGAATTTTAGTATTTTCATGTATGACAATGTTAAAATTTTTGGGAGCATCGTTTAAATGTATTGCAAATGGAATTACAAATGTCTTTTCACTATTTAGTGATAGTAAATTAGTGTCGAAAAAATTCTTAAGCGTGTTAATGTCTTCTATGGCCTTTAATTCTACATTTTCCCAAGTCTTTCCACTTATTATTAATACTGTATCGTCAGCGTATGATGTAATTTGACCATGTAAAGTTTGAAAAAAAATATCGTTTACATATATAGTAAATAGGATTGGTCCAAGCACTGTACCTTGGGGGATTCCAAAGCTTGAAAGCTCTTGATCGCTATTAACATGATTGATTTTTACCACTTGTGGGCGGTTTTTTAAGTAGTTGGTGATCCATTTAATCGCGTTGCCTTTTATACCAATATTATTTAATTTTTTTTAATAGCATCTCATGAGATATGCTATCGAATGCCTTTCTGAGGTCAATAAATATACCCGCACATTTTTTACCTTTATCTACTGTTTCGTAAATGTATGAAGTTACGTTAGCAATAGCATCTTGTGTGCTGAGTGATTTTATAAAACCAAACTGGTTTTTGTGTATTATTTTATTACTATCTAGGAAATTTACCAACTGTTTTTTTACTATTTTTTCAAAGATCTTTCCTATATTAGAAATTAGACAGATTGGGCGATAATTTGTTACTTGGTGTGGATCTCCAGATTTGTAAATAGGTGAGATTATTGTGTTTTTGTAGTTCATTGGAAATATCCCTTTTGTTAAACTTAAATTTATTAAATGAGTGATAGGTTTAATTAAGTAAGATTTCATAGATTTTAACATATGTGCCGTAATAGAATCAAAACCGGGAGACGAACCTCCTTTCATATTTTCTATTATTTTTAAGATTTCACATTCTGTTGTTGTTTAAAATGTAAAAAACACAGTCCTTTTATATAACGAATTTGGAATGGATATGTCACCTCACTTTTTTCTCGTGCGTACAATAAAAAATTAATAAAATATTTTCAAAGTTTTTTTTATTGCCAAAAAATAACCTAAAAATATAACTGATATTCAAACAGATTTCTTGCACCACTAAAAAAGTTAATTTCTTTCATAAGTTTACTACCACATGTATTAGATATTAATATTAAAAAAAAAACACCACTTTTAAGAAATTCTCATAAAATAAATATGCTTAAATGTAAATTTGATTTTTTATGTACCATATAAAATACTTTTTGACATTTCCACTTTGAAAGTACAATTATTGTTATTATAACTTCATTAAAACTTACCACAAAACCACAAAAAACACGGTAAATATATCAATCATATGAATATAAGGTTAAATTAGTCATATTAATAGAAATTACAATCACATTTGTTAAATTACAAAGCACATCGCCGGAGACAAAAAATCTCTCGCTGTTTAATATGTTGGATGTCGCGCTGATTCAAGAACCCTGGACTTACAGGGAGAAGGTCAGAGGACTAAACATGAACCAAGGTCTACTCTACTACAAGGAGTCGGGGGACAGACCACGTGCCTGCATCCTCATCAGAGGGATAGCCGGCACACTGCTTCCCGAACACTGCAGCAGGGACCTGGTGGCTGTGAAGCTACAGGTCACGCTGGACGAAAGAAGCCGAGAAGTAGTAGTGGCGTCAGCGTACATGCCCTATGACTCTGCGGAACCACCACCCTCTAGGGAAATAACGAGACTCATCCAGGACTGCAGGGAGAAGGGTAGGGAACTGATACTCGGAGTAGATGCTAACTCGCACCACACTGTGTGGGGGAGTACGGACATCAACAAACGGGGACAGGACCTCCTGGAATACCTGATGACAGTGAACCTTGAGATTCTCAATAGAGGTAGGGAACCTACCTTTGTTATAAGTAGCAGACAGGAGGTGATAGACCTGACTCTAGGAACTTTGGGAGTCTCAGGATGGAGAGTTTCGGATGAACCATCCCTGTCGGATCATCGACACATAGTATTTAAACTAGAGGGAGAGACAAATAAAACGGGGACCGACACATACAGGAACCCAAAAGCAACTGACTGGACTCGGTATTCAGAGGAATTAAACATAGGAATGACAAGATTCCCAGCGAAATACGGCTGCCCTGAAGAAATTGAGGACGCAGTAGAAATACTGAGGGACTCAATGATAGGGGCATACGAAAATAGCTGCCCTCTGAAGACAAGTACCAGGGACAAAACACCGTGGTGGAGCAGAAAACTGCAGGAGCTACGGAAACTAGTAAGGCAAGCCTTCAACAGGGCCAAAAAATCTGGAAACTGGGATGCTCACAAGCAATACCAGAAAGAGTACAAGGAAGCAATCCGGATAGCCAAAACAGGCTCCTGGGAGAAGTACTGCGGGGAGGTGGAAACCATCCCGCAAGCTGCAAGAATTCAAAAAATTCTCGCTAAAGACCCAGGGGCAGCTAAAGGCCCATTTCGGAAAGCCGATGGAGGCTTCACCGATAACTGCGAGGAGGAGCTGGAGGAACTGCTGGGGAAACATTTTCCCGGCTACAAAAAGTTAGAAGCAGGTGACACCGGTCCACCACCAGCCCGAGTTATACGGGATGGTAAGGACTGGGACACTGCCGCTAAAATAGTGACTCCCTCCAAAGTTAAATGGGCAATCGAAGGGTTCGACCCTTTTAAAAGCGCAGGAGAAGATGGTATCTTTCCGGCACTTCTGCAGAGAGGTCTGGATACAATCTTACTTCCGGTGACTAAGATCCTGAGGGCGTGCTGCGCCCTCGGATACATCCCCATACCATGGAGGAAAACAAGGGTAGTGTTCATACCTAAACCTGGGAGAACTGACTACGACCAACCAGGCGCATTCCGTCCAATTAGCCTCACCTCTTTTCTTCTAAAGACAATGGAGAGGCTAATGGATAGACACATAAGAGACGGGGCACTGAGAGAAAAGCCCCTCCATGAGTTACAATTTGCGTATCAACCAGGTAAGTCGGTTGACGCGGCACTGCACAGGTTGGTATACAAACTGGAGCAGGCGCAGGCAACCGGGGAACTAGCAGTAGGACTCTTCCTGGACATAGAGGGAGCATTTAATTGCACCTCTATTAAATCCATCGATGAAGCGGCAGAAAGACATGGACTCGATAAAACCACCAGAAGGTGGCTGAAGAACATGCTTTCAGGTCGGATTCTTACGATGGAAAGGGGTGAGGTGAACCTCAGAGTATTGGTGACGCGAGGGTGTCCACAGGGAGGGGTCTTGTCACCCTTGCTGTGGAGCCTGGTGGTGGACAACCTCATCAGGAAACTCAACAACAGGGGCCTGTATACTCAAGGGTATGCGGATGACATCGCAACCATAATAAGGTGTTGGGACGCAGACACATCCAGAGGCCTCATACAATCAACACTGGCAACAGTGGAAGAATGGTGTGAAGAAACAGGGCTGTCGGTCAATCCAGACAAGACAGAACTAGTAATCTTTACACGTAAAAGGAAACTAGAGGGATGGAGCAATCCAACCTTCTACGGAAAGGAGGTAGAACCCTCTGACACGGTTAAGTACCTCGGGGTCATTATAGATGCCAAACTGAGCTGGAAAAACCAGGTGGAAACTGTGGGCAGAAAAGCCTGTGCTCTCATGTGGGCAACTAGGCGAATCTGCGGCAGAACGTGGGGACTCAAACCCAAAATGATGCAATGGCTGTACACAGCCGTTGTAAAACCAAGAATCATGCATGCAGCCTTGGTCTGGTGGAGGAGAACAACACTGAAAACAGTGATGGCCACACTCAACCACATACAGGGACTTGCATGCAGAGGAATCACAGGAGCTATGCGAACCACTCCAATACTAGCCATGGGAGTGCTGCTGAACCTACCCCCACTAAACTTAGAAATAGAGGGGGCGGCGATGGCGGCAGCCTACAGGTTAAAATGCAAAGGTCATTGGAGAGGTGAGTTGCCCAAAAACAGTCATACGGAGATCGGAACAAGACTGAGGGCAATTAGCCCGACAGCTGGAATGAAGCAGGACGGCAAACAAGCTGAATACTTCTTCAGACAGCAGTTTGATGTGATGTACCCCACCCGGGAAGAGTGGGACATGGTCCCAGGTCCAACCTCCAGACAGGAACTAATCTGGTTCACAGATGGGTCCAAGATGGAGGAAGGAACGGGGGCCGGGGTATGTCTACAGGGATCCAAGAGGGAACTCAGTATACCTCTAGGAACTCACTGCACTGTGTTTCAGGCTGAGATGAAAGCCATCATGGTCTGCGCACAGGAGAATATACGTATCGGGTACAGGAATAAGAACATAACTATTTGTTCTGATAGCCAGGCAGCCCTAATGGCACTGGAAAGTAACCGATGCGACTCCAGACTGGTGATGGAATGCAGGACTGTTCTTACAGAACTCGCTACCATTAATAAAATAACACTGATATGGGTACCAGGACATAAGGGTATTGAGGGCAACGAGCGGGCTGACGAACTAGCAAGGAAAGGGGCGAAAGCACCACTTGCGGGATCCGAGCCGGCTGTAGGAGTAGCAGCTTGCCACACGAAATTACATATTGAGAGGTGGGTCAAATCCCAGCACTGGAAGGAATGGGAGAGGGCACCCGGAATGAGGCAATCCAAAGTACTCATAAACGGACCGGACCCCAGACGGACCAGGAAACTACTCGATATGGATAGAAACTCGCTGAGGGAACTGGTAGGACTACTAACGGGACACTGCCATCTCAGGAGACACATGCAGCTATTGGGAGTGGAAAGCACCAATAGATGTAGAAAATGTGAAGAGGATGAAGAGACTCCAATTCACTTGTGGTGCCAATGTCCTGCCCTGGTGGGAACTAGGCTCAGATACCTGGGGAGACACATCGTGGAACCAGAAGACTTAGCCACATATCCAATGACAACTCTGGTGAACTTCATTAAAGGGACTGGGTTATTGTTAAAGGATTGAGGTAAAATGGGAGATAGTACAATGGGCCTATGGCCTAAGTACTCACGGGAACTAACTGTAAACCGTCTCCGTAAGTTAAAAAAAAAAAAAAAAAATATATGTTTTCAATGCGAAGGACGAATGCGCTGGCGTCGCCACCTAGCGGCTATGAATGAAAACAAACAATTTAATGTGTACAGTATGAAAAATTGCGTGGTTGCCAGATTTACAACGCGTTTAAAGTGATATTTAAAACGTATTTTAAGACCAACGTTATTAGTAATATTTCGTGTTTTAGTGAAAATTTGTTTTATTGATGTTGCTGCAAAAACACAGGTTATCGGTCGTGCTGTGGTTTTTTTTTAGTAAGGCTGTTAGTGTGTAAGAAAAAGGGGCAGCATTATGTGTTTAAATTTGTGAACAATTGTTTTTATTGTGAACAAAAGCAAAACAATCATTGACATTTGACGTTTTTGAATTTTTGGAATTCAATCACTATTCAATATTATATTCATCACAATATTGCTGCGGCTCTTTGTAACGCTAGTGTATTGAGTACACGTTGTTCGTCAAAGGAGTAATGTAAACATATGTAAAAGGTATATAATTATTAATACACGTTCGTCAAAGTAATTCTTAATAAATAAATGAAGGTACAATACTAAAATGAAAGAATTGAGACAAAAAAATACAATTATTATTCAAAAACCAGAACATGAAACTCTAGTACAGGGGTTCCCAAACTTATAAGTATCACGCCCCCCTACTGCTTAAAATGAATATGCCCACGTCTCCCCTCGGCCCAGGGCCCAGCAAATAACAGCAAGTGGGCTCGCCAAGCAATTGTAAAACAAAATAAGGGTAGGTAATAAAGTCCAAAAATACATTTTTAGATGTTTTATTATAAAAATATTTCTTTTACACACTTGTTATAAGAAAAGTCAATGGGACGGATGAGCTTGCATATTTTTGACAAGATTTGGAATGAAGAGCGGAGTGGTGACCGCCGCCTACGCCCGCACCCGCGCCCCCCTCCACATATCTTCGCGCCCCCCACTTTGAAAATCAATGCTCTAGTACATATAAATAAAATAATATTTTAATACTCAGGGTCTCGTTTATCCTACGAGAGAAACTAAATAGTTAGATACTGTAAATTGTTTGATAGCTCGTCGCGTTTTTAAAATAAAACAAAATCTTTAATTAAATGAAGATTGCTATGTGAAAGTTACTATTTTACGGGCGCCAGTTCAATAGAACGTAAATACTAAATGGTAAATCGATAATAATAAATAAACTCAAAACTAACGAAGCTTAATAGCTCACAGGGCAATGATGATTCCACCGTAGTGTGTGTGACCTCTCTCGTTGAAACAGACAACCAGACCCTCTGGCTTCCCATTTGGAACTCGTTTAAAAAATAAGCTTGTCCGTAGTATTTTTATCAAGAGAAGAATCCAGTATTCCATTTATTCTAGTTGAATTAAAATCAATTTGAAATGATCTGTTGTCACCAACTTAATTAGGTACTGGGTGCTTACTTCGCATTGTAATTTCAAACTGTTATATCTTTCAAAATATGAGAGTTCGTTACGTACAAAATGTATTAGGAAAAGAATTTTCTTCATAATTTTTTTTTTCGTAAACTTTTCCGATATTTTAATAGCTATTCTGCTATTCGGGGCAGAGACAAATCCAACAAATAAAAGATCATAAAAATCGGTCCAGCCGTTCTTGAGTTATAAATGGTGTAACGGCTTTGTTTTACATATTAAGATTGTTATTATTGTTAATGGGACAATTTTTATAGCACCGTTTAGTAAAGAATATCACCTCGGAGGTACTTGATAATTCTAAAATGAATTATTTTATAAAATGAAACAACGGAATTTCCAAAAAAGTTAAATATCTTTTTTTACTTCTCCCACCATGTATCTGAAAAACCTTAGCTGTTAAAATATATATAAAATGATAAATAGAAAAATGTATCGTCGAAACAATCCAAACAAGTTCACTTTGTAATGGTATTCATCTACATCATAGGTTCTCAACGTGGGCGATAACGCCCCCTTGGGGGCGTTTGAGACCTTCAGGGGGGCGGTAGAAGATCCAGAGACAATTGGGGGGCGTTGAGATGGCACAGGGGGGCGTTGGCAAGTAAAAAAATATCGTCTAAAAAAGACAAACAAAACACGCTAATCACATAGATACTAATAAAGCTAACTAAACTTTAATGGATAATTTTTTTTTGTGTGTATTTTAATCATTTTTATCACGTTTGCGAAAATTCATTCGAGAGTTCGGGAAGTGAATGAAAATTGAACTGATAGATTCCGTTACATTCAGTTGTACATTAAATTTAATGATGAAAATTTTAATTTGTTGATCAGAATATTTTTAAAAAAAAATTTAAATCTTCCGATTTCACGTGAAATATCTCATACATACATAAATACAGGCGAAGTTAATAAAAGCCTGTTAATAAATAAAAAGTTTGTAGCTATTAAATTATAACGTTTTTTGTTAAATAACCGGATTTTCGCAATCCTCCAAGAATTGACAGTATTATCTGTGTATTGATCTAACTTGCCCAGTGTCGTCAATGCATTCGGGAGTCAACGAGTGAGCTTACATACGTCGACAAGACAGCCCCTTAGCCCCCGATCCATTCTGTTCCTGCGTCGCCTTTGTCTCCGTGACAAGACCGCGTTTTATTTCTGCGCCGTGTAGCGTATTTACAAAACCTAAACCGGTTCAGTCACGGCGGCGACTGAAATGGGATAGGTTTTGTTGTGCAAAATCATCAACAAACCTAATACCATTTCAGTCGCCAACGCGCTTCGTTGCTCTATCTATCTGTTTCAGAGACTATGGGGACCGTAATTATAGAGTGTCTTCTGTTGGTGTTGGTGCTGGTGCATTTTCATGGTTATATATTTATTTCGTAAATTTATAAAAACGTGTTCAATTCATAGCTTGCATTATATTCTCAAAAGGTATGAAACTCATGGGTGAACTCAAACTATGTTGGATCATAAGTGCAGTTGTAGTACATTTTGACACATGATTAAAACTAGCAATAGATATTTTGTCATTACTGCATACTCCTTGCTTCAATGACATTCCTACATCGTTAAATTTACATACAAGTCCAAACCTACCAGTTCAGCCATCCCAACAGACTATAATACCGTCAGATAGTTTAACCGCAGGGGTAGGCAGAGATGGTGGATCGCCAAATAACTCGGTCACACTGCTTGCTTTAACCACATTTATACATCGTCTTGTTTACTAGTGTTTATTATATACCCACCATTTCAGTTATGGTAGCTAATAACATCAGGCCGCTTCTCTAATAACATCAGGCTGCTTCCCGCAGAGGGAGGCAGAGAGGATAGACCGCCAAACAACTCGGTTCCATTACTTGCTTAATCACATTTATTCGTATGAGAATAGACACATCTTACTAATATTTTAGGTATTGGTATTTAATAGTTGTTTGGCGGTCATCCTATCTCCTACCCATGTGGTAAAACTATCTGATGGTATTGTAGTTTTTGAGATGTAGGTACTAGTAGGAATGGACTTGTATGCATGAATTTTATTGTAGAAAACAGTGTAACTGAAGCAGAGAGAGCAACGAAACGAAGCAAACGAAACAGTTTGTTTAGGGTTTGTTGATGATTTTGCACAACAAACCCTATCCCATTTCAGCTGCCGCGGCCGCCGCGACTGAACCGGTATAGGTTTTGTAAATACGCGACCGGGTGCTGAAAGCGAGTCACTGCGTGTTTATTTTATTCCTGTCGAAGCGTGTTATATGTCTTCAACATATATAAAGGCACTGATTTATCATTTTATGTTTATTAACATTAACGCGCGCCATTTAACAGGATTTTAAGAGTTAATCTTTTACTCACGTATCTCTAAATGTCGGAAGTAAAAAAGAAGATACGGCAATATGGTGTGGATTATATTAAATACGGATTTATCGAAAATCCTACAAATCCATCATCGCCAATGTGCCTTATTTGTCGAAAAACATTTTCAAATGTAGCGATGAAGCCTTCTAGGCTTCAAGATCATTTTAATAAAATCGACCCGGATAAGAAAGACAAAGATGTGACCTATTTTCAAGACATAAAAAAAGTACGAAATTCAGCCAACCATATCAAAACAATTTTCGACAGCTTCTAAGCAAAACGATGATGGACTTCGAGCTTCGTACAATATCTCATTGTTGATTGCTAAAACAGGCAAACCACATACTTTTGGGGAAGATTTAATTTTACCAGCAGTAAAAGAAGTAATAACCACTGTGCTCCATAAACCAGCTGCAGATATTATCCGAAAAATTCCTTTGAGCAATAGTTCTGTGCAAAGACGAATTGATGAAATGGCTGAAAACATTGAAGAATCATTGTGCAATCATCTGCAGTCTTATCGATTTTCAATTCAGCTGGATGAGTCCACTTTACCAACCAATGAAGCATTGTTATTGTCATACGTGAGATTCATCAAAGATGAGAAAATATGTCAAGAATTATTGTTTGTTACAAATTTGGAAACAGATAGAAAAGGAGAAACCATATTTAATACACTGGAAAAGTTTTGTGGAAGAGAAAATTCCTTTTAAATAATATTTTGTCAGCTGCTACGGATGGTGCCCCAGCTATGACAGGGCGTCACAAAGGCTTCATAGCGTGCTTAAAAAATAAAGTTCCTGACTTGCTTGCTGTGCATTGCGTAATTAATTCATCGCCAGCATTTGGTTGCGAAAAATCTGAGTGAACGCCTCCATACATCATAGCAATATGTTATCAGAGCAGTAAAATCAGAAGTAACTCATTGAATGACAGATTATTTGGACAGCTTTGCATTGCCAATGATGAAGATTTCAACCGATCGCTGCTTCACACAGAGGTGCGCTGGCTGTCAAAAGGTTCATGTTTGACTCGATTTTACAATCTGTTTGAGATTTTTAATAGCATTCCCATCGTCCTATTTAGCTGAACGTGGATTCAGTGCTGTATATAGCAACGTTGGTAACCAAAAAGAGAAATAGGCTCCATATTACTGAACGCGGCGACTTACGTTTGTTTTTGAGTAAAATCGAGCCTAATATAAACAAACTTCTTAAAACGCATCAAATTCAACCGTCTCATTAAATAAGTTAAAAATTAATACCTTTTCTGTGTTAATAAAAATACTTCTCTATATAATTAAGTACGCGTTTTAATTAACAATCTTCTTCTCAGAAATACGATAGGAGCCATAACCCATCGCCCCCCCCCCCCCCCCCCCCAAGATGGTATGTAAAAGCAGTTGGGGGGCGCCAGAAAAAAAAATATTGTCAAAGGGGGCGGTGGGCAAAAAAAGGTTGAGAATCTATGATCTACATCATAGATTCTCAACCTCATTTTGCCCACCACCCACTTTGAGAATATATTTTTTTTTAGCGCCCCTCAATTTGTTTTTACTTGTTGGGGGGAGGGGCTGGGCTCAAATCTCACGGATTATACCTTTGTTATTATTATATATATTATACCTATGTTATTTAATATACCTACTTGTTCAGCAAGTTAAAAAAGCAAAAAGGGGGGGGGGAGCAAGTTAAAAAAGCAATTGTTTTGTATTTTAAGCACCGGATTGCTATCTTATTCCTTCTTGTATTCATGATATAGTATCGATTCTCAATAATAATAATTCACATTAGTACGTAATTAGCATTTTTTTTGTCTTTATTACAACATATTTTTATACCTGCCCACGCCCCTTACCGTGCCATCTCAACACCCCAAATTTTTTCTGGGTCTTCTACCGCCCCCCTGAAAGTCTGAAACGACCACAGGGGGGCGTTATCGCCCACGTTGAGAACCTATGATCTACATAGTTCACTACATAGGTCCAAATTAAAAACCTACCTTTTTGGGCTCTCATACCCTTAAATAAAAATACCTATCTGAGAGTATCATCGATTTTAAAATCAGAAATTCTTCAGGCGTTAAAAGTCTTCAGAAGATAGAAAAGCATGCGAACCAGACGATATTTCAGTTGAGGTGTTGAAGCTTTAATAATGAAAATGTTGACTACCTGTTGAGGTTATTTAACTCTATATATGACACAGGGAATCCGAATATATCCCAAGATTGGATAAAATCCACCTTCGTGACATTGCCTAAAAAACAATACCCCAAGAAGTGCAGTGACTATCAATTAATAAGCCTGATAAGTCATGTCCTTAAATTATTCCTTAAAATAATACATGCCAGGATACGCAATAAGTGCGAGCAGAACTTGAATGACACTCAGTTTAGCTTCAGAAACGCATTTAGAATGCGTGAAGCATTATTGTCTGTCGAAGTACTATTGCAAAAGTGTTGTGACCAAAGAAAGGAAGTCTTTGCCTGTTTTATTGACTTTGAAAAGGCATTTGACAGGGTAAAACATGCTGACCTAATGAAAATGCTTGCGGATTGTAACTGACACCAAAGACCAGAATTTCATTAAAAACCTGTATTGGTTCCAAACTGCAGAAATAAGACATGGGAATGAGAGATCTAATGCAATCGCCATTCTGCGTGGATGCCACTATTATTTAATCTCTATTCCAACTATGTCTTTAAAAGAGCCCTAAGTAATACCGAGAAGGGTCTTAAGAACAACGGAGTTGTCATTAATAACATAAGATATGCAGATGATACTGTATTACTAGCTGACAGTATCAGTGACCTCCAAGACCTATTAAATCTTGTTAATAATGATTGTGAGCAACTGGGCCTAACAATCAACGTCAATAAAACTAAATGGATGACATTTTGACTAGATCACTCTGGATTAATGATACAGTTAAATGGTTGTAATGTCGAAAAGGTAGAGAGATTTAGATACCTCGGCAGTATTCTCACGGAGACTCTTGACCCAGATATAGAGATTAGGTGCAGAATTGAAGCAGCAAGAACTGCGTTCAGTAAAATCAAATCCCTCTTCTGCAATGACAATATCAGCTTAAAACTAAGGCAGAGAATGCTAAAATGCTATGTGTGGTCGGTCTTGCTGTATGGATGTGAAACATGGATCTTGAAAATAAATACCATGAACAGGTTAGAAGCCTTTGAAATGTGGCTTCACCGGAGAATGCTCAAGGTCCCATGGACCGACATGATCACCAACACAGAAATTCTCAGGCGGGCTAGAGCAGATAGGGAACTGCTTACATTAATAAAAATCAAGAAAATTTCATAACTGGGTCATATACTTCGAGGGGAGAAGTATCACTATCACTAGAAAGGCAAGATAGAAGGTCGTTGAGGACCTGGTAGGAGACAAATGTCTTGGCTGCGAAATATACAAGAGTGGATCGGCATTAGAAGTGTGGAGGAGCTATTCCGGGCAGCGCAAGACAGAGAGACATTTTCAAGAGTAATCGCAAACGTCGGAGGGACCTGATAAGGCACACAAAGAAGAAGAAGAGAGTATCATAAAAATTTGCTTTTGTTTTCAAAATACTCTCATTACAGAACATATTATATATTATAGTTCCCAATTATGTCCTCTGTGTGTGAACTGAGCCTTAATTTCTCTAAATTTTTTTTTTTTTTTTTTTCTTTAAAAAGAAAGACAAACATTCCCGGGTTACGAATAACCCAACAATGTTTGAAAATCTCCTACTACCACCACAGAAAGCCGAAAATGTTGCTTGTGTTGTGATGGAGGACTTAGCCAGCCGAGGAATCGAACACGTGACGCTCGGGTGGGACCCAAGCGCTATGCCCACTCAACCACTGACCGGTCTAAATAAACAATAACAGTGTTAATCTTCCTTCCAGGTAAGTATGGTCCTGTATATATTTTCTGGCTGTACAGTACATTTTTACAGCAGCATCGCGTCATTGGTCAAATCATTGCACATATAGTTTCGTATCAGTGATCGATGAACCGGTGGATGCAATTTTTAGCCATAAGTTGTTGTAGTGGTTTGTCTAGTTTATAGTTAGAAGTAAGATTGTATAAACGTATTATAAATTTGTACAGTGCCCTTGAGGCGATTTTTTACAAAAACGGCGCTATACAAGTCATCCAAATATTATTATTATTATAGTTGTAGTTTTTAATACCTTGCTGGGAGGTGTTACGCCTCGGGGGCGGTACAGGCGCCAGCACCACAGGGAAGGTGGCCGCGGGCAGCTGTTGGTCAGCCTGCAGGCGGTGGAGGCGTACATTCAGGTGGGAGCGATAGCGTCCCCGCCCATACTGAGCCCATAGCCCGGGCTGCAGAGAACGCCGGATGGGGACCTGCTGTGGGCGGAATATCCGCCACGACGCAAAATCAACCTGCCAAAGAGAGAAAATGTTTCTTCTTTAACTTTGAAAGAATAATGCTTTCTTATTAATCTATTTAATATCATCATCACCACAGCGATACCCAGGTTGGATTTGGTCTGCTCCAAAAATGCTCTCCACTTGCTGTGGTCTGATCCGATTATTCCCTTCGAATCCCAAAAAAGTGATGGCCATGACTTTTCCGGCCGATGAGACAATATTTGTTGCCGTTCCATACAAGCCTACGGCCCCTGCTACTTTGAGCACTTTAGTTCGGTGATCAGCGAGAATCATGTCATGGATTTCTGATACCTCGAATGATTTCCTCGATATCCACGTCTCTCGGGCGGCCTAGCCACTCCTCATCAAAAACAGATGTAGGACCATGTTTAAATTCGTTGAACCAATATCTCAAGGTTGTCTTAGATGGTGAAGGGTCCCCACAGACAGCATCCAACCACACTTTTATTTCTTCTCATGTTTTTCCATACAAATTAAAAAGCGAATTACGGATCGATATTTCTCTTTTTCCATTTTATCGAAAAACAAAAACATATTTGATACAACTGGCTGCCAAATAAAAATTAACCTATGAATTGGTTTGAAATATGTCCAGAAGTATGGCGTCATTTGAAAGATGGCCAGTACACAACGGTTAAGGGAGTATTCTAGTCTAGAAAAAAAAAATCATATTTCGATATTCAAGAATATCTCCTTAACCTTTTAAAGACTATGTCGTTAGAGAATTTGCTATACCCGTGGACTGGAATTTCAAATTCTCACACATATGCGACATGTATAGATGACACTAGTCATTTAGGCACGCGATCGGTTGGCATATATACATGACGCCCGTCTAAAAAAGATTTTTCCAAATACGAATTATTTTAAAAGTTATAGCCATTTTAGTGTCATGGCAATTCAACGGGTTTGGACAGATCTAACTAGAATCTAAAAAGAACAAAACTCTAAACGCATTTTTTCTCGAAACTACTTTTTTCAAAATGTTGGTCACAAAATCTCAAGTTCTAATTGATCGATTTTCTTGAAATTTGATATGAATTTTCTTTATATATTCCTCTATGGTAGGGACCAACAAAAAATCAAAAAATTGTAATTTATACTATTTTAAAAAATTCAGAAACATATATTTTTTTTGTACTGATAAAGAATCTACCTTTATTTTTAAAATTTTTCAGATGACCAGAAGGATGGAAATCGTGAAAAGATTTTTTACTTCAACAGAATCTTCGTGAAATATATATACATTTTTGGATTTTTTTTTTGTTAATTCTTAAAATATTAATAAATAAGTTATAAAAAAATGTATAGAAATATTTAAAAAAAATTTCGACTTTCAAAAAACACCCTAAATTCGGGCTTCTAGAATTGAATACCCCCTTGAGTCAACTTCCTTCTGAAGCCTGTCTTTGAACATGGGAACTCATTGATCCACCTTCGTATCAATTAAGGTCTGTTGAAAAACCGCCCAAGGATTTCAGTGTAGTAGTTTATGAGTCTTACCCGCAGTTGATGAGAAAAGCTTATAAGGAAGTAGTATATTAAAGTGATTATTTACCTCTGTTTTATTATCGCTGAGCAACATGGCCCCGGACAGCATCTTCCCGGCTGCCTCGCAGTCGGCCAGGAATCTCTGATAGGCTTCCTCCACCATGGTACTCTCTGAGAGGCTGAGGGCCTTGTAGCGCCTATCTGTCAGGTTGCTCACTTCCCAAATCACACCAGAACTATAACACACATTTAACATTAAAATAGCCACCAAATGGCTATGATAATAAAAGTAATTGGAAGGGATCTGAAAAAGTCATTTCTTTTGGCATAATTTCGATTATTTTTTGGCAAAATTTGCATTATTTTTTGAGAGATTCAAGATACTTGCCATTAAAAAAACAAAAATTATAAAAAAAAAGAATGACAGTAGAAATAAGTTACAGTGCTTCACATATAATTTGGCAAAAAGCGAAGGCACTGTCGTCTATGACATAAAGATAGTAGGTGTGGTTGCTTGATTAAAATATAAAGGTGTAGTATGTTTGCGCCACTGCCAACTTATACGTGTAGCACTGTAGCTGCATCCAAATTAATGGCTATTCAAGATTGTCAAAACCATAGAACAAGAAATACTTAGAACATATTATAACTTAACTTTTTTTAAGTATCAGAATATCGCGTGAAAAATAGGAAAAATGCTCTTTTCACAGTATTCGCTTCAAAATGGGAAATTTAGAGATTTTCAAAATAATGATGTAATTCATGTTATGGCAAATGTGAATTTTTCATGTCTCTAGTAGTTGGAGATTTAAATATCTTCCTAGAAAATCCTTTTAAAATACATCTATTTGAAATTCTATTAATGAAAGAAAATCTTCGAAGTGGAAATTAACCCACTTCCAGACATCCGATAGAGCTGAAACTCAGATTTGTTGTCGATGACAATGCAATTACAGTAAAAAAATTGTTACGGATTGATTTTTTAACAGAATTCTTTTCCCACCTCCTTCCCTGTTTCCTTCAGTCTCACAACATTTTCCAATTTGTGGATGCTATTATTATTGTATGTATAGTCGCTCTTGTTCTACACCAATTGCGACTCTTGTGCAGTAATCACAAAATATGTTTTTTAAATACCTATAGTCGCTCTTGTTCTATATCAATTGCGACTTTTGTGCATTAATCACAAAATATATGTTTTTTACATACCTTGCAATACTAATGTACATGACCTCCTGGCGCAAAGCAGTGTTGACCAGGGAGAGTCCTATCCCTTGTATGGTCAGGATGACCATCTTCTGAATGGCATCCCCCACTCGGGTGGAGTCCATTGTCACAGGACTTAACAGCAACACTCGCTGCATGCCGTCCAGAAAGGATGACCAGTAGAACAGATCACCATCGCCCAGCCTGAAAATAATGTTAATCTACGTAAGTAGAACTTCAGTACTACTATTCGGGCACTGCATGAAACCTAATGGTGCTGAAATACTGAAATGAATGTATTACCGAAATAGGCATTTTACTCAAATCATCAGAGTGCAGAAATTGTGGGATTACTGAAAATAGTGGATTACTGAAATACTGGATTACTGAAATACTGGATTACTGAAATACTGGATTACTGAAAATACAGGATTACGGAAAATACCAGATGACTGAAAATACCAGATTATTGAAAATACAGGATTACTGAAAATACCGGATTACTGAAAATACCGAATTATTGAAAATACCGAATTACTGAATGTATCGGACGTAATTTTGACTATTAAAATTAATGTACAATAAATGAATTCGCGGGGTCAAGCGGTCCCTATACGACAAAAAACAAAGCTTGACCCCCCCCCATATCCCCCCATCACGTACATACCTACACACTACTTTATTTAAATTGATTTTTTCCTTTGCACAAATTCGATCTGTGCGAGGCCGTTCCTATACAAACCTTCGCACGGGTCCAATTTGTGCAAATCTCTATTATTTACACTTGCACAAATTCAAATTTGTGCAACCTATGTATCTGTATCTTTCTTATTTACAAACAGTTTTGCACAGATATAAAATCTGTGCAAACACTGTCTCCCATGTTCCCAAAATGTGCAAACTCACAATATTTGAAAATAAATATCATGGGAGCGTAGCGTGTCAGGGAGATGTTGCGAGATGACAAAAGGATGACCGCCGTCGCGTTCATTCTCTTTGCCCGGCCGATTCCAGGATCTCAGTTCCTGGAATTACGGGGAGACAAAGGGCAGGACCCGCTTTCTCCCCTTTAAATAGAGCCAAAATAGCTTTGGGCCGGTAGAATCCCAGCAGCTGTCATCTCGCACACATCTTCGCCTGCCCTGCGCTCTCCGATCGAACTGCAAATTGGACTTTCTCTTCTCGCCCTGGCCGACTTGTTCACCCTTGAAGATTTTGAACATATTTACAATTGCTCGAAAGCCCCTTTTTAAAGGTGCAGGTTACCCCTCTACTTCCCTCTACCTCCCTACCTCCCCTTGCCTTGGTCATACAATTGCTCGAACGCCTTTCTCAAGGCGAAGGTTTCACCTCTACTCCCCTCTACCTCCCTTGTTCCCCTCACCTTTGATCCATTTATACCTTTCCCTACATTTTCTCCCATTTTACCCTCGCATTCTCCCCACTTATCCCTTCCTCCCTAGGCGTCGAAACGGCCAGCTGGTCCCCCTTCCCATTACATCGTTTGTGCGGCGAGCGATTACAGTGCCCGTCCCGTACACTGAAAATCCAGATTACTGAATATAGCGGATGAATATCCTCTATTCAATTAACCTTTGAAGGTTCAAATATATTCTAATTCATTCTAAAAAAGGACGTGCCCGGCTTTCAAGTGTGAAAGCTACCTACCCACTTTGTGGGCGCCTAGCGCTCAAGTGGTTATGATGAATATGTGCTGCTTGGAGTGCGCTGTTTGACCGACCGTCAAATTTGATATTGCCACAAATCAACGATTACTGCCATTATGTAGTTAAGCTAGAGACACCCGAGGAAGTTACGGCACCATCAAGCGAATCAAATACTTGAGTTGGGTTATGTTAAGAGTCAGAATAGTAGTAGAGTATGTATAAGAAGATATATGAATGTGAATGAAGCAAGGAGTTTGTGCTGAAACAGATTTGTATGGCGGTCAGTCCTTTCAGCCTACCCCTGCAGGAAAACGGCATGATGGTTAGTTAGTTATAATACCTTATATAGACATGTAATATGTTTTCCTACTAACTTTTGAATTTATAAAATCAATTAAATTATTGTAATGGTTGAGGCAGCCAAACAATCATTTTCTATTGTATACAAAAATAATCTCTTAACACATATCTTCCGAATTGAATGTTTCCTTACACTTAAATTCGAAGTTTATTTAAAAATTCTGGACCCGACTCGGGTAGTGCAGGATTATTGGAGGAGCTGACCCACTTAAAGTGCTAGAGTAATAAGAATATACCTTATTTTTTCATTAACATGGATGCTATGTGGAGGGTCTTTTTAGGGAAAGGAAGGAGAGGAAGTTCCGGAAGGAAAAAAGGTATGATATATATTCCTCCCACTGTGGTACAAGGCGATCGAGATCAGATCGAGAGAGTCCGGCTGGAGAGGTCAAAAGGTCTCCCTCAACCGGTCCCCATCTGGCCCACCACCCAGTGGACAAATGTATCTGCCGCCAAGACCTAGACCAACCTCACACCCCATGAACCCGGGCACCCCTGCTAAGTCACCATACGATACGCAGCAAACCACTTGAGGTGACATATGGCAGGTGTTTTGGTAATCCAATGAATGGTTACCAGGGCGGCGGTACCCACACCCACCTCCCAAATTGTAGCATAATATCCGTATTGTGGATACTAATGTAACCCGTTGTGAACAGATGTCTCAACAATTGTCTTGCTAGCACATATCAATGAAAAAGTGACACATAAAGGGGTACCTAGCAATGAAACATCACGCGTTTAAAAAGTTAAAGGTAAAAAACATTTTATTATAGTCAATATTTTCACTTCTTGATCGCCTACGGTAAATTCTATTTTCGTAATAACTTACTAGTTTTTGTAAATAATACCGTCTACCAGATAATGTTTTTATATATAATAAAATTAGTATATAATCTAGCATAAGTAGTTTCTCCAGAATAGCTAGTTACATATATTCAGAGAAATGATTTTTTGATGGCATCCCTAAGGATATTCTGGCAAACACGAGTGTGATGATCTCCGAATCTACTCAAGAGTACCAATGTAAAAATTTTTAGTAAATTCTGAAAACCTTTAAAAACTCACATAAATTCACCACTGCCATCCTTTCGCAAGTCAGTCTCGACTATTATATCTGTTGATCCAGCCACTATGAGCATCCTATTCGCAACAGGGTTTTCCCAAGTGAACATAGCACTGTGCTTTCCTTTAACAAGTCTGAAAAACAACAAAAAGTCACACACATTGATTAGTAACCGAAGTGCGTAATTATATATTGTTAAAATAAAATTAGAAGAATATTTGAAAATCGATGTTGTAAAACACAATTATTTAGATCAGTGGTTCCCAACCGGTGGGTCTGTGGACCACAGGTGGTCCGCGAGATTTAAAATGTGGTCAGCAAAACATTAGTTCAATTTACTACAAAACCGAATCGAAAGGTATCCAAAATCTGATTTGTAACCCTTTTGGTATTAGTGTAGCTGAGCACAGTGTTGGGAGAGGTAGCGGAAGAAGTCCAACAAGAGCTCATTCTTGTATATTGTAGTCCATGTGAGAACAAATAAATATCATGGTGGTCCCTGGTCAAAAAAAGGTTGGGAATCACTGATTTAGATTAACTGCATGTATTTCGATTCTTTACTTTAATGTTAACTCTACTGGAGGCCTATTCTGCCTTTATAAGCAAAAAGGCAGCTTGAAATTCCCCCCCCCCCCCCCCAATACAAATACAAATAGCAAATTAAAAAATTATATATTAAATAATAAGGATAAATGTGATTTTTTGAACAAATCTGGGGTTTATAAATCAATTTGTAATGATTGTAACTTTTTTTATATTGGAAAAACTTCTTGAAATTTTAACATTAGAGTTAAGGAACATACAAGATGTTTAAATAATAATTATTATTCTGAATTTGCCAACCAAGTCATTCTTTTGATATTAATACAGGTCTTAAAATTTTACACACTAACACTACGGGCATACAATTGGATAATTTAGAAATTTTAGAAATAGTAATTAAAATATTATAAATAACCAAACATTTTTTAAAAACAGCCATCTTTTAAATTTATTTTCTTATTAATACTTACAATAATTATTTATTTTTTGATTTAGACTAATTATTTTAATTATTTGTTCAAAAGTTTTTTATTATCTAAATGCAAATTTTATTTTTCTTAAAATAATTTTTATATTTAATTTTGTATAACTATTTTTATGATTTTTAAGCAATTAATCACCTCTACTTTTTAATATTTCGTCTATGTTATAGTTTATTCTAATTTGTCTATGCTTGTTAGTCATTTATTTTTCTTTATATTAACATATCCTGATGAAGATAACATTGTTATTGAAACATGTCAATATTGTTTATAAAAAAGTGGTTTATACAAAGTGATCTGTTATTAATTAAATAATAAATAATGCCACAAAGTAATTTTGCGAAGTTTGAAGAAGTATTTTATTTTAGTTTATTAGAGGAACAAACAGCTATTTTTATTTATTAGGGAAACAAACAGTTATACATATTTTATTAAAATAATCACATGTTACATTGTTGCATGATCCAACAAAGTTTCCGTATAAAATTCATATTATATACAGAAAAACATAGATGAATAAAGAAAATATAAACCAGAGTTAGTAGATAAGGAAATTCTTTTTAAAAAGAAAAATAAATAAAATAAAAACACACACACACACTAAAGTAGGTATATAGGATAGATAATGTCAATTCAAATTATGTATGTATATAAAAATAATACAATTTCACATCATAGGATAATGTTATAAATAATAAGATTAGATAAAATAAGAAAAAAAACTTAATGATAAAATAACATATGGCAGGGGTAGAAGGTAGGTAAAAGACAATTTTTTTCCTATATATATTTAATAAATTGACTTAAGGATAAATGGAAATTATGACGTATTGGGTCACTTTTATTGGGTCACTTTTATTGGGTCACTTTTATTGGGTCACTTTTATTGGGTCACTTTTATTGGGTCACTTTTATTGGGTCACTTTTATTGGCTTATCTCTTCAGTGGGTGCAGATTTGGGGGCATGCAGGGACAGAGACCTCGGATTGGCTCAGAGGCCTCTATGTTCGCCTTTGGCCTCCTCAGTACCAGAATAGAAGAAGAACAATGCACACAAAAACAAGCAAGATGACACTCACAGAACGTTCTCCATTTCCTCCTGCCACAGATTGACTTCATAGGGAGTGTGGTTGATAATTAGAGCAGGAGCGAGGCCGGGGTGGTACTGGCCCAGGGTCACGTACACCCCCCCCTCTGTTACCAGAGTCTCCACATTTATTCCACCATGCTAAAACGTAACAAAACTAATCAATAAACATCAAATAAATAACATTAATCCATAGAAAGAAAAAATTGATTTTATAAGTAACAAAAATATCTACTTTTTGTTTTGTCAAAAAAGAGGTGGACAAAACGAAGCCTGTATCAAGTAAACATTTGACTAAAAACATTTCCTTATTAACACCGAGATCAAAACAGTCAAAATGGTGATTTTCTAATAACAAAATGGTTTTTCAAAATAAGCTTCATAAAATCAAAACCGGTCCGAAACTACAAAAAAAACTTTAAAAAAAAAACAAGTGGATAAAATTACCTCATTTTTTAATTGGAGTAGTGTGGACTGCTGTTTTGTATACTCAAAGAAAACGCTTAAACCCGGCTTGTCAGCCACTTTTAGTCTCATAATCTTTTCTTTCTGCGACTTAGGCCAAAATGGTGCACTGGAATGAGCCTCAATCTGGAATAATATTAAATAAAAATATAATACAATAGTGGTAGATATCTATAGTCTTAGGCCCTGGCTACACGAGCGGTTCTACCGCCGCGGGAAACCCCATGTAAATTGCAGCAATTTTGTTAGAAATCACCTCAAGGGCGCTGGACAAGTAAATATATAATAAAATTGGTATAACTAAGATTTGTAATTATAACTAGTGACTTATATCTAAGACTTGTATCTAGTTGCTTACATCTAAGACTTATAGCTAGTGTCTTATAACTAAGACTTATGATAATTAAAATTAGTGGCTCAATGACATACATATTTACATCTGTGACTTAAAGTTAGAGACTTAAAACTAACATAAGTACCAACATTTCAAAATACTTGATTAGGTGGGTTGTAACGGTTAGAAATGTAATGGTTTTATGGGGGTCCATTTCTGCTGTGTCAAAAAAAATTGGCAGACGTTTTTATCACATTCAGTCTGATATTAAAAATGTACATAGATTTTATCATTTTATATCTAAAATGTTTGTTTTCAGACATTTTCGCTTACCATCTGGCCTAAGCGCATTTTCAAAAATGTCAACAAATTTAACAGAACTGTGTTATAGCAACCCAGTTCCATACATTTTTAAACCTTTTGTATGGCTGGCGGGATTACCAAAATACATTTTCAATGTAGCCTGTAATTCAAAAAATGAAAAGAACATTCTGAAGTCACCGGTAAACGCCCCAAAGCTTGATACACTTCTATGTCAAGAACGGCTATTTACTTGTTAAAGTAGGCGCCAAACTTTAAAGCTGACCTAAAGATATTAATGCAGAAATCTTCCTCCCCGCAATGTTACGGAGTTCATTGGGCAATATTCAACAACACCTTTCTCTGTTGCACGTATGTTTTATGCACCTTTCTCTTTCGCTTACAGTCATTTTAAAATCAACACAATAATGTGCTGTGCGGTTCTAGTACGAAAGATGTCGAACCCAACTTGTGTGTTTTGCTAAGAAACAAAAAAGACAAAAGTAAAAAATTACAAAAAATAAATTGCAAAAGTGAAAAGAAGTAGCTGAATATTCGATTGAAGATGGTACTGTTAACCAAACAATTAATGAAGAACATGATATACCAAAATTTCAATTCATTGACAACTTCAGTTCAATGGTTTCAAGTAAGCGCTTTATTAATCATTATCCAAGAATTTGAGGGTTGCAACTTATTCATTGTCTACAACTCAATATGATTTTTTAACGATTTCTGCCTATCGAAAAGTTGTACGATTAGTAAGGGGCTGCGCTAAATTTGTCTGATATCAATTTTTTCTACATCTGGGCAACTTGTTTCATCATGTCCAACAGTTTTCAGACAGAATGATACGTTATCATTCAATCGGTAAAATTTTTCAACATTTTTAAAACGATCTCAGGGGGCTAAGACTTTCTTCTGAAAAACGATATTTTGACCTGACCCAAATTCACCTGCAAAAAGATTTTCAGATGGTTTACTATAATTTTTTTGTGTCTCATTTTTTAAATTTTCAAATGGTCTCCAGGGTATGCGCTACGCTACTGGAGTCTGAAAATATCTTAAATTATCAAGTTCAAGTTTCAGTGCCGGCAACCCGGGCGTTTATTTTATTTTCCTTTAGGTAGATAGTTTTTCTTTTACCTGCCACACTAGACAAAGTCTGTTCCACATTCGGCTACATTCAGAAAATCAGACGTTACACTATAATACCGTTCGGTAAAATTTGTGGACTTTTTAAAAATGTGCTCAGGTTATTTTTGGGTTCAGTCGGTTACCATCTATCGATTTTATACGGTTTTGGCCGTAATACTATGAGACAAAAATTTTGGTCCTGGGCTCTCATTCAATTAAGGATATTTTCAATTTGGGAGGCGGGTATGGGTACCATTTATTGGATAACCAACACCTCTGCCATAGGTCATCCCAAGTGGTTCGCTACGTTTGGTGACTTTGCAGTGTGACTTTACACTTACAGGTGTCCGGGTTCATGGAGGTGAGGTTTGTCCAGGTATCGGCGGCCGATGCAACTGCCCACCTGCCGCGTGGTGGGCAGGATGGAGAGACTGGTTGAGGGAGGTCTATTAACCTCTACAGCTGAAATCTCTCGACCCATATCCTTGCACCGCGTTTGGAGGGATGGATTCATACGTACGTCATTCCTGGACACACTGACCCCCAGATTCCTACCCACCCCTAATACCTATTTCCTTCCCAGAACATCCTCTCCTTCCTTTCCTTAAAAAAAACCCCCTCCACACAGCATCCCCTAAGATGACATAGGCCCTGAAGGAAAATATTTTCCTCAGGGCTTCCTGTGTGGAGCTAACGTAAAAAAAAATAGATTAAATAATAAAAGATTATTCGTGATAGAATTGGGAACTATGGATGTTTATGTGTACATATTTCAATAGTTTTTAGTGCCAAAGTAATAATGATTACAGTTGGTGATTTTGCCACAATCAATCTCTCAGCATTTGAACCATAACTTACATTAACGACATCTTTGGATACTGGTTCCTGACACTGAATGGCAAATGGAGCAGTGTTGGTGAGGGTGATGTACGGGGTAAAGGTCACCTGTCTTGTCAGGTTGTTGTATGTCAGGTCGTCAGATACACCAATCTGTAAATAAATTCAAAGAACATTGTTAACGCTCCGGAAGGGGGTAATTCACTTTCCTCAAATGATAGTTTTGTGAGATTTCTAATTTATTTTTTAAATCGCATACCTACTCTATAGTTTAGTTAATCATAAAAAACTATTTGGTAATCGAATTTTTACTTTCAGGTACACAACGTTTAAAATATTTATTCATACGTCAAACTTAACTATTTTATATCTATACAGGTTAATTGTTTAAATTCAAGTACTGTCTTCCACACTAGGAAATCACATGTACTAAGGGTGTATTTAATTAAAACAATGTGGTTTTAACCAAAGTATGTTTGTCAAAAAAAGTATACATAACATTATTATACAACCACTGGAGAGCTTTTTGCCATAATATCGCCATTTAAAATACCTCGGATTGGTTTACTGCCAGTTTTAGGTAAATTTTCCCTAGATGCACAATTTTTTTTTTTGTAATACATATTTTCAAATACTCCTGAGATCTGAGACTCACATAATAATGCAGTTGATGAAATCCTTTAACGAATTCTTCATAGATGTCTCAATTCTTTTGTGTCTATGATTTACTGTAACGTTCTAAAAAACATATTCATTCGCGTCGTTGACAAAAAATCTGACAGCTGTGTGTTTGCTTAGAATGTTGTGAAATTAATTGTTAATTAACTTTTATTATGTGTTTATATATGACAGTAATCGTAATTCAATTATTCATCTATTTAACGTGTTTTCAAGTTGTTTAAATTAAAAATTAGTGACTTTTTAAATGTTTTACGTGAGTGGAATGTGAATTTCAAATTTCATCCAATCATTGTGTTTATTTTTACAATTATCGATCTAATCACTTAACGTTTGCATTTGAACTAATGTTAATGAACTTACGTTAGAGGGATTCATAATAAAGATAAACATGTAATTTTCAATTAGTTGGTTACACTTTTAACATTGCATATTTTGGAGAATGAAAATGGAGAAACCCAGCAAGATTTAGCAAATAGAAAATTATTTTCTGAAAGGTTGGTAAAATGATGTTTTTAATATATTAATTGCCTCTGTGATTATCAAGATGAACAACGTTTAAAAGTAGAAAATATCCAATGTTGACGGAAAAAGCATCACTTATGGCAATTTCAAAGTAACTAACGCGCAGGATTTGTGCAGTTTTAAAGGTTACGATTATTTTTTTTTATAAATCCTACGAATATGTGATAATCGACAAACGATAGGTGAATTAATTGGCTATATAGAACTATGTTAAATTTTTTGTCTCCATATTAAAATTCGGAGTTATGATTTTTTTAATGTGAGCGGAAAATATTCAAAATGATCACCAAAAAATCTCGAGCTATCGAAGAAAAAAGTTTTAAAATGCGCTGTTGCTCCAGTGGATAAGTAATGTTAAACCACTTGAAAAACCAATTGCTTTGAATATAAAATTATATACCTATACATTACATACTTAAACCCTTTAAAAAAAATAGTGTTAAACCAAATATAATTTCTCCCATTCCTTATATCGTAATAACCACAACCAAGTAACCCAGAAATCATCTTTTCGAGTTTAGACACTAAATTATAACTTTATTTCCTCGCCCATGTACGCCACAATACATAATATTATGTGTTTACGGAATATATTTTATAAAATTAAAAAATCAGTTAATTCATGCATCCAATTTGTTAATAATATTTTGGGGAGTGACATACACATTAAGTGCCTGACATAGGAAGGAAGATAAGAGGAATAGCTGTGTGGCCCTTTTCATACTAAATTTATATTTGGATTTAAAGGCCAAAATACGTGGCCAAACAGAATGATAATTTTTTTAATCAAAAGGTTTAGCAAATATTAACTACATATATGTGCTACTTTATTTTAAGGCGGCCAACTTTATAAAATATCAATGCGGGACACATTGGCGTAGCGTGGCGGGGGGTTTTTTTTTTATTACGACCGCTTTAGGCAGATTTTTATAACCACATTTCAATCAACCAATAATTTCATTCATTTTTAATTAATAACAGAAATTGATAATTTCAGTCATTTTTAATCAGAAATTAGAAATGAGTCATAGTAAAAACCTACCCAAAAATACTATAAATAGATTGTCTGTATGTGGCATGACCACAGTTTGATAATGCCCTCAGAAGGCGAAACAGCTGTCACGCGTAATAATAATTACCAGCAGAACTTGTTTATAAGTAAACGGTTTTTATTAATTTAATAATAAAATTATTGAATATATAAAATAAATAAAAATTAAAATGGAGTTCTACAAATTAAACTTGATAACAATAAATAGAATTTTATTACTACATTTTGAATAAGAGGATATTTTCCTTCAAAATATGAAAGCAGACGTAATTTAACATTCTGAACATAAAAGTGGTTGAAATTAAACCTGTATGCGGCGAATTAAAACTACACGGAGATTAAAAAATGGTTTCTCTTTGATTCTGGCAGCACACACATAGTCTGCAACTAGAATTTTATAAATGCACTTCGAAAAAGAGAATATTTTTCTAACTGTAAAGTGGTGAGGTTCCCTCCAATGCACTTCGAATAAGAGAATATTTTCCTTCGAAATATGTCAGCAGACGAATCCAACTGGAATTTAACATTCTAAATACAAAACTGGTTCAATTTATATCTGTATGCGGCGAATTAAAACTACATTCTGAAATGAAGGTAAACACTTTTGCGAAAAATGAAATTCTTTTTGCAAGTTTTCACTGAACTTACAACATCGCTTTTTCGCGGTCGGCGGCAAGGTCAACAAATTATTTTATTTGATTTGAATGGTAAATATGGGTTATCAATATTACGGATCACGGAATGCTCTAATTTGTAAACAAAACAACTCAATAACTTCTACACTGGCGCTTTTTGACTCTTGCTTGTAACATAAATAAACCTATGCCTAGGTCGATATCTTCAAGCCTTTTCTAGGGACAAATTTTGTCTTCAACTTAACCAAATGGCAAAATAGACTAAAGATAGAGAAAGTTTATTTGCCGACCATAGACAATATCAACAAAATATAGGAATGCGGGACACGCGGGACGCTTTAGACGATTTGCGGGACTTTTTAGTTAATATTGCAATGCGGGACGGTTGGCCGCCTTACTTTATTTATTTATGATTTAAATTATAATATATACGCTATTTACCCTTTCATTAGTGAGTTATTTTTTATCATTTACTTTTATTTTGTTATACATAAAAATGTCTGACAAATATATTTGTATTATCTATAAATCATAATTTAATCGAAATAACAAACACGGCCACCGAAAACGTACGGCTATAATGCTCAAAGGGTTAAAGCATAGGTTCTCAACGTGGGCGATAACGCCCCTTGGGGGTGTTTCAGACCTTCAGGGGGGCGGTAGAAGACCAAGAGAAAATTGGGGGGCGTTTCAGACTTTCAGGAGACCCAGAGAAACCCATCCTATCTTGCCCCATCCCTTTCACACAAATATTTTCCCTATCCCATCCCGCTCCATCCTTGGTATCCCATTACTCCTCCGTTGTGGTAAACGTGACTTGCTGTTTCGGATTCACGAGTTAGGGGGCGCTAGAAATAACAATGTTCTCAAAGTGGGCGGTGGGCAAAAAAAAGGTTGAGAATCTATGGGTTAAAGGATTCTATTTTTCATGATTTTAGAGGCAACTTTGGCAAATTTTTGGTGAGTTAATTGTAATTATTAAAAATATATATTTTACCCTATTTACAACGTAAAGATAATAAAATATTAAATACAAATTGGTAAGAAGAGCATTTTGATGAGGGATTTATGTTGAAACACAAATTTATCGCATATAAATTTAATATTTCAGACCAAAAAACTTTTTTTCCATTTTATTTGCTTTTTATTTCATTATATTGGGACAGAATGTTGGGTAAGATTATTTTTTTAATATTTCACAAAAAATCGACAAAATTGAATCCTTTAATGGTCCATATTTTATAATTCAAAACACAAATAAATAAAGTAGCACATATCCGTTATAGATATTTACTAGACCGATTGGAAAAATAAATTTTCAGTTTGGTTAAGTATTTTGGCCTTAAATCCAAATTTAGATGTTGTATGAAAAAGGCCGAGCAGCCGTTCCTATTAGATTCTTGAGCAGGGGTGGCTGGTTGCACAGTGTGTTTGTGTGTAGCACTGGTAAATTATATTGCCTAAATTACCTTATAACAATATTAACAATATCATTTACCAATATTTATCAGGGAGAGCGAATTTTCAAAGTTCCGCGTGAAGTTGCCCATTCTCGTGTGCAGACCGATTGCAAGCGGAACGAATTATGTTTTGTATCGAATATCCCAAACATCGCTGGCGCGCAACACCAGCCATATGTGTGAAAAATTAGCTATCCGTGTGCGACACACGAACGACAGCGCGGCCTTTATCACACAAAACTTAAATTTGGATTTGAGGCAAAAATACTTACCCAAACTGAATAATACTTTTTTTAATCAAAAGGTGCAAATACATACATTTTACATATGTTTGCTTTTTTTATTGATTTGTGTTTTAAATTATAAAAAGTAGATCATTAAGGAATTCATTTTTTTTAATAGGTAACCTTGACAATTACCTACGTACTGTTTATAAATTGTTTATAAATACTTTTTTAAATTTGTGTTGATTTTATTTTCTTAGTACTGAAAAAAGATCTGTACAAAAAATTTAAAATTTTAATAAAAAAGCGATATGTAGAAGTTTTCGCCCTTCGAAAACAGCTTAAAATAAACCTTCTCTCCAAATAATATTAGTGGAATTATTTTTACCTAATGTTGCTTAGTACATAATAGTTATCTCATAGGTACGGATTATCAGTGAACCACCACATTTTCAGGGCAGCGGCCGCCACGGTTTTCAAGTGCAAAAGTACTATTTTGGCCTCAAATCCAAATTTAAGTGTTGTATGAAAAAGGCCGTGCAGCGGGACTGCATCCGTTCCTATTAACTTCTCAAGTGCCCCATCAGATATGAAAAATTTGTATAATTTTTATCCTTGGCATACTAGTGAGGTATTAGGTCACGGGAGTTCGGCATTTAAAAATTATCATGTAGAATTTATTTATTGAACACAATTTACCTTGTACACGAATCCTGCATTTTCACATGAAACAACTTGTGATGTTTTGGGGATATCCAGAGAAAATTTATCCGACCAATTGCCGCTACCAACGCGAACCGCTACTTTCTTCATGTGATAGAAGTTCTTGGGGCTAGATGAGAACAGAACTGGCCCAGTGTAGGTGCAAGGATGACTAATGTTCTGTCTCATTTCTTCGGTCTGAAAATTAAAAAAATTCAATGATTAGTTATAATACAAAAACAAAAAAAAATGTTTTCCATCATATTTGATATTAAACTAATTTAAATTAGCATTAACGGCCGCTGTTACCAATTCTACTAATCATCTGCTAAGCCGAAACTCAGGTTCAACACTGCTTAAGCATCACTTAATCTAAGGAAACTGGACACATGGATTAAACTCGACTGAGCAAAGCAAAGTTATAAAAAGTGTCACCAGAGTGGCGTCTATACCTCGTGGCGTTAGCGCTACTCTAGTGACACTTTTTATAACTTTGCTTTGCTCAGTCGAGTTAAAACCACGTGTCCGGCTTCCTTAGATTAAGTGATGCTTATAAAATAAAATAAAATAAACCTTTATTGCTCTTAAACTAATAAAAAAAATTTTAATCTAATTAGGTAATTAATTTTTTGTTTTTGTTTTTTTTTTTTTAATATTATTCTAAATTATCAGTGTTCGGGTCATTATTTTTAGAAACAGCTTGTCTTTAGACATAGGCCCTTCTCTAAAGATTTTCATTTTTCTCTATTCTTTGCAACTCTGATCCATTCTGGAGCAGCCACCTTTTTTAGATCATCTTCCCGTCTTTTCGTTTGTCTACCTTTGTTTCTTTTACCGTCTCTTGGATACCACTCGCAAATCATAGTAGAGCTTTTCTATCTTAGGCGAATATGCTTGAATGAAATGACTGACCATTTTTCGTCTTTGATAACCAGTAGTAATATGTTTAAGATAGCTATTCTTTCTGTGACTCCTTTAATTTCGATTATTTTATC
Organism: Limnephilus lunatus; assembly: GCA_917563855.2. Taxonomy (NCBI): domain Eukaryota; kingdom Metazoa; phylum Arthropoda; class Insecta; order Trichoptera; family Limnephilidae; genus Limnephilus; species Limnephilus lunatus. The sequence continues at coordinate 80,252,412 of OU830592.1, forward strand.
CGCTATTAATTAAGAAGCCCACTATGTTAAATATGTATTACCCCGGCGTAACGCTTATGTGTATAAAATGTATTTTTCATAGTCTTCTATCTTCTCCCCATATCTTCTCATTTCGCTAATTCCTATTATGTCCCATTTTATTTCCCATACGGCCGTTTCAAGTTCGTGAAGTCTCTCAGGTGTCCTTAACAATCTTGAGTTAAATGCTGCTATATGTATATCTGAAGTTCTTTTGTTTATCTTTAAGGGGTCTTGGTCGTTTTCCCCCACGAGGACCAGTCGGCTTGGGGGAGGGTGTGTTGTTGTTGTTTTGTCTTTTTGTTGGTGTTCTAGTTTCCGTTCGCCGATAGTTGATTGCTATTGTTGTTTTCCTGTTAGTTGGGATGTAAGAGAATTAGATCGAGACCTCATCAAGTCAAATGCATTTGTTCTGTTAGTTTTCGTAGAGGATGTCAACTGCTGTTTCTTCGGTTGCGGGTTAGCATATGGGCAGGCAGATGGTTCTCTTTTTCTTTTATCATTGAAGCCTGCGCTTTCCTTGACAATGAGTTTATCATACTTTAGGTAGAATGTTTCCTTTGTTACGTTCAGAGAGATAGAGCGAAAGAAGTATATAAGGGATGCAAGAAAAGAGTAAGTGTTGGAGTGAAAGAACGAAAGAAACGTCTGGAAGAGGAAGAGGGAATAAAAATGACAAAACACTTCCAAGAAAACATTAAACTGTTTTGGAAGGAGGTCAAAAGGTCCCGAAGTGGTTCAGAGAACGGAAGTGTGAAAGTGATAAAATCGAAAGATGGAAGAATGTTGACGAATGAGGAAGAAATAAAAGAGAGATGGATGAAATATTTTGAGGAAGTCTTCGAAAGCAACCCGGGTGACAGTGAGACCAGCGGTGAATCGGGTATGAACGATGACGGAGTGAATGTTACTAAAATCAGCGTGGATGAAATTAAAAAATCGATAAAATGCATGAAGAATGGTAAGGCTGTTGGTTTCGACAATATTGCTGCTGAATACTTTAAAGGAGATAGCCATATTATCCTCACATGGTTGTGCAAACTTTTTAACCAGTGTCTAGAGGAGGGTTAGACGCCATTAGATTGGAGAAGGGCTGTAATCATGCCGTTATACAAAGGTAAAGGGTCGCGTATGGAATGTGGGAATCATAGGGCTATTAGCCTGCTAAGTTCAGTCGGTAAGCTGTACGGAAGAATATTGATTGAAAGGGTAAGAATGGAAACAAAGGATAAAATATGGGATGTGCAAGGTGCCTTTATGAGTGGAAGGGGATGCATGGACCAGATTTTCTCCTTGCGTATTGTGATGAATCGCAGTGGATACGAAAATATAGTAGCTTCCACCTTACGAATGAATAAATAATAATTCAGAATTATAACGAAATCAACACACTAGCAACACCTAGCTGATTAAGTTTGATTGGGCCATGGAGACTGCAGAGATCTATAATTATTAAATTAATGTCAAGTTTTGATAAATAGAACACAGAGGGATCCAATTATAAACACTTAAGATTGATCTACCAATCAGAGAAGGGGGAGGTTACCTTTTTTCAAGACAAAGAGATGGACTTTGGACTAGACCATTAGTCTGAGATTTATGGGGTAAAAATCATCATCAACCCGAGAGATCAATACGCTTTAAGATAAACACAATCCCACGTTCGGTGCATTTGGTACAATGACCCTAATTGTAAAGGTAAATATTGAGTACAACAGAGGAATCGACAACCGCAGTTAACGAACAAATAAATCCATATTATGTTGAAAAAATGATGCAATAAAATAGCAAGGAAATATAATGAACGGAAGATTAAAGAGAAGACCTGGAAAACGTGGGAAAAGCTACTGTAGGGATACTCAATTACATAACGAGAACGTGAAGAACAAAAGGAGGCCAGATTCAGAGGAAAACGTACGTTTGATATTTAAAAGAAAGAAAAACGATGGAAATTAGGAATGTCACTTTTAAATGAAGCAATACGGTCAGGGAAAACGATTTGAAAAGAAAATCTAATAAAAAAAACGGACATTTAAACGGAAGTATTTATTGAACAATATAAGATTTCGACTTAATTTTGCGTTTTCAGACGAGTTTAAATAGATATCGTTATATATTTGAAATAGGATGGTTATTCTAGTTATATTACGTTAGATTAATTCAAAGGAAGGGATCGTTTTTACGTCATTTGCTATGAGAAAATACTATAGACGATAGAACAAATTGCTGAGGCAATTGATGTAAAAAAAGGTTGTCGAGCTCACACACGATTTTGTTGTTTAAACAATAAGATTTCCGACATGGTTTTGGGTGATTATGATAGTCTTTATTGCTTTTGGGGCAATAAAAGTTAACATGGAACTTATGCAATATTTGGATAAGATAAAAGAGATTGAATTTAACGAGTTAATATTAATTTATTATTTACGACCAAGTACGTAGAAATCGAAAACATCAAAATATGTCAGCGATGATACTTTATGGGGTTTTGGGATGAAACGAGACACAATTTTATACGTTTTTAAGCAAACATATTATCCCCTCCCCATATCCCTCCATTCCTGCTCTTTCAACAATTTTGCGAATACTAACCGATAGCACTAACTATGACTACAAACACATTATGTTAGGAGAAGTTGCAGACAAGGACTTCAATTGAGAAAACTGGACCTTCGAGTTCGATCATCCTAAGGTAAGGTTTGCTTTCTTGAAATGTTTAATTTATTAACTGTTGTTTATGTTATCGATGTATCAGCGGTGATAGGAAGAATTAAATAAACACACTAAATTCCTATGGAAATCAAATAGACACAAGGTTTAGGGCGGGGGGGTAGTTTATCAAACTCGGTTAAATATTCTAAAATAATAATAAATAAATTGATCGGAAAATTCTCACCCTTTCTCTAAAAGAATCTATGGGTTACCACACGTAATACATTATCTTCTCTACATATGTGTGCATATTAAGTATGCAAACAGATGTAAAATCTAAAACAAAAAAAATTACACAACGCAGATTATAGAAATAATGTGAACAAAAATCTTAAATCTTGATTACTGTGAGAAAATCGCAGGGATTTAAGAAGATAGGGTAGGTTTAGCTAGATTATAAGGTATAGGGGTTTAGAAATCACGAGCCTGAGGTAGAAATAAACCGAAAGGAGGGTTGAGTCAGGCCATCATACCTAGTGGTGTGATCAGTAGGACATAAGGGTAGAATTATGAGCGTGGCTACGAGACAGGAGCTACGAGATTTAAACTACGAGGTAGAAGCTTAGAAAAGTAAATCAGCTAGGTAGGGTTCATCACAATTGGAGTAAAAAGCCAAGAGTGGCGGACCATTACAGTATGCTCACTGAGAAGTTTCTGGCGAAAAACCAGAAACTTTTCTGCGCCTTTGTAGATCTACAAAAAGCATACGACCGAGTCCATAGGAAAAAGCTTTGGAAGGTGTTGTCCAAGTATGGAGTGAATACAAATCTCATACAGGCAATTGCGTCTCTGTACGAGGGAAGCGTTGCATGTGTTAGGGTGAACGGTGGTTTTACGGGGTGGTTTGACATCACAAAAGGTGTTAAGCATGGCTGTGTAATGTCACCATGGTTATTCAATCTGTACATGGATAATTGTATGCAAGAATTGAAAGAAGTGGGATTGGGCGTGAAATTGAGTAATCTGAAAGTATGTTGCCTGTTGTATGCTGATGATGCGGTGCTGATTTCTAACACTATGGAAGATCTACAGTCTCTCGTATCTAGGATGAACGAAGTATGTATGAAGAATGAGTTAATGATGAATGTAAGTAAGTCTAAAGTCATGGTGTTTGAAAGAGAGAGTACGAAAACAGTATGCAATATAGTTGTGAATGATGAATACTTGGAGCAGGTGGATGAGTTTGTGTATCTGGGTAGTATGTTTACGAGAGATGGGAAGGCTGATAGGGATAATGAAAAAAGGGTGAATGCTGGTAACTCCATTAATGGAGGACTGAATGCCGTTGGCGCTAATAAAAAACTGTCAAAAGAAGCAAAGCTAGCAGTCCACAATGGAATCCTGGTACCTACCCTGATGTATGGCAGTGAGGCATGGAACTGGCATAGGAAGGATGAAAGTAAACTGAATGCTGTTGAAATGAGATCCTTGAGGCGTATGTGTGGTAAAACAATGTATGATCGTGTGAGAAATGTGGATATCCGCAAAGAATGTAAGGCTGATGTATGCATAATGAGTAAGATTAAGAAAGGGACCCTCAGATGGTTTGGGCATGTAGAGCGAATGAACGAAGAAAGCAGTGTAAGAATAATATACGACTCAAATGTGAATGGTAGAAGAAGTCGTGGACGTCCGAGGAAGACATGGCACGATCAAGTAAATCAGATACTTGAGTCGGGCCATGTCAAAAGTCAGAATAATAGAAGAGAATGTATGAGACGATGTATGAATGTGAGTGAGGCAAAGAGTGTGTGCCAAGACCGAGTTGTTTGGCGGTCCGTCCTCTCTGCCTACCCCTGCGGGGAAACGGCGTGATGGTTAGTTAGTTAGTTAGTACAAATCAATCAAATATCTGCACATGCCAGGATTTGAAACCACGACCTCCGGATCGCTAGGACCACAAACGCCGTCGTAATGGCGATACGATACGATACGATTGTACCACCCCAGCCAGGAGCACTCCTATCCCGGTGAGACCGGTACACCAGGGGACACTGATTTGTTAGGACTTGGAACACGTGCTCTGAGGATAGGGAGGAAGTTGAAGTTTAATCGACCGGTATACATGGCAACCTAATAAGCCAATATAGGAATTTATTTATTTATTTACGCCTTTTTTCGAGGCTTTTTACGATTAGTTAGTTTAGTTTAGCCAACGGAACTAATAGTCTGATTTGGGGTAAGCCTGTTTTTATATTATGTTATCTAAACCAACCACTATAAGATGTGGTAAACTTGATTTAAAAAAAAATAATTTATTATTATGTACATCTATATAAAAAGGTTTACATTTTTTTTTGGCTTTGCCTGTCTCACTAGGAAATCCTGTGTCGAGACAGACTAGTTTACAAATATTTTATAAATATTAAATAAAGTACATTTTTCAATAAAGTTAAAATATTTGACAAAAAATTTCAGGTTGGTTTATAGTGATAACAATAATGCGATAAGAGGATTATATTTGGGTGAGGTGACTAATTAATGCATGACCTTTTTCGGTGATCCATTGTTTGATCAGAATTTTGTATTTGTTAATATTATTCGATTTTCTTGTTTTGTCAGGTAGGTTATTGTATATTTTAGACGCAATGTATTTGAAATTTCTTTGACCAAATGTTATGTTTGTTTTAGGTGTTTGTATGAGTTCTTTGGTTTTGTGCCGCGTGTTTACAATATTTTGGGTATTTTCATAAAATGTATGTGTTTTATTTTTAAACAGATGAGTTAAGATTGTTTTAAGATTATTAAGATTGTGGAAATTTGTCGAATATCTAATACATGGAATTTGTTGAGTATATCTACAGTACTTGTTATTATTTGTTGAATATATCTACAGTACTTACAATACTTGTTTTAAAATACATCATGTTTAAGTTTCCTTAGAAATTTTACTCTTTTATTTAACATTCATAAAATCCACACACATAAGTAAACAGAATGGAACACATTTTCTCCCATGATCTGAAGAAGGTCATCTTGTTGCTCTACGTTGAGCAAAGATGGTTTTGTGACATATTCCTAAAAAAAAACAAAATTTGCAGCAACAAAGTCACTGCCGGCACCTAACCTCCTCTACCTAGCTAGCTAGCTTTACAGCTGTTTCGGCTTACAAAGCCACTTTCCAGTTTGAACAAAAAATAAAAACTAAAGTACTTGCGGAACTTGACAATGACATTATTACGAATTAAACACAAAAACAATTTATATAACAAAATTTTAGTTAGGTAACAAAAAATACACATATCAAAACGCAATTATTAGCCTTAGACAGTCCACTCATGGGCCGGTGAGGAGTAAACATTAAATGGATGCAGTAGAAAAGTGTGATTACAAGACCGCTCCGTTGTACATATTTCTATTGGTGCCCACACACAAATTGGTGAGCCACAGGAGCAGTGTTGCATACTTCCATTGCCCCCTTTCTTCCTGCACCCGATATTTATGACAATTCCTTACCGACCTGAAAGAGAGCTGGATTAAAGTACAGGATTATATACAGGGTGTCCAGGGGTAAAGTGCATTAACTTCGGGATGTGATTCTACGTGATAGTTTAAGTAAAAAAGAAAAATGACTTTTTTCCAAATTCCAACTTTTAGGGATAGTTTTATGGTAAAAAGATAAAATTAGACCGGCGTGTGCGGGCAGCATTATTATTTTCCACTGTTGCCAAATCACCGCCCCATGCGCACTCCAATTCTGTTAGTGTCAGTGTTGAAATTGAATGTAACAATTTTATTCGCTTAGTAGAGTTTCACATTAAAAAGTTTATTGTTGTTAATCAAAACTTGTTGATTTAATGTGTCTTTTTCTAGTGTGTATTTAAAGACTGACTTAAAGGAACAACTTTATTCAGTGCGTGTTTCAGTGTAGACTTACTTTTGTTTATATAGTTGTAGACTTGCCTAACTGTAAAAATTGTGATTATATGTGCGAAATTTTGTTGTTGAATTATTGTGCCAATGCCACGTAATTTTGTTATTGAAGTATTGGGTCAATGTCTGGCTTTACCATCGAAGAACGGGCAGACATTCATTAATGAGATAATACGCCACAACGTAGGAATTGATAACAATATTACTTTACGTTTACATGCTTGCTTACAAGCTGAAGGTAGACATTTTGAAAATTTGTTAAACTAATAAAAAGCGATGACATTATTTAAATGTTCAATTAATTATAATAATTTTATCGTTAAAAGTGTGCCTTCAATTGTTATTTAAGTGCAGTTATCTTTTTAAATTTGGTTCAAAACATACGATTTGTAAAAATGTTAAATTCTCGGTCTTGTTATTGTTTACAAACGGTTTCCATGGATACAGGCCAAATCACAACCAAGCAACGTTGCAAAAATCGCACCCGGCAAGCTAACAGAAACTTTGTCGGGTAAGTTCTACCTTACACTATGTATTTTTAGCAGGTATGTCTTTTTGTATGGGAAAAAAAAAATTGGAATTTCAAAAAAAGTTATTAATCTTTTTTACTCCTACTATAATATAGAATCACCTCCCGAAGTAAATGCACTTTACCCCCGGACACCCTGTATAATGTTAAAACATTCAAGTAAAAAAACTGGTAAGCATACCCAGTAAGATAGGAAAAGTCCAGTTTTATTGAGCATCCAGAAAGGGCAATAGAGGGAGTAATGTTGGCTTCCATTGGCCTCAGCACAGTGCATTCCCAGATCCAGTACCATTTGTTCCTTCTGTGAGTCGAATGTCCACACATCTAATTCCGGAGGATCAACAGGAATCTTGTGGGTACACACCCACAACTTATCCAAGTATGAGGGTAACTGGAAATAATAACACACTGTAAAATATATTCTGATAGCTGCAGCAATTTCAACATGTGAATCTAATAAATTATTTTCTAAGCATTATTTTCTGTCGACGTACTGTTGCAAAAGTGTTGTGACCAAAGAAAGGAAGTCTTTCCCTGTTTTATTGACTACGAAAAGGTATTTGACAGGGTAAAACATGCTGACCTAATGAAAATGCTTGCGGATTGTAACGTTGACAAAAGACCAGAAATTCATTAAAAACCTGTATTGGTTCCAAACAGCAGAAATAAGACATGGGAATGAGAGATCTAATGCAATCGCCATTCAGCGTGGAGTACGACAAGGCTGTATCCTGTCGCCACTATTATTTAATCTCTATTCCAACTATGTCTTCTAAAGAGCCCCAAGTAATACCCAGAAGGGTCTCAAGATCAACGGAGTTGTCATCAATAACATAAGATATGCAGATGATACTGTATTACTAGCTGACAGTATCAGTGACCTCCAAGATCTATTAAATCTTGTTAATAATGCTGGTGAGCAACTGGGCCTAACAATCAACGTCAATAAAACTAAATGGATGACTTTTGGACGACTAGATCACTCTGGATCAATGATACAGTTGAATTGTTGTAATGTCGAAAAGATGGAGAGATTTAGATACCTCGGCAGTATTCTCATGGAGACTCTTGACCCAGATATAGAGATTAGGTGCAGAATTGAAGTAGCAAGAACTGCGTTCATAAAAATGAAATCCCTCTTCTGCAATGACAATATCAGCTTAAAACTAAGGCAGAGAATGCTAAAATGTTTTGTGTGGTCGGTCTTGCTGTATGGTTGTGAAATATGGACCTTGAAAATAAATACCATGAACAGGTTAGAGGCTTTCGAAATGTGGCTTTGCCGGAGAATGCTCAAGGTCCCATGGACCGACATGATCACCAACACAGAAATTCTCAGGAGGGCTAGAGCAGATAGAGAACTGCTTACATTAATTAAAATCAAGAAAATTTCATATTCAGGTCATGTACTTCGAGGGGAGAAGTATCATTTGCTCCATTTAATATTGAAAGGCAAGATAGAGGGTCGCCGAGGGCCTGGTAGGAGACAAATGTCTTGGCTGCGAAATATACGAGAGTGGACCGGCATTAGAAGTGTGGAGGAGCTATTCTGGGCAGCGCAAGACAGAGAGATCTTTTCAAGAGTGATCGCCAACGTCGGGGGGACCTGATAAGGCACACAAAGAAGAAAAAGAATCTAATAGAGGGGGTAAAGAGACGATTTACAAAAATACCAAGAGCCTTGAAAGACCTGCAATATGAAGATAGACTCAAGGATGAGTTTTAGATTCTTTTATGTTAGTATTCATGTTTCTAATTTTTTCTGGTAAGGAATTAAAATTTTTAAATATTTATGATTTAACTGTCCTATTTTTTTACATTTTGGAGTAGGAAGCATGGAACAAACCTTTACAAAATTTCATCAATGCTACAAAAAATATACATTTTTTTACAGAAGCTTCACACAGAGGATGCCCTGAAGAAAATAATTTCCCTCAGGGCCTACGCCATCTTTGGGGATGCTGTGTGGAGGGTCTTCTGAAGGAAATGACAGAGAGAAAGTTCTGGCAAGGTAAAAGCTATGAAGGGTGGATAGGAATTTGGGCCGTATGAATTCATCTAATTTATTTTCATTGCGGTGCAAGGCGATGAGTTGAGAGAGTCCTGCTGTAGTTGCCCAGTGGTCTCCCTTAGCCAGTCTCCAGCGATCTGGCTCACCACACAGTAAGCGGGCAGGGGTATCCGCCACCAAGACCTAGACAAACCTCACCCAATTAACCCAGGCACCCCCGCTAAATCACCAAACGTAGCGAACCACTTGGGGTGACCTATGGCGGATGTGTTGGTTATCCAATAAATGATTACCAGGGCAGCGGTACCCATACCCGCCTCCCAAATTGAAATCAATTTGAAGCTTGATCGGGTTCTCATTTCAAGAGAACAAAGGATTGACTTATTTCTAAATTTGAATTAACGCTTATTATTTTTAATTGATAAACTAACATTTTTTAAGACAAGATTTTTTATGCATAGCACAAAGGGTAAAAATTATTATAAGCAAATTATTAGCCTGAAACACTCATCTACATTGAAAAAATCTTCCGAGAAAAGATACATGACGCCAACGGGACTTGAGTCCCAAATTTGAGTATCAGGCTGATAATTATTGCTTATAATAATCGAATTAACGCAATTACTATTAAATTTCTTGTGAAATTAGTTACGAGTGCATCTGCAGAATGATACTTGCTCATTGACTATAATAATAAAATTACCTTAATGCAAATAGAACTGCGGCCAGGTACGACCAGTGGCAGATGTAAAGTGTCTCCAGGTTTGGCCGTAAGCTCCTGTGGATTGTAAACGTCCAAAACTGACACCATAATATCCACCGGGAGAGTGTTCCGTAACACCATTGTAGGACTGATTAAGATCTTTGAGCATCTCATTGGGAAGCTCGTTGAATATTCCATAAAAGCATCCACCCTTGTGCCACGTACCTGAAATAACTCTATTTATTAATTTTCCCAAAATAAATATTCGTTAGCCATCTTTATTATTAATTCAATCATCATCTGAAATAAGGTTGAATGTAATAAAACTTCAGGAAGATATGCTTAGATCAAAAAAATTATCATATAGGTACCAGCAGAGCGATTCCGTATCTTTTCTGGGGTGGTTATTGGTTAACGGACGTTATCTCCTGTCAGATTTGTGTGATTTTTATGGCTGTTATTGCTTTTTCTATGCACAACGTACATCAAATGAATAAATAATCATGCGTACTTGCAGAAAATTGTGTTTAACCCTTCAAAAATTTGGCATTTTTTTCAGATGGTCATAATATTTTCGCTTTACACTAAAATGCAAATATTTGGGATGTTTCTTAGCACATTCAAAAACCTAAAACTGTTTCAGAAAGGTGATGAAATATGCTTTCAAATTATATAATTCGAAATAAACATACATTTTTAAATTATAAAATTTTTTCATACAAACATAAAAAAGTTTTAAAAATGGCTCACCTTACGTTTTTTCTAACTAAAGATACTGATAATAAAAAAAAAACATTATTAGACAAAGTATAACAAACACATATTGTAATCCTATGTAAAAATAATTTATAAAAAATTCCCGAAATTTCAAATTTTTTTTAAATTTACGATTCAAAACTTTGTATGCATAAAAGTGTAGATTTTACTTTTTTGGTGGCTATTTTTTAGATTGGAATATAAAGCGTGGTGTTTTCCCTTTCTAACACCGTTTAGAACATATTTCTCACTATGATAGTAAGGGAGTTACAGCATTTTATATGAGACCTATGTGCGTTGGGACAAATATGGTCTCCTGCCATTCGACGGGTGAAATCGATCTAAACTAAAATATGTAAAAATCATACAAAAATCTGACAGGAGGTCAAGTCCGTTATCTCATATATAGAATCGCTCGGCAGGTGCGACTAGTGACTTTTTAATGTACCAGCTTGCTAAAGATATTAAACAAATTTAAATTATTTACATTGTTACAAAGAATTACACAAGTTGTAAAAATCTGTTTTTCGTAGGTTTAAATTGTAGAATGTTTAAAATTGTGTGGCAAATAAATTTGGTATTAAAAAATAAAAACAAAAGTTAGGTTAGGTTTTTTTAAAAAGTTAGGTAGGTGTAATTCTCTCCATGTGTAATTCTGTCCCAATTATATTCTTACCTGAATATAAAATTTACTTTGATTTTGTGGATTTTCAGATTCACATCCAAGCAGACTAGTATTAGTGTTGTGGGTTTGGTCACGAACATTTTTCCAAATGTAGGGTTGGACGGAAGGTTTGTAACCTTCCACAGAAAAAAATATTTCATATGTAGTAAAAGACACTGCCTTCAGGGGGAAGTTCATCAACCCTTTGGGTTGCACATAACCCAGGGACTGCAGAGATTTGCGGTATGGCACGTAGAAAACTTCCACGGGCACCATAAAGTTGTTGCAGATCTGTGGAATTGTAAAAATGTTTAAGGTATAATCTGTCAAATAAGAGTAGAAAATATAAAAAAAATGGAACTAAAAAATTTGTTGGCTGGCAACACTAATTTAACTGTCAAATATTCTATTGAAGTGCAATGACACTGAATGTATAGAACACAGTAAACCACATTTCAAAAAACATTTTTTCTTCATGACATAAATTTGATTAAAAGGTGTTTTATAATGCGATTTGCTTTTAATTTAACATAAATTTAATTTTAACAGTAGATAGAAAGGAAGAGTCACTGACGGTGAGTTTAGTTACACTACTTTTAGATCTGAATGAATTAAATATATTCAGATCTAAAATTAGAGACATACTCTAAAGCCCAGGCAACGCTAGGTACTTAATCTAGTATTAAATAAATGTGAGCAATTTCTAAACTGTGCTTTATATTTTATTACATTATCGTTATTCTTCATTATGTTAACACAAAAATGAAAAGGTATAATAATAATATAGAGTCTGTCAAATAAGAGTAGAAAATAAATAAAATGGAACTAAGAAATTTTTAGGCTGGCAACACCAATTTATCTGTCAAATATTCTTTAAAAGTGCAATGACACTGAAAATTCAAAACGCTGTATACGCATTTTGTTAAGGCATATTTAGTTCAGCGTGTTTATTTTTAGTCTCTGTGGCAACACTGGTCCACTACACAACACAACCACGTTCTGCTACCAAATATTGTATTTTTCTAACTGTGAAAATAAAGATACGTTTATTTCAAATTCCACTCCGTTTTTATTAATCCTGCTTTAACAGGTTATGGGCCCAGTTTACGTCTAACTGTGGATATTAAAATAACGCGAGTGAAATTATTCGGCAGTCTCAAGTGTCTCGGAACGGAAGTCCGCCATTGTTCGTGTGTCAGTTGTCAAAAGTGCAAGGTGTGAATAAATTCGCGATGTCCGTCGGTATCTCAGTGAAGGGTGTGAAGCCTTTCGATGGAACAAATTTCCAGGGCTGGAAAGCTCAAGTGAATGCACTATTTGTGATGAACGATGTTCTGGATGTCGTCGATGGCACGAGAGAGACACCTGCTGCTAGTGACGGGGCCGCGCTAAAGAAAAACATGAAAGATGACGCAACGGCAAAATTTATAATTCTGTCAAACATTGACGAGGCTCAACAAGTATTTGTGCTGTCATGCATCTCTGCGAAAGAGATGTGGGACAAATTGTGTCTCATTCACGAGCAGAAAACTGCTACAAACAAGCTGGGTCTGCTGCAAAGATTCCATGCTTATCGAATGAGCGAAGCAGATACGGCGGTTCAGCATGTAGCCAGGGTGATGAATATGGCGAGTCAACTGAAGGACGTCGGCGAGAAAGTATCGGACGCTATGGTTATGGCGAAAATACTCGCGAGTCTCACTACGAAGTTTAGCACGCTGCAGGTGGCGTGGGACAGTGTGGACCCTGTTCGACAAACTCTTGACAATCTCCAGGAACGGCTAATAAGAGAGGATTCGAGACTCAACGGCGAAGAAGAAACGTCGGAAGCGCTGGCTGCAACAGCCAAAAATCGTCGTGGGCGAGGAACAAAAAGTTCTGAAAATAAAAAGACTGAAAATAAAAAGGAAGTTCAGTGTTATAAGTGCCAAGGCATGGGACATATCGCAAGTCAGTGTCGGAACAAGCGGAAGCCACGTGACAGCGGCGATAAATCACGCGATTGCGCGTTTGTAGGAATGACAGGTAGCTCGATCGCGTCGGGTTTGAAAACTGTGGAAAGCACCTGTGTACTGTGGACGGAGAGCCATGTAATGGCGATCGATCAAAGCGAGGTCTGGCTGATTGACAGCGGCGCATCGAAGCATCTTACCTACCGACGTGACTGGCTGACTGACTATAAGCCGGATAATACGGGCGCTACAGTATTGCTTGGTGATAATCAGATATGCAACGTTGCTGGTGAAGGCACGGTGCGAATTAAAAAAATGATTGATGGAGTGTGGCAAGACGCAAGAATTGAAAAAGTGCTACACGTTCCGAAATTAAGAAAAAACTTATTCTCCGTCGGAGTATGTACAAAGAAGGGATTCGGAGTGCGTTTCGAAAACAATCGGGTTATCGTGGATCGCGACGGTGAAGTGCTCGGGACGGGCATGAAACAAAACAATGACGTTTATCGCATGTTCTTCAAGGTCGCGAAACAAGGAAGCGCTGAAGAAGCTAACGTAGCTACTACAAATTTAACTTTGTGGCATGAGCGATTGGGACACGTCGGAAAGCGGGCGATTCCCGAATTAGCGGAAAAGGGGCTCGTGAGTGGAGTGACATTTTCGGATAAAAGTGACGTTTTCTGTGAACCATGCCAATTGGGGAAATTGCACAGGCTGCCTTTCAACAAGAATCTGGAGCGAAATAAGAAAATAAAGCCGGGTGAGAAAATGCATTCGGATGTCTGTGGGCCGATGTCAATGAACTCTGTCGGAGGATCAAGATATTTTTTGACATTTAAAGATGAAGCAACCGGCTACAGACACGTGTACTTCATGAAAACGAAATCCGAGGTGTACGAAAAGTTCAAGATCTTCGAGAAGATGATCGAGAACAAGTTTGGAAGAAAAATGAAAACTCTTCGCTCTGACAATGGCCGAGAATTTTGCAATGACCAGATGAATAAATACCTCGAAGAATGCGGAATAAAGCGAGAGACAACAGCTCCATACAATCCGGAGCAAAATGGCAAGGCCGAACGTGACAATCGGACGATTGTCGAAAGTGCTCGTACAATGATAATCGCGAAGAATCTTCCATTAACTTTATGGGCGGAAGCCGTAAATTGTGCGGTATATATTCTCAACTGAACCGTGTGGGCGAGTGGTGCAGTCACGCCGTACGAAGCGTGGATTGGAAAAGCTCCGAACCTGAAGCATCTTCGAATTTTTGGATCAGACGTGTACGTACACACTCCCAAACAATTCACGCGAAAATTCGACGCGCGGGCGAGCAAAAAGATCTTCGTCGGATATTCGGAAGAATCGACGAATTACCGGGTGTATGATCCTGAAAAGAAAAAGGTCAGTGTAGTTCGAAATGTCGTGTTCAACGAGAAAATCGGGGCGCCAGAGGCGAAACAAAATGAGATGGAGAAGGAATACGAAACAATTCTTTCACGACCCGAGGAACAAGAAAACGAGGCACAAGAGAACGAGGCACAAGAGAACGAGAACGTGATCGACAACAAAGAAAATGACGACAACATCGTAGAACGACAAGAAGAAGAAAACAACAAGGGCGACGAACGAGAAGACGAGCAAGAAGGACGACGAATCCTGCGAGATCGAGCACTGATTCAAACTCCTTTAAGATACCAACACAATGCAAATGTGGCCGAGTACTTAGTCCCATTAACTTACGAAGAAGCGACGAAAAGCACTGAAGCCGTGCAGTGGGCGGGTGCTATTCAAAATGAATTTAAAGCACATGAAGACAATCGTACGTGGAAACTCGTGAAGAAAACGCCAGAGATGAGACTAATCGACTCGAAATGGGTATTTAGGGTAAAGACGGATGTAGACGGGAAGTCACATCATTTCAAGGCTCGATTATGCGCAAGGGGCTTCCTGCAAAGAGAGGGAATCGACTTCAAGGAAACGTTTTCTCCAGTGGTGAGATATGACTCACTGAGAATTTTGCTGGCAACGATAGCCGCCGAAAATCTTGAAGTAATGCAATTTGACGTTCAAACTGCATTCCTATATGGCGAACTGGAAGAAACAATCTTCATGAAAGTTCCGGAAGGACTGAAGCTGGAAGAAGATAAAATGAACGTCGTGTGCAAGCTCGAGAGGTCACTTTATGGACTCAAACAAGCTCCAAGATGTTGGAATCAACGATTCACCAAGTTTTTGAGTGAATTCAACTTAGTAGAGTGCGAAGCAGACAAGTGTGTGTTTACTGGAATGTTTAAAAACGACAAAGTGTATCTGGCTCTATTCGTCGATGATGGGCTAGTAGCCTCCAATAATATAGAGACTCTTAAGGAAATTATTCAACAATTAAGCAAATCGTTTAAAATTACAGTCGAAGACTCAAATGTTTTTGTCGGGTTGCAAATCAAAAGGGATAGAGAGAGGGGTAAACTGATGATTCATCAGAGCGCGTACACGCAGAAAATAATTGAAAAATTCGAAATGGCAGACGCGAAAACGGTGAGCGTGCCGGCGGATCCACACGCAGCGCTGGCTCCAGTCGTGGAACACGTTGAAAGAATGAGAAATGTACCGTATCGCGAAGCAATAGGTTCCCTAGTCTTTCTAGCGGCCGTATCGAGGCCAGACATCGCGTTCGCAGTAAATTCAGTAAGCAAGTATTTAAACGAGCACGACTCATCGCATTGGCAAGCGGTAAAGAGAATATTCGCATATCTAAAAGGCACAACTAATTATGGTATTGAATATCAAAACGGCGGTAGCGAAGCAAAATTGATAGGTTTCTCGGATGCTGACTACGCCGGAGATGTAGAAACGCGAAGGTCTACAACAGGATACGTTTTCTGTCTCGCGAACGGGGCTGTAACGTGGTCATCACAGCGGCAAAGACTCGTGACGCTAAGTACGACGGAAGCTGAATATGTAGCTGCATCGACAGCAGCTCGGGAAGTAGTCTGGATTAGAAAGTTGTTATCGGACATCGGATGTCCTTGTGTCGAAGAAACAACGCTTTATGTTGATAACCAAAGTGCTATTCAATTGGTTAAAAATCCGGTATATCACAAAAGAACAAAGCATATTGACGTACATTTTCACTTTATTCGCGAGAAAGTAAATAATAAAGAGATCATAGTTGAATACGTTCCGTCTGAAAATCAAAGGGCGGATATATTTACAAAGGCGCTGCCGCGAGACCGTTTCCAGGATCTGTGTTTTAAATTGAACATGATATGTAGTGATAAATAAGAAAACACTTGAACGGCGGTAGTGTTAAGGCATATTTAGTTCAGCGTGTTTATTTTTAGTCTCTGTGGCAACACTGGTCCACTACACAACACAACCACGTTCTGCTACCAAATATTGTATTTTTCTAACTGTGAAAATAAAGATACGTTTATTTCAAATTCCACTCCGTTTTTATTAATCCTGCTTTAACACATTTAAATACATTTTGTTCTTAAAAAAAATTAAATCGAATAAGCACCATTGTGAAGGTACTTACTAAATGACATAAATTTGATTAAATTGTGTTTTACAAAGTGATTGGCTTTCATTTAATTTAACATAGATTTGAATTTAACAGTAGGTGGAAAGGAAGAATCATTAATGGTGAGTTTAGTCACACTACTTTTAGATCTGAATGAGTTAAATATATTCAGATATAAAATTAGAGGCATGATCTAAAGCCCGGGCAACGCTAGGTACTTAAGCTAGTATTAAATAAATGCGAGCAATTTTTAAAGTGTGCTTTATATTTTATTATAATATCGTTATTCTTCATTATGTTAACACAAAATTGCAAATGTATAATAATAATATACCTAAATGCAATTATAATTTTGAGATCAGTGGGTATCTATCTAGCAGTGGAAAAATATTTGTTTCACTTTAATGCCTTTTTAATTTTTAATAAAAATGTAGGTTACACAGCTTTAGATCAACACCATTGTCATATTTTTAGTATTGCCATTTGGGCAACAGTGGCGCCCTCATTTATTTTCTACTCTTATTTGACAAACTGTACCTAAATGCAATTCTAATTTTGAGATCGGTGGGTATCTATACTGCAATGAAAAAATATTTTTTCCACTTTTATGCCTTTTTAATTTTTTTTTAAATGTAGGTTATACAGCATTACTTTAACACCATGAGTCATATGTTTAGTATTGCCATTTGAACAACTTATTTGAAAAACTGTAAATGATACAATTTAATGACTGCGTAGTAAACATTAAAAAAGAAGAAGAAGATGGTTTGAAAGGAAGATTTGTAATTACAAATGTTAGAATGGGCGTGCTTACATTAAAAAATGATTATAATTAATAGACGCGAAAATATTTAATACATAAAACAAGTTAAGGCAAAGCTTTATGAAGTAAGTCTTTGGTTTGAAAATTTAATGGCTTAGAAATATTTCAGATGCTTTAATTTTAAAAAATACTGCGAGTATAGCACATAATCTAATGAACAATCCTAAAATAATCAAGCATTTTTTATAAGTCCAGACAAAAAATAAACATCAGACTTATAAAAACTGCTTTAAATTTCAAATTACCTACTCACAAATCCCTCTTGGGTTATGGTTGTATTGTACATTGCGGCAAATTAAGTTTTGTAAACTGCAGCTAATCCCTATCAAAAGCATGCCTTTAATGGTGGCAGGGGGGCGTGCATGAAGTTTTTGTAAATTTTAAAGTTTCTTCCAAAAAATGTTCGAAATGGCATAAAGTATGATACATTAGTGCAAAAGTGCAATTTGTCAAAATAAAGTAGACATAAAAGGAGGGCACCACGATTGATTAAAATGGCAACACCAAGATAGCTGAAAGGAAAGATAATTAAAATTTTAAAAAGCACTTACGGTTCAAGTAAATATTTTTCACGGTGTTCAGAAATTAGTGAAAGTAATTTCGGAGAGGGAATGATTATAAAACAAGGAAATTCAATATTCAAATTTTTTGTTATTTTTTAGCACTTAGCAAGAAAAATTGCATGAAAAGTTTTTTATATTTTTGAAATGTACAATATCTAATAAGCCATTTGTTGGATGTTAAAGAAAGAAAGAAATAAAGAGTATGTTTAACATTAAAAAAAAACGTTAAGAAAAATTGATTTATATAATTTTTCACTTCCAGACTTGGAAGTCAAGTATCACTGTTCTAAAAAAGGCATTATTCGGTGATGCCATAATAATGCAAAAAAAAAATTGTTCCATTTTAATGAATTTCTAGAATATTTTGACACATTGTAGGAACTGCTACATTTAAAACATTGTGTTACAAGATACAAGATTTGTGCACCTGGCACAAGAGCAACTTTAGATGCAGACAACTGATAGTAATAGTTGCCCGTATCAAAATCATCATGGTAAACAGGAGATGCGGCACTAGGGAGCTTTTTTTAAAATTTGTATGGATCTTGAAATATTTGCCAAATGTTGGTTTTTTTTTTCAATAATAAAAGTGGTTAGAACTAAGTATTTTTAAATTTTGAATTAAAATTAAGCCACAAAATAAGTTTGCTGTTTGAAGAAGTTGCTATCCGAGTTGCTGTCTGGGCTTACACAAGCAACTAAAGTTGTTCAAGTCTGAGCAAAGCAAGTCTGAGCTTACACAAGCAACTTTAGTTGCGTGTATGCGAACGTTCTAATGCTATTTTTTATTTTAACACAGCATAGAGTTTAATCTTCTTAGAAGGTCATTGATAACAATAAAATAACAACATTTCAAGAAAAATTAAGTTTTTGTTGTAATTTCTAGTAAAATAAATATTTTCGACATAAAATATGTAACGGGAAATACCTCAAGATCATCAATTTCAAAAAATTGTAATAGGTTTTTAAACTAGCTTTTTACGAATTTAATTTCAGTATTTAACAATTGAAATATTTCCCTTAATAATTTATAAATATGATGCACTAAATATGTAAATGCATAAGAAAAAAACATCTTATTATTTAAGTTGAAAATAAATTTTACCTGTACAGCGCCGCGCAATGAAATACGCATGGTGCCCTCAACCATAGACACCTCGGAAATGAGTGAGCTGCCATTGAGGGTATTACTACCAGTAATTTCCGGTTGCCCCGGGGCAAGCTCTCCCTTGAGATGAAACAGCCGATTTTCCGCTCGCACCACTGGCAGACCTAACTCACAATTCATACCCCCAACCTAAAACCAAATACATACAACAATTACATTAGATTCTCACTAAACTGGCACTATGTTAAACCTGACAGTACAGGATAACTGGAATTGCCAGGTGTTCCCGTGTTCCACACTCATACCACCAAACTTTGAGTAAAATTTATTCAAATAAACCTTAGCAACAAATTAATGAAGACATTTTTTTCTCATTTTGCCCAAATAAAAATTTATGATAAATTTTTTTTTTTTTTTGCATGTTTTACAAAGCATTCATTAATTTACAACACACATTTATTGTTATTATTTTTCTACTTAAGCTAATCTATTGTTATGTTAACCACTCAGAAACGTAAGCAAATATACACGTTAATATGACAATAGCAGTCAAGTAAACAAAAAGTAAAAGGTCGATAATAAATCAAGTTACACATCCCTATTCAAGTTGTCCATAGAAATATGTATATAAAAAGACCTATTCTGTTAGATACACGGTTGATACATATTTTACCCGCTAAATTGCCTGCGGGCCACTAGACATTGTTAATTTTTATTAAATATTCTTGTATGAAATGATAAAAAAATGAGGCGAGTAATTGTTTATCATATTAGGGGTCGTCCATTAATTACGTGATGTTGTTTTTTAGCAACTTTTTGACCCCCTCCCCCCCCTGGTGATATGTGGTGAGGTTTTAGGCTAAACCCCCCCCCCCCAAATCATGTGTATTTTTTTTAGTATAAAGTATAGGACGTTCACCTTTAGAAATCGTGCGTTCAATGAAAAATAAATACACGTGATATCACATTTTACACCCCCCCTCCCCCCCCCTTTCGAGCCTCACGTGATTAATGGACGACCTCTTATACAATAGAATAAGTATTGTTTTTTACATAATCCGTGATTTTAGTACCGTTTTCACATAAAAACATCACGAGAGTCATTTTTACTTTTTTTTATGTTTGCATTCTAAATTTCAATATTTTCAAATTTTAATATTTATTTGTAATATAACAATTTGAAAGCTTATTTCGTGTGCTTTGAAAATTAGTTTATAGTATTCAGCTACGTTCAGAAATGTATCATTTATAGAGCTTTAATTGTGAAGCGGAAATAACACAAAGTTTTTGTAAATCTGACATTTCGTGAAGTAAAAAGTGCATATTCGCGATAGATCGGAGTGGTTAATAATAAATTACAAACATTGATTTTGAATTTATATTCTTCTATTTATATTTTAAAAGATAGAAGAAACATATTTCCAAATGAATAACCGCTGTTACTAGGCATGTACCTACCTTACGCCTCTCAGATGTTATCCGAACACGTGCATTACAACTTGCAGAAGTAAAACTATGATTACAATAGACAATTTTATTTTTGGTAAATGTATTGTTTGGTAAGCGTTTCGATATTTGATTTTGCCACTGAGTTTGTCACAACTCTTCGGTAGAGTTCTTGACTGAATCAGACTTTCGCTCTTCAGTCCAAAATGGTTTCCTGGATGTGAGATGGTTATCCAGGAGGTTAGCATAGTCATCTTGCTGTCTCTCGTCTTTAAGTGGATACTTACGATATTCAAAATGACAGGGAGCCATTGCAGTGGGGTAGAGAGTGTTCCACACATTATGCGCACAGCAGTGTTCAGTTGCATGTCGATCTACTGTGTGTGTGCACTTCTAGCTCACACTGGAGCACAATATTCAGGTACCGAGTGGACCAAAGCAATCTTAGCTGTTTGTAGGGTTAACAATAGCTGATGCAAGCTAGTTTTCTCGTGATATTTATTTAGTTAGGTGGCATTTAGGAAATTTTTAACAGAGTCGAGGGATTTATGCTGGATTAACTATTACTAAAATTGTTTGAACAGGCAAATAAAAATAGTTTTACCTTCACATACAACTTCCAATCCGGTAGGTGTTTATCAAGCCCGATGGAATTTCCTAGCCCAGCACGAAGCTTCAATGGAAGGGAATCTTTGGAATTCACCATTATTAAACTGAAAATTTTATTTCATAAATTAGTGTGTAGGTATAATAATTTATTTTCTGCATAAAAAAAACAAGTGTCACATGCTACATTTTTTATTGAATTTTATGGGATATCGGGGCACATCCTGTCAGGTCCGGGTCGGACAGACTTTAATCAGCGAATCCAGAGACTATTTAGTAAAAAATGTATACATATGTAATTTTGGTCTCCAGTGACTTTTGAAACAATATTATTAGTTGGGGATCCGCATATAAATGTAACCTTGTTCCAATAGAAATTGTACAAAGAACAATTATTAAAATTATATTAAAAAAATCCTTGGACTACCCAACAGAACGCCTATTTGATGAATTCCAAGTGCCTACATTTAAAGATTTATATATTAAAAATTCATTAATTCAAATAATAAAAGAAAAAGATAAATATCAATTTTTAAACGAAAACAGAACGCGACTTAAACATGTTTTTATATGCCCAAAACTAAATACGTCTTTTGCACAACACCATTACACTTACCAGGGAAGAACTTTTTTCAATCGCCTACCAGAAGAAATCAGAAGCATTAATGATAAAATCCAATTACTGCTCTCTGTCAAGAGACATTTTAAAAATATTCTGAAGAAAAAAACTAATGCCACTTAATTATCCTACAAATATCCTTAGTTTTCCAAAATATTCTTTCTTTTATTTAAATGTATACAAATATACTTAGTTTTCCATAATATCCTTTATTTTCTTTAAATATATACTATTATATACTATTACAACACACATATATTTATGTAAATGAATTATTTAAGTACTAAGTAATAACCACATTTATGTACACTCCTTTTCCATACACAAGCAAATGCTTTAAATGGAAAAGTAGTAAAAAACCTAAGATGTAAAATGATCATTTAGCAACATGTAAAACATATTAATGAAATTAAAAAATAAAAAAAAAAAAATAAAAAAAAAAAAAAAAAAAATGACATCTTTTAAGCTCAGAAATCGCTGGCTAAAAATCTGTCGGTCACACCTTGTTACACTTCATGCTCAATCTAAATGAACTTATAGTACACAACTGCTAACCCTGTATAAATCGCAAGTGCGCCCCATGGTTGAATTTGGCAGCCAACTCTGGTCTGGGGCCCCAAAATACCTGAAAAAACCCTTGACTCTGTGTAGAAATGTGTGATTGTTTGGTAGCTTCTCCTATCACAAACGGATTGCAAAATAAAAATATAAAAATCAAATTGCACCACTGAACTCAAAAAAATTATGAAAAAATGGTTAATACATAAAGATTTTTTTATATAATGTTTCTAAATAAATTACTCATAGTATCCATTGATCGTAAGCATGTACTCTTATGTATAAATATGCCTGAGTATGTTTAAGTATGTTGTGTGCCTTTGAGTGCGTGAATGCAGTGTGTTATATCTCTGTCTATGTATTTTATGCCTTTGTATTGTAGTCACTTGAAATTTTATCCTTCTATATCTATTTTCTATATTGCAGTTTCTCGTTGTATATGAAATTGACCTGCTGACAAATGCTTTGGCAGTTTAGCCGGCATTCATAATGAAGAATCAGAAATAAATCTTTATAGCATTGGCGTTGGGTGGGAAAGATGACCTTGTTCTGCCAATATTTCTAATGGAAATATTATATAATGGAAGACGCTCCGAAGAACTAGCGCTGTTGATCTCTTCGGCACCGGTGCACGGTCGAGAAAAATGCTAAAATGCCAAAGACACTCCATAATTTGTACGAAGTTGATATTTTTTGTCATATGAGAATGTATCGTTTGTGTTATAACGTGGAAGATTTACCAGCCTCTGTGTTTCCTCCCTCCAACAACGAGGGTTTCTTCAAGTGCCAGGTTCGCTCCCTCCTTTTCTCAAAAAGATCTTCGAAACAGCATTCCCAAAGATTACATGGACGGTGAGGGAAATCATTTTGTGTGGAATCAATGTAAAAACAAAAATTAGGCTTACTTGTCTTCAACTGCATTTTGTCTGTTTAAAGTGCCGCCATCGATTGATTCAGTGAACATCTCAAAGGAACCTTTATCAGTCATTACCCAAACCGTAAGTTCAGTCTCGTTCTTCAAGAGGTATGGAGAATATATCGATTTCTGGTACAGTTTTGAATTGATAGCTGTGGTAAATGACGAGTGCAGTTGTCGAATGACCTGATATTAAAAGATATAAGTATATTTTAAATATTGAAAAAGTTACAACAGACGATCTCTATAGACCTGGATACAGAGGTTGTGGGTTCAAAATCAGGCATACATCTTCTTCTTTATGTGCCTTATCAGGTCCCCCCGACGTTGGCGATCACTCTTGAAAAGGCCTACATAAATAATTGAAATTTTATTTATTTGCGTTATTATAAATATGCACTTCCCAGCCTTTCTATTCTCATCATCTTTGCCTCCCCACTCACTTCAGTCTCACAACATAACTTAATTGAAGTTGCCATAATCCCAGTACCTACTATAGTAACTGAGTGTTTGAGAGTAAAATAACACGACCAGTCGCGTCAGTGTGCAAAGCTTGGCGCTCGAGTTTAGGCATGTTGCGGAATATTGAACTGTCTTATAACATAGAATTCTGGGGATTCTGAGTACTATCATTATTAATGTTTTGGACACATATAAATATATTTTTAGCCACTCGAGCGACGGGGCGATTTAAAACTTTTTCCTCCGATTGCTTGTGATTTTTTAAATATTTTCTGCCCACATTAAAAAATATCATGATCCCGAATTTTAATATGGAGACGTACAAACTGATTACAGTTCTGTATAGCCAATGAATTCACCTATATTTTGTCGATATCACATATTCGTAGGATTTATTTAAAAAATCTTATAAAATCATAAACTTTGGTCCAAGAAAAAATGTGATCCAATTTTGGACCGCTGTCAATCGCAGAAAAATAAAAGCGGTCCATATTTTAACCTTAGTCAAACCCTGTTAGTGTTGTACAGTAGAGATAATTTTACAGTTTTCAAACTATACAGGGTTATAAATTGCGTTAAAGTGGAAATTAATAGTTCTTCCAATAAATCAGAAAAAATCACTAACCTGAAGAGCTGTGGTGGTGATGGTCAACTCCAGAGGCTGGGAGCTGGAGATCTGGACTGACAGATTCGGCTCCAGGGCGCTCAATTCCTTATCAGCCGCAACCTTCTTATCCTTTTGCGCCTGTAACAAAAGGTTATGAATTTCTGGATTTAGAGGTGGATTTAGACCAAACGAGCATAGAGCTGGAGTTAACAAGAGCATTCTTTCTTGATCTTTAGTGTAAACGGTAACTCGTAATATACCATAAAAATATACATCAAACAAGAACGCGAATGCTCATTGCTCATTCTTCAACAATCAGTGGTAGTGTTCACTACACCATGTCCGACAGTGAGAGCGATATTGCGATTTCAAGTGCTGCATTTATCGTTATGACTCAATTATCGAAAAAGAAAAGAAGGAAAAGACGTTGGTGGGTGATAAATTCAATTAAATAATTAGAGTTGCGATTTCCTGCCAAGCATCTTCTTTGTACGATTTATTTTTATAATTTAAATAAGTTGGCTCTCACAGACATCAGAAATTTTGGTACGCTTCTATCATTTGTAGACAGTTTTCATTACTCCAATCCATAATTAACATAAGCAATCACATTCAAACATGAAGGAATGCTCTAGGCAACTATTCGGGTGCACTTAGGGCGTTTACTTCAAACGAACGAACATTCTACTAAATTTCGGCGAACACACTCGGAGCACTGAAAGAATGGTTTATAAAAAAAATAATTTGCAAAGGCAGACTAGAATGAGCATTTACTCGTTTGGTCCAAATCCACATTTAGAATCGAATTAAAAACTACATATAAAAAACGTTTTATTATTAATTTCATCAATTTTACAATCAACCAGCGATCCACATGTTATGTTATTTTTATAGAAAGAATGCAATAAAGTTAATTTATTCAGTTTTTTTTTTCACTTTATAACCATATTTTTAAAACTGTGTAATTTCTTTCAAATTTAAGAAGAAAACAGGATAAGTCGGCACTCCTTGATTTTCTCCATTCTTTCCACTTTGCGGTTATCTCTTTAAGTCCCCAACAAAAATAATTAATAAATAGTCATCGTGCCGCTAGCTACAATAATAAAATTCATTGTCATTTTTAAAATGTCAATGGTAAAAGAAGTTCCTTTCAAAAAGGAAAAAAAGGCTCATAATAGGTAATACAGGATATTATTGAAATAAGTCAAATCTTCTTTGCTTACATGCATCTTGAGCTCCCATGGGATGTACTCCAAGAGCCCACCTTTGAGTACCTCCACTGGTTCCAAGAGGGGTTCCCATAGAGCTTGGTTCTTGTTGTAATAAGAAGCTTGCATAGACCATGTACATTCCATATTTAACTGAAAACACAACACATACATATATATATATATATATGGGATTGCACTGCATAAATCAGTAAGTATAAAACTAAAAGACATTTTACAGAAGGGATGGTAAGAAGTACTGAAGAATATATATATGGGATTGCACTGCATAAATCAGTAAGTATAAAACTAAAAGACATTTTACAGAAGGGATGGTAAGAAGTACTGAAGAATGGCAGTAGCTTGTTCCACATTTGAGAATTAGTTGGAGAAACGTTTCTTTTATTATTCTAATATTGTTTCTTGAATTCTCACAGGTATAATGGTGTGCAGTGGATCAATATTGCATAGGCTCCATTGACAATATTGACATACCTGTTAAACAGTCTTGTCTGCACATTAGAGATGAATAGAAATCTGTTGGATCATCAATCATCATGGAATTGTTAACCAGACAAACCACCCTAAAAAACATGATTGTCAAAATAACGAGGTGGGTTTTAGGCTCCTCTGAAAAATACGGGAATAATGGAATGGAAGCATGGACGCTTATGAAGAACGCTTATAGGAACTGAGGCATTTGAGATGTAGATCTACAGAAGAATACTCAAAATAAGCTTGACGGACAGAGATGCAAATGAAAATGTTATGGTTCGGATAAATAAAGAAAAAGAAGTTATTAAAACGATAAAAATCCAAAAACTTCAATATCTAGGACATGTGATGAGACATCCAGAGAAGTACGAGATCTTGCATCTCATAATGCAGGGAAAGATTGCCGGAAGACGGGAAGAAGGAGAAGATCATAGCTGAAAAATCTGAGACAGTGGTTTGGCCAGTCTACTGAAGAGCTGTGTAAACAAAGTCTGGATAGTCAACATAATAGCCAACGTCCGTTAAACGACAGGGCATGAGAAGAAGAAGAAAAATATTAGACAATTGATAGATTTATACTAAAGTTATGCATAATCTTTAATGGGATTTGGCCTTGTGCACAAATTTCCATCTTTTC
The DNA here is from genome assembly GCA_917563855.2 of Limnephilus lunatus. NCBI lineage: Eukaryota > Metazoa > Arthropoda > Insecta > Trichoptera > Limnephilidae > Limnephilus > Limnephilus lunatus. The sequence goes on from OU830592.1 coordinate 80,279,201, forward strand.
ATCTTTCCATCCACTGGTCCGGTTCCTCGCCTTTTACCTGCAGTCCTCGGGCCTTTCCGTCCTACCGTCATGTCACTTAGCAGTCTTCGTCCATGCTTACAGTTTGTCAAATAAGAGTAGAAAATAAATGAGGGCGCCACCGTTGCCCAAATGGCAATACTAAAAGTATGGTGTTAATCTAAAGCTGTGTAACCTACATTTTTATTAAACATTAAAAAGGCATAAAAGTGAAAAAAAAATTTCATTGCAATACAGATACCCACTGATCTCAAAATTAGAATTGTATATAGGTACCTATATTATTATTATACGTTTGCAATTTTGTGTTAACATAATGAAGAATAACGATATTGTAATAAAATATACAGCACACTTTAGAAATTGCTCACATTTATTTATCATTAGTTTAAGTACCTAGCATTGCCCGGGCTTTAGATCATGCCTCTAATTTTAGATCTGAATATATTTAACTCATTCAGATCTAAAAGTAGTGTAACTAAACTCATCATTAATGATTCTTCCTTTCCGCCTACTGTTAAATTCAAATCTATGTTAAATTAAATGAAAGCCAATCACTTTATAAAACACAATTTAATCAAATTTATGTCATTTAGTAGGTAACTTCACAATAGTGCTTCTTCGATTTTGAAAAAAAAAAAAGTTTTTTTAAATGTGTGTACAGTGTTTTGTATTTTCAGTGTCATTGCACTTTTAAAGAATATTTGACAGATAAATTGGTGATGCCAGCCTAAAAATTTCTTAGTTCCATTTTTTATATTTTCTACTCTTATTTGACAGACTCTACCTTAGTGGTTAGTAGCTGAATAGTACTTGGTCGTATCACCTCAGTAGAGGGAGTGGTCCTGCTTTGCCATGATCACTTCAAATAACAGTAAGAAGTTGTACAGTACCTGGCTGTTCCAGTCCTTGATGATCCCATTTAAAGAGGCCTGCATGTTCAGCATGGGCATGGTCTCAGTACCTCGGCCAGTCTCAACGGTCAGGACTATGGAGGGAGCAATCAGGCGGCATATGTCTCCAGTAGAGGGATTGCCGTGGGCTTTGAGTATCACTTCAAATTTATTCAAATACATAGCTTCTTCTGGTTTTTCTAAAAAACAAATGAGAGTTAGAATAGAAACACTGTTTAAACTGCCAATTGGTATAGTATGCAATAGCCATAGCCTTTACTTTTTAAAGAGACTTTTAAAAAAAATAAGTGTCATTAGAATATCAACAAAACAAAAATATTGAAAAACTAAATACATTAACGGCCTTACTAAAAAACCCCATGAAAATTTTATTCAATTGACAAACGGCCGTGGATGTGAAAACATTACTAATTAAAAAATTGTTCTTGTTAAAAATACACACTGTTTGCACAGCCTGGAAGGGTAGTTTATCTCTGTTTTAGTGATGATGTTTGAACGAAATTTGGAATTTTCCAAAGTATTTTGAATGTTCTATATATATCTTATTTTTGAAGGTGTCGTAAAAACAAATACCATTTTTAAAAACTAGATAAAATTACCTTTTAGATTTGTGTATTTGAAATACACTTTTACAGTTATATACAGTTTTAAAAAACTGCCATATTTGAAGATTCAAACATTGAAAAAATGGAAAAAAAATTCTTACCAAAACATTTTTGATGAAAGTGTCCAGAAATTTAAAAAAAAATACAGACCTTTTATATAATGAATTTGGAATGAAACTCTCACCTCACTTTTTCCTCGTGCATACAATAAAAAAATAATAAAAAATTTCAAAGTTTTTTTTTATTGCCAAAAGAATAATGTAAAAAATATCTCTGACATTTCAACACATTTCTTGCACCACTAAAGATGTTAATTTCTTTGATAAGTTTACCACCACACATATTAGATATTAATATTTTTTAAAAAAACACCACTTTTAAGAAATTCTCATAAAACAAAGATTTAAAAACGTAAATTTGAACTTTTATGTAACCCAAAACAATATTTTGACATTTCAACTTTAAAGTAATGTTTATTGTGCAATAACTTGATAAAACTGATGTAAAACCACACAAATAACACGGCAAATATATTAATTACATGAATAGAAGAGTGAATTGGTCACTATAAAAGAAATCATTCAGTAAAATCTCAATATTTACTAAAAACATTCCCATCATGCATGAAAACCAACAGCTATTTTTTGCGCGGGCAAAAGAGTACAAATTTGCAGGCGCGAAGCCATCACCATCTAGCGGCTATGAATGAAAACAAAATTTTGTAGGAAAAATTTTAAAAATTACAGTGTTGCCAAATTTAAAACGTATTTAGAGTGAAATTCGTTTTTAGTAATATTTCATATTTTAGTATAAATTTGTTTTATTGATGTTGCTGCAAAAACACAGATTATCGATCGTGCTGTGGTTTTTTTTTAGTAAGGCTGTAAGTAGATAAATAAAACTAAAATAGATAAGGAAAAAAAATACACAATGGTGACCGACCGAACTTTCAGTTTCGGCCAATAAACTCATAGTTGTAGTACTATTGTGTAATGCAAAGACCTTTAAGGCACTACAAATTTATTTATTATAGTGAGTAGGTCCAAGATCTTTCGTATTTTTGTAATTCATTTAAATTTAAAGTACCTATAGCTTACATTTACATTGAAAACTGTTACATAACAATGAACCAAAAAGCAAAAAAAAAAGTAAGTCAATTCACTCATTAAAATGATGCCCTTTATTTCATTTTGCATTTGTGCATCACCAATTTTAATGAATTCTTACAAGTTTAACAATAAAAATTTCAGTGTAGTGTTTTAAATTTATTTAAATAAGTTTCGGTTGGGGCCAAAACTAGAACAGAAGCCAAAATTTAATTTCAGTTTCAGCTGAATACCAAATTTCGGTCGGTTACTACTAGGGCTTTCAATCCCGGGATTACGGTGCTTGCAATTTTCAATCCTGGGATTATTTATACGTTTAAATTATCAATCCAAAGGATGGAAATAAGTTCAGTTCTGTTGATATTTTCATTTATTCCATACCAAAACTTAAATTAGAAAATTCTCAAAAGCAAAGGAAGCAATCTCCTTTGGAGCTCCTCATTTCATTTTGTTTCCTAATATTATTATACATAATCTGTAACTTTATTTTACCTGGGTTGAGGAACCAAAATGTGGAGTTTTGGAAAGGTTTGACTATCCACAAATCTGGGTAGGAGCCAACCTCATTTTTTTTTGATTTAGCATCAGGCTTAGCCATTGTCACCATCACACGATTCAATAAATAAATTGTAGCTGAAAAAAAAATTAAATGGCTATAATTATAACAGCCAGAGAATTATATCCCAAAAATAATGCACAAATATCAAAATATTTAAAAGATCTCATAGAGAAGGAAATATTTAAGATCAACTAGGTAATTTATTAACAAATGATAAATACTGTTATGTAGTCAAATAAGAGTAAAAAACATAGGAGGGCCCCACTGTTGTTCAAATGGCAATACTAAGAATATAGCTCATGGTGGTAATGTAAAGCTGTGTAACTTATATTTTTTAAAGAAATTAAAAAGGCATAAAAGTGAAAAAAAAATATTTTTTCAATGCAATATAGAATATAGATACCTACTGATCTCAAAATTAGAATTGTATACAGGTATATTATACCTTTGCAATTTTGTGTTAACATAATGAAAAATAACGATATTGTAATCTATACACATATTATCTATATCTATATAAATAAAAATGAATTGCCGAAATGTAAAGGGTCCGCCATCTAAAGTTTTTTTTTTCAACTAGTGCTTATTTCGTGAATGGTAACACTTAGCTCATGTCTGATTTGACAGATAATTAGTTTTATCCTTCCGCTGAGCGAATATGGTTGTGTATACGCTTGAACAACGCTGCGTGGGCCACTGGAAGTGGGCCTGCGATCGACTTACAGAAGATGCCGATTTTGCCAAAAAAATCATCTTTTCGGATGAAGCTCATTTTGATCTTGGCGGGTATGTAAACAAGCAAAATTGTCGTATTTGGGGCACAGAAAACCCGCACGCATACATTGAAAAGCCGGTACACCCAAAACGAGTCACTGTTTGGTGCGAATTTTGGTCCAGAGGCATAATTGGGCCATTTTTCTTTGAAAATGAGCAAGGAGTGGCCGTTACAGTCAATGGCGATCGTTATCGGGCCATGTTGAACGAATTTTTGTTCACAAAAATTGAAGAGGAGGATATTGGCAACATTTGGTTTCAACAGGACGGCGCTACGTGCCACACAGCCGAAGCTACACTCGATGTTTTGCGCCCTGTTTTTGAAGATCGCATTATCAGCCGCAGAGCTGATGTCGTTTGGCCACCTCGGAGCTGCGATTTGACACCGTTGGACTATTATTTGTGGGGTGCCCTCAAAGATAAATGTTACGCCGACAAGCCAGAGACAATTGACGCTTTAAAGGACAATATTCGTGAAGCCATTGGTGAAATACAGCTGCACACAATCGATAATGTGCTTAAAAATTGGACCGATCGTGTAGGCTACTGCATGGCCAGCCGAGGCAGCCATTTGAATGAAATTATTTTCCATTATTAACCGGAAGGATTGTACTTATAAATAAAAAAAGAAATTTGAGAAAATATTCAGTAGTTTTTTTTTTATAGCATTTTCAAAAAAAAAAAGTTATTTGGCGGACCCCGTATAACTTCCGAACGACTGCACCAAATTGGATAATTCTTTTTTTTGTTCTTTATTGTCAGGACAAGGTTTAGGATTAGGTTGTGTAAAATTAAAAACATTTTTATTAGTAAGACTGTTAGTGTTTTCCAGATTAAGTAAAGATTTATGATGTTGTCAAACCTGGTGAGATATTGATTGCAATGTCAGTGAAGGAAATTTCAACATTCCATCCTTTTTGTGGTGAAGTAGTGGCATTTAAAAGCACCGAACAAGGAGCCAAAATTGAACAACGACTAATCGATTGTTCACCAAACCTGGATACACAAGCAAGTGGTTAAAAATTGAACAATCACAATATAAATAGATCAAAGCCATCAAAATAGTTCCATAGAGAGGAATGGACCTTAAAATATCCATTTTAGTAAAAAAAAAAAAAGTATAAAAAAATAAGGCAAGAAGCCATTTTTTTTTATTTTTTTTAAAATATATATTTATTTTTAAAATATTACATGGTTAATACATTATATAAAGTTTTTATTTCAAGAATACATTGTTTAATAAGTTTACACCTTTTTTTAGGAGCAAAGCTCGTGACAAAAAAGGCGGAGAAAACGAATGTAGTTAAAAAATAAAAAAAATTTACTAATGGTAAAGTAACACATATTTTTTTATATATACGAGTATAAAACTAAGAATAGGTAAAATAATTAACAGTAAGCTAGAAAAATCGTTTATATTATATAATATGTCTATATATTTTTATATAGTATATGTATGAAACATATAAAAGAAGTAATGTAACACAACGAAGAGGAGGAGATAAAAAAAAAGAAAGGATGAAGATAAAGAAAGAAAAAGGATATCTGATATTACAAGTTGAGTTGAGAAATATAATATTTAAAAAGATGAAGTGATTGTAATAAGCTATATATAAAGAGCTTTTATTGATTTTTTGAATTTTTTATAATTTTTTTCCAATCTTAAGTTAGCTGGTAATTGGTTAAACCATTTAACTCCAATATATTTATAGTATTTTTGGGCTGTGGTGGTGTTACAGCGTGGGAGAGTCATAGTGCCGAGAATATGTGTTCTAATGCTGTTAGAAAAAGGAGTAAAGCTCTCATTATTGAAGCAATCTTTGTGTATTTGTAAGATTGTGATTTTTTGTAGATAACATGAAGTGAATGTACTTTAAAATCTTGAAATAGTTTGACGGTGGGGTAATCGTATGGCCTTTTTAAAATTATTTTTATGATTATTCTTTGAATGATTTCCAATGGTAAAAGAGAAGTTTTGAAGGCACCCCCCTAACCTACAATTCCATATTGTAGCACTGATTGGATTAAGGAAAAGTAAATAGTTCTTAATATCGTAATATTTAAAATGTTTCGAATTTTAATGAAAATGTATATTAATTTTCTTAGTCTCTCTATATTTTCAATAGAACATAAGGAAAGAGTGCTCAACGGATGAAATCGGATAAATATAATAAAATGTCATTTTGTTTCAAACATTTTTTAAATAAAGTTAATAAAGTAGAACTACCTTCCAAAACGACACGCAAAAAGTTGAAGATCTTCTATGGAACCCTTCATGTCCCTCTGGTCATCTTTAATGCTCATTTTGAAATCAGCCTTACTCTGTAATGGTAGAAAAATAGTTTAAGTGAAATTTTCACCCCCGAGTGTAACATCATAACAAGCTTTTAAAATGAAAAAAAGTTTATTTACATTGAACACCATTGCCTGACAACTTTCTCTACCCTCCATAGACTCAACCAGAATTATATCAGGCTGTTTTAACTTCAGGGTAATGGACATCATTTCCTTATTACCGCGTTTGACTGGCCCCAGCAAGCTGGCTGCCGTTGGGATATACACATACTGGCTTACTCCCAAATCGTTTGAAGCCTAAAACATAGCACTTTTTATACACGTTTTTTCAAAAAAATAATGTTATATCATTTACAGAAATGTAAATAGAAATAATTTCATATATTGTAATAAAGCTAGGTTTGTGTGAATAGGTAATGCATTATTATAACATGTCAGACAACTAAATATATATTATAAATTTTTGTACCGATTTTGGAACAAATCATGATACATTCAGATGTGATTTACTTTGCAAAAATTATTAATATTTCTATTTTTGATACTGACAATTCGTGGTAGAATCGAATATAATAAAATGTGTGTTAAAACAATTTTAAACTTCACTCAATTTATTACTTATACAGACTAGACTGAAGATGACCTTAACCCGACGAGCGTAAGGTTGGATGTGTACACCCAGACCAAGATAAATCGACCAATATTTTAATAGTGTGTAGCTGCGCGGGGGGAGGTAAGGAAGCGACAAGAGAATTTAGTCATCCACCGGTCAGTGAGGCTGTTAGACGATGTCAAAGTCGTCGGCGGGTTTTACCCACCTGGCGCTCGGTGTTACTATTTTTTACAAGTACTTAGATTAGTTGTAGAAGAAAAAAATATTGTAATTTGTTTTAGAATAAGTTAACAATAATAATCTAAACGAAAATATGAAAGAGAACAAGACACAGAAAAACAGAAAAAAGACAATGGTCTAGTTGTAGAAAAAAAAAATATTGTAATTTGTTTTAGAATAAGTAAACAATAATAATCTAAACGAAAATATGAAAGAGAACAAGACACAGAAAAACAGAAAAAAGACAATGGTCGCAACTGGGACTCGAACCCAGACCTCTCCGTCTAACCGGGACGAACGCGTTAACCAATTTCGCTATTGCCACCTTCTGTCAAACCGTCATATTTGTCAATCTCATATTTTCAAATTTTAGAATTACATTACTATCAACTAATTATTTTTCTCCATATTAAGGGCAACTTTTAATAATTTGTGTTTGTTATGATTAAAAACTTAAAAAATATTAGTTTTTTTAATGATTATATTTAATTTTATATAAAAATGGATAATTAAGTGCCATAAGTTGAATTTTGTAAGAAAAATGTTGATTCTAATAAAAATGATTAAACTACTTATTATAACACTTTTATACCTAGTTTATAAAAACAAGTACATAGAAAACAGGTAAATTAAGTATACTATCGAATTAAAAATAGTAAAAAGTCGAGAATAAAAAAAATATCTAAGTAAGAATTTCGGGTTTAAATTACCCACCTTACGCTCGATGTTACAAATTTGAACCTGAAGCTCGTCGGGTTAATAAGCTGAAACAGTTTTCAGAAATAAATTAAGTAGAAAAAAGTTTAAAATTTTATTGTTTTAATGTATTAGCAAAAATTATTGGTGATTGAAAATTTCAAATATTGACTGGACTGTGCATAGATTGGATAATAGATTATAGAATATAATTTTTTTTTTAATTTGAAAAGGGGCATGCCCGAGTGCCCTACTGTATATGTAACTACATATTAATATGACTTCTGAATGGTGAACCTACCGGACTTACCCTTGGGTCAACACTCTGAACATTTTGTCTATATCTTCCGTACGGTTGGGATGGTGGTCTTAAGGTAGAGAGTCCACTAGTTAAAAAGTGTCCAATCTTCAACAAGAATTCAATGGAGAGAACCAGCTTGAAATTGAATACTTGCAGATCAACTGAAATTTAAAAAGCAATGAGTTGAATAAACCGCAAAGGCAAACGCGCGTGTGTATTACATTTTTCACCATATTTCCACAATTAAAGAATTAAAGAGAAAATTTAGGCTCATTTTCTTGGATAAATGATGTAAAATTAAGTTATAACTAATCACTGAGTTAAGGTAGGCGATTTTAGAAAAGTAAAATGATTTACGAATTTAGAGATTAAATTTTTTTTTATAAAACCTAAAAATATAGGATAAATGATAAAATCTAGGTGGATTCATTAGATTTAGCCCCTCAAATTGCTACAATTTAGCAAATCTGAAACATATTGCTGAAATTCTTGGAATTATTCATAGACATTAAAATTTTTATATTATTTTTTTATTTTATTTTATTTATTAGGGAAAATCAACAGATATTTTACATTTACAATAATAACACTGATAATACACATAATATCCAATAAAAGTTTTTTACATAATTAAAAAGTTAGGGTCCTGTACCCGTAAGAAGTTAACAAAAATATAACCTTGAAAATTGTAAAAAAAATAAGATATAAAAACTATAATATAAACTAATAATCTGCTTACTAAATTTCAGAACATAAAGCAGTCAAAATCAGAAATCTATTCTCACTACACAACAGCAATAATAATATGTATAACCGGTCAGTGGTTGAGTGGGCATAGCGCTTGGGTCCCACCCGGGCGTCGCATGTTCGATTCCTCGGCTGGCTAAGTCCTCCATCACAACACAAGCAACATTTTCGGCTTTCTGTGGTGGTAGTAGGAGATTTTCAAACATTGTTGGCTTATTCGTAACCCGGGAATGTTTTTCTTTCTTTTTAAAAAAAAAAGAAAAAAAGAAAAGTATATACCTTCAACTCAGAGTGAATACAATAGTACGTCGAATGGCAAGTAACTGGAAAGGATTCACAGCAATAATATGATAACTTGCAAAAAGGTCAAAAAAATTATTTAATGTTAGCTATGACATTTTTTTAAGGTGCTTAAATTATATGAGAATATGTCTATATTTTTAAATTCTTATCAAATACATTTCATGCTCTGAATATGAAAGCATTTTGTCTGAGATTACATAGTAGAACATTTTTGAAGATGAAAAAATGATTTTTCTCTGGTTCTAACGCCTGGGACTCTAAAATTAATCTCAGCCAAAAGAGGCAAACAATCAATAAAACCATTGATAATTTTATGAAGATATATTATATCTGCGGAGTCTCTTCTAATTTTTAATGAATTAAGTCCATAAAGGTCCATCGAGCTGTTTATGTCATGAAAACCAATATTAAACTTGAAATTTAAATGATGGACCAATTTTCTTTGGGTGGCTTCAATGCGTTTAATATAAATATTATATTGAGGATTCCATTTTTGAGAAGCGAATTCAAGATGACTGCGAACGTATGAAAAATACAATATTTAAGTGGTTGAATGTTCTTGAATTCTTTTTCCGATACGGAATAAGAATCCTAACATTCTAAGGGCTTTCTTCACAATCATATTAATATGTGCCTCGAATGTAAGTTTACTGTCAAGTAGAACACCTAGATCACAAATTAATCGATAGGCTTGCCCTACCATGAAATCTGGGTACCATTTCGAAGAGCTGGAGGCATGTGAATATTGTCAGATTCATTTATTGACAAATCACAGAAAGAGAGATGGTCACACCACCTCTCGCGCTCTGCGCTACTTGCTTTGTTCCCCTTTCCCTGATTGGCTGGTATGATTTCGAATGTCTATGGAATTACTTCAAAGTCTTCATAATCATTATATTAAACATGCGTAAATTATACAGGCAGCCGAATGATTTGAGTTTTGAGTTATCTACAAATAAATCATCGTCGCTATCATCATTTCTGGAAGTTATTTTGTCAAAAGAATGAATAATACATGAACACTAGTATTTTACCAGGGTTATATTTCTGGCGATAGCTCAAGACTCAATACGGAGACTCACCTACCTATATCTGTCTAGATACGGGAACTCCTTTAAGTGAGACATGCATAGCAAAAACCATTTTAATACATATCTGTTATTAAGATAAATAAAGAAAAAAGTTCATAATATCACATATTGAAGTTAAAAAGTCAGGAATACTGGGTGTCCGGGGGTAAAGTGTATTACCTTCGGGAGGTGATTCTACATTATGGTATGACTAAAAAAGATTAATAACTCTTTCTGAAATTTCAACATTTTTTTCCCATACAAAAATAAATACCTGCTAAAAATCCTTAGTGTAAGGCAGAGGTTCCCAAAGTGGGTGCCGCGGCACCATGAGGTGACACAGAGAGAGATCAGGGGTGCCGCGAGGCGCCCCTGATGTCTCTACTAAAAATCAAAATTGACATGGATACAAACATTTTACGTTTGAACTGCGACAAGAAATTCACACTTTCCTGGAAGAAGATGACCATGTGAACGCGGATGAAGACTTTCTAAAAAACCAAAATTTTCGCGGATGAAGACTTTCTGCTGAAACTAGCATACATGACATATTCGAAAAACTAAATGTCTTAAATCTGGCAATAACATGCACATAATTAAGCTTGTAGAAAAGATTTCATCAACCAGGTAAAAACTACAATCGTGGAAGAGAAAAATTAGTGATAATGGAGGCAAAGATTGCTTTCCAATATTGCAACAGTACATGGCCAATAGTGGAGTTAAGGTTTCAATAACTTGCTGACACTTTTCACAGAGTACCTATCACAGTTATAGTTTCTTGTTCAAATGGCAATACTAAAAAAAAAACTCATGGTGAAAAAGTAAAGCTGTGTAACCTACATTTTTATAAAAAAAAATTAAAAATTAAAAAGGCATAAAAGTGAAAAAAAAAAATTCTTTGTAATATATGTAGGCTATTATTATTCTTATGTATAATTATTATTATACAAAATTGCAAAGGTATAATAATAATTATACTTGTAGGTATATTATTATACCTTTGCAATTTTGCGTTACCATAAAGAAGAATAACGATATTGTTTAAAAATATTAAGCACAGTTTAGAAATTGCTCACATTTATTTAATACTAGCTTATGTACCTAGCGTTGCCCGGGCTTTAGATCATGTCTCTAATTTTAGATCTGAATATATTTAACTCATTCAGATCTAAAAGTAGTACAACTAAACTCACCAATAGTGATTCTTCCTTTCTACTTTCGTTAAATTCAAATTTATGTTAAATTGAATGAAAGCCAATCACTTTGTAAAACACCATTTAATCAAATTTATGTCATTAAGTAGGCAACTTAACAACAGTGCTTCTTCTTGATTTTATGATTTTATTCTTTAAGAATAAACAAATGTTTTTTTAAATGTGTATTGTGTATACAGTGTTCTTAATTTTCAGTGTCATTGCATTTTAAAGGAATATTTGACAGTTAATTTGGTGTTGCCAGCCTACAAATTATGTAGTTCCATTTTTTATATTTTCTACTCTTATTTGACAGACTATACAGTTTGTCAAATAAGAGTAGAAAACATAGGAGGGCGCCACTGTTGTTCTAATGGCAATACTAAAAAAATTAAAAAGTGTAAAAAAATTTTTCATTGCCATACATATACCCACTTATAGGTATATTATTATTATACCTTTGCAATTTTTTTGTTGTTTTAAAATATAAAGCACAGTTTAGAAATTGCTCACATTTATTCAATACTAGCTTGTACCTAGCATTGCCTGGGCTTTAGATCATGTCTCTAATTTTAATCTGAAAATATTTAACTCATTCAGATCTAAAAGTAGTGTAACTAAATTCACCATTTGTGATTCTTCCTTTCTACTTACAAATTCAAATTTATGTTAAATTAAATGAAAGCCAATACCTTTGTAAAACACCATTTAATCAAATTTATGTCTTTCAGTGGGTACCTTAACAACAGTGCTTCTTTTTGATTATAAGTTTTATTCTTTAAGAACAAAAAGTGTTTTTTTAAATGTGTATACAGAGTTTTATATTTTCAGTGTTATTGCACCTTAAAGGAATATTTGGCAGTTAATTTGGTGTTGCCAGCTTACAAATTAAGTAGTTCCATTTTTTATATTTTCTACTCTTATTTGACAGACTCTAACTGACTGGTTTGCAAAGTACTTACACAGAAGACCAAGTGGAGAAGTTTGTGCGGATCCAAGATTCATTCCGTGCTCAAGCTCCACAAGATTTTACTATGCAAGAAGAAGACATTCTAATTGACTCTCGAGGGACAACAGCCTAAAAACAAAATACGCTTGTTTGGATTTGACAGAGTTTTGGGTATCAGTCGAAAATGAGCATCCAATTCCAAGTGCAAAAGTTGTAAGGGTCCTCATTCCCTTTGCGACTTTATATCTGTGCGAAGCTGGATTTTCAGCGGTTGCTGTTATAAAGAGCAGATATTGCTCGAAAATAGATGTGGAAAAAGAAATGAGAGTAGCTGTGCTGTATCAAGCCTTATTCCCCGAATCGAAAAATTGTGCAGGAAGCAGCAGGTAATTATAGTTGCATTTTCACCTATGTTTTCCTATCAATAAATGTACTTGTTCATTTTAAATACGAGTTGTGTGATTTTCTTACCTGGTTTCTTCTTCATAGTCGTATAAATATTAAATATAGCTACCACAGATAGATATTATATGACTAGGGTGCAGTGACAAAATTCTAATTTTCCCTGGTATAAGGTAAAAATTACTCGATAGAGTTGCTGTTAGCTTGCCGGGCGCAACGTTGCTTGGTAATAATAATAATACGCCGGTCTAATTTTATTTTTTTACCACAAAACTACCCCTAAAAGTTGGAATTTAGAAAAAAGTTATTTATCTTTTTACTCATACTATCATGTAGAATCACCTCCCGAAATCAAAACACTTTACCCCCGGACATCCTGTATAAAGATTTAATAATTTTTAAAATCTTACTTTCGGTTTGGAGTGGTTTCCGGATATAAAAAACTTCGATCATACTCGAGTCATCTGTAAAAACGTTGATCAGTGCTGTGGGGTCCTCTTGGGTCTTTCGCTCCATAAAGCGAGTTATCTTGGATTCCCTGTTAGGTCTTGTGTCATCCAGCAGGCAATCTTTCAGCCCAAGAGTAACCTCCACGGACTCATTGGAGAATTTATTTCCTTTGATGGACAAATGAAGCAAGCTGACTTTTGCAAGACCAACTTCACCTGAAGGACCGATCTCTGATGCTGTCTGGAGCTACAAAAAATAGTTTCTTTGATGTCATTCATACATTAAGGTAGTGCCTAAATTTAGGTATCAGTAGGTTGTTTTAAAAATTATTTTGAATGTAGATCTAGATTAATTAACAGGCTTTGCCTGAATTTCAACACAATGAATTATTATTTCTATATTAGGACAGCCAAATGGACATTTCCAAGCTTTATAGCTCATGATCGATGCAACTTCGCAAGCATAAAATAATTTTAAAGTGAGACTTACAAACAGATTTTCTGCTTTATAGTTTTGAACCATATTCTATCCAAAAATATTTCTTTGTCTCACACAATGACTAAACAAAATACCCTAAAGGCTTTTTCACATTGGTCAAGTAATAAGTCAAGTAGTAAGTATACTTGCTACTTGACTCGCCGAAAACTGATTGCATTACTTTCAAGTAGAGTACATTTGTGCCCGCCGCCCGTTGCAAGATGACGGCAGATGTAAAAGTAAATAATCTAATTAAGCTGATTTTAATGCTTATTTTAGAAGACGTAGAAGAATAAATTAGTGATATAAAAATAAATAAACCATGGACACGAAAAGAGATTAATAGCAGCATAAATAAATAATTTTAGAGTAGCAACTCGCTCCAATGCCACTGGTGTTCGGACGCATTTAGTTACTACTATACTCTCCACTCAACTAAAATACTTGGCGTTTCCGAACGGCTCTTAAGAGAGGACTGTGCATACCAATAAAACATTCTCCCCAAACGGTTATACAAAAATGCAGACCAAAATGGAACCAATATTTATTACTTATCATATAAACTCAAGGTTCGTAGAAAATGCATTTAAAAGGTTAGCTCATCGAGGGGGTAGAGCGGTGATTGGCTAAAAATTTGTGACATGGCTTGACGTCCATGTGATCCATAGGAGATTTGAATAACTGCAATACAAGTGGCAGTGTTTTACTTCAAGTTACTTCACATGTTCGAAATTTCTAAAACGCCCTGATGATTTTTTTTTTGAAAAAGGCCCGTATGAGCTAACCTTGTTCAACGCATTTTTTACGAACCTTGATATAAACTGAATAATAACAATGGAAACCTTTTGAATGTAACGCCATTTTTGTATAACCGTTTGGACAGAATGTTCGGTATGTATTTGGACCGGTATGTCAATTCCTTCTCTTAGGTATTTTGTTTAGTCACTGGTCTCCTACAAGAACCAGGTTTTCTCAATTTATTTAAATCCTCAAATGTCATTATTTGTTATCAAAATTTGCACACAAATCCTTATACAAGCGCTCTGTAATACATTTTCTACAAATGTTTTCATAAATTAAATAATATTAACAGGAATGAGGACAGTACTGATGTGTTTTTCACTCACACTTGCTGAGCCTTCAGTCATCAATTCTACAGTCAAACTCTTTATGGCAAATAAGAACTTCATGAGGACTGTGTTTGGAGTAGAAGCTTCCACGGTATTTCCAATAATCATATTGGCTGTGTCTACAGCTGTGACACCACTCGTTTGAGAGAATGTGTTACTGGGACCAGGTCTTAATGATGGACTGGCTTCCACATTCTGATTTCTTTCCTCACTCAAGTTCTCCCGTAAGATTTGCATCACATTGTTTATGTCCGAGTTTGCCACTTTCAGCTGAAATTATTTTAATAAATTAAATGTTTACTACAAAGTTTTAAACCCCCTTGCAAAAAAAAGTCTTAACCTTTTGCACTCGAAATTTTTTTGGTATGTTCATACCGCCAACTCGAGGCATTTAAGATTTGAAATTTAATTTGAAATATTGAGAAATCGACTTTATTTTCTTGCCCCCACAGCGGCGGCACACAAGTAATATGGCAAACCATGCATGCAGCCTCTATGGCGACACAATACGGACTCACTTTTTTATAATAATTTTTTTTTATTATAATAAAAAATTTTCAAAATTTCATTATTTTATTTTCAAATGCGGTCGGAAACTTTGGATTCATAAAGATATACAATTTAATAATTGTGCAGTTAACTTTTAGATTTGCATATAAATTGTGGTGTTTTCTCTTTCTAACACCGTTTAGATCATTTTTCTAACCAAGATAGTAAGGGATACACAACGATTTTTATGAGACCTATACGAGTTGTTCCGAAAAGCGAACAAATTAGCCTGAAGGGTTAAACAGATGATACCAAAAATAAACAATCCATTTTTACCTTAATGGCCTCCATCTTTCCAGAAAACTGCATTTTGGGCATGTTGGTATACCACGGGTATGACAGATTCCATAAAATACGAATCCTTAAGTCGGTGGGTTGAAGGAGAATTTTTTCGTTACCGACTGTCACTGACTGAGCACTGGCTGTCAACATGACATGAGACAACTTGAATTTATACAAATCTAGCATCAGTTCTTGAACAGTTACGCCATTCGCTCCCTGTTGATTTAGAGAAAGCATAATAATATCACAAAAAGGGCTATTGAAAAGCAAAGAAACAGGTGAGAAAAATCACAAAACTTACCTCCAAATTGAGTTTACTAAATTTAGTTGTCAGAGTGACTTCACCCAAGTCTGCAAATACAGCGTTATAGCTTTGTGAATTTTGTGGAATCATTATAATAGGGGCCTTTAACTGAAGTTGTACGCTCATTTTAGTAGAATGCTCATCCGTAGACATGAAATTGACCTTTGTCCATTCAACTGTTCCAATTAACACTCGTTTTACAGCATCAACGGCTGCTTTGAAGATTTGAAGGAAATTCTAAAAATAAATAAAACAGTATAAACTCAGGTACAAGTTAACACAAACTTATAAAGCATTATTAATTTTTATTTATAATAATCAACTATATATTACAATACTTACAAGCATTGACGAAACAAACTGATCGAGATAAACTATTTTAATACAACTGATGTGTGCGCTAAGTTGCATACTATCAAGGCGGTTAGCATTTGTGGGAAGATCCATGTTATACATCACCAATTGTGCCCTGAAAGCTTCTCCGTCAACAATTGATAATATCTGGAAAAAGTAAAACAGTGATACTATTTATATGTAAAAACTGGCAGTACTCCAGGTTTTCCACCAGCTCTTGCATTGGCCAAATTTTGCATTAGGACTTCTTTGAGGTAGGCGATAAAAACCTTTTAATAGGTCTTCTTTGAGGTAGGCGATAAAAACCTTTTAATAGGTCTCCATATCACAATAGTTACGTAACACTGTCTTAATTTGTAAAATGGACCTAGAGGCGCTATCTACCTACTATGATAATCGAAGTAGTAAATCCATTTTTTTTTTTTTTAAAGAAAGACAAACATTCCCGGGTTACGAGTAAACCAACAACGTTTGAAAATTTCCTACAATCATTACAATAAGCGGAAAATGTTGGTCGTGCTGGAGGACTGAGCCAGCCGAGGAATCGAACATGCGACAGCCTTGTGATATGGAAGGAGATTTTGTAAAAGAGTGTTTTTTTGTCAAATCAATCAATCTCCTCAAAATCTGGTCAGTGAGTGAAACTGGTTGGCCATGCCAGTTTTTGGGGACAAAAACAATATTTTCCGTAATAAAAAAGTTAATTTTATCGGTTGTTTTTTTTATTTTATTTCACTAGCCTTCAGAAATGCATTGTGTAAATCTATGTATGTAACTATCAATTCAAATAAGAATATCTGTGACGTGGGGGGAGGGACGGAGGACGATTTGATTTTCCTACAAATCTAGAATTTTATTATTATTGACGTATATTTGATTTTAATATAAATCTACAATTTTATTTCGAGGTTGATAAAAATTGGCACACTTGACCTTCAAAGAGGAAAGTCATTGTTACAATAATTTTTTTAAATGCCAATGTCGGGGACTTCAGCTAGTTGAAAATTTATATTTAAAAATTTAAATGGAGTTCTAAAAATTAAACTTTATAACAATAATAAAAAAAATTATAAAAAAAATTTTTTTTTTACCTGTTTATGTAAAGAGTCTGGGTTGTGGTCTATGACTTGGATGTCTCTTAAAGCAGCCATAAGTTGAATACATGAGGAGGTTATAACCACTCCTGCTTTAAGTCCAGCTATAGTCAACAAGGCTAAGGGACGATTTTCACTTGATATTTCTATCCCAACTTGTGACATTGTCAAGTTGAACTTCAACCATTCATTCCGGCCGTCCTCATTTGACGAAGTGGTTTCTAAAAAAATTTCATTAAAACTGCACATTAAACAATGTCAAACTGTAGGTGCCCTACCCCCTGCGGTCTGCAAACACATTGAAAATGGATAAATTGGCTAAAAAGGTTGATAATCACTGCCTTAACATCTTAACCCGTTGAATGGCAGGAGACAAAATTTGTCCCAGCTCACATATGTCTCATATAAATCGCTGTAACTCCCTTACTATCAGATTGAGAAATATGTTCTAAACAGTGTTAGAAAGGCAAAACACCACGCTTTATAGTTAAATCTAAAAAATAACCACAAAAAAAGTAAAATGTACACCTATAAGAAAACAAAGTTTTGAATCGCAATTTGAAAAAAAAAATTAATTTTGAGAATTTTTTATTAATTATTTTCATATGAAAAGACAAAAAAATGAGGTGACAATAACGTTTATAATACATTATTCTAATAAAATATGTATGTGTTTTTTTTTTATCAGTAATTTGAGTTTAAAAAAAAACGTGAGGTGAGTCATTTTTAAAACTTTTTTATGTTTGCATGTAAAATTTTTATATTTCAAAAATTATATTTTAAAAATTCGGAATCATATTATTATTTATCACCTTTATTATATATACCTATATTTAAGGTTAAAAATCATCAATAAACGAGAATCTGGAACCTACATCCTATTGACTAAATGTGTGCACCTATATATATAGTGGGTGCTTGCATGCACACATTTTGAAAAAAAGTTATGTACATTTGTATAACCTAATGCTAATTTACTTCTTTTCTCCTTTCTATTTTCTAGTTTTTTATTATAATGTTTCCAATTTTTGGCGTCATTTATACGAAATCCATATGTTTACACTAGACTTTATATTACATATAAAGTGACTATACTCCATTGGTCACCATGAGAAAGACAGCCGCCTAGTATGGTGATCTAATATACCTACTCTATGTATCTTAATTATGTATCATGTGTTTTATAAATAAATAAAAACAAATAAATAAAATACGTAATGAATAGATTTTGGGTCAGCATTATAAAACAATTATGAGAGTTATAATACCTGTAAAAGACTATAAGTAATATAATATAACCTAGATATGTAAAAGCCCAGCTGGGTGTGAAACAAATAAAATAAATGATATAATTCCGAGCAGAAAAACAAACTATTTTTCATAATAGAAATATAGTTTGTTTTTCTTTAAGTTGAAGAATTTTTGGAACCATAGAGGAGGTCTGGAGAAGCTTATCTATGGAACGATACGTAGTATGATGAAAAAATTTAACTGTTCCCTACCTAATCCGGGGTTACTGTGCTCCCGAATTTATTACTTGGTTCCAAAAACCAAAAAATTTTTAATTTGTTAAAAAAATATTTCAAAGCATTGCAACATTTTTGCATTAATTTTTATTTCATCACAAGAAACATTCTGAATTTGAATAAACACAGTTTTCTATCTTTCAAACATTTTGTCTATGATAATTCATGACTTTTTGTTTCAACTACAGTAAAACTCGCTTAAGAAGTTCCCACTTAAGAAGTTTTCACGCTTAAGAAGTTTTGATTTTCGGTCCCTTGAAAATTCCATACAAAAAACTGCAAAAAACTCGATTTTTTCCCATTTAAGAAGTTTTAGAGCTAAAACTGCTTCCCGCTTAAGAGGTTTTAGAAATCCGGCGGTAATATCAACACAAACGAAATATTGTGCTGCAAAATACATATCTAAAATGAACCTTTTTCCAAGTCATAAAGTGAAAGACGTTGTCTTCACAGATTACTCGCGATCTCTAGTACCTGAGACCATAAACAGACCCTTTGTCGGCCGCC
Source organism: Limnephilus lunatus (assembly GCA_917563855.2). Taxonomy (NCBI): domain Eukaryota; kingdom Metazoa; phylum Arthropoda; class Insecta; order Trichoptera; family Limnephilidae; genus Limnephilus; species Limnephilus lunatus. The sequence goes on from OU830592.1 coordinate 80,298,638, forward strand.
GCCCGCCGGGCCGTAAGCCGTAATCCCTAGGTACAATAGTAATGTGACACGTCGAACGAATATGCCGTGCGGAATTATGTAACGAACATGGAAAGGTTTTTAAGATTCTAAATAATTAGTCATTCGAAAAACATCGATTAGGTATAACAACAACAAAAAAAAAACAAATTTCGTAAATCAGAATCTGACAGATAGCCGTGGTGGTAAAATGCCGTAAAATGTCGATAAATCAAGCGTAGGTAATTAGGGCCGCTCACGACAGGATTCGGCCGCGAAAATTCGATTTGCGCGAAATATATCGTATTTTTATGAATTTATTTCGAATAGGTATCTGCATTATGGCCGGCCGCAACGGGATTCGGCAGCAAAAATTCGATTTACGCAAAATATATCGAATTTTTATGATTTTTTTCCAAATTGGTATCTGATTACTAGCCGGCCGCGACGGGATTTGGCCGCGAAAACTCAATTTACGCGAAATATATCGTTTTTTTAATGAATTTATTTTGAATAGGTATCTGTATTATGGCCGGCCGCTACGGGATTTGACCGCGAAAACTCAATTTACGCGAAATATATCGTATTTTTATGAATTTATTTCGAATAGGTATCTGCATTATGGCCGGCCGCAACGGGATTCGGCAGCAAAAATTCGATTTACGCAAAATATATCAAATTTTTATGATTTTTTTCCAAATTGGTATCTGATTACTAGCCGGCCGCGACGGGATTTGGCCGCGAAAACTCAATTTACGCGAAATATATCGTTTTTTTAATGAATTTATTTTGAATAGGTATCTGTATTATGGCCGGCCGCGACGGGATTTGACCGCGAAAACTCAATTTACGCGAAATATATCGTATTTTTATGAATTTATTTCGAATAGGTATCTGCATTATGACCGGCCGCAACCGAATTCAGTCACGAAAACTCAATTTACGCGAAATATATCGTATTTTTATGAATTTATTTCGAATAGGTATCTGCATTATGACCGGCCGCAACCGAATTCAGTCACGAAAACTCAATTTACGCGAAATATATCGTATTTTTATGAATTTATTTCGAATAGGTATCTGCATTATGGCTAACCGCAGCGGGATTCGGCAGCAAAAATTCGATTTCCTCGAAATATATCGAATTTTTATGATTTTTTTTCCAAATAGGTATCTGAATACTGGCCGGCCGCGACGGGATTTGGCCGCGAAAACTCAATTTACGCGAAATATATCGTTTTTTTATGAATTTATTTCTAATAAGTATCTGAATTATGACCGGCCGCAACTGAATTCAGCCGCGAAAATTCAATTTACGCGAAATATATCGTATTTTTATGAGTTTATTCCGAATAGGTATCTGCATTATGACCGGCCGCAATGGGATTCAGCCGGAAAAATTCGATTTACGCGAAATATATCGAATTTTTAATGTTTTTTCCAAATAGGTATCTGAATATTGGACGGCCGCGACGGGTTTTGGCCGCGAAAACTCAATTTACGCGAAATATAATCATATTTTTATAAATTTATTCCGAATAGGTATCTGCATTATGGCCGGGAGCGACTATATTCGGCCGCGAAAATTCAATTTTCATGAAATTATTCGGAATAGGTATCTGCATTATGGCCGGCCGCGACGGGATTCGGCTGCAAAAATTCGATTTACGCGAAATATATCGTAGTTTTACGAATTTACTTCGAATATCTAAATTTGATAAGCCGGCCCCGGAGGCAATAAGCAGCAACATTTTGATTTTGCAGAAATATGTATGCGGTTTTTTTACGAATTTATAATTATACCTATCTGAATTTAGAGGGCCGGTTGCAACGGGATTCGGTTGTGAAATTTCCATTTACGCGAAATTTATCGTATTTTTACGAATTTACTTCGAGTATCTGAATTCAAAGGGCCAGTTGCATCGGAAGTAGGCTGCGAAATTTCGATTTACGCGGTAATATATCATATTTTTTTTTAGTTTAAATGGATGGCCGCGACGGTAATCGGCCGCGAAAATTTAATTTACTCGGAAAATATCGTATTTTTGTGAATTTACTTCGGATAGAGGGCCGTCCGCGGCGGTACACGGCTGCGAAAATTTGACTTACCCAGGGAATAAGTCGTATTATTACGCATTTATTCCAAAGAACCTACCCGAATTTGAATTTGCCGCTGAGATATGCAATTTTCGGCATTTTTTTTTTTCCGTAAAATTTCGAATTATGTGGGAATTGTTAATACGAAATTTTATTTTTTATGTCCCGTGGATTTTAAATTAACGGGGTTCTACTGTATTATTGTATAAAATTTTTATTCCATCGAATTTGTAAAACACGAAAAACTTTTGATTAAATCTATCGGATCACGATTAATTCGGAATATTTCACCTTCAAATAAATATAATTAGCTTTATTTTTATGTTCATAACAACATGATTAAATATGCCCAAGGAGATGGTAAAAGATGCATTATAATAACGTTTTTTTTTCTCAATAAAACTTCAAAATTTGTCGTGCATCATGTAAGCTTGTTTTCACAACAATTTAACGTAGGTAGACATAGGAATGACGTATGCCCCAGACTCGAGTTATTAAATGGCTAAAATTGAATCCCACTTAAGAAGTTTTCCCACTTAAGAAGTTTTTTTTTCCCCGGTCCCTTGGAACCATAGAGGAGGTCTGGAGAAGCTTATCTATGGAACGATACGTAGTATGATGAAAAAATTTAACTGTTCCCTACCTAATCCGGGGTTACTGTGCTCCCGAATTTATTACTTGGTTCCAAAAACCAAAAAATTTTTAATTTGTTAAAAAAATATTTCAAAGCATTGCAACATTTTTGCATTAATTTTTATTTCATCACAAGAAACATTCTGAATTTGAATAAACACAGTTTTCTATCTTTCAAACATTTTGTCTATGATAATTCATGACTTTTTGTTTCAACTAATAACCACTGGCATATATTGGCGCCATTTTAAATGTCTCCGATTGCTTTTTGGATAAAAAAAACGCCCATTATCTCTTGATTCGGAAATTTTAAGTTTTAAAAAAAAATTTGTTGCTCCCACGTTTGTTATTTTGGACTTTAAATGATGCTATTGAAATATTATGAACATTGATGTCGCAAATCCGAACTTTGTAGACTATTTTAGATTGATGAATAAATTTTTTAAATATTTTTTTCCCGCAGAATTTCAGATCAAAGGTCTACTGATAAAATTAAGTCCTTTTTCCATAGATATAATCCTTCATCATCAAGTATACAACATTCAGAAATCGAAAATATTCTACGTTGACTCAAATAAGTACCTCTCACGGCAGTTTCAAAGTAACAAAAACGCAGGATTCACGCGGTTATAAACTTTACGATTTTTTTTACAAATACAAGATAAATGGTAAAATACAGGTTAATTCATTGGCTAAATAGCACTACAATAAGTTTTTATGTCTCCATGTTGAAATTTGAAGGTATGATTTTTAAATGTTGGCGAAAAATTTTAAAAATTATCTTTTGGAAATCTCGAGCAATCGAGGCAAATTTATTTATTTTGCGTGGTCGCTCCAGTGGATAAAGTGAACTGTTGCGATTTAATATAGCATGGTATCACTGATCCATCTCGTGTTTTCATTGAAAATTATGATATTTGAAATTTAGGTGCACAGTACTTGCCCATAGGAATTATTTTGCTCCAAACATAACCAAATATATAAATATAAAATTACACCAATTAAAAAGTAGAGTAATGCCTTAGAAGCAAAACGAGCTTAAAAATATTTTTTAAACTCCCGTAATACTTTTTTTATTTTTTCAAAGGACTTCAAAAGTAATTCAAAGTTACTTTCCTCTATTTTTTTTAAGTTCCAAACAAATATATTAAACAATAGAACTACAATAAATTTATTTGACTATTATTTTACCTCTTTGGAAGACTGAATACATATATTTTTGGAAAGTTTTTAATTTTTCTATCACACTTGGGTTTGATTCAACCGAACTCGCCTCAGGGGCTGCGTCAGGCTTGGCCATTGTCACCAACACTCTTCGAAATAAGTTGATTGTCACTAGAAAAAAATATATCAATAACAGTATCAAGTAAATACACTATGTTGTTTTTTATACATATTTATATATATTTTTAAGTTAAATTAATGCAATTACCTATAATACTATTTTTTCACATGTATCAAACACTTTGTGGGTGTACAAAATTATAATAATTCAAATCAAATAACTCAATTGAAATACCACTTTATTTTTTATAGTTTTGCAGCAGGGAGGGAAGTGGGAAGGGAACGAGGAGTCTGGGAGATGGTAGGGGAACAAAGCAGGGGGGGTTCGTGGGAGAGGAGACAAGAGAGGGGGGAAGGCACGGAAGGTGGAAGGAGTGCGTTAAAGGGGGAGGGGAATGGCGGGGAAGTTGGAAGGGGAACGCAGGAGAAGGAAAGGACACGTAGGGGAAAACCAAAGAAAAAGATTGTGTGTTCAAAAGCACTTAAATAAACAGAATTAAAACACAAACACTTTATTTATGTATCCGTAGCGAATGTACAGTCTGTCAGTCAAATAAGAGTAGAAAATATGAAAAAATTGAACTACAAAATTTGTAGGCTGGCAATACCATTTTACCGGTCAAATATTCTTTTTAAGTTCAATGACACTGAAAGTACAGAACACTGTATACACATTTAAAAAAACATTTTTTATGGTCTTAAAAAAAAATCGAAGAAGCACCGTTGTTAAGGAACCCACAATGACATATTGTGTTTTACAAAGTGATTTCCTTTAATTTAATTCAACATACATTTGAATTTAATAGATTAGGTAGAAAGTAAGAACCATTAATGGTGAGTTTAGTTACACTACCTTTAGATCTGAATGAGTTAAATTTATTCAGATCTAAAATTAAAGACATGATCTAAAGCCCGGACAACACTAGGTACTTAAGCTAATTTTAAATACATGTGAGCAATTTCTAAAGTGTGCTTTATATTTTATTACAATCACGTTATTCTTCATTATATAACAAAAAATTGCAAAGGTATAATAATATACCTATACGCAATTCTAATTTTGAGATCAGTGGGTACAGTTTGTCAAATAAGAGTAGAAAACATAGGAGGGCGCCACTGTTGTTCAAGTGGCAAAACTAAACATATAATCGTCATGTAAATGTAAAGCTGTGTAACTTATATTTTTATATAAATTAAAAAGGCATTAAAGCGAAAAAAATATTTTTTCATGGCAATATACCCACTGATCTCCAAATTAGAATTGCGTATAGGTATATAATTATTGTTCCTTTACAATTTTGTGTCAACATAGTGAAGAATAACGATAATGTAATAAAATATAAAGCACAGTTTAGAAATTTCTCACATTTATTTAATACTAGCTTAAGTACCTAGCGTTGCCCGGGTTTTAGATCTGAATATATTTAACTTATTCAAATCTAAAAATAATGTAACTAAACTCACCATTAGTGATTCTTCCTTTCTATCTACTAATAAATTCAAATTTATGATAAATTAAAGCAAATCGCCTTATAAACCACCTTTTAATCAAATTTATGTCATGAACAAAAAATGTTTTTTAAAATGTGGTTTACTGTGGTTCTATACATTCAGTGTTATTGCACTTTATTATAATATTTGACGGTTAAATTGGTGTATAGACATTTGACAGTTAAATAGGATTGGTGTATAGATATTTGACAGTTAAATGGGAGAATATATTTCGCAAATGTGAATGGCAGAAGAAGTCGGGGACGCCTGAGAAAGACATGGCACGACCAAGTGAATCAGATACTCATGTCAAGAGTCAGAATAATAGAAGAGCATGTATGAGACGATGTAAGAATGTGAACGAGGCAAGGAATGTATGCCAAGATCGAGTTGTTTGGCGGTCCGTCCTCTCTGCCTACCCCTGCGGAGAAACGGCGTGATGGTTAGTTAGTTAAATTGGTGTTGCCAGCCTACAAATTTTGTAGTTCCATTTTTTATATTTTCTACTCTTATTTGACGGACTAGTTTCTTTCTCGCTTTGCAAGGAAATTGTGTATTTTAATATTATTCTACCATGTCATTTCGTCACCCGCCAATAGGCCTTTTGCATGGATTTCATAAAGATTACGAAAATGTTGGTAAAAATTTTAAGAAATGTATAGTTTTTCTTATTTTTAAATAAATAAATCCATTATTTTAGCTCGTGACGTCACTACATGAAAATGTCCCGTCTCTGATTATGTTCCATTAATTTTGTAAAATTCCACTCTGATTAATTTTTTTTTATATTTCAACACTTTGATTTCCGGCAAATTTTTGAATTTGCGTTTAACGTTCACTAGATTTATTGTTTGTTCTATCCTTTGGTTTGATTTTTTGATAAAGATGGCGGTGTTTTTACAGATGTTACGAAGAGAACCCCATACAATTTATTGCTATTCGTGTGGAAAATGTTCTTTTTTTTAAATGATTTTCCGCTATGTAATTATCGTTTTTTCGCACACATAAAATTATGTCCCGTATTTCCAGTTTATAAAAAATGGCCTGATTTTTCGGATTTAAATTTTCAAAAAATCGCCAGGGTTTCAAAAATACGATTAAAAAAAAATAAAAAATACGGAATGTCTTAGAATGTTTGCCTTAACCGGAAAAAAAATAAAAAAGTGATGCAAGTGGCCTATTATATTTGTGAAATAAGCTCTGAGCAAATTCTGAGTCAAATGTCATATGTCGTAAATGCGATTCTCATATTTTTTCATTATATTGTATTTTGTTTTAACATTAGAGAGAGAAAAAATCATTTATATTAATATAAGTGGCTCTCATGAGGAAAGTACGTAGAGAGAGACATATACAATTTTTTAAAATATATAAACACATTATCTTAAGACTCGATTTACAAAAACATAATTTCTCAAAAAAACAAGTAAATTATTACAAAAATAGTCCGTCGGCGCACGGTGGGCCCCTTGGCATTTTAGCCTTGTATTCCAAGGGTTAAGGGTTTAGTTTGTTGAAGATCTGGTCATTGTTGTTGATTGGGACTGTAAGGGAATATGGAGATTGGATTTGAAGAGATGAAAGATTTAGTTTAAAATAGTCTAATTTTACACAACATCTAAAAGGACGTTTTGAAATGATTCTTAATAAGTGTTAGCATACCTGGAGAAACTTTGAGGTTATAATTTTCCCTGAAAGATATTTCTGCAAGCCAGCCCTTATTCTCCTTGGTTGCTGCTTTAAAGTACGCAGAGCATGGCTCTAGTACTGAAACCCGATTAGTGGATTGCTCGCCAGACCTAAGGACATAATTCTAATAATTTTCAAAACACAGAGAGCTTACAGGGTCAAACCAGGAACTATACTAGTCAAAGGGAGAGGTTGTATGTGAAGTCATCGTTCTAGTATTTCCTGTCTTTTTCGTTTTTATTCTTGAAAAGGAAGAGGATAATCGTCGATGACGTTCTTACGAGCTCCACCGAGACTAGGTACTTTAGAATAATTGACAATTATATAGCTCCAGACTTTACCGCCAGCAAGCACTCAACTGTGAGAGTAGAATATATAATATATGGCAAAGCTGCTACCTGTAGCCATTGTTGGTTGGTATTATCTAAATCACATCAAACATCCAAATAACCGCTTATTAATGCATGTTGCAATATGTACAAAATTTCCATATTCTTTCCACCAAATAAATTAAGACAAAATTTTGAAAGAAGGCCAAAATGATATTATATTATCAATATTTGGTTAGTAATGTTGTACTAATTAATAAACGTACCAAAAGATGACACTAATTGCTACATTTACCAGCATTGCCGAAAGGCACAAATAAGTCTTCCCTTGCACACAAATGTACATTTTTTTAAATAGAGTCAACAATATGACGTTTACGTCATTTTGCATGGTACTTAGTTTTTGCTTTTGACACGTTGGGTACTTAGTGCATATTTTTGAAAGTGAAGACTGTACTCTTGAAACAATTTTATACATTTTAATATTATTTATACTTTTATGCCATTAAGGTAGGGGGGTAGGCAGTGCTTAGATGCCTATTTAAACATAATTATAGTACGCACAACTCAATAATTAAATTAATTCAGACTTGCCTCCCAAAAGTACTTGTGAAGAGTTGGATATTGTCAATGGAACAGTCTATCACCCTTTCTTCCTCTTGTATTCGCATCTTGAAAAAGACCTCACTCTGTAAAGGTTAAGCAAACAGTGCACATCATTTAATGGGTTTCCATACAAATGACCAAATCCACAACAAAGCATTGCGAGATATGTGATACAATCCAAGATTTAAGCCATAATTTGTCAAAAATGTTATTGCACCAATCTAGGAACTAAGCCTAACGGCGCCTGGTGCGAGTTATTTTTGGCCCCTCATCAAAACCAGTAGATGCCAAGGTTGGTGATCACCGTAATCAATAATATTTGGATGATTTGTATGTTTATATGTCTCCAGGGAAATGTGTTAGGTTTTAAATATTATCAGCATTATTGAAAAATAAAAAAAACTTTTTAAATAGTTGAACATTAATCTTATTAAGTATATATTTATATACGTCAAATGAAAAATTGACATATAAAATTTGAAACACTATTATGTCACTTGTGAGTCCATTTTTTAATTTTAAGCCGACATATTTCAGCCCCGCCGTGCCGAAGAGGTTGGAGTTTAAGACATTGCTATAAACCCCCTTCGGGCTGGCAGGGTTGAATGCCAACGGGTTAAAATGATTTCTTATTCTGGCTCTTGCCATGACCCGACTCAAATATTTGATTTGTTCGATTACACCATGTCTTTTTTGAGTGTTCCCACATTCTTCTTCCTTTCACTTTCGCACCATATAAGTATATTCCCCTTAAATTCCTTTCTTCAGCTTTTTATTAGCGACTACCTACTGCATTCCTGCCTCCAATGAAGTTTCCTGCATTTCTTCCTGATATCTTTCCATATCTATCAGCCTTTCAGTTTCTCGTGAAAGTACCCAAATGATAAATGATAAATAAATTGTACTTACACTGAACACTATTGCCTGGCATTCTTGCCTTCCTTCCATAGACTCCAAAAGAATAATATTGGGCTTTTCCAACTTCAGGCTGAAGATTGTCTTTCCCTTAACTAACTCTTCAGCTGGCCTCAGTAGATCGCCGATATTCATATACATTGCAAATCGTTCAGTCATCTGAAACAGGGTTCATTTCAAAAGTTAAACACGAGCATTCATAAATCAACTAGCTTATGCCTGTTGCAAATGCAACTAACGGGTTAAAACTAACTTGACTTACTAACAGAAAAAAAAATTCATAGTAAGCGGGTAGGTACCTACGGTTAAACATACAAATATATATAAAGCCGCCCACAGGGCCTAGCAGCAAAAATCTGCCATACGTTAGTATATAGACACCATTGTAGGCATGCACACATCAAATCCCCAAAGTTTCATCGCAATCGGATGAACGGTTTAGCAATGCGTAATTTCATGATGCCAGAGCTCACTTTTGTATACAGAAATCGTCGTGGACACGTACACATCAAATCTACAAATTTTCATCGCAATCGGATGAATGGTTTAGCAACGCTTAGCGGTTAAACACACTTCTATGTATAAAGCCGCCCGCAGGACCTAGCAGCAAAAACCTGCCATACGTTAGTAAATAAACACCATTTTAGACGTGCACACATCAAATCCCCAAAGTTTCATCGCAATCGGATGAATGATTTAGCAATGCGTAATTTCATGATGCCAGAGCTCACTTTTGTATACAGAAACCGTTGTGGGCATGCACCCGCATTTACTAACAATAACGAACACAACAAAAAAAGAATTTTTCATTTGGTTGCAGTCCTTCAGAAGTTATGAGCGTACGTACATTTTCATACAAATTTTATAATGCCAGAACTCGCCAGTAGTTTTACTGCTTAAAAAAAGCGCTATATGAATTTAATACTCATAAAAAATATCCCGTTCAACTTCGAGTAATTTCATTGTAAAATTAGAAAACTATTACATATGCTATATAGTCGGATGATACCGAGATGTGCAGGTAAGTAGCTACTTAGATTCTGAGCACAGCTACTTTCATACATACGTAAAAAAACATATTTAGGCTGGGTTGTTTAACGAAATTAAAAATTCTTCAATTTTTCAAGTCAATTTTAACGTTCTGTAAAAGTTCTGTTCAAATTCTATTCAAGTTCTATAATTATTTCAGTTTTATGATACAACTGGCACGTACTGATAAAATAACAGAACTTGAATAGAACTTACACAGAACGTGGTAATGAACTTTAAAAAAACGTTGAATTATTCAGTATCGTTGTATAACAATCTTACCTAAGTATTGCATTTTAAACGTATTCGGGTAGGTACCTCCGCATCTATTTTCTAAAATTCCGGCAATCTTTGCTTTTTCATCATATTTGCAATACTACCGAAATAAGTACCTACCCTGTGTGAACAAATTTAAACTGGCCAGTAAAAGGGTACCTACCCTGAATGTATAACATTTCAATTTGTTCTGGCCAGTAAAAATCTAGGCTTCTGAAAATAATCTATGGGCACGCGCTTTCGTGATTTTTTTGGAAAATTTTACTTTTTTGTCAGCTAACCCTGAACATTTTTACATGGGACGGACGCATCATAGTGGTGTTAAAAGATGCGGAATATTTCCGGGTACCGTATTTTTTAAAAATATCCGAGCCGGAATCGTTTTTTTTGGCCGCAAATCCCTTTTCCGAAAAATAGCAACCCAAACCGCTGAGAGATCCGTTTTGTTTTGACATTTAAGAATCCTGACCTAACTCAACATTCCTATGCATTGAAACTGAGGCGTTTTTTGGTCCGTTTTTTTTCCGACGCGACATCTGTCGGCGGGAAATACGACTAAGCCGAATTGGGTGATTTAATGAGTAGTTCCAGTTTTCTCCGCCGATTCGTATGAGAGAATAAATCCTTGGCGCTATTGATTTTGTCAGAAAAAAAAAACTCCCAATTTCCGCACTGAATATCAATTTAAGCAAAAACGAACCTTGAGGTTGGTGAAACTTAAGGGGCAGTGCGGTCGATTTTCGCATCAAGCAAAAAGTGACCTGTCAATCAAAACTGAGCATTAATATATATACTAGCTTATGCCCATTGCAAATGCAACTAACGGGTTAAAACTAACTTGACTTACTTACTAACAGAAAAAAAAAAAATCATAGTAAGCGTGTATGTACCTACTGTTAAACATACAAATATATATAAAGCCACCCACAGGGCCTAGCAGCAAAAACCTGCCATACGTTAGTATATAGACACCATTGTAGGCATGCACACATCAAATCTCCAAAGTTTCATCGCAATCGGATGAACGGTTAAGCAATGCGTAATTTCATGATGCCAGAGCTCACTTTTGTATACAGAAACCGTCGTGGGCAGGCACACATCAAATCTACAATTTTTTATCGCAATCGGATGAATGGTTTAGCAACGCTTAGCGGTTAAACACACAATTATGTATAAAGCCGCCCGCAGGACCTAGCAGCAAAAAGCTGCCACACTACATACAACAATTCCCGGTACATTTAGTTTTCAAACAGCTCGTGCGCCACCTATTAAATTTTTTTATACAAATTTCGTGAAGCCAGAACTCACCAGTAGTTTTATACAAACATTGTATTAACAATAACGAACACAACAAAAAAAGAATTTTTCAATTTTTTGCAGTCCTTCAGAAGTTATGAGCGTACGTACATTTTCATAAAAATTTTATAATGCCAGAACTCACCAGTAGTTTTACTGCTTAAAAAATGCGCTATACGAATTTAATACTTAAAAAAAAATATCCCGTTCAACTTCGGGTAATTTCTGTAAAAGTTCTGTTCGAATTCTATTCAAGTTCTATAGATATTTTTGTTTAATGATGCAACTGGCATTTACTGATAAAAAAAATAGAACTTACACAGAACGTGAAAATGAACTTAAAAAAATTGTTAAATTATTCAGTATCGGTGAAACAACATTACCTTAGTAAATTAAATTGCATTAAAACCTATATAATTGTCTAACTACCCATTCCGGTAAGTACCGGCGCTTTTCCTTACAAAATTCCGGCAATGGTTTTGCTTTTTTATCATATTTGCAATACTACCGAAATAAGTAGGTACCTACCTACCCTGAATTAATAACATTTTGTATTGGCCGGTAAAAATCTACCTTGCAGAAGTGAATCTATGGACACGTATTTTCTTGTTTTTTTTGGAAAATTTTATAGGTTTTTCGGCGACCCTGAACTTTTTTACATGGGACAGACACCTCATATTGGTATCAAAAGACGCGGAATGTTTTCGGGTACCGAATTTTTCAAAAACATCCAAGCCGGAATCGTTTTTCCGGCCGCAATGCCGTTTCCCGAAAAACAACAACCCAAACCGCTGAGAGATCCGTTTTGTTTTGACATATAAGAATCCTGACCTAACTCAACATTCGTAGCAATTTCTTTTGCATTGAAACTAATGGCCAAAATGACATCTTTTTTTTGAAGTACACCTGTCGGCAGGAAATATAACTGAGCCGAATTGAGTACTTTTATCTGAGGTTCCAGTTTTTGCCGCTGATTTGCTTCAGTTTTCTGTGAATAAATCGCTAGCAAAAATGTAGGCAAACAAAATGCTTAATTTTTCCGTAGTTTTCTCAAGTACTGAAAAGTGTGCTTTCGTACCCAAAAAAGACTTTTTTCTTTCCCTTTTTGAGCCTACGCGTACGTCGCGCCGTTTCGACGGGTGAACCTGACGGCGGGAAATAGAACTAAGGCCGAATTTCTCCGTCGGTGAGAGATTTAATTGTAGTTTTTGCCGTTTGGGTGCGCTGCTAACCGTGCAGCGGTGTTTTGTATGAAAAATGGTCCGTAATCTGGAGACTTCTGGCACGCTCCCCTGGATCCGATAATGGTCTCTGCGGTCTTTGAAACTCGAGGAGCGGAGAGGTCATTTTCGGATCCATCAAAAGCACTGAATTTTTTTGGCAAGCCAAAGTGAACCTTGAGGTTGGTGAAACTCCAGGGGCGGTGAGGTCGATTTTCCCATCAAAAAAAAGTGAGCTCGTCTTCAAAACTGAGCATTAATATATAATATATATCAGCTTATAAGTTAAGTTCTCCAATAATAAAATAATACAAATAGCTGGCAAAGATTCCTTTGCAGCCAGTAGCATTGCTAAAGCTAGACCATAAGCAAAAAACCATGCAGAGACCCATTTCTTTTACCACGTGCAGAAAAGGCGTGGTTTATCAGTTCATTGCTAGCAAGTTAAGACTTAAAAAACTATGAAGAGGAAACAACTTGCACAAAAGAAAACATTACAGTTAACAATTTTTGTAACGGAGCTTTATGTCAAAAAATTGACAAATTTTACACATTGAAAAGGGAAATTCCTGCACTTAAAGTCCCCCAGCCGTGCAATTCTCTATATTTTTTAAGATCGAGATAGATATCGGGCGAGATTTCTTGTCAGATTTGTGTGATTTTCTAAGGCCGTTAAATGAATAAATAATCATGCATACTTGCATGAATTCGTGTTTGAACCAACCTAAACTAAAATACGTGACAGCTCACAGCTGAAATTCTGACATCGTCCCATAGAAAAAGCAAATAACAGCCAAAAAAAATCACACAAATCTGACAGGAGTACTCGCCCGAGATCTATCTCAATCTCACAAAAGATAGAGAATCGCTCAGCAGGTGGCATTAAAGGATTGTGACATTTTAGACAGCGGCAGACAATATTTATGGACACTTTTCATAAAACTTGGTTTTCATTTAAAAAAAATACATTAATCATGAAGTAAAATACGTATCTTGGAGAGACTGCTTTTTTAAAACTCTTTCAGAATACAGAATGGAAGAAATATATCCATCGTCCAGTTGATATCTCCAAAAAATCTAAATTTGTTATATGTGTAGGTGTACCCTCTATCTGGTGCAAAATTCAGATTACTCATAAACACAACCAAATCAATTACATATGTATAATGCAGAAAAACTAGTATTGAATTAAATAAAATGTTGATGTTCATATTACATTCAGTTGTAATTTTTATTATTAAGGCTTAAACTGTTACACAGTGGCGGTTCTTCACAGGGGGACAATGGGGACAGTCCCCACCAATTACACTCGAAACCTACTAAAGGAAATAACAGTCGGTCTTCACCAAAATGAATGAATTCTTTAAACATAAAAGTACTCGTAATTAACATTTGCAGAAATAAAATACAAAAAAAATATTCCGGATGATTTTAATAAGAAACGACGATTGTACAGCGAACAATGTACGGCACATGAGAACAGCGGGTCTATTTCTCAGTGCGCAGAATCTACTGCGCACTTGGGGGACGATCTGAGCTATCCCCATAGATTCCTTGCGTTGTTTCGCGATCGTATGCAACTGCGCATGCACAGTCGTATGTGAATTCAAATACCCGCGGGGACAATTCTTTGGATCCCCACTGAACTATTTGTTTGCGGAGTTACGGGCGGGAATCGCTCGTGTTCAAATTAAGTTCGATAATAATCTTGCAAGATAAAGCTTTATTTTAATTGTACAATATTGTAAATTGGTAATAATAGACATTTTATATTGTTTTGTGTTTAGATATCTGATAAGCATGATTAGACCATAATTTATTTTTTTTAGAAATTTTATACTACGGTACAGTACGTAAAAATGTCGATCCCCACCATCAAAGAAGTGCTTGAGCCGCCACTGCTGTTACATATCTACATATTAAAACCATTCTGTAATCAACCATTTTATATAATTGTTAATTTATTCATCAACATTATACATATACACAGTTCATGGGCGTAGACATGGTGGGGCAAGGTGGGGCGTTTGCCCCACCCTGGCTGGCTGATGCATGACCTCTAGGATTGACGACCAAGTTGCGTTTTCAAGTTTACAGCACTTCATGTAATGTTTTTCCTTCTCCTATTCATTTTCTTTGTATTCATAGAGCCTAAAGCATTAATGTGTTGTCTACTTTTTTCGATACTTACTCTAGATTTTTATTTTTTGCCCCACCCTACATCAAAACCTGGCTACGCCCATAACACAGTTTGAAAATGAACTATATTATTGCATAAAATGTTGTCATTATGTACCTGCTGACAAACTACGTAAGTAGTTAAGCAGATTTAAATGTTAATAAATAAACAAAAAAAAAAAAATCTATATCACTAGTAGTATATTTCAAAATGTCATAATGTCATACTAATGTACCGGAACGTTATGCCTCCCGGTGTTATTTTAAAGCATATTTAATATACAAAATACAGACACATGTAAATAATATTTGATTTATGGTGAGCATTCGAATATTGCCTTGTTCATTATCTCAAAACTTTGTATTTGGAGATGTCTGACTAATCAACTGAAAGATGAAACTTATGTCAATGCTGGCCATTCCGCATTACGTGTTAGCAATAAGACACCGACAGTTAAAGTTTTTAAGTGGACACAAAAAAATGATGAATTTAAAAAACGTTTTCCCATTTGTCAACACCATTACATCAGGGTACTTACCGGTGACAATCCTGCCTGCCTTACACGAGAAAGACCGCTGTCTCCTCTTAAGCCAGCTCTATCTGGTATAGGTGGAGCGTTTGTACTGTGGTAATGTGGTACTCTATAGGCAGATAACCCGCTTGCCACAAAATCTCCAATCTTTATCAGGAATTCCATGGAGAGAATTAGATTGAAGTTAAATATCTGCCAATCCACTGAAACATAATATGAACAGAATAGTCATCACATCACTAGTCACTCTTATTCTTAATGTAATATTTCATCATTTTAGAATTCCACCCTCCAGACTCATGTGGTTACCATTATTCAAAATTATAATAATAATACAGTGAAACCCTCTCAACTAGTTTTAAAAGGGACTGGAAAAAAATACTCCTTAAGCGGGAATATCTCGTATGTAGGAAAAATTGGGCCATTCAGTCTCCAAGGAATTGAAAAAACCAAACTTCTAAAGCACGAAAACTTCTTAAGGCGATCCCCTAGTACTGGAACCATTCGGAATCAAGGAGAGTAAAGGACTTTAGGGCGTTGACGCTGTTGCCAATAAAAACCAGCCAACAACGGTCCGCAAGTACAATTTTACAGAACGAAGCGACGCGGAGAACAGAGCAACGTCTTTTCGGCCCGAAATCCGGGCGGCAACTGACTGTGAATATCGCGCTATCCCTTCTGCAGATGGCGTAGGGATTATATTCGCAGTTGGGTAACGCTTCACTGGGAAAAACATCGCCAAAATGTATGTTTTATTTCATTTTGTGAAGTTTGGGCGTAAATATCAATTTTTTTTTTTCAATTAATATAAAATAAACTGAATTTGCCACATTACACAGTAAAACCATATCCGAGAAGGGGTATTTAAATAGGAGAGTTTGGACTTGAAAGTTTTTTTTATAGACCTTATACTTCATTTTTTTCTAGGCTTATGAAAAGACTTATAAAAAAAAGACCGATATTTTTAAGGGCCAAGGTATGTTCTACACGCAGTATTTAATTGAAGCATCTATAATACTTCTAAGCGATCAAATTTTCTAAACAAAAACATACAATTTTGTATGATTTTGCATTATGTATTTAGTATGGCTTCATCTTAAGAGGGAACTTCTTAAGCGGGTTTTACTGTGAACGTATTATGTTTTATCAGAGAAATCAAAACCCGATTCCTCCTTAGAATAAACGGTAATACAATCATGATTATTCCCAGTTTCTCTGCATTATATAATATTATGTATGTTCAAACACACACATCAAGAGCATCTACAATTAGTTACAGTATTCAATGCTATAGTTAGTGTTCGTTCCAGAATGCGATTTTTTCTATTTAGTCTTAAGTTAAATAATTATTCGTAATATTTATGTTATTTTAGTTACACGCAGTTTCTCTTTTTTAAATATGCAAACAAAATATTATCCCACGCTTTCTTCATGTAAGGTCCCAACCTTGAGAAATAATATGTATTCTGCCTGGTATCATATAAATGCATTGCTTTGCAAAGATTTGGAAGAAAGTGTTCATTATTTAAATTGTTTTATTTTTAAGTAGGTATTTGCACATTTCAAATAGGACCCTCAAATAGCATCTATAACTATTTATGGCAGCCCCAAGGGAAAGTGTTTGCTGTCGGCTTTTTATGGCCCAAACTAAGAGGATCTTTTATAATAGTAATATTTGCAATATTTGTTAATCCCTAAGTGTCTTAGATGTAGTTTTATTGGTGGCCCTTTTCGGCAACTTTTGAGCAATTGTTTTATTGCTAGATTTTAAAATCCAGTTGTGGGAACCGCTAAAATATTCTGTTCCCACGTTTAATGTACCATATTAATTATTTGAATTTGTATGTTTTTTTTTAAATATTGTGACGTTTGGAAGAGAGAGTTAGTGTTGTTGTCAAGGTGGAACTGGAAGGTACACGAGGTGTATCTTCAGTTGAGCAGAGGGAAAATAGGCCCTTTGCGTCAGTGTCGTTGTTAAGATTGAACTGGGAGGTACATGTTGTACCTACAGTTCAATATTGGAAAAACTGACAGAGATATCGAAGTAGAGCCTTCGATATTTGTCAGTGTGGTGTGATCGTGAAGATCAACCGATCAAAGGGTAAATAGACCCTTTTGTAATAATTGTATTTTTATTGCATTAAATAAATTGTTTTAAAGAAGAAGAAGAAGTGTTTTCCTGAAAACTCCATTCTGTTGTACTCTCGTAACACAATAGTAAGAAACAGTTAGATATAGGCAAATCATTTTAAAGAGGACACATTCAAATATATTTGTGCATATATGAATATAAATGTTTAAATAAAGTTTTTTAAACCAGTTTTGAAAGTAAGCGAAGCTAAATTAAACATGTATTATTACAGAGTTTGATAGGGCCTTTCATGGGTGAAACTGCTATTGTGTATGATGATAAATAGCAATAAGGCAGTTAAACTTTTGGAACAAAAGATGGTATTTTTAAAGTATTGCAAAATCTATGATTCAATCGGAGATTTGCTATAAATCATCAAACAATCGTTAATCATTCCAAAATAGGATCACTCGCCCAAATGCCCAAAGATACTGTTATACATGATACAATTACCAATTAATTTTTCAAAGAAAAGTTATTCTAAACGGTTGCCACTTTGTGTAGGCATTATTTATTTTATTAAAAAGTCAAATAACTTAGTTTACATCACTTTACTTTTATTTAAATTATGATATTGTTACATTGAATCGTAATACAAGTATACAATACTCATTTTTAAGTATTTCTACGTCAATGAAGAGAACTAGCTTTTGAGTTTGGTGTAGGAGTAAAAAATAATATTATAGAGTGTAAAATAATATAATAGCTTAAGTGTAAGACGTGGTAACGTTAAAAAATATAAGTATGATTTGAAATGAAGTTACTGCTTTTTGTTCATGATGTTACTATGAATGTTATTAAGTTGACAAATGCAAATTTCAACATCATAAAAAATTGGTCCATCCTGGGGGGGTGGCTAGAGAATTGTGCTCTTGGGGGGTGACACTCGGTCAGGTGTCACCCCCCCATCAGGTGGCACCCGGAGCGGGCGTAACATATAATATTCACTCCTGATGATGTGAACATTGAAAATAAATTATTTGTCTTTTTAACCGCTTCTGTGCCAAGAGCGAGATATCTCGCATTCTCGGCCGTGCCCAGCAGGCCGGCCATAGAAAAATAGCGAGTATTCTCGCTCTTTTTGAGCCTCTGTATCATACATATGTCCCATTTTTTATTAATTTAAAATATGGAACACACAGAGAGATCTATTGGGATGATTTTAATTTTTTTTTTTTTTTTTGGTTTTTTTTTTTTTTTATAAGATTTAAAAATGATTTATTTTGATTAAAAGTTCACGGCCTGCTGTGCACAGCTACACTTCTACCTACTGGCATTTAAAAGGTTAACAAAATATCAATTATCATATTTGTTAAAAATGTAATAATTGAAATAAAAATAATTATTTTCACCTAAATTCCAGTACTCAAGTACTTGTCGAAGTAAACTGTTTGAATTTAGACTCGAGATATGCGCATTAATACATATAAATCATTCAGTTGATTAATCAGACATCTCCAAATACAAAGTTTTGATATAATGGAGGAAGCAATTTTCACATGCTCACCATAAATCAAATATTATTACACATGTCTGTGTTTTACATTTTAAATATGCTATAAAATAACACCGTGAGGCATAACGGTCGGGTACATTAGGGTACATTTATTTTGAAATATCATACTAGTAACCCAGAAAACATCAACATTTTGTTTAATTTACTAAGTTAAGTTTTTCTACATTATAAATGATTTGATAACATTTATGAGTAATCTGAGAATTGTACCAGAGAGAAGGAGCACTTTTACATATGCATAACTGCATACTCAACTCAAATGTCGATTTTTGGGAGATGTCTGCCTAATCAACTGGAATATATTTTTGCTTGTTGTTTATTGGATTAACTGTAAGAAACAGGGTGTACCTATAATCTCTACCCTTTGTACTCCATGTATATTTTATTTGAATATAAAATAAAACAATAATTTGAATCTGTATTCAAATGCCAATTATTATTAGGAGTTATTTATCATAAAAATTGTTATTTCTTACCCATCCAGTAAGTACAACGCTACACAAGCGACGGTCTCTTTAAAATGATTTATCTGTACATGTTTTTCATAGATTTTAGCAGGTTTTATAGGAGGATATTATTTTTAAAACTTACTTTTACTATCAAACCCATTTTTACTATAAGTAGCAACAATCATATTATCTCCATTATCTCTACAATTCCTAGAAATACTCGCATTGGTTGATTTTCCCATAAAGTGGGTTAATTTGGTTTCTCTGTTGGGTCTTGTGTCGTCCAATTCGCAGTTCTTCAGACTCAGTTTGGCCGCAATGGTTTTGTCACCTTTAACATCTCCTTTAACAGCCAAGAGACGCAAACTCAATTTTGCAAGCCCAATTTCACTCGAAGAATTGGGAGGCATCCCGGGCTGTAAAAATGAATTCATATAGGATTTTTATTTTTTCACTAAGAGAATTTTACACAGCACAATTCATCGATAAATATAATGAAATATTATTTATAACTTTTTAATTTGCATCAGATTGACACAGAATTTGAATAAATTGTATGTATTTATCATAGAATGGATAACAGAAAGTAGCAATAACTTTATGGTTATGCATTGTAAATATATGAAACAATATTACTTTGTTTGATCCATTTTTTTTATATACGCCGACCGGTTCAGGAACAACCGTTCCTTCCTCAGGGCAAAATGTACTAAATTGACATTACAAAGCAACGGGTGAACATAATATATAAAGTACTAAGTGTTAAAGTTGGGATTAGTGAAGAGTGTGCAATGATATATCTTAAACTCCAACCACGCCGGTACGGGAAAATTAAAAATGTGACAACTGTATTTCAAATTTTAAATGCCAAACGCTCTATACATTCAAAGCATTCGTTTCGTAGGGTTGGCAACAATACATCCGTAAAGTTTTTTCCCTGATATTTACGAATTAATCTTTGTTAGCAGTCGGCGTCATTGTGTTTTGTCAAAATGGCGAGTGGTTTTGGACTCAATAAGTTTGCTCAGTAACCTTAGTAAGTGGTTTCTTCAGATCCGGAGACTGAGGATGATGAATCCACATGAGGAGCCCAAATAAAAAAAAATATGCCAATAAGATCAACCAATGTACAATTTTTTTTTAAATCCAAATAAAAACAAGTTCCGGACCGGAAAAAAAACGTCTGGATCGTGCTGGAAATGCAAATCCACATCCTTGATTGCTTGAACATATTAAACTCTCATTTGTCTTGTAATGTTAAGTTAGTATAATATTTTGTTAAATAAGTCATTATTTTAATTAATTAATTCATGGAATTAAGTAATTAATTTAAATATTAATTTAAGTAATTAATTTAAATATTAATTTAAGTAATTAATTTAAATATTAATTTAAGTAATTAATTTTAGTACTAAATTTAAGTAATTAATTTAAGTACTTAATTTAAGTAATTAATTTAAGTAATACTTTACACATTAGATATAGTGTAAATTACTATTATAAGGATAATACACAAAAGGATTATGTGATTAGCTTACAGACAAAAAGATTATTCTTATTTAAGATACAAAAAGATTATTCTTATCCTAAATATTTTTTAATAAAAATGTGTTAAATTTAAAGCGATGCCACACGAGCAGATAAAAGATAACAGATCATCGCACTTCAAATAACGCTCTCCGTATAATCCCATCAGACCTGTCACACCTAGGCGGTATATGCGCAGATCAAACATAGACAATACAGATCTTACGCCGTAACTGCTCCTGAGGCGATATATGAAAAGCTATGCAACCCCCTCTCTGCCGAAAATAGGAGAGGGGGTCATTTTAGTTACGGAGCTGTCAAAACGGGCAGATGACAGCTGTCAAGTTGATAGATTCAGTACAAAGAAATGGCATTTCGTGGCAGCTCTGTAATTCAACTGACCCCCTCTCCTACCATAGAAAGAAATATTTTATAGAATCGTGTGATGGTACAACAAATAAGCGCTTGCGGTTCAACAGATATCTGCTTTATCTGCGCGTGTGGCACATACAGTGAAACCCTCTTAAGAAGTTCTCTCTTAAGACGTTTCGTGGCTCAAGAAGTTCGGTTTTTTCAGTCCCTCGGCTGAATATCGGCCCAATTTTTCCCACATATAAGGTTTTCCTGCTTAAGAAGTTTGTTTTATCCGGTCCCTTGGAAAACTTCTTAAGAAGGTTTCACTGTACATTAAACAGTTCATATCAACATTAAAATTAGTTTTTCGATATCTCCAAAAATGACAAAGTTTTGAGCTTTCAAAGTGAACTTGGACAAAACATATGCAATAGTATCACGTGAAGTCACACGAGGTACGATTCAATACAATTTATAATTCTAATGGAGGTACTGCAGTACCACCATGTACTGCGTACTGCAATGTCACACGCTTATCGGCCGGTTGCAAATATTAACATTTTGACGGCTTATATCTTCGTTACTATTCGGTCCTAAATTTCAAAAACTTCTGTCCTCAGCATGCTCTAATTAATAAATTTGATACATTGGTAAAAACATGAAATTTTGTTATAACATAAATATAAAATAAAATCAGAAATACTCACAGCCAATGAAACTTCACTCATTATGTCAATGGTTAAAATATCCATGGTGAGGGAGAATTTTATTCTAATCTTACTGGGGAGATTGACTGGCTGGCTCCTCCTAGTGGGCCTTTGGTTTTGGCTGTCAATGGCGATCCTTCTTTGGCTGTCAATCTCAATCCTTCTCATTCGCGTGAATTCCAGTATTGCTTCATGTCTCTCAGCCCGGGACGGCACCCAAGTTGGTTGCACCACTGGTCTGGCTGGTCTGTTGGTCTGCTCTCGTCTTTCAGGCAGGTTCTCTGATAAAATACTCACCAACATCTTCAAGTCGGAGTTTGCCAATTTCAACTGGGAACATGAATTCAACATTAATAATGGTAAACTCTCTAAGTAATTCATGAGAATTGGGTCTCCTGATATGAGCATTACATTTAATTTAATTCAGTTGAAGAAACTCCAGTGAAAAGTCGAAACTGTCCGCCGCCACAAAACTGTTTACGTAGATTTTACAGGAAATTAGCAAGTTCTCGGCATGCGCTGCAATGCCACTAATATAGAAATTGTTTCTCCCTGCATGTCTTTTCCCATTCGTCCCGTTCCCCTTCCTCCTCCCCTTCCCCTCACGCATTCCCCTCTTCTTTCCCCGCCTTTCCTAACCCCTCTCCCGCGAACCCTCCTCCCGCTATCCCCACCCCTCTCCCGCATTCAATATTTTCAGTCTGGATACATTCAAATTTTCAAAGAGCTTGCGTGCCACCGATTGCAATTTTTTTTTACAAATTTTCATTTTTCATACATTAAAAACTTTTATTTTTGTATATCATAAGAACAATCAATCAAATTTGGTACCCTAATGGGTACCTATTTAAAATAAATATAATATTTGATTAGATTCAAAGTATTCGATTTTCGTTATTTGTAGCATAGGTGAGCACTTTGATCAAATTCATTAATTTAAAGAGTTTATTTGAAAATTGAATTTTGATAACAATAGATGGTTTGCGAAATGTCATTCTCAAATTGTGACATTTTTGACAGTTTCATAAGAGTTTTTGCAATGATTAAAAAAACTTTTCAGTAGTATTGTCATGTGGTTGTAATAACTCACATATATGGAAACATATATTGATTTTTATATATATAGATATAAAAATGTGAAAACATTAACATGAAACCGGCCATTGCTGAAAAATTCACAAACTTTCCTTATATTTGTAAAGCGTTTTCACAAAAACAACACACTATTACTTTATACATTATTGCGTTTAATAGTCAGTTTCATAACTATTAATCGCAATAATGACAAGTTGGTGTAAAACTTTTATTAAAAATTACAAGTTGGTGTAAAACTTTTTGGGTTGCCCAACAGAACGACAATGACATAAAATGGAAATCCGGCGCTCTTATTTGAATACCTTTAGATGATGTAATTAATAAAAAAAACAAATGCATTTTCCTTTACCGTAATTGCTCCCAATTTAGCATCGACCTCAAAATCAGGGATCTCTGAATACCACGAAGAGGAAAGGTTCCATTTGGCAATAAAGTCAAAGGTGGTGGGCTTAAGGAGTATCTTTTCACTTCTAATTTGGTAAGCATCGGAGATGAACACGATCCTAGATAACTTCAATTCAACCAAATCTAACTTTAGCTCCTGAACAATCACATCATCAATTTGCTGTAACATAGATACACATAAATAATCAGAATCTCCAATTATACAGATACGTTTAATAATAATTATGGGAATAAAACTCGTACAATTGACTCACATTAACAAATATTTTATTGAAATTCGTTTTGACTGTGATGGAACCTAAATTTGCCAACACTGCATCATAGCTCTTTGAATTCTGCGGAATTATTATCATCGGGGTTTCAAATTTAATATTCAAAGCCACTCTCTTGCGAGCCGTTATAAAATTGTCCTTAACCGTATCTAGTGCCTTATCCCATGCTTCTTTGGCAGCTTGAATCACAGTTTGAAAGTTTCCAAGGAATTTCTGGAAAAAAATGACAGAATTAAACATTAAATAATATTTTCCAATACCACAAAATAATTAACTACAAAAATAGTAGTACTAATAAGTTTGACTTACCGTCACGGGTGAAACAAACTGATTGAGAAAAACCATTCTTAAACGGCTGATGTTTGCTTCAATCTCCATATCATTTCTGGTAGAATTTGCCAAATAACGTTTGTTGTACATTACCAAATGTAACTTCAACGCATTATTTTCAAAAACTGACACAATCTAAAATAAAGAAGCAAAATTAGAGGAAATAGATAATTTAGAAATTCACACTCCATTTTCTTTGAAAATATTATTTAAGATGAAGAATTGCGAGGACTGTTTTGTAAAAAACTTATTTTTGGAATTGAGGGCAAAATGCCCAAACAACTAATTTATCTTTTTTTAATCAAAGAGAGAAGCAAATATCTAGTACAGTTCAGAAGTATTTGATTTATTTAATTAAATGAAGACAATATTAGCGAAACTCAATCGAAAATCTGGAGACAGAAAAATCAGGAAAAGATATTGGCACCTCTGGGACTCGAACCCATGACCTTCTGCTTTCATGGCAACAGCTCTACCAACTGAGCTAAGGTGTCTATATTCAATTCAGTCACTTTTAACTGTATCATACTTCGACTTAAACTAAAAACATAATCTTCATTTTCTTAACGCACATATTGGCTGCTATCGTTTAGGTTTTACCATTGACGTATGATATCTAGACGTGCCCTGTGAAATGCAAAATGATGCCAGAAGCCAGCAAAAGCAGGCTCAAGGCCCATATATGAAAAAGTGCCTGCATTGTTTTGCACCGTTTGGATCGTTAGATCGCATAGTGCTTTGTGTTGTACCTTTTATCGGTCTAAAAGGTCTACACTGGCACTAATTTGTGTATCAGCTGTCCGGACCGAGTTAATTTTTTCAAACACAAAAATATACCACTTCCGAATATTGTACAAGGTACACGCCGCGGACTTTATTTTTGAAAATGTAGTCTGCTATCTGACTACAACAAAAAAAATACACCTTACATATGTCTTTTAGACAGCGTTTTAATAAACGTAATAATGAAGTGTTACTTTTGTTACCATCAAAATTTCCTACGTCATCAAATCACCGCACTGCTTGTGACGTCACGATAGTTCGACTAGTAATACATACAAGGAGGACTAGTATCACAATTTGGAAGAGTTTTCAAACTTTTTTAAAGCGCGACCCGCTTTCAGTAATAAAATAAATGATACTAATTCCATAAATTATAATTATAGTTACATAAATTCACCACCCGCTCTTTTTTTGGAATGATCAACCTTTTTAGTCGAAGTATTATTAATGTATCCATTATTATTGTGTATACGGACCTTGGTGGGAGGGTATGTACAACATAACCTGGTTAACTTTGTTGTCGGTGGAGTCGACCTACTTTACATATTGTAAAACAATATGTATTTGTTTAATAAAACTATCAAAGTGGGTAAAAATAAAGCGCCGCAGGTGAAAATTTTATATCCGCAATGCCAAAACAATGAATGCTTACGATTTTTTCATTTGGAAATGTTAAATTTTGGCGGTTGATTCAAAAAGGGCAAAAATTGCCAGACAAAATTTTTACTACGTTCAAAGTAAAACCAACAAATGGTGTTGGTTTATTTTCGTTCGGAATTACAATATTATAATATATGCAATATTTCATCAAGACAATTTTTGTTATTTTGTAAAACGGAAACCTTTAAAATACATTAAACACAGATCTCAACAAAAAACCGTTGCAATATTCTTCAATTAAGGTCGCAAGTTAAACTATTTTTTTTTAAGCCACGGCATTCCGAATTTCTACCATTTTATAACATTTTTCTCTTGAACACTTTTTTCTTCTTCTTTATGTGCCTTATCAGGTCCCCCCGACGTTGGCGATCACTCTTGAAAAGGTCTCTCTGTCTTGCGCTGCCCGGAATAGCTCCTCCACAGTTCTAATGCCGGTCCACTCTCGTATGTTTCGCAGCCAAGACATTTGTCTCCTACCAGGCCCTCGGCGACCCTCTATCTTGCCTTTCAATATTAAATGGAGCAAGTGATACTTCTCCCCTCGAAGTATATGACCCAGATATGAAATTTTCTTGATTTTAATTAATGTAAGCAGTTCCCTATCTGCTCTAGCCCGCCTGAGAATTTCTATGTTGGTGATCATGTCGGTCCATGGGACCTTGAGCATTCTCCGGTGAAGCCACATTTCGAAAGCCTCTAACCTGTTCATGGTATTTATTTTCAAGGTCCATGTTTCACAACCATACAGCAAGACCGACCACACATAACATTTTAGCATTCTCTGCCTTAATTTTAAGCTTATATTGTCATTGCAGAAGAGGGATTTCATTTTTATGAATGCAGTTCTTGCTGCTTCAATTCTGCACCTAATCTCTATATCTGGGTCAAGATTCTCCGTGAGGATACTGCCGAGGTATCTAAATCTCTCCACCTTTTCGACATTACAACCATTTAACTGAATCATTGATCCAGAGTGATCTAGTCGTCCAAAAGTCATCCATTTAGTTTTATTGACGTTGATTGTTAGGTCCAGTTGCTCACCAGCATTATTAACAAGATCTAATAGGTCTTGGAGGTCACTGATACTGTCAGCTAGTAATACAGTATCATCTGCATATCTTATGTTATTAATGACAACTCTGTTGATCTTGAGACCCTTCTGGGTATTACTTAGGGCTCTTTTGAAGACATAGTTGGAATAAAGATTAAATAATAGTGGCGACAGGATACATCCTTGTCGTACTCCACGCTGAATGGCGATTGCATTAGATCTCTCATTCCCATGTCTTATTTCTGCTGTTTGGAACCAATACAGGTTTTTAATGAAATTCTGGTCTTTGGTGTCAACGTTACAATCCGCAAGCATTTTCATTAGGTCAGCATGTTTTACCCTGTCAAATGCCTTTTCGTAGTCAATAAAACAGGCAAAGACTTCCTTTCTTTGGTCACGACACTTTTGCAATAGTACGTCGACAGAAAATAATGCTTCACGCGTACCGAACGCATTTCTGAAGCCAAACTGAGTGTCATCTAAGTCCTGCTCGCACTTATCGCGTATCCTGGCATGTATTATTTTAAGGAATAATTTAAGGACATGACTCATCAAGCTTATTAGTAGTAAGCAGAGGCGGCTCTAGGGCTCCAGCTGTGGAAGGTCATTTGAAAAAAAAAGTGATTAATCTTTATTTGATATTGAGAAAAATGCCGATACATTATTATCAACCAATTTAAAGAGAGGTAGGGTCATGAATCCGCAACTCAAATTACATAGGTATTATTTGTAAATTGCAAAGTCGCTACATAATACATGTAGGTACTTGAAGGCACATCATTTTAAAGAGGGCACTTTTCCATATAGTTGTGCACACCAATAGTACCTAAGTATCCAAAATTTAAAAACAAAATTAGATTAGAAATAATATTCAATGTTTATAAGAAAAACTTTCTTTTTATAATTTATTATTTTATAATGTTTTTGTTTTTATGTGTCTTGTTCTCTTTCATATTTTCGTTTAGATTATTATTGTTAACTTATGCTAATAGAAATAATAGGCATCGGTACCTAATACCTATATAAAAAAATAAAACAAAAATTGTTTTAAATCAAGCTGTTTTCCATGTCTGTTGAAAATTGATCATAATAATATAATAAATAATCTTTGAAAAGATCTACTTCCCAATGTACTACCAAATTAAAATTGAAATGTCGCAAATTACATCAATAACAATGTGAATAATTATTTCAAATCTCTCCCGAACTGTTCAATACAAAAACAACCATTGTTTCATGCGAGACATACGTGCAAAAAGCAAAACCGACCTATGTTATATCACCATCTCTTTCAACAACACATAACATTCATAATGGTGTCTCCCTCACGGACATAACCCAAGCGTAGTTAGGATTTCTTTACTACCTATGCGGGAGAATATCAACTCCAGGCGAAGAACATAGTGCCATCTCATTTGTTGTATGGCGCGCATAGAGAGAGAAGATCGGACATTGGCAAAATTGACCCAGGGAATACTGTGTGAATGGGAGCTTCCATTTTTTGCAATAGATGTCACTGCTCGTCTATGTCGCCGCTAGCCTGCCGTTATTTCGCGGTTCATTTCAAATAAACAATTCGATGCTTTGAGCAGTTTTATCCGTAAAAATGTATTATTATATCTTATAATTTTGGGGGGTCAAACACCCATTGTCCTAAGGGGAGAGCCGCCACTGGTAGTAAGCCCTCTTTTAAGTTTATAAAAAATTTTTGCTATTTTTTTTTTAATCTATACATTAAACATTGAAACGGTAATTATATGAAATTCCCCCGATGGATGAAAATCGTAAGCTATACTCCAAAAATTATTATAAACACTATATTTTTGATATTTTACAAGTTATATATAGATATATGAAAAATTTCGTAATTCATTGTATTTTTAAATCCTTTTAAAGACATTTTCCGTCAGATTTTTGTTCCATTTCAAACGAGTCATATTTTATTAAACATTTTCACAATTTTCACTTAAATATTATGGTTTTTAAGATTAGCGCGCCCCCTCTAACATTCGTATTTACGTATCTCCCCTTCCTCTTATTTTTGAGGGCTTACTACTGCGCTTTAAATAACCACTAATTTCAGTCATTTTTTATTTCTTATACGCAAAAAACCTAATGTTTTGAGTAGCTGATTCAAAACTTTAAAGAGAGATTATAGTTTTTGGCTAATACTTTTTGCAAAACAGAATAGAAGCCTTTGAACATTTTTTTTCTTAGCAATTTTTTATATTTTTTTGTAGTCAGTCCGGAAAGCAGTAAATTTGCTTG
This sequence comes from Limnephilus lunatus, assembly GCA_917563855.2. Taxonomy (NCBI): domain Eukaryota; kingdom Metazoa; phylum Arthropoda; class Insecta; order Trichoptera; family Limnephilidae; genus Limnephilus; species Limnephilus lunatus. Next base: position 80,327,759 of record OU830592.1, read on the forward strand.
CGGACCGCTTGTTGCTCATCACTGTGTTAATGATGAGCAACCAACTTGGGCAGCCCACGGTGCATGGGCGGTAAAAAGGTGAATTTTTCGTAAATATTTTCAAGCAAACGATGAATAGATTTTTTTATTAAACTCATTAAGCTTACAGACAATCAGAAAAAAAATTGCAGACGCATCGGCCGCCAAGACCTGGACAAACATCACTCCATTAACCGGGCACCCCTGTTTAGTCACCAAACGTGGCGAACCACTTGGGGTGACCTATGGCAGAGGTGTTGGTTATCCAATAAATGGTTCCCGAGGCGGCGGTACCTATACTGGCCTCCGAAATTAAATCGCTTGTCATAATAAAGTAAAAAAATATTTTTTTCCAATTAAATTTATGAATGTCTCTTGACCCACACTTTGAAAACCACTGATATGCAACACAACTTGTGGATATTGTTCATGCGGCCAATCCGGGAACAACTATTGATGTATTAGTTTGACAAATTACACAATAGGATAACTTGGTGGTCAGTTGTATATTGCCGGGAACTCGGTATGCAAGACGGCGGAATTGGAAGGAGAGTTTTATTGAGAAATTACTGTTACTGGCGTTATTTTATTCTGATTCTTACTATGAGAGGGCTTGTAGAGGGTATACTTGGTCGAAGGGTTTTACCCATAAAGTTAAAAATAAAATTTTTATTTATTTTTAAACGACTTCGAAAAGGGAGAGGTTATCAATTCGACGGTATTTTAAATTTTTTTTTTGTTTTAATTTTTTTTTTTTTTAAGAGACGGTTCTCCGAATTTCTACCGATTTCTAGCAAACCTCCCTTAAACATTTGAAGATTTTGAGCTCTTAAAAAAATATATGTTATTCTTGAAGATAATATCTAGTGGTTTATCGCGCCGAAACGCAAATTATAAAAAATTCCCTCGATAGAAAAAAATCGCAAAGTATACTCCAAAAATTATTATAAACACGTTTGTTTCAGTTATTTTACAAGTTATATGTATGAAAAAATTCACAGCGTTTCTTTAAATAAAATTAAAGACAATTATCGCGAGATTTTTGCACTTTTTTAAGTAAGTCGTGTTTAATTAAATATTTTAACAACAGGCGCTTGCGTTTTTTAATTCTGAAGATCATTATTACAGGCCGTCTCTGTCTAACGCGCGTGTAACATATGTGCCTTTCAAATATCCGCCAGTCGCTACCAGGAGAGCTTGCATAGCGGACCTATGCCCGGATTTTCAACTGATTTGTCGTAGAGTAGAATACATATTTTTTACCAAACTCGATATTGGCTCTCGCAGTCAGATTTGATTCTTCTGTCGGGGCTTGCGACTTGCGTGCGGCCAGCATATTCTGCGCCGCTGATATACTGTTAAACTGTGGGGAATCAGAAATCTTGATTATGAATTATGATTTTTTAAAGATTAATAATACGGTTAATTAAAATGTAACTTTTACATATACTTTTATAAAATTTATAAATACATTTATAAAATTCAATTTACGTTTTCGTTTGTATTGGCCTAGCGGTTCATGTAATGGTCCCAGTCTTATTCTTTATTATGGTCCCAACAAATAACAAGCGTTATTTCTAGGTTGTCATTTTACTTAGTTTCATTCGTCATTTTATTATTTTTTTTATTATTTGAAATACATACATATGACAGATTTACAGAAGAAAATTACAAGTAACTAATTACAATAAAGTAATTTTTTTGTTAATGAAATTACCCAATTTAATAAAGAAAAACATTTCTCGTGTTTAAATTGGGGGGTCGTGTCATTACATTAAACCTTTGTTTTTGTTTGATGTAAGAAATAAAATAAAACTTATAGGAATGATAACAAATATAGAAATTTACTAACTTAACAGTTAGATGTACGGTACATAGATATGTACATAAAAGTTAGGATATAGGTGTACTAGTAAAATAAAAATATTATTACATTTCAATTAATAGGTAGGTAGGTGGTAAGTAGGTACATAAATATGATTCAGTTATAATGGAATTACCCGATAATATTGTAAGACTAGGTACATAATAATATTTTGCGACCATAATCTTTGATTATACTTTGAAATGCTGGTAAAATATTTTAAGAGGATATGTTAAAACAGAGAAAGACATTTTTTTTTGTAAAATTAATGATGAAATTAAATATTTAATTTTAAACTTAAGTACATAATATTATAATTAACACTTGATCAATTATTACTAGTAGGTGCAATGTAATAAAAATAAACGTAGAAATTCGCTCTATGTAATTAAAACTTATAATTAGTGTTGGGTTGATCTAGTAGTATTTTGATTTGTGATTTAAAGGCTTTATAATTTTCTTCAGATTTGATTTTATATAGGAGAGCATTAAAATTTTTTATACCTTGATAAGTATAATGGAGTTGAGAAGCACTTGTTTTATATTTTGGAATTTCTATGTTGCCACGTGATTGTGATCGTTTACTTATTTTTGTGATTGTTGTTATAGTATTGAATTGATCTTTGTGTGTTTGTAACAGTGAGTTTTTTTTGAAAATTTTATTTAAACTAAGAACCCTGAAGGAGTTAAATAACTGTATAGTTGGAAATATAGATGGTTTTCGTAGAATGAATTTTAGAATCAACCTCGGTGCCTTTTCTACCGAACATGAACACGTTAATGCACCTGTTGTTGCTGACGTCTATAAATTATTACATGTGTATAGTTAAATGAATATTTTTGACAAATTAAATAATGAAACATAGAAAAACTTAAAATAACATCTAAAAATATAACCAAAAAGAATTCGAAATAAAATTGACAGCACTCTGAAAACTTAAACTCTTAAAAATAGTAGAAACTACATTTCTCGCCAATGTGCATAAATAATGCCCCAGCTTTTTAAATAATCACAAAAACGAATTCTGTTGGAGTACAAGTACACGGCTGTACCTAGTGTGCAAAACCTTTTGACATGAAAAAAAAACTTTAAATATATAAATAATTTTTTTATAGTAATACCTCACAAGAGTCTCAGCTGCTCCCGTCTGGAGCCAGTGAGACTATGGCGACCCCAATTGGGGTATGTTGTGAGGCTGAAGGTAGTGGAGAGGGTAAGGAGATGGGGAAGAGGAAGGTGGGGAAGTACCTGGCTATTCAGATCTGGTCACCAAACACGGCTAGTGCCATTTCAAGCAACGAATTCTGAATGGTGGTCTTACACCAGAGCGATACTGAGAGTATCTTTCACTCTGGAACGTGCCACAAATATACTATTTTTATAATAAATTGTGAAAACACAAATTAATCATTATTTGCCACGCCGGGATTCAGTGATGGTTAGTTAGTTTGTTACGAGTAATATCTTCGATTGTAATAATATCTTCTATATCTCATATTAGAATAATGGACAGGATATCCGGGGTTAAAGTGCAGAAACTTTATAAGATGATTCTACATGATGGTAGAAGTAAAAAAGATGAACAACTTTTTTCGAAATTTCATTTTTTTTATATGAATAAATTATCATCGTTATACAAATAAAATATGATAAGCATCAAAAATGTATGAGCGTATATAATTTATATAAATGTTCAAAAGTAGATAATTTATGAATATACATATATTATATTCTTTATACAAGGTGTCCGGGGGTAAAGCGCGCAAGGAAGGTGATTTTCATATCATAGTGTTTCCATACAAACGAAGTATTGAAATCTGTAAGTCTAAGTTTTAACTTTAGGGCACACAGTTTACACCCGCGCTGTTCAAGCGGGTTCCCCACAGAGCATCGGACCATCCCATTACATGATAGTTCAAGTAAAAGAGATAAAATCAAATAACTTTTTTCGAAATTCTAACGTTTTAAGCTAGTTTTCGGGTAAAAAATTGAATTGTTTGTATAGAAAAAGATATATTCTTCCATGAAAAAATATTTTTATAAGGGAAAAAAAAACATTTAAATTTCGAAAAAAGTTGTATTTTACTTCATTCGTCATGTAGGATCTCCTTCTGAAGTTTGTGCACTTTGCACCCGGACACCCTGTATAGATAACCTAATAAGAAAAACTTTCATTAATTTCGATTTTTTTTTTAAATATATTAAGTTTCATTTTATTATAAAATTTAAAAAATATTTAATTCATTCCACAGTTTGTGAATCTTCGTTGAACATGAAGACCGCCCGGAGAACACAACCACGATATATCAACTCATATTTAGTTTGCTGTCATTTTCATAGATGTCTCTAATGAGGCACGCTAATTATTATCTGCGCTATTCGATACACCTCCTATGAAGCCGTTTTAAAACTAAATATCACGACTGGTCCAAATCGAAATTTTTCGTGCGGTTATCTGAGCCTTAAGTTTGTTACCTCAGAACTTTCGATTGGGTGAACCGATATTGATGAGTCTTTTTTTATTAGAAAGCTGGTGCTTCCTGTGTGGTCCCATTTTAATTTGGTCCAGTTCTGACAATGGGATCCATCAGAAAACCATATATGTCTTAAATTTGCAATAGGTATGTGCGCGAAAAATGGACAAATAAGTCAATATTACGCCAACAGATTTCGATGATTCTTTTTTTAAAGTAAAACTTCTTTACGCACGCTCGTCACTAAAAATCAAAAAATAAACAAAAATTTTAACAAAACAAAAAACGACTTCAAAAAATGCACTAAAAAGTAAAAAAATAATTTCGTACGATTGTTATTTTTGGAGTCGGTGTCAGCCAAGGTAACTACATACATAGATAGTTATAGGTGAGATGTGGAGATCTTGGCTGACACCGACTCCAAAAATAACAATCGTACGAAATTATTTTTTTACTTTTTAGTGCATTTTTTTAAGTCGTTTTTTGTTTTGTTAAAATTTTTGTTTATTTTTTGATTTTTAGTGACGAGCGTGCGTAAAGAAGGTTTTCTCATGGATCCCATTGTCAGAACTGGACCAAATTAAAATGGGACCACACAGGAAGCACCAGCTTTCTAATAAATCACATCTCACCTATAACTATCTATGTATGTAGTTACCTTGGCTGACACCGACTACAAAAATAACAATCGTACGAAATTATTTTTTTACTTTTTAGTGCATTTTTTGAAGTCGTTTTTTGTTTTGTTAAAATTTTTGTTTATTGTAATAACCGCTTGAATGCCAAGATATCCGAAGCGAATATGCTAGTAGCTCACCCCATTGATTTTTGATATTTTGAACCTTAAAAAATGCTCCTAGCACAATAAGATATATGTATTTTTATTGTATGGCAAGGAAATAATTAATTATATTTTTTTATGGTTTTTATTGGTGTAAATTCTATTGAAGAAATACCTGTTTGTGAATAGTAGCAGGATTAGGATCAGAGACTTGGAAATCCCGAAGATTGGCTCTGATTTCTGTCTTTGAACTCTTGATGATTATTTGGCCGTCGAGTCCCTTCACAGACATCCGGGCCAGGGACCTCTGTTGTGTAGCTATCTCCACTCCGACATGCTCCATCACCATGACAACCTTCAGTCCTGTTATTTCTTGACTCTCTCGTCTATATCTGAATGCTTTTATTTAAAAAAAATTCATTAACATTACAATAACTGTTTTAAAAGAAAGTTTGAAATGAACGGTAATTTTTTTAAAAATATTTTTTATTTATTTTACAGACTGTAAAATCTTCACACAAAAAATTGAAATTCAAAAAAAAAAAAAATCATTTTCAATATTAATAATGTCGTATATTTCAATGTTAGCACTCTACCTCACAAAAAGTCTAGAACCTCCCCTGACCTAGCGGTAGTTTTGAAAACTAAAAAAACTGACATAATATTATGAAAAGAGGAAAATATTCAGTGAAGGGACGTCAAAATGGACATTTTATAATTGTGCAAAAATTATCAGAAGCAATACTCTCTATTTTACCGCTTTTAGTTCAAGCAGTGTGGAGTTGTGTGACTTTGCCTAAGCGACTCTAATCTAACCTTCTATACGAGTTTTACAGATATTATTTGTCTGCCGTCACCCCTCTAGATTTCCGTAACTCCCCCTATTTTCTTTGAGCCTTCTACTGCCCCCCTCCCCCTGAAAGCCTCCAGCGCCCATAAGGGGGCATTATCGCCAACTTTGAGAAAGACTGACAATATATTGTGACATAAAAAATATTCCAAATTTTTGTGAAAAATACATTTTGATGAGAGATTTGTTGCAGTTTTTTAAATTATTAGTTATCTGTTTATGTTTACATTTTCATGGGGTAGGAACAGCTTTTCAGCATTTGTAGACTACATGCCAGTACTGTTAAGGCAATGTGGTCGCTAAATCAGACTCAGTTTAAGATATTTTTACGAAAATTAAAAAAATCACACACAGCTAAAGCCATAAGCAACATTTCACAGAATTCATGTGCAAGCTTAATGCGCCTTTAAAAAAAATAACATTTGTGTTCAGCTTCAGTACTAAAAGAGACAACTATACTACTGCGGTAAGTAAAAACACAGTAATTCTCATGGGAGTCATTCTCCAGAATCAAGGGTTAAAGTTTTGCAATTTGGTTAACCTTTTAGCATTTTTTAATGGACTGATTTTTTTGGCAAATCACTTGAATCTTTAAAAAAGTTTTTAAAATATAATAATATCTGTTGAAAATATGCGATTTTCCGTCTTTACTTAGAAATTGAGAACGTTTTTTAAGTGACTGGAAGTATAATGTGAACACGGGAAAAGAGTCCAAATACGTTGGGGTATGCTGCGAGGCGAAAGGAATGGGGATGAGAGGAAGACGGGAAGAGAACTTCGCGAAGTACCTCGCAATTCAGATCTAGTCACCAAACAAGGCTTAAGTCATTTCAAGCAATTTTTCAATCTAGCCTATTCAATGTACAATCTTCAAATTTCAACGTAGGAACTGTGTATTTACTACTTGCAGAAACTGGAATACTGCATCTTTACTTACCAAGAGCTGTTAATTTGTGTTTTTAGGTGCGTATTTATGTTGGGGGAGATGAAAAAGTTTATTTTCTTCAATCAAAGTCAAAATTTCACATGTTTTGAGAGATTCGACCGGATTTGTCATAGATTAAGAGGGTATAACCAGACACTGAAAATACATCTAATCATTAGATTTTAAATCAAATTCTAGACATATCGACTCTTGTATATAAAAAAATATAATTGATTTCGAAAGATTATTATTTTGTATTGTAAAGTTATGTTTTAAAATGTGAAAAAATATGTTTATTTTTATTATAATATACCATTAGACGTTGGCTGTTAAGGCCCGATGGCAAACTTAAGCGGACTGTAAATATTGAACATTTGATTGCGTTTTTTATCACACAACAAGATTGATGAAAAAAGTCCTACCTTTTAACCCTACAATATTTAACGACATTTTTGTCATTCAGTTAAAAAAAAGTCAACAGTTCCGCTAAGGGTAAAAGTGGCGATCAGTTTTTCCACCCACGGGTCACAGTTTTACAAGTTAGCATAATAAATTACATTACACAGTGCGAATTTTCGAGCGATTCAACAATTAAGCCCTTGCCCGGAATAATGTTGTATGCAACAAAACTATCAATTTTTAGTTATTGATGGAATAATGTTGGGCATATTAAAGTGCATCTTTTAATGTAAGGATTATGGTAGTGAAAAAAATTATAGGCCTGTGGCAGCCTTTTAGGTAAAGTTTAGTTTGTGGAAGAAGTTGTATAATGCCATTTAACAAAATCACGGCGCATGGTTTAATTTACGGGAATAAATGGAGAAAACGAATGTCTTCAACTAGAAAGTCTTCAAAGCCAAGAAGCTGAATAATGCAGGAAAGTAGAATTTGTCCTGAAAAAATATTATTAAGCCTACTTTTTAGCCATTGAAAAAGTTTTGTGGAATAATGTTGTACATATGTTGATCTCAAGACAATATCTAGAACATAAATGGTTTAATTTATTGATATAGTTTTTTTTTTGCTTTTTAAGCTCATATACATCAATGACATGTGTACATTTATGTTACAAGAGCATGTTGCTTTCAGTAACGTACAAAGAGTAAAAAAAAACGTATTGTGGAATAACGTTGTCTGTGAAATTTTTATATGCAATATTATTCGCCCTATTAAAGCGCCCTTGAGGTGATTTTTCACAAAAACGGCGCTCTACAAATTGTCCAATTATTATTATTATTATTATTCCATTAACTCAGTGTAAATTCTAGTAACAAACTCTAATTTAGTTGCCTTTCTAGACGACTTTCCAATTAAAACTCTTAAAAATTGTATGTTTTATGTATTTTAAATATAAAATGTTATGAAACATAACTTGTTTAGTTTTTTCAATTTTTCTCGGAATAAGAATATTGTTGGACACAACATTCTACCGGGCAAGGGCTCAATTGCTGTATTCACAAGCGCATTTCAACTGTTTGGTAGGTATTCTTATCACAGGTATATGTGTCAGGGAGGAGAGGAACAAAGACAATATTGAATAAGATCTTGGGATATGTGGATAAGTTCCAAAGCTGTTTCAATGCTAAACAAGCAGATTTGTTAAATTTTCAAATCAAATGTTGTATTATACAACACACATTTCGAATCATATAAATCATACAGTAAAATAAATCAATTAATTATCTAGGAAAGTTACTTTTTAGAATTTTAATTTTAGTTAAAATAAAATCATTTAAAAAAAATCCAATTACGTGTTTCGTGATGAAAATACTTCAGTTTGTCTACATATTTATTTTCAGTCTTACAAACTATAAATATTTCAGTTTTTTTACACACATATTTTGCTTAGATATTATTGAAAAATTGTAAATACTTATGATCAAAAAATAATTACAAAACGTACATAATTTTAAAATATTTATCATCACGCGTTTAAGCATTTTTAACGCTAACTTGAATGCAGATATATATTAAAACTAATTTTGAATCAAATAAAATCGATATTGAGTTATTAGTTGAAAATGCTAATAAGGATAATAATCAGTCTTTCTCATTGGAACCGCCCTGTACAGTTGCAAGGGTACGATGGCAAGATCATCTTTCAATCGTACAGTTGCAAGGGTCAGATCATCTTTCAACAAAATTAGAAAAAAATTTAAATTCTCGGCTGCTGGTTAATGGGCCTTAAATTTAAAGGTTAGGGGTTGGATTTATAAAACCGAAACTTAGAACCTATTATGTGCAAATTTTTACATCTCCCCCAACATAAATAGTTGTCTCTTGTAGTAATGAGGTTGGAAACAAGTGGTTTTTTTTAATTGCGTATTAAACGTGCCGCGGAATTCTGCAATTTTAACAATGAGCAATGGTCTCACCAGAGCAATACTGAGAGTAACAACCACAATAGCACATAACAACATGGATAAACACTAGATTGATTTGATGGACATACGTGCGGAATCTCTGCCGGGTGTACTGGGCGGAGGTATTTCTTCTTCTAAAATATTTGATAATAGAGGGCCGGCTGATCCCACCCGGTTCTTAACACCTTGGACTGAACTTAACTTTTTCTGAAAAATTTTAATTATTGTTAAAATTTCAGTTGGGAACTATGTATGGGCAACAATCTATTTAGTCTCCAAACTGCTTACAATAATTTAAGTTACGAGTAATTGGCAGGGACCTGAAAAATTCACATTATTTTTTGCAAAATTCACATTTTATTTTGCTAAATTCAAAATATTTTATGTGGAAATTTTCGGGAAATTCGGTAGTAGTTTGAAACAAAATAGATGTTATTTTTTTGGTATTTTGCAGCAAAGAAAATGGCAAAAAAATTATACAATTTTTGCCTACTTAAACACAAGCCCTTTTTAAACTATTTATATATGGATAAAAACGGCAATAACACAAAATACTTACTTTCACATCTTCAGCTATTTTGATAAGCTGTTGTATCCCTTCCAGGTGCAACAAAAGTTGGAGACTTGTAAAGTCCAGATTAATCAGTTGTTGGACGGAACAATATTTGCTGTGGAAGTCTGGGCTACGCTTATCTACCTGTAAAATAACAAAATCATCATTGATTACAATCACTTTGTTTATTGTAGACAATCGCCACAATGGCCCTCCATACTAGTGACTAAATTCAAATAAAAGTATTGCGCAATCCATTATTCATTACAAGATTTAAGCAAGTATCTATTCTTCTTCTACTTGAGTCGGTTCCTCAATGCTGAGGACCCCCACTCTGATTTCCTAGTGGACAAGGCTCCTCAGTTCCTTGCGGTTCTCAATGCATGGAGAGCTGTGGACACCGACGTGCGACTCCAGAGGTACTTTGAGACTATGAGTTTCTCCAGGAGTCCTCAGTTTGTGTCTAAAGTATCTTAAAATACACTTATAGCCAGATAGTAGATAGCCTATGGTGGATGACTAGTTCTTCCAGAATGGATATGTTGATGTGTCTGGCTGTCCATGGAACCCTGAGCATATTTCTCCTGCACCACTTTTCGAGAGCGTCTATCTGCTTCCTTTGGCTGACTTCCATGTGTCTATGTTTCCATGAAATATGGATGAAATCAGCGCCCAGACGGATCTCTTCCTGGTGGTCTTGGTTAAGCCTCCATCACTCCATTCTACCTTAACTTAAATACATTTTTCTACCGATTTCCGTGTTCCAATTTAGAGTTATGTATATTCGCTAAACACCTTACAATGAACATCTTAGCTGACTGAACTACTCAAATACTGATGTTAAGATGATTATAACTAGTGTTATAAGCAGGAAACTGGTGAATCTAAATCACATTTGGAGACGATTTTGTTATATAAGATTTTTTGTTTTCATTTTTTTTTAAATCGTTCTCGACAGTGGTTAATACCAGCTGTTTAATGTCTTTTAAACTGCGCTGAAGCATAGACCCAGCTCCAAAAGTTTTTAACCCTCTAATTGCTGAAAAAATAAAAATAGATCAAAATGCTCAGATAAAAAAAGTTTTTTTAGGTTTTTCTCTATATAATGTAGATTCACTAGTTTCCCGCTTGTACCACTGATTTCCGGACACTGTGTATAAATAATTCAAATGTGTCAAACAGAAAAATGATTTTTTATTTTTGGAAGAAAAGTTCTTTTAAATGGTACATATTCACTATTTTTATAATTTATTTGTGATGGCATTATTAATCTTACTAATATTATAAATGCGAAAGTTTGTATGGATGGTTGGTTGGATGGATGGTTGGTTGGATGGATGGTTGGTTGGATGGATGGTTGGTTGGATGGATGGTTGGTTGGATGGTCCTTACTCTTTCATGCAATAAATATCGAATGAAATTTATAAATTCTTTCACTAATCGAAAGCTACTTTATTTGCGAGTAACAGGGGCTATATATATTGGTAATCTCTGGCGTTATGAATAAGCTGTGGCGTTATGAAATTATCTATTATACGTTTAATGGCAAAGCGTGTTACTAAGTAAATGTTTGACGTGGGCTGTCAATATTATTTCTTTGATAGCGAAAATTCAAATATTAGTATTCTAATATGAATATTTAGTGTAGGTAGACACAAATATAAAATATGTACTCATCTACATTTTGACCTAAGCCAAAAGCTATACTAATATTATGAATGCGAAACGGAGCGTATTTGATTGTTGATTGATTGGGGGAGGGGGAGTGGTAGTGCGGGAGAGGGGGGGGGGGGGGGTGGCCAACAACAGCATTTTATCTAGTTTACCATTATCGCTCCTCTTTCATTATATTATGCATGTGAAATAATCACAGGTATTGTTAATTTTAATTCGCTTCTATATCGACGACCTCCGTAGTCCAGTGGCTAAGACTCTTGACTCACAATCCGGAAGTCGCGGGTTCGAACCCGGCGTGCGCAAATAAATTTTATTTGATTAATTTGTGTTATTTCTCAATTAATTCATTTAAAATAATATATAGTATATTTGCGGCACGTTCCAGAGTGGAAGATACTATCTTCCACTCTGGAACTAAAATGGCTTTAGCCGTGTTTGGTGACCAGATCTGAATAGCCAGGAACTTCCAAACCTTCCTCTTCCCCACCTCCTTCCCCTCCCCACTACCTTCAGCCTCACAAACATACCCCAATTGGGGATGCCATAGTCTCACTGGCTCCAGACGGGAGCAGTTGAGATTCTTGTGCGGTATTACTGTAAAAAAAAAATATATATATATTGATTTAATTTGATAAAGTAAAGAATTGCTTTTTTTGTTTGGATAAAATTGTACTTTTCTTGGCATATTACAGTATTGTAGGGTCCTTTACCAAACCGGGACAAGGCCAATCATTAATTTGAGGGAGATGTGAAATTTACTTGTTTTTACTTTATACATAAACAGCCTTACTAAAAAAAACTACAGCACGACTGATAACCTGTGTTTTTGCACCAACATCAATAAAACAAATTTACACTAAAACACGAAATACTACTAATAACGAATTTCACTCTAAAACAGGTTTTAAAATCTGGCAACAGTGCAATTTTTAGTAATGTTCATACTAAATTGTTGTTTTCATTCATAGCCGCTAGATGGGGGCGCCAGCGCATTCGCTGTACACAATGAAAAAATATTAATATTTTTTCTCTGCGGCGATTGGATGGCGATGTGTTTTGGAATATTACAAATGTGATCGTAATTTCTATTAATATAACTAATTCACTCATATATTCATATAATTGATATATTTACCGTGTTTTTTGTGGTTTTTCAAAAGTTTTAGTGAAGTTATAATAACAATAATTGTACTTTCAAAGTTGAAATGTCAAAAAGTTTTTTATATGATACATAAAAATTCATATTTACATTTAATGATATTTATTTTATGAGATTTTCATAAAAGTGGTGTTTTTTGTAAATATTAGTATCAAATTCATGTGGTGGTAAACTTATCAAAGAAATTAACATCTTTAGTGGTGCAAGAAATGTGTTGAAATGTCAGAGATATTTTTAGGTTATTTTTTTGGCAATAAAAAAAACTTTGAAATTTTTTATAATTTTTTTATTGTATGCACGAGGAAAAAGTGAGGTGACAGTTTCATTCCAAATTCATTATATAAAAGGTCCGTATTTTTTAAATTTTAATTTTTTATATATTTCTGTATTGTTTGGCAAGAAAGTGTAGAAATTAATTAATTTGGAACTAAATTTTTTCATTACTATGGTAACACCGAAATACTCGTTTTGTCAATGACATTTTGTATGGCTCTTGGCTTTACTGACTTTAATCATGTAGAACACACTGAAAATCGCTCGTTTAGTGTTTTTTTTTCATTGTTTGCCTGTGCATTGTTTGAATTGAATTAAAATTAACAAACCAATACGTAGTGGTGCAAGAGAAGTTGTAAACTGCGTGTTTCAAAGCTGCCTAGCTGAATATCGTGCGAAGAAGCTCCTATCCAATTTGAAAGAAGTTTACAAACGAACTGCAGAAATGAATGGTACGTGGTATAGTTTTTTTTAATAAATTTCATTAGTATTACAAGATTTATGCCATTTTTTGTGCGATTATAACCATTACAATCTGATTTGAGGTTATGTTTAAAAATCCGAATTTGACATTTCCATTTGACAGTTAATATTAGGCCACAAGAAAAATGGAATAACTCAATTTAAAAAAAAAATAATAATATGCAACTTCTTTAAACTCATAGAAATGTAACTTGTTCTTAATTTTCTCTTTCTTTCTTTCTAAATGAATATTATTAGGTGTGCTTTTTTAAAACTACCTTCTATAGAATAATCATTTTAATGATGTTTTCCACATACAGGTAAATCTGAAAAGTAAGATAAATCGTCAAGGAAGGGAAAAGGCAGATGGAAAATTTGAAACACCGGGAAAACGGAAAATAGCATAAGTGTTGATGATTAAAAAAAATTCTTGCAAAAACGTGATGAAAATCGAGGCAGATTATTATGCACGAGGAAGTACTCTATATGATGATATAGATGAACTGATAAAACGTTTAGATGAAGATGAAGATATGGAAGAAGAAGAATCATATGAGGACTAAGACAATAATTATTACATGTCGGGTGTTGAATAAATATACTCAGATTTTTAAATACCTATGTACCTACGTTTTTATAACAAAATAAACGCCCACTTAAAACCTGTTTTGTTTTATTTTACTTCTATTAAATTATGTGTTTTTGTGCAAAATTTATGAAAATACAAACACGTTATGAAATATGCATTTTGGCTGAAGGGTTTTTTTTAAACATACATTCATTGTCTTATGAGCCATCACGGTGTTGCCATTTAAAACCAAGAAATCGATCGCAGCGCCATCATTTATTTTCTACACTTAATTGCCAAACTGTACACTTTCATCAAAAATGTTTAGGTAAGAAATTATTTTACATTTTTTCCGTGTTTAAATCTTAAAATATGGCAGTTTTTTAAAACTAAAGTGTATTTCAAATACAAAAATCTAAAAGGTAATTTTATCTAGTTTTTATAAATGGTATTTGTTTTTACGACAACTTCAAAAATAAGAAATATATAGAACATTGAAAATACTTTGGAAAATTCCAAATTTCGTTCAAACATCATCACTAAAACAGAGATAAACTACCCTTCCAGGCTGTGCAAACGGTGTGTATTTTTTTCCAAGAACAATTTTTTAATTAGTAATGTTTTCACATCCGCGGCCGTTTGTTAATTGAATAAAATTTTCACGGGGTTTTTTAGTAAGGCCGAAAGTAGTTACGGATAAAAAAAAAACCTTCTCTTTATGAAATAAACTAAAATGTTCGATATAGTGCTGCATGCGAGCATTACATTATACGAGTATATACTGTGTTTGCTACAACTCTGCTGTAACAACTACATATATGCAAAAAATAATAAATTAACGACTTACATTCCGGTATTTGATGGTAAATAAGTACTGCTTTGGACCATCCCTCGCTGTACTGAGCAGATGTAAGGCTTCTGCGGTGGAGGAGGGTTGAAGGATCATGTCAGCTCCTAAGAGCTCGGCACTTGCCTCCAGAGACAAGGTTCGCTGTTCAGCACGCAGCTTCAGGTTTTTCAGCGCAAAGGAAATCAAGGCAAATGGATTCCTTTCCGTTGTTTTTAACAAACTGACTTTGAATTCTGAAAGAAACCAAACGATAAGTCACTGCAATTTTTTTTTATTTCAAGACAGGCAGGATTATTATTACTAAGGCATTCATGATGAGTAATAATTTATTTGTGTAGTGGCTCCGACTCTCGTGAGCTACGAACTGTATGAAGTGAAGCCTCATGTATTACTCCTACTAGTCCCTCTCCCACGGACGAGCCGAGCCGAAGTACGCATATGAAGTACCTATACGTATCGACGAATGAACACACGTAAGAAGTAGCGAGCATTAAAACTTTTATTTGTGTGTAATATTTTTAAAGTTTTAGGAATGTGCCTTTATTTTACTTACCTTCATTTTATACTAGCAGATGTGTTACCAGAATTGCTCAGGATTTGGAGTAAAGTTAAAAAATGTAATACAAAATGAGGCAAATATTTTAGTAAACTGGGTGTAATATTTTAAGATGGAAAAAATAAAAGAATTTTTATTTCACATTTGAACAGCTAAAAAATTGCTTAGTGGTCTAGAGATTTCGATGAACTGTCAAAAAATGTTATTGACATTATTTTTTAGGCAAGACCAAAAAACTGAAAATTACGGAATATTTAATTAATTTATTATTTCAAAAAATCAAAGGAAAAATCATTCACAAAATGAATGCAAGAAGTGGCTTATTCATCACTAAGAGAATCTGGAATGGAATACCATGGAAGTGCACAGAAGTCACTTGTGAAAAATACTTTGTCAAAGATGTAGGTAGATACATACCACGCATGGTGAAAGTCGCCTCAAGTTCGATGAGTTGCACAAAATTATTTTCATGTTCAACAGTAACACTTCTTTCATTCTGTCGCTTGTTATTCTCCGCCGGGTCAAAATACCTAAGCAATGACATGCTTGATGAACGACGTACAGTGAGCTGAAAAAATGGTTTAAATGAAACACTTACTGTTATATAATACATTAGGTAGGTCATAACAGGATTCAAAATATTACACTTTCAAAAAAAAATTATTGGAAAATATAAAATAAATATACACAATAATATGTTACATAACATTCATTACCCAGTTAGAGTAATCATCTCGTTTCTAACTGGGGAGAGCTAATTTACTAATTAATATTTAGAAATAATAAAGGTACTACCGCTTATTTATTTTATTTACCCTCATGTAAAACAAATCTTAGAAAAAATTCCCAAATTTCTCGTATATGTGCACAATATAATACAAAATTTCACAGCATTGATATTTTTAGTAAAAACAAAGAAATATCGATACGAAGTAACGCGTACGATCGATTATTAATATGAGAATATAGAATGTACCGGGAGCATCTCCTATCCTTTTCCTATATTCCTCTTCCTCTCCCCTTCCTATAACCCAACATTAATTTTAAGACATTAAAACTTCATTTCCAATTTACTTTAGCATAAGAAACTTCTGTGGCTTGACTTCAGTTCACTTGTATATTTATCACTGTATATTATGTAAAAGCTGTTTGTTTCTTACAAAATAAATAAATAAATTAGGTACAGTTATAAAAAAATTGATTTATCTAAAATATTGGACAATGAATATATGTAAATGCATGCAATTATTGCAACAGAATATATCTGAAAATCATTGGTAAAATCAATCAGTCTGTTAGTTTTTTTTAAATTAAAAAAACTTTTCTCACTTTTCATTAAATTAGGTAAATAGTTAAATAGCTTAGGGCCTAGGTATTTGTAATGATATTGTGCAGCTGTCGTGTTGCAACTAGGTAAATATATTTTTCCAGATATTCTAGGTCTTAAACTTCGCATTAAGGGCAGTTCAGATTATTTAAAAAATTTAAAGTTATCCGACATCAACATTTTTTATCATTTTTACTCGAAATATGCTCAGGAATCGCTGGTTAAAGTCTAAGTATGTGCTTTATATTGTATATTTATATAAATATGATGATATTATCGAATCCTGGATAGTAGTAAGCCTTTCAATAGCTTCTCGTCGGGCTGCCTGAACTCATTATTCTGCAGAAGAAGGTCAACAAATCAGAGGAAATCTAGAGAAACCTGAGAAAAACGGAATAATGCCTGGGGAAACCGGATCTCTCCACTGTTTCCCAAAGCCGAATGAACTCAGGCCGCTAACTATGAAGAAATAATTTCAAAAATACTTACAGATATTAGAGTTATTTATTAGTTATTTATTTTTTACATATTAGAGTTCCGGTTAGTAGAAAAGCCCCAAAACAAGGATTTATTTAGCTAATTATGATGGCTTTGGTAAGTTTGTATATAATATAACAATACCGGAGTGACATAAATACATCGATTTCCGTTATAACAATTTTGAATTTCGATATTTTATTGCACAAAAAAAATTATGATAATTACCCGATGTGGAGTGTCAACTTCTTTGTTTTCATCCAAATGCAAACTATGTAAAACTTCCATTAGTTTTACAACCCTTAAAAAAATATTTTATTTAATAAATGATATGATCATTATTTAATTTAGAATATTACTCCACAATCAAAATAAATTATGAAATATAGTTTGTGAATTACCTTCCTTCTGAAACGTTAAAGTGAACAAGCGGTAAATGACCATTGAGCTTGATCTTGGGTAGTTTCGGGTTGTCCGTGATGAGACACTTATCTATTTCTATATGAAGATAAGTTGGCTGCAGTAAGTGAAGGGGAGTAGGGGCTGAATTTGAAATGCTTGATCTCCAATCTTCTCCATCAAATGCAACGATCACCTAATAAAACAAGTAATATTATTATCATCACAGACAATTGCACTAAAATGGGAGACAAACAAAGATATCTCAGCAAAACGTTTCGCTGAGATATTCAGAGTGAGTAGAGCAGGTTTTCAAATACGCCTAGGGCCTTCTTCCACAGGGGTATGCAATCATCCAATAATCATGTTGTGTACTCACATCGCATAGTCTGTACACATCCCTCCTACTGAAATCATAAGATCCACATCGCCACTAATCATTTTTGAATTCCCGAAATGTCGAATACTTTCATGAATTTACTCACAACCATAAAGTTGCTGTAGCTGTCATTTTATGTCATTCTTGGTTGTCTGCTTTGCTCCTAGCGTTGATCTAAAGCACAAGCATTGTTGCAAGATGTCTGTCACAAGTGACTGGTAGAGCTCCGAGCATCAGACACTTGCATATACCTATCTGAGGAAGAAGGGCCTAATACTGTTTATACAAATAATTGCAAAATATATATCGGAAAATGGGAGAATTCTAATAAGACCCGATATTTCCTGTACATTTTGTTAATAAAAACTCAATTGACTCACTTGGATTTCACTCAACTCAAACACAAATTTGTCGTAAGAGTGTATCTTTGCTTGTTTCAACAATTCTTCATCACCAGCATTATTCTTTAATTGTTGTGGAATATTGAGTGCATTTTTCGACCTCGGAACAGATTTCACATTGACGGCACCTAAGTTCACTACTGCGCAAGATGCGTTACTATAAATGAGATAAGCATTTCATCAGTCAAAATAATTGTAGCATTGTTAGCATTCTCTTAAACCTTTCATCGTATTCCAGATGCAAAAACGGGGTTCACGCTCATACTAGAAAGTGGAGAATAATTATAATTACAAAGGTAAATTTACTAAAAGTCTGTCAACTAACCACCATCTTGGTATGAGCAAGAAAGATTTGGGGGTAATACACTTCCCCCAAATGAGAGAAATCTAAGTTGTTTTTACATCACTTACTTTATGATTCGGTAGTCTTAGAAAACTATTCAGTAATGATTAGCATTTAAACAACAACAAAAAAACAGCCCGTTACTCTTTTTGATTGACTGGTGATAAAATGGAAGAAACGGAAATACTAAAAATCTGAGTGTTGCTGCGAAGGGTAAACGGAATATTGAGAGATACAGTTACTCCACAATATATGGACCATAGTGACTGAGATAACATTTCCCCAAAATGGCAATGTTTAAATTAACCAAATATGTACCACCAGGCGAAAATAACAAATACAATCAAAAATATTAATTTGGATTGTGTGTCTATCCTGCTTAGCTCAGATTCAATGAACTCAAATTTTCTTTAAATTTAAGTGTCATTTTCAAAATTAGATTTTTTTTGCATTAGCTCCACACAGGAGGCCCTGAGGAAAATAATTCTTCTTTTTGGGGATGCAGCGTGGAGGGAGAGGAAGTTCTGGAAAGGAAAAGGGTATGAGGGGTGGGTAGGAATCTGAAGGTCAGTGTTTCCAGGTGTGAAAGATGTATAAATCCATCTCTCTATGTGGTGCAAGGCGATGTTCTGAGAGAGTACGGCCGGAGAAGTCAAAGGGACTCCCTCAACCATTCTCTCCCGATCCGGCCTGCCATGCAGCTGGTGGGCAGACGCATCCGCCGCCAAGACCTGGACAAACCTCACCCCATGAACCTGGGCACCCCTGCTAAGTCACCAAAAGTAGCGAACCACTTGGGGTGACCTATGGCAGAGGTGTTGGTTATCCAATAAATGGTTCCGGGGCAGCAGTACCCATACCCAAAGTGAACTTATTATCTGAAGGATTCATGCAAGCGATAAAGTAGGTACTTACTATAATACAATAAATATATTATAGATAGGTATCCTACCTACAACATTTTTTTTTTTTTTTTGTTAATTATAAGAAAGACAAACATTCCCGGGTTACGAATAACCTAACAATATTTGAAAATCTCTTATTACAACGACAGTAAGCAGAAAATGTTGCTCGAGTCGTGATGGAGGACTTAGCCAGCCGAGGAATCGAACATGGGACACCTGGGTAAGACCCAAAAGCGATGCCCACTCAGCCACTGACCGGACAATAAATATATTATAGGTAGGTATCTACTTTAATATTACAGAAATTATTTTAATTGTCTTTTTCAAAGTAGGAATTATAACATCCCAAGATTTAACGGTCGCATGACAACTCAGAATCATGCAATTTCAACACCCCATTGAAAAGTCATTGAAAGTTATGAAAAAAAACAATTTTAAAATAATCTAACCCAACGTAACCTATTAAACAATTTTTATGACATGATAATGATAATTATTAATTATTATAATGATAATTTTTCAAAGGAGGTGTTGAAGTTGCATAATTCCGAGTTGTCCGGTCACCAATTTATCACGGGTCTGCGCTGGTTATATCATAAATTGTCATTTTATTTATTTATTAATCTATAAAAAGGATATTTACATTGTTTTTTTTATGCCTGTCTCACTAGGATATCCCTGTGTCGGGACAGGCGTACAGGTATATAAATGAATATCGTAGTTACAAGAATATTTAAGGTAAAATACATATTAATTTGAATAGAATTAAAACAGAAAGGTGATTGGAAGGGGGGGTAAATCTTTTAAAGAGAGTTATCTTATAAATGTTGGAGGACATGAAGTAAAGTAGTAAATTCTGTAGTAGTAAATCTGTAGTAGTAAATCTGTAGTAGTAAATCTGTAGTAATAAATTCTGTAGTAGTAAATCTGTAGTAGTAAAAATAAATACAATAACCACGCTAATGAACTTTTCAACTTACCTTTTATAAGACCCAGAATATGGAAGAATCAAATAGGAGGAGAGAATGTCCACATCAATATCATAAACTGTACGTTGTTTGAGAGCATTTAAGAAATCAACCGATATTTCCTCTCTCAGATCAGATAACTTATTTTTGGTGGCTTGTCGTAACCTAAATCAAATAAATACTAAATATTAAAAATCTAATTAAAAATAAATTTGTTGTGAATTGAAGGCAAAAATACCGAATTAAACTGAATGATTTTTGTAAATCAAAGGGTATTATGGTATCTAGTACAAAGGAGAAAGTTTTTTAATTATGTTTTTAAATATATAATTTGGTTCATACAGTTGGCCCTCCAGCAATTATATACAATATGCAGTCGGTTTAGGGAAAATACGGTATACCTACTTACATAAAATATAACTAAATGTCCCACGTTTGCAGGAAGGATGTACAGCCGAATAACAAAAGTAGAAAACATATTCTCATTCAAAGGCATTAAGGAAGAAACTACTTGTCCTATGTACTGTCTAAAAAGCAAATAAGTACAAAAAATTGACATTGTAAGTAAATTCGTTGGTTTACAAACCAACTTATTATTAAAGGTAAAGGTGTTTTAAACCGCTCCGATCTATCGCGAATATGCGAGTTTCTCGTCTTAAACGAAATGTCAGATTTACAAAAACTTTGTGTTATTTGCACTTCACAATTAAACCTCTAAAAATGAAACATTTCTGAAAGTAGTCGAATACTAAAAACTGTTTTTGAAAGGTTATGAAATAAACTTTCAAATTGTTATATTACTAATAAATATTAACATTTTTAAATGTTAAAATTTAGAATGCAAACATAAAAAAAAATGTAAAAATGACTCACTTGATGTTTTTAGGTGAAAACGGTACTAAAATCATGGATTATGTAAAAACAATACTTATTCTACCGTATAAATGTATAATAAACAATTTAGTAACCTCACTTTTTTATCATTTCATCATACAAGAATATTTAATAAAAAAATAACAATGTCTAACGGCGGGTAGGCGATTTGGCGGTCTACCATGTATCTGACAGAATAGGTCTTTTTATATATTTCTACGGACAACTTGAATAGTGATGTGTAGCTTGATTTATTATGGACCTTCTAGTTTTTGTGTTAGGGATGTCACTAGAACAATAACGGAGTTATAACGATTTCTGTGGAAACACACTCGTTGACGTGAAAACACGCTAATTGTAATTGACTGCTATCGTTATATTATCGTGTATATCCGCTTACGTATCGGAGTGGTTAAGTCGATTTTAGGTTTGAAATTGGTAAACAATGCACAAAAATTATAATTTTGTAATAATTCTAATTTCAGGGGGCCAACTGTCGGGGGATGAACTTTCAGGTCATTGTTCATATCATTTGGGGGACCAACTGTCAGGGGATAAGCTGTCAGGGGATCAACTGTCGGGTCACCATAAAATATAGGTTACAAAAGAATCAATTTTTTTTTAATCAAGATTTGTTGATTTGGGCAACTGTGGCAATTATTTACGATTAAATAGAAGTTAGTTTTGAAAAAAAAGGAAAGTTTGCTACTTGCATTTTTTTTAAAACTGAATTTACAATTTGGTGTATAATGATGCATAAGTGAGTGAAATAAGAAGTTGGAGACATCCCAGGACAAGACATGGCACAATCATCTCAAGAATCAGTATAATAGAAGAGTTTATGAATATAAATGAAGCAAAGAGTGTATTTCTAGACAGGGTTTGTTATAATGGAGACTTATCGCCTGAAGAATTAAACACACATGGCATTTGGCACCAAAATCTGATGCCTTGGGCCAATTGGCCACAGGTCGATCACCAGTTTTTATTGTTTTTGATTCTCTATGAATTCTGAACTGAACTCACTTTGCTAAGGCCGAGGACTTTTCTGGAATTTTGAAGACATCAATAATTTTGAGAATGGTTGGAGCATCGTACACCATCTGTAGTGGTTGAGCTGAAACTTTGATGCGCTTTCCGCATTTACCATCTGAAATAATGAACCAAACAAAATATTATAATTAAAGGATTAGAATTTCACAACAACTAAGCAACTATTGATGTATTACAAATAATGTAGGTATGTACATGTTTATTGACTTTTTGATTAAAAATCACTTTATAAAACAACTAGCAGAACTGGCAATACGTTGCTGTGGCTAATGAAACACAACTCCACACCATTACCCAACCTTTATAACCAACGCCATCTGTTAAATCAAATCCACACCGCCTGTTTGCCAGCCCGCTGCTCGCTGCCGCTTGGCCAGATATATTATATATTTCAACCAATTTACACAAAACCTTGACAAATTATATACCTAAAAGCTTTCCTCATGAATCACTCTAACTACTGGTGAAAACCGTAAGAAAATCCGTTGTGTAATTTAAAAGATCTAAGCGCACAGACAGCGGGAACAACTTCATTTTATACTATGTAAAGATAATATCGATAACGAAAATTTAAATGCTGCAAAGGGCAAAAAATATGTAAATGAATTAACCCTGCAGTGGTCGCGCTCTTAAGAGTGTATAACCAGAGAACACCAGGAATATGTCATTTTTAAATCAGTGTTAAGACGTATTGACTCTTTTCCACAAAAAATTATAAATTGGTTTCCATAGACATATGAATATTAATAGACCAGAACAGAAAGGTGAGGGGTAGAAACCAACTACAGCGGGACGAAGGGCAGGAAGACGGGTTCGGTGATACGTGATTCGTCAAAACTCAATCTGACAGTATATAGGCATCTCGCATTATAATATCACACTTTCGTTCTTAAAAGTAAACTCTGCTTTTGAATGAATATACCTTTTTACATAGGAGCGCGAATTGTTCGCCGCGTAATGAACACATTTGCGAAGTCCAAATATGTAAAGTAAGGTCGCCTATAAGGCCGAGTTCAATATTTTGTTGCTGTATTAAGTGAAGACACTTTTATAAATGTTTCATAATTTACTTACCCCAGTAAAAACTGCGACTCCACTATAAAATTGGCGGTTGTGCTTCAGAGCGAAGCCCTGACGCAACCCTCAAAGGACCAGTCCCGATAACTACGTGGTCGCTATGTTATATGGGACGATTAGATAGCATGCACTCGCAAAACCTGATGGATAGTCAGTCGATGTTCAGATCTGGGCTTTTGGACAATTAGATAAGCCCAGAACGGAAAAGGAAAATAGGACTCACCAGTTGCAGATGGGGCCTCTCTGATCTCCAGGTTTTGGTGCACTTCACTATATTTAGTAACTTGCAATATTATTTTTGCAACGGTATATGCTCAATATGTGCTCCCTGTCTGAGACATTAATTTGTACTGTTTGAAATAGTGTCACCTCTTCTTCATGCAACAATTGCTCTTTTTCAAGGTGACATTTTGGGATAGGAATATTAGGTAGGTGGGATAAAATCAAGAATTTGACATATTCTACCCACCAAGTCTGCGAATGCAATACCCAACCAATCCCATATAATAATGCGCAAACATTCTCCCGGCCTTGGAAGTACCTACCGAAACTGAAGGTACTTTCAAAATAAAGTAAAGAATTATAGTGAAAAAACGAAATGTAATAATCTTATATATCCACGATTGATATTACGTAGTTAAGAACGAAAAATAAAAAAATAGAGATAAAGAAAAATAATAATTATTGTGTAGGCAGAGGACATAATTTCACGACTGGTCGTTTAAAGTTCCCAGAAGGGGTTCTTACGAGTGCCACACGAACCACTCCGTCTTTGCCCGGGAATATTTCCTCAACAACACCCACCGGCCAATAAAGTGGACTCGCATCTTCTTGATTCACCAATAATAGTATCTACTAGAATGTTACTCGCGGGACTATTCCATTTTTGTCTCATCTGCAGAGAGTGAAGATACTCTATATGCCACTTCTTCCAATAAGATTGAATGAGGTGGTCCAAAAGCTCTTTCCTTTTCAGCAGACTAATGCGTTCATTAGTCATATCATAAGCGGGCAAATGCTGAATCGGAGTAGACATTAGAAAATGAGCCGGAGTAAGAGCTTCTGGATAATGACAACTGCTTAATAAACATAACAGACGTGAATTGAGTAAAGCCTCTATTTGTGTCAGAACTGTGAGAGGTTCTTCATAACATAAAAGTTGGGTACCCACAACCCTATACAGATGTGATTTAATGGATTTGATATTTGATTCCCATAATCCTCCAAAGTGAGGAGCGCGAGGTGGAATCGTCTTCCACTCAATTCTCCGAATGTTAAATTCATTGCGAAGGACTTCATTAGTTGAATTTGCCTCCAAAAAATTATATAAGTCATCCAGACAATTCTTCGCGCCTATGAAGTTTGTCGCATTGTCACTGTACATACATGAAACCGGTCCACGTCTGGATAGAAAACGTTTAAATGCATTTAAAAAATTGTCCGTGCTTAGATCCGATACCAATTCTATATGTATAGCCTTTGTCGTTAAACAAATAAATAGACATATTTATGCCTTTTGACTTTTTACCCCCCGACGCCTAGAAAGGGTTATATTTATCGGTCCGGCAAAATCTACACCAGTATGTGTAAATGCTTTTGCTTCTTGAACTCTAGCCGTCGGTAAATCAGCCATTGGTGGTATAATATTAGAAGGTGCGGTTTTAAAACAGAAATTACATGCATGTACTCGTTTGCGTATTAGGTTTCTTCCTGATAAGATCCAATAACGCTGTCTAATTATAGACATAAGGAGATGAGCACCAGTGTGACAATTCACACGATGGTAAAAATCTATAATTATATCGACAATATGATCCTGTTTTGGCAGAAGTATTGGATGTTTGTTTTCATAAGGTATATTCGCGTTTGTTAATCTACCACCTATACGTAGCAATCCATTATGATCGACGAACGGGTTTAATTTTCGAATCGAAGATGAGCATAGTTTTTTCCTATGTATTAATTGTATATCGGCATAAAAATACCTTTTCTGTAAAGCTTTTAATACATTTATTTCAGCAATATTTAATTCCGTGGAATTTATAACTGTTGAACGCGATAACTTTCGCGTAAATCGTAAAATATATACGACAATTCTTAGCAGTTTTGGCCATGAGGAAATTTTTAAAGCAAGATTATGTATTGGAGAATTATTCTCTATTGACGTTATCGTGAATGTATGCGATTTTTTCAATTCCAAAGTATTCTCCTCCTGCGCTGAGGGAGAAAAGCTTTTGACAGGCCATTCGGACACTGGGTTCGCAGCCCAGGGTGGACCGTGCCACCAAAGAGAATGATCAATAAGCTGAGCAGGCAATAGTCCACGTGATAAACAATCACTAGGATTGGTAACTCCATCTATATGATAAAAATGTTTCGCGGGTAAATTTTCCTGAATTTCACTAACTCGATTAGCTACAAAAGTTTGCCATCTGTGTGCGGATGAGTGAATCCAAAAAAGTGCTATTTTCGAATCTGAAAAAGCAAATATATCGTTTATCGAAACGCGACTCTTGTAAGTATCTATAATAGATCTAACAAGTCTAGATAAAATAAGCGCTGCGCATAATTCCAATCGAGCGAGCGAAACTATTTTTAATGGGGCTACCTTGGATTTCGAACATATCAAATTCATAGTAGCGTTGCCACCCTTATCTGTGACATGAAGATATACTACGCACCCGTACGCTTTCGTACTCGCGTCTGCAAAAGCGATAATATTTATCGTGCAGTCCTCTTTTACTCCCAAATATCGAGGTAAATTTGAATTAGAAAGCATCGGTAATTCTTCCTTGAATTTGACATATCGATTAACAATACTTTGGGGTAGTTCTTCGTCCCATCCCACTTTCTCTAACCACAGCTCTTGTAAAAGTAATTTGGCATATAAAATTACCGGAGCAACCAAACCTAATACATCGAATAAACGTGCTATTGTGGAAAGAATTGATCTTTTACATATAGTTTTCTCCTCCATGGGACATATTATAAAACGAAAACAATCAGATACCGGATCCCATTTTAGTCCTAAAATGCTACAATTATACGAAAAATCCATCGTTGCGCGGTGCGATTCTGGTAATTGAGCGAGCAAATGAGCAGAATTACTCGACCATTTAACTAATTCAAATCCTCCAGACTTGAACATCGCCATTAATTCTGTAGACAAAGTGACGGCTTCACTTATAGTATTTACAGAATATACAAAATCGTCCATATATAAATCATTAATTGCAACTTCTGCGGCTTTCGGGTGACGATTTCTTTCATCGCTTGCTAGCTCTCTTAAAGTTCGCATCGCAAGGAACGGTGAACAATTTAATCCAAAGGCGAGCGAATTAAATTGATAAACTCCAATTTCTTCATCTTCGTGAAATCTATAAAGAATTTTTTGATATTTACGATGGCTTTCCGTTACCATTATACGTAAATACATTTGCTTAACATCTGCGGTCAATGCTATAGCGAATAAGCGAAATTTAATTAAAAGTGTAAATAAATTAGATTGCAAGTTTGGACCAGTATACAAAATATCATTAAGTGACAACCCTGAACTGGTCTTTGTACTGGCGTCTAATACAACACGAGTTTTAATTGTTGATTTATCTTTACGAATTACTGCATGATGAGGAATGAAATATCCCTCATCAATATTAGATGAAGACGGAACTTCATACCTTATATATCCTTTTTCCAGATATTCAGAAATTACTTAATTATAACTCCGATGCAATTCTGGCGACGTATTAAATTTCAGTTCTAAATATTTATATCTGCGTTGCGCGACACTGAACGAATTTCCTAAATTATTAGGATCTATCTTAAAAGGTAAAGATACAATATACCTTCCCGAGTCATCCCATTGGACGGACTCGACGTACATTTTCTCACATTCCGCGTCTTCAGCACTCATCAATGACTTAATAGGCATATCTTCAATGGTCCAAAATTTGGATAACGCATTGTATAAATCCACGTTGGTTATGGGGCCAAATGTCCACGAAACATCCGGCGTACACTTAGGTATTTCACCCATTACAATATACCCGAATACCGTTTGTATAGCGGGTGGTGCATTCATATTATGTTTAGATAAAACCTTATTTCCCAGCGTAATATATGGAAATAACTGAGCGCCTAATAAAATATCAACATCAGATGGAACGTTCCAATTTTCATCCGCTAGGTTTAAACCAAGTAAATGCTCACATGACTTTGTGTCAACATATTGTGTAGGGAGCTTGTCCGTGATTTTCTCAACCACTAATAGGCTTATTTTATATGTATCTTCTGAAACACGGGATTTAATTGTCAATGCAACATGCCCCAATATCGGTGTCTCTACCGAACCAACACTTTTAATAACTGAATTATTTAAAGGAATTATTTTAAGATTCAATTCATTACAAGTATTTAAACTAATTAAATTTTGTTGCGAGGCGCAATCAATTAAACACCTGACGGTTACTTGATTATTTTTATTGTCGTAAGCAAATAACTGCGCGGTTGACAATAGTACATTCGTAGCTAAATTACCCGCAGTAAAATCATTATGATGTTTATTCCTTGTTATTAATATAACAGCTTCGTTTTTAGAATTACTTTCGTTGTTCACCGTACCCTCAAAATGCAATGCGGTATGGTGACGTTTTTTACAAATTCTACAATCCGATTTAGATGAACATTTCACCGTCCTATGTTTATCGCTTAAGCAATTTACACATATGTTATTTAATTTTACAAACTGAAAACGTGCCTTAGGTCTCAACTCATTAAATTGTTCACACTTAAACAATTCAACATGATCGCTTCGATTGCATTTCCGGCACTTATTATTATTACTTGTAGTACGATTATTATCAAACGACTTCGGTTCAACCACAGCGAAAGAATGCGAAACTTTATTTTTATTATTATTAACTTTACTATCTAGTCCGGTTCGTTCAAGAATTTTAACATGCGAACGAATATATTCTATTAAATCGGTATATGTAGGTATATCTTTCTCCCGTATAGACATTTCGAAATTTTGCACCAATTGTATATCTAATTTTTTCAGTGCAATATGTAGAATTATAAAGTCTGTTAGGTCATCAATACCTAATTCCTTGAGCGCAGACATGGAAGACGCAAACCGTTCAATAAAATTATTTATGTAAATCATTTGAGTTAGAAGGTGCCAATAATTTTAAATTCAATATATTGTTCAGGTAAAAGGTACCTAGCACGCGCTTGTCTTGATATTTCTTTTCGAGAGCATTCCAAATTACAAAATAGTTTTTTTCATTCGGAAGTACTCCAGCGAAAACCGATAACGCCTTTCCTTGGAGTTTTCCTATCAAATATTGCATCTTTTGCGAAGTATTCAAATTTTCATTAGAGTGGATGTTTAATTTAAAAGCTTCGTAAAATACTGACCAATTCTCTTGATTTCCGTCGAAGGATGGCATATCGATCGCTGGGAGCTTAATAAATTGCGAATTATTTAATTTCTGCGTACCACCTAAATCTTGCTTCGCCACAATACTTTCGCGTATACTAACTACAAAGCAGTACTTATTTTCGAATTTATTCCATAAATCGAAATTTATATTATAGTTTGGATCCCTTTTTAATTGGAGCGAAAGAAAGTCATCACAATACGTGTTAAATTGTGAATAATATGTAGCTACATTAACCGTTTGTTTAACGAACTCATCCGAACTCCTTGTCTCTCTATCAGCGATAATTTTCGCTTTCTCATATAACTCATTGAGACGATTATGCATTAAATTAATCTTAGATTCTAGTAATTTGATTTTAACTAGATCCTGAGTACCATCACTCGTCGCCATGATTAATTCTATGTAGGAATTTTAATGCAACAAAAATTACAAACGTAGTTCGGTACAAACGAATTTACAAATTATAAAAAGCAAATAACATTAATTTGCAGGTTAAATATATTAATTTGCAGGTTAAATATATTAATTTTAAATACCCCGTTGGTAATCCGGCTCGAAGGACCAAAAATGGTGTCGCGAAACTGCGACTCCACTATAAAATTGGCGGTTGTGCTTCAGAGCGAAGCCCTGGCGCAACCCTCAAAGGACCAGTCCCGATAACTACGTGGTCGCTATGTTATATGGGACGATTAGATAGCATGCACTCGCAAAACCTGATGGATAGTCAGTCGATGTTCAGATCTGGGCTTTTGGACAATTAGATAAGCCCAGAACGGAAAAGGAAAATAGGACTCACCAGTTGCAGATGGGGCCTCTCTGATCTCCAGGTTTTGGTGCACTTCACGATGTTTAGTAACTTGCAATATTATTTTTGCAACGGTATATGCTCAATATGTGCTCCCTGTCTGAGACATTAATTTGTACTGTTTGAAATAGTGTCACCTCTTCTTCATGCAACAATTGCTCTTTTTCAAGGTGACATTTTGGGATAGGAATATTAGGTAGATGGGATAAAATCAGGAATTTGACATATTCTACCCACCAAGTCTGCGAATGCAATACCCAACCAATCCCATATAATAATGCGCAAACAGACGGGCACACGCCATGTATCTCGAGTGACAGTGTATGTTACAAAAATGATCATATTATGTGATCTGAATTGGCTTAAAATAGTATAAAATAATGCTTGCCTATGGAATGTAATACGACAATTTTGTTTATTCTCTTTTTCACTTCTATTTTTACACGTTTTCAAAACACAAGCCACTATGTTTACCGTTTTATTTCGTAAAATGCACCGATGAGTGCTCGACGCTGGCTTGCAGAAGAATGATGACGTCACTTTTTTTAGATTAACGCGAAGCCATACACGATCCCAACCGGTTCCAATGGAATGGTTCCAATGGGAGGGGGAAATAATACGCTTTTATCGCTTAGGGCAGGTCTACTTATATTCATATGTCTATGTTGATTTCGAAAGATTGTTCTTTTATCTAGTAAATGTATGTTTTGAATTTTCAGAAAAAATGATAATTTTTATTATAATAAAGTAATACCATAGGTCGTTGGCGGATTTGTTAAATTTTCAAAAAAGTACATTTATTATACAACACCCATTTCAAATCATATAATCATGCAGTAAAATAAATCAATACATTATCTGGTAAACGTATGTAACAGAATTTCAAATTTAGTTTAAATAAAATCATAAAAAAATATATAAGTACATGTGTTTCTTGACGAAAATTGGTCCGTTTGTGTATTTATTTGCGCACTTACAGACTAATATATTTCAAATTTTTTTACATTCTTATTTTGCTGAGACATTATTGAAAAATGATAAATACTTATGATCAAAAAATAATTACAAAAAGTACATAATTTTAATAGTTTTATCAACACGAATTTCACCATTTTTGGATGTAGGTATAAATTAAAGCAAATTTGGAATGAAATAAAATCGATATTGAGTTATAATTTTAAAAAGCTGGTAAGGAGAGTAATTAATCTTTCTCATTGGAACCGCCCTGTACGATCGTAAGAAACTCTTTCGACGAAATGTGGATTTTCGGCCGCTGGCTGGTTATACGCTCTTAAAAGTAACGCCAGTGGTCGCGTGGATTACATATGTAGGCCATTTTTAAACTAAAAAAATAAGTTAAATCATTTAGAATTATTGTGTAATTACAAGATTAAACTTGTAATCTAAGCATTGTTTATTAGAAATAAGCAACATATATGAAACATAACTTCTATGTTTTTCACAATTAACCAAAACATAAATGACCTCTTTTTTTAAACCAAAATTACATCTTTCACTTTTATTGATATAACAAAAAAGTAAAATAAAAAAAAATAACATATACTAATTTAATTGCAAATTTCTGAGCAGGATAGACATAAAATTATAGAATGATTAGAAAAAAAAAAATTTTTATGCATTTTGCATACAATTTTCGTGTATACAAAATGTGTTACGCAATTGGTTGCGCGGATTACAGGTGTAGACCATCGACTTTGCGGAGCTCCTGTAACACAACCAATGTGTGCCCGACACCAGCGCTGAGCTTAACACATCCGTGAGTTATCCAACTTTAAGTACACTAAGATAAAATGATTCGCACCACCCGTTTTAGAGGAACCTTTAATTTTGCATGAGTGGATTAAATATATAATCCACGCGACCACTCCAGCGTTAAATGTCATTTTTCTCCTTTTTTCACTTTCAATCTACGTCGTCGAAATATTTCTAGGAAAATAAGTGTGTCTTTTACGACATGCATTTAACCACTCCGGTATTTTGCGATTATGCAAGTTTTGTGTCTAAACAAACTGTCAGATTTATAAAAACTTTGTGTTATTTCCGCTTCGCAATTAAAGCTCTTAAAAATGAAACATTTCTGAACGTAGCCAAATACTAAAAACTGTTTTTGAAAGGTTATGAAATAGGCTTTCAAATTGTTATATTAAAAATAATTATTAACATTCTTAAATATTAAAATTTAGAATGCAAACATAAAAAAATTGTAAAAATGACTACCATGATGTTTTTATGTGAAAACGGTACTTAAATCACGGATTATGTAAAAAACAATACTTATTTTATCGTATAAATGTATAATAAACAATTTAGTCACCTCACTTTTTTATCATTTCATACATGAATATTTTATAAAAAAAATAACAATGTTTAGCAGCGCGTAGGCGATTTGGCGGGTAAAATCTGTACCTACCGTGTATCTGACAGAATAGGTCTTTTTATGTATTTCTATGGATAACTTGAATAGAGACATGCAGCTTGATTCATTATCGACATTTTACTTTTTGTTTTAGGGATGTCACTAGAACAATAACGAAGTTATAACGATTTCTGTGGAAACACACACGTTGACGTGAATACACGCTTATTGTACTTGACTGCTATCGTTATATTATCGTGTATATATGCTTACGTATCGGAGTGGTTAAAGAAAATCAAATTTTATGTTTCCACCATTGACGTATGATATCTAGACGCGCCCTGTGAAATGCAAAATGACCCCAGAAGCCAGCAAAAGCAGGCTCACGGCCCATTTATGAAAAAGTGCCTGCATTGTTTTGCACCGTTTAGATCGCATAGTGCTTTGTGTTGTACCTTTTATCGGTCTACAAGGTCTACACCGAAACCAATTTGTGTTCCAGCCGTCCGCACCGGAGTTAATTTTTTCAAACAGCAAAATATCTAACTTCCGAATGTTGTACAAAGTACACACCGCGGACTTTATTTTTGAAAATGTAGTCAGCTATCTGACTACAACAAAAAAATAGACCTTACATATGTCTTTTAGACAGCGTTTTCATAAACGTAATAATGTTACAGAATTACTTTTGTTGCCATCAAAGTTTCCTACGTCATCAAATCACCGCACTGCCTGTGTTCGACTACTAATACATACAAGGAGGGCTAGTATCACAATTTGGAAGAGTTTTCAAACTTTTTTAAAGCGCAACCCGCTTTTAGTAATAAAATAAATTATATTATTTCCATAAATTACAATTATAATTACATAAATTCACCACCTGCTATTTTTTAGGAATGATCAACCTTTTAAGTCGAAGTATTATTAATGTATCCATTATTATTATGTACTTATGCGGATCTTGGTGGGAGGGTATGTACAACATAACCTGGTTAACTTTTTTGTCGGTGGAGTCGCAAACCTGCTTTACATATTATAAAACAATATTTGTTTAATTAAACTACCAAAGAGGGTAAAAAAAAGCCGCAGCTGAAAATTTTATATCCGCAATGCCAAAACAATGAATGATATCGATTTTTTTCATTTGGAAATGTTAAATTTTGGCGGTTGATTCAAAAAGGGCAAAAATTGCCAGACAAAATTTTTACTTCGTTCAAGGTCAAACCAGTAAATGGTGTTAGTTTATTTTCGTTTGTAATTACAATATTTATAAGTACAATATTTCGTCAAGATAATTTTTGTTATTTTGTAAAACGGAAACCTTTAAAATACATAAAACACAGATTTTAACAAAAAATCGTTGCAAAATTCTTTAATTAAGGTCGCAAGTTAAACAATTAACACTTATAATTTAATTGTATGAAATTTCCCCCGATAGATAAAAATCGTAAGATATACTCCAAAAAATATTATTAACACGTATTACAAGATATATAGTTATACGAAAAATTTCGTAATTCATTGTTTTTTTCAAATCCTTTTTGAGACGTTTTCCGTGAGATTTTTGTCCTATTTCAAACGAGTCATGTTTTTAAGAATAGCGCGCTCCCTCTAACACTCGTATTTACGTATCTCCCCTTCCTCTCCTTTTTGAGCGCTTACTACTGGGCTTTAAGTATCCACTAATTTCAGTAATTTTTTTTATTTACTATACGCAAAAAACTTAATGTTTTGAGTAGCTGATTCAAAACTTTAAAAAGAAATTATAGTTTTTGGCTAATACCTTTTGCAAAACGGAACAGAAGCCTTTGAATATTTTTAGCGCAATTTTTTGATATTTTTTTGTAATCAGTCCGAAAAGCAGTAAATGGGCTTGCGGACCGCTGGTTGCTCATCACTGTGTTAATGATGAGCAACCAACTTGGGTAGCCCACGGTGCATGGGCGGTAAAAAGATGATTTTTTCGTAAATGTTTTCAAGCAAATGATGATTGGTTTTTTTAATAAACTCATTAAGCTTACGAACCAATAGAAAAAAAATGCAGACGCATCTGCCGCCAAGACCTGGACAAACATCACTCCATTAACCCGGGCACCCCTGCTTAGTCACCAAACGTAGCGAATCACTTGGGGTGACCTATGGCAGAGGCGTTGGTTATCCAATAAATGGTTCCCGAGGCGGCGGTACCCATACTGGCCTCCGAAATTGAATCGCTTGTCAAAATAAAGTAAAAAAATATTTTTTTCCAATTAAATTTATGAATGTCTCATGACCCCCACTTTGAAAACCACTGTATTCAGCACGGCTTGTGGATATTGTTCATGCGGCCAATCCGTGAACAACTATTGATGTATTAGTTTGACAGAATTACACAAAAGGATAACTTGGCGGTCAGTTGTATATTGCCGGGAACTCTGTATGCAAGACGGCGGAATTGGAAGGAGAGTTTTGTTGCGAAATTACTGTTACTGGTGTTATTTTATTCTGATTATTACTATGAGAGGGCTTGTCTAGGGTATACTTGGTCGAAGGTTTCCACATATTAAGTTTCGCTGTTTTGGTATTCAAACAGTTTGAGAATGGCCTTGAACGCCGAAACAGCTGTCACAATAATACTAACTAAAATACTTGCAGAACTTAAAAATAACCTTATTTATTTTTATTTAGGTACCTACCTATTTCAATATATGTTTTTAAATTTACATAGTGCCTTTATTTGATTACGATTGGTGCTACTCCAATATACAAGAAAAAACAATGTTAAAGAAGTTTAAAACCACCTTATGTTGATTTATATTTGTCGACCGGTTTCGGTTGATCTTAACCTTCCTTAGGACAATAAACATATAAACTGTTTATATGTTTATTGTCCTGAGGAAGGTCGAGGTCAACCGAAACCGGTCGACAAATATAAATCAAAATAAAGTGGTTTGAAACAAAGAACTTGTTTCAGTCTGTATAATATCAATCCACAAAGTGTTTGCTTTCTTCGATAATTAAAAAAGTTACTATAATTATCATGATTAACGGCCATTATTCCCAATTTTTCGATCGATCAATCTGAGTCTCCGATCAGCTAAGCGATTTGTTGAGTAACCACTCGACTCACCTGTTGGTCGGAGAGTAGGGTTGGCAGGAGTGTATTTGTGCATTTGAGTTAACCTTTAACTGCTGACGTGATTTATTTTACGTATACTCTGACGGGGGGCCTGGGCGGCCTGTTTCTTTAAATGTTTATATATTAGAGATCCATGAAAATTTTGAAGTCCAAATTATTATTTATTGGACAATTTAAATATATTTAAATAAAATGCTTTTTTCATTGTTAAATAACATTATATTTGAAAATTTGGATACTACGTAATAATTTTTGGCAAAAATCACTTGAGATCAGGAATCAGTCTGTATTATCTATTAAACTAAATAAAAACAATGAACTCACTTTTATTACAATATTTCAATAGTGTCTCGTATAAACTATTTATATAAAACTTTAGTAAAGTTGTTTATGTTTATGTTGTTTTTTTATATAGTAAAAATCAATTTTTAAAAAGTCACGTAAGTACTGACAATGGGTCAGAGAGGCCCGCAAAAAAAATTGAAATGAATTTATTATTACAGAAATTTAACTTAAAAATTTAAAATTTAAAACTTACGGCTCTGGCGTCTCTAAATTCGAAGCTACTGGAAGCGGCGTATGTGTCACGCGCGGGGTCGGGGAGTATTTCGATATTATTATTATTGCTAGGACGGAGCGGCCCCCACGTCAGCGGTTAAAGGTTAATAAGAGTTAAAGTTGAGCCAAAATTTCAGCTCAACAGTTGATCAGTAGGATTGGGAACAACGGCCGTAAGAGTTCTGCATTTTTCTTCTAGTATCCTCTGTAGTCGGAGGTTGGCTATCATCAAGCCAATATTTACCCTGCAGGCGCATCCCAAAACAACAAAGGAGAAATGAAAACAACAATAGTTGCGTATGATTCAATATCGTAAATACGTATAGAAAGCCATAGAAAATAATATTAATAAGTATCTATGATATCATTACCAAGAGGATTAATTTCGAACATAACATTCAGCAGACTGGTGTGCGGTGTCATCTGCTTGGAAGTGACGAGGTGAGGCACAACATTGTGATGTTTCACACCAGTCACGGTGAAGTCCTTCATGCTTATGCCAACCCTGCAAATTAAAAGTTTTTACTGCATTTTTACAGAAGATTATGAGGCAAAGAGCGCAACACCGGCCTAAGTAACAAAAATAACATTTTTAGTTTAACTGCTCTATGATTGCATGATAAATACTCTAAAAATTAAATACTAACTAACTAACTAACCATCACGCCGTTTCCCCTCAGGGGTAGGCAGAGAGGACGGACCGCCAAACAATTCGGTCTTGGTACACACTCCTTGCCTCGTTCACATGCATACATCGTCTCAATACTTGATCAAATATTTAATATATCATTGAATAAGAAGATAATACTAAACGAAATATGAAAAAAAACAAGACACAGAAAAATAAAAAAAACTAATAAAAAGCCAATCTCTTGTCTTACCGGGACAAACGCCTTAACCAATTCGGCCACTGAGACCTCCTATTTTTAAGTCATTTTTGTCAATCTGATATTTGAAACACAGAATTAATAATATTATATTGAACTTTATTCCAATATTTTTTGCAGCTACTTTTTTAAATGGAAACAAATGTTTGAAGAACTGGTTTGTAAACTAGATAGTGTCTCAGATAAACATAACAAATTTTATTTATAAAATATTTATTTTATTTGTTAGTATTATCTTCTTCTTCACTGATTTATTTACATTGAAGGGAACACTCTTCAAAATTTATTATAAAAAATGAATAAAAATTATTCTATTTTTCTAATAAAAATTGAATATTCATTTAGACTTTCGTAAAAGTCAATTGTTCCATATAAATAAATTCAGATATATCTATCCGAGACGTTATCCAGGTTACAAACCAATTCTTAGAATGATTGTTTCCAATAAAAAGGTTAGTTGCCCGTAATATGGAGAAAAATAATTAGTTGATAATAATGTAATTCTGAAATTTGAAAATATGAGATTGACAAATATGACGGCTTTGACAGAAGGTGGCAATAGCGAAATTGGTTAACGCCTCGTCCCGGTTAGACGGAGAGGTCTGGGTTCGAGTCCCAGTTGCGACCATTGTCTTTTTCTGTTTTTCTGTGTCTTGTTCTCTTTCATATTTTCGTTTAGATTATTATTGTTAACTTATTCTAATATGAAAAATTATTCTAATAAAAAAAAATAATACTAAGTACAAAGTACAGATAAAAGGACAGAGACAATCCAAAGTACTCATAAACCAGACCCTAGACTATAGGTTCTCAACGTGGGCGATAACACCCCCTTTTGGGCGTTTGAGAACATCAGGGTAGAAGGCAGGCCAGTGTTTGCAGATAATCATACAATACATACAATAATACAATAAATGCAACTGTTTAATATTGGGATACGTGGGTACTAACTAAGAGGAATGAGGAAGCACTGGACATTTTTGAGAGGAAAATTTTGAGGCGCATCTTCGGACCGGTTCTAGAAAACGGATTTTGGCGAAGACGTTACAACAAAGAGCCTACATACTCTGTTTAAGGAGTTAAACGTCACAATGCTGAACTCGAGACCGATAGGGCAAAGGACCCAGGGAAGGCCAAGACTAATAATGAAATTGAAAGACATGGGAATTCATGGTAAAGAATTGCAGTGGTTTACTGATTACCTAAAAAACAGAAAACAAAGAACCAAATTTGGAGATGCTATCTTTGAAGAGCAAAAAGTAAACCTTGGAGTTCCTCAAGGATCGGTCTTGGGACCACTACTTTTTATTATATATATTAATGATATAGTGAAGTGCCTAAAGTACTGTTCCATCAAACTTTTTGCTGATGACACACTTTTATATATTATAGCAAATAATATTGAAGATGCATTGTCAAAAATACAAAGTGAACTTAATGAAATATCTAAATGGTTAGGCATAAATAAACTCAAATTAAATGTAACTATAAGTAAATTCATGGTATTAGGGAAAAAACAAAATGAACTTATTACCCTAAATATAGACAATCAAAATATTGAAGAGGTAGAAGAAATTAAATATTTGGGAATCATTATCGATAATAAGTTAAAACTTAACTCTAACTTTGAAATGCTAACTAAAAAAATTGCCAAAAAGATTAATTTCTTATGTAGAATAAAGGGAAAATTAGACATTAAAACTAGGAAATTGGTCTATAACACAACTGTAGCATCCCATCTGAATTATTGCTCAAGTGTAATCTTTCTGAGCAATAAAACACAAATTAAAAGAATGGAAATAATTCAGAACAGAGGCATGAGGTCTATATTGTGCTGTAGCAGATATACCAGGATAAAAACCATGCAACGCCAACTCAATATATTAAGTGTGTGGCAAAGATTAGTTTTCAATACCCTAGTTTTTATTTATAAGTTAAAAAATAAAATGTTACCAGATTATATGTCGAATAATGTTAGAATCAACAGTACAGTTCATTGTTATCCTACGAGAAACTGCAACGATTTTAGGCTTCCTAAAACAAATTTATCGGGAACACAAAATAATATTTATCATAAAGGTTTTAAAATGTTCATCCCTGTAAATGTTAAGGAGGCTAAAAGTCTTGCAGTTTTTCGTGGATTAAGTCTTAATGTTGTAAAGTCCAAATTTTAGTCAGTATGTAGTAAATAATATTGTAGTAGTCATAGAAAAGAAAACATTAGATATAAGATGTCAAATTTTATATCTAAATAAAATACACAATAATAATAATAATAAGATGGAGCGACAACGTCCTCAAAGATATATCTACTTTGGAGCTTCTAAACTGGAGAGAGCTGGCACAAAACCGAGATGAGTGGAGTAAGACTCTTGAGGAGGCCAAGACCCACCAGGGATTGTAGAGCCAAGAGTGAGGATGATTAATATTGGGAAAACACCTATTTTATTTGTATAGATACCATACCACAATCCATTAGCAGTCGGTCGATGTTTGAACGAAGCCTGGACACCACCGAGTTTCGAAGTGAGAACATCAGTGGTGTCATCAGAAATATTAAGTAATAAACATTTCAGCGAGAAATTAAACTCGGTGGCCACAAATTCCACTGGCAGATCTGCAGGGGCAATATTCTCATGATAATCTATTGCCTCGTAAAACTTAGACATATCATCCTCGCTCATTGCATTTTTAAATTGTTGAACTGAAACATTAAAATAAAAACCAATTAAATTTGAAATATTTGATAATAAATTTCATTAATATTTCGACATGAATATAATAAATTCTTCTTCTGAAGCCTTCTCCTTCTGAGGCTGGCTATCATCGGGGAAATATTCACCCCGCAAACTGCCGGCAGTAGCAACTCAACGGAATTGTAGGTAATTTTAAAGTGTCTATTTTTGTAACTACTAATTCTTGGCAGAATTCCATCGTCGTGAGTTTAATGAAAACCAATTTTAAACTTTATTCCATGTATCGTGATTAATTTTTGTGTTATTATGTCATTTTGGTCTTCCTTCTTCTTTAACCAACGTTTCGGACAGCTTTGCAATATTCATTGTCACGGCAGATGCTGACGGTTACTTCAAAACTAATTGCCGAAAACTACATTAATTTCACTAAAAATACTAATATGATACTGAAATACCGGCCATAAGAGAGTTATGGTGATACTTAAAAGAATTCATAATCTACTCGTTCATAGATGGCGTGAATTTAATTATTTTGGGAATAAAACTTTTTGCAAGTTATGCTTTAAAATATTAAGATGAATTAATTATTTGCGCCCGAACATACTTAATATGAATATGAATACAGTGAAATCCTCTTAAGAAGTTCTCTTGGAAAAAACATGTTCAAACAAAAACCAAAACACAACTTCTCAAGCAGGAAAACCTTATATGCAGGAAAAATTGGGCCAATTTTGGGGCGAGGGACCAAAAAAAACCAAACTTCTTAAGCCACAATACTTTTTAAGACTTGACTTGAACTTCTTAAGAAGGTTTCACTGTAAATAATTTTGTCCAAAAACAAGCAAAAATTTTTCAAAAAGGCTAATCAATACAATATTGTATTGGTGATTCAATCCAATTTTGTATTTGTTAGCTTTTCTTAAAAGATTTGAGTTTGTTTATGGACAAAACTATTTACTCATATTCATATCGCGTATTTACAGGCGCAAACAATTAATTCATCTTAATATTTTACAGCACAACTTGTAAAAAGTGTTTTTCCCAAAAATAATTATACTTGTGCCATCTATGAGAGAGTAGATTGTGATTTCTTTTTAGTATCACTCATGCAACTCGGTACCACTTCTATATACACAAATATACACTTCACCACAATCCACAAATCTGCTTTGAAGATGGACACTGTGATGCTGTCCGAAACGTTGGCTATAGAAGGAGAAAGCGCAACACGACAAAGATGCAAAAATTAATAATAATAATAAATTTGTTCATTTCAGCTTAACAGAGCGAGAGCAATACTTTTTCAGCTATATAAAAGTACACATCTATAAAATTATATTGTTACATAAAATTGAAAACAAGATAAAATAAAATAAAATTTAAAAACTTATAGTACTTGTATACTACGGAGGCTAGAGATAAATTCTCAAATCATGAAAAATCTGCGAGAATTTCAAATCATATTTATTCCACTTGTTTATTTAAACAAAAGGAACAAATGGAATAATTGTACTTGTACTATTCATATAAGTCCTGAAGCCATGAGGGGTGTCATCTCCCTGGATATTGGAGTTTTCTTACAAAATCTGTGAAATTCACAATACAGTATTTGCTAATTTAGACTTACGAATATCATTCTGGTCAGATTGATTACTTTTTTCACCTCCAAACCAAGAACTAAACCATCCTTTTTTCTTATCAGCCTCTTTCTTGATTTTGCCTAATCTTTCCACCTAAAAAAAGAATATTTTATTGAAATAGGATGGTAATAAATCCAAACCATTAATGAATAAACATAAAAATAGAGCTAAATAAACACAATGGTCCCTTTCCCCTCAAGTGTGGGGTAAAGAGAACCACTTTTCATATTTTTTAAATATCTATGAAAAATGGTTTTCTAAAAATGTTTTTTAAAAATCAATTTAATTAAATAATGGGGTCAAAAAATTTAAAATATTTTTTCATAATATTTTGTTATAAAATAAGCTTCATTCGCTTCACCCCAGCCAACAGTACCTACATGGCACAAAAAAAATTGTGTTGCAATGTCACTTAATAAATAAACTGTTTCTCCCTGCCTCCCTTTCCCTCTCCCCTCTCCCACTCCCCCGTCTCGCCAACCCCCTCCCGCATTCCATATATTCAGTCCCAGTACATTCAGTTTTCAACCTATTACAATTTTTTTATTCAAATTTTCATTTTTCTTTTATTACAAATATTCATTTTTGTATAATATTATAAGAACAATCAATCAAATTTGGTACCTAACACAGGTACCTATTTAAAATATCTATAATTCTTCTAACTTAGGTGAGGTGATTTTTCACAAAAACGGCGCTCTACAAATTGTCCAATTATTATAATTATTAGTATTTTAGAGTTTATTCGAAAATTGAATTTTGATAAAAAAAAAATCGATGGTTTGCAAAATATCATTCTCAAATTGTGACATTTTTGACAGTTTCGTAAGAGTTTTTGCAATGATTAAAAAACTTTTCAGATGTATTGTCATGTGGTTATAATAATCCAAAAACCTTTGCAAGGGTGGAAAGAAGGTATTTTGAAAGTATCAAACATTTCCTATGCTTAATATAGCAATACATAAACAACTTACATACATACATATTTACATATAAGCAAGCATATTTCGATTTTTACTTATTACTAGCTGACACGGCCACGTGCTGCTGTGGCTAACGACACACAACGCCATCAACTGGATGGTTACCCAAACTTTATCACCACAATAAATTAACTCACACCGCCATCTGTTATTTTGCATACAAATCAAATCTACACCGCTCTTTACCAGCCCGCTCGTCCACCACATACAGACATTCTCCTTTATATATTATATATTTCAACCAATTTACACAAAACCTCGACAAATTATATACCTAAACTTTCCTCATGAATCACTCTCACTATTGGTGAAAACCGCATGAAAATCCGTTCAGTAGTTTTTGAGTTTATCGCGAACTGACAGATAGATGTAGCGGAGGACTTTAATTTATAATATGTAGAGATGTATGAGCTGAGCAGTGACCTTTTGTCAATATTATCAAGTAAAATATGTTGTAGAAATGTGTAACAAGTTAATAAA
Organism: Limnephilus lunatus; assembly: GCA_917563855.2. Lineage (NCBI taxonomy): Eukaryota > Metazoa > Arthropoda > Insecta > Trichoptera > Limnephilidae > Limnephilus > Limnephilus lunatus. The sequence goes on from OU830592.1 coordinate 80,370,323, forward strand.
TAGTATGCGGCTGGCGGTGGCAAAAACATTGGGAATGTATGGCGAGCGATTTGCTGAAATAGGCCAACGGAGATGCATGGTTGCAGGAGGGAAACGGAGATGCATGGGAAAGGAAATGAAGGGAGAATTTTTTTATTTATTTGAATGGCATTGCAACGTATGTCGGGTGCCAGCTAGTTAAGTATGGATACACTATAAAGAAATGGTAAAACATACTTCCTTCTCGATTCGCTGTCGTATGAAAAGCAGATTGAAGATGTCCAGATGCAGTTCACACTCGTCCAGAACCGATGAAACTTCAGGAGAGATCTTTTTTGAGGTCTGCAGCTTGGTTTGATATGCCACTGCATAGCTTTTGCACATTCTGCGGTGCCGAGAGATATGCTCCCAGTTCCAATTCAACTTTTTTGGTCTCACGTCACGCTCCGCAATACAGGTGTATGCATATTTCCACCATTCCTTGCAATGATTTTTGTACGTGAACAAAAATGGACGAAACTTCCTGAAAGAGAAATCAACTTTATAAATAGTATACACATGTTCCTGCTACTGAAAGCTCAGTTATAATACCTCTATCTTCTACTTATATTATATACTAGCTTTTACCTGCTGCTTCGAAATGGCATGGGAATGAAATGTTTTTCTGGGATGAAAAGTAAACCATGTCATTTCCCAGAGCTCCAACAATCCCTATTAAAAAATCACGTTGATCGGTCACTTCGATGCGACGTGAAAGAAGGGCAAACAAACATACTTTCGCATTTATAATATTAGTTAAGATTATGAGAATGAGGTAGAGGCTACACAGTTATCAGCGGTACGTAATTCAAAGTATGTAAGTATTTTACTTACCTAAACGGCTGTCTCCTAATCATAATATCCATTGAATTAGCTAGCATCATAACATCCTGATATTGTTTTTTTGTGATTTGTAGAGCCGTTTCGTCCACTTGTACGTTAAATATAGCTTTAGGTATGCTAAACTTAGGTTTGTCTTCCTCTGGTTTGGGATTCAATGTTAATTGTGCTGTTGCATTGATTGGACCCAAAACTATAAAAGATACGTAACAATAATTATTTTGTGTTTATACATTAACATGCTCGTATCACAGAATTAAAAAAATATGCAGCGAACACCGCGTAACTCAGTATCAGTAAGTACTTCCCAATACTTCCAACTTTATTATTTTTTATGAGAAAGGCATTGTAAGTGCTAAATCTTCCACTTGTTAGCAGGTGGAAAAAATGTAATAAGCAGTGAATGTTGAATTAAACACTAGTATATATTGAATTATTTGGCGGGCAGGAGATAAGTCGACGTAGCTCAGTGGATAAGAGCAGTTGACCGGAAATCAGAAGGACGTGGGTTCGAGTCCCGTCGGCGGCATGTATCTTTTCTCGGGAGATTTTTTCAATGTAGATGAGTGTTTCAGGCTAATAATTATTACTTATTGTAATAATTGTTACCCTTTGTGCGATGCATAAAAATCTTGTCTTACACATTAGTTTATCAATTAAAAAATATATATTTTTTTTAATTGATAAACAAAAAAAAGTTAAGAAATTATTTAATTTTTTATTTAAAGTGAAGTGACAATTTTCTTACAATCTTACATCAATTAAAAATAATAATCAAATTTTATGTATACATGGTCTACGTTTAACATGTTAAATACTCTACAAAATAATACTAGAGGCATAACAGTCCGGTACATTAGTACGACATTTTGAAATATCCTACTAGTGACCCAGAAAACATAAACATTTTGTTTAATTCACCGCAAGTTTTTCTATATATTATAATTGATTTGGTGGTGTTCATGAGTATTGTACCAGATGGAGGGCGCACTTTTACGCATATGTATCTGCATACTCAACTCAAATTTAGATTTTTCAGAAATGTCTGAGTAATAAAATGGACGATCGATATATAGCATATAATTTATTATACTTACTCCGTTTGTACTTAATTCGATGATCTTGTTTGCTGATAAGTTCTTCTCTAAATTTCTCCAAAATTTCTTTTCGTGTAGGTGCAGATTTCGTAAACAGCACATCATCAGAGTTCCAATACACGGACAACCCTTCTAATATTAACATCTGTAAAAATAATACATTTTTAATACATACCTCCGGTAATAAAAATGTTCATAAATTACATCATTGTTATGGATTGACGATATCATCATTATTATTTACATATCTCCAATTTAAAATGCATGAAGTAGTGAATGGGTTGTCTGAAAACTCTTGTCACAATGCTAAAGACCACATAAACTAGGAATTATAGATGCTCTGACATTCTTCACAGACTTTTCAAATAGAAACTCCTCTTGACTAAATTAGGACCAAATTCCAATCTCTATAAAACTAATCAGAGCACCCCACAAAGACCAGCAGAAGGGTAAAGCAAATTTTTGAAAGAAAGATATTATAAGAATACTATTTGGAGTACATATGGGCAGATTCATTCCCAGGAGTAAGTCGATTCAGTCTGATTCCCCTTGCTGATTCCTTTTGAATTGATTTTTTTTATTCATTCCTTTAATTCAATTAATCAAAAAAAAAACCTTGTTTACATGTATATATTATCTATTTGTATATATATGGCACGCCAATCGTAAAATCAGGCAGATCATGAAGCGCCTCAGGCAAATAACGATCTGCCGCCATTTCACGATGCGGCAGATCGTGATGTGGCTAGGGGCATCTATCTGCCTGATTTTACGATAGGCCTACGACAAATATATTACTAACGACGCGCAAAGGGGTAAATGTAATATTTTAATGTGTAATATTTTGACAAAAAAAAAACAAATTTTTGACAAGAAACATGTATTTATATTAGACTAGCATTTGAATCTTAAAATTAAACAGTTTTTTGTTTCACCCCTAAAGTTTTACTAATTTTATTTTATTTATTAAACTTAAAATTGTTCCACTTCACAAGATCTAATATAAATAAACATTTTAATTTAGGTTAGTAGACAGCTGACCACAGCCGATTGGCCTTATGAAATCTGCAAATTCATATACATATTATATCTACTCAAGATCTGCGTCCAAAAGTAGGTAGGTACTTGTATTCCAATGGCTTTGGTACATACCAAAATATAACCAACTATATAATGAAATTGACAACTTGGCCCGCGGAGAGGAACTAATGAACCGCATAGACCCGTGGTCGTCAAACTGCGGCCCGATATTTGTGCGGCCCGCACAAATTTCTGCCGCTTTTTAAATATATTTTTTTTCATGTGCAATTATATTAACCTGCTTTTTCCAGTGTACGTATGCCATTATGATTTTAGAACGTTGATTTTAATTGATTGACATTTGGTTTTAAAACGCCGAGCTGGTTTTTGAACACATTCTAAGTTGATTTTGAACGCGCGCATAGTGTACGTCATAGGTGCCCAACGTGGGCGATACCAACCCCTCGTGGGCGTTTGAGACTTTCAGGGTGCAGTAGAAGACTCAAGAGAAAATTATAGGTATGAGATAGCACAGGGAGGCCGGGGGCAGGTAAAAAAATATGGTCTAAAAATGACAAACTACCAGTGACTACTACTAGTGACGTACTAGTAAACTTTAATATTGGTTCATTTTATATTGTAATCATTTTTAGCACATTAAAAATTCACATGTTTCGGTAGTTCGGGAAGTAGATGAAAATTGAAACAAAAGACCCCTCCTGTGTGCGGCCCCGGTGATACCTCACATCGTCCTATGTAGCCCTTGACCAAAAAAGTGTGACGACGAATGGCACAGACGGATTCACAGCGGGCATTGAGGAATGAATTAGTAACTTTTGACTAGTGTCGGCAGTGACTCGCTAGCTGTGGACCTAATAAAGACTTTGGCATTTCGGACAGACCTGGGATCTGAGAGAGATTGACTAGTTTGAACTGGTCTTTATCTCAATGCTAATGATAATGTTAATTCCCGAATAGAGCGCTTCGGATAAACTCGATAGCGACAGACTAGACAAGCGGACCTGGGACCTCAGATAGAGAGGGACAATACTGAATAGAAACGTGTGGCTCGGAACTAAATTGGCTGACACGCTTTTGCCGGTTTTTATGAATGGCGGCGCGGGAGTGGGATAGGTACTTTACTGTAGGCAACTTCGCGGTGCGCCGCCCATAGAATAATATTTAAATACCTACGAAACATAATAATATATTTAAATTGTTTTACACATCATTCATCTATGGTGCCGTTAAAAATCGTAGGATGCAAGGATAGAGGTAAGGAATGAAGAATCAATTCCTTTTGAAATTGAGAATCAGATCGAGTGTGTCACAAGATTGAATATATTCATTTAATTCAGTCATTCAATTATGCCCACGTCTAATTTGGAGCCATGCAAGAAAATGGTGTCAGGCGGACAAGGTAAAACCATAAACTATACCAATGTTATGTAATCGTCGATAACAAGATTAAAAAAACTGAGAAGCCTTTACCGGACAGGACATGTTGCAAGGATCAAAGCGGTGTCTTTAGCAGCTTTGAAAATGTCCAGAGAAAAGGGGGACATAAAGGGTTTCTCGCGCTACGTTTACATACCTATATGTGTGTAGTATATAAGGCATTATATTATGTATATTCATGCTTTCAGTGCTCTATAATAATGGGGTATTTTCACAAATGGTAGGTACTGTTAAAACTTCTGAAATATTTAAAGATTATTTTTCAAAAAATTTTTTTTTTTCATAAATACATGATTAGTAATTTTAAATACGTTGCAAAATCGTAAACAGTCTTTTTTTAATATGTATACTTTTATATTTTTTTTATATTATAGAAACAAACAGTACATTTCATAATGATTTATTATTTTATACCTCCTTTAGCCAACGTTTCAGAGGTCGTTACAGTGTCCACCGTTAGGGCAGATTTGTAATCGATTATTGTTATTAGGTTTAACCCACCGCCTAAGGTTGGTTTGTTCATCTTACCCTGATTGGCTTGTCTATTAATTTGAAAGTCTATGGTAGATATGCATAATTTAAATCGATCAAGAAAATTTATTCATCAAGGGGAAAAATTATGAATAGCATTGTTTTTGTAAATGTTTTTTTTTTAAAATAAAAATAAAGAGTGATGCATAATACCCTATTGTTGGGATATTTACAAAATATTTTCATGCATTTAAAACTTAGATAATAGAAATGTAGCAGTCGGTAATAATATGAAAAAGCACAACCAAAGCTGCAAAGACGTACATAAAAATATTATCATAAAACCTTACCTTGTGTATCTGCTCAGTAACTTGAGGCACAACTGGTTTCCCAAGGTGTGTGTGCACAGAGAGGTTATAAAGGGCAAAACCAACGGAAAATGGCGACCCTTGATGAGTTGTATTATCCTCATATCGTATATGAATATCCTTTATTTTTAAAAAGATATTCTTCACTAGTGTTGTTGTCAACTTTTCTGAATACGAATTATTCCCTTTAACTTGATCTGAAAAATATGTTCTTTTCAGTTAAAAACACAGTACAATAGCTACGCTAACGGGCACGGCGAAAAGGGAAAAACTATTAACTGAATGTAAAGGGTTTTGCTCTTCACAATTGGCTTAACCCTCGACCTGTCGCGTGGGGTTTTTAAAAGCCCAGGTTTTACAGGAATGCTAATTATGTACATTTTAAATGTTCCCACTGATTCCTTACTTTAGGTAGCTTCCTAAAATGGACTATACTTGACGCTGGCGCCGCCAACATTCAGTCTGCGCATGTGCGATGTGAGACACAGACTTGTGTTTCGGCATGAGGCTCAAAAAAATACAATGAAAAACCAAGTTCATATGTTTTTTTTTTGTAATAATAATAAGTCTGTATCAATCTCAAATAGTTATAAGTTTGATAGAAATTGGTTAGATTTTTTTTTAAAGTTTTCTATTAAAAAAGTATGGTTCAAACTTATAAAAAAATGTTCCTTGTTGATTTTTAAGCCTTTACATTGAAAATAAATATTAAACTTTTAATATTTATTTTTATTTCACTCCAGTCATTATCACCTGACATTATCATTATCAGTTAAAATAATACATAAAATGTAAGCTATAACAACAATTTAATTATATTTATTTTTGGGGTCCTCAGCAAACCCGCGCGACACCTCGCTTTATAAAAAAGACGCGACGGGCGGAGGGTTAATAATTTCTTCACCTCCAAACCGTTCAAATTCTTCAGAAATTAAATCGAAAGACAAGAATATAGGAGAAAAATTATAAGCTAGTTTTTGTATTTGCTCTAAAAAATAATTAATTTTGATTTAATAAAAAGACCACGAAAACATGCAATAATTTGTAGGTGATGTAAGAAAGACTTAATTTTTTTTTTATCTTTATTAAATTTATACTACAATTGTGTCTCACTAGGAAATCCTGTGTTGAGAGTAGGTGCAGTTTAAAACATGAGCAGTTTTAAACAAAAATTCAAATAACACAATGTTACATTAAAAAATAATACACAAGCAGCATTGTATCATTGGAAATGCATACTTATAAATAGGTTTTGATAAAATCTTTGATGTCAGATCTGTCTTAGCTGATGATGGAAGACTTGCAAAAGTTGTTTTAGGGAAAGAGATAAGTAAGAGATTATGCCCTTTGGATCTAGTATCTCGAGCAGTTTGGACATTTTCAAAAGCAGTTCTGTGTTTGAAGAGGTATGCTAGTATGTTTTGGCATAAAGTTGCCTGATGTCCAAAACACAGATTCTCCTAAAGATTTAGTCCTAACTGCTTGTGACCGGTAGTTTTAGTACAATCTTTATATGTAATCAGTTTCTGAGATTTAAAAATCAGATCAATGGCGGCAGCATTTACTCCTCCCCAGGCTATAATACTGTACCCGATTAAAGATCTACGTAGTGCATGGGGGGCATCCATTAATTACGTGAGCAGTTTTTCTTCCAATCTAGACCCCCCCCCCCCCCCTCCCCCTCGGTGAGATAAATTAGATAAGAAAGTATTATTAATTATAAAGTTTCAATAATCGAGACAAACCATTTTCAACATTCGTTTGCTTCTTTCCTTCTTCAACCTTCTGCAGCGTACTTTGCTTGCTAAGCAAAAGAACACGATTTTCTTTTTCCGCCTCATATTTTACTTCTTGATTTGGGACAACAAGTAAAAACAATCCTTCAATCGATACTTCTATTTTACCACTAGATAAGTTAGTCCAATCTACGGTAAGCACCAATTTTGCTAAAATTTATAAAATAAAATACATTAAATAGATATATTATAGAATTGGTCACAAAATGATCAGATGCTCGATAAACATCAAGACCATGAGAGAAAATAATGTTCACTGTTATACTGCGCTGGGTAGTCGCATTGGTATGCAGCTCGTAAAAGAAAAAAAATTGTCACAGCTTATCAATTATTCGTAGAAATTTTTAAATTAAAAATATTTGTTGTCGTAGCATATTAATCTGATAATTGAGAATGATTAGATAATAGTGAAGCAAAGCCTTGATAAATTTTCTGATTAAAAACATTTATTTTGTGAATTTTCAACAAAGCCAATTCAACACACTTTTTAAAATCTTTTTGGAAGTTCAATAATAAAGTATTGAATTAATGTCCAATGAAAAATTTTGGCACATTTTTTATGAGTTTATATTCCAAAACTGCGTGGCTCGTAATGAAATGTTGAAATGAGGATTCCGTTGAGCTGTGTGAATTTAATGATACATTTTTCCTATTCCACATAAACATTTCCTAATTTATAGTTCAGACACCTTCAAGGGAAATATTGCTCATTACTCACCCAAGCTTCCAAAATTTACTTGTACAGGCAAATCCAAACTATCGAGGGCATTTTGTTTAAGAATAAGATTTTCCAAAACAACATTACCTGGAAACAAAACATTTAATCATTTCATTTTGATCAATTTATTATGATAAATGTGAAAATAATTTATACTGCACAGCATTTCAAACAGACAAAAAAATCTTAAAACAGCATTACAGAGAAATCTTAAAACAGCATTACAGAGAAAAATTGGAAATCTGGTAGACATTTCGGAAACTTAAATAAAATAATTAAGGAGATAGGGGTGCAAATTTTATTAATCAACAATAAAAAAAAACTAATATAAATCAATTTAAGAATATTAACGTCACATTATTCCTTATGCTTACCACCCAATATGTTTACTTTTAATTGCGATTTATCAACATTTTCCACATAATCGCCTATATATTTATTCAAAAGATCGACGGCAAAGTTTTTTAAAACCATGTTTTAGCTGACATTCATCACAGGGATGAAAGTGTTTCAAACTTATAAAACACAGCAATATGCGGATTTCGGTGCATAGCCAGGATAGGAAACCTATAACAAAGTGACAAATTTAACTTTATTCAACAGGGAAACCAAACGCGACCGCAAGATAAAAGTAGATAAGCACAATATATCTCTCAAGTATCCCGACTTATCATCCTTATCTTGCATTATGTACAAATCATCGAGGGAAATTACAAATAAAAACACACACTTTTAAATATAACTTCTTGATCGCAAATTGAATGCCAGTTTATCACCTCAAATGGATTCATTTTTTGGGGGTATTTTTACATTAATGATTATTTGAAATTGCCATTGTTATTATGTAACTTTTTCAAATACCTTAGAATAATAATAATAATTTTTTGTAACATTATAAACAGTCTTCATAAATTCGTACAAAACAGTTTTAAGAATATTTAAGTCATTGACCAATAAAATAAGGCCATTCAAATTTAAGACCATAATAGGAAAAGAACCATAGACAACATTGTACCTAATATAAAAAGTTCTGTTAAAGTGAATCTATTTACTTAAATCTACGAAAAGTGTTTTATATAAGATGTTTCCAAGGTTTACATTTAAACTTGGAATGGGTCAATGATCAATAATCTTCGAGGAAGTGATGTTATTCAAATTCAAACTGCTGAAACCAAAAAAAGAAAAGTGATGAGCAAAAAAAAATCGATGAAATATTAGTTTTCTGTTTATCATATTTGATCAAGTGTTATTTTTTTACGAATTACGAATGTTAATTTAGTGAGGTTCGCATTAAACACATCGATATCTGTGCATAATATATTAATGCACCCAACTCCAGTAAAATATTGACAGTGTTCACCCTTGCCGCTAGAGGTGCTAGTGCAGCTTGTTGCAATTCCTTCCAGACAATGGTGGCAAATAATTGAATTTATGTATGCATTACTTGGTGACAGTGTTTAGAGCTTTCCAATTTGTATTTTGATCAATATTGATAAAAAATATATTTAAAATATCCTAAAAATAGGTTCAAACAAAAAAATAATTACAAGACAAGTCTTTTTGCAGTATACCAAAAAAACATTGACAGGTTAGTTAGTGGTGCGATAGCGGAGAAGCTTAATGTATATATATATATATATAGAAGATAACTGTTAATTAATACATACCTAAAAGCCGCTCTAATATTGTTTTATGTATATTGCCTCGATGACACACGGCGAGTTTACAAGCTACTATCTGAGAAATTCACAATCTGTTAGTAAACTCGCTCAGTGTCATCGTGTTACTTGCTAACTAGCAGATTGTTGACAATCTACGAAAAATGTTGAAAGGTCGTCAACTTTACTCGCTACACGCCAACTTGTGATTGGTTTATTTATGTTTCCAATATGGCTGCCAATTAACAGCTGATTTCGACTGTCAACTGTCTGAAGAATTAGTTCACATTATTCCCGCTACTGGCGCTAGCAGCTACGTGTGAGTCCATTTTCCTACAAAAATGTCGCGAGCTACTGAGCGAGTGGACAGTTTTGTGTGTCATCACGACAATCTCACTCGCCGATTCACCCGCTTTTAAACTTAGTAGAAAGTAGCTTGTAAACTCGCCGTGTGTCATCGAGGCTTAAGACAAAAAGGAGTAAAGTTGAATGTAGGTCACTTAATATTTATATTTTAAATTTTAAATTTGGTAAATATGCAGTTGGTCCACCTCACGGATAATACGGAACGTTTGTGTTGTCGAAGTTTGATGCACGGATAATATGGAGTGTTCCTTTTTTAGGTTGAGGTTAAACCAATGATGTTATACATTATAAATAGACTCGACATAGTCCCACATACTCACAATATAATGTGGAAAGTAAGAAACACTCTTTTCAGCGGTTTTCAGTATAATTTCTAAATTTAAAAGTTTATTCTTATATGATAAAGATAGCCAATCAAAGAATGTGTGTGTATGAATGTCATAGATATATGGTCGGGCGGCTTACTAATTTCTTCGCCGAATACTGATTTCACATCACGGGTGTGACTGAGATAACAAGATACTCTCACTCGGTTACACTATGCGCAGGGAAGGGTAAGGTCTAAGCTACACGAGGGGTTCTCCCGCAGCGGTTTCCCGCGGCAGACACAATTTACTATGAGCGTTGTATGGCGAAACTACACAAGCGATTATATAATATGATATAACCCGCTATTGCATCATTTCGTGCGAGAGAGAGTTGTTGTTTGGTCGTGCGCGTAAAGGATTGGGCAGTTTCTCGCGGCGGTAGAACCACTCGTGTAGCTTAGGCCTAAAGGCGGGTAAAACGAGACACACGGGAGAGCATTTTGGGGCTTTGCAATACAATTTACTTAGGTACTGGTAAGACATGACCTTACTCGACGCGTAGCAGTTTAGTACTAAAGTACTAGAAATAGAGACCGGTACAATTGTCTTGTATTTGGCTTCCCACATTGAGATTTCTACCCCGCGTCCAGTATTAAAACTAAAAAAGCTGCATGTCATCATAATTTTGAAAAACATCCCAGGTTTTGAATGGTTTTTTGGCAAGGAAGGGTGTATCCTAGCGGGATTGTGTAATTATGATTGATTGTCTATGAAATAAAAACGGTAAATGCACAATGGCGTTACTGCGTAAGCGAATTAAATTTTTCAAAATTAAAATGTTAAATGCAAATTTTTGCATGTTTTTTGTCTCCCGTGACATAAATACTCACTTAATAAAGCTAAATCTAACTGTTTGAATACAAAATATTCCGTATTAACGATTAAGCGGAGTAAAACATAATTAATTTAAATTTTCATAAATTTCTACAATCTATTAAATGCTGTAAACCGAGGTTACTTTGCATCACTTAAGTACTTTTTCACAAAAAAAAATTTTAAGATTATGAGAACGTAGTATTTTTTTTAAATTTAATGCTCAGATTATAGGAGGTAGGTATGAACACCATATTTTCTAGTTTAAATTGTACTTAGTAGTTCTATAAATTAGTTATAGTTTTTTTCAAAATGAAGTAAAGTAACTTTGAAGAGGGGGTAACTTTGATAACTTACATAATATTTACTTACTATCTCATTAGATATTGCATATGTACTGATGCAATGTAATGCCATTAAATTATTTTATTCACCCCTAGGCTTAATTGTTCTATGAAAAGTTCCCCGTAAGATGCAAAGTAGCCCCGTCATTGGTAGCCCTGGTTTACGTATGAAAGAAAACAACTCGCAGAACTCATGCCGCTAGGAGGCGCTAGTTTAGCAAACTGATATATATATACATATACACCAACAAATACCCTATACATACCACTCACCATACTGCTATCAGAATGTATTGGAAATGTCAGAAGTGAGGAGGTTCTAAGAAATTTTGTTTCATATTTCAAATATAGAATAAAAATCTAACATGATCTGATAAAATATATTACAGGTAGGTACTTTATCACATATCTGGATTTGAAAAGATTATTTTTATGATTTTCATACCTACATTCAGCCATTCAATTTTGAAAATGTCACACTCAAATGCACAAGGAAAATAAATATTTCAAAGGCCCAAGGCCGTTTCTTCATGATGAACATGAGAAACTTACTCAGTCTTGTAGTTAGCAAAGTTTCCTTACTCTGCTTACATATTAACACCACTAAATATTTTTTTCTTGTACTAATTAAATTGCAACAAAGTGTTACTTCAATAATTTGGGCGTATAAATATGACTGGAGTATTTATGCTATAAATCCCCTTGTGGGCCAGGCGTATTTAAAAAAACCCGCGCGAAAATTACCTTCCTGACTTTTCCTTAAATATCCGTATGAATACGAAAATGAACTGATGTTGTTATTTCTGCACAAACCTGAATAGACATCCTACGTGAAAAAACACATTTCAAAGGTGATTGCTAATAAATAAATACCTTTACATGCTTTTGAAAAAGGAACAAAAATGCCAAAAGTGTGACTTTTCGGTTTTGACAGCGTTAGCAAGTCACAGATAATTTAAAGTGTAAACCATAAATATACTAATGTAAACACCATATAAACACAAATAGTGTAGTGTTGCCACATGCATGAAATATTTGACTCCACCGAGAGAGATATTGACACAAGTGATTGTGACTTTGTCCTTCATACAGTTTATCGATACATAAGGGTTAAAATCGCATGTATTTTTTTTTTAATTAATACCACAGGTTGAGTTCTTTATAGGGCCACAAGTTATTAATTAATTAATTTATTTTATTATCTACTAAATGCAAACGATGTTTTTATATGCTTCTGATTTTGCTGTCCGGATTAAATCTTCCCCACGGGAAAAACTAAACCCTTTCACACATTTTTCCACAAATGCTAATTTAGTCAATCCACGTTATAATGTAAGTGTGCACTACAGTGGCGTAGCGTGGGTATCAGCCGCCCGGTGCGGAGGAAAATTTTGCCGCCCCCCCCCCCATTATAGGTACTTCTTCAGGGAGGGGGAGGGGGGGTAGTGATCCTTTTTTTTTCTTAATATTTATTTGCCGATTTTTATTAATTAAATCTGTATGCGGTGAATTAAAACTACCCTCAGAACACGAAAACGGTTTTTCTTTGGTTCTGGCAGCACATAAAGTGTCTGCAACTAGAATTTTATATTTGCACTTCGAAAAAAGGAACCCCCCCCCCCCCCCTCACCCCACGCTACGCCACTGGTGCACTATTACTATATTAAATACAAAACAATACAAGAACAACTGAACCGTAGACCAAATGGGAAAATAATTCACCGATTCCAGATATTTTCAATATTTTCATATCAGAGGGTAGAACTCTTAACTGGACCGATAAATCCCACTGATCCCTCAATATAAATATTTAAATAATCTTTCGTAATCCTATAACTGTAAATACATGTATTGTTATTTTAAAGTATCATTTACAAAATACGAAAAATTATTTACATTTTATATGTGGCAGCACTCAAATCAAACTTCAAATTCGACATCGAATCTGACATCTGACGTTTGTCGTCGTCGTTGTAAAATTGTAAACAAACTAACAAAACAAAAACTCGACGGGTGCCGTGCATTGTTTTTACGAATTATAAATCTGTAAAGTATATCGGTAACTATAATTTTGGGAAAAGGGAATTATAAAAACACTCATATTGAATCCTATGACGTAAGTATTCGCATAAAACTAAGTAAAAATATTTAACAAATTTACCGCCACTGGTTTCTAAATGCTAATTTGTTTTTCAGAAACGTAAAGAATATCAAGAAACTCAGTGAACAAGACATCAGACTAGGAGGCAAGTCCTCTTGGCATGACCAGTATAAGGATAGCGCTTGGATATTCATCGGTGGCCTGCCTTACGACTTGACGGAAGGCGACGTTATTTGTGTTTTTTCACAGTAAGTTACTTTTACGCGCCTAACTACGTAATTTAACGTAATAGGGCATTTTCGCCAAAGTTTGTACCCGTTTTTATATTTGTTGTGCTTTTCATTTCGTTACTTTTACGTTTTATTAAGATTTTCAACAATACCAGATTAATTCAAAATTAAGATTAGGAGAAGTCAGGTGTAATGTTATTCAGTCAGAAATTCTTGTACCTAACTACCATAATAATTAAAAATGTACTTTTCACTACCCAGAATACTAATGAATGAAGAATCTTCAGTTCAGTAATGTACCACTCAATTGTGACAGGGGACGAGACGTGGGTATGTCCATTTTTAAATTCTCTGCACCATTTGTGCACGTTTTCCGTACATTTCGCGTAGCTGAGAATGAATGTCTACCGGGGTTTTGTTGTGAGCGTAATTCACACCTGGCGGGTGCGACGAATGGAAACTCCATCGCGAACGCTGCCATCCCAAGCCTAAGCATCACAGAGAATGCAGCGTGGTGGGGATTTAGCGTGGGGAACCAGACTTACCAGAGTATCGCAGCATACGTGCAGCCGTATGACTTTATTCATTTTTTTCTATGCCATGTTTGTAATTTTGATTAAATTATGATTTATATATAATACAAATATATTTGTCAAACATATTTATATATAATACAAATATATTTGTCAAACATTTTTACGTATTCTTACAAAAATTGTTACATAAATATAAAAATACATTACGAATTCAGTGGTTCTCAACATTTTACAAATAAAAAGTTTACAATTTTTTTTATTTTTTTTATTTATATACAAAAGGAATTTACAATAATAAAGGGATAATACTAAAAATAAAAAAAGTGGACTAATCCAGTGGCTCTCAACATTTTACAAATAGTGATTTCAAAATTATTTTTTTTATTTATAAAAACGAAATGTACAATAATAAAAAGATAATACTAAAAATAAAATGTTGGGAACCACTGAATTTGTCCAATTAAATTTACAATGCAAGAAGAATAGGTTATATAGTATAGTGATAAAAAAAGCTCCGAAATTAACTCGTGTAATAAAAAAAAAGTACTTATAATTAATTAAATCGATTCAAAAATTAAGAATAACTTGAAAAATAACTCACTCCCACGATGTAGATGACATAAAAATAACTCATTAATCAAAGGGTTAAGGGCCATTAACCAGCCAGCGGCCGAGAATTCATATTTCGTCGAAAGATGTTCTTACGATCATACAGGGCGGTTCCAATGAGAAAGATTAATTATTCTCCATACCAGCTTTTTTAAATAATTTATTTATTTAATATACTTAAACGGCATAAATATTCCATAAACAGTAATTTCATGTCACAATATTATAGAAAAAATATAAGTAATAATAAAAAAGTGTATGTATAGCAGTTAATTGTGGCGTTACATTGGGAAGTGACACCAGATACACATTTACATACAAATAAAATTAATATTGATTAAAAAAATGTGATAGCATAGCCTTCTAGTACCTACCTTCCGTGCAGTTAAAAAGATCTGTCACATCTGCATATTTATTACTAACATCATGTAACCTAGGTACAAGCGAGTGTTTCGTATACTCAGTCCGGTTATTGTTGCATTTAAAAAGGATTTTAGAACGAGTGGTTCTCATGGGAATATGGAATTCAATGAGCTTAGTCAGTGGCGGATTTGCAGTATTGGCCGCCCTAGGCCCAAGGCCCTATAGTAAGTACCAGCCGCCCCTTTCTCAGTACCCATCATATAGACCAGTGGTCCCCTTTAGCGCCTCGGACCGGTCAACGTTTTACATTTTGACCGTGGCCCGGAGGGGAGGGGGGGGGGGGGTGTTCATAGAATCTACAACTAGAAATTAATAATTGCACTCAGAACAATAATGAAGTTGAGTGAAAAATATTTTGACTTATAAAAAATATGTTCATGTAGATCAAAAAATATCGATTCTAAATATATAAATATATTTCTATATTGTTATTCTTAGAATTAATCAAACCTTCTTAAAAATCCATCAAAAAGCTACGAACTACAAACGCTTCATGAATGGTCGAAAGAATTCTGACGTCATAGGAACCTCAGTTTGTATGAAGAGCGGATCACCGAAATGTCTATGGTGCATCTCTTTCTAATACACGAGAGATGGTTTGTGTATGATGAGAGAGGTGTATAGGCCAAACGTCGTTTACTTATGGGCCTAACGGTTTTGCATTCTATCCCCTAAAAGTCTTTTTAAGTTTAGTAATGGGTGGTTTGGTATATTTAATGGTTTAGTACACAAAGTTTATGTAATGCAAAATCTGTTTAAAAAACCACATACCATGTCAGAAATCGGATATATTCAAGGCCAGTCCTACTACCTACAAATCGTTGATTCTGACATGTTGATTTTATATTTAAAAGAGATAATACTGATCACATTGTGCTGAAATTTGTGGAGTTAAAGCTTCCAAGTAAATACATCAAATTATTAATTGTGTTCATTTGTATGTTACAATAAATATAATACATTTTTACAGTATTAAATAATAATCATTACGTATTCTACCCATCTGACATCTGATGTTTGGCCATAAACCTCACTAGTTTTGTGCAAGTATATTAAATTTATTGATTGCGCAGAAAAGTCTCACAGTGAACTGCGCTGTAAACCGTTATCTTACTTTCGGTCTTTACTTTTTTGCGCGGCGGCCTGAATTGGCGGCTGGCACTTCAACCAACGGCAATCGGCCAGCGACGGCAATACCGTGTTGTTAAGAGTTTAGGCGCGAGAATCAAAAATTCTACCTTTAAATATTAATTTAACTATGAAATCTTGATCAATTTTCTTTTTTTAAAACAATGTCAATTCTGATGGACAGTTAACATTGATTAAAAAAATTACTGAAATTCCTTATTGAAGAATTTAAAAAATCTCCATACAAAATGCCCAACTGACGCGGTTTTCTCAGTTTAAATGACGTCACACCCACACCCCGCACAATCTGCTTCTTACCGCTCGGATTCCACTCGTTTTGGCGGGCTTAATAAAATTTAAACTTTGAGAATTAATTTTACTCTGAAAACGAACTTTAAAAAAAAAAAAATACCAGTATTTAAGTTTGAATGCGAACATCGATAAAAAAAAATAAAAAAAATGGACTCAACTTCCTTATTAGTTACACACAGAATAAGCAAATGATTTTCCTCTGAATTTTGCAGCTTGTGGTATGCACCTCATCTCAAAACTGGTCTAAATTAAAGAGAGAATGTGTATGCAGGAAGCCGGACCAGGGGTTGGTTTGTAATTGATGGCCAGGCAACTTTTATCGAAATCGATTCAGAAATTTAGTTAACTGTAATAGCTGCTAGTTTGTAATATTTATGCATGTGCGAAATTATTATTTTACATTATATTTTATTATTCATTACATGTCATTATAGATATTAATATTTTTATACATAAAATGTAGAAAGTGATTTAGGAAGATTATTGATTCACGATGCAATGCAGTGCGGCCCGCCATAATGTTCGCGAGCCTTTAGAATATTTAGGTACTTGTGAGTTATTTCTTGTTATCAGTGACTTTTTTGTCACGATTGACCGCCCCTAATATCTGGCCGCCCTAGGCCCGGGCCTACATGGGCCTTAGGGGAAATCCGCCACTGAGCTTAGTTAAATCAGGACTGTCTATTCTACCATTTACAATTTTGAACATAAATATTTTGGATATAATTCTTAGATCTGAGAGTCTTAATAAATTTAATTCTTTCATCAATTATAATTTATGTTGTCAATGGGAATACTGAGTTTAAAATTAGTGTGTCTTAGGAATTTGTGTTGATTTTTTTCGTATAATAAATTATAATTTATGTTTTTAATGGGAATACTGAGTTTAAAATTAATGTGTCTTAGAAATTTGTGTTGAATTTTTCAATAATAACTCAATATCGATTTTATTTCATTAAAAATTTGCTTTAATTTATACCTACATTAAAAAATGCTGAAAGGCGTGATGATAAAACTATTAAAATTATGTACTCTTTGTAATAATTTTTTGATCATAAGTATAATTATAATTTTTCTATAATGTCTAAGCAAAATAAGAATGTAATTTTTTTTTAAATAGGTATATAAGTTTGTAAGACCGTAAATTAATAGACAAACTGAAGTATTTTTATCACAAAACGCGTGTGCGGATCTTTTTTTAACCTTTTCCAAGCGATCGTAACAACAGTTGATACGGCAAAAAGCCATGCCTCACACGCGCCCGTATCAGCCCTTGTTACGCCAACTTCAACTGCCGATATCACAGCGCTCCTATGTAACAGTTTTTTTTCCCGCTCGCTAGGACATTCGTGTAACTATCACGATGCTGACATCTTCAGGCATATTTCGAAAATAAAATTGTATTTCGTAAAGAACATCTATAATCGAGTGAATGTGTCATCGTGCCTTTGAGCGCCATAGTTCACAATTTAGTCAACAGATGGCGCTAGTAGTCATTCGCTCTTTGCGCATGCGATTCCGATTGACCATATTGGACAAGCGTCGATAACATTTATTGTCGAGATCTCGCGTATTCTAAACATTTGTTTGTGTTGTGAAACTGTGATTTTGACTTTACATAAAAATTTTATTAATTTAAGTGTCATCAGAATTTTATAACATGTCTATTTTGGTTATAAATTAGTTACTTAGATTGAGGTACCACTTGTGTCTATCAACGCAGTGTCCTGAGTAAAAGCACGCGGATAAATGGCGCCGCCTTTAAGATAACATGGGTATTTTTTTGTATGGAATTTAATGTTTTTGTTTTTATAAACATCTAGGAGTGTTTACAGACGACGATTTGGTTTCAAATTGTAGATAATAATCTCATCTGTTTATATAGTATGATAAATCATGCCATAATTGTGGTGAACGTATGTCTTGCGGTATGAAAGAGACATGCGTGTATGAGTAAGACAACATGAGGAACATATAAAAGGGTGTGATTGTTGTCCATTCGTGCTCTTACCATCAGACTTCCTTAGAATAACATTGTACCTTATCCCGGAATAAACATCACGAGACTACCTACGTCTTCTTATTGTATTGAAACCCTGTACTGAGATCATCATATACAGAGGAATCTGGATCCATCAAAGGGAGTCCAGATTATTATGGGATAACCGGCCACGGTCATCACATTGGCGCAGCCGGTAGGATAGCTATCACATTGGCGCAGCCTAAATAGGACAGCCATCACATTGGCTATTATCAGGACCGAGATAAAGGTTACAGTGGACTCCACATAATTGCGGAGCAAGGAAGAAGAAGAGCAGCAGAAGAAGCATCCTAGGAACATCAAGGCGCTGGATAAGGCTATTCAGTGCCGAGAACCTGGGGGTGTATTCGCGTAAGGCGTGGATACAACAGTTCCGGATCTTCAGGAGAAGAGCTGGAACCTGGTGCAGACCTCACGGAAGGCGCATTAGAAGGAAGACCAGGGTTCAGGAGCGAGAGACGGTTCACGGAAGGGCGAGATCGAGCAGCATCCAGTCATCAGAGTCGTGAGTTGAGTGCTGTTTGTAATTTTTTTCTGCTTTTATTGATTGCATCTGTGTGGAAATGGAAGGAGGAGAACTGCCCAGGTTTTGTCATTGGAGGGACAAGCTGGAGACATTCGTTCTTCAGTATGAGCAGTTTATCCTTGTCAATGATGACAAAATTAATTCGGTTGAGAAAAAGAGAGCGGTTTTAATATCTCATTTGCACACAGAGACAATAGATTTATTGATTGATTTGTGTTTTCCAAAAAAAATTACGGATATTACGGTCGAAAATTTATTGTTATTATTAGAGAATCATGTAGGTATAAAAAGGAATGTGTTCAAGGAACGCGAAATTTTTTTTGCTACGAAACAAAAAGTTACAGAATCCGTGAATGATTTTATAGCGCGATTACGGAAGCTAGTTACATTTTGCAAATTCGAAGACAGACTAGAACATAATTTAAAAGATGTTTTTGTCACCGGTCTTCAAATGGGTCGTATCAAAGAAAAATTATTTGTCGAGGCTGAAAACTTTTCATTAAAGAAAGTTTTAGATTGTGCTATTGCGATGGATTCGTTTCATGTAATTAATGAGCAAATTAATTCGGAAAGTGTAAATCAAGTTGCTAAAAATAATAATCGGAACGAGTTGTTACCGGCCGGGAAACATTTTTCCAGGCCTACAGATAAAAATGTTACATTGTCCAGACCGAAGTCAATAGACCGCACGTTAAGATGTAAACATTGTGGGAAGTATCACGAATCGGTAATTTGTAAATTTAAAGACATGATATGTTATAAATGCAATTGCAGTGGTCACATAAGTAAAATTTGTCGCAGTGATAATAAAAAAGTTATTTCTTCTGTGTTTGTAAACGCGCAGGGAAATAAAAAAAAGTTATGGATAAACACAGTGTATTCAATAGAGCCAATATTGTGCAAAATCTTAGTGAACAATATTGAATTAATGGGTTTACTGGATACAGGAGCGGCAGTTTCGATTTTAACAGACAAAGATTATGTTAAATACTTCAAACAGTTGGATTTAAAACGAAAGGATTTAACCTTGACGGGTTACGCTAACTGTAAGTTGAATTTATTGGGTTGTATTTTATTAACAGTTGATTATAACGGTTATAGGGAAGTGTTAGAATTTTGCGTTGTAAAAAATGGAACAACTAATGTTCTAGGGCGTGACTTCATAAAAAAGTTTAATATTGGATTTACGGGGTTACAATCCACTTCAACCCAGGAGGGTAGTGATATTTTTTCTCACAATGTATTTGAGAATGATAGAAGTGAATTGGACAAATTAATCCGAAAATTCCCGGAGGTTTTTTCGGAGAAATTAGGTAAATTTAATAAAAATAAAGTGAAGAAATATACCTTTTGCTTTAAAAGCAAAGGTTGAAACGGAATTAGGCCGTTTGCAATCGGAAGGTATCTTAGTTCCGAATAATTATAGTAATTTTGGAAGGAAACTGAGGTCTAACTTAAACAGTTTTGTACCGAGAGGGGGGATAGATAAGGATAATAAAATTAATAAAGAAACTAAAATTAAAATGTCTAAATGTCAGGAAAATCAGAAATATTATTATAAGAGAAATAATAAAGAATCGGTAGGTTTTTCAATTAATCAAAAAGTAATGGTTAGAGATTTTAGAGACCAAAACAAGGATAAATACATAAACAATTTAAAAAAAATTGTATTTAATTGAGGTTAATTTAAATGGAAAACTTATGTATTGGAAAAGGCATTTTGATCAGTTGTCTAAATTGTGTGTATCATGGGAAAAGAATACCAGCAATCCTTATATCGCGTCTGAGACGAAGAGACTGTCGTATGATGATTACGATGTCTCCAGCTTTGTGCCGGATGACAATCTAATGGGTGATTCTCCTTTTACTTCCAGCTCCAGTGATCCGGTGGCTTCCACGTCGGGAAATTGGAAGGACCGATTACGACCACGGACACACAGATGAGTCAATGAAGACAGGACTCAGCTCTCGACTCAACATGAAAATGAATTACTTACCGTAAATAATGAATATTTGTATGTATTGTAATTATTATTATCATCATCATGTTGTGTAACTGTCTTCAGATTTAAGTGTGGAGAGATGTGGTGAACGTATGTCTTGCGGTATGAAAGAGACATGCGTGTATGAGTGAGACAACATGAGGAACATGTAAAAGGGTGTGATTGTTGTCCATTCGTGCTCTTACCATCAGACTTCCTTAGAATAACATTGTACCTTATCCCGGAATAAACATCACGAGACTACCTACGTCTTCTTATTGTATTGAAACCCTGTACTGAGATCATCATATACAGAGGAATCTGGATCCATCAAAGGGAGTCCAGATTATTATGGGATAACCGGCCACGGTTGTAATTTGACATAAAATTGGATGGATAGGTATTTGAAAACATGTACCGCGTATGGGTACTGAAAAAACGGAGTAGTTCAACGCGGGGAAAAGGTTAAATGATCTTATTTAAACCAAAATTAAAATTTTGAAACATAGCTTTCCCAGATAATTTATTGATTTATTTTACTGCATGATTATATGATTTGAAATGTGTTGTATAATACAAAATTTTGTTTGAAAATTTAACAAATCTACCAACGACCCACGATAAAACCTTATTGTACTAAAAATGACATATTTTCTCAAAATTTAAAACTTTACTAGATGAGAGAACAGTCTTTCCAAATCAATTTATATTTTTTTGTGGAAAAGAGTCAATACGTCTAAAATTTGATTTAAAAATTACATATTTCCGGTTTTGTCTGGTTATTCCCTCTTAATGAGGAAAGCATAAATTAGTGTCCGACCGAACTTTCGGTTTCGGCCTAGTTTCGGCCAAAAAACGAGTTTCGGCTTAGTTTCGGTTTCGGCCGCCATCCAGCCGAAACTAGGGCCGAAACCGAAACTGAATTCGGGAGGTTTCGTCATGCGATCGGATATGTTCGGTGCACTGAACTGCGTGCCACGATGTGTCATTTTGCTGCGTCCGCACTCATAGTCGTGTCAGGACTTTATTCACTAAAAGTTCATTAAAAAGAGTGCCATGCAATATGACCAAAGTTTAAAAGAAATTATTTGGTCATGTGGTTAAATACAAAGTGTTTGTTTCAATTTTATAAGAAATTATTTTGTTCAATGAAAGAGTATTTTTTGTTTAGTGTAGGGTCAGTGGGTCAACAGTGAACCACTTTTTTTTCCGAGTCAATTTGAGTCACCAAAATTTTATGTAAAAATGTCAAATAAATTTTGTTGTCTTCAGTATTTCTTTGGCTTTTCATGTGCATAAACTCATTTTCGCCAAGTTTCCTATTAATTAAACATAATGATTTACATAAAAAAATGGCATTTTGGTTCACTGTGTACGTGGCTGGTACACAGTGAACCGCAGGCATGGTACACAGTGAGCCGACGAGGTACACAGTGAACTAGCATGTTAATTCTCCTGAAAATTGTACTAATAAGCCTCGCAACAGAACTCCAATATAACTAAATAATCAGGGCTTTATTTATAAACATAATTATACAATATGAATAACCCATAACAAAAAAGTAGCATGATAAGAAAATAAGAAGAGATCTATAATAATTTCAAACATGAAAACTCGCACAGTTAAAAAAAAGTAGCATAATGCATTTAGAAAAAAAGATTTAGCGAATGTTTATGGCAAAGGTAACAGCAAATTTATAAAATGACTGCTGCTGCCTCTCTTACTGCTTCCACGTACAATTGGTTTTGGGAGAATATATTTGATGTCATGTTCTTATAAGTCAGGAATATTGGGTAAAGAAAATTGTTCTGGAGCTTTTGTCTGTAGTCTGAGAAAACTGATGAAGTATTCCAGGGAATGATTCCTTGTTTCAAGAACTTTCCCAATATAATAAATTCTTTTTTTTTCGTGGCAAACATTACCACAACAAATTGTCCTTCGCCTGGTTCTCTCTAACGGTTCCATCATCATTTCTTCTGTCAACTCTATCTCATCATTCTCCATCCAATTCATGTCATCGCTTGAATCTTGCAGAGATTTCCGTTTCGTCATCTGAACTGGATTCTAAAATGGTACGAGTTATTTTCTTATTTTAGCATCCTTCCTCTTTTTGGCAGCTGATCGCTGTTGATTGATTTCGCTTTTTTCGGGCGTATCCTTAGCAATCAAACTACGACCTAGTTGTCCAGGCTTTCTCTTATTTTTCCGAGTGCCTATCTTTATTGGATCGCGGAATTGTTCCGGACCAATAAAAGATGCAGAATCTGCTCCTGAAAGCCTAAAAGGTCCAGCTATTGATGAATCTTCGTAATCTGTAGGTGATTTATAAACCGGCTCCGCTCTTGAAAGCCTAGAAGGTTCAGCTATTGAAAGATCTTCGAAGTCTGCTAGTGATGTGTCTTCTTCAATAACTTACTTTGATCTTTTTCTGTGTATAAAGATTATTTTAGAAGCCATGTACACAGTGAACCAGATACTGTGTACACAGTGAACCAGTTCACTGTGTCCCACATTACTTTGGTTCAGTGTGTACCATAAAGCCATATTGAATTAACTAGCCAATATTTCTAAAACCTATTAGATATTGAAAATTTCTAATAATAGGCAACAATTAAATATAAATTCTAAACATAAAAGCATTAAAAATTCTCGCGTTGACAGTAACATAATTTAGTAATAAAACAAAAACACTTCCGTGAAAATGATGTTGAGGATTGCAAAAATCAGATATTAGCTTATCAAACGACCTGTCGCCTTTGCACACTGTCAGACACTAAATCAAATCTTGTCTATTCCTGAGCCCGAGCTTCAAGCACAAGCTTGACACTAACACACTTACAGTTAGGGCTGTAGAGGTGGTGGTTCACTGTGTCCTGCTGGTTCACTGTTGACCCACTGACCCTACCTAAATAAATTAGGTTTAAAAAAAGTAATTTTGTTTTCTAACTTTTATTTTATGGTATTTGTTAATAATGTTCAAATAGGTAATACCTACTAAGTATTTCTTTTTTTAAATATTATTTACGAAGCGATTTACGATTACGACTTCCAAAAGCATGAATAATTTATTTGAAACCAGCTTTTACCCACGGCTTCGCTCGCATAATAATTAGTGGGAAATTACTGGCATAATTATTGGCATAATTGTTATTATTCTTGCTATTTTGTCTAAAGAAAATCATTATTGTTTAATAGAAAATTCCAAAATTTGAGAATGACATTTCGCAAATAAAAATTCTATTTTAGAAAATATTTAAATTATAGAAATAGAAATTTATTTTAAGTACCTACTCCCTTTATTAGTATTTTATTCATATTTGAATCCAGAGTAACCTAAAAAAATAAGAAAATGACAGTCCACTTCAAACGCTATGCTTTATAGCAAGGTTAGGTATGCTTTTTGTTCGGAGAATAAACATTTTTAGAGATATGTAGATATTAACTACGACGCCAAAAAAGTACTCTTTTTAATCACAACAAAGCACTCTTTTTAAGCCTAAAATTTAAAAAAAAAAACATTGTTTCCAAGGTAACAATTTGTTTGACGTTTGCAATTACTCGATTTTGTTAGGAACAGAAAACGTATGATACATAATTTCATAACGCCACAGCTCATTCATAACGCCAGAGCTTACCAATATATAAAGCCGTTGTTACTCGCAAATAATGTAGCTTTCGATTAGTGAAAGAATTTTTAAATTCCATTCGATATTTATTGCGTGAAAGAGTAAGGACCATCCAACCATCCAACCAACCATCCATACAAACTTTCGCATTTATAATATTATTAGTAAGATAAGGAGTAATAATTATGTTATGTTTTTTTTTAGTTCAAATATCAGAGACTGATTAATATATGATTTAAAAATAAAGCCTATCTAATTAAGATTGACAATTTTTTCCCACGAAAACATGTCCTTATATGGAAGTTTCGGTTTCAGTTTCGGTTTCGGCCGTAAAAACTAGTTTCGGTCGGACACTAGCATAAATAATCTTCTGAAGACCTTTCGGACGATGTTGATATTTAATGACAAAGAAGAAGTATCAGTACACTGTCTAAAAAGATTGCCCAAAGATTCTTTCAATGCAGCAATAATATTAAAAAAACATTGTTCAATGCATTATTTTACACCTATATACTTGTGAAACACGGTGTCACTACCGAATCAGCTCAATGGAACGACTCTCGATCCAATATAATAATGCCTGCGGGCAGTGGCGAATTAAGCTCGTCAGAGGCCCCGTGGCAGCAAAGCTGAATGAGCCCCCCCCCCCCCCCCCCTAGTTTAAGAAGCTGATGTAATTTTACAAGCTTTTTATTCAGTTCACACGGACCTCTGGTCCTGGGGGGCCTCCAAACGCCTTCATGTTCCCTCTTATGATTAAATCCTGAACATGACTTTAAGGCACCACGACACTGTAAATTTTTTTTGTCATTTTAATTTTATTTCATTTTCTGAAAGATGATTTCTTAAAAATGCTCTCACCAAATGCTTTAAGGAAATTCGTAAAATTGACGGAGATACAGCATTTTATATGAAACCTTTTTGAACAGTTTGTATGTTGAATTATCCTTCAGCAAAACTTTGAATGTGTTTTTCTCGAAATTATGCTTTTCAACAAAGTTATTGTTTTATTTTAAATAATTCAACATACAAACTGTTTCAAACGGTTTCACATAAAATGCTGTATCTCTACTAATAAAATAAAATTGACAAAAAAAATTTTTACAGTGTCGTGGTGCCTTAAAGCCTTGTTTAGGATTTGATGAAGGGAACATGGAGGCGTTTGGAGGCCCCCCAGGACTAGAGGCCCAGGGTGGGCCGCCCCTTCCGCCCCCATCCTTAGTCCACCACTGCCTGCGAGATTATGTTTGGATACAGAAGGTACAGCAGAGCATCGACAATGCTTACGGAACTAGGACTGCATGGATTCGCCGGCCTGATGAGACACCTGGTTACTGGAGCCAGGATACGGCTAATGGCCTCCGACAACACGGTGGTGACCGCAACTTTCCAATTTATTAATTGTATTTGTGTTTAATTCGTGGAACTCCATTTAATTTTTTTTAAATTAAATTAAATTTGATAATGTTATCATCAAGCTCTGCAAGTATTTTAGTAAGTATTTATGTTACAGCGGTTTCGGTTTACAAGTCCATTTTCAAACTGTGTACAGACATTTTCAAACTGTGTGTAGGTACAGTTTGAAAATGTCTTTAGAGTATACTTTGATAATAACATTATCAATTTTTTTGATTTAATAAAAATAAAAAAAGCAACTTTCCAACATCATGTGCCACTCCTGAGTGAGCCTGGGCCCGAGCTCACTCAAGACCAAGCCCTACTGTACCGGACGTAAATTTAAGATTATGTTAAGATTGTAATTTCATCTAAAGTTTATAATATTATCATGTTTTTTAAATAATAAAATTAATCAGGGGTCATAGCAGTCGACCTGAGACAAAAGAACAACGCTTGACCCCACCCTCTCTGTGTACAAACCTACACACCTTTTAATATTAATTTTACCTTTTCCTTTGCGCAAATTCGATCTGTGCGAATCCGTTCCTATACAAACCTTCGCACGGGTCCAATTTGTGCAGATCTCTATTACTTACACTTGCATAAATTCAAATTTGTGCAACCTATGTATTTTTACCTTTATAAACACTTGCACAAATTCGAATTTATGCAACCTATGTATTCGTATAACAGTTTTGCATAAATATAAAATAATTCCAATTTGTGCAGACTGTTCATACCCTATGTAAAATATAAAATGTAAAATGTGCAAACTCACATAATAAACGAATGATCGGAGAGGCATCGAGAGTAGGTCGAGATAAAACTCTCTGGCGTTCTCAGCTTCGTTGCGCAATAGCGAAACGAACGCGGTGGCGTTTTACAACTCTAACAGTCAAAATTCTAAGAATTTCATCTCAGTTCGTAGAATTGAGATGAACAAAGGACTGAGACGGGCAGACTCCCGTCTCTGGACCCTTTAAATACGGCTGTTAGACCGCCAGATCGGCAGAGTTCCAGATCTCACCGCTTCAGCAACATCTCGCCTTCTCTTCTGCCTTCTCCGATCTAGCCCTGGAAAACTTGGACTTCTTCTTCTCCGCCCTGGTTGGACCGCCCTCCAAGAAGAAAGCATTACAATAAATTGGTCGATCGCGCAAATTTCCCCTCTACCTCCCTTCTTCCCCTCTACTTCCCCTCTAACTCTACCCCCCTTCCGCCCCCCTTGCCTTCTACCTTTCTCCCTACATTTACCCAATTTTCCTGAAATCTCCCCACTTTTCCCTCTCCCTACATTTTTTCCTCACTTTCTCCCTAGGTGTCGAAGCGGCCAGCCGGCAACTTCCCACTTCATCGTCTGTGCGGCTGGCGACTACAGTGCCTGTCCCGTACACCTACATAATTGATTATTTATTATTATGTATAATTTTTTGTTGCTATTCTACTTGTTTCTTTACTTAAAATTTACTGTATAAATACTCGTATATATAAACTACATGGGACATGTAGTATTGCACTAACCTTCCCACATCCTGGAATAAAATATTTTTATTATTAAAGTATCCTATCTTGAGAGCTTGAGACACTAGCTTACTAGCTTGCTCTCTAGCTTAAAATATTAAAAACAAAGATAATTCTGTCTACAAATAGTAGTTTACTAGGTTACTAGCAATAGCTTGCTATTCTGGCTTGAAACCCTTGCAACCCTTGCACCATGCACCAGGCAGTACTGATGCTTTGTTATTAGAAATAAGCAAACAGATCATTGCAAAAGTGTCGTGACCAAAGAAAGGAAGTCTTTGCCTGTTTTATTGACTACGAAAAGGCATTTGACAGGGTAAAACATGCTGACCTAATGAAAATGCTTGCGGATTGTAACGTTGACACCAAAGACCAGAATTTCATTAAAAACCTGTATTGGTTCCAAACAGCAGAAATAAGACATGGGAATGAGAGATCTAATGCAATCGCCATTCAGCGTGGAGTACGACAAGGATGTATCCTGTCGCCACTATTATTTAATCTTTATTCCAACTATGTCTTCAAAAGAGCCCTAAGTAATACCCAGAAGGGTCTCAAGATCAACGGAGTTGTCATTAATAACATAAGATATGCAGATGATACTGTATTACTAGCTGACAGTATCAGTGACCTCCAAGACCTATTAGATCTTGTTAATAATGCTGGTGAGCAACTGGGCCTAACAATCAACGTCAATAAAACTAAATGGATGACTTTTGGACGACTAGATCACTCTGGATCAATGATTCAGTTAAATGGTTGTAATGTCGAAAAGGTGGAGAGATTTAGATACCTCGGCAGTATCCTCACGGAGAATCTTGACCCAGATATAGAGATTAGGTGCAGAATTGAAGCAGCAAGAACTGCATTCATAAAAATGAAATCCCTCTTCTGCAATGACAATATAAGCTTAAAATTAAGGCAGAGAATGCTAAAATGTTATGTGTGGTCGGTCTTGCTGTATGGTTGTGAAACATGGACCTTGAAAATAAATACCATGAACAGGTTAGAGGCTTTCGAAATGTGGCTTCACCGGAGAATGCTCAAGGTCCCATGGACCGACATGATCACCAACATAGAAATTCTCAGGCGGGCTAGAGCAGATAGGGAACTGCTTACATTAATTAAAATCAAGAAAATTTCATATCTGGGTCATATACTTCGAGGGGAGAAGTATCACTTGCTCCATTTAATATTGAAAGGCAAGATAGAGGGTCGCCGAGGGCCTGGTAGGAGACAAATGTCTTGGCTGCGAAACATACGAGAGTGGACCGGCATTAGAAGTGTGGAGGAGCTATTCCGGGCAGCGCAAGACAGAGAGACCTTTTCAAGAGTGATCGCCAACGTCGGGGGGACCTGATAAGGCACATAAAGAAGAAGAAGAAACAGATCAATTTTATTAAATACTGATACTAAATCATTTTATATAGTCAGTCGTTTTGCCGTTTGTCATTACAATATATTATTTCCGACTGTCATTGAAATAAGGCTGAGGGATTTTTTTTTAAATTTCTAGATATGGCGAAGTGGTCAACATAAATTTAGTCAGAGACAAGGAGTCGGGAAAACAAAAGGGGTTTTGTTTCTTGTGCTATGAAGATCAGCGCTCCACCATTCTGGCTGTGGATAATCTCAACAGCTCCAAGGTATCGTATAATACTAATATATCATATTTTTGGTAAATACTCGCCTTCCGCCGCACTTTTAAGATTCACAGATTATGGAAATATGCATTTCATATTGTAGTGTATAAGTTAATCATATAGTGTAGTTAGTTATTTTAAGTTTTGCTGTATCCCAACAGTTGTCAGTTGGGTAGTATATCAGAAGACAACATCAGACCGGACAACTCAGAACCTCCATTGAAAAGTCACACTTTATTGATATACAGGACTGTTATAAAATAATGATGATGGTACGGAAGTACCGAAACCGGTAGACTATAAAATGTCAATAAAGTGACATAAAACCAAATATTTTCTTTTTATTTATGTAAAATATCAAGTCACAGTGTGTTTGCTTCTTTTGAAAAAAATATATATACTCGTATTCATACTAATATTATAAATGACAAAGTGCGTGTCTTTGTTTGTTACGCTTTCACGCCTTAACCACTATACCGATTTAAAAAATTAAAATTTTAAATATGATTTTAAAATTCTTTCACCAATAGAAAGCTACATTATCAGCGAGTAACATAGGCTGTATATAATGGCAAGCTCTGGCAGGGGGAAGGTGGGGTTCGCGGAGAGGGAAGAGATGAAGGAGGGGGAAGGCGTGGAAGGTAGAAAGGTACGGGGATGCACGGAAAAGGACATGCAGGGAGAATCAATTTATTTCTTTGAATGGCATTGCAACGCATGCCAGGTACCAGCTAGTATATATGTATAAAAAATAGGTTACGTTACGTTAGGGTTATGGGTTATTTTATAATTATTTTTTTCATATATCTTTTAATGACTTTTCAAAGAGGTGTTGAATTGACTTGATTATGAGTTGGCATGGAACCCAGAAGACCATTATTACTCCAGTCAAGATGTACATCCGCGCTTGCAAAAGATCCCGTCATTCTGAATTTTTTATATGTTGTTAGGACCTAAACCAGTATTAAAAAAAAAAAATTGCAACTTCGAAAGTGCTGTGCGAGCGGCGGTGGACCCAAAAAACCTGGAAATTTTCGGATTTTTTTCAGTTTTTGCTCAATATCTCAGTGAAGGAAGGGTCTGACCGGTGTAGTCAGTTGACTTACTTTTCAAGTAGACTAAATTTCCTATAATTTGAGACCAAAGTGAGCTATATATAGCCATTGGTTTCCAAGATACAGTTCTTCGAAAATAGGCAATTTTTTCCAAAAAGTGAAATTTTATCGAAATGGTCACTTATTTTGTATAATAATTTCTAAAATACGCATCCCACATCAAATATTATAAAAAATAAAGTTGTTAAGTAAAATTTTATAAGCTTTCATGTAAAACTAAATTGATATCTGTAGACTTAACGGTTCTCTCAAAAATGGCAGATAACCAAAAACAGTCATATGTGGGTTTTGTGGGAAATGCAAATAAACTGTTTTCACGTCTCTCGGCAAACCTCACACTGGCCAGCATTGTTTTTTATGAGGTTGAAATAACTCCTGAGGAGCGAGACGAGACTGAAAAATTGCTGAGAGACACTGAAAGGTCTCTCACTATATCAGCAGAAGAAATTGATACCTACCAAATACTAAAGGCAAAATTTAAAAGTGCCTTGGAGAAAATTGAAGCAAACGGTCCAACATCACAGTTGTGGGTCCAATACTTTCGTATGACCACTTTGATAAAAGTATTCATCCAGGCAGAGCGTGTTGGTGATTGGAACCTTCATTTGTACACTGTCCACAAGATGCTCCATTTTTTCCACGCAGCTGTACTTTTTTTGTATGCTAAGAGAGCGCACCTCTACCTTCAGGATATGATGGCTCTATAGGATCGGATGGATAAAAGTGAATACGACATGTTCACAAAAGGATCCTTTACCATTTGCCAGTCTGACAAGTTTTGGTCTGGGTTGTGGTCAGACCTAACAATTGAGCAGAAAATGAAATGAAATCCTACGGTGGCTTGACCCAAGGAAGGGGAATCTCCAACAGTGTTCTGGCAAGCTGGACAACAGGAATGGTGTTTGTGTTGAACATTTGTGAAGAACTGGAAAGTTTTTGCAGCATCTCATGTCCCACTGGAGAGCAGGATGTAGACATGAGACCTTCTCGAATCATCCAAGATAATAGTGATGTGGAAAAACTAAAAAACTGGTTTGCTCTCCACCCTCCATTTCCCAAAACTGACAGTTTGATTTCTATCAGTAGTGGTTTACTGGCAGGTCCTGAAATTAATTGCCGTACAGCCCAGAGAGTTGGAACGGAGGGAGTGATGAAAATTGTGGGGCAAATGTACGACAAGGTAGTAATAAAACGGAAAAATAAAGTTACCACGCTGGCATCGATCACCTCAACCGTTAAACTGCCGGACAAAAACAGAAGAGTGGCTGTGGATCGGCTCACAATTTTCCAGCAAGTGTGTATTGCAAAGCAATCTGAACAGGATTTACAGGATGACTTCAAGTATGAGTTGGCCCCGTTCCCGATGTCTCTGTTCAATGAACAAGGGATGTGCAAGGGCACAAAATATATTCTGTACTCTGCCTTCACTCCTCTTTCCAGCCACACGCCGATAGATGCCAGTACGCACGTCATTTTGGATGGTGGCTACCTC
The DNA here is from genome assembly GCA_917563855.2 of Limnephilus lunatus. Classification (NCBI taxonomy): domain Eukaryota; kingdom Metazoa; phylum Arthropoda; class Insecta; order Trichoptera; family Limnephilidae; genus Limnephilus; species Limnephilus lunatus. The sequence goes on from OU830592.1 coordinate 80,402,342, forward strand.
TTGCACAAGGTCGTGTGGCAGCGGAAGAGCACGGTTCGAGCACTTTTGGCGCATTATACCACCTACGTCCGAAACAACTTTGGGAAGAACTTCTCCATCGTTTTTGACGGCTACCCCGAAGATGCTACCAAAAAAACACCAAAACACGTGCACGTACGCAGCTCATTCCATCTACGGATTGACGTTCGATGAATCCACAGTAATTCACATTGCTCAAGAGCATGTATCGGGCAATGAGAACAATAAGAGACGCCTTATAACTCTTCTCTGTGACGCCTTTCAGAAGAAGGGAGTAGAAGTGGCCGTAGAAGATGCGGATCGAGAGATCATCATGATGGAGCTTTCAAAAAGAGCAGTAGCCGATCGGGTCGTCATAGTGGGAGAAGACGTCGACCTGCTCGTTCTACTCAATGGTTTAGGCGCTGAAGAGACAAACGTCTATTTTCAGAAGACCACGAAGGGTGAAGCTGGTTGCTGTCACTACTCTATGACCTCCTACAACCACCAGGGCTTCCGGCGATTACTAGGAACGGTACTATTCACCCACGCGTTTACCGGGTGCGATACCACCTCAGCACCGTTTGGCCAAGGAAAGACCAAAATCACCACACTTCTGAGCAAGAGTGAACCACTTGCTGAGCAAGTGGAGGTCTTCCTTCGGTTAGACTCCACCCCACTAGCCGTGAGATCTATACGGGGGTGACATCGCGAGGGATACTTTGGATTTCCTGAGGTAAAAGACGTTTGTCACTTCAAAAAGCATAAACCTCGCCCTTTTGCCACCGACGGAAGATGCCGCAAGCCACCATGCAGCAAGGTGCTACCTCCAAGTGCAGAAGTGGCAGGGAGTCAACTTGAATCCCACTGAATGGGGGTGGAAGCTGTTTTCTCAGGGACTCACCCCCATCCCCACCACGATGGATCCCTCACCTCCTGCCCTTCTGCGAAAAATTTCATGTAAATGCAAGAAAGGATGCTCCGGGAGCTGCTCGTGCAGAAAGGCTGGGCTCCACTGCTCAGTCCTTTGTCAGTCATGCGGTGGCAAATTGTGCATTAACGTCCCGGATGTGGAGCTGAAATGCTCGGACGATGAAGATGACCTGACTACAGACTGGGCGCCTCTCCCAGCGTCCATCACAGATATCGAGACACCTTCTACGTGCGAGCCTAAGGCCGGGCCATCTAAGATAAAAAGAAAGACATGATTTGACAACCAATACACAATACCTACATGATTTATATTATTTTTATTTTTTATGTAGATGTAATTTGTCCTTATAATAATTATTATTATTATTATTGGATGATTTTTATAGCGCCATTTTCGTGAGAAAATCACCTCAAGGGCACTTATAGTAGGTACCATGATGTTTGTACAAGCATTTTAGTATGTAGGTATATAAAACAATGTTTGAAGATGACGTAATTCCCGATAGATGAATTATCTTATCTTTTTTTTAATAAAAAATGTGTTAACAATAACAAACAAAAATTGTAACTATTTGATAAATAAAACCATAAAAAGACGCGAGAACAGTTTATTTGCATTTCCCCCCAAAACCCATTTATGACTGTTTTTGGTTATCTGGCGTTCTTGAATGTCTAGTCTTAAACGAAAGCTAATTAAATTTACTACAACTTTATTTCACATTATATTTGACGTGGGATGCGTTTTTTAGAAAATATTTTACAAAATAAGTGACCATTTCAAAAAAATTTCACTTTTTGAAAAAAATGGCCTATTTTCGAAGAACTGTATCTTGGAAACCAATTATTATTGGATGATTTTTATAGCGCCATTTTCGTGAGAAAATCACCTCAAGGGCACTTATAGTAGGTACCATGATGTTTGTACAAGCATTTTAGTATGTAGGTATATAAAACAATGTTTGAAGATGACGTAATTCCCGATAGATGAATTATCTTATCTTTTTTTTAATAAAAAATGTGTTAACAATAACAAACAAAAATTGTAACTATTTGATAAATAAAACCATAAAAAGACGTGAGAACAGTTTATTTGCATTTCCCCCCAAAACCCATTTATGACTGTTTTTGGTTATCTGGCGTTCTTGAATGTCTAGTCTTAAACGAAAGCTAATTAAATTTACTACAACTTTATTTCACATTATATTTGACGTGGGATGCGTTTTTTAGAAAATATTTTACAAAATAAGAGACCATTTCAAAAAAATTTCACTTTTTGAAAAAAATGGCCTATTTTCGAAGAACTGTATCTTGGAAACCAATGGTTCTATATAGCTCACTTTGGTTTCAAATTATAGCAAATTTAGTTTACTTTAAAAGTATGAATACTAACTATACCAGTCAGACCCTTCCTTCACTGAGATATTGAGCAAAAACTGAAAAAAATCCGAAAATTTCCTGGTTTTTTGGGTCCACCGCCGCTCGCACAGAACTTTCGAAGTTGCAAAATTTTCTTTTTAATACTGGTTTAGGTCCTAACAACATATAAAAAATTCAGAATGACGGGACCTTTTGCAAGAACAGCCCCCTTTTCATGTTTAACTTGACTGGACTATATTCCGATTGAAACTTTGCTTGAAATGGCTGTAAATATTTACCTAATTGCCGCACTTTTGAGAGGCTCAGATAATGGAAATTACCCTTTGTTAACATATTTACCTTTTTTTCTCATTGACAGTAGAATTTTTTCCTCATTTTCTCTCATTCATTTTCTTCTCGTATAGTGGATGGGTGACACACAAAGATATTCAAATACAAAAGAGATATGCTATGATGTCCGCGCGACTGTCGCCGAACTACGTCCTAATGAGCGTAGTTTACATACAAAAAGAATTTGTTCATTTTCTTGATTTTTTGAAGGTGTGCATTATTATTGGTTAACAATATAGTTTGAATACGGAAAGAATTCGTTAATTTAGTTTACTCGTTAATTATTCGTTCATTTAGTTTATTCGTTGATTGGTAAACAACACCGGTGACACCCAGAAGCACAGTCTCTCCTAGTAAAAACGGCGGATAGCACATCTCCTTATATTTCAATATCTTTGGTGACACACAACTTATCATGGTAGACTCATAAATTCTCCGGCTCATCATGCGGTGGCATCATTCAACATGTTCAATTAACTTGTCACTTATCACAATTGTACACTTTGAGCAGTTTTTTCTTGCACCTCAAGTGCATGTTATGCAGTTGTTACCATCGCTGCCCAAGGTAAACTTCTCTATTGGCCGTGTCCCTTTCAACAGACGCAATTTCAAGTAGATTTATCTGTTACAGATTCTAGGCAGAACATTGCGAGTAGACCACGTCGAAAATTATAAAGCCCCAAAGGAAGGGAAAAAGAACCCAATAGATGATGAAACCAGGCAGCTGCGAGAGGAGGGCTGTGCCCCCCTGTCAAACATCGCGCAGGCCTCCGCCACCTCCTCCCGGGTGCCCCCGCAGCCCCTCGCCAGGGCCGAGGAGCTCATTGTGGGAGGGGTCAGACTGCCCCCGAGACTTCCAATTGGTCCTGTTACAACTATCAAAATTGAGAGTTCCCCGGAACCCGAAGTTAAAATTGAAGTTAAAAAGACAAAGAAAACTAGTAAAAAGGTAAGGTTTTATTACAGCAGAGTATATGTGAAAGGTTCTTCTTTCAATTTGGGAGATGGGTATGGGTTTCCTCCGCCCCGGGAACCATTCAATGGATAACCAACAACTCTGCCATAGGTCACCCAACGTGATTCGCCATGTTTGGTGACTTAACAGTGGTTTCCAAGTTCATGGAGTGAGGATTATCCAGGTCTTGGCGACAAATGTTTTTTCCGGCGGCTTTCAAAGTCCGGACTATCTCGACTATCGCCTTGCACCGCAATTGAAACATGAATTTTTAATTAATTATTTATACATGAAATGACAAAAAAGTGAGTTGTAACATTTATGATAGCCTAATAAAATATGTGTGTTTTTATTTTTTTTCGTTATCAGTAATTTTAGTTAGAAAAAACGTAAGGTGAGCCATTTTTAAAACTTTCTTATGTTTCTATTAAAAATTTAATATTTAATTAATTATATGTTTATTTCGAATTGTAACGCCCTTGAGATGATTTTACGCAAAAACAGAGTTATACAAATTATCCAACTATTATTATTATAAAATTTGAAAGCGTATTTCATCACCCTTCAAAAACAGTTTTTAGTTTTCGGAAGCATTCAGAAATATTCCATTTATTTTAATTTTATTGCAAAGCGGAAATATTTTGACCTTCTGACAAAATAGGCCCGAGGCCTGAGGGGTTAAATGATATATCTCACTCTAATACATAATCAAATAGCATGAATTTTATAAGTCCATATCATTCTGGGAGAAATACCTCCCAAAAAGACTCTACGGGTGTGTGATGTCAGAGAAGAATATCTCCCAAAATTGCTGTAGGGGTTAAATACATTTTATTAATAATGGTTTGTGTTATGTTTCAGGATAAATCAAAGAAGAAGGAGAAAAAAGTAAAGAAATCAAATAAAAGAAAAAGAAAGCAATCTACAAGCAGCGACAGCAGTGACTCCTCATCCAGCAGCAGCAGTGATACTGAATCTAGTGAGAGGGACTCCAGAAGAAAGAGCAGAAAGAAACGTCGTTAAAAACATACTGTATTATATTATTATTTTTAAACCTAAGACAATCAAACATGGGATTCACAAATTAAATTAGAGGTTATCTTGTGTTTAAATAATATTTAATTAGGTAAGGTTTCCATATCCCAGTGATCGCTTGTTTGACGATCCACACTTTTGATGTTGGCGAGGACGTACAGATCGTGATTCTTGCGAGGCAGACTCCAGTAGCTCTGGTGTTCACCAAACTTCTTGGCCTCGTGTAAAGTTTCCGGCAGTTTTTCATGCAATGTTTCTGGCAACAGTATCTGGGCTAGTACTCCCAGAACGCAAAGACATGTTAATATTACATAAGGTATTCTCGCATCATGCGTAACTCCCTGAAAATTAAAAATATAATATTTTATTTCGTTTTTCTTATTTGAATGTGTTATTCGATAGATTGTGTAGAGTCTTTGACTTACCGAGTAGACGATGTAAGGTGCAAAAATGCTGAAGATGTTTCCGGAAACTAATCCGAAAGTAAACCCGCCTTGCCGGACGCAGGTGGGGTAGACCTCCAGGGCCTGGAGAGAACTCACAAAGAAGCACATTGACACTGAGAACTTTGCTATAATGTTCAACGAAATTTGAAGCCATGCCAGTGATGGATCTGAAACAAAATTATTGCTGATTAACTCCTGAGATACATTGACCTAAATTAAGTTTACATGCTATTATTTACAAGAACAAACTTTGAAGTTTTTTTCATACCAACCATAGTATTATGCCGAATAATGTCTAAATCTCTGGTAAAGTTGCCGAATCCCACCACATGCATGCAGTTTTTTTTTAAGAACACTCATTTTAACTTCTGCTGGAATCAACTATTTAAGTCGGGGGAGATGGAAAAACATGCACCAAATTAACTATTTCGTTCTTAGTTTGGGTTCTTATTTATATTATTTGTGTGTTAACCTAATCTAACCTCAAAATTGACTTGACTGAGAAAAAATGGGGTGGGTCTCCAGAGAACATGTGAGCATTCAAATGTTATGCTTGTTAGAATTATTTGCGATGCGATTTTGACCTTTGTGCTTTGAAAAAGTGTGAAGAAAAAAATCTGAATCGTTTGCTCTAATAAGACTTCAGATTCCACTTTTGATTTTATGAATCTTATTTTACACTACAATTTCATTTCCTATTTAAAAACAGAGTAAAATCAGTTGAATCAAATATGTAATATATTATTACAGGAAAAAATCTGAATTACCGCTTACCGTTTAAAGTAATAATGATGACTGTAAAAGCGCACACACCGAGGGTGAAACCAAAGCCCCCGGCAAACCTTCGGCCCAGTCTGTCGCTTACAATCCTCCCCACGATGTAAGAAGGCAGCTCGGCCAGTGCTTGCAAGAAGAAGTTCAGCAATGGGTTCCCATTCAAACTGCTGATATTCATCACCAAAGTGTTGTAGCTGACAATCGAACAGATCCTGAACAAAACAATAATTTGGGATATTGAGTAGGTGAGCATGAGGGTAAAAAAAACCGTTATTCCAGGTTATGCTGTAAATTATGAAGGTAAATTGTTTGTTTACCCCTGTCAATATGCAATATGATTAATAAAATGATTCAGAATTTAAATAAATAGTTTTGTTTGTATAAAATCTCAATTCTTCCAGGTAAGGCCTGCAAATACAATATTGGAATTTAATTGAATCACCAAATAATTTTTTTTGAAAGACAGATAGGATTAGGTAGAAAAGGTTTAGGTCGCTGACTGATTTAGTATGGAGAGATCGATTCCAAACACTTGATCTCCCGACATACTTATTTACAATTTGCAGAGGGTTTAGGGAAAAATACCGTATTTCAATTCACACAAAATATAAATAAATGTCCCAAAGGGGTGTGCAGTAGCCATGTGAAGGTTCAGCTGGAATGGGCTCTTGAACTCGGGTTCTTCATAGGAAGCAGATCCTACTCCTACTCCTTTTTCAAATCGACTACTCCCAGAGAACCCAGTTCAGGACTCGGAACAAAATCCCAAATACGGAACTTCGAGCCAGAACCCGAATGCCTACATTTTCGTTTCCGTGTTCACGGTCCGAGCCACTCTTGGGTTCTTACCAACTTAATATTATGTTTTTTTATGCCCATTTTTTATAATAGTGCCCAAAAATTATAATTTTGTAATAATTATAATTTCAGGGGGCCAACGGAGGTCAAGGTCATCGGAGAGATTATATAATTTAATATACTATCTACAACAGTGTCTTACATCATAATATAAATTGATTAACAGTGAATGTGATGATATTTACACGTACACTAGCTGGTTCTCGGCACGCGTTGCATGCCATATTAAAAGACATGAATTATTTCTCCCTGCATGTCCTTTCCCGTGCCTCCCCGTTCCCCTTCCGCGTCCCACTCCCCTCTCGCGTTTCCCTTACACCTTCTCTTCCCTCTCCCCTCTCGCGCTCCCCTGTCCCGCCAACCCCCTCCGCTATATTTCGTTCCATATATTCAGTCCCAGAATAATAACATTCAGTTTTCAAACAGCTCGCATGGCACCTATTACAATTTTTTATTCAAATTTTCGTATTTCATATACTTACTCATATAAATACATATCCCAAGCAAGCATATTTTGATTTTTATAAACATATACAGATAAAATAATGAACTACTGGTTTATATACAACAAGGACACTTCACTAGAACATGCAATGAAATCGGACTACCAAAAAGAACAAAGCTAATATGCAAAACTTACAAAGGAATGAGATATTATAATGCACTGACAAAAATATAAAGTCTGCAGCAATTGGTGATTCAAAATGGATTGCGGGAACCACATTAAGCAAGAAAAAATGAAGTAGTGTGCAAGATATAATAAATTAGTCATTTGTTGCACTTACAAATAACTACAATAAATGTAAAAGATACTCACAGGCATGTTATCAGCAGCACCGTATTTTTAGCCAGTCTCCAGTTAGAGAAGAGACTGCCGATGCCGTAGACCTTCTCGGGTTTGGGGGCCGTGTTCTGCAGCAGGAGCGCCGCATCGGTGGGAAGACGGGTCCCGTTCACCCGCGCCATCTTTATCAGCTGCTGCAGACACTCCGGTACCCGCCCCCGGCTCAGCAGCCAGCGAGGGGACTCTACTAGCAGTCTATAATGTAAAAAATGAATAAAACCTCAAATTATAATATATATTTTCATTGAAGATAATATTAACAATCCTCAAAAGAAAAATTTGAAACAAATTCTGAATGTCAAGTGTGCAAAATTTCATCAAGAAATATCAAAATCTCCATATTCGCTACATTTGGTGACTTAGTAGGGGTTCATGGGGTGAGGTTTGTCTGGGTCTTGGCGGCGGTCAGGTCAGCCCACCAACTGTGGATCGGGAGAGATTGGTTGAGGAAGATCTTTTGTCCTCTCCAGCAGAACTCTCTCGGAACATCGTCTTGCACCGCAGAGGGATGGATGGATTTGTACATCCGTCACTCCTATACACATTGGCCCCCAGATTCCTACCCACCCCCCATACCGTTTTCCTTCGCATAATTTTCTCACCTTCCATTCTTAAAAAGACCCCCCATCCCTAAATGTGACCTGAGGGGAATTATTTTCCTGAGGGTGTAAAAAATCTGCTTTAAGGGAAAGGGAAAGGGGGATGAATCTCATACTGACAGTGACCTTCCTTTTGTTTTGAAGGTTAAGTGTGCAAAATTTCATCAATCTCGGAATAAAACTGTAGATTTGTATAAAAATCAAATCCACGCCGCCAATAGAAGATAGATAGATTAGGACTCGTCTAAAATTTTAAAGTTATCACTCCCCCCACCATCACAATTTTCGAATAGGCAAGGATTTTTTATAGGCTTGGAATTATTTATGACATTATATAGATCGTTTTGTAGGTCTACGTAAAAAAACTAAAAGTGCTCCCTACACCGCCGGTTCTCGGCCTTCCGGCGTGCGGCGGCGCGGCGGCTTGGTCATATTTAATACTAGCCATAAATAGATAGGTATGGGTCATACACTTACACAGAGTTTTCTAAATCAAATACAGACAGAGACCTTCCTCTTATTTTGAAGGTCACATGTGCAAAATTTCATCAACCTCGGCATAAAACTGTACATTTGCATACAAATCAAATCCACATCGCCCGCTTGTCCACCACATACAGACATTCTCCTTTATATTTCAACCAATTTACCTACACAAAACCATGACAAATTATATTAAACCTTCCTCATGAATCACTCTATCTACCGTGAAATGCGGTGAAAACCGCATGAAAATCCGCTCAGTAGGTTTTAAGTTTACCCCGAACAGACAGACAGACAGACGCGGCGGAGGACTTTGTTTTATAATATGTAGAGATGTTTTCACTCCTTTTCTACTTGTATTTTACGTATATATTGTTTTTTTGATATTTTTTTTATTACTTTGAAATAATATGGAATGTATTTCATTGCACAACCCCTCATGCCCTGAATCTGAATACACTAATATTATTATTTAATTTGTTGACCGTTTTGTCTGACAGCTTAATCAACGGCTCAAAAAAATAACCCAACTTGATTGGAAAAACGTCGACGGGCCGACAATCGGCCGGCCGTTAGCGGGGACCGTTGGAAGGTAAAAAAATTCAAAATTGCCCTAATTATTTGTGACAAAGTTAATAATGTGCCTTCCTGTCTTCGATATAGATGGGTGAGACACCGCCCAATTTAAAAAGACGAAATCACTGCGTTCTTTCTTTGTATAGCTCTGCCCCATTATACCTAATACGTTTGTATGTCAGTTTGGGTTGCGTGTTGCCCCTACGCATCGATAGCGGTGTACGATCCTGCCAGCCGCGGCGTCTCAGAGATGTCAGATCAGCAGGAACAATAGTTGTGTGGGAAAGGATTTGAATAAAATTGACGATAATATAATGATAGGCACTTACATGCAAAGTGGGAAGTAAAGTAACAGCGGTGCCGTTGAAAGAAGCAAATAAATAATCCAATCTTGGGACAGCCAGTAGATGAAAGGCAGCATACACAGCCCCGCGGTCCATCCCACGTTTTGCATCTGAGCAATGAAAGCCCTGTCTTCAGAGGGCGAGAGCTCCATCACCAGCACCAGGCAGGACTGCGCCGCGGAGGTGGAGGGGATTGTGGCGATGACCGAGGCCGCCATGAACAGCCAGTAAATGTCCACCACGAAAGGTGAAATGAAACGGCCGATGCAGGTTATGCCTATAGCCAATAGGAAAACTGGACGTCTTCCAATTCTGAAAAAAAAAATCATTATTTATATGGGCTAATAATGCTATCATACATAAGTATTAAATAATTTGCATTGATTTAATAGATTGAAAATAACAAAGGTCCACAAAATGTTCATTGCAGAATTTGAACTCTGTTGAAATTAATTCGAGAACGAGGCGTTTTTCAGACTCGATCTTGTTCACTTGCTCGGTTGTAGATTGCTTTTTCGGCTCCTGTGTTATCTCCATCCAAAACATGGATCTCTTCAATATCCACCTCCCTTTCCCAGAGACCAAAATCTTCCACGCTGTAGGTACCTGGTACGCTTTTAATCGCATTATTTCTCATTCATCATTAAACGACTAAATTGGAAACCACACATAAAAAACACACTGACCAAAGCAAAAAAAGTAGCGGGTTCTTTACACCAGTTACCACCATTAAAAAAATAAATAAACAAAAATACAAAAAATATAGTATTAAAGCCCTATATGTTGCGATAGGCCGCCCACACTTCGGGTAGAAAAAAACCATCCCCCAGGTACATAGGTATACACCCTCAGTTCACGAGAAATAGAGATTGAGTTCTCTGCACCTCGTATTTTCACAATATGATATCGTGATATCGTTCATCATTTTACTTGCTTCTAGCGTTCTAGCTCGAAGGATAGATTCATATACATTATATAAGTACCTACCTACAAAAAAGAAGATTAAGTAGTTTCTAAAATTACGCATAAATATGTGAAGATAATTGGATTTTAAAAATTTATTTGTTTCAACAAGAAAAAACGCGCTAGCAAGGAAGCTAGAAGCTAGGACCAGTAGGCATATCAGTTTTTGTAATGGTTACCGGCTCCTACCAGATAACAACTCGATGGACGTAAATATTTCACAAGCCCAGCTTCAAAAACAGATTCAAAATAGTAGGTACCTATAGGTGTATAGATATTGCATGCACTTACTTCATCATTGCTTATAATGGTTATCTGGAAAAGCCAGATGAGAGTTACACAAACTTATCTGCGCAGTCAAAGGTGACGCTAGTGTAGGTAAAAGCCGGCTGCTCTTGCTTGGTTTGTAAGCAAGTCTACTCCCCCTTCTTCCATTAAAAAGTATGGTAGTTATTTAGATTTGTCAAATGCGTATTTACGTACGTATCTCCCAGATAGCCGAAGACGAACCCCGCCAGGACCTCACCCAGTTTGCTGGCGGCAAGCACGTTGCTAATGTACAGCTCCTTTCCGCACACCCAGTCCTGTGTCATGGGCACCGTGCTCTCCAACCACGTCCTGTCGTAAGAGTAGCCGTGCTGGCAACCTGAATCAACAGGAAACTCGCTTTAAAGAGAGGTCAAAAAATAATTTTATAATGATATAATACTCGTATATGTAGGTTTCAGCATAAATTAAATTAACAATTAAATCGCGAATCTGGATTTAAACGGCTATGATGAACGTTTCTATGGACCCAGTATCTTTGGGCTTTTTCGGGGTAAGAGGGGACCGCGAGCAGGTGTCCCAAGCTAGTTCGCAAAACCTTCTTGAAACATTCGGTACTACCGGATAAACATATAGGTATGTACAAATACATTCAAAGATGTCCTCTATAAAAAGATCTGACTGTAATTAAGCCCGCAAAATATATATTTTTAAATGATGACTTTCAATATTTCTCTTCAATTTGGGAGGCGGGTATGGGTACCGCCCGCGCCGCCCGGGAACTATTTATTGGATAACCAACACCCCTATCATAGTGGTCACATCAAGTGGTTCGCTACATTTGGTGACTTATCAAGGGTGCCCGGGATTTTTGGAGTGAGATTTGTCTAGGTCTTGAATGCGTTTGCTCACCTTCTGGGTGGCGGGCCGCATCCGGAGAGACTGGTTAAGGAAGACCTTTTAAACTCTCCAGCCGGAATCTCTCGACCCATCGCCTTGCACCGCAGTGGGAGGGATACATTCATTCGTCCGTCACTCCTGGACACATAGACCCCCAGATTCCTACGCACAACTTAAACCTTTGTCTTTCTCAAAACTTACTCTCCTTCCTTTCCCTAAAAAGATTATTGCGTGTTTATTCGACTCCACACATCACCTCCAAAGATGACATAGGCTCCTGTGTGGAGCTAATATTAAAAAAATGTTTAGATTGGTGATGGCTATCTTTGATCCTAAAGTATAATCAATTATTTAAATGTTATTATAGAAGCAATATTGACTGTCGAATAAAAACGTAATACCTTACACTTAATTGTAATTATTATATCTTAAACTAGCAGTTAATGCTAATCCCTGCGGGCGGCTTTTGGTTACCATTTTATGAATCCGATAGGAACTGGTTCCAAAAATAGCCCGTTCCTCGGATCCACTGTGATCCAGTGATAGCAAGTCACCGGGACAAAGTAACCGGAACAGGCAATGACGTAATATGTAATATATAGCAACCTTTATAACCAACGCCATCTGTTAAATCAAATCCACACACCCGCTTGCCAGCAAGCTGCCCGCTGCCCGCTGCCGGATTGCGAGCCCGCTCCCTTTATTTATATATTTCAACCAATTTACAAAACAAAACCATGACAAATTATATACCTAAAAACATTTCTCATGCATCACTCTATTTAAAAGATCTAAGTAGGTACACAGACAGCGGGAGCGACTTCATTTTATACAATGTTAAGAAGATAATTGGCTGTCAAAATACTTTTCAATCTTACTTATTTCATTTGTTTCATTTGAATTTTCTCCCAGCGTTTTGTTGAACATCTTGCACGAACTGAATACGCTTTGTCCTGTTGAATCCTTTTCTCTGTAAAAGATTTTTTTAAATAACTCAATTAGTTTACAAAACATATCAAATAAATTTTTATTTTGTTATCCGTAAACATACACAATAAATAAAATAAAAATTCTGTAATCGATGAACCTCCAAACATGCAGAGACTAGATTTGTTTATGTATTTAGATTCGGAAAAGCTGCTGTGTATATTGCCTAGCCGTAGGAGCACTTTTTGCAATTCGATTCCCTAAAACGGCGCAATTTTGGAATGAAATAAAATTTATGGAAAACGATTAATTGATTCGAAGCAGCTCTTTCACGGACAGGGGTGATTTTTTTTATTATTTTTGCAATGCGGAAAAAAATATACATTTGTATAATTAGGTATTTTTTTCGTCATTTTCATCACATATGGGATGCCCCGAGGAAAATAATTTTCCTCAAGGCCTACATGATCTTTGGAGATTCTGTTTGTACCTTTTTTATTTAATGCCGGTTCGACAAAGACGTCATGTAAAAACAAACTGAATTAATATTCTTTTAAACTTTATCTTAATAAAAATGAGCATAAATCACAAAAACCAAAGGTACCTACTCTTCTTCGGGATACAAAATACAATGAAATGTATGTACCTACTGATGAAGGAAACTTTAGCTTTAAAGCGTATAGTTAAACATTTTTATTAAAATACATAGTGGTTCAAACAAAGTTATTTTTGTATTTATTTTTAAGTGAATTTACAAGAAGTAAAAACAAACTAGTTATTAAAAACATGTACCTACACGTTATACTACGTGGGTCTAGGTCTAGTTAAAAAAATGTTCGCTGATCATATTACTCGCCGAAGTCAACTAATTATGCTTGAAGAAAATCGGTGGCCATCTTGACTTTTTTGACAGTAGTTCACATAGGAGGCCCTCAGGTAAAAAAAATCGCTAAGGGTCTGTGCCATCTTTGGGGGCGCTGTGCGGAGGGTCTTTTTAGGGAAGGAAGTATGAGGAGTGAAGGACCTATGAATTCATCCCTCTCACTACGTAGTAGGTGGGCAAAAGCATCCGCCGCCAAGACCTAAACTTAAACCTAGTTAAACCTCACCCACTGAGCCATGGGTTGACCTATGGCAGGGGTGTTGGTTATCCAATAAATAGTTTCCGGGGCGGCTGTGCCCATTCCGTCTCCTAAATCACTATCGGTGTTTATGCAATTTACATACTCATGTAAATTGCCTAAACACTGCTATCTCGTTTCTCTACGTGAGTCACTGACCAAACCATCCACTTCGTTAAGTAAATAATAATAATCGTAATAATTCATTCCTCATACATGTGAATTTATCACCAAGTCAACTGCTGATGACACCTAATTATCATAAAATTAATACATTAATAGACCATAAATTATTACTGCCAAGATTTTGTGTCAACGATCTGCATACATGTTTCTTCTTATGGATGGCCTACCACTGCGCTGATAGCTTAATGGGGCCGATAGACTCAGCTACAAAAGATAAAAGATCTTTGCACGCACAATATCGCTCGCCATACAATCCCATACAGACCCGCCACACCTAAGCAGATGATGCGCTCTAAGCTCAACGTTATTCGCCGTAACCGCTGCTCACGCGATCTGCGAAAAGTTATATGCGACCCCCTCTCCGCCGTAAACAGGAGCGGGGTCATTTTAATTACGGAGCTGCGTAAACGTGCAGAAGACAGCTGTCAAGTTGACATATTCAGTACAAAGAAGTGATATTTCGCGGCAGCTCCGTAATTCAACTGGCCCCCTACCCTACCATAGGAAGACATCTTTTATAGCGTACCTAGTGTGTCGGCCAACACATAAGCGCTCGCGGTACAACAGATACTTGCTCGCGCTTTTAACGCTGCGTGTAGCCGATGCTTAACTGTTTGTCTCCCCTTTCTCGTGAACGACGAAAGAGAGGTTCCAACGGAGCTCTCGGCGGAAGGGCATATCTAGCTGTATTATAAATAAATGTTTGTTATCTTTTAAAGGAGTATTACTAAAGTGATGTTTTGCACTCAATGGATAATTGGTGCCATAATGTGTTATGACTGTTAATGTACCACATCATGTTAATGTCGGCTCTCATCGGGAATCTGGCGCAAAGAATCCTTATCTCTGATGGGAGACGCGAATCAAATGGCCTTACTTACCTAATAGGTACTAGATAGAAGCAAATGAATAGGTTTTTAGCTCTTTCATTACGTTATCGTCCTCCATAGTCGGCAATCGGAAAATTTAATCATTAAACATACCTAATGGTCATTTTCCAGAGCAATTTAAAATCTCTACTATAATACCTATTCATAAATCTGGAGATACGAATAAATTAGACTTTCTAGAATAAATAGAATAAATTAGAATTAGATCTCTTATTTCAAACCTCTCGAAAATATTCAAAAATGCATCAAGTTTAGAGTCATTGAACACAATATAAAATTCTATCGAAAAACCAATAGGTACGGCTTTCGTAAAGACCTAAGCACCGAGGATGCGATATATGAATTGACAAAAAAGATATACCTACTCGTATATCGATAAAAAAAAATGTCTTGCCGTATTCCTAGATTTAAGAAAAGCTTTCGACACCGTAAATCATAATTTACTCATTACAAAAATAAATCAACTAGGCTTCAAAAAGACACACTAAAACTACTCTCTAACTATCTTAAAGAGAGAACACAATAAACAAAAATTGGGAATAATTATAGTTCAGAGTCAAAGATAAAAAATGGAGTTCCACAGGGAACTGTGCTTGGCCGGATTTTATTCTTAATTTATATTAAATGATTTATGTAATTTTGTAATCCCTGGTAAAATTGTTTCTTACGCAGACGACACGGCAATAATAGTGGATAGTACCTAATCATTGGAAAGAAACTTTTTCGAAAGCAACTGATTATATTTCACTGGTTTCAACATGGCTTAAAATACAACAAACTCGTTTTAAACTATAGCAAAACATTTTACTTACCTTTTTATAAAACCATTGGAAATGAACCTAAAGACAACCTTAAAATTAGAATCCATAATACTAGATGCAATCAAGAAATGTGCTTCATGTGCAACGAACTCACTTATGTCGAAAATATAAAATATTTAGGAGTAACAATAGATATAAATCTTAATTGGAAATCACATATTAATCAAATCACTTCTAAATTAAAATATCTGACCTACATATTTTATAGACTTAAGGAAGTTCTAAACATTGAGAAATTTAAAATGATCTAATTTTCCCTGGTTCAATCTTCAATCACTTATGGCATTATAGGATGGGGAAGATGGGGTGGTGCACTTGATACATTTATTAAGCCTCTACAAATAATTCAAAAACACATAATTAAAGTCATATATAACAAAAATAAAACATTCTCGACCAACTTATAATACAAAAAAACTAAAATATTTAATATACGTAAATTATTCATATTACAAACTTTGAAATATGTATTTAAAAACAAAAATAATTTCAAAATAAATGAAAACGGAATGAGCAAAAGAATAAATAATATATTTTACACCCCACAAACCAATACTAAATTACTAGCTTATGCCTGTTGCAAAGCAACTAACGGGTTAAAACTAACTTACTATCTTACAGAAAAAAATTATTTCATAGTGCGCAGGTAGGTACCCAAAGTTTCATCGCAATCGGATGAATGGTTTAGCAACGCTTAGCGATTAAACATACAAATATATATAAAGCCGCCCACAGGGCCTAGCAGCAAAAACCTGTCATACGTTAGTATATAAACACCCTTTTAAGCATGCACACATCAAATCCCCAAAGTTTCATCGCAATCGGATGAACGGTTTAGCAATGCGTAATTTCATGATGCCAGAGCTCACTATTGTATACAAAAACCATCACGGGCATGCGCACATCTCCAATGTTTCATCGCAATCGAATGAATGGTTTATCAACGCATAGCGGACATACATACATGCTTACATGCAAACATTTTTTTGATTTTTATATATATAGAAGATAGCTGGTACCCGGCATGCGTTGCTCTACCATTTAATAAAGAAAATGTTTCTACCTGCGTGTCCTTTCTTATTTGTTCAGATCCCCTTCCCCCCCCCCTTCCTCACCAGCGTACACTAATTTCCGGTACATTTAGTTTTCAAACAGCTCGCGCGCCACCTATGATTTTTTTTTATAAATTTCGTAATGCCAGAACTCACCAGTAATTTTATACAAACCTTTTACTAACAATAACGAACACAACAAAAAAAGAATTTTTCAATTTGTTGCAGTCCTTCAGAAGTTATGAGCGTACGTACATTTTCATACAAATTTTATAATGCCAGAACTCACCAGTAGTTTTACTGCTTAAAAAAAGCGCTATATGAATTGAATACTTATAAAAAATATCCCGTTCAACTTCGAGTAATTTCATTGTAAAATTAGAAAACTAATAGGTACTTATGCAATATAGTCGGATGATACCGAGATATGCAGGTAGGTAGATACTTAGATTCTGAGTACAACTGCTTGCATACATACGTAAAAAAAACACATATTTAGGCTGGGTTGTTTAACGAAATTAAAAATTCTTCAATTTTTCAAGTCAATTTTAACGTTCTGTAAAAGTTCTGTTCCAATTCTTTTCAAGTTCTATAATTATTTCAGTTTTATGATGCAACTGGCACGTACTGATAAAATAACAGAACTTGAATAGAACTTACGCAGAACGTGATAATCAACTTTAAAAAAACGTTGAATTATTCAGTATCGTTGTATAACAATCTTACCTAAGTTTTGCATTGAAACGTATTCGGGTAGATACCTCAGCATTTATTTTCTAAAATTCCGGCAATCTTTGCTTTTTCATCATATTTGCAGTACTACCGAAATAAGTACCTACCGTGTGTGAACAAATTTAAACTGGCCAGTAAAAGGGTACCTACCCTGAATGAATAACATTTCAATTTGTACTGCCAGTAAAAATCTAGACTTCTGAAAATAATCTATGGGCACGCGGTTTCGTGATTTTTTTAGAAAATTTTACTTTTTTGTCGGCTAACCCTGAACATTTTTACATGGGACGGACACGTAATGTTGATGTTAAAAGTTGCGGAATATTTCCGGGTACCGTATTTTTTAAAAACATCCGAGCCGGAATCGTTTTTTCGGCCGCAATTCCCTTTTCCGAAAAACAACAACCCAAACCGCTGAGAGATCCGTTTTGTTTTGACATTTAAGAATCCTGACCTAACTCAACATTCCTAGCATTTTCTATTGAGGAAATTGAGAGGTTTTTTGACATTTTTTTTTAAACGCGACACTGGCGGTTGTAAATACAACCGAGCCAATTGAGTGATTTAATAAGAGCTTCTAGTTTTCACCGCCGATTCGTATGAGACAATAAGTAGCTAGTGACGTTAATTTTGTCGAAAAAAAATTACTACCAGTTTCGTGTCTGAATATCGATGAACCGAAATTGAACCTTGAGGTTGGTGAAACTTAAGGGGCGGTACGGTCGATTTTCGCATCAAGGAAAAAGTGAGTTTTTCAAAAACTGTGCATTAATATATAGACACATAGCAGTTTCATTGGTCCTCGTACATTTAACCTTCTACCACTACAAACTCAAATGATAAAATATATAAAAGAGGTAAAATTATGGTTGAATAATGTAGATATTGAAACGCTTTTTCTATAAATGTATCCATCCTTCTACAACTCACTTTCTGTAACTTTCTAAACTGTAGTACAATATGTTTTCTGTTTATTTATTTATTTATAATAACTAAAAAAAAAAAAATTAAAAAAAATTGAAAACCAGTATGTTTTCTCCATATTTTTTATTTTATTTTTAAAATAGATGAATAAAAACCTTTTTCACTTATTATACCTATGTAATACTAACTTTTTATACTATCTTTATATTTTTTATGTTTTTTTAAGTCTATTCTATACTTTTGGTACTTGGAAATATAGTGTGTTGTTTTAATATTACCCACACTCAGGCAGTGCCTTAGTGGGTTTTCATTTCTTGTTCATACTATTTGTTATTGTATATTATGTTATTATATACTATTTGCTATTATACATTATACATACAAAGAAATGGGAATAAATAAAGTTTTAAAAAAATAATATATACCCAAGTTATATTTGCGGAACGTTTCAGAGTGGAAGATACTCTCAGTATCGTTCTGATGTAAGACCGCACCATTCAGAATTGAAACGTTACTTGAAATGGCTATATCCGGGTTTGATGACTAGTTCTGAAAAGCCAAGAACTTCCACGCCTTCCTTTTTCCCGTCCCTTTCCCCGCCCCACTACCTTCAGCCTCACAACATACCCCAATTAAGCCCAAATTATACCCAAACATAAGCCAGTCTCACTGGCTTCAGACGGTTGGGAGCAGATGGGACTCTTGTGCGATATTCACATTTAAAAAAGCTTAATTCTATTCGTAGTGAGATGAAAGTATTTTTTGCTTACCAATCTGCCTACAATAATACAACCACTAATGGAACCCTTCACTAATATTTGGATAACTGAAATTAATTGATCATAACACTGAAAAATTAAGTTACTAGCGAGTACCCGGCATGCGTTGCTATGCCACCTAAAGAAAAAAATTTAAATGTTTGAAGTGCTTTCGGATACGAAATAATTGTTATTCTTCCGTTTGGTGCGTACACGAATAAATTAGAAGGTTTTCAGACACATGAGCAGGCCACATACCTGCAGCTGACTGTGTGAGAATTGGAGGTTATTATCCACCACTTACCCGCCCTGGTATAAGTAACAGATGGTTACTCCTTCAAGGCTCTCGCAAGGACTCTAATTTTTTTGAAAGAACGAAGCTACATTTAGTTTAGAACGAATTTAGACCTCCAATGTCCCTGCATACGTTATTAGCAAGCAGTATGCAAGTGCTTAGCGGGAAATACAATATGTGTTAGTATTACAAAATATAGACAAGACAATGGGATAGGTTGGTGAAAGTCCTCGAGGTGGCAAGCGCTGGGTATATACCGCTGGGGTATATATAGCACCGGGTATAATATCCAGCGTATCCTACAAGCACCTGTTTGAGAAGCGTGGATTTTCCAATTTTACCACCTGATATCCCCTAATGCTACTATGTCTCCTTTGCAATCCTTCCCTGTACCTCGTCCGCCACCCCCCCGTCACCCTTCCCCTGCGTGTCCTTTCCCATGCACCTTCTCCACTATTCCGTGCTCCCCTCCTCCCACCCGGCTACCCTCCCCTCCCTCCTTCACTCCCTGCCGCAAAACTATATGAAATACACAAATTTTTCGAACAACTCGCGCACCGCCTATTGTAACTTTTTTACACAAATTTCATAACGCCAGAGCTCACTATGTACAGAAAAGTGTGTGCACAACAGCTCGTCAAAGTTCATCACAATCCGATGGATGGTATAGGAACGCATTTGAGACAAGCATAGAAATATTCATTTTTATATGTAAAGAAAATCACCGGAATCTGCAATACAAATATTATGTAGGTACTGTAGGTATAGCTGCCGAACTTTTGGTGCTAAAATATTAATTTCGGTTTATAATAATAATAACTAAAGACCGGATTATATGCAACAAAAACAGCCCAGAATATGCATGCAAATATGCAATAATAATAGCTAAAATATGCACGAAAATCCATAAAAAGGGCCAAAATATGCAACATGAAATAATACAGGAAGTCGTATTTTTAAATATTTTGTATTTTAGTAAGCTATTAGTTCTCTAGGGTAACAATCGTATTTTCGACAAAATCAATTACAAAATGTATGTAACAATGAAATTTACAATTTACCTTTAAAAACGTATATGACTAAGTACTGTTCTAAATGTTCTGTTAGCAAATTGTGTCTACGATGGCTTAATATATTTTTGTAAGCGGAAAGGAGCGTTCTACGTCTACTGATGTGACTGGACAAATTTAAATTTGGGTGTTTTTATTGTGCCGGGCATAATTTCATCTGCCCCGTTTATGAAGCTATCAATTTGGCACAAGGGTTCAATTTGGCACAAGGGTTCAAACCCTGGGTTATTGTTCAATAAGTTTTCAAACTTTTCTTTGAGTTTACTCGGGAATAGCTTTGAAAACGAGGAATTCATAAGGTGAATTTTCTTCATAACCTGAATAGATTCATTCAACGCCAATCCACGAGTTTCAAGCGTTTTTATAATTGCAGGCAAAATTAGTGCTAATCATAGCTAGGTTTTTTTTAATACTAGCACCGTCAAACGCTTCTTTGCACTGGAAAACTGCCAAAGCCTCTGCACTATCGAAGTCATTGATAATACCCTTGATGTCACTATGTGAGGCATCTGAACGATGAACGAGGTGGAGCGTGCAATATGCAAGATCTCAATTTTTTTACTAAAATATGCAACTACCGCTGAAAAGGGTCTAAATACGCATTTATATAATCAGGTCTCTAATAATAACGTAGTATATATATAGCGCAGTTTTGTGATATTTCACTTCAAGTGCGCTTAATTATAATAAACTTTAAATTAATCCTATAGTGTAATAACGAGTTCTTACAAAAAATGATTAGGTATAGGTAATGTGAAACAGAGAATAAACAGTTTAAACAAAGCAATAGGTACCAAAAGAACAATATTAACAACAACAGTGCTGTTTTGACACAGGACAATAGATAATGATAAATAATAACGGTGCCATTATACAAGAATAATATGATAAAGAGCAGGAGGTAGTTTACGTTTAGAAAAAAAAATCTGAGTGCATATAAAAGTATAGTAAGGAGGTAATCGAAACCAAACAACTTGAGGAACGTGGCTTATTAGAGTATATAGAAAAAGAGTTAAAATTCATGAAAGGTATGATTTTTTAAATAAGTTTGTTTTTAAAGCCCTTTTGAATTCAGCCAAGTTCTGGATATTAGTAAGAACTGAGGGAAGTTTGTTCCAAATGAGCGGGCCAGTAAGACGAAAAGATCGATCTTAGTAAACGGCTCGATTTGACCTAGAAAGTTCGATTAAACGATTAGTAACATCTAGATCTGCTGACCTTAGAATAAGCTGTCTACATAATGTCTGTCTATCGCTTAAGTTTTGTCGGACACATAGTTCCGATATATAGGCTGGCGCCATTCCTTGCAACGCTTTGAAGGTTATTAAGCAGATCTTGAGCTCTATTCTTTCAGGGCATCGAAGCCAATGAAGGCGATCCCTTAGAAGCGGGGTTATACGGCACTATTTAGATTCACCAAAAAAATATACGAGGGGGGACCTAAAAAAGGGTAATTTCATCGTAACATCTTTATTTCTTAATATTTTTACACCAAATTTTGATCACCTTGAAAGTATTCTCCATTGACCACACCGCATTTCTCAAAACGCTTCTTTCGTTGTTCAAGCCAGTTTTTAAATTCACTTATCGGGATGTACGTTAGGCCTTCCGGCGATTTTTGTTTTACCTCCTCCACAGTGACTAAACGCTTTCCTTTCATGTCCCTTTTCAGTGTGGGGAGCAAAGAGAAGTCACGGGGGGCTAGATCAGCTTGGAAAAAAATCAGGGTCCTCTTCGAGCTGATTTTGATGCTCTTAACATGCCTCAGGTCGACGCTCCCTTTGCTCGTCTGTGAGAAGGCGGGGGAAAAATTTGGCTGGAACCCTTCTCATGTGCGATTCTTCGATTAAAATCCTCTGAATTGAACTCCATGACATTTCAGACATCTCACAGAGTTGTTCAATGGTTCGGCGACGGTCTCCACGAACGAGGGCATTGATTTTGTTGACGTTTTCGTCAGTTTTTGACGTTGAGGGGCGTCCTGAACGGGGTTGGTCTTCAAGTAACATCTCCATTTATAAAACGTGAAAACCACTCGTAGTCTCTGGTTTTACCTAGGGCAACATCCCCATAAGCAGTCAGCATTACAATAGTTTGCCGATTTCCCCAACAGGAAACAAAATTTCACAGCCTCGCGTTGCTCTCGATAATCTGTCATCACTGGCCATCCCCTCAACATCCCCATCAACTCAACTCAACTCATCTCTAAACTCTCAACTCTCAACTCTCAACTCTCAACTCTCAACTCTCAACTCTCAACTCTCAACTCTCAACTCTCAACTCTCAACTCTCAACTCTCAACTCTCAACTCTCAACTCTCAACTCTCAACTCTCAACTCTCAACTCTCAACTCTCAACTCTCAACTCTCAACTCTCAACTCTAACTCTCAACTCTCAGCTCTCAGCTCTCAGCTCTCAGATCTCAGCTCTCAGCTCTCAGCTCTCAACTCTCATTGATTAGCGTTTCACATTGATAAGCGTTTCATATTGATTAGCGTTTCACATATTTTCGTAACGCTTATTTTTTGGTAACGTATTCATCATTTTACCCCCAAGTGTCTAGTTTATGTATTTGTTTGGTGAACAGGTGAACAGCCGTAGTTACATTTCACGACCGATAATTATTTTATTTTCTCAAGCATGAACAGCAGCAATAAAAGAGTTTATTAAAATTCTTTTAGAATACATAAACAATGGATGCTCGTGCAGTTTTGGTTTTCAAACATTCCATTAATTTATAAGTTTTTTATTTTTATTTGAAGTGAAACTTCTTTAACACCGTTGTGATTTTAAACTCGATGAAACGAAAAAGCGACACTAAAAAGAGACAAATACATACATCTATCGAATTTAGCCTGCGAAAGAATGAGATAGAATAATCGCTCTCCTCTTTGTGCGGTGCTTCGTAGCCTCCCCAATCTTGTCTACTTTGGCTTTACTTCTACCGCGTGAGAACTGCACACAATTTTTTTTGTTATTTTGACCACTGTTTCGGCGTTCAAGGCCATTTTCAAACTGTCACATTAATAAAAAACTAAGGTACTTGCAGAACTTTATTATTTTTGATTAAAATAAATGGAGTCCTACGAATTAAACACAAAAACAATTAATAATTTATAGGAAAATCGGTTTAACTTACACGGTAAGGAACTAAAGTTATCCATAACATCGAATATCCGTTCATAATAATTTTGCTTTATAGCAAAACGTGCTTTAGGTAAATACTTATCTACTTATAATAATATTATTATGTACCTATATCTCCCCACATCTTGTGCGAATATGTCGACTGTCGACTATATTATTATAACATCCACTTTATTACAGAGCTTTACTAAATTTCTCGAATATCTTGACTTCACTTGACTTAAACTTTATTTTAAAGCTTATTTTTGGTAGTGAAAACTTCTTTAGCACCGTTGTGATTTGAAACTCGATGAAACGAAAAATAGCGACACTAAAAAGAGATAAAGACACACATCTACAGGATTTAGCCTGCGAGATAATGGGATAATCGTTCTCCCCTTTGTGCGGCGCTTCGTGGCCTCCCCACTCTTTCTACTCTAATTTTCTGAAGGTTTCATTTCTACCGCGTGGGAATTGCACACTCTGTTTTTTTTTTATTCTTACATATTGTTGTACACCATAGTATTTTATTTATTTTATATTGTACACTGTTATTGAAATCTTGGTATATTTATCGTTTGAAATTGTTATTCTTGTCCTATCGGTAATTCAATGGAATGTGCTCCGAGGAACCAGCGTCATTGACTCCTTCGGCACCGGTGCTTCGTACACGATTGATATTTGTCACAAACGTGTTTCCTCCCTCTGAGAACATGGATCTCTTCGAGACCTCATTCCTCTCTTTCAAAAAGACCACCCACTTAGCATTATCAAAAATAACACAGGTCCTGGAAGAAATTATTTTTCGGTGTGGGGTTAATGTAAAAAAAATATGTGAAATAAAATAAAATTGTTTCCAATAATAAAAAATGTGTGCAGTTCACACGCAGCAGAAGTGATGTTTGTATTTCTCTCTTTTTAGTGTCGTATTTCCGTTCAAACGCGACGGTGCTGAAGAAGTTTTCACTTCAATAAATGTTGTCTACCGAAAAAAAAGGTTACGTTAGCTTACCGTTATTTGGTAAATATTAAACAGATTATGGAAATAATAGTTTTCCACGTGAGCCGTGCGCCACCTACTTGCCTTGGAAGTGTCAACAGCTTCCACTCCTCCATTGAGAAGTTGCCCTCCTCCATCCCGGGAACCCGGCACCAGTGGTCCGGCACCGCGGCGGCCAGGATAAGGTTCATGTAGGCCATGGTGGTCACGGCGGCCAGCAGGAAGTTGAAGATCAGGTTACTTCTCTTCTGGAACTTTCCATCATCCCCCACCGAGTGCAACACCCTCTCAAACACAGAGTCACTGTTGGTCATCGTCGGTACTCTAATTTTTCACAAACACTCGTAGAAATAAAGCCCAATTTGCTCCAAATAATACCTACTCTTGGTAAGAAAATTAACTCGGTAGGTATCACGAACTAATAATTCAATCAATAAAATAATAAATGAGATTTATTATTTTTGTAGTAAGTTTTAACTACAATGTACAATACCATTTTTACATAACAGGTAGATTCAAATTTTGAACTTTGTAGAAGGAAATACATTTATGTTAACAAGGCGATTCTTTGATTTAAAACACTTTTATATATTCTTGTGATAAAAATGATCTCTGATATTTGGAGGCTGCACTACCGAGGATGTTCACTGTTTGTTACATAATGATATCTGACTGAGTGTCTCACTCCTCAGTTTATAAGCTACGGCAATGATAAGGAATTGTACCTAGGTACATTCCGCGAGATTGTATTGCCTAGGTACTAGGTACAGGGATTGCTTTATTTATTGGTACAGCAAATCTCGCTAAGACCGGTCTATAAAAAGTTATTATTGTAATTTTTCTCTAATTTTATTAAATATACACATAAAGCTTACACAGGCGTAATTAATAGCCTTCAAAGTAATAAGATTGGATTTTCATTATGATTATAAGTAAAAATTATAATAATACATTATAACTTCAAATAGCACCAATAGGATATAAAGTTACCTATAGGTACTTACAATAATTTATTTTCCTATTCACGTCCATGGCATTAACGGCCATTAACCAGCCAGCGGTCGAGAATTCATATTTCGTCGAAAGATGTTCTTAGATCGTACAGGGCGGTTCCAATGAGAAAGATTAATTATTCTCCTTACCAGCTTTTTAAAATAATAACTCGATGTCGATGTTATTTCATTAAAAAATTGCTTTAATTTATACCTACATTCAAAAATGCTGAAAGGCGTGATAATAAAACTATTAAAATTATTTACTTTTTGTAATTATTTTTTGCTTATTAGTATTTACTATTTTTTGCTCATAAATATTATTAATGTCTAAGCAAAATAAGAATGTTAAAAAAATCTTAAATATATTAGTTTGTAAGACCGTAAATAAATAGACAAAGATATTTTCATCACAAAACACTTGTGCGGATCTTTGTTTAAATGAATTTATTTAATATAAAATTAAAATTCTGAAACATAGCTTTCCCAGATAATTTATTGATACTGCATGATTATATGATTTGAAAAGTGTGTTGTATAATACAAAACTTTGTTTGAAAATTTAACAAATCTGCCAACGACCTACGGTAAAACCTTATTGTACTGAAAATAAACATATTTTCTCAAAATGTAAAACATACGTTTACTAGATAAAATAACAGTTCCAAATCAATTTATATTTTTTTGTGGAAAAGAGTCAATACTTCTAAAATTTGATTTAAAAATGACATATTTCCGGTTTTGTCTGGTTATTCCCTCTTAAAACAAGAAATATTCGTTGTTATTTTTCTCGGGTACTTTTCAAAAACATTTTTTTAAATTAGCTCCACACGAGAGGCCCTGAGTAAAATAAATCCCCTGAGGGCCTATGTCACCTTTGGGGATGCTGTGTGGAGGGTCTTTTTAGGGAAAGGAAGGAGAAGGAGTTCTGGGAAGGAAAAATGTAGGTATAAGGGGTGGGTAGGAATCTGGGAGTCAGTGTGTCCAGAAGTGACGGACGAATGAATTCATCCCTTCCCTGCTGTCAAAATCCTGCTAAGAGTCCTAATGGAGAGGTCAAAAGATCTCCCTTGACCAGTCTCTCCCGATCCGGCTTGCCATGAAGTTGATGAGCAGATTCATCCGCCGCCAAGATCCGGACAAACCTGACCTGGTAATATTATCCGGTGGTGTTTACATAATTAAAAACTGTGTGTATTATACTAAGAATTTAGAAATTTGTCCCGCTTTTTTCCTGCAAGCTAGCTTTCGACCCAGCACTTCTCATCATCGGGGTTTGTAGTAAAGGAAAAAAATATGTATTAATTACATTATGAAAAATTAAAAATTCTGTACATTATGAAAAATATAAGATGAAATAAACTACCTAGTACATAGAAAAAAGTTTAAGGAACAAGCACTTTTAAAAAATATATATTTAGGAGAAGATTTATTAGACACAAAATAATATTTTTACAATATAGTTCTTCAACCTTCGCGGGAAATGGTTGTGAAAGCGCGCGCTGTGGAGCAACGGCCAATCAAAACTTCCAACTTCGTATAGGAACAGCAACCTGCTCTAGTATATTTATGCTGCTCTAGCACCGTTACCGACTGAGCAACATATTGACTTTTCACTTCTTTTGACATGACACATGACATAAGACGAGAGCATTTTGACTTTTGACGTATTGACTTCCGATAATGTGATTTTTCGTGACGTTTCAGAGAGTGATTAAGCGAAACCGAATAATGAAACAAAATCGGGTCCGATAACGTCAAGGGATGTCGCATAAAATGTATAATGAATTTTAATTAATCATCCCGTTACCGGAAAGGACCTGCCGTTAAAAATTGATTGCCATTCGTCTCCTTGTTTTCTGTCTGATCAGTGCTAGTCCATTCGGTGACGAAATGACGGAGCTATTACAGTCTTTGATAGCGGTGTCGGAAAAAGCTTCAAATATTGCTCGTGCCTGCCGTACGAAAAAAGAGCTCTTTTCTCTGCTGGTACAGGAAAAGGGAGAAAAAGATGCCAATCCACGATTCATTCAGGATTTCAAGACTCTGGCCGATGTTCTCATTCAGGAAACTGTTCGACACGAGCTGGGACAAAAGGTAAGTGCTTAATTCGTTCTAATACTCTAATTTTTTACTCCCTACAATGAACACAGTACCTACTGCTCGGCCACCCTGATTATAAACAGCCTAGTATTTTTTTATATCCGCAGTTCTAGTCGAATTCAGTTCTAATTCAAAAAGTGGAAAACTTTACAACCCACAAGAGTGCTGTATTTACTGGTATTCTTATGGACAACTGTTAAACTGCAGGGATCAAAATAATATACCTACGTGTTTATAGCAATATAAGATAACAGAAGTTATTATGAATATATTAATAATTTGAAAAACTGAATCAGGTAGATAGCAATTAGTATCCTACCTTAATATTGACATTGAGGTTCAGTAGAAAAAGGTAACTTAATTAAATTCTTAAGTTTTTTTATTCTCTACAACCCAAATTCACATTCTTATCTCTATATATTGTTAGTTCTCCAACCTCTCCAGTCAGGGGTCAGCTTGCTTCGGCGAGGGCCGCAGCTGCCTCCAGTGTGACATAGGCCACGGCTGCCTTCGATGTGGCCACGGTCTAAGCCACAACTGATTTGACTTTGGCCAAAGTCTTCCTTTTTGTTGAGGCTCGAATGCAACTTCGTGTTACTCATGTTCGCTGTTGGGAAGCGAGTTAATCCCTTTTCTTAAGTTCTCGAAATTTTAAGTTGAGCGCTCGTCCGTTAGTCGTAGATAGGCGTACTTGAAATATATTTCTAAGTGTAAACCTGGAGCAGTCTATATCGCACAATCCACTTGTGTCAATATTCTCACTTGATGTGCATTTTCATTAATTTTCTCCCTGAAAAATGTTTTCTCTCGGTAAACACAAATACATACTTATTTTCAGTCTGTTTCATAAAATAACAAACAATGGAATTTATAATGAATAGCAACCACTATAAATTACTTTATTTAAGTTATACTGATACATTGATTTCGAACAGAACCTACAAAACCACATCAGAATTTAACCACATCCTTATATTTTTATTACTTAATACATGTGAATGGATTTTGGAACAGTGTCCTACTTTCAGTTAGAATAATTAAGCTCTCATATATCATGATTTCACTGTTATTATTTCCTTACTATAACAGTTTGTTGTTGATACATCACCTACATACCTTGTAGTAACTGTTAACCGGTAAAATAACATTTGGCCTTAGACAGTTAGCTATGTACTTAGTACGACCTTAGGTGGCTTCCAATCTTTCCGTTCATGTTTAGGTTTATAAATAACAGGCAATATTGTGACTAACCTTTACAGGCAAACCATTTTAAAGAGGACACATTTGAATGTATTACACACTGACTCTTGCAAAAGCCCAAAGATACTGGGTGAATATGTTTATCAATTCTGTTTAAATTTTGACTTGCGATTGAATTCGACAAAGTTATTTTTTTCTTTTTTTGTTTCATTCTTTAGCCACCTAAAAAAAACGGTAATTCTTCGGAACAAACGTCAACGGTTAATACGCACTTTTTTTTGATAAAACTTTAAGATTCTTCTTAATTACCATAAAAGACAACTATTTGCATTGGGGGAGGTTGAAAATGTTACATTTTTTATTTTAGTTACGTAAATTGAAAATTTGCTTTAACACTGTCAAATCACTCTGTTTGCAATATTATTGTTATTTTAATATGTTGGTATTACTGATATTTTACAATCCATGTTACACAAACCTAGCGTAGCCGCTAAACTACTTGAAAACTGGGATGTTTTTCTTGCCTTGACGTGAGTAGGCGTTATAAAGGGGCACTTTCTTTTGAATCACAAATCATGTTACACAAACCTAGCGTATAGATTTTTTCGGTTACGCGCCTTTGAATATATTGCCATGAAGTCAGTTACGGTATGATGTAGCCTTCCATATAATATCAGTAATACCAACATAATAAAATGACAATTTACGTTCAATAATTAAATTTTCAATTTACGTAACCAAAATTAAAAATGTAACATTTTCAACCTTCCCCAATGCAAATAGTTGTCTTTTATGGTAATTAAGAAGAATCTAAAGGTTTTATATAAAAAAAGTGCATATTAACCGTTGACGTTTGTTCCGAATATTTACCAAAAAAACAAAATTAACTTCAAATTAAGTTGGTTTTTGATTCACTACACGAACTAGGCTCAGATACCTGAGGAGACACACTGTAGAACCAGAAGATTTAGTCACATATCCAAAGACAACTCTGGTGAACTTTATTAAAAGGACTGGGTTATTGTAAAGTATTGAGGCAAAATGGGAGATAGCACAATGGGCCTACGGCCTAAGTGCTCACGGGAACTAATCGTAAACCGTCTCCGCAAAAAAAAAAGATTCACTACATAAGCAAGGGTCTCTTTAAAATGCGTCTGTAAAATGCCTGTATATGTATAGAGTAAAAAGTTGAGGTCTTTATGAAATGAATAAAAAGGCTAAAAAACCCTTCTCTTAAATCTAGTTCATGGTGTCGCATTGCGTACTCAATTAATAACCATGAAATATTATTCCAAACCCATTGAAAATAAAAATATTTTGTTTATATTTGCAGTTTCCCGAGTTAGCAGATCACATCCACGGAGAAGAGAGCAATTCATTTAGCAATACTTTGGGAGAAACCATAACCGTGAAGATTCGAGAAACCCAACAGGAAACTGCGGAACTACTCTACAAGGTCCTTGATGGAGATAAAAACGCAGCGGATATTCTAGCCGCAGAAGTCCACAAAAACATAGTCATGGATGACATCAACTCCCAAATCAGCAGTTGTTTAAACCTGGACATACCTGTCAGCAATTTGGGTGTATGGATTGATCCCATCGGTAAATAATGTCATTCATTTAGAGCAGTGATTCTTAACGGGGGCGCCAGCGCCCCCCTGTGGGGGTTTTGGTGGTCTTGGGGGGCGTTTTTAAATTTTTAGCATTTAGGGGGCGCTGCAAAAGTTCGATTGGGCATTTTGTCAATATAGAAAATAAGCTCATTCCACAAAAAAATTTACTGAGGATTTATACTCAATGGCAATGTACCTAATAATAATGTGTTTTATTTGTAATCCATTGCGTAAATGGAATTCCTACTAAAATGTGTACTTTTTAATTTAATTTTCGTTTCAGGGGGGGGCGCTGGATAATTTAACTGCGGTAAAGGGGGCGATTCTTTCAAGAGGGTTAAGAAACACTGATTTAGAGACACAAAAAACAATTGCAAATACTGCTGGCATCCTTAACTCATTATATGTTGACCTTATTTTACAAATTTTTTTTAATACGAAAACCCATTTTTTATTATTTATGCTTTGAACCGCTTTCTCGTTTATACGGAATATTTTTTATTCAAACAGTTAGATTTAGCTTTATTATTATGAAAAGTGAGTATTTATGTCAGGGGAGACCAAAAAACATGCAAAAAATATGCATTCAACATTTAAATTTTGTTAAAATTAATCCACTTATGCGGTAACGCCATTGTTATATTCATCGTTTTTATTTGCCACTAGCTGGGTTACCCGGCTTCGCTCAGGACAATAAGATAGTGTTCTGGAATGTTGCACAATGATGTTCCCGATTCCCTATTCCTGATCATTCCACGACATACTCCGCCACTCCTTCCACAACTTTCTACAGCTCTATGGAACCTTCTAGAACTTTCCGGAAGACTGTTCTAGAAATTTCAAGAGGGCGAAACTTTTAGCCCTTATATCTTTAAAAGCAGGCCCTTTAGGTAAAAACGGATACCCTTATTCCCTAGGGGGGATAGAGATCTACCACACCATATAACTCCCTTGATCGAACCGGGACTCGTTTCTGATTTTTTGCGAGCTGCACGTTTTTTTGGACTTTCTTTTATAATATATGCCATATTCAAATAAATAAAATGTTACTCCTTACATGTCCTTTCCCGTGCGTTCCCCTCCAGCGTTCCACTTCCACCTTCCCCACCATCGCTCTCCCGCTTCCCCGTCCCGCCAACCCCCCTGGCACTGCATTTCTTGACTCCTCTCCCGTCCGGCCCGTAGCCGAAACTTTTTTCTAATACTAACAATTTTAAACTCGTGATATCTTTCTAATTAAATATCCGAATTGAAAAATTCAAAAAGTTAAATAAAGGTATTGAAGCTGTCTTGAATGTGAAGTAATTTATTTTGATAAGGGTTAAAACCAAGATACAAATAAAGAGCCTTTTCAAGAGGCGACATTTAAATTAAATTTTTAAAATAAAAGAATACTTATTGTGGCATAACCATAATAGTTAGACATATGCTGTCGCGACCTTTTTTGTAAATAATGATGTGTTCTATAAAGTCGTAGTACATTATTTTATTCTATCATCAATAGTTTTCGCAGCGCACGCGATTTAAAGAATATTTTAGGTAATTTTTTTACACCCTGCGTTACATTATTGAAGTTTTAGTAAGGATGCATATATTTTTTTTAAATATAATATAGCCTATGTCACCCAGGGATAGCGTAGCTTCCCAACATCGAAAGAATTTTTCAAATCGGCTCAGTAGTTTCGGAGCCTATTCGATGCAAACAAACAGACAAACAAACAAACAAACAAATATTACCTCTTTATATAGTGTAGTTAGATTTCATAGACAGTCAGTCAACGCAGCCAATCATAGAAAAAATATTATTGCCATGTAAAACAATAATTTATTCAGTGAATGCATTATTGACGAAGTTTGTACCTGTATTTATAACAGCAGAACATGGAAAGAAATGTATTAGAATAATTACACATACCCGCTAGACAAACCCTGCTTTGCCAAACAAACCATTCAATTCAATTCCATTGGGATGTTTTTTTAAATTATGATGAACCTCAATACAATAATTCGAAGTAGGTACTTTTTGGTTTTTATTTGAATGAGAAATTATTTTATAAGATTGGTACTTCCGAAAGTGTCATATTTGATTGTCTACTAGTTAAAAAAGGAATATTCCCTATTATCCGTGCATCAAACTTCGACAACACGAACGTTCCGTATTATCCGTGAGGTGGACTCAATGCATATTTACCCATTTTTTATATCACATCCGAGACATGAATTCTTCAAATAGAAAAATGATAAATGCGTGACCAAACATCCGAGACGATGTTCATAAAATCAAGCATCTGTCATTTACCTTTACTGTTGCTGTCAACAAATCGTTAAAAATAGATGCGAAATTATAAAACATTCACAATCAGTAATAAAAATATTATAGTCTTTTTATCAATATTTTAAATATAAAACGAAATAAACGTGCAAATTCGTTGTACGTAATAAACAATATAATAATTTATATTACATAGTTTATTTCGTAAAACAATGACAGACAACAGTTTTCAAATAATGTTCACGGTCTTAAACTTTGTGAAAATCTTTACCAAAATAGAACACATCCCCTTTTTGATCCTGAATCCTTACGAAAAGATGACCCATATGTATACTGGAAGAAAAAAACATCATGTAAAACGCCCATATCTTTGTGTTATTAATTTTTCAGATTCCACGGCTGAGTACATCAGTGGTGACACGGAATCAGTCAGCATAGGCAGCATCAGCTTGTCGGGCTTGCAGTGTGTCACCGTACTCATTGGTGTTTATGACAGACTTACTGGACAACCTGTCATCGGAGTTCTCAATCAACCATTTTATAATGGGTAGGTCAAGGTCTTCCTTTTAATGTGGCACCTCACAAGTGCGCTTCTGCGACAGGGGAAAAAAGAGAGGGGCGGTGACTAAATCGCCACTCGGTTTGGCAGCAAGGTGGGGGCTATAGGAAGGAATTTATTAAGGCGGGTCTTTAAGAAGGAAAATTCCGGTAGCTCGTTCCCCGTATGTGGCGACTTACATAAAAAGAGTTGAATAAACCACCCACTCTCGTGAAGCCAATATCAACGGCCGGCGTGCTCGTGGGGTAAGGCTCTTGACTCGCAATCCAAAGGTCACGGGATCGAATCCAGGCGATAAATTTTATTTGATTATTTTGTGCTATTTCACAATTAATTCATTTAAAATAATATATAGTATATTCGCGGCACCTTCCAGCGTGGAAGATATACTCTTAGTATTGCCCTGGTGTAAGACCATCATTCAGAATGAAAACAATTTTTTTACACTCTTTACATGAGCTCCACACAGGAGGCCCTGGGGAAAATAATTTCCCTCAGAACCTATGTCATATTTGGGGATGGTGTGTGGAGGGGTTTTTTTAGGAAAGGAAGGAGAGGAGAGTTCTGGGAAGGAAAGGGGTTTAAGGGGTGGGTAGAAATCTGGGGTTCATTGTGTCCTGGTCATCCGCCTCCAAGACCTAGACAAACCTCACCCCATGAACCCGGGCACCCCTGCTAAATCACCAAATGTGGCGAACCACTTGGGGCCAGAGGTGTTGGTTACCCAATAAAGGTTCCCGGGGCGGCGGTACCCATTCCCGCCTCCCAAATTGAAATGACTTAGCCGTGTTTCGTGACCAGATTTAAATAGCCAGGTACTTCCTCACCTTTCTCTTCTCCATCTCCCTCCCCTCCCTACTACCTTTTGTTACCTAAGGAATGAAATGTAGTTATTTATAATTAATATAATGCGATTCGTGGGGCCTTCAAGGAACCAATGAGGAGTGGAGAGGAGAGATGAGACTTGGGAAGACACGTTGTAAAACCAGAAGATATAGCTTCATCTCCAATGACAACCCTGATAAACTTTATAAAAGGGACTGGGTTACTGTCAAAGGATTGAGGTACAAAAGGAAATAGCACAATGGGCCTATGGTCTAAGTGCTCATGGGAACTATATGTAAACCGTCTCCGCTCATAAAAAAAATAGTGTTCGAAAAATAAGTGAATCGCTTAGTTTCCACGTTTAAAAAAAAATAGACTGACGTTCACTTATACAGTTTGGCAGGAAAGTGTAGAAAATAAATGATGGCACTGCGATCGTTTTTTAGGTTTTAAATGGCAACACCAAGATGGCTCATAAGATAATGAATGTAGGTTTTTAAAAACACTTCGGCCAAAATGCATATTTCATAGCGTATTTGTACTTTCAAAAATTTTGCACAAAAAACTGGAATTTAATGGAAGTAAAATAAAACAAAAGAAGTTTTAAGTAGGCGTTTATTTCGATATAAAAACGTAGGTACTTAAAATTTTTAGTCTATTAATTCAACACCCGACATTATTGTCTTCGTCCTCATGTGATTCTTCTTATTCTGTATCTTCATCTAAACGTATTATCCCGGTGTTTCAAATTTTCCTCTGCCTTTTCCTCTTCCTTGACGATTCATCTTACCGTTGATTCATATTTACCTGTGTGTGGAAAACATCATCAAAATTATTATTCTATAGAAACTAATTTAATATTTATAAAAACATACTAGATAATATTCATTTAGAAAGAAAGAAAGAGAAAAAAGTTACATTTGTATGAGTTTAGAAATTGCACTTTTTTTTATTTTTAATTGAGTTATTCCCTTTTTCCTGTGGCCGCATATTAACTCTCAAATCGAAGTGTCAAATTCAGATGTTTAAGCATAACCTCAAATTAGATTGTAATGATTATAATTGCTCAAAAATTGGCATAAATCTTGTAATACTAATGAAATTTATTAAAAAAAAACTATACTAAATACGATTAATTTCTGCAGTTCGTTTGTAAACATCTTCCAAATTAGATAGGAGCTTTGTCGCGCGATATTCAGCTAGCATTTAAAAACGCAGTATATAACTTCTCTTGCACCACTACGTATTGGTTTATTAATTTTAATTCAATTCAAACAATGAAAAAATTATTATCAAACGAGCATTTTTCAGTGTGTTCTACACGATTTAAGTCAGTAAAGCCAAGAGCCATACGAAATGTCATTAACAAATCAAGTATTTCGGTGTTACCATAGTAATGAAAAAATTTTGTTCCAAATTAATAAATTTCCACACTTTCTTGCCAAACTATACAATTATTTAAATAATATGTTACATTCTTAACCACTGGAACGATTTCGGTCGAAAAATCGACCACTTTAATTTTTCTCCGATTGATGTCGGTCCAAAAACGGACCGATTTTTCTACCATTCGTAAAACATTTATTGTAATTATTTAAAACCTTTACATGGCCAGCTATTTATATTATCGAATAGCTGATAAAATATTCTTTCAGTCTATGACCTTATTGATTGTCTTTGAAGTATTCTATAACAAGTTTTGGCGGGTTTTTAATAGCGTCCTGTCAGAAATCAACTTACAAGTTTTCAATGTTTCAACGGATTTTGGTCTCTGCTTAAAATGCCGTAAGTAATTCATTTATTGGGTTTTTAACATATAATTATATATCAGTGCAATTGTGATTGAATAATCTATCTTTGAAATGTGTTTTTAATTTGTTTGTTCCTAATATATTGTTTCGGTGGAAGTTTTTTTGTAAAAATGCATCAACTGAAAATGTCATCGTTTTTGATTTGCAAAAATATTAATAATTACTGCTTTTGTGTATATGAAATATAGTTATTTAATCAGAGTGATTCATAACAAAGAGATAAATATAAGTTTTATATGGATTGGTTCATTATTAATGCAGATATTTGCTTATCCAATTATTTATGCCATATGTCAAAAAAGCGACAACTTTCGTAGTCAATATTGACATAAAGCTTCTGGGCTAAAGTTCGGTTTACTGGCCAAATTCCTAAAAATACAAACTAGTTATTTTTATACTAACTATGGGCCGGGGAATACGAATCTGAAAGAATTAGGCGGCGGCAAGCAATATTAACTGAATTATACGACTTTAAAAATTTTTTTGACACCTCTAGGAAAATGGCCATTTTGGAAACATTCTGATTCCTAGAAAATCAAACTAGTTATTTTTATACTAACTTTGGGCCGGGGAATCCGAATCTGAAAGAATTAGGCGGCGGCAAGCAATATTAACAGAATTACACGACTTTTAAATTTTCAATAAACACAAGCTATCTTTAAAGCATTTTAACACATGAAAACCATAGAAAAAGAATAAAGATGTTACATCACATAAAATTAAGTGTTGCCATTAAGCAGTAATATCAATAACGTAAAATGACATGTTTATAATTTAAGTACTTACTTTTTATAAATTTTACTCACTTTTGTATCACAAACCATGCTACCTAAACCTAGCGTAGCCGCTAAACTACTTGAAAACTGGGATGTTTTTTTAAATTGACGCGAGCAGGCGGTATAAAGGGGCACAAACCATGTTACACAAACCTAGCGTAGCAGCTAAACTACTTGAAAACTGGGATGTTTTTTTAAATTGACGCGAGCAGGCGGTATAAAGGGGCACAAACCATGTTATACAAACCTAGCGTAGCCGCTAAACTACTTGAAAACTGGGATGTTTTTTTAAATTGACGCGAGCAGGCGGTATAAAGGGGCACAAACCATGTTGGGTTAGGTTAGGTTAGATTAGGTTAGGTTAGGTTAGGTTTTATATAATAACATTGATATTGGTGACCGGTCTAGGTAACAACTTTTTAAGACTACGAATTTTCATACTTTTGGTTTAAGAATACGGCCGTTGAGATAGTCATAATTCATCAGGTTAATGTGTTATGTGATGAATTATCATGTGAAGAATTATCGCGTCGGAAAGTTTTACGTTATTGATATAATTAGTTTTTGATTTTGTTTTAGGGATGGCCACACTCAAATTGTTGTTTTTCTATGGGTTTCATGTGTTAAAATGCTTTGAAGATGGCTTGTGTTTATTGAAAATTTAAAAGTCGTGTAATTCTGTTAATATTGCTTGCCGCCGCCTAATTCTTTCAGATTCGGATTCCCCGGCCCAAAGTTAGTATAAAAATAACTAGTTTGATTTTCTAGGAATCAGAATGCTTCCAAAATGGCAATTTTCCTATGTGTGTCAAAAAAATTTTTAAAGTCGTATAATTCAGTTAATATTGCTTGCCGCCGCCTAATTCTTTCAGATTCGTATTCCCCGGCCCATAGTTAGTATAAAAATAACTAGTTTGTATTTTTAGGAATTTGGCCAGTAAACCGAATTTTTTCCAGCTTCTGTCACACAATAAAAATTTAGTTGTTTCGTTGTATACTAATTAATTAATTGATTTTTTTTTACCAAATTTGTGCAGAAACAGCAATCGTCCAGGGAAAGAAGGGAGCACTCCATGAACCAGGTTTAAATAAATTTTTTCATATTTTATATTAGTGCAGTATACAAAATTTGAACATTTAAGTATATGAAGTGTTTTCAATTTAAAATATATAGAGTAGTGCTTACTGGAAGAGGAGGCAGAGGAAGAGGTGCAGAAGGAGTACCAGCTGGTGCCGGACTAACTGCACGTGGACGTGGGAGTCAACGCAGAGCTGCATTGCCTGCTCGGTCTGGAGTGTGAGTATTTTTTAATGTTTTTTTATGAAAGTACTTTGCTGTGGCCGTTGAACTCATCATATATTTTTATTTATTTTAACAGTGACCCTGCTTTGCTACTGGTGCGAGAGGATAGTGTAAAGGCTGTTAGGGCCCTGTCTGCTTCCTTCCGACTAGAGCTGGAATGCCGAAAATTTAAGAAGCAGGCGGCGCGCATTTTGCTCCCTACCGCACTTGCAAGAAAAACTAAACAAAAGTAAGTTATCATATTTATATGCTTGATACAATATTATTGTTTTTTCTCCGACAGCTTTCCACTGTTACAATGAGAGTTGGTTAGATCAGCGCTCTGTGCATTATGCAGTGCTGTTTACACAGTGTTCTAATTTTATTGTTTATTTATTTACTGTACTTACTGTTTCACGCGTGAATGAGAACGATTCATATGATTTATGTATATATTTTCAGAATTCCATCTCCGGAGAGAATACCGTGTCCCTTTTCACAAGGGACACCTTCACCGTTGCCAAGACCCGTCCCACCACCGTGAATGTCCACTCCGGCACAGACCCAGTCAACGGTTCCCAATCTTCCAATTCCGCCTGCTGCAACAATCCGGGCGGCATCTCCGGAGCCGTTACCTGGGACATCGCGGGGTGGGGAACTCCAGCGTGGCGAACTCTTCTCCGGAGGGCGGCTACCACAGTGAGCTGTGGCTGGACGTGCCGTTCTACCAAGAATTGTCGGCGTTTGAGAACGGTGAGTCTATTTTTTGAAATGTCATACATACCAGGGGCTCTAGTATGGTGAAATCGATAAGTTTGCAATATCGGATAGATAATTGATTTTATATTGATATCCCTAGCACAGTTTCACTGTTGGTATATTGGCAGGAAATAAGCATAGTACTTAAAAATTCCACATAACAAACATACATAATGTATTGTAATCCGAAAAGATACAATGTACCTACGTTCTATGCAAGTAAATATGTAGTTGCTAAAGTAGAAAGTCTGAAATTTGAGTTTGTTTTTGGCCAATTTTTGTTTGATAGTAAGAACTTCGCACAGCATTGAGAATACCGAAATCATAGTTTTACACTGTAACAAAGCATGATCTATTTGTTCTCGAGATAATGTCCTGACACGTTTACATTTCAAAAGATTGACATTAAACAGGGATATTATAGAATGAGACACGCCGAACTCCTTCGCGAGGGTTACATTTGATTTACCGGCTTCTAAATGGTGTAATATAGGACTTCTTTCTTCAATTGAAACAACTCTTTCGTTTCACGGAACTCATTTTGTCGAGCTTCCTAGTCACTTCCAAGCAAGGCGCGGGGCGGTGCGGTATTGGTGGGTGGGTATCTTTAAAATAGGCCGCTTTAAGTAGTTGGTCGCTTTAAACGTATACGTTTTCCTACTAAAAGCTATGAAACCTAACTTGAGTTTACATTATCGTCACTTAAAACGGTAGGCCGTTATATGCAAAGTTATTATATCCGAATTCTATTGTAAATTTTTGTTTTCTATTATTTCAGAGACAGACATGGATAGCACCAATGTGGACGAGGCAGCTCTCTATCAAGAAGAGTCGGTAATTGAAAACCGTGAGTTATAAAACTAACTAACTTACCTTCACGCCATTTCGCTGCAGGGGTAGGCAGAGAGGATGGACCGCCAGACAACTTGGTCTTGGCACACACACACTCTTTTCTTCATTCAAATTCATCCATACCTACCTGACTATGGTATTCTGACTCCTGACATTGCCCGCCTCAAGTATTTGATTAACAGGATCGTACCAAGAGTTCATTATTTTGAAACGTTGTACCAGAGGCAGCGGGTAATCGTAATATAGACACGTTTAATTAATTTGGGTTTTCTGTTGTTGCAGAAATGGATATGAACAGAACAAGCGACGTGGACGACAAAGCGAGCAACGTAGACCACAAAGAGAGCGATGAGGATACCTTCTGCATGCCACCAATACCTTATTATAATATTATCAACGTTTCACCTTACTCCGCTATGGATATAGACTTTAGTAAACAAGACCAGGTAGATAGTGAGGCAATGCGTTTGATTCTGCCGCCTGATGGTTACTCTTTCGATTGGTCCAGCGATATCTCACGTTTTACTGGGATAAGGGAGACATTTACAGGTACGCCAGGACCAACTTTCAATACCGACGAAATGGGCAAACCTGTGGATGCCTTTCTTAAAATCTTCGATGCAGATTTCGTTGAACTGATCGCGAGAGAGACCAACAGGTATACAGATCAATGGATTGCGAAAAAACAGTTTCAGCGCCATGCGCCTACCAATAAATGGGCTCCCACGAATAAACAGGAAATATACGTATTCTTGGCAATTTTAATGTAACAAGGTATCTCTCCCCTTCCCGTTGAAAAAGACTACTTCTATTAAAAAAAAATCACCGCCATGCCTTATTTCAGCC
This sequence comes from Limnephilus lunatus, assembly GCA_917563855.2. Taxonomy (NCBI): domain Eukaryota; kingdom Metazoa; phylum Arthropoda; class Insecta; order Trichoptera; family Limnephilidae; genus Limnephilus; species Limnephilus lunatus. Next base: position 80,442,820 of record OU830592.1, read on the forward strand.
GAGCCATGGATTATAATCGTTTTGAAAGTCTTTCTTCTGATGTACCATTATCTGTGCGAAGGTTACAAAAGATTCAGCCCGTCTTGGACCACCTCTTAAATAAGTTTGAGACTTTATACCTGCCCGAGCAAGACATCTCTCTGGATGAATCCTTACTCTGCTATAAAGACCGTTTGGGATTCGTCCAGATGATCAAAACCAAAGCGGCCAGCGCGGGTATAAAATCTTACGAGCTTTGTGAGTCCAAGTCTGGCTATCTTTGAAAATTCCAAATTTATACTAGGAAGACCATTTCCATACAGGCTGAATCGACAAATCCAGACCAGGAAGACATGACGGAAGACATAACAGAAGATATGACGGACGACATGACACAGGTAAACTTTTCGGGTGCTCACAATATCTGCCCAGTTGGGGCCACTGCAAAGATAGTATACGACCTGGCCAGCCCTCTGTTTAACAAGGGGTATACGCTAATAATGGACAACTTTTATAATAGTCCATTATTGGCGCGATGCCTCAAAAGAAATGGAATGGACTGCATGGGCACATTGCGGTTAAACTGAGAATTTGTGCCCTCTGCATTTAAGTCCCATCTCCGGACAAAACTGAGGGAAGGTGAGCTTGTATACTCGAACTGCGGGGACCTCAATGTTATGGTTTGGTTGGACAAAAACCTGGTAAGTATGTTGTCCACCTACCTACCATAAGGCAGAAATTGGGGGCTGTTGAAAAGTTTGGTACCTGGACATAAAAACCTCAACTGGTACTAGACTATAACAAAGTAATGGGGGGGGTCGACCGAAAAGATTAGCTTTTGGCAGGCTTCCCCATTGAACGACAGCGAAACCTGATCTGGTACAAGACACTTTTCAGGAGACTACTAAGCGTTTCGGTGCAGAATGCGTATATATTGTACAGCTCAAAGCTCCGCAAGGAAAATAAAGACATTTTGTACCGAAACTTCAGGAGTGAGGTTGCGGATGATCTTCTTCTGCTGTTTTGTCGTAGTCAAATTGACACGACTGTGCGGACCATTGGCCTAATAGCTGAAGGAAAGATTCTGCGACCTATCCTGAAAGGCAACCACTTCGTAGTCCGTAGCAGGAAAAAGGTGAAATGTATGTGGTGCAACATAAATAACATTTTCAAAAGGACCCTCACAAAGTGTGATGTGTGTGAAGTGGCTTTATGCTCTGATTGCATGAAGCCATATCACACTACAATATAGAATTGCTGGTGGTTTTTATATTTCATGTTTTTCTTTTCTTGTTTTTTAGTTGTGTAATTCTAATTTATAGATTTAATTAACTTTGTCTGAACATCAATTATGATGGCCTGGATGGCTGGACCATGTCATTTCTTTCCGCATACTCACATCATATGTTATGTTGTCCTCGAAGGTTCTATCTGATAAGGTTCGGTGGACATTTAATATGTATATTTCAATTCAATGATCATTGAAATATACATGTTAACAAATGCACAGGTATTCTCATTTTTCCCTGTTTATTGTACACATTTAAATAACTTGTTTTATTTTTATGTCTTATTTATATTTTGTCAATTTTTCTGTAAAGAGGCTTTTTTAGATCTAGTCACTTAACATAACTAAGCCATTTCAAGCAATGTTCAATTCTGAATGGTGGTCTCTCACCAGAACGATACTGAGAGTATTTCTCTAGAGCGAGGTATAATGATTATTATGTATTGATATACTTAAATTATGAAAAAACCAATATAAATTGAGTATATTTTTATTACGACAAAATGTGTAAACAATGTTTAAATCGATATACTGTTCTTCCATTGTAACCATACATCTGTAATATTAATTTAATTAATGTAAAAGCCTATTAGGGCTTAAATAAATAAATAAATCAATTATTTGTTCCATCAATTATTTTCCCTTCCACTATTTTTTTTTCCATATCTTTGCTTTTAAATATAAAATTATCATTATGATTTTATTTGCCATGCAAAAACGCTCATGCAAAAGGTTTGATATATATACAGTTTTATCATCATCATCATTTTACATATTCTGATTTACCCCTGTGTGTGTGGACCTTAAGATGGCTGTCAGTAGTGTTTTTTTCTCGAATATTTGCAGATTTCATCAATTTCAAAGTATCCCCCTGAAATATTGGCAATGTGTATATCTATGAGATATGTTTTATTTTAAACCGTATTTCTTGCTTTACCACTAAATATAAAAACATGGTTACAAATCTCCAGGTATGATTTACAATTATTTAAAAAGTAGCACCATGATTTTGACAACGTAAAATAGGCTCTCTGTATAATTCGTCAAATGATTCAAATACAGCAAACACGGCGACTATTCTTATTGATAATTGTAGACAGTTAATGTATCTTCCTAATGTAATACCAGGTTTTTGTGGTAAATTTATTAAATAGTATAATGTATTGATTTCAATTTTGACACTTCACGCGCTCAAATTCTATAAAATAATTTTCTGATCAAACTTTTGGATAGATCGTAACAGATAAAAAAATCGTTTTCTAGTATATACTTGCATCTGTGGTTATCAAATAGGCCATAGAGAACATAAAACCGTAGAAAATATTCAATATAGATATTTAAAACCGCCACTAGCGGCAATTTCAAATCAGTAAAACACAAATTTCGCGCATTTATAAAGTTAAAGATTTTTTAATAATTTATCTATCAATTCTAAAAATATAGAATAATTAGTACAATATAGGTGAATTCATTGGCTGTATAGCACCATAATCAGTTTTTGTATCTCCATATTAAAATTCGGAGGTATGATTTTTTTAATGTGGGCGGAAAATATTCAAAATCGTCTCTAAAAAACCGCGAGCAATCCGAGAAAAAAAAAAAAAACGGCGCGATCGTTCGAGTGGTTAATCAATGTAAGATAAAATTTATGATATGAACTTTATTTTTTTTATTTTTATTTATTTATTTATTTATTTATATGCATACATATTACAATAAGTTAGAAAATGATACTTTGCCTGTCCAACTGGGAAGGATACCCGTTTCAGGACAGCCAAATTGTATATTCAGTTCATAATATTTTTAACATGTGAATGGTTTCTTTCAAGATATCATAGGATATCTTGAAAGAAACCATTTATATACCCAATATATTATGACAAATGATATATAAATACATTTTTTTTTTATATACGTAACTTTTTTATATACGTCACTTTATTTGTTCTATTTTTTTTAAGAGAAAAAAAAACTAGAACAAATAAAGTTATGATGGAAATAAAAACATATACATACATGAAATAAAGATATGAGCAAAAAAAATATAAAAATTTAAGTACAGTGAGATATGTGTTATCAATAAGTTACGATAAGAAAATACAAACATAATATAAAAATGTATACAACCAAAATTTAAAGTAAGGTGATCTTAGGTTTGCAAAATTGCAATAATAACTTTCAATAACACCTTAGTATGTTTCGAGTTCCAATGCGCCGCAGCGCGCTGTTTCGATGGTACGAGTACCTTCAGTACCTCCCACTGCAAGTTGCAGGAGTTCGGAACTGTGGATTTTTATATTTTAGATATAATATTTTAAATTTACTACATTTAATTATATCAATAATTGCCTTCAGAATAGGTAAATAGCTTCTTTCGGGCGATCACAATTTTGAAATTCTTTCGAGGTCTTTTTGGAGAACATTAACAATTCCATATTAGAATTTACATATTTATATTTATAATTTGCCAATATATGACATATTAGTTCCCAATTTATAATAACTAAATTTGTCAAATTGACTGGCCTAAAACAGGATCCATTCCTAGTTTGCTAGTCAAAGTTTCCACATATGTTTAATTGTATAATTTTTATCTGAAATAAATTTATTATTATTATTATTATTTTTATAATGCGGTACTTGTCTAGAGTTGTGATAAAATAACATTGGATTAATTGTATCATAACACTTAAGCCTCACAACCATATCCCAATTGGGGATGCCATAGTCTCACTGGCTCCAGACGGGAGCAGCGGGGACTCTTATGTTGGTATCTACATAAAAAAACTTCAGTTCTAGAGACTGTACATAGAGCCATTTACAAAGTCCATAAATAGTTTCCAATTCTCCCCTATCTTATCACTTATGTTAACATTTTTCACTATGTATTTCTCAAATTAATTATCTTATTCACTATGTATTTTCACAGCTCCAAGGGTAGATGTTTATGGGGGATTAGCTACATGGGGAAACGGATCTTCTTCAACCCATACAAAGACTCGGAAAAATCTGAAGAAAAGACCACACCGACAATATGCATCAGCTCTAGCGAAAACATCATTCTCAAGGAACTTCTCAATGGAGCAGGATATAACTTAGTGGAATCAGCCGGCGCAGGGTACAAATTACTAATGGTCATATTGGGCCACGCAGACGCCTATGTTCTGTCCAAACCCAGTACTTACAAGTGGGACACTTGCGGCCCGCACGCAATCCTCAACGCTCTGGATGGTGGAATCCTCGATTACTCCAAGGCATTGGATGATGAAAGTGACAATGATAACTGCGAAGTGACCTACTTCACGGATGCAGAACACTGCAATGGAGCCGCTCTCGACCGGTGGTGTAATAAAGGAGGAATCATCGCGTACAGGAATCCTCAAATCATATCTCAAGTTTTGGAAGTTCTGTGACCAGGGTAATAACGACTCTCGAATCTAGTCAAGTTTTTTAAAATTTGATTTAAAAAGCAATACTTTAATGTAACTAGTTAATGTTGTAGAATTCAACATTCGGGTGTTAATGTTTGTAAATGTCCTAGACTTCCTTTTATCTACTTTAATAATCAAAGATCTAATTTTTGTTTTGAACATTTAACTATTTACAATCATTCCATGAATTTACTGACTTAACTTATTATGAATTTTACCGAATTTGTGATATACAGATACTTAAATATTTTCTTAAAGATTTAATTCTTATTAGATAATTTACTTAGGTTTTATTATATTGTCGAGGTATTTCATTTTTGAAAAACCCTTATTTACATTTTGTTTTCAACAAATTTTGACAGCTGAGTGCAAAAGTATAACAAATACAATTTGATCTAAAATTGATATCTCAGGTTTTTATGTTGTTAAAATTTTAAACTTAACAAACGACATCTAGTCTGTGTTACCTATCTAATAGAAGTGATTATTCAAAATGATGAGTAAATAAAAACTAAATATATATCTTTATATACACCACTTTATTTGAGTTTAAAGCCACTGACTTTCAAATGCATCCATAAAAAATATATATAGATGGAAAATAGCATTTGAAAAATAATTGAATTAAATATTATAATGAATATGTTAATTACATTACAATTATTATAGTGTGCGTTAAGTATCAACGATATATGTAGAAAATCAAGGCAGGATTGTGTCCAAAACGATTCCATGACAGTTGACCCCCGACATTTTTTTTTTACATTAACTCCACACTTGAGGCCCTGAGAAAAATAATTTCCCTCAGGCCTATGTCATCTGAGATGCTGTGTGGGGGTCTATTTGAGGAGAAGAAGGAATCGTTTCACAGCCGAGCTGTTGAACACAAGAACGAGTCGAAGAAGCGACCCGTTCTCATGAAATACCGATAGAACAAGGATAGCATTCCCACCTGACGCCTGTGCTCTAAAGATTGCAATCCGTTTGTTAAGTTAGGAGAATCTATCAAACGGACCGCCCGTTTCTGCACAGTCGAGGGTTTTTTTCAGGTATACAATATACAGTGGTTTTAGGGAAATTTGGTATACCTACTTACACAAAATATAAAAGCGTCCTCGAAGGGGTGTGCAGAGATGATGTACCACTGAATAACAAAAAAATAAAATATATTTTCATGGAAATGTATCAAAGATAAAACCGCTTGTCTATATACTGTTTATACCAGCATACAAAAAAACGACATTGTAAATAAATTTGTTTGACATCCATACCAACTTATTAGTAAAGGTACTTTTTAAATCAGTTTTAGGTTTGAAATTGATAAATAATGCGCAAAAAATTATAATTTCGGGGGCCAACTATCGGGAAACCAACTGTCGGCTCACCATTCAAAACTAATTCAGTTAACCACTCAGCAACATAAGCAGATATACACGTTAATATGCCGACATCAGTTAAGTACAATAAGCGTGTTTACACGTCAACGCGTATGTTTATACAGAAATCGTCATAACTCCGTTATTGTTCTAGTGACATCCCTAAAACAAAAAGGAGAAGCTCCATAATAAATCAAGCTACCCATCACTATTCAAGATGTCCATAGAAATAGATAAAAAAAAATCTTTTCGTCAGATACATGATAGACCGCCAAATTGCCTATCCACTGTTCGATATCGTTATTTTTTATTAAATATTCTTGTATGAAATGATAAAAAAGCGAGATGACCAAATTATTTATTATACATTTATAAGATAGAATAAATATTGTATTTTATATAATCCGTGATTTTAATACCGTTTTCACATAAAAACATCACGTGAGTCATTTTTTCATTTTTTTTATGTTTGCATTCTAAATTTTAATGTTTACAAATGTTAATATTTATTTGTAACATAACAATTTGAAAGCTTATTTAATATCCTTTCAAAAACAGTTTTTAGTATTCGGCTAAGTTCGGAAATGTTTCATTTATAGACCTTTAATTGTGAAGAGGAAATAACATAAAGTTTTCGTAAATCTGACATGTCGTTTAAGACGTAAAAAGTGCATATTCGCGATGTATCGGAGTGGTTAAACTCTAAATTAGAGGTGCTGTATACAAAGATGTATGTATTATGAATTTTAAATAAACAGAGATAGCAATTTTGGAAATGGTTTCAGTTACTTATCAAGGGGGGTTTTTCACCATCCCCTTTAGCTTATTCGTAGGAAAAAATATATTTTTGAATTATGATTTATTTATTTATTTATAAAGTCCGAATTTATTACTCGGTAGTGGAACCTATTTAGTTCTTCTATAGCGTCGTTTTTGTGATCACTTCGAAGGCACTTTAGCTGCTGAGTCGGTTGGTGTAAAAATAATTGTATCCTGCAATGCCATTTTCTTGGTGAGAATATTGTAATGGCCGAAGTAGAATATGAAAACAATATTTGATTGAAATTTTTTTAGATTCTGTAATTTAAGATGAAAACTAAATTCATGAGAAAAAAATAGGATAAAAAATGTAACGTAGTCTGCCACTGATAAATAATATATTAATTAATTAATTATTGCGTTAACAACGCTAACTGGGTTTGGAATACCTGGCTATTCAGATCTGGTCACTAAATATAATAACATTTTAGGTAATATTTAATAATCAATTTTTAGGTAACTTATCGATTCTGTTACCAGGGGGATACTAAGAATATCTTTCACTCTGGAACGAGGGGTAAATGTATGTGTGAAATATCCCATTGAATTTAGGGGTTAGAACCCGCCATCTCTGGATTCAGAGCCAAATAACTTACCACTGCCACCGAGATAAATATTATATTGTTAATCATTAACCTCTAAGAGAGTGAGTTTCTGAGAGAAAAAAAGTGTTCAAGAGAGACAGATGATTTTTCAAAAAAAAAAATTTACTTAAATTTATAGTATGTTTTATAAAAAAATAACTTTTTTTAAAAATACCTATGTAATACTAAAATAACCAAATTAATCAGATAATAATTAATAACAACAAAAAAATTCATATTAATATTAAAAATTAATATTATTAATAGCAGAATATCTACAAACACCGACGCACCATGTGTGTCCATACTCCTTTGAGCAGATTTTTTTTCGGACAACAATGGTGCGTCCATACTCTCCTAAAGGTTAATATAAATCTTGAGAAAAATATTATATTGTTAATCATTACTATAAGTGACATTTATAAAATGTGTGTATTTGGGTTCCTCTGCACTTCCAATATCTATCTATCTATCTATACAGGGTGTCCGGGGGTAAAGTGCATTAACTTCAGGAGGTGATTCTAAACGATATTAGAAGTAAAAAAGATTAATAACTTTTTTCGAAATTTCAACTTTTAGTGGTGGTTTTGTGGTAAAAAGATAAAATTAGACCGGCGTGTGTGGCCAACTTTATTATTTTCCTCTACGGGCCAGTCACATCCATGCAATGTTGCCACAATCGTGCATGGCAGGCTCTCAGCAAGTTCAGCTCAAGCAATGGTTTTTAATAGGTATGTCTTTTTGTATGGGAAAAAAATGCCAGAATTTCGGAAAAAGTTGTTAATCTTTCTTACTCCTACCATCATGTAGAATCACCTCTCGAAGTTAATTCACTTTACCCCCGGACACCATATATAAAAATAAATCGCCGAAATGTATGTACGCGCATAACTTCCCAACGACTGCACCAAATTGGATAATTCTTTTTTTGTTTTTAAAATAAAACAATAACTTTGTAAACACCACTTTTACAAAGTTATGTTTAATTTTAAATTATAATGTCACATCACAAAGTAACTGCTTCATATGAACAAATCTTTTTTTTGTGTTCATTATTGTCAGGACAAGGTTTGTTAAAAAGAAGCGGTTAGCTCTGGGATAATGAAATTTGGATAAAAAAATTGTAATAGGTGGAAGGCGAGCTGTTTGAAAACTCAATGAATGGAATGCGGGAGGAGGGTGAGGAACTCGGGAAGGGGGAGGGGAACTTGAGAGTGGGGTTCGCGGGGCGGGGGAAGCGGGATTGGGGAGAGGGAAGGCGGAAATGCGGAGTAGAAACGCATGAGGGGAAGGGGAACGGAATGAATGGGAAAGGACACGCCGGGAGAAACAATTTCTTTATTAAAGCCAGGAACTCGTTAGTAATTTTATAAAAATATACATATGTATTTACATTTTATAATTTTTTTATGGTAGTGGCAGACTTTAGCTTAATATCCAAGGCAGATTCAGGTTAAGTGGTAGGTAGGGTGGGTGATAGAAATATGTGCTTCAAGATATAGTACAAAGTAGATAACACTTTATTTTTTATTGGAAATGTGTCATTTTTGTGAGTTGAAAAACAGGATTCAACAATTTAAAATGTATGTACAATTATATATTTTTGAACCATAATACAATATGTACTGTCTATGAATCTGATTTACTTTGTTTTATTATTACATACTTAAATAAATATCTAGAAAATATTAAAACAAGTCTTTAACCCCTCAAGCCTAGGACATATTTTGTCAGAATATTTCCATTTTGCAATAAAATTCAAATAAATGCAATATTTCTGAACATATCTGAAAACTAAACACTGTTTTTGAAAGGTTATAAAATACATCAAAGTAAAATTTTAATATTAGAAATAAACATGTCATTTTTTAAATAATATATTTTTTAATTCAAACATAAACAGCACTGTTGGTCATAAAACACGGGGAAGGCCCAAAAAATATTCCCCCCGCCTTTTTGAACGGCGAACTTCTAAAAACAGTAGAATCCACCAAATATCTAGGACACACCATCAACAATAAATTAACAGATGACTAAGATATTGACAGGCAGAGGCGCGTACTGAGCATAAAATGCAACATGCTCAGTAGAAGATTTCGGCTATGCAGTCCTTGGGTGAAAAGGACCCTCTTCCTAGCCTTCTGCACCACCCTGTACACATGCGAGCTCTGGTCAAACTTCAAGAAAAGAACCTTGGAAAGTCTTCGGGTGCAGTATAACAATGCTTACCGTCTGATATTCGGACTTCCCAGGCACTGCAGTGCCTCCTCAATGTTCACAGAAGGGCGAGTCCCAGGGTTTAAAGCTCTATTAAGAACCAGGATTGCAGGACTGAGGGGAAGGATAATTCACTCCAGAAATATTCTCATAATAGAATCCCGTTTGACTTCAGGATCGAGCTTAGAAGAACATTGGAGAAAGACACTGGCTCCCATAACCTCAGACCCGATGGAATAATAAGAGCTCAATTAAAGATTTTTTTTTTTTTATGAAGATTTACTATTAGACGCCGGATTATATGCACTAAAAAAGGCCGAAATATATGCACTAAAAACTCTTAATATGCCCAAAATATGCACAATGCAAAATCAAAAAACCATTTTTATTTTTATATATTTTAATGAAAGACAGTACAAAAACGGCGAAATATTCTTAAAATTGTGCGTAGTTTAGATGACAATATATAATTAAGTATTTTTTTCAAATTTGTGACGTTTGTCACCCAGTATTAATTTGTACACCGAAAACGACCTCTCTTTGTCAACTGATTGTCATTGGACAAAATTAAAAAATTGGTGCCATTTCTGGAGATACCTGTTTAGGCAGGGTTATGACCTGTGCCGTTGTGTAGGCATTAATGTTCTTCATGTCTTCAAGACTCAGGTTTTTAAGCAAAATAGCGTCTAACTTTTTACGAATCTTTTCTGATATTGAATTAGGAAGGGCGTTGGCGAGTTAGATCATTGTTTCCAGTATTTCTATTGATTTAAATAGAGGAAGGTTTTTTTGTTTATTGCTTGCACTGGTCAGTCAGTTCAGTCAGCCACCACGCTCGCGCATTACACATTATAGTCACCTAGCCCTCTATACATACATCCCGCAACTAAACGAAATATGTATGCACGATTGGGAAAAAAGGCTAAAATATGCATTTACATCATAATTAGAGAGTTATATGCAAATGCATAAAATCCGATTTATCTAATGATGCCTACTACTTTTTTTTATTTTTTATTTCATCCTTACTCTATTATATAAATACCTATGTTTTTATTGTATGTATATACACTCTATATAGGATGTGAGGGACTACACTCACCTCCCCACATTCTGGAATAAAAACCATTATTATTATTAAATAAAATAAAATAAAATTACGGATAAAAAAATAAATAAAAACACACATTTCATTAGACAAATATATTAGAAACTAGGAATGTAACGATACATGATTTTGCCGATACGATACCGATTCTTAACAAAATAATCGGCGATACCGATAGTGATGCCAATATTGATTGCCCTCAGGAGTGTGAAAGAAAAATAATCAATAAAAATCATTTATTTCATTGGAATGAAATAAATACATAGTTATAAAAAAGAAAGACACATAAAGTTAGTAATTAAAATTTAGTTTTGGCAGAATTTTGTTAAGAAAATTTAAACAATTCAACTTTCGTGAAATCTAAACAATCATCTTCTGGAGTACCTAATAACGTGTATCACAAAAATATTTCCTCGAGTGAAGGTCAGCAAATTTGCAATCTTTTTAACGATTATTTCCAATCTGTCTTTGTCCCCGATACAACTGCTAATAATACTTTCACAAATATTGATAATATAAGTAACGATGATGCCATGAATTCAATTAATTTTAATTCAATTGATATAACCGCACTATTAGTGTTAAAACATCTTAAAAATGTGGACACAAAAAAAAGTGCCGGTTGTGATAAGGTACACCCAACTTTTATTGTTAATTGTGCTGAAACGGTAGTTACTCCTGTAACACTACTGTTCAAAAAATCTCTTAAAGAAGGTGTATTTCCTACCATTTGGAAACAAGCTTTTGTTACACCTGTTTTTAAAAAAGGGGACAAACACAACATTGAAAATTATAGACCTATCTCTAGGCTATGTATCTTTAGTAAAATCTTGGAAAAAATCGTGTGTAACCAATTTTTTAACTTATGCAAAAATACTATTATAAGCCTCCATCAACATGGTTTTTTTCAAGGCAGATCTGTTGAATCGAACCTAGGACAGTTTACTGATTTTGTTCTTAACTCTATGGATAGTGAGAAACAGGTTGATTCCATTTACACAGATTTTTCTAAGGCTCTCGACAAAGTAAATCACGACGTATTGTTAAACAAGCTCTCGAAGATTGGTATATGTGGAGATCTTCTGAGATGGTTCTCTTCATATGTTAAAAATAGAAGTCAAGCTGTTGCTTTAAAAGGTTACATGTCACAAATTATAACTATTCCCTCAGGGGTACCGCAAGGCTCCCATCTAGGGCCTCTCTTGTTTATTTTATATATAAACGATATGAACCGTGTTATAAATCATTATTGTTTCCTATTTTACGCCGATGACATGAAATTATATAAATGTATTAGCTCCATAGATAACTGCAACCAATTACAAGAAGACGTTAGCAAAATTGAGGAATATTGCGAAAACAATCAATTATATCTGAATATAGACAAATGTAATGTTATTACTTTTACACGAAAAAAAAATCCAATTAATTATATTTACAAACTAAACCATGTCCCTCTACAACGAGTAGAAACAATAAGAGATCTGGGAGTAATACTAGACTCTAAAATGTTATTTAGGGATCATATTGAAAATATTCTAGAAAAAGCTTATAAGCAATTGGGTTTCATTATTCGCATTACAAAGCCTTTTACTATAGCACACACCCTAATTCTGTTATATTTGTCATATGAACGGTCACAACTCGAAATCGCCTCAGTAATTTGGAATCCTCAATATCAAACATATATTCATCGCATTGAAAATATCCAGAAACAATTTATAAAACACCTATCGTATCGCTTTAGTAATCATCAATTTGACCCTATCGCCTTATATAAACGCAGAAAAATCTCTGATGCATTATTCTTATACAAAATCATGAACTGCCTTGTCGATTCATCATATCTGTTAGAAAATATTGCATTTCGTTGCCCCAAAAAAAATACCAGATCGAACGACTTATTTAGAATACCACACAGTAAATCCAAATATGCGCAAAACTCTGTAATAATACGTATCTGTGAAACTTACAATGCCTTACGAGATGTAGACATTTTCAACCATGACTTGAAATCATATAATAATATCATTAATATATTAATAACTTAAAATACTTCTTTTTTCTTTTTTGTGAAAATTTATAATATATAATGTCACACCACAAAGTATTTGCTTCCTTCGATAAAATTTATAATATTATTATCCGTAGTAAATAGTATAACTAACTATGTTTGTTAATAACTTTACTTTTTTTCTTTATTACGTTTTATGTTTTTCTTTTTTATGTTTTTCCTTATTATGTTTATTTTTTTGTCACATAAGTTGAGTAGGTAAAAAAAAAAACTATATCAAAATTTTAATAGTTCTTTGGATCCTGTTTAATTGGAATATTTGGACATCGTTTCGTTTCTCACAACCATTGAGAAGCTACGACAGAGCGGCAACGTCGCGCGCATTGTTCGTTTTGCGCACTTGATATCGGCTGTTACAAATATATGCGATGCCGATATATCGGCTTGCCGATTATATCAGTATTGTTACATCCCTATTAGAATTTGTGTTATTTCACAATTAATTCATTTAAAATAATATATAGTATATTTGCGGCACGTTCCAGAGTGGAAGATACTATCAGTATCGCCCTGGTGTAAGACCACCATTCAGAATTGAAACGTTGCTTGAAAATGGCTTTAGCCGTGTTTGGTGACCAGATCTGAATAGCCAGGTACTTCCCAACCTTCCTCTTCCCCACCTCCTTCCCCTCCCCACTACCTTTCAGCCTCACAACATACCCCAATTGGGGATGCCATAGTCTCACTGGCTCCAGACGGGTAACATAATCATCACCTCACTTTTTTGTCATTTTGTGTAAATAAAATTAGTAAAATATTCATAAAGTTTCATAATTAAAATCCCACCAGCAAAATGTATTAATGTCAGATTACCTTACAGATATGGCAGCACTCAATGGATACAAATTTTTCGTATCCAATGGGAAGTTTTGGCGCTTGGGAAAAGTTTCACTGTATGTACATATTTATGTAAATGAATTCCTTTTACAAATGTTTGAGGGTGATTTTTATGGATAATTCCAAATGAATAGAACAAAGGATATCGTTTTTTTGTGCCTAGAGAAATCAAAGAGTCAAAAATGTTATAATTTAATTTTAATCAATAATTTTTTTTTATTTACACTTACATGGTACAAATATGTATTTTCCTTATATTAAACTTAAGAATCTATCACAGTACACAATAACCATAAAAATATATTTATTTATAATTCAATAAAATATGATTGGCACAAAACATAATTTATATAAGATCAGATTAAGAACGGTTTTAATAAAATATATAATTTTATCTATGGAATTAAAATAAATTAGTACCTACCAAATGGTATTATTGCGCTACATATTTCAAATTGGTGACACAACTTTAGACAAAAAAATTTAGAATAGAGGATTGAGCATTTCAAATTGGTGACACAACTTTAGAAAAAAAAAATTTAGAATAGAGGATTGAGCAAAAGTTAAATTCATATTTTTTTGTATTTCTTGGGCATTAACTATGTAACAATTTCTAGACATTTTGTTTAGAAGATTTTTACTTTCCATGTGCACTTGTTACTTAAATTTTAATTTGTCTACTACCAGTTTCGACACATCCACGTCATTTACTAGCAAACTTAAAGCAGCAAATAAATTAAAAAGTGTACGTGGAAAGTAAAACTCTTTAAAACGAAAATAGTAAATTCATCTATAAAATCAAAGAAATATTATTTTCGCATTGTTTGTAATACTGGATTTTTTAAAAGTCTCACAAAATATAAGAACAATAAATCACGAAAGATGGATGTTTAGAATCTACACTTAAATAATTACTATAATCATTTGAGGACATACGTACATTCAAAACACTCTAGTTACATATAAATATCATACAGCAGCTAATGTAAAATGCATGAAACTGAAATAATCTTGATAAAATCCACAGAATTGAGAAATGATCAAAATTAAAATATGTCTTAAAGAGTGGACAGCCCAAAACTTAAGTTTAAGCAGATGAAAAAATGACATATTTTACTAGACACAAAAAAGTTCAAATAGAAAAAAATATATACATATATTTAAAATGTGACAGTATTATTTTGACAAAAAAGAGATCCAAGAAAACAAACCACAAATTAAAACCCCGTTGGAATATAATTGACCTATATTAATTTCCGTGAGTTAAATTTAATTTTACTATACCTGATTACAATATTTCTTACTTCAATCTACTAAATATTAAATGGAAACGCATCACAACTCCAGGTTACCTTTTTTATTTAGAAGTAAAGATATAATTTATTGTACTAACAATTTATTGTCCAAAAATGTTTTTTTATTAATTCAAAAATAGATGCATCATAAAGCTCTTATTGCACTTAGACAAACAAAAATAAAGTTTAAAAAAAATGATATATAAATAAATAATGTATAAGTTTAAAAAAAATGATATATATGTAAATAAATAATGTGTGTATAGTCAAAAGATTTCAATAAAATTTTTAAAACAATTGTAAATGCAGTAGTCAAATTCATAAAACTTATATCATGATGAATAAATCTTAAAACTGTTATAAAAATAGTGCATCATCTTATAATTAATTTGGGACGAGGTTAGAAAATTAAAACGTGATTAAATTCGTGTTAAGTAAAATGAATTCTCACTTAGTACTCCTTTGTTACCTGTTGAATTGTGAACACGCCTACCAGAGGTATTCACAAAGCAACAAACAAAAGTAAAAATAATATTAAAAAGTCAATAGAAACAGTCCAATGATAAAATAATAAGAACTAAACATGTATAATAATTAGATATTGGGAAGAACTTACGTAATTTCTTGTTGATATGCACTTAAACACGTATTGAAGTCTTTCTTTATGGTCTTAATGCCTCCGTCGCGGCCATAATTGTAATAATATCATCCACTCAGACAAAGCTCATTAGGAAAACCACACATCCGTCAAGACAACATGGATTGGGTTGTTTTGCCAAATCAGCATCATCGTATAACAAGCGGCAAAGCAAATAATTCAAACATATTTGACATTCAGTTTTGTCACCGCCAGCTGCCGATCCGTGGCACAAATGCATATGATGAAACACTTTACAGGTATTTCATTCACTAATCTCGTGATATGGTGTATATAAATTTAAAACTTTTTCTTGTAGTCTTGTAGAAAACGTCAGGTTTTTTGCGATAAAACACAACATTATACCATAAGTCCATTCATTAATGTCATCGAATGATTGCATCACAATAGCATGTTCCAAAAACTTCCAATTTTATGACATAGCTGATACTACATAAATTAACCAACTACATAAAAACATACTGAAGTCCCACTCAGTGCAACAGTAAATAGGGGCATGAGCGCGAAGATGTATAGAGTATAAAAATATAACTGAATCACATGATGGTCGTATTCATCAAAAGCTCCGTCTCAGTAAAATTAATAAAAACAAGTAAATAATTGAGCTATCATGTGCCTCTACATCCGCAGCTCTTCATTGTTACTAAAGTATGTTGATATCACTGTTTGCAGTAAAGGATTTGGGCCGATGGTCACTTCTGGCTGCTGGTGGTGGAGTCGGTGGGCGAGGCGGGGCGCTTATCGTTTTCCTGTTTGGGCACGAGACCGTTGGCCATGCGCTGATAGTGCGGCCGCCACGAACTGGCCGGACGCGCAAAGTTCAGGTGGTCGTATTCCTTTTCTGTTAAGATAATAATACGATAGTGAAATGACAGAAACGCTAAATATTCCTTCAAGTATACATAATGATATTGGAATGTGAATCTTTCAGAGAGGAGTAGATAATAAAGAAATGTATCCTGTGGAGACAACCCAAGAAACACTCTGCAACAAACAAGCGATTATTCATTTAGGGAACTATGTACTAATAATTGATTGTCATATGTTGTGATTAATTTGAAACACATATAATACAGTAGTAGTAACTCTCCTGTAGTAATCCGGTATAATAACATTCTATTATCATTAATCCACCACATTACTGGTTGAAAGCATAAAATTGATTTTTATAATTCACCGATATGTATTCGTATGTCAAATTCAGTAGTCCGCCGTGTGCCTAGACTTGAACACCAAGTTTTGTACACCAACGGGTTATCTTACTCTTACACCAGTCACTATACTGTCGTCTAGTTTGCTAGTGTTGACCATTTTACCAGTCACCAGGGTTCATCATTGTTGTTTCAGAACATTGAGGTTATTAGTTAGTCCTCCATTTTCTAGCAACTGTAACATGTGTAACAAACAGAGTGGAAGATACTCTCCGTATCGCCCTGGTGTAAGACCACCATTCAGAATTGAAACATTGCTTGAAATGGCATTAGCCGTGTTTGGTGACCAGATCTGAATAGCCAGGTACTTCTCCACCTTCCTCTTCCCTATCTCCTTCCCCTCCCCACTAACCTCAGCCTCACAACATACCCCAATTGGGGATGCCATAGTCTCACTGGCTTCAGACGGGAGCAGTTGCGACTCTTGTGCGGTATACATATAAAAAAAAAAAATGTGTTTCTGAGCGTTTTGTTCCACTCAGTTTTTTTTTTTTGAATAAGTTTTAAAAATGGTTAACCGGTTCAAATAAAAATTTTACAATAAAAACGGTTTCTACGAAATATCCGTTTTCATTTTTAGCATATTTTGTTTGTGTGCACTTTAATCCACCGCTTTCACTAATAGGCTATTTCCACAAATGAGGGATTCTGATTTAAAGATCATTTTTCGGATTTTAATCTTCCTACTAAAAAAGTTTGTATTTTATGTTTTCATTCGATATTATTGATTTTAAAAACGCTCCAAAACTGATAAAATCAAAACGGCCCATATTTTGCAAATGGGTTTGAGACGTCACAAGCTACGCTCAGCTGAACCAGCATAAATAAACACTGTCAGAGGGCGTCCGCACTCATGACGTCACACGATAGCCACGCCCCAAAATATCGTTTTAGCGGTAATTCAAAAATGGGAAACTTTAACTCGCTGTAGAAAATTTATTCGTCAACATAAAAATAATAAAAAAATGCTTTACTCATCGTAATTTTTTGCTTAATTTTTTTAAGCAATAAAAAAATGTGGAAATACCCCATTGGACATTAGTCCGGTTTTGGGGGAGTGGATTTAATTTTACATTATTAGTGGATTTTTCGACCACCATGCTAGGGCTGATGCCCGTGTTATGTCCGGATTAGTGAGAGAGTACTGTAAATTTAGTGATTAAATAATTTCATCCTCGTTATGTTTCGATTGTTAGAAATCACCACAATAAGTACCAATTATTTTGATGACAAGAAATAATAATGCACTTATAGTACAATAAAAATGTTATTTACCATATCCTTCCTTGTGTTTTATTTCATCATAGACGTGGTCTATGTCTTTCTCATCATCTATGCAGTGGTACACATTTGGATTGGTCTTATCCGCATCTTTATTCTTCATGGACATTGTCGGATCATAGTCTACAAATAAAACATCAAAACGTTAATCATACAATATTACAAAACATTCATATTATTAAACATCAAATTATGATGCCCTTCGTCTAAATAATAGTCAGAACTTCTCAACCAATATTTTATATCATCATCAGCTCTACGTAGCTGATACCAACCCATTGTTTGGTGAAAGTACCAACTTTCCACTATTATTCTCAGTTCTTCAACTTTCATTGACATGTTGTGTCTACTAAAATTACTAATATCATCAAACCAAATGATTTTTCTGAATTAAGTATAAGACCATTCATACACGGAGATATCTATAAGCGACTCGTGGGCATCCGCCATATTATTTTTCTACAAAGCGTCGACAACAATGGGTTTGACGTCAGTTGCACACCACTAACAGTGCTGGTAGTATGCTACATTCGTTGCATACACATCTAATACTCATTTGACAAAAATGGTGTTCAAGTATGATTAAATGATTATATAATTATAATTTACCGGAATATGTAAGAAAGGATTTAGAGGAGGTGGGGATTGAGGTTAGAAAAAAGTCATTTTGACATAATTCTCGTGTAGTTCCCTGGCGACGACACATGCCCATACAGTTAATATTTATTTCAATGTATGGCTGAACCCAAAATCTTCTTTTAGATCATGTTTTATGCCTCGATTACAAGGGTTTTTTATTTTTTGGTTTTTTATATATTTTAGCGAGTTTACAAGATACTAGCCGGCGAATTCACCATCTGGTAGTAAACTCGCTCAGTGTAAATCATATTTACTAGCTAACAACTAGCAGATTGTGAACAATCTACGAAAATAGTTGAAAGGAGGGCTACTTTGCTCACTACTCGCTAGCGTATGGGCTTATTAACTAGTAAACTAACCTTGTGTCATCATAGTTGCTAACTGCGAGTATCTCAGTTTTCTACAAAAGTGTCGACAGAATTAGTTAACGAGGGAGTCGTTATTTATTGAAGCTCGCTCAACTCGCTAGCTAGTTCGCTACTGAGCGAGTGGAAAGTTGTGTGTCATCATCACAATCGCACTCGCTGATTCGCCCGCTTTTAAACTTGCCGGCTAGTAGCTTGTAAACACGCTCAATTTAATTGAGGCTCTATGCTTATAATAAAGAAAAAGAAGAACAATATTATCTTCATCGCTAGAGTCACTTGACATTGTATTAAATCGACAGCTGTAAATAAAAAAATAATGAAGTTCGGTATAATTCAGGTAGCGCTGGGTATGGAAACCAGCTTTGGAGTAGCATATCAGTGCATTGCAGTCACGTAGCTTGTAAGTATCTCTGTGTACGAAGGGGTGATAGCATAAATAATATAATCTTACACTCGTCAGAATCTCCCGAGCAGCCGGCTCCTATTTTGAGCCTCTCCAAGTCGGTGTTGTTTTGCTTCAAAGACAGATTGTTTTTGATGGTATTGGCGACATTGTTGAGCAGGTTGGTGGAGTCGTCCTGTCTGACGCCCCCTTGGTACGAATAAACGGGATTATCAAAGTGATGACGATCTAAAATGGAAATGAACTGTTATCACAACTGCATTCACACCACACTAATGAGCTTTAAATTCTAATAATGAGCATGTTAAACAAACAATGATTATTATAATATTTATTATTACAAACTGAATTCTAAATATGTGTATTACTGAATAAAGAACTAATAACAAAATTACACAGAATAAAGAACTCCAGTGAAAAATAATATGGCTTAAAAAAAATCATATAGATCAACGAACGCCATACGCAGAATTAATAAATCATTTAAACACGATAAAAACCACAAGACACCCTGTGATTGGTCGGTGGGTTCTGACAGAACTCAAACCACTCTCTCACGGGTCGGTCGGTCGCGTGCATTAAGAATGCAGGCAATTTTGTGCGATATCGCCCTGCATAGACTCGCATATGGTTCACCACTGCGGTATACAAATTATTTAAAAAGTATTTTGAATATTTCACATACCGCAGTTATGTTTTTTTTTATTCATTCTAATTATATTTTGGGATCTGTTGATTTCATACTGACCTGTGTGGGAATGGCTTTACTGTTAACTGACAAAATCCAAGAAAGTATGATGTCACGCGTACCTCGCCTGATGTCAATACTTATGGCGGGCTTTGAAAAATTCTAACTTTGAAAATTATTTTAACTGTGAAAATGACATTAAGTTAGAAGGTTAATCCTAAAAAAAATTTACTGGTATTCCTTATTATATGAAAAAATATTTGCCATTAAAAATTGAGTGCATTTAGCCGTGCTGCCTCTATAAAATAATCATTTAAGAATCAAAAATGAAATATTTAAGATGATACATTCGTACATTATGATGAAAGTAGAAAAATGTAAAGAACATACCAGGCTGAGAGTGGGGGTCAGCGATGTACTGCACATGAGCTATCTCCGTCTTTAAGTTGGACACCCTGCGACGGTAATAAAGCAAGAGTCCCAGTATAATTCCCACAAGAATAAATGCAACCAGAAGGCCGGATACCATCGCCGCATTTCCAGCTAGAAAATAAAATAAAAGTTTTATTTCATTTTTATGACAAATAATATATAATATGAAAACCATCATTAACTAAGTGATAAAAATAATATATAGTGAAACTTTCTTAAGAAATTTTCCAAGGGACTGAAAAAAGACTTCTTAACCCTCCACCAATCATGCCTTTTTTATAACTCTAGGTGTCGCGTGGGGTCACTTAGGACCCCAAAAATAAATATGATTAAATTGTTGTTATAGCATACATTTTATGTGTTATTTTGATTATAGTCAGGTGATAATTACTACTTTGAAATAAAAAAAAATATTAAAAATTATATATTTATTTTAATTGCAAAATCTAAAAAATCAACAAGGAAGATTTTTTTAATAATTTTGAATTATACTTTTTTAACAGTTAACTTAAAACAAAAAAATCTAACCAATTTCTATCAAACTTAACTATTTGAGATTGATACAGACTTATTATTATTACAACAAAAAATCAACAAAATACAATGAAAAACATATAAACTTGATTTTTCATAGAATTTTGTTGATTTTTTTGAGCCTCACGCCGAAACACAAGTCTGTATCTCACATCGCACATGCGCAGACTGAATGTTCGCGGCGCTAACGTCGAGTATAGTCCCTTTTAGGAAGCTACCTAAAGTAAGGAATCAAGGGGAACATTTAAAATGTACATAATTAGCATTTCTGTAAAACCTGGGCTTTTAAAGACCCCACGTGACGGATTGAGGGTTAAGCGGGAAAACCTTATAGGTGGGATAAATTGGGCCAATCAGTCTCCAAAGGACCGAAAAAACCAAAACTTCTTATACATGAAAATTTATTAAAAGATGACTTTAGCGGGTTTCAATGTATTATGTACAATACTTTTTGCTGGTTTGCCGAGTGATAAGTTTCTAAACACAGTTATTTATTAATCTTACGTTGTTAGTTTGTGCACTTTAATGTACAATATTATACTAAACACATAAAAACATAAAATAATTGTTATAGTTTACAATCTTCATTATGTCTTCTTTAAACTATATAAAGTTATCCCGTAATGAATGCAAATATCATAATTGATATTAAAGCAAGAACTAAACAAACAACAGATTAAAATCAAATCTGTGAGTGAATATGTAAGATTTTCATTGGAAAATTCCACTACAAGCTTATGACCAGTGTTTGAGAAGGTTCTTCCACAGGGCAGTGGTAATAATAGCACGTTTTGAATTTATTTAGTAAGTACAGAAAACATAAATATTTCACAGTTGTTGAAAAAATTAACCTATATTGGTTACATTAAATTACATAGGTAAAAAAAAGGGGTTTATTGTGCTTGTTGTGGCTTAATTGACTACCTAGTTGAATAATTTTTTTTTTGGAAAAATATTAGTTTGCTCTCATTTCTCACTAATTTGTGAAGCCAATCCCTAACCAATTTATGAAGAACATCCGGAATTTTCATTTTCCAAGTACAAATCAGGAATAGCATTGTATAATTTTGGACCTTTGTACTTTAAATCTGGCCTTTTCTATCGAGACAACCTTTATCATTTACGATAAGGTTTGCCTATTTGACATAATGTTGCCAGGTTATTTATCACGGTTGATTACAGTGATTAAGGGTTGTCACTCACCGGGTTCGTCGTCGCCGCTGACGAGCGTGTCAGAGAGACGGCTGTCGCACATGTGTCCGGCGTAGCCCTGACGGCATATACAACCTTTGGCGGCATGGCACATGAAGCTCTCCGAGGGGCACTGGCATGGCATCATGCAGTGCTCGCCATAATAGCCCTCCGGACAGACTGGAACAATCAACAAACAAACCCGTTAGTTCATATGATGATCCTCACGGCCAAAAGCATTATTTTTTTTATTTTTTTATTTAGATGATTAATTATGCAGATGATTGATGTATACACAGCCCTGCTCGTTGACTGCGAGGTTTTCTGAAAGGTTGGCTAAAGGGGAGAAAGTGCAACACAATTTATTGGCTTTCAGCCCCAAAAATATATCTTTTATAATAATAATTTGTTCATTGGAGTCATTTGCGCAATTTTCTTAAAAAAAGTTCATAATAATACATATTATCCTTATCTAGAATGACAGAAAGTTCCGGTAAGAATAGGGGAGAGTTGGGGGGGAAGTCCTGCTTAAAGTGAAAAGAAAATTGGAAAATCTAGACCAAATTTATCAAGTTAGAAATACAGTAAAACTCAATTGCAAAGTTCTTCAAGAGATAGAAATAAAAAGTTAAATGGGGTACCAAGTTAGGCTACTTTAACCTCTCAGAAATAGACGTTTTGTTTATTATGTGTCCCTTAGAAAACTGTCAAAACGTGATAATATTTGTATTATTTACGATTTTTACTAAAGCTTCATAAATCACGTTTTGGGAAACATACCCTCATTCTAAAAACTGTTTTGAAAAGGCTATGAAATAAACTTTAAAATTTTATTATTACAAATAAATAATAACATTTGTAAATATTAAAATTTAGAATGCAAACATAAAAAATTGTAAAAATGACCCACGTGATGTTTTATGTGAAAACGGTACTAAAATCACAGATTATGTAAAAAAATACTTATTCTATCGTACAAATGTTATAATAAACAATTTTGTCACCTCACTTTTTTACCATTTCATACAAAAATATATTAATAAAAAACTAACAATGTCTTGAACAAATGACAATCAAACAAGATGGAGGTTCCATTCGGCTCAGATAATTAATCTCTATGTTCCATAGATATTTTTGAATACAGACGCGTAGCGTTGTTCATTATCGATATTCCGTTTTTTATTTCATGATAATCCGTATACTAGTGATGGAAATAAATCAATTTTTGTTAAATCTCACGCGTTGACGTCAAAAGACGCTCTAATGTCTTGACCGCTATTATTATATTTGCGTCTTTTGACGCTCTAATGTTCCGAGTGGTTAAGGGACCGTAAAATATCTTATGTGGGAACATGGAGGAAAGAAGGGAGAGGAGATGGTACCAGGGCACATCAAACAAACTCAACTAGGTGCAATAGGCCACTTGCATGGATTTCTTAACGACTAAGAAAAAATCTTGTGGATAAAATTTTTTACTAAGATTACGAAAACGTTAGTAAAAAATTTTCGAAATGTATAGTTTTTTTTATTTTTAAATAAATAAATCCATTATTTGAGCTTATGATGTCGCTACATGAAAATGTCCCGTCTCCGATTATATTCTATTAATTTTGTAAAATTCCACACCAATATTTTTTTTTTTATATGGCAACACTTTGATTTCAGACAAATTTTAGAATTTGACGTTTAACATTCACTAGATTTAATGAATGTCCTCACTAAAAAAGACTTAATCAAGATTTACATGGCTCTCTGCCAATCACTGTTAGAATACGGTATTATCGGATGGGGCAGTGCAAATACAGTAAAAATACTAAATCCACTAACTAAAACTAAAAAATCCATAATGAAAATTATACTGAAAGTTCCTGTAAGAACTAGCACTGACGAAATCTTCAACAATCTTAACATCATGTCAATTAAACAAATGTATTCTAAAACTATACTCATTTACATTCATAAGTACAAAACTCAAGAAATTACAACTTACACGTACATTAGAAACACTAGATCTCATGGTCAAAAACATATCCAATAAGTAACTACTAACACAACATTTGGGCAAAAAAAGCTTCTTGTATTATGGTATTAAACTTTACAATAAAATACCACTCTCACTTAAAAACCTCAACAGTATAACATTTAAATCTCAAATAAAAAGCTGGATAATAAATATAGGTAGAACAGAAATAGAAAATATACTGATATTAAATACAGACTAAAACCGAATCTACTGAACTGAATTATAAAAAAAAACACAATTTTATTTAGTTTTTAATTATTTAAAAAAATACTACATGATACCTATATGTTTATACTAATTCATATTAATTTCTTATAATTAAATTATAATATGTAAATGAAATCCTCAGCACGGGAAATCCCAGTGAGGATATCATTATCTCTAGATGTTTGTAAAGAAAGGAAGACAATAAATCATTATTATTAATGTTTGTTCTCTGCAAACTTATCATTTGGTTTGACGATTTTATAAAGATGGCCGTGTTTTTACAGATGTTATGAAGAGAACCCCGTACATTTTATTGTCATTCATGTGGAAAACGTTATTTTTTTTTAAATGATTTTCAGCTATGTAATTATCGTTTTTTCACACCCATAAAATTATGTCCCGTCTTTCCGGTTTATAAAAAATGGTCTGATTTTTCGGAATGAAATTTTTGAAAAATCACCAGGGTTTCAAAAATACGATGAAAAAAAAAAAAACAGAATGTCTTAGAATATTTGCATAAACCGGAAAACTTAAAAAAAAAAAATGTAATGCAAGTGACCTGTTGGGAGTGGCCTAGTAGGCCAATAAGATTTCACCGCTCGATGTGAGCAGACATAAAAAGCGCGGTTATCTTTTTACAATGAAATGAAATGCAGTGTGAAATTTTGTAAAAACCATACAGGAAGAAAGTTGAAAATAAGGGATGGCATCAGGCGCGGTCCGTCCATACATACTGTGGATGCTGCGCTCCCTTCTTTTCTAGGTTTCAAATAAAGATAAGAATAATTATTATGTATTTATTCCAAATTAAAAATCATCATGACATCGCCACCGTCCCAACTTCAGAGACCAACACTAGCACGATAAACGGAGCAGGTCGAAATACATATGTAATATGTATACATTCTTAATGCTCGAACATCGCATTAACTCACCAACACCAGCAAAATAGTGGATGCTCTGTTCATTCCGCGTCCACGGAGCAGGAACGAGTGTGATATATTTTATATTCACGCATGCGCGTTTATTCAAGCCTGCGATGGTTGAAGTAAGGCCGAATACAGATTCCATAGGAGCATCCATCGCACAGAAAACGACTTTAAAGCTTATAAGCATAGTGCACAAAATAGCTTATCCTTATTTTCCTCTACTCAAGAGAGACCTCAGGGGTAATCATTACACCTCGGACGATGGGGTGAAGGCAACTGTCAAGTCCTGGATTCGAGAAATGTCGGAAGAATTTTTCAGTTACGTAATGAAAAAACTTGTCACGTTATGGGAGAAATGCGTTAGCCTTAACGGTGATCATGTTTAAATATAAATATATGATTTTGAAGCTTAAGAATCATAATTTATTTTACTTTTAGCCCAATCTTGCTATTTCTTTTTGTTCGTGTTTTACAAGTATGTGTGCATTACTTTTCAGCCTACCCTAGTAAGTTGAAAAGTAAGAAAATCACAAAAAATATAAATCCGTTCACAACACCATCTCTGATACTGAAAAAAACAAAACACGGACAGTAGCGCATCGATTTGTGTGATGTTTAACTTAATAAAAAAACTGAATTTAATTCAGCTATAAACACAACAGTTATTGATTCTGAGGCGGTACGAAGTTCGCCGGGTCAGCTAGTTAGGTATATACTCCAGCATCCCTTATACAAAAAGTTACCGACCGCCTCTGGATGGCATGGTTCCATGCCAATTCAGAATGAAACCAACTTAGAAACACCTCAGAAAGGTCAATAAAAGCTATGAAAAAATAATTTTAAAATAGCCAGTAACCCTAACCTAACTTAACCTATTTAACCAATTTTATAATAATTTTGTATCATCTTTCTTAATGACCTTTCTGAGGTGCTTCTGAGTTGGTTTCATTCTGAGTTGTCTGGTCACCGGATGGCATTACTTTTCAAGTAAAAGTATTTTTATTGTTTTTTTTTTTTTAAATGTTTCTGATGTAATTTATAGTAGCAGACTCCTTTGGAGGCAATGATATAGAAATGTTGTGCAATAATGGGCTGTGACAAAAGTTACTTCAGAGCTCACAATTGCATAGGATTGCTTAATCAGATGGGACATTGTTATTTCGGTTCCATGCCAAATCAGAATGAAACCAGCTCAGAACCACCTCAGAAAGGTCATTAAAAGCCATGAAAAAATAATTTTAAAACAGCCTGTAACCCTAACCTAACTTAACCTATTTAACCAATTTTTAAATTTTTTTTTATCATCACTCTTAATAACCTTTCTGAGGTGATTCTGAGTTGGTTTCATACTGAGTTGGCCAGTCACCGATATTCCAAAGGGTCAATACACAATGATGATTTCATTGTTTCTTTTAATTCCGCTTGATGCCTCTCATTATAATCTACTACTCTACTACACTATATAAAGAGGTAAGATTTGTTTGTTTGTTTGTTTGTTTGCATCGAATAGGCTCCGAAACTACTGAACCGATTTGAAAAATTCTTTCGCTGTTGGGAAGCTACACTATCCCTGGGTGACATAGGCTATATTATATATTTTTTTAAAATAGGCATCCTTACTAAAACTTCAATAATGTAACCCAGGGTGTAAAAAAATTACCTAAAATATTCTTTAAATCGCGTGCGCTGCGAAAACTATTGATGATAGTACAAAATAATGTACTACGACTTTATAGAACATATCATTATTTACAAAAAAGGTCGCAACAGCATATGTCTAACTATTATGGTTATGCCACGATAAGTATTATTTTATTTTAAAAATTTAATTAAAATGTCGCCGCTTGAAAAGGCTCTTTATTTGTATCTTGGTTTTAATCCTCATCAAAATAAATTACATCATATTCAAGACAGCTTCAATACCTTTATTTAACTTTTTGAATTTTTCAATTTGGATATTTAATTAGAAAGATATCACGAGTTTAAAATTGTTAGTATTAGAAAAAAGTTTCGGCTACGGGCCGGGTGGGAGAGGAGTCAAGAAATGAAGTGCCAGGGGGGTTGGCGGGACGGGGGAGCGGGAGAGCGGTGGCGGGGAAGGTGGAAGTGGAACGCTGGAGGGGAACGCACGGGAAAGGACATGTAAGGAGTTACATTTTATTTATTTGAATATGGCATATATTATAAAAGTCCAAAAAAACGTGCAGCTCTCAAAAACTCAGAAACGAGTCCCGGTTCGATCAAGGGAGTTATATGGTGTGGTAGATCGCTATCCCCCCTAGGGAATAAGGGTATCCGTTTTTACCTAAAGGGCGTGCTTTTGAAGATATAAGGGCTGAAAGTTTCGCCCTCTTGAAATTTCTAGAACAGTCTTCCGGAAAGTTCTAGAAGGTTCCATAGAGCTGTAGAAAGTTCTGGAAGGAGTGGCGGAGTATGTCGTGGAATGATCAGGAATAGGGAATCGGGAACATCATTGTGCAACATTCCAGAACACTATCTTATTGTCCTGAGCAAAGCCGGGTAACCCAGCTAGTTAATAAATAAAAATATTTAAACACATTTTATAGTCTTAATTTGTACCACCTGGCTTGTAAAATATTATTTTATAAATTAGATATTTGCTTCATTATTTTCTTTGTCACACTTCACATCGAGTTTTATTCAAAGTTTAAATTATTTTTATTTGGCTAAAGTTCGGTTTAGTGGCGAAATTCCTAAAAATACAAACTAGTTATTTTTATACTAACTATGGGCCGGGGAATACGAATCTGAAAGAATTAGGCGGCGGCAAGCAATATTAACTGAATTATACGACTTAAAAATTTTTTTGACACCTCTAGGAAAATGGCCATTTTGGAAACATTCTGATTCCTAGAAAATCAAACTAGTTATTTTTATACTAACTTTGGGCCGGGGAATCCGAATCTGAAAGAATTAGGCGGCGGCAAGCAATATTAACAGAATTACACGACTTTTAAATTTTCAATAAACACAAACCATCTTTAAAGCATTTTAACACATGAAAACCATAGAAAAAGAATAAAGATGTTACATCACATAAAATTAAGTGTTGCCATTAAGCAGTAATATCAATAACGTAAAATGACATGTTTATAATTTAAGTACTTACTTTTTATAAATTTTACTCACTTTTGTATCACAAACCATGCTACCTAAACCTAGCGTAGCCGCTAAACTATTTGAAAACTGGGATGTTTTTTTAAATTGACGCGAGCAGGCGGTATAAAGGGGCACAAACCATGTGACACAAACCTAGCGTAGCAGCTAAACTACTTGAAAACTGGGATGTTTTTTTAAATTGACGCGAGCAGGCGGTATAAAGGGGCACAAACCATGTTATACAAACCTAGCGTAGCCGCTAAACTACTTGAAAACTGGGATGTTTTTTTAAATTGACGCGAGCAGGCGGTATAAAGGGGCACAAACCATGTTACACAAACCTAGCGTAGCAGCTAAACTACTTGAAAACTGGGATGTTTTTTTAAATTGACGCGAGCAGGCGGTATAAAGGGGCACAAACCATGTTATACAAACCTAGCGTAGCCGCTAAACTACTTGAAAACTGGGATGTTTTTTTAAATTGACGCGAGCAGGCGGTATAAAGGGGCACAAACCATGTTGGGTTAGGTTAGGTTAGATTAGGTTAGGTTAGGTTAGGTTAGGTTAGGTTTTATATAATAACATTGATATTGGTGACCGGTCTAGGTAACAACTTTTTAAGACTACGAATTTTCATACTTTTGGTTTAAGAATACGGCCGTTGAGATAGTCATAATTCATCAGGTTAATGTGTTATGTGATGAATTATCATGTGAAGAATTATCGTGTCGGAAAGTTTTACGTTATTGATATTACTGCTTAATGGCAACACTTAATTTTATGTGATGTAACATCTTTATTCTTTTTCTATGGTTTTCATGTGTTAAAATGCTAAAGATGGCTTGTGTTTATTGAAAATTTAAAAGTCGTGTAATTCTGTTAATATTGCTTGCCGCCGCCTAATTCTTTCAGATTCGGATTCCCCGGCCCAAAGTTAGTATAAAAATAACTAGTTTGATTTTCTAGGAATCAGAATGTTTCCAAAATGGCCATTTTCCTAGAGGTGTCAAAAAAATTTTTAAAGTCGTATAATTCAGTTAATATTGCTTGCCGCCGCCTAATTCTTTCAGATTCGTATTCCCCGGCCCATAGTTAGTATAAAAATAACTAGTTTGTATTTTTAGGAATTTCGCCACTAAACTGAATTTTTTCCTTTTATTTTTAATTAGCACCATCTATTGCTAATTTTACTAAAACTTGGTAAGTGTACCGCGATGAATGGGCATGTCAATTTCGAAATTCACCCCGGTCTTCGTCCTCCAAGTTAGCGACAAGTCTCATAGGAAATGTTTGCATGACCACCTCCGCTCCCTTCTTTCCTCCTGGTTGTAAGAGAACCTTACTGTTGTATATACCTACGTACAGATAGTTATATGGCCACATCGTTCGGAGATGTTCGGCGGAGCCGAATGCTTTCGAACGAACATACTGGCAAAGCGGTCGGTCGTCTGGCGACGATCTTCAGATCTAAATAGAGAGCTCCTGCATTCAGACGTTATCAAAAATATTATTGTCCCGATTGTAATTCACAATACACAAGAAGAACGAACTTACGTTGTAATCATTCATAAAATAATTGTGGGCTAGTGAGCCACAACGCATATTAAAGAATATTACACTTACGTACAAACATCTGTCAGAAAAAGGTTATTATTCAGGATAAAAACATGAATATTAGGACACTACTTTTCTTCATCCGACTAATCACTTAGGTTATGAACTGTTTGAATTGCAAAAGTACTCACTCTCATTGCAATGCGCCCCCGTGTAGCCGATCTCGCAGCGGCAGTGACCGTCGTTGCCTCGGCAGGCGCCGTGCTCCCCGCAGGAACAGCGCTGGGCGCACCCCGCGCCCCAGCTGCCCGGATGACATGGCTTCCCGCACGTGGGGCCCGTCCAGCCCGGGCTGCATAGGCAGGTACCTACATCATCATAATATCACTCATTTTAATAAAAGAAACTTTTTTTAATGGCAACACATTATAGATTTTTTTTAAACATCAAATTTGAACATATAAAACATTTTTACCATAGACATATGAATATTAGTGGACTTGCCCTAAGCGATAAAAGCGTATTATTTCCCCCTCCCATTGGAACCGGCTGGGATCGTGTATGGCTTCGCGTTAATCTAAAAAATGTGACGTCATCATTCTTCTGCAAGCAAGCGTCGAGCACTCATCGGTGCATTTTACGAAATAAAACGGTAAACATAGTGGCTTGTGTTTTGAAAACGTGTAAAAATAGAAGTGAAAAAGAGAATAAACAAAATTGTCGTATTACATTCCATAGGTAAGCATTATTTTACACTATTTTAAACCAATTCAGATCACATAATATGATCATTTTTGTAACATACACTGTCACTCGAGATACATGGCGTGTGCCCGTCCCTGTTTACTGGGGTAAGTAAATTATGAAACCTTTAAAAAGTGTCGTCACTTAATACAGCAACAAAATATTGAACTCGACCTTATAGGCGACCTTACTTTGCATATTTGGACTTCGCAAATGTGTTCATTACGCGGCGAACAATTCGCGCTCGCATGTAAAAAGGTATATTCATACAAAAGCAGAGTTTACTTTTAAGAACGAAAGTGTGATATTATAATGCGAGATGCCTATATACTGTCAAATTGAGTTTTGACGAATCACATATCACCAAAGCCGTCTTCCTGCCCTTCGTCCCGCTGTAGTTGGTTTCTACCCCTCACCTTTCTGTTCTGGTCTATTGATATTTATATGTCTATGATTTTTACATACACAACACTAAAATATAAGTGCTGCATTCCTAGACAAGCAATAAGCAGATAATAATTATTTGCTATAGCAATAATACAAGCATATAAGAGCTGCTGAATCAGTTTTGATTTGAAGTATGTAGATTTCAAGTTTTAAAATAAAATGTACGTATATAAATATGAAGTAAATAGTGTAGGAAAAAATACACATGAAATAAATAGTAGAGCAAAGTACTTTCTTTGTAATACAGTGAAACCCGAATTTTACATCCCCAGATTTAACGTTTTCCCGCCAATTACGTGTAATTATTTCGGTCCCGATATATTTTAGTACATTTATACCCCCTTTTTACGCTTTTTTTCCCGCAATTTACGTCGAAAATATTCAAAATATGTGAATTACGCGCGCTTGACACGGCCGAGCAGTGATTGGTCGGCAAACTGCGCGAAACGTGGTGATTGGCCGACATCTTTCCATTTTTAGCCGGCCGTGATTGGTCGGCGTACTGCTCGCAACGCGGCGATTGGCCGACATCTTTCAACTTTAGCCATGTGTAAAATGCTACAGCATCTGTCAGTTTGTTTATTTACGCATCTGTCATTTGGTTTTGACCCGATTTGTGATTTGAGACGCTTTTTTCCGATATTATTCGTAATAATCGTTTACACACAGTTTTTACGTTTCTTGTTTTGTTTTCGTTAAGTTAATTACGTTCGTAATGTCTCAACAAAGAAAAACTGTCAGTTCAGTGCGAGAAAAGGAACATTCTCGAATAAGTTGATAAAACAAGTTGGTTAGTTTTAAATTGAATCGGTTTACACTAGAATGTCGTATTTTTACAAATATACTTCTTATATATGAATTTAAATGGCCGGCTGCGGCGGAAATCGGCTGCAAAAATTCGATTTACGAGGAAATTTATCATATTTTTACAAATCAGCCGCGAAAATTTGATTTTCGCGGACATTATGCGGAATTTTTACAAATTTATTTCAAAGAGGTATCTAAATTTAGAGAGTCGGCCGCGAAATTTCGATTTATGCGGAAATATATCGTATTTCGACGAATTTACTTAGAATATCTATACCCCCAGTATTGAAGAAAAGAACATTTTATTTTTTATTAAAAAAATCACATAGATTAGTTTGTTACATTTTTTTCTGTTCTAATTCTTTTTAAATCATGTATACACATTTAAAAGTTTCGTCTTGAAAGCAAACAATTCTGGAAAAATAGATTTTAAGACCCTCGATGTACTTTATTGCTTCTTCTTTTGTTGGAATAACATTTTTCTCTTCATATACATGATTATATCAATAAAAAATAAAATTTAAAGGGTTCTTTTCTTCAATTCACCAATATACATTAAATAAATAAAATTTAAAATGTTCTTTTCTTCAATACCCCCCATTTACATTTTCCCTCCGTTTAGGTTTTTTTTTTTCGGTCCCTTAAAAAACGTAAAATAGGGGTTTTACTGTATTTTCCTTCACATTTGATTGTGTTCCATTTTTAAAGTGAATGCACTGAAAAAAATACAAAAAAACGATTGTTCTGACAAATGGATTGGCGGGAAAACAATTGGAAAAATTGCAAGGCTTGAAGATGAATAAAAGTTAGAGTGACATATTGGAATTTTAAACTGTAAAAATACAAAGTTCAAGGAATCATATCACTTTCTTTGAGTTTTAAATATATGTAAAGGAAATATATTCCCTTTAAATTTGAATCTATAGTGTCAGTTAGAATGTAAATTGTCACTTGTTTTATTGTTCTATTATTTTATTGTAAAATATCAGTTTTGGTTAAAACAAACCATTCAAAGGAAAGTCATATAAATAAACATAAATGTCGTTTCTTTGTTAAACTTTGCAACACAAGTGTTTTATTTATAAATTAATAGAAAAGAATTAAACCTTTCAACTTATTATATATATTTCATAAAGTTATTTTTACCAGTGACGTGATGACAATCGGCGCCATTCTTGCAGGCACACTTATTGATGCAATCCAGTCCGTAGGATCCTTGAGGGCACGGGTGTTCGCACGTCAGACCCTTGTAACCCGCCCGGCACTTATACTCGCCAGTTATGTGGTTACACGGATCATTATCTATAACAACAAGCACAAGTTAAAACAATGTTAGTGCACATACAATATAATATTATGTACGTAATTTGAACCATCACCCTTGATTATTAAATGATTATTGAATGTTGTTTTGTTAGTATTGTGTGAGTTCACTAACACCAATTAAATGAGAAATTTGTAACACTTTGGAAGAGATTCAATAAAATAGCATTTTTTTACATTTTTCTTTCAAGCGGTCTTCGTGGCTTTTGCAAAATTAAACCTACTTTTCAGATATACGAGGTTTGTTAAAAAAGTAATTTCGCAGGTTTGGAGAGTCCGATTGTCATTTTTTTTTCTTCTTTATGTTGGTATACATGCCTCTGAAGTATGATAAAATTGAAAGCTGTTTTCATTGTTTAGTTTGCCTGTGGCAGCCGCTAAGGTTAGACATGTTTTTATGAGCTCGGCGATTTTTAGTTTTTTTTTAAATGGATCAAAGAATTTGTATCAAATTTAAAAAAAAATTAAATAAAGCGTGTGAAATGTTAACAAAGGCCTATGGTGAGTCTGCTATGAGTAAAACAAGGGTTTACGAGTGGTGTAAGCGTTTCCAAGATGGCCGTGAATGATGAATGCCCCGGACGCCCCAACACATCAACAACCGATGAAAAAGTGATAGTAATGGTTATGAACGATCGCCAAATCACAATCAGAGAAGTCACTGATGATGTTGGTATATCGATTGGCTCATGTCATGAAATTTCAAAAACTTCACAAAAACAGTGGCGAATGAAAGTTTCTCAGGAGTCACTAAATGAAGTCAACGACGATGCAGAATTACTGAAACGTGTTATAACATGTGACGAAACATAGGTTTACAGATATGACGTCGAAACTAAGGATCAATCGTCCCAGTGGAGGCATTCTGGATCGCCAAGACCGAAAAAGGAACGCATCGCTGAATGAACTAAAGGCTATCCCAAAGATCGAGTTTCAGAAGTGTTTCGAGGATTGGAAGAAGCGCTGGCACAAGTGCATAATATCTAATGGGAACTACTTTCGAGGCGACAACATTAATGTAGATGAATAAATAAATATTTATACTTTTGAATGTAGCTATAACTTTGTGGTTACCCATTATAAATAAATGAAACAATATGACTTTGTCAGAATCACTATCTTTTATTGGCGCAATAAAATATAGTGGTTCTAACAAAGACATATTGTTTCATTTAAACAAAAAAAAAATTTAAAAACTGAAAATTCTCGTTACTTTTTGAACAAACCTTGTATACCTATATATTACTACAATCTTGGAACTTAATACAGATTAACTAACTACATACAAATTACAATGCCTACATAACTTAAAAAGCAAGATTTATATATAATTTATGAAATGATTATGTCAATCTTATTGGTCATGTTATAAACGATGATTGAATAGATATGGGACTGGATTTGAAAATTTCCTTAGGGATAAAACTTGGGGATACAAATTATAATGGTGGAAATAAGTAAATAAAAATACTATTAACTTTTATTGAAATAACTTATTAAAATAAGTTTAGAAGGCCAACAAATAATAAAATTGAATATTCATTTAGAGTAATTTAGACTTTTAGAAAAAGTCAATAGGTGTTCTATATACATAAATAAAATCGGATGTGTTTATCCAAGACCACTATCTAGGTTACAAATAAATTCGTTAGAACTTTGTGATCATTTAGAAAAATAGCAGCCAAAAATACGGTAAAAATTAGTTGGAAGATAATATTGTTAATTCTGAATTTGAAATATGAGATCGACAAAAAAGACTTAAAATAAATATATAAATCAAGAAGTAAATTGAAAGTTAAGAAA
Source organism: Limnephilus lunatus (assembly GCA_917563855.2). Lineage (NCBI taxonomy): Eukaryota > Metazoa > Arthropoda > Insecta > Trichoptera > Limnephilidae > Limnephilus > Limnephilus lunatus. Next base: position 80,478,190 of record OU830592.1, read on the forward strand.
TCCAGGGTTTGATTCCCAGTTGCGTCTATTACCATTTTTTTCTGTGTCTTGTTTTTTTTCACATTTTGTTTAGATTTGTTAGTATTATCTTCTTCCTTGGTGATAAAAATACTATTGTTAATAAAAAATACTATTGTTAATATTGTTAATATACTATTGTTAATATACTATTGTTAATATTGTTAATATAAGGTTTAAGTTAGATATGATTTGAAATTTTTACCGACCAAAGTATTATTGTGATTTATTTTTGGGATATTATGCCATGTTGCACTTCCTCCTCCTTTAGCCAACATTTTAGCAGGGCTGGCCCTGAACAAAATGGTCAATGTTTGCAAAAACCTCAAGGGCGCTGTGTGAGGTATTAGATAATATCATCAATACTTACTGGGCATGCCTAATTACAGAAGCAATCGTAATCCACAAAAACTCCATTAACATTAATAGACACGAACAGGGATAAGCTTAATAGTTCTTGGTATCCAATACTTGACGGCTACATCAAAACTAAACACCGGAAACAACATTAATTTAAGTAATTATAATGAAATTCACGCCGCAAGAGGATCGATGCGCGCAACACGATATCAAACACACACTTCACCACAATCTAAAGATCTGCCCTGATGATCCACACCATTGTAACGCTGTCCAGAACATTGGCTAAAGAATGACGAAGCGCCACATGGAATAATATCCCAAAAATAAATCACAATAAAGTTTTAAGATAGTTCAACATGCTATTTCAACAATTAGTTAAAAATACACAAGAGTACCACACATTAATACGTACATACATACAGCAGCCACTGATATATGATTGATAATAATGGTTTCTGTTAGTTGCTTTGAGTATGCTTATGAAGAATGTAATCTTGTATGTATGTTTTATATACCACCCTGGATGAATTAAGCCATGATGATAAGTTGTGAAAGAATTAAAATTGTTTTGTAAGGTGCAATATTATCGGTTTTTTTTGGAAATCCTTTACAAGAAAAATAAATGAAAATGTTTAGTATAATTAATGCAATGAAAAAATTATAAAAATCATTAAATTATTTGCGGCTTAAATAAACTCACTAAAAATTGAAATAAAAAAGATGAAATTATGGAGAAAAAAATTCACAAAATGAAAATAAGGTGAAGATGGTTTAAAAAAGGATTAAATGATAAAAAAAATAATAATAAAACGGACCAGGAGGACTGGGGGGGCATTTCTCCATGCAGCCCTGTCCGAAGTAGTTGGAAGGGCAAGGCAGCTCGCATTGGGGCCCCTGCAGCCCCCGGGAGCAGGTACACTCGCCCGTCAGCTGGTCGCACGAGTTCTCGGGCCCCGAGCAATGGCACTCCAGGGTGCAGTCTGATCCGTAGTACCCGTTGGGGCAGCGCGTCTCGCAACGCACACCTGCTCATACCTCACACTGTTAACCTTAACCTCAATTCTCAGACAAACACTTTTTCCAAAGGTATGTTATGTCAAACCTTTTGTCCAAATATTATGATATCCCAAGAAATTTTATCAATAAAATGGTGAGTTGACAAAATACAACATCCCCAAATCGAGAATACCATAGCCCCCACTGGCTCCGCAGGACAGATGAGACTCGGTTGAGAAAAAGGATTTTTGGCTAAAAAAGGATTTGGACACAATATGCCTTTGGAAATTTTTTGCCAAACCTCCTCTTTATATTTTGGATATCGTTAGTCATACCCTATCCGTAGCAACAACTTAAAAAAAAGGGAAAGAGTATTACGTAATATATTTTAAAAAAATACACTACACATGATATTTGAACTTTGCTTTGGTATAGATTCTGTTACAAAAGTGCCATACATAATGTACTCACAGCTTGTAAACATACTTTTACAATTTCACACACACACGCAGAGCAGTAGTAATGTTGTAATTGACAAAAACTGAAAAGAAGAGCGCTATTAACTTTACTAAACAAGATCAAATGCATGCAGATATAAATAAAAGAAAAGAAATATCTAATGAGTTGGTACTGTTAAATGTATTGAGGTATGTATTAGTATATTATATCAATCAAACAGAATACAAAATACTATTATATAATAGACCAAGCAAAAGAAAATAGTGAAAAAAGAGAATGAATAAGAGATTACTACAGGCGAACATTATTATTACATTATGCAAAGATATTTTAGCTGTATGTAAGGTTGTGATCATTGACATAGATACCCTAAGTCGGCCATTCTAAAACATTTTAACTTCCCCACTTTTCTCAGCGTGAATAATAATAAAATATTTATTACACATTGTTTTAAGGAGCGCACGTTTAAATGGATCTGTGCACATCGATAGTAGTTCTTACTGGTTCGAATTAATTTTGAACATCTGTCCGCAGTTCCCTCTTACTCTTCAGAAGACATACGATACAGTACACCACTACTCAAGCAAGAATTTCTTTAAATGGTTCTACTGTAACAATACTAAAACAGAAAACCAAAAACACACTAATCCACAACATAACAAAAAATTTACCAAAAATTATAATCACTATGTCCAAATGGAAGAATTTACTTGAAAATGGCAGTTTTTATCACTTTATAAATATACGATTTTTTTACATCTAATCTAATGTTACTTTATTGAATTATTTACCCAAGAAAATTAAAACGTACAAATATTCACAACAAAACATTCAATGCAACAAAGGTTGAATTAACAAATTATCACAGTGTTAACGCCTGTTCGGTGTGCAGTTCGTGCGTACAGCGATGTTTACACTTTGGTAATTTTGTTGCAACCTTCGTTGCATTGCATGTTGTGTTGTATATATCTGTACGTGGCTTAAAAAGCAACAACTACAATATACACCAGAGAGAATATTTATATAATATAAAAGTAATTAATTCGGGCAATTTTAATTCAAAATAGCAAATAGCTAGAAAAATAAAAATGCAGATAAAACCTTATTAAAAGACAAAACCAATACAGTTTACACCTAAAGCGACAATTAACTAATTGTGTAAATATGGGAATAAAGATTGGTAATTTTTACCACAACATATCGATCATCCAGACATCTCCGAAAAATCAAATTTTCAGTTGAGCATACAGTTATGTGAAAAAGTGTCCCTCTGTACTATACTCAGATTACCCATAAACACCAGCAAATCAATTATAATGCACAAAAACCTGTATCGAAATAAAAAAAACAAATTGATGTTTTCTGGATTACTATGTAGTAAGAAATTTCAATATATGCAGTGGAGCATCGATAATCCGAACGTCGATTAACCGAACGACCGCTTATTCGAACTGCTACGCCCGCCCGACACGCGCATGCCTACCCCCTCCCGCGCTACAGTGCTTGTGCACTTGTCCCGACTTGTTAATCACTGAATGGCCCTTGCCGCCACTAGTTGATAAACTAAATTTTGCCGCGTGAAAGTAAACACGGATTTAGATGATGCAGTATATACATAAGTGGTTTACTCAAAAAAGATGTGAAAAAGCAGTTCAATTTAACGAAAAACTTGGAGGGAAGTCAAATTTTCAAGCAAGCATGGGCTGGTTAAAACGATTTAAGTCAAGACATGGCATTCGTGAGCATCAAATACAAGGAGAAAAACTATCTGCTGATTCATCAGCAGCTGATTCATTCAAAATCAAATTAAGGGATATACTGAAGGAAGAAAATTACGCTCTCGAAAACGTCTACAATGCAGATGAAACCGGGCTCAATTGGAAAACTTTGCCTCGATAAACTCTTGCTTCACGTCGTTAATTAGCAGCTCTGGTCCTAAAATAAGCAAGGATCGTATACTATTTATCATTAAAGATATAAATGTAAATACGGTTTTCATTCACCTGTACGTAAATATGTATGGCTCGATTATATGAAAAAACCGTTCCGAACACCCACATCCCCCAATTAGTTCGGATAATCGACGCTCTACTGTAATGTCATACTAATGTACCGAACTGTTGTGCCTCCGGGTGTTATTTTATAGCAAATTTAATATGTATAACACAGACACTAACTTGTAAACATTTGATTTATTGTGAGCATTTGAATATTGCTTTCCTCATTATCTCTAAACTTAGTACTTAGAGATGTATTTCTAATCAACTAGATGATCGATATATCATGATGACACCTCCAGCTACATAAATATTATGCCATTCGAAACGGTGAATTATTGCAAAGGCCAACCAAATAATGCTACATCTAGTAAGTGCCATTTAGAAGAATAGAATGGGTTGGTTACCTTTCCAGTCATCCTTGCAGATGCACTCTCCGGTGACGGGGTTACAGCCCAGGCTGGAGTCGGGCAGGCAGTTGCAGGTTTGCTTGCAGCCACGCCCAAACGTTCCTGGACCGCACTTCTTGTCGCACGTCTCTCCGATGAAACCTGACGCACAGGTACACGTGCCTACAAATAAAACATTGATTAACCAAATACTTCTAGTGTAGTAGTGCACCGAGATTGCGGATGAACGAAGAAAGGAGAACATTATATCGTCAATTTGGTTGGACAGGGTTCTAACTTTACTTCAACTTGTTCTGAGATATGAGGCGTCAAAGTTAGCAAAGACTATTTCTCACAATCTATTTATCGATTTCTAATTTTGTGTAAATTATATTAACATATTTTAACCACTCGATAATATATAATATAACGATAGCAGTCAAGTACGATAAGCGTGTTTTCACGTCAACGCGTGTGTTTCCACAGAAATCGCTATAACTCCGTTATTGTTCTAGTGACATCCCTAGTGAAATGCATAAAAAGACCTATTCTGTCAGATACATGGTAGACCGCCAAATCACCTACCCGCTAGACATTGTTATTTTTTTATTAAATATTCATGTATGAAATGATAAAAAAGTGAGGTGACTAAATTGTTTATTACACATTTATACGATAGAATAAGTATATATTTTTTACATAATCCATGATTTTGGTACAGTTTTCACATAAAAACATCACGTGAGTCATTTTTACATTTTTGTTACGTTTTCATTCTAAATTTTAATATTTACAAATGTTAATATTTATTTGTAATATAACAATTTGAAAGCTTATTTCATAACCTTTCAAAAACAGTTTTTAGTATTCGGCTACGTTCAGAAACGTTTCATTTATAGAGCTTTAATTGTGAAGCAGAAATAACACAAAGTTTTTGTAAATCTGACATTTCGTTTAAGATGAAAAACTCGCATATTCACGATAGATCGGAGAGGTTAAAGGAAAATATTTAAATAAGACGTATACTTACCACTTTAGAACATACCTAAACGTGCAGATAGAACCATATGCAACCAGTTAGGGCATAATAATAATAATTTTTTGCGTAGGTTCAAACTACATTTTTGTAATGCCATTCCAAGATACGGCCACATTCTAATTAAATATTTTCCTTTAAGATTCCTAAGATTAAAACTCAAAATTAAAATTTGTAGTGTATCTAAAAGCTTCCGGCTTTCTCACATAGATGGCAGTACTGAGAACTGTCCTAAGTCTCCGCTAGATGGCAGCTAGCTTAGTACAAGTGATAGACCACAGAGGGTCCAACAGCTTAGAGAGAGTCTTCAGCGGATCTCTCACCTCAGATTCCAATTAACCAGTTCCTAGATAGGTCGACTATCGTGGTCTCTGTACACGCGAAGTATCAATAAACCAAATTTATAACAAAAGAACATTATTCTACCCATTTATTAAACTCCTCCCAAAGTGAGTTGGAGAACTGTTGGTGATATACTACAGAATTGTTAAATAGATTATGAAAAATCTTCTTTGCAAACATGGTAAGGCGAAGTTAGAATCCTATCCATCTAAAGTGACGAACTATGTATACTGCCCCTCATAAAAATGATCAACTGACAGATACAAGCAAAACGGCAATTGCAAAAGATTCAAAGTGATGTTAGTAAAATAAATGGAAACTTTAAAATTGAAGTTAGAACTTCGTCACACAAGTATCTACAGAAGTAAAACACAGATGATTTTGAAAATTATTTCCGTTTTAGAAATGAACAAAAGAAATAGTTTTGCATTCAATGGTCCAACTAAGATGACAAAATGGTGCGAAAGAGAATGTTAGAAGAAGTCAGTGATGCCTGAGAATCAAATACTTGAGTCAAGTCGTGTGAAGAGTCAGAATAAAAGAAGAGTTTATAAGAGAAGATGCATGTCTGTAAATAAAGCAAGAGGGGTGTGCTGAGACAGAGTTGTGTGGCGGTCGATCCTCTGGGGAAACGGCAACATATTTGGTTAGTTATTTACGTAGTAGTTACTAAAATCATAAGCATTTATAATTGTGTGGCAGAATTCTTTAATGTGAAATAGCACTAGAGAGCCGCTCTAATAAAAAACAGTTCAATGGTTATGCACTGTAATAGTATATACAGTGAAACCCTCTTAAGAAGTTTTCCAAGGGACTGGAAAAAACAAACTTCTTAAGCAGGAAAACCTTATATGTGGGAAAAATTGGACCAATATTGAGTCGAGGGACTGAAAAAACCAAACTTCTTAAGCCACGAAACGTCTTAAGAGAGAACTTCTTAAGAGGCTTTCACTGTATTATCCAGTGGTATGAGATGATAATGAACGCAGTGACTTACCATTCTGAGGGTTACAGGCTCCGTTGTTTTGGCAATTGCATTTCAGGCTGCACTTGGGGCCATACAGGTTTCCATCACATGGTCTGTCGCACTTCGTACCTCCCCATCTTTAAACAAAACACTCCATTAATGGCCAAACATTATTACATAAATTAATTTATTCATTGTTTTTTTTGCTATGTATAATGTTTAAATTAAATAATGTTTAAAAATATAATTTTTATTTTATAATGTTTTACCTACCTATGTATAATGTGTAAAATTAAATTCATTATAAAAATTTATATTATTGGTTCAGCTTGCTTTATGTTATTAAAACAATAATATTGGTAGTTCCGTAAACAGCACAGAAGTTGTTTCTAATTTTCTCTTATTAAATAAATCAAAACCAAAATTTCCTCCGATTTTATAAGATTTGTAAGTAGGTACTTAAATACCTTCCTACTTAATTATAAATTGTATAATTTTTTATTTATTTCAAATAAGGAACTAAAGAATTTGTCCATAGAAACATCACTATCTCAATGGCGATTCTTTTTCAAACTTTTTTTGGGAGGGTGGGGACCATAATATTGAAAAACTCAGTCAAAGTTAGTCATCTAGTCAAAGTAAGACTTGCTTGAATAATAAAGTGGATGCGGCAGATTTTAGAAACAAAAACAGAATGTACATACAAATTTATAGACAGATGAAATACCAAACGGGCGAGTTAAAATAGAACTTCATTACACTCAGTCAATAGATAAACACAAACAAATAATTTTATCGAAGGAAGCAAATACTTTGTGGTGTGACATTATATATTAAATGAAAAAACACACTGCTTTAGTGGCAGTACTAGCCGATATAATTTTATCGAAGGAAGCAAATACTTTGTGGTGTGACATTATATATTAAATGAAAAAAACACACTGCTTTAGTGGCAGTACTAGCCGATATAATTTTATCGAAGGAAGCAAATACTTTGTGGTGTGACATTATATATTAATTTAATTTTACAAAGTGTGTTTTTTGTGGTTCGACATTATATATACTTTGTGGTTCGACGTTATATATTAATTTAATTTTACAAAGTGTGTTTTTTGTGGTTCGACATTATATATAATGAAAAAACACACTGCTTTAGTAGCAGTACTAGCCGATATAATTTTATCGAAGGAAGCAAATACTTTGTGGTGTGACATTATATATTAATTTAATTTCACAAAGTGTGTTTTTTGTGGTTTGACATTATAAATACTTTGTGGTGTGACATTATATATTAATTTAATTTTACAAAGTGTGTTTTTTGTGGTTCGACATTATATATACTTTGTGGTTCGACGTTATATATTAATTTCATTTTACAAAGTGTGTTTTTCCATTTAATACATACATATACATTTTTAACATTTGAATTTGATTAAATATAATTGAGTAGGAATCCCAAAGATAAGGATTGAATTCTCATAACTAATTCTAATCAGGTAAAAATGAATCTGAATGTCAAACAGTCACAACAGTCCTACTGTGGCATGAGACTATTAATATTCCTAATTTAAGTGCCCACTTATTAATTATTACTCAATCTTCCTCATGACATCATCTATGAAACCATTTTCGTAAGGATCATGATACTAATAATAATCAATATTACAAACTGAACATATAATTTTCACAATATATTAATTATACAATTATTAAAAACATACAAAAAAATTTATACTTTAAAAAGAAATTCATTAACAAAGTTGATGTGGGCTTCACGAGAATGGGTCGTTTCTTCGACTTTGTGTAAATATTTTCTAATATAAAACAAGATCATAAAATAAAGAGCACTTTAGGGGATCTTCTGTGTATTTTATACAAATCTTGATTTGGAATTTGAGGCCAAAATACTCAACCAAAATGAAAAATTATTTTTGTAATCAAAAGGTATTTCAAATATCTAGTACAGATGTGTATAACTTTATTTATTTTTGTTAAAAAAATATGTATTTCATGTTGTTGGAGGTAACTTGGGCAATAATTTGTAAGTAAATGACAAAAATAAAAAAAAAAATTATTAAAAAATAAAATGAAATATAAAATAAAAAATAAAAATTATTAAAAAAGCATCATTATAATTAAATTTACACCATTTTGATGGGTGTAAATTTAAATTACAAATAACCTATTTATATCGAACACAAATTTGTCATATATGAATTAAAATTACTACCCAAAAAAAGACATTTTTTTCAAAGTTTTATTTTTTAAGTGAAACTTCTTTAGCCCCGTTGTGATTGAATTTCGGATGAAACGGAAATATTACACAACCTGCGAAGCATTATACTGCGCTCATTGACCGCTTTGATTATGATGTCACTTTTCAAGGCTCCTATTGGTTAAGATTTGAAACGGAAATGACGCTAGGTGTGCGCTCATTGGCCGCGTGATTATGACCTCACTTTTCGTAAAGATTGTTTTGGTAAAGTTTCGCTTCTACCGCGTGTGAACTGCACTCGTTTGTTTAAAATTTTATTTTCATAATATTAGCACAGTAGGTAAGGCAAGATATATATATTTTTTAATAATTATTATAATATAATATAACTCACAAAAAAAATTCCAAAGTTGCCTTTAAAATGAAGGAAAATTGAATTCTTTAATCTTTACATAGTATGTATAACTCTCCCGATGTCCGTATTTTCATGCGGTTTTCACCAATAGATAAAGTGATTCACAAAGGAAGGTTTAGGTACATAATTTGTTAAGGTTTTTTGTAAATAGGTTGAAATATATAATAATATAAAGGGAGTGGGCTGGCAGGCGAGCGGTGTGGATTTGATATGTATGCAAATTAACAGATGGCGTTAGTTATAAAGGTTGAATAATGGCATTGTGTATCTAAAACTAAGTTTTGTATGAAATGAGCAGGGCAGACGTTCCTCTTAAATCAATTTTATTTTTATTTTTTTATTGAGGAAATTGCAAGGTTTTCTTACTCGTCTTGAATATTTTGACAAATGGTTCTTGGGTCATATTGGACTTACACCAATGTAATAAGTTGATTAGTTACCCGTCTGAGCAGTTGCATTGGCCAGTTTCAGTGGAACAAGCCGCCCCGTTGCGGCATTCACACTCCTGCGAGCAGTCCATTCCGTACATCCCTTTGGGGCAATCCAACTCACAGTTCTCTCCTCGGTAGCCGGGGGCGCAAATGCAAGTGCCTAAAATACAATCACAATCATAATTATTTATTTTTATTTATAACTCAATGAGTAAAACCCTTTAATATAATATATACATAGATGAGACAATTAGCGAATAAATTGGTTCAACGGATTCGAAGGGGACCCCTCCATTACATTACACCACTTTAGTAGTTTTACAACCGTCGACCGCGGCTGGCGTGTGACGTATCAAAGTAGGATGGAAAAGGATGAAACCATGGGCTTGAGTAAAAGGAAAGGACGGTCTGACGGCCAAGCCTTTCGACGCGGTGGCTTCAGTTAGAATTCGCACGCGGAATTCTTAGAATGCCCAGGCAGCCCTTTGCCGCTGCACTGGCCAAACAAACAACACGTGTTTTAACGGGATAATGGTATTTCACAGGGATATTAAAACCGCGGCCTGCATTCTCGTGCGGGCCCCTCCATTTCTCTATTTCACGCATTTAGTGGACCAAAAACCACTATTGTAAGTCCCTTGAATGTTTCAATACCCGGCTTCAGGGCTAAGTTCAACTCGTTCTAGAACTCGCGGCCGCGAATGGCGCGATGTCATACTCGTAATTGAAATTTTTAATGAAGTATTTTCCATCGCACCGAATGCAAAAAGTTGTCTTTTATAGTAATTAAGGTGAATCTAAAGATTTTTCTAAAAAATATTTGTATTAAGCGTGACCAGTGATTTTGAAAGTTTACCAAAAATAGGCATTGCAACTGTAAAAAATAACTAGGTTGAATAATATAATTGATGAAATTTGATGTCGTTGTATACGGCCCTCTGCTTGAAAAGTCTGTAAACCCCTGCTTTGCAATCGGTTTCGTGGCCTTTGGACCACATGTTTTAGTTTGGTAGAAGACGGAAATTGAAGAAACTACCCCTCCTGTAAACCTCCGCAAGCCTGAGACGAACATGAATTTCGAAAATATTCGTAAGGCGCAGCGCCTCTATAGTATATCTCTATGGTAAAACCTCAAATTGTAATATTTAATTAAATTAAGACAATATTAACGAAACTCAATCGAATATCTGAAAACAGAAAAATCAGAATATGATACGGTCGTATCTAGGACTCAAACCCAGGACCTTCGCTTTGCTGGGGCGCAATTCTACCAACTGAGCTAATGTGTCCCTATCTGATTCGGTCATATTTAATTGTGCCAAAGATTTTGGAATGTAAGAGAGATGTGCTATCCGCAGTTTTTACTGGGTGGGACTGTGCTTCCTGGTGTCGCCAATATTGTTAACTAATACTATTTTTTTTTCTTTTTTACATTAGGTCCATACAGAAGGACCTGAGGAAAATAATTTCCCTCAGGGCCTATGTCATCTTAGGGGATGCTGTATGAAGGGTCTTTTTAAGGAAGGGAAGGGTAGAAAGTTCTGGGAAGAAAAGAAAAATTTTTAAGTGTGTTTATTCAGTTTTAATTTTACAATATTTTATCTTCCGAATCTTACAAAACTGATCTTGTAAGAAATCTCGTGGATGTACATATCAATCCATCCCTCCAACTGCGGTGCAAGGCGATGGGTCGAGAATCCAGCTGGAACGGTCAAAAGGGCTCCCTCAACCAGTCTCTCTTGATCCGGCCCGCCATGCAGCAGTATGGCAGACGCATCCGGCACTAGGACCCGGAAAAACCTCACCCCAAGAACCCGGGCACCCCTGCTAAGTCACCAAACGTAGCGAACCACTTGGGGTGACCTATGGCAGAGGTATTGGTTATCCAATAAATGGTTCCCGAAGCGGCGGTACCGATACCCGCCTCCCAAATTGAAAACCTTAAAAAAATCAACTAAATCAACAGATTCTTTCCGTATTCAAACTATATTGTTAACCAATACTACTGCACACCTTAAGAAAATCAACTACTTTCCGTATTCAAACTATTCCCATTAGGAAGTAATCTGCCGACAGTCGGGCGGACACCATAGCATATAATATCTTGTATTTGAATATCTTTGAATTGTGCATAAACTAACCTTACTTTGGTACAGGGCAGCTTTTTATGTTACACAACAAAGTAACCTGCTTTAATATCAAGATATAACTAATTTGTTGTAATTTTGGAGGTGTATATGGGTACCGCCGCCCCAAGAACCATTTATTGGAAAACCTACACCTCTGCCGTAAATCACCCCAAGTGGTTCGCTACGTTTAGTGACCTAAAAGGGTTGCCCGAGTTCATAGGGTGAGGTTTGTCTAGGTCTTAACGGCGGATGTGTTTGCCCATCTACTGTTTTTATTTTATTTTTACGAGTGTATGTATACCTCACAAGAGTCCCAGCTGATCCCATCTGGAGCCAGTGAGACTATGGCATCCCCAATTGGGATATGTTGTGAGGCTGAAGGTAATGGGGAGGTATATGAAATGAGGAAGAGGAAGGTGGGGAAATACCTGGCTATTCAGATCTGGTCACCAAACACGCCTAAAGCCATTTCCAGAAATGTTTCAATTCTGAATGGTGGTCTTACGCCAGGGCGATACTGAGAGTATCTTCCACTTTGGGTGGCGGGCCGGATCGGGAAACTGGTTGAGGGAGATCTTTTGACCTCTCCAGCCGGATTTTCTCGACTCATCGCCTTGCACAGTAGGGAGGAATGGATTCATATGTCCATCACTCCTAGACACACTGACCCCCAGATCTCTACACACCCCTCATACCTTTTTACTCCACACAGCATCCCCAAAGAAGACGTAGGCCCCTAAGGAAATTGTCTTCTTCAGGACTTTCTGTGCAGAAGTCTTAAAAGGGTCCTAGAGGTGTTAAAAAAAAATCATGCTTGTGTCAAGGAGTTTCTGAAATACACATGCCCAAAAATAATAATGACCTGTTTTTTTGAGTTCAAATAAAATATTTTTATGAAATAAGATGTAAATGATTACTCATAAATCATAAAACAGACACAAACATAATAACACATTAAAATTTGTGAGATTTTTCTCCATCTTTACACCTCCCAATGTGTAACAAGTTTTTTCATTACGTAACTGAAACTTTTTTCCGGCATTTCGTCCGAGGTGTAATGATTATCCTTGAGGTGTCTCTTGAGTAAAGGAAAAAAATTGAAAATCGCAAAGCGAAAGATCGGGGGAGTGAGAAGGGTGTAGAATCGGTTCAAACTTCAGGTTTTGCAGAGGCTCTAATCGACGCTGTTTGTTCTCGTCTGTGAAACGGCGTAGTACCCATCGTCCACAGATTTTACGGATTCCTAATTGTTCAATAATGAAGGGGACATGTTCCTTGAATATTCCAAAATGGTTTGTGATACGCTTTTGAGTGATTCGCCGGTCATTTTGAATCAAATCGTTGACGAGTTTGGATTGTTTATCGTCTGTTCCAAAGATCGTACGTCCGCTGTGTGTTTCATCAACAATTACTGCTTTTCCAAACTCAAAATCTCTGTGCAGAAACGGGCGGTCCGTTTGATAGATTCTCCCATCTTAACAGACGGATTGCAATCTTTAGAGCACAGGCGTCAGGTGGGAATGCTATCCTTGTTCTACCGGTATTACAATGGAAAATGCTCCGAGGAACTAGCGTCGTTGATCCCCTCGGCACCGGTGCATAGTCGGGAAACACGCCAAACACGCGCCCAACATTTGTACACGGTTGACATTAGTCACATGAGAACGGGTCGTTTTTACGACTCGTTCTTGAGTTCAACAGCTCGGATGTGGAACGATTTACCAGCCTCTGTGTTTCCTCCCTCCTACAACATGGGTCTCTTCAAGACCCATGTTCACTCCTTCCTTTCCTCAAAAAGACCCTCCACACAGCATCCTCAAAGATGACATAGGCCCTGAGGGAAATTATTTTCCTCAGGGCCTCCTGTGTGGAGTTAATGTAAAAAAAAAAAAAAACCAATCATGAAATTTTATTACTCATCGATTTACAGTAGACCTATTAATAGCATCGTCACTATAAATATCCTTTAAACGACGATGAATCTCAGTAGGAGTCACTTTTTCAGCAGTTAAAAATTCAATATCAGAAAGCTGTTTACCTTGCATTTACATAACACTAAAACACGGCTCCATACTTCCGCTTCTCAAAATACACCGGATGAATTCAGCGACCTCAAACTTGTGCGTACGTATAGAGGAGGAACGTCACTTCCATATTCCACCTGGCGCACTTCTGAATGTCATTTTGTTCGCGTTGTACAAGCATGTGTGTATTACTTTTAAGCCTACCCATGTACATACACAGTTATTTGATCCTCTTGGGAATTCTTATATCTGTGAAGAAGAGTTTGGATAAATAGTGCGAGTATAACTAACCATTGATGGGAGAACACAGGGCATTGTTCTTGCAGGTGCAAGAGTTGTGGCAGCCCTTGCCGTAGGTGAGCAGCGGACACTGGCGGGTGCAGAACTGCCCGTCCCATCCGGCCTTGCACTCACAGGCGCCCGTCCAGGGGTGGCAACTAAACACAAACAACAAATATATATTTACATTTTTTTTTTCTTTGTTTTACAATTTTTTAGAGAAAAATGTGTCCTTACTGGGGTACCCCTTTCTAAGGTCCCATGTATGTTAAAATATTACAAGAGGAAAATTATAAAGTTATATCTAAAAGAAAGTACAATACAAGCATTAATCTTTGTTAGGTTGCAAAATTGTATCTAAATTCTTCCTTCCCATGTCCATAATACATATCTTAATGCTTCTTTTAAAGTCGGTAATTTTTTTAATGATTTTTATTGCAAGAGGGAGTAAATTAAATAATTTTATAGAGTATTGCATATTTCTTTGTCCAAATGTCGTTTTAGTTGTGGGTTGGTGGAATGTAAAGAAAAAAAGACACTCCACAAAACTCCCTCCCTCCTTTCCTCAAAAAGACCCTCCACACAGCATCTTCAAAGATGACATAGGCCCCGAAGGAAATTATTTTCCTCAGGGCCTCCTGTGCGGAGTTAATGTAAAAAAAAAATGTATGTTGTAATGTAGATCTTGTGAATCGGCCCGAGTTTGTGTAAAGTTATCCTGGTTTTTGAATGTGTACATTAGAATATCTTTTGTATATAATTGTTTCAGTGACATTAAATTCAGTGCTTTAAAAGCATAGTCTGTAGGAGTTCTGATGGGGACTCTAAAAATAATTTTCAAAATTGCCCATTGTGCTATATGTAAGGACTGATTTTATAGTGAAATCGAATGATCTTCCCCATCCGATAAGACCATATTGTAGATGAGATTGGGCTTATGCATAATAAATTTTAATTAGCTGTTCTTTATCTAAAATGCTTCTTATTTTTTTGAAAAAAATCATTCCATAAAAAACTTACGATTCTAAACCCAGCCTAACAAAATGGCTTATTCAAACATAGTAAGCTGTACAGCCCATTTTGTTCAGGTTTAAAACTAACAATCGTGATAATAATACATACTCAGACTGGCAATTTCCACGACATGGAAAGATTTCTATTTAAATTTAAAAATTCCTCGTGTTAAACAAACTGCGAGTGTATAAAGGGCATTTTACTTGAAAGGGCTACAATAATTTAACCACTCTGTACGTAAGTGGATATACACGATAATATAACGATAGCAGTCAAGTACAATAAGATTTCCACATTCCAAATTTCCACAGAAATCGTTATAACTCCGTTATTGTTCTAGTGACATCCCTAAAACAAAAATTAGAAGGTCCATAATACATCAAGCTGAACATCCCTATTCAAGTTGTTCATAGAAATACATAAAAAGACCTTTTCTGTCAGATACATGGTAGAACGGATTTTACCCGCCAAATCGCCTACGCGCCGCTAGACATTGTTATTTTTTTATTAAATATTCTTGTATGAAATGATAAAAAAGTGAGGCGACTAAATTGTTTATTATATTATTTATTTATTTATTTACGCCTATTTAGGCTTTTACATAAACATTTATAACAATATTTACAAAATTCTACTCATAAATAGTGCAGGAAACGACTAATATTATTGAATTGATCCACACAGTATGTAGGTACAAAATATACAATACGAGAAAGAAATCCAAAATAGTTTATTTCTTTCAGCCGACAAAATACTGTTAATGTTTTAGTCAATTTAAATATAGCTTTATAAAAATATTCCCCTTCTTGATGAAAAAAACTTCAATAAGGTATGCTTATATATTAAAATTGATGTTACTGTTGATTGATACGATAAAATTGATAAGATAGAATAAGTACTGTTTTTTACATAATCCATGATTTTAGTACCGTTTTCACATAAAAACATCAAGTGAGTAATTTTTATATTTTTTTTATGTTTGCATTCTAAATTTTAATATTTACAAATCTTAATATTTATTTGTAATATAACAATTTGATAGTTTATTTCGTAACCTTTCAAAAACAGTTTTTAGTATTCGGCTACGTTCAGAAATGTTTCATTTGTAGAGCTTTAATTGTGAAGCGGAAATAACGTGAAGTTTTTGTAAATCTGACATTTCGTTTCAGAAGAAAAACTCGCACATTCGCGATAGATCGGAGCGGCTAAGTTAGTTACAGTTTCATAGTACATATTGCAAAACTTGCATCAATTACAATATTTTTTTAGTTAAAATTATTGAAGTTTTGGCAAATATAGGACTGCTAGAAGCATTTTATTAATTTTGATGGCAGTTAAAAAACATAACAAATACAAATAATTTACAATAATATTAGCTAAACTGCATGAATTGCAAAGCGCAATCATTTTGAAACACAACCTAAATTTAAAAAATCAAATTTGTTTGTTTTATTAAAATAAGATTATTCTCAATTAGGCTTGAAAAAATAATGCCAATAAAGTTTCACTGTATTTGGCAACTGGTAAGGATAACCAAATAAAACAGAACAGTGACTGGTCAGAATATGATCAAAGAAAGGCTTCAGTTAGATTAGGTAAAGTTAGGTTAGGTTTGTTGTTGTTTGTTATTTTTCTACCTGTTGAACTTGGGATGACATTTCAAAAACTGAACAGCAAAAACTGAAAACTGAATATCGCTGTAAATACAAATCAATTGTTTTTTTTGCGATTTTTTTCTGTTTACCAGATAACATATCTTATTATTCATGTATATTACATGATAATATCTTAAGAACTTTTTCCAGAATAGCTAACTAAAAAAAAATAATTTAATTCTCCCATTTTGTCAAAAAATATATTCATGCAAATAATATAAACTGATTTTATCATATCTACAAAAAACTGAATACATACCCAACATGAAAAAAAACACAATTCAAAGGAGTTTTCAAAGAAATAATGATCTTTATACTCATTTGAAAACGTAAACGTAACTTTTACAGCTGCCAAAATTCACCCGCAAATTTCATAGAAAATCCTTTAAAAATAATTCAGAGTAGGAACAACAATCGAATAGTACCTAGGCCCTAGATTGATATTGGCGCAAGCGATTCTGACCTTGTCCTTCATACAGTTTCTTTATACATAAGGGTTAAAATCACATTTAAAAAAAAACAAAGTTTTTTTTTGTGCCACCCGGCGTTGGGCCAGCCACAGATGATAGGTCGATGTTCTGTTTTGTCATAGTATTATAAAACACAAATTTTTTAGACTTACAGTTCAGAGGTGATGGTCTTGCACCCGCAGACCTGATCGCACTTGGGCCCGTACATGTCCTTGGGACAGGTGCGCGTGTCGCAGTCGGCGCCTTTCCAGCCCTCCGTGCAGTTACAATGGCCGCTCAGAGAGTCGCACACACCCCCGTTCTGGCAGGAGCACTCCAGCGAACAGTTGGGCCCGTAGTGGCCTGATGAGCATGGCTCCAGACACTGTCACCAAGACAAACTTTATTTATAATTAAACTAATTACAATCAGCTTACAGCAATGGCAATCATTATAAAGGCTGAAAAACTGTGCCTTCCCTAAAGCTAGTCACAGGCGAGATATATAACCTCATATTATATGCGGGCTTGGCCTATATCTATTTATTTATTTATTTGCAAAAACAGTAAAAAACCAATACATTGCAAAATCGATAAAGAAAATTACATAATAGAACAATTACATTAAAGGTTACAGTTAAAACATAAGTGATATTTCACACTTAAAATCGTTGTAGGATATGTGGAAATATACACATTTCCTGCGAGGCAGTTAATTAACCTAGTGAGTCTTCCCAGGGGCATCACCATTGGTAAGTTAGTTCTGCATCTGGTAAGAATTAAAAGCCTGTGTTATCGGCCTCGTGCGAAATTATACGGGACATAGAATCCTATTTTAGCCAGAATATCTAAAACCGATATAAAACCTTTTAGAAGCTTATAAGCCATCAGCAGTAATGCGACATCTCTTCTGGAACTAATGCTGCAGGTACCTAGTATTCCTGAGATAAATGTTGTTAGAAAAGCCATGGGTAAAAACCTAACTCTCTCATATAGAGGTATTAAAAATTTCTTATACCGCCCGCCAACACTCACATGAAAAAGTATGGCGAGTGACATAAGCCAATCCCAAATACATTATGACAGTGGCGCTTCTTCACAGGGGGACATTGGGGACAGTCCCCACCAGTTACACTCAAAACCTACTAAAGGAAATAACAGTCGATGCTTTGTCTTCGCCAAAATGAATGAATTCTTTAAACATAAAAGTAATTAACATTTGCAGAAATAAAATACAAACAATTATTCCGGATGATTTTAATAAGACTTTACGCGCGTACAGCGAACAATGTACGGCGCAAAAAACAGCGGGTCTATTTCTCAGTGCGCAGAATCTAATGCGCACTTGGGGGACGATCCGAACTATCCCGATACTTTCCTTGCGTTTTTTCGCGATTGTATGCAACTGTGCATGCGCAGTAGTATGTGAATTCAAGTACCTGCGGGGACAATCCTTTGGATCCCCATAGAACCATTTGTTTGCAAAGTTACGGGAGGGAATCGCTCACGTTCAAATTAGTTTGATAATAATCTTACAAGGTAAAGCTTTATTTTTATTATATTATATTGTAAATTGGCATATATCTATAGACATTTTATATTATTTTGTGTTAAATATATCCGACTAGCATGATTAGACCATCAAATTTTTTTTTGAGAAATTTTATATTATATTCTACGGGTGGTGAGATTACGGTACAGTACGTAAAAAATGTCGATCCCCACCACTAAGGAAGTGCTCGAGCCGCCACTGCATTAAGAGGTTATGTCTTCTGTCTAACTGGCTTAAGAAAACAAATCATATAAATAAATTAAAGCATATCTACAGGTAGAGTTCCGAGCACAGTATCATCAGAGTCTCTGAGTCAACATCGCCGCGTCATCGAAGATGATGATAACATTTCCACTATCAAATATTTAATGTGCAAAAAACCTACACACAATTGGTAACAGAGGAGAGCAATGTAGTACCAAGAAGTACCACTAAATATAAATGTGTTGTATACCCTGTCTCCGGTGAATCCGGCGGCGCACTCGCACTCTCCTGTCTCGGGGGAGCAAGAGGCCCCGTTGTGGCAGTCGCAGCGGTGCGCACAGCGGTCTCCCCAGCGGCCCCGTGGGCAGCGCTCGGCGCATGCAGCACCCACCCAGCCGCGAGCACACACGCATGCGCCCCCCGGCCCCGAGCACGAGCCCCCGTTCTGGCAGCGGCACTCGGAGCAGTCACCGCCGATGCAAGGCTGGTCACACCTACACACAAATACATAAATTAAATATCATGTTTTCAATAGCTTTATCCATGTGATTACCATGGAAGTCACTACTACCAAATAAATTATTTTTATTTATTTATTTATTTTAACATATACAGCGCAACATGTGCCATTAACACAATTAACTTATAAATAGTACAACAAATAACATCATAATTAACTTATAAGTAGCCTACAACAACATGAAAAATAACAGTATAAATGTAAGTTAAATCTAAAAAAAATGTAAAAGTAAGGAGTAAGGAGTAGGTAAGTTAAAGGAATAAAATATAAAGTATAGTATTAAATAAAAAGTTAAAAGTAAGAAGTAAAATGATTAAAAAAAAATACTAGTATTTAATATATGAATGTGAACATATGTATGAATGTGAACATTGGGTAAAAATTTATTTTTTTAAATGGACTCAACTTCCTTATTGGCTCATACATACTCTGAATTCTGACTCTTGACATGACGTGATATAAAGGGGTTGGACATAACTTGTACTTGTGTCGGACACAAGTCCAAGTATCCCTTTATCTTATAAATTTTATTTACACCAGCATTTCTTCCAGATCATTTTTAATGAATGTCATAGCCTATAAGGAGTTCGTAAAAATGGTGTTTACAAATTAATTTTTGGTGTTTGAATACGGCAATAGACTTCCACCTTAATAATAATGTTGAACCCTCTCACTACCAATATCAATTCACAGGCAGCTTATTTCCCTACAATACGTAAAATATAGAAAATGAATCAAGCAAAAAATCTGGAATACAAAATTATTTTTACTGAAAACATTAATTTGCTTGGTTCCAAGCACAAAAAATCTAAAATCAAAGATCCCAAATATAGTACAAAGGACGTTTGTTGATTAAAATCATTTGACTAGTTAGCAATACAATTGTGTCAAAAGGTGTTTGTCAACAGGACAAATTAACATTCACATCCATTTCAAAGAAACACGCATAATAGAGAAGTCCAGTCCATTTTTTTTATTTTTTTTTATGAAAAATGACCTTCTAACTTAAATTACTGCATATTTTTTTTTTTTTTAGAGTTAGTTTTAATATTTAAAATAATTTTCAAAGTTTTAATTTTTGGAGATCCCTCGAAAACACCCATATCTATGGTGAATTTTGTGACGTCATCTACTAAAATAACGATTCACTATTTTATGATTTTTATGTTGGTTTTCTTGAATCTCACATAGATTTGCGCAGGCGCGCGGCCATCTTGTTTATTATAACGCGTTGATTGGCAATGAATGACGTTGATGAAAATTTTACTTACAGTTTAATGTTTTTGATGATAATTTTCGTTTAAATGATTAATTCACTGTGATATTAGTGTAATTCAACATAAGTACCAATGCTGTCTTTACTTTTTTTCAGTTTTAGTCCTTAAATAATGTTTTGTTAGTGATTTAGTTTCGTTCGGTTTTTAGGTTACTGACATTACATAATCAAAGGTTACTTCTCTATAATTTTTATGACTTTTCTGCGTGAATTTAATAAAACTTCCATAAAAGTAATATTATTTAATAATGTAAAAGCCTTATGCATATGTAAATAAATACAAATTCGAGAAATCAACGCATTAATTGCGTAAAACCGAGTCCAAGATGTCGGATTTTTTCAGTTATTTTTTCGGAATTATTATAATATTTTTTTATCGTTTTTAATTGTATGAACGAGATAAAAAGTGAAGTGACAGTTTTATTCCAAATTCATAAAGTAAGAGGACTGTATTTTTTAAATTTTGAATTTTCATAATTTTTTCGACCATTTAATAGAATATGTTTACAGTCGGCTGTTTTTTTTAAATTTTTTCATTTTGAAACTTAAAATACTGCATTTTTCAAACACAATCGTATATGTCAGATACAAAAATCTAAAAGGCAATTCTATCAACTTTCTATAAAGGTATATGCTTTTACGACATCTTCAAAAATAAGAAATATATAGAACATTCGCTTGTGTCATACCTAAATTCCTTTATAAATGACCCAAATGAATTACAGTGAATCACCAGGTGAATTTTCCATCGTGACGTCACCATGACAGCATTACACAGCATACCAACTTAACGCTGTGTTTTATTGAGAATATTAAAAATGCACTTTTTAATATTTAAAAAAAAAATGTACGTTTAATATTATTAAATAAAAGTTATATATTCAGAATCAGCGTTTATTGGTCTATATGAACATATTTTTTTAAAGCCATAATATTTTTCACTGGAGTTCCTTATTTAGAGTTATGTACATAAATACATCATGCATATTGAAATCTGTGTCAGCTTAATACATTGAAGAACTTTTAAAATGGTACAATGAACACATTGGGGAAATTCAGATTAACCTTTTCCACGCGATCGTAACAACAGTTGATACGGCAAAAATCCATGCCTCACACGCGCCCGTATCAGACCTTGTTACGCCAACTTCGACTGCCGATATCACAGCGCTCCTATGTAACAGTTTTTTTTCCCGCTCACTAGGACATTCGTGTAACTATCACGATGCTGACATCTTCAGGCATATTTCGAAAATAAAATTGTATTTCGTAAAGAACATCGATAATCAAGTGAATGTGTCGTCGTGCGTTTGAGTGCCATAGTTCATAATTTAGTCAACAGATGGCGCTAGTAGTCATTCGCTCTTTGCGCATGCGTTTCCGATTGATCATAGTGGACAAGCGTCGATAACATTTATTGTAGAGATCTCGCGTATTCTAAACGTTTGTTTGTATTGTGAAACTGTGATTTTGACTTTACATAAAAATTTTATTAATTTAAGTGTCATCAGAATTTTATAACATGTCTATTTTGGTTATAAATTAGTTACAAAAGTGCGTGTTTATTTTCGTGTTCTTTTTCGTACTGTTTCAAAGTTATTAGGAAACGTTCACAATAAGTTTTTAGTGTTTGAAATTAACTTTAAGAATAAAAATGGCCCATATTTTGGAAGATGATGAAATTGAAAATATACTGCAGATGTTGGATTCTGATTATGAAATGTCCGAGGATGAATTTGTACCTTCGGAAATTTCAGATGCAGAAACTCAAGCTGATGAGTCTGTACGGGAAGAAGCAGAAACTCAAGCTGATGAGTCTGTACGGGAAGAAGTGCTACACTCCTGGGTGTCAGGACCTCATATTCCAATAGTACACGAATTTGATGATTTTCAATCCGGCATTTCTGTACAATTTAACGAAAACTCAACAGAAAGTGATTTTTTTGAACATTTTTTGAATCGCTCCATTATGAATGAAATTGTAAGAGAAATACATAACTACCATAGCTTTGTTCTCAATACAAAGGAATTTGGTGCGAATTCAAGAATTCATAAATGGAAGGACACAAATATTGAAGAAATGTATTTATTTATTGCAATAACCATGCTAATGACAAGAAACCAACACTTGACTATTGAAGAGTATTGGAGTACAAATATATTTCTTAGTTCGCCTATTTTTGGCCAGATCATGAGTAGAGATCGATATCAACTGTTATTGCAAAATTTACATTTCTGTGACTCAAATTCGCCGTCTACAGATCGTCTTTATAAAATAAGGTTAGTTTTAAATCACACCCGAACACTATTCAAACAGTCTGTAATACCTTATGAAGATCTATGCATAGATGAAAGCATGATTGTTTTCAAGGGTAGGCTTATTTTTAAACAGTATATTCCATCGAAACGACACCGCTTTGGAATCAAAATGTTTGTTTTGTGTGATGTGAAAACTGGATACATTCTTGATTTTATAATTTACTGTGGAGAAGGCACGGAAATAACGGATGAGCAGAACTTGGGAATAACCGGCGCTGTTGTAACCACACTTATAAATGATTATTTTGGCAAGGGGCACAATTTGTGGTGTGACAATTGGTACACAAGCCCAAAGTTATTCCAGTTTTTGCATTCGGAAAAAACGAATGCCTGTGGGACAGTAAAAAAAAACCGTAAGGAAATGCCCAAATTTAAAAATCTGAAAAAAGGTGAATTTGAGTCAAAAAGCCGCGGTCCCCTTTTAGCATTAAAATGGTGTGATAAAAGGGATGTTCACATGCTAACTACCTTGCACGATGACATATTTAAAGAAACAGGGAAAATAAATCACCGAACTAAACAACCCATTCACAAGCCCGCCTGTATAATCGATTACAATAAATCTATGGGAACTGTTGACAAAGGCGACATGATGCTGAGCAGTTTATCATGTATGCGAAAGACGATAAAGTGGTATAAAAAAGTCTTTTTTCACATAATTGACCTGTATTTATTGAATGCACTTATTTTGCACACCCAAGTGACAGGTATAAAAAAGCCGTTAGCAGATTTTCAATTGGCGGTTATAATGCAACTTGTTGAGAAATATAAACCACAAGTTACACAAATACCACAGCCTACAACATCAGCCCACCTCAGTCCATTTCGGATTCTGCCTAAACATGCCACTAAGCATATGGCAGGATTGATTCCAGCAACCGACAAATCAAATAAACCGCGCAGACGATGTCGTGTATGCCGACTTACAAATAATAAAATGCAGTTAACGAGATACATGTGTAAAGAATGCGGTGTGTCGTTATGTATCGAACCCTGTTTTAAAATATACCATACCTCAAAAAAATTGTGACCGGCGTAAACTCCTCTTAAGTGCTTAGATAATTAAAACAATATTTATTATATGACAAAATCTATTCGTCTCGTGTTATTTTTAAGTGTTGAGTTTTAGAACTTGTTTATTCGAATTAATAATAATAAGTGATTGAGGTACCACTTGTGTCTATCAACGCAGTGTCCTGAGTACAAGCACGCGGGGAAATGGCGCCGCCTTTAAGATAACATGGGTATGTTTTTGTATGGAATTTAATGTTTTTGTTTTTATAAACATCTAGGAGTGTTTACAGACGACGATTTGGTTTCAAATTGTAGATAATAATCTCATCTGTTTATATAGTATGATAAATCATGCCATAATATGCTGTAATTGACATAAAATTGGATGGATAGGTATTTGAAAACATGTACCGCGTATGGGTATTGAACAAACGGAGTAGTTCAACGCGGGGAAAAGGTTAATACAATTTTTTAAATATTTCAATATTAGGTTTGTTTTGTTGTTGTACTTATCTTCAACACTGTTTTGTTTTTTGTCATTTTTGTCATTTGTCAACACATTTGTCGTTTTGTCGTTGAATCAGTACTTACAGTGGTCCCGTCCAGCCTTTAGCGCAGTGGCACTCGCCGCTGACATGGTCGCACATTCCGGCCTTCTTGCAGCGGCACTTCTCGGAGCAGTCGGTGCCGAAGGAGCCGCGTGGACACGGCTGCGAGCAGTCGCGGCCCGTCCAGCCACGCGTGCACGTGCAAGCGCCCGTCAGCGGGTCACACGCTGCCTCGTTCTCGCACGCGCATGTATTTCCACAGGCTCGGCCCCAGTAGCCGGTGGGACAAGCTACAAACAAATAATACAATCAATAGCATTAGATTAATTGTTAATAGTTACTATCAGTGAGGTAACCTTGAATTGTACCATCTAAGGCAGCGATCGGTAATTGGCAGCCTGCGGGCCAGGTGTGGTCGTGAAGTCTGGCCCGGCGAGCCAGAAGGGAAAGTCTCTGAACTGACGATTATTCCTTCCCACCGTACTGGGCACACCATCGGTCACACTCATATATATTTTTTCATGTCCAGTTCTCGTGAAGAAAACATAAATGTAAGTTTTTAAGAACGAGCAAAGCCCGGGTGAGATTCAATAACTATATAATGACCACTTAAAAAAAAATTGTCTGCAGCGTTATCATACTTATACATATAAACAGGTCAGAATTTTAAAATTCACCCACTTCCATTATTGTAAGTGGAAAACGAGGCTTCTGCAATGTTGGAGGACTAACTCGTAGTGGATCGAACCAACAACGCCCGAGTATAACTACCACGCTACCAACCGGTCGGTTGTGATATTTCAAAACATGTAATTTTCAGATAATTATTTTTGCCTGCGGCGCTTTTTCTGTCTTGCTTTTGTTATGCAGAGGGGAGGGAGAGAAGGGCTGCCGAAAAATATACTTCAGATAAGGTTGGGAACCTTTGTGTTACACGATGTGTTATAGTTCCCTGGCGGGGAATTATAAATTACATTTACAAGATTAATATGTAGGTAAAAGATTAAAATGACAGGGAATGTGATTGTGTTCTGTTAGCTTTTTTAAGGGCGCCACTGGCCGTTGGACCAGGCTAGCAGACTGTAGAGCAAAATCCTCTTTCGGGGCCTTGGGAATTATACACTATATGGTCAATTCTAGGATAGAAATGATAAACGGCATTCATTGAGAATTCAATATACATTTATAAATTAATCATTTGCACAGAGTTTATCATGAAAACAAAATAACAATAAATGGTAGCTTACCCCCCCTGGATCGACCAAAATCATTAACTAGCTATCTAAATTTAAACTTCACCGACAGCAACGAAGAATTGATTAAAAAATGTGTGGCCATCCGCTCCAGTAAAATGCAAGTACTCCGCCCAGGGAGTTTGTTTTTCTATCATCCGAGATCCAGCGTTGAGCCAGGTACAACAGTTGTCAGAACAAATCCTTTTCCATAGACATTGCAATAATCAATCCGACAGACTGATGGATTGTTTGAATCTCCAAGACTTTCAATTAAAATCTTATTAAAATTTTATATTTTTCTCCTCGGTACAAGCGTTGGACATTTCAAAAAAAATGATTCATTTTGAATTTAAAAGAAATACACAACAACGAGTTTCATGTAAACTCCGAATATCGATAAGACATTTTACTTATGGCATTATGCCATATAAAATACGAAACAAGCGGTACACGCGAGATATCACTTTAAGTAAACGTTTTTAAATGCTTTACATTATTAATATGGAAAAATAACGTTGACTCTCGAGATACTGTCTACCTCCAAGGTAGTTTCCAACAAGTGAACATTTGCTCTATTCAAAACCCTATATGTATTCTTTCGAAAATAAATAAATGAGTAGTTAAAATTCGGCGTTTAAAATAAAGTAAATGTGATAATATATATATTTTTTAAATGAGGGTACGTGATTAGACTCGTTTAAAATAAGTAAAGACAAGATTAATTATTTCATAACAGATGCTGCTAGCTGCTAAGCATGACACGAAGCACGGCGATCAGACGGGCAGTCATAAGCGCACTGATTGAGTAGGCTCGCACGCGCAAGAGTGACATCGGCGGTCACGTGGCCCCCCCCAAAAAAATTTACACATTCATATGGCCCGCTACCAAAACTGATGCCGATCACTGATCTAAGAGTCACAAAAGATGTGTAATTGTACATGTTACATAATTCTGGAAGTTTTTTCCATGCATCCACTACTACAAGTGTTTCATAAGATTGAATGCAAAAGGTGTTTCGTTAGTTTTTTTTGTGTCCATGGAGATTTACATTTTTATAGGTGGTGAAGATTTGTTGGATACCAGGGCAACATGTCCAGATAAAAATTTGAAAGTCTCGGTCAAGTCATCCCTTTCTTTCCTCTTTTAACGCTAGTAATCTTAGTTTCTTGAGTCAATCTACATATTGCCAATCTTTCAAAGCTCTTGGTATGATTTTGATTGATTTGTGGATGGTGTAAAAACTCAGCTATCATGGAGAGCATTCATTTCTATGTTCCTGGTGGTTTGTTTGTCTTCCACAACTTAATATACTGTTTTACCTCCCGGTCTAAAAGACTAACTTGCCGATGGTCGTGCCAATGGTGAGTGCAATCTTATTGATGCTAGATCACTTTGGATGTGGACATATTATTTAACATCACTGAAGCTACTTTCAAATGGCAAATTTGAAATTTGTCTCTTTCATCTTGTTTATTATCAAGTTCTTTTTTGGACTAATTGGATTTTTTTTTTTTTAATAGGTATAATGTTCTTAAAAGTTATAAAAATAAAATGTAATTGAATTGTTCATTGTGAACATAGATCGCAGCCATATATCCGATACGGGGATGGTGTTGGGATGCAATGGGTTAAGACTTAATAATAAATACTTTTACAAGAAATAAACTTACAAATATCGCACTTGGGCCCACCGTAGCCACTCTCACACTTGCAGCTATCG
The DNA here is from genome assembly GCA_917563855.2 of Limnephilus lunatus. NCBI lineage: Eukaryota > Metazoa > Arthropoda > Insecta > Trichoptera > Limnephilidae > Limnephilus > Limnephilus lunatus. The sequence goes on from OU830592.1 coordinate 80,505,756, forward strand.
GGTGCGTCACACACGCCGTGCACGCACGCCTCCGTGCACACGGGGATGCACGCATTGCCGTCCGTGGTGAGGGTGTAGCTCTTGCAGCACTCTTCAACCGGCCGCGTCTTCACAATGGTGTGAGTCTTAATCTCCGTGCGATAGTTGATCCGATACTTGGAGCAACGAGGGGGGATGTTGAAGCACCAGGTGTATTCTTTCACCTGGTAGGGCTTTTGCTCACTTACTCGCACTGTTGTTGTATAGCTAGAATAAAATAAGTTGTGTTTATTGACATTTTAATTGTACATATCAACAGTATATTGACATTTAGTCAACCTAAACTAACCACCCCCAAAGAGATTTCACCCAGCATGTCTGTCTCCAAATATTATCGGCCTTACTAAAAAACCCCGTGAAAATTTTATTCAATTGAAAAACGGCCGCGGATGTGAAAACATTACTAATTAAAAAATTGTTCTTGGAAAAAAATACACACCGTTTACACAGTGGGTAGTTTATCTCTGTTTTAGTAATGATGATTGAACGAAATTTGGAATTTTCCAAAGTATTTTGAATTTTCTATATATTTCTTATTTTTGAAGGTGTCGTAAAAACAAATACCATTTAGAAAAACTAGATAAAATTACCTTTTAGATTTGTGCATTTGAAATACACTTTAGTTTTAAAAAAACTGCCATATTTTCAGATTTAACCACTCAGCAACATAAGCAGATATACACGTTAATATGCCGACATCAGTTAAGTACAATAAGCGTGTTTACACGTCAACGCGTATGTTTATACAGAAATCGTCATAACTCCGTTATTGTTCTAGTGACATCCCTAAAACAAAAAGGAGAAGCTCCATAATAAATCAAGCTACCCATCACTATGCAAGATGTCCATAGAAATAGATAAAACAAATCTTTTCTGTCGACATCGTTATTTTTTTATTAAATATTCTTGTATGAAATGATAAAAAAGCGAGGTGACCAAATTGTTTATTATACATTTATAAGATAGAATAAATATTGTCTTTTATATAATCCGTGAATTTAGTACCGTTTTCACATAAAAACATCACGTGTCATTTTTTCATTTTTTTATGTTTGCATTCTAAATTTTAATGTTTGCAAATGTTAATATTTATTTAAAACATAACAATTTGAAAACTTATTTCATATCCTTTCAAAAACAGTTTTTAGTATTCGGATAAGTTCGGAAATGTTTCATTTATAGAGCTTTAATTGTGAAGCGGAAATAACAAAGTTTTCGTAAATCTGACATGTCGTTTAAGACGTAAAAAGTGCATATTCGCGATGTATCGGAGTGGTTAAACACAGAAAAAAATGTTAAAAAATTTCTTACCAAAACATTTTTGATGAAAGTGTACAGAAATATATAAAAAATTTAAATTTAAAAAATACAGACCTTTTATATAATGAATTTGGAATGGAACTGTCACCTCACTTTTTTCTCGTGCATACAATAAAAACTTAATAAAATATTTTCAAAGTTTTTTTTATTGGCAAAAAAATAACCTAAAAATATAACTAATATTCAAACAGATTTCTTGCACCACTAAAGAAGTAAATTTATTTGATAAGTTTACCACCACATGTATTAGATAAAAATATTTTAAAAAACACCACTTTTAAGAAATTCTTATAAAATAAATATGATTAAATGTAAATTTGAATATTTATGTACCATATAAAATACTTTTTGACATTTCCACTTTGAAAGTACAATTGTTGTTATTATAACTTCACTAAAACTTATGAAAAACCACAAAAAACACGGTAAATATATCAATCATATGAATATAAGTTAAATTAGTCATATTAATAGAAATTACAATCACATTTGTTAAATTACAAAACACATCGCCGGAGACAAAAAAATCACGCCGTCGCCACCTAGCGGCTATGAATGAAAACAAACAATTTAATGTGTACGGTATGAAAAATTGCGTAGTTGCCAGATTTACAATGCGTTTTAAAGTGATATTTTAAATGTATTTTAAGACCAACGTTATTAGTAATATTTCGTGTTTTAGTGTAAATTTGTTTTATTGATGTTGCTGCAAAAACACAGGTTATCGGTCGTGTTGTGGTTTATAACCTGTGAACAGTAGATCATGCATCGAAAAAAGTACGTTTCTAATTTTCTCTTATTTTATTTGATTGATTTATTATCAAAACCAAAATTACGTCTGAAATCATAAGATTTGCAAGTTCATAGATACTTTATTTTTTTTTTAAAGATATAATTCACCCTAAAAAGATGACTTTGCTACGCTCAGTCGATAAATTATTAATTTTTGTCTTCCTCCATTGCAAGCCTGGCGATTATGTCCAGTGGTTCCATGACAACTCATACAACATCATGCAACTTTAATACCCTTTTGAAAAGTCATTAAAATGTGTGAAATTTTTTTTATATACATACCAATCTAATGTAACCTATTTAACCAATACGTTATATATAATATATAGACTCGCCATTGTCTCACAAACTCAAGATAGAATGTGGCAAGTAAGAAACACTCAGGTGTACTCATTAAATTCTTAATTCAAATGTTATTCATCTGTGATAAAGATAGAAGTTAAAAAAATATGTGTGTATTATTAATATCGACTACATAACACAGGCACGTGCCTAGGGTGGTAGTCGAAAAACCTGTAAAAAACTGTATACAAAAGTTATTTTATGAATAAAGAAAAAAAAAGACATATAGTACCGGTGGGTTTTGCGTATTGCGCCGTTCTTTACTACTGTACTACTACGTTCTTTATTACTATATTCTACATCACGGGTGTGACTGAGATGCTAAGATACGCTTACTCGCTTACACTACTAAGACGAATATGGAATGCCACCTTAGTCGGGACCTACTGTAAAAGGTTGTCCTTATACTTACTTAATTGTTTGCTTTACCACTTTCTCTAATTTAAAAATCTTCAGGAAACATTCGAAATAATATTTTTTATAACAAATAATTGGCATGTATTTACAAATTAAATGATATTCCTTAGCTTTTATCAGTGTTTGATGTGTAATGGAAACATTTTCTCATTACACAGGAGGGCATTTTGGAGCTTTTTTAATGCAATTTACTTACTAGTATGACACAACCTTATGCTACGCGTGGCAGTAGAGTACTAAAACATAGAAGACAAATGCAATTGCCTTATCTTTTTTTATTTTTTTTTTATTTATTTCATCCAAAAAAATATAATGAATATATAATTTTTTTTTATTTTTTTTTTTTTAAAGAAAGACAAACATTCCCGGGTTATGAATAACCCTACAATGTTTGAAAATCTCCTACTACCACCACAGAAGCCGAAAATGTTGCTTGTGTTGTGATGGAGGACTTAGCCAGCCGAAGAATCGAACACGCGACATAATTATCATCATATTACAGTTGTGTATTGGTTACATTTTAAGTATATTTTCCCTTTTTACTTTTTATTTTCTTCTCTTTCTTTTACACAGTAGTAATAACAACATAATTTTAATGACTATAACATTCAGTTACTTACAAAGTTAAAAACATAAGGTAATAATGCATTAGTAAGTTAATATTTATAAGTTAATAACATCGTTATAACTTAAAATTTTTAGCTTACCACTTTTGAGATTTCTATAACGCATCTTATATTATATGCAATGTCATTAAATTTAATCTTTTTTTTTTCATCACTTTTAATTACTTTTCAAATGAGGTGTTAAAGTTGCACGATTCTGAGCTTATCTGGTCACCATGTCCAGTATCAGGGTTTGCAATCTAAATAAACAATATTATTATATTACTCACGACTCTTGTCTTGTGCAAACATTGGGCCCTTCCAGTCCAGTCACGCCTGCTAGGACAAAGAGAAGCACGGATGCCGCTAACATCATCTTTAAATTCACACCCTCCATAGTGCCACGATAGAAATTAGTCTATTCAATAAGTCACTTCTTATTGCAGTCTATTTGTTGACATTCTGTTGTAGAACTGTCTATTTACAACAGGTAAACATCCTTCGGAGTTGTCAACTGCACCAACTGGGAACAAAAGACGAAAACATGGTCAGATTGACTAAAGATAAACATGGTAAGAAAACACTTAGTATTCATCAACGACAAATGTGGAACGAAACAGACTAAATAAACACAGAATGAAAAGATTATTATTAAAGTGCTCGGGTGGACTCAGACTCAGTGTTGACTGTTGGTAGTAGCTAGTTGACTAGACTTGATCTATGTAGTTCACTACCATCTGGCTATCATATTATGTATTTGCAAGGCACATTATTATTAATAACTTGCTTCTTACTAATCTTCCCACATGGACAAAATAATATCATCATCTTTTCTGAGAATTCATATTAAGTATATTTAAAAAATGAATAAAGCTCCACAAATTCCATCTTAATTTTTAGGAATTTATCGATTATAAGATAAGTAGGTACTTCAAAAATTGTTAAAATACATTTTTAGATCAGGAAAAAAATGTGGAAGATAAAAATAAGAAAGAAATTTATGGTCAATTTGAGAGTAGCTCACCGCACTTGGCCTCGATTTTATAGAATTTTGAACCTTAAAAAATGCTCATAGTATACAATTTTTTTTTTATATACGCTGAAGGGAAGTAAGATAATATTTATGTTTATTGATAATGGACTTACTATATTAGATTTATTTATTTCTAAGATATCTAAGTGTTTTCCTTACGATATCATTATCAATATGAAGGAAAATTATCCCTGCATTTTTTAAAAACTATGATTATTTGCTTTACATCTATGATGCTAGAAAGAAAAAAATTTAAGAATATAAGTAGCCATCGCATGGAAACTACATAGCTTCGTAGGTGAGATATTTACATGTGTTCTTTATAAATACATTATCTGGTAAAGATGGTACAATTTACAAAAACATAATTTTGCAAAAAAAAAACAATTAATTTATTACGAAATTAGTGTCAATGGGTATAGGGCGGGCAATTGACATTAATGCAAGGGTTAATTTATCAAACTTTCTTACAACAGCTGTAAGGCCAAGATTTTAAGGTCTGAAAAAATTAAAAATCACAATTAGTAGTTTGCACATTAAAAAATTATTTCAATTTTATTAAAAAAAATAAAAAATTACAACCATTTCCCGAAAAGAGAAACAGTTTTTTTTTAAACAAGGACTCTCAAGGGATCCCAGTAATATAAATATTATTAATAATATTATAATAATTATGCCTTTGAACCGCAAAATAAAAGCAAGTTGTTGTTTAAATAATCACAATATAACTGCAATATAATAATTGTAGTACACATTCCATATTTATTATTTATGTAGTGGAATATTATCTTATTTACTAACTACTTAAATAAATAAGAATGATTCATAAATCTTAAGTTATTTATTTTAGAAGAGAAAATAATGCAGATAATAAATTCCACCATATTCCTAAGAGAATAATGAACCCAACTTACTGGGGGTTATAACAGTTATGTCAATACAAGAATCGTAATGGAATGTTATACAAATCATAAGGACAGAAATCTTTCTAATCGAGAAATAGGTAAATGGAAAAATGAGGTAAGAGTTGACATTTCATTTATTGCGAATTTATTTAGACTTTAGTGTGCCTCGTTCCCATTCAATAAATCAATTTGTTTAACACGAATTCAGTCACCAGGTTATAAAAAAAAATAATGACTGAGCAAATCTCTAAAAAAAAAAATTTGCGGGTAAGGTACATAGCAGGGGCGGTCCGTGACTTTTAAGGTACATAGCAGGGCTGTTCGTGACTCAATTAGAGCGCTAGGATTGAAAAATACGACATTATTAATTTTCGTTATTTGTTTTTGGGGTGTTACGCCGTGTTGCACTACCTCCTTCTTTAGCCGACGTTTCGGACAGCGTTGCAGTGTCCATCATCAGGGCGGATCCGGCAGATCCGACAGATGTCCGTGAAAATCTAAAAACGTATCTAACGTAAAATTTTTTTTTTTTGAAATTGAAATTAAAAAAAAATACAATCCATTTTCAGTTACCATCAATAATGTCGTATTTTTCAATCTTAAAACTCTAGCTCGCTGAAAAGTCACAGACCGTCACTGGTACGTAGGTACACGAAATGTACAAACATACCCGTACATTTTGAATGGTTTTTTAATGTTTTTTTTTTACTTTGATTCAACTTCAATTTCCGACCTAGTTGCGCCATCTCTTGGGCCGGCTAGTAGCCAGTTTCAATGAGGATTGAATATTCCTGCCCAGGGACTGGCTTTCAACTGCTGTAAACTTTTAAGTGTCTTTTAAAAATTAAAAAAATGGTTTGACTGACATTTAACCATCCTCCCCAGGGATTGACTAACATAAATGAACACGGCTGTCACCTAAGTCAAATCCTAATTGGATGGTACCGGCATTTATTTCGTATATTAAGAGTAACTGCAGTCAATTTTTAAATATAATGTCATGCAAATGCAGAAAAAATAGTATGTGTACGTGAGTACCACCAAAAGTTGGTAGAATGCACTTTCATCGACCACGAGTCTATCTGCCGAGTTTCAGCTCTATCGGATGTCGAGAAGTAGGTTAATTTCCACTTCCAACTTCCAAGATTTGTATTAATTCATTCATGAAAATGGAAATTTACATAGATATATTTTAAAAACTCTACATCAAACTGATACGACTTGCTTTAGATACATTGAAACGTTGCTTGAAATGGCTTTAGCCGTGTTTGGTGAACAGATCTGAATAACCAGGTACCTCCCCACAGTTCTCTTTCCCATCTCCTTCTCCTCCCCAACACCTTCAGCCTCACAACATATCTCAATTGGGGATGCCATAGTTTCATTGGCTCCAGACGGGAGCAGTTGGGACTCTTGTGCAGTATCCACTTTCAAAAAAAAAACATTGTATTTCGGCCAGTGGCGTTGGGGAGGTCGGATTAAAATTTTGAAAATATGCTACGCATTTTTTACAATAGCTCCACATAGGAGGCCCTGAGGAAATTATTTTCCTCAGGGCTTATCTTCTGGGGTATGTTGTGAGAGGTGAAGGAGATGGAGAAGAGGAAGGCGGGGAAGTACCTGGCTATTCATATCTGATCACCAGACAGGGCTAAAGCCATTTCAAGCAATGTTTCAATTCGGAATGGTGATATTACGTCAGGACTATACTGAGAATACATTCCACTCCGGAACGTGCCGCAAATATACCTTGTAAATGATTAAATTATGAAATAACACAACTAAATTCAATAAAATTTACTTTGCGCACGCCAGAATTTGAAACCGCGACCTACGGATTGCTAATTGGGAGCCTTACTATTCGACCACGGAGGCAGGATTATACAAAATTACCGCGATAATTCCTATCTAAAATGACGTAACTTTAAACCAACCTAAATTTCCTTGTATTTTCGTGTGAGGTCTTTGGTTACATTTCCTGACTGTGCCCTCAAACAACCAAATTACAATACACATTATAAGGAAAAAATATAATGAAGTGACAATGACCGTGAATCGTGACGTTGACTGTGTAAAATGTGTGTTCTGAACTGAATTAATCGATTTCGTACCAATGAAAATAAAACGATAAGACGGGCCACGTATCTGCAATTTTTTACTTGTAAGAAACACGCATTACACGACTTTCGCATCACGACGGCGAAGCGGCAGATTTTCCAAAAATGTAGGACAGAATCCAACCATAGCACCATAATAATATTATACACGATATCCGGAAACTCGTAGTATAAACGGGAAATGTGTTAGTCTACATCACAGGTTCTCAACCTTATTTTGTCCACCGCCCACTTTGAGAATATTTTTTTTTCTAGAGCCCCCCATTTTTTTTTACTTGTGGATACTTTTTGTTTAGCAAGTTAAAAAAAAACAATTCTTTTGTATTTTAAGTGCAAGATTGCTACCTATTTCCTTCTTGTATCCATGATATAGTGTAAAAAAATCATATCATCCAATTTAATGCCGATCTGAATATAATGGAATATTTCAGTTTATTTTTCATCCACTTCTGAGTACGTAATAAAAATGATTACAATACATACAACAACAAAAATTATCAATTAACAATTATTAAGATTTACTTTGCTTTATAAGTACACGATTAGCGTGTTTTTTTTTGTCTTTTTAGACCATATTTTTTTACCTGTTCAATCTCAACGCCCCCTAATTTTCTCTGGGTCTTTTACTGCCCCCTGAAAGTCTCAAGCGCCCACAAGGGGGCGTTATCGCCCACGTTGAGAACCTATGGTCTACATTGATTTGAGCTTATTTGGCTGAGCGACCACCAGTTTTCGAGTAAATCTAGTCCGAAGTAGGGTTTTCTTAGTCAAATTAACATCGGTCGTTAGGGGGTTGATATCAGCCGTTCAGTGTATTTTTTAACCCTTATTTAAAAAAATAATAATTTCGAAATGCTCTGATCGAAAAAAAAAGTTTTTTTGGGTTCTCTGTGATGTAGATTCATTGGTCTTGTACGACGAGTTTCCGGATACCGTGTATAATAGTAATGCACAATCATTCTCAAGTAAAATTAGTATATTTACAGATATCAATTTCGAAGCTCAATGAAGGTTATGACCTCCATTAAATTACAAAAAATATACATTCAAAACGCGCGGTCTACCTGTAACTAACTACCACGAGTGTACAATAACGCAACAACTATTTGGGCTCCCGCGCTATTGCAGCGCTTCGAGGATATTTGCAAAAACCAGCATACAGAGCTTCGCATTCCTCCTGGGATACCGGATAGCTGAACTCGAGGAAAGACTACAGGTGCAAAAAACAATGTAAATGATATTGTCGACCTCTAAACATATAGAAACAGATAGGTATGATTTAAAAATTAATACAAAAATAATAATTCTAGGATAACAGAATAAGGCAAATGTCCAGGATTGCTGGCAATACACACAAATCATTTAAAAAAACACTTTGTATCAGTTTAATTACGACGAGGAACAACTATTTCAGTCCAGGGAGAAGGAAAATAATGTATTTTTAATAGCTAGCGTTAAGTTTAATTATTTTCAATTGTTGTTTGCTCACTCAACCTGTTTTTTTTTATTTTTCGTCTATGTTGTATGTGAAACTTATATTTTTAATATCCAAATTCCAAGTAAAACTGTAACTATTTCCTCCCACCCATGAATTTTCCTCCTGTCCTAAAATGAGTCCTGTAACTCATCGGGATTGCTCTAGCAAGTAATAAAAAAAGAGTTTGTTCATTCTCGACATAATTTGGAGTAAAAAATATAAATGAAATTTTGATCTGCGGTGACTTTTTTTATGTTTTTTTTTCAATCTTCCATATGTCATCGGAAACCAAACGGACAAAATCTTCCGTATGTCATCACTTATCACTCCGCCGAGTAACCGCTCAGTCCCTCGCGGGACCTTTACTCAAATATCTACATTTTTTTAATGTTTTAAGTTGAAAAAAAAAATTAAAATGTCACCGGAGACCAATATTTCATTTACATTTTTTACTCCAAATAATGCCAGGAATCAAGTCAAATCGAGTACGTCCCTTAACATCCTGTATACATAATTTAACGTTTTTTGTTCACACAATCTTTTGACATAATATGCAAGTTACACCGGTATTTTTTAAAGATTTTTAACCTAAAATAGGTTTTAACGAAACAGATATTAAAATGCGATTTATTTTGTCTCTCCGGTAATTGAAATAGATGCTCCTCATTGTAATTGAACTGAAACGAAGTGGTTTTTTTTAAACAATTTGTGTGCATTTGTGCATTAACAATGTCCAGCGATTGTGGATATATAATAGTATAAAACTATATTTTTAATGTTTATGCTCTTAAATAGGTACAATCCATTGACGTAAGAACTTTTCCCGAAATGGAGGATGCCCTGACCACATCCCCGAGTTCTGCTTATCACAACTATTCAAATGACTGCTGTGATAATCAGCTTCCGGCGGCTCCAAGAGATAAATGTCCCGCGCTGTACAATGTACAATTCACAACACGCAATTAAATCAACTATTAAAACAAGTAACGCGCGTTGTATGACAGGAAGCCAGTCAAATACCTTTACCTGCATGAATTAAATTAATATTGTACGCAAAATGTTGCACTCGTACCGCGAAATTGCCATACGAAATTTCGTGATAGAAGCGTACATATTTAATTCGCCAAAAATTCTAGTAAAAAAACCAACTAATATATCAAATTTATGAAACGATCATAGGTTAGAAATAGAGAGTACCTAAGATCGAAAACATTAAATATCAGGAGAAGAAATTAATAGATTAATAATTCAGGAAGAAAAATATACATTATATGTACCTATTATGGTTGATTACATGACAGTTGATCCACCGACTAATACACTCGTATGTTACTGTAAAAACCCGTAAATTGGTAAATCTTAGGTTTTACTGGTATATCCTAAGATTTACCAATATTAAAAGTAGGTAAATCTTAGGATTTACTGGAAAATCTTAATATTTACCGTAGTACGGGCTTTTACAGTAATATATACATACAATACGCAGTTGGATTACGAAAAATACTTCACAAAATATAGCTAACTGTCCTCGAAGAGGTGTGCAGAGAAGAATTACCGCCGATTAACACAAGTATAATTCATATTTTCATTCCAATGCATCAAGGAAAAGCTACTTGTCTATGTACTGTAAATACCAGTGTATACATAATGAAATTCGTAAATAATGCAATTTGGAGTTAATGAAAAAAAATTACGGTGACATTGAATAATCGGATACCATATGACAAGAATAACTGATCGGAATAAGCACTAACGAAGAACATTCAGAAAGGGGTATCAGTAGTTCTAGCTTCAGAAACAAATACCTGTTGCTTATTCTGCATTATGGACTACCGCAAGAAAGTTTTTGATATGGAAAGGAATTTTAGCGTGGTAGCCAATTTAAAAAAATACATTTGACGTGCATAGGTTTAGCAAAATTCAATAACCGGCAAAAAAATTAGAATGAATTTAAATTAATAATATCATCGAAGAAAAAACAATGAATGAGGAAAATTAAATGCTAATTGAAGATAATAGAAAACAAAACAGCTAGATTAATATTACTATACAGATACAGATAAGAGGTATTGCCCTAATTCCAGTGTGAAATTGTGAAATGATTGTGATTAGTGCGGCGAATGACTCGTGACAAGGTGACAAGTGATAAGAATGATGATGTACGGTTTACTTCGGTTCCAATAAAGAAACGCTATCTCCAGTGATACTGAATAATACAAGAACGGCATCGGAGAACAATACACCAAAATGCATCTAGATCTAGAAACAGATCTCGAAAGGGTTAAGGCTCCGCAACCGGGCTCGAAAAGAAGAAGATGGAGAAAGAAGAAGATGGAGAAATACGAAATTACGAATGTTTGAGGAGCGCGCTAACATTTACAGTGACAGAATCGAAGCGAAAATTGCGAAAATGTTTAATAAAACACGACTCGTTTAAAATAGAGCAAAAATCTCGCGGGGAGCATCTTAAGTATCATTTAAAGAAACATTGTGATTTTTTTCACAAATATAATTTATAAGATAATAGAAACAGACTTGTTTTTAATAATTTTTGGAGCATACTTTGCGATTTTTTTTCTATGGAGGGAATTTCATATAATTTGCGTTTCGGCGTGGGCAGCATTTAGACATTATCTTAAAAAATAACATATATTTTTTTAAGAGCTTAAAAACTTCAAATATTTAAGGGAGATATGTAAGAAATCGGTAGAAATTCGGGTTGCCGAGGCTTAATAAATTATTAAAGTACTATCTGAATCCCCGGCGTTGCCCGGACTTTACAGTTATTTTATACATCAGAATTAGACAATGGTCTTCCTCTTGTTTTGTGGTTCCAAGCTTGCAAAATGTCATCAGAATTAAACTGTATATTTGTTTACAAATCAAAAACACGCCGCCCACCTACCGGCCGCCACAGACAATCTTATTTATATAAATATACATGTAGGTACATAGAAAGAAAATAACAAACGAACTCCAACGATTTTCAAAATTGCTCGGGGGAGTGGAGGAGATCTAAAGATAAAATTGGGTTTTGTTTAATATTCATCTTCGTATGTAACTAGGTAGGGGATTATTAATTCGAAACATTATTCGATTATTAGGATAGTGTTATACAAATGTTTACACAGAAACTTCTCAAAATATATTATAGTATTCGTGTTCTTCGTGTGGTAGAGGTCACAGTGGGATGCTGAGGTCAATCAACAAGTCGATGGCATCGTGATTCCCTCGATACAACAAGGATATAAATCAGCACCCGTTAAAAGAATATTCCGTGAATCTATCTCTATCTCTATTCATTATAAATTAAAGTCCTCCGCCGCATCTGTCTATTTGTTCTGTTCGCGATAAACTCAAAACTACTGAACTGATTTTCATGCGATATTCACCAATAGATATAGTCATTCATGGGGAATGTTTAGGTATATAATTTGTCAAGGTTTTGTGTAAATTGGTTGAAATATATAATTAAAGGAGAATGTCTGTATGTGGTGGAGGAGCGGGCTGGCAAGCGGGCGGTGTGGATTTGATTTGTATGCAAAGGAAGGTCACTGTTTACGTCTGATTTCGAAAATTCTGTGTAAAATCCAGGCATCGCCGGGGACTTCAGCTAGTTTATTTATATCTATGTACATATAAGAAGAGTGTCTGTGGAGAGCGGCCGCGTGGCGGACGGCGGGCGGGCGGTTTTTTAACGTTAACTCCACACAGGAGGCCCTGAGGAAAAAAATTACCTTCATTATGGCGGTCACGTCACATTTTGCTTCGCCCACGTGAACATTGTACATACAAGCATTGGTAAGCATTAGAAATATAGCAATGCATCAAGTACCAACCTCATACCACAACCTCAGTGTCCTCAGTCCTCAGTACTCCTTAGTCAATAAATGAACGACCTCCCAAACAGACGTGTGACTATTATTACTCTCATTAGTATTTTGTCTCCGCACGTATTAATTGAATGTGTACACTAGTATAACCTACAACTTTGGGGATGAGGCATACGGAGGGTCTTTTTAGGAAAGGAAAAGGTGTGAGGGGTGGGTTGGAATCTGGATGTCAGTATGCCACATTCCTCCCATTGCGGAGCAAGGCGATATTCCGAGAGTCCTGGAGCTGGAGAGATCAAAAGATCTAACCCAACCAGTCTCTCGTGATCCGGCCTACAACGCTGTTGGTGGGCAGATGCATCGGCCGCCAAGACCCGGACAAACCTCACCCTATGAACCCGGGCATCCCTGCTAAATCACCAAACGAGCCACTTGGATTTGATTTTTATTCAAATCTGCATTTTTATTCAGAGATCGATGAAATTTTGCACACTTGGAGTTCAAAATAATAGGAGAATTACCGTCTATATCTGATTTCGAAATTTATAATTCAGGAAGAATAAAAAGTATTGCTTTGAAGAGAAAGTGTGTAATGTATATGTTAGATAGGTAGGTTATTATACATATAGGTACAATACGCAATATAATTCATCTCTAGTCTTTCATACGGAGGAAGTCGACCGTAATAATAAAAATATAATATTGTGACAGCCTCGGCTACAACAAGAACTAAATAATTTCAGTGTGATTCACTGATTACCTTGCCTTTTTTTATTTAAAGAATAACAAAAAAACACCCGGCAATTTTCATCTATTTAAGGTGGCCATTAGCATAGCAGTTGTGGCAGTTTTAATGGTTGACATTGACTAGAAAAGGACTCCTGAAGGATGATTTTGTATCTTTCGCGACAGCCTAACGCGTGTTAAGTCGGCCGTAACGACACATTTTGACAGTTTTTAAATGCGCTATTTTACTGCGCTTGTGTTAAGACACCAACTCTTAAAAGCAGTTACATTAACGTCAGATGACGGACCATTTTGCTGCGTAAACGTAAATATCGTTTTTTTATTTATTTTTATTTATTTATTTTTTGTTTTATTTTTTTTTTTGAAATTTAATTAAATTTAAATTTGATATGTTATTATCGTTGACGTTTGTCGCGGGAAAATTTACGAATCGAATGTCATCGCATACAAACATCAAAATAATACGACAAACGTACTTGTATAGTCATTTATGAACGCCTATTAGGCTTATATGTACATGTTTATAATAACTAATAAATACCTAGTAATTCGTGTTTTTAAGGAGATAATCAATCCACACCAACTGACATGAACATTGAACACACGACAAGCATAGTCCGGCCATTGAAAACCATATAAAATCACAGAAATTTGACAGCCAATCCGACTGTTTTTGCCTTTTTGTTCATTGATATTTGTTTAACTCCCGTCTGAATGCGGCTTCGTGGTTACCGCTGACTGTCAACATCCATTGCTGTGTTTATAACTTTAATTGCGGTAATTTGCCATTGTTTAATCTGTGACTCATTGTTGTACTTAACATTTGCGGCATACCATTGTTTGTTATTATAATAGAGCTCGATTTTATCAGAGTTCACAGTAATATTGTTGTTTTAAATAATGACACATTTGAAGATTATCTTAAAGTAAATAATTGGGGTCGAGAAGTGCGTCAAAGATGCTGGGAAAGGAAACGGTTAAGCCGGGTATTTAGAGTGTCTGGACCACAGCCAGATTAAGAAGAAAAGAAAGATATCCAGATGAAAATAACAAATTAATTAAGCTTTTCCGTCTTATAACAAATTACAAAGTAGAAATTGTTAGTCTAACGGTAAATTCTGGCGCGATGAAAACTGCGCAGCTTTTCTGACTGTTATTTCTACGCCAACCAAATATGTAACTATCTTATATTTATCTAAAAGGAACATATTAATGAAATGCAATATTCGAATTCGTATGTGTGTGTGTGTGTGTCAATTAAAAAATATATATTTTTCCATCACACGTGTCAAGTCAACTCATCAACTGAGTAGTCGGGTATAACTTAGCGAATCGTCTGATAAGCACTCCATGTCGTTCCAGCTCGTAACACACGAAACGGTGCGCGTATCGGTGATCCCGTCGCGACATGTAGGAGTTTGATCAGTGGCGACGTGTGATTGAATATTTTTTGTTTTTAGTGAAAAAAATCATCGGACACAAAAACGGCATCTACTTTTGCACTCCAAATTTGCTCAGGAATCGCTGGTTAAAATCCTCCGGATACGTGCTGTTACACCCTGTATAAAGTATAGGTAAAGAAGAATGTCTGTGGCGGCGTGGCTGTCTTTAATATAAATCTACAACTTTATCCCAAGATTGATGAAATTTTGCACACATGACCTACAAAACATTGAGGAGGGTAACCGTCTACATGAGATTTCATAAACCACCCTCACCCCCCTTAAAGCAGAAGTTCTTGGAGAAATTTTGCACCTTGACGTTCAAAATAAAATTGCTAAAACGTTCTAAATCTGATTTCGAAAAAACTCTGTGTAAAAAAAGCCCGGGCAACGCCGGGGACTTCAGCTAGTAACTTATAAATATCGATGAGTTGAGAATAATGATAATGATAATGACGATCGATCTTTAATCGTGCATTTTAAATAACCTGAGAGCTAACAAGTACAATCCAGCAATACTTTATTCAGCTAAACAAATACCAGGAAATTCACAAGTGCACCTGCTACTTGCCGGCAAATCATTGTTTCAACTAACCAACCAGGTAATAATATGACCATATTGTCCATTGATGCAATGTAAAAACTGCACACAGACATAAACCCGAGACATTCCACTGTCTTATTACTTAGCACTATCAACAGTCAACACCGACGACAACGAAAGAAACCCGATTTATTCAGCACGCTAACTGTATTTTATAGGATGTATTCAGAATAATGCACGGTGGCTAAGTGGATAGCCAGGTAAGTATTACAAGATGCAAGGGCCTGCAAAGTTATTAAGAAATACACAGTTGACGTGAAATGTACCAATTTTCTTGTAAAAACTAAAACTGGGTAGCGGAAGCGATGCCATGCGATCAGCAAGTATGTACGTTCAATACGTCATTACTCTGACGTAGACGTGGGCAAAATTGATTGACTGAATTAAATGAATAAATTCAATTTTGTGACACACTCTATCTAATTCTCAATTTCAAAAGGAATTGATTCTTCATTCCTTACCTTTGGCCTTGTATCCTACGATTTTTAACGGCACATTATTTTTATTTTCCATTTAATTTACTGTTAAATTATTTCAATTAATGATGTGTACCGTAAACAATTAAAAGATTATAATTTATAATGTTTCGTAGGTATTTAAATATTATTATGTGGGCGGCGCGCCGCGAACTTGCATAAAGTAAAATATCTATCCCATTCCCGCGCCGCCATTCATAAAATCACGCGTATGTATATCATTGTTCCCCGCATAAGCAAAAACCGGCAGCGAGTCAGCTGAGTTCCAAGCCATGACGCGTTGTGTCCTTTCACTTGTGCGAAGAATCAATCAATCTGAGGTCCCACCCGTTCCAGATCCGCGTGTCTAGTCTGTCGCTATCGAGTCATGTCTGAAGCACTCTATTCCTGAATTAACTTTAGCGTCTTGTTCAGTTGACAGACAAATGACCAAACGAACAAAAATGACCAAATGTTCAAACGAATCGATCATGACTCGATCATCGCAAGTCTTTACTTGGTCCGCAGCTAGCGAGTTACTGCAGACACTAGTCAAAAGTTACTAATTCATTCTTGAATGCCTGCCGCGAATCCGCCTGTGAGGTTTATCATTCGTTCCTCTCCGCGCGTCAAGCCGTCAATTTCATTACATTGTTGGTTGTTTTGTGGTACGTACCAAAACTATTGGAATATAAGTACCTACATATTTTTAGACGCAGATGTTAGGTAGATATAATATATGAATTTGCAGATATTATAAGGCCAATCGGCTGTGGTCAGCCGTCACAAAATATTATTAAAATGTTTATTTATATTAGATCACGTGAAGTGGTTTTTAAATTGGAACAATTTTAAGTTTAATAAATTAGTAAAACTTTAGGGGTGAAACCACAAACTGTTTAACTTAAAAATTTAATTGCTAGCTTAATGTAATTTATTTTTTTGTCAAAAAAACATTTTGTTGTCAATATAAGACACATTAAAATATTGCGTTAACCCCTTCGCGCGTCGTTGGTACATTTTTTCGGAACGACATAATTGACCCTAAGAAGAGTGTTTTCTGTTCTTTAGCACCGTTGTGATTTGAAACTCGATGAAACGAAAAATAACGACACTAAAAAGAGGCAAATACATTACATCTATAAGATTTAGTCTGGTTTCAGAGAAGAATTTAGCACTGGTCTCAGAGAAGAAGAAAGCGTGGTTACGTCTGATAGCGATTGGCAGTGTTTCAAGCGAAAAGAGAGATAGAGCGAAAGAAGTGTATAAGATATGCAAGAAAAGAGTAAGTGTTGGGGTGAAAGAACGAAAGAAACGCCTGGAAGAAGAAGAGGGAATCAAAATGACAAACCACTTCCAAGAAAACATAAAACTGTTTTGGAAGGAGGTCAAAAGATCCCGGAGTGGACCAGAGAACGGAAGCATGAAAGTGATAAAATCGAAAGATGGACAAATGTTGACGAATGAGAATGAAATTAAAGAGAGATGGATGAAATATTTCGAGGAAGTCTTCGAAAGTAACCCGAGTGGTTGTGATCCCAGCGGTGAATCGGTCATGAACGATGATGGAGTGAATGTTACCAAAATCAGTATGGATGAAATAAAAAGATCAATTAAATGCATGAAGAGTGGCAAGGCTGTGGGTTTCGACAATATTGCTGCCGAATACTATAAAGGAGATAGTCGTATTATTCTCACATGGCTGTGCAGACTTTTTAACCAATGCTTAGAGGAGGGTCACACGCCATTAGATTGGAGAAGGGCTGTAATCATGCCATTATACAAAGGTAAAGGGTCACGTATGGGATGTGGGAATCATAGGGCTATTAGCCTTCTTAGTTCAGTGGGCAAGCTGTATGGTAGAATATTGATTGAAAGGGTAAGAATGGAAACAAAAGATAAAATATGGGATGTGCAAGGTGCTTTTATGAGTGGAAGGGGGTGCATGGACCAGATTTTCTCATTGCGTATGCTTACTGAGAAGTTTCTTGCAAAAAACCAGAAACTCTTTTGTGCCTTTGTAGATCTACAAAAAGCGTACGACCGAGTTGACAGAAAAAAGCTATGGAAGGTGTTGTCCAAGTACGGAGTGAATACGAAGCTCATTCAGGCAATTGCGTCGCTATATGAGGGAAGCGTTGCATGTGTTAGGGTGAACGGCGATTTTACGGAGTGGTTTGACATCACAAAAGGTGTTAAACAAGGCTGCGTAATGTCACCGTGGTTATTCAATCTATACATGGATAATTGTATTCAAGAATTGAAAGAGATGGGATTGGGCGCGAAATTGAGTAATCTGGAAGTATGTTGCCTATTGTATGCTAATGATGCGGTGTTAATTTCTAACAGTATGGAAGATCTACAGTCTCTCGTGTCAAGGATGAACGAAGTATGTATGAAGAATGAGTTAATGATGAATGTAAGTAAGTCTAAAGTCATGGTGTTTGAAAGAGAGAGTACGAAAACAGTATGCAATATAGTTGTGAATGATGAATACTTGGAGCAGGTGGATGAGTTTGTGTATCTGGGTAGTATGTTTACGAAAGATGGGAAGGCTGATAGAGACATTGAAAGAAGGGTGAATGCCGGTAACTCCATTAATGGAGGACTGAATGCCGTTGGCGGAAATAAAAAATTGTCCAAAGAAGCGAAACTAGCCGTCCATAATGGAGTGCTGGTACCTACCCTGATGTATGGCAGTGAGGCATGGAACTGGCAGAGGAAGGATGAAAGTAGACTGAATGCTGTAGAGATGAGATCCCTGAGGCGAATGTGTGGTAAAACCATGTACGATCGTGAGAGAAACGTGGATATCCGCAAAGAATGCAAGGCTGATGTAAGCGTGATGTGTAAGATTAAGAAAGGGACTCTCCGATGGTTTGGGCATGTAGAGCGAATGAACGAGGAAAGGAGTGTAAGGAGAATATATGATGCAAATGTGAATGGTAGAAGAAGTCGGGGACGCCCGAGGAAGACATGGCACGACCAAGTGAATCAGATACTCGAGTCGGGCCGTGTGAAGAGTCGGAATAATAGAAGAGCATGTATGAGACGATGTATGAATGTGAACGAGGCAAAGAGTGTGTGCCAAGATCGAGTTGTGTGGCGGTCCGTCCTCTCTGCCTACCCCTGCGGGGAAACTGAGATTAGTATGATAGTATAATCGGTCTCCTCTTTGTGCGGTGCTTCCCTACTCATGTCTGCTTCTGTTTTCTGAAGGTTTCACTTCAACCGCGTGTAGATAATATGTACACATATTAAAAAATGTTTTTTTTTTTTTTTTTTTTGAATTGATTTAAAGGAATAATGAATGAATACAAGGAATCAATTCAAAAGGCCAGGAGAATCAGACTGAATCGATTCACTCTTGGGAATGAATATGCCCATCTCTACTCTGACGGGACGGCCGTGTTGTTGCGGTAGGGCCTACCGGGTAGGCACACCGGTTTCGCTGTTATAACGGGCTGCTTTATTTTTATTTGTTACTAGCACACGGCACACTTTGCGATTTATTGAAGTGCTTTTGGATACTATTTAATAGTTTTAGTTTTTCACGAATAAATCAGACGAGTGAGCAGGTCACAGCAGCTGTCCCTGTTGGAAATATGGATTTTCCAAATTTACCCCCAGCTATGCCCTACCGCTACTATGTATCCTCTGCAACCGTCTCTCTGCCCCTCTTTCGTCCCCCAAACTTCCGTCACCCTTCCCCGTCGTATCCTTTCCTGTGCGTCCCCGTTCCCCCGCGTTCCCTTTACACCTTCCCCGTCTTCTCCCTTCCCGGATTCCCTTCCCCCTACTCCCTTTCCACACTGTCGCTAAACTGTATGAAATACACAAATTTTTAGACGCCACCTATTACAAATTTTCATAACGCCAGAGCTCACCATTATACATAGAAACCTTTGCTGGCGTGCTCACAACAACAACTAAAGATTCATCGCAAACGGATGAAAGGTATAGGAAAAATAATAAGTGACAAACAAAGAAACATTCATTTTTATGTATGTAATAGTATGTTGTGATAAGATAATATGTTAGAAAAAAAACTAAGCTTACATTGTTTCCTAGGCTTAAAGTTAGTAAAAAAGAAAACAGTTGAATTGTTACTATATTTCGAGAGTTCTACTTTTATATTTTTTCTAAAATCTTAAAAATAAAGAAAACGTCAAGCAAATTATTGCGTTTTATTTAAAAAACCAGTGATAAAATAAAAGTAAATAAAACTAACTAAATCTGAAAAAAAAAACATTTTAAAAACTTGCTCCTCTGAAGCGTATTCAACGTACTTTGCAAGGGTTAATAACGTATACATTTTACCACACACCCAATGAACTACGATACCATTGTTTACAGGTGGCTTCGGAGAGAGGGGTCACAACATAAAACGTCGTTCGTCGACCTTGGCTACGTGAAAGTTTTTAATCTTGGTATCACTTACAAACAGTACAAATTCACACAGTACCTTCTAGATCAGGGTTCCCTGAAGAATATCATCACATGATCAGCCATGCGATTCTCTATCTTTTCTGGAATCGATTCCATGGTTCCATGCCAACTCAGAATCAAGTCAACTCAACAACTCATTGAAGTCATTAAAAGCTATGAAAAAAATAATTTTAAAATAGCCGTTAATCCTAACCTATTTAACCATTTTTTTCATATTTTTTTATCATCACTCTTTATGACCTTTCTGAGGTGGTTCTGAGTTGGTCGGTCACCCGATTCCAGACGTAATCTTCTGTCAAATTTCAAACTGTCAATATCTATGGTTTGCAATTGCTTTTTCTACGGACTGATATGTCAGCTGTCCTATTTTAACTAGAAACGTTTCAAAAGATTGAAGACCACTAACACGTCACAATAAAGTAGGAAGAATAGACTTCAATCATGCATAAAGTAGAAAACATTGAAATGTGGGAGTGAATGGAAATATGCATTATGCACAGAATGATGTAATGTAATATTATTTAATAATAGCATATCGTTACTCAAAATGAAATCCTACATAGCATTACAGTAGCATTAAATTCGCATCAACTTACGTCGTCAAATTTCACTTTCAAACTTCCATTTTTTCTCATGCAATTTCATGTCCGTCACAATCAAAGGTTTCACAAACCTTAAGTGGTTGCCATAATGTCTAAAGGAAAGAGTTACAAATAGGCTTTAGTATCTAAAATGTCGTTAAAATAATTCTCTCATGACATGAAAATGGCTAATCATAAGTCATACCGGATAGTGTGTAGACACGCGCTTATTATCAATATAAGTTCTTGCATTTCATAAGGAAATTACAGAAATGTAAGTAAGAAAGGCTACCTACATTGTGACATCAAGGGATTGTCTTCACTACAAATAAATGCTACTTACTGTTTTCTACGTTAAGGCAAAGTTAAGGCAATAGTTTTCAATTTGGGAGGCGGGTAAGGGAACCGCCGCCCCGGTAATTATTTATTGGATAACCAACCTCAATGGTTCGCTACGTTGGGAGAGATTGGTTGAGGGAGAACTTTTGACCTCTACAGCAAGATTCCCTCGACCCATCACATCGCAAAACAATGGGAGGGATGGAGTCATACGTAGTGTCACAGCTGGACACACTCACCCCCCAGATTCATACCCACCCCTCACACCTTTTTCCTTTCCATAACTTCTTTTCATTATTTTAAAAATACCATCTACATAGCATCCCCTAAGATGACGTACACCCCGAGGGAAATTATTTTCCTCAGAGTCTCCTGTGTGGAGCTAATGTCAAAAAAAGTATGTGTACGTGTACACTATTATACTGCGTAGTCACCGTACAGAACGAACAGCCTGGAGACATTTTGTGAGGTGTTCCATAAAAATAAAAATATTGCGTAAACGAAAAAGTATCATAAACCAATAATTTGCAGTTTTTTTACTTTTAAAAAAAGTTAATTTATGTCTAAGTGTGAGGGAAATTATTTTCTTCAGAGTCTTATGTGTGGAGGGAATGTCCAAAAAAAAGTATGTGTACACTATTATACTGTGTAGTCACCGTACAGAACAGCCTGGAGACATTTTGTGAGGTGTTATTATTGGTTAACGAAAAAGTATCGTAAACCAATAATTTGCAGTTTTTTTACTTTAAAAAAAAAGTTAATTTATGTCTAAGTGTGTAGGGTTCAATTACTGGATTTTAACATTAAGATATCAAAAAAAAAAAGAACGATGATGTCTTCCATTATATTATAATTTGACAATATATTACATATTAGGTACACATAGCAAAATGTACGAAAATCAAAGTTAAACACCGCGAATTACGAAATCATTCAAATGTGTATAACTACAGCACGTAGATAGTGATCAACAGTCACAACACATGTTAAACATGTGTCAAAGTAGTGAGTAATGCTTAAATATTTCCTTACTTCCTCCGACCACTCAGCACAGTACAGACTACAGACTCCGTTGAGTAATGCAGTTACCAAGAAAAAAGAAACAATATAATTCACCGACAGATGGTAAAAAAAACTTTGCCACGCTTCGAATTATTTTCATAAATAAAATCAACCGAAAGACAAAAGACGAAGCAAATACAATAATTAAACCACAAGTTTCATGGTTCAACTTCCAGCATTATTATTCAACTCAGTTCTTAAGCCGCACTCGGAAGATAGTAAAAAAAGAAACGGCTCAGCCAGGCAAAACTATGGTGACAGGAAAAATCAACAATGAACAACTTTGTCACTCCTTTGAAAAGATATTAGGAGTTATGAAAATAAATTTAAAAAAAACTTTGTTAAATAGGTTACGTAAGGTTAGGTTATAGGATTTTTTCATCTTTTTAACGACTTTTCAAAGAGATGTTCAATTGCCACTTTGTTAAGTTGTCATGGAAAGAAAAACTACGATTCCATGACGCTTGATCCTCTGACAGTTGGCCCCCTACAGTTGTTACCCCGGACAGATTATCATCTGAACAGTTTATCCCTCTGCCAATTGATCTCTCTACCAGTTGATCCCTCGGGCAGTTTGTTTATTTTATTTATTTATTTATTTATTTACGCCCTTTTACGGGGCTTCTACATCACAGTTAATACCCAAAGTAGTATTTCAGCTGTCCCATTGGTGAAGTAAGTATGCAGAGAGTATGTAATATTTTGCAACTATGATGATAATTTTATAATCGCAGAATGAAATGTTTAATAGATTTTATTTGAATGTGAACATCAGAATAACGAAGAGAAGTTTACAGTCGAGTCTAAAATGCCTGGGTCAGATTTCGCTATACTTTTGTGGCTTGGCCGATTTCAATATATCGCCCGCCATACATTCCCATTGGGTTGGGAATACATTTTTAGAACATTCAATCATGCACTTATTCTTATGTATTAACCATAGACATACAAATAGATAGACCAGAACATACAGATGAGGGGTAAAAAACTAATTATGGCGGGGCGAGGAGAGGGACGAAGACTGTGATTCGCCAATAGATCAATCTAACAGTATATAGGCATCTCGCATTATAATATGACCATTTCGTTCGTAAAAGGAAAATCTGCTTTTGAATGAATAGACCTTTTTACATGGGAGCGCGAATTGCTCGCCACGATATGAACAAATATGTGAAGTCCAAATTCGGTAAAGTAAAGTTTCACTTATTCATAATTTACTTACCTCAGTAAACAGCGGCTTTGTGTTTCGCGTCGCCATGTATCTTGATGTGATAGTATGTGTTATCATATTACCTATATGATCTGAATAAGCCTAAAATAATGCTTACCTATGGAATGTAATACGAAAGATTATTATCTTTTTCATTTCTATTTTTACTTCATAACACAAGTCACCATTATTGCGTGTTATTTCGTAAAATGTACCGATGAGAGCTCGACACTGGTCCGGACAAGAATGAGGACGTCACATTTTTTAGATTCACGCGAGGCTCTCGCAAGCCCAGCCGGTTCCGATGGAATGGTTCCAATGGGAGGGGGAAATAATACGCCTTTTATCACTTAGGGCAGGTCCATCTATTTGTATGTCCATGGTATTAACCATCAATAGGAGAAGTGGGTTTTTTTCACATGACGCAGAGAAGACAAATGATCACCCCTACGCCCGCAAACACACCCCTACAATCCCATGCGACAGGGTTAACCCTGATTATTATACGAGTATGTTCATCGCTACGAGGGGGATTATATTTTAATAGCCACAGTGTGAGGATGCAGTGAGACGTCCCACATTAGCATTATACGGGGGAAACGAACTTTCTCGGGGTAAATAGGGTACATGCAGTATATGTAATATAGTGTTTTCAATGCATTTAATACAAGTAAAAAAAATAACTAAACTCGAATATCACACCTGAAACCCCCGAAAAAATTTATTAAATTAATTAATTCACTTTTAAAGTTGTATGAAAATTCATATATCAAAAACGAGTCATCATTGACTTGCGAGATTGTGACGTCACAACGCACCCACCTAGTCCCACGTCAAATTGTTTTTGTTCCAGTTGCTATGCTGGTTTGAATAAGTTTGATAGTCAGAATCGTTTAGTTATGCATCCTAAGCCCATTCGTTTGTGTAAAACATACATTGTAAATACATACTATCATGACAGACAGTGGTTTTCTACAAAGACAGTCTGATAATTTGCCAAAAATCGACGCGATTATAATGGCAGTTACATGTACCTTTTCATCGCATGACACCGCTTTTTACACATAATAACATTATTTGTGACGTTTATAAATAGTTTGTTTGGTGTTGAAGATGTTGTATTTGTACACTTTGGTACAATACATTATTTATAAACGGTATTTACGGACATTTTCTTCGATAAACAAATAATCAACTGCAGACTGATTACTGGATTACGACTTGCGACTTATGACAGCTGTCAAGAAGTGCGCAGTGACGTCACAAGCCAAAACCGCGCGAAAAGGGCGTTTTAGCGCTAGTTTGAAAATTGAATATTCAAAACGTTATTGAAGGACTATTTCCTATCGTAAAAAAAAAAATGTTTGAATATTCCAGTTTGTAATTTTTTTCTTTAATTTTTGGTAAAACAAAAAAAATATGTGATTGTACCCTATTGAATTGAGGCATTTGAACCGACACAACACTATCAACTATGCTTTTAAAAAAGATTAAACTAAATGTATAATTATTTGTTGAAGAAGATATATACTAACAAATTTAAACGAAACCTGAAAAAAAACAAGGCAAAGAATATAAAAAGGAATGGTCGAAACTGGGTATCGAATCCAGGATCTCTGTCTTACCGGGATATTAAATATGTTATTATTATCTTCCTTTTCAATACTGATATAAATTGACGGGCAAAACCTTCAAAAGTTATTCTGACGGCCGGCGTAGCGCAGCGGTAAGACGCTTGACTCGCGCACCGAAGGTCGCGGGATCGAATCCCGGCGTGGCAAATAAATTTTATTTGATTAATTTGTGTTATTTCATAATTTATTCATTTAAAATAATAAATAGTATATTTGCGGCACGTTCCAGAGTGGAAGATATTCTCTGTATCGCCCTGGTGTAAGACCACCATTCAGAATTGAAACGTTGCTTGAAACGGCATTAGCCGTGTTTGGTGACCAGATCTGAATAGCCAGGTACTTCCCCACCTTCCTCTTCCCTATATCCTTCCCCTTCCTACTACCCTCAGCCTCACAACATACCCCAATTGGGGATGCCATAGTCTCACTGGCTTCAGACGGGAGCAGTTGGGACTCTTGTGAGGTATTCATGTAAAAAAAATAAAAAAAATTGTATAGTTATTTGTAAAAGGATAAAGATTCGGCCAACTAAACTGGAGTTTCAAGTGACAAAGGAAGGTGCTTTCAACTAAATAGACAAAAATGGGTGACCCGACAGTTTATCCCCCGACAGTTGATCCCTCAACAGTTGTCCTCCGGAAATGATATTTAATGTATAGTTATTCGGTCGGTTTTTATGACCACTTCTATATTTTTACCAATAAAATAACAAATAAATACCTTTATGGAATAAAAATAATGAACGAATCCAATAAAATTCTATATTATTTCAAAATAAGTAAGACTACAGGTCACTGTTTTTAACAACATGTATAAGACTCTATTTTGTATTAAATTTATTCATTTACTGTTTTATAAAATCTTTAGTTAGAATAAACAGAAGTTTCACAATTTATTTATAAATACATTTTGAAAAAATATTGACGAGATTACGTTACTTCTATTACGCTACTGTCTCATGAATGGAACTTAAAAGTAACGTAATGGAATTCTAAAGGTCGGTTCACCTGCACGGAGAGAAATCGATTTTGGCACTCACTATAAATTATCATTCCTTATTTATAAAATGTCAATTTAAGGATGTTTTATCGATTTGCCCTAATAATACATCCCTACGGACAAAGAAAAAACACGGAGTAATTTATTTATTTGTTTATTTATTTATATATAAAAAGGTTTATTTACATTGGGTTTTTTGATGCCTGTCTCACTAGGATATACCGGTGTCGAGACAAGACAATAACAATTTATATGTGCAAAATTTGAAGATTAATGATGTATTATTCCAATGTCGTAACGAGATATACGTCCGAAATCATAATGTTGCATTTTAATCGGATATTTAAGAAGACGTCATGATAATTTGCCCAACTAAAATGCAACTTTCTTTATAAGGAATACACTTTCTCTATAAGGAATAGACTAATAATATACAAAGAAAATAGTTCCGTATTATTCGTGTTTCATGTGAAATTATTGTTTAACAACTGTAGTGTTTTGGTGACGTTCTTCCTAACAAAATATTATGCTGGATTCCTGATATATTTGCGAGAAATAACCTACTATTTTGTAGTTCAGCTACTCTGACCAATAATAAAAAAATATAATTCAAATCCCTGAAAGATCAAAATTGGATCTTTCACAGGATATTCTTAATGATACCCAAAATATGCAGCTCAAAGAAATTCCAGCATCACATGAATATCAGCCTCCTAGAAAGAGAAGACGGCTAAAGTTCGGTTTAGTGGCGAAATTCCTAAAAATACAAACTAGTTATTTTTATACTAACTATGGGCCGGGGAATACGAATCTGAAAGAATTAGGCGGCGGCAAGCAATATTAACTGAATTATACGACATTAAAATTTTTTTTTCACACATAGGAAAATGGCCATTTTGGAAGCATTCTGATTCTTAGAAAATCAAACTAGTTATTTTTATACTAATTTTGGGCCGGGGAATCCGAATCAGAAAGAATTAGGCGGCGGCAAGCAATATTAAATGAATTATACGACTTTAAAATTTGCTATAAACAGACACAAAAAGAAGACATTTTGACATTATCGAATTCGCAAGAAAACATAGAAAAAGAATAAAGATGTTACATCACATAAAATTAAGTGTTGCCATTAAGCAGTAATATCAATAACGTAAAATAACATGTTTATAATTTAAGTACTTACTTTTTATAAATTTTACTCACTTTTGTATCACAAACCATGCTACCTAAACCTAGCGTAGCCGCTAAACTACTTGAAAACTGGGATGTTTTTTTAAATTGACGCGAGCAGGCGGTATAAAGGGGCACAAACCATGTTACACAAACCTAGCGTAGCAGCTAAACTACTTGAAAACTGGGATGTTTTTTTAAATTGACGCGAGCAGGCGGTATAAAGGGGCACAAACCATGTTACACAAACCTAGCGTAGCCGCTAAACTACTTGAAAACTGGGATGTTTTTTTAAATTGACGCGAGCAGGCGGTATAAAGGGGCACAAACCATGTTACACAAACCTAGCGTAGCCGCTAAACTACTTGAAAACTGGGATGTTTTTTTAAATTGACGCGAGCAGGCGGTATAAAGGGGCACAAACCATGTTACACAAACCTAGCGTAGCAGCTAAACTACTTGAAAACTGGGATGTTTTTTTAAATTGACGCGAGCAGGCGGTATAAAGGGGCACAAACCATGTTGGGTTAGGTTAGGTTAGGTTAGGTTGGGTTAGGTTAGGTTAGGTTAGGTTAGGTTAGGTTAGGTTAGGTTAGGTTAGGTTAGGTTAGGTTAGGTTAGGTTAGGTTAGGTTTTATATAATAATGTAGGGAACGATATTCTACAAAAGAAAAATAGTTTTTACGCTGGCAACTCAGCCGACGTCACTTAGCGCCGAGCTAAGTTCGTTAAATTTACCGAAGATTCATTCGTCTTCCGACCGTCCAGTCCGCCGCTCACTTGTAGAGATATCGTCTCCCTCATACTTCCTTCTGATATAAATTTGCACAGTTCGTGAATTCACGAATAAAAGACGACTTTACCAAATACAATATCGTCATTGCCGCTCTAGATACTGACACCCTGCAGATAATAAGCGACATAATAATTAATCCACCAGGCCAAGAAAAGTATATGTGCATCAAGACTGCCCTCATCGAACGTCTTCAGGACTCTGAGGAGAAGCGACTGACTCGACTCCTCACAGGCATCCAGTTGGAGGACCGAAAACCAACTGGTTTATTAAGACACATGTTGGAGTTAGCGGGACCCGCTTTGGCAAAAAGCGCCATCGTCAGAACACTATGGATGCAGAGACTCCCACAGCATGTCCAGGCGATACTGTCCGCACTGCCAGATAATGATCTCGACCAACTCGCTTCGGCGGCAGACAAAATTATAGATGTATACCAAACATCAGAATGTTCTGCAGTTGATCATAAAAATCGACCAAGCACATCGCGAGCCGAAGAAACTGAAAATTCGATGCTACTAGAACTTCAAAAACAAGTACTTACACTTACAAGAGAAATCAAACAACTGAAGTTAGACCAATACAATGTCAATCAACAATCTAACTATCAAGGACGAAGTAGACAAAACTTTCGCCAAAATTTTTATAACCAGTCTACATATAGGCACAACCCCGCTGGAAGACCAAGATCAGGGTCTCGCGGGAGGTCTCCAAACAGGAACACAACTGGATTTTGCAAACTTCACAAGAAATATGGAGAGAAGGCGTATAAGTGCTATCAACCATGCACATTTCATAGAGATAATTCGAAAAACAACGGCAACGCCACACAATAAGTGTGATTTTGCTAAGAGTAGCTGTCCATCGTAACTTTCCTTACTTACGCACAAGTAACAAAAACACTTGTAGCAATTTAACAGGCACAGACAACAGGTAACTGACCATTAGAGTCAGCAAACAGGAAACTGGCCATTTAACAGGCACAGGCAACAGGAAACTGACCATTAGAGTCAGACAACAGGTAACAGGCAACGGATAACAGACACAGGCAACAGGCAACTGGACGCAGCTCCAGCCAACAGGCAACAGGCAACAGATATCACCAGCTAACAGGCAACAGGCAACTGGACTGAGTTCCAGCAAACAGGCAACAGGCAACTGGAAAAAGGAATACTAAAGGACAACTCAATAGCTACTATCTCTAAGTTAAAAGAGACAAATCGATTTTACCGCCATCTTCTCTACTTCAATATTTTCTATAATTTATATATCAAAGCACTATCACACATATTCCAGAATACAGTAGCTGACACAATATCTCAATCTGAAGAGACTAACTGTCCTACTTCAAACAACTGAGGATTGTAGGGAAAGCGCAGAGTCAACCTGACGATCATATTAAGGCAAAAGATGACTCCGCCCTCGTCCTATGTTAAATTAATGTTTCCTGATACTTCAATATGACCAACAAAATGTTCCCAGCTGAACTCACATTGGGTAGCACACCAAAATCACCATGAGATTTCTTCAATGAAACTCTTAAGGAAGAACCTGACAACTACGTCGGACGACTGCAGAGAATTTGAAAACATCAAATCAACACCTGCCAGTGCTAATGGATCAAGAAAATGTAGAGGATAACACGCCAGCTTCCACATCTGTTCAGGAACCACTCCCAGAAATCAAGAAAACAAGATCTTGTCGAAGAGTCCATTTTCCCGACAGATACAAGTCAGAAAGCAAATATTGGCAAAATTAGAGATAATTAATTCTTTTCCTTCCTACAGATCCCATATTAAATTAAAAATGACTAACAAAGTAAATGAAAAAGCATATACAATGCATATCCTAAACCATATACTTGTAAAATTACTGGTACTATTGTCTACAACATTAATACAATTTTGAGCTGTAGTACTAAAATTATTTGTTTTATACAGTACATATTGGTCATCAAAGTGATGAACCATTTAACCAATGAAAATTTTTCATTTTTTAAAAATCATGTAAACCATGTAACTAGTTTTAAGAAAAATTTAACACTATATTGCGTGAAAAACAATGTATGTACTTAGACAATAGTCATTTTCAAACATAATATTAACAGAGCGTAATATGTCTTGTATTGACCATATACTCAATATAACACATATTATCGTAAAACAACTTTATAACTTATCCTGTTTAAAAAATAAAACATTCCGCAGCTTGCGATGAATATTTAAGTAGTAAAGCTAACCACTCGGTTATATGCGTTAAAGTTTTTATAAATTTTCAAAATTTTATACAACTTTTTCTTTTTAAAAAAACTTTTATAGAATTTTGGAATGAAATTTTTATATGTACCTAGTTTAAGAAACTTATCAAGTTATTTTGTAAATTAATAAAATAAAAACAAGTACCTTCACCATATTTAGAATAGGAATGTTGTCATATTCCAGTGATAGGAAAATTACTTTGTAGGAATAATTTTTAGATAATCCTGTATCATACTTACCTTTGCCACATAAGAGTAATAAATTTTTCATATTTCAGTGATAGAAAGATTACTTTGTATGAATAATTGTAGATATTACTATATTACTTTCACCTATAACACTCATTAATGTATTCATACATGAATAACTTATCCAAGTTTCAAACCATTCCGCTAGACGCGTTGAATATTAACCATGTACTTTATCATATTTCAGTAATAGAGTATTTGCTTTATACGATAATAGGCTATAGTTATTATAACACTGTTACATTATAGGAACATAAATTGTCTTATATTGACCACACACTCAATATAACACTTATTAATTACATATTTCCATTCCTAAATAAATTTTTTAGAACATTACGCACTTTGCGATGAAAAAGTAAAATGTAAAAACTATACTCTAAAATGTTATAGAATTCTTAAATACAAATATTACATGTACCTAATTTTAAAAATTTACCAAGTTTTTCTATTATGTTAAAATGTTAAGTTAATAAAAGGTTTCAAACACGTGCAACCAGATGTTCCTTGACGTCCACATCTGATTGAACGGGTTAAAATTTTTTATCATACGATAATGATTCGTTCCAAATGCTTAAGGAAACGTGATAATGTTATTATTAACTAAATTCATTATTAATTATTATAAATTTACAACTTAATAGTTCTAAAGGTGAATTATATACCTGTCATTGACTAAGGCATACCATATCTAAATGTTTTAAAAAATACATAACACCTCCAAAAACATCACATTTCGTTAAGCAATTGACATTAATATACACTTGTTTGTTCATGAAAGTTCGGTAACAGTAAATAAGATATATAATGGATATAATACCACACATAAAATAATTTAACCCAAGTTTCATGAACACAACTATATATTTTTTATATTAAGTAAAAAGTTTACAACCTTATATTGTTTAAGAATAGGAATAAAATAAAAAACATGTATTTCGTACACGATAATAGTGTTAAGAGAGTTTTTAAAAGAATTTTCATATTATAATGATAGGAAAATTGCTTTATATTAATAATTTCTGGTAGTTCAGAACTATACTTGCTTTATATATATATATAGGTACCTACTTGCTCATTAAGCTTAAGTAACCTGATAAAATGAATAAATAATGATTCAATCATAGGTCATACAACTCTCAGTGCTCCAAACAAAATGTTTGTCGATGCAAACCTTCAAGCAAAACTTTAATGCAAACTTAAAAATGTAATAAATTTCTACAAATAGCAATTCTGTGAAATGCGACATGTTATAATTAAGTATGTTAAATTTAAGTACATAGCATTACATAAGTTATTTTTCTCACCTACTTTTGTTATCGTTTTGCAAACTGGGGTGGAGGTATGTAGGGAACGATATTCTACAAAAGAAAAATAGTTTTTACGCTGGCAACTCAGCCGACGTCACTTAGCGCCGAGCTAAGTTCGTTAAATTTACCGAAGATTCATTCGTCTTCCGACCGTCCAGTCCGCCGCTCACTTGTAGAGATATCGTCTCCCTCATACTTCCTTCTGATATAAATTTGTCGTGTGTAAATTAAAATAAATATTAGCTTCAGTGCAAACTAGTTATTTTATTTGAAATATCTCAGTAGACTTTTGGGTACATTTATGGAGTCAGATAAATTGGTAAACATGGGCGGATTGCCCGAACACATGGTAAGTTACAGTCTACCTACCTGGGTTCACATCCCCCAACAGACTGCCCTGCCAAAATAACATTGATATTGGTGACCGGTCTAGGTAACAACTTTTTAAGACTACGAATTTTCATACTTTTGGTTTAAGAATACGGCCGTTGAGATAGTCATAATTCATCAGGTTAATGTGTTATGCGATGAATTATCATGTGAAGAATTATCGTGTCGGAAAGTTTTACTTTACGAAGATGTGTTTGATTTATAAGGTATGTTCGATGATATTATTGTTTAATGGCCACACTTAAATTGTTGTTTTTCTATGGTTTCTATGGTTTTCATGTGTTAAAATGCTTTTAAGATGGCTGTTTTCGTTTGTGTTTATTGAAAATTTAAAAGTCGTGTAATTCAGTTAATATTGCTTGCCGCCGCCTAATTCTTTCAGATTCGGATTCCCCGGCCCAAAGTTAGTATAAAAATAACTAGTTTGATTTTCTAGGAATCAGAATGCTTCCAAAATGGCCATTTTCCTATGTGTGTAAAAAATTTTTTTAAAGTCGTATAATTCAGTTAATATTGCTTGCCGCCGCCTAATTCTTTCAGATTCGTATTCCCCGGCCCATAGTTAGTATAAAAATAACTAGTTTGTATTTTTAGGAATTTCGCCACTAAACCGAATTTTTTCCGAGAAGACAAATAATATCCAAAGAAAACAAGCTTTACAACAAAGAAATTAAGTCATCAAGAACTTTTTGTGCTCTCTTTGCAAGCAGCGTCAACCTTTTGTTGTACAAAGAATGGTAAAGTGTTATGTATGTAAAAATTGGGTCTGCCTGACATGTAGCGGAACTACATTTTTTGACTACGTCTGTTCAATTTGTCTTGGAGCTGAATAATAGAATTGCATATAAATTTCAATACTTAGTGCCTTTTTCATTTTAAAATTAATGTTTTATTTT
Source organism: Limnephilus lunatus (assembly GCA_917563855.2). Classification (NCBI taxonomy): domain Eukaryota; kingdom Metazoa; phylum Arthropoda; class Insecta; order Trichoptera; family Limnephilidae; genus Limnephilus; species Limnephilus lunatus. Next base: position 80,539,223 of record OU830592.1, read on the forward strand.
TGATTGCTATTTTTCCCATTAATCATAGTTGTTCAGTCAAATAGTATTTCAATTCGATTATAGGTACAATAATTCACATTGATCAAAAAATTGTTATTGTAAGGTAAGCTTGTATTTGTATTAACCTATTTCTTCTACTGTGCTTTTATGTTTCAATTTAAATTACCTTATATTATGTTCACGTCTAAGTAAAATGAATGTTTTCTTTTTAATTGCTATTTTTCCCATTAATCATAGTTGTTCAGTCAAAATAGTATTTCAGTTCGAGTTTACAATAATTCACATTGATCAAAAAATAGTTATCGTAAGGTTAGCTTGTATTTGTATTAACCTATTTCTTCTACTGTGCTTTTATGTTTCAATTTAAATTACCTTATATTACGTTCACTTGTAAGTGTGTTGATTATATTTTTGTCATCTGAACGCTGCTGTAGAATTCCTAAACGTTACCAAGTGTTTCTTTTTACGTTACTGTCCTATTATTGCTGTGATTTATTTTCTAAGATTAGTTATTATATCTCAAGGAAATTTGTTCTGTATTTTATAGATATAGTTTATGGTTAATTTTAAATTTGTTATAATTCAACATTCGTTAACCAAAAACTTACATTCGTCTTTCTAGAACGAATAATATGTAGTACAAAGTATCCAAAAGTAGCGTAAAAAATAATTTTATATAAAAACTTAATATTTAATTAAATAAAAATTTCAATTTTTATAGAAGACTGATTATGTTTTCAATTCTTAAATAAAGACCTGAAATAATCAATGTCTTTAAATTTTCTTTATAAACTCTATGAAATAAGTGACGTAAAAGAATTTCTTACCAACAGTATTGAACTTAAATTGCAATTATTTTAGAAGTTATTGATATTTTCTATATTAAATTACTTTCATTTATTTATTTATTTACATATAGGTATATACGGCACAACACGTGCCATTAACATAATTGACATACTTATAAATAGTACAACAACATGAAGAACGTTAGTGAAATTTAAGAAAAAAGGTAAACAAGTAAGGTAATAAGCAGTGAATAAAATGTAAAATGTATAAAAGTAAATTATAAAGTATAAAATATAAAATATAAACTATTAACTATAAATTATTAGGGAAAAAGTAAAAATAAAAATTTAATGTGAGAAATAAAGCAATAAAAAGTAAAATTTAAAAATATAAGATATAAAAGGATATAAGATATAAAAGATATATAAGATATAAAAGGTACCTACAAAGATTTAAATATAAAATACAACAAGTAAAAAATCCTGGATTATGTTATCCGATATAATATGATAAATTTTACAAGTACCTATGATTTCTTGTACATTAGTTTAGTGTGAAGTACTGGTAGGCATATTATGTTTACATGATGTATTATAATATTTACGTGGTACTAGCAAACAAATTTAGTTTAATGGATCTTTTGTATGAGGCCAGATTATTGGCGGCGTGATCGATATTAGCATATTCATTGCCTAAAATATGCAAGCGATTTATGATTGAGTTTTGTTCTGCGTTCGTCAAAGTATTGTCACAATGGAAAGGTGTTTTGAGTCGAGTCGGTCTACAAGGTACATGATAATTTATTAGCGATACCAATTCAGGGGAGTCAAACCAATTGTTGTTTATTTTAAATAAAAAAATGAGATCATTGAATATTCTTCTATCTTTTAACGATAAGAGTCGCATTTTTTGTGATAGAGTGTCATAGTTTATGTCAACCGCGGGAATTACTAATTTTAAATTAATTGATCTTTTCGTCATGAAGTTCATACTTTCTGTAATAAATTTACATATATTTTTAATCGAAATGCAGCATCTCGCTTAAGCGGAATTCCTGTTACGTCACCGACATCTTCTTTGGAAAACGCCCATATACAGTATCTAATATCTATATAGGCTTGTAATTTAACCCTTGATGCATTTGAATTAGAAAACGTTTCATACTCTATTCGACGCTACATCCTCTCTGCACACCGTAAATAGGTACCCGTATTTTTCCTAAACCGACTGCATATTATACATAAGTATGCCGGGGGAACAACTTTCGAGGGATCAACAGTCAAGAACCAAATAAATGATACATATATCATGTAAGCCTGTTCTACTGAAAAAGTAATCGTCGTCAAAACTAGTTCCTCAAAATCGTCTATTGCCAATCCTTCTTTTGTCGTGTATTTTCCCTTCATCATGAGCTAAAGTGTTTCATATTATGTACTTGTTTCACAACATAAAGGGAGCCGACGATTCAATTGTCTCCGCAGTCAGCAGTGAGTCGATCGCACCGGGCCGACAATTGAGATGAATAACGAGTCTCCAGCTGCCTATGGAGCACGAGGTTTGGCCGTTTAGTTGGGGAAATTGTATGACTAATGCAAAGCAGGTTGGTCGTTGGATGGTTCATCAGGAAATCGGAACTGAAAATCAATTTGATTAACGAGGGCGACGGTGCCTAATGTGACACCATTGACCCAGCTCGGTCTACAACTCTAGAGAATAGTACAAGTTTAGAGAAAGTGTGTTTACGTTTGCATTCCAAAAACGAAGTGACGAGTCGTACCGAGACGTGATACCGAGAAGAGATATCTATTGTTGTATACCTGTATATCGTATTATATGTTATGTGATATGGATAAAATCAATAGAGCATTTCGTTCTCAGCTACAATTATAATCATTTGAATAACTAGGCCATATTATCAAATAACTACTGTACCCAGTCTACTTGATTGAAATGTCCGTTCGTAAACAGAAAACGTGCACATTCACAGACATATTTAAAAATGATATAGGTACCTGCCTATGCATATGACTGTTGGTATTTCTGCATAAAATTCTAAATGATTTAGTTGATAGTATGGTATTGCTTGAATCGATAAGCTTCCGGATTCCACTACGTCTTTACCCAGAATACTAATGTAGGGAAATAAATATACCAAGTCAGTGGACATCTTCAATTTATCTTTAAACAAATACAAAATTCTGTTACTTAAGCAGTTCAATTATGTACAATATATACTGTATATTTCTTTGTAAAATAAATATATAGTATTTATATTTTATTTAATCACAGCGTAATTTTTAAATTTCATATGTAAAAGTCCCGAAAAATGGCGTAAATAAATAAATGCGAAATGTTTTCTGACTATCCTAAAGTATTTAAAAAAAAAAAACTAAAATAACTTAAATTCAAATTAATTAATTTGAATTTAAAATGCTGCCACAAAATAAGTTTGCTGTGTTAGAAGAGGTAAAATAACTTACTCACTTCATACTGAAGACATGTTATGATTTATGACTATGACCAATGTTACGTTTATTTTTATTAAAGATAAAATGAAATGATTTATTACAATTTTTTTTCTAATATACCATATTTCTATTCGGTGTATAAACATGGAAAATTTTAACCATAAAGATTTAATTTTCTTTAACCATAAAGATAAAAAGAATATGTGTTAAATATACTATTTATGTATGGAATTTAATCAACCTAACAAAAATATTAAATTTTATTGTTTTATCTATAAATGAAATATTTGTAATATTATTTAATGCTAAATGCATTGAAAACCATTTTGTATCATTATGTTATACCTACTTTTACTTTAAGAAAAATAATTGTGGTATCTTTGATAAAAACGAATGCTTTATCATATTATCGTGTATAATAACTGTTCATTGCTGTAATATGCTAAGTATAAAAACAGGTGTTAGAAAAAAAAAATTATGTAATTATATCAAGTATTAAATTGAACCTTATACTGCATTCTGTAGAGATATTTCTTATAGAAATATTTCTATTTGTAAAATTAACCAAACTTCGTACCACAATCTTACTGTATTGTTTCAAATTTAACTACGAATTAAATGGCACAGAATAATTTTTCGTATATAGATAATGATAATGAAATAGAAAGTAGTACAGTAAATAATTTAGAAGATTGGATAAAAAACAAAACATAAATGCGTCTGATAATCTTGTTTGTATTCAATTAAATATAAGATCCATACAAAAATATTGGGATATATTGCAAATATATTTACTTAATTGTTTGAAGCATATTGACATTCTAATGCTATGTGAAACCTCTATTCATACTGAAAGTGCGTCTATGTATAATATTCCCGGATATAATTCATATAACTACTGCAGGACTGATAAGTCAGGAGGAGGTATTATACTGTATATAAGAAATAAATTTGAGTTTAGACTAAAATCGTTCCAATCACTACATTTTGAAAATATAACAGGAAAACTCATACTCCAGGACAAAACTAAAGTTAACGTAATAGCTATCTATAGACCCCCTAATTTCAGTAAATCTTCATTTTTAACGGAATTATCATCATATCTTGATACAATTAATAGTAAGGAAAATATTATCTTACTTGGAGATATAAATCTGAATTTGCTTAATGACCAAGATTATATCATAAGCTCATATGAAAACTTACTTACTAACCATTATTTAACTAAATGCATCAATGTAGTAACCAGAGAAGCTGTATTAAATGGACAAATTACTCGTACGTGTATTGATCATATATTTGCCAAATTTAGAGGCAAGAAAATAACTGCTTGCGTCTGTGAAAATAATATCGCCGATCATTTTATTACTGCTATTAATATAAGATCTCATAAACGTCAGGTAGACCTTGCAAATAAGTATATTCAAATCATTTCACAAAAGGCTATTGATAGATATATCAGAGATTATAACTGGAGTAAACTTATAGAAGAGAAGGATTGTATTTCATTATATGAAAAAATAAAAACTTTATTTAACAAATTTTACAAGAGTAGTTCTAAAACGATAGTGCAAAAACCGAAAACACGACCTTATGCAATAAATGAATGGATAAGCAGTGAATTATTATGTCATATAAATAAAAGGGATAAACTTTATAAAAAATGGAAAAGTACACCAACAAACAAAACATATGAAACAGAATACAAAAAAACTCGTAACCTTGTCAATAAACTTATAAATAAAGATAAAACTAACTACTATAATAATAAATTTAAAAACTGTTTTAATGATACTAAAAAAACCTGGGACGAGATAAATAATATCTTAGGACGTAAACCCAAAAACGATTGTGATGAAACTATAACACGATATATGTTAAAAGATAGAACTGAGGATTCTGTCTCAAATGATTTTGTGAATTACTTCTCGGATAGCATCAGCAACATGTTACATAAATGCAATCACAAAGCTACTAATATAGTTCTGGAAGAACTACCTCACAGTTTATATATACCAAGAGCTACTATAACTGATATTGAAAACATTGTTAAAAAAATGAAAAACTCTAAAAGCACAGGTATTGACAATATAAGAATGTTTGATTTAAAAAGAAATATAAAAACCCTTGGGCCAATAATTACTTATTTAATCAATATGATAATAAAGCAAGCAAAAATTCCACAAGAGTTTAAATGTAGTATTACTAGACCAATATTTAAAGGTGGAAAACACATTGAACTAGGAAATTATAGGCCTATTAGTATACTACCAGCATTAGAAAAAATTCTCGAAAAATTTTTATCAAATAAATTAAATAATTACATTGAAAAATTCGCTATCATAGACCCAAATCAATATGGCTTCCAAAGAAAAAAAAATACTGAAAAACTACTGCAAGAGTTTTCCAATTACATAAATAATCAATTAAATAATAAATTACATGTCATTGTTTTATTTATCGATAACTCTAAAGCTTTTGACACAATTAACTCAAAAAAACTGCTAAAAACTCTAGAAAAAATTGGAATAAGAGGAAATGTGTTAAATTTATTTAAAGATTATCTTAGAAATAGAAAAATATGTACCAAAATAAATAATACTTTTAGTAAAACAAAAAATGTATCTGCAGGAGTTCCACAAGGTTCTATATTGGGACCTACACTGTATATAATCTATGTAACTATAATGAAAAAACTTTTCTCTTTTGTTAAACATTTTGTATTTGCAGATGATACAGCATTGGTCATATCACATAAAGATCTAAAAACTGCAATTGAACTCATGCAAATTGACTTTAATCAACTTTGTAAATGGTCTCATGATGCAGGATTATTAATTAATTCCAAAAAAACCAAAGTAATGCATATAAGATCACCTAATGCCAAATTCCAATTTAATCCTAATATTATTTCTCATAATTTTAATTGCATCCATAAAAATATTCCAACTAATTGTAAATGTGAAAGTTTAGAATTAGTTACGGAATATGTGTATCTTGGTGTTACCGTAGATTGTTTTTTTAAATGGGATAAACATATTAAAAAAACCTGTAAAAGACTCAGATCAATTGCTGGCAGAATGTACACATTGAAATTTTTCTTACCCATTGAAACACTAAAAATAATTTATATGTCACTGGCAGAATCCATTATAAGATATGGATTAACAATATGGGGAAATACTTCTGTAACAAATCTGAAACAAGTCCAAGTTGTACAAAACGCAATTGTAAAATTATTAGTTGTTCCGAATATTTTTAAACACAGACATGATACACCATTACTGTTTCAGAGTGCTAAAATTTTACCTGTTAAGGCAATACTATGGCACAAAATTATAATTCAGTATATATTTACCCAGCAGCATAAAGAGAAATTAGAACATAAATACAGCACTAGATTCACGCGCAACGACGGGTTAATAGTTCCGAAATTTAATAATAAGTACGGACAGAGAACGTTTGAATACAACATACCGAAAATATTTAATTTATTACCTGATACTATAAAGCAATGTAATTCTATGAATAAGGTTAAATATATGCTGAAAAATTGGCTATCGGAAAAAAAATATTTATACTTAGATTGATTTGTATGAATAATGTTGAATTTGTAGATATAAGATGTAAAATTATAACATTTAAAATGTATATGTAACTTAATTATAAGCACCTGCTGACAAGCCAATTGAATTGGCTTAGCAGGACTTGTTTGTGATAAAAAAAAAATATACATATATAAATAAATAATAAAAAAAAAATAAAAAAAGCCTCGAAATTTGATGCTGGATCAAAATGCTCAGGGACAGCCATACGCGAAAATTGTCCATTTTGGAAGAGTTATGCATCAGCCATAGTCGTTCAACTATCAACGTATTTTACGATACTTTGGACACATTGCTCGACAAACTGAGAACTCCAACTTGGAGAAACTCAGTCACTGGGCGCAGTGTTTGGAAGAAGAAGCAGAGGTAGGTCACCAATGGTTCCGAAACATGTTGACAACAAAGTATTTCATTATTATTTATTTTAAAGCGGTTCCACAAAGTAATTTCGTAATTATTGATGAAGCTATACAAAGTAAAATTAATTTTCAAAATGTTAATATGTATTTTTTTTCACGGTTCACCTCCAGAGCGGCTTAAGAGGCTAGAAAATAACTTTAGAACAATCCTAATAAAATACATACTACACTCGAAACGATTATTTTAGAAACGATGTTATTAATTAATTGTTTAAACGCAGATATCATATTGTTCTAGGTCCTGGTAATACAACCGATCGCTAAATCACCCGTCAAATTTAGTGGCCTCATATTGGACTATGTTGCCAGCGGTCACACGCGATGGTGTGCATGCAAAGATTACAAAGAAGCAAGTCCTAACCATCATAATTAATCATTAATGTCATACAGATCTTGTAGCAATTATATTAAATCCATGAGTAATTGCTTCACAAACGAGCACAAGTACAATAGGAAGTTTAATTCAAGTTGGTCGATAGCCCAGTGAAAATATCTCTATTAATAGGTACCTACTATAAATTAATGTAAATTTCAGTATGATGCAGGTTGAAGACAACGGTGTCCAATGGAAAACTCAGCACCATCAGCCTTACAATTAATAAGCGTGGTGAAAATTTTATACAATTAATAAATAACCGCGTGCATTAAAATCCATACTAACGTAGAAACTGACAAAAAATAGTTCACGGACAGTCGTATATGACGTAAATTAATAAATTTTCATGTTGACGCAACTACATGTATCTCCCTCTAATATTTTAATTTTTAAAAAGGACATATATTCCCAGGTTACGAATAACCTGACAATATTTGAAAATTTCCTACTATCACCACAGAAAGCCGAAAATGTTGCTTGTGTTGTGATGGAGGACTTAACCAGCCGACGAATTGAACACGTGACGCTCGGGTGGGACCCAAACAAGATGCCAACTCAGCCACTGTCCTATTATCAAGTACCGGTCAGTGGCTGAGTTGGCATCGCGTTTGGGTCCCACCCAGGCATCGCGTGTTCGATTCATCGGCTGGCTAAGTCCTCCATCACGACAAACCAACATTTTCCGCTTGCTGTGGTGGTAGGAGATTATCAAATGTGTCCTTTTTAAAAAAAAAACCTGTCCTTATCTGATAGTGTGCAGCCAATATACCTTCCTCCACCCATCCTACTATCCAAGTACCTGTCCCTATCTGACAGTGTGTAGCCAATATACCTACTTGTGTGATATTTACAACAATACATTACGGTACAATCAGTCTGTAAAAGAAGCCTGTGCAACATTGACGTATGGGTATACTTTCTCGATGTTCTTGCCCATTGAGAAATTATTATATTTACTAAAATTATTAACGACCATCAATACGGATTCCGGCGGAACCGCTCGTGCGGTGATTTTCTCGTGTATAAAGCGCGCCTTCCACTGCGAGCGGAGCGGACTCTTTACGGACTCCGCTCGACTAGCAAACGTTAACTGCATACAAGTGCTTCCACCAAGAACGAGGTGAGCGGAGCGGACTAAACGAGTTTAAATAGGTTCGAACGAGTCCGCTCCGCTGATGCGAGCGGAGCGGACTCCGTACGAATTCCGCTCTACTCGCAAACGTGAACTGCATACAAGTGCTTCCATCAAGAACGAGGTGAGCGGAGCGGACCGAAGTAGTTAAAATAGGTCCGAACGAGTCCGCTCGCGCACACCATCGCCGACTAGTTTCTAGCGGACTCCGCTCAAAAACTGTCGTCAATTCAGTTGCCTCAACTGCATATTTTGTCGAGACGGAGTTGTTTATTGAAGCCGGTCGCCAATTTTGTTTATGGGATACGACTCGCAAATAATGTAGCAATGTTGACAAAAGAGAATTCGGCTTATAAAACCATCATTGAGATGAAATTGGCGGAAATAAGAAAGTTAAAATTTTTTAGATGAAAATCTTTTTATAAATATACATTAGCAAACATTTTTTCATTACATACATGCTGTCAGAATCATCTTCACTAGAATCAATACTTGACATCACAAAAATCACTCTGTTTACTTCAAACGTCAAAGCGATACTGACTCGTTTTCAATGGAAGGGCAAAACTATTTCTCATTTTTCGTTGACCTCGTTCCGGTCGCCTCGCTCATTTCTCGCACGGGGGCAGTGGAAGGCAAAGACCTAACTTCTTAGCAACTCTTTTTTTGTGGAAGGTCAAAGCTATTTTGCTCATCTCCCACCCCGCTCCGCTCAACTCTTTTCCGCTCGCAGTGGAAGGCGCCCTTAAGACGCATGTTTGGGGACGGAGCCTGGAACGTTTTGGTGAGACCCAAACGGTTGCACTGGACATTTCCAAGGCCTTTGACCGGGTTTGGCATCTAGCGCTTGTTAACAAATTGCATTCTTACGCACTGCCCGCATCCTTGTGTGCGTGGATTGCCGACTTTTTTTGGGGGGGGGGGGTCGATTCAGGCGGTTGCTGACGGCTTCACCTCTTCCTCGCATTCGATAAATGCTGGCGTCCCACAGGGATCGGTTCTGTCTCCGACTATGTTTCTGTTGCACATCAACGACCTCTTGTCATGTGCACCGATTCATTGTTACGCGGATGACAGTACAGTCCATGATAGCTTTTTGTTTGACAAGCCTCCAAAGAGCACACAAACCCCAATAGCTCGGAGGGCTTCGAAGCAAAGAATGGACGGTTACCTCGAGAGTGTTTTCTCTTGTCGTAAGAATAACCTCGTCGAATTTAATGTTTAAAGACCCAATCATGTCTGATAACGTCTAAAAGGGATCGAAATGATAATATGATGTACAAATCGCAAGTGCGCCCCACGGTTGAATTTGGCAGCCACCTCTTGTCTGGAGCTCCAAAATACCTAAAAAAACCCTTGACTCTGTGCAGAAACGGGCGATCCGTTTGATAGATTCTCCCATCTTAACAGACGGATTGCAATCTTTAGAGCACAGGCGTCAGGTGGAATGCTGTCCTTGTTCTACCGGTTACAATGGAAGATGCTCCGAGGAACTAGCGTCATTGATCCCCTCGGCACCGGTGCATAGTCGGGAAACACGCCAAATACGCGCCCAACATTTGTACACGGTTGACATTAGTCACATGAGAACGGGTCGCTTCTACGACTCGTTCTTGAGTTCAACAGCTCGGCTGTGGAACGATTTGCCGGCCTCTGTGTTTCCTCCCTCCTAAAACATCTTCACTCCCATGTTCACTCCTTCCTTTCCTCAAAAAGACCCTCCACACAGCATCTTCAAAGATGACATAGGCCCTGAGGGAAATTATTTTCCTCAGGGCCTCCCGTGTGGAGTTAATGTAAAAAAAATATATATATATATTGAGGAATTGATTATTAATTTATTTTATTAAATTGAAAAGATTCTGAAGAACTTTAAGTAGAAAAATTTGATTCCTTTGGCAATGGATATCTAGATAACGCCCATTACTCATAGATTTCATCCTACATAGATTCTAAGTGCGGTAAGTAGAAAAAAATGCATATCTAGGTATTAGATATTAATGTACACATCATGTGCCTGTATGTAATTAGCCAAATATAGCCAATTAAAAAGGCTGGGAAAGATGGCTTGCGTGAGCCAGCCAATTTCGTCCCATGTGCTTTGGCGGTATAATTAATTTTTCAAGAATTCCGACAGTTTAAGGCCCGGTATATGATTTTAAGCTCGTCTTAATCCGATAAAATCACCAGTATTACATGGATTTAGTCCTCTGAAATTTTGAGTGAGGAATGTTGTACATACACCATTGTCTATGGCAATCGTAGTAAACAACACAAGTAATAATTGCTCTTTAATTTTAGCAAATATAAGTGATAAAACCGAAGAAAGTCTTTAAAAAGTGCACAAATCGATTCTGATTTTCACCTTCACTATCTACCAGCAATACAGTTCTGTGTTCTTGTTTATCCAGTGCTCAAACGTTAATTAAAAAATAACTTCAAAATCAATCACACTGACAGAAGCAAAGGGCCAACTTTACACAAGCAGGCCGAACACGCAAAATGACCAGATCAACTCAAGTTATGGATGTGTTAACTGAAATGAAGCAAGAATTTAAAGAGCTACGAAAAGATTTCACAGACTTTAAGGCTACAATTGATTATTGTGCAAACAAAATCGACGACTTTTCCAAGCAAATTCATGAAATGGATAAAAAAATGAAAAAAGTTGAAAAAAATGAAAACGATATTTTTGTTATCAAGAGTGCCCTACGAGAAGTGCAGAAAAAATTAAACGATATTGAACATACAAATAAGTCATGCAACATCGAAATTCGAGGAATCCCAGAAAAAAATAATGAAAATCTACTGGAAATCATAGATGAAATTGGAGCAACCGTCAAACTCGACCGCGCTGATCTAGAAGTTAACAATTTCTACAGAATTCGGCGGGACCCGAAAATTCCTAATGACGTGCCTCCCTATGAACGAGTACGCCCAATAATTGTGAAATTCAATAAACAACTAAAACGAGACAATTTCCTTGCGGCCGTCAAAACATTCAACATAAAACACAAACTCAAAGAAGACAAAATAAACACCACCCATTTGAAGAAGTTCTCAACTCAAAAAAAGGAGCCCATTTTCATCAGTGAACACCTTACAACACACGAAAAGAATATACTTCGGCTTACGAAAAGATTCGCAAAAGATCATCAGTTCGCTTTTGTGTGGACAAGAAACGGGCGATGCTTCCTCAGGAAGTCTTTTACCTCCAAGATTATAGTGATTTCCCATGAAGATCAGCTAACGCTGGAATTACTGAATAAACAGCCCGATTTAAATCAACAAACTGCTGAAAGGAACACTGATTGATAATTTTGCCTACACGATAATCATTTATAATAAATACCCAATCTATAATGATAAAATGCCTTTATATGAATATCAGGGGAATGAGGACCAAAATTGATGAAATATACGAAAACATCCTTATCAACGACTACGATTTAGTAAGTCTAACGGAAACATGGCTGAAGGAATCTATCTATGACCAGGAATTAGTGGACAGCCGTTACGAAGTATTTCGGAGGGATAGAATACACAAGACAAAAAAAGACGGAGGAGGAGTCATGGTTGCTGTATCAAAAAAACTAGAGGCGAAGAGGATGGCGCACTGGGAATGTCAAGCAGAAGACTTGTGGATCCAACTCAATATAAATCTTAATAACAGGAGTGTCAAACTAAATATTTGCACAGTATATCTACCACCATCTGAAGAAGAATCCATTATAAGCTCATTTTTAAGCAATCTTCGGAATGTCTACCTAACAACACCAAACCAACACATTTTAATATTTGGCGATTTCAATAAGTCTAACATTCATTGGATTCCCGATGAAATAAATAATCTATTACCTTTCACCTCAAACACAAACACAATCACCACTGACATCATCGATACACTGTCATTCTGTAATCTCAAACAATTTAACGGAGTAGCTAATCACCAATCCAAAATATTGGATCTCATTTTGTCGGACAAACAAGATATATCAGTAACTCACTCTTCATTTCCACTAAGCAAAGAAGATCCATATCACCCTGCTCTAGAAATTAATTTTCTTTTCAATTTCCTACCAAATCTAGAAACCTGCAACATCTCAAGACCAAACTTTTATAAAGCCGACTATGACTCAATCAATGCCTTGCTTTGTGAGATTGATTGGGAATTCATCAATCAGGGCAAAATAGATCAATCTGTCGATCAGTTTTACAGTATACTCTACCAGATTATCTCTTCTCACGTTCCCATTAGAATGAATAAAAAACACTTCCCTAAGTGGTATTCACAAGATCTCATTCGTTTGATAAAAGAAAAAAACAAATTTCACAAAAAATATAAAAAATATGGCAATGAACTAGATCATTTATCATACAAATTAATTAGAACCAGAACTAAAAATTTAATTAAAGTTTGTTACCATAAACACTTAGACTTGATTAAACAAAACTTAAAAGCTAACCCAAAAGATTTCTGGAAATTCGCAAAAACTAAGTATAAAAACACAACTGACATACCAAAAGAGATGCACTTAAATGACGAAAAGACTACCAAAGGCCAAGTTATCTGCGAGCTCTTTTCTAGGCATTTCCAATCAGTTTACAAACCACCCAATGCAAACTATTTTCCACAATTCCCTGAAGACTTCTGTAATGAAAGCCTCGGTACGATCAATATTTCGCCTACAACGGTTTTAATCAAATGTAAAAATTTGAAAACTAATAAGGGATCAGGTCCTGATGGTATTCCTCCCATTTTTTTCAAAACATGCAGAGATTTCCTTGCCAGACCACTCAGCCTACTTTTCAACAAATCACTACAAGACGGTATTTTTCCAGTCAAATGGAAAACGGCTTTTTTAACTCCCATTTTTAAGAAAGGTTGTAAGAGCGATATAAAAAATTATAGACCCATTTCTAAACTTGACTGTGTGGGAAAGTTATTCGAGTCAATAATATATGACTGTCTACTAGCTCACGTAAGTAAATACATTATCGTTGAGCAACATGGATTCTTCCCCCAGCGTTCCACAACCACAAACCTTCTTGTATACTCCCAATTCATCCGCGATAGCATCGAAAAGCATTTACAAGTAGATGCTATCTACACGGATTTTTGTAAAGCATTTGACCAGTTAAATCAAGCACTACTTATCAAGAAGCTAGAAATGTTTGGCATTAGTGGAAATACTCTGAAGTGGTTTGAGAGTTACATTACTGAAAGAAAACTACAAGTAGTGGTAGGAGGATACTCAGCTGACCTTTTTACTGTAACATCGGGAATTCCGCAGGGCTCTCATCTTGGACCCCTGCTATTTTTAATTTTTATTAACGATATAGTTTTAAGAATAAAATTTTCAAAATACCTCCTGTTTGCTGACGACCTAAAACTGTACAAAAAAATCAAATCACTGGAAGATTGCATCGATTTGCAAAAAGACCTATCATCACTACACGAATGGTGCACACTAAATGATTTGTATTTTAATTATAACAAATGTGCTGTAATTTCCTTCACAAAGAACAGAAACAAATTTTCAAACGCATATCACATTAACAATATCGTTTTATCAAACATAACTTCAATTAAAGACTTAGGCGTGATATTTGACTCTTCACTTAGCTTCAATAAACATGTAGATACAATTTCAAAAAGTGCATCACAAATATTAGGATTAACTCTTAGAATCACAAATTGCTTTAAAAGTGCAGAATTAACATTAACATTATATAAATCAATTGTGCGAAGTATTCTCGAATACGGATCCACTATTTGGTCTCCCAATTATGAGATTCACAATTATAGAATCGAATCCATACAAAGAAAATTAACCCGTGTTATTGCATATCGCGAAGGTTTATCTGATCAATTTGGAACGTATAACGACCGAATTCTACACTATAAACTACACTCTCTGACAGGAAGACGGAAACTTTCCGATTTATTGCTTCTGCACAAAATTATACATGCATCAGTTGATACACCAAACATTTTATCCCAAATTAACATCAACACACCATCAAGAAATTCAACAAGGAGGTTGCAAGATATTTTCTATATATCTACCTACCACACAAATACAGGATATTTCTCCCCTTTACCACGAACATTAAGACATTATAACACTATACACCGCTCTAATAATGAAATTGACATTTTTAATAACCCATTCAAACACTTCAAAAAACATATTTTACCATCAATCGTATAAAGCTGATATTGTGATGAAGCCCTTTATTCAAAGACGTGTAATATTGTACCTACTAAATCCAGGTGCCATTAATAAATTGTTGGTGATTCTTTTGTACTCTACATTTAACTATTATTGTTTGTTATTCAGTTTTGCATATTTAAGAGTAACAAATTATTTTTAATACTACTTTTGTTGTAATTTAAATCATCCATGTATGTAATTTTTTGGGCATAATTGCCTGTTTTATGTACTTAAATAAAAATAAAATAAAAAAAAAATAAAAAAAAATAGCAAGGATACGGACTGATTGACATACCGGGCATAAGCCGCATTGAACCGAAAGCATTTGGATGTTTGATATTTTTTTCTGGAGGGACACAATGAATTTCTTAGTGGCTGTCTATTGGCTAGAAAAAGATTTTTTTTATTTTTTTTTTTTATTTTTTTTTTTTGTTACAAAGAATACATCAGATTGTATTCTTGTAACAATTTTGTTACAAGAATACAAAGAAGCGTTGACTGTCCAACTAGGATTCTCCCGTTCTAGGACAGTCAAATTGACAGAAACATTTTGATAGGCGTAAATTTAATTTACAGATGATTGATTTATATTGGGACACAAGTCAAATGTTGATTGATTTATATTGGGACGCCAAATAACTTTATCTTTCTTACTGAGGCAAAAATATTTAATAATTTATAATTAACGACACAGTGTCCTTTTCGTACATGTTTTTTTTTTCAATATAGAAAGAAGAAAGAAATGTAAAATTTTAAGATTACTTCCAAATAAACCAAAGAAAAATAGTACATATATAATACATAAATAAACCAAAGGATTACTTATAAATAAACCAAAAGAATAATACATATTAGTACAAAGTTAGTGAAAGCATTGAAGAAGAAACAAACAGAAAATACCTGTTATACAGTGACCTTATTAAAATATGTACAGCTAAATTGTTTAATTAGTACAGCTTTATACTTCAGTAGAGGCATACAAAAAATATTCTGACAACATTATCTTCTAAACTGTATAGAGCTCTAAAGAAAAGACTCGTGATTCATAAATATGCAAGTAGATAGCAGATGGATAAGATGAAAACTTTGAACTATGTCTGGGTCAACAGAGTGTCATTAGTCATTATAGATTACCTACAACTCATGTAACACAATACTTGAAAGCCATCAAATGGTCAATAATTCGGCTTTATAGAAACCAGATTTACTCGGGTTTCAATGTAGCACCGTTACTTGTATCTGTCTGGGATACTCATTTCAAACATTCTCATTGGAGTGTTGCAGAGGCTGTTTCCTGAGTGTGACAGTAACTGATATTCTGGACACGAACCTCCTGTGTTTTCAATGGCTTGGATGAATCCACAAAATACTAGGAGAAGGAGACCTGTCAAAAACATAACACAGGAGGGCCTGAGTGAAACAATTTCCCTCGGGACATTAGAAATGTGGAGGATCTTTTTGAGAAGAGGAAGGGGCGAAAATGGGTCTTGAAAAGACCCGTATTGTAGGAGGGAGGAAACTCAAAGGCCGGCAAATCGTTCAACAATCGAGCTGTTTAACTAATTATAGTAATAACTTAACTTATACAATAATTTTGTACTATCTGAAGTATATGCGGGCCTTGTACAGAACGCCCAGCTTCTCAGAGGCTAACTTGACTATGTCTTCGATGAACCCCAGTTTATTAGTGTTGAGTTAGTGGGAGGATTTGATAAATTGCAACAACTACCTATTGATTTATAATTCCTAATCGACTAAGCAGAGGTCTACAAACCGTCGGAACTCTCTAGGTTACAAAAAGAGGATAAAAAATAGTGTTTGTGATTATGAGCCTGCAGCCGGTTTAACAGCTTCGATTCCCGGTATCTTCCCACACCCATAAGAGGATACCTACAAACTGAATAAAACAACCACCCACCATATCAAGCCTTGAAACTCAGAAAACTTAGGCATTTGCGTATATTATCTACTATAGCAAGCACAAACATTATAATGTTTACAGTACATATTGTCACTTACAGATAAACCTTTCTGACTGATAAACGACGTCTTGGAATTTTTATTGCATTGCAACGGACTCAAGTAACAAGACAAAGAACCCGAGGAATGTCCTCGCTTCACGATGTATACAAAATCAAACCACAAACCAATGGTGACGACATGATTGAGGATGTTTTACATGTAAGTTTTTGCGAATCTATCCAATTTAAACGTATTCCTCTGTTTTCCAGTGCATTTTTTGGTTTAGCCATCAAAACCACCAACGAGAGATGATAGAAATTTAAAGAAAGCCCACCACAATGTTTTTGAGTTTCTGGTACATTACGTCATTGATTTAACCCGTTGCGGTTGATTTTGTCTCATACTGAGTCATAGCCATTGATATTATATACCTCAATGCAGTGGCGGACTAAGGGGGGGGCAGGGGGGGGGGGGGCGGCCCGCCCCGGGCCCCCGGTCCTGGGGGGCCCCCAAATGCCTCCATGTCCCCTTGATTAAATTCTAAACAAGGCTTTAAGGCACCACTGTAAAAAAAGTTTTTTTTTTCATTTTTTGATTGATGCACTTGTTTAACAATGATCTCACCAAACTTTTTTTTAAATAAAAATCGAAAAATTGACAGAGATACAACATTTTATGGGAAACCGTTCGAAACAGCTTGTAAGTAGAATTATCCTTCAGCAAAACTTTGAATGCGTTCTATTTTTTAATTAATTTAATTGTGGTAAATTTTCATCGTTCATAAAAAAAAGAAGGGGGCCATTTATAAAACAATCCCTACATAAGGTCATAGTCAGGGCCAGATTAAACATTTCGGGGGCCCTAGGCAATGCACATCTCGGGGCCCCTACCAGATGCGGGGCCCCTAGGTAGTGGCCTACACTGCCTTGTGGACAATAGGGTCCTGCCAGGGCTAGCTTAAACATGTCTCAGGGCCCCTGTACCCTGGGGGCCCCTAGGCAGTGGCCTACACTGCCTTATGGACAATAGGGCCATGCCAGAGCCGGCTTAAACATGTCGACGCCCCTAGGCAATGCACGCCTTGGGGCCCCTTTACCATAGGGGCCCCTACCAAATGCGGGGCCCCTAGGCAGTTGCCTATACGTCTTATGTATAATACTGGATATAATGAATTTTATTTTCGATTTTTTATGGTAAGTTTTCATCGTTCAAAAATAAAAAAAGGAAGGGGGCCATTTATAAAAGAATCCCTACGTAGGGTCATAGTCAGGGTCGAATTAAACATGTCAGGGCCCCTAGGCAATGCACGCGTCAGGACCACTTTACCCCAGGGGCCCCTACCCGATGCGGGGCCCCTAGGCAGAGGCCTACACTGCCTTATGGACAATAGGGCCCTGACAATGCCGGCTTAAACATGTCGGGGCTTTTAGGCAATGCACGTCTCGGGGCCCTTACCCTATGCGGGGCCCCTAACCAGTGGCCCACACTGCCTTATGGACTATGGGGCCCTGCCAGGGCCGGCTTAAACATGTCGGGGCCCCTAGGCAATGCACGTCTTGGGGCCCCTTTACTCTAGGGGCCCC
Source organism: Limnephilus lunatus (assembly GCA_917563855.2). Taxonomy (NCBI): domain Eukaryota; kingdom Metazoa; phylum Arthropoda; class Insecta; order Trichoptera; family Limnephilidae; genus Limnephilus; species Limnephilus lunatus. The sequence goes on from OU830592.1 coordinate 80,557,775, forward strand.
TACCCAATGCGGGCCCCGGAACCGGTAATTTACAATTTAAAAAAATAAAATTACTACTAATAATCTTTATAATGGTATATACAGTTTTAGTTTCACTTACGTATTGTAATTCGTATTATTTTTATTAACTTAGGCCCTTTGCTAAAGGTTATCTTATCATTACAGATAATATAGATAGTAATAAAATAGGTAAGTAATTAAAAAGATTCAGTAGTGGACTAACGGGGGGCGGAAGGGGCAGCCTCTGGTCCCCGGGGGCTTCCAAACGCCTCCATGTTTCCTTGATCAATCCTAAACAAGGCTTTAAGCCGCGCGCCGCTACCCGAATTTCTACCGATTTCTTACATATCCCCCTTAAACATTTGAAGCTTTTTAGCTTTAAAAAATATATGTTATTTTGAAGATTAAATCTATACATTTCCCACGCCCAAACGCAAATTATATGAATTTCCCTTGATAGAAAAAAATCGCAAAGTATGCTCCGAAAATTTTTATAAACACACGTCTAATTCAGTTATTTTACAAGTATGGAAAAATCACAGTGTTTCTCTAAATGCTGTTTTAGATAGCCCCCAAGAGATTATATCTCTATTTTAAACGAGTCGTGTTTTATTGAACATTTTCACAATTTTCGCTTCTATTTTACTGTTTTAAATAATATTAGCGAACTCTATCCAACATTCGTAATTACATATATCTCCATCTTCTTCTTTTTGAGCGGGGATACGACACTGTAAAAAGAAATAACATTTTTAATAATAATTTAATTTTCCAAAGTTAACAATGCTCTCACCAAATGTTTTTTTTATAGCATTTTATGTTAAACCGTTTGAAACTGTGTATTTTGAAAAAAACATTAAAAAAAACCTTCGGCAAAACTTTGAATGCGTTTTTCTCGAAACTTTTTTAACTCGTTTAACTGGTTGACAACATATTAAAACTATACATCCGTCTGTATGTATTTTTAATGCATTTGCGTTTTCATTTGCACGTACCAACTCTTAAACTGTTCTAAAATCCGTGTCTATGGCACCACGTAGGGGAATTTTCATATCTTAAAAAAAGAAAAAATGGCGGACTAGCGAATTTTATATTCAATTTTTTATGGAAAATTTTCAGCGTTCTTATAAAAAATAAAAGGGAGGGCCTTTATAAAAAAATCCCAGCGTTGTGCCATAGTGACTGGTTGGTGCATGCAAATCGGATGTATAGATTTTGTAATATGTTGTCAACCAGGTTGAAAAACGTGTTTCGAGAAAAATGCGTTCAAAGTTTTTGTGAAGGTTAATTCAACATACAAACTGTTTAAAACTTTCTTGATTTTTTTTAGAATTTCCTTGATACATTAGGTGATAGCATTATTAACAAATGCATTTTTAGAAAATGAAAAAAAAAAGTCAATTTTTTTAACAGTGAGGCCCCCAGGACCAGAGGCCCGTGTGAACTGAATAAAAATCTTGTAAAATTACATCAGCTTTTTATACTAGGGGGGGCCTCATTCAGCTTTGCCGCCCCGGGCCTCTGACGGGCTTAGTCCGCCACTGCCTCAATGATCGTAGCAGAATGAAATGGATTAAAAGTGGTATCAGTAGGTACCTCCTAAATGTCATCATACTTTATTTTATATCAGTAGAGCCACTAATTTGTGTTTTTTTGTAATATTCCTGAGTAGGCCTAATGGTAGGTAATATTGAAAAGCTATCGATCAACCTAAAAGAGAATTAAACACTTGAAAAAGCTTTCCAATTCCAAGAATGCTGTGCCCACATTATTGGAAAGTATAATGAAAATATTTATCAGCTGAAATGATATAATGACACCATGAAGTTTGCGTGATGGTTCCTATTTATAATTTGTATTGCAGCCGAGAAAAAATATATTGCAGATTGAAAATTTATTTGAAGTGTCAACAGATTAATAATTTTGCTTGAGCAGAATTCAAAACGATTATCGTTTCGTTATCTTTGGTATTAGGACTTTGGTTTCTTGCACGTCATTTGCATTCATAAAAAACACGATTATTTATATGTATATGTTTGAATTGACGTTCAGCTAACAAAATAGCAATATTGTGCGTGAGCATGTATGGACATGGACATGGTCATGCATGGTCATCACGAACTACTAACTTTATCAAACAATATCGAGTTAAATATGTATAAATAATATGGTACGTTTAGCATCTAATACTTTTAGCTACACGTTTTTATTATAAACTAAATTAAGATTACGAATAGTTTTGTGTGTGTTGTGTGGATACTGTCAAAGCGTAACATCACAAACTTTCGGATAAAAATGCAATACAAAAAAGGTGCATTTTTAAACTATCCTGGACAAGGAGGCGACTAGTGAAGAGGTTCTCAGTCAAATAATAATACTTATGAAGATTGTTAACGTGTATTAAAAACGAAAATATTGAAACTGTCAATCAAATAATACAAGACCTTTCAACTGCTAATCTGGGAAACGGTTGATATAAGGTAATCGATAAATATAACGCACAAGAGTCGCCAACTGCTCCCGTCTGAAGCCGGTGAGACGTAAGACTATGGCATCCCCAATTGAGGTATGTTGTGAGGATAAGGGTAGTGGGGAGGGGAAGGTAACGTGGAAGAGGTAGGTGGGGAAGTACCTGGTTAACTTATTAACTCCCGTTAAGTTTCAAAAGGTACCAACATATGAAGCGCCAAAGTAAATTAGTATTTTTTTAATTTTACGTTGCCGTTTGACATTTCGGAATGTGATTTCTTATTTATTCCCTATGAATATCGGTATGTCTATCAACACTACGAACGTGCTCGGGAAAACAGTATAAAATCATCGGTAGTTACGCCTATCGGTTCGATATTGTAAAGTTATCGATTTCAATGCAGGTATTAGACCTCCTGACGCAAATCCGTAGATAGAGTAGATTCTGTCTCCGCTGAGCACTTTTGGCAAGAAAGAGAATCCGAAAGCCTTTTGACATCAAACTATGAAGCATTATGACTAGTTTGGTGCCTGTTCAATTGCACTTTCGAAGTAGGAACATTAAGCCAAACTGTCAAACGTTACACTGCTCACAAAAGCCGGTTTACATTAATTTTATAATATCACAAAGCCCACGCTATCAACTAACGCATAACATGCGGGTTCATTATTCGGAGTAGTGTTAAAACGGTTTAACAGATCCCGTTTCAGTGCTAAAAATTTTACTGAATTAACCTCGCATAATATGAAATGTTTGACACAAAGCTGCATGAAGAATGCATTAAAAATGAACATCAGCGAAATTTGATGTCAAAACTCTACGACAATTAAAGTAACATCCAATAACTAACTAAATAACCATCACGCCGTTTCCCCGAAGGGTTAGGCAGAGAGGAAAGACCGCCAAACAATTCGAGCCTAGTGAGGCAGGCTACGTGATACCTAAATTTATAATTATAAATCTTCATTATTTAAGTACCTACTGTTTATATGCAAATTTTTATTTTCTTTTATTTACTTTTGTACTTAAGCAACACTTAAACTATTATATGATGTACTTCTTTTTTTGTAGTTATAAATCTAAAAATTTTTGTTCAATAAAGATTATTATTATTATTATTATTATTATTATTATTTTATTATTATTATCTTGGCACACACCCCTTGCCTCGTTCACATTCATACATCGTGTCGATAAGACTCGCTATCCATCACGTCGCCAACCCTTCGGTTGGCGCAAAGAGGAGGACGAAATGTGAACAATGCCGAACACCAATAAAATATCATAAAAAACGACGAATTTGAGACCGTGACATTCGTAAGCCGATAGGGGTCAACCGATATTTCTGTGACATGTCAGAGCCGGGTATCAGGTATGTTTAATCAAATAAAAATGCTATGCCCACGCGTTCTATATTCACAATTTCTTACCACTCAAAAATTGTCATTCATTACGCTGGATACATTGTTTAGTTGAAATAACATAGTCACGTAATAAAAATTTACTTATCAATATTTAATGAACGATATGTTTGATGAATTGAAGAAGACGGGATAAACTTAAATTAAATATTTATTAGAACAACTCTCTTTTTATAACTTTGAAGGTTATTCCCATCAATGTAATATATAATATTATTGAAGAACAGGATAACAATAATAATCTAAACGAAAATATGAAAGAGAACAAGACACAAATTCAAGTGCGAGGGTTCAATGTGTCCAGGAGTGACGGACAGACGTATAAAATCATCCCTCCCGCTACGGTGCAAGGCGACGGGTCGAGAGCGCTCGGCTGGAGAGGTCTGGTTTAGGGCTCCCTCAACAGGCCTCTCCCGATACGGCCCGCCACACAGCAGATAAGCAAACGCAGGGTGACCTATGGCAGGGGTGTTGGTTATCCAACAAATTGTTCCCGGGGCGTCGGTAGCCATGCCCGCCTCCCAAAGTCATTACGTAAGTGTACGTGTACCTACTAGGGGAAGTTGGGTGTAAGTGCATGCGGGTTAAACGGGATAGACTAGAGAGAGCTAATTGGCCGGTTCTAGGACAACACGCAAAGTTCGTATTAGGGGGACAGAAGTTGAGTAGGGTGTTATAATTGACAGTAGCAAATTGACAGTTTAAGCGAATTGATATTGAAATACTACTGTGCCGATGACGAACCTCATAGAGCAGGAAGCAACTAGGATTCAACGGATGGCTTCACACATGAGACATCATGTGCAATATTTACATATTAGACCAGAAGTGCCTAACCTAAATCATTTGATGGACCCAAAAAATATTAGAAGGTATAAACTGGCCGTGCACGTGCCTACGCAAGTTCTTTGCACTCACCACCCACTTATTAAAATCAGGTCAATTGCGACAGAACCATTCGATCTTCCGAGAAATGTGCGGAAAAATGCTGGTTGGAATTGATTGCAAAAATAAATTCCTAGTACGGTCATGCGCCTGGCACTTTTCAAACAATAAATCGAAGCCCCCATCGAGAGTTCGAGGTCTAATAACTAGAAAGTCATAATTTCAGAAATTATAATATAAATCTGATACATTTATTTACTTAAACGATTTTTTTTTTGTGTGAATACCAAAATCCAATACAAAGAAAACTGAAAACTTCTTTTGGGCCGCACAAATCTTCATTTAGCCCGCAGGTTGGGCATGCCTGAACTAGGTCTTAGCTTAGCTTTAGCACATTCCACTTACATTGCACAGTGAACACGCACACCTTACCAATTTGGGCAAGATAATTTTGGAGGCATTGGATCTAAGTATTATTTTGTTTTGCACAAGAGGCGCAAATAAGGTGCACTCTTATTACTAAAGATGATCTCCCTCGGTAAATTAAGCGGATTTGTCACGCGATAGCTATGAGATTAAAATATTAATTTAAATTAAAACAATCTTTAAAATATTTTTTATGTAAATCCCCAGATTTAGCTAAAGTAGAATGAGATCATATTACAAGATAAAACAACTTATTACTATGACTGACTGATGAATTAAATTTATGAAATCAACTCTTTGCAACACAAAGATCCACCAAAATGAAAAAAAAATTCTTATAGAAATCGATAATTTTCCTCCCATCTGGGTAAACTTAAAATAATTCATAATACGCTCTTTCATAGATGGCGCTAATATATGCAATTATTTTAGGGGAAAACACTTTTTGCAAGTTATGAGTTGTAAGTAAATATTGTAAGTCCATATTTGTATACCTAATCTACAATTATCAAAGAAAACAATACCACTATGTCCACACCCGCTATGGCTGCTCAAACTTTAAATTGCTTTCGTGAACAATTCTACAATGACTTATGAGCGTTTAATCAGCCAGCGGCCGAAAATCAACATTTCGTCGAAAGATGTTGTTCTTACGATCGTACAGGGCGGTTCCAATGAGAAAGATTAATTACTCTCCGTACCAGATTTTTAAAATTATAACTCGATATCGATTTTATTTCATTCCAAAGTTGCTTTAATTTATACCTACATCCAAAAATGCTGAAAGGCGTGTTGATAAAACTATTAAAATTATGTACTTTTTGCAATTTTTTTTGATCATAAGTATTTATCATTTTTTAATAATGTATGAGCAAAATAATAATATTAAAAAATCTGAAATATATCGGTCTGTAAGTGCGCAAATAAATACACTAACGGACCAATTTTCGTCAAGAAACACATGTACGTATACATTTTTTAATGATTTTATTTAAACTAAAATTAAAATTCTGTAACATACGTTTACCAGATAAAGTATTGATTTATTTTACTGCATGATTATATGATTTGAAATGGGTGTTGTATAATACAAAATCTTTTTTGAAAATTTAAAAAATCTGCCAACGACCTATGGTAGGTATAAACTTATTATACTAAAAACATAGACATATGCATATGTCTATGACTAAAAATAAACATTTTTTCTTAAAATTTAAAACATACGTTTACTAGATAAAAGAACAATCTTTCGAAAACAATCTATAATTTTTTGTGGAAAAGAGACAATACGTCTAAATACTGATTTAAAAATGACATATTTCTGGTTTTCTATGGTTATACGCTCTTATAGCATATATGACTTCACAGCACCGATGACTATAAGACATAATATATATATATAACATATATTATATATATTACAAACATTAGAACCTTTATGCTCCAAAAGGTCGAAATGGACAACTATTAAGAATAATCAATTGAACAAATGACAAGATAATCATAACTATTATTGAAAAGGTATATGCTTTGTAAATATACAATCATTATTACTATCAGATGTTGATAATGTACAAAGATAATAATCGATACGCATTCGTAAGAGAAAAAACATTTATTGACTATACATAAGTATAATAATATGGAGAAAATCGACAACCACAACACGGGCATGTGCCTAGCACGGTGGTAGAAAAATCCCTAATTCGTGTAATAAACAATTCAATGAATAAAGAAACTTTAAAAATATGTATATTGAAGACTAGAAAAAGAATTCAGTCAATATTACAATTGTTCATTTACTTACATAAAAAATTAATGAAATTTTGTTTCAATATTAAAACTAGGTAAAGAGTTCGCTAGCAGGACGGAGGAGAGATAGGACATTGGGTGGCTAAACGTAAACGGTGTGAGGGCCAACACTGTAGTCTTTGGTATAAGTATAAAATATATACATAATACCGGTCAGTGGTTGAGTGGGCATAGCGCTTGGGTCCCATCCGGGCTTCGCATGTTCGATTCCTCTGCTGGCTAAGTCCTCCATCACAACACAAGCAACATTTTCGGCTTTCTGTGGTGGTAGTAGAAGATTTTCAAACATTGTTGGGTTATTCGTAACCCGGGAATGTTTGTCTTTCTTTAAAAAAAAAATTAAATTAAAAATTATATGGAGACTTATGGACAGGGGCGTGCACTCCATATAGGCACATAAGCACTGCCTACCCTGCCGTTTTTGAAAAACATAAGCATGTAAATAATATTAAAATTTATTAAATTATTGCTAAAAATAAATAAACACTTTCAAAAATAAACGCGAAAAAGCTGAGCAACCGAAACTACGCGAGCGCCACATCAGACGGGGTACTACAACCGCGGCATAAACCGTAACTCGATTCTACACGCTCGCCCTCCGACGCCTCCGACTTCCTCACTAAAATGCGGTCTAAGCAGGAATTATTTCTGACTAGAGCTAACTTCATACAAGACATAATTCAATGTTTACGAAATGCACAAAGCATTGAGTAGAACTGTCGTTTTGAATTTGCTTCTATGAGGTTTTTTTGTTAGTATTAAGCAGTGCTTTCTAGAACAAAATTAGCAAATGGCAATCATTAACGAAAAAAACATCTGTTGTTATGTATTTCCATCAAATAGTTGTCTTTCATAAATGCTAAGTGTCGGTTCAAAAATGTTTGTCGTACTTTAATTCTGAAATTATCTGATAAATATGGAAATTTTAACCAATGAAACCTGTATTTTCCTACTGCCTACCATGATCAAAAACTCTGTGCACGCCCCTGCTTATGGAGATATATGAAGAGAACCGGAAACCAAGAAGAATGGGAAGGTTTCCGCGGAGGACTCCCCTAGGCTTTGATTACAGTTGAGAATTTTACAAAAAAAAGACTTCTATATTCGCAAATAGCGCCAAAAAAAAATTGGTTTTTAATTTAATTCAATTACTTCTTCTTCATTATTTTAAACATTATTTGATAATGTGGGCCTCACTGGGTGCTTTATCCATGCTGAGCCCCCTATTGAGTTAAACAAAGAGGCCCCTATTTCACAATTTATCAAATTCAACACATATAGAGCATAAAATAATAAATTGAAAAAAAACTAACATGAAATAAAATAGCATACAATAATAAATGCGGTAATGAAAAAAATGGGTAAATATTATGAGATACGATTCTGTACAATGAAGTGTGTATTGTAATGGTATTGTGTATTACGCATATATACGTTTTATTATTTTACTTTATTTATTTATTTATTAACGCCCTTTTTCGGGGCTTTTACATAGTATAGGTAGTAAGAAATATACTTTTATATAGAACAGTAAGAAATATAAAGTATTTATTGAATATAATTGAACTGCGTCAGTAACAATATTTTATATTTGTTTAAAGAATTAATTTAAAGATAAATTGATAATAAATTTACGTCACAAAAATTTTGTAATATTGCCTATTTTGTTCTTTAATTCCTTTCTGTATTTGGTATCTGATTTTTTTTGTTTCCCTGATTTTTGTATCGAGTGAAATATTGTTGAATGCCAAAAATATAGAGCCAATTGTTTTTCATTAGAGAAGGATTCCTCGCCGATACTTTTATCATGAGAGTTGGCACTGGGCCATTCTCAATACTCAACAATTTTATGCTGCAAGCGTTCTGTCAGTGATGTATACATTTTGAGAATGCACGACGCTTACCATTTTATTGTGGATTTTTAACACTTTACAGATTCCATGAAAAGCAGGATAGCAACAAACGATTTCACTTGGCAGTTCTTGCCAGTACCCTTTACTTTATTACAAGAAAGGATGTCTACTGCTCTATCAAAGTTCAATAAGATGTCTATGTTATTAAATAGGATGGTGAAGAATGGTGGCTGACAATGGCCTTTGTGTCTGAAAGCTATAATAAAATAATAATATAAACGATGCATAGCGGAAATACCAATTATGTTCATCAACATAAAACACGAGCGCAACAGATCAAACTATGTGATAGAATTGACTGTATAGTACTCTGGGAGACAACTTTACCAAAGTTGCATATATCTACTTTTATAACTTGATATTTGCTAATGCCTATCTAACACACCCAGAATCGATAAGTTTAACCTCTCGGGCTAATTTGTTCGCTTTTGGGAACAGCTCACACCGGTTTCAAAGAAATATTTATACCTCCCTTACTGTAATAGTGAAAAATATAATCTAAGCGGTGTTAGAAAGAGAAAACACCACGCTTTATATTCGAATCTAAAAGTTAAACACAGAAAAATTGAAATGTGCCCCCTATGACACTATGAAACCAAAATTTTCGACGGCAATTTGAGAAAAATTATAAAACGACAAAAAAGCGATGTGATTGTAACGTTTATAATACAATTTGTCATCAAATATGTACGTGTTTTTCCTTTTTTTCATTATCAGTTAATTTACTTAGATAGAAAAAAAACGAAATATGAGATATTTTTAAACCTTTTATACGTTTGCATTCAAAATTTTATTATTTCAAAGATTATATTCTGATTTCTAATAATAACACCTAAAAACGTATTTCAAAAGAAGTTTTTAGTTTTGGGATACATTAAAAAATATTCCATTTATTTGGATTTTATCGCAGAGCGGAAATTTTCTTCTTACAGAAATTCTGACAGATTATGCCCGAGGCCAGATGGGTTAAATAATAGTTCCACACAGGAGGCCCTGAGAAAAATAATTTCCCTCAGGGCCTATGTCATTGAGAATGCCAGGGTAGGAATCTGGGGCTCGGTGTGTCCAGGAATGAAAGACGTTCGAATTCATTACTCCTACTGCTATGCAAGGCGATGGGTCGAGAGAGTCCTCCTGGAGAGGTGAAAAGGTCTCCCTCAACCAATCTCTCCAAATCCGACCCGCCACACGCTACGTGGGCAGACGCATCTGCCGCTAAGACCAAGACAATCCTCACCACCATAAACCCGGGAACCCCTGCTAAGATACCAAAAGTAGCGGTTGGCCTCCTGATATGACAGAAATGTTCGTTATCCAATGAATGGTTTCTGGGGGCAGCGATACCCATTACCCATACTCGCCTACCAAAACTGAGTATAAATATATTATTGATGTAAGCAGTGTAAACACCTAATTCTGCGAACAATATAATTACTTCATGTTTGCAATTATTATCTACCTAATGCTATTCACGATTACAGTCGATAAGTCGTATTTGTATCTAATAAACCAATGTATTGATAGCGACTAATTCAACATAGGTACAATGAGAATGTTTTACAGAATTATGAAGTGCCTGTCTATTTATTATCTGTCTTTCAATTTATATTCTATAAAGTAATGTAACTGCAATGCAATGTTTGCGTGTTTGCACCCATAAATTGAATTATTAATTAAAGTAAGAATTATTGAGAGAAAAAAAAAGCAAATATTTTTTTAATAGAAGTAATCGCCGCCCTCGCATTTGAAAAAGTAATTTAAATATTTCCGCTGTACAATAAAATCCATGTAAATCGAATATTCCTGAACGTTTCATAAATGTATTTCAAATTGCGATTCGAAACTTTTTTTCATAAAGGTCTACATTTTACTTTTTTGTGTTTTTTTTTTATATTTGAATATAAAGCGTGGTATTTTCTCTTTCTAACCCGTTTAAGGTGAAGTTATACGTGAAATCATATTTAGGTACTATTTAGATTAATCTTTACGACGAATTGGCTTATATTATGAACATAAAAAAATATGCTACGGATAAATTGAAGCTTTAACTAGGTTTTCTATGTAACGGAATTACAATAAAATTATTATTTACATAACAAAAAAAATGAGCGTAAACCACCAAAAAAATGTTTTTCATGACTTAACTATGAAGTAATACTAGAAACATTTTTATAAAAATACCCCTTTATGGCTAAGACCATTTTTGAGGTTTTCTAACTTTTTTTCACTCTTATAAAATAAGGAACTCCAGTGAAAAATATTATGGCTTTAAAAAAATATGTTCATATAGACCAATAAACGCTGATTCTGAATATATACATTTTTTTTTTATTTTTTTTTTTTTTTTACATGAATACCTCACAAGAGTCCCAACTGCTCCCGTCTGAAGCCAGTGAGACTATGGCATCCCCAATTGGGGTATGTTGTGAGGCTGAGGGTAGTGAGGAGGGGAAGGAGATAGGGAAGAGGAAGGTGGGGAAGTACCTGGCTATTCAGATCTGGTCACCAAACACGGCCAATGCCGTTTCAAGCAACGTTTCAATTCTGAATGGTGGTCTTACACCAGGGCGATACAGAGAGTATCTTCCACTCTGGAACGTGCCGCAAATATACTATTTATTATTTTAAATGAATAAATTGTGAAATAACACAAATTAATCAAATAAAATTTATTTGCCACGCCGGGATTCGATCCCGCGACCTTCCGTGCGCGAGTCAAGCGTCTTACCGCTGCGCTACGCCGGTCGTCAAAATAATATTAAACGTACAGTTTTTAAAAAAATATTAAAAAGTGCATTTTTAATATTCTCGTTAAAACACAGCGTCAGGTTGGTATGCTGTGTAATGCTCTGTGGTGACGTCACGATGGTAATCACTGTAATGACAGGTTTATTTATGCTGTAGGTCATTTGTATGGGAATTTGGGTATGACACAAAAGAATTTTCTATATATTTCTTATTTTTGAAGATGTCGTAAAAGCATATACCTTTATAGAAAGTTGATAGAATTGCCTTTTAGATTTTTGTATCTGACATATACGATTGTGTTTGAAAAATGCAGTATTTTCAGTTTCAAAATGAAAAAATTTAAAAAAAACAGCCGACTGTAAACATATTCTATTAAATGGTCGAAAAAATTAGGAAAATTCAAAAAATTTAAAAAATACAGTCCTCTTACTTTATGAATTTGGAATAAAACTGTCACTTCACTTTTTATCTCGTTCATACAATAAGGAAGTTGAGTGAAAAATATTTTGACTTATAAAAAATATGATCATGTAGACCAAAAAATATCGATTCTAAATATATAAATATGTTTCTATATTGTTATTCTTAGAATTAATTAAACCTTCTTAAAAATCAATCAAAAAGCCACGCACTACAAACGCTTCATGAATGGTCGAAAGAATTCTGACGTCATCGGAACCTCAGTTTGTATGAAGAGCGGATCACCGAATTGTCTATGGTGCATCTCTTTCTTTTACACGAGAGATAGTTTGTGTATGATGAGTGAGGTGTATAGGCCAAACGTCGTTTACTTATGGGCCAAACGGTTTTGCATTCTATCCCCTAAAAGTCTTTTTAAGTTTAGTAACGGGTGGTTTGGTATATTTAATGGTTTAGTAAACAAAGTTTATGTAATAAAAAATCTGTTTAAAAAACCACATACCGTGTCAGAAATCGGATATATTCAAGGCCAGTCCGACTACCTACAAATCGTTGATTCTGACACGTTGATTTCATATTTAAAAGAGATAATACTGATCACATTAGTGCTGAAATTTGTGGAGTTAAAGCTTCCAAGTAAATACATTAAATTATTAATTGTGTTCATTTGTATGTTACAATAAATATAATACATTTTTACAGTATTAAATAATAATCATTACGTATTCTAACCCATCTGACTTCTGATGTTTGGCCATAAACCTCACTAGTTTTGTGCAAGTATATTAAATTTATTGATTGCGCAGAAAAGTCTCACAGTGAACTACGCTGTAAACCGTTATCTTACTTTCGGTCTTTACTTTTTTGCGCGGCGGCCTGAATTGGCGGCTGGCACTTCAACTAACGGCAATCGGCCAGTGACGGCAATACCGTGTTGTTAAGAGTTTTGGCGCGAGAAACAAAAATTCTACCTTTAAATATTAATTTAACTATGAAATCTTGATCAATTTTCTTTTTTTAAAATAACATCAATTCTGATAGACGGTTAACATAGATAAAAAGAATTACTGGAATTTCTTATTGAAGAATTAAACAAAATCTCCATACAAAATGCAGAAGCGACGTGGTTTTCTCAGTTCAAATGACGTCACACCCACACCCCGCACAACCCGCTTCTTACCGCTCGGATTTTGCTCGTTTTGGCGGGCTTAATAAAATTCAAACTTTGAGAATTAATTTTACTATGAAAACGAACTTTAAAAAAAAAAAAAAAAATACCAGTATTTAAGTTTGAATGCAAACATTGATAAAAAAAAATAAAAAAAATGGACTCAACTTCCTTATTAAAAACGATAAAAAAATATTATAATAATTCCGAAAAAATAACTGAAAAAATCCGACATCTTGGACTCGGTTTTACGCAATTAATGCGTTGATTTCTCGAATTTGTATTTATTTACACATGCATAAGGCTTTTACATTATTAAATAATATTACTTTTATGGAAGTTTTATTAAATTCACGCGGAAAAGTCATAAAAATTATAGAGAAGTAACCTTTGATTATGTAATGTCAGTAACCTAAAAACCGAACGAAACTAAATCACCAACAAAACATTATTTAAGGACTAAAACTGAAAAAAAGTAAAGGCAGCATTGGCACTTATGCTGAATTACACTAATCACAGTTAATTAATCATTTAAACGAAAATTATCATCAAAAACATAAAACTGCAAGTAAAATTCATCAACGTCATTCATTGTTTTGCAAAGAATATGATTTCGCCATTTGCAATAAATAAGCCATTAGCCAATCAACGCGTTATAATAAACAAGATGGCCGCGCGCCTGCGCAAATCTATGTGAGATTCAAGAAAACCAACATAAAAATTATAAAATAGTGAATCGTTATTTTTGTAGATGACGTCACAAAATTCACCATAGATGTGGGTGTTTTCGAGGGATCTCCAAAAATTAAAACTTTGAAAATTATTTTAACTATTAAAACTAACTCTAAAAAAAAAAAAAAAATGCAATAATTTAAGTTAGAAGGTCATTTTTCATTAAAAAAAATTTAAAAAAATGGACTGGACTTCTCTATTATGGACAAAATAAATAAAATCCACATTTTCGCTTACTTGCCTCGCGCAAATAAGATGCTCGATTGCAAATTTAGCAGGCACGAGAATCGAAATATTTCTAGCGTTTATATTCCTCTTAAATCATATTTCTCACTATGATAGTACAACTATTTCGATAAGACATAATATATGAGTTGTTCCGAAAACCGAACAAATAAACTTTAGAGGTTTAAATGCATTCCACTCTCTATTATTATTTGGTTGTAAGATTGAATACCCTAAAAATGGGGCAACAGCTATCAAAGCTAGAGATAATTGAAAAAGTGCATTCCCTATTTTTTTGCAAGAAGATATTTTTTTGTAGACTCGAGTAATTTTCTTATACATAATTAATATCACTATCGGAAATCGAAGTATATCTAATTTGACTGTCCTAAAACGGGAATCCTCCTAGTTGGGCAGTCAAAAAATTTCTTAAATAATGTATATAAATGTATAATCTTTTACTAAATAAAATAAATAAATAAAAAAACTGTGTACCTCAAATTTTAAACAATTCCTTAAATATTACTAACATCTAACGACATTGACAGGTCATTTTAGATGCTGACAATAATTCGTGGTGGAATTCCATGATACTAACATAATAAAACTCATATAAAACTTATCTACACTTAATTTTTTTTTACCGTAACCGGTTTCAACTTGTTAAAGCTATCTTCAGACTGGTACAATTTATTCTTTATCTAGAGTTTATACACATAACATATGAGGGGCGGTCGTCTATATGGATTTTTTTCGTTAAGGAAAAAAATAAATTAAGTAGAAATAACTTCTATATGCGTTTTATTTTTAAAATTATTTTATTAAAAGTACTGTCTCTAAAAAAGACAATGTAAAAATGAGTCAACGTCAATCGTATCGTTGTTACTTTGACGGAAGTCAAAGTTCATAATTTATTTACGACAAAGAAAACTTGTCACGAATGTTTATCAACACAGCAAAAATTTCAAAACAGATTTTGTTATTCTTATCAGCTAAGCAAGGCAAACTCACAAAATAACTAACTGAAAAGTAAAAACGCACTCCTGAAACAGGGACTTCCCCACTATAAATATATACAAATTTAATGGTCAAATTCAAACGACTCAAAAAGATTTATATGTATTTTTGTTATTGTACACGTGTTAGCCCTTTGGAACAGCTGATGGCTCCATTTACTCACAGCTACCTGAGATGATTTTGGTTTCCGTTATAAGCTCTCTCTTACTTCTCACTTCACAACTTCACAAACGCGTGAAACAGAAAGAGGTTACAGCAGAGCTCTCAAAGGCAGAGGACAACGACACATGATGTATACATGGGTATATGAACATAATATCAGCGTTAACTTGTTGAGAACTCAAAACTTTCCTTCATAAAGAGGTCATGAAAATAAAAGCTAATTTTTTCAGACATTCAATCGTGAAAATCGTGAAAGAACTGCTGAAATGACAAGCATTTTATACTTCAATGTAGTTTTTACACACGGATTTTTAGACGAGTAAAATACAAAAAGAATTACGGCGGTTCATTATTTCTTCCTATAGTATTCAAATCATCAATTTGAAGAGGCCCCAAGGGGCAGAATAACGATTGGGAGCCGTTGCCAACAACAAAAACCTTTTTTTAAGCTAGAACTGTCATTCCATCAACCCCTATTCTAGGGGGTAGTGAACAGTGGACATTGGACATTGGAAATTGCGTCCCATACACAAGCTTCATAGCTTCATTTATAAATTTATAATGAATGGATCCAGTTCCCAATCAAATAATACTATATGAGTAAGTAGCATTAAAACCACCATCTTTAATAGAAATTTACGGCCTCCGTGGTCAAGGGGCAAATATATCGATCGAAAAGTCACGGGTTCAAATCCCGCGTGCGCAAATAATTTTTTTTTGATTAAGTAATTTGTGTTTTTTCACAATTAAGTAATTAATTTTAAATAATTTCCCTGGTGTAAAACCACCATTCATAATTGAAACGTTGCTTGAAATGGTTTTAGCCGTGTATGGTGACCAGATCTGAATAGCCATCTCTTGTATAAAAATTGCTGTTTGTTTCTTACAATAAATAAATAAATAAATTAATAATATGTAGTATATTTCCCTGGTGTAAAACCACCATTCATAATTGAAACGTTGCCTGAAATGGTTTTAGCCGTGTATGGTGACCAGATCTGAATAGCCAGGTACTTCTCCATCTTCCTCTTCCCATCTCCTTCCCCTCCCCACTATATTCATTTTCACCACAAATCCCAATTGTTACAGCCCCACTAGCTCCAGACGGGAGCAGTTGGGACTCTATTGCAGTATTCTCATAAAAAATGTGTTGCTCGAAATGGCTTCCATGTTTAGTGACCAGAGCTGAATAGCCACGGTTTCCCAATAATCCTCTTCTCAACCCCACTCCCCAAAATTGGGACAACTATTAACTAGTCCTATTTGCTGAAACTCTTATGCGCCACACTTATAAAAAAATAATTTATTTACCTGGGTTCATCAAAGGTATGCACCAATTAGATGAAAATCACAGAAAATTCACATAAACAGTTTTCACAAATAACTAACACATAAAATATTAATCAACAACTTTAGTACCGTTCAGAGTCAAAGCAATCGAGTTTATTACTATTATTATTATGTATTTACTCACAAGCATTCAAGGAGAACGTCAAACACGATTCACTGGTTACTTAGATACTAGGAAAAGTTATTTGTATATTAGCTCTATGATAAAACAAAACCAAATCCACACATAAACACGCGAAAATCGTCAAGGACTTATAATTATTTTTCAGTATTGCGCTGCAATCAAAAAAGGCAGAGATGTCGAGGTATGTAAATATTTTAGACCCACGCGAATCGAAAATAAAATAAAGTATTACAAGGCGTATCGCAAGTAAATGGTCCCAAACGATCGCTGCACTCGATGAACTGACTGACTTGCGGCGCGAATGTTGCCGTGGTCCGTTGTGCGACTCGGGACTCGCCGACTCGCGACTGGACGTTCTGTTTGTGGTTGAGTTCAGGCAAGGCAAGGCGAACTACTGGCGACCGTGCACAGACGTCCGAAACGAAACATTAGCTGGCCAAAATCAAAACTTATCAAAATCATTATACCTGCGGCTGGCTTTTCTAAAAGGGCCAATACTATTTATTTTTTGAAGTAAAACTTTTTTACGCACGCTTGACTTGGGGAGTAAGCTGGTGAATACGTGACGAGAGCATTACGAAAAGTGTGATCGGGCGAGGCGAACGGAAGTTAAGAGGGAGATATAAGTTAGTGAAGATGTAAAGAGAGAGAGAGTTACGTTTCGTATTACTGTAGGGGAAAGAGAGAGGTGCGAGCACACATTTTCTTTCTCTCTTTCTCTCACAGCCAGTTACGTTTGGTTTCGTATATCGACACAGCGCAGGCCTATTGTCTGTATCACTGTAGGAGTAAGAGCAAGGGAGCAAAGGCTAAAAAAATGGAAATATTTCGATATTTTCTCAAATCGGCCCAAGCTAGTGTACAGGCAGAAAATATACATGACTATACTTACCTGGGAGGTCACTTGAGATTAACACTGTTTATAGTTTATTTAAAGAAATTTAGATACAGTTCGCACGCAAAGAACATAATTGTGAACACATATTAATTAATCCTGATGTATATTTTAATAATAAATTCTTTAATGAGCGTATTTTTGAAAACAAAAGAAAAATGTATGACGGGCGGTACAATAGTACAAGGATTTGATCAGAATATTTATCTTTCTAAATGTGATTCGTCCCTTTTCCTACAACTCATTGCTATCCTACGAGAAACTACAACGACTTTAGACTTCCTAAAACAAATTTATCTGGAAGAAAAAAGAAGTTTGAGAAAAACGCGCTTAAAGTTTTGCTCTATTTAGATTCTGGTTAAATTCCGTTTAAACCGGTCAAACTAAATTGACTATAACTTTTAATATAATTAGAACTTTGAAAAATCCTTTTAAGGGGATATTCTTAAATATCTAAAATATCAAAATATGAAGAAAAAATTTAAAATATTCGTTATTTTTTTTCACAATACTTTTGGCCAGATAAAGTTGCAATTCGGACCTTTGTGCTGCGACTGCTAAATCGCTTAGTTGAGGGTTTACGTCGGTAAATAAGAAAAACTATAGGACGTGGTCATGTTGATTGGTAACCGTTTCACAAATTAGCCGATTCAATTGAATTGGTACCGCCGTTTGCTAAGATGGTACCAATTCAACGCTAAGAATCTTATAGGATTTTGAAAACTGCTTTAAAAATCTTGTAATTTCTGTGAGAACAGTTATTGCAAATGGAAAGTCAAAATTGGCCAAAAGACTGCCCTCGCAATACCACACAAAAAAAAGAACGCAACGGAAAAACCTTCAAAATAAATATCAATTTCCTTTGGATGCGCTGAATAGCTTGCAGTAAATAAATAGAGTTAATATATATAGGTATACTTTTAATGATTTGATTTCGAATTCGTTCGAAGGCTTTCGTTCACCCGTTTTTCAATTTTGGTTTCAACTTTAATATTCCATCACTGCAAAGCACAAGTGATCAGTTTATAAATGAAATTTATTAGGTTTAGATATTATGATTGAAGGAAAATTACTTTTAATTAGATTTTTTTTCATGTACAGGAAAGCAAAAAAGTTATAATAATAAAGTAATAAACAAGTAATAAAAAATAAACACACATAACATAATATTGTGTGCAAAAATCTCTCTGGCCGATCGAGAATTAATGAGCAATTCATTTTAAAATGTGTTTTAAAAGCGTGTGTAAACAATTTCGATGGTAAAGAATTGCTTTCACGACCAAGTTCATCAAAGACTTGAATACGATCATTCATGCCCCACGTCAGAACGACAAAAGTGCAGTATTTTCGATACGATGGTGTACGAATGCGAATGAAACCAGGCTTTTTTGCCAAGACAAGAGTTGTGAATCGGTCTGTTCTCTATTACTACCCCTCCGGGAAACGACGTGATGGTAAGTCAGTACTCCCACCGCCTTACTAAACAATTATTACAGTTCTATAAATACTCGACAATAAATATTGGAGACCGGAATACCCAACAAGTACTCAACTTGTCCCATTCTACAAATCGAGGGACTGTACTTCTGTACTCTGCCTGTTTGGCGTGTGGTGTGGTTAGACTGGTCGACTGGTAAGTCTGGTGACGGTGACGGTGACGGGGGAATGGTGAGGCAAGACCCCGATGCGTCACACCTTCGCAGCGTCACAGCCAGGGCTGCCAACCGGAGATTCTTTTCGTGATTCACTCCAAATAACCACTCATTGATCTCATAAATAAATTAAATACCAAGGTTGCACTTAGTTATTCGCTGTAGAATTTGAATATATTGTGCAACGTATGGCTTGCCGATTGCATTACGTACCTACCTATATAAATAAATAATATTCGCACCTACAGCGGTTTTTCCAACCTGTGGGTCGCGATCCCAAACGGGGTCCGAAATACGCCAGAGCTCACTATTAATAAACAGAAACCATCTCGGCGATCGGGTTTCCTCTTAAGAAACTAATATCTCTAAGTTTCGATTGCTTGTTATCACAGAGACATTCGAAGGGTCAACATTTGAAGTGTCGACATTCGAAGGGTCGACATTCGAAGGGTAAACATTAAAAAAATGTAATAAATACCCCAATTGGGGTATGTTGCGAGGCTGAAGGTAATGGGGAGGGGAATGAGGTGGGGACAGGGAGGTGGGGAAGTACCTGGCTATTCAGATCTTTTTTTTTAAATATTTATTCTTAATATATTTAAATTACAAAGGTATAGTATATTGTCCTAGGGGGCATTCATTGATTACGTGAGCACAAACGGGGGGGGGGGGTCCCAGCAAAATCTCACGTTACTTGAAAAAAATATACGAATTGGCCCAAATTTATCACAGCGAGGGGGGGGGTCTATATTGGAAAAAAAACTGCTCACGTAATTAATGGATGCCCCCCTACACGCCAGGAGATCACCTGTGTTCATCTGGTCACTAAACACGGCTAAAGCCATTTCAAGCAACGTTTCAATTCTAAATGGTGGTCTTACACCAGGGCGTTACTGACAGTGTCTTCCACTCTGGCGCTTGCCTCAAATTTACATAAATTTGCAATTTAATTTAAATAAATAAATAATTATTAATTTTATAAATAATTAGGGAGCATCCATTAATTACGTGAGCACAAACAGGGGGGGTCCAGCAAAATCTCACGTTACTTAAAAAAATATACGAATTGGCCCAAATTTATCTCACCGAGGGGGGGGGGGTCTAGATTCTAGATTGGAAGAAAAACTGCTCACGTAATTAATGGATGCCCCCTTAAATGTGAAATAACAGAAATTAATCAAATAAAATTTATTAGCGCACGCCTGGATTTGAACTCGCGTCCTTCGGATTGCTAGTCGGTTAATTCAGAGGCCGTACTATACGAATGAACACCATTAACAAACTTTAAAAATCATTATTCAGATTTAGATCTTCTGTGAAAGATCTAGATCTAAAAAAATAAAACCATAGAAACACACTTTTTGTTGTGTATATTATTGAGGCTTTCGATTCTTTTCAAATATAGAATTTTTGTTATTAATTATTAAAATAAAATAATGTTACCTTAGTACCTAGTTTATCGCCTGTCTGATATGATTTAATATTAACTTCCAATTTTGAAAACGAAAAGTTTACGCGGGCATTCACCGAAAACCGAAATTATTATCGGTGTTTAATTAATCATGTTTTGGCAACCCTGTCTCTCGGTGCACTTAAGAGAGGCGCTTCAATTACTTAAATATTATCTGGTACAATAATGTGGTAGCATTAGTCCTTCATGCAAATCTGCAGTCGGAGATTATCCGGGCCATCTGCATTCACTCACCCAAACTCACACACATACACACAAACATTTAAATTTTAAAAAATACCATATTTATAATATACTTAATGGATGTTAAGGGACGTACTTGACTTACTTTAACCAGCGATTCCTGACATTATTTGGAGTAAATAATATAATTGAAATTTTGGTGTCGGGTGACTTATTCGGTGACTTTTTTTTCAATTTTTTTTCTTAACAATCAAAGAAAAAAAATTCTTCCGCATGTCATCACTGGTCACTCAGCCGAGTAACCGCCCAACCTCTTACCCCGCCCCCAAGTGTCCAACACCTACTATTTCTTAAGGTTTTTGTAGAAAAAAAAAAACAAAACATCACCGGAGACCAAAATTTCATTTACATTTTTTACTCCAAATAATGTCAGGAATCGCTGGTTAAAGGAAGTCAAGTACGACTCTTAACATCCTGTATAAAATACCAAGGACCAGTTCTGTTGCTTTACAGAATTTGAACAATTCATCAAATTTCAAAGTTAATTTTCAAATTTTGTGAATGTTCTATTCAAGTCCTGTTATTATTTCAGTTCTGCAAAGCAGCTTGCTCATAATGATATAATAACAGAACTTGAATCTTGAACAGAATGTTCACACAACTTGAAAATTAACTTTGAAATTTGATGAATTGTTCAAATTCTGTGAAACAACCCGTCCTAATCCTAAGGGCCATTTGTTTCACAGAAATTCAAATCTAACATTGTCATCAAATGGCCATTTAGTGTCATTTTGATTTTTTGGCATTTGAATAGTCCCCGTTAAAAGCCGATTCTAGTATTATTCTAGTGCTAGTACGATTCTAGTACTATTTCAGCTTTTTATCAATAGTAATAAGATGACAAACTTAACAACATGATAGTTTTTTCCTCTTCTGCTGATCACAATTTGTTCAAAAGCTGAAACGGACCTAGAATCATCATTTAATGGGGACCTTTCAATTTTCAAAAAAAAAAAATGGCGCTGAATGGCTTTTGGGTGATAATGTTTTATTTGAATTTCTATGAAACAACTCATCCTAACTGCTTCCGTTTGGCCATGGGGAGGGGAAGGAGATGGGGAAGAGGGAGATGGGGAAGAGGAAGATGGGGAAGAGGAAGGTGGGGAAGTACCTGGCTAATCAGATCTGGTAATAAAACACCTAAAGCTATTTCAAGCAACGTTTCAATATATATTATTATTTGCCGGGATTTAAACCCGCGACCTACCAATTGCTCGACCAGGGAGGTTGACTTAAGAGGAATATAAACGCTAGAAATATTTCGATTCTTGTGTTTTATTAAATCTAAAACCGAGCGCCGTGCACCGTCATATTTCGGTCTGATTTGCACGAGGCAAGTAATTTGAAATAAATACTGTTGCTATGACGTGGTGCTTGCAATACGTAAGAAGCGCCCAGCGACATCTCCGTTCGCCGATGCTTTTATACATTCCTTGTTACCCGGTGGATGAATACCGTCAATTCTATTTTACCAGCAGCGGCCGTGGTGGGAGCATTGTTGATATTATCGAGAATCCTCAAACTATGGGGAATGCTAATAAAAGTAAATGTTTATAAAATTTGAATTGATTTTATTTATTTACAATCTAAAAAATTTTATGAAAGTGAATTATTAATACATATTATTTTAAATACATATAAATATTAATAAAAAGAAACTTGATTCAAGTTAAATATAATATGTATATATGTTAAAAAATGTAACTAATACGTACTTTTATAAAACTAGGTATAGTTATGTACTTTTATCAAATTTACATACACTTTTAAAATACCCAAATTACATATGCTCAAATTTCCACATCTAAAATTTTTGTAAAATTCATTTACAAAAATAAAATTTTTGGAAACAAATCAATAAACCAATCTCAGTATTCGAAATGATGACGGAACAACTCACAGCTAGGTTTAAAAATATTCTACATTAGATACATCAGTTTATTGAAACATACACTTAAAAAAAACGGTGAAAATAAATAACTTGCATCTACATATGCTGAATTTATCCTAAAAAAGCATAATTAAAACGAATGCAATATAATATTACAAAACTAGGAATATATACTATTATAAAAATTTACGTACACTTTTATCAAATTTCCGCATTTAAAATTTTTGTAAAATTCATTAACAACTAAATTTTTTGCAAATAAATCAACAAACCAATCCCAGTATTAGAAATTTTTTTTTTTTTTTTTTTTTTTTTTTAATTCCTTTATTTTTCCCATATTTTACAATTTATATTTACATATTTGAAAATCATAACAATAATGTGGGAACCCACTAAGGCGCAGCCTGTGCGTGGGTAATATATTTAAAAAAAGTTTTTTTTTTAATACCTAGAAAAAAACAAACAGGGGTATATAAAGCAAAAACAAAAATTGTTTAAAAACATTTTGTACAAAAAGTGTATACAATAGTGTACGGTTAAATAAGTGTAAGTGTAATTAATGATATACATTGTAATAATAGGTGTAAAGTTTGTGAGAAAAGTGATATAAAACTAAATAAATAGAGTTTTTAGAAACATAAAGTGAAATAAAACTAAATAAATAGAGTTTTTACATCTGTATGGTTTAGCCATAATTTTAACTCTTTTACGAAATGCGGAAATTTTGTTGCAACTTGAATATGTTTTGGTAAACTATTGAAGGTACGAGGTCCAATAAAACTACTGTGAGTTTGCATTTGTTTTGTGTGTGTTTGGGGGGTATAGAATACATTATTATTTCTAATGTTGATTCTGTTTACATTTTTTTCGAATTTGTTTACGTTTTTAAAGATATATTTCATAGTTTGCAGTATAAATAGTTTACGGAGACTGAATAGTTTAGATTCTTTGTATAAAGCATCTGTCGAAAATGTTTTAATTCTATTATACATAACTTTGATAATATAATTTTGAGTTGTTTGTAAAGGTTTTATAAAAGTATCAAGGGCACCACCCCATCCTATTATTCCATACATGAGTGAAGATTGCACCATAGAATAATAAATCATTTTCAATTTGTCAATATTCACTACTTCTTTGAGTCTGTAAAATATGTATGTAAGATATCTCAATTTAGAAACGGTATTATTTATTTGTGAATGCCAATTTAAATTTGTATCAATACATATACCCAAATATTTTATCTTTTCAACTTTTACAATTTCAGAGCAAGATGAGCATATTACTTGATTACAGTTAGTATTATGAATTCTAATTTTAAGGTTATTGGGGGGTTTGTTTTTACTGTTTTTATAAAAAGGTAGGTAAAATGTTTTATTGTTGTTTAGGAAGAGTCTATTACTATTTAGCCATGATGAGACATGTGCAATACATTTTGATGCATTTAAATAAGTTTCAAGCCAGGATTTTCCGTTTACAATTATTACTGTATCATCAGCATAAGATACAATATCACCAGGGATTACAAGATTACATAAATCATTTATATATATTAAAAACAGGATTGGGCCAAGCACAGTACCCTGTGGTACTCCATTTTTTATCCTCGTTTCAGTACTATAAAAATTCCCTATTTTTGTTTTTTGTTTTCTGTCTTTGAGATAGTTTGTGAGAATTTTTAGTGTATCTTTTTTGAAACCTATTTGATTAATTTTTTTTATAAGTATATTGTGATTAACCGTATCAAAAGCTTTTCTTAAATCTAAAAATAAAGCTAGGCATTTTTTATTTTTATCAACAGATGTGTACAATTTTTTTGTCAAATCGAATATTGCATCTTCAGTGCTTAGGTTACTTCTGAAACCATATTGATTTTGGGACAGAATTTTGTTTTGTTCTAGGTGATTCATTACTCTATTTTTGATACATTTTTCAAATATTTTTGAGAGGTTTGAAACTAAGGAAATAGGTCGGTAATTGTCTAATATGTGCTTTTCTCCTGATTTGTGAATTGGAATGATGGTGGAGATTTTAAATTGTTCAGGGAAATGTCCCTCTTTTAGTGATATATTAAAAATATGTAGCAATGGAATTAAAATATTATGTTTTATTTTTTTTAGTGTGTTACCCGATAAACCATCAATTCCTGTAGAATTTGTTGACTTTAGACTATCAATGTGTTTTACAATTTCGTTTATCGTGATAGGTGAAAAATATTCTAAGGAATTTATTGAATCGTAAGTTGAGAGTAAATTCAAAGATGAGTCTACGGGTGTTGTACTATCAATTTTACTAGAAGATTCAAGTACTTGATCTACTACATTTGTGAAGAAGTTGTTAAAGTTTTCTGCAATGGCCGATTTGTCAGTTATACTATTGTTATTTATTTTAATCTCTTTCACATCAGTTGATGCCATTTTTTTTTTGTTCATTATTTCATTAATAATATTCCACGTTTTTTTGGTATCATTTTTTGCGTTATCAATTTGTTCACAATAGTATTTCTTTTTACAACTTCTTTTTAACCTATTTAGTAAGTTTCTATACATCAAATACTTTGTTTTCATAAAAGACATTATTCTTACGTTATTTTTTTGACAGGTTTTTTCATAATTTAACATTTCTCTGTAAAGTTTATCTCTGTGTGATGACGGAACAACTCACAGCTAGGTTTAAAAATATTGTACATTAGATACATCAATTTATGGATACACACACTTAAAAAAACGGTGAAAATAAATAATTTGTATCTACCTATTTTGAATTTATCCTAAAAGAGCATAATTAAAACAAATACAATATATATCGCGGGTTCAAATCCCGGCAAGCAAATCTCAGTATTAGACATTTTCAAGGAACAGCTCACAGCTACATATATTTAAAAATTATTCTTTTAAAATATTAATCCTACCGATAATGAATTTAAGCATTATATTCGTCAACCTAAAATTTCTCAAATGATATAACATTCTGAACATCAAAAGAGTTGAAATCAGGAATAGTTGATGCTGACTCATTTTCGGTATTTATATCATTTTGTAACTCTTTTGATGATTGCGTTATACCGTTATGCGTTATAGACCCGAATAGCCAGATATTTCTCCACCTTCCTCTTCCCAATATTCTTCCCCTCCCCACTTACCTACAGCCTCACAACATACTCCAATTGGGAAAGCCATCACTGGCTTTAGACGGGAGCAGTTGGGACTCTCGTGGAGTATTCATATTAAAAAAAATAAACTGAATTTGGGAGGTGGGTATGAGCATCGCCGCCTCGGCAACCTTTTATTGGATAACCTCTGTCGTACCCCCAAGTGGTTCGCTACGTTTGATGACTTAGCGGGGGTGTGGTGAGATCTTGGCGGCGGCAGCGGTGGATGCGCCTGCTCACCAGCTGCTTGGCAGGCCAGATCAGGATCCTTTAGGATATTGGCCAGATCAGAAAACATTTTATGCATCTATGTTTTAAATGCAAGAATACCCACTCTTCAAAGCGCGATCGAATCCCGGCATGCGCAAAAAAAACATTATTTTATTAATTTGTGTTATTTTACAATTAATTAATAAAAAATAAAATATTAAATATTTGCGGCCTTATTATATAATATGGTGTAAGACCACTATTCTGAATTGAAACGTTGCTTGAAATGGCTTTAACCGTGTTTGGTGACCAGATACCCTATCTCCTTCCCCTCCCTACTACCTTCAGTCTCACAAAATATCCCAATTAGGGATGCCAAATTTTCACTGGCTCCAGACAGGAGCAGCTGGGACTCTTATGAGGTATTCAAATAAAAAAAAATAATTAAAATATAATTATTATATATTTAATAATAATAATAAATTTAAATAAATAATAATATATTTAAATAAATATTCCAATATTATAATAATATCATGTACAAAATATTGGAATATTTATTTAAATATATTATTATTTATTTATTTAAATAAATAATAATATATTTAAATAAATATTCCAATATTTTGTACATGATATTATTATCTAATATATAGATAATAATATCATGTACAAACTACCGAAATTATATTGTTTAATAGTTTTGAACCCGTGAACTCAGAGTTCTGAGCCAACGAGTACCACAGAGGTCGCCATTACCTCTCACAGGTGTTTTCCTTGACAGTGTTCAACAATAGTCTTCTAAATTTGGTTATAAATATTTCATATGCGGTTCGGCGATTAATTTCCCTGTGGTTTCCCCGTGGAGAGACATTCAAGTTTTTCTGCTTAAAAAAAAGGAAACTACAAATTGTGACAAGTAAAACTCAGAAAAGAATAGTTTCTTGCACGATCAGAATAAATATTTTTGGTAACAATGCGGAAGATATATTAATCATTGTATTTGTAGACAACCCTATAAAATTCAAGACAAGTGTAAGATTTTATGTACGTTTAAAATGTGAATTTTCATTTATGTACCAGGCCAGATCCTATACTCAGGCCAATACCCGAAAAAACAGAAACTAACCTTCGCTGTTTGAGAACCAAAAATGCTCGCTGTAACGACGAATCCGCTACGTGTCTACGATTATATTGCTAGTAAAAAACTTCGAAAACACGGGCACAGATCCCACGTCCGTTTCTGGCCACGGCTCGCGGCATTATGGTGGAATACAAGCGTTGGCCGCAGATCGTATGAATTAGTACGGTTCTAAAAATTTAACTTAAGCGCCAAAGCGGTTTTTATTTTTTTTGTGCATAATTTTATAAGAACGAAAAAAAGTTAGAACGTAGAAAACGTCAAAAATAGTCTTAGCCATAAAGGGGTATTTTTTAAAAATTGTTACTTACATTCCTTCATAGTAAAGTCATGAAAAAACTTTTTTTTTAGTGGTTTACGCTTATATTTTTTGTTACGTAAATAATAATTTTATTGTTATTCTGTTACGTAGAAAAGCTAGTTAAAGCTTCAATTTCTCCGTAGCACATTTTTTTATATTCGTACTGTAAACCGATTCGTTGTAAAGATTAATCTAAATAGTGATTTCACGTATAGCTTCATCTTAAGTTCAACAGTTGACTTAACCACTTGGCAGTCAACTGTTGAATTTTTCAAAAATATTTGAATTTGTGAAATGTAAAAAAGCTAATATTTAAGCAAAGATGAGATCATTTTTAATATGTATGTGTAAGTATACGTTTTTCCACAGAGTGAAAATACCTATCTCTGGATTGACAAAGGTATATAATAAAAATAGTGATTAGTTTATTGAATTTAATTTTTAAATCATTCCAATATCCAGACCACAAGGAAAATAGTTTTTATAATATGGCCACAATGACAAATTAATATTTTAATATGAAATTAAGTATTAATTTGAAGTTATAACAGTGACAAAATCATTACAAACTTTATATAAAATAATAATAATATTTGGATGGTACGTTTTTAGATTTTCACGGCCACAAGTATTTTCGTTATTTGTTTTTGGGGTGTTATGCCGTGTTGAGCTACCTCCTTCTTTGGCCAACGTTTCGGACAGCGTTGCAGTGTCCATCATCAGGGCAGATCCGGCAAATCAGTCGGACACATCTGTCGGATCTGCCCTGATGATGGACCCCACTCCAAAAAACAAATAATGAAAATATTTGGATGATTTGTAAACTAACTAACCATCACACCGTTTCGCCCGGAAGGGTGGGCAGAGAGGACGGACCACCCAAAAGCTCGGTCTTGGCATATACTCTTGGCCTCATTAAAAAATACATTGTCCCATACGTAGGTACTCTTCTATTATTCTGACTCTTGACCAGCGCCGGATCTGCCATACGTTCAAAAACGTGCAAAAACCTGGCGCCAACTCCGAAGGGGCGCCGTGAGAAAATAAATATTGTATTAAAATTTAGTTATAATATTCCCTGAATCGTTTAAAAATTACCCATAGTACGACATAATTATTACGCTCTAGCAACACTTTCCAAAGAAACAGAATGCGCGCGCATCAAGTTGGTGTCAACGGTTTACGAATTTGTGGTCAGTTACAGAATTTTTTAACAAATTCCATATATTTAATTTAAACATAAGATCTATTTTTCCATATATCTTTTACCGTCTTTTACGAAGAATGGGTGCGATCCAAATTCAATAACCAATCACAGCGCCGTATTTTTGCTCAAAAGAATCAAATAAACCGACTTGCGCCTTCAAAATGCTGACATTTTTAGTTGTTTTATTTTGTACGATTTAAGTCTCTAGGACTGACTGTTTGACATATCATTTGAAGTTCGTTAAATTGTTAAATATACAAGTAATATCTATTAGATTTGTTGGATTTGTTATTTTACGGTGTCAGTGTCAGTGTAAGCGTCTTTCGTAAGCCGTTGTATTGTGTTTAGTGTTTGTATGGTGTTTGTTCGCTCAACACGTATACACAGGGGAAATGCAAGGTACAAATTTGAGGTTATATTCTTATTAGATTTTTAAATTTATAACTAAATATAAAAGTACTGTGGATTACAATGAATAGAATAATATTTTTAAAAAAAACTTTCAGGCTCGCAGAATCTAAAACGTAGAATTAAAGAGCAGAATGACAGTAAAAAACTCGTTTCCATTGGGAATTTTTTTATTCCAATTTCTCCAGCACCGATAAAAAATGATGTCCCGCGCAATGACGTTACAATGATCCCGAGCACATCTAAACAGATATCTTTCGCACAAATTCCTACAGTCGAACTATTAGAAGATAAAAATAACGTTACTGATAACAGTTTAAATTTAATTCTGTTTTCAGAGCTTGAATTGAAAGATCCCGGATGCTGGCCGAAGTTATCTCAAAATTCCATTAGTTTATTAGTTCAGGAAGGTCCTGTACAATTGAAAGATTTTGATTTTCCTATTATGAACAAGCGTAAATTTAATACTAAGTATTATTACAAGAAACTGCCTAATGGAGAAGAATTACATAGATCGAGTGTGAGAGCTACCGCCAGGTCACTTGGAAAAGTTACACCCTTTATATGTCTTGATTTTATTTGATAAATTAATGTATGTAAACCAAATAAATAGTTACATACAAAAATAAAAATAAATGTAGGGGGGGGGGGGGCGCCATCGGTACCTACTGCACAGGGCGCCAGATTTCGTAGATCCGGCCCTGCTCTTGACATGGCCAGACTCGAGTATCTGATTCGACTCGATGTCTTCCTCGGGCGTTCTCGACTTCTTCTACCATTCACATTAACGTCAAATACACTCCTTTCTTCGCTCATTCGGTATACGCTTACTCATTACACTTACGTCAGCCTTGCATTCTTGTGGATCTCCACATTTCTCACATG
Organism: Limnephilus lunatus; assembly: GCA_917563855.2. Lineage (NCBI taxonomy): Eukaryota > Metazoa > Arthropoda > Insecta > Trichoptera > Limnephilidae > Limnephilus > Limnephilus lunatus. The sequence continues at coordinate 80,588,103 of OU830592.1, forward strand.
ATCATACATGGTTTTATCACACACATGCCTTAGAGATCTCATTTCTACAGCATTCAGTCAACTTTCACCCTTCCTCTACCAGTCCCATGTCTCACCAGTACCAGAACTCTATTGTGGACTGCTAGCTTCACTTCTTTGTATATTTTTTTGTTAGAGCCAATGGCATTCAGTCCTCCATTAATGGGGTTATTTACCCTTCTTTCTATATTTCTAATCAGCCTTCCATATCCCGTAAACATGCTTTCCCCAGATACACTAACATATTTTTCTGATTTATATAGTAATTTAATAAAACCAGTAATAATTAGTAATCTTATTCGACTAGATTCTTTATTCATATAAGCACCTCCCACACGCTACTTCGGAGCGACCGAGTCCCGTGCCACTTCAGGCCGCCGCGCAGAAAAAAGTGAACTGCGCGGTAAACCTATCGGTCTTTACTTTTATGCGAGGCGGCCTGAAGTGGCGCGGGACTTGGTCGTTCCGAAGTGTGCGTGTGGGAGATGCTATTCTGGCAGTATCCGAGCGACCATTATCGAAAATCTGAATGTTGCTTAAAATTTAAAAAGGCATTAGCCGTGCTTAGTGACCGCATCTGAACAGTCAGGCACTTCCAACCTTCCTCTTCCTCATCTACTTTCCATCCTCATTCCCTTCAATCTCAAGACACACCCCAAAAAAATGTCATAGTCCCATTGACTTGAGGCATTTAGAACTTTTGTTCAATAAATATATATTTTTTAAATCTGTATAATCTCAATATATAAAAATGAATGTTTCCTTGTTTGGCCCTTATGTGTTCCCAAACCGTTCAACTGATTGCGATGAAATTTTGAGGATTTAATGTTTGCATGCTCGTAATGGTTTCTACATATAAAGGTAGGAACATACTAGGCCCACGCAACGCGACGCGACGCTACGCAAAGTTCCTGTCCGTGTTCACACTGGCCATACGCGTCGCTGTGACCACGTGACAATAGGTCTCTGGTGCGCCGGCGCGTTTGATTTGACACATTTGACGTTTATTTTGTTATGTTTATGTGATTCTTTTCTCAGCAGACGACAGCTTTGCCATGTCTTCCAAAAGCGAATTTGAAGATGATTTGCTACGATTATTATTATTAAATCAATATTCTCGTAAAAAGAAAAACAAAAAAGTGAGAAGTATTTGGGTCCACAACATTAATAAACGAAGACAAATGTTTGGAGAGTTCCATACTTTAGTAAAAGATCTATAATCTGATACGGACGATCCTTCATATACTTCCGTATGAGTAAAGTGGTATTTGAAGAGCTTCACAGCATAATTGAATATGATATAAAAAAAAGAAAACACACGTCTCAAGTCAATTTGGACTAGAGAAAGACATTCATTATAGGGGTATAATATTGAAATTAGTTATTTATTATATAATCGTATAGCAGAATCTCTATAATTCTGAGATTTGATATTATAAATAACTTCGTGCTCAGTTTCAACGAACTGTTCGTAACCCATTTTTTAATAATAAACGATAATAAATGTCAAAAAAACAACCACAGATATAGCGAAACGCGTTATGCTTAGATAACACCGAAAAGATGTGAAATCATCTCATAGTAGGCGTGACCATACCCCCTCCACCTTCCACACGGCCCACGCCGATCTGGCTGTGGCAGATCCGCGTCGCGTAGGGCACCTCGGTTTGCGTTGTGTAGGGCTAGTGTGATTCTAAAGCACCCGTTTCCATAGAAAATGTATGGAAGATAAGTAGTCCAGATATGGAAATGGTGACGTCAACCTACGTAGCGTCGCGTCGCGTGGGCTAAGTGTGTTTCTGCCTTAATAGTGGTATATAACCAGGGCTCTGGCATCATGAAATTATTTCCTATAGTATTCATCCAATGGCGATGAAACTATGGTGAGTTGTTGTGTGCAAGCCCGCAAAGGTTTCTATATGTATATACTGGTAAGCTCTGGCGTTATGAAATTTGCATTAAAAAAATTACAATAGGTGGCACGTGAGTTGTTTGAAAAATGAGTGTATTTAATATAGTTTAGCGACAGGGAGGGGAGGAGGGAGGGGTAGGGGAATCTGGGAGGGGGAAGGCGGAAGGGGAACTCTGGAGAAGAATGAGATGCGGAAGAGGAAAGGGGATGCTTGCGAAAGAAACAATTTTTTTCTTTGAATGGCATTCAACACATGTCGGGTACCCACTAGTATATCTTCTTCTTCTTTATGTGCCTTATCAGGTCCCCCCGACGTTGGCGGTCACTCTTGAAAAGGTCTCTCTGTCTTGCGCTGCCCGGAATAGCTCCTCCACACTTCTAAAGCCGGTCCACTCTCGTATATTTCGCAGCCAAGACATTTGTCTCCTACCAGGCCCTCGGCGACCCTCTATCTTGCCTTTCAATATTAAATGGAGCAAGTGATACTTCTCCCCTCGAAGTATATGACCCAGATATGAAATTTTCTTGATTTTACAATAGTATATAAATAGTACACAATGTTCACGATTCTAAAGGATATCTGTCAAAATATTTATTTTTGAAAAAAGACAGTAAAGGGCTAGTTCCGTATTCAAACGCATTTCTGAACAAATATTCCTGAGAATCTTATCGGCCACCTTGCCTTTCATACCTACAAGATAAGTTTTTTTTTTCAATTTACACCTGATTCATTCGACTTGGGCTTATCTATTATTAAACACACCTGATTATCACGGGAAATAAACTAGTCCCAGTGAGAGCTTGTATGGACGTCATCGACGTTCGTCCTCTTCCTTCTCATGGATCTAGTTTGAAAACAAAAAAGACAGAGGATACTAGAACGATGACAGCACATACAATCTCTTACTACTTTACTAGTATACACCTTCCCAAAGTGGTAAATTAAATAAACAAATTAACTTAAATGACAAAAGCTAAATACTTAATTGTTAATTGTTTTTGTGCTTAATTCGCAGAACTCCATTTAATGTTTAAAATTTTATTAAAATATATTTTAATAATGTTCAAGTTCTGCAGAGAGTTATTTATTTTTGTTACAGCTGTTTCAACTTACAAGGGCATTTTCAAACTGTCTGAAAATGGTCCTGTAAGCCGAAACAGCTGTAACAAAAATAAATACTAAAATACTTGCAGAACTTGATAATCAAATTTAATTTAAATTAATTTATTTTTTTAAATACTTAATTGTTCACAGAAGTCAGTAAAATAAACTCTATATATTGTGGGTTAGTGCCTATAATTAGGTACTACAACTAGATAACTCTGAAATCAGCTCTGCTGGGAAATTGAATTATAAGATGGTAATCAATCTGATAAATCCGTGGTTGTACATTTATACTGAGAAGTATGATTACATTGTAGATTTATGTATTGGTAAATAATAATATTTGGCTGATTTATAAAGCGCCGTTTTCGTGAAAAATCACCCCAAGGGCGCTGTAACAACAATACTTATATTTTGGAAACAAGAAAATGGCTAATTAGTAATTAGTTTTTCAGATAGAGTTTACAAAAAATGCAATGAGAGCAACTTAAGCAACTGCACAAATTTTAATGCTTCACTTAGCCCTAGTTGCTAATTGAAACATGGAAAAATACTTGATTTACCTAATTATAGAATTAAAAGAAAACGTTTTTTGGAGATACCCACAAAAACAAATTCAAATAACCTGATGATTCCAATTCGTTATGACTTTTCCGTTTGTGGCATTCATAAACGAGGAAATAAAGTTGCACTTTTAGTGTGCAACTCAAAAATGCTGATTCGGAGTTATCTAGTTGTAGTAATTAGCCTTAAAATGTGTTACAAAAAACAAAAATTAGAAGAACTACGAATGCTACGGAAACCAAAATTGTGCATAATACAAGTAGGGTTTACAAGGCTTAAACCAAGACCTTGGATTATATTTTATCATAATATTAGAGATATTTTTTGATAGTTAATAACATTTATGATGAGTGGAAAACCGTATATTTGTGATAAGTATGTCATTTCATTAAATTGATATCTTTAAAAAGGCAAACAGTGTAACAAACCAAACAAACAGAAACTTATTGTTCTTTATGAACATTGATATTAAATTGAGTGTTCTAATAAATAATATTTTATTATATTGTATTGTACGTAACCAGGGTAGAGCCCATAGACATACAAATAACTAGACGAGAACTTACAGATGAGGGGTAAAAACCAACTATGGCGGGGCGAAGAGAGGAAAGAGACTTGTGATTCGCCAAGTCTTCTTCATTGTCTAAGTATGTGTTTCATAGACATACAGCGTCCGCGCGTAAAATGTACGACGAGAGCACGACATTGGTCCGGACACGCCCAGCCGGTTCCGAAAAATGTTTCCAATGGGAGGGGGAAATAACACGTTTTTTAACACGTAAGGGCATGTCCATATATTTTGTACGTCCGTGGTAGAGCCCCATTTTCAACACATCAAAAGAAAAATATGTAATGAAGCTTCTATAAAACATTTAACCGAATTATCAGATTCTTCGTGAAGTTTACAAGTCTTCGCATTAGAGTATAGAGAATAAACATTCCACCAGGAAAAAACATTTTTTACAGGCTAAAAACCGTTTTACCAATCTGTTACACATTTCTATTGACTCGGTGCTCTAACTTAGTATTTAATCTCATATCTGCAATTAGGAGAAGTACCTACTCAGTGAGAAAAACAATCAAAAACCAGTTTTACAGACGTCATGATAAATTTAGGTATACATAATTTATGTTTATGGATCAGCAGAAATAATAATCAGGGCAAAATTATGAAAGCCTACAACTGAAACTGTGTTGAGAAAAATAACATGATCAGACATTATGTACAATGTCGTCAAAATTGTACAATTTCAACATCGGTGTCATAGTTGTAAGTGGTAACCTATGAGTTATTTATTCAATTATTGAATGGTCAGCGAACAACCAAATCCAAAAATATTCAAGTGACCTATTTGTCAAATGAAAATGTCAAAAAGTTGATGTAACTAACATTGGACAGTTGTTATTTGTACACAAAACAAGGATGGAATAAAAACAACACTGACCTTCGCTGCCTTGAAATCTCGGATGTAAACTGAGGATATTTGATGGAAGATAAGAACTATTATAACGTAAACTGATGCTGTAAAATAACTTAAATCGAGCGAAACCATGCGAAACTATCACAAACTCAAACACAGAAAACTACAAAACAAGGACGCTAATGTCTAATGTCAACGTCATGACCACAAACAATAAAAGTAGAGTGAAGCATAGAGTGAAGTGATCGTAGAAAAAACAGTTTTTAACAAGAATACGCTGCGCATATGCGCAGAACTTAAAACATTTATCTGTACTCAAATCGGATATTAAATGTCATCGTGGGTGGTTTGGTATATTTATGATTGTCATCGGACGATAGGTAAAAATACCCATGCTCGGGAGAGCCCCGTCGTAACCTCTCTTTCCGTTGTATTTTTTTTTTTCATAAAGCCTAAAACCAATCACGCTGTAAGTTTTGCATCTGAGTGAGTACTGTGATGCGTGGTTTGGTTAATTTATGTCTGTGATTGACTGGTATAAAGTCAACTAAATCCTCGATGATATAGGACAAGTTTACAAGTTACTATCTACTATGTTTAAAAGCGGGTGAATCGGCGAGTGACATTATCATGATAACACACAAAGCTGTCCACTCGCTCAGTAGCTGGTGACTGCTGGTGACATTTTTGTAGGAAACTGGGCTCGCACGTAGCTGCTAGCGCCAGTAGCGGAAATAACATGAACTAATTCTTCGGATGTTTGACAGACGAAATCAGCTATTAATTGGCAGCCATATTGGAAACATAAATAAACCAATCGCGAGTGAGCGAGTGGCGAGTAAAGTTGTCGACCTATCAACTTTTTTCGTAGATTGTCAACAATCTGCTAGTTAGCAAGTAAAACGTAACACTAAGCTAGTTTACTAACAGATAGTGAATTTACCAGATAGTAGCTTGTAAACTCGCCCTAGGTCACCGAGGCTTTAGGAATACAAATATTGGACACGCGTTCGGCGTGTTTTTCCACTGTGCACCGGTGTCGAAGGGACCGATGGCGTTAGTTCCTCGAACAATATTCCATTGTAATATCGGTAGAATAATAACAGCATTCCTACATGACGCCTGTTAATACCTGTCCTTACGAATGACGAACCGTATTCAGATGGTAGTAGACATCTTGTTACTCTCAGCCATTTGGGCTAGAGATGGTTAAGTTCTGCATTTTGCTGGAGGCCTCCAAGACGCCCTTTCTTTGAAAAGTACTTGAGTTCTTGTAGTAGGTCCCGGGAACCACTCCCGACTCGGCCTGGGCCGAGACGCACGGGTTCGTAACTCGGAGCCCGATCGCGCATATAATTCGACTCGCGAATGGCTCGAATCGAGACCGAACTCGGAGCCGGAGCCCGCAAAATACTCGAACGTGCGACCTACTCTCGACTCGCGAATGGCTCGAACCGAGACGCTCGGGTTCCACCCTAGCCGGATCTCGGAGCCAGAGCCCGTAAAAGAACTCGGACGTGCGATCTACTCCCGACTCGCGCGTGTGGCTCGGACTGAGACGCATGGGTTTTGGGTTTTTTAAGTACTGGACCAGGTTCTTTCGGAGTAGTCCATTTGAAAAGGGAGTAGGAGTAGGATCCGTTTCTCGCGAAGAACCCGAGTTCAGGAGCCCACTCCAGCTGAACCTACGCATCGCTAATTCAGGCTACTCAGCCGTGTCTGGGTACTTGGCACAAGTTCACTGTAAGTTTACAAAACACACTCCTTACAAATTGAGTTCCGACAACAGATTTGTATGTAATATTTTGATTTATCCAACAAACGAAGAGTCGCAGTATAATATCCAAACGAAAAGTTTAAGAATTTGATCATCACAACGGCTCGTTAGAATCATCATTGTTTCTCTAGGAGTTTTCTGTGTTTGCGTTTGTGATAGTTTCGCTCGATTTATATTTTACAGCATCAGTTTACGTTATAATTCATACACTACTCCCTTCGTTCATTCGGTCGGCAAGTTAGTATAATACGTATAGATACTAGTAAAGTTGTTGCATTAGATGAGGAGTGTATTCACATATTAAATTATAATCCTTTGACGTCAATGTCGATTCAATGTTTTATGGTCCGTATATTTTTGGTTTATAAAGAGAAGAACACTAAAAATGCATTCCATGTGTTCAATTCTATTATATTATGGTTATAGCCTATTTAGCTCGCATTCTGTCAATTTATTTAATGTCTGGATGGATGCGAAATAAATTGTCAGGCTGATATCGTACATCGCCATCCAATTTAAACAACATAGTGGTGGTGAAACGTAATTCTGCGTATACAATTTAAGCGAAGAATTGTCAGACTTTTGGAACGTGAAACACGTCTGCAATCAATTCCACGCCAGTCAGTATCCTAGCTATCTATGACATTCCTCGCTCAAAGTGATGCGCGGTAAATCGGCTGCTCTAGCCTGTATAGTTACTTTTTTAGATGCCAAGGCGCTAACCGTCACATGTTTAACTTGATGTTTGCTTTTATAATTGAATACTTTATTTTCTCACCGAAATTTAAGTGAATTACATAATTTTATCAGGATGGACGATTATATTCATAGAGCGATAAGGAATGTCGATATCAATTTAAAATAGTCTCGGAAGGGGTTTTAAAAGTTTCAACGTCAGGAGATCAGTAGTTAGTCCATCATAATTTCATGGTAAATTCACCTACTCCAGCAAAACAAATACTATTTAAAATTAGTATCCTCGCATATAGCACCATGCTGAAACTTTATCAAAAATTAACTCGTCAATTAAACCCGTCGTAAATTGCCCTCATCGACATTTTTTAAAGACCAAGAATAGAGAAGTCCAGTCCATTTTTTTAATGAAAAATGACATTTTAACTTAAATTACTGCATATTTTTTTTTTAGAGTTAGTTTTAATAGTTAAAATAATTTTCAAAGTTTTAATTTTTGGAGATCCCTCGAAAACACCCACATCTATATGGTGAATTTTGTGACGTCATCTACTAAAATAACGATTCACTATTTTATAATTTTTATGTTGGTTTTCTTGAATCTCACATAGATTTGCGCAGGCGCGCGGCCATCTTGTTTATTATAACGCGTTGATTGGCTAATGGCTTATTTATTGCAAATGGCGAAATCAAATTCTTTGCAAAACAATGAATGACGTTGATGAATTTTACTTGCAGTTTTATGTTTTTGATGATAATTTTCGTTTAAATGATTAATTCACAGTGATATTAGTGTAATTCAGCATAAGTACCAATGCTGCCTTTACTTTTTTTCAGTTTTAGTCCTTAAATAATGTTTTGTTGGTGATTTAGTTTCGTTCGGTTTTTAGGTTACTGACATTACATAATCAAAGGTTACTTCTCTATAATTTTTATGACTTTTCCGCGTGAATTTAATTAAACTTCCATAAAAGTAATATTATTTAATAATGTAAAAGCCTTATGTATGTGTAAATAAATACAAATTCGAGAAATCAACGCATTAATTGCGTAAAACCGAGTCCAAGATATCGGATTTTTTCAGTTATTTTTTCGGAATTATTATAATATTTTTTTATCGTTTTTAATTGTTTGAACGAGATAAAAAGTGAAGTGACAGTTTTATTCCAAATTCATAAAGTAAGAGGACGTATTTTTTAAATTTTGAATTTTCCTAATTTTTTCGACCATTTAATAGAATATGTTTACAGTTGGCTGTTTTTTTTTAAATTTTTTCATTTTGAAACTTAAAATACTGCATTTTTCAAACACAATCGTATATGTCAGATACAAAAATCTAAAAGGCAGTTCTATCAACTTTCTATAAAGGTATATGCTTTTACGACATCTTCAAAAATAAGAAATATATAGAACATTCGTTCGTGTCATACCTAAATTCCCATACAAATGACGTACTGCATAAATAAACCTGTCATTACAGTGATTACCATCGTGACGTCACCACAGAGCATTACACAGCATACCAACCTGACGCTGTGTTTTAACAAGAATATTAAAAATGCACTTTTTAATATTTTTTTAAAAACTGTACGTTTAATATTATTAAATAAAAGTTATATATTCAGAATCAGCGTTTATTGGTCTATATGAACATATTTTTTAAAGCCATAATATTTTTCACTGGAGTTCCTTATTGCGATCTCTCGATGACAATAATAGAGAGCGTAGATACGCGGTAGTTCGGTTGTACAAAGAAAAGAGCTACATATGCCTACATTAAAATCGTTGATAATACGTGTGATATTGATGACATCTAGACATACGTCCCATTTACGATCTACGTACGGATTATGTTCCAAGCCATGCTAACCTCTAAATTCCAACCAAGCCGAGCTTAAAATCAACTGATATACCGGGCCTTACGCAATACATGGCATTTCGTCGATCTTCTTTATATTTATTCTATGGTTTAAAGATTGTTTTGCCGTTCTGCGCATCACGCATCAGCTATCGAACGTAATCTGTATTGTTTATGGTTGTTTTCGTGTGTCACATATTTTGACAGTTAACTATATTATCGTCGAGTGTTAGTTTCAACAATTTATTTCGATTCGTAATACTGATCGGTTTATTTATGCGTTATACTAATTTTAAAAATTTCTGTTGTGTTCGGCAAGAACTAAATATTTAAATTCCGCCAAACCCTGAAGTTTAACACTAAAACTTCATGACTTTGTCTGCTGTTATCAATATGGATACAGAAGCCAATGATAATGTTACAACAACCGATTTAGAAGGGCAGAATGGAACAAATATTATCATTCTTACCTTAAAAGAACGATGTTTTCTTTTGCAGCAAAGGCTTAAGTCTGTCGAACAAGAAAACATACAACTATCATTGCAATGCAGTAAATCAACTTCTAATCACATATCCCAAGATGTCAATGTATTGAACGAGAACATTGCTCAGCTTACTAAAGAAAAATCACAGCTAGCCCATCATGTATTCATGGTTGCATGTGAAAATAAGAAACTGTGGTCACGGTTGGTTAATTTCTCCAAATCAAACAGTCAATACGAAAATTCTGAAAGTGCAAATAAAAAACCTGCTCTTAAAAACGATTTATCGCCGACAAAAGACAGCAACTTCACCATTCCACATTTGATAAGATCACAAACCTTTACAACAGCTCCCAACCCAAAACTCAAGGCAAGAATAGAAGAAAGTGGGGACAATATCGAAGCCAGCCTTGAAGAAATTTCTTTGAAGGTGATCAATAGTTTTTTGGCAGAGAAAAGTGAATTAGTTCAACAGTATGAACAAATGGTGGAACTGCAGATGACCAACGATAAAGATTTTAACTATAAATCCCTGGGCTTCACCTACCTGGATGACCTTAATTGTGATTCACTTGCTGACATTAAACAAAACACCGAGAAGTTGGTGGACCTGAAGAAACAAGCTTTCCAACAACAAATTGAGTTGAGAAGCATCATAAGCAGATTAGAATCAATAAATCACAAGCCCGGTAAGTCTTTTCATATTCATATGTACAAAATTTTTCAACGAATTTTTGGAGATGTGATATGACACAATGTCTATCATAAATGTCTATTGACATCGTTTTAGAAGTGCTACGACACAACACAATGTTTATTCTGACGTGGTAAGTAAAATCACAGTATCTTCCTATAGGCCGGCCGCACACGTCAGGTTTTTCCATCCGATTCTCTGATCCGATTCGAAACCCGATTGGACGGCTGGCGTGGAAGGGCGTGGCCTATTTTTATTCCGCGCCGGCCGGCCAATCCTGTACGCGTATGTGTAACAATAATAACTGTTGGATCAGACAATCGGATGGAAAAACCTGACGTGTGCGGCCGACCTTAGAGTCAATGACAAAGAAACAGTTTTTTACTTACCATGGCAGTATTGATGTCATTTTAGAGATGTAATATGACAAAACGTCTATTGACATAGTTTTATAGATGTGATTTTACGTTACATTTATTACACAGTTTTAGAGGAGATGTAATGTGACACTACATCTATTGATGTCATTTAAGAGATGTAATGTAACACAACATCTATTGACGTCAGGGGCGTGCACAGAAATTTTAGTGAGCTAGAGGACGAAGACTGGAAAATACAACATTATTGATGTTGTAGCTGAAAATGATTTTTATTTTTTTTCGAAATTTAATTTTTTTGTATGAAGATTTTTATCTAGCGTAGGCATACCTATAGGTATACCCTGAATAAAAAATCTTCATACAAAATAATGAAATTTCGAAAAAAAATAAAAATCATTTTCAGCTACAACAACATCATTTAAGTGGAATTTTTCAATCTTAGCACTCTAGCTCAATAAAATCTCTGCACGCCACTGATTGACGTAGTTTTAGAGGAGATGTGATTTGACACTACGTCTATTGACGCAATTTTAGAGAAGATGTGATGTGACACTACGTCTATTGATATTGTTTTAGGGCAGACATAATATGACACAATGTCTGTTGACGTTTTAGAGGATATGTGATATGACACAACTCTGTTGATATCGTTTTAGAGATATAGGACACAACGTATGTTGACATCATTTTAGAGATGTAGTAAGATACAACGTTGCAGTAATATGTAGACCGTCTATTTTTGTACCAACACCAATCACTATATTTGATAGTGTCACACCCAAAGGCAATTATTTTGTATTGCTGATTTTCATTGACTTCATAAGACATGTGTCCTTTGACAAAACACCTGTGATAGCTTCACAAACTTTTGATGGTAAATTTGTCGGCAAGTTTCCGTCAATGTGTCAATGTCACATAAGCAATGATATTCCTAATGTTTAATTTTCTAAATACAGCTCAAGGCAATACTTTCACTTTCAGGAAGTCTTGTCTCGGTAGTCATTACTGCTACTTACAGAGGTAGTTTTGATCTTGTAACTAAATTCTCTTCATCAACTGTGGTTTTTCCATCTATAAAACCCAATGAGTGACCCGAAATTTCCTGATAATGTATTGCTTTATGCATTTTTGTTGCTTCGGAAAAATATTACTCCTCGATTATGTTTGAACTTGTTTTCTTCCATCTCAAAACTGTGAATGCAGATAGTCGGTGATCACAGTAGCTTCATATCATCATGTAATATGTAATTTTCATACATGTATGTAATTTTTAAAGATCTCTTCATTCTTTAATGTTCAATAATTCAATTCCAGAAGATGGTCCTGCAACATTCAACCACCATAAGCCTGCAGACGCTTTCAAACTAGGCAGCAAATCAGAATGCCAGGACACCTCGGAGACAGAAAACCTCGACAGTTCTACCCGCTGGGTCACCCCCGCCAACTCCACATCCTATCAAGACAACATGGAAGACGCGTCCGCATTTAGCAATAACACCAGCAAAATAAGTCACAACAACGTTCAGGCCACAATCAACAACAACAATAAAAACGCAGACGATTCTAATTCTCTGCTTTCTGCCAAACTGAAGGAAATAAAAATCAATCAAGATCGTACGTGTCCATTGTGTGGTGAACGTTTCAATGCTTCCGTTGCATTTGAAACATTTTCGCAGCATGTAGAAGAACATTTTGTCGGAGACGAAGACTACGATTCGGTTGTGGAAAACTTTGAAATCTTAAATGCTTCTATTGGAAATAACTTTAATTAAACATTATTTGTGAATAAGTGCTGTCGTAATAAGTAACATATCTTAGTGGCCTCTTTAAAACATGTCCAACAACATTGTTTAGATAGTTTTATACAACTAGATATATTCATCAAGTGATTACATCATTGATATAAGCAATTTCATCAAGGATTTGGAGCAATTCAATTTGTTTTTTACTTGCTTTAATTAGTAAAGTAAAAACTTAAAACTGTTGAATTTTTTTCTAAATTAATCTTATTTGAAGGCGTACAATACATTGTCATAATACATTTTGTAAAATAGTATTTATTGTGGACATCAAGATAATTACAGCTCGTCCTCTGGTATTTAATATTATTTTCAACAATTATATTTTTGTCTGCTTTTGTAAGACTAAATTTTCCAGTTCCATGCCTTTTTCAGAATGAAACCAACTCAGAACCACCTCGGGAGGGTCATTAAAAGCTATGAAAAAATAGCCGGTAACCCTAACATGTGTTTTAGTTCAACTTCACGGATCATGTAATAATATGCAATACCTGCCAATGAGGATAGTTGCCGAAGGATCACGGATTCAATCAGGTTAGGATTATCTAAGGTCCTTGAACCATTATTGTTTCAGCGCATATTGAATCTTTAATAAAGAATATAAAACATTGCACTTTCTGAACCAAAATGCCTTTTGTGTAAAGATCACATTAAGTGGCAATATTTGTTGAGTTGCTAAATGTACCAAAAATATTCCTTAATTAATCATATACCTAATGTAAAAAACTGAAAGACACGAGATGATAACATCAATGTTGAGATTCTTAATGCCTGTTGGCAATAATGGAGATGTTCGTAAAAACTTTTTTTTTTTTGACTTCTTGGTACTTTTAGCAATAGACAGAGTTAATAGTAACTAATAATGATATCGCACATCCCATAGAAAAGTGTCGGTAAGTCAAAAGGGGTAATTTTACGGTAGAGCGAAAACAAAATACATAATTAATTATGAACAAAGTCGAAAAGTGATACTAGTGACATCTTGCGAAGATGGAGTGATCTAATTTTAAAAAGTTGCGTCGGGCATAGATAATCACAATCATTATATATTTAGAGATAAATTAAAGTAAAACAGACAATTTTGAGTTACGACACTTTTCTATGGGATATGCGATTGTTTTCTGAAATTGAAAATCCAGCATTTAGGACAGTTTGTTAAAAAAAAATTTACAAATTCGTCAACTATTTAAAGTTAATTATCACATTCTGTGTAAGTTCTATTCATGTTCTGTTATTATATCATGTACGGTATAATTGTCTGGGGAGGATGCTCTAAAACTGTATTAGATCCATTAATAAAAGCCCAAAAATTGATAATACGCACTATTTATAAAGTACATTATGTACACCCCACGAAAGACCTTCTTAATATAAAATCCATATATGTAAAAAATATTACCTCTTATTTTAAATTCAAATTCACAAAAAAAAAATAATAAATTCAAAATACAACACAAGATATTCAAAACAATCGAATTATATTATTCCAACAACAAAAACTTCATTGGCACAGTCTCAGTTTAACTTTCTTGCACCTAAAATTTTTAATAACTTATCAATTGAAATAAAATCTAAAGCCAAATATATCACTTTCAGAAAGGCGCTTACTGACCTTCTGATGAGTGACTATGACAGTGTTTACAAATTGTTTCATATACTCAGATAAAGATATACATTTTCAACATCATTACATAGTAGTACCATGTGTTTACAGGTTTATTTTATTTACATGTTTGTTTTGCGCACTTCTTTTTCTCTTTTCTATTTTTTATTATAACTTTACCAATTTAACCATGTATTTACACTAGACTACACTCAAAGTTACTATCCTTAATTTATCACCATGAAACAGGCATTCGCCAGGCATTTAATAAATCATATCTATGAAAATGTCAAATATATGTAACATGTATTGTATAAATAAATAAATATCGTTATTAGTGACCGACCAAAGGTTCGGTTTCGGAAAAAAAATCTCGTTTCAGCAGAAAATCTTCGGCCGCACCGAAACTCTGCGTTCGCGAATTATCGCGCGTCGTTTGGCTGACTTCGGGAGAGTTTGTGGCTCGTGTGTCACCCGCCATCATCAACTGAGTTCGACAAATTGATTATTGACAACTTTTTTTTACAAGAAGTAGTTAAACATGTTTTTAATTTGTATAATTTTTGATTGTTTTAGTAGCAGTAAAATCAAAAAAATAAATAATTATTTCTCACGTACTTCAATTATTGTTTATTTAATTTAATGCTAAGAATTTTGTTATTGTAAACGCAATCAAAATACTTATTTAATGAGGTCCTTCCTTTATAATGTAAGTGTTGATTATTGACAAATTTTTGTTCCAAGAAGTAGTTAACATGTTTTGTTAATTTTTATATGTTTTGTTTGAATAATAGCAGTTATATAAAAAAAAAATCACATACATACTTCAATTATTGTTTTTTTTTTCTCATTTAACATGTGTTAACTGTCTGTAAGTGTAAAAAATAAGCCAAAGTTCAGTAAACAATACATTTTTTACATGTTGAAAAAAGTTTCGGTTTCGGCCGAAACTGAGACAGATACCGAAGATTCGGTTTCGGTAGAAAGTCTTTTTTCGGTCGGACACTAATCATTATAGGCCAGTTACTTCATAAAACTGAAATAATCACAGAACTTACACAGAACATGAAAATTAACTTCAAATATTTTATGAATCTGTCGATTTTTTTAAAACAACCTGTCCTTAGACTCCATTGTTGTAAGTGTAGCTTTAACGGTACGAGACGATTAATTTTGTAATACTATTTGCATAATATCCCAAAAAGCATTATAAAATTAGAAATTTTTATCAAGGGACCATTTTCACAAGCATTTTACAAAAAAATCAATTATATTTTAAGAACATTGCTCATAGTCGCAGTAGATAATATAAAAAACTATTATTTTTTAGTGTTTAAAAATTGAACCTATAGTAAGCGCATAAAATATGTCCTACTAAACATGAAAACTTTCATGCTTATACACATATTATTTTTAAAAAAATGTTAATATGTACACCTATTCATTGAAAATATAAATGATTATTTAGGTTTTTATGTATTAGCGTATTAAATCCATATTTTATGCAAATTTTGTGGTTGGCAATATCGTATGACCCAATATTCAATTTTTTTTTTTAAATTTCTTTATTCGTTGCTTTTACATAATTTGTGGATTTTTCGACCATCATTCTAGGCACATGCCCGTGTTATGGTGGTCAAAATTAAACGAGAGTTGTATTTATTGTTGTGTAAAATCAACTCCTGACATTATTGAACTAACTGTACCGCCAAGCGCACCTTATTAGCAAGAAAAACAGAAAAAAATTCACACTTGACATTCAAAGATCAGACTTTACATTATTTGAACAGCAACCGCCTTACTCATAATCGCAGAATAAGATTTTAATTTTTTTTTATTATAATCTTTATTTATCAAGTTACATAGGTGATTGTACTGTGCCTGTCTCACTAGGAATTTCTGTGTTGAGAGCAGGCGCATTTTAACATAAGTAGTTTAACACAAGAATAAGGATAACAACAACAATGTTATACGTATACATTTAGATAATACGAACGGGTTAGGTGAAATTTGTACAACAATTTATGGTATTATCCATAGACATATGAATATTAATAGACCAGAACAGAAAGGTGAGGGGTAGAAACCAACTGCAGCGGGACGAAGAGCGGGAAGGTAGCTTTGGTGATATGTGATTCGTCAAAACTCAATCTGACATTATATAGGCATCTCGCACTATAATATCACCAAAATCAAAATCAAAATCAAAAAAATATTTATTGTACATTTAAAAAATACAAAAGGTATTGCTTATGGGTAGATCCCATTTCTTCCAGCTAACCACAAACATGTTATATTATAATGTTCATACAAAGAATAATATTATAATTTTTATACAAATAAGAAAATACAGATAACAAGAATACAAAAATAGGTGTTTCATTTATGTGAGGTATTCACTTAAGGTGTAATGACATTTGTTTAGAAGTAATGTTTTGAGTGATGATTTGAATTTGTGTGTGTCTTGAATTTGTTTGATGTTATGTGGAAGGTTGTTATATACTTTAACGGCCATGTAATATGGTCCTTTTTGGACTATTGTTTTGTTTGCTTTGGGAATTGATAAGTTTTCTGTGAATCTTGTAGCGTATTTATGTGTCGAGTTTTTTTGTGGAAACTTGACTGTAGATGATCGCACTAGCATGCATAGTTCCATTATATATATGTCTGTGACTGTCAGAATTTTCAAATGTTTAAACAAAGGTCTACATGAATCCAGACGAGCAGAGTTTGTAATTTTACGCATGCATCTTTTTTGGATGATAAAAACATCTTTAGCGTTTACTGAGTTTCCCCAAAAAATTATACCATATTTTATTATTGAATAAACATAACCATAGTATGCGGCTATTACTGATTCAATGTTCAATATTTTTCTCAGTGTACCTAGAACAAAAGAAAAGCTACTGATTTTTGCTACTATTTTTGATACATGTTCTTTCCAGTTTATATTTGTATCTAGTTGTATTCCCAGCAGTGAACAAGTTTGGGAGGATTCGATAATATTATTATTAAAGTTTACATTTATGTTTATAGGTGTAGCTTGCACTGGACAAAATTTTAAAATTTGAGTTTTATTTGTGTTGAGTGACAGATGTTGTGATAACAGCCAGTTTGCTATTAATTGGCAAGTCTCGTTAACATATTTGTTAAATTCTTCAACGTCTCCATTACATTCAAACAACAAAGCGGTGTCATCAGCAAACATTGAACATTCTGTGCCAGCAATAATTGGCAGTTCATTTATGTAGATAAGGAAGAGGAGGGGCCCAAGAATGCTTCCTTGTGGCACACCCTTGTTAATTTTTCTCCATTTGGATTCTACCATGTACTGAAACATTTTTTCATCGATATTTGGAATTTGGACTTTCTGCTCACGGTTTTTTAGATATGATTCAAACCATTTTAATGCTAAACCTTGTTACGATACGCCCTGTAGCGGATTATCTAGAGCACAGAACGCGAGCAGACAAGCCACACAACAACTCCCCTCTCCCCGCCCCGTTTCCTGTGTCTCCTTGCCTCTCCCCCGTGCCCTGCCACTCGGCATTCCCGCTGCACCCGCCAGAAGAGATTCGGGAGCCTTGAGAAGCACACGCACGCGGCCAGTAGCCGGCGGACCCAATTCAACGGGGCCGCGATGTATTATTGAAATACCTTTGAGTATAATCGGCCTTTTGCCGCACTATAGTTCGGTCTATTTAGACTACGAAAGTGCCTGATGAAGCTGCCACATGAGACGAGGTTCCTGCCAACCTACATGTAAGCTGTATCTTGATTTCCTCCTTTAAATGTTGTCCGTAATCAGTGAAATGTAGGGCCCCCCGCGGAAATCACCACTCGGAGAGTTTCGTTTTGAGAGAGAGTCAGAGAGAGTTAAACACTTTAGCTAGGTTTGTGTAATTTGCATTTCTTGTAATTGAATTGTACTGTAGAAACCTATGTATGTGTTTGAGTTTACAATACATGTCTAAATGATTTAACTTTGTTATTATTCTGCTACGGCGGGAGGATTGTTGACCAGTGTGGATCCCGTGGGTCACCGGAGGATGGAGAGAAATTCCATAGCTTTGAGCTGCTCACCCCCTGAATAGAGAGTACCATAGTCCCGCTGAGAGCTAGCCAGGGACGTGTTGGTGTGCTGATGTTGGTTTAGTAGCCGACATCGGGGTACCCTAACAACTGTCGCCCGATCGTGGGGTTGGAATTTTTTTTCTCTATTCCGGTCGCTTTGCGGGACCTTTCTTTGTCGAAATCCTTCCCGCATAACAACTGTTTTGTAAACATTAATTATGCCTTGATATTCTACAGTGAATCCTGTGAAAAAACCACAGAAACCAATATGTAAATTAGATCCATAACAGATCTGATTGTAATTATGAATTGCATCGCAAGTTGAAACAACGGCCATTTTGAATACCCGAAGCGCCAGCCGTTGTCCGCGAATCTGATTGCGCACGCGTCACCAAACAGCGAGTGCGTAACAACAGCGATTCGCGCCAAATCTAACGGCCGATGTTTCACGCGATATGCCTTGACTCGCGCCAAATCCCAACGGAGCCGTCGACTGACTGTTGCTAGGCAGCGTTTTAAATTCAAACCGCTTTTATGATCGAACGGGATATCAACGGAAATCATTATTATAAATTTGATTCTGGAACCCCAGTTATTTTGCGAATTCCTTAATGAAAATTTCGGACTTACGTATTTTTATTATTTCTGCACAATATACCAATTGGCCCACTTGTGTCTGTCAAATTAGTACAACTTAATGTTTCTCCAAATGGACAAAATAATGACTTTCTTTCCCCATTATACATTATAGGTACTGTTTTTTTCAGCATAAGTGAAAGTGAATTGTGTTTTTTCCCTTACATAAGTGAAAAGTGGAATAATAATAAAGCCAATGACTGATTCCATGAATAAATAAAATAATTTTAATATGGTTGGATGCAATAAACCCCATATTCAGTCATTTTCATCCGGAAGTTTGTCCTTTATTTGCCAGAAAAGTGCCTTTTGTGAACTTTAGTGCCTTTCTCAGTGCAAAGTGATTTGTGAAAATAAAAAAACCTGTTTTCTAAAGGTCAGTCCTGGCAAAATTTTTCTAAAATAAATAAATACTTGTGAATTTCACAGTTTTCTCAAAAGTGGTCAGTGAAATACAAAAACCTTTACCACTAAGGTCTTTCCACGCAAAATTTTTTCTCGTCTGCCTCCCTTGACAAGAATTCTGGTGTCACGTATACAAAACACATTTGGAAGTGCCGACAGTGATCACCAAGTGAAAAGTGCCTCACAAAAATTAATTTTGCGCTTTCTAAAGGAAACCCCTGGCCAATTTTTTTTTCTTCTCCTCACCACCCAGGAAACTCACAATGGAGGACAAGCAAGCTATTACACCATCCAACTTGGGTACCATTCCCAATGTGCATAGTTTATCCAAAGCCCACTTACAAGCTGCTTTAAGGGATAGAGGACTCTCGCCATCAAGCAAATCTAAATCTACATTGAAGGCATATGCACTTTTATTCAACAAAAAGTACATTAGGAGAATAAATCTCGCCCCCTCCAACGAAAATAATTCACGTTCGGCTACGCAAGTTTTGGATAATCTTGACAAAGAACCTACGCCGCATGTAATGATAAAACAGGACGTCGCACCCATCTTGACACAAGATAAAACTTACGATTTATCCTCTTGGAAAGTCAAATATAATGGCGTCTCCGATGTGCTGGATTTCATTGACCGTATTGAAGAAACGGCTACAATCAAAAATATCCCATTCGAGATTCTACGGAGAAACTTTATAGAACTCATCTCCCCAGAATTAATTCCGTGGCACCGCATCCAAAAGACTAAATGCAAAGATTGGAATAAACTCAGAGCTGCCCTAATCTCTAGCTTTGGAAAAAAGGAGGCCCAGCACCGGATCAAACTATCTCTACTATCTATTAAACAACTAGTAGATGAACCTGTGGCTACATTCATAGAAAGGGCTGAGTCCATCAACATCAAGCTTTCACATCCTGTTCCGGAAGCTGAACTATTACCAGTCATAACTGATGGCCTTTTAAGCAAATACGAGAACATCATCACCTCACAGAAAATTACATCCCTGGCCCAGCTAAACGAAGTCTGTCTCCTCCTGGAATCGTACCAGGACAGGAAAAACATAAAGGATGTGTCGAATAATGTGGCTGTGCCAAGCCGTTCGTCTGGTTTAAAGCCAGAATTCGACAACAAAAAAGTGTGCTCCTTTTGCAAAAAAGTAGGCCACCTGGCCGCTACTTGTTTCAAGCAAGCAAGACTTCTGGAATCCAAGGAACCCCGAACCTCCAAGAGACACCACTCTAGGGACCGCTCTCCTCCACGCGACGAACTGCGCAACATTTTCAAGAAATCAAGGCACAATGCAGAAAGGTTACAAAACCCAAGCGATGTCAGACCTCAGGTGGATTTCTCCAAGCCCCCACCAAATTTCTACATGAAGAGGCCAAAAAACTAAATAATAACCTCTCAGGCACCCATTCTGAACCAAGGTCTAAAGAATGGACTGATTGGTTATCACACATTAAGTATTTTAACCAGACCTTAAATGTTTCCTCGGTTTGTTGCAAACAAGCTAAAGATGGGAGACCCTATGCTCTTTTCTCTGTTAACAATGTGCCCTTTTCCGGATTACTTGATAGCGGTGCATCTGTCAGCTGTCTTGGCAACAATGCTCACCTGCCTTTTGTTAACAGTGATTTTAAAATTTCGCCACAAACAACATACCTGACGACTGCGGATAATGTTTCCCAGCCGGTCATCGGTACCCTTGCACTGCCAATTAATTGTAACAATAAAATAATTACAATCAATTTTCTAATAGTGCCCTCTATATCCCAGAATTTCATCCTTGGCGTTGACTTCTGGAAGGCTTTTAACGTTGCTCCCCAAGTATTTAATACTCTTGGCGAAACCTCCACTGCTGCTCAAATTAGTGAGATCCGCACAATAATACCTCACGAAAATTTAAGCACGGACCAAGCTCTCCAACTAAAGGAAATGGTCAATAAATTCGAATCAATATCTTTCGAAAAATGTGGATTGGGTTTGACAAATTTGGTAGAACACCACATTAAAACCAATGGCCCACCCATAAAGCAACGTTATTACAACTTAGCCCCCCAAAAGCTTAAACTTTTGGAAAAAGAACTTGATGAAATGTTAAAAATGGGTGTGGTGGTTCCCAGCAGAAGTGCATGGACCAACCCAACTCCTATGGTTTCTAAAAAAGATGGCTCCGCACGTTTCTGTCTCGACAGTAGACGTTTAAATTCTTGTACGGAAGCTGACGCATACCCCTTACCTTACGTCCACGCGACCTTAGACAAACTGCGCAACGCCAAGTTCATCTCCTCTGTTGACCTAAGCAAAGCTTTTTGGCAAATACCTTTGGACGCAGAATCGTGTGAAAAAACTGCTTTCGTTGTACCTGGTAGGGGAATGTTCCATTTTAAAAGATTACCCTTTGGTCTAAAGAACAGCCCCGCCGAATTACAAAGACTGATGGACAAACTCTTCGGTCCTGAAGTCGATAACAGCCTGTTTTGTTACCTTGACGACCTCATCATCGTCAGCGACACCTTTGAAAAACACCTATTAATGTTGGAAAAGGTTTTTCAACAACTCAAGTTCGCTGGTTTAACCATCAACTTGAAGAAGTCTGAATTCTGTAAGTCCCGTCTACGTTATTTGGGATTCATTGTCGACGAAAAAGGTCTAAGAACAGACCCCGCTAAGGTGGAAGCCATGGCAAATTTTCCCCGACCCAAAAACGCGAAGGAAGTCAAAGGTTTCCTTGGACTTGCAGGTTACTACAGAAGATTCATCAAAGACTTTTCCACAATTGCAGCCCCCTTAAATAAAATTACCGGCACCCGTAAAGGTGTCAGCAACTTCCGATGGTCTGCTGAAACTGAAGAAGCGTTTACAACTTTAAAAAATGCCCTTCAAAAAGCCCCCGTTCTGAATTGCCCGGATTTTGCACTCTCTTTTACCCTCCACACGGATGCCTCCAACGTAGGAATCGGTGGAGTCCTAACTCAAGAGTTCCCAGATGGCGAACACCCTGTAGCGTATTTTTCCCGTACATTAAATAAACACGAGAAAAACTACAGAATTACCGAAAAGGAGTTATTGGCTGTATTGGATTCTGTTCACCATTTCCGCGGTTACATAGACGGTAGCAAATTTACTGTAGTCACAGACCATAGTAGTTTGAAATGGTTGATCTCTTTAAGTAATCCCTCCGGTAGACTCGCTCGTTGGGCCTCCCGTTTGTCTCAATTCAATTTTGATGTTGTACACCGTAAAGGCGCGGACAATATTGTTCCTGACGCTCTTTCAAGAATTGAATTGGCTTCATTAAATGTTGACACAATTGCCCCCCCTCCATCTACAAAAGATGAATGGTACTTGAAAATCTTCGAAGGTTGTAAAAATAATCAACAAAAGTTTCCTAATTTTATCATAAAAGAAGGACAACTATACCGTAATTGCAAGGCACCACTATCCATCCTCGAAGATTACTCTTGGAAACTTGTCGTTCCCCTCGAAGGAAGAGAACAAATAATAATTGACAATCATAGTGCTCCCGACTCTATACACCCAGGAATTTTCAAGACGTATAAAAAGATTTCCTTGAAGTATTACTGGCCTGGTCTTTTCAAACAAATTCGCAATTACATCTCTAAATGTGAAACTTGTAAAGCCTATAAACATAGCACGGCAGCACCTGCCGGCCTAATGGGTAACCCCAAACGTGCCGACAGACCCCTACAGTCATTGTCAATGGACCTCGTCGGACCTTTTCCTCGAAGTTATGCCGGACACATGCACATACTTAGTGTAGTGGATGTTTTCACCAAATTCTGTTGGATCTTCCCTTTAAAAAGAGCCAATGCGTCCGCCATCATCAAACTTCTGGAAAAACACATTTTTATACCTTACGGAACACCCAGAACCGTAATTGTTGATAACGGAAAACAGTTTATTGCCCAGGAATTCAAAGAATTTCTTGCCAAATACGGAATCAAGGACATTTATTATAACACCTTGTACACTCCCCAAAATAACACTGTCGAACGTTACAACCAAACAATCAACACAGCTCTAGCTATTCTAGTTGATAAAGATCAACGCACTTGGTGTAAAAACCTAGATAAAATTCAGGCCGCTATGAACAACACTGTTAATCTGGCCACTGGTTACACACCTTTCTTCTTAAAACACGGTATGGAACAAGTCGTCCATGGTTCTCTACATAGGGACACAAACTTTCCTACGTCATCTGCCACCACAAGCAACCCTACCGCAGACTATGCCCATCGCTTGGAAGAACTGTCGGCCATTTACAGTGAAGTCACTGATGCTTTGCTCCTGGCTCACCAAAAGAGTGCGGACAGATATAACTTACGTAGAAAACATGTCACCTTCAATACAGGAGACATAGTTTGGAGAAAGAACAACACACTTTCCCAAGGAGCCATGTATTTCTCTGCTAAGCTGGCACCACGTTTCGTGAAGGCCAAAGTCCTAAGGAAAATATCAGACCTAGTGTATTCCTTGTCTGACTCATCTGGAAAGCACATTGGTAATTACCACATTAAGGACATTGTAAAGTCTGGAAGTGAGGAGTCAAGTAAAACTGCCCCCACTATCTCAGCAAACGTAAAATGATCCAGTATGTATCACATTTTTTTGTAAGCTTACAGAGTCTTACTACGTCAGGCGTGTATTGTGTCAATCACATGCCCATCGTTTCGTAAATGAAACAAGTTGTAAATTATTTTGTAAATTAATGCGTACTCTCCTTGAAGTTACTTTCAAATGTTGTTTTTGCACTGTTTTTTCTTTCCCTCACGGCAATTTTTTTTCTTTATTTTTTTTTCACCTGTTCTAAAACTGATCACTTTGGAACGGAGACACTTTTCGAGTTTCAATGTTTGGGAAGTCGCGAGCCCATTTATTGTCTCAACACGTACACTACGCAATGTTCATGCCATGTCACACCCTGCCTTGTCATGTAATTTTGTAATTTTTCTCCTATTTTTTTTTGTTGCATTTTTGTCGTGTGGAAAGGAACTTTCTCACCTGTTTATTTTGTTCATGTAAAGTAGTTGACAATTGCCCATCGGCGTGTCGTTCTAGAAGTCGGGTTTGTAAATTCCAAAGTGTTAAATTCCGACTCAGAACCAGTTAACTATTTTTACAATTTTTTCCTTTCATTTTGTTCATCATGAGTTGTAAAACCTTCCGAGGTATCTCTAGCATGAAAATCAATCAGTGGTTACTTACATAGTCGCCCCTCGTGTATATAAGTTTTTTTCAATTTTTTCCTCTTAAATTAAAAATTGATGGCGTCCTACCCAAATTCATGCTCATGTACCCAAATTGGATATCGACACGTCCATTTTGGAACTCGTATTTATAAAACCAATGATTGGTCTTTATAACCCTGTATATAAATCAATTTGGCTCGTTTCAACTAAAGTACGTAAAACCGAATCATCCGGTCTTTGGTTGTTATAACAAAGCCACTGCTTTTTTGTTATTTTGTTTTTTTGCTTGTACGTTACGTATGTCTTATATGACACGTTTCAACCCTACGAGACAGGTTAATAAAACCTTATGGTCATCCTGATTTTGGAATTCACAACTTTTAGGTGTCCATTTAACCAAGTATTTGCAACCCAAATTGCACATAACCTGGTATGTTTGTAACTGCACAAAGGGTATGTAAAACCGTAATTGGTCCCTTTTCTTTGGTCTTCCTCACTGCAGGTTGCCACAACAGACAGTATGTAAAACCATTATAGGTCTGTCTTTGTTTTAAATACTTGGTGTAAGTAGAATTATACTCTGCCATCACCCTTGTATTTTGTAACACATGAAGTGACATCAAATTGTCTACCTTCTCTGTCGTACGCTCTTGGGCTACGGAGTTAGTTAATCTAACGAATCTTTATAAAATGTGTTAAAACGAGCATCGTTAACGTTTATTGTGTTGTATTTAAACGTAATCCACCGTCATAGGAGAGATCCTTAGAACATCCACCGTTATAGGAGGGATCCTTAAAATACCTGCCACGATACGAGAAGTTCGTCATAATCACTTTTGCTCATAGCTAAATGTTATTGAGTTGGTCGTGTGTCATTCATTTGTCATGAGTACCGCTTTTGTATTTTGGTCGTGTGTCATTCATTTGTCATGAGTACCGCTTTTGTATTTTGGTCGTGTGTCATTAATTTGTCATGAGTACCGCTTTTGTATTTTGGTCGTGTGTCATTCATTTGTCATGAGTACCGCTTTTGTATTTTGGTCGTGTGTCATTAATTTGTCATGAGTACCGCTCTTGTATTTTGGTCGTGTGTCATTAATTTGTCATGAGTACCACTTGTATGTATAATTGTGTACAACCCTTGTACACGAAACGTGGAGACGTAATAACAACATTTACCGTGATTCGTGCGAACGACATAATATCGGCCTTGCCATCTTCTTTAAGAGGCATTGTATAAACTCTTGACTTCTGTCTATAATTGAGTTTTATCTTGTATGTACTTACATGTTTTTGTACACTATACGTGGAGACGTTAAAACACTTACCATGAGTCGTGCGAACGAAATAATATCAAACCTTTTGTGTGCGATCTACGAAATGTAGTCCACAACCCTTTGTTGTCATTCAACGCCAATGCCCGTGGACCTCCTGTTTTTTTTACTTCTTTGCAAAAAGGAAAGAAGCCCAGGAATATCTACTATCCCAAAAGGACTAGTTTGTAGCTTCACTGCTAACTATGGGGCATAGTGCTGTGGGAGTTAATCGATTGAGCACAAAACCACCCAACTCGTTGTCTGGGGAACGGATAAGAAAACCCCCAGGTTTGTGAAATTGGAGCAAGGGTCTGTCTTTTCTCACAATCACGCAGGAGTTTTTAAAAATGACCCCTAATCTTTTGCCCAATACACGCAAAAGATTAGTCTCTTTGTTAATGTGTATTCAAATTTCTCCTCATCCTTTTAACAATTGTAAAGAGTCAGGAAATCTGCTGGTTGATCATGTTTCATTCTCACATGGAGTTTGAAGTGGAAATTAGTCCAGTCTCTAGCAAGTTTCGTCACTCAACTCCTCTCCTTTTCCTTTCCTTTCTCCTCACCATCATGTTCTCAGGTATATGTTATGAAGAGGAAAATCTGTTGTTGACCATAATTCGCCCTCACTGGGAGTGCGAATCGGTAAATTGACCAATTATCAGCAGGCTTTCTCCCTCACTCTCTGCATATGTCTCACCTTTTGTTCTCGTTCTCAATTTTACGAAACACATTCATGAATGTTGGAAATGTACGATATGCACTTGGCGTACCGTCTGTCTCCTTTTGACAACCTTTATTCATGAATTGGTTTCTCTACTTTTACCGTGACTCATTCACGACTTCTTTGTCTTGTTCGTTGAAATTCTACAAAAATGTTACCACCTTTATGTTAACATAGGCCATGGAAGGCCGGTTGTTTTTTAACCAAGACATATTGTCACTCGGCAAACGCCAAGCCATTCTGGTAAAGGAAAATGTTCATGTAATCACAATGTAGTTAGAAAACTCTCTCTTCGTCACTCTCTGGGTCGGTGGTTAAAACTTCGTTTATTTCATTATCTGGACACATTTTGTTTCTCTCCAAACCTTTTCTTCATTGGTCCCTAGGCAGGTAAACTTCAAGAATTTTGCTCTAATAATAATTTCTCCCGGATTAAAAAGAAGCCCAGGCGGATGTCATCACCAACAGCCAAGCTGAGCTCCACTTCCTGACAGCACGCGCTGTGGTTACTAGGTCCCTCCTGCTGCCATTTTTCTACGCATTTGTTCCGGAAAGCACAGACCATACCGCCCATATGTATGTTGTTTTGTCGTGCCACAGCAAGTTGAGTTGTCCCACTATACATTATGACACTCTGAACCACCTTTTGGGCACGCTAGCTCCTAGGTTTGTTCTTACTCTTGCTATCAATGCCAACCATGTCGTCTCTTGCGCTGTCATGCAGTGACGCATATATCGTCATGTGTAAACCATCATTACCTTGACCGCCAGTATTCGCTGAATGCGTACCAATACAAGTTATGTTGAGCTACATTATGCTTCAATAACCATTATATACGATCCGTGTTTACCTTAATAACACTTAGGATTCATACTGGCATGTCTGCAGACACTGGATTCTCCTCTTCAATGACCTCTGTAACCATAGTCGCGGCACAGCAACCACAGTCTCCACTTCATGAACTTCGACGTCTTCAACAAAACCAAGTGTTTTCTAAGGCCCAAGTGTACTTTTGAGTGTTATCTCAAAGGGGTCTGATTACAGTGATAATGTAATCCTTAGAATCTGTGAAACCACGTCCTCCTCTTCGAAATTCTCCGAAACCAAACAAATCCACGCTTCGCAAACTTAGCTCCCAGACCAATGAAACCTTAGAATCACACAGGCATTTTTGTTCTTGTTTTTTTGTTCTTCGATTGTACAAATATGTATTGTTATTTTTCAATTGCATAACCATGTATTGTCATCCTTCAATTGCATAATCTTGTATGTTGTTTCACACCATGTACTTTCACCAAAACTGTTCTTTTCCAAACATTGTATGTACCCCTCACCCATTCCCTACAAACATTGTGACCTAAACTATAACATAAATTGCATGTTCTAGCTAGGCATCTCTCAAGCAACGAATCTCTCAAAAAACCCCAATGGAAGTTTAAGAGGATTTTTTTTCCTACAGCTCCATTGCCACGTCGCTTTTTTTCCAAGCGCGGGGGGAAGTGTTACGATACGCCCTGTAGCGGATTATCTAGAGCACAGAACGCGAGCAGATAAGCCACACAACAACTCCCCTCTCCCCGCCCCGTTTCCTGTGTCTCCTTGCCTCTCCCCCGTGCCCTGCCACTCGGCATTCCCGCTGCACCCGCCAGAAGAGATTCGGGAGCCTTGAGAAGCACACGCACGCGGCCAGTAGCCGGCGGACCCAATTCAACGGGGCCGCGATGTATTATTGAAATACCTTTGAGTATAATCGGCCTTTTGCCGCACTATAGTTCGGTCTATTTAGACTACGAAAGTGCCTGATGAAGCTGCCACATGAGACGAGGTTCCTGCCAACCTACATGTAAGCTGTATCTTGATTTCCTCCTTTAAATGTTGTCCGTAATCAGTGAAATGTAGGGCCCCCCGCGGAAATCACCACTCGGAGAGTTTCGTTTTGAGAGAGAGTCAGAGAGAGTTAAACACTTTAGCTAGGTTTGTGTAATTTGCATTTCTTGTAATTGAATTGTACTGTAGAAACCTATGTATGTGTTTGAGTTTACAATACATGTCTAAATGATTTAACTTTGTTATTATTCTGCTACGGCGGGAGGATTGTTGACCAGTGTGGATCCCGTGGGTCACCGGAGGATGGAGAGAAATTCCATAGCTTTGAGCTGCTCACCCCCTGAATAGAGAGTACCATAGTCCCGCTGAGAGCTAGCCAGGGACGTGTTGGTGTGCTGATGTTGGTTTAGTAGCCCACATCGGGGTACCCTAACAACCTCTTATACCCATATGTTCAAGTTTAATTAGAAGAAGCTTATGGTCAACATTGTCGAATGCTTTTGAGAGGTCGAGAAAAATACCTACGGTTTTTTTGCTAACATTAATACTTTCAAGAATTTTGTTTAAAAAATTAAAGACTGCCTGTGTTGTTGAACGGCCTTTACGAAATCCAAATTGTTGTGGACATATTATCTCAAAGTTTTCAAGAAAGTTATAAATGCGATTGTACATGGCTCTTTCAAATATTTTTGAAAAATTTGGTAATAGGGATATTGGTCGATAGTTTGAGATTTCCTGCTTAGGTCCCTTTTTATACAAAGGTACAATAATAGATTGTTTTAATTGTTCTGGGAAGGTTCCTGATTCAAAAGATTTGTTAATTAATATTTCCAACGGGTAACTCAATGCTTGTGCACATGCTTTTATAGTTTTTATAGGGATTTTGTCAGTGCCGACACTGCTTTTATTTTTCAATTCTACAATGATTTTGATAATTTCCTTCTTGTTTACAGGCGTTATAAAGAATGATCGCGACTGTTTGTTTGTGATTGTTTTAGCAGATTGTGGATGAAGAGTTGTATTTCGTGGTGGTGGCGGTGGTGCAAAGAAAATGTTAAATGCATTTGCAATGTTTTCTGGTTCTGATACCAGGTTAACATTTATTTTAAGACAGATTTTTGGTTTAATTTTAGAATTTGAATTATTTGAGTTCTCTTTTATTATGTTCCATGATGTTTTGGTTTTATTCTGCGCGTTTTGAATACGTTTACTATTGTAATTCCGTTTAGCTATCTGTTTTACTTTACTGAGAATTTTTTTGTATTGTCTGTAATGGTTTATTGTGAGGTCATTTGTGTTTTTTTGTTTCATGTACATGTATGTAAGGTCATTTGTGTTTTTTTGTTTCATGTACAGATGTCTTTTTTGTCTAATAGATATTTTAATACCAGGAGTTACCCAATTTATATTATGTTTTTGGGGATATTTATATTGTTTAAAGGGGAAGCAAAGCTTCATACCATTATTTATTTCATTAATGAAGTATTCATAACTGTAATCAACGGATTCAAATGATTTCAGTGGTTCCCAACATATACAAGATAAGTAATCGTTAAACATTTTAGTATTTTCTTTGTTAAATAATTGTTTTTTTGCATACCAAGATTGGATTACATTATGTTTTATTTTTATGTGCATTAACTGTGCCATGTGATCTGATATAGCTAATTCTGTGACTTCCCATGTAAAACAATTTTTTGATATATTTGTACCTATGTGATCTATTATACTTTTTTTATTTCCTTGTATGCGAGTAGGTTTGTCAATAATTAAACGTATGTTGTGTGATTTTAGTGTGTTTTTGAGTGAATCGGCGTTTTTGTTCTTGTAGCTTATATCAATATTTAAGTCTCCGCACAGTATTATTTGTTTTTTGTTGTTTTTGCAAATTTTGTTTAGTAAAATTTCAAGTTGTTCAAAAAAAATATTAATATCAGAGTCATTATAGTAAATTGTACAGATTATCATTTTAAGTTTTGGAATTTCAATACCAACACATTCAAACACAAATTCTTTTGTTATTTGTTTAACAAATTCTAGTTCTTTAAATGCAATGTTTTCGTTTAAGTAAATGCCGACACCTCCATGGATATGGCTCTCTCGACAATAAATTGAACCTAATTTAAAACCATTGAAATTAATAGAAGTCGTTTCATCCTTTTGTAACCAGTGTTCGCTAACACAGAGTACATCGATGTTTTTTTCATACAGAATATTTTCCAATTCTAAGATTTTATTTCGAATGCATTGTACGTTTTGATGCATTATATTGAGACATGCGTTATATCCTGTTTTATTATTATATAATGTCATTTCGTCCGTTAAATCGGTGATTTTTTCGGCACCATCATGTAAACTTCTCACTTTTTGATTGATTCCACTAATGCTGGTTTTCTTGTGTGTTGGTGTCGTCCGTCTTGGTTTTGGGTCGTGGCCTCCGAAATGACCACTCGTTGAAGGCTACATTTTCAGGCCAGATCGTGGGGTCCATGAAAAATTTGAAACTTTTTTCAGGAATACCTATTTTAAATGAGGCATACCGTTCGTGTCTCGTAACGAGTTTCTCTACTGTAAATTCTAAATCAGGCTACTTCTTTTTTAGAAATGAAGTTATTTGATCTTCCGTGGTTGTCCGGTGGAACATGAATACATGTAGGTGTAGATTTTTGGGGATGGCCACCAAGTTTTCATCCGTAAATCCTGTCCCTTTAGTAATTGGGCGAAACCGTATTCGTCTGCCGCTGACGACGGCATCACTGTATGACTTTACAGGCGCGGTCGTCTGTTCGGACGTCGGGGAAAATACCGATGACGTTTGTGTATCAGATGTCCCTGCAGACGCGGGGGTGTTATCTTCTCCGGATGCTTGTTTTTTGCGCTGGATCTAGTCGTCATTCTGCGTGCATTTATGTCGCTCGCAGGCGCTACGGTTACGAAAGCGTGAGTACTGGAAAGGGCGAGGTGGAGCGGGGCGGCAGGGGGCGGCGAGCTAGTTGGCTGCAACGCGTGTGACACATACACATTTGCGTCACTCACACTGGCACTGGTACTGGGGCCCGGCGCGGGCGATGGTACTTTCGAGACGGTACTCGTACCTTGCGCGATGTTACCGACAGTTGCAGTAGGTAGTATTGTATTTGTCACTTCGCGATTCAAGATTGCTTCAACGGACTTTAGTCGCACTAACAATTCATTAATTATCTTGCCTTGACCGAGAATAATGTTCCTCAGTTCTTGGAGCACTGGATCACTCATTTTATTTTCGCTAGAGAGTAATAAAAACTCTTAAAACAATTTTTAAACGACAGCGCGACGTAGACGCGTGTGCGTAGGTATCAAGTTCAACCATTTAGTTCTTAAAAGTAAACTCTGCTTTTGAATGAATAGACCTTTTTACATGGGCGCGCGAATTGCACGCCGCGCAATGAACAATTTTGCGAAGTCCAAATAAGCAAAGAAAGGTCGCCTATAAGGTCGAGTTCAATATTTTGCTGAGGTATTCAGTTAAGCCACTTTTACAAATGTTTCATAATTTACTTACCCCAGTAAAAAACGACGGGCACACGCCATGTATCTCGAGTGATAGTGGATTTTGAAAAACAATCATATTATGTGATCTGAATTAGCTTAAAATAGTCTAAAATAATGCTTGCCTATGGAATGTAATACGACAATTCGGTTTATTCTCTTTTTCACTTTTATTTTACACGTTTTCAAAACCCAAGGCACCGTTTTTACCGTGTTATTTCGTAATATGTACCGATGAGTGCTCGACGCTGGCTCGCAGAAGAATGATGACATCACATTTTTTAGATTAACGCGAACCCATATTCGATCCCAGCTGGTTCCAATGGAATGGTTCCAATTGGAGGGTGAAATAATACGCTTTTATCACTTAGGGCAGGTCTACTAATATTCATATGTCTATGGTATTATCTTATTCTGCAATTATGAGTAAGGCGGTAAAAATTCAATTTCAAATCAGTTGAATGAAAGATTTGAAGAGTTATTTTCATAGACATTTAAATTAATAAACTTACCCTTACATAAAATCTGGGTATCATTTCGATGAGCTGGGGGCCAACCACGTGACCACATTTTTGGAACCAGGAGGGTTCGAGAATGCTTTGGATACCTACATTAGTTGTAGTTTGACCACCGAAGAGCGCACATTGAATTATCCAGACTTTGCGCAGAAAAGTAAAGTTTGCTAAAGTAAAACAACATTTTACAGTGCAACCCATTGTGGGATTTTTCTGCGCAGGGTCTGAATGTTCATTTTTAACTGAACCGTCTTCAAATCGGGTTGGGGAGCGATGCAAAAAATGAGTGATGTGAATAAATTATAACACATTTGTAAAAGTTTCTAAACATTTTGGAAACAAGCCTGAACTTTATTTGGGATTTGTTGTTAAGGTTTTAATGCAGCCAACAATTTGCGCTCCATTGTAAAAAGAACTTGTAATTTGTAAGCAGATTTTATTTTTGAGGACTAAATAGTGATATTTCAATGCGAGTTGCCTAAATACTTTCAGATTCATCTATTGACAAATCACAGGGAAAGGGAGACGGTCACATGACGGTCACTCCCCGCTCCACGCAGTTTGGTTTGTTCCACTTTTTCTGATGGGCTGATCTCTCAATTTGGATGTCTATGGTGATTTTTAATCTGTTATTGTTTTTTGAAAATCACTTATAATAAAACAATTGATATCATAATATTGAATTTTATTTACATATAGCTATGTTAAAGTATTATAAATGGTGTAATTAGCAGGCGATTAGGCCAGGCCGGTGGGTTTGACATCGGTGGAGGTGGCGGGCTGCTGGGTGGTGCGCTGGAGTAGATTCTTACTGAACCAGACCGGACGAGGTTTCGCCATTTCAACCACTCGCTTGCCCTTCCAGAATTCTTCAGGCTGGAAAACAACATTTACATAGTTTAATATGAAATCAATATTTTTGATGTGTAGTGCAATAACGTACTAAATATTTTATTAATTAGTAATAAATAAAAAATAATAACATTTATTTATGAACGGACGACTTATGTCCAATTTATAATAAAATAACACAATTTAAAAAGTGTATATTATAAGAGCAAAGGATGGTATATGAAAGCAAAGACAAAATCAGAGATAAACATAAGGAAAGAGAAATGATAACTTGTCATTTCTAGCTAAGTCAAGACTTAGCTAGAAGTCAAAATAAATAGTTATAAAATATCTTCAATTGTTTACTGACTGACAAAAATCATTCAGGCTTGTACCAAAAGAAACAGACTTGAGTTGACTAGTTTACACATTCTGGACGGAGGTGAATAATATCCATAATTAGCCAAGTGTTGATTGAGGAAAAGCATTTCATTATTTCTGAGTCTACGGCAAGATATATTGGAAGGAATGAGTGTATGTAGTAATGTAGGTGAATCAATAACACAATTGATAATTTTGAAGAAACAGTTTTTAGTTTTCAGATATGTTTTGTTTCATATCATAGTGGCTTCCACACAAACGAAGTATTGAATTCCGTAAGTAGGGTGTAGTATTTTAGGGTGCAGGGTGCAAGCGGGTTCCCTACAGAGCATTGGACCATTACAAATACCCCATTATTTGGATTTTAATCTAAAGCGGAAATATTCTGACTTACTGATAGAATACGGCCGAGGCCTGAGGGGTTAAAAGAAATAGATATTTTTTACAAACATTCTTTCAGTGCATTCTTCAGTTAAGAGCCATTCGTACTGGGCAAGTATTTTAGTCGAGTAGCGAGTATTAGTAACTAACTAAACGTGTCCGAACACCACAATTTTAGTAGAGTAGTTTAGTCAGCTCTTTAGTAGTCAATCCATTTCGTTCTATTTTTTCAGGCGAGTATCAGCGGCCCCACCACGCTTCCCTGTGCACTGACATGTGTGTACCCTCTGTTTTAGTAGAGCTCATTTGTAGGCGTGCAGATATGTCGTGTCGTTGGAGCGAAGAAGCTACTCTAAAATTCTTTATTTTTGCTGCTATTAATCTCTTTTCGGGTCCATTTTTATTTATTTTCATCTCACTAATTTATTCTTCCACCTCTTCTAAAATAAGCATTACAATCAGCTTAATTAGCGTATTTACTTTGTTGCGCAGCCGTTATCTTGCAACTGCCGGCTCACTAATGTACTTTACTTGAAAGTAATGCAAACGCTTTTCGGCCAGTCAAGTAGCGAGCTACTCGACTAAACTACTCTCCCAGTGTGAATTATAGAAAAATAGCTTGATATAAAACATATTTTATTTGTACTCTATTTAAGAGGAAGCCACAAGCAAAAAAGATTATGTATTCTTAGTGTGCCTTATATCGCCAAGAATATAGGTAATAGGCATAAAAATCACTTGGCAAACGGAGTCTAGAGCCACGATCTCAAGCGCAAAAGTGGTTTTATTTGTTTTGTGAATAATTTTATAAGAAAGAAAAAACGATAATCCATGAAAACTGTCACAGATAATTTTGACTATAAAATTATATTTTTTTAAAGCTGTTGCTTATATGCAGCGTTCATACTTTTCCAATGATAAAACACATTTTTTAGTAGTTTACGCTTGTATTTTTTATAAAGCAATTAACAATTTTATTTTAATGCTACTCAATGGAAATGGTGAGAAAAGCTTCAATTTATCCCAAGCATTTTTTTTGTATTTATAATATAAACCGATTTGTAGTAAAAAAAAGTGAAAATAGTGATTTAGTTACATATCACACTTTTTATTTAGGCAAGGATATCAATTTTGTAGTAATTTCCAAATAAACTATTAACCACTCTGACCCCAAGTACAATAAGCTTGTTTTCAAGCTAACGCGTGTGTTCCCACAGAAATCGTTATGACTACGTTATTGTTCTAGTGACAACCCTGAAAAAAAAAGTAGAAGATCCATATTGAATCAAATTCACATCTCTATTAAAATTTGTCCATAGAAGTACATAAAAAAGATTTATTTTGTAGAAACAGTTTTCACACACCAAATCGCCTACGAACCGTTAGACATTGTTAATTTTTTATTAAATATTCTTGTATGAAATGGTAAATAAGTGAGGTGACAAAAATGTTTATTATGCATTTATATGATAGAATATGTGGTTTTTTTACATAATCCGTGATTTGTGTAACGTTTTCACATAAAAACATCACGTAAGTCATTTTTACAATTGTTTTATGTTTTATTTCATAACCTTTCAAAAACAGTTTTTAGTATTCGGCTACGTTCAGAAATATTTCATTTATAGAGCTTTAATTGCGAAGCGGAAATAACACAAATCTTTTATAAATCTGACAGTTCGTTTAAGACAAAAAACTTGCATAATCGCAAAATATCTGAGTGGTTAATAATGTTAAAAAATGTATGAAGTATAATGTGAGTTCCAAATTCATGGGGTACCGACAAATACACAGGAATATCAATTGAAGATCAGTCACAAATATATATTTTAAATGACCATCCAGTTCTGGACCCAAAGAGCCAAAAGCTGCCTCTGGTTGGTCCTATAATTTCAATATTTAGAAGTATAGTACTTACCTTGTCCAGTTTTTCTCCTTCGTAAAGTACAACGACGTCCTCTTCTACAGCTTTTAATCCCAATTCGTTCTGAATGGCATCTTGCATCTCCTTCGTTTCCAATCTTATCTTCTCGTAACAATGAGCTGAAAACCAAAACTGATCAGTTACAAATACAAGCAGGACTGAGGAGTGCAAATAAATTAGTTTTAATTAGCGATGGTTAACGTCTGAAATTGTTATCACTGTGGTTTCAGTTACCGGAGATCGATATATGTATATATATAACAGAAATCATATTACACCTTTTTTTTTAAAGCAACATTAAGTAGTAATTATAATTGACATATACTATTGAAAGAGTTTTTATATTGTACTTTTGAATTTTGTATAATATGTTTCCCATTTTATGTAACAGGTAATTGGTTAAACCATTTTACTCCAATATATTTGTAAAATTGTTGCCTGTGGCTGAGGATATGGATCGGGTTCTCTATCCAGACTTTTAAAGTCACCGCAACAAGAATATTGATCATCTCTATTTTCAATCAACTATTTCGATCGAAAAGAGCAAACAAATCGACCAGTTGGCATTATAAAGGCTAACCTAACTGTAGTATCCGCTAGCTTGCTTTAGCATGGCAACTTTAACGAAAATAGCCGAACGCTTCCGATGGCACCCGAAGTCGGTAGTCGGAGGCAGGCAGCGCGCAGTACTTCGGCCGCTGAGCGCTCATTCTCTCGTAGACCTTAGGATAGGAGATACTATTACATTGTAAACTTTATATCGTCAATAAACTCGTCTATTACGATCTTATTCTCCTTATTACAAATTCATTTGTTTGTCTTGTTAGAAGTCTATCAAGGACATTACACTAACATATGAAAACTTTACTGCCATCCAACATAATGCCATTATTAATTTCATTTTAACTAATATTTAAATGTAACCCTGGGCAAAATTTTAAATAAGAATACTGCAGAATTGATTTTAAAAAAAGTACACTACATAATATATATATATATTTATGTTTTACGGGGAATCCCTCGATTGTATTATAAGTGATTTTTATTTTGTTTTCCCAAGTTGGCAACCCTTTTGGTTTATATTTTACGTGGAATCCCTCGACTGTATTGCACGTCATTTTTATTTTATTTTCGTTGTCAGTATTCGTTAGTGTTTTAAACACGAAATACGCATAAACACAAATTGCTGTGGTCAATGTTGTTAAAGTAAGTTTGTAGATATTGTAATGTCCTCAAAAGCGGGAGATTTATATCATCGCTGACTTGCCAGCGCAGCTATGCCAAAAAATGCCAACGAAATTTGTAAAGAAGTAAGAGAAAAAATAAAATAAACAATATACACATGTATTGCGAGATAGAAATCTCTTGTTTTATTTATTACCTACCGCAAATGCGATTAAAACAAGAACAAAGGTATTTAAACAACTTTCCAGTATTTTGCGCAACTTAATTGTGACTTTTAGGTAAAAATAGTAACTTGGGTATTACGTAACATTTAGGGAGGGGGAGGGGGAGGGGGGTATATTATGTGATACAAGATGGGGAAATCTTCTTATCTCCTTGCATTTTCTTTGGAAAAATATTTTATCAAAGGGAGCTGTAGATGCGCTATATATTATTTTTTTTGTAATGATTTGTACCAAAGTGAAAACCAATTTTTTTATAAAGTAATAAAACACATACGTTTTTTACAGACAAAATGTCACTAAATGGCCCAACACTGACTTTAACTTCTGTGTATTTTCCTATTACTAAGTAGGCAATAATTTTGGACAATACTTTTATAGTTGGGGTGTGGTGAGTAATAAACTTGTCTTACTCGACCTCATGGTTAATACGGAATATTTCTTATTTAAATAATTAGATTTAGCTTTATATTACAAAAAGTGAATATTTATGTTGGGGGAGATGAAAAAATATGCATTATGTATTTTAATTTTGTTAATATTAATAAATTCACTTACGCGAAGTGTTTGACCCCATGTCTGGCCAAATGAAGCTGACTTATTCAACTTTACCATAAACATTGAAAATATTTTATTTTCAAAAGATATATCGGTTTTAAAAAAATTTCATTTTCTTGTATGGGTTCCTTGTTTTCACCCGCCTAAAGTGTGTTAAGCTGGAATATGACTCTACAGTCTACAGCGTATAAAATATATTTACCGCAGATAACCCCAACTTCATGGTGATGCCCGCAGCTGGGGCAGGCACGGAGGTTTCCCTTGGCCACCAGGGGCTTCCACACATACTTGGGGTCACCATACTTCCTCTTCCACCTTCTTTCAACTGTTCGACGAAACTTGGGAACGGCATAGAAGATTCCATCACCGATAATGTCTTTGAGTGAAAAGGATTTCCTTGCTCCCTCGTTTTGGTTTGTCACTCCGTGTGATGCAGCAATGCAAAGAGCTTCTGGAATACGACAAATAAATTGTTCTGTTAGTAGAAATTTCAAAAGTACGAAGGGCAGCTATTGCAAGGGATTAAGAAAGGGACTCTCCGATGGTTTGGGCATGTAGAGCGAATGAACGAGGAAAGATATAACAAATAAATTGTTCTGTTAGTAGAAATTCCAAAAGTACGAAGGGCAGCTATGGCAAGGGATTAAGAAAGGGACTCTCCGATGGTTTGGGCATGTAGAGCGAATGTACGAGGAAAGGAGTGTAAGGAGAATATATGATGCAAATGTGAATGGTAGAAGAAGTCGGGGACGCCCGAGGAAGACATGGCACGACCAAGTGAATCAGATACTTGAGTCGGGCCATGTGAAGAGTCGGAATAATAGAAGAGCATGTATGAGACGATGTATGAATGTGAACGAGGCAAAGAGTGTGTGCCAAGATCGAGTTGTGTGGCGGTCCGTCCTCTCTGCCTACCCCTGCGGCGAAACGACGTGATGGTTAGTTAGTTTTTTTGTAATAAAGGATAAAGTAAAACACATTCTGTTAGTTCATGACTACCCAATATCCGTTAAAGCTAATTGTTCGTTAGCATTAGTTTTAAATGGAATAAAGCTATCAACTTTAATTTTTAGGTTATAAAGTATTTCGTACAGTTCATTTTCCGTAATAAAAGATCCCGTTTCAAATTCAACTTGTAGCTAATTTACCTGGTGGCGGAAAGTGACGTCCGAAAAACGTGAACATAAATGTTCTTTCAGCATTTTGAATTGCGAAAGATAACCTATTCAAGATTGATGCAGCCATTTCCCGTATTTTGATTGAAGTCATTGAAGTTTTCTTTCGAGTGTTGCCATAACAACATAGAAAATAGAAACATATTTTAATGCCGGATCCAAGCACTTGGCAAGCCTCTGCAAGCGTCCACAAGTCCCAACGTCTGGAGCGCGCGTGTGGCTTGGCTTGCGTAGGCTTGCAAGAGCTTGCGAGAGCTTGCCGCCGATCCGATCGAGGTCCGATATTTTGGCCACAAGCGGCAAACGCTGGCGTGGCATCCACACGTTAGTACAACTTACACAAATAAACAAAATATTAGATAAAAAATGAATTACCTGGTACGATTTCTATGGATTTTAATCATCCACCTTCTTCTCTTTCTTTCGTTCTGTTTCGCTTTAAAATAGAAATAGGTTATATCGAGAATAATGAAATTTATTAGATCATGTAAACTGGAAAATATTTGAAAGTGAATTTTTATATAAAATGAATATAAAAGGACTAAGCACCTTTTAAAGATCATTAGAGATTATAGATAATATTATAATTTAAAAACAGATGAGGCAAAAAATGACAACATTGTGTGAGTCAGAAGCCTCGATAATATACATGATTTAAAAAAAAATAGAAATAGGTTAGCGAAAAATGACAGCTGATGCAGCTGCTTCGACGTCCGCCATCTTTGGGCGTTGCGAATGTACTGGTGCGTTGCAAGTGTGGGGACGCCAGCCATTTGCTTGCCAGAGCTTGCCTGAGCTTGCGACAAGCAGCTTGTCGCAAGGGTTTGGACGTAGCATAACAGTTTTACGTTATACGTATTTATTACGTAGGGTCATATCAACAAGAAAACTTTATTACAGCTTTCACTAACAGTTTTCAGAAAGATAATAAGATATTTGAAAGAGTGGATTTTGTTCAGTATCCCATACAATAACAGAGCTCTCGAACTATTTTCGTAATGTTTTTAAAGGCTAAATTTCTTTTCAAATGTATTTTTGCACTGCTCCTGCGTGGAAACCGAATCGTCAACTTTCTGAGAGTCACGCAACGTTTTTAATATGCCTTTGATAAATTTTATGGGTTTTTGCTTTACTATTTATTAGTTTAATATCCTCTTCTCTTTCTATCTGTAAACTATTAAAACTCTTTTCAGGATGCCCAATTTTATAGTTAGCTAATGTGATAATGTATAATATTATATGTGTTCAATGTTGTGTTTTACTATGAAGTAAAAAAAACATTATTTTATCAACACCTTAAATATTTAATTATTTTGAAAATACAGTCTGACGGACTTATATAATAAAAAGTACCTTTATTAAGTCCAAATACTTGCCTTATTAATTTAATATGCTGCGTTAATTTTGTTGAACAATAAAATTGTGTTACGTTTATGAAATGAAAAAAGAAAGATGAACTAACCCCGAAAACTCGTTATCAATCCCTTATTATGAATGAAATTATTTGTCGTGGCAACATTTTGAAACTGACGTAATTTTTTATATGCCCGCTAAACATGGCGATCCGCGATCAGCTGTGAGTGGGGATGTGAATGTGGACCGCGCGATGATAGTTTGCGATCAGTTCATAACAGTTTTGACTATGGCGTGTTTAGGGTCTAGTAGGCTTTGTGCCCGTGTTCAAGAGAAAATTTTGTGTCAGTTTACTCAAGCAATACCGCTTAGGAGAAAAGCTGCCACACTTGTGAAAATCAAACCTCACGGATTTCAATTGTCGAGGAGCCTTGTGCAAAGCTGTCAGGTTAGATTTTCATTTTTACAAATTTCCCGCGTTCTGGAGTTATGAAAACGTTCGATGAATTGGTTTTCTGAATTCAGGGTGAAAATTAAGCAATGTTTCTCTCATAAGTTTGAATGTAATTGTCTATATTCTCGTTGCGAACTGTAATCACATTGATTACATAAACGTTATATTGAATGTATGTGTATACTTACCGATTGTGAGTGATTATTTTTTATTTTAGCTATCATAGCTTACTGATGTGTGATGACGAAGTTGGTGTCATAGAAAGTTGACTATGGTGTGGTGTGTATCTCAAAATTAAAATTATATCCGTTTGTGACGTTACATTGCCTCTCGAACGAAAGTGAAATCTATTGAAAAAGCAACGCTATAGCGCTCTTTAATCGGCCAGGCATTATAACTGGACTACACGAGCAGCTCGGTTAGCGAAACTATTCAATTATTATTACAATTTCAACTTTTACTCGCAGACGTTTCACATTTCTTCGTTCCACATGCTTCTGCAGTACTGTATTAGGTACTCGACACCTGGTCACTACTGCTTGCCAGACAAACTGAATGAAATCTGGGTACTATTCTATTACCACGCCTCTTCAAGGTGATTTTTTTATCTGGTGGAAAAACTGTTTTCCCCGACAACCCAAAATTAATACTCAAATGTGCTTTTTAAAATTAAACATCACTATATTTTTCACATTAGATTATTAATGAAGTATTCCACTACTATTTTTTTTTGTGTTTTCCGACAAATTTCTATCGTACCCAACCATTTCACCCTGCACATTTTCACTCAGTCCGATAGCTTTTCTCTAAGAATAATATTAAGTTTTCTATTTATTTTGAGAATTTTCATAAAATAGAAAGAAAGAAAACGGATAAAGTCAATGATTAAAAATTGTACTGAATAAATATTTTTTAATGTAAAAAAATCAAATTACAATAATATATTTTTATTTAATTATAAATTTAAGTCTTGTCCGAATTCGCTATCTGTTTAAAATTTTAATTTAGGTAGGTATTCAGAAAATTTGTATGTAGCGTTTTGTTTTTATACAAGCGCCCCTGAGGTGATTTTTCACAAAAAACGGCACTATATCCAAATAATCCTATTATTTTACTTGTACAAGATAACAGATAACATCAGATTACGGCTACCGTACCCTTCCAAGATAAGGGAAAATGTTAACTGTGAACTATCAATTTTTCCAAGATAAGGGAAAATGTTAACTGCGAACTATGAATTTTTCCAAGATATGGGAAAATGTTCACTGCGAACTATCTAATTTTCCAAGATAAGGGAAAATGTTCACTGCGAACTATCAAATTTTCCAGGATAAGGGAAAATGTTCACTGCGAACTATCAAATTTTCCAGGATAAGGGAAAATGTTCACTGCGAACTATCAAATTTTCCAAGATAAGGGAAAATGTTCACTGCGAACTATCAATTTTTCATCAACTAGAGTTTTCATGCAAATGAATGTTTTCTTCATTAATTCAGAATGTCAAAATAAAGTGGTAATTTTAATCTTTCACTATAATGGGATTTTCTATAATGTTTTTCCGGATTGTGGTTTTTTTATGATTCCATTCCTAATTATATCACACTAGGTATTAAAAAAAATTACTGTTGGTTTGAATTATTCAACTTCTATAACCTTGGAGAAAGTTTTTTAGAATAGATATAAGAACCTTGCCCTTGGAGGAATAATAAATAATATGTAACTATAGCAAACATATTAAAAAAGTTTTTATTTTAAATAAATTTAGGGGGAGCATCCATTTTCATAAAATGTACACCTAGTATACATATATATTCTATGAACCTTGGGAGAGCCCTCTACACACATCATATTATTTTTATAACTTTTTGAAACCGATGGATAAAGTAGAGAGAGATTTCGACCATCTCATTAATTTATTACAACAGTGCCTAAACAAAAATTAATAGTTGTTCGTAATTACGTAAGTACTTAACTTTAAAAATTTGAAATCGGTAGGTTGGTACCTGTCTACTTTATTCGTTTTTTTAAACACTTTTGAATAGGCCGCCCCTTCGTGGATTATCTGTGAAACTAATAGATCTGATGAAGTGTACAACTTTTCTGAATTCGAGTTTCTTCGGTAATTTTCGTAAAATTATACCGAATTGAGTGTCTGTCCTCGATTTATTATTGACATAACAACATTAGGCAAAAGAAAGGCCTAACCAAAATGAGGGAGGGGCAAATACGTAAGATTTTTTTTGTCCGATTTCTCTTCCGGTATCGATGAGCGCACTTTACGCATCGGGCCCAAAGACATTAATACTGGACGCGGGGTAGAAATCTCAAAGTGGGAAGCCAAACACAATACGATTGTAGCTGTCTCTATTCCCAGTACTTCAGTACTAAACTGCTACGCGTCGTGTGAGGTCGTGTCTTACCAGTAAGTAAATTGTATTGCAAAGCGCTCCTGTGTGATGAGAAAATGCTTCAATTTACACGGCAAATAGTCGAAAAGGAGACAGCGAAAATTGCATCACAAAGTGACATAAGCATAACAAGGACAACCTACTAACAGTAAGTCGGTTTACACAGCGTCCCGCATTCGTTTTATTCTATTGGGAAAGATGGGGTAAAACGTACAAAGGGTAACGCGTTCATTAATTTAATAATGTCGTTGATGAAAATTGTAAATAGTAACGGTCCTAGGTGTTATTAATCTGTATAGATTTGTATAATCATTTGAACCTATAACCTGTACTGTATAATAGAATATGTACTTAACAATACCACTATAATAGTACCAATATTGTATTACTAATGAAAACTCATTTAATAAATATAAAAAATATTTGCCCGTGTGTCACGTTTTACCCGCCTTTACCCTTCCCTGTCATATTGTGTAACCGAGTGAGAGTATCTTGTTATCTCAGTCACACCCATAGGTCACACTTATGATGTGACAGTAGTATTCGGCGAAGAAA
Organism: Limnephilus lunatus; assembly: GCA_917563855.2. NCBI lineage: Eukaryota > Metazoa > Arthropoda > Insecta > Trichoptera > Limnephilidae > Limnephilus > Limnephilus lunatus. Next base: position 80,632,072 of record OU830592.1, read on the forward strand.
TTAATACGCTGCCCGACGATTTATCTATGACATTCATACACACACATTCTTTGATTGTCTGTCTTTATCACACACGAATAAAGTTTTGAATTTAGAAATTAAACTGAAAACCGCTGAAAACAAAAGAGTGTTGCTTGCTTTCCACATTATATTGTGAGTATGTGAGACTATGGCGAGTCTATTTATAATATAACGTCATTGATCGGGCCCCAACTATTTAAATTGGTAGGTTCATAAAAGTCTTAATGGCTGCGAGATTATTATCATTAGTTAACGAAATTAATTATTTTTTGTACGTCTCACCGCGCTATTGAAACGGGTACCTACACGAAGCTTCAGACCATATACATATAATAGAGCATTTTCTTACTCTCATATTATTCTACAGACTAAAAATGGAAATCATAATTGTGTTAAATATTGCGTATATGCAATGGATGCAGGGGCGGGTTGAAAAGTTGTGTCTACACTAAGAAAAATGAATCATGAAAAACATATTTATTCATTTATTAATGTTACATAATAATTGCCAGATAGCAGTTTGACAACGGGTTCTTATTAGCAATCTACTTTATATTTTTAAATTTAGGATCTGTGCACATTACGTAGCTTTATTATTTTGAATCATGGACATAAGATATTTACAATAAAAGATAATAGAATGTATTTATTTAATAGTTCATTTGTTCAGTTGGCCACAACAATCAGCGGAAGATGCTAATAATTTGTTCATTTTCAAATATTCAATGTACAATTCATGTCCGATCTTGAAAAAACTGCACACAACCTACCTTTGTTCATAAAGCAATGCACGCTATTGATTGTTCGACCATTTTCACCGTCTGTCGTATAGGCGGAAGCTTTCAGAATGTCTTCTAGCTGCTAATATAATATTCAAATCGTATGAAAACTTCTATTTTAACCCTGACGTAGTAAATTAGCTGGAAACGTGCTGATAAAAACAAATTTAATGTATCAACAGTAGGTACCAGTCTCAGCAAACTTCAATAAGTTTATTAGGTACCAATAAACTGTACTGTGGGTGGAAATGATTCGCGATTTTCATGACCAAAAGTATTATAGTGATTTATTTTTGGGGTATTATGCTATGTTGCGCCACCTCCTTCTTTAGCCAACTTTTCGGATAGCATTACATTGTACATCTTAGGGCAGATGTGTAATCCATACAATGTGTACGGTGGTTGGACAAATTATTAGTTACATGTGCAAAAATTACATTATTATCAGTTTGAAGATATGTAACATTCTTAAGTTTTGGGAATTTATTGTTATTTGTTTTTTTTTTGGTAAATTAGGTAGATATTTCTCACACAATTAAAATATACTTCGTTTTATATTACGTATTTGAGAAAAATCGCAATACAAAATGTTAAGAAAAATCTCTTGATATTCAGTAGAACCTCACTTGGCTTCAATTACAGCTTGCACCCTTTATGGTTTGTTATAGCAGAAACTGGCTTAATTTATAATTTTCGACCTTCGCATTCCCAACTAGCGTAACTCCTTCGAATATTTTCTCCTATTTCCCAAGAATAGCTTTCCTCGTCATTTTCCAGTTCTTTGCCTTATTAAAGGTATTTTCATCAAGTATATCAATAAAATTGTCAATAAATGTATGTGTGCAATAAAAGAGACTAATTCAATAATACGAAAAACTCTAGTGTAACTAACTAATAATTTGTCCATTTTCTGTAGTTCCTATTTTCACTTACTCGTGAAAATAATAAAATAAAATCATATTCAGTTTTAAAATACCTTACTTATAGGCCTATAATAGTTCCAACTAGTTTCGGCAGGTATGTACTGTTAATCAGAAATATATTTATAATATACATATGAGAACACTTACATATGAGTTCTTTATTTTGTCTCGCACTAGGATTGGTGGTTTTGGGTGACTATCTGACCAACTGTGTCACCTGAAACCGCCGTTTGGTGATTTTGGGTTGCTTAATAATTTGTTGAGAAAGGGGCCTCAATAATTGGCCGGCAGAGAGATAGAAGTGCCTGTGGCGGGACAGGTTTTGAATGGAAGTGTTACAATACTCTGAATGAATTTAGAATATTGTAGGTACCCGATATCAGCTTGCAAGTTTTCTATTAAATTCTCCAGGTTAACGTAAAATGGTCCACGTATCTTTAATCAAGCGGTTACGGGGTCAGAATGTTAAGTTAACGTTTATCATTTCATTTCCACTTGACTTTAACATCTTCACGTACATGCTTATGGAGAAATACTCCTTTTAAAGCAGGTACTGTACTAAAAGGTTATACACAAGATGTGAAATTTTATCCAATTTTATTTTAGAAAAAGTATGCTTAATTTCCTATTTGTCAGATTTCCAAGTTTATGAGTTGGATTTTTCAAGCAAGTTTAGAAACTAAACTAGTACCTAAAAGTTGGCGCAAAAGTAAAATCAGTCTAGTAGTCGGCTGGCGGAGGCAAAAACATTGGGAATGTATGCCGAGCGATATGCTGAAATAGGCCAAAACCAAATGATCTTTTATATCTAAGTCTGTTGGACCCATAAAACAAATTTGACCGGTTAAATAATTATAAATTAATTGTTTTGCCTTTAATCTGGAATTTTCGTTTTGACTTCGCCAGCCGCCTACTAAATCACCCTATCGGAAGATGTCAAGTTTTTTGCAAATGGCGGAACATGTCAGTTCTGCTTTGAAATTTGTGAACTAAACTGATACAAAATACACCTACCAGAAGGAGAGGTACCATATTTTGAATCATACATATACCAAACCACCCACAATATTCCGATTTGACAGCTCGTAATAGGACACACGCTCATGCGACCTCTGGCCGGATAAAAAATAGTATGGCCACCATCTTGACCGGAAAAAAGAACACACAAACAAATTTACAGTCCGATGAAATGCAAAAAAGTCAAGTTCAAAAAGGACTTCTATTATTTAAATTTTTTGTCGTCAAGTGTTGTTTTCCATTAGTGAAAAAGCGTTGCGTGAAATTTAATCATTTAGAACAAATTTCCCAAAAGTAAAACATTTATGAAATATTAAACATTTTATTGTTGACATTAAAAAAATCTTTTGAGATAAGTACGCTATGATTCTTATATGAAATTAGTTTCCGTTGATAAGGAAATATCGCTATTAAAATTGGTGCAATATTTTGTCATTAAAATTATTATAACTCTTGTCATGAATGGGTTTCGTAAATAATCTTCAATTACGAAGCTCTAAGTGATAAAGGGTATTAAATGTTAAAAAATATTCGTAGGAAAACCATTCCTTAATACTTTTTCTATCTTTTATATATTTTTTTACATTATCTCCACACAGGAGGCCTTGAGGAAAAAATCCTGAAGGCCTATGTCATCTTTGGGGACACTGTATGGAGGGTCTTTCATGGAGAGGAAGGAGAGGAATTTTTGAGAAATAAAAATATATGAGGGGTGGAAGGAATCTGGGGTCAATGTGTTCAGGAGTGATGAATTCAGGAGTGATGGTTCCTCAACCAGTCTCCCGATCCGGTCCGCTACGCAATGGAACCTAGATAAACCTCACCCATGAATCCGGGCACTTCTAGTAAATAACCATACTTAGCGAACCGCTTGAGGTGACCTATGGCTTGGATGTTGGTTACCCAATAAATGATTCCCCGGGCAATGGAACCCATGCCAGCCTCCCAAATTGTTAATAGTGTGTTTCAATTTGGGAGGCGGGAATGGGTACCGCCGCCCTGGAAACCTTTATTGGATAACCAACACCTCTCCCATATGTCACCTCAAGTGGTTAGCTACGTTCGGTGATTTAGCAGGGGTGCCCGGGTTCATGGGGTGAGGTTTTTCTAGGTCTTGGAGGCGGATGACCAGGATACACTGAAACCCAGATTCCTACTCACCCCTTAAACCCTTTTCATTCCCAGAACTCTCCTCTCCTTCCTTTCCCTAAACATATCGTTCACACAGCATCCCCAAAGATGACATAGGCCCTGAGGGAAATTATTTTCCTCAGGGCCTCCTGTGTGGAGATCATGTTAAAAAAAGTATAAAATAGATTATTTTGTTAGTAAACATGTTTCAAATGTTACTAAATGTTTATTATTACTCAAATATCATTCACGACTTCGTGACATCTGTCAGATAACGACAAATCACACAAAATGACTCCATTGTTGTCAACAGATGTCATTTGTTATAAATAAACTAATATATTATAGGGCATTTGTTATAATGAAACCATTGAGTGGATTAACCCACCTGAGAAAGGTCCCACACTCCCACCTGTCCTCCTGTCCACTGTCCACCTGTGGCCGCGGGCAAAGAATTGCTCTACATTTTGCCGAACGATTCTCAAATTCTTCCGTCAAATTATAATGTGTTTAATTTAGTAGTGTGCTTTGATCATATAACTGTAGTTAAACAGATACAATTATGAATAAATATTATTATCTTGACGATAAAGATGACATGCCGTGCTATACATACTTCGACATTACGTTAACGTCACTTCTCCCTATATCTCTATTTTTCTATGTTAAAGCGATCCACTTCGACGTGTAACATTAATAAAATTGGGCGAAATCACTCACGCAGATGGCGGTAAGGTTTATAATATTGATATGACATGTTTTTTTTGTTGTGAAATTCAAGCAAAAATATTAAAATGTTTTCCGATATTTATCTAAAGAACATATCCTACCACATTATGCAATAAAAAAATATCCGAAAAGAGGTTTGTAAGTAGGAAATTTTGCAATTTATAGCATTTTTTTATAGACCTGATTCTTTTTTCTAGGTTTATAAAATGACTTGTCAAACAAGTGCTCCATTGTAGCAAAGGCCAAGCAAGACGTGTTTAATTAGTAATGCAAAATCATGTGATTTTTTTTGAAAATTAGATCGTTTAGATGCTTTCATTAAATACTGCGAGTGGAACATATATTCAATTTTTATAAGAAAAACTTTCTTTTTATACTTTTTTGAAGGTTATTCCCATCAGTGAAATATATCATATTAGAATAAGTTAACAATAATAATCTAAACGAAAATATGAAAGAGAACAAGAGAACAGAAAAACAGAAAAAGCAATGGTCGCAACTGGGACTCGAACCCAGACCTCTCCGTCTAACCGGGACGAGTGCGTTAACCAATTTCGCTATTGCCACCTTCTGTCAAAGCCGTCATATTTGTCAATCTCATATTTTCAAATTTCAGAATTACACTATTATCAACTAATTATTTTTCTCCATATTACGGGCAACTAACATTTTTATCGGAAACAATCATTCTAAGAATTGGTTTGTAACCTGGATAGCGTCTCGGATAGATATATCCGAATTTATTTATATGGAACAATTGACTTTTACGAAAGTCTAAATGAATATTCAATTTTTATAAGAAAAAATTTTATGGAGAAGATAATTAGTTGATAATAATGTAATTCTGAAATTTGAAAATATGAGATTTGACAAATATGACGGCTTTGACAGAAGGTGGCAATAGCGAATCTGGTTAACGCACTCGTCCCGGTTAGACGGAGAGGTCTGGGTTCGAGTCCCAGTTGTGACCATATCTTTTTCTGTTTTTCTGTGTCTTGTTCTCTTTCATATTTTCGTTTAGATTATTATTGTTAACTTATTATAATATAGAACATATATATTTGCCTTTGGATTTATCGAGTACTTTTTGATTGGTCTTTTTATAAACTCAGAAAAAAATAAAGTATGAGGCATATAAAACTGCTTTAAAGTTAAAAATCGCCTACTTTCAGACCCCCTTTCGGCTACGGTTTTATTGCATCATGTGGAAAATTAAATTCTTTAGAGAATTATCGTAAAACATTTAAATTTTGTGCCCGAGCTTCGCAAAATAATATAAAACACGCTTTTTGGCGATGTTTTTTTTCGCATAAATCAAAACAGGCGGCTGGTGTAAAGCAGAAATTTAAACCTTATCGCAATCTAAGTGTTATTGTTAGCGGCTGATTCCAAACGTTACACTGCGTGGTGCATCGCATAAACCGGTTATATTGTATAATGTGGGGTATTTTAACTTTTTATCCATGTAGTTTATATTAGAGTTTCATTTTTTCATCTTGTGTTAACTAACAATCATGCTGTTTCCCCATCGGAAACCTACCATACAACATTGCCTAGGCACACATTCCTCGCTTAATTCACATTCAAGCATCGTCTCATACAAACTCTTCTGTAATTCTGACTCTTGACTCAAGTATGTATTTGATTGCCTTGGTGGTATCGTTTCTTCCCCTGGCTTATATTTTATTTAATGAAGCAACACATTCTCACAGTTCTTCCACCGCTGGCATACGGTGTACGGCCGCGTACGGCGTATGGCTGAAGGTGTTGGTGGCCGAGAATTGTAGGCTTTATTCGTCCGACGGATCAGTCCGTTATTATTAGTCGGACTTTCTCGCCATCGCCGCTTGTTTATATTCACTGTCATCGCTTTCTTTTACTTCTGCCGCTACACGAATGTCCACAGCATTGTTTTCCGTTTACATATTAATTAACCGGGGTTTACATCGGTTAACCGAGGTTTGCGGCCACTCGATAACTACTGATTTCCTAAAGCCAGAATTTTTTTGGCGTAAATGAATTGGACTCTATCGAGGGAATCTAATTTTGTATATATAAAGACATGGCATCTCCAACTCACACCATTATAAGATTTACATATTTCAACTTGAAAAAAATCAAGTTTTCCAACTGATGAAAGTTTTTGACACAATCGTTTATGGAGATACAATATCTTACCGTTAAGCTGTCGATATATTACACAATGAATGCACTCAGATAAATCGATCACATGCAATAATACTATTTTATTAACATAAAACGTTGCATAAATCATCTCACAATCAATGATTAGACAAGCAATGACACTATACATACATCTATTTGTCATTCCAACTTTAGTTTTAATTCCCTAGTACAGCATTTACACAGTCTTTGTAACACACTTAAACGATGTTTATTATTTATTTTTATATGAATACCGAACAAGAAGCCATTGAGACTATGGCATCCCCAATTGGGGTATGTTGTGAGGCTGAAGGTAGTGGGGAGGGGGGAAGAGGAAGGTGGGGAAGTACTTGGCTATTCAGATCTGGTAACCAAACACGGCTAATGCCATTTCAAGCAACGTTTCAATTCTGAATGGTGGTCTTACACCAGGGCGATACAGGGAGTATCTTCCACTCTGGAACGTGCCGCAAATATACTATATATTATTTTAAATGAATAAATTGTGAAATAACACAAATTAATCAAATAAAATTTATTTGCCACGCCGGGATTCGATCCCGCGACCTTCGGTGTACGAGACAAGCGTCTTACCGCTGCGCTACGCCGGCCGTCAGTGGTCGCCGTAGCCGATGTGGATGTATTTGACAATAATTTGAACTTGCCAAATTCCAAACGCTGTGCGAACTATTTCTACATATTTTATAAATTATTTTTGACGACAATTTAATACATTTTTATTAATAATGTCGTTGATTTAGCGGATGCTGGCCCATTATCTATTTTTATGTAACATTTATTATGTTTCCTGTATTTTGCGAACTCTTGTGCAATTTTGTGGTAATTTTTCAGAAAGAAGTATCTACTACGAGTACATTGTACATATGTAAAAGCCCTCTGGGCGTTTATAAAATAGTATTGTTAGTTTTAAACTGATTTTAAGTGTGCATTATGAACTTACCATTTATCTCCTTTTGAGCATATATGCTATAATTTTTTTAAACTTAAATTTATAAATGAAGTTTTATTTCTGTATCTTACCTGTTACGTGAATAAAATTGTCAAATTACATATTTATTTATTAATAAAAATTTCGTAAATAAAACTTAACACCTGGTTGGGTTCAATGATCCGTATAAGTAAAAAATCATGAATACACTTTTTTTTAATAAACGTAGGCGCTATTTAAGATTAAATTTAAATGGTAATTTCCTCCTCTATGGAACACATTCTGTATAATTTTAACACTTAGACTGCTAAATTAGTGACTTGTTAGAGCTCTTAGCTTTTTTCACAGAATTTGTATATATACTTTTACGCCAACATTATTAAGATTTTGCACTTTAAATTATTCAATATTTATTTAAAAAATAAATTAACCCCTCGGGCCTCTGGCGTATTCTGTGAGAATTTCTCAAATTATATCAATCAGCTTTGCAATAAAATCCAAATAAATGAAATATTTCTGAAATCCAAAACTATTTTTTGAAATGTGTTGAAATTCGCTTTCACATTTTATTGTTAGAAATAAACATATTAGTAATTTTAAAATATATATATATTTAACGGTTCATCTTACGCTTTTTATAACTAAAATGACTAAAAACGAAAAAAAATAAAAATACACAATTTTTATTAGGCAAATGATAAACGCTATCATCATCTCCCTTTTTGTCGTGTCATATAAAAATAATTAATAAAAAATTCACGAAATTTCATAACTTTTTTTCAAATTGCGGTCGCGAACCTTTGATTTCATAATGGTGTACATTTTAATACAGGTTAACTTAGATTTGAACATAGTGTTCTCTCTTTCTAATCCCGTTTAGATTTTAGATCACATTCCTCATTATTAGACCTATATGAGCTGGCCCCAAAAGCGAACAAATTAGCCTAAAGGGTTAAAGATAAAGTTCAGTTGATTGGTACACATATTAAACAAGGGCATACATATAAACGTGTGAACAAACATATTGTACTTACCTAATTATAATTAAGATTTATGCCTGTAATTTAAAATTGCATAAGTTTTTTTCTGAAGAATTCGTTAGCCATAAATTGACGAAGTTCATTAAATTTTATTGAACTACATCTATTTCAGATATTGAATAGAATTATCAGATTTTTAATTTGTGGTCATTTTATTGTGCAAGGCAAAATGGCCACCTTAGAAAAACAAATATTTCGTAAAATGGGTATTTTTGAAGGTAAACAGGCGGCATTTTTTGGGTCACAGTCGCCACGAACTGATCTTTTGAATTAGAATATACATAATATTAATGTACTTACTCATCATGTCAAGGTGCTGAGATTTGTAAAACATATTATTTAATACTTTAATCTCGATTATGCTGTGATGTAACAGACATGCCAAAATGTCATTTAAGATAATTCATCCAAAAAAAGATCCCTGGTTGCCTTTCTTTATTTATGCATCTTACGTTCATTAATCCTTTTTTGAGAAACCGTAAATTCAAAATTCTATTTTCAAGGGATGGTAGTTGGGAGGTTTTCTTTTAAAGTAATTAATTGTTCATAACAAGCACCTTTCTGCGTTTAACATTTTGCTAAAATTTTCTAATGCCGACTTACGCACGCAATTTAAAAAAAAATTATACTTGATTTCAACTTCATTAAAATGGGCAAAACTATTAAGTCGGGGGATATGTAAAACATGAACCAAACCATTAACCATTAACCTATTTGGTTAATGTTTTACATATCCCCCGACTTTGTTTTGCCCATTATTAATGAAGTTGAAATGAAGTATTATTACAATTAAAAAAATATAAAATAATAATTATTATAAGCAATAATTATTAGCCTGAAACACTCATCAACATTGAAAAAATCTCCCGAGAAAAGATAAATGCCGCCGACGCGACGGGACTTGAACCCGCGTCCTTCTGATATCCATCTTTTCTGGCATTTATCTTTTCTCGGGAGATTTTTTCAATGTTGATGAGTGTTTCAGGCTAATAATTATTGCTTATAATAATTGTTACCTTTGTGCTATGCATACAAATCTTGTCTCAAACATTAGTTTTCCAATTAAAAATAATAATATAATAATACTTCATTTCAACTTCATTAATAATGGTCAAAACTTTTTAAGTCGGGGGATATCTAAAATATTAACCAAATAGGTTTAACAATTTTTTTATATTTTTAAAAATAAATTATGCTCCTAACTTAACTTTGATTTAGAAAAAATGGAACTTTAAGGCATTTTTTTTACCATCCCCGACTGTGTGTTGTGTCTGGTGGTAATTATTATTTAAAGTGTCATTTATTGCATATTGAGGCGAAATTCGAAAACAGGACGAAATTTGTTTTGTAAGTATTTATTTTAATAAAAATATGTATTTTCAAAAAGTACGACATGATCTCGTTCTTAACTTATATCCTGATCTTGATAACAAAATAGTGGATTGTAGATTAGGATAGGTTGTTTCACATAATTTGAACAATTCATCAAATTTTAATTCATTAATTTTCACGTCTTCAAGATACAGGCAATGTTATTTTGTAATAGGTACTATTTTTATTTAAAATTAATATAAAACTTAGTTTCAACCACGTTTATTGTTAAAAAAAATAAGTAAACCCTGATGAAGTAAGCATTGCCAACGAAACACGTTTGTTTTTTCAGCAATAAATGTGGTTAAAAGTATTCTATTAATTTTGAGATAATTTTCAAGTTCTGTGAAGGTTCTATTCAAGTTCTATTTTTATACAATTGTGTTGCTTTATTGTCTTTGAAAATTGACGAATTGTTCAAATTCTGCGAAACAACCGGCCCTTAGTATTTTTATTAGAAAATAAAGAAAAGGAAAAATTCACTTCGTTCTGCACAATACCATTTGTCTTTGTGCAATGTTTTTGGAGGCCATTCCGAAGATTTGAACATATCATTTATTTGGACTACTTTTTATTTTAATGCCCAATCATCCACAAATAAATCACGGATTATGATTAAAATAATGCTCTTACATAATTAAATGGATTTAAATTTGACACACTTCATTTGACACGTGCGATTTGTTGGTTTTTAAGTTTAATGTTGCTTTGCTAATTAAAATTATTTTTAATTACTGTTAATAATTATATTACTATTTGGTTTGTCAAGCCAAAAGCAATTAGTTATAATAAAAATCAATTATTTGTAACTTTTTTTTACATTAGCTCCACACTGGAGACTCTAAGACCTAAGGAAAATAATTTATCTCAGGGCCTAGAGGATGCTGTGTGTAGGGTCTTTTTAAGGAAAGGGAGAAGAGGAAGTAATACGTTCGAAGAAGGTATTAGGGGTCAGTGTGTCTAGGAGTGTCGGACGTATGAATCGAACCCTCCCACTGGGGTGCATGGCGATGTTCCGAGAGAGTCCTGCTGGAGAGATCAAAAGGTCTCCCTCAACCAGTCTCTCCAGATTCGGCCTGCGGCGCAGTTGGTGGGCAGACGTATCCGCCGCCAAGATCCGGACATAACTCACCCCACATGTACCTGCGCACCCCTGCTAAGTCACCAAACGTAGCGAACTACTCGGGGTGACCTAGGGCAGAGGTGTTCGTTATCCTATAAATGCTTGCTGGGGCGGCGGTACCCATATTCGCCTCCCAAATTGAAAACTTAATTTCACGATCAATGTTTAGATTTTGGCACCTACTATCATTTTGTTATTGAAAAATTTAGTATTCTATCCTTATCCATTGCCAAATAAGATAATATTTTCTCCGCACGTGTAAGTCTCTCTCGTGCATGTAATATAAGTACTATATGCCAGCTTTTTCATCTAGAAGAGCCAAGTTAATTGCTGAATTGTATAGAATGTACCTATATTAAAGTTTGCCTAGACAGTCCCCCACGTGATTTCTAATAACGTTGATGCAAGGTCTCAATATGACGTTGACCACCGGTGATTACAATTTCACGTGATGCTCTATGAATTTCGCCTGCTTTTTACCATGACCCCTATACATAATATGTAATTATTTTGATTAAATATAAATATTGTATAGTTGTGTGCCTACGATTCGTCAATTTCCTCTTGATCGTGTGCAGTGAATCAGTTACGTTGAAGGTCTGTAGTTCCGGCTGTTTTGGCTCACCGATTTTTTTTAACAAAATTTTTTTGTGGCATTCAGTTCGAGAGTGCTGTTCACATCTTTTCTGTCTTTCAAGATATGATGTAACGTGAGTCTTTGGTTATTTATCGTATAATATTTTACCTATTAGGGGTTATCCATAATTAAGATACATAGGTACACGAATTTAATGATTTTTTGATCCCCCCCGTCCCTTTCACACATCGTCACATTTGTGAGACCCCCTCCCCCTATTGTGACTTCACAAATTTTGCAATTTTACATCTAAAAGAGTTTCTCCTTTTAATAATTTCGATTTTTACATGTGACGTCACAGAGCTGATGACCCCCCCCCCCCCCCTCCCCCAACCCCTTGTCTCACAATGTCATAATACAAGTATGACATAATTTATGGATTTTAATTTAATCGTAATTTTTTGGTGACTGGCCAACCCAGAATTAAACCAACTCAAAACCACCTCAGAAAGGTCATTAAGAGTGATGTTAAAAAAATATAAAAAATTGGTTAAATAGGTTAAGTTAGGTTAGGGTTACCGGCTATTTAAAAAATATTTTTCATAGTTTTTAATGACCTTTCTGAGGTGGTTCTGAGTTGGTTTCATTCCGAGTTGGCATGGAACCATTTGTTTACATAGCTCCGCACAGGAGGCCCTGAATAAAATAATTCCCCTCAGGTTCTATGTCATCTTTGGGGATGCTGTGTGGAGGGTATTTTTAGGAAAGGAAGGAGAGGATGTTGTGGGAAGGAAAAAGGTATGAGTGGGTAGGAATCCGGGGTCAGTGGGTCCAGGAGTGACGGACGAATGATTCCATTCCTCCCATTGTGGTGCAAGGTGATGTTCCGAGAGATCCCTGCTGGAGAAGTCAAAGGGTCTCCCTCAACTAGTCTCCCGATCTGGCCTTCCGCATAGTTGGTAGCAGGCGTATCTGCTGCCAAGACCCGGACAAAACTCACCCCATGAACCCGGGCACACCAAACGTAGTGAACCGCTTTGAGTGACCTATGGCAAAGGTGTCGGTTATCCAATAAATGTTTCCCTGGGTGGCGGTACCCATATCCGCCTCCCAAATTGTAATTATTTACTGAATATTACAGAAATTTGAAATCTTTAGATCAGAATAAAGAGAAAATTTTCCATTTGCAACATTGTTAAAAATGGCGTAGGTACGAGGATTGTTAGCGAATTCGTATGAATTGTTTTTTTTTATGGCTCTTTAAAATGAGTATGAAATAGTTATGGTAGATACCTACTACAGTCATCTTCAGAAACACTCGACCATTAAACTTCACGAAAACAATGTACTGAATATTTAATATCGTAGTAAACTACAAAATACTGGCTCTTTTCAATGATGATATTCAGTAATTAAAGTAAAAATTACTGTAGATAGTGATGGATAAAACCGAAGAATTTACCTCCGAAACAATTTAATTACCGAGTGATGATATTTCGAATAATAAATTAAGACGAATCGATGAAAAATATTAAGGCAAAGCTCAATGCTAAATCACTTTTTTAGATTACATTATAAATACAAAACATACCCATGCTCTAGATAAATTGAAGCTTTTCCTACCGTTTTATAAAAACCTTTATAAAAAATATATTTGTAAACTACTACAAAATGTATTTTTTCATTAGTAAATATATTATTTTTTCATTAATAAATATTTATTTTTTCATGTGTAAACGCATATAAGAAACAACCTTTTAAAAATACAATTTTATGGCTAAAATTATCTGTGACAGTTTCTATTGATTGACTTTTTTCTTTCTTTTAAAATTATTCACCAAATAAATAAAATAGTTTTTGCTCGTGACTTACAGACTCCGTTTGCCAAGCGACTTTTATGCCTCTTACCTGTATTTGTAGTGATGTAAGGCATATTAATACATACATCCCCCCCGTAGAAAAGCAAAAATATGTTCTTAGTCTCAAAGATAATATAGAGCACTATAATATAATGAGTATAATCCTCCCTCTATCTTTAATATTATTTGTTTTCTCCTACCTGAAGATATTGTATTAAGTTTGCCGGGTTAGGCGACTGCCCATAGACTATGCGTCTACTTGCATGGATACTTCATAAAGTACCTGTTGGATGTAAGTATATATATCTATGGGTGTAAGCACCAACAGCCATAGACAATAAAGTGTCAACTTAATGCTAGTATGTTGTTGTGATTCCACTAAGTAGGCGACTCGATGTTGATATTCCTCAACGGCAGTTCTCAACGGCATAGAGCAGCATAACTGGCGGTGGTACTTACTTTCGTTACGCCAACCAACTTTTACTTTCGCCTCCCGCGTCTTCGGCGTATCCGCTTGGTAAAAAAGGCAGTTAAAATCGAAAGAATTAGTACAAGTGGATGGACCAACTGTTCTAACGCTCGTTAGGTAAGCCTAGTGTTTACCTTTCTCCCACTACTAATTGCCTACTTTTGGTTTAAATTCCACCTGCAAAACATTCGCGTTTTGTTAAATACCTATGCAGTGACGTTTTTATAGCGTTAAACATCGTATTAAAAAAATGTTATGTGCTTAAAAGAGATAAGATAAAAGTTATGTTATTTATAAATATTATTTCTGTAAAATATTCTAAACCATCTTTTCATTTACATCAGTATTCTTATGTAGTCTACAACTTTCTTTATAAGCTCTATAACTTTGTGAAGTTCAAAATGTATTCGCTGAAAACATATATTATACGCTATATTTAATGCACCAATTAGCAGTTACCGCCAGACTTTTTGGAACAAACTGATTTAATTTTTCGACCCCATTTTTTTATATTTACTTGAGCTCCACACAAAAAATATATATTAATACATTTATATATATATATATATATACATACACACCCTCTAAATTTATTGTTTAGTATTAATTTGTATCCTGATGATACTTGAGCAAAGCGAAACCGATCAGTAAATAAATAAATTAAAACTCGTGGTTTTACACAAAATTAGTGTTTTATAATTTTTTTATAAATATGTCAAATCATAAAGTGATTGCTTTTCACAATAATATAAAGAGTAAATATTTTATTTATGTGATTAATGGAAATATATCGTACAAGATAAATCCGTTTAGGCTAACAGACCGTTTGTTGCTATTACAGAGCGTAATAATACAAATGCATAATACTTTATTGTTTTATAATAATGTCATAAATATTTTTATCACTCATTTAGTTCTAGATGCTCATTTCGTAAATTAAATCAATATTATACAAGGCGTATCATTTAGTATGTGTGTTATATCAATTTGTAACAGATATTGTGGTCGGTTTTTAAATTTCGTTGTATCTTAATCTACTCGTAATATCGGGCGTGTGAAATTTAAAAAAAAAAACTCAAGATAAGGCCTTATCGTTACGTTGGTGAGAAGGTTCAGAATAATTTTTGATTAAGATTAGTCGAGTCACAACGAAATGCACTGACTCTAACCTAAATAGAATTTGTTAATCTTATGATGCATTAGATTACAATAAGTACTAAAAATCAGCATTTAGAATGTGAACTATTCGGATCTATTTACACCTCTGCCATAGGTCACCCCAAGTGATTCGCTACTTTTATTGACTTAGCAGGGATGTCCGGGTTCACGAGGTGAGTTTTGTCCGAGTCTTGGCGGCGTTTGCGTCTGCACACCAGCTTCGAGTCAGGCCGGATCGGGAGAGACTGGTTGAGGGAGACCCTTTGACCTCTCCAGCAGAACCCTCGGAACATCGTCTTGCACCGCATTGGGAGGGATAGATTCTTACGTCCGTCGCTCCTGGACACATTGACCCCAGATCAGATCCACCTCTTACACTTTTTCTTCCCAGAACTTTTTCTCCTTCCTTTCCTAAAAAGACCCTCCACACGTCTTACCCAAAGATGACTGGGAAATTATTTTCCTCAAGGCTTCCTGCGCAATGTTCATATTAAAAAGAGTAGTTAAAAACCTTTCCGAAAGCAATGTTTTTGTCCTGATAGGTCAAATAGAATATCTTCCAATCTGCAACGAACTTATAATAATAAATTGTTATAAATAATATGTTTTTCAGTATTGCATTTTTTGCGAAAATTTCATTTCAGTGTAAAAATCTTTTTATTTGCGCTTCGCCGGGTCTTGAACTCGCTGCCTCGGGGATAATAATCCTATAGTTAAGGATCTTACAAAGATTTACCTCTAAGCTACGGTCCCCGTCCATTAATTATAGGTACATTGACGGAAAAAATATTATGTACGTGCAATTATTATTCAAATTATGTTATTGTGGGTGTTAAACGTGACAGCCTGTCTGCTTAAATTTTCTACGAATGACTGGTTACAGTATTTTCTTCAGGGATACAGTAAATATTGACGTAGGTAATCATAATTTTTTTTTTCAATTGTGTTTTATAAGTCTTGCGAAATTGAGTACAGATATTCATTTTGATTGTAAGAAATCTCTAATTTTTAGATATGCATGTGTAAAATTGCATTGCATACATGTATTTATTTGCTTACTTTATTTATTGAACGACACATTTACAGAATGTTAACAATTATTAATTGTCATTGGGATGTGCATAGATATTAACACTCCAATTTAAAATGTTCACAGCATGCTTAAATCAAGGTTTAGTTGTTATTATGTGAAGTGTTACTAGCGAAATAACAGAAATAATAATAATATCCAAAATAAAATATAGGAAGTATTACAGTACAGAGAAATAGAATAAAGATAAGAAATAATAATGAAGCATAATAAAACAACTACGTACAATTTAGATATTATCAAAAGGTTTTATTTCTGAATATTATACATTTAAATTTTACTTGCTACGTATATTATTAACTCCACATTGGAGGTTCTTAGGAAAATAATTTCCCTTAAGCCCCATTCTGATTGGGCAAGTATTTTAGTCGAGTAGCGAGTATTTTAGTTAACTTAACGTGTCCGAACACCATACATTTAGTAGTAAGTGGGAGTATTTTGGTTAGTCAAGTGGCGAGTTACTCGCTACTTGACTAAATTACTAGTCCAATCAGAACGGGGCTTTAGGGCCTATGTCGTCTTTGGGGATTCTGCGTGGGGGGGTCTTTTTGATGAGAGGAAGGAGTGAACATGGGTGTTGACTAAGCGACCCGAGTCGTTGAAAACGACTCTTTTTGAAGTGAAAACTTCTTTAGCACCGTTGTGATTTGAAACTCGATGAAACGAAAAAGCGACACTAAAAAGAGACAAACACATACATCTATAGGATTTAGCCTGCGAAAGAATGAGATAGAACAATCGGTCTTTTTGTGCGGTGCTTTGTAGCCTCCCCACTCTTATCTACTTTAGTTTTCTAAAGGTTTTACTTCTGCCGCGTGTGAACTGCGCACTTGTATTTTGTTATGTGCCAATTAATGTTAAATTTTATTTGGCAGGTGTTGTTCTGACTTTATTATGATGTTAAAATGAACAAATGAATATCTAACATTAATTTATTAATTATAAAAATAAAACAAACACTTTGTATTTAACTACGAATATTTATTATTTTATACATCGACCGGTTTCACTTCGACCAAGATTCATCAGGATGTAATTAATAATTACTAAATATTAGACAGAGTTATCGGTTATATATGTATAACTTGAGAGACAGAGAGAGAAAGAATATGACAAAATAACATAATTAGACAGAGACAAAGTATTTGAAAGAGGTTCAATAGATGATCAATTAATATAATGTCTAACCACAAAGTAATTGCTTCTTATGAAAAAAATATTAATAATAAGGGTAGATAATTTAGTATATTTGAGTATAACGTTAAACGATCTTGTGAGTCTTTCGTCAAACGGTTTTTCTAGTTTATTTAGATTGTATCTGGCAAGAATTCCGAAATAACTTATCATTTTCCAAAGTATGTCATCTTGGATAAGAGGATCGTTATTAATTCACGATTACCTGTCGCGAGCAAGATATTAAAAATGCATCAACATCATAATGCGCTACATTTCGTCAGAATGAAATCCACATTCACCCGAAATGCGATAATTGCAATTAAAATCTAAATTATTGTGTCTTTGTCTCGGGGGAAAACCGCGTCCGACCTAATCCACGATTATATTACATTTTTTTCATACTCCGGTGCCGGTACTGGGCGACTGCTTTCCAAATGCTAAATTATCCAATTAGCATTAGACGGTCTGTAAATGTGTGTGTGTGTATAAATGTCGTCAGCATTAAACGACACACATAATCCATTGTTCCGTAACAGATGATGTACCTTTATAATAATATATATTATTATAAATCTCCGTCATTATATTGCTGTTTAGAATACAACGCCTATGGCGATAATAATTAAACGGTGCCAAAGTCCGGCTTATGTGCGTTACTATTCTCTCTCTCTCCTCTTCTTCGCCTTTTCATGAGGGGAGGGGAATATCTTGTCTTGTTCTAACAGGAATACACAAGCCAAAAATGTGTATATTCTTGGTGTGCCTTATATCACCACGAATGTAGGTAAAAGGCATAAAAATAGCCTGGCCCATCAAACGGAGTCTGGAAACAGTCGATTTTAGCGCTAATTTTTATTTGTATTTATTTTATGAATAATTAATTAGAAATAATAAAATAATCAAGGGAATCTGTCACAGATAGTCTTAGCCAAAAAACCGTATTTAAAAAAAAGATGTTTCTTATGTGCGTTCATATTTTTTTTAGCAGTTTAGATACGCTTATATTTTTTTAAAGTAATTATCAATTTTATTTTAATTCTACCTAAGCGAAGTGATATAAAAAGGTTCAATTTATCCAATTCATATTTTTTAGTATTCATAATTTGAACCAATTCATTGTAAAGATTAATCTAAAAAAGTGATTTCACTGTTTCTTCTCTTTCTTCTAAGTATTTGGACATCAAGCTTCAGCCTTTATTTCTATGTCTGACTTGCCGTAACAAAGTTATTTTCTTTGCATTTTTTACAAAATTTGAAACCTTTCACAGCCCGCAACCAAAAATAATCAAAAATGTAACAATACCCTTTGCTTGTCTGAATGTTTTATTTTTATGTTTTGTTCATATTTCTGTTAACAGCTTTAAATTAATTTTTATTTTACTTTCGTTTTCAAGGGGATATTTCACAAAACTTGTCCTATATATCACATTGTATAATATTCACCATTTTAAAGAAGAAACTATTTTAAGAAGAATTTATAACGCAGAAGTTCGTGGTAGACGAAATACGAGACGCCCGAGAAAGAAATGGTACGATCAAGTGAATCAAATACTTCAAATTGTATAATATTCACCATTTTAAAGAAGAAAATATTTTAAGAAGAATTTATAACGCGGAAGTTCATGGTATAGACGAAGTACGAGACACCCAAGAAAGAAATGGTACGATCAAGTGAATCAAACACTCGATACGAGTTTTGTGAAGATCAATTATTACATTTATGAAACTGCCATTAGGATTTGCATAGAAATTAACACTCCAATTAAAAATGTTCACAGCATGTGTAAATCAAAATGTTGTTTTTACTAGTAGTGAAATACTATTAGCTAATATAATAACAGAAGAATATGTATGAGACCATATATGAATGTGAATGAAGCAAGGAGTGTGTGTCTAAACAGGTTTGTGTGGAGACTGTGGAGGTCTATCCACTGCCTTCACCTGCCGAGAATCAGTCCGATTTTTATTAGTTAATTAATATGTATTTTTTATGTAACACATTATTTTCAGATCTTTAATCGTTAACAATGGACGATTCATAAAATCATCTATCTAAAATCTAAAACTCTAAATGATTAAGTAGTGATATCACAGTCATTCATTGTTACATATTTATACCGCCAATTAGTGACTCATAAACCTATCATTATGATATTAGTATTAGGATTACGATCAGTGAAGATGTTGGGACTCTTTCAAAATATATATACCTATATATTAATTTTCAACATCAAGTCGCTTTTTAACAAGCAAGTAAAAAGTACTTTACAATAATTATTGATGATAACTTTCGGATTGTCTTTCTAATGCTTCACGCATTCTTCTTTTCCGTTCCAGAGAAATTTCTCGTTGCGACGCTCCTGGTGGCACGTCGACGTTTATATTATAGTCCCAGCGAGAGTTCGCACGTGGCGTCATCGTTCTAGTATCTTCTGTCTTTTTCGTTTTCAAACAAAACGCGCAAGGAAGAGGGCAAACGTCGATGACGTGCATACGAGCTCTCGCTGGGACTAGTTAACCTTATATTTTTATACGTAATAAACAATTTTTCTTCTTGATACTTTTTATCTTGTCTAACCGGCTTCCCCCGACATTTTGATTGAAAAAATGGAACCAACAATGTATATTAAATTGTCCTGTCTTATTTATTCATAGTTTTAAATGAATGTTTCTAACCTACATACTTAGTTTATATTATGGAAATGATGCTGAGAGCAAAAAATAGTTTCGCTGACCTAGGAATTCCAGTTAGAATACATAGTTAGAGAGTTTTTGATTTCGGCGCTATAATGTACTTAAATGAATGTGACATTTATGTATGGTGTATATGTATTCTTGATGTGACAATACCTACATTGTCTTTACACATTTCACTCTTTACTGTAACCGCATTATCATCTATTGCAATTTTGCAATAAAATCTTTTGTTCTTTTCATATCATGGCTCTAAGACATTCAGTACTTATGACATATTATTATCACAATGTTTCACTGTAAATACACAAGCACTCCAGGTCTTTCAAAATAATTTCCTGAAACAGACTTTATTTTTATGGAATCATTAGGACTTACATATTTAGTGCAAGAGCATCCAACATGCACCCACCCTTAGCCCCTAGAATGCCGCACACCGGTCGACACTATTTTCGTAATAACTTACTTGTTTTTGCAAAATTATGTTTTTGTACATTGCAATTTGAAAAAAAAAATGATGAAACTTTGTGAATTTTTTATTAATTATTTTTTACATGGTAATAAAATTCGTAAATGTTTTTAGTTTTTTCATTATCAGTTATTTTAGTGAGAAAAAACGTACGGTGAGCCATTTTTTAAACTTTTTATGTTGGCCTTTGAATATTTTAATATTTCAAAAATATGTGTTTATATCTAACAGTTAAATTTGAAAGCTTATTTCATCACTTTCAAAAACAGTTTTTAGTTTTCGGATACGTTCAGATTAGGATTTTATTGCAAAACGGAAATAGTGTGACCTTCTGATCAAATATGCTCAAGGCATAAAGGGGTTAAATTATCGGCATTAGTTGTCTGCGCGTTTTTGTTTGTATTTTTTTAAATTTGCGGTGACACCGGATTGAAGTCGGCGCCGCAGAGTGCGGACGCGTGAAAGAATTTGAATTCTAAATTTCCCCATCGCATGTATCGGCCGCTACCGGCTACTCGCGGCAGGTACTCCACTGGTCAGGTATAATGTATGGGGTTAGCCTGTTAGCAATAGATGCACTACTGTTAGGTGATACAGTGAAACGATCAAACGGCGACTTTGCATTAAAAAAAATATTATTCAACACGGCGGCACTGCGTATCATTTTTTTAAACTTTCGAATTTGAAATGAACCTACACGGTCTTGCGAGCATAAATGTTTGTGTACATTAAAATGCCTGTCTAAACTCAGGTATACCCTAGCGAGACAGGCATCGAATAATACAATGTAAACATCCCGTATATAGATCAATAAATAAATAAATAAATTAATTAAAATTAATTGTCCGGTCAGTGGCTGAGTCGTCTTTGCGTTTGGGTCCCCACCCAGTCGTCGCGTGTTCGATTCCTCGGCTGGCTAAGTCACGACATAAGCAACATTTCGAACTTATAATACATAGCCAAAACGACATGTTCGTTTTTATTCGTGAATTCGGCGTCGTTGACGTCACACTAGACAACGTTGTTGACAGCCATCTCACCGACGAGTGGCGGTTTCTATGTCATAATGACGTTGTAGCCAGTTAGAACCGTTTCGGAATGTGCGATTTTTCAAATCAATAATTAGGAATGAAAATATTAAAATTACACATATTTGGTACAATGATCAAAATCAGAAAAAAAACTTTAAATCTTCCACACATTTTTAACGATAGGTATTCATAGTTTGTCAAATACTATTGAGAATATTAGAAATATAAAAAACCTAGTGTAGTTTTTTCATCCTCTTACTAATGCAAACAATTACGGTAACTATTGCCATACAGAAGCAATGCACGCACTGCACGCATCTTTCCAATTTTGATTTCTTTTACGGTATTTCTGTTTGAATTTTAGAACCTGATATAAATTTGGAAGGTACCAACTTATAATTTATTAATTTTGATAGTTTTTAAAGGTTAATTTTTTAGTTGTTATAATTCGCACCGTGAGTACTTTAGTGTATAATAAGTCAAAAAGTACAATTTTTGTATACGCTAAAGTAAGAATTTCTTGTTTTTATTATATTAATTGTTTTCGAATTTTTTGTATATCACAGGGATCTGGATTCGAAAAATCTTATCTTACTAATATTATAAATGCGAAAGTTTGTATGGATGGTCCTTACTCTTTCACGCAATAAATATCGAATGGAATTTAAAAATTCTTTCACTAATCGAAAGCTACATTATTTGCGAGTAACAACGGCTTTATATATTGGTAAGCTCTGGCGTTATGAATGAGCTGTGGCGTTATGAAATTATATATCATACGTTTTCTGTCCCTAACAAAATCGAGTTATTGCAAACGTCACACAAATTGTTACCTTGGAAACAATGTTTTTTTTTAAATTTTAGGCTTAAAAAGAGTGCTTTGTTGTGATTAAAAAGAGTACTTTTTTATATATCTCTAAAAATGTTTATTCTCCGAACAAAAAGCATATCGTTGCTATAAAGCATAGCGTTTGAAGTGGACTGTTATTTTCTTATTTTTTTAGGTTACTCTGGATTCAAATATGAATAAAATACTAATAAAGGGAGTAGGTACTTAAAATAAATTTCTATTTCTATACTTTAAATATTTTCTAAAATAGAATTATTTGCGAAATTTCATTCTCAAATTTTGAAATTTTCTATTAAACAATAATTATTTTCTATTAGACAAAATAGCAAGAATAATAACAATTATGCCACTTATACTATGCAAACGAAGCCGTGGGTAAAAGCTAGTAATAAATAAATGTTTATAGCATTATTTATTTTTGTTTTTGACTTCATCCACTACAGTTTTAAAATATATTTTAAATTTCGGTATGTTGCAACAATGATTTTAGATTAACACGCTAATGCATTAAAACTATTCAACTTTGTACTGTTATGTTGCGGTGAGTGCACGAACTTCTTATGAGTTTAATACTTTAGTTACGTTTAGTATATCAAATAAAATAAAATACTCTTAAGCACTACCATATTATATCATAATCATAGTAATGTAAGTACCATAGTACATAGTAATAATAAGTACCATATTATATCATAGTAATCAGTAAACTTCTTAAAATATTTTGAAAAACATTATATTGAAGTAACTCAATTACAATGCATCTTATATGTAATTTGAGTTACTATGAAACTGCATTATTAACACGACAAAAGAAGTCGTGTATACAAATTGCGACTCGCGACCCTTGTATTGGACGAACCTACTGTCGTGTTTGCCCTATCAAAGAAAAGAAGAAGAAGACAAATAATGTGGGAATCTTAACGACGTAAGTGAAGAAAGCGTGTAAACAAATATGCGCCCGCGGCACGGCGTATTGGACGGACGTACGGTCGAATTCACCCTAGCGGGCCTGGAGATTCGAACTTTCCGCCGCGTTCATTTTAATTAATCCTGAAGAACGTGTTACAAATATTTAAAATGTGTCTCCATGTCGCACTCCCGAAGTTATTAATTCATTGTCTAGAAAAATAAAATCTGGTGCTTACCGCTAATTTTATAGTTGAAAAACGAGTTATAAAGTTTTAAAATCGTTGTACGTAAAATATATTAATGGTAAGGTATTGTTTTTATTAATCTTAAATAAAAATAACCATCCCCATGTTCTGTTGGAATAAAAAAGTTATTAAAGTTACGAATTCGCCGGAAATTATTAAAATGTGAGTTTTGAGCAAACAAAACTTATTGTGTACCGCCTTAACTAAAAGTTGTCAATTTTTGACGTAATACACTAAAGTACTCATGGTGCAATAAGGACTCATTATCAACAGAAAAATGAAGGTTCGCTTGCGTTCAAAAGCTCCTTTTTCTCAATTCATATTGTAAAGTTAAATTGATGAAATGAAGGTCATATCTGTAATTTAGTTTCAATCAAGGTAATTTAGGATGATTGTTATTTCGTAAATTTAAATTCGTTGTATGTGGAAATGCTGATGCTCGATCAGTGCATTTTATATTTCACATTAAAGATAATTTATTTTTATTATAATGCATTTTTTCATCATTTTGATTAAGGTTGGCCAATCCTACATTAAATTATTATTATAAAAGTCCCGTTTTAAGCGTTTTAACATAAATATACACTAATTCATGATTTTATATCCTTTCTTTAATTGATTATGCAATTTGGGAGGGGTTATGCTGTCGTCATCCGGGAACCAACATTTAATAGATAACAAACACCTTTGCTATAAATAGGTCGTTCCACGTGGTTTACTACGTTTCGTGACTTAGAAAGAGGTTTGTATCGGGAGAGACTGGTTGAGGGTCTCCAGTCGTACTCTCTCGACCCATCGACTTGCACCGCAGCGGGAGGAATGGATTCATACGTCCGTCACTCCTGGGCCCAGTGATTCCCAGTTTCCTGACCACCTCATACCATGTCCTTCCCAGAACTTTCTATCCTTCTTTTCTTTTAGAAGACCCTCCACACAGCATCCCCAAAGATGACGTAGGTCTTGCGAGAAAATATTTTTCTCAAGGTCTCCTGTGTGGAGCTATTAAAAAGTTTAAAAAATCACCGTAGATAATGTCCTTAGATCCTAAAAAGTGAGCGTACACTTTTTTTCTGTTAAGAGCGTATAACCAGAGAAAACCAGAAATACCTATGTCATTTTTAAACCTTCGAGTTCATGACTGAACAAGTTTTCGGTCACGAGACGAAAACCCTCGTCGATGGGAAAATTTATTGCAACCGAAATTAAATATCCGTGAATCAAAACCTGAAATCAACCGTATTTTGATAAACCCAAAAATCTATGACGCTCGACAGTGGAATAATGATTTTCCTTAAGAGGGAAGAACTAGACAAAACCGGAAATATGTCATTTTTAAATCAAATTTTAGACGTATTGACTCTTTTCCACAAAAAATTATAAATTGATTTCGAAAAAATGGTTCTTTTGTCTAGTAAACGTATGTTTTAAATTTTGAGAAAAAATGTTTATTTTTACTATAATAAGGTTATACCATAAGTCGTTGGTAGATTTGTTAAAATTTCAAAAAAGATTTTGTAATATACAACATCCATTTCAAATCATAAAACAATATACATTGTCTGGTAAACTTATGTTTCAGAATTTTAACTTTAGTTTAAATAAAATCATTGAAAAATATATACTTAAACGTGTTTCTTGACGAAAATTGGTCCGTTTGTGTATTTTTTTGCGCACTTACAAACTAATAAATTTAAGATTTATTTAATATCATGCAGTAAAATAAATCAATATATTTTCTGGTAAACGTATGTTTCGGAATTTTAATTTTAGATTAAATAAAATCATTAAAAAATATATGCGTAGATACATGTGTTTCTTGACGAAAATTGGTCTGTTTGTGTATTTTTTTGCCCATTTACAAACTAATATATTTCAGATTTTTTACATTCTTATTTTGCTTAGACATTATTGAAAAATGTTAAATACTTATGATCAAAAAATAATTAAAAAAGTATATAACTTTAATAGTTTTATCATCACGCCTTTCCGCATTTTTGGGTGTAGGTATAAATTAAAGCAAATTTGGAATGAAATAAACTCGATATTGAGTTATAATTTTAAAAAGCTGGTACGGAGAATAAATAATCTTTCTCATTCGAATCGCCCTGTGCGATCGTAAGAACATCTTTCGACGAAATGTGGATTTTCGTCCGCTGGCTGGTTAAACGCCCTTAATGGTAATACTGAAGCACTTCTCACTTATCAAGTTGCTTGAAAAGAAAACAAACCAAACACATATCTTCAGAATAGTGTGCCAATGCGTAACGCAATTTCTTTTCACGCATTATAATGTACAACTTTAACAGTTAATTTCTTTTTTAATATATGAATAAGGATCGGACTGACGTTTCACTCATTTAAATTCAGTGTTAAGTGCACCAGTGAGTGATATACACATACCCTAGGTCCGATGTTTTATTCATAGGGTGTTCATGATTCCCCCAGTCTTTATCGGGAAATGACATCAAGGATTCCGTTGAGAATATCAATCAGAAGTTGCGTCCTGGTGTCCATTAAACTAGACTTGCGTTACGGTCACCTTGTTAGTACATACTTGTGGTTCTGTTGATTAATTGGAAATGCATAATTATATATAGCAATAATAATTACTTCGAAATTGGTCAATCCATATGTTGACTGGCTCTAACGCTCATTGTAGTTATCTCAATACAATCCATATGTTGGCTGGCTCTAACGCTCATTGTAGTTATCTCAATACAATCCATATGTTGACTGGCTCTAACGCTCATTGTAGTTATCTCAATACAATCCATATGTTGACTGGCTCTAACGCTCATTGTAGTTTTTTTTTATTTTTTTTTTTTATTAGTGACTATTTAGTTACAGGTTATATGACAATTACAAGATATGATGATATATATAAATATTTAATCCGTTTGTTCTTAGTCCTCCTCACTAGGTGGTCCTGTGCTGAGGCGGACTGGTAGATTTCTTTGATTTTCCGTTATTTAGTTTCTATGATGTTTTTAATACATTCTCTAGTATGTCTGCATTAATTTCTTTCACCCATGTTTTGATTTTTTCCTTAAACTTATTTATCTTTTCTATCTTTTTCAGACTTGGAGGAAGGATGTTGTATAGTTTAGTTGCAAGATATATGTGGTTTCTTTGGCCAAAACTTGTCTTGAATTTTGGAACATCTCGTATATCCTTTTTTGAGGCTCTTGTGTCATGTATCCGAGTTTCATTAGGAGATTTTCTGTTTTTAAAATGATGTATAAGAATATTCTTGGCATATATTTGTTTTAAATTAAGAACGTCAAAACACTTAAAAATATCTTTTGAGGGGGTTCTGATGGGTAATTTTAGTATGGTTTTTATAATGCTCTTCTGAGCAATATCTAAGTGGTTAATATGATTGGCTGTAGCAGATCCCCATACTAGAATTCCGTACTCAAGACGGGAATGACATAAGGCATAAAAAACTTTTTTTATGTCTTTCCTAGGTAGTATGTTTCTTAGGTTTTTGAAGAAATACACAAGTCTCGTGAGCTTTTTAGTGATTCCATTTATGTGTATGTCCCATCTAAGGTTTTCGTCTATTTCCACTCCTAGATATTTAATACTTTTTGCCTTTGTTATAATAGGGCAAGAGCAATGTGACTTATTGTTTTGACACTCGTGCAATTTGAGAGTGTATTCTTTACCCGGTTGACCTCTTGAGTTTATTGAAAAGGCTAGATAATTAGTTTTAATTACATTGAGCGTAAGAGAGTTCATCCGAAGCCAATTTTGAAGTACAGTTAGTCCATGTTCAGCCTCTTTATAAGTGTCCATCCAGTCCTTTTCGTGGAATAACATAACAGTATCATCGGCAAAACTAATTATGTTTCCATTGATGGGAAGTTTGGTAATTTCATTTATGTAGATGAGAAATAAGATTGGTCCCAAGACACTTCCTTGAGGGACGCCGTAGTTTATTGGAAGAGGATTGCTTTTTTGTTGACCTATTTGTACTTGTTGTGTTCGTCCTGTCAAGTACGTCATCAGTAAATTTAGTGGAGTGCCAGATATGCCAATTTTTTTAAGTTTTGTGAGAAGAATTTTATGATCTATTGTGTCAAAGGCTTTTTTTAGGTCTATAAAAACAGCCAGACATTTTTTTCCATCGTCTAAACTTTTTATGGCTATTCTTGTAAAATGTTCAATGGCGTTCACGGTACTCAAACTTTCCCGAAATCCATATTGTGTCGGGGAAATTTTTTTATTAAATTCCAGAAAGTGAACGATTTGGCTTTTCAAAATTTTTTCTAGGATTTTTGAGAAAGTGCTTAGGATACTTATAGGGCGATAATTATTTATATCATTTTTGCTTCCATTTTTATAAATTGGTAAAACTGTAGCATTTTTTAGACAAGAAGGAAAAATCCCCTTTGATATAGAGAGATTTATAAGGTATGTCAGGGGGAGGATCAACTCATCTTGGAGATGTTTTATAGTTTTGATTGAGATAGGATCATTTCCCGAAGAAGTGTTGTTATCTAGTGAAGCAATCACTTTTCTAAGTTCGTTGCTAGTTATTTGGTTTAGATTTAGTGTGTTATCTTGGATTAAGTCTTCATTATTTTCTATTTCCTTTTCATAAGTAATTGGTTTTGTGATTTTATTTGCCAATTGCGAGCCTATGTTAGTGAAAAATTTATTAATATATTCCAGAATTTTGTCAGGATACTCTGCAAAAGAAGTAGGAATCATGTCAATGTTTAATTCTCCAATCATTTTCTTGTTGTAGGAGGGTTCAGAGTTAGTGATTTCTTTGATAATCTTCCATATTTTTCTGGAGTCATTGTTACATTCTTCTATTTTCCTTTTATAGTAGTTTTCTTTGGCGTTGCGAATAACATTTTTACATATATTTCTGTATCTTTTATAGAATCTCAATTTAAATATATCGTAAGGGTCTTTTTTAACTTTTAAATGTATTTCATCTCTTTTCCTTATACAGTTGATGATGTTTTGTGTAATCCAAGGTTTGATGTGCTTATTTTTATGGGATATCTTTTTTTCTATTAATGTGGTATTCGATAGTATTGTATGTTGTATAATTTCGTTAAAATAGCTCCAAGCAGAATTTGTATCATCTATTTCATAAAGGTTTGTCCACTCAGTATTTTGTAATTTTTGTTTTACTTCCTTCCAATTGGTTTCTGATATTTGCAGTACAATTTTATGATTTTGAATTTTTCCTGTTTTATTTTTGTTAATGGAAAGAATTGTTGAGTAATGGTCTGTAATGGTGGATGTATATATGATGGCTTGAATTTGTTTATTAGTCTTACTGAAAATATGATCGATGCAAGTTTTGCATTCATTTGATATTCGAGTTGGTTCATTTATGAGGCTTTTGAATCCATGGTAAGCAAGCGTCTGCATATAGTCAAATTTTTTTGGATGTCCATTTTGAAGAATATCAATATTGATATCACCAATAACAAACACGTTATTAATGTTTTTGAGTAGATTTAGTTCATGAGATAGAGAATTAAGGAAAGGTTCTATGTTTTTGGTTGAGGGCGATCGATAAATTGCTAGTATGGCTGTATCATTCCCAATTGATAATTTTAGGCAGTTTGCATTATTTATACTGATCTCTTTAACATTAACTTCTATATCTTCATTAATGTATACAACTACACCATCACTTTTTCCCTTATTCATTAACGTTGAGTGAGGGATGTAATTGTCAATTTGTAAAGCAGAGTATTTATCGGTTATCCAGCATTCGGTAAGTATAATTATGTCCCATTTTAATTTTAAGCTTTTTATTAGTACTTGTAGTTCATTGAAGTTTTTATTAATGCTCCTTATGTTTTTATGTAAGATGTTAAAATTATGTTTAAGTGATATTATGTTCTCTGGTTCAGATATAGTTATTTGTTCATCCATTTTGGTAAATTATTATTCTCAATACAATCCATATGTTGACTGGCTCTAACGCTCATTGTAGTTATCTCAATACAATCTATATGTTGACTGGCTCTAACGCTCATTGTAGTTATCTCAATACAATCCATATGTTGACTGGCTCTAACGCTCATTGTAGTTATCTCAATACAATCCATATGTTGACTGGCTCTAACGCTCATTGTAGTTATCTCAATACAATCCATATGTTGACTGGCTCTAACGCTCATTGTAGTTATCTCAATACAATCCATATGTTGACTGGCTCTAACGCTCATTGTAGTTATCTCAATACAATCCATATGTTGACTGGCTCTAACGCTCATTGTAGTTATCTCAATACAATCCATATGTTGACTGGCTCTAACGCTCATTGTAGTTATCTCAATACAATCCATATGTTGACTGGCTCTAACGCTCATTGTAGTTATCTCAATACAATCCATATGTTGACTGGCTCTAACGCTCATTGTAGTTATCTCAATACAATCCATATGTTGACTGGCTCTAACGCTCATTGTAGTTATCTCAATACAATCCATATGTTGACTGGCTCTAACGCTCATTGTAGTTATCTCAATACAATCCATATGTTGACTGGCTCTAACGCTCATTGTAGTTATCTCAATACAATCCATATGTTGACTGGCTCTAACGCTCATTGTAGTTATCTCAATACAATCCATATGTTGACTGGCTCTAACGCTCATTGTAGTTATCTCAATACAATAGAGTCCTAAGAGATATCAAACAAAACACTTTCAATGAACTATAATTTGCTTTGAATTAAAGTGTCATTTTCAAATTGGAACTGATAATGTGAGGAATAATTCAGACAATCATTTTATTTTAATTAAGTAATTGATAATTCTAGGTATATCTAAAATATATACTTATGGTAATTATTCCAAAAAACCGCCGCACTTTTAGACAAAGATTATAGAAATTACATTTCGTTTCAACAATAATTAATACAAGAAACAACTATTTACATTTACAAAATAGGTTATTAGGTTCTTAGTTTGGGTAAATTACTTAAATTCATGCGTATTAACGAAACTTACGCAAATGTCAAATTATACAAAAAAAAACAAAATGGCGGCGAAGGGATCTTTTATTTGGGAAATTTTCATCTTTGAATAAAAATGTAAGTTTAATGCATCTTTTACATTCTATCCAATCGTAATTATTTGTTTCTTGTAGTAATTATCTGTACATAAAAAAAGTGCAGTGGTTAGGGGAGAATATACCATATAATTATATTACAAAGAAAATTGGCAATATTTGTTTTTGAAAAGCCGAGGCATTTTATAAATATTAAATCTTACAATTAAACTATCACATCATTTTTCACGGGTCTACGCTAATAATAATAATATTTGAATGATTTGTATAGCACCGTTTTTGTGAAAAATCACCTCAAAGGCGTTGTACAAACTTATAATACATTTCTACATTCTTACTTCTATCTACAAACTAGACAAACCACTATAACAACTTATGGCTAAAAATTGCATCCACCGGTTCATCGATTACCGATACGAAACTATATGTACAATGATTTGACCAATGAACGCGATGCTGCGTAAAAATGTACTGACTGTACAGGCAGAAAATATACAGGACCATACTTACCCGAGAGGTCACTTCAAATTAACACTGTTATTGTTTATTCTATTCTACATATCGATCTACACCAAGAGCCTGAGTTCATTCTGAGAGTTTTTTTTAAAAGCAGAATATATATATTTATACATAGCGTACTACATGTTACGAGCTAAACTAATTCTAAAATAAAGTAAAGCCACTTAGTAATATTATTGCTTATCAATATTGCATAAGTTGAAATTTTGTACCGACAAAAAAAGTAAACGCGTTGTTTCTCGACAAATGTTTGTAATGTTACTTTGTCAAGGACGTAGGTGTTACCTTCGTATTATGTACTTCAAAGTACAAACATATTATGTTTGTACTCAATGTTTAATGAAATGACATACATATTAAATATCTAGTTTCTTGTAACTATGAATTTCATGTACATATAATATCCTGTTTACACAAAACGTCAAATAACTCTGTAAGGTCTGTCATAAAATAAATATATATATTTTTTGTTGTTGCGATTCTCATCATAATATTTGTAAAGTATTGTATTTATTTCTGTAAGGTCTGTCATAAAATAAATATTCCTTTTTTTGTTATTGCGATTCTCGTGATAATATTATTGTAAAGTTTTGTATTTATTTTCGGATATTTGTTGTTTGCAAGGTGAAACAATAATATAATATTAATCAATTATGTAACGTGCATGGTTACATTTTGTCTCGGTATTTGTCTAATAACATTTATTGGTTTCAATGTCATTTTCACGGCAATTTTGGCAAGGAGGGTTTGATCAATATATTGAGGTATATCTTACTCTACTGCTTCATAATTGTAATCTTCGTCTCATTTTTGTCTTTTCCGCCCTATTTACTTCATTCTTGCTAACTTTTAAATTAGTATTAGAAGCACAGGCTCCGAGCAGTTGAAATTCTTGTACGGTTTAAGCCGCCGCTACCCGAATTTCTTCCGATTTCTTACATATCCCCGTTAAACATTTAAGTTTTTAAGCTTTAAAAAAAAAGTTATTTTTGAAGATAATATCTATACGTTCCCCACGCCGAAATGCAAATTATGTGAAATTCTCTCGATAGAAAAAATCGCAAAGTATGCCCCGAAAAGTACTATTTTTACGTCTGTTTCAGTTATTTTACAAGTTATATACATAAAAAAATCACAGTATTTCTTTAAATGCTGTTTTAGACAGCCTCAAGAGATTTTTGCTTTATTTTAAACGAGTCATGTTTTATTAAAAAATTCGCTTCAATTTTACCGTTTTAAATATTCTCTCACTCTCTCCAACATTCGTAATTAGGTACTTATCTCTCCATCTTCTTATTTTTGAGCTAGGATACGGCGCCTTAACGTAAAGACATGTCTTGGTGCTTTTTTGTTGTTTATTTCTGTCTATTGTAGTTGACTGATATTTTCTTATTTTTATTTTTATGTTATTGTTTTTTATTTAAGAAAATTATTTATTACATGTTATTTTATCAGATAGGTAAACCAACAAAGCTATCACAAGATAGCTTGTCTGCAGGATCCACCGAATCAATATGTCTGTAGTACATAATCTTGTATAATTGCATTTACATGAGTAATATCTATTTCGAAGTACGTTTAGAGTTTTTGGATACATTTAATTTGAAGAAAATTATAAAATATATGACTTTATTATATAAATGTATAATCTTTACAGTTTACATAGATAATAATAATAGATAATCAGTAACTTCATGTAAACGGGTTAGCGGTAGTGTTTTGTGAACACCTCACTAAAAGAATCTGTGCTGAGGTGGTCTGCATGTTTTAGATTTTAGATAATGATTGATCATCTGTCGGGTCACCGTATATTAATTAGCTTAGTAGCAGTTATGTACTTACTATACTATGGTAATATTGCAAATACACAATATAGTAGATATTTAACAACTGTGATTTTGTTTACAGGCTAATTAAAAAAGTTGAAATTTATAGTTAAAAGTTGAATAAGCATTGATAACTTTTTTAACTATTCTGAATTATACCGTGTTGATGTATTTTGTAAAAAAGTAATCAGAGTGGCGCGTAATCGAGTTGGTCGGCCGCAAACATGGTCGGATTTTGGTGCGAACGCAAACAAGTGTCAAACAGAAACATGGCGCGCTGCACAATGTTGTGAACAAGTAATGTCTGGTTGTGCATCTTCCGTTTCCTCTTGCTTCGTGCTTGGCGCCGCTTTCCCCGCGGCTCAAGCGCGCGACGCTCTCGGCTGACTCGGCTCCTGTACTTGAGGTCAAGTGGACCTCAACAAGCGCTGCACCTAATGCTAAATTCCCCGGAATTTATTTCGGGGAAAATTTTCGAGAATAATTATTTGCAACGGGGAATATTGCGGATTTTTTCATTTAAATAGTGAAATCTCCACGATGTTGTCTCCTACAATTAAATTTCATGTTATTTACAATGTATCACATGCTGAGAGCTTTCAAAGTGAACTTAGTAATAAAGTTATCAGCTTTCAAAGTGAACTTGGTTATAAAGTTATGAGCTTTCAAAGTGAACTTGGTTATAAAGTTATGAGCTTTCAAAGTGAACTTGGTTATAAAGTTACGAGATTTAAAAGTGAACTTGGTTATAAAGTTATGAGCTTTCAAAGTGAACTTGGTTATAAAATTATTCGGCAATATTTGGTATATTTCAAAAATTGCATTGAAATATACCAAATATTGCCGAATAATTTTATAACCAAGTTCACTTTGAAAGCTCATAACTTTATAACCAAGTTCACTTTTAAATCTCGTAACTTTATAACCAAGTTCACTTTGAAAGCTCATAACTTTATAACCAAGTTCACTTTGAAAGCTCATAACTTTATAACCAAGTTCACTTTGAAAGCTGATAACTTTATTACTAAGTTCACTTTGAAAGCTCATAACTTTATAACCAAGTTCAATATGAAAGCTCATAACTTTATAACCAAGTTCACTTTGAAAGGTCGTAACTTTATAACCAAGTTCACTTTGAAAGATCATAACTTTATAACCAAGTTCACTTTGAAAGTTCATAAATTTATAACCAAGTTCACTTTGAAGGCTCATAATTTTATAACCAAGTTCACTTTGAAAGCTCATAACTTTATTACTAAGTTCACTTTGAAAGTTCATAATTTTATAACCAAGTTGACTTTGAAAGCTAATAACTTTATTACCAAGTTCACTTTGAAAGCTCATAACTTTATTACCAAGTTCACTTTGAAAGCTCATAACTTTGTCATTTTTGGGTATATCGAAAAACTAATTGAAGTGTCGGTATTAACTTTTTAAATACAATACAATTTCATCAAAAAATAACTTTCTTAATTTAAAAAAATAAATTCCCGCCTCTGGGCAAGTTATGTTATTAGGTCGTTGAATATTCCTGGATGCACATCACTAGTTCTGCTATTATACCGCAAGTTTCACAGGGAACTCAAGCCTACCGGTGAAATAAACACCATTCGTTTATCACCAGATTCACTTATCACCGAAGTAACTGAAACTACATTTTACGCAACCAGGTTGCTATTTTTAGGTTTCATACTTTGATGATCTTCATATCGTATGCTAGTGATGTGCTTATCAACTTTGGATCAATTAATTAATAAAACAATCAGTTTTTACAATTAATGCAACGCATATTCCACAAGTAGACATTTGAGAACGTGAGTTTGGGTTATGGTTCTCATTCTATGTCTTCTTAGAACCAATTTAGACTGCTGCAATGAACTGCAATGCTTTTCACTGTTGCATTAAGAAAATTGCGTAACCCATTGTTTAAAATCATTTTCTAAGTACGTATGTATATTTTATTTATCTTATTTTTATTTTTGCTTCTCACAAAATGTAGGGCATAATATTTCTCGTAATAATGAACCTTACTAGGACTAAGCCTATGTCGAGGTTAACCACAGGCATCGTTGTTATGAGTGAACAATTGGATACTTTGTGAATGCATTTTAACGATATTTGAACCATAAATAAATATATTTTTTTACAATAGCTCCACACAGGAGGTCCCGAGGAAAATAATTTCCCTCAGCCTGTGCCATCTTTGAGGATGTAGTGTAGAGAGTCTTTTAAAATAAATGAAGGAGATGACGTTCTGGGAAGGGAAAATAAATGAGAAGTGTGTAGGAATCTGGGGGTTAGTGGGTCCAAGAGTGACGGACATATTAATCTATCCCTCCCACTGCGCTGCAAGGCGATGGGTCGAGAGAGTCCTGCTGGAGATGCCAAATGTTCTCGCTCAACCAGTCTCTTCCGATCCAGCCCGCCACGCAGTAAGTGGGCAGACTTCCAAGATCCAAACAATCCTCGGCATGTGAACCCGGGCACCCCTGCCAAATCATAAAACAAGAATAAACAAAAACAAGCATAACATTTACGGTGACTGTTTTCAACAAGTGGAAATTAAACAGAAACCTTATTATTTAAGGAATCCATTCCTCTTTCAACACAAACATCTTAACAATCTTAAACAGGAGCCTGATAAAAATAGTACGAGGAAAACATTACGAGGAGTCTGATAAAAAATAATTTCCTTGACCAAAATATGTTTATTCGTAGTTTTAATTCTAGTGGTACCTAAGTACATTTTGGTGTTTTTGAAAACTTTTTTACGCACGCTCGACTTGGGGGGTAAGCTGGTAAATGCGTTACGAAAAGTGTGATGCGTTACGAAAAGTGTGATGTGTTACGAAAAGTGTGATGCGAACGGTAATCGATGCGAACGGTGATCGGGGGAGGTGAACGCACGCTTGGCTTGGGAGTGATAAGGATAACGATAAGGATAAGAATAAGGATAAGGATGAGGATGAGGATGAGGATTGGGTTAAGGATAAGGATAAGGATGAGGATGAGGATGAGGATGAGGATGAGGATGAGGATGAGGATGAGGATGAGAATGAGGATTAGGTTAAGGATAAGGATAAGGATAAGGATAAGGATGAGGATGAGGATAAGGATAAGGATAAGGATAAT
Source organism: Limnephilus lunatus (assembly GCA_917563855.2). Classification (NCBI taxonomy): domain Eukaryota; kingdom Metazoa; phylum Arthropoda; class Insecta; order Trichoptera; family Limnephilidae; genus Limnephilus; species Limnephilus lunatus. Next base: position 80,668,375 of record OU830592.1, read on the forward strand.
ATTTTTGATATCGCACTATTGCAATATTTTTGATATCGCGCTATTGCAATATTTTTGATATCGCACTTTCACGTTTGCTTGTGTTCTCTGCAGTTGTGCAGTTGTACCGTCCACGGCGCGGCGCATGCCTTCATAGTACTTATTGCGTTTTCCGGGCCAAGTGCCTGTTTGTTTGTACATTTCACATTCAATGCCGAGTTCCCTTTCAATGCTACTCAAGTTTCTTCGTACCGCTCGGGCTGATACCAACATAGCGATGAATTACGCGTTAGGCTGTTTTCAGTTTCATTTCTGGCTATTGCAGGTTTATTGCTGGTCTATTGCCGGCAGCACGATCGCGTTTCTTTTCACCCCATTCACACGGCACGCTATTGCTTTTTCGGCCAGCAGGATACTTTATTATCTATGTAATATGGTAGTGACCCGAGACCCGATTAAAGAGTTTTATTAAGCCTCCGCTACCCGAATTTCTACCGATTTCTTACATATCTCCATTAAACATTTGAAGTTTTTAAGCTCTTAAAAAAATATATGTTATTTTTTATGATAATATCTACATGCGTTCCACGCCGAAACGCAAATTATATAAAATTTCCTTAATAGAAAAAAAAATCGCTAAGTATGCTCCGAAAATTATTATAAACACGTTTGTTTCAGTTATTTTACAAGTTATAGTTGTGAAAAATTCACAATGTTTCTTTGAATGATACTTAAAATACGTTTACCGAGATTTTTCCTCTATTCTAAACGAGTCGTGTTTTATTAAACATTTTCGCATCGATTTTATCGCTTCAAATATTAGCGCGCTCCTCTAACATTCGTAATTTCATATCTCACCATCTTCTTTTTGAGCTCGGATGCGGAGCCTTAAATAAATCATTTAAATATCTCAGGAAAAATTTCAGTGAATATATCCTCATTTAACAGATATTATATCCGGTCGAATCCCAAAGAACAAAGCAAAAGAACTTTCCCAATTGCTTCTGTTTTATATTAATGAGGCTCGATAAAGCATTTTTTAATTGTGAATACCGTACAAGAGTCCCAACTGCTCCCCGTCCGCTTGGAACTATGGCATCACCAATTGGGGTATGTTGTGAGGATGAAGGAAGTGGGGTGGGGAAGGAGATAGGAAAGAGAAAGGCGGGGAGTTCCTGGTTATTCAATCATGGCTGGAGCAATTTCAAGCAATGTTTTAATTCTGAATCGTGCTCTTACACCAGGGCGATACTGAGAGTATCTTCCACTCTGAAACGTGCCACAAATATATCTTACATAATTTTTAAAATGTTAAATTATGAAATAACACAAATCAATCAAATAAAATTTATTCGCCGGGATTTGATCCTGCAACATTTGGATCGCTAGTCGAGAGCCTTACCCTTCGACCACGAAGGCCGTCAGGAATGGGAAGTCACGTAAAAAATTCCGCAACGGGGCAACGGTTGTTCCGTTTCCGGCACAACTCTCGTTCCATACATTTACCGTATCCTGTGAACGAGGCTTTTATCGACCTTCGATGAAAAACTATACCTGCCTTCAACCATTATTTTAATATTTTTTTCTACTTTTTTTGATCTTTTTAACAGTTTTACAACCCACAGAACTACAAGGAACCATCCTTAGTTTTTGTAGATTTTTGAACTGACTACCATATATTTACTAACGAGAACTGTTATGTAGTTATTTATAATGTTAATAAGTAAAATTTTCAAAATTTTAAGCAAACCCCGACTCAAAAAGTGCTGATATCTTTAAAACGCCTGAACAGATTTTCATGACTTGTAGCTAAGACCCATCTCGATCACGTCAGCTTTCAAACAAGAAAAACCTTATCATAATCGGTCGATTCGTTTAGGAGCGATGCCACAGACAGACACACACACAGACACACATAAAGTCAAACTTATAACACCGCTCCTTGCATCGGGGGTTAAAAATGCAGATTAAATAAGTAATTTGTTAACTTTTGTGTTTTATTTAGTTATCACGATCGTAATATTTTTTGTCATTTTATTTTGTTGCAAATTGATTATTGTCAAACCTAATTACCTTTCTAAATTAACTTCCAAATTATGATATCTTCACCTCATTAAAATTAATATAATTTGTTCAATTCCGTCAAGGGTTCAAAACTCACAACCGGCTGATAAATATTTAGCTGATTTAATATTTTTTTGAAGTAAAACTCCTTTACGCACGCTCGACTTGAGGTGAATGCGTTACGAAAAGTGTGATCCGTACGAAAAGTGTGATGCGAACGGTAATCGATGCGAACGGTGATCGGGCGAGGCGTACATACTGCACAACTATGGTAAGGCGTACATACTAACCCAAGGTCATATGTCACCCCAACGTCATGTGTTCTTTTGTAAGTTAGTGAATTTTTACTTCCGTCGTGTGGTCTAGGGCACACTCGTTTTTTTTAGTAGTTCACACTAGTTTTACTGGATTTATGTTACTCAAATTAATATCTTTGAAAAAAAAACAACTTTTTTTTATAATATTCTAAAAAAACGTCCATCACCTTAAAAATTATGATTAAAAGTAGCACTTAACCGCAAGAAGGTTCAGGCCTCTGAAGGCTTCGCCCATATTTTTTTTTCTCTTATCCATTTCCAATTTTTTTTTCCGCAGGAGAAGGAAGAATGAAAAGCAGAAAATGATTGGTTTTACGTAATTTTCGTGACATCACCTGCTTGCCGAAAACAATACAAAATAAAATACGAAATTTAAAAGTGCAATTTTAATGAATTTTGGCAACAATGAAATCTCTCTTATGTGTTAAATTAAATTGTATGTTCCAATGAGTTTGTTAACATTACTACTTGTTAAATAATTGCAAGTCAAATTTCCACACAAAGGCCTTTGTTTATGAATTGTTTAGAGTATTTCAACGCTGGCGCACATACGAAAACTCCGTCAAATGTAACTACATTTTACATACATTTCCACTCATCGCCAAGAAACACTTTAATTTATTTGTGAAAAACTTTTTAAAACTTGTTAACTAAAAAGCACCCTATTTACAAATAAATCTAAACGAAAATATAAAAAAAGAACAAGATTCAGAAAAATATAAAGGTAAAGGTAACTGGGACTCGAAACCCAGCATCTTTTGTCTTACTCGGCCATCGGAACCTCTTATTTTTGTCGATCTCATATTTCAAATTCATAATTAGAGGCCATCCATAAATTTCGTTACCCCGTAAAGGGGGGGGGGGGGGGGGGAGTAGAGAAGTATGACAAGGGGTATGGGGGGTCATCAGCTCTGTAACGTCACATGTAAAAATCTAAATTATTAAAACGCAAAATTTAAATATGTAAAATTAAATGATCACAAAGTTCTAAAGAATTGGTTTCTAACATAGATACCTACCTACTGTCTCTGATAAACACCTCCAGATTATATGGGACACCTATTGACCTTTTCTAAAGGTGCAAATGAATAATCAATTTTATTGGAATAACTCTTGTAACAAGTTATTATAATATATGCACATAATGTTCATTATCCTAATTTTTTAAAAATAATTAAATAAACTTATTTAACCTAATTTTAATTCTGATTACCTGCATTCTAATTGTTACGATTTTTTGATATTACACTTTTCATTATCCGTGTATTCATTTACATCACTTCATTATCACTTTAATGTTACTCATTTTTTAATTAGCAATTGCGGAATAATTCTGTTTGTTTGTTTGCTACATTTCTGATAGTGGGTTCGTTCGCCGCTCACTGACATGCACATTATCATCGATGTTATTTGCAGGTTCCGGTTAATGCGGTTAACACTATTTTTTTCTTTTCCGTATTCTATAAAATTGAGCATGACCAATTGAGCGAATTCACCGAGCTTCCTTGTTTCATCGATATCTTAAAATGTCTGCAATCGTGTTGTAATGTGTTGAATAATCCCGCCTTTATGTTTTGTTAATGCTCCATGTAGGTGTTTGGCGTAAGAATATCATTTTAATATTGAATTCAACTGCTTTACATTTTTGTTTAAATTGACTGTTCACGAGAGACCCCGAGGAAAATTATTTTTGTGCAAGGGTTCTTTTTAAGGGAAGGAAGGAAAGGAAGTTCTGGGAAGGAAAAGGGTATGAGGGGTAGGTAGGAATCAGAGGTCAGTGTGTCCAGGAGCGACATATAAGAACTATATTGAAGAAACATAGGTACACTTCAGTCAAGAAAATGTTGAAGGAGTTAAATATCTTGTCATTTAAACAAATGATTTACTTTAATACTATATTGTTAATCTACAAAATAATCAATGGCCATACGTCTATTGAATTCCTAAGAAAAATTGATAAACTACAAAGCAAACATACACGTGAGACGAGGAAAATAAATGAACTAAGACTCCCCTTCAGGAAAAAAAACACAGAGTCAAAAGTCATTGATGTACGGAGCATTGAAGATATTTGGAGAATTACCAGAAGAAATAAAATTGGAAGAGAGCATAAAGGCATTTAAAATTAAATTGCGAAGATATGTGATTGATTTGATATAGATGTGTTATTTTAAGTGTATGTATATATAAGGATTGTATTAGGACATAGATAACTATGTACCTATTTAAAATACCGCAATAAACAATATGAATTCATCCCTCTCACTGCGATGGGGGTCTAGAAAGTTCGGCTGGAGTGGTCAAAGTCAAACCGGCGTTTCTTGATCCGAATCGCCACGCAGCTGATGGGCAGCCGCATCACCCACCGAGACATGGACGAACCTCACTCCATGAACCACTACTATGTCAACAAACGTAGCGAACTGCTGGAAGCGTTTATATAAACCATTTTGTGCTGAAACAACCATGTCTAGAATCTCAATTGACCGGGTCATTCTTTTGGTGTCCAGACAGAAAGACAGATAATAGAAAAAAGTGAATGAAATGTTTTTCAATTCATTGACAGTTTTTTTGGACCTTTGTTGATTTTTTACCATTCTTCTGATACGATAACAAAGCGTTTCTTACTCTATGTTTTTTTTGTTGATTTTAATGACATCATTAATTTCTTTGTCCGCGATTTAATTCACAGACCGTTACTATGTATACATAAATTGAATTCGCAAGTGAACGCTTCGCAGGCTCGTTAGTGACCTAAAAGTCTACAAATCAGCTGGTAACTTGATCGAGTATGGTGCAAGTCGGTGAGATTTGCAACCAGTCGCGTTTGACAATAATAAAATTATCACTTCATATTTATCGATTATCTTTTCCAGCGCGTTTCTTCCATTCTGCTGATAACCAGTAGCAGTTTTGTAAGATGGAAAAATAAACACCAAAATTGCACAGTATCTGGGTTTACATAGCTTTATTGTTAGGTAAATATTGATTTTAGAAATGATTTCATCACGCGTATGATTTATCGACGAAGCTTTAGCTTAAGAGCGGTCTGAAAAAAACAAACACATTTTTTTTGTATCGTTCGTATAATATTATACGCCCATAAAGGCTTTACATACTGATGTTATAAAAATATAGTAATCATGGAGTAAATGGTGGCCGGACAACTCAGAATTCATTCAACTCCTTTGAAAAGTGATGAAAAAAAGCTATTTTACATTTTTTTTTATAGCAAATTACTTTTCAAAGAGGTGTTGAGTTGAGTTGATTCCGAGTTGTCGTGAAACCGATTAATTTACCTAATACAAATAATATATAGAACCCACGAGAAGCATAATTACCAGAAGAAATAAAATTGGAAGAGAGCATAAAGGCATTTAAAATTAAATTGCGAAGATATGTGATTGATTTGGTATAGATATGTTATTTTAAGTGTAGGTAGATATGTATATATATGTTTATAAGGTAGATATGTATATATATATATATATATATATATATATAGATATGTATTTATATATATATATAAGGATTGTATTAGGACATAGATAACTATTTTCTCAATTTAAAAAAAAGATTATGTATATTATTTTTTCTTTATCTTTTTCTATAATAGCACAACTCCCCAATTCAAACACGAGAAATGTTTTCTCTTTTAAATTGGGTAGATTCATTAACAAGAAATAACTTTATCTGTAATTAGTTTTTTAAGAACCAAATATTTTATTTCTGTAAATCTGTTATATATATGTATATTTCAAATAATAAAAAAAATGTACCTTTTTAAAATACCGCAATAAATAATAATAAATAATATTGTTAACATTAGGGATTAATTAAGAGGTGTTCTATTATAGTCTTCTCGTAACTACACTCGTGCGGTTGAACATATTTACTTATTTTGCTAGAGCATTTCCAACTGCATGCAATATATCTACAAGCGGGCATCTAAATGACTGCGTCCTGAAATAGATATAACGGTTACAATTAAATATAATTTTGGTTTGAGTACACAATTCTCATTGGTATGTATGAAAGAAAATATTAAATAATAAGTACTAAGTAAATCAGGGCTGTCGTTATAAAAAAAAAAAAAATTATTTTGCAAGCATATCTTTACTGTATATTATTTATTGTAATCAAGTTTAATTTGTAGAACTCCATTCTAATTTTTATTTCTTTTATATATTTAATAATATTATTATTTAATTTATAAAAACAGATTATTTATAAACAAGTTCTGCTATGTAATTATATTAGTTCTTATTGTAAATAACGAAAATTATACTATTATCATTACTACGCGTGACAGCTGTTTCGACCTCTGAAGGCATTTTCAAACTGTGGTTGTACCACTTACAGACGATACATTTATATTATTTCTAGATAGGTACTTATGATGAAAAAAAAATCTCTTTTATTTTCATTATTTACACCCGAGTAAAATGATGGAAAATATAAATGATAAATTACTTGCATTGTTTAAATCCCTCTTCTGCAATGACAATATAAGCTTAAAACTAAGGCAGAGAATGCTAAAATGTTATGTGTGGTCGGTCTTGCTGTATGGTTGTGAAACATGGACCTTGAAAATAAATACCATGAACAGGTTAGAGGCTTTCGAAATGTGGCTTCACCGGAGAATGCTAAAGGTCCCATGGACTGACATGATCACCAACATAGAAATTCTCAGGCGGGCTAGAGCAGATAGGGAACTGCTTACATTAATTAAAATCAAGAAAATTTCATATCTGGGTCATATACTTCGAGGGGAGAAGTATCACTTGCTCCATTTAATATTGAAAGGCAAGATAGAGGGTCGCCGAGGGCCTGGTAGGAGACAAATGTCTTGGCTGCGAAATATACGAGAGTGGACCGGCATTAGAAGTGTGGAGGAGCTATTCCGGGCAGCGCAAGACAGAGAGACCTTTTCAAGAGTGATCGCCAACGTCGGGGGGACCTGATAAGGCACATAAAGAAGAAGTTTAAATTTGACAGAAGGGCGTCAGTCTAGTCGTTGCGTGAGTTATTCCAAAATGATAACTCACGGGTTTATTTTCTAGCCTAATTAAGTATTTGAAATTGGCATATACAATACTATCTCTTTGGAATTCGGCGCTAACTTAAGGGCGTTTAACCAGCCAGCGGCCGAAAATCAACATTTCGTCGAAAGATGTTCTTACGATCGTACAGGGCGGTTCCAACGAGAAAGATTAATTATTCTCCTTACCAGATTTTAAAAATTATAACTCAATACCGATTTTATTTCATTCCAGATTTGCTTTAATTTATTTTTATTTAAAAATGCTGAAAGGCGTGATGATAAAACTATTAAAATTATGTACTTTTTGTGATTATTTATTGATCATAAGTATTTATCATTTTTCAATAATGTCTAAACAAAATAAGAATGTAAAAAAATCTGAAATATATTAGTTTTTAAGTGCGCAAATAAATTCACAAACGGACCAATTTTCGTCAAGAAACACATCTACGTATACATTTTTTAATGATTTTATTTAAACAAAAATTAAAATTCTGAAACATATGTTTAACAGATAATATATATTGATTTATTTTACTGCATGGTTATATGATTTGAAATGGGTGTTTTATAATACAAAATCTTTTTTGAAAATTTGACAAATGTGCCAGCGACCTATGGTATAACCTTACTATACTAAAAACTAAATTTTTTTCTCAAAATTTAAAACATGCGTTTACTAGATAAAAGAACAATCTTTCGAAATCAATTTATAATTTTTTGTGGAAAAGAGTCAATACGTCTAAAATCTGATTTAAAAATGACATATTTCTGGTTATACCCTATCAATGGGTATCTTGTCGCATTATGTCAATAATGTGATGATATATTTTCTAATATCTGCCTCAATATAAATCTTACTGATCTTCTGGAGCCAATAGGCCGTTATTGTGTTTAAAATATACAGTCAGAGTATCAGGTCCGGCACACGTACAGTTAGACGTGGGTGGAATGCTCATACCGCAAGTCTTAAATACTGTCACGATTTTTTCTAAACATATCAGGGAGCTTTAGTCCTCGCGAAATGAATATTATGTGACATTCCCAAGGCGTGTCTAATGAATCCGTGCAGACTCCGAGACAACCAACACCATGTCTCGCATAAAGATCATTTCGACCTGCCGGCATTACAATGTTATTATTTTTTAATATCATGCCTGATGTCACGTAGCTTTTTATTTTATTTATTTATTTTGAAACACCAGGAGAACAACAATGTTGGCAGGTGTTATGTCTTCAAGAAGAAACTCATTATTAGTTTCGTTATTTCTAGTGGGTACCTAGAGATGTACAAAGAATTTTTAGCGACACCGGTATACCAACTTTCCTTAATCATATTTGTTTGAAAAGGTTAATTTAAATTTAATTTAATAATATTATTATTATTGTGACAGCTGCAAACAATTAAGAGTATGTTAACATTTAATGTTAATCTTATAACAATTTTCAATAATTCTATTTATATTTTTGGTTCTATGACACTATGTAATGTTCCTGTACATCCCTTGATAACCTTTTAGCAATTACCAATAATTCTTGTCAGAGTTATGGTTTTATGATAACTTTTTAACAATTTAAATAATTTTCACTAGATTTTATATACTTATGTTTTTTATGATTATGTGCATGTATGCGTATACATATGTGAACCTGTGTGTATATGTATGCATATATATGTACCCGTCTCAGAACAGACATCGGTTAGTGAGGCGGGTTACTTACTTGTTTGTATATGATAATGTTATTTCAATAAACGCCCGGGTTGCCGGCAATTAAAAAAAAATGTTGAGAAAACAGATTTCAAAGTACCTCACAAAACAGAGAATCTATTGTCACAATTATTTTCTCAGTAAATCAATTTAGGAAACTTACATTTTTTAATTTAGAAGTATATAAGTAAAACGTCTCAAAGTTTTCTAATCACAGCTTAAAAATGGCCCTGTAAGCCGATTATTCAATTTAATTTAAAAATAAATAGGGCGGTTCCGATGAGAAAGTTTGATTATTCACCGTACCAGCATTTTTAACAATTTAAATCAATATCGATTTTATTTCATTCAAAATTTGCTTTAATGTATGCCGACATTCAAGTTAGCAATAGAAATGCTCAAACGCATGACGATAAAATTACTAAAATTATGTACTTTTTATAATAATTTTATGATCATAAGTATTTTTCAATAATGTCTAAGTAAAAAACGTGCGCGGATGTTTTAAATGTTTTTATTTTAACTAAAATTAAAATTCTGAAAAGTAGCTTTCCTAGATAATTTATTGATTTATTTTACTTTATGATTGGATGATTTGAAATGTGTGTTGTATAATGCTTCATTTTTTAAACATAAATTTACTAGATAAAATAACAATCTTTCGAAATCAATTTATATTTTTTTTTTGGAAAAGAGCGATATGTCTATAATTTGATTTAAAAATGACATATTTCCGGTTGTATCTGATTCCCTCTTAATAATGAACCCATTCGTTTGTTTGTTTGTGGGGTGCCGCTGTAAGGTGAGATTTAGGGACACAAGCTGGCGGCACTCGGAGAACATGAGCGCTATCTCGTTACGAGAAGATTAAGGATTAGTATGTAATCAGTGGATATTATAGATTGCGTCGTAGTTAGGAATTCTAAACCTCCCACGACACTTTCCTATTACGTGTGCCGTCCATATAAAGCGGTGCGGTGCGGTGCGTGTAGAGGTAGAGGTAGATATCCAATAAGCTTTCTCTATTTACCGAGACCCGTTTTTGAGGTGGCTCTAAAGACATTGGCAAACATTTTTCTGTGGTTGCCTTCTCTAGCTCATTCGCACTGCGCGGTCTCCCCACATAAACTGTGCGTCTTGTGTGATCACTATTACATTACACTAGTACATTCTTAGCGCATGTGGGTGAACAATTTAGTCGAACTTTTCGGTATTCATTATCATATTTTGCATTTTCAATTAGAACACTACGAATCAAAATAATGAATCAAATAAAGCGCTACTTTACAATTTCGTAATAATATGTAAGTAATTGCGAGTTTCTTCTTCCGTAGTTAGGTACCTACTTATTATATTATTGTCTCCCTTCATTTTTCTCACTTCTCTAAATGTAACTTAATGACATTAATATCTAAAGTTATTAATAAAATTAATTAAGTATTTTATCAAATAAATTAAGTATTTTATCAAATTAATTAAGTACTTTATAAAATTAATTAAGTATTTAATCAAATGAATTAAGTATTTAATCAAATGAATTAAGTATTTTATCAAATTAATTAAGTATTTTATCAAATTAATTATATTTTATCAAATTCATTAAGTATTTTATCAAATTAATTATATTTTATTAAATTTATTAAGAAGTTTATAAATTAATTAACTAATTAATAAAATTATCAAGTTAATAAAGGAATTAATAAAATTAATGCATTTATTAAAAGGTAATTAATAACATTAATACAGTAATCAAGTAAGTTAAGTAATAAATAATAATTTAAATAAATAAATAAATAAGTTAAGTAATAAACTAAATTAAATTAAATTGCTTTTGTGTTATTTGTGTACAGAAATTCCTTTGGGTGCAGTTTGTTTTTTGTTCTGAATAATTTTTTTCTAAATGTTTTTTTTTTTCTTTATTTTTTACCATTATACCTTGATACATTTAAAAAGTATTTTTTTAACATAATTTCTAAATATATGTAACATAAAATACAATACAAGTAATGTAAAAGTTAGAAAAAAGTAAAAAGATATTTATAAATCAAAAGTAGATAATGGGAACCCACTAAGGCACTTTCTGTGCTTGGGTAATATGAACTAAAGTGCTAAATTACATCAATAAGTACAATAGCAAAAAATGTAAATTTTAAAGTGAAGGGTTAAAAATATAGGTATCTTTGAAAATATTGTAGTAAAAAAGTGACACATAAAAGTTATGTTTAGAAAAATCTAGAGAGGTAATTCGAAATGCACTTATAAAAATGCAATTTTTTTACTTAGTATTACGTAAGTCATTTTTTTTTTAATAGTTTGTTTCGCAGAAGCTTAATCAAATGATCAAAATATCTAATATAATATACTAATTTATTGCAAGCTTCATACAACATACAACGATAGTTTTTATTTATTAATTCCATTATTCAGTCTATTCTATTTTTGGATTGTAAAGTTCCGTAGCCAGTTAACAGACCCGTTATTACAAGAGGAAAAACTATTAATATATAGGGTGTACTAGTACATACCCGAACAATTTTGACTAACGATTCCTGAGCGTATTTAGAGTAAACATGTGAATGTCATTTTGCTGTACGATAATATTTTTTTATCTTTTAAAAACATAAACATATACTTTTTTAATTACACATCGCCACTGATCACACTCCTATACGTCGCGACGGGATCACGTGATACGCTCGCTGTTTCATGTGTTATCGTGCTGCTGGAACGAGAAGGGAATGCTTATCACGTCAATCGCTAGGCTGTATCTGACTACCCAGTTGCGACGTTTGATGGAAGAATATTTTTATTCTCTTAAGAAAAATAAATATGGCAAGAAATCGCCGGTTAAAATCCTTCCGAGTACGTGCTGCTACACCCTATACACATTACCATATTAGATAATACACCCTATTATCTAATACAATCGTATTTTTTATGACTGTATTTTATTGATCCTCGAGACCATATAAAAAATAAAACTTAACATTTTCCTTGTTCAAAAAAACGAGTTTTTATGTCCGAGTTCATAAAAAAAGTTATAAAATTTGCATGCCGAAATAAGCGCATCAAAAATTATGTGATACTATCTAGTCAGCGACAACTTTGACTTGACCCATACTTGATGTGTAATAATTTAAAAAATCATTGCAAGTTTCAGAGTGTGTTAATATGCATCCAGTTACCTGAGATGGAGCGGTGCGAGTTTAATAAAACAATGTTCACTTTAAATGCTAAATATATATTTTTTTAAAAGTGAATACTCTGAAAGTTTATTCAGGAAACTGATTACATTTTTTTTTACATCAAGGCTCCGCAACCGGACTCGAAAAGAAGACGATGGAGAGATACGAAATTACGAATGTTAGAGGAGCGCGCTAATATTTACAGCGACAAAATCGATGCTAAAATTGCGAAAATGTTTAATAAAACACGACTCTTTTAAAATATAGCAAAAATCTCGTGGGGAGCATCTTAAGTATCATTTAAAGAAACATTGTGATTTTTTCACAAATATAATTTATAAGATAATAGAAACAGACTTGTTTTTAATAATTTTTGGAGCGTACTTTGCAATTTTATATAATTTGCGTTTCGGCGTGGGTAGCATCTAGACATTGTCTTCAAAAATAACATATTTTTTTAAGAGCTTAAAAACTTCAAATGTTTAAGGGAGATATGTAACAAATCGGTTGAAATTCGGGTTGCCGAGTTTTAACCTCCCACCTGTCATAGAAGATGCTAGATGCTGTGGGAGTGTGGGTTCCATGCCAACTCAAAATCAACTTAACTCTTTGAAAAGTCATTAAAAGCTACGAAAAAAATAAAAATAGGCCATAACCTAACCTAATTTAATCTATTTTTTATTTATATTATTTATAACTTTTAATGACTTTTCAAAGGTGTTGAGTTGAGTTCATTCGCCAGTTGTCCGGTCACCAGGGGTGTGCTATGCTGTGTGAAAGTCGTAGGTATGCTGTGGAGGGATTTTTTAAGGAAAGGAGGAAGTCCTGGGAAGAAAAAAAGGTAGGAATCTGAGGGTCAGTGTGTTCTAGAGTGACGGACATATTATGAATCCATCTCTCTAACTACGGTGCAAGCCAATGGGTCAAGAGAACCGGCTGGTGGGGTCAAAAAGCCTCCTTCAACCACGCAGTAGATGGGCAGACCTAGACCGCCGCTACCGCCAATACTGGCCAAGACAAACCTTGCCAAGTCACCAAACGTAGCGACCACTTAGGCTTAGGCGATCTATGGTACAGACGTTGGTTATTCAATAAATGGTTCTGGGGCGGCGGTATCCGTAACCGTACGTACTTTATTAAATGATTGAATCTTATACGTGAAAGTGGAAGAGTACATACAGCCAGGAACGGTCTAACGGGAGAAATGAAAACAGATGTCGTCTGTCACATCACGACATCACGTAGGGTAGGGATGTTTATGATTTGATCGTCACCGTGACAGTGCCTGGCTACAACAGGATTTTAAAATCTAAATTCCAATTTACACTTTGAAGTAGAGATTACTGTAAAAATGTTAAAACAGGTAGAGACGCCGTCCAATTAAGGAAAAATGAAATAAAATAATGGTGGCATCTCTCATGGTTTAAACCTAACTCTAATAACCTGCTAGTAATCAAAGTGAAAATCGGCAGAACTATGAAATTCCCACCTGTGTGCTTTTATAATTTATTTTTCTTTCTCATTGGCTCGTAAAAAAGGTTAGTTATAATAAAATATATTATTATGTTTATTTTTCCTTATTGTCAAAATTTATATTAATATTAAGTTAATTGTAGTGTAGGTGTTATGACAGATATAACAGGTACCTGTTTATTTATAGGTTGGGCGTGATTTTTTTTTTATATTCGAATATTTTTAATAAAGATGTGTCAAAATAATGGATGTCGTAATTTAATACCTTCTCACATCCTGGTGATGGCCCGTGCTTCTCAATTGAAACCTGTAAGGCCATAATAAATTATAAAATTTAAAAAACCAAATTATAAGACTAGCATGTCCCACCCGTGCATCCGGGAAAATTTCTCGACTTGATATAAATTCCCCAAATTCGGAAATTTATGTTTTTTCAGAAATTTATTCTAAACGTGGTTGTTTTTTTTTATGAAAATGTATTCAAATTAACAGTACAATTAGTTTTTCGATATCTCCGGAAAAGACGAAGTTTCAAAATGAATTCGGGTAAAATGTATACAATCATGTCTTGTGACGTCACAAGAGACACAATTCGGTACCATTCACAATTTGAATAGCAGTGCTGCGGTACTACTAAAGCGTCAAATTGTATGTACCTTGACATCACTTGTATCTTCGGTACTATTCGGTATTTTCCAAAAATTCCAAAAAGTTCTCTCCTCATGCTATATAATTAAAATGATACATTTTTATAAAAAACACGAAATTTCGTTAAAGGAGACAATAAAATGGAGATTTCACAATTTAGATGAAAATTTCCGGAATATTTATTCCCATTTGGATGATATTCCCTAAAAATAAAATTCCGAGAAATATCCACGACAAATCACAACCTGACCACAAGACGGGTCGTCTTGAACGGGACCTTCCCGTTTTTTGGTTCTCTATTCCGTTGTTCCTAACAAGAGCATTGGAACGCCTCAGAAATGAGACGTCCAAAGTTAAATTATAAGGGTTACGTTAATACGATTGTTTCCATTATATACGATTGAACAAATTTGATCAAAATATCCACGTTGGACGAAAATGAAAAATTAAGGATGCAGGTAGTTACTAATTAAAAATTATTAATAAATCTTTTAGTTTTCGATAAATATAGGTATTCTCTTATTTCAAACTTCAGTCCATCGGAAAAAGTTACAATGGAGTACTTTGACAGTATAATCTCTATCATGCGAACTGAATTGACAGTCAGTATATTATTATTAAATTCAATAATATTATTTATGTGTTATGGTGTGGCATGGTGTGGATGACAGAAAAAACGCAACTGCATGGTAAGCACGAAAAGCTATATTAATTAACGTGCCAAGAATTTCACTCGAGAAAATTTATTTACTGAAATATATGTTAAAAAAAAACATTATGAACAAAGAAACGCCACACAACTCGACACGTGCGTGTTAATTTGTAGGTACTTATAACTATTTAAAAATATATGATGATTTTTTTTTTAAATAACCTCCATTATTCCCTGAAAAACCACCCCCGTTCTCCCTCGCTCAGTGTCCTGTTTTGGGGAGAATATAAATTGTCACGTTAATAATACACTATGTTAAAAGAATAATGTACCTGCTGACCAGTCTGAACGTATAAAATTTAATCTTCTGTCTATTTATAAAAATACATGATCCTTCGTTTCACATCCTGTTTCAAATACATTTCCCGCACTCAGTCGCTTTAAGTATGCGTTTAAAATGCTAATTTTTATCTATTTTCATAGGATTTTATGAGGCACAAGATGTTTCGCCGGGATCACGTGAAGATTCACAAATGTTAAAGAATTAATAAATATGCATAATATTACACGACTATTTGCCTTTTTTATCGAACCACTTAAACCAATATTGAATATGATAAGTTTTAAATATTATAATTTATGATACCCTCATATTTCTAATTCACTTAGATTATTCATAAAATATATAGAGGAGATGTACCGAATTTGGCATACGTCCCTAATATGAGATGGTGGTGTTTCTTAAAATTTGTACAAGAACAGCCTCTATAAAACCCAGCGTTCCCGATTCCCTACCGACCGACCTTGAAAATGTTAGTACTCGTCCGGACGCCAATTACACCAAACTCACCTGAGAGAGTGATTAAGTTTTTGTGCCTCACCGTTTTGATATTTACGTAAGTTTCACTTTATTGTTTCTCAAAAAAATTTCTCTACAAAATTGTCAATCTTTCTTTGATTGACAATATTATTATTTAAATTTTATGTTTTCATAAGAATTTGTTAAATTCAAGTAGATTTTATTTTACGAATATATTTGTTTGTATTGATCTTGTTCCTAATATGGGATTTTTTGATGACCCTAATATTTTTTTATTTTTTTTTTTTATTTATTTATTGATCTTAAAAAATGGAACATATTATAATAATACTTATCTTCCATTAAAAGCATTTGCTTGTGGATGGAAGAAGAGTTTACATTTCACATATGTACAGTTAATACAGTCACGTGTGTCATATATAGTTAGATACAGTTAATATATAGTTAATATACATAAATCACATAATCAAGACCCTTTAACTAAAAAAACATAAACATCCATGTACTCAGTAAAAGAAAAACAGGTATAGTTTTAATGTGACATTCATGTGGAAATGGGGGAAGCAGCAGTTTTCCCATTGATTATTTCTCTAAAATACTTTTTAATAGAATTCAACAATTGTACCTTGTTATTAATGCTTCTAATTTCTACTGGTAGGTTATTAAAGAAGTATTTTCCTTGGTGTGTATAGTGGTGTTGGGCAAAAGAAGTGTTTAGTTTGGGGCATACAAATACATGCTTAAGTCTTGTTCGATTTTCAGTTATGAATGAGTATTTATCCTTTTCTTTTATAATTTGTATGATTGAATTTTTCACAAATAAGTTTTTAAATGTTGGAACTTTGAATTCTTCGAAAATGCGTTCAGTGGGGAAGTCTGGAGGTTTTTTAAGTATAATTTTTATTATGAGTTTTTGAACGATTTCTATTGGGGTCAGACTAGTTTTGTAAGCTGCTCCCCAACTGATAATGGCATACTGAAGAATAGACTGTACTAGTGCGTAGTATATTGAATATAGATTTTTTGTTGATAAGAAGTTTCTAATTCGTAAGAATATATAAATTAATTTCCTAATTCTTTTTATTGTATGGCCGATATGATCTTTCCATTTTAGGTTTTTGTCAATAATTATTCCAAGATATGTAATTTTATCCGCTATTTTCAGAAGCGTACACTTTTGTCGGCAGTGATTAGTATCGTGTTGTGCGAGAGGATGATTATGTAAGAATATTTGAAGATGTGGGGGTAAAATGTTAGTGTTAATTTCGAAAGGAATGACATATGTTTTATCACTATTTAACGACAAGAGGTTATTATCAAACCATATCTTTAGATTATTTATGTCTTCTGTGGCTTTTAAATTAATTTTTTCCCATGTTTTTTCTTTTATTAGAAGAACTGTATCATCGGCGTAAGAGATAATTTGACCACGTAACGGTTGAATAAATATGTCGTTTACATACAAAATGAACAATATTGGTCCGAGCACGGTGCCCTGTGGGATACCAAAATTTGATGTTTCTTGGTCGCTAGTTTGGTCATTTATTTTAACAAATTGTGCACGATTGTTCAAATAACTTTCTATCCATTGGACGGCTTTATCGTTGATGTTATTTAATTTCAGTTTTTATATATAATATGGAATACTATTTCATATTAGGAAGAGTGTTTCCAATATGAATACAAATAGAACTAAATTTCTTTTTGCTATTCCAGGTTGTATTTTGGCCTGTCGTAGTCGAAACAGTGTTGAACAATGTCGTAGAAGACAAAGCGGAAGAAGTGGGACAAAAAAAGCTCTAAAATCGAAGACCGTGGGATATCAGAGGTGAAGAGTGGATCCAATGTTTACCTTCGGCCATTGGTGTCATTTTGGGTGTTCGGGAGCGGATAATATTGATTTTGAAATGATTATTGCATCCAAAATTTAAAAAAATCAGTGTATCCCATAATAGGAGCACTTTTTTAATAATCGTTTTTTTCTATTATTCGTTTAAAATTAAGACGTTTGTGTGTTTCTTTTAAAACTTCGTTAACATTTTAAGTTTCGTAACTATATTTCCAAAGATTTCAATGTACAATACTAAAACGATTCAATTATACTTAAACCGGTTTTTTTTTACCTAAGCTATTTCATATTCGGTACATCTCCTCTACTCGAATAGTTGTTACTGCAGTTGTTGATATGTTTCGGTTCTCACATTATATTGCATACATTCATCATGAACGCAACAACCCTTAAAATAGAGTCCTGGTCGCCTCAGGAAAATGACTCCACTCCCTCCTGTTATTTATTATTTTCCCTTCACATTATCCAGACCTTAAACCGCACTCCCTTTCTAACTTATAACGCCTTTCTCACAAAAAATAAAGTTGGTTGTTTTCAGGTGAAAAATGTAATAAGCAGTAATTGTTGAATAAAACACAGTATATATTGAATTATTTGGCGGGTGGGAGATAAGCCGACGTAGCTCAGTTGGTAGAGCAGTTGACCGGATATCAGAAGGACGCGGGTTCAAGTCCCGTCGGCGGCATTTATCTTTTCTCGGGAGATTTTTTCAATGTAGATGTGTGTTTCAGGCTAATAATTACTGCTTATAATAATTGTTACCCTTTCTACAGGTTTAAGCCGCCCCATCCCGCATTTCTACCAATTGCTCCGAAATATGCTAGATATTCTTTGAGATATGGTCCAAAAATTATTATAAACTTGTTTTATTCACTTATTTTAGAAGTTATCTCTATGAAAAAATTCACAGTGTTTGTTTAAATGCTATTTTAGATGTTCCTCACGAGATTTTTGCTCTATTTTAAACGAGTCGCTTTTTTATTAAACATTTTCACAATTTTAGCTCAAATTGTATCGTTTGTAATATTATATTACGCTCTCTAACATTCGCATTTACATATTTCTCCATATTCTTCTTTTTGAGTGGGTATACGGCGCCTTAAAGAAATCTATAAAAAAAATCATAGTGTTTCTTTAAATGCTATTGGATATATGTCCCTAACGAGATTTTGGCTCTATTTTAAACGAGTCGTTTTTTTACTAAACATTTTCACAATTTTTGCTCAAATTTTATCGTTTGTAATATTAGCGCGCTTCATTACAATACATTCGCATTCGGGGTCGTCTCATTTTTATAAATTTTGTTATTGATGGATCCTTAAATATTGATATAGCTACATTTATACTCTTTAAACGCTGCGTAGCACATCGTTTAAAGAGTATAAATGTAGCGTAACCGTCAGTCGCATTTTAATGCACATTGTCAATACCGTAAGCTTATTGTCAAATGAAATTTTTGGGCTCCGGACCCCTGTAGTTTTTCATCTCTTCAAAATTCAATTTTTTTAATCTTCGATTCTATATTTATAATCTTCGACAAAGTTGTTGTGCTGTTGGCTGTTAGCCTACAAGTAACCGCGAACAGGACTGTGAGCACCGATTGCGGTTCGACGCCGGAATGCGCGAATACATTTCGAAAGCTCTAACCTGGCCTTAAGAGATAGAGAAATCCAACTTTATCTGCTTCTGCAGAGTTTAAGATCAAGTGTGTTTGGCAATCATTTTTCTCTAACCTCAATAGGTATATATTTTTAATGTCATCAGGTTATTTCTTACATTTAATTTATAACGCATGCTGAAAATAGTTATGCTTCAAACAGGTTATTATTTAATAATAATTTTTTTTATTAAATTTATTATGAATAACTTATTGAAGCTTGTAAACCTCCTTGTAATATTTAATCAATGAAGACGACAGTATGTGAATTTGTCTCTTTCATATTTCATTGAAATTTATTGTTAATGTTATCTTTTTCATTGATTAATTATCTCGTAATATGTTTAACGCTGCTTGTAACACCCATTGATATTTATTTTAGTAAATTGTACATTTAAGTTCACAAACTGGGCAATGATGCAGCCCTAGTTAGTTGGGTCACTCTGGTTCCACGTCTGACGACCATCGGTGGATAAAAAAAACATCAAATAAACCAAAGAGCCGACCCCAACAGCCTACATAGGCAATGAGTTGGGATAACGCAAGGAAGAAGAGTACATTTAAGTTTACAAATGACTAATTTAGTATGACCTCCATACAACGAGTATTACATTTTCTCCTGACAAATGTGATTTTTACAATCTATTTTGAATTGACTAATTGATGTAGATTTTGTGTTTTCGGCAGCGCATTATAATATTTCATCCCTTTGTATAGTAAATTGTTTTGCGTATTCGCTTTATCCTCTTTGGTAATCTGTTTTCATTGCTCGTACTTGTGTTATGTCTGTGAATGTCCTTGTTATATATGAATCAAGTGTGTGATGCACGGCGGGCCGGATCGGAAGAGACCAGGTGAGAGAGACCCTTTAACCTCCCCAGATGGACTCTATCGACCCAACGCCTTGCACCGCAGTTGAAAGGATGGTTTCGTACGTCCATTACTCCTGGACACACTGACCCCCCGATTCCTACCCACCCCTCGTACGTTTTTCCTTCCCAGAACTTTCTCTCCGTCCTTTCTTTAAAAATTCCCCCCACACACCATCCCCGAAGATGACATGGAAACCTGATAGAAATTATTTCCCTCGGGGCCTCCTGTGTAGAGCTAATGCATAAAAACATTGTTTATAGTTTTTCGTAAAGCTTGTGAATTGTTCATTACGTTGATGATTTAAAAAAAAGTTATAATATTTAAAAGACAAAGGATGAATATGTTTATGGGATTTTAATTTGCCAGCTGAAAAAACATTTTTTGAGCAAATCTATTAAGTGAATAATAGTAACTTTGTGGTAGAACACTATTAAAATTGCTTATGGAACTGCTAAAGAGTTTCTTCAGTAATTTTAGATCTTGCTGCAAGGACTCTAGATAAATAAGGTCTAGATTTTATTGTCCTATTCACTTTTATTAGTTATGCCATTGTCTAGGAGTTTTCCTCCATTTGGTTAAACTAAATACGGAAAACAATGGACAAACATTAAATGAGCGTTTAAATTTTTTAACTTGTAACCTTAGACAGTATTTATTTTCCATTCGCCTTAAGGCGGTAAAATACCTTAATACTTTTTGTGTTTTTGGTTTGCTCAAAACTCACATTTTAATCATTTACGGCGAATTCGTACCTAAAATAACTTTTTTTTCAACCGACCCCTGGGGATGTAAGTTCTTTATACTTAAGATTAATAAAAACAATACATTTTACGTAAAAAATTAAAAAATAACCATTTCAACTATAAAGTTAGCAGTAAGCACCAGATTTTGTTTTTCTTGACGATGAATTAATAACTTCGGGAGGGAAACGTTTAGAAACACCTTAAATATGAGTAACACGTTCTTCAGAATTATTTTTAATTACGCAGCGGAAAGGACGAATCTCGAGGCCTGCTAGAGCGAATTCTATCCAATTCTGTCCAATACGCCGTGCCGCGGGCGCATATTTGTTTACACGCTTTCTTCACTTACGTCGTTAAGATTCCCACATAATGTTTGGTAGGGCAAATTCGACAGTAGGTTCGCCCAATGCACCGGGTCGCGGGTCGCAATAAGGAACTCCAGTGAAAAATATTATGGCTTTAAAAAAATATGTTCATATAGACCAGGGGTCTCCAAACTACGGCCCGCGGGCCGCATCCGGCCCGCCAGTGTCATCAATCCGGCCCGCGACATCTTAGAACCAGTGTCATCAATCAGGCCCGCGACAGCTTATATCTAAAACCTTCCTCAGAAGCGGAATTCAAGAGCCACACGAAAGCTGGTACGAGTTGCAGCCTCTTGTTCAGCATTGAGTTTCGTAAACGAAGATTGCTGCGGTTTTAATCCACGCTTCAAAGCTTCAATTTTTTCTGTCCGCTAACTTCCTGTATATTTTGAAAATTTTTGTTTCATTATATTTAGACGTTTTATTATATTCTTTGAGAACTGCTATGGTTTCATTGCAAATCAAACAAAGTGCTTTCTTACTGGACTCAATTATGAAATATTGAAAGTTCCATTGATCTTGGAATGTTCTGCATTCACGGTCTACTTTTCGCTTCTTTGCCATACTTTTCATAGTAAATCACACCCAAAAAACAAATTCAAACCAAATCACTGTTACATAAATATCTTTTAAAAACACACAAACACGTTTATTTTCGCTTGTAAAGCCTCGATGACACACGGCGAGTTTACAAGCTACTATCTGAGAAATTCACTATCTGTTAGTAAACTCGATCAGTGTTAAGCCTCGATGACACACGGCGAGTTTACAAGCTACTATCTACTAAATTTAAAAGCGGGTGAATCGGCGAGTGAGATTGTCATGATGACACACAAAACTGTCTACTCGCTCAGTGGCTCGTGACATTTTTGTAGTAAACTGGACTCGCACGTAGCTGCTAGCGCCAATAGCGGAAATAACGTGAACTAATCCTTCAGACAGTTGACAGTCGAAATCAGCTGGTTTTTGGCAGCCATATTGGAAACACAAATAAACCAATCACGAGTTGGCTTGTAGCGTGTAAAGTTGAGGACCTTTCAACTTTTTCCGTGGATTGTCAACAATCTGCTAGTTAGCAAGTAACACGATGACACTGAGCGAGTTTACTAACAGATAGTGAATTTCCGAGATAGTAGCTTGTAAACTCGCCCTGTGTCATCGACGCATTATCGTGTTACTTGCTAACTAGCAGATTGTTGACAATCTACGAAAAAAGTTGAGAGGTCGTCAACTTTACCCGCTACACGCCAACTCGTGATTGGTTTATTTATGTTTCCAATATGGCTGCCAATTAACAGCTTATTTCAATTAGTTCACGTTATTTCCGCTACTGGCGCTAGCAGCTACGTGCGAGTCTAGTTTCTGAGCGAGTGGACAGTTTTGTGTGTCATCGTGACAATCTCACTCGCCGATTCACCCGCTTTTAAACATAGTAGTTAGTAGCTTGTAAACTCGCCGTGTATCATCGAAGCTTAACCACCAGATGTCGTTAAGCGTCGCAGCCGTGACAAAACAATATAACACAATTAGTAATTGAACTAGCGAATTTAGTACACGTGTGCTTGCTCAGAGCACGTGCTCGGCGAATTGTCTATAAATTATAGATAATGGCAGGAAAATAAATTGGAAAAATTAAAATTATAGGTTTTGGCCCTTGGGACTCTCTGGAGTAATCAGTACGGCCCTCCGGCTTAAAAGTTTGGAGACCCCTGATATAGACCAATAAACGCTGATTCTGAATATATAACTTTTATTTAATAATATTAAACGTACAGTTTTTAAAAAAATATTAAAAAGTGCATTTTTAATATTCTCGTTAAAACACAGCGTCAGGTTGGTATGCTGTGTAATGCTCTGTGGTGACGTCACGATAGTAATCGCGGTAATGACTGGTTTATTTATGCTATACGTCATTTATATGGGAATTTAGGTATGACACAAGCGAATGTTCTATATATTTCTTATTTTGAAGATGTCGTAAAAGCATATACCTTTATAGAAAGTTAATAGAATTGCCTTTTAGATTTTTGTATCTGACATATACGATTGTGTTTTAAAAATGCTGTATTTTAAGTTTCAAAATGAAAAAATTTAAAAAAAACAGCCGACTGTAAACATATTCTATTAAATGGTCGAAAAAATTAGGAAAATTCAAAATTTAAAAAATACAGTCCTCTTACTTTATGAATTTGGAATAAAACTGTCACTTCACTTTTTATCTCGTTCATACAATTAAAAAGGATAAAAAAATATTATAATAATTCCGAAAAAATAACTGAAAAAATCCGACATCTTGGACTCGGTTTTACGCAATTAATGCGTTGATTTCTCGAATTTGTATTTATTTACACATGCATAAGGCTTTTACATTATCAAATAATATTACTTTTATGGAAGTTTTATTAAATTCACGCGGAAAAGTCATAAAAATTATAGAGAAGTAACCTTTGATTATGTAATGTCAGTAACCTAAAAACCGAACGAAACTAAATCACCAAAAAAACATTATTTAAGGACTAAAACTGAAAAAAAGTACAGGCAGCATTAGTACTTATGCTGAATTACACTAATATCACAGTGAATTAATCATTTAAACGAAAATTATCATCAAAAACAGCAATCTGCAAGTTAAATTCATCGACGTCATTCATTGTTTTGCAAAGAATTTGATTTCGCCATTTGCAATAAATAAGCCATTAGCCAATCAACGCGTTATAATAAACAAGATGGCCGCGCGCCTGCGCAAATCTATTTGAGATTCAAGAAAACCAACATAACAATCATAAAATAGTGAATCGTTATTTTAGTAGATGACGTCACAAAATTCACCATAGATATGGGTGTTTTCGAGGGATCTCCAAAAATTAAAACTTTGAAAATTATTTTAACTATTAAAACTAACTCTAAAAAAAAAAAAAATATGCAGTAATTTAAGTTAGAAGGTCATTTTTCATAAAAAAAAATAAAAAAAATGGACTGGACTTCTCTATTTGTGTACACGGCTTCTTTACTTAGATACGCCGTTAAGATTCTGAATATATTTTAGGGTATATTGTCGTCTTTAGAGCAATTAACCAGCGGCCGAGAATTTAAATTTCATCGAACAATAATCTTGCGATCGTACCCTTGCAACTGTACAGGCCGGTTCCGATGAGAAAGTTTAATTATTCTCCATACAAGCATTTTAACATAATAACTCAATATCGATTTTATTTCACTAAAAATTTGCTTTGATAAATACCTACATTCAAAAATACTCAAACTTGTGACTCAAACTGTTAAAATTATGTACTTTTTGTAATTATTTTTTGATCATAAGTATTTTTTATAATTTTTCAATAATGTCTAAGCAAAATAAGAAAGTAATATATTAGTAAAAATATATTAGTTTGTAAGACCGTAAATAAATAGACAAACTGAAGTATTTTCGTCACAAAACAAGAGAGCGGGTATTTTTTTAATTATTTTAATTCTGAAAAGTAGCTTGCAAATAATGGATTTATTTATTTTACTGCATGATTATATGATTTGAAATGAATGTTGTATAATACAAAATATTGTTTGAAATTTACCTACGGTAAAACCTTGTTGAACTAAAAATAATCTTTTTTTATCAAAATTTAAAACACAGCTTTACTAGATAAAAGAACAGTCTTTCGAAACCAATTTGTAGTTTTTTGAGGAAAAGAGTCAATACGTCTAAAATTTGATTTAAAAATGACATATTTCCGGTTTTGTCTAGTTCTTCCCTCTTAAGGAAAATAATTATTCCTCTGTCGAGCGTCATAGATTTTTGGGTTTATCAAAATACGGTTGATTTCAGGTTTTGATTCACGGATATTTAATTTCGGTTGAAATAAAGTTTCCCATCGACGAGAGTTTTCGTCTCGTGACTGAAAACTTGTTCAGTCATGAACTCGAAGGTTTAAATAATAACATTCCTATCTTTGTGTGTGTCACCATAACACGTTGGTTTACGAACTATTAACAGGATGTTGTGTATTTATTACCTACGAATTTTCGTTCATGTGTCAAGATTATGAAAATCTTCAAACTCTTCGTTAATATTTTTAAAAGACACTATTTCTCATTGACGTGTGAATTTCGGAAAACTAAACAGCTCTTAGTATATACTTACCGAGGTAATATCGGTTCTTGTGTTTTGGTATTTCATGGCCAATCGCATTACACCACACCACACTGAGGAGGTTTAGCTCAAGAAGGGGAGGTAATTTACAATTCCTCCTCGGGAACCATTCATTGGATAACCAACACCCCTGCCATAGGTTACCCCACTATTTTTAAGTCTGCTTTTGGTGACTTGGCAGGGGTGCCCCTGTTCATGAGATGAGGTTTGTTTAGGATCGGGAGACACTGGTTGTGGGAGACCTTTTGACATTTCCAGCCGGACCTATCTCCTTGTAACTCAATTGGTGAACTGTATTCATACGTTCGTCACTCCAAATTTCTACCCACCCCTCATACATTTTTCGTTCCCAGAATTTCCTCTCCTCTCTAAAAAACCCTCCACAGAGCACCACCAAAGATGACTTTTGTCTGAGGGAATTTTTTTTTGACTCAGGTCAATCAGATCAATTTGTGGAACATCCCAAAAGTCAACAAAAAACATAATATCTGTCGAATTTGATTAAAAATATATCTTTTTCATTTAATGAACATCGCTTATTACCAGCAAGGGAAGAGGAAAATGTTATATATTACATAAAACAGAATTTGGTTGTTTTAGTCGCAGTTTTCCTTATTCCTTCCAATGGGTGAGATTCAACTTCATTAAAAAAGATAATCTCCTCTTAATGCCTTTAAATAGTTTATTTTTCTATTATTTATTAGTCACTTAAATTTATCGATTGGCGGTCGATCTGCCTCACTCCTTGGGAAATTTTGGTTATTTTATTGATATTACTACAAAATGTTTTATGTTCAACGCTTTATGTATAAAAATGGGAAAAGATATTATATGAATTTAATAATTAAGCTTTTGTGAATAGACAACAACCAGTAAACATCGGGTATTATTTAACCACGTTCATTCACCTAGTAATGCAAGTGTTCAGGAAGTGTATGCAACAATCGGTGAAACTCTCTTCATTTCATAAAAATCATCAATCCATCAGTGAAACTCGCCCCAAACCGCAAGTCAAGGACGGAGCCGCTCGTCTTCACGACTACGGTAGTCTATAGTCTGTAGTCACTAGTCACTGTTACTAGTTAATCGTGTTATTTATCAAACTTCATGGTCTCTTACCGGAAATTATTCTGGTAGTTTTAATCAACTGAAATTTCAGAGGTTCTACCATAAAATAACACATATTCACGCCTCATTGAATTTGGAATTCATGTGGAGAGCTGCCGCGAAGCTCCGACGGTAATTTGATTTGATGTGACCGCTGCCTATTAAAAGGTCAACATAGCGTGTTTCTATAGATTTCTTTGTAGATTTTATTTTTATCAAGTTTTATTTTTGCCGTTTTAAAGATGAACGGCTGCGCGGTATTTTTCATTCAAAATTTCAATATGGGTTTGAGTTTAAGGCCAAAATACCTCAACAAACTAAATAATATTTTTTTTAATCAAAAGGAATTGCAAATATCTAGTGCGGTACTGCGGTGCAATACGTTCTATGATATTTATTTGTATTTTAAGTTGTGATATATAGGCCATTAAAGAATTCAATTTGCATGATTTCATAGGAAATTTTTGAGTAAAAAATAATCCATTTCCCTGCCTATTGTGTTAATATATTATTAATAATATATAATTTATCGCAAGTGCGCCCCACGGTTGAATTTGGCAGCCACCTCTGGTCTGGAGCTCCAAAATACCTTAAAAAAACCCTTGACTGTGCAGAAACGGGCTGTCCGTTTGATAGATTCTCCCATCTTAACAGACGGATTGCAATCTTTAGAGCAAAGGCGTCAGGTGGGAATGCTGTCCTTGTTCTACCGGTATTACAATGGAAAATGCTCCGAGGAACTAGCGTCGTTGATCCCCTCGGCACCGGTGCATAGTCGGGAAACACGCCAAACACGCGCCCAACATTTGTACACGGTTGACATTAGTCACATGAGAACGGGTCGTTTTTACGACTCGTTCTTGAGTTCAACAGCTCGGATGTGGAATGATTTACCAGCCTCTGTGTTTCCTCCCTCCTACAACATGGGTCTCTTCAAGACCCATGTTCACTCCTTCCTTTCCTCAAAAAGACCCTCCACACAGCATCCTCAAAGATGACATAGGCCCTGAGGGAAATTATTTTCCTCAGGGCCTCCTGTGTGGAGTTATAATGTAAAAAAAAATAAAAAAATTATCAAAATTAAAAATTATAAAAAGCGTTTTTTATGCATTTTTTAATCATTTTAAATATTTTATTTTATATTCAATCACATTTTCAATGTAAAAATTGTGAAATTATTTTTATGAACAGTTATTATTTTCTTTAAAATATTTGCCTAAATTGCCTGTAAAATCACGACAAGATGAATTCTTTATTGTATAATTTTTAGCACAATTAAATAAAGTAGAACATATTCCTTCCAAACATTTGCTACCTTTTGATTGAATTTTTTTTTAGTTTGGTTGCGTATTTTGGCCTCAACTCCAAATTTAAGTTTTGTATGAAAAAGGCCGACCAGTCGTTCTTCTTAAGTTACGTTAGTTTTCTTAAATTAATTGCCATAAATTAATGGTGCTTTCGAAGGGCTAAACCATATCTCGCTTGTAAAATAATGTATATTATATACAGAGCAGAACGTGATAAAAATGATTACGAAAGCTTTTGCAATGTTAACCTAGAAATCGTTTCTTATATTTGCTGTATGGACTAGTTACATTTCCACGTGGAAAGTATCTTAAAGTGGAGTCAATCGCGCGCAATGTAGCTATTTCCGGCGCGCATATCAGCTCAGCTCCCACGATGGTCAGCCGACAAGATACCACGAAAAGCCGACTTCTTTATGTAATTGCCAATCATAATGGAGGCAGTGCCGTGATACAGTTTGTGGGTAATGAGTCGGGAGATCGCGGTCACCGGGGCCCGTCCACACTCACTGTATGTGGTATGGGAGACCGTTCACTTTTACCGAATGCCTATCGAATCAGGTGTAAGGACACGTAATCGATGATTTGTCCCGAACAAGATCAATCGCAGGTGTCTTTGTCTTGAATAATGCGCGTTTTAATGTGCAACACCTGCCCGCGGGCTGGTTGCTCTAATACATATTATGTATACAGGAAAGCAGTAAATGCTTCGATATAAATGTAGGCTCGATGGGTGTCAGTTTGGGCTGCAATTAATTTTCATTTAGGTTTAATGAAAAATGGTCGTGGTTTAGATATTTTTTATCAAACGTTTGTGGTAGTTGGTTCAGTAGGCTTTCATTAATGTGTATCCAAGTCTTTAAATTTCACCATTTATTACAATAAATCTGAGAAAAGCTGTGATGGAACGATTCTTAACCCTCCGCCCGTCGCGCCTTTTTTGTAACGCGAGGTGTCGCGCGGGATCCCAAAAATAAATGTGATTAAATTGTTGTTATAGCATCCATTTTATTTGTTGTTTTAACTGATTATAGTCAGGTGATAATGACTGCATTGAAATATAAAGAAATCTTAAAAGTTAGATATTTATTTTCAATGTAAAAGCTTAAAAATCAACAAGGAACATTTTTTTATAATTTTGAATCATACTCTTTAAATAGTAAACTTTAAAAAAAAATCTAACCAATTTCTATCAAACTTATAACTATTTGAGATTGATACAGACTTATTACAACAACAAAAAATCAACAAAATACAATGAAAAAACATATAAACTTGATTTTTCATTGTATTTTGTTGATTTTTTTAGCCTCACGCCGAAATACAAGTCTGTATCTCACATTGCACATGCGCAGACTGGATGTTGGCGGCGCTAGCGTCAAGTATAGTCCCTTTTAGGAAGCTACCTAATGTGAGGAATCAGTGGGAACATTTAAAATGTACATAATTAGCATTTCTGTAAAACCTAGGCTTTTAAAGACCCCACGCGACGTGTCGAGGGTTAATCTGGCAATTACGATAACATATTACTTAAAAAAAATGACGATTTTCAATTGTAAGAAATATGATGTATACTTTCACAATCAGCCTGACCAGGGTATTTTGGAGAAATTTAAGAATTTATCATAGCTTGACGTGTCATCGATGAAATCAAAGAGATTTCGACAATGTTGTCATGTTTTTTTTTTAAATCTAATAGATAATCGTTGATTGAGTAAGTCGTACCTGTTGTAACTAAGGAAAGGATTACTAATCACTAAGAAAAATCTTAAAATTCATGGGTCAATGCTAAGTTTTGTACCAATAAAGCTATTAGTCATATTGACTATGACAATTTGACCAACTTTAATATCTCTGTCTATTTTACATGAATTAACCTTGTTCTCTTATTATTTCAGTTACTAGGCAGAGTTGGGTAGTATATTTATAATTTTTATTCAGTTCAACTTTCTTTACCCACAGTTATCTTACGCAAATTTAAATGTTTTATGACAAACAGTTCTACAAGATTCCGACAGTTCATAGGTGTCTAATAAATTATTTTCAATGGGATTTATTTACAAAAAACGTCTTTTCTTGTGTTAGAAGTTCGATTAACTGTGAAAATAATAAATGTTAACTCATATTTTAAATATGAATTTCCAGTTAGAAAAGTGACGCTGTTAATTAAAATAAATTACCACGAGTTGCTTCAAAGGACTAGAATATTACCTGGGCAGATGTTCAGGTGCCAAATGATGGCATCATTGTTGACATTGATTTATTTTATGTTTTTAACAATTTTTTTACTTACGCCTATCTTGGGTCATTTTAAGTGCTATCACAAATATTTGAAAAAGATTTTTCATGCATTATAAGGCTTGTCCAATCTTCAATAATTAACACACGCCTAGTTTACCGAACTACACGTAATTTGGGAATTGATAATTATGTATTATTCATGTAATTTTATTTCACGTAAACCAATATTGTAAATTCGAAGACGAGATTTTATTTAAATGAGAGAAAACTTGTTCAGCGATAAAACAGTATTTTTTTCAAATACCGCAGCTGCGCCTCCGCGTTGTGGGGTTAGACCGGGCCACCGGTTTCGAACCAAATTGAAAGTAAATCCAACGTGCGATCTCGGCTTTTGGTTGCTCTTTATGGGATTTTTACCTTTGAACAGACCGCACCGTAAAAACGTGTTTTCTTTAAAAGCTTCTTGGCTAAGCTTTTAACCTTGTGTTTCCTTGCCTTATACATTTTGTTAATACAATTTATGATTGTGGTGATGGCACTCAACTGTTAATTATAATAATAATTGATGTTTGGCCTTCCTCGAACGACCATTTTTACGCATCCCAAAACCTAGATGCTTTTTTGTGTTGTAGACAGTGTGTCTCGCTAAATAGATACCAAATAAATTCTTACGCTTTATAAGTTTAATGATTATTCCAGAAAATTATGTACTCTTTGAAATGATATGAATATGCTTAAATTGTCTTAGAAGGATTTTTACTGACTCAGAATTTCTATATAAAATTCTAAGTTATGCATTTAACAAGTTTTCGGATTCTACTACGTTGTACTAGAAGTTGAGATTTATTTCAGTGCAGAAATTCTGGGACTAACTACCATACGTATTCCCTATTGACCAGAACACTACTAAAGGGAAATTATTAAGCCGAGTCAGTGAACATCTTCAATTTATCAATAAACAAATACGAAAGATTGTTACTTTGACTTTACTGAGGCATTTTAGTTATGTGTAATGGGTACCTAATTGTGATTTTTACTATTCTCCTTGTAAAAGCCCTTAAAAAGGAGTTAATAAATAAATGAAGAAAAAAAAACGTATATTTCGTGAAGAATGTCTAAAATAACTTTTTTGTGGCACCATTATTATCACTGTTTCTCAATTTTCCCAAGATTGTCCTTAATTTTTTAATACAACTATTTGAATTTCTATTTTGTTTGTTCGAATGAAATGAAATCTTGGATGTGGAAATTAATACACTTCCCGACATCCGATCGAACTGAATCTTGGCAGATAGTCTTTTAATGGGTGTCGTGCATTCTATCAGCTTTTGGTGGCAATCACGCACACACGCGGATATATAAGCATTTCTCTGAAATTCGATGACATTACAAAACCTAAAACACGAAATCAATGTCGGTCTTATCCATTTTGATACATTTTCATGTTACTCAGTTAGGAGTGTGGTTGACTCCAGTTCCTGGGCAGGAAGGTTCATTTCTCAGTCAAAACAAAAGACATTTGAAAATGGATGTATTATTAAAGATGTTTTTTACGGGTTAATTTCTTATTTACGAATTTGATAAGGAGTTAGTTGGCGTGTTGCCGTGCTAGGGTGCCGAGTAGATATTTGCCTACCTGACAGTTTTTTGGCTTGATTGATGCAATTAAAACTTATTTGATAACTGAAAATTAAAATTTTCTGTTTACACGGTATTTAATATGCATTGTCTGAACCTTATCTCTGTTAGATCGTATGTCCCAATTCATAATTCGATAAATTCTGCTTGAATGGATATGAAATCTCACATTCTATTTTTTTCGAAATGTTATCAAAGGTCGATGCATTTCTAGTCTGTTTCACATGGAGGTACAATAATATTTATGTTGAACGGGCACAGCTACAGTTTTGTTTGTTAACAATTGAATTTGATGAATAACTAATAAGGAAGGCATTAAACTTCGCTTTATGCTTGTCTTATCTTGTTTGTATTTATTAGTATCTCAACGAAATTAAGGTGAAGTAACGCTTTGATTCTGACTTGTATGAAGTCAGTTTACTGTCTTATCCTGTAAAGTCATAAAAAATTGTGTGAGCATGCCGTAGATACCTACGTTACTTGCGTCACAGTGAATACTAAATGGTAGTGAAAAATCTTCGGTCTCATAGAAATGGTTGTGTCTCCCTTACTATCATAGAGATAGATATGATTAAACGGTGTATTAAACGGTGTAAAAAAGAGAAAACACCACGCTTTATATACAACCATGAAAATTAACTACAAAATAAATAAAATATAGACCTTTATGAAACCAAAGTTTCGAATCCCAATTTGAAATAAATTTATGAAACTTCGAGAATTTTTTTATTAATTATTTTTCCATGAAACGACAAAAAAGTGAGATGACAATAACTTTTGTAATGGTGACCGGCCAACTCAGAATGAAAGCAATTCAGAACCACCTCAGAAAGGTCATTAAGAGTGATGATAAAAATATTGGTTAAATAGGTTAAGTTAGGTAAGGGTTACCGGCTACTTTAAAATTATTTTTTCATAGCTTTTAATGACCTTTCTGAGGTGGTTCCGAGTTGTTTTCATTCTTGAGTTGGCATGGAACCCGTTTGTAATACAGTCATGTCTAATAAAATAGGTGCGGGTTTTTATTTATTTTTTCGTCATCAATAATTGTAGTTAGAAAAAACGTAAAGTGAGCCGTTTTTAAAACATTTTTATATTTACATGCAATTTTTTTTGTATTTTAAACATTATGTATAAGTTTATTTCTTATTATAAAATTTGAAAACGTTTTTTATCACTTTTCCAAAACAGATTTTAATTATGTATTATATGTATTCAGATATGATCCATTTATTTTAATTTTATTTCAAAACGGAAATATTTTTACCCTCTCACAAAATACGGTTATATTATGTAATTTGAATCAAATCCCTAATCTGTACCTCATCTTAAATAATGTATTTTTCAACAAGTCAACGTAGTAAACGTGTTTTGAATGAGAATTTTAAATTATCGTCCTACACCTGAGTTCTATGTCGGTGTCCGCACAGTTCGGTAAGGATCGCTTTACAACAAATAAATAATAATGGACAATGTCCACCATCTGTTGCTAGGCGATCTCCGCCAGACGCCAATTAGCGATTCCGTTCGCACACACCGCTGTTGACCCCTCGGAACGTCTTCTTTTGGGAAACTGGAAAAAATTATAATTTTTCTAGACTCGTAATAGGCATGAATGGCCAGGTGCCAAGTACCAAGACCTTGAATCTTAATTCGTCTTAAGGGTATCTCTAAAAAACCTTCTATCGACAAAGGTATCAATTCATCAATTGAAACGTACTGCTTAAAAAATACCAGTGATCTAACAAGAGCTGCAGCAATATTGTGATAGGTATAATATTGAATGGTGAGTGATTGCGCTGGTTGTTTTGTTCTTAAACATATAATGCTGCCCCTTTTTCTTACACACTAAATGTTAACAGTCGAAAATGAGACAAACGTTGAACGTAATGTCTGCACTCCTCCATAGAAAAAATACAATAATTATATTAAATCTCCCTCACACGCATACAGAAAATGAAACGCAATTCCCGTAAGTAGAAAAGTAAGAAAATCACAAAAAATATAAATCCGTACACAAATCCATCTCTGATACTGACCAAAACTAAACACGGACAGTTGCGCATCGATATTTGCTTCATTGTGTAATTTTTAACTTAATAAAAAAACTGAATTTAGTTCAGCTAATAAGTTAAAACAACATTTATTGATTCTGAGGCGGCACGAATTTCCCCGGGTCAGCTAGTTAATAATAATTTTGTTAAGTAAATGAAACGAAACACCGTGTAAAAAATTGTTTCAATATACGTCAAACAGTCAGTTTCAATATTCAAATATACGTTTCAATATACGTCAGTTTCAATATACGTCAAACCACTAAGACATTGTTTTGTACGAAAACGCTTTATCATCGTGGCTTGTTTTATGGGATTTATTTTATTACTTTGTCATAAAATTTTTGAGAAATGTCGCGTGTAATCTAGAATATTAAAGTTTGGAGCGGTGAATCCAAGGAACGTGTTGTCTGTCCCTAGAAAACACATACCTAGTTATCAAGTTACTTCAAAGGCACCTTTTTTTCACAACAAGATATATATTCCAAACATTAGTAATGGTAATAAATTATTTACTTTTATGGCAAGTTATAGGAAGAATTCCTTATAATCTTTCTTGTTTTATTAAATATATATGTTTCATTTGGTCAGTTTTCATTTGGAATTGTTGTGAATGGCAAATATGCCCACATCGAATTAAATGGATAATGTATTCACTGTGGAGGGCATTGTATAAACCAATATTTATCTTATAAGCCGTACAGTGAATTGGTCAGGTGGTGAGGTTTGATTAACACATTTTTTGGTAAATCTCGTATCTGATGGGAACCTGTTTTTATGAAAATTCTGTCACAAGAAAATGATCTTCTTCACATCAACGCTAGTTCCGTGATGGGAGCGCGCTGGGTTCAGTGAGACGACTTTGACCATTCATGACGTGTGTATTTGGTGACGGTGACCTGGGCTTGTGTAACAATTTATGCGATATTTTGGTTTGATTAAAAAATATGAGCCTTTCATCCACTAGTTACGTTTCATTAACGTTTATTACGGCGGCTACCGAACTCTCAATTGATTCTATATTTGAATTATTATTTTTAATTGATAAACTAACGTTTAAACAAGATTTTTATGCATAGCAAAAAGGGTAGATAACAAATATAATAACCAATAATTATCAGCCTGAAACACTCATCTACATTGAAAAAATCTTCCGAGAAAAGATACTGGCCGCCAACGGGAATTGAACCCGTGTCCCTCTGATTGCCGGTCAGCTGCTATGACCACTGAGCTATGGCGGCTTATCTTATTATTTGTGTGACAAAAAAATGCAGACATAATTAGTCTCGACGCCACCTAGCGGGAGATTTAGCATTAACAATACTTCTCTCACATAAATAAAGTTGGTTGTTTTCAGTTGGAAAAATGTAATAATAAGTAATTGTCGAATGAAACACTAGTATATATTGAATTATTTGGCGGGTATTAGATAAGCCGCCATAGCTCAGTGGTCAGAGCAGCTGACCGGCAATCAGAGGGACACGGGTTCAATTCCCGTTGGCGGCCAGTATCTTTTCTCGGAAGATTTTTTTCAATGTAGATGAGTGTTTCAGGCTGATAATTATTGATTATAATATTTGTTATCTACCCTTTGTGCTATGCATAAAAATCTTGTTTAAACGTTAGTTTATCAATTAAAAATAATAATTAATATTTGACAAGTTAAAGTATTTCAGCAAAAAAATGCAGACATAATTAGTCTCGACGCCACCTAGCGGGAGATTTAGTATTAACAATACCTCTCTCACATAAATAAAGTTGGTTGTTTTCAGTTGGAAAAATGTAATAATAAGTAATTGTCGAATGAAACACTAGTATATATTGAATTATTTGGCGGGTATTAGATAAGCCGCCATAGCTCAGTGGTCAGAGCAGCTGACCGGCAATCAGGGACACGGGTTCAATTCCCGTTGGCGGCCAGTATCTTTTCTCGGAAGATTTTTTCAATGTAGATGAGTGTTTCAGGCTGATAATTATTGATTATAATATTTGTTATCTATATTTGAAGTTTAAAAATTCGAATATTCATGATTTAGTAAGGCTGCGTTCCCAAAAGATTTATTCTATGACAATTTATGGTCGATTTGTAGAACGAAAGTTGAAATCGATTGAACTTTGGGTTTCTATTCCATAGAAAAGCCTGTTCTCACTGATCTATTTCATAGATTCTATGGTTTTGAAAATACTTCCAACTCTTTCTACTTCTATCACCAAACGTTGTAATTTTATTGTAAAATTAGCATAGCTTGTGTTGTAACGGATGGTAAATCTCCTGTCCCTTTGGCACTCTTGAGTCCAAACCATTAAAAAATTTGTAATAATGATGAGATTAAAATGGTCACCAGAATATTTAAGATAAGCAGATTTATACTAACAGCAACAAAGCTTGCCATCTATATTGTGCTTCGTTGATGTTAAACATATCGATATTTGAAGTGATTCTATTTAACAACAAGCCAGCTCTCCCGACTTACATGACCATTGACAAGTTAGTTTTGCAAGCCGGGAGATAAAACTGTCTATGTTGTTAATGACGGAGATAACCACCGGGAACATAGAAACTAATGCTCTCCATGATAATTGAGTTTTCGAATCATCCACCATTTCGAGCATCGTCTCGATCCTCAATTGAATTAAATGAATACTTCTTGTCGCACACTCTGGGATTTAAACCCGCGGTCAATGGATTTGTAGCCAAGGATCGTAACTACTCAACACGGAGGCCGTAATCTGAAAACGATACATCAACAATCTAAGTGGCAAATTCTCCTAAACACTTCCTTTACCAAATAATGCACACTTGCTTTGGGTTTAGGTAACTCTCCTTTTGGATAATATAACTACAAACCAGACAGCCTAGACCTGTTTCACCACGAATACTATGAGCTGTTAGATTTAGTTAATTAAATTGGTCTGAGTTATACAGCGATACAAGTACAAATACGAGTATATACCTACCAGATTAATTCAACTTTGACAGAAATGATCGTACTTCAAGATCCCTGTATTTGTCCAACTCAATAGTCCGTTCATTCGGCTGTTGGCCAACGCTGACCTCCAGGCTAATATTTCTTTCGAACAAATATTACCAAACCATATTCCTGATATGCATAAATTATCGAAAGACAATGATGCGACACTACGTTTATTAGCACACAGATTCAAGATAATCCGTCGAAGCCTGATTCTACGAGTCTGATCAGTGACTTGCCCAATACCAAGTCTGAATCCAACGGAGTGTGTTTGAGTTTGTGGCTAACGCAATATTAAAGCCATCCATCATGCCATTTTATTGCTTTATCGTCGTTTTACATATAACCATGTTAATGCTTTACCTTGATGGACAAATTGTATGCAAATGCACTATGTGATAAAGTGGAAATAAATTATTGGTGATAATATTCTTCGTATTTCCCAATATATTTATGGTTTTGTGTGGTTCTTTTGAGATATTCTTTAACAACCTTTACGCCATGAAAGGCGCCGGGAAGATAAAAATAA
The DNA here is from genome assembly GCA_917563855.2 of Limnephilus lunatus. Classification (NCBI taxonomy): domain Eukaryota; kingdom Metazoa; phylum Arthropoda; class Insecta; order Trichoptera; family Limnephilidae; genus Limnephilus; species Limnephilus lunatus. The sequence goes on from OU830592.1 coordinate 80,705,745, forward strand.
AATTTGTCGTTTATACTAGAATTTTTGTGAAAATTTTTCATTTTAATTTGGGAGGCGGATCTGGATACCACCTCCCTGGAAACCTTTTATTGGGTATTAACCAACACCCCTTCGTAGGTCACCCCAAATGGTTCGCTAACTTTGGTGGCAGGGGTGACGATTTTGTAGGTCTTGGCGGATGCGTTTGCCCATATACTGCGTGGCGGGTCGGATCGGAAGACACTATCGACCCATCGCCTTGCTCCGCAGTGGTAGGGATAGATTCATTCGTCCGTCGTTCCTTTACACACTGATATTTTACACTTTTTTTTCTCAAAACCTCATCTTCTTCCTTTCCCTAAAATACACTCCAAATGGCATCCCCAAAGATGACACGGGCTCCGAGGGAAATAGTTTTCGTCAGGGCTTCTTGTTTGGAGCTAATGTAAATATTTATAATATGGTATTCGATTACGAAATTGCTTTAATAAGTTTCTAACGATGTGTTTTATTTAAAAGGATCAAAAGCTTTTCGAATTTTTTCTAATGAAACCTTTTTATTTATTTACGATTAGTTTTTTTTCAACTTCTACTTGGAAAGTGATTGGATAAAAACACTCTCGTGTCCAACCACAGAAATTTAACAAAATAAGATTGTTGGTTTTATGTCAATATAAACTACATTGATTTAACGATCATTCTAGAAGACACTCAAATTAACATACTCGAAACATGGGAGAAATGTTTGAACATTACGTTTTTCTAATCTTTTTTATGAAGCTAGTTTCGTTGCTTACAATTAAGAAATCCCAAAGTTTTTTTAAATAATTTTTATCGTTTATTAAGTCTAGTTTCTTCATTCAGTTAAAAAAAATAATCTCTCATACTCAGTAATTAAGCTTCTATCCCAATACTCGCAATCATTTATACCTTACTCGTCACGTTTTAATTACGCTACCACTGTAACATCATCCTCGTTCCTCGGTCATTACGACATCTACAGATCGTCATGATTGAAAATGGTATTTACGCCTAGATTCTCATCTCTCGTGGTAAAAGTTGGAAAGAACTTATGGTAACGAGTACACTGGTCCCACGTACGCAACGTACGCAACTACGTTCCCATTGAACACTTGTTCCACTCAATCAACGATATTTCAACAACTAAGTGCAATAAATGTCGTCAAAATAAACATAACCACTACTTGGACCCATTAGCTTGAAAACAAGCTACCTACAACACGGCCAGACATATGTAATGATGTATGAGGCGAACCTGAGTTATTACATCAAAGCAACTCTTTGGAAGGCTTTTAAACACCGCTATATTTTTGTTGTTAGTTTTTGGGGTGTTATGCCGTGTTGCGCTACCTCCTTCTATAGCCGACGTTTCGGACAGCGCTATATTTCTTTCACACATCCCGTACACCTAATAAGCACTAAAAAGAGAATTAGTTTTTGATTTTCTATGATTGGCGTTGAAGCCAAATCTAGGGTGACGGAAAATCTCCTGGCAGCCATCTTGTATGACTAATTTTTGAAATGATTTCAAAGTGGTATAAAATTAACCTTTTAATTTTATTTTATATTGTTGGATGTCATTTACTTTTTTATTAGGTTTTAGCGTTTTTCATTCGTCTTCCCCTTCACTCCGCGGAAAATTGTTCTCTAATAGCTCCATCCAGTGCCTATTAAGTTATTAAATGTGTTCGTGTTTAATTCGTGTAATTCCTTAGTTTTTAGGTTAACTTAACTTTAGTTTTTTTTGTTATAAATGATAGCTGTTTTGGCTTACAAGGTCATTTTCAAACTCTGGTTGTGGCCTTTTAAGTTCATGGTCTGGAATTTTAAGTTCATGGTCATTGCACGGGGTGCATAAGACAGTTTATTTTCATAGAAAATTTATCGATTGTTAGTTGTCCACATGTCTTAATGCGTTGTCAACATTGCCTACGTATTCCCAGTGTTACGTTGAATATACATTAGACAGGGGCTTGGACGTAGTTAGTTTTACGTTGATGTAATTCTCTCCTATCCCTAGCGGCGTGTTTGCAGGTGCGCCCAAAGCACCAGCCTTTCAACACTCTTACGAAATCTCCCCCTCTGTTGGCTAGCTGTACTACATGCGTTTCACGCTGTCGGAGGCACACTGTAAAAGTGATCTTACCATTCATTCGTCTTATTAATGGAGAGCCACACATAGGAGCACACTTTTTGCTTTATTATAATGCGGGTTAAGACTTTACATTGTTATCAGGTATTTTAAACGCTAACTCGCAAATTGTTGATTCAATGAACTTGTAGTAAAGTCAGATAAGTTTTTAGATTTTCACGGCCAAAAGCATTTTCGTTGTTAGTTTTAGTTTCGTTGTTGTTAACAACGGAAATTGTAGTAAAGTGTTTATTATTCTGTGGTGGGTTGACAAATGTCCAAGAAAATATCTCTTCTGTATTCAAAAATTTGTGATTGTGAACAAATTATGCATCCATCCAATCTATATAGATTTACAATGCATTATATCTTCCCATCATATTGATTTTTGTCAGTTTCAATGAACTCTATGTTGTAAATATACCACTTATACTCCCAGATAATTTAACCATTCTCCGGTACCCACCGGAGTAGTGACTTTAAGTGAATGTGAATTTACTTAAATACACAAAAACGATTCTAACCGTAAGAGACTTAAACGCCCTGCGATTGGTCGGCGGGTTCTGTCAGATCTTAACCGCTACCTCACGGGTTGTCCAGCCGCGTGCTTTAAGCGGATTGGACTTATTCTTAACCGACAAAACCGTGGTACGTATGACGTCACGCGTATCCCGCCAGATTTCGATAGTTTTGTGCGGGCTTTGAAAAAAGTAAACTTTGAAAATTATTGAAGTGAAAACTTCTTTAACACCGTTGTGATTTAAAACTCGATGAAACTAAAAAGAAACAAGCACATACATCTATAGTATTTAGCCTGCGAGAGAATGAGTTAGAATAATCGGTCTCCTCGTTGTGCGGTGCTTCTTAGCCTACCTACTCTTGTCTACTTTAGTTTACTGAACGTTTCACTTCTACCGCGTGTGAACTGTACACAATTTTTACGAAATCGGTATTTGTAAAAAAAATATCTGGTATTCAAGTTAGAAGGTTAACATTCATAAAAAAATGACTGGATTTCCTATTGATAACAGAGTAATAATAATTCATATATACAATAGTTACGTTTCTTTATCATATTTATGATAAAGAAACGTAATATTTATGTATCTGTTTTTTTTAAATTAAAGATATGCCCCCATCAAAAGCTGTGCTTGTGTATATGGGGGGGTTTATCAACTTCTCTAAAATGTTGTTACATTTCCACCGCTCAGACAGTTAGGAGACAAGAACGCGCTCTTTCACAGTCTTTTTGTGTTGATCATCGAAGTGGAAACATTGGGTTCCCCTGCCTGTAATGTCTAATGCACGTCGCTTTGAGGTCAAGTTTTTCACGACGCGACGTGTCCGTTTTCACTGGGCGCTGGTGCGAGTGTTGTGGACTGGTCCTCTCTCGTCTTTCGGACTCGGCCCCATTCTCTAACCGAATCTAGCAATGAATTACGTAAACGGGCCCACGGACTGACGGAGAGTCTGCGGAGAGCACTCTCGCTGGGTGACATTGAACGATACAGTGCTGTCAGTGTAAACTGTCGGTGCACGCACTGCTAATGCTCACTGCTCATTTGTTCAGCCGTTTTTGCAACCGCTTGGTTTACACTCAACGGTCAGTGCCTAAAAATACACGATTTTGGTCTCTTAACGCAACAAACACTACGAATGATTTATCTGTAAATTTTATAAAGAAAATATATGGGGTTTCCAGGGAAGAAAGTGCCTAAACTCTAAGCTTTTAAGTCCTATCTGAAAAATGCCCCGGAGTAAAACGTCCGAAATTATTTCCTTCACTGGTTTTCGATCTGCACCTAATTAAAGACAATTTGTTAGGTTTTTCATAGACTTTTAAAGGTTGAGAAGAAATCTTATTCATTTTAGTATGGAATTTACAAATAAATCATTTGCAGTATTATTGTATTAATTTTCAGCGCTGGCTCGTAATATTGAATTTCTTATGTTTTTTTATCGTTTCATTTTACTTTTTTAATCATATAATTGTAACACTTATCTACTATTATTCAAACTCGTCTTGAAGAACTTTATATTTTTTTTAAATATAAAAATTACTTTCTTTTGTTCCTGACGTTTTAGCCTTCGTCGAAGCCATAGCCAAAAATATGTATATTCTTAGTGTGCCTGGTATCGCCACGAATATAGGGTACGTAATGCATGAAAATTGCTTGGCAAACGGAGTCTTGATACGCTCGATTTCAAGCGCAAACGTGTTTTTATTTTATTTATTTTGTGAATAATTTAATAAGAAAGATGTAACTGTCGCGATGTCGTAGATGATGCCACAATATTGTGTTTTTTAAAAGTGGTTTTATAGTGCGTTTATACATTTATTATGAAAAAAAAACACCTTTTAGTAGTTTACGCTTATATTTTTTTTTAGTAAAGTCATTAACAATTTTATTTTAATTCTAATCAAGCGAAACGATATGAAAAGCTTTAATTTATCTAAAGCATATTTTATTAGTATTTATAATGTAGACCGATTCGTAGAAAAGATTAATCTAAAATATTGATTTCAGCTAAACTTCGTCTTAACGCTATCAGTTGGTAAAACAAGTACAATACGCTTCCAGATTTTAACATAAATAAGATTTTAACGTGAATGTAATTCTGACAATTCGACTAAACCTTTCCACCATGATTGATTATAAAGGGGTGAACTGACTTCTCTTTCATTAATATCGTATCATTTCACAAATCCACAGTTTCAGAGATTATTCATTAATTCGTAATACAATTAAATCCCTGTATCTCTACGTTTGTATTGAATCGACAAGTTTGTACGAAATAGCCGTCATAGCACACATCCCAAAATCAGCGCGCCGAGCTTTACTCGCTTATATTTCACACTCTACTTTCTTTCTTCGTGGTTCGCATTTTGATTGATGATAAGTGTAAATCACAATACAGTATAATGCAGGGAGAGAGTCAGCGCTAATTTGTTATCTTTATTAATTAATGCGATACAGCTTTGTGCTTAGCGCGTATTCCAACAAACCAAGCAACCGACTACGTTTGACGTCTGCTTCACCCGACCGTGATATGATTTTATAACAAGAGAAGTCTTTGAGTGAATCTCTCTAAATTATAAAAAATAAAACATAGAAAAATTGGTTTTATCTTTTGTTTGGATCGTCAGTGTCTTTTTATCACAATGTGTTATTTTATTTATCTTCATTCTTATTAATAAACTCATATTAAAGTATGATTATGCATTCAAAAACTATGAAATGTTTTTTTTTTTTTTTTTTTTTTTTTTTTTTTTTTTTTTTTTTTTTTTTTTTTTTAGCATATAAATTATAGTATACATATAGATAATGTTATAATTAGCATACATGTTCATGTTCGAATGTTAATACCACTCTTCCATCGAAGCAGTAGCTTGTGTCTGGAAGAGTAGTGTACATTTTTTAATGCTATATTATGTTATGAGTTCTTAAATTACTATGTGAATGTAAAAAACAATAAGTTGTAAGTTCGGTGATATGTAATTAAAAGTATTTTTCTACTAATAAACAATTTTACTATTAGAATAAAGTATCTTGAGTTATTGTAATTAGTTGTTAAAAACAAAACAAAATTTACCTTATTTGAAAAACGGGGTATCACTTGGAAACTGAGTTATAAGTTGTTCTTGAGATTAGATTAGTCGGGAACTTTTTTTTTGAGATTATCTTTAAAAAATTTTTTAACAGAGTTTATTAATTGGATTTTATCATTAATTTTTCTAATTTCATCCGGTAATCGGTTGAAAATAAGTCTTCCTTGATAAGTATAATAATTTTGTGCGAAGGAAGTGTTTAATTTTGGGCATGAAAAAATATATTTATGTCTAGTACGATTTTCAGTTATAAATTGATACTTCTCTTTTTCTTTTATAATTTGAATCAATTTTGTATTGTACTGTAAACTGGAACACCTCTACATTTGTTGTAAAAATATTTTCAAGTGAAACGCTATCCTCTAGAACAGCGTTTCCTAACCTTTTTCAGCCACGGACCCTTAGGAAATCAAGCACAATTTTCAAGGACCCCCTTAACAAAAAAACAGCAGTAAATTTCGGACCATTTATTTTAGTACAAAAAATTTTTTTTTAAATAAAAAAATAGGTTAATAATTAACATACAACAGCTACACCAACATTCACATTAATAACGGTTAATTAATATGAAGGTTGGTATTGTTTTTTCTGCAAACTAAATTAATAATCGGGTTGATCAAGTTGTAATCTCAAATTGGATTCCACCTGTAATCTGTTTCTGTATTTGTTTTTAGTATATACAAGAGAAGCTAATGCATTTTCACAGAGGTATGTGGTTGAGAATAGCAGTAAATGTTTCAGTGCTTCTTCTAACATTTCCTTATAATCTTTCTTTACATTCACCCAAAAGCTTAATAAAGAGGATTCTTTGAAATTACGTTACAATGCAGAATCACAAGATATTTGTATTAAATGGTTTTTCTGTGCTGTTGTCAAGCCAGTAACATCAATTGCATCTGTGTTGAGAGGGTCTAATATCCAATTTTTTTTTTTGGGTACTGGAAAATAATCCCGAAACGAAGACGCGTAGCGATTACGAAACTTTTGGTGGCATTTATTTATTATTGTTAAATGGTCCAGAGATGAGACTGCGGACCCCCCTACCGCTACCCCCTCTCCGCGGACTTTTAGGGGTCCGCGGACCACAGGTTAAGAAACACTGCTCTAGAATCTAGAATATGTCACCTTTTCTATTACCGTGCAATCGTGCTTCTCTAGGACAGACATAAATGTTGCAAATAAACATAGTTGGAAAGGAGTTTGGTTTCACGGCGTTTTAAGTTGTTATTGCTATAATCGTTCAGCTCATTGTCAGTGGATCTATTGCTGCCCAAAATTGTGAAATTTGTGTGGCGAAAAATAGAGTAAGGGAGGAAAAGACGACGTCTCAATTGCGGGTGATGGTTAAGTACAAGTTTGACATTGAAAGTACGAGATCAAGAGAGGAATTTGTCGATAGACGTTGGGTAGAACTGCCTGTGCGTAGAAGTGACACACTTCTGGCTTGGCCGGCCAGTGGAATGGGCAGCATTCAGCAGTCAGCAGTCAGTGGAATAGTGGGTATGGCCCGTATGGCGACCACCCCCACCGCGAGACGCAGGCGCAAGAAGGTAATGCGCCGAGGTGTCGCAAGACGACCATTATCGTGCTCACAAGGCGCACACCGCCGCTCAATTTGCTCCCTCCTCCGCAATTACGACCAATTATTCTGTACTAATTCCTTGGACCTTCCCATTTGATTATCATAATTGTCAGCGGGCGACAATCTAAACCGCAAACAGGACAGTCCGACTATTTCTTGCGTCGGTTTCGACCTTTCTGATCTGATGGCAAATATATTTATGTGACTCCTCAAAAGAACGCCCCTGTCTTTACAGTGTAAAGACAGGGGAACTATATCGCCACCCGGTTGGGCAGCGTTTTGAGGCGAATCAAGGTAGAGGCTGTAAGAAAGGTTGTATTAAAGGGGGTCTTGAAGAGACCCGGATTAAGAATCCTCCCTTCCTTCAGATGTCCTTCTTGAGATGCGTTTTGTAGCTTTGATTTTTGTTTTCTGATATGGCGACTTTTGAAAAATATGTATGTCCAGTTACTATCCATTTGTGCGTGGTGTAACCAAAAAAAAAACAGTGTTCTTAGAATAGCAGATGTGTATTAAGCTACTGTCCAAATGTCAAATATTACGATTTTGACAAAATTTGTATCCCTTTGTCAGTTCTATTGTCATAGTTGTCTATTAAATTTCGAACGCTTAAAAAACGCGGTAAAAAATGTTAGCGAGCGCCACCATTTCTTGTTAACCGATAAACATTGTACAGAAATTCCAAAACGTACACAATGTTCATGCCAAAATTAGCTGTTAACATCGCAGCGGTAAACAATCGTAGAGAATGCCCAATAAAGAATAAAGCGCCTAGTGTAGAGCTGTCAAAGTGCCGTGGTGCAAGTTAGCACCGAGGAATTATGACATTAACACTTGTAGATATTACCCAACGCTCAGAATGTGGAACGAAGAGTGCAAACAGTTCTTTATGACTAATCGGCGAGTGCAAAGCGCAGCTCCGTTGTGAAACCAAACACCGCAAGTTGCAGGCGAACCGCGAGGTGCACTCTCGTTACAGGAAATTATTCTACAATCATATTTTGTCCTTAGGCGGTATTAAACGTTTGTTCCGTTTTACGCATGTCCCATTTATTGTGAATACCGCAATATACCCAGCTGCTCCCAACCGTCTGGAGCCAGTGAGACTATGGCATCCAAATTTTGGGTATGTTGTGAGGCTGAAGGTAATGAGATGTGAATAATATAGGAAGGAAGAAAGTGCGAACGTGCATTTTTTGATTAGTTTAATTTTGAACCTTGATGATTTGAACACAGTAATAATTGTTGTATTTCATTATATCTTTACGTTCGAAGATGTGCACACGCCTTACGTAGGTACTTCGTATTTATTTACGAACATATTTTTTACGAAAACTGATTTTGCAAGCAATTTTATGTGTTCGTAAGTAGGTTTGCGGTTTTTTGATTGAATAGTAATTCTCGAATTTTACGAGGTATTTTGCAATGCCGCAGCAAAAAAAAACACTTCAAAGTTCCCCTCATAACATTGAAACACTTTCCGTAATAATGTTTAATTTTATTGAGCCATTATTGTAGCTTTTTACCTTGGAGCCCAACTTGTAGGTACCTTGTTTACCTGTTAATCTTATAGTCTTATAGTAGATATTATAAAGGCGAAAGTTTGTATGGATGCTTGTTACTATTTTACTCAAAAAATACTGAATGGATTTTAAAAATTCTTTCACTAATAGAAAGCTACATTATTTGCGAGAATAATAATATATTGGTAAGCTCTGGCGTTATGAATATGCCGTGGCGTAATGAAATTATTTATTATACGTTTATTGTCGGTAAGTAATTGTTTAACGTTGGCTGTCATTTTGTTATTTGTTTAGGTTCCTATGGAGTTTTTTTTTTATAGCAAAAATTCGAATATGAATATTCTTATATGAATATTTAGTGTATAAATATAAAATAGGTACTAATCTACATTTTGACCTAAGCCAACAGCTATACTAATATTATGAATGCGAAACGGTGCGTATTTGATTTTTGATTGATTGGTGGAAGGGGAGGGGGGAGGGTGGGGGAGTAGGGTAGGGTTGGGGGAGGGGGGGAGGGGCGAATATACGAGCGAAGCCGGGGGCAAAAGCTAGTGTATTATATTATTACGAAAATGACAGGATAACGAAATTCAGTATTTCAGAATGTTGAGATTTTCAAAGGGGGAAACATCAACGCATTGGCAAGCACAAAAACTGACAACTTGAGTAATAAAAAAAGCTTCTAAATTCATAGTGACGTTTTTTTACGTATACAAAGGCATCGATAAAAATAATTCCCATCAGGGCCCTTGACATCGTTGGGAATGCTGTATGGAGGGTATTTTGAAGAAAGGAAGGAGATGGGAAGGAAAACGATATGAGGGGCGGGCACGAATCTGGGGCTCATTGTCTCTAGGAAGGACAAACGTATGAATCAATCGCTCCGATGCGAGGCGATGTTGCGAGTGAGTCCTGCTGGAGAGGTCAAAAGGTATCTTGATCAATCAGTCTCTCCCGATCCGGCCTGTAACGCAGTTGATGGGCCACCAAGTCTCGGAAAAACCTCGCTACATGACCCGGGCAATCCTACCAGGCCGTAGCGAACCACTTGGGATGACCTACGTTATATATATAGAGATGTTGATTATCCAATAAATGGTACCGATACCCACCACGCAAATTAAATATTTTTTTTAACTACAGGATTTTAGACTGGTATGTCGGCCATTTACGTTTTACAGAGAATATTTAGATAATTGAATCACTTTCGAAACGTGGTCATCATCGTTACTATTTTCCCACATAAACGTGTATAATGTATTGTGGTGAGAATCAAAGCTTTGAACTTGCAGATTGCAGTGTAGTTGGTTGGTTGGTTGTAAAGGCGACCTTGTCCCTGATCAAGGCTAATGGGTCAATGTCACCGGTGTAGAAAGGTACCTTTACATTGTATAGCCTTACTTAGCGCTTTATTCGTGTCCACGTTTACTTTTTCTATTTGATCTTATTTTAGTTCTCTCATTTCAATGCCCTGTTCTAGTTGCGTCTTTGCTACATCCCATAAAAGTTTTAAAAAAAAATTTCACTTATTAAGTTGTATGTCTTCATGTTATTACCTTTTTCGGTTTTTTAAAATGCCACAGTCTCTGCGAAATATTTAGTTATAAGTTCTGATGATGAACATTTTTATTGGATCCAAAAGTTCGGCATTTCTAAAATTTGAAGGTGACGACTATGAGCACACCTTGAAAATAGACGTGGTTACCTCAACATAAACAATATTGCGTCTTTGTAAACAACAAGAATGATGTTTACGGTGACATACAAATTCTATTGCTAAGAGGGTAATTGTATTTCCCACGCTTCTCCATAGTAGTAGTTTTTTGTGATAATATCTTTATAAGTATTGTTGTTTTATTAAAATTATTTTATTGCCACGAGTTTGTTATTGAATAATAATGTATTACAATCGGTATTATTGCAGGTGTTTGGATTGTAAGTAAAGATTTCCTAAAATAAGCTCTTCCATTTTATTGAATAGTTTCTTATGGTAATTAATGTATGATGTGGTTTTTCCTAAATTGGCTGAAAGAACTTTTATTCTTCTCTGTTGTGATCACATCATTAATATTCGGCAAGAGATTATTTCAGAACTTCTTAAAATATTCCTACAGTCTTGTCTTGTGTTCCATGTCGCAGATCAGACCCATTCCAAATTCTCTTCAACTTTACAACATATTGACTTTTCAGCTCCCTCATTCCGAATTTCTACAGATTCACAACATGTTGCTCTTGAACACTTAAGTTTTAAGTTCCTTAAAAAATATTTCTTTTTTTTAAAGATAATATCTATTCGTTTCTAGAACCGAAACGGTAATCGTATGAATTTTCTTAGTGTGCTCCGAAAACTATTAACAACAATTTTTTATTATCTTATTTAACGTTTTACGGGTATTAACAAATTCTCTATTTTAAATTAGTCGTATTTTATGAAATATTTTCACAATTTTCGCTTACTTGTTATCGTTTTTGAAGTGAAAACTTTTTTAGCACCGTTGTGTTTTGAAACTCGATACGAAACGAAAAATATCGTCACTAAAAAGAGCAAACACATTCATCTATAGGATTTAGCCTGCATGAGAATAATATAGTATAATCGGTCTCTTCTTTGTGCGGTGCTTTGTAGCCTGTCGGTCTTTTATTTGTGAGGTGCTTCGTAGCCTCCCCACTCTTGTCTACTTTAGTTTTATAATGGTTTCACTTCTACCGCGTGTGAATTGCACACTCTGATTTTTTAATATTAGCACGCTCCATCTAACATTCATATTTTCATGTCTCCCATTCAAATCTTCTTATTTTTTAACGCGTACTACGGAGTCTTAAAAGATAATTCTCTACTTAGAAAAATGTTTTTTCAATAAGCGTGGGAAGGATTCCCTAAAACAAACTTTACCCCCCTTCCTCTCCAAATTTTCACCAATCAGTTTCACTCGTTTTGCGATCCTTAACCAACGAATGTAATTGCTTTATTTTTTTCAATCGATTCGAAAGGCTTAAATAATATCTAGTTTAATGTAGAAACTTGTACTAAATTGAGCAGTAGTTATAATAATTTATGACCATCGCTGTGTGAATTTAGCGAATTTCGCAACAGACGGTCCGGCGGCCACTCGGCCTGTTCTGTCGAGAGTTGGGTCTGTTAGATGGCGAAATTGGCCCCAGAAGCGCACGTGGTCCGTGACGTCACGGATTTGGACCATTATCGAAATACATCGGAAATGTGGGTTAATCTAAGTGCGATGCCAACTGGTAAGGGTTAATTGATCTTGAAAATGTGTTACCACTTGAGACGAAGGCCAACGCAGCACAAAGGCGTTCCTAACCTATAAAGTAATATTTAAAAATGTATTTATTGATTTGTTTTTAAGATTACAATCCATATTTATGACCTTAGACTAAAAACCTTAATTGAGGGATTTTCAAGGATATTTGATTAAACGTTTTCCCTTTGACATCAAATGTTTGAACCAGAGTGGAAGGTACTCTGAGGTGCATCATTGAGAATTGAAATATTGCTGGCTTCAGTTACGTTTAGTGACCAAATATGAAGAGCTGTTACATAAAAATAATATAACAAGTGAATTATCTCTGTGAATGGGTACTTTTAGTATGAAGTTTATGAACATTCAACATTGTTATATTGGTAGCATTGAAATGTTTATCTCTGCTCAGTTGGTGATACTGAGTATCTGCACTAGGCAGGACTGGCCTTAAGCTCCTCATTTCTTTGACAAGCCACAGGTGACCCCGGCCACCGTCCCTGTGGCGGGTTGACGCATCACATAGTTCGCCATATTTCTTCAACATGTGAAGATCATTAAATCCGCGCCCTTCAGCGGCATCCATTACTGAAGACCATCAGCACATTAATTAAATCATGGATCAGCAGCGAAGTACCGTGGGAGCACATTATTTCTGCTGGATTTAACCAAATCCAGCATCTGCAGACAGTCATTATAAGACCTTCCGACTACACCTGGAGCCAGAGGTGCTCGCAGAGATAAACATTTCATTGCTACCAATATAACAATGTTGAATGTTCATAAACTTCATACTAAAAGTACCCATTCACAGAGATAATTCACTTGTTACATTATTTTTTTTATGTAACAGAGCCTGGTAATGCTTCTAGATTCAATAAAGTTTAGTGATTACATATAAATAGCCATGTAATGTTACTAGCAAGTGACCACCTATGTTTATGTTTAGTGACCATAGATGAATAGCTAGGTAACGTTGCTAGCTATAGTTATGTTTAGTGACCACATGAGAATCGCCAGGTGATGTTGCTAATGACCACAGATGTTTTCGTCTCGTGACCACAGATGAATAGCCAGGTAACGTTGCTAGCTTTATTTATGTTCAGTAACCACATGGGAATCGCCAGGTAATGTTGCTAGCTTCATTTATGTTTAGTGGCTAAAGATGATTAGCCTGGTAATGTTGCCAGCTTTATTTATGTTTAGTAACCACATTTGAATCGCCAGGCAATGTTGCTAGATTTTTTTATGTTTTGTGACTAAAGATAAATTAAATAAGTACATAGCCTGATAATGTTGCTAGCTTTAGTAATGTTAATGTCTACATGTGAATCGCCAGGTAATGTTGCTAGCTTAATATATGTTTAATTACAACATATGAACAGCCAGGTAATGTTACTAGCTTAATTTATGTTTAGTTAGGGGGCATCCATTAATTACGTGAGCAGTTTTTCTTCCAATCTAGACCCCCCCTCCCCCTTGGTGAGATAAATTTGGGCCAATTCGTATATTTTTTTTCAAGTAACGTGAGATTTTGCTGGACCCCCCCCCCCCCCGTTTGTGCTCACGTAATTAATGGATGCCCCCTTACCACTGATGAATAGCCAGGTAATTTAATTTCTCCTTCTTTCCCCGAACGGGATGCCATAGTGCCACTGACTCCTGGCGGCTGAAAAAATCTTATGTTTTAACCTCGACATTGAAAGCGGGAGCTCTATAGCTTGATTCTTTCAACCATAAATCATTATTTCAAAAGCAAAATTGTCATAAAAACGGAACACGGAGAACCCTGTGAAATGTGAGCACCGATATACCTTAAAATACCTCTCACATCTTTGTCTCTTGGTAAAAGAGCGTTGCTTTTGATTATCACTTTTAATCCGAAGACATAACTATTTGCCTAACGAAACTCTGACCGCGTTATTTATGTGGCTGAACCTGCAGTCCAAAACTGGTAACACTCAAGCAACACAAATTTGTGCAACTATTTAATTGCAGGGGACGTACTTGAGTTCGACGCACGCTAAGATAATTTATGTAATTTCGCTGATTATGTCACTGCGGGTTTTATGATGCCTTCGGATAAATAATCATTGTGTCCCGATTTAGTTTTTCCTCATTTAGATATGCACCAAATACCTGTCCAAATTGGGATAATTTATGTTTCCCGCTCGAGGTAAATTATTAATAAAGCGGATCCACGATGCCATTGAATACTCTGTTTATCTGAGCGTTAATCCATACAGGTATTTCGGGATTCCCACTTAATAAAGTATGCACGGATTTGTTCAGAAGTCAGGTGATTGCTGTAAATAATACACTGGTGAACTCTATTAGTTATGTCATCAGATCCTGTCTTTTGGCTGGAATTCGCTGTTCGCTATCGATTATGATATGAATTGAGTCGTGGCAGACGTCATGTCCGCATCAGTTATGTATATTGAAGCTTGCTTTATGCTCACTTTGACCTTTCTTTGACGTGGGATAACATCCAGCCATGTGTTTGGATGTATGTGATATGTATTATTTAGTTAATAATGAATTTCAATCGACTTGGGCGAGCCAATATATTTTTCGCATAATATTCTTCTCTTTATTGACCGGTTTTGCGTGGTTAAGGATTAATTTGCAATTTATAAGCATTCCCTCTTTTTATTTATCAATGAACCTAGAAACACCTGCTTGACATTCATCTAATATACCTGGCCAATAAATTTAAATAATAATTATTCATCGTCTACCGCATTTTGAGATTTTTGCAGATTATACTACCTATTGAACTTTGTCCTCAGGGGTAAAGAATTCTTGAAAATTACCCGAAGTCATTGATTATTATTCACCTGCGTTATTAAGAGAAAACACATTGCCAGACATCACGTCTAATTTGTTTAATTAATTCGTTCGTCACAATCTGTCCTCTATTTCACTGATTAGAATTTATGAAAGATTTTTGAAGCTAATTTAATTTCAATTTCGATTGTTCAACTAGAATTTCCTGCCCCGTTTGCAAGAGTAATACCGAGCTTGCATTTAAATCATTTATAAAACTTTTAAATTTTAACGTAAATTGGTTCAATTGCGTGCCATAACACGCAACAGTGTTACTAATAGTGATTAAATATCGAGAGTGTGTTGTACGTATGCTTTTATTAATTAAAAAATTTCTCGTAATTAAATTTCTTACTTAAGAATAAATGTAACATCGTTTTAAAAATACATATTAAAAATCCAAGGACGCTCGCACGATATCAACGTTTATGTACCTAAATTTGTTGATAATGTTTATTGTAACATGTTTCGTTGTGGATTCATTACCATAACATTGCTTTTTAGCCCATTTTTTAATTGTTTATTATTTAACACTTTATAATTAACCATTTTTTCACTATTTGCGTAATGCTATCGTAAAAACACTTAGAGGATGTATGATTATTCTTTTATATTATTTCATTTAAAAGGTACGGTTGCGCGGCCTTTTTCATACAAAATTTGGATTTGTGGCTATAACACCAAAGCAAACTGAATAATATTTTTTTAATCAAAAGGTACGTCAAATATCTAGTACGTGTTCTAGGATGTGTTCTATGTTATTTATTGTGTTTTAAAGTATTCAATAGGCCATTAAAGTATTCAATTTTGAATGATTTTAGAGACTGGCATTCTTTGTGAGTTAATTGTAATTGAAAATAATCTTGCCCTTCCATCTACTCTATTAATACAATGAAAAATAAAATAAAATAAAAAATGAATCTTCGTAAAAAAGGCTTTTTTTGGAAAGCAATTTACGATTTACGTTGAAAAACCATTTTATATACAATAAATTGGTTTTCCAATTATTTGTAATTTAAATTTACGCTCAACCAAACGCTTTTTTTAATAATTTTTATATATTGTTTCGTTGTATTAGTGTTGTAAATAGAGCAAACATATATTTTTAAATTAATTGACTTCTAATAATTGCCAAAGTTGCCACGAAAAACATGAAAAATTGCAAGTAAATAAAGTAGCACATATCCATACCAGACATAACATAAAAACATAATTTTTCTGCTTGGTTGGATATTTTGTGTGAAAAAGGCGCAGCCGTTCCTCGCTGTGAAGTATAAAATCCCAAGTAGTCTTTTTTTATTACTTTAAAATTTACGTATATTAGTGTAAATAATAAGGAAATAATTAATAAATAAATAATAAGGAAATAATCATATTTTGTGGGATGAATATGAATTTGCTGGTATGAGAATGTATTTTTGATTAGCCACTTTATATGCCGAAGATGCACGCGAAGATGAGACTGTGACTAGAACAATTAGTGACCAGTCTAGAAGACGCATGAGTACGAGTTTAATGTTTGAGAATGCGCCATGTTTATGCATGATGAAAATATTTCCTTGTTTTAAGTGGTAGTGTATCTACTCGGTATTCTGTTCTGAAACAGTGAGCCAGGTTTGCTGAACACGTAGATCGTATGACTATACTTATGTGTCACGTCATATACCTTCACCCAGATCTAGAATAGGGATTCCTGCCCATATGCAATCCTCTTGAAAAGGGAGTAAACAATTAAAGTTACGCAAAACTAATCTGAGGGATCTTTTTTCTTCGTATGGTTGGAGAGTTAAAGTTGACTACTTGCATAGGAATATTGAAATTTTACAGCCATTTAAGATTGCGTCGTTTCCTCTCACTTATTAAAATTCAAGTTTTTGACTCCCCTGATTGTACTTTCTGTGGTATAGAAGTGGGGACTTTAGATAATTTCAATTACATCCTCTCTTCTGTGACGCCTTATCTGATATTGCTTCTCCTCTGTTAAACATCTCACCTTTTCCAAGTCTTGGGAGGCGGGAATTTGGGAGGCAGGAATGGGTATCGCCCCCCCGGAAACCTTTATTGGATAACCAACACCTCTGCAATAGGTACCCCAAGTGGTTTGCCACGTTTGGTGATTTAGCAGGGGTGCCCGGGTTCATGGGGTGAGGTTTGTCTTGGTCTTGAAGGTGGATGACCAGGACACACTGAACCCCAGATTCCTACCCACCTCTTAAACCCTTTCCTTCCCAGAACTCTCCTCTCCTTCCTTTCCTCAAAGAGACCCTCCACACAGCATCCCCAAAGATGCCATTGGCCCTGAGGGAGATCATTTTCCCCAGGGCCTCCTGTGTGAAGTTCACAAAAAAAAAAGTCTCCTTTAATATTCCATATAATTATGAAATTTAACCATTTAACCCTTCGAATAATAAGAAAATAATATCTGTAACCTTTTGCCTGTCAAGGTTCGCGCGCAAAATTCCTGGTTCTTGCCATGCATCTTAAATTTTCCTATTTATGGGTTATTTTTTAACCCTTTTGCAAAAACAAAAATTGTTCTAAAATCTAGATAAAATAATCTTTCCGATTTGTTTATTAGAAATCAACTTTTTTTTTTCTAAATATTAAAATTTTGATATTGGAAATTTAAATTAGTTAAAAAATGCATACCTGCGAATATTGGAATTAAAGTACTTAAAATAGAATAAACTTAAAATTTTAAATACAGATTCCTTTTTTTAACAAAATTTGTAATAAAACTGTCCCCTCACTTTTTATCACTTTCATACAATTTTATTTTAAAATTAAATGTTTGTTACGTCAAAAATTGGCTCGAAATAAAACCGTCACTTATGATAGGGTTTGTAAAATATCTCAACAACATAGCTCATATAATTCTAATACAATGAGAAGCATTATTTCTTTGGCTCTCTAACATAAAAGAAATCACAAATATTCGCATGACAGGAAGAGAGATATATAACTTTTAATAATGCACGGTCGCTCTGGGACAATCTGGGTCTCTTGTTATTATAACGGCATATGATGTTTTGGGACAACTTGGGTCTCCTGTGATTAGAAGGGTTAAATACAATTAGCCTCTCTTATAATTTGAAATTATGGCCTAAAAGACCCGCAAAGGGTGAAAGGCATAAACATTGGAAAAAATTGTATCCTGCTTCGAATCGTACATCATCAGTGCCTCCTAATGCAGGTGCTGACTATTTCATGGTGGTGCATGGTGTGGAGTTCAAAAGGGGGAGAGGTGAGAGCTCCATTGTAACACCTCTTTCTTTTACATGTGTCGTTATTGGAATCATCAATGTGCCTTTATCTCTGCTTAAATATAATTATATTTTTAACGTATTTGTTTATGTTGTCCTGCAGATCCACAGCCGGGGTTTGGCGACATGCGCCACCGCGTGTGCCCCCGTCGCCCCCACGCCCCCCGCTCCGGAGCCCCCGAGGATAAGGGGCTACGCCACCTCGGTGAGGAGCACCCACCAGCCGGGCTCCATGCCCGAGTACACCCCCATAGACCCCTACAGACTGCTGGAGGATGATCTGTCCACAGTTTACGACGAGATCCGAGATGTAAGTTGTTACCATTTTTTTGCATTATATTTTATTATTATTTTTGCTTTCTTTATGAACGACGCCTCTTCAACAGGATTCGTGTTGACTCTTCTGCTTACGCCTTTTTAATTAAGTATTTTTTACGCATTCAAAATTCGGGAAACCAGAAAACGTTTGGTTTACACATTATTATTATGATTATTAAAATACATTATTTTCGTTTCCTTCTCATCGTTTTGTATACATGTAGTTTATTTGTATAAGTATAGTTGGGGTTTTAGAATGTTTAATTCTGATGCATACTTTACTTTTTAAATGATTTATGAATAATGTTCATACTAATAGCTTTTCACTCTGTAAACAGAACTGTCAACTGCGGGAGTAATTCAAAGTAAGAACAGCCGAGCGATTCTATATCTTTTGTGGGACTGTTATGAGATAACGGACGTGATCTCCTGTCAGATTTGTGTGATTAATTTGCTTTTTTCTATAAACAACGTACATTAAATGAATAAATCATCATGCACGCTTGCAGGAATTCGTGTTTAAAACGATATGAACTAAAATATGTGACAGTAAATATGTAAAAATCACACAAATTTGACAGGAGATCACGTCCGTTATCTCGAAAACGATCCTACAAAAGATATAGAATCGCTATGCAGCATCCCCTTTCTATGTAGATAAATGCACTTTTTTAGTATTAAGAAGCATAAGAGTAAATACCCACCAATTAGATGTGAAATATCCACCAATTGCGTTACATAAATGTATTGTATTTCGTGGAAAATATAGAGAAATCATTGTTAATTAAAGTAGTTACGAATGGAGGTCAGTCATTGTTGGAAAAATGATTCCACAATAATTTCAGATCGAAAGTGGCGTGTTTATTAGTATTTTAATGGTGAAGGCGGCTAAGGTTAGCCCCACATTATTCCATTACTGTATGAAAAATACACGAAGATGAAGCGCCGATTCGTTCATTCGCTCCACATGCCCAAACCGTCGTAGCGTCCCTTTCTTAATCTTACCCATTACGCATACATAAGCCTTGCATTCTTTGCCTCAGGGATCTCATTTCTACAGCATTCAGTCTACTTTCATCCTTCCTCTGCCAGTTTTATGCTTCATTGTCATACGTCAGATTTGATACCAGCACTCTATTGTGGACCGCTAGCTTCGATGTTTTGGACATTAAAAGTGATAAAATAATAGCCCATAATCTAACGTAACCTATTTAACCTGTAGGTTTTTCGAAGTAAAACTTCTTTACGCACGCTCAACTTGGGGGTAAGCTGGTGAACACGCTACGAAAAGTGCTGATTGTTACGAAAAGATGGCGAGGCGAACGGTTGGGCCTTTACGCACGCTTGACTTGGGGAGTGATAAGGATAAGATGGTCACCCCAAGGTTGTAGGTCACCCCAAGGCCGTAGGTCACCCCATGGTCATATTTCACCCCAATGTCATATGTCACCCAAGTTGTGCGTCGGAAAAATCGTAGATTAGCAAACGCATTTATCACACGTCCATTAACGGTCTCAGTTTCTAGCCAAAATTAACTTCTCATTTCTAAAGTCATCGCCCGCTAACGCAACATAGAAACTCGCCTTCTTCTCGTTTATTTTTATGCGTTTTCATTATTAATTTTGGATTCTAGCTCTTCTATTAAAATAACTTAATGAGCTGCCAATAAACTAGTATGTCATAACAATAAATTACTTTTCTGCCACTCTTACTTTTAATTCTTTATATGTGATTACCGAATTTTTTTAATGGCAAAAATCTCTTGTAGATAATATAAATTAACGGTCATCGTTTCACGCGTTTTTATTGCTTTGTAATCGCGAAAGTGTTTTGAGACGGTTACATGTTGTTCATCCTTTTCTGATATACCGAAAGCTATATTTTAATGATATATATATTTTTTTTCGTTATTTGTTTTTGGGGTGTTATGCCCTGTTGCGCTACCTCCTCCTTTAACCGACGTTTCGGACAGCGTTGCAGTGTCCATCATCAAGGCAGATCCGACGGATGAACTTTTTAATTGAAAACTTGTTAAGCACCGTTGTGATTTGAAACCCGATAAAACTAAAAATAGCGACACTGAAAAGATACAAACACATACATCTATTTAGCCTGCGAGAGAATGAGATTGTAGAATTATTGGTTTCCCTTGTGTGCGGTGCTCTTAGTCACCCCACTTTTGTTTATTTTAGTTTTCTGAAGGTTTAACTTCTACCGCGTGTGAATTGCACTCTCTGATTTTTGAAGTAAAAACTTATTTAGCACCTTTGTGATTTAAAACTCGTTGAAACGAAAAATAGCGATACTAAAAATAGACAAACACATACATCTATAGGAATTAGCCTTTGAGAGAATGAGATAGTATAATCGGTCTCCAATTTGTGCGGTGCTTCGTAGTCTTCCCACTCTCGTCAACTTTAGTTATCTGAAGGTTTAACTTCCACCGCATTTGAATTGCACAATCTGATGTTTTTAAACTGTAATATTTAAGAGAACCTATGATAATTGTTTACCAATTAAACACCTGTGGTGGTTAATGCTGAACGACTTATTAACTAGAAATTAACCGTTCATGGTATTAATGATTTTGTATTGACAAAAGCCTGTCATTATGAATACTTCTCTACGCAACGTAATTACATATCCTTGTGACTTTAGTACGTATAAGTATACGGTGCATGTCTTTAGAGTAAGATCTGCAATAAATAATAATAACAATAACAACAAAAATTTCGTATAATTCAGCGTTTTGCTACTATCAATGTGGACCATTTTGGGTTCCGAAATCCGAACGCAATTCCCACGTGATAGTTACAAGTTTCCACAATTGTGCTGTACAATACATTCTCTTTAATGTTAATTATTTAATTATATATCGAATTATAGCTTACTCAGCTAAATGGACGCTAAATGTGTGTAATTCCCAAAATATTAAGAAGTTTATGTATTGGCAGAATTAAATAATTGCCATTTGTATTCACTTTTTAATTTCATGTGAAAAGGTTTGATATGGTATTTTTTTGTAAACTTATTATAAAAATATTTTTCTGAGTGAATATAGAAAATAATCTCCTAGCACTGAACGGAATATATTAAATACTAGCGAGTTATTAAAGAAATTGTTTCTCCCTGCGTGTCCTTTCCCATTCGTCCCGTTCCCCTTCGGCCTCCCCTTTCGCCTCCCCTTCCTCCCCCGCGTCTCCTTCCCATCTCGCGTTTCCACTCCGCCTTCCCTCTTCCCTTTCCCGAGTTCCCCTCCCCCCTCCCGCCTTCCACACATTCCGTCTCGGTACATTCAGTTTTCAAATAGCTCGCGTGCCACCTATTCGATTTTTTTATTCAAATTTCATAATGCCAGAACTCATTATTATCTACATATGTATATGCGAACCATCGCGTGCATGCACACATCAAATATCCAAAGTTTCATCGCAATCGGATGAATGGTTTAAGCAACGCATAGCGGACATACAAACATTTTTAGATTTTTATATATGTATATAGATTAGGTCAGTAACTGAGTTGAGTGGCTGAGGCGCCATTTTTATTTTATCTTATTGATTTATTGTGAAAAACAATGAATTCAATTACATTTCACAAAATTTACAATTAATAACTTCAATTCAATTAATAACTACATTATTACCAATTACCAATTTAGGAGGCGAGTATGGGTACCGTTTGGTCACGTAGCACATATGGTTGCTCGTGTTCATGGGAAGAAATTTTGTCTAGGTTTTGGCGGCGAAAGCGTTTGCCCACTTACTGCATCGAGAGAGACTGGTTTAGGGAGACCTAACTTAGACCTCTCCTGCAGGATTCTCTCGACCTTGATACTATGGCATCCCCAATTGGGGTATGTTGTGAGGTTGAAGGTAGTGGGGAGGGGAAAGAGATAGGTAAGAGGAAGGTGGGGAAGTACCTGGCTATTCAGATCTGGTCACCAAACACGGATAATGCCATTTAAAGCAACGTTTCAATTGAACTGAATGGTGGTCTTACACCAGGGCGATACTGAGAGTATCTTCCACTCTGGAACGTGCCACAAATATACTATATATTATTTTAAATGAATAAATTGTGAAATAACACATAATTAATCAAATAAAATTTATTTGCCACCCCGGGATTCGATCCCGCGACTTTCGGTGTGCTAGTCGAGAGCCTTACCGCCGGACTACGCTGGCCGTCAAACTTCACCCATCCCTTATACCTTTTTTTACTTCTGACAATTTCCTCTTGTACCTTTCCCTAAAAAGACACAGGATTCCTACAGATAACAAAGGTCCCGAGGGAAATTCTTTTCCTGTGGAGCTAACATAAAAAAGATAAATATTATTTGCTGTAAAAAATGCTTATCTAAATATTGCTGAGTTTCTTAAGTTTAGCGACTTCTTTTAAAGCCTCGAATGACACAATAACTAATTCTAATTGCAATTATTCTTCTTCGATCTAAACATTTCTCAACCAAGTTTCTTTTCATTTACTGCCTGGGTATGTCATTGAATAACAAACATTGGCTTTTATATATCCTTTTGTTTGGTGATTTATCAGGCATTCTGTGTGTTAAATCCGTTTATACGTCTCTTTATATTCAGTCACCGATGTAGGCACGTTAGTGCGTGTTCCGGAATAGGCTAGGCAATCAGTGAGTCGCTATTAAACGATTAGTCTATTGAAGATGACCATTGTCTATGGAAAGAGTGTCATGCCGGCCTTGGGTTCCTGTTCTACGGAGTTGAATGAATTATTGTCACGCAATCGGAATCTGTTTGATGATTATGTCACGCTGATTGCTATTAACGAGTCCTTCGACGGTTTCACTAATTCAACACATTCATTATCTGTTTGTTTTACACACTTGTGTGATTAAATACTACTAATTAAATGATTTTATATAAGCAAATTTGTTTTGAACGGTTTAGAATGAGTTTTGATAAAGTCTGTCAGTTTAATTGGCTATGTGCTTTTTCGTCAATGAGCTTTGTCCAATTTAGTGGAAAAACTTTTAGTTGATTTTGTGTCATTAATTATTGCAGCATTTAGAGGCGGGTTAAGGGAGGGGCTGTATGATGGAATTTATTAATGTGAGTTTCGAAGAGGCCCAGATTATATGAAGGAGGAAAATCAGTTGCCCAATCAGCAAAACGAGCCAAAGAAATTATCCATTCCCATGAAGCCAACATCAAGTGCGAACGGTTGTTCTGCTCCTGTCCGCCGGGTTTTACGTGCCCCGGTACACCGGGGATCAGTGCTGATAGCTCCCTAGAGCAGGCTTCATTAAAATACCTTTATAACAGACTCAGCATGCCCATATTGCGCCTGTGCATTAGATAAAGCAATCTTGGATCGGTAACGGATTGTCAATCAGACGAAACGCCCTCATTTGCCCAGAATCAAGTATTGTGAGGCTCAAGCCCAGAGGTGGCTCCTAAATTCGAAGGTTCCTAAAGAAGAATCTGCTAGCCATACCTATACAAGACGTCCAGTTTCTCGGAATTGGTTGAATTTATTGGATTACCTTTTTAGTACTATTTCTGTACAGCACCTCAATGTGTCGGCACGCACTTGTGAAATCAAAATGTTAATGTTAGACTTAAGTTGAAGCCATACTAAATAATGCAAAAGCATACAAAATCGTATGTTTTAGTTTTGAAAATTTGACCGCTTAGAAGTATTATAGATGCTTCAATTAAATACTGCGTGTAGAACATACTTTGGCCCTTAAAAATATCGGTCATTTTTTTTAATAAGTCTTTTAATAAGCTTAGAAAAAAATAAAGTATTAAGTCTATAAAAAACATTTTTAACTGAAAACTCTCCTACTTATAAACACTTTTTCGGATATGGTTTTATTGCATAATGTGGCAAATACAGTTTCTTATATAATTATCGCGAAAAAAAATTATATATACGCCCGAACCTCACAAAATAAAATATAATATGCATTTTCGCGTTGGTATTTTTGACATCACGGCGACAATACGGCAGTCGACGAATTTGTTATATCAAAGTGAACCTTATACCGTCCACCGAAGAAAAGACTGGCAGCCGCCCCCCTGTCTTCCGTCATTACTCCTCCGAACGGAGCGGAGAGCAGTTGTGTTATGCTCCGCGCCGCTTATTTTCGTGAAATCAATTTAAAAATTCCGTTTTATTGCAATAAACAATGCATAAAAAAGGAATTAATGTTTTTTACAGGCCTTTACGAAATCAACATGTAAAAAAAAATTCTCAAATATCTTTTCCAACCTTTCCAAAAGCTTTTTCTCAAGTATTTTTAAACTCCTCCCATAAAAGGGCGTGAATTCCGATTTCGATTTTTTCCTGTACTAGTGGATCGCCTTAAAAACGTTTCTGGTGATTTAATGAAGGCTGAACATTGAGCTTTTGCCTTCTGAGTATTGAAGACTTAGCGTGGGTTACAATTTCACGTGGTTTAACGTGACCAGTTTCCGGTATGCACGAAATTATATTTGCAAACTTAATAATGTCTAAAATAATGGACGCACCTTTACATATTGTTGTTTCTAAAAATAATAATTACATAATGCAAAACTTGAGATTATTATAAAAACATTACTTGAATTCTTCTAAACATTAATAATAGGAATTAATGTTCTTTAAAAACGTAATTAATCACAATTATTATTTATTATGTTATGTAGTTTCTTTGATATTCTTCGTATGATTGGCCTTCGTGTTTGCAAACTCCGATGTCCTTTATCGCTGAATCAGTGACCTTTGCAGGTAATCGATAGATTTTCCTTGAAAGTTCCACTTCATTCAAGTTGTGTTTCCGGATCTTAAAGTAACAAAGTTACTTCGCCTTTGAGGAAGGTCTTAATCCTTTTGATTAATAGTTTTAATGCAGCGGGGAGAATGTCCTTAGTAAAAGTGCAATGTAATAAAAATAATTGCTCTCGATAGCTCTTCTATGTTTTGAATCCTGAAGGTAAACAATGCAATTACATAAATACTGAGAAACATTTTAGATTAAGATCCGGACATGCACTAATGGGAAGAATATTGTGTTTGTTCGGCCTCTCTGATTCTCCAATGTGCTCGATATGTTAACAAATTGAAGATTTTGAACACACATTATTGAAGTGCATTAAATATGAACGACAGAAAGTGACCATATTGACGACCTCGAACTCATCGGAAGTTCGAATTTTAATAGCCTCAATTGAGTTCCATGCTCTCTCTCTCTGGTTTCAATCCTGGGATTGGTTTGCAGCAATTTCCTCTATTCTTCTCTTGTATTCTTCCCTGTCTTGTGCGTCTCTTTTGAATTCTGCATATGATGAGCAGCGCACGTCCACCATGCTATATCGAGAATAATGAAATTTATTAGACCATTTGAACTGGAAATTTTTTGAAAGTGAATTATTATATAAAGGACTAAATACCTTTTAAAGAAAATTAGAGATTATAATGATAATATATTAATATTATAATTTAAAAACAGATGTGGCAAAAAATGACAACATTATTGATTATCCCTAAATATGTTTTTTTCTTCTTTCCTCTTCTTATATTTTATTATCTGTTTCTTTAAAATAATATTTCATGTATGACTACCACAACACAGGCTTTAGCCACGGGCATTAGTTAAAAAATGGCAAAAACTGTAACATGTGAACATTTATGAAATAATAAAAAAATTATGTGAGTAAGAAACCTCGATAATATAACATGATATAAAAAATACTGACAACGTATTAGCAACTGTATTTGAATTATTTTATTTGATAGAATAAGTTAACAATAATAATCTAAACGAAAATATGAAAGAGAAAAAGACACAGAAAAACAGAAAAAAAGACAATGGTCGCAACTGGGACTCGAACCCAGACCTCTCCGTCTAACCGGGACGAGCGCGTTAACCAATTTCTCTATTATGTCTCTCCCGGTTAGACGAAGAAGTCTGGGTTCGAGTCCCAGTTGCGACCATTGTCTTTTTTCTGTTTTTCTGTGTCTTGTTCTCTTTCATATTTTCGTTTAGATTATTATTGTTAACTTATTCTTATATGATATATTTCACTGATGGGAATAACCTTTAAAAAAGTAATAAAAAGAAAGTTTTTCTTATAAAAATTGAATATTTTATTTGAATTCAAGTTTAAGTGAATTATATTATTTTTTCAATTCAATTCAATTTTTTTATTGTTATGAAAACATTACAAAATTGTACACTTTAGTGCGTTTTTTTATACATTTGTAACAGAGTATTACATAAAACATAAACAGTAGGTATATCAATTATACTAGCATTAATAGATAGAGCTTGCCCTAAGACAACTTCACTGACGCTAAATATTTGGGAATATGTGCTTATATATCCGGGATAGAACACTTTATCCTGTCGGTGGAGGAGATAAATATCAGGAACATAAAAACGAAAGCCCTCCATGATAGCCGAGTTTTCAAACCACCAGCGAATCAGTCTGAAGAAATGTGTAGCATTGTGTACATCCCTTATTCCTTAGAAGTTCATTTCAAACATACTCAAAAGAAAGTCTGTAGGATAGATCCACGGGTAGTAGCCGTACTCCTTCATCTAGAGAAATCTCAGAAATTTGTACGGTAATGTTAATCGTTGTATTGATAACATGCACTACTTGATATACGTTGATTTAGCTTGTTGTCATCTGACACTGCTTATAAGTTTTCATCATCCGACACTCTTTTCATGTTGGTTGTTTCCATCTGACCTTGTTCATTCTCACTCTCGTCCCAGTTTTTATGTGTTCGACCCGGACGCCTTTGAACATGCAACAACTTAACTAATAATATTGTTATGCTGAAATATTTAAATGTCCTTCCTTAATTTTTTTTTTGTCTAATAATAATGTAATTTGTTGCAAAATTATATTTCGACCAATAAGCTGTTAAATTAAATAAGTAAGTTTATTCTGACATCACTCATATGCAAACGTGTGTTTGCATCGTAATATTTTTTTGTAGATTTACCTGAGATACTAATGCGACGGTGAAACAACGATAAAACATGCATATTTGTTAATTTAATTTTGCGTATTAATATTAACCTTTGTTTTCCCCGGCTAAAACGCGCTTTCAATATAAGAATAAGTAAATATAATGTAAGTTTATCAGTGAAATTCTCGCGAGGTTGGGTGCTCCCTCGTGTGAGAGAGGGTTCAGATTTATTTTTTATTTTTCTTAACATTCGTAACATCTCTTTTTTATGTCATGTATATTAT
This sequence comes from Limnephilus lunatus, assembly GCA_917563855.2. NCBI lineage: Eukaryota > Metazoa > Arthropoda > Insecta > Trichoptera > Limnephilidae > Limnephilus > Limnephilus lunatus. The sequence continues at coordinate 80,733,491 of OU830592.1, forward strand.
CGAGGCTTCTGACTAACAAAATGTTGTCATTTTTTGCCTTATCTGTTTTTAAATTACAACATTATCATTAAAGTCTCCAATGATCTATAAGAGGTACTTAATCCTTTTGTATTCATTTTGTATAAAAATTCATATTCAAATATTTTCCAGTTTACATGATCTAATAAATTTCATTATTCTCGATATGGCACAAAACTCGGTTGAGGCTATTAAATTCCGAACTTCCGATGAGTTCGAGGTCATTAGTATTGTCAGTCTCTGTCGTTCATAGATATTAAATGCACTTCGTTAATGTGTGCTCGACATCTTCAATTTGTTCACATATCGAGCACATTAGAGTTCTTAACATCTGAACACAGCGCGACTACCATCCGTGTAATATTCAACATTCTTTGTTCTGAGCATGCTCGGATTCCGTTTCCTGCAATTCAAAAGAGAGGGGTACGCCGTTATCCACTTCTTCAGACTGCTGTGAGGCTGTATAGATAATTCAACAGTTTGGAACACATAGGTCTCTATATACCTGATGACTATCTATACAGCGTCTTATAGATTATTCTATCTTCCTGCCTGTATGATCAACCTGCCAATGATTATCCCGTGGGGAGGAGTATAATACTTCTGAACAAATTTTCTTTGGATGTAGACATATTATTTTTTACGTCAGTGATTAGCGATTGAAGGAATATTCTCGCCTCATAGACCCGATTTCAATCTCTGCTTGTAATTTTTTCCCTTTAAAATTTGGCAAATCTATGTTAAATTGTATTTTTATGTGGGAGGCGGTAATGGGTGCCGCCTCCCCATGAAAGATTTATTGGATAACCAACACCGGTGCCATAGATCACGCCAAGTGGTTCGCTAAGTTTGGTGACTTAGGGTGCCCGTATGAAGTGAGTTTTGCTTAGGTCTTGGCGGCGGACGGGTCTGCCCACCGACTGCATGGAGGACCGGATCGGGAGAGACTGGATAAGAGAGACCCTTTGATCTCTCCAGCCAGACTCATCGTCTTGCACCGCAGTAGAAGGGATGGATTCGTCCGTCAATCCTTGATGCACTGTTCCTCAGATTCCAACCTACCCCTCATACCTTTTTCCTTCCGAGAACTTCCTCTCCTTCCTTTCTTTAAAAATACCATCCACACAACGTCCCTAAAGATGACACAGGCTCTGAAGGAAATTATTGTTCTCAGGGTCTTCTGTGCGGAGAAATGTAAAAAAAAATGCTTTTAGCCTAGTACTTATTACACTTGATATATTAAATATCTGTATTTTATTTTATTTTATTTGGGAGACCAACAGTTTACATTAATAACAGAGCATAATAGTAATTGAGTCACAATAATTGAACCTTTTACAGGTTTCCAAATGGGTATTGTATACAAGTCTAGTGATTCCAGAGATATTTGCTAAACAAAAAAAATTACATTTCAAGAGACAAGTTAATTAGGGGGGAATAGGGAGGGTATAGGATGAAGGGGGGATCGGTTAGGTTGAGGTATAGTACCTAATAAAAATATGCGTAACAAAAAATTGAAAAAGAAAAAAAGGAAGTTAATAGAATGGTGACTGGTGGTATTAGAAGGTATATATAGTTATTGTTGTAAAGTATCGAGAGAGCGTTTGTGTGATTTTAAGGAGTGTGGTGCAGAATTAAATATATCAAATTTTGTGTAGTGTGTGTTAAAAGTATTGGATGCACGATAGATGAAAGAGTTCTGCTTAGAATTAGTGTTGCTCTATTATATTACTATTATATGCTCCGACCTCTAGTCGTCATGTCTCTCGTCCTTCCTCAATTTTCTTACTCTTTTTCGGTGTACCTTCTTCTACTGGAGCACCCGCTGGACATTATTTTAGTTTTATTTTGTCATCTACAGTTCTTTCCATATCAGGCAAGACCATCGCATTGGGATCTACGGACTCTTTACGCGATGGTTTCATGCTCAATTAGATTCTTGGAATGTTATGTTAGACCTAGTTAAATAAACATGTTATTCCCTACTACTGTGGCTAGTACTACTACACCATCATGGAACAAGTTTTTGTTTGTGTATTCTTAAAAGGTATGGAGGTCCGTGTTACATTTTAATCTTCTATTTAACTTTCTCTCGGTTTTGTTATTTTATAATGTGTGACTTATCTCATTCCAAATGGATTGGTGAATTTCGTTGCAGTTTTTTTTAAAATTAAGTGTGTAATGCTTTCCAATAAATATATTCAACACTATAAAAAATGGTGACCTTTCAAAACCGAAATCATCATAATTGTGATCTGTATTGAAATATAAACATTATTTCCTATCGCTTGGAAGAATTATTGCTTTGTCCTAATGGAATGTAAAATTATGCTTAAAAATACCTGTTTTTAAAAATTCGTTGCGGCAAAAATTCTATTTCTATATTTCAGCAATACATGCCTTTTCGTCCAACTTATTCAATTCGTTCCAAATTATGTTGTTTTAAAATTATTTTAAATAATAAAATGTTGAATGTGATCGGTTTTTTTTTGTATAACTTAAACCTAGCTGAGCCTACTGTAAATTACCATCTCAACACAGATGTAAGTTACATCATATATATACAGGGTGTTATGGGTTATACTTAACTTAATTTAACCAGTGATTCCTGGCATTATTTGGACTAAAAAAATGTAATCTCCTCTGGCTTTTTAAAATTTTTTGCAACTAAAAACATACAAAATTAGTAGGTTTTGGATTTTACGTACGCCGGGATTTGAATTCGCTGAATTCAGATTCGTATCTGTAAATTTAATCCAATTTTTCCCAGAAACGTCGTAACCTTATGTTTTATGTCCATTTTTTCGTTTCGTTTTTTTATTTATATTTCTACTTGCTAATATTGTTCCCTGCGACAGGCCACAAGTAGTGTGTTTAATATTTAAATTCAACCATAAAAATCTACTACAACAAATATTCTTTGTTTTATTTCGAAAATTTGACCCACATTTTCCCGGTTCAAAAGCAAATGCTTAAGTCATGAAGTTACTATTGATAATAATATCTATTACGAAACGATATGTAACGCTTTAGAATTAAAAACGTTATACCCCTCTGAGATTTTTCTTTCGATTTCTAAAATCAGTTCTCTTTAGGGCTTGAAATTAAAGCCAACGTAAACCCAGATCTCACGCGGAAGCATCGAGTAAACAAAACATGCAATTCACCGAACCACTGCGCGAGGTTACAACGGAATAAAATCCTAAAAATGTCTTCAAGGATCTAATAACAAGAGGTCACATCTCTAACTATCGACTCACCACATTAATAATCCCACACATTTATTCACATTTAAAATTATAATTAAACGTCAACCAATCGTTTCCTGGAGCCGCCTTTATTTACCACAAGAAATCCTTCAATAACAGTTCGTTTCTCAATTTTAGGGTACCCTTTAAACTTAGATTAAAATTAGAATAAATAAATTAGATTAAGATTAGAATAAATAATATAAAACTAGAAGTGCCTTCCGTGCAAATTCGAATGGAAACAAATGTGCCTCTGTTTTAGTATATTTTAGTTCTAGACCATTTAGCAAGCGATCTAACTCTCTTACACTTGCCTGAAATTGTATATCGCTATCCCATTTGAATTTCGTAAAAAAACACGGTCACATCTGGAACTCGAACCCAGAACCTATAACTTGTCAGGTCAGTGCTCTACCAACTGAGCTAATATGTCCCTATCCGATTCGGTCATTCTTAACCATATCATTCTTCGATCAAGAACTACCAACATTATCTTCATTTTCTTAACTCATATTTTTTATTGGCTGCTATCTTTATAGAGCACTGACCCGGCAAGTCATAGGTCCTAAGTTTGAGTCCCAGGCGTGACCGTATCTTTTTCTGCTTTTTCTGTTTCAAATTTTCGATTGAGTTCCGCTAATATTGTCTTCATTAATTAAAAATTTAAATTTGAGGATTTTACTTATTAAGTTCAAAATAAAAATATTAAATGCATCAATATTTAAGGAGATTTTTTTTATAACGCGAGACAACTCTTCCAAAGACAAGATCAATGGCAGATTGGTTTTACAGATTTGCAAGCCTATCATTATAAAGAAAAATCTATTATAATATCGCTGCTTGTGGTATTTGTCAGAGATGTACAGTCACAGTGTTTCACAAAGATGGATTTCAGAATAATCCAGTAGTTCATAATATTACAGTAAGTACTAATTATGACGAGCAAACAGTAAACAGAGTTAACTCGGTCACAGCAAGGCCATTTATATTAATTTTTACTGTCACGTTTAGAGATAGTACTAGTCGGTACTGAGACTTAATTACGTTTGTTTGCGGTCCTCCGGAGTCAACCATTAAGAGGAATACACACGGCAAAAATGTGCGTATTCTTGGTGTGCCTTATATCACCACAAATATAGGTAATAGGTATAAAAATTGTCGGTTTTTATTTATTAGTGGATAATTTTTTAAGAAAGAAAAAAAGCTAATCAAGGGAAACTGTCACAAATAATCTTGGCCATAAAAGTGTATTTCTAAAAAGTTGTAAAAGTCCATGTTTTTTTAAAAGTAGTTAAAGCTTTTTGTATTAAAGTAATTGATAATTTTTATCTTAATTCTATTCAAGAGAAACTATATGAATAGCTTCAATTAATTAAAAGCTGGTATGCATAATTTACATCGATTCGCAGTAAACTTCGCCTCAACCTTTTTAAGAATGCTTTTGAAACATATTGGTTAAAAAGACAATTTTAGATCCACTAGTGAAGGCCCAGAAATCCATAATTAGAGTCATTATGCGTAAACCCTATAGGTTTTCTAGCGATCAGCTCTACAACAAATTTGATGTACTTGATGTTCGTCAAAACTTCATAAAAATGGTTACTATCCACGTACACAAAAATTTAGAAAATCTTAAAAAATTTATCATAAATATATCACAAGAAGTCACACCAGAAAGGATCTCGTGGTCCCAGGGAGCAATACGGCAAAGTTTCAAAAGACGTATACATACTACGAAATTGTATAATAAAATCCCCCCAGAATTTAATATTAAAACATGCAAAATGGCATGCATCGGTACAATAATAACTAAATGGTTGATTGGCTTAGGTAGGATTGAGTTTATATAATGTCATTAAAACTTTAAATTATACATGGTTAACTATTAATGGCACAATCAGTAAAATCATAGTATATATTAGATCTACAAAAAAAGGCAGTTCTGTTTGGCAGTACAGATTTTGAGCACCCTGAAAGCTGGAGATGAGCACTCACAATTGACGTTATCCAATAACAGTCTTATTGGAATGCTGTATTATTGTTAAAATGCCCAATTTGGAAATATTAAGTGTCCTGGCCAGTGGACAGTGGACAGTCCAGTCCAGTTAGCGGTCAATTAACATTATTTGGTTTAGCCGGAATCCGCCTGAATCGGCGGCATTCCATCACGCACTCCTTCCTTTCCGCTTCTGACGCGCATATTAAATCGAAGGTGAAAGTGGTCGAGTGTTTCTGGTCCCGGATCGTATATATGTGTCTCAACCTACACTCGAAATCTCTTGCAGCCACACCTTTATACCAGCGCTTTATTCAATGCCAAGCACCTCTCTCGTAAGCAAGCACCTGTCCGCCACACGCACTTCTTTGCTTTTCCAAGAGGAACCTCTCCAATTCCTTCTCCCCAAGCTGCCAGACTGTGGGCGCAGACTGTAGACAAATATGTAATAGAGAACTCCATTCCAATTTTTTTTTTTTTTTTAATCAGTAATGACGTTCTAACTTAAATAACTCCATATTTTGATTTATTTTTAGAGTTAGTTTTAATAGTTAAAATTATTGTCAAAGTTTTAATTTTTAAGATCCCCGAAAACCACCTTATCTATGGTGGGTCGTGTGACGTCATCAATCACGTCATCTACTATAAGATCGCGCAATCAGCTGTTCGACTCGCCGCCATTTTGAAATTAGGAGTTCGAAGGAATCTCCCTAGAAGTAGCATTACTATTTTTTTTTGTACAGTAGTTTTTTTAATATTTTCAATAATAGAGATAAACTAATAAGAGAAACCTTTATTTTTGAAACTGAATTATTTAGGCCTAAACAATGTTCAAATAAACACGACAACTAATTCTCTATAAGCAATATGTAAATAGATACGTTTTTTAGATTTTCACGGCCAAAAGCATTTTTGTTATCTGTTTTTGGGGTGTTATGCCGTGTTGCGCATGTATGTATGTATGTAAATAAACTAATAAGATGAAATGTTGTTAATACGATGGCTTGTGCCATACCTACATTCCCGTACAATGACTTTACAGTGATCAGTGACGTCACTACTAAACATTTTAGAAATACCAACTTGACGGCGTGTTTCAACGACAATATTAAAAATTCACTTTTTAATATTTTTTTAAAAACTGTACGTCTAATATTATTAAATAAAACTTATATATTCAGAATCAGCGTTTATTGGTCTATATGAACTTCATAATGAGTATTGCAAGGGAATATATCGATTATGATTATCAACTTTGTCAACATAATTTATTAAACTTATCCGAACGCAGAATAGTTAATGACTTAACTTGTTTAACGTTTAATGGGTTTACTCAACTTTATATGAAACAATGCCACCTTCGAGTCCGTTACCGAGTCGGCACCATGGAACTATGATTGTCTATACCGGTACTCTTAGGTCGACACTGTTTGCTAGAGATGATGTTGCGTCTTCCAGGAATGTTAGTTTAACAGTTTTATAGTGACCAAACAAATTAACAACTTTATTATGTATGTGTACTTAATGTACGCAGACCGCTGGTACATACATATTTTAAAATTGCTCCCCGCGTAAAGAGCTACGTATTAAGTACAGGTAAAATGTTTTAAAATTGATTAACGCGGGCTCAATTCCTGCTCTATGATAACTGATAATATATATATTTTTTTGTTTATGGCAATTCACCCTAAAGAGAGTGCTATGTATGCAGTACCGGATTATCCCTAAGGCAGAGTAGGCAACTGCCTAGGGGCCCCGCATCGGCTAGGGGCCCCGCGCCCTAAGAAAAAATAACTTGCGTCAATGGTTCGACTCACAATAAGTGAGCAACTCCGGCACCCATTTTGAAAAAATTCAGCTTTCAAGATGTTTTAAATATTTTATTTTTTTATTACGAACATTTATAGGTTAATAAATTAAAGAAAACAACAAATTATAATAATTAGGTTATAACCCAATAACTATTCACATCACACACAAATAATAAATTAAAAGTCAATAATTAAAACAAATATTTTAACATAGTTGTATTTTACTTTATTTTACTTCGTGTCAATGGGGATATGATTATAGGTGCCGTGTGTGGTTTATATTGGCAATTGTTTTGTTTTTTTTTTTGCTTTTATTTCTAATGTTTAAAATAGAAATGTTGTACAAGCTTTAGTATGCACTACCTATCTGCTTGCTAAAACTCTTTGTTTTTCTTCATACCAAGGTTGTGTGCAAGAGATCACTTTAGTGATAAGACCGCTCATTATACTATTGTATTCGTTTCATTTTTTTATTGAATGGGGGTGAAGGCATACCTTCGAAATGTAGTAAAAAACAGATTAATTATGAATAAAATTACGTTGTGGTAGAAAAAAAAAGTTTGGAAGTTAGAAAAGGGTAAAGTGCAGTGGCGGACTAAGCCCGTCAGAGGTCCGAGCGGAAAAGCTGAATGACCCCCTCCACCCCCCCCCCCCCCTACTTTAATACGTTGATGTAATTTTAAAAGCTTTTTATTCAGTTCATACGGGCCTCTGAGTCTGGGGGGCCTCCAAACGCCGCCTTCCTTTGATCAAATCCTATTCAAGGCTTTAAGGCACCAGGCCACTGTAAAAAAATGTAATTTTTTTTTATTAATTTTCTGAAGATTCATTTGTTAATAATGCTCTCACCAAATGTTTTTGGGAAATTCGTAAAATTGACGGAGATACCTACAGCATTATGAAACCATTTTAAACACTTCTTCAAACTTTGCAAAAATACTTTGCGGCATTATTTATTATTTAATTAATAACAGATCACTTTGTATAAATATTATATATTGATATATTCCATTTTAAACAGTTTGTATGTTGAATTAACGTCCAGCAAAACTTTGAACGCGTTTTTCTCGAAACTGCTTTTTTTAACACGGTTGACAACATATTAGAAAAACTATACATCCGATTTGCATGCACTAAGTCTTAAACTGTTAGTAAATCCAGTCAGTATGGCACCACTTAACGATTTTTTTTATAAAGGGGCCCCTTCTATTTTTTTTATTAACAATGAAAATTTCCCATAAAAAATCGAAATTAAAATTCGTTGGTTCGCCATTATTCCTTATTTTTAAACAAAATTCACCTACGTGGTGAAATAGACACTAGATTTTCCAACAGTTTAAGACTTGCAAATCGGATGTATAGAGGTTAAAAATGTGTTAACAAAGTTTAGAGAAAAACACATTCAAAGTTTTGCTGAAGGATAATTCAACATACAAACTGGCCTGAAGAACCTACGGTTGTAGCGAAACCCGGTAATAAAAGTGGTGTTTAATAAGTTATTGTTTCACATAAAATGCTGTATCTCCGTCAATTTTTCGAATATCTTTAAAAAAATTTGGTGAAAGCATTTTTAACAAATGCATCTTTCAGAAAATGAAATAAAAAAATAAAATTATAAAAAAAATTTTTACAGAGTCCGCCTTAAGTGGGAATCAGCAGACAAAACTGGAAATATGTCGTTCTTAAATCAAATTTTAGACGTATTGACTCTTTTTCACCACAAAATTATAAATTGATTTCGAAAGACCTTTCTTTTATCTAGTAAAGCTATGTTTTAGATTATGAGAAAATATGTTTATTTTTAGTACATAAAGGTTTCTAAATTTTCAAACAAAATTTTATACTATACAACACACATTTCAAATTATATAATCAGGGAGTAAAATAAATCAATAAATTATCTGGGAAAGATATTTTTCAGAATTTTAATTTTAGTTTAAATAAAATCATTAATAAAAAGATACGCGCATATATTTAAAAAAAAAATCATTTTTATTTTGCTTAGACATTATTGAAAAATTATAAATACATATGATCAAAAAATAATTAGAAAAAGTACATAATTTGAATAGTTTTATCATCACGAGTTTGAGCATTTTTGAATTTAGGTATGTATCAAAGCAAATTGTGAATGAAATAATATCGATATTGAGCTATTATGTTAAAATTCTGGTATGGAGAATAATTAATCTTTCTCATCGGAATCGCTCTATACAGTTGCAATGGTTCGACGAAATTTAATTTAAATTCTCGGCCGCTGATTAATGGCATCAAAGCCTTGTTAAGGATTTGATAAAGGGGACATGGAAGCGTTTGATGACCCCCGAGGACCAGAAGCCCGGGGCAGGCCGCCCCTCCCCCCCCCCCCCCCATTAGTCCACCATTGGTAAAGGGGCCCCGAGACGTGCATTGCCTATGGGCCCCGACATGGTTAATCCGGCCCTGTATGTATGTATATAATATTTTAGTATTCAATCATTTTGTTTATTATTTATGTCTGGCCGTTTTGATTATGATGTCACTTTTAAAGACTCCTATTGGTTGAGATATGAAACTGAAATTACGCTAGGTCTGCGCTCATTGTTCGCTTTGATTATGACCTCACTTTTTAAGTATTGGTTGATATTGTTTTGGTAAAGTTTCGCTTCTACCGCGTGTAAATTGCACTCGAATTTTTTTGACTTTGGGACATCCCATATCAAACAACATCAAACAACAAATGGCCTGGCAACACCAAATATATTTATTTTATTTTTATATCCGCTTTTCTGTTTAATCAATCAATTTATTCTGAGTTGGCTCGTCTTTTTCTTTTATTTTTTATGTTTACGCTGTGAAAAATATTATTTGTAGCTAATATTTTTTTTTTTTTTTTAAATTGTAAAGACATACTTAGATTATAATTTTAAATCATTGAAAACAATATTAGCGACACTCAAACAAAAATTTGAAATAGAAAATTCAGAAAAAGTCTTAGTTGAAGTATGATACAGTTTAATATGACCGAAGGGAATAGGGGCGAATTAGCTCAGTGATTAGAGCAGACCCCCGGTAAGGCTAAGGTCCTGGGTTCAATTCCAAGATGAGACCAAACGTGTGTCTAATTTTTCTCTTATTAATTTTCGGAAAGTCAAGAAGAGCCGAGAAGAGTCGAGAAGATCCCAAGAAACAAGAAGAAGCAAGAAGGGACAAGAAAAAACAAAGAAGAGATGAGAAGAACCAAGCAAGGCCAAGCGGAGCCAAGAAGAGTCCAGAAGATCCAAGAAGAGGCGAGAAGATACAGGAGGAAACAAGAAGAGACTAGAAGATCCTAGAAGAGCCAATTAGAGACAAGAAGCAAGATCCAAGAATAGGCAAGAACAGCCAGAAATAGATAAGAAGATCCAAGAAGAGCTGAGAAGAGGCAAGAAGAAGAAAGACAAAAACAAAGGAAAAAAATATAACGCTCAATCCATTCCTTTATTCCTGACCATCCTAAATTCCAATATTGGCTTATTAGGTTGCCATGTATACCTGTCGATTAAACTCCAACCTCCTTCCCATCCTCAGAGCATGTGTTCAAAGTCCTAACAAATCAGTGCCCCCTGGTGTACCGGTCTCACCGGGACAGGAGTGTTCCTGGCTGGGGTGGTATAATCGTATCGTATTGGTTGAGAGTCGCTAATATTGTTTTCAATGATTGAATATTACATAGAATATGTAGAACGGTGTACTTAATAAAATTATTCATACACGTTTTACAAGTTAAAATTTGATATATATATAATAGTAAAAATATAATTATTCCAGGCTTATTTATCGCTACTATTTTATTTTCCCCAATTTCAGAGTTTGATGTTCTGTATGATTTGCTTTCAATAATTTACAAACTGCGTTGAATTGTACGTTTTAATAATATTATAACACATCGTTTGCTAAGTTTTAGCCAAAAGTGTTATGTCAAAAGCTTAGATAAAAAAAAGTTCAATACCTACCTGTCTCACTTTTAGGTCATAGGCATTACCGATCGGGTTATGACTTAACCGCTGAGCAACAGGTTTTCAATGTAAAAGTAGTCGGAGAAAAAAAACGTATCTAACGCAAGCTAGTTTTCAAAATCAGTGTGCTTGATGCTCGTGTGGAAGAATTACCTATTACTTACTTTCTCTATATCGACACCTTAGTTGGACAAGGTTCTAACTGACATTTTTTCAAAAACTACCTAACTGTCTAACCATCCAGCAGTTTCCCCGCAGGGGTAGGCAGAGAGGATGGACCGCCTTTACAACTTGGCACATACTCTTTGCCTCAATCACATTCGTATATCGTCTCATACATACTCTTCTATTATTCTGACTTATGACATTGTCCGACTCAAGTATCTGATTCACTTGGTCGTGCCATGTCTTCCTCGGGCGTTCCCAACTTCTTTCACCATTCACATTTGCGTCATATATTCTTCTTACACTTGTTTATTCGTTCATTCGCTCTCCATGCCCAAACCATCCGAGGGTCCCTTTCTTAATCTTACTCATTACGCTTACATCAGCCTTGCATTCTTTGCGGATCTCTACGATCACACGATCATATGTGGTTTCACCACGCAAACGCCTTAGGGATCTCATTTCGATAGCATTCAGTCTATTTGCATCCTTACTCTGCCAGTTCTTTTGACAGTTTTTTTTAGCGCCAACGGCATTCAGTCCTCCATTAATGGAGTTACCGCATTTACCCTTTTTTAATATCTCTATCAGCCTTTCCATTTCTCGTAAACAAACTACCCAAATACACAAACTCATCCACCTGCTCCAAATATTCATCATTAACAACTATATTCGTACACTGTTTTCGTTCTCTCTCTTTCAAGATTTTATACTGACTTTAAAATGACCTTTGAATGCAAAACCATTTCTTTTGATCATTTCCTATAATTAAAATAATTTTCTGGGCTATTATTTCACCAAAAAAATGAAGACATTATTTGTCTCGGCGCCACCTAGTGGGAGATTTAGCACTTACAATGCCTTTCTCATATAAAATAAAGTTGGTTTTTTGCAGGTGGAAAAATGTAATAAGCAGTAATTGTTGAATGAAACACTAATATATATATTGAATTATTTGGCGGGCAGGAGATAAGCCGACGTAGCTCAGTGGATAAGAGCAGTTGACCGGAAATCAGAAGGACGCGGGTTGGTGTCCCGTCGGCGGCATGTATCTTTTCTTGGGAGATTTTTTCAATGTAGATGAGTGTTTCAGGCTAATAATTATTGCTTATAATAATTAATTTTCATTGCATTTAAATGTAGATAGCGGGTATTTACCTTAAGAAAGTAATTTTTTGTCAGTAATTTGAATGTTTATCTGTGTCAACTGTTCAATTTCGACCAATTAATTATAAATTTGGTTAGGAAACGGAGAAATAAATCGAACGTTTCTTTCACCGTTGTTTAAATTACTGATGTTTTAGAAGCAATGGACTCGATATTATCATTTTTTTGCTGTCACATGTTTTGTCTCGGAAATGCATTTTCAGCTCGAGATAATTTAACGTCACTTAATGAATAATACTCGTACATAAATAACAGATTATTATGTTAATCAGATTCAGACAAAAAGGAAAAGTTATTTTAAAACAACTTTACTTATTTTTAAACTTAATTCACAAATAAAGCTTGGTTTGCGTCATCATGCTTTTTGACAGTAATTTGTTAGATTTTGATGTTGACACGTAAAATCTTTATTACAGAAAAACAATAAATGTCATGTGCCATCATTGTTTATTATTCTATATTAAGATAATTTTTTTCTTAAACCTGTCTTTCTTTTTCGTTTACGTTTTGTACAAAATATGCAAAAGTCTATGCAAAGGTGTATTTGAAGGGAGTAAAAAAATAAATTCATAAAATTATGCACTTGTTGAATTCCTTTGTCCAAATTTCTACGACAATGTAACTACAAAGTAACATGAAAAGTATTTATTGTTCCTATTAATATTTATATATATATATTATTTTGTTGAATTATGTAAAATTTGGACTTGAAATAATTAAGAAAAATATTATGAAAGATCAATAAATTATTGTCCAAGAATTTCGATTTTTCTTTTTTATTAGCTCCACTCAGGAGGCCCTGAGGTAAATAATTCCTCTCAGGGCCTATGTCATCTTTGGGGATGCTGTGTGGAGGATCTATTTAGGGAAAGGAAGGAGAGGAAATTCTGAGAAGGAAAAAAAGGTATAAGAGGAGGGTAGGAATCTGAAGGTCAGTGTGTACAAAGGTGACGGACGAATGGATGCATCCCTTCCACTGCGTTCCAAATCCTGCAGAGTCCTGCTGGAGAGGTCAAAAGATCTTCCTTAACCAGTCTCTCCCGATCCGGCCTGCTACACAGTTGGTGAGCTGACGCATCCGCCGCGAAGATCCGGATAAATCTGACCCCATGAACCCGGGCACCCCGCTATATCACCAAATGTAGTGAATCACTTGGGGTGACCTACGGCACAGGTGTTGGTTATCCTATAAATGTTTCCCGGGGCGGCGATACCCATACCCGCCTCCCAAATTGGATTCAATTCAAATTAAAATAAGAGTGAATTCATTTAAAAAAAACCTCCACAAAAGGATACTCAAACAGATCAATAAATTAACTAAAAGCATCGAACTGTCATTGAGCAGTTTTATGGTATTTATACGGTTGTTTCACCGATTGCCGTTATGTTTAGTGTTTTATACGTATAAAAAAACCTTCACAAAAGGATACTAAAATAAAACAATAAATAAACGAAAAGCATCTTGCTGTCATGTAGTTTTATGGTATTTATATGGTATGTATTACTGATTGACACTTACGACACGAAACTTTTAAATCACCACTTATTTACTGGGCTATTTCTCTTGAAAGTGAATTAACACTCAAATAAACTTGCTTTGCCCACGTTCAGTATTTACTTAATGATTTATTTCAAATCTTAGTTTCATCAGTGTAATCAACTCAAGTAATTATGAGACAACCTAAAATAAATAGTAAACACAAAAAAACAAATACTTTTTTTTCGATGGGACCTCAAAATTCTCGTCTGCAACCAATTTTTTTTATTTTTCGGAAACATTATTTGGCAGCTGATTAAAAGGAACTCATTGCAAAATATCAATTATTACGCACACAAAGAAAACGCTCGCTACAGGCAAACATTTTCTAGGTTCAATGTCAAATCAATAGATGTTGTTGATTTTTATTGGTCGGAAAGAAACAAAATTTAGCCAAGAAATTATTTGTTATTGTATAAATCGGGAACCTTTTAATTTCACCAAACGTAGATCTCAACATATAAAGTGCCAGCCGCCCGAAATGGGTTCCAATGCCCCGTGTTGCTCATCATTGATCTAGATCAGCGGTTGTAAACCTTTTTGAGCATGCGTACCCCTTGACCCTTATCACAAATTTGTTGTACACCGTAACTAGTTGCGTAACTAGCATGGGTGTCACCCCTCCCCTCAATTACAATACGATGAAAATGGCGCACAAAAACAATAAGTTCGCTCTGATTTGAAATGTGTGTACTTTCGTCTACTTGCAAATAACAATATTGACTCTTTTTTACTCTACCTACAACTCACATCTCGACATCTTGAGACATTTCCCTAATTCGCCGGGAAACAGTCCTGTCTAACAGCAGCGTGTGTGTTATTTTCTTTGATATTTCGTGGCCGAACATGCATCAGACAATGTTTGTGGCACACGGTATAATTAAATCCTCTGCAACTGTATGATTTTTTCCTGATTTAGCTTTGCGATAACTTCTCTGTATGATGCTTCTAGAGCTGTTTTCTGTGCTGAGAAAAGCGAACATACATTGTCAGTTAAATTTTCTGTTTTCTTTTTAAAAAAATCTCTTAACTGAGCTGACTGACTGACTGATGTATGGCGTTGCGGCAGGCTGCCAAGAAACCGTGCGTAAAACTGCCGAACTTTGAAAACGTTGAGCTGAGTTTTAAATACTACATTCGTGCCGCGTACCCCAATCTTGCATCGCGTACCCCAAGGGGTACGCGTACCACAGGTTGAAAACCATTCTAGATCACAGATATTCCTAACACGTCTTATGCTCCTTACAACAGAAAGAAAGCTTAACAATCGAGATGAAAATGTGTATCAATGCGTTTATTGAGCTGCTGTGGGTAGTAGTCCCTTCAATTAAGTGGTTCATTTTGGAGGTCGTGTTAGGTTTTTAATTCTTGAACTTAATGAATTTGAAAGATACCTAATTTTTCCTGGCTGAAAAAACACTATTCAGAATAATTGATTGTTGAAAACTGAAAATAGTGCATTAGTATGTTTCTGTCGTGTAAAAATTCCTTAAATATTTGGCTGCCCCGCTGCCAGCACTATAGATTTAGGCCAAATTGAAGGCGACTCACCGCCTTCCCGCCATTGCATCAGTAAAACAACAAAATCATAAACTGAACGAGAGCAAATTGAGGCAGATTGTTATCTGTATTTATAAACAATTTAACAAAGCATTTTTCTGTATTTCTTGGACATTAACTATGTACTAATTTCTAGACATTTTGTTTTAAAAGTTTTATTTTCTATGTACATTTGTTACTTAAAATAACTTTCTTCCCCTCCTCCAAAATCACCCTTCCTACTACCACCAACTAATTAAATCTAATCATTTTTGTACTTGCATAGAATTTTAAAGTTAGTTTTAAGTTTGCTAGTGAATGACACAGATGTGTCGAAACCGGTAGTTAAAAAAAAAAAATAACAAATGTACATAGAAAATAAAACTTTTCAAAACCAAATTAACTAGGCATATTTAATCACACACTTAGGGCATAAAACCCAAGGCATAAGTGCAATTACGGCATAAATGCAAAGGCTGAAGAAAAAAAGCAAATAAAAAGATACAGCAAACATTTTAAGTAAATCACATGGCCCACAAATTAATGTAAAAGGACATTAGACAAATGGGTTACAATTCATATAATTCACAGTTATTTGTTAGCAAGGAAAAGACACTTTTGGATTAAACGAATAAAAAATTAAGTTTTTCACGGTCAAGATCACTTCTTTTCACAGTTACCATTCTTTATATCAACGACCCAATTCAATCAAGAGTTCGGTTTCCGATGTGCTACATACCATGTACGGACTGAACTCGGATTCCGACGCAATATCATTTTTACCACTCAATGATTTTCATTGAACTAATAGGCTATTTGTAGGGAAATGACCAAAAATCAATAAACATTTATCAATAATTACAATTTTAAGTAGTGAAAGGATTGACCTTAATATTTTTATGATTAATTTTAAGGAATTTCCGATCAAAAATAGATGTTTAATTTTGATGGTAATTTAATTACAACCTGTTCTTATTAATTATCATAAAACCTGTGCAATATGTATATTTATAATCTTTGCATAGTTTTAGAATACTTTGGCTTAGGTTATTCCGGTGGTGTAGTTTGTGAAATGTTTTTGTGAAAAATCGATAACAGGTATGATGTATTAACTACAGACTAGACAAACTATTATAACAGATTGCATCTACCGGTTAATCGATCACTAATTCAAAACCATATGTACAATGATTGTGATAATGCGTAATATACATTTACCCCTCTCGGAAATTTGCCTAAAATTATTTTTTAAATGTACCATTTGTCAAACTCGTATCAGTGCTTCTACTGAGTTAATTTATTATTCCTTCGATCTTAATTTTTGCTCAATCGAAGTTAAGTAACTAGGTAGATAGATTCTATTAAAAAATCATTACGGTTTATTTGGTTTGCTCGTTAATGCGTTATTTTGATTAGTGCACTTACTAAAGTATAATTTTTACCTTGAAATAACACTTTGTCCGTGATGTAAAAATTATGACTTATAAAGATTTGATATTTATTAAAGTTGCCACTGAAACGGTTGCAAGCACGATTTGTTGGTTCCGGACAAGTTAAAGGTTAAAGTGTCATTGATGTTTGAACACCTCTTCAGCTGAAAATAACCATGGAAAAGAATCCTTATTAGTTAGTAACACTCTGAAGTGATATTATTTATTTGAAATAATGTACGTAGGTCATAATGTGGTTAAGGGGGTATTCTAGTCAAGAATTTTTTTTTCTCTTTATATTTCGATAGTTTAGATTTTAGATATTCAAGAATATTTCCTTAAAAAGATTTTTCAAAATTAGAATTATTTTAAAAGTTATAGCCAATTTAGTTCGACCGGTTTATACGAAATCTAAATAGAGCAAAACTTTAACCGCGTTTTTCTCACAACTACTTTTTCACGAAATCTCAGCTTCTAATTTACCGATTTTCTTGAAATTTGGCATGAATTTTCCTTTTATATTATACCTCTAAGGTTGGCCCCAACAAAAAATTAAAAATTTTAATTTTTGAAAATTTGGGAAAGTTGAAATTTTTTTTTAAGTAGCCGCCATTTTGCGAGAATTATTTTTCTCATTTTTCTTGGTTGCTACCATAATGACATTTGTGCTGATAAAGAATCTATCTTTTTTTTATTTTTCCAATAACCAGAAGGATTAAAAAAAATCGCGACAAGATGGACACGCTCTTTCCCCCCCCCCCCTCTATTTCAACAGCGTATAACTTCGTGAAATATATAAATATATATAAAAAAAATTATGGATTCTTAAAATATATTTAAATATACTATAAAGAATGTTTGGTTAAAATATTATTGTTTTTTTTTTATCGACTGTTAAAAAACGCCCGAAATTTGGGCTTTTTAACTAAAATACCCCCTTAAGTCGCTTTGTACCGTTAATACAAGACATCCTGTGTTATCTCCGTTTAAAAAACAATAATTTCGATTGCATGCGTTTAAAAAATATGTCAGTAGGTATATATTTCCATATTATGCAGCGATTGCACTTAGGTATCCGTCGAATGCTTACCATCATCAGTAATGCGTGCTATATTACCGACATTGATGATTATTCCAAAATATATGAGTTGATAATGCAATATGTATCTCGCTTTTGATTTCGTGCGCTTTCTCTCGATTTCGAATAAAATATCTTTTCTAGATATCGGTGCATTCTTTAATTTCCATTGCTTTCGATGGCAGAAAAACTCATTCACAATCCATCCGAACTCTAATCTAATCTTAAAATGTGAAAATGAATACAAGTAGTGCATTATTTTTTGTTAACGCGATCCAATAGTCCAAGAAAAAATTGAAATCGGAATTCACGCCTCTTTATGGGAGGAGTTTAAAAATACTTGAGATAAAGGTTGGAAAAAGTATATGAGATTTGTTTTTACAGATTGATTTCGTAAAGGCCTGTAAAAAACATAATCTCCTTTTTTACGCATTGTTTGTTATAACAACAACCAAATTTAAAATTGATTTCACGGAACCAAGCGGCGCGTAGTCTGAGGCGTCTATTCCCCGTCGCGGCCGGGGCGGAACTGAAACAAAAATGGGGTGGAAATTCTGTAGTACTTCGGTGGACGGCATAGGGTCCACTTTGAAAATTCAAATTCTCAACTGCCGGCCGTATTGTAAAATAGCAACTCGAAAATGCAAATTTTATTTTATTTTGTGGAGTTCGGGCATTAATATAATTTTTTGCGATTATTATAAAAGAAATTGAATTTGCCCCATTTATAATAAAAACATATCCGTAAAGGGGTTTATAAGTAGGAGAGTTGGCACTTGAAAGTGTTTTTTATTGACCTAACACTTTTTTAACACAAATTTTCCTTTTTTCTAGTCTTATTAAAAAAAATACCAATATTTTTAAGGGCCAAGATATGTTCGAAGTATTTAATTGAAGCATCTATAATACTTCTAAGCGATAAAATTATCAAAAAAAACATTTGATTTTGTATGATTTTGCATTATTTAGTATGGCTTCATCTTAAGTAATCTTTTAATTTCATATTTCTTTTGAAACCTTCAAACATATGAGTTGATAAGTAGTTGGATAACTTGGCTATTTCTCCTTTCGTTAAACCTAATCTAACTAGCAACATGCAGATGTTGAGTTGAGAACTAGGTTGAAATTAACAGAACAGATCTGTGGAGAATGTTTTTTTTATTTTTTTTTTATTCTGCAAATTGGATTCTTTATAAAAGCCCTTCAATAGATAATTACAACACGTCAATAATTTCCTATTTAAAAGCAAGTATTTTTTTCTGTATAATTCACTATCAACATAGTTTAGTAATAATAAACACTCCTGCCACAGGTCTCCCGACGTGGCTCGCTACGTTTGGTGACTTAGCAAGGGCGAGATGATTCTAGGTCTTCGCGGCGGATATTTCCTACTGCTTTACTGGTTGGATCGGGAGAGACTGGTTGAGGGAGACCTTTTGACCTCTCGACCCATCGCCTTGCACCGCGGTGGGAGGAATGGATTTTTACGTTCGTCACTCCTGAACACATTGACCCCCAGATTTTTTCCTTCCCAGTACTTCCTCTCCTTCCTTCCCCTAAAAATACCCTCCATACGGCATCACCAAGGATAATATAGGTTCTGAGAATTTTTTTCTTCTGTGTGGAGATAATGTTTTTTTTTTCAAGAAATGACAGATTATGATAGATTCGTTTTTCCCAAACCGAGTACCTACGTGTGTTCGACTACACTACGTTAAAATTATTATTTAGAAACACGTGTTCAATCCGCGGCTAATTTTGTTACTTTATATCTTTCAGCACCGTTATTCTAATTGCTATATTGCTGGAAGGTGCATTTTCGCAATCTGTGGAAAATGTTTTTATCTCTCTAACTAAACTGGAATATTTCGTTCACTCTCATTCTAACTTCGCTAAATCACTTAGTTATTATTATTTAATATTTCACGCAGAACCTTTGAAGCAGAACGTGAAAATTGTCTTTGGTTCCAACGGTTCACAATTATCGGCATTTGTAAAATAAATCTTTTTCAGCCAGTCTCGTCTAACTCGGCAGTTTAATCTCCCTCTTAACATTGAGCGAAAAAAATGCATTTTATAAATTTTAAATTAAATATCCCGCTAGAATACATGCATTACGCTTTCCTTTCAAATATTCTAGAAGATGGAGAGATACGAAATTAGGAATGTTAGAGGAGAGCGGTAATGTTTACAGCGCCAAAATCGATGCGAAAATAGCGAAAATGTTTAATAAAACACGACTCGTTTAAAGTAGAGCAAAAATCTCTTAGAGTATAAGTATCATTAAAAATCATAAAAGTAATCATAAAGTCAAGTATCATTAAAAGAAACATTGTGATTTTTTTCACAAATATAATTTATAAGATAATAGAAACAGACTTGTTTTTAATAATTTTTGGAGCATACTTTGCGATTTTTTTCTATCGAGGTAATTTCATATAATTTGCGTTTCGGCTTGGGATGCATCTAGACATTGTCTTCAAAAATAACATATATTTTTTGAAGAGCTTTAAAACTTCAAATGTTTAAGGGAGATATGTAAGAAATCGGTAGAAATTCGAGTTGCGGCCCCTTAATATATAATGTCACACCCAAAAGTATTTGCCTCCTTCGTAAACAATTTGGTTTCTTGTATTTCATGTATGTATTTTTTATCTGTAGTTTTTTTAGTTTTATTATTTCTTTCCTTTGTTCAAAATTATTTCTCATTTTAAAGTAGTACTGCTTACATTTATGTAAAAATCCCTAGGCGTAAAAAAACAAGTAAATAAACATGTGGATTCAGCCATGAGTTCGTTCTTAGTTGCCCTTGACCCTATTGGGCTAAATATACTGGACGCATTTATAATTTCGTAGGTCATGTTTTGAGGTCGTTTTTGGCCCTAGCCATTTCTTATATTTTGCGTAGGTTAGTTATGTTAAGGCTCCTTATATAGATCTACTATTTTGATCATTATACCGCGGTACATTTTTATTCGGCCATCATTTTTTTAATAATCAGCTGCGTCATCACTGTTCGCTTTCTACAGTTTTGAGCCTTTTTGTAAATGGCTGATGGAATGGAGCAGTGAGCATCAGTGTTAATTGTTTACATTGGCAACCAAATAAACGGCCGGTGTGTAAGACATGTTAATTGATTAAATTGCTCAATAAATGTTTTTTGATGGTCATTCATGTCGTCATATTTGACATTGTTAGAGTGATTGTGTGTTTTATCAAAAATGAGAAATTTTCATTGATATTTTGCCTGTTGACGGTATACGTGATCGAGGGATAAGGCTGTTAACTACGAATTTGGAAGTCGCGGGCTCAAATCCCGGCGTACGCAAGTAATTAAAAAATTTAAAAAAATGCCACGTTCTATAGTGGAAGATACTCTCAATATCACCCTGGAGAAAGACTCGCCATTCAAAATTGAAACGTTACTTGAAATGGATTTAGCCATGTTTGGGGACCAGATCCGAATAGCTTGGTACTTCCCCACCGTAAATTTAATAATGCATAACCCTCATTAATAATGTTCAATGTTCGTGAATGTTTGACACATTAATAAAATCATAGATAATGTTTGGATGATTTGTATAGCGCCTTTTTTGTGAATAATTCCGTTTAATTACTTTGTACAATTTATAATACATTTCTATGCTGCTCTTTCTTACTACCAACTACAGACTAGACAAACTATTGTAACAACATATCATCAGTTAATTAACAGTCGATCACTAATATAAAACTATATGTACAAAGCATTTGACCAATAAAAGTGATGCTGCGTTAAAATGTTCACATATTATTTATTTATATTCTTTACAAAATATACAATACCATACTTACCTGGAAGGCCACTTGAGATTAACACTATTATTGTGTATTAGAAAAATTTAGATACAGTTTGCACGCAAATGGCATAATTGGGAATACATGCTATTGGAAATGCTATTAATTGCTGGTATGAATTCTAATAATAATATATATTATGTTCTTTAATGAACGTGTTTGGGAAAGCTTAAGCAAAATTTAATGATATGCGGTAAAATAGTACAAGGATTTGATTAGAATATTTATCTTCCTAAATGTGATCTTCCACTGGTAAGAGACAGATTGAGTCGTAAGGCTTTGTAAGGTTAATACACCCTTTCAGTTTGTAGTTTGTATACAGGGTGTCCGGGGGTAAAGTGCACACATTTCGGGAGGTGATTCTACATGATAGTACAAGTAAAAAAGAAGAAAAAAATCTTTTCAAAATTCCAACGTTTTAAGGTAGTTTTATGGGTAAAGTTGAATTGTTTGTGTGGAAAAAATAATATTCTTCTAGGGAAAAATATTTTCACACGGAAAAAATCTTGGAAATGTAGGAAATAAATTCTACCATCATATAGAATCACCTTCCGAAGTTTGTGCACTCTACCCCTGGTCACCCAAAGATGGCATAGGTCCTGGGAAAATATTTTCCTCAAGGCCTCCTGTGTGGAGCTATTATAAAAAAAAAATATTGTGTGCAATATTAATCAATAATATATTATAATCACAGAGTCTCATTGAGAGGACAAAACTTTTTAAAATTATTTATTAACCAAGGTAATATGATATGTATATATATGATATGTTATATGATATGTTATATACATATTATATTACCTTGGTTAATAAATAATTTTAAAAAGTTTTGTCCTCTCAATGTGACTCCGTGATTATTATATATTATTGATTAATATTGCACACAATCATATTTTTTTTATAATAGCTCCACACAGGAGGCCCTGAGGAAAATATGTTCCCAGGACCTACGCCATCTTTGGGGATACTGTGTAGAGGGTCTTTTGGAAGAAAGGAAGAAGAGAAAGTTCTGAAAAGGATTATGTATGAGGGATGAGTAGGAATTTGGGGGTTAGTGGGTTTAAGACTGACGAACGTGTGAATTCATCCCTCCCACTGGCGATGTTCCAAAAGAGTTCTGCTTGAGAGGTCACAAGGTTTCCCTCTTCTAGTCTCTCCCGATCCGGCCTGCCACGCATCTGGTGGGCAGACACATCCGCCGCCAAGATCCGGACAATCCGCACCAATCCACTTGGGGTGACCTATGGCAGACGTTTTGGTTATCCAATAAACGGCGGTACCCACCTCCCAAATTTCCATATACAACTATTGTTTATGTTTCAATATACTTTGTAATATACTAAAATACTTTTCCATTATGTGTTGATCTCGCCGTTTATTTATTTGAATCAATACGAGAATTTGAATCTCATCAATGTAAAGTTAATATATGCAACACCTTGCACTTTTCAGTAGTAAGCCCAGCTCTCAAGCTCATCAATACTTAACATTAATCCTTACCCAATCAATATTGCATCTCAAATGTGGTACTTATTTTATGCAATAACTCGTGATTCCACAACCGAACTTAAATATCAAAAAGCAGCTGTTATTAAAATTATAAAAAGGGTATTTCCAATTCCTCCTTGTCATATTCTATCTGTGATTTCTTTTCTCCGTTTTTTTTTCGATGTTCTTTATTTAATCTATCTTGCCTCCGCTGAAACGATTCAAATTGTATGCCATGAATTCAGATTTTATTTTGCTGCGTTTTCAGTATCTTACTAGTAATTCCGTGAACAGTGTATACTTCGCCTAATGTTGATTATTCCGATTTGGCAGGCACTGCGCGCTTTTGCGCTCTGGGGAAATTAAAAGGTGCTATCAGACACGGCTACAAAAAAAATTTACAGTCAGACCAAATGCAAAGTGGTCGTATTGAAACATGACTTCTCCACGCTAAGTTGAAAAGGTGTCCGAGGGTAATGTGTACTAACTTCGGGAGGTGATTCTACGTACGATTCAAGTAAATAAAAAAAATAAAAAAAAGTTTTTCTAAGTTTAAACGTTTTAGGATTTTGTAAACAATCCGATGCCGATATTTACTGTCATACTGTCACCTGTATGATATTTAATATTTTTATTAAATTTATTTCCCTCGTGACTTTTTAAATACCTATTTATAATGTTTAAAACAACTATTCAACTCTTTTTCGGTACATATATTAACATTAATTTGATTTCTTGGTGACCTTACTTAAATTGTATCTTTTAAACTTATTTTTTATACATAAAGAATTTTATTGTAATTTTTCGGCATACCTGTGTCACAATGATGTGGGATAAATACTACATTAAAATCTTTTTAGAATAATCGAAGCACTCAGGTTATATACAGGTCTAACAGCACGTACTCGAAGGAATTTTACCAGCGATTTCTGAGCAATAATAGAAACAAGTATTCTTTACACTTGTCTATGTTTTAAATATTATAAAATATGCTATAAGATAACACCGGGAGGCCTAACGGTCCGGTACATTAATTTGACATTTTGATATATCCTACTAGTGATCTAGAAAATATAACAAAACTTTTTTTTAAGGGCGCTCTACAATTTATTATGAATTCATATGATATGATTTAAACAAAAATTAATAAGATAATTGGCTTACCTCTATTTAATGTCCTACTTATTTGACTTGTATATTTGCAGCATGGTTATGAATATTCAATAATTTACCTACTTACAAAAATATAACTATCACCGCGTGTAAAAATTTGCAAACATGCAAGCCCAGTGCACTCGCGAAGGTTATCTGCAGTTTTATCGTTGTCTTAAAGCGCTGAAAATTAATTATGCATCGACAGAATATATTTTAATTTGATATAATCACGGAGTTTCATCTATTTTTAAGTTCCTCAATTCATCCAAAAACAGATGGCTGCACTAACTAACAGTGCGCTTTCATCCAAATTGATGTTTTTCTATTTCCTTCTTTCGTTTGACTGATTTCTAAATTTTTAATCGAGTTGATTTAGACCCTTGTTCTGGCTGTTGGTTATACATATGTAGTTGAATACAAACTATACTTATAGCTGAAAGCTAGTAACCACAAACATTATACAATATTTTTTTAAACTGCTGTTCTTTGTTGTTCAACATTATTAATAGCTCAAATTATATAACTGACATTTAAAATAGAAAGCAAATAGTAAAACATGACAACATAACCAGTAAATTTATTGACGACAAATTCGGGGTGCCTCAAGGAAGTATTCTGGGTCTAATTCTATTCTAAATTTGCCATATAGAATATGAATGCGAAATCATCAGTTTTGCGAATGATACCTTCTGTTCTTTTAATTAATGGGAGCAAATGGGCAGAAAGGATTAAGAAAGCAGAAAAGACACTAAACAGGATCAAATAATTTCTAGACTCACGTACACTTAATACTAATAAAACATTTATGTAATTTAATAACCTTGGAATGGAACATTAATGAATGACATACTTGTGAGTTTGTGCATATTATTTTTATTATTATAACACGCCAACCGATTTTTTCAAAATCTTGGTAAAAAAATGCCCAATTATTTTAATCTGCCCTGAAGGACTTAGGGATGTACCAAAATTGGTAGTCATGCGGTTTTAATCTATGGTGATGTGCACACAGTGTTTCATACAAATTATTTTGAGAGCTAAAGGTGGTTTAGTACTATCCAGTAGTATCTAGTAGAAAATCTCGTATAATATAATGACCGTAATTTTTAAAACATCATTTTGCCATCTAACGCAGAGCCAATCTGGCCAGTATTATCAATGTATGCAGTAAATGGCCCCCGACGTATAATGCTTAGAATGCAGATAAGTATGGGAATCTAATTTGGACTCCCAATTTGATGTCCGAGGGCATTGCGGCATTCGTACGGGCTTTTATGGGCTCTAATTATCGATCATAATCATATCCAGCCCACAAATAGTTTCGTTCTTCGCTGCATCCAGTATCTTCCGTCCCACGCTTTCCGCATCTAATAAACTCATCCCACCTCATCAAAATGGACCGCTGCCTTTTATGGGATTAATTTTAAACCTTTGTATTCAAATGCATCTTTGTGATGAGCTTTTCAGTGTTGAAATAGTTCGAACTGATCAATAAAGATAGTGACGACGCACGTTAAGAAACCCCAGAAATAGCGTGCTTTATTCCCATCTTCTCACAGACCAATTTAATAACAAGTAAATGAGGCGTTTAGTACGTGCATTATATATTTTTTACGTTTGCTCTTCATAAAAATGATGGTCGATTTCTACTACTTGGTTTTGTTGCGTAGCTTTCTGCTTACGTTTTTGGCTAACGTAGAAATCGTAAGCTTAGGAATATCGATGAAAATCAATGGAGTTAACGGTGCCAGCGCATTGCCACACTTCTTCCAAAATTCTAAAACGTGAGCCTTTAAAAAAACCTGTTAGATATAGCTATGGATGCAAAAGATTTGAATATTAATGGAATTGCATTTAACTGTTATAAACCAAAAATTGTTTGAAATGGTTACAACATTTTGTCATTTGACATAAGTCATTTTGTGATATTACTTTTCAAAACTGCACATTTTGTCACAATATATTAATTTACTCTAAAACCCCAAGGTTGTCAATTTAATATTAAATGTTTGTCAATAGTATTTAACGCTGATCTTGAGTAATCAAGTACAAACTAACAACATGCAATATATTTTTACTTGTCGTCTCTGAGTAATATTTAATATATCTTTCAAATTAGGACATTATTTTTTATGCTAAACCGGTGAATCTAAATGTTGAACGCTTGTCTCTTATTTAAAATATGTATTATTTTTTCAGGCATTAGCGAAAAACACAAACCAGGTCGAATTAAGAAACATATCCACATATTACTTCGGTGGCGGAGGAAAAGCACTCAGGCCAATGGTTGCAATCCTCATGTCCAGAGCCGTCAACCGTCACATATACAGAGGCGAAAACAGGTGACAATCCAATATACCTACCTATTATTACTTTAGACTTTACAAAAATATTAACCTTAAAATTTTTGTGTACTTCATGGGGCAACAAAATAGTTCTGTCCATGCGATTCAGTTCTCAACTAACAAATAAATGTTAGCAGTCAAAAAAGCAAACGAAATCCACTGTGACTAATAATATTTCGTGGTTCTGCGTAAATGTTTAATTATTTTATTTTATTATTCATATTTATTAATTGAATTACAATTAGTGATCTCCTCTGCCTGTTTCACTGAGAACTCCTGTGTTGAGAGCAGGCACAGTTTATAATACAAAATATAAATAATAACACAATGTTACTATTTTTTTTTATTTCTTCGGCATTAACTACGTAAAAATTTCTAGATATTTTATTTTGAAGAGTTTTATATCACTTGTACATACATTTGTTGCTTTTTTTTATTTATTTATCTGCTAACGTTTTATCCGTATTATTCCCTAGCAATCTTAAAACTAACTAAAATTTATACAAGTACAGAAATTATTATATTTTATTAGGTGAGGGTAAGGGAGTGGTGATTTTGGTGGAGGAGGAGAACGATGGGAGGAGTCAACACAAAGTTACGTTTGAAGTAAAATACAATGAACGTCGTACCTACTATTGGAATTGCCTCCTTATAAATTGGTTTTGATCCAAGACTTGATTTCTGATTTATGTTTAAAATAAGTTGTGTTCTCACTAATCTAATAATAGTGCTCTGTATAGCTTTGTTGCGAAGTCTCTAAAATTTCTTTTACCAAGAGTTGTTTTAGCGAAAGGGATAAGTAAGAGATTATTCCTTTGATTAGAGTATCTCGAGCGTTTTGGACATTTTCAATCATTACTTGATACTTTATCGCACTCGTCTAGGTCATGTGTCAAAACGGATCTAGTCGCAACATTCTGCCGCCTTTCGCCTTGTTGAAGGAAACAGAAGGAGATGTATGTGACCTCGTCGCGCTAATAACAGTTCAAACAGTAATATTAATAACAAGGAGTGCCAATACCGCAAATATTTTACCACAAAACCTTCGACACCAATGTAAAGGTTTTAGCCAATAGAATAGCTTATTTTCCTGGCTTTATGGCAATAATGCGTATTATTTATACACAGGTAATAAATAGTACACAACTGCTAACCCTGTATCAATCTCAAGTGCGGTTGTTGAATTTGGCGGTTTACATAGGTTTGGAGTCAATATCAGTAAAACCCTTGACTATATGCTGCGGAAACGGACGGTCCTGTTTGACAGATTCTCCCTTCTCAACAAACCTAATGCAATCTTTAGAGCTCAGGCGTCGGGTTAAAATGCTGCCCTTGTTCTACTGGTATTTCAATGGAAGCTGCTCCGGTGAACTAGCACCATTGATCTCTTCGACACCGCACAGTTGACATTTGTCATATGACAACCGGTCGTTCTTGACTTTAACAGCTCGGCTGTGGAATTATTTGCCGGCCTCAATGCTTCCTCTCTTACAGCATGTGTCTCTACAAGACCCAGGTTCACTCCTTCCCTTCTTCTACATTATCTGTTAAACATACGTTTACCAGATAATGCATTGATTTATTTTACTGCATGATTATATGATTTGAAATGGGTGTTGTATAATACAAAATCTTTTTTGAAAATTTAACAACCTATAGTATAACCTTATTATACTAAAAATAAACATTTTTTCTCAAAATTAAAAACATACGTTTGCTAGATAAAAGAACAATCTTTCGAAATCAATTTATAATTTTTTGTGAAAAAGAGTCAATACGTCTAAACACTGATTTAAAAATGACATATTTCTGGTTTTCTCTGGTTATACGCTCTTAATTAACGCCTTCGCGCCTTTGATGATATTATCTTTATTGAGCCCCTTTTTATAGTCCGGGTGTCAAATTTTCGGTTTAAATGAGAATGAAAAAATGTTATCAAGGGAAACCATCACAGAATTTTAGCCATAGAATTGTATTTTTTTAAAGTTGTTTTATATGCGTTCATACTTCGTGAAGAAATACGTTTTTTGTATTTTACGCTTATATTTTTTAAAAAGTAATTAGCCTTTTTATTTTTATGCAGTTCAATCGAAACGATAGGAAAAACTTAAATTTATCCAAAGCATGCTTTTTGGTCTTCGCAATTTAAACCGCTTCGTAGTAAAGAATTATCCAAAATATTGATTTCACTTTAAGCTTCGACATAAGATTTTACCGTAGTAATCGAGGATTTGCTTAAAATTCCAGCGTAGTCCTGTGTATGACTTATCCTTTCGTGTATTTCGCATATGACAAAAGGGCTATAACTATTGTATGGCTATGTTTGTATGTTGCAGCGGCCTTCTGGTCTCCCAGCGACAAGTCGCCCTCATCAGCGAGATGATCCACTCCGCCTCCCTCATACACGATGACGTCATCGACCAGAGCGATATCCGACGAGGCAAGCCCAGCGCCAACGTCCTCTGGAACCACAAAAAGGTAGGAATCATACCAATCAACTCATCTTCATCGGCTGACGAAATGCCATGGACTTGTTTCGTTATCCAAAAAACTGGCCAATCGGACCTTTCATTTTCAGTACAAAACTGTGTTTCACTATGGTTATGAAATTAAAATGGAACGGCATTATACGATGTCATGTAAGCGCAAGAGAGACGGGGCGCGTGCTAAATGGTCTAGAACCAAAAATTACTAAGTCAGTGGCGACATTTGTTTGTATTCAAAATTGTCAGGAAGGCACTTCTAGTGTTCTGTTTTTCTATGCTTGTTGTAGAGGAATCTTTTTGTATAGTGCTTATTTTTTATAGTGCTTTCACGCAAACGAAGTATTAAAATATAGTACCTACCTAGTACCTATTACCCGTACGCATGGATTATTACGTTCCAATTTTATGCTTCACGCATTTTTCGTTCATTCATTCGTTCTATTGTAAAAAAATAATTTATAGTTTGATAATAATTAACTTTATTCAAATGTACCTAAATCTCAAAGCTGGTAAATCAAATCGAATAAACAAATAATTTATTATTAAGTACTAAAACCTTTTAAAATATTTTATAAATTTATCAAATAATATATAACTTCATTTAAGGATATCATAGTCCCGCACGATTCAATGAATTGAATACTACACCGGGCTTCAGATACGCGATTCACGCCGTAATAGGCCCTGGTGCAGTGAGAGATGTGGGGGAACGCGAATCAAAATCGAAAGATTTGAATTACGACGAAATTGCTATTTTTCAAACATACAAAAGGAGAACGAAGAAGAAAGGGAAAGACAAGACCGGTAAAGTTCAAGACTGGAGATTAACTACCTGGAGATCATAAACGTGAAGATATCATCACTGACAGATACCTGGGATCGTTAGGACATTAAAATAAGAAGAATGTGAATGTTTTATGTGTCACTTAGCATCAATAATAATCTCGGTATGCGTCCTTGATTCTTAACATCTCTCGTTTATTTCTTAATAGATTTTTTTTGGCATAAATCTTTCGAAGCAATCTTAAAGACACAATGAAAATCCATTACCACGATGTCGATAAAAATCACTATTCGAGAATTTTCGGAATGCATTTCAGAATTCCATGTGAAATTTTCCTCACCTACTAAACAATGACACACAAGTTCACCGATACTTCCCTTTGTGACATTAATCATACGTTGAAAAGAGTAAAATGTTTCCTATGCTTGTCCCGTTTGGGGGCATGCGGCACCCAATCTCATTCAGCAAATACAAATATTTCAAAACAAAGCCGTTAGACTTGCTCTCGATGCGCCTAAATGGAGTAAAATTTCTTGTTTCCACAAAGACTCCAACATTCCGTTGATAAAGGACTTCATTTTCTCACAAGCAACCAAATTTTACGCCGGCCTACCCGGCCACTCTAATCCTACGATTAATACGCTCGCGAAATATAGCGAAAATGATAAATTTAAATTTAAAAAACCAAAGATAGTCCTCCGGAAAGAATAAAAAAAACCTGCATACAGCCGCAGTATAGTAGTAATCACATTAAAAATCACACCTAAAAAATAAACTCAAAGTAAAGTATCATTAGATAATCCATTTATAATTATGTTAGAGTCAGTAAACTCATGTTTAGGAACTCTGTAAAATAAGTCAATCAAAAGTCAAAAAGTAAAATGTTTATTTTAAATCGTATAATAATTAATAAATAATTTAACCCCGGTTGTTGAGTTCAGGGCAAACTAGCTCCCGTTCATATAACCAAATACGGTATTGCGGGTTTCGCGTCTTACCGCGCGTTCTATTCTTGCGTGTGAAATGATAATTGTTATTCCGGTAGAGTTTTCATTGTTTTCTTGTAATGATTATTGGCAGGAATAACTTATCCGATGCTCCTAGAAGATTACGAGTTTTTTTCACCTTTAGTCCTGCTTTTCATAATGTACAGCTCAACATTTTTTCAATGTTTTATTTAGAATTTTTGAACTGAAAACTTATTTAGCACCGTTGTGATTTGAAACTTGAAACGAAAAATAGCGATACTAAAAATAGACAAACACTTAAATCTGATATAGTATAGTATAGGTGTCCTCTTTGTACGGTGCTTCGTAGTCTCCCC
This sequence comes from Limnephilus lunatus, assembly GCA_917563855.2. Lineage (NCBI taxonomy): Eukaryota > Metazoa > Arthropoda > Insecta > Trichoptera > Limnephilidae > Limnephilus > Limnephilus lunatus. The sequence continues at coordinate 80,764,876 of OU830592.1, forward strand.
ACTCTTTTCTACTTTAGTTTTCTGATAGTTTCACTTCTACTGCGTGTGAATTGCACACTCTGATTTTTTTTTATTATTCAGGGTGTAACAGTGCGTACCCGAAGTATTCAACCAGCGATTTCTGAGTAAATTTGAAGTAAAATGTGTATGCCATTTTTGTCTCTGTAAAAATCATATAAATATTTTTCCATTACACGCCGCAACTGAGCAACTTGCGGGCAATAAACTTGCGGGTCACGTGATAAGCACTCCGTCTCGTTCCAGCAGCACGGTGACCCACGAATTAGCACGCGTATCAAATGGTACCGTCGCGACGTGTGTAAGTGTGATCTGTGGCGACGTGATTTTTTGTTTTAATAAAAAAAAACCATCGGACAGCAAAAAGACATCTGCTTTTATTTCTCCAAATATAAAACCTAAATTTAATTACTTCGGGTACGTGCGGCTACAGCCTGTATGTAATCAGATGGATGCATATAGCCTGGTTTATATACATGGAATTTTATAATAAAAATGTAGGCATTTTATTATTCAATTATCCCATTCAATTATTTTTTTTAACACGAAAATTACCTTTTGCGATTACAACTAAACTGATTTCAAAATAAGAACCATCGTAAGTATGAATAAATAATCAAATTTTCCACGGCTTTAATAACATTTTTTACGGTTTGTGTTAATTGCTCTCTTACCCAATAAACAATTATAATATGCAGTATTTTCATTGCGAGTTGCTCCACTTAATTTTTATACCACAACCGTTTTCCGTAATTACCTTTTTGACGCTATTTCAAAAACAACACCATTGCTAAATCCTGCTCCTACGGTAGCAATTTTCAAACATTTCCAGAAACTATCTGATCAGTCCGGTTGATCCGGAAAGAATTGACCGTTCAATGCTTATCGGAGTTTAATTCATACAAAGATATCCACATAGATTTCCTAATTGTAATGTACCTACTGTTGAAAGAAAATTAGGTCTACGTCTGAATAATCTAGAAGATGTTGAATTTAAAAAAAATCTGCAATAATAAATATCTTATATACTTATTAAATAAATTATTAAATTTATCAAATAGCCCCATTTTAAACATGTTCCCTTTCCCTACACCTATTTTTACTCCCTCTCTCTTGCCTACTACTATTTTCAATGTTGATTTTCTTTCTCCTTCTATTTTTTAATAGTAATATCTCACAAGAGTCTCCCGCTTGGAGCCAGTGAGACTATGGCTTCCCCAATTGGGGTATGTTGTGAGCCTAAAGGTAGTGAGGAGGGGAAGGAAATGGGTTAGAGGAAGTGGGGAAGTACCTGGCTATTCAGATCTGATTACCAAACACGGCTAACGCCATTTCAAGCAACGTTTTAATTCTGAACGATGGTCTTACACCAGGGCGATACTGAGAGTATCTTTTATGTTACTTATAAATACACTGTAACCCAGTTATTAATTTAATATGTTTTTTTATATAAACCTGTTGAAGGTTGAGGTTGAATCGAAACCAGTTGGTTTTATATATTAAAGATATACCTATAGCATTGCATACCACTGTATTCAAATTGAGTTATTTTATTCTATTTTTTTTCATCATATTGTACTTACTATCTTTTAAAATCACCTCCCGAAGTCAATAATATATATCTGTCTATCGACAAGATAGTTATTAATTAATATTAAGTTAAACTTTAATAAAAAATGTTTACTCAATCTTAAAGTACATTGTACCCACAATTGGGGTATTGTGTAAGTGGCGTATTGGAATACACTACTTCTGTTGCAAGTGGTGAATAATTTAAAATGAGCTCTGTAGTCTTATAAGACAATTTCTTAACATTTGACCAAGGTTTTAATTAATTTAATGCAAACCTATTTTGGTTGCCTAAATACTCGCTCCGTCGGCAGTTTCGACCTATTTTGGTTGCCTAAATACTCGCTCCGTCGGCAGTTTCGATGTTTGATTTTCATGACATGTGAACATTTGCTTAGAACGCGCGCTTAATCAAAACAGTAAATTAGACATCCAACTGACCTCTGCTTTTTACAAAAAACGTGAGACATTACATCGACAATCTTCTGACTTACGGTTTGACACTAATTCAGACAACCGTCTGTTCTCCGTTCACCGTTGTGTAATTAATTATGCATTATTATTATGTTGATGAATTTGTATTGCACGCACGGTGTTAGTCGGTTCAAAGTGTCCTTTTGAATACATTTCAACACGTATTTTAATATCACTTAAGACAGGGATGTTAAACTTAATTCTTCGCAATTTGTGTACCTAAGATGAAGCACGCATTGGTTTGAAAATTTGATGATTTAGAAATACTTTAGATGCTTTAATTAAATAATGCAAGTAGAACACTTCTTGGTCTTTGAAATAATCAAGTTTTTTTTACCGATTATTTTATAAACCTAGAAAAAATAAAGTATCAGGCCTATATTCTGCTTCGAAATGAAATTGAAATTTCGATTATTTTGGGTGTGTTAATTGTACATGAGTTAAATTAAGTTCTTTAGAAAATTGTCGTCAAACATTGAAATATTTGTGTCTGAGTTTCGCAAAATAAAATCAAACACACTTTTTGTCGATTTTTTATTCTTGCATATTTATTTAAAAGCAGAAGACTTTGTCGATGGATCTTTGGGAATTTAAACCTTATCGCCATCTTATTGTTAACGAGTCGATTCCAAATTTTACACGACATAATGCATCGTATTATCATAATCAATTCGTATTTTCTCTGAACGCAATTTGTAAATTCAAGTATGGATTATCTTTTTGCAAAAGGTCAGGTACCTGACCTACCTCAATTATAAAAATCTGGCGTCAAGTAAATAAGTGCTCTGTAAAGTCTAACATTCTCAGGGAAGTCCGTTTTCAATGGCCTTCTGCTAGAAACATTTACTCAAACATATTCTTAGAGCTCATTTATCTCCCGAGGGCATACCAATTCGACTGATCCTTATAATAACATGAAGCAATTATGTGGAATCATCAATTTACGTTTTAAATAATTGCTGAGTCATGCGTCAAGGATTAATTTACAATCGAGATTTATAACACATTATTACTTAACTTGGGAAAAGGTTTGGAAGGCACTACTTTTAAATATTTAAAGCTTGGCCAATCAATACTCTGTATAATTTCCCCTGTATTATGTCTGCGCGCGTTTGGTTTGTAGCCAGATTTGCATCTCAGCATTGTAATTATAATTGTTAATTGTTATGTAAGATTGAACGATAATTCACACGTGAAATAATCAACACGTTATGTGAACACGAATTCTATTGAATTCATAAACCCGTGGTCTGTGTGATGTGATTTAACTTACATTATCTTATTTCAAATCAAGGAAGCTCGTTTAAAATGTATTTAAACATGTAAAACATTAAAAATACAACCAATTTGTGTTATATAATGTATGATCTCCTGATTCCGGTGACCTCCGTGGTTTGTCATGATTTTATATGTGGCTTTGAGTCAGGCGGTGAATTTTTGTGAATATATTTTACATTATTAAAGATTTTGTAAATGCAAATTTCAATTAGTACCAAGGGCATCAAAATAAATATTTTTTTAATAGCTAGGTATTGTTATTGCGCTTAATTCGTAGAATTCCATTATTTATTGTTTTAATTTAAAGTTCATCAAATTTCAGAATGTTGTTATTAAGTTCTGTAAGTATTTTGCAGAAAAATATTTTGGGGTACAATTTTGTTTAGGGTTCTTTCACTTTTTTATTAATACATTTAGTAACCACTAATCTTTCATTATGAATGGTGATTATGAATGGTGATGAGTGAATCTTGTATTATGTTAATTGTTAAGAATAATAATTAGATAATTTTGTGAAACGCCGTTTTTGTTAAAAATCACCTCAACAGTGCAAGGGTTAAAGCTTTCCCTGTACGAGGAATCGAGACAATATAACACATTGTCTTAAATTATTATACCCTTAAAAGGCAAATACATAAAGAGACTTAACAATTTTGTTATGTTTGGATGCAACTTTAATAGGCTTTACAAGATTGTCCCCAAGAAGTGATTCCATATCGGATAGTGGATTCAGACAGTGATAAATAGTATAATTTCTAAGTACTTGTGGTACGAAATATTTTATTGTATAAATCGTACCCACGATAGGCTATAGGTGTTTCATTTAGCTTTCAATTGTTACAACCGTTTATATGCAATTGACGAAGTCAACGATTCCGCATAAACAGGGCTTTGTAACATTATTAAGTATGCAGTCAAACGTTTGCGAATAAAGGTAAGACACTACATTAATTTTGGTTTTTTGGCATTTATTATGAGGTCAGCATTGTGAGACCATTTCAGTTTCAGCTATAAAATCATAATGCATTAGGTTCATTGGAGTGGTCTAGCCTTTGTGCGATATTACGATTGCTGTACCATCTGCGTATATATTATAAGAAATGTCGAATGTACAAAATACCTTACTTATGATTGAAACATACAATACCAGCTGACCCGGGAACGCGTTGCTGTGGCTAACGAAACACAACGCCATCTACTGGATGTATACCCAACCTTTTAACTCACACCGCCATCTGTTAATTTGCATACAAATCAAATCCACACCACCCGCTTGCCAGCCTGCTCGTCCACCACATACAGACATTCTCTTTTAATTATATATTTTAATCAATTTACACAAAACCTTGACAAATTATGTACCTAAACCTTCTTCATGAATCACTCTATAGGTGAAAACAGCATGAAAATCCGATCAGTAGTTTTTTACTTTATCGCAAACAGACAGACAGACGCGGCGGAGGACTTTAATTTATAATATGTATGCAATATAATATAAAGGTTTGGCTCTAAAATTGATCCCTGTGGAACACCCGTTGAGCTACGAGTACATTTGAGTTGCACATATTTTAAAGAATTCTTAATCTCATTTCTCGATCGTTTCAATTATTAACTAGCGGTTTTCCTCTGATGTGGTTTACATTGCCTCCATCAATTCTGATATTTTCATTGTGTCAATGGTATAATATTATATCAATGATGCAAGATATTCGTGGTTAAAATTCTTTTAGCACAATTTTTCACATAAGTAATCCAGTGCATTGAAATTGGGTTATTATGAAAAAGGTTCGTTTAATGGTTCGTAAATGATTTTATGAGTCCATCCGATCTTTTTGGCGACCCCCGTTACATAATAGTGAAGGGGAATCGTTAACATTTTTGAATGCGTAATCGATGTTTTTTTATTTATTGTTTCTTGCTGTTATTCCTTTCGATTTCGGAATTTTATTATTACGATAATTGGTTCGTATTAATGATGTAGGCGATTAAAGTAAACTTAAAATTGAAGCAATTTGGACTGTGTGTTTAATTTTTTAAATTATATCGAACAATCTACACCCCACTTTTAAAGACCGGTTGACGCTTCGCGTTGAAAGTGAAGGGTTGTTTGACTTTCCGTTTATGAAGCGGGCTTTTTACTACTCGTATGCGAAGTGAATGTAAGAATGATGAGCACTGTTGAAAAACGCGCCACAAAACATTATAATTTAATATTTCAAAAAATGTTGTCCCGTATTCTCCGAGAAGAGTTCTCGTACAATATTTTCACCTTCCGAATGAACAACATGACATTATCCGATACGATTCTTAGTGATTCATTAATTCGCATTAGCAAATAGTATCTAGTTACCTGTCTGCATTATCAATGAACTTTTTAGATATTAGCCGCACCTCAAATGACTCCCATTGAAGTTTCCGAGGCCAGCGCTCGACACTTGAACGGTAATTACAATTTTACTACAATGAATCGACTGGAGTAAAAAAAGTACACGCGTACTTTGATCCAACGATTCATTGAACTGTTTGTTATTATTATTCCTCGAAGTAGATCACCTTCGGATGTGTGTTCCTGAGTTACTGGCGCCACGAAGTCTGCTAGAGTCTGCTGTCTGTTGTAGGCCGCTGTCTGCCGTCGGGATTTCGTCCAAAGTCCTACGTGTGCGTTCATTCCATAGGGCATTCACTTGCTCAATGACTCCTTAACATCTTTAACATTTAAACTAATTTGCTTTTCGATACACCCGACAGATGTAGCAGTATATGCAAAAGTGTTCCGTGAATAAAGTCTAATGAATATTGTTATGATAATTTTCTGTAGCGCTGTTTCAGTATTCTTTTGTTGTCACTGTGGAGAATCTATGTTATTTGTAGATATGTTTATAACGCTGCACGTTATAAACACACGCCATGAATATGAACTACCACGTAATGCTGACGAAATAATGGCTAATGATTAAAGGGTTTGATTTGCTTTTTACTAATTTAAAGGTCATGATTTTCGTGCATATTAGTGTAAAATGCATGCAAATTTCTTTTACATGCTTATTAGATTGGATGAAATTCAACCTACGTGAAAAATACGCAATTTCTGATTACGTTGTATTTGACTAAAATGGTCACATCCATCAAAGTAATTTGTTATACTTTATTTTGCATTTAATGTTTAAGGAAGCTTATCCGGGTTCCGGGCGCTTGTCCTGGCGCCACTGATCGTACGGCCTTGTAACTCTATACAAAACAAATGCAGGCTTCTTCTCATTTTGAATATCAAACGATCTTTAAATGTATCGATTATGCAAAGGATCCCGTTTAATATGTAATGTACAAAGTAGGCAACAACACAAGGAAATCGTATCCATATTATACATATATTATCTCTATTAGAATTGGGTATTTGTCATGACCTTCTTGGGTTTTCACAGCCTCTAAGCAGGATCCTACTTCGTCCTTGACTATTCAATATATTTTTTAATAAAATTATTTGACTCTTTCTAATATTATGTCATCGTCATAAAAAATCGTCAGCAAAATCGTCCGACTGTGATCGTCAAAACATCGTGGTTCTGATTATTAACAAGTATTAATATTAAAATTAAGCGTATTTACTGCCTCTACCACCAATCGAAACTTAGCGAATGATAAGTGAAGTAAAGATTAAACCTAAGAAAAAAGAAAAAAAGACTAAGAAAATTTACTTTTTGTCATTTTTAACAGAGAGTTTGCGAAATGCCAAAACACTTCGAACATTTTTGTCAAAGCAAATACCTATTTTAAATATTTATTTAATAGAAATTAAATACTACTGTATTGTTATTGTACTTGTTGTGAATACATATTTTATTTTACGTCTTGAATTTTTTAAAGTCAAATTGATTGATTTTTATTATTTCACAATTTATTCATTTAAAAAGTTGTATAGTGTATTTGCGGTACGTTCTATTCCAGATTGGAAGATACTTGAGGTATCGCCCTGGTGTAAGACAGAATTGAAACGTTGCTTGAAATGGCTTTGGTCGTGTTTGGTGATCAGATCTGAATGGCTAGGTACTTTCCCACCTCCCTCTTCCCCATCTCCTTCAAATCCCCACTATCTTCAGCCTCACAACATACCCCAATTGGAGATGCCATAGTCTCACTAGCTCCAGACGGGAGCAGTTTGGACTCTACATAATTACTGGAAAATACAACAATCTTTTATGATGTAAGTAAATGATAAGTTGTGGTAAGTAGAGGTCCCAAAAAAATCTCAGGATTGAACCCCCACTCCTCTTCTCTGTAAACGAACCCCCCTGTGTGAATGCTACAGCTACGTCCTTGGGTACCGCTAAGCTAAAATTAAACTTTATCGTGGTAATGACTACGGATTGAGATTTTTTATTCTTGGTGGTCGCTCAGTTTGATTGGTAACACAACTTCAGTTACACAGAATGGTTCGATTTCTGTACGCAGTACCTAACTGCTTTATTAATATACTTCCCATTTATTGCTAGTATCGGTTTCGTAACAACCCGGTAGTATACATAATATATTATCTTGTTGATTGTAATTATTACCATTCTATGGCTGTGTTTTTGCCGCCTTGAACTGTATACGTTAAAATGATTTTTTTAGTTTTTTGGCTCTTATTCTTTCGTATTGCTACGAAACTTTGATTTGTTGTGCGAATGCCCGCGAAGGTTTCTAGGGGGAGTTTGTGGGACGGGGGGGATGCGGGTTGGGGTGAAGGCGTTGTAGGTGGAAGGGGAACGCGAGAAGGGAAGGGGACACTTGGCAAAGGACGACTGAGAGAGAAGTAAGAGTCCAAGACACGACTGAAGTAAAACTTCACTAACTTATATCTCCCTCTTATCCTTACCCTCCTCATCCTCATCCTCATCCTCATCCTCATCCTCATCCTCATCCTCATCCTCATCCTCATCCTCATCCTCATCCTCATCCTCATCCTTATACTTAACCTTATCCTCATATCCTTATCCTTATCCAGCTTACTCCCCAAGTCAAGCGTGCGTAAAGGCCCGACCGTTCGCCTCGCATCGATTACCGCTCGCATCACACTTTTCGTAACGCATCACACTTTTCATAACGCATTCACCAGCTTACCCCCCAAGTCGAGCGTGCGTAAATAAGTTTTACTTCAAAAAACTTATTAGTTGTTCTCTGTCCCATTTATGTTACAATTTTCGTCTTAAATTTGATTAACAAATTATTTATTCCTCTCCAGAAGAGAAATAAACCAGTTGATGGTTGCGCAACAAATTCGACTAAAACATTTTGATAATTAAAAATAATTAACGCTGGTGTTTATTTAATGCAATTGTAATTATTTTATTTTCCAAACTTCTGCGAGGTATATGAATACGTACATTCTACACAGTTATCGCTTTCTCTCACACGCTTTCCACCATTTATTCAATTGAAGTTAAAAAACGCTTTTTCTCGTTGTTCTTATTAGCTGTTGTACTTGCGATTTACGAATCCATTAATCACTCAAAACTTGATGTTTAGGGGGGCGGCCTCAATCAAAGTAATCATTATTGCTATAGCACTAGTTGATCTTGGTCTAAAATTTTGCATACTTACAAACTGCTTTTACAAAATTAATATTTGCAATTCTTTTCAAACTTAACACAATGTTAAATTGATGAGCTTTACTTTGTATGTTTTTTATGTTATGTAATAAATATTTTTTTATATTTTATTTGTTATTACCGCCTACGAAACCATATAAAATCCAGACTAGTGTCCAGAATCACCAAGATAATAGTGTACGAAACACTTATCAGACCAGTACTCACATACGCAGCTGAGACTTGGGTACTAACTAAGAGGAATGAGCGAGCACTGGATGTTTTTCAAAGGAAAATTTTGAGGCGTATCTTCGGACCGGTTTCAGAAAATGGATTTTGGCGCAAACGTTACAACAATGAGCTATATGATCTGTTTAAGGATCTAAACGTCACAAACTTTATAAAACTGGGAAGACTTGGGCGGTTGGGTCATGTAGAGAGAATGACCGAGCATGAATCACCAAAGTCCCTGCCGAACTCAAGACCGACAGGGCGAAGGAGCCTGGGAAGACCAAGATATATCTACCTTGGAGATTCTAAACTGGAGAGAGCTGGCACAAAACCGTGATGAGTGGAGGAAGACTCTTGAGGAGGCCAAGACCCACCAGGGGTTGTAGAGCTAAGAGTGATGATGATGATGAGTAAATATTTTTACCGGATAGCTTTTGTGTTAGAAGTATGTTCCGGCAGTGTATGATATTTGCTGAAGCTAATCAAATACTTTATTCCTACATGTTCCATTTTATTGATGTGATAATCGTATAAGCTCTAATGTTGGTATTTTATTTATTTATTTGCACAGTATAAAGCAATTCATCTTCGTGCATATTAAGCGTCCGCCACTGTTTAATAGTAGTTCTGTTTCTTTTATTACATCATTCTGTGTGTACAAATGTATTTGTGCCACGTTCTGCCTGTTTCACTTTTTAAATACTCAAATAATTAAGGGAATCCTCATTCTTTTGTAAAATTTCTGTAATTTAGAATTGACTGCCTACTTGGATGTGTCTTTATCTGAACCAGATGTTATCTAATGAGTACACGAAGGTGTCCCCGCTCACGTAGAGGAAATACAATTAGCTTACATGATTGTCACTTAATCTACTTAAATAACAAGTATGGTAATAAAGAGTACCTACACAATTGTCGTCATTGCAAGAGTTTAAGATAACTGTGCAAAGTTGATGTTTATATTTCTTAATCCTGTGATTTATGATGTGATCAACTCTATTGTCTTTTGGTTACGCGATCTGGGCAGGTTAAACCGCTGTAGAGAATCGCTACGAAGGACTTCTTCTGACTAGACATGGGCATATTCATTCCCAAGAGTGAATCGATTCAGTCTGATTCTCCTGGCCTTTTGAATTGATTCCTTGTATTCATTCATTATTCCTTTAAATCAATTTCAAAAAAAAAAAAAAAAAAAAAGAAAAAAAAAAAAAAAAACCTTTTAATATGTGTATATATTATCTACACGCGGTTGAAGTGAAACCTTCAGAAAACAGAAGCAGACATGAGTAGGGAACCACCGCACAAAGAGCAGACCGATTATACTATCTCATTACCACGCAGACTAAATCTTATAGATGTATATATTTGCCTCTTTTAGTGTCGTTATTTTTCGTTTCATCGAGTTTCAAATCACAACGGTGCTAAAGAACACAAAACACTCTTAGGGTGAACTCTAGGGTTACTAACGACGCGCGAAGGGGTTAACGTAATATTTTAATGTGTCTTATATTGACAACAAAATGTTTTTTTGACAAAAAAATAAATTACAATAAGCTAGAAATTAAATTTTTAAATTAAACAGTTTGTGGTTTCACCCCTAAAGTTTTACTAATTTATTAAACTTAAAATTGTTCCAATTTAAAAACCACTTCACGTGATCTAATATATGTAAATAAACATTTTAACAATATTTTGTGACGGCTGACCACAGCCGATTGGCCTTATAATATCTGCAAATTCATATATTATATCTACCTAACATCTGCGTCTAAAAATATGTAGGTACTTATATTCCAATAGTTTTGGTACGTACCACAAAACAACCAACAATGTAATGAAATTGACGGCTTGGCGCGCGGAGAGGAACGAATGATAAACCTCACAGGCGGATTCGCGGCAGGAATTCAAGAATGAATTAGTAACTTTTGACTAGTGTCTGCAGTAACTCGCTAGCTGCGGACCAAGTAAAGACTTGCGATGATCGAGTCATGATCGATTCGTTTGAACATTTGGTCATTTTTGTTCGTTTGGTCATTTGTCTGTCAACTGAACAAGACGCTAAAGTTAATTCACGAATAGAGTGCTTCAGACATGACTCGATAGCGACAGACTAGACACGCGGATCTGGAACGGGTGGGACATCAGATTGATTGATTCTTCGCACAAGTGAAAGGACACAACGCGTCATGGCTTCGAACTCAGTTGACTCGATGCCGGTTTTTGCTTATGCGGGGGACAATGATATACATACGCGTGATTTTATGAATGGCGGCGCGGGATTGGGATAGGTATTTTACTTTAGGCAAGTTCGCAGCGCGCCGCCCATATAATAATATTTAAATACCTACGAAACATTATAAATTATAATCTTTTAATTGTGTACGGTACACATCATTAATTGAAATAATTTAACAGTAAATTAAATGGAAAAAAAAAAATAATGTGCCGTTAAAAATCGTAGGATACAAGGCCAAAGGTAAGGAATGAAGAATCAATTCCTTTTGAAATTGAGAATTAGATAGAGTGTGTCACAAGATTGAATTTATTCATTTAATTCAGTCAATCAATTTTGCCCACGTCTACTTCTGACAGATAATCACCTGTCTCGCCGCAATTAAACGTTGTTTCTCACAATGTAAAGACGAATACTTGCCTTTATCATGTTTACATTTCGTGACAAGGCCACCGGTCATCTCTCGCCTGTGCTGTTGCTTGTGCCTAATAGTCGACCGAGTCTAAATTGCAATATCATTATTATAGGTAATGTCATCGACCGTATCTAGCACGACAGTGATTGGGGCTAATCTTCGAGCCCTCGACCGAATTTTACCTTCTCTTGATGTAACTTTTTCTGTGATAAAAATTTATTACATTTTTCAACTGCACGGCCTACCGTTTTCAGATATGCGGGCGTCGATACCACCAAGGTTTTCTGCAAAATTAACCAATGAATAAAAATTTCGACCCATCTATTAAATAAAAATGAAATCGCAAAAATAGTAGTGACCCCTATTCAGATCCTTGTGGAAACCCTAGTTTCACTTGTTTTATGTGTTCCTCATATTTAGTGTCTTCAAACTTGTTTTTATCTGAGCGTTGAAGAAGTAAAAACTATCGAACTATAATGGCTTCGAGATATTTGTACACATTTTTTCGGCCTGATGGCTTTAGCTTTAGCTTGCAACGTTATTTCCATTACGGGCCTTTGATTTTTTTTTCATTTACGGTCAAAAGTAAGACAATACGCCATATTCATTTACCATGTTTTTCAACGAGACAAAAGTTTTTTTTTTTTTTTAAAGTTTTCTTTATTCATTGAATTTTTTTATTTTTTATTACATAGATTGGGGATTTTTCGGCCATCATGCTAGGCACGTGCCCGTGTTGTGGTGGTCGAGATAAAGATTTCGGATAAAGATTGTTGAAATCTATTCAGAGATAAAATAAATGTCTGGGCGAAGTCAAAACTATTTCGCAATTGATAAAAGCACGTATTTTTTAACGAGACAGGTTAATCGAATATAATAATATTATTGATCTTTTCATGGTCTACATTCGTTATCATTTCATAAAATGTCATTGGAATCGTAATTTCAATCAACATATTAGCGGAGTTACATAACATAATCCAGAAAAAACAGTATCCATCCAGTTATCTACGGAGTTTAAATTTCCTAATATGTATTTCAAATACTACCAAAATTCATCGAAACATTCGCACGCGCACTGGACTAGTTGAGTAGTTTTATAATGGGTTTTTTATAAATATTTATCAATGAATCCTTTTCCTGATTGCTATTAAAATAAAAAAAATTGTTAAATAAGTCCGGACCACTTTTTTAGCGATTCAAGTTTTACCATTGATAATAGTTATTGTGGGTTCCCACAATAAATCCCGCCTCTTAACTCATCACTTATCTGTGTTGTTAATCAAATATTATAATATTCATTTTCTTTTAAAGTAGTATTTATAACACTACTTGATATGCAACTTTTTGCTTGAAGTGTGATGAACTTGTTGCTGTGAACAACACTATAAAATCGGTTGTTTTTGTTTTTTTTAGAAAAAAACATATTATATTTCTCAAGGACCGTTTTTCTGAATGCAGTTTGCAATGCATTGATCCAGTTCATTTCAGACGGCAACAAGCAAAAATCTGAGTATCATTTTGACGAACTGGAGACAAACCAATTTTAGCGCCATTATAAAAGGGACTAGTTTTACGTCAGCAGATTTTATTTTCGAGGACTAAATAGTTATATTATTACATTGCGAGTTGCCTGTACCTACACTGTCAGATTCTCGTTATTTGTTTTTGGGGTGTTATGCCATATCAGGGCAAATGTGTGATGTATGATGGACACTGTAACGCTGTCCGAAACGTTGGCTAGAAGGAGGTAGCGCAACACGGCATAACACTCCAAAAACACATAACGAAAATACTTTTGGTCGTGAAAATCTAAAAACGTATCTATCTTTATTGACAAATCACAGAAAGGTAGATGGTTGTACGATACGTTGTGGCTCTCTAAAGGTCTGGAGTCGGGCGTAAATCGAGCTGCGATGTTGATTTTCAGATGAACTTGCAATAAAAGTGTGATGATTTTAGATGCTGGCTGTAAGGCTTTTAGAAATAGAATAGTTGAATTTAAGCAAGGAATGATAACAACAGTTTTCAATGATTTGACACTTTTGCTTCTTGTAGCATAGATAAAACTATACAAATACAATTTTAGCGTATAAAAATGAAGATAAAATGTGACACAGACGTGAAATTAAAACTAAGAGAGTCCATAGACCAAAATGAAGCAAGATGAATTTAAATATAAAATGACTGGTAGAAAATAAAGTTAGATAATGGAAATGAAAATGAAGTTAGATAAGGACACAACACTCAACAATGGTCACGCCACCTCCCCGCTGCGCGCAACTTGTTTTGTTCCTCTTACTCCCATGGTCTGGTCTATCTTTTTTAAATAATTAGATATGTGTATGAAAATAATAATGTAACCGAGGAAATTGATTGTAATACCGTGAATCCACCTGATGTTGGTGCATCGAACAAAGCCCAGTATTTGCTGTTTGCTGCTTGCCTCACGATTGAAACTCTCCATAACGACTACCGGTATTAAGAAAACGACAAAAAAAACTCGACCACGCGAGTGAATTAATAATTTGATTGATCATTCCACTGACCCATTTTGGTCTTATGAAATAAATCTATATTTATTCTGCTATTACAAGAGGTTAAATAATATTTGGTAATTTTACCTGTAAACTACCTACAGTGGTATAAGTTTCATTTCTTATTACGTACCTACATGTTTACCTTGTACTTGGTAAGATAGTAGAGTAAATACTTGTCCTGTTGCTATGTGGGACGAAGTAGCTTAGATTTATTGGATAATATGGAATGGTAAATTTTAGCGACAACATTCTCAAAGATTTTTTTTTAAAGTTTTCTTTATTCATTGAAATTTTTTATTTTTATTACATAGATTGGGGATTTTTCGACCACCATGCTAGGCACATGCCCGTGTTGTGGTGGTCGATATATCTACCTTGGAGATTCTAAACTGGAGAGAGCTGGCACAAAGCGAGATGAGTGGAGGAAGACCCTTGGGGCCACGACCCACCATGGGTTGTAGAGCCAAGAATGATGATGATGATGATGGAATGGTAAAATTAGATCGTTCGTGTGGAAAGAATAAACTGGGTGCAAGTACGTACGTGACCGGAAATTCTTTCAGCCTTTCGCTCCTTTCCAAATTTAAAAAGAAGTTTAATCAATTAGATGATTTTATCCGGACCTTATCTCAACGAGTATAAATAAATTTAGAATAGATTACTGATGGTTCTGGTTTAAATCCCGACGACGCAAGTATAATTTATTTCATGAGTTTGTGTTTTTGAAGTAAAACTTCCTTACGCACGCTTGACTTGGGGAGTAAGCTGGCGAGTGCGTGATGAGGCGAACGGAAGTTGAGATGGAGATATAAGTTAGTGAAGATAGAAAGATAGAGAGTTACGTTTCATATATTACTGTAGAAGCAAGAGAGAGAGGTTCGAGCACACATTTTCTTTCTCTCTTTCTCGTTACGTTTCGTATATCTAAGACACAGTGCAGGCCTATTGTCTGTATCACACTGTAGGAGCAAGAGAGAGCAGTGCGCGCGCACATTTTCTTTCTCTCTTCTTTAATAAGTTAGTGAAGTTTTACTTCAGTCGTGTGGTCTAAAGCACACTCGTTTTTTTTTCATTCACTCATTGTTTAATTAATTCATTAATGCATTCGTTCATTATTATGTAATTTCTATGAAGCATCTGACCCACAAGATATAAAAGAGAACATGAATAGAACTTCCACAGAACTCGATAATTAACTTTGAAATTCGATGAATTGTTTAAATTCTTTAAAACAACTCTAGCCTTTAGTATTGCCCTGATGAAAGACCACCATTCAAAATTGATGCGTTGCTTAAAATGGCGTCAGCCATGTTTGGTGCCCAGATCTGAATATCTAAGTACTTCCCCAACTTCTTCTTTCCTATCTCCTACCCCTTCCCACTACCTTCGGTCTCACAACAGACCTCAACTGGTGATGCCATTCTTTCACTGGCTCCAGACGGTTGGTAGCTGTTGGAATAATATTGAACTTCGAACTATTATTATCTCTCCTTATGAAAGTGAAAAAAGTATTTTATTCATAGTATTTTTGACAAGTAATTCAACTCCAACATATTGCTTATAAAATAGCAGTGAATGGCCAGTGACTTTACTAGGTCATCGATTTATCTTTATATAGGAAGTTCGTCATGTCCTTGTATTTATCCAAGCCTCATCTTAGATCTAAGACAGTCCTCTTCATTTGATGAGCCTGGCATGCTATTTGAGTGATAGTTTAAGGTTAATGTACGACTACAGCATGTAATCTAGCCTTGAAAACAGAATAAAACTACAAAGTCATAGAACTGAATTAATGTTCTATTTTATTTTTATATTGTCTTAAGATCTTTTTGTTTCTATCTTCCTTTTGTTATGTTTCATTTGTACTCTTTTCACGTATCAAGAGTTACATTGCATCCGCATTTTATGAGCTTGATATATTATTTTATTCTTAGATGCTTTAGTTGTTGTTTTTTATTGAGATGTTGCACGTGATTCGTGTCATCATTTAAATTTACCTTGATGGCTTGATGATGTTCTCCGAGCTGTGTTTGAACACTGTAAGTATCTACGAAATCCTTTACATTCGTATAAAAAAAACTGATTATACAAATAAATGTCAACAGCTTTTTAGAACGAGATTCAACCAATTTATAATCATCATTGATAAACTTTAAATTATGGATGCAAAACAACAAATATCTTTATTTAAAACAGTCTGTCAGTTTAAAAAATGTACTAATATTTCTGTCTTTTATAAAATAAAATGTTGTAGGCATATTTTTCAATTCTTCATTTATGACCTATGTAACATTTTTATCCTCAAAAATAGATCCCGCAATGTTTGGGCTAAGTATTGGTGCATTGCTAGTCATACAAGGGAACTTACTATGCCTCGACAAAAAGGGCTGTCAAAATAATTTCCTCACTTATTCGAATGAGAATCATTGTACATGCTCCATTCTCTCCCGTACCTTTTCAAAATTCTCATACCTGACCCCCCGGATTGTAATATTTGTGGTCTAGAAGTGGGAACTTCAGATCACATAATTTTGGTTATCCTCCCTTCTATCAAGCCTTATCTATAATTGCATCCCTTCCATTTAACATCTCATCTCTTCTATGTTTGAACTCTATTCAAGCCTTCCATAAATATAATTAGGAAATTTACCCATTTAAGTAAAAATTAAGCTATCTTCATATTTTGAATATATGGCCTAGAACACTCTTGAAGGGTGAAAGCCAGAATTATAAAAAAAAATTCTCGAACGAAGCCGGCTAAAAAATCAAAATCTTTCAGATACCTGTATCCGGTATTATATTTCAACAACTATCGGTGATATCAAATCAATTAATTATAAAAAATATCATCAAGTCATTCCTTTGACATTCTTTTGTAGATACTAACGCATTGCAAATTAAGTCAATAAATAGGTGCCTCCAGTTGTAAATTAAATCGTCATTTATACGCCAAAGCATCTGGAGTTTGAAAAATTTCACTTTTTACTGGCCACCGTGTATGTTACTTTCTTCCTGCATAAATTACTCGGTATGTGTGTGAGTGCGTTTGTGTGTGTGCATGCCGTGCCCAATTTTTAATATTACGAAACGGATCGATCGCCTCTTAGAATTAATGCTACAGTGTGTAATCTTTGGCCGTTATTTAATACTCCAATCGAATTATTTTCTGTTCGCCGCTATACTTTCAAACGTCTCGTCTATTGAATCTTGTACGAATGTAAATGCCCGATTTATTTTGGAAATCTTTTCTAACGTGTGTTTAATTTCACCCCGATTACGCAATTTGGTCTGTAATAATTTTTTTTTAAATTCGTACTCTACCTGATGTATTATAATACGATATAAAGATAATTTTCAAATGTAGACCCCAATACAGATCCCCGTGGGAATCCAAATTAGTTACCTTGGAGAACAAATATGCAAATTTACAGAGATTCAACTTATATTGTTCCATTACAAAGTTAATTATTTAAAAAAATGTTTTGCCTTGTAAATCGCTATAACAAGGTGAATAAATTAATTTGAGTTTTTTTTTGACATATTTAAAAAAATTATTACGTCATAAAAATATTATTCGTTAACAATTGTCCAATGTCCATGTAAGTTTTAAAGAGGGCCATTAAAAGGTCACGATGACACTAGTCCCACCACACCTACCGATGTGACCTTCCCCCTTTATTCAGTTGGGAATCATTTCATATTTGGATGATTGTGCACCTTCCTACGATGATCTTCAACGGACACTAAAATTCTAAGAGGCAGTTGGTTGCTTCTCTCGCCATGAACCGAGCCTCGAAGGTTATCAAAAATCGTGCGTTTATTTTTACTGATCTTTATCAATAACCATTTGTTCTTAGCAACTTCTTAACCGTGTATTGGCCTTGATTCGAAACACTTGTAAACACATCTAGGTATATCTGCATTTAAATATAAATACACTAAGATGAGGTTAGAAGTTTAGTTTAATGACTCTAAGCACCTTTCCTCGTTCGAAGTCAGGTGATAATAGCCTTGTAAGATTGATACTCGCTATATTGTCGATATTAACCTCGCTTGATATTAACTCGCTTACTCAATATTGAGGAAAAGCTGCTAAGATTTTCAAAATTCTCATGTATAAATAGTCTTCTAAATATTTTTACGTAGATAGTTTTATATTGCTTGCTTTTAGAAAAGCCAATAGAAACATTGGCTAAAAAAAAGGAGGAAGCGAAACACGGTATAATACCCAAAAATCTATCACGATAAAATAAAAAGGGATTTGATTAATGAGTATTTAAACATATAGATTTTTAATTTACTTAGAATAAAAACATTAGAATTATTTATTTTCTTATACCTTTTTAGTTACCAAATTTAAATACCCATCTGAACGCTATCCCATATTAACCACCAAATCTGAATACCCATCTGCTCTTAATCCCTTTTTGTTAGCAAATTTAAATACCCAACTTGTCTCTGTCTATTTGTTACCAAAACTATATAGGTACCTATCTGCTCTCTATTCGTTTTTAGTTAACCAAAATCTAATTTCCCATCTTATCTCTATCCTTTTTTGTTACCAAATCTAAATACTGATTTGCTCTCTCTCCCTTCTCTTGACCCTATTATTTCCCTTTCCGTCTGTTTTTTCCTCACAACATTCCTCAAATATTTTGCGATGTCCAAAAAAAAAATGATAGCTGATTTTATGTTTTATATATTTGTTTTCTTGAAATACGAGATGGATCCTTTGCGGTTTCATTCGACACATCAATTAAAAGATTTTAGTAATTGAGAAATAATAAATAACATCTGTAAAAACAATCATTTTTGTTTTTCCCTGCGATGTAATAAATTCTAGGGATATCTGCTAAAATTAACACTTTTCATGTTTTATAATAATTATTGTCTTGATAAGCCTGGACTTTTTTTCTATTTGTGAGACCAATAAACTAGTTTAATAGTACCTATTTACAATTTTAGTAAAAATCGGTTCTGTTTTAAAATTGTAAACAAATAATATTAATAAAAGTGTAGGTGTCAACCTAATGGAGTAGTTAATTAAATACAGATAAAGTGTTTGCTCTGTTCTGTCTCTACGTGAGTTTTAATAGTTGTTTGATTATTTCATTGATCGTTTGACGAAGAAGTCTTCTTGATTAGCGTTGCCTCTTAAATGTTATTATGTCAAATTCGTAACGAATTCTGGTTTTTAGGCAATATGCTTGGTGAGTGTTTGAACACATTTCTTTAAATATTACCGTCTCGTGTATTATAGATGTGTGTAGACATAATTAATTTTCGCAATGGCGACATAATCATTTGTGGGGAAATGATTATATTTCACGAAATTTGTTCAAATAATTAGAAATCATGCGACACTTGCACCCGATTTCCTCACTCGGAGTTCCTTCCTGCCGTTTGCACAACTTATCAATTGGGATCGTTTATTTCAGGTCGTTTATTCACCCATTGTTATGTCTTCCTGATGATGCTCTTAGAGAGATCTTCCCTTCGGGATGCAGGAAACTTTGTTATTGTCTGAAGAAGGCAAGATATTTTATGTCTTAGAAGTCGTCGGTTGAATGGTTTGAGATGTCAGTTGACCTGATACAAAATTCAGGCACTGGATGCGAAGGAAGTCCAAAATACTCTTTCTCATGATCAACCTTGGAAAGGTTGGGATCTATAACTAAATACCAAAACTCACAAAATTTAGCATCCGTTTAGTAGGGTTTACACTGTACAATACACAACGGCACACGAAAATGTCCAATATTGATATTTTCTTTGATTAAAAAAAGGCTGACAATTATTATTTGATGTATGCATTGACAGTTTCCCTTATTATCAATATTATTTGTTCGCGGTTTTCTGCTCTCATACTTTCATGTTTGTAAACACCCCAAGTTTTTTCTGACAGCCATCATCGCTTTGATTTTATTTTTGTTGATCTCATTAAAACGCAAAGTCAATGTCAAAAAGGAAAGTCAAAATTCTAAAACATCTGAATATTATAAATTTATTACTACGGCGCGTACCTTTATAAACCACTTTTGTTTACTCTTTAAAGTATACTTGTAAATAAAGTTATGATTTTAACCCGCATTAATCTACGTGAACGTTACATTGACACTTAAAAAATTTTTGGAGGTTATCTATAAAAAAGTAAACACAAATCACGACCAACAAGTAACACTCAATATCTACAGTTCGCAGCTTGCAACCTTCATTTATTGGAGTGGAACCCAAGTGAAAACACGCCAACAGCATCATAAAGATCTCCATGTTTTTGTAAACGCAAGAAATCAATTATTGATGATATGTATTGTGTTTGATTTTTATTTCTGTAATGTTCTTTAAAAACTCTTTGTTAGCCGATGTTTATATAAATAGAAAGTACTCTAGTACCTATCTAGTAGTTAGTTCAGCGGAGAAGATGGGACCAAAAAGCGTGCCGTGATCTAATTCAATTCGAATCTAGAGGTAACTATTTTAATAGATGATGCGATGGAATGCACTCGGCTGCATTCTTTAGTAAAAATAGGATCGTCGCCATTTATACTCGTATATCCACTGTCACATTTCTGTCGCTTGTTGTTTTTGAAGAATTGATCTTTCATTTGTCGTCAATGTTCTCTCTCTTTGGTATTGTACATTATGTTCATTTCTCAATACTTTAAGCGTTTTTTTGGTGGCTCCTACGAATAAATAGTATTATTATCATAAGGTTTACAAGGTAGGCAAATATTTAGTTCTTTATGCTCTGGGAAAATAACCCGACTGTAATATTGAAAGTGCGTTCTGAAAACAAGTAAATATTATCTAATTTTGTTTTTTTTGCAATAAATATTTATACGCCCTTTGTTGGTTTCTTCTGTTCTGGCCTGACAGTTTTCAAACTACGATCAAGGCTGATTCTTAAACAAATTCTAATCAAGAAACTTGAGGTTTTGATACCCACATATCACGTTCGCATGAATATCGCTGCCTTATTTGTCGTGTTTGTTCTGATCTTCTCACATCCGTTTACATAATTTGTCTTATTGGATAGTTTTTGCACGTTTGCCCAGACCGGAATGTAAACATTTTTTGTTGGTCGGGGGTTCACTGGTTTCTGGTTCCTTGTTGTTTAATTTGCTGTTAGCATGCTTTCATGATGTTAATATTGTACTTGTTTTATTGCACCTGTTTGATCACCTATAATTCATTGTTTTATCTTACTTTGCCCACCATTCATTTGATTGTCGTCAAGTTTTTTGGTTACTTTTCCAAAATATTGCTTCTTTTACCTACCTTTAAGAACTTCTCCAATCCTGTCGGTTTTATCCTGTTTTACCATTTTTTTACCTCCACATTGTCCACCCAATTGTGTTTAGTTCCCTCAACACTAGGCTCATTATGTAGGACCCCTTGTGGTTGTCGGTTATCTTTCATCCCAATTAAATTTACCAGTTATCTCAGTTTTATAAATCTTGTTATTGACAGCCCTTCAAACAATTGGTGTAGCGCTTTACTATATTTGTATTAGAGAGTTTTTTGTGTCCTTATTTTGTTAGGTTTGTTCTGTTGCCGGGTTCGCGTGCCGTCGTTGCGGTACCCATCCCTTACGCACTTGACCATGATTGGTCACTTTATGATCTCTGTTTGCCGAGCTGTTGTAAAAGAGTGTCAAGAAATGGCTGGAGGTTCGCTTGAGTTTGCTCCGGGACAACAATACACGCAATTTCAATTAATGTGTTAGGCCATCGCGACAAATAGGCGCAAGCGTTTCTGGATACGGTGAATGGATTTTTTTAAAGTTATGAATTGGAGGCACCTAATCATTTTATTTCAATTTATTGTCTTATCTTATGTTCCAAATTAATGTTTCCGTTGTTAACAATACAAGGTTTTAACTTGGCCAAGCAACTTTTAATACTATTGTTAATGATTTATAAATAATACGTGTAAGTGCTATCACACCATATTTTATAATTTCCTAGGTTACTACACATCATCATAACAACACTGGCATGCCCGTGACTTTTTCAATTGATAATCAGCTAAATTTAACTTAATTTTTGGAAACCGACCTTAGATAACGGAAGTTATTTTGTTTTAAATTTTGTTGATGTGAAATAGTTTATTTATGAATTTGCCTCCAAATTTTTAAATACCTACCAATAATTGCCTAACGTCGAGAAAACCTTTACCACGAAGATGGTTGATCTGGGACTATTGAAGATTGTTGGTAAAAATATATGTTCATTTTATTGTACCTGTACCAACACTGCCAACTAACACCCAGTTTACATTCATTTAAATAATTAGCGTTTCTAAATAGTGTGAAAATTACAAAATTTTTGTAAAATTATCATTTAAATACGATTTTTGTTGATTATACCCAACATTCTACATTCTACCCATTTGCCTGAATTTGGTAAACTTACTTATCACACTGATGGTACTTCCGTTATTGTTATAATTTTGTATCTTACATTAGGTGAATTAAATTATACTTCGTAACTTCACTTGCTCTAGTTCTAGTTAGAACATAATTTATTTCAATTACTCAGCACAAACGGTTTACAAATCTTTCTTAGTCACATTCTGTCGTGTTGTAATAATAATTATGTTTAAAATTGACTGTTTGTAGAAGCCGGCAAGTCGTGCTAATTATGTTGAAGTTTTACCGAAGAAGCAATTCATTTATATTACAAAGCTACAAAAAGAAAGTACACTTTTAAAGTGATTTTTTTCGTATATTTTTATTGTATTTTTGTAAAACATGTCTAAATATGACTTTATATTCGTTTTATTTGTTTTGCGTTGTTCATTTACCTCTCAAATATGACATGAATTAAACTATTCAAGAGATTCTGCTGTAGAAAGTAAGGAGGACAGTTCGTTGCCTCTCGGGACCACTTTCTTGCTGAGGCTATCCGGTTTTTTGGGATTTTTAAAAACCTTCCGGCTCGAGAAAGGTTTGATGAAAAGTTTGGAGGGCCCAAGGCCGTCTAGTAACCCTTTCACGTGTGCTTTTATTGTCCCCGCGCGCCTCAAACCCTCGTCTCGCCGAGATGCGGACCTCAATTGCTTCTTTGCTGGCACTTGATGGACCGTGAACTCCCAAACTCCAAAGACCCACCGCTCTAAGCACCCATTCCACAAGAAAGAAATTCTTGAAAGGTTTTCTTTGTACCGAATACGCTATGTTTGATGGAGGTTGACCTCTTTGTGTAATACTATGAGTGATATATTTTGTTTTGATTGTATTGACGGTAAGAATATTTTTTCGGCTGGTATAAATACATCTTTCCATGTGGCTGCTTGACAGAGAAGAACTGTATCGTCAGCGAAGGTCACATTTTACCTTCAATTTTAATGTCGCACAGTTCGTTTATATAAATGAGGAATAATAAATGGCCAAGTACCTCCCTTGTTATCAATTTTTACTTGTTGCTTTCTGATATTCATGAAGATTTTAATTAAATTGAATGTTCCTCCATTAATGCCAATCTTTTTTTAACTTCTTGAAAAGTTTTTCATGAATGCATTGTTTACCATTGCCCAGTCTCAATCAGAGCAACACAAGTTAGAAGAAACACATGTGTTCATTTTAGCGATGACTCACGATGTGTATCATCTGTTTTTTTGGTAATTATTGTACATCAGATTAATCATCCATTTACAGTACAAGATTTCTTATTTTAACATTCTTAACATTTGTGAAGATGGGTATATATACAAAAAAGTAATTAAATATCTCTACTGTTTTGGAAATTTCATTCAATAGCTTCATTCCTCTTGTCATGCTACGCTGTGATAGAACATCTGTTCTGCCGTGTTGTATCTTGAACAAATCGTGGTGACGACTATGGCCGAAGTTTTCAGGCAAGGGAGCAATGGGCGATAAATAGAGCTTTGCACTATATTAAAACTAGTACGGCAAGATTTGCATAACGTCTGGTTTCTGGGCTAAATCTATAATTGCCTCAAGTAAGTCCATATGGTGCATGCACTTCGGATAAGTTCCATGCGTCCACGTAAAGAAATACTTGATGATTTTTTCTGAATTTGTTTCAGCATATTATTTATGTATTTAGTTTAGTGCGGAGTTCTCACACCGCTAGCATAATCCATAAATTAATTGATGCACTGATTTAGTTTATTAACATTGGTTTTATGTAAAAGCCTCAAGGGCCTAAATTAATAAATAAATTAAAAATTAATAAAATACTTCGTTTTAGCCACTTTTATTGTTTGAAAAACCAACATGCTTCGTAAGCAATGCTTACTTCATCAGGGTTTAGGTACTTAAAACTATTTATAAGATTTGAAGTTTGACCATAAACATATCAATGTATAAACATCAAAGTATGGTTCATATTCAATGATTAGATGATCTCTAGTAAATTATTAGAATTTTTTATTTTTTGTTTTTTAAGTTTTTTACTTTCTCGAAGTTTGTAATTAGTTGTAAATCTTGATGAAGTAAGCGTTGCTTACGAAACATGTTGGTTTTTTTAAACAATAAAAGTGGTTAAAGCGAAGCATTTTATTAATTTTTAATTAAAAAGATACCACAAAATAAGTTTGCTGTGTGTCGAGAAAGAAATAAATACATACCATTTCCCTAGCAATCTATACAGTAGATACTTACTAACTAAACGATTGTACATTATCTTAATAAATAAAAATGATTGTTTCTTTGTTTGTCGCTTATGCGTTCCTAAATCATTCAACCGATTGTGATGAAACTATGGTGATTTGTTGTGCGCACGCCCGTGAAGATTTCTATATATAATGGTGAGCTCTGGCATTATGAAATTGTTTCCTATATATTCTAATTACCTTCTGTATATACTGGCATTATGTAATTGTTTCCGATATCGTTCATTCAATTGCATTGAAACCATAGGGAGTTGCTGTACGCATGCCCGCCAAGGTTTCTGTATATACTGGTGAGCTCTGGCGTTATGAAATTTGTATAAGAAATTTGCAATAGGTGACGTGCAGGTTGTTTGAAAAATGAGTGTATTTATTTTTAGAAAGAAGGAGAGGTGAATCTGAAAAGAGGGGTAGGCGGGGAATGCGGAAGGGGATCGCGGGAGGGTAAGGGGAAGTGAAAAGGGAACGGGATGAATGGGAAAGGGCACGCAGGGAGAAAAAAATTCTTTATTCAAGTGGCGTTGTAACGCATGCCGGTAACTCCCTAGTTTCACAATAAAAATGTTTGAGCTTTTACAACTCGGTGTCAATTTAATAAGCCGAGACAAGTAAGTGTTTTCGTGTTTCGTGATTCCAATACCCAAAGTTGGCATTCTTTTGTTTTTTAACAATAACCAATCATTGAGTTACGTAAACATTGTGGCATTATTAAATGCATAATTATTTGTTGAACTGAGCACGTTTTATGTTTCATCAATCAAAGGCCTGAGAAGTGGGTCATTCCACCAAAGAACCAGCGATTCGTGGTTTTTATCAAGGGTTTATAAATCTTTAGGCTTTATTGAACGGTTAGTTAAATTAATTGCTTGTCATTGTTCAAATTTCTAGATTTCTTCAACACATAAATGCAGAGGTTTTAGACCATATTAGAATTAATAGGTTAACGCCATAAAAACAAGTTGTAATTGCCTCCAACATCTACAAATCCATAGGTCACGTGTTCAAATCCCGGCGTGCTCTAATAAGTTTTATTGAATTATTTAGATTTCAAAGTTATTTAATTAAAAATAATACGTTTATAGTGTTTTTGCGGCACGTTTCCAAGAGGTAGAGGAGACTCTTAGTAGATTTAAAAAATTACAAAAAATCATCAAATATTTGAGCACAATTTTCACATTCTGTGAAAGTTCTATTCAAGTTCTGTGATTATTTTAGCTTTATGAAGCAACTGGCCTGTAATGATACAATAACATAACTTGAATAGAACTTAAACAGAACGTGAAAATTGATCTCAAATATTTGATGAATTGTTCAATTGAAACAACCCATCCTTAAAAACTTTCGGCTGAAAAAACCACCATTTGGAATGGAAACATTGCATTGCTTTGAAATGACATTAGTCGTGTTTGTTGATCAGATCTGAATATCCTGGTACTTCCAAACCTTCCTCTCCTCTCCTCTCCCCACTCACTTAAGTCTCAAAACTTACCCCAATCGGGGATCCTTTGTAGTAGTCCAACTGGAATCGGGCGTTACGACTATGCGATATTAACATTTAAAATAATAAATAGATTGTACCTAGGTTAATTGTATTGATGAATGTCATTTTCATTCTCTATTGTAACTCGGAAGGCGGATATGGGTACCGCCGCTCCGCGAACTATTTATTGGATAACTAACTTCCTTGCTTTAAGGTCATCCCAATACGTTTACGTCTATCTTTGGATATTTGCCGGGTTCATGGGATGAAGTTAGTCTTAGATGTTAGGTCTTGACGGCGGATGCTTCTGCCTACATACCGCTTGCCTGTTAATTTGTTAATATACAATAACCCCTGCCATAGAACACCCCAAGTGGCTCTTGCTTGTTCTTCAGTGGGTGGGATAGATCCATACATCCGTCACTCCTGGACACGCTGACCCCCAGATTCCTACCCACCCCTCATAGTTTTTTCCTTCCCATAACTTGCTCTCTTGCCTCTCCCTAATAAGACCCTCCATACAGCATCCCCTGTTTAAGATGACATAGGCTATGGGGGATTTTTTTTCTTCAGGGTCTTATGTGGGGAGCTAATGTAAAAAGAAAATAATAAAATCAACAATCGAAGACATTTAGGTACAACTATTGATCGATTGGAACACATTCACAATATTAATCTGATCGATCAACCGAATAAAAAAGGTATTTATATACAGATAACTACCTACAAAAAGTATAATCGACTTACTACTTTTTTGTGGAAAAATTTGATCTTAACCGTCGCGGTCGAATCGATTCGAGCCTTTTGTGCTCGTTGACACCGCCACATCCGCGTCTCTGGGAGACTCTGTTTTCTGTTTACGGATGCGGCGGTCATGAAGTGGTATCTGCGGAATCGAAAGTGGGTGAGCAAGGCAGTCGGCGGCACCTGGCGGCACCCGGCGGCGGCCGTGGACTCAAACGGCAGCAAACAAACAAATTCGTGAGGCTGCTAATAAAATCTCTATTACCCACCAATGTAATTTGGCCAGATGGGATTTTATACTTGATCTTCTATCTATTATTATAAAGCAGAATGTATTTTTGTGACTTTGTGTTGATTTAATTTTTATACTAATCTACAGTTTTATTCCGAGATTGATTAAATCTTGCACACTTGACCTTCCAAATGAGAGAAAGGTCATTGTATACAGGAGATTTAAAAAAATCACCACATCTCCTTTTAGAGTCCTATAGGTCTTAATGTGTAGCCCTATTAGATAGGGTCGAGGTCGGGATGGGTCGGGTCATATTGTATTGAACTGGTCGGATCGGGTCAGATTGGGTCAACATTTTGAAATAATAATAATATTTAATTAGTCCCGTAGGGTTTATTTTATTAGGATGCATTTCAAGCAACGGGTCGGGCAGTTCGGGTCAACATTTTATATATATTATAAAAGGAAGTCCTAAAAACGTGCGGCTCGCAAAAACTCATAAACGAGTTCCGGTACGATCAAGAAAGTTTTATGGTGTGGTACATCTCTATCCCCCCTCAGGTTGACGGTTCCCGTTTTTACCTAAAGGGCGTACTTTTGAAGATATAGGGGCTGGAAGTTTTGCCCTCTTGAAATTTGTAAAAACAGTCTTCCGGATAGTTCTAGAAGGTTCCATAGAGCTCTAGAAAGTTCTGGAAGGAGTGGTGGAGTACGTCGTGGAATGTTCGGGAGTAGGGAATCGGGAACATCATTGTGGAACATTCCAGAATGTTGATTCTCGAATGTTGTCCTGAGCGAAGCCGGGTAACCCAGCTAGTGCCTAATAAAGTTTAACCAACCCCGTTGGGTGTAATGGGCAAATCACTAGTTATTTTATATGGTCCCCCGACAGTTTGCCCCCCGAAATTATAATTATTATAAAATTCATCATCATCACTCTTGTCTCTACAACCCCTGTTTGGTCTTGACCTCCTCAAGAGTCTTCCTCCACTCATAACGGTTTTGTGCCAGCTCTCACCAGTTTAGAATCTCCAAGGTAGATAGATACATCTTTGAGGACGTTGTCGCTCCATCTTAATCTTGATCTTGCCCTGTCGGTCTTGAGTTCAGCAGGGACTTTGGTGCTTGATGCTCGGTCATTCTCTCTACATGACCCAGCCACCGAAGTCTTCCCAGTTTTATAAATTTTGTGAAGTTTAGATAATATTATAAAATTATAATTTAATAATTATTAACCTATTTCAATCCCAAAATCGTTCTCAATACCATGAATGCATATCAAAAGAATTTATTTATAGTTTTTTTGGTACTTAGGTTTACGCTGGTAGTATATAGGTACAGTATATAGACAAGTAGTTTTATCCTTGATGCATTTGAATGAACATATGTTTTACACTTTTGTTATTCGGCGGTAAATCCTCTCTGCACCCCCTTCGGGGACCCTTAGTTACATTTTGTGTACGTAGGTATAACGTATTTTCACTAAACCGACTACATCTACATATGTATAAATGATAAGTATGCCGGGCGGCCAACTACTGTCGGGGATTCAACTGTCATGGAATTATTTTATATGCCTCTTACCCACGCATAAAATAGTGGGTTGATTTTTGTTTTCATTAAAACGGATCGAGCTCAATAATTGAATTAGAATTATTGAATAATGTTTATTATTTCGTAACGTATTAATCACACGCAACAGATTGTTATATGGTAGTTTTTTTTTGTTTCTTTACTCTTGACATCTTGTTCGGCAATTTTTTCTTCGCGCAGAGTCGGTTAAACCCAGCTTTCTTTTAGATGCGAATTCAGTGATTCACGACGTGTTGTAGCAACGCGCAATGCCTCCAACCATCAAACACGACATGAAATAATTTAACATATCGATCGTCCAATTGACTAGTCAGACATCTCCAAATGCTAAGTTTTGAGATAACGAGGAAAGCAATATGCGAAAGCTCACCATAAATCAAATATTATTTACACCTGTCAGTATTTTACATATTAAATATGCTATAAAATAACACCGGGAGGAATAACGGTCCGGTATAAGATATTTTGAAATATCCTACTGGTGACCCAGATAACATCAACATTTTATAATTCATTACAAGTTTTTGTGCGTTATAATTGATTTGGTTGTGTTTATGAGTAATCTGAGTATTGCACCAGATTGAGGGTACACTTTTACTTTTATTTTATTTATTTATTACATTACATTAGATAGGTACATTTATATAGCAAAAATAACATAGTAATAATCAGGGCTGGGCAAAATACATGCTTTGCTGTAATTGAAATACAAAATACAAAATACTTTTTCGCATGTATTTAAAATACGAAATACAAAATACTTTCAAGTCGTGTATTTGAAATACAAAATACAAAATACAGTATTTTAACAATTTTTTAAATTCAAATACAAAATACAAATTACAAAATACATTTGGTTTTGGTAGAACCTTTGGTTACAATAAATTGTCATAAGTGCCCTTATCTAAGGGTACGTTTCCATAGAAGCTCACATACCTCGAGAAAACAAAATTATTAACGACCATCAATACGGATTCCGGTGGAACCGCTCGTGCGGTGATCTTCTAGCGTATGTAACGCATGTTTGGGGGCGGTGCCTGGAACGTTTCGGTGAGACCCAAACGGTTGCACTGGATAATTCCAAGGCCTTTGACCGGGTTTGTCACCGAGGACTTGTTAACAAACTGCCTTCTTACAGACTTCCCGCATCCCTATGTACTGTGGATTGCCGACTTTTTGAGGGGGAGGTCGATTCAGACGGTAGCCGATGGTTTCACTTCCTCACACTCAATAAATTCTGGCGTCCCACAGGGATCGGTTCTGTCTCCGACTTCGTTTTTGTTGCACATCAACAACAACCTTTTGTCATGTGCACCAATTCATTGTTAGGCGAATGACAGTACAGTCCATTATAGCTTTTTGTTTGACATGCCTCCAAAGGGCTCAAAAACTCTAACGGTTCGGAGGGCTTTGAAGCAAAGAATGGACGGTTACTTCGAGAGTGCTTTCTCTTGGGATAAAAATAATCTCGTTGAATTTAATGTTTCGAAGATCCAATCATGTATGATTAAGTCTAAAAGGGATCGAAATGAAAACCTAGTCTCCTTCAACGGAAGCAATCTTCCGAACAGGCCCTACATTGATATAATTGGTGTAACTAGGGTTACGAGATTTCCGGTTTTGGACCAGACGACAGTTCGGTGTTTTGAATGGCTGTCCGGTCTAGAAAATTTTGGAAAACCGGACAATAGAATGAAAACAACACCTACAAAACTTTTAGTTGCTTGGATATTGAACGCGGAAGATTGCCTACGTTAGATGAACTAATTGAAATATGGTCGCTGTCCCGATGGAAGCAGCAAACTCTTCCTGAAAATCTTTATAAGGAACTGGCTGCACTCAAAGTATTTTTCTTTCACTTGAAGGAAAATCCATTGACACGTGGTTCATCGTTTTTTAACGATGAATCAGCAGTAAATATATGTTGAAAATGGTACAATATGTGTAGTAGATATTGCCGTTTTCAATGCCTTCGCAGAAAGAGTTTTTAACGTAATGGGTAATAGTATGGATTATGGACTGACGAAAGAAATCGACTAGATGTGGATACCGTATAAAGCGAATTATTTGCTTTCTTCAATTTAAATGTCAGTTGCACTGAATTTAAAGATACAATTTCAGGCAATAAACGATTATTAAAAGCAGTAGCATCTAGTGCCAAGTATGATTCTCCCATCTTGACAGACGGATTGCAATCTTTAGAGCACAGGCGTTGGGTGGGAATGCTATCCTTGTTCTACCGGTATTAAAATGGAAGAAGCTCCGAGGAACTAGCGTCATTGATCCCTTCGGCTCCGGTGGATAGTCGGGAAACACACCAAACGCGTGCTCAACATATGTACACGATAGACATTTGTTACATGAGAACGGGTCGCTTCTTCGACTCGTTCTTGTGTTCAACAGCTCGGCTGTGGAACGATTTGCCAGCCTCTGCGTTTCCTGCTTCCTACAACATGGATCTCTTCAAGACCAATGATCATTCCTTCCTCTCCTCACGTAGACCCTCCACACAGCATCTCAGATGCATAGGCCCTGAGGGAAATTATTTTCCCCAGGGCCTCCTGTGTGTAGTTAATGTAAAAAAAAGCTGAGCAGAGTGAAATAGAGACGTGCAAAAATTTACCAATATTATTGCTCAGAAGACACATGTCATCTCCACTCCACTTGTAAAGTTTTGTGGTATAGGACCCAGGGGTTAGATAATGATTATTATTATTATAATAACATGACATTTGTATAGCGCAGATTTGTTTGATATTTCACTTCAAGTGCGCTCTATTGTAATCAACTTAAAAATAATCCAGTATTCAGTCAAATTATTCCTATAGTGCTTGATCTAATACTATGACACAAAAATGAACAATACAAAGCAATGACGAGTATAATATAATATGATAGAAAATGTCATGTCTTGTCAACTCTAAATATTAACATAATTGCTCTGGATTTTAGTCTACGTATTATCTACCTATGTCAGTTTATTTTTAATTATCATTATTATGATCGCTTAATGTATTTGAAAATGTATTTTGAAACCATAAGTATTTGAAATACAAATTACAAAATACATCAGCATCGGCTAATTGAAATACCAATTACAAAATACATTTTTAGGAAGTAATTTAAATACAAATACAAAATACGTATTTGTATTTCAAATACGTATTTCAATTACAAGTATTTCAAATACTGCCCAGCTCTGGTAATAATATTGCACAATAACTATAGACATTAAAATGTGTACAAGTGTTATTATGTCTCGTAGGTCGATATCAGTTCCTAACTTTTTTTTTTTTTTTACATTAACTCCACACAGGAGGCCCTGAGGAAAATAATTTCCCTCAGGGCCTATGTCATCTTTGAGGATGCTGTGTGGAGGGTCTTTTTGGGGAAAGGAAGGAGTGAACATGGGTCTTGAAGAGACCCATGTTGTAGGAGGGAGGAAACACAGAGGCTGGTAAATCATTCCACATCCGAGCTGTTGAACTCAAGAACGAGTCGTAAAAACGACCCGTTCTCATGTGACTAATGTCAACCGTGTACAAATGTTGGGCGCGTGTTTGGCGTGTTTCCCGACTATGCACCGGTGCCGAGGGGATCAAGACGCTAGTTCCTCGGAGCATTTTCCATTGTAATACCGGTAGAACAAGGACAGCATTCCCACCTGACGCCTGTGCTCTAAAGATTGCAATCCGTCTGTTAAGATGGGAGAATCTATCAAACGGACCGCCCGTTTCTGCACAGAGTCAAGGGTTTTTTTTAAGGTATTTTGGAGCTCCAGACCAGAGGTGGCTGCCAAATTCAACCGTGGGGCGCACTTGCGATTTGTACAGGGTTAGCAGTTGTGTACTATTAAAGTATCTGCGGGCCCTGTACAGTACGCCCAGTTTCTGAGAGGCTAATTTAACTCTGGTTTCGATGGAGCCCCCATACCTGAGCTGGTCGCTTAGAGTAACACCAAGCATATCAATGGAGGTCCTGTTCGGAAGAATGCTTCCGTTGAAGGAGACTAGATTATCATTTCGATCCCTTTTAGACGTTATCAAACATGATTGGGTCTTTGAAACATTAAATTCGACAGGCAGACATTAAACTAGGCAGATTGCCCATTCTAAGGAACCAAATGCTGATGAAAATGCCAAAAATTAATTCTGTAAAAAAAATTTGATTTTTTATTATTTTTAAATCTCATATATATACTAACAACTAGTTCAGCCAGAGCTGTAGATACTCTCAGTATCGCCCTAGTTAAATATCACCATAATTTTACATATTGATTGCGTCCTTTTATAGCTTTTTTATGTGAATACCGCACAAGAGTCACTACTGCTGCCAACAGTCTGGAGCCAGGGATACTATGACATCCACAATAGGGGTGTGATGTGAGGCTGAAGGTAGATGGGAAGGGAAGGGGAAGGTGGGGAAGTAACTGGCTGTTCAGATCTGATCACTAAATACGCCTAGTGCCATTTCAAACAACGTTTAAATGTTGAATGGTGGTCTTACACCAGGGCGATGCTAAGTACTTTTGAACGTGCCGAAAATATAGTATTTATTACGTTATTTGAACAAATTGTGAAATAACGCAAATTAATCAAATAAAATTTAATAGCGCACGCCGAGATTTGAACCAGTGCCTTCCAAATTACTAGTCGAGAGCCTTAACCCTCGACCACGTAGGCCGTCATATTTATGCTTATTTACAGCATTTGTTTCGAATCATCCTAACTACAACGTGATCCACATGGTCTGACACGCTATAATGGGAATAAATCATATTACCATTCAAATAATCGACATTTCGAAATGATGAAATATGTAGTATGCCCATCACTGGTAGGTACGCTTGTTCCACAATATATGTTTCGAATTATCCTGAACACATCGCGATCCATATCGCCTGACGCCTGAGAATCGGAATAAATCATATTACCATTCAAATAATCGACATTTCGAAATGATGACATCTCGAGTATGCCCATCACTAGTAGGCACGCTTGTTCCACCAAAACTAGTTTCGAATCAACCTTCAAATCGACGTAACGGTCCATATCACATGATACGCCATTCGCTCTATTTCACAAGCCGGGATCGTATCTGATGTCCACATTAGTAGGGATATTATCGAGTAAAATAATAATATATAATGAAGGTCCATGTAATATGTACCGCGACTCGATCACGGCGAGAGTAAAATTCTTTACTTTTACTTTCGTTGCGGTCTGAGGCCCGCGACAGGGCGCAAATATTAACACCAATAAATAATAATAATTGTTTTTTAATCGACTTGGAATTAAAATTAATTGCTAATGCGTAAAATTCAATTTGGGAGGCGTTTATGGGTACCGCCGCCCCGGGAACCATTTATTGGATAAAAAACAGCTCTGCCTTACTTGGTAACACACCAAGTGTTTCGTTACGTTTGGTGACTTAGCAGGGGTTCCCGGGTTCGTGGGGTGAGGTTTGTCTGGGTCTTAGCGGTGGACGCGTCTGCCCACCATGCATGGCAGGCCGGATCAAGAGAGAATGGTTGAGGGAGTCCCTTTAACTTCTCCACCGCACCGGGAAGGATGGATTCATACGTCCGTATGGGGATGGATGGATTCATACATCCGTCACTCCTGGACACACTGACCTCCAAATTCCTGCCCACCCCTCATACCCTTTTCCTTCCCAGAACTTCCTCTCCTTCCTTTTCTAAAAAGACCCTCCACACAGCATCCCCAAAGATGACATAGGTCCTGGGGCGGACCTTTCTCATGGCCTTCTGTGTAGAGCTAATGTAAAAACAAAAAACAAAACAATATTTTCTAGTATTTTTATGTGAATACCCTAAAAAAGGTATCCTCAGTTTATGTGTCATGACTGAAAGGGACTAGGGAGGGAAAGGAAATGAGAAAGAGTTGTACTGTGAAACTACTTTCCCAAGGTGAAGTAAAAACAGAACTTGAATAAAATTTTCACAGAACATGAATTTTATCTTCAAAATTTGATGAATTGCTCAAATTCTGCGAAACAAGCAAGCCTTTTTTAATCTATATTTATTGGAATTATTTATTTGCATCAATCGTAATTTTAATGCATCGTAGAAAAGAAACACAGTTTTTCGTATTAAGATATCTTATTGAAACTTGTTAAATTAATTGATAATAATGTATTCATTCAATAGCTTATGTTCATTCATAATGTAAAGATGATCATATATTTTCAAAATATGAAAATGTTTTTTTGTTGTTGTCTTGTATTATTCAATCATTTATCACTCGCTAACAGCCTTAAGAATCTAGCAGGTGCGACAACATGTGGGTGTTTATGGGCATTGTGTGAACTTACCGTGGACCGTAGAGGTGGACTTACCGTCAAAATTGGCCCCCTGGCCGTAATAATCAAAATACAGTACAGAGTTTATTCATGCGCTAACGTTTTTCTTTCTCAAACGCTACCTTTTAATGGGGTATTCTAGTCTAGAGGCATGAATAATTGTGGGTATTTTTTCAGGTTTAATACATTAAATAAAAAAAATATTTTTACTAGCCATTGTTTTACCGAATATTAATGCTTGAAGAATACATTAAAAAAATCAAAGGAAAAATTCAAAAAGCTACAGGGTGTCGAAGTGGGGGGTCTCAAAAAAATGAGCGCCCTAGTTGACATGATTGCAACCCTCCTAGTAATTTGAAGAAGAAAAAAATTATATCTTAATCCAAACAAATGCCGCAATCGCCCGAACTAAGGAATAGTAAAAAAAAATCGCAAAATAGCGGCTGTCTGAAATAAAAATAATTTTTTTACTTTTCCGAATTTTTTGTTAATAGTAAAAATTGAAATTTTGTTTTAGTTTCAGTTAGTGCGATAAAGTAATGTATATGTGGAGAAGGCTCACACCAAATTTCAAGTAAATGGGTTCAGTAAATTTCAAGCAAATTGGTTGAGAGATCACGTCAACCGTCTCGAAAAAAGTAGTTTCGAGAAAAACGCGTTTTAAGTTGTGTTCTATTATTTGGATTCTAGTTAAATTAGGTCTAAACTGCGACACTTAATTAATTGGCTATAACTTTTAAAATAATTCGAATTTAGAAAAATCCTTTTAAGGAGATATTTTTGAACATGTTAACTATCGAAATATGAAAAACATTTTTTTACTAGACCATAACACACCCTTAAAATAAAATAAAATGTACATTTTAACTCGCAGTGTAACTGAAACCTCAGTATTGCACCAATGAGAAAACGAGGTAATTAAGCACCATAACATGTACTTATTTTAGTTTTTTTTGGTTTCGAAGTAATTATAAATAATTCAATTTAATTATTATATCTCAAAGATGTGTATTTGAAATTTCACTAAATGTAATAGCATTTATTGAAATGCATTATTGTTGGCTTTCAATTTTAATTTGGACAACAATTTAAAATTAAAATATTTTATTGTGACATGAATTTAAATCACCTGCGATTTTCATTGTGAATATTGCTTTCGTCGAATCGACTTTTTTTTTAAATCAAAATTAATGTACCTCCTCATAATTGTGAGAGGTGCCCTTTTTCGCAAGTTTGAGCCGTTATTTGTATGAAGATAGGTTTGTGACACGTTTTTATGCATTTACGCAATTTATAGGATTTTTGAGATATTTAAGCTGTGAAGTAAATTCATGTTACCACTTTTAAGGGTAGAATGCCCGTTTAGTTTGGAGATATTTACATGCTCCACACTTACAAACGAGGGTTAAATAAAGTATATATCCAAATCTGAATAGTTGGGTACTTTGCCACCTAATCTTATCACCATTTTCTCGTACCTGTTTGACCGGTTCGTCCCTGCGAGGTTCGCACCCATTTTGTGTCATTGAATAATCTGTCTGTACAATGGTTCAAGTTTCCGCAGAGTGAGGTAAAGCCTTATTAACGCTGTTGAATAAGATGTCGTCATATAGTATAATAGCCACATAACTATGTGTTTATTTAACAGACCTGATTATAACTATGGCGGCATTGTGTAGGCTGGACAAGTGAATATTTATACAAATAAAACAACGTCTTTTTTCTTATCAATGACATTTTTTGAGCAAGGAATGTCGGTAAACTTTGATGAAATATTTAGAAGAATAGATTAAAATAGTTGTCAGGCTTCTATTGCATCCTTTGGAATGTTGTTTGAGGAAACGAACAAGGAAGGTGTGGAGCATTTGAATTTAAAGGTAAACCGCTGACTTCTCCAATATTACCTCTCCCTCTTTCTAATAAACGACACATTTATCTGAAAGAAATGAGCAGTAGAGCTCTCCGCGGCAGGACCATAATACAAACAACACCAAACATCAGTTATTAGCAGTGTCGACGGCCGGCGTGGTCTAACGGCAAGGCTCTTGACTCGCAATCCGAAGGTCGCGGGATCGAATCCCGGCGTGGCAAATAAATTTTATTTAATTAATTTGTGTTATTTCTCAATTAATTCATTTTAAAATAATATATTGTATATTTGCGGCACGTTCCAGAGTGGAAGATATTCTTAGTATCGCCCTGGTGTAAGACCACCATTCCGAATTGAAACGTTGCTTGAAATGGTTTTAGCCGTGTTTGGTGACCAGATCTGAATAGCTAGGTACATACCCACCCTACTCTTCCTCATCTTCTTCCCCTTCCCACTACCTTCAGTCTCACAAACCACCTACCCCAATTTGGGATGCCATAATCTCACTGGCTCCAGACGGGAGGAGTTGGGACTCTTGTGCGGTGTTCATATTAAAAATAATAAAAGGTGAGTTTATTTAGATTTTCATGACTTTCCAGGATGAAAACTGAAATATTTCTTTGCTGGACTGAAATAAATAACTGCTAAAATTGAGTCCCTTTTATGTGGCAAACTTTATTGGAATTGAAATAATAGTATATTTATTTATTTTCCTTAAAATGGTTGAAGGCAATTCGAGCCCAGCGTACAAACGATACCGCAATATTCCGAGCCATTGAACCCAGCTACCCACTACCCACTGGAAACAGGTACCTATTTATCGAACCCCATCTTACATGGATTCATTATTATTTTTCAATAATTAATGAAATATATATTTTTTTAAATATCAAAATGAGAAAAAAACAACTCCAACTCGCGGATCACGTGATGTTATTTTTAGTAACCGACCCAAGGTTCGGTCTCGGCAAGTTTCGGCAAAGAAATCTAGTTTCGGCATTAGGGTAAATATTCGGAACAAACGTCAACGGTTAATACGCACTTTTCTTTATAAAACCTTTAGATTCTTCTTAATTACCATAAAAGACAACTATTTGCATTGGAGGAGGTTGAAAATGTTACATTTTTAATTTTAGTAACGTAAATTGAAAATTTGCTTTCGCATTTAGACACAACGCTTCACCATATGCAATTTGTAATGATTATTGTCATTTTATTATGTTGGTGTTACTGTTACTGATACTATATGGAAGGCTACATCATACCGTAACTGACTTCATGGCAATATATGAATATATTCAAAGCGCGTAACCGAAAAAACCTATACGCTAGGTTTGTGTGACGTGGTTTGTGATACAAAAGAAAGTGCCCCTTTATGTCGCCTGCTCGCGTCAAGGCAAGAAAAACATCCCAGTTTTCAAGTAGTTTAGCGGCTACGCTAGGTTTGTGTAACATGGAATGTAAAATATCAGTAATACCAACATATTAAAATAACAATAATATTGCAAACAGAGTGATTTGACAGTGAAAGCAAATTTTTAATTTACGTAACTAAAATTAAAAATGTAACATTTTCAACCTCCCCCAATGCAAATAATTGTCTTTTATGGTAATTAAGAAAAATCTAAAAGTTTTATCCAAAAAAGGTGCGTATTAACCGTTGACGTTTGTTCCGAAGAATTACCGGCATTAGTTTCGGTTGGATACCGAAACCGAAACTTTTTAGACATGTTAAAAATCGATTAATTACTTTTATTTGGCTTATTTTTTACTCTTATTCAGACAGTTAACACATGTTAAATTAAATAAATAAATAAAAAAAACAATAATTGAAGTATGTGGAAAAATAATATTTAAAAAAAAATTATTCTATAAAACAAACAAAATTTATAAAATTTAACAAAACATGTTAACTACTTCTTGGAACTTCTCGTTCGGCTGACACATGTTTTGCTATTTTTTTATAAATGGTGTTTGTTTTATAGAAGTGATATTTAAAAAAATTCCAAATAACAGTAAACAATTGATTTTTAACACGTCTAAAAATGTTTGGTTTCGGCCGAAACTGTGTCAGACACCGAAGATTCAGTTTCGGTGGAAAGACCTGTTTCGGTCGGGCACTAGTTATTTTATACACAGTTGAATTTTAAGAAGTTATTTAAAGTAGATAACAATGTTAGTAATTAACCAATAATTAATTGAAGTATAAAAAATACTAAAGTTTTAACCAAAAATGAATCCAAAATGAAGATGGAGGCGATTGTCTGAAACCGGTCCGGTCGGAAATAAAAGTTGGATAAACCAGTTGTTTCGCACAAATTCACATGTGAGTCACCAAATGGCCACTCAGCGACATATTGTTTTTTTTTTTGTCACTTTTAAAAGTCCACCTTAAACTTCGAATCTAGGTGCGTTTTATCTGTCTATCAAATTATAATAAGCTATCCTCTTCTGCTGATCAAATTTTGTTTAAAAGCTGAAAAGGATTTAGATTCGGCGTTAAACGAGGCTCTTTCAAATGTCAAAAAACAAAATGGCACTGATTTGGCATTTGACGACAATGTTACATTTGAATTTCTGTGAAACAACCGGTCCTAACAATTCAATGTGTTGGGGTTAGCGGGTTCGATTCCCGCCAAAGTTCAAACGTACATTTTTGCTTTGCTTTAGGATTTTTTAACCTTTTTTTGTTTGCTTATTTAAAAGAATTAAGAAAATACTCTTCCTGTTCTCGAGTATGGCAAGTATTCGAAGAAACGACATTACATGCGACTGATATAATATTATAGGGGAATTGTCAACTGGGCTTCGCTTAAAATAAGCATTTTCCACGTTGGCCGATTGACACTCAAGTTTTCATCTATCTTCTTGGGTAAGAGATAATCTGAGGATCCTCTTTCCTTCCAGCCAGAAGGGTTACTGTTAATTAAATAAAAAAAAAGATGTATGTCATATATGTATATGGTCGCAGGACGAAATTACACAGGGGTGAATTTCACTTACCAACATCACTCCAGAATTACACATGAATGAAATTACATGAAGAGAATTACACCTACTGGAATTTATCATATTATATAAAACTCTTGTCAGATGTCAACTAGAGTATAACTCTACATTATGGTCTCCATTTCACGTACGTGTGTAATACTGGCAGTGTGTAAATATTGGTAAAAGAAATTACGCGTCTGTGTAATTTTGTCATGTTACCATACCGTATGTCTTTAGGGGTGCTATTAGAGTTATTAAAGGTTTTTATGCCTTTCAATTTTAAGAAGAGATTTATAACTAGTAGTTTGTATGATCCTTACCTGAAGATTAGCCAATATTTAAAAAAAAATGAATATTCGATCCAGGTGTAAACATTACATTATTACATTACATTATTAAAAAAAATAAACATAACTACGCACATCTACATAGCACAGGCGTAGGCAGTCATTTTAATGTACAAATCTTCCAAAAAATTCAGCCAGATCTTAATAGACAGCTTTTTTAGTATTCCAAAAATTTAAAAAATGTTTGTCTCCACATGTACGTCGGTATTAGTATTATTTGTCCTTCAATTAATTCGTCCCAGCATTTTTATTATCAAGAAATTCAGCAATATATATAGTATATATATATAATATAATTAATAGCGTAAATCTAGTCAGGTTCAAAGACTTAGATGAGGCACATATCTAATGTCTATGTCTACCTCATTAAATATCTGCTTTTAATTAGAATATTTGTAATCAAAAGCACGAACGATGTGAAATAAATGGAAAACGCAAATTCATATGTTTTTACTTCATTAAGCAATAATTTTGGTTTTTCAAAATATATTATGCTGTCCTACTTGCTACACGCTATCACCATGACTAAATTCTGTGTTCTAAATTCATTTATTAGGTCCTTATTCAAGTCGTTTGCGTCGGTCGTGTCTTAACGTTAGAATTAATTGAATTATTCGACTTGAAAAAATGTTACATCTTTTATTCTGGTGCGGATACTAAATATATCCTTGTAAAGATGGTTGAATAAATTTATTATTTAAATACCTGCACACGTGTTCATAGTGCCTACCACTGTTGGAATTGTTTCCATTAGTTTAGTTTAATTATGAGAAAATCTTTCCAGTTAAAATATTAATCTTCTTGAAAAACACGTTTAATTGAATTTATCACCGGGGTGATTCATGGCGAATACCGAATTTCTATTGAAATATAACCTTCTCCCCTTGAATAATAAGTTTAAAGATTTAATTAATAACAGATCACTTTGTATAAACCACTTTTTAATAAACAATATCGACATGTTTCAATAACAATGTTATCTTCATCAAGATATGTTAATATGATAATATATATTAATATGATAATATATAGATATGTTAATATGATAATATATATTAACATATCTTGATGAAGATAACATTGTTATTGAAACATGTCGATATTGTTTATTAAAAAGTGGTTTATACAAAGTGATCTGTTATTAATTAAATAATAAATAATGCCACAAAGTAATTTTGCAAAGTTTGAAGAGGTTTTAAAGATCTTTAAAAAATATGTTGATTTTTTAAATAATATCTATTTACGTTATATGCTAGGGGTGAGGTTTGTCTAGGTCTTGGCGGCGAATGCGTTTGCCCACCTACTGCACGCGGTCCGGATCGGTTTAGTGAGACCGATACTGGTTTAGTGAGATCTAACCTAGACCTCTCCAGCCGGAATCTCGACCCATCGCCTTGCACCGCAGTGGGAGTGGGGGGGATGATTTATACGTCCGTCACTCTTTACACGTTGACCCCCAGATTACTACATAACCCTCACACCTGTTTCCTTCCCAGAACTTGCCCTCCTTTCTTTCCTTAAAAATATCCTCCACACAGCATCATCCCCAAAGATGACAGGCGTTGAGGGATTTTTAAAATAAAAACACTCCTAGTTGTGCATGAAACGTGAAACCCATGAAATAATCCACAGTGTTGTTTTAAATGATTCTTAAGACGTCTGTTGAGAGATTTTTCCTCTGTTTTAAAAAAGTCGTGCTTTATTAAATAGTTACGCTTCCGCCTATTAATTAGAATCGTTCTTTTATTAGCGCGCTCCCTCTAACATTGATATTTACATTATCTCCCATTCAATCAACCATCTTCTTTTTGAAAGCATCTTCTTCTTCTTGTGCCTTGTTCGTTCAACGGCCGTTTGCGATCATGTTGGCTATGCGGACTTTACATCGGCCCGGAACAGCTCTACGGTAGACTGGCCAAACCACTGTCTCAGGTTTTTCAGTCATGAGGTTCTCCTTCTTCCAGGACCCCGTCTTCCTGAAATCTTTCCCTGCATTATGAGATGCAAGATCTCATACTTCTCTGGGTGTCTCATCACATATAAAAGATATTGAAGTTTTCGGATTTTTTTAGTTTGAATAGTTTGAGAGCTTACTATATTTGAAAGCTTACTACAGATTTATTGATATCAAGTTTGTTTTGTTGTCCTCCATTTTAATTTTAATTTCTTTTATATACCTACTCAATAACATTATTATTTAATCTATCAAAACAGTTTATTATAAACAAGTTCTGCTGTGTAATTAGTATTACGCGTGACAGCTGTTTCGCCCTCTGAAGGCATTATCAAACTTAGTCTTATAGCTTACTACGGAGCCTTTATAAATACAACGCCTCATACGTCAATGTTATGGCTATCAATTGAAAAACACACTCCACGCTTAAGAATCAGGAATAATAAGTTTCCAATTTGGTTCAGCAGTGCTTTGATCCACCAACTCAGAGAAAAAGAAAAGTTTAGAAAGAAATGGAAAAAATACAAAAATCAATGTGACTATGAGAGTTTTTCCATCTTGAGAGCTCGAGTAAAAGTATCTATACGTACCTGCCTTAAAACCCATGTAGATTCAATAGAAAATTCTCTCCCTGACAGTATCAAAAATCTCTCAACCCTCATTAATTCGAAAAGAATTTCTAATTCTCTCCCCAAAATCATGCATCTCCACGACAAATCAGCAACAAATGGTGAAGATACATGTGAACTCTTATCTACTTACTTCTCTTCTGTTTTTAGCTCACCATCTAATTCTAAAAGTGACTCTAAACTTCCTTCCCAACTCTATAATTATCCATTGTCTCATATCAAAATAACTCTAGATGAGGTCAAAGCGAAATTGAATACTCTCGATATCAATAAGGGTTCCGGCCCAGATGGAATTCCTCCACTATTTATTCGAAATTGTGCAGACCAACTTGCAGTACCAGTACACAAAATATTCTTCAAAAGTCTGAAGTGTGGGGTATTTCCTGATTTGTGGAAGGTTGCCCACGTCATTCCGATCCACAAATCTGGCAGTAAAAATGATGTAACTAACTACCGCCCTATCAGCCTTTTATCTTGTTTTGGAAAAATATTCGAGTCCATTGTATATAAAACCATTTTTAACCATGTATCACATATACTTAGTCCTTTCCAACATGGCTTTGTTGCTAAAAGATCCACAAATACTAATTTGCTTGAGTACATGGACTTTCTGTGTAAATCTATGAATAATAAAACGCAAGTAGATGCCGTGTACACTGATTTCAGCAAGGCCTTCGA
This sequence comes from Limnephilus lunatus, assembly GCA_917563855.2. Taxonomy (NCBI): domain Eukaryota; kingdom Metazoa; phylum Arthropoda; class Insecta; order Trichoptera; family Limnephilidae; genus Limnephilus; species Limnephilus lunatus. The sequence continues at coordinate 80,808,675 of OU830592.1, forward strand.
CAAAGTTAGTCACCGTATCTTAATGTATAAACTGGATCAAATTGGCATTCACGGAAATCTGCTTCGTTGGTTAGAATCATATTTATCACATAGAAGTCAATTAGTTACTGTTAACGGTTTTAACTCTTCACCAATATTAGTTACGTCAGGCGTACCACAAGGATCTCACCTTGGACCCTTGCTTTTCTTAATATTTATTAACGACCTTACATATAAACTCCGCTGTAATTTTTCTCTATATGCTGACGACCTAAAATTATATAAAGCAATTAAATATATTGAAGATTGTGAACTTTTACAACAAGACCTTAACACAATATCTGCCTGGTGTGTTGACAATGAAATGGAACTGAATATAGCTAAGTGCAAAGTTATTAATTTCACCAAGAACACCAACAAAACTCTGTATTCATATAGCATATGTGGTCACAATCTAGAAACAGTTGAATCAATAAAAGATTTAGGAATTATATTCGATAACAAACTAACGTTCAACCAACACATTGAATACATTGTGAGTAAATCAAATAAATTACTCGGTTTTATTGTAAGATCAACCAAACTGTTCAAGAATTCTAATAGCTTAATAATTCTATTTAATTCCTTAATCCGTAGTGTTCTGGAGTACGGGTCATCAGTTTGGAATCCACATTATATTACACAGATATCTAGACTCGAATCAGTCCAAAGAAAATTCACACGGATTTTGTCTTATCGATCAGGTGTCTACCATCTTTTAGACGGGTACGAACAAAGACTTACACATTTCAAATTAGAGAGTCTAGTTAAAAGACGAAACATAAATGACCTTTTAATGCTTTATAAAATTGTGAATAATCGTGTAGACAGTAATTTAGTCAATCAAATCAAGTTATACGCCAGGCCCAAATCTACCAGAAACCTTAACATATTTTGGACCGAAATTTCTTCCAATAATACTGGATATTTTAATCCTATATCTAGAATGTCTCGATCATACAACGATCTTGTTAAAATACACACCATCATAGATATTTTTGTAAATAATATAACTAGCTTTAAAAAATATCTCCATGATTTGTGCAACTAAAAAAAAAAAAAAAAAAAATAAAAAAAAAAAAAAAAAAAAAAATAAATAAATAAATAAATGCTTTTGTTCCATTACTTTTCAATAATTATTTCATAAATATTTCACATTGTTTTTCTTGTGATTGCTTCAGTGAATAATCTTGTTAATAGTGCACCTAAAAAAAAAAAAAAAAAAAAAGGATTTTGTTTCATTACTTCTCAATAATCTCTTCATAAATATTTCATATTTTTATTGCAAGTTTTGTATTTTAGTTTTCAATATTTTGTATTTTAGTTTTCATATTTTGTATTTTAGTTTTTAAGTTATCTATAAATAATACTTACATTGTTTTTCATGTTGCTTCTGTGAATATGCAAATGTTATTACTGCAGACACATTAGTCTAGGGATATTTATATTTTATTAGAATTTATTTTATATTACATGCAAAAATGTTTTGTAAATATCCTGTTTGTGTCTCAAATAAATCAAATAAATCAAATAAATCGTGAAAACAATCTTATGGGTCGGAGTGGTTAAGTACGTTGTCTGCGAAATTAATAAGATAAGTCAGCCACCGGTTAAATTAGGATTCTTCTTTCGTATGGTGGAGGGTCAGAGGGGACATCTAGGTCTGCAACCCCGTCTAGGGCCTCAGGCGTTGCCCTGTGGACCTCATTAATCCCTCCGGGGAATGAATGGAGCGGGCATTCGTTGACCACATGTTCGGTGGTCTGCACCGCACCGCATTCACACATCGCCGACTCTTTAAGGCCCCATCTATGCATCATGTGAGCACAACGGCTATGGGAGCTCCTTATTCTATTGATGGCGGTCCAGAGTTTGCGAGGCAATGAGAACCCAGGCTGTCTCTCAGTGGGGTCTTGAACGAGATGGGCGTTTTTGACGTTGTACGATTACCACTCAAGCTTCCACCTATCTTCTGGGGTGCGAGGTGTTCGAAGGAGTTTTTCTCCTTCCGTCCAAAAGGGTTTTCGAGACTTCAAGCGGCATGCCGGGTGAAAAACGACATCATCGTGCAAAGGTACGAGTATTGCGCTTTTTTGCAGCGCCTTCTTGTATTCCCTCAGTGTTGCAATCTCTCGCCTTATATTTGGCGGGGTTATGTTTGCAAGTACGGGGAGCCAAGGAAGAGGAGTCGATTTTAAGGTTCCGCTGATGGTTCAAATTAAGATTAATCGTATTAATCGCTTCAAATCGTCAAAATTCTTATCAATACTACCTCTCTTTACTGTATTTTCAATACGATCTTTTAGTATCTTGTATGGGTGACTTTCACCTTGTAAAAATTATTTTTGCCGACTCATTATTTTTCGAAATCGAAAGTGTTAATAAGTATTTGTGATGCCAGAGTATGACACTGCGGCAATAATATATGTACTTACATATTTTTCAAATTTAAATAGTTTGTTTAAGTATCGCGATTAAATTTTGTGTTATTTTGCCGTGTTGCGCTTCTTCCTTCTTTAGTCAACGTTTCGGACAGCTTTGCGGTGTCCATCATCAGGGCAGAGGTGTTGTTTCAGTAAAATAATTAGTAAAATAAATGTGGTTTTATTTTATTTCCTTTAAATTAATTACATTAGTTCTACACAGGAGATCATGAAAAAAAACTAGTTTTACACCACACGACTGAAGTAAAACTTCACTAACTTATATCTCCCTCTTATCCTTACCCTCCTTATCCTTATCCTTATATTCATCCTCATCCTCATCCTCATCCTCATCCTCATCCTCATCCTCATCCTCATCCTCATCCTCATCCTCATCCTCATCCTCATCCTCATCCTCATCCTCATCCTCATCCTCATCCTCATCCTCATCCTCATCCTCATCCTCATCCTCATCCTCATCCTCATCCTCATCCTCATCCTCATCCTCATCCTCATCCTCTTCCTCATCCTCATCCTCATCCTCATCCTCATCCTCATCCTCATCCTCATCCTCATCCTCATCCTCATCCTCATCCTCATCCTCATCCTCATCCTCATCCTCATCCTCATTCTCATCCTCATCCTCATTCTCATCCTCATCCTTATTCTTATCCTCATCCAGATTACTCCCCAAGTCAAGCGTGTGTAAAGGCCCGACCGTTCGCCTCGCCCGATCACCGTTTGCATCGATCACCGTTTGCATCGATCACCGTTCGCATCGATTACCGTTCACATCACACTTTTCGTAACGCATCACACTTTTCGTAACGCATTCACCAGCTTACCCCCCAAGTCGAGCGTGCATAAAGAAGTTTTACTTCAAAAATATATCAGTAGAAATGCCAGGAACATTTTTAAAATTTCAAAATACCATAAAATCGAGGCAAACGCGGTGAGCTACTATTTAGCGGTGGATTTCTCGGCCCACTAAATGTTAAGATACAACGATTATTTAATAGTTCATCGTACACATTAAAAGTTTTTTTTTAATATCCTTATATCATGGCCTACTAATGATTTCAAATATTACCGCCATAAATAACGGAGAAGTGTGTCGGAGTTTAGTGCTGAAACGCATTTTTTGCTATCGCTTTTTTACTGTCCGTATTTCGTAACGGTGGGCGGCCACTCACCCGCCATATCTCTACATGGGCTTATCTTGTGTTCAATTATTTAAATCTTAAACATCGCTCAGGTCTGTGGCATAACTCGCGGTATTACCGATTATCTTACCACTACTACAGCCAGATCATAAATTCCTGCCATCAATGTAGAATTGAATCGCTTCTTTTTAGAACGCGACTTGTCTATTCATTTAGTGAATGGGGTTAATAAGAGGAAACTGGGCAGCGTTTTAGACATTCAAACGTATTCCCCAATTTTCTCTATGGTTTTTGAAACTGTTTTGGAGGCTGGTATTTTTACCGCCGTCCCGGGAACCATTTATTGGATAACCAACACCTCTGCCATAGGTCACCCCAAGTGGTTCAGTACGTTTCATGACTTAGCAGGGGTGCCTGGTTTCACGGGGGAGGTTTGTCCGGGTCTTGGCGGCGGATCCGTCTGCACATCTGATACTGGTTAAGGGAGGTATTTGACCTTTCTCGATCTATCGCCTTGCACCGCAGTTGAGAGGGATGGATTCATACGTCCGTCACTCCCGGATACACTGACCCCCAGCTTCCTACTCACCCCTCATACCTTTTTCCTTCCCAGAACTTCCTATCCTTTCCTTCCTTAAAAATACCCTTCACACAACATCCACTAAGATGACATAGGCTCTGAGGATTAGCCCTGTGGAGCTAATGTAAAAAAATGTATATCGACCATTAAGGTGACTGTACGTTGCTTTATTTTAGTTACTTCTTATAGGATCGCCAAAATTATTAAAATTGCCTTGTTTGAACGCTATATCAAAAGACGTTCGGTGTACAAACTAAATAACGTATTTCTTAAAATGGCTGAACGTACAACGTGCAGTATTTTCTTCTGTTACAGTTAGTAAAAATAATCATAAAAATCAATTTTATCAATCGATTCAACAACAAAGAAAAATTAGGAAAACAAAGCTTCGATTTTCATGATTTTATTTAGGTATTATTAGTCTGAGGTGCATTTGTCCCTTTCGCTTAGTATTCGGGGGAGTAGGAGCGACAGTGACAGCAACAGTTTAATAAAATACATATTTTTTCAAATTTCTCAGCGACCGGGTTCCTCCTTAATTTATTAATGACATATTTTTTGCATATTATTTGGTTAGGTGCCCTAAATTCATGAACACAACATCAAGTTCTTTTCTGTGTGTCGAACATTAAGTTTCCTTAAGCATTAGACAAGACGTGTTTTAAAATAAACGATTCAATTATAAGGAAGTATGGTAAAATTGTGTGACTTAGATAATATTATTATTTAGTTCACTTGACTAGATTATGGTGTTCATATTATTGTGTATAAAATAATGGCGTATCATAGCACAGAAAAGAGGACATAGTGTTTTTTTTTTACTTTTCATTTCAACTCAACTATTATTAACTAGAAGTTGTGTGCACAGTAGACTTCGCGTAATGTTGTTCGCAACGCTGGCTTACGTTCTGGCGGAATAAAAAGGTACTATCGAAAACAGCTACCATCTTGACTGGGCAGGCTACACACAGCCAAATTTACAAACAAACAAAATGCAAAGTGGTTAAGGTTAAACGTCACGTAACATAAATTTAGGCGCCTTTCAGGAAAAAATCCTAACTTCGTTAGTTTCATGTTCATAATTGTTGACTGAGCCTAGCGAAGTTCCATTAAACGTCACGTACGTTATAATCTAGGCATTCACAGATGGCGCCAATCAAATTATTTTAGGTTTTTAAAGCTTTTTGCACGTTACGCTTTAAAATATTAGGGTAAATTAATTGTTCGCGCCCGTACATATTTAATTAGAATATAAATAAATAGTTTTGTCCATAAACAAACCCAAATCTTTCAAGAAAGGCTGAAAAATACAATATTGGATTGAGTCACCGATAAAAAATTGAATTTTTCTGCCTTTCTTGAAAGATTTAGGTTTGTTTATTGACAAAACTATTTATTTATATTCGTATTAAAGATGTACGGGCGCGAACAATTAATTTACCTTAATATTTTAAAGCATAACGTGAAAAAAGCATTAAAAACCTGAAATAATTTGATTGGCGCCATCTGTGAATGCATAGATAACGTACGTGACGTTTAATGGAACTTCGCTAGGCTCAGTCAACAATTATGAACATGAAACTAACGAAGTTAGGATTTTTTCCTGAAAGGCGCCTAAATTTATGTTTTTTGTAGTTGTTATGTAAATAACAGCTGAATTGCGACAGCTTTTTTTATTGTTATTTTCACGAAAAAGTGATCATTAACACTGCTTTCAACACGTTTTGACACGATCATAAAAGAGTAAACTTTTGCAAAAATAAAGCAACATGTTTCTACTTTTTTATAACAAAAAATCTCGTAAAAACGTGTCACGCAGCTGCTAAGTGCATTGACAATAATGTTGTGTTATTGTGCTTTTTTTATTTAGCTACTGTTATATATGAAATCATCTTTTAAAAATAAACAAATGCATTACCCGCTTTTACCAGGGAGTCCTTTCCATTTTCTTATGACTGGTAAAAAGATGTCGCTAAGCTTTAGAACAGAATATTCCTTTTGGTCATAATGTTTTATTCGTTTTGGTTATTGTTTGTTAATTATTGCTATTGTGATTGTTAAAGTATGATTATTATTTTTAATTGATAAACTAATGTTTAAGACAAGATTTTTATGCATAGCGCAAAGGTTAACAATTATTATAAGCAATAATTATTAGCCTGAAACACTCATATACATTAAAAAAAATCTCCTGAGAAAAGATACATGCCGCCAACGGGACTCGAACCCGCGTCCTTCTGATATCTGGTCAAATGCTATACCATTGAGCTACGTCGGCTTATCTCCTACCCGCCAAATAATTAAATATATACTAGTGTTTCATTCAACAATTTCTGCTTATTACATTTATTAATTACTGCTCATGACAAACGGGAAGAGGTATGAGAGTCGGGTAGGAATCTGGGGGTCAGTGTGTCCAGGAGTAACGGACGTATGAATTCATCCCTCCAACTGCGGCGCAAGGTAGTGGGCTGAGAGAGTCTTGCTGAAGGTAGAAGGCTGCAAAAAGCCTCCCTTTACCAGTCTCTCTCGGTCCGACCCACTACGCAGTAGATGGGCAGACGCGAGACCTAGTCAAACCTCACCCCCCCCCCCCCACGAACCCGGGCACCCCTGCTAAGTAACCAAACATAACTTGGGGTGTCCTATGGCAGAGGTGTTGTCCAATAAATGTTTCCGGAGCGGGGGTACCCATACCCGCCTCCCAAATTAGAGTTGTTGTATTTAAAAGTTTACAATCCATGTGATCATCGAAATCGATTCCCAAATTTAATATGTTATTACTAGACATCGGATTATATGCACTAACAGAGTGCCAAATATGCATACAAATATGCACTAAAAAAGGCCGAAATATGCACTAAAAACTCTTCATATGGCCAAAATATGCACAATGAAAAATCAAAAAACCATTTTTATTTGTATATATTTTAATTAAAGACGGTACAATAACAGCGAAGTATTCTTAAAATTGTGCATAGTATTTGTGACAATATACAATTAACTGTTTTTCCAAATTTTCGAACGCTAATTTGTGACGTTTGTCACCCAGTATTCATTTGTACGCCGAAAATTGACGTCATTGTACAAAATTTAAAAATTGGCGCCATTTCTGGAGATACCTGTTCAGGCAGGATATCACCTATACCGTTGATGCAGGTATTAATGTTCTTCATGTCTTCAAGACTCGGATTCTTAAGCAAAATAGCGTCTAACTTTTTACGAATCTTTTCCGATATTGAATTAAGAAGGGCGTTGGCAAGTTCGATCATTGTTTCCAGTATTTCTATTGATTTAAATAGAGGAAGTTTTTTTGTTTCCAATTTAACTATGGCTTCTGGTAACTTTTGGAAATGTGTTGAGATGAGGGTAATATTCTGTTTAGTGGATGCGTTTTCAAATGCTAGCTTGCGCTTGACTGAATTGCAATGGCCTCAGGATTGTCAAATTGACGAAAACGAAACGAAATATGCACGATTGGGAAAAAAGGCTTAAAATATGCATTAACACCGTAATTAGAGAGTTATATGCATTTGCATATGCAAATATGAAAATGATTACTTTATAGATAGATTTTACTTTTCATTTGTGTATCAGGTGTCGAAAATTTGTAACCTATTTATTTCCCAGTGAAGAGCTCATTTTGGTATAGATGTTTTACCAGAAATTTTATGACTTATAGTTTTGGAATGCCCAATCTCACTTGTTTGTCCACTTCAGAACTTGTGGAGGGGAAAGTCAGAGTTTTAAATACCTACCTGATTTTGAGCTTTGAAAAGTCGCCTTTAGGAGAGGTATTCGCGATCCAACTAAAGGTCACAGTCAAATGGTACATCTCCGTCTGATGCAATCTCCAAACAGGTAAAAGTATTCCACGAACGTGTCTTACAGCTGATAGTAATTTTCTCTTCTTGAAAGGACGTACTACTTATACGTTATTATATTCATCAATGGAGCGCGAATGTAAAATGAAAATCATCATAATTTACGCGAAATTCTTGACACCAATTTTGTAATTTTTACGTAAATTTTATTTATTCAGGGGTCAAATACATTTTACCGTGTTTACATCGGATAGAATTTTATAGTTCTTCACTTTCATTTTTTCTTAATTACACTTATCTTGATAATTCTTTTTTTTTATTAAATTAGTAAAGTAAATCAAATTTGAATTTGTTATTGTTAATTTATTTTTTTTATTTATTTCCAACAAAAACACAAATTACATAAATATATAATTTAGACAATTTATCGGTAGTCCCGCGAAGCTGCCACATGGCTGCTTGTCTGCAGGTTCTACCTTTATATACACTCGTTTATATTAGAAGTTAAAAATATATATATGTATAATATCAAAAATCGTAATGGAAAATGCAAATAATGACATCCTAATCCTAAAAAAACTGATGCGATACAAATCTAATTACAACCTTACAAAAAATGCAGAAAAAAAAACTTTATATTCTCAATGAATATGTTTAGAACTTACCCTAACATTGATAGAATTTACTCTAATTTAAACATAAACATAACAAAAAATGTGACAAAGATGTCTGTAATAATTCATGTACCATATTAAATCATACGACAAAAAAAATGAACCTCGGTGTAATTGAAGATCAACATATGAAGAACAGTCACATATGCGCTTTAGGAAATATATCCATATATTTATCAGATTAAGAAATTTACTCAAATTAAGTAATCTAAAAAATAAATAAAGTCTATTTCGCACTGGTCCAATCCTTAATTCAGTAGGAAATCAGTGGATGGGGAGTTAATTACTGCAAGTAATCCATTTTTCATTATGTTGATAACTGTTTCGACGTTTTCAAACTGTGGTTAGGCCACTTCATAAATATACCAAACCACCCATGGCCACTTTGACTTATTTATATGATTCCATTTACTCCGTCCAATTCCATGGTGCCTGTAATGATTTATTGCCGATCGAACTGATTTACTGAGAAAATAATTGTGACAATAGATTCTTTATTCTGCGGGATACTTTGACATATGTTTTCCGTACATTGAATGGTAATGTTTTCTTAATTGTTTTGATGGCATCAATGCTATTGATTTTATGGCAGTACTTATTCACATTACTTATTTTCACGCGTATGGTATCCCAGATGACCAACACTAAATGTCACCGATTGCCCCGAGATAGGATCATATTATTATTCCGATTCTAGTACTCGATCCATCCGGTTGCACGGCAATTTTACCTGACTACCAGTTTGTACGCGAATATATATTCGTTGTAAATAATATTTTAAATAAAACTTAATATCGTGGATAACTAAGTGTTTTCAATTAAACATCATCATTATTATAAGCCTGAACACAAGATCACGGCTTGGAAGTGCCGTGATCTCAAGGAGCATTTTAACCTCAATATCGGTAAAGTATGAAGGCAATCCTGCCTGACGTGGAGAGGATCTCCTCATCAAACACTCTTCATCCTCTCATACATCAACTAATAAACCCTTCCAACAATTTCCTTCAGGCTTCCGATGTAGATTACGTATAAAACTCAATTCAAACTTTTCATACCAGTTTGAAATCTTCCCCGGCATTCCACAGGGGTCACATTTGGGACTAGTATTGTTTTACCTGTTTATTAATAACCTCTCTACCGTTTTTGATAAAGATTTAACGCTTTTATTTTCTAATGGTCTTAGAATTTAACCTAAAAATTTAATATAATTTAAAAATTTAATCTTACTAATTCCAAACTATTTATTCCTATTTTGTTTTTAATCTATATATTTCTACTTGCTGTTTAAAACCTCGTTTTTAAAAGAATTTCGTCCAAAGTTATTGTTTTTGACTTCTGGTCAGTAAATAATGTAGTTCTGGTAGTCTAGTAATGACTGGTGCTAGTTTTTGACTTCTGGTCAGTAAATAATGTAGTTCTGGTAGTCTAGTAATGACTGGTGCTAGATGTAGTATAGTTTGATGTTGTTCCCATCAAATCATTATTCACATTAACAAATCAATGATTTTCACATGTCTGAGGCGCTTTCGTTTTTGTTTACGCGCTTTGCATTAACATTCGCGTTTCTACTCCGTTCGTTATTATTAAAGCCTGGGCTTTTTATATTAGTTATTATTTATTAAATATATATTTTTAGAGTTATTAAATTTTTACTATGCAGGTTATAATGTTATTTTATCTTTTACTTATATCTATTATTTTTACTTAAGTAATCTATTTCGTAAAAGCTGTCACTGGAAAATTTCCGAAAGTTATTCACATAAATTTCTTCCTTACTGCTAAAATCGAACACTTATTTCAAAAGTGTTCCTTACTTATCATCTGCGCTTCTACCGCCCACCGCTCTCAATTCACTGCAGAAAAGGACCATTTGTATTGTATTAATAGTAACTAGTATATATAACATAACCTCACCTAACAGAACTTTTATTTGTTAAGTACTATACTTGGAAATTTTTCTAATAAATTAGTTCGGTTAAAAAACACACTTGCAAATCATTTTCCATGGGGTGAATTTATTTTTATAATACGTTTTCTCAAGGTTTTCGTGGACGGTCAAACGGACGTCTTTCCTCTTAGAAAATAGGTCATGAATTTTAAATGGAACTTGATTATTGATATTTAGTGTATGCTCTATATGAATTTTACAAAAATAAACCTATAATATAATAAATATAAGATGAGCTCAAATCCATTACTGTCACAAGTAATGTTTTATTATTATTTTTCGTGCGTTTGTATCATTTGTTGGAAAACTTTATAGCAAAAGTTAGATTAAATTAAAAGGTCAAATTGGATGCCTCGCTATCAAAAGGTCGTCACGGAGTTGCGGATGTATTTGAGTAGTCTCCTGTCGTGTCCTGATCGCACTCCTCAGCGGAGCGGACTATTGGCTGCAGACCGGTACCATTGCCGGCGCATTGCGTCAGCGGTCGAGAAAGCAAACCAGACGTATGAAACGCAGCCAACTTTCTTTCTCCGTCCGTTTCCATTCCTCACTCTGACAGACTAAAGAACGCGAATTTCAGCCGCATTTTTACTATTTTTGAAGCGAAAACTTCTTTAACACCGTTGTGATTTGAAATTCGATGAAACGAAAAATAGCGACTTTAAAAAGAGATGTACATTTATAGGATTTAGCCTGCGAGAGAATGTGCGGTGCGGTGCCTCGTAGCCTCCCCACTCTTGCCTACTTAAGTTTTCTGAAGGTTTCACTTTTACCGCGTGTGAATTGCACACTCTGATTTTACTTTTCGCGTGCTATTGACTCTTTTCCACAAAAAAATTATAAATTGATTTCGAAAGACTGTTCTTTTATCCAGTAAAGCTACGTTTTAAATTTTGAGAAAATATATTTATGTTTAGTACAATAAGGTTTTACCGTAGGTCGTTGGCAGATTTGTTAAATTTTCAAACAAAATTTTGTATTATACAACACTCATTTTAAATCATATAATCATGCAGTAAAATAAATCAATAAATTATCTGGGAAAGCTATGTTTAAGAATTTTAATATTAGTTGAAATAAAATCATTTAAAAAGATCCGCACACGTGTTTTGTGACGAAAATACTTCATCATCATCATAATCTTCTTCCCCTTGTCCTTTTTGGGTCGGGGACCCATTGCATCGACAAGGCTCCTCCATACGTATGATGTCTTGTGCTGATTGTTCGGCCTCCGTCCATGGTAGACCCAACCTCTCCTCACACAGTTTCTGATGTTGCCTCGCCCAACTGTGTCTCAGAAAATATGTTACTTCAGTTTGTTTATTTATTTACGGTCTTACAAACTAATATATTTAAGTTTTTTTTTACATTCTTATTTTGCTTCGACATTATTGAAAAATTATAAATACTTATGATCAAAAAATAATTACAGAAAGTGCGTAATTTTAATAGTTTTATCATCACGCCTTTCAGCGTTTTTGAATGTAGGTATAAATTAAAGAAAATTTTGAATGAAATAAAATCGATATTGAGTTATTATTTTAAAAAGCTGGTATGGAGAATAATTCATCTTTCTCATTGGAACCGCCCTGTACTATCGTAAGAACATCTTTTGACGAAATATGAATTCTCGGCCTATGGTTATGTATTATCTTTAGAGTGAAATTGAGCGGATTGAAACGGAAAGTGGCGATGATAAGGTGAAGGCTGAAGTAGTTTGATGGATTGTTTCCTAGGCCGTCCCTGTGGCCTGTGGCCTACTAGGCTACACACTCACTACACACTACACTTCTATACATTCTAACACTTGCGCTTGTGGCTGGCTGGTTGCTAGTTGCTCGTTGCTCGTCTTGTCCCAAAAGCCAGAGTAGCCGCTGCTCGTATCCGTGAGGAATTCGGCCTTCGTGGTTCTAATGCGCGTGGAATTTTCGAAATCTCTCAATTTTATTGATGTATGTAAATGTGCAATTTCGTTTGTTGGGCAACCGATATTATATCGAAAGCGACTCGTTCTCCAATTTCATTTATAGAAGATTCTCTTTTGAAGGCCGCTTGGAAAATTTAATAACAAAATCAACCAAAATGAGAGGTTAATTTTCAAAATATTTTTTTTTTATAAATTTTTACGACTTAGTATGAAAGTTTCAGATTCTTTCAGGAAACGCGTTAATTTGATATTCAAAAAAATTCCATTAGCACCGACTTAATTGTTTATTCTCCAGTGATTTTTTATTGATTGTGTGATAACAGTGAAGTCCAGTTGCGATACGACCATTTTGAATTTATTAGCATTATACGTCTGCTCTGATGATGGACACTGTAACGCTGTCTGAAATGTTGACTAAACAAGGAGGTAGCGCTTCACGGCGTAATATCCCAAATATAAATTACAATACTAGTTGCCCGTGAAAATCTCCAACCGTATTCAGCTATTGGTAGATACTTAAACGAATTCATAATAATCTGCTCATTCATAGATGGTACCAGTTCAATTATTTTAGAAAAAAACAACTTTTGCGAGTTATGCTTTAAAATATTAAGATGAATTAATTGTTTACGCCTGTACATACGCAATTTGGATATGACTAAATAGTTTTGTCCGTAAAAAAACTCAAATCTTTGGAGAAAGGTTTATTATGGATTTTTAATCACCATTACAATATAGTATTTGTAAGCATTTCTTGAAAGATTTGAGTTTGTTTATGGACAAAACTATTTATTCATATTCATATGTACGGACGCCAATAGTCAATTCTTCTCATTATTTTAAAGCATAACTCACAAAAAGTGTTTATTTTTCTAAGAATAATTAATCTCAGGCCATCTATGAAAGAGCAGACCATGAATTATTTTAGTATCACATTAAAGGTGATTATTTAGTTTTAACCGGAAAAATTGAGGTTTAGGTCATTCACGAGCCCGTCAGTTAATAGTGTATACCTTTTAGTACAACTGGTTTTATGACCCGTGGGATGAGAAATGCAAAGGTTAAATTTCTCAACAACTCCTCCCGGCAGAGTGCCAGTGGACCCGTCTGTGTTGACTGTTTGCCACTCTTGGCCTTGTGAAAGGCTCTTTTGTTTACAGAATGCGTTTTCCACGACCGAAACGTAAACAGAAAAACGCTGCGAAATCTCTTAAACCCTTAACATCGTAAGCGATTATTCTTTATTTTAAATGTTGATGTTTACTTTAAGATAATATTAGTACGCTCATTCTGAATGTCAAGTTAAAACGAATTTCAAAAGGTTTTTTTTATCGGGATTGTGGCTCCTTTTCAATAACTGGAGTTATTTACCTTCACTAACTACATCATCAACATTATTATCACTCTTGGCTCTGCAACCTCTGGTGTGTCTTGGCCTCCTCAAGAGTCTTCCTCCACTCATCTCGGTTTTGTGCCAGCTCTCTCCAGCTTAGAAGCTCCTTCACTACATCGGAGTATATTATTACGTTAGCGTCTGCGTGGTTGAATTTCAGAACCCAGCCACGAGTGCATGTCGACGCCACGCTTAACGACCGCGCCTCAAATAACATCTGTGTACGTGGGATTTCACACAAAACTACTGTTATAGTTAGGTTTCAAATTCAAGAATTCGACACAAGATGTCACTACTTCCGTCAACAGCTCGCGTGTGATTAATAGACCCCTAGGTATAAGTGCTACGGATTTTTAAACTTCAAGTATCCTTCCGGTTTTTGAAAGATTGACGGCAATGCTTGACGAAGTTGTTATATATAAGGTCATTGCGTGTCTCGGTGAGTCTCCGACGGTGTCTAGCTTCTAGCTCTAGCTGTCACTGGATTACAGTGGATCCGAGGAACTGGCTATTTTAGAAACCATTTCCTATCGGATTTATAAAATGGTTAGTACGGTCACAAACACTCAAATTCAAGCCGGGCGAAGCCGAACCAAAAGCCGCCCGCAGGGCCCAACAGCAAAAACCTGCGGAGCGGGTTTTTAACTGCTAGTGATTTATTAATTATTATATTATTTATTTCGTAGTGTCTTCAAAACACTACTCTCAAATAATTGATATTTGTTGCTTAGATTTAACGCGGGGCAACGGGATTCCAGAAAATTTATTTGATTTTTCATCATTATTGGTTTCTTTATTTAATAGGAATACGCAAGCCAAATTTTTTTATCTTATTATTAGTTTATATTAGTGTTCATTATACCAGCACGAATATTGGTAATAGGCATTATAATCGCTTGGCAAACGCAGTCTACAAACTATCGATTTTAGAGTAAAGTTTTTTGCGAATGAATTATAAGAAAGAAAAAAAGTTAATCAATGCAAACTTTTGCAGATGATACTTTTAGCCATAAAATTGTATTTTTAAAGGTTGTTTCTTATATGCGTTCATAAATTCCTAACGAAAAAAATCATTTTTAGTGGTTTACGCTTGTATTTTTTATAAAGTAATTAATTATATTATTTCTATTCTACTCAAGCGAAATGATAGAAAAAGCTTCAATTTATCCGGAGCACGTTTTTTGGTATTCATAATGTAAACCGATTCGCAGTAAAGATTAATCGAAAATATCGATTTCGGATTAAGCGTCGCCTTAAACATAGTTCAATGGTTTATTAGATACTTTGTGATGTGACATTATAATTTTAAACATCTAAGATGTTTACATTGTTTACACAATAATGAATTCTCGGAATTTGCAAACCACCTCACTGAAATAGACCATAAACTCGATAATATTCATAATACGATAGGTATCAGATTGGATATTTTAGAAGCACTAGAATTAAGGAAGGCGATAGACATTAATAGTAAGGTAATTAATAATCAAATAAATTTAAATAAAAGTCCAATATTAAGGTTGTTCCCTAATGACAAAGTATATTGCCTTTCCCTTCCCTGTTCTCCATCTACGCTTTCGCCTATTTCTTCCTCCACTTGAGGAGTCCAGCGCATTTTAAAAAAAAACGTATATTATCTGTAACACATGTAATTTAGTAGAGTATTATACTGCCCTGAAGAAGCTACGGTTGTAGCGAAACCCAGTCGGCATAAAGTATAAAAAATAAAAGTGGTGTTTACAAAGTTATTGTTTTATTTGAAATTAGTTCAGTTAAGTACTTTAAATGTGAGTATTTCAGATTAGAACCTATCCCTATTCAGTGTCTGCAATCGAATTCGAATAAACGCTTCAATTCTCATCTCGATTAAGACAAACCGTTTAAGTATTATGATATTTATGGATGTTACTTTCAATGTCTTTAATTTAAAACTAATAATGTATTGTTTATTTCTCTTCAGGTGACAATGGCTGGAGATTACATTTTGGCCGTGGCGTCTATGATGATCGCCAGACTACGCAATGATGACGTCACTCTAATTCTCAGCCAGGTCAGGACAATTACCTTCATTACCTATCCATACATTAATCACATGTACTTATCTTTACAGGCGGCCAAAATATGAAGTAATTAATGGACGAACTTTATTTTGGGTAGATAACCGTAAAATCTATAAGATTGTTGAACTTTTAATTTAAACCCTTCTTCTATTATAAAAACTAATTTTAGTTGGATCTTAAAAATTCCATTCCTTTTCATTATTTATTTTTAGTTTTGTTACTATAATATAACTTTTGTTATTTTTTACTAACATTATACTTTTATTATTTTTATAGGGTGTTAATGGACGGTTTTTTTATAGGGTGTTAAGGTATATATTTACTATTATTATAGTATGTTAAGGGACGTACTTCACTTTCTTTATGGGCCCATTAACCAGCCAGCGGCCGAGAATTCATATTTCATCGATTACAATTGATCACACGGTTCCAATGAGAAAGATTAATTATTCTCCGTACCAGCTTTTTTAAATAATAATTCAATATCGGTTTTATTTTATTCAAAATTTGCTTTAATTTATACCTACATTCAAAAATGCTAAAAGGCGTGATGATAAAACTATTAAAATTATGTACTTTTTGTAATTATTTTTTGATGAACTGAAGTATTTTCGTCACAAAACACGTGTGCGGATCTTTTTTTAAATGATTTTATTTAAACTAAAATTAAAATTCTGAAACAGCTTTCCTAGATAATTTATTGATTTATTTTACTGCATGATTATATGATTTGAAATGTGTGTTGTATAATACAAATTTTGTTTGAAAATTTAACAAATCTGTCAACGACCCACGGCAAAACCTTATTGTCCTAAAAACAAACATATTTTCTCAAAATTTAAAACATACTACGTAAACAGTCTTTCGAAATCAATTTATAGTTTTTTGTGGAAAAGAGTATACGTCTAAAATTTATTGAAAAATGACATATTTCCGGTTTTGTCTGGTTATTCCCTCTTATTTCTGACATTATTTGGAGTAAAAATGTCAATAATTTTTTTTTTGTCTCCGGTTACTTGGATGGTTTTTTTTTTTAAATATAACTAGGTATTGTACAGTAAGGGACAGGTGAGGGTTTGAGCGTTTACTCGGCTGAGTGATCGGTGACGACATGCAGAAGTTTTTTTTGTGTATTTTGAAACTAAAAAAAAAAAATCACCAGAGACCAAAATTTCATTCAAATATTTTGCTCCAAGTAATGCCAGAAATCACTGATTAAAGTAAGTCAAGTACGTCCCTTAATACCCTGTATAAATATGTTATCAAATTTTCTTTTTCTTTCTAATAAGTAGGTAAATACACGAAAAGAATTGAATTCTAAAATTTGAATTCTTCATTAATTTAGTCATCTTTTTAAACATATTTCCTCACCTTTTCAACGTTATTTTTTATTATTTTCCTTCTACTTAATCTTTCTTTATTCGTGTCACTGTTCAGTACTAGTTCATAGTACTCTATTGTCATGTAAAAGTTATGCGATCGTATATTATGCGTGTCCAGAAGCTCGTAGCACAAACTGGTTGATCTAAATCACATTCAGAGTCGATTTTATGGTATAAGTTTTTATTTTATTTGAGCGTTAGTTTAGATAAAATCGAGGCAGAAGATGAAATGTTTGTCAAATTCGGGGGTTGATACCAGCTCTTTAATATCTTTTAAAATTCGTCGAATTTTAACCCCTCGGTTGCGGAAGAAAATCGAAATGCTCAGATCGAAAAAAATAATTTTTTTATACAAAATCCATGTGATGTATTTCACCAGTTTCCCGTTAGCACTACGAGTAGCCAACTTCCCATTGAGTGCATAATAAATTATGTATTCGATATCCATAGATAATTTAAACCGTGTGTGCATTTTTAATTAAGTTAGCTTTCAAAAATTCGAATATTCATCATTGATTTGACGAGTGTGAAAACATTTTCACTTTTTCAGTTCATGGAGCGCAATTAATTTAAATTACGCGCTTATTTGGTTCAAGAGAGATCATTAATTATTACGCTAATGTGATGGGGTCTGTGTGAAGGAATGCGTTCAATTAGTTATATATTTGGGGACGTGAAGATACGCACTGTCGATCCTTATAATAATAAAATATTTATTTAATTGGCATCAATGTATGTTTGCATGTAAATAATAAGAACAAATAGATATATTGGTTTTATGCGTGAGATAATCATGTTAAATTTCTAAAATATATATATATATTTTTTTTATTTTAAATTAGAATTAGAAATTTTTGAATCCGGATGTTGAATTGTAAAATTAAAATTAAAAGTTCCCGAAACGATTATTGGCGCCTGTAGTCGGCAAAACTCATAACATTGGTGTTGTACAGTTTGCCTATATAATTTGTAAAGCTAATTTGCTTTACGAAAATCGTGAACATTCTATTATTATTATTAACTTAAACAACGACACATCCACTGGAGTGTTCCGCTTTTTTTTAAAATTTAAGCCTTGAAATTTTTAAGCATCCGTTTTGGAAATTTCCCGCCCTTTAAAAAAAAAATCATAACTCAGAATTTTTATAATAATATCAATAACTAGCTTTTGCCCCCGGCTTCGCACGTGCCACTGCCCCCCCCCCCCTTCCCTCATCCACGCCCCCACTAAACCCCCCCCCTCACCCTTCCCCAACAACCTGGACAATAAACGTATAATTTTATACAAATTTCATAATGACAGAGCTCTAAGTTATAGCCAATAGCCTATTCTGATGTATTAGCTATATTACTGTAAAGTTTCATTAAAATCCATTCAGTATTTATTGCGTCAAAGAGTAACAAACATCCATACATCCATACAAACTTTCGCATTTATAATATTAGTAGGATAATAAAGTTTTATTCCAGGATGTGGGGAGGATAGTGCAATCCCACACGTCCCATAAAGTTATACATATTTACTCAACAGATTTTTTTTAAGTAAAAAAAAAAAAAAAAAATCAAGTACATACAATAGGAAAAGAAAAACATAAGCAATAATAAAAATAAAATAAATAATCAGTTATAATGTAGGACGTGGTCTGGAGTGAGCTCGGGCCCAGCGCTCACTCAAGAGTGGTGCTTGGTGCTGGAAGGCTGCGGTTACCACTGTGTTCTCGGAGGCCATTAGCCGCATCCTGGCTCCAGTGACCCGGTGTCTCATCAGACCGGCGAATCCGTGCAGTCCTAGCTCCGTAAACATTGTCAATGCGCTGCTGTACCTTCTGTATCCAAATATAATCCTGCAGGCATTATTATATTGGATCCGGAGTCGTTCCATCAAAGCTGGTTCGGTAGTGACACCATGTTTCACATGTGAATAGGCTTGTGCAAAATGCATTAAACAATGTTTTTTTATGGAGACACATAAACTGCTTATAGTGTTAGTTGGGCCCTTAATTGCACCTTTATTGAACTGCTTATCGCATGTTTTTAGGGTTCATAAAATAATTCTTTTATTTATAAACGCATAAATTCTGCGTATTATTTACTTTAAAATTGCCACACATAGTACTTATTTTGAGAATATTAAATTAAAAGGGGGGGGGGGGGGTTAAAAAGTTGCTAAAAAACATCACGTGATTAATGGACAACCCCTAATGGCAAGTAGTGTGAAAAAACAGCTGCCAGTTTTCGTTTTTTAGTTGCAAAAAAATTGTAATCTTAAAATTGCTGAGTATCAGATAAAACAGATCCTTGATAAAAATAATTGGTTAGGTTGGTTTTTTTTTTGCTCCACTTTTGTTCAATTTTCTGTTGTGTTTGAATTTGAGTTGATTGTTTGCAGATATTGACGGATCTGGTGCAGGGAGAGTTCATGCAGCTCGGCAGTAAAGAAACAGAGAACGAGAGGTTCGCGCACTACCTCACCAAGACCTACCGCAAGACCGCCTCTCTCCTCGCCAATTCCCTCAAAGCCGTAAGTACCCACCTGATCTTACCTAACCACTACTGCCACACCACTCTGTACAATGTTCCCCTTCTGCCGGCAATATTATCAGAAGTGCTTCTCATTATGTTATCAAAGTTATCCACTCTGTGTTTTAAGTGCAGGTAAAGTAGTGTTTATATATATCGAACATATTTATAGGATATCGATACACCAAAATGCTCAGGATTCGATGTTTACAGTCTTTCAGTTGTGCTAATGATGTATATGAAAGTTATGATTTAAAAAAGAGCAAAATATCCTAAACTGTATGGTTTTTGACCTTTCCACTTGGCATTAAAAATGTTGAAAACGATCCAACCAACGGCTGCTAGTCAAATGTTTTTACCCACCAGGCTAACGATACCTTAAAGAATTATCTCCTGCTCTGCTTGCAAAATTGACTGATGCTACCTTTTATACAAATATGATCAGAATTTGCTGGTTAAGGGCGTTTAAACAGCCAGCGGCCGAAAACCCACATTTCCTCGAAAGATATTCTTACGATCGTACAGGGCAGTTCCAATGAGAAAGATTAATTATTGCCCGTATCAGCTTTTAAAAATTATAACTCAATATCGATTTATTTCATTCCAAATTTGCTTTAATTTATACCTACCTACATCCAAAAATGCTGAAAGGCGTGATGATAAAACTATTAAAATGATGTACTTTTTGTAATTATTTTTTGATCATGAGTATTTATCATTTTTCAATAAGGAAAATATGAATGTAAAAAAATCTGAAATAATATGTTAGTTTGTAAGTGCGCAAATAAATACACAAACTGACCAATTTTCGTCAAGAAACACATGTACGTATATATTTTTTATTTATCTTTTTTAAACTAAAATTAAAATTCTGAAAATACGTTTACCAGATAATGTATTGATTTATTTTACTGCATGATTATATGATTTGAAATGGGTGTTATATAATACAAAATCTTTCTTGAAAATTTTACAAATCTGCCAACGACCTATGGTAAAACCTTAATTATAGGCACTAAAAATAAACATTTTTTCTCAAAATTTAAAACAAACGTTTACTAGATAAAAGAACAATCTTTCGAAATCAATTTATAATTTTTTGTGGAAAAGAGTCAATACGTCTGATTTAAAAATGACATATTTCTGGTTTTCTCTGATTATACCCTCTTAAAGTCTTTCGTGTACTAGTTAATACGACCTGTATACAACTATCACTGTTATTTGTTGGAATTTCACTGATGTAATTATTGTTTGTTGTTGTATCAGGTGACCTTATTGGCGGGAGCGGACGAGCAGCTATCAGAGATAGCTTTCCAGTACGGGCGCACCCTGGGCCTGGCCTTCCAGCTGGTGGACGATCTGCTGGACTTCGTGTCTTCCTCCGCCGCCATGGGCAAACCCACCGCCGCTGACCTCAAGCTCGGTCTGGCCACAGCACCAGTGCTGTTTGCCTGCGAAAAGGTAAACTAACCATCGCAGAGAGGAAAAACCGCTAATCAACTCTGTCTTAGCAAACACTATTTGCTCATATTCTTCTGTTATTCTTACTTTTGACTCAAGTATTTAGTTCAATCCAATGTCTTCCTCGGGCATTCCCTACTTCTTTAACCTATTTAAGACGAGTGTCATGTATATACGCCAACCTATCATATAACGTGTCTAAAAGACAAGTGTCCTATACACGACGCATATTATGTTATTATAATTGTTTAGATAACGATTTTTGTTTTTGTTTTATTTGATTTGTCATCTTTGAACCTTTTAGATTACGTCCACCTCTTTAAATATTCTTTAAGTGACACTATATTCATTTAAAATGAGATTTACAAATCGCGAAAAATCTTCCTGTCCACTTGAAATTCTTTAACGACATCGCTGTAAAAAGGTTAACCATTCACATCGAATATATTCTTCTTACTCTACTTTCTTCATTTATTCGCTCTACATGCCTAAACCATCTAAACGCCCCATCATTAATCTTACTCATTGCGCTTACATCGGCCTTGCATTCAAAGCGAATCTCAATACTCTCACTCAATCATACATGGTTTTACCGCACTTTTACCTCAGAGACCATCATTCTAATTCATTTTTATTTCATAATGGTAAAACTTCCATTCAATCATCGAACCGGGTGATCGCTAACAAAACCTTTGTATTTTATTTAATTAAATGAAGACAATATTAGCGAAACTTAATCAAAATCTGAAGACAGAAAAATCAGAAAAAGGTATTGGTTCCACTGGGACTCGAACCCAGGTACCTTAGCATTCATGGCCAACTGCTCTACCGATTGAGAGTCCCAGTGGAACCAATATCTTTTTCTGATTTTTCTGTCTTCAGATTTTGATTGAGTTTCGCTAATATTGTGTTCATTTAATTAAATATTATAATTTGAGTTTTTACTCATAAAGTTAAAAATAAAAATATTCATCCTAGACTTGCAGAAAAAGTCAATAGATGTCGCGTATTAAAAATAAAATGGATAAATATTTATCCAGACACTATCTAGATAAAAGAAAAACAAAATCATGGCTTTTTAACTGAAAGTCGTACTCGCCAAAAACGTATATTTCCAACACAAAAATGTAACACCTCATTTGCACAACATCATTACACGTATCTAGGAAAAAAATAGTTCAATAGCCTACCTGAAAAAATAAGAACAATCGAAGACGATAAATGCCTACTAAAAGCAATTAAAGAGCAATTTAAAGTAAAAATAACAAATTGATAAAATTTATCATCATAACTTATATAACTTGTAAATTTGTTTTTTTTTAAGTATCTACCACAATTAAATTAAAAGATACAAAATATATTTTGTTAATATATTTTAAATATTTTCTCATCCTGATACTCGTCCCTCTTCTAATCACAAGCTTCTGCTTCTATAGAAGAGAAATATCAAACAAAAAAAACCAAAAAACAGTGAAGAATTATTATGTAGTTTATTTGTATCAAAAAAGGTTATTTTGAAATATAAATATTATATGTAATTTTTGCTTTATAAATAATTTATCTTATGTAATAAATAAATGAAAAAAAAAAAATAAAAACTTTTGTTCGGGTTGAATCTCGCAATCATATATAAAGAAAGCAGCCAATAATATGTGCGTTAAGAAAAATGAGGATAGTGTTGGTAGTTCTTAGTGATGTAGTTCATAGCTCAATCGGTAGAGCAGTTGGCCATGAATGCTAAGGTGTCTGGGTTCGAGTCCCAGTGGAACCAATATCTTTTTCCGATTTTTCTGTCTTCAGATTTTGATTGAGTTTCGCTAATATTGTCTTCATTTAATTAAATATTATAATTTGAGTTTTTACTCATAAAGTTAAGAATAAAAATAAAAAAACCTTTTTAGATGGTACCTTCTTTACTGTGATTAACCTCTTACCTATTACAAATATGTTTATCACAAGCTATTTGAAAGATGTTTATAAACAATCATTAATCTCTACTAATAATTTCGATTTATTAGTTGTTAATTAATGTTATTTTTTTTTATCATTATGTGTAATTTCTAATAAGCGAAATGCGACTTTTAACACAACTTTGTTACATTAAAAAAAGACAAAATTAACCATTATAATTTGTTTTCAGTACCCCGAACTAAACCCGATGATCATGCGGCGCTTCCAAGAGCCTGGAGACGTAGAAAAGGCATTTGAGCTGGTCCACAAGTCCCAGGGTCTGGAGCAGACACGACTGCTGGCCCGCAAGCACTGTCAGGAGGCCATGAGACTGGCCTCCGAGCTCACCGAGTCCCCTTACCAGAAGGGACTCATCATCGTCAGCGACCTGGTCCTCAATCGCATTAAATAGTCACCCCCTCCCCTCCTGGGGGACTGAATCCAACATTAGGTGACTCTAACAACAGTTACTGACCTCTAGTGGTTAGTTGCGTCAACAAACATGAATAATTGTTAAGTGTTTTAAAAAACGTGGCTACTTGTTACTTTTTTTATAAAATGTTTTTATATAATAAGTTGTGTTATATAAAAGTATAAAACGGCTAGTTGTGATTTGTAAAATTTGACTAGCAGCTATTTATATTTTATAAAATGTAACTCATTGTTGAATATTTTTTTATAAAATAAGATGATAATTAGCTATGTGTTGTTAAATCACACATCGGTTAATTGTGATTTATGAAATTTGAATATCAGCTTTTTCTGTTCTGTAAAGTTTGACTAATGAATAGATATTTTTTTATAAAGTTTGATACTGGTTCGCTGTGTTTTATAAAAAAATTCTAGTAGTTAGTCGTGTTTAATGAAATGTAGCTAGCCGCTGTTTGTGTTTTATAAAATATGGCTAGCCGCTATTTCTGTTTTGTAAAATGTGGCTAGCCGCTATTTGTGTTTTATAAAATGTGGCTAGCCGCTATTTGTGTTTTGTAAAATGTGGCTAGCTGCTGTTTGTGTCAAGAATATGACTAGCTGCTATTTGTGTTTGTGACAAGTAGCTAGTTGTTAATTGGGTTTCGTGTGTTAATTGTGTAATATAAAAATGGTGCTTGTTGCTGGTAATTGTGTCCAAAGGGGTGAATGAAGATTACGGCTTCTTCAATAAGTTTCAACACGTAATTCCAATTATCTGTCATATTCTGTTATACACAAATCTTCACATGGTCAAAACATATTTTATAAAACAAGCTGTACCAATTTGAGAAAGACTTTGCACATCAAATTGATAAATATTTAGCACGTTATAACAAAGTCACCTCAAAGCCTCTTGTATTCTTTAGTTGGCGGTTTGTTAGTCTCGAATTATCCATAATTTGTATAAGTGTATAATCAAAAGTGTCATTTGTCATAGTTATTCTGTTGAAAGTTGTATATTGTGTGCTTGTTTATTATTATATAATTGTTTTTTTATTTTATTATTTTCTTATCCGTACTTTTAGGTTAGAAACCCAGTATGTAAATTTACATAGTTGATATCCAGATATCGTTGTTAGATAATATGCTTATTTTATCTGTTGCATTTTTCTTCCCGGGGAATACAATTCACAAATACATAAATATTATTCATTTTTCTAAATTTAATGAATAAAAGAACATTGTGTTCTTTGCTAGTAGATATACTCTTTTGGGTTCTTTAAAATATATTGTTTTATTTTGTTGTAGCAAATTGTAGGTTATTTTAGTAATTAGTACCTATCATTTTAATAAGCATTATGTTGATTAAATATTATGTACTTATCTATAGCTATTAGCTATGGATTTCTTTGTCATCAAGAAATTCTTGTTCATATTCTAGAATCTCTTCATTTCTAGCTTCTTTAAATTCTTCTAACTTCAATTATATTCCGATTTCCACAGATCCAACATTTTCTTTATTCCAAGAATGTTTCTCATATTTTACTTCCGCTTGTTTTAGTTGTTAATTTATTTTGGTATTATTTTATTTGTATTGCTGATTTATCATATTAGCGCGGCCAATCCATCGGCTAAATCAGCCTTTAATTTGAATATAGATAGAATAATTTAATTTGTAATATATAATATAATATACATAGAAGTAACATTATCTTATCATTCTAATTATGTACATACAATTAATTTATCACATAAGTACTTCATTATGTACTTTTATTATTCTATGTTAAACGACTTTAATGTCGAGTCATGTAATGCAATTTTGGAAAATTAATTTCTAATATTTTAGGTTTATTATAATATTTACGATTTAATAAGCCATTTTATTCAATAAATATTGAAATGGTATGGTCACTGCCTTAGAATTAAAACCACTGTCAATAATAATTTGCTAAAAAAATTACAAAAATATTGAAGATTCTTTAACAGAATTTTGCTTGCAATTTCTAACAATCTTTTTGAATTAATCCAGCATTATGATATTGTTAACTTAATAATATGATTTTTATTTAGTTTCTTGTCCATCATAGTGATTCTTATTTGCTCATTTTAATTTAATTTGTCCAATAAGGAAAATGTAAATAATTTGTTCCCATTAAGTACCTTTATAGAATTTTTCATAAATTATTTTTTATGATTTGTTTCACTTTACAAGTTGCACTTTAATTTTTACACATTTTTATTGCATTTTCAATTTACAATGGACCTAACAAATCTATAGCACACTATAACATGTAGATTCATTGTTTTTATTCAGTAAAAATGATTTGTACATCAAGAATAAGAGTACCAAAAAAAAAAAAATCTAAAAATGATTGAAGTTTTCTTTTCCAAATCGTAACTGTGGTTTGAACTTGCTGGTATTGTAAGTAATCTGCAGGGACCAACATTATATAAATTTAATGTCAAACTAACCCTCTCTTATGCACTTGAAATACTAATTATACAGAGTTACCACACAAAACTTAATTAAATACATATTTAAACATGGACTCTAAAATCCATCTTTCCCTTATAGCACAAACCACTTAATAACATCTTCATAATGATTAGTATAAATGAAGGTGAAGTTATTTGTAAAATGCACCCATTGATATTGTACCTGTTATGTTTAATAGTTTTAGCACAAATCTAAACTTTTACGTTAAGTTTTTCCGATAGTTACCCTTTCAACAGCGAGTTAACACCTCCAAATAATATACATTATATATTTTTTATTCAATAATACATACCTTACTTTGAATATTAAAGTTTTATAAAGCATAAAACATCTGCCGAGCGATTCTGTATTTTTTGTGGGATCGTTATTAGATAATAGACCTTATCTCCTGTCAGATTGTGTGCTTTTTACATATTTACTGTCACATATTTTAATTTAGATCGATTTAAACACGAATTCCTGCAAGTATGCATGATTGTTTATTCATTTAATGTACGTTGTATATAGAAAAAGCAAATAACAACCATAAAAATCACACAAATCTGACAGGAAATTACGTCCGTTATGTAATAACGATCCCACAAAAGATACGGAATTGCTCGGTAGATCATTAATTTATTTAACATTTTTTTGATTCACAGATTTGTAAAAACTTTTTCCAAAAAACAAAAAAAAAAATGATTTGCAACATTCAGCACAAATTAAATTATCTTAAATAATCATAAATAGTACATCATTTTTCAATAAATTATTTTATGCTTTTTACGTCACATAAATTATGTTAAATGATTAATTTTGTGGGAAATTTAGATTTATTATTTTGAATGACAATACTTTTCATTCCGATGAAATTATTTTACTTGGATGATTGTAAAGTGAGTATTGAAATCATTTATCTCTGGTATTTTAAATTATTGTGGAATTCACGTGTACATAGATTAATCCCAGTTGATCTTACGTTGCAAGTGTTTATATAAACTCACACGTACCTAAGAATGTATGCTCAGTGATTGTGTACAGCCCAAACAAGTTTTTGGATAATATTTTGTATAAATAACACTTTGTAAACAAAGACAAGATATATGTATTATGAACCTTTTTCTACTTAACACCAATGAACAATGTTCATTATCATTGTAACTGTATCTTTTGTGTTCAAACAAAGACAATATGTTAAGGCCTTGTTCAGGTAAACACCAATCTACAGTGTTCCATCCATTGTGTATCTTCTGTCTTAGAATGGAGTAACATTTTGTGTAAAAAATAAGTCAATGTTGCGATCTCGTTCAACATAACACCAATGAACAGTATTCACATTATTGTAACTGTATTTAAGACCAACGGCCATTGTTCCCAACTTTTGATCGATCAATCTTGAGTCTCCGATCAACTGAGTGATTTGTTAAGTAACGCTCGATTCGCCTATTGGTCAGAGAGTTGCATTGGGAAGCATGTATGTGTGCATGTGAGGAGTTTTAAGCCAAAATTTTGGCTCAACAGTTGATCAGTAGGATTGGGAACTTCTCGATCGATTAATTAGAGTCTCCGCTCAGCTAAGTGACGTGTTTAGTAACGCTTGATTCGCCTGTTGGTCGGAGATTTGCATTGGGAAGACCGTATTTGTGTAGCCAAATTTCGGTTCAACAGTTGATCGGTAGGTTTGGAAACAAGGACCGTAAGTATGGCAAGCAACATGATGTAATCGTAATGAATTAAATGTAAATAGTATTTTCATATAATAGTAAATAACCTCTATTGAGCATGAAATAACTTATTGTTGGACAGATAAGGGTGTGTTTGATTTCCGCTGGAGTTTTAACAAATATTTTGGACCATAAGTTTTCTTTTCCCTGTATAAATCTTCTCCAGCGTTAGTTTAGCTTTATGATTGTAAAATAAAATAATATATTATATGTGTAAAAAAAGAGATATTGTTTGAACCGAGTGTAGTAGGTCAGATGACAGTTGACAGGTGACAGTTGGCAGACAGTCGGTTGCCTGTGTTCTTGTATTCGGTTGTGGGTTTTAATTCTCGTTAATCTATATTTACAGTGTTACATTTGAAGCTGAATGAATTCATGTTAAAAAGGCCTTTTGATAAATTGTGAACATTTTATGATTGTTGATGGACTTAAATAATATTATTTCTTTTTAATAAAATTTTTAAAATAACTCGTTTGTGTTTATTTTCTTTGTGATTTATCAAGTATTGAATTGATTAACAAAAGGTTATGTGCATAATATATATCATACATATCATGCACATAATACACGTATTCTGTAAAATGCTGTGATAAAAAATGCTTATAATATTATATTAAACATACAGAAAGGAAGGAAAAGTTTTGGTTTTGATGATAAAAGTCAATAACTTTTCCAACCTTAAAAAAATACAAGTATACTGGAGAAAATCAATAGTTAACAGTCTTTGAATCAAGGAAATTAATATCAAAATCTTTATTTATTTATTTATTATTGTTATACGCCCATAAGGGCTTTTACATAGATTATAAATAAGTTTTACAAAAGTTATAAAAGTGAAAAATTAAAAAATAGTATATACAAGTAGTTTTTGAAGAATATGGCATAAAGAAATATTTAAAAAAATATAATACTTGAGTTATCGAGTTAGAATTTATACCAAAAGTTATAAAAGTGAAAAAATTTAAAATTTAAAAAATATATATAAGTAGTTTTTGATGAATATGGCATAAAGAAATATTTTAAACAATATAATATTTGAGTTATCGAGTTAGAATTTATACCAAAAGTTATAAAAGTGAAAAATTAAAAAAAAATATATATATATATAAGTAGTTTTTGAAGAACATGGCGTAAAGAAATATTTAAAAAAAATATAATATTTGAGTTAACGTGTTAGAATTTATACCAAAAGTTATAAAAGTGAAAAATGAAAAGAAATATATAAGTAGTTTATGAAGAACATGGCGTAAAGAAATATTTTAAACAATATAATGTTTGACAATAACATAATATACAACATTACAATAACACATAAAATCGTTAAATATACATATTAAACCCGTTACAATAATTTGTAGGATTCCACAAAATGTTGGTTTAATTTGCATTTAAGATTATAAAGGGAATCAGCAAATATATCTATAATACCACCAAACTTGTTGCCCAAATTATGCATCCTATTGGTAAGCGAGTGTGATTGATAGTTGGTTGTGTATGTGTCGCAAAAGAATGTTGTACTTTGCCTAGTATTCCTTGTCGGTACATAGAGTTTAATAGCAGCAACGATGGCAGGGCTGTCAATAAGGTTGTTCATGACTCTGTATAATAAAATTAGATCTGAAATGGTTCTTCTGTCAGACAGCATAATTAAATTAAGTCGATACATCAAATTTGCATAATTTATGTTTTCTGTTGGAATTTTGAGTTTGAAATTTAAGTACCTAAGAAATTTGTGTTGAACCCGTTCTAATTTGTTAGAGTGTACTTTATAGAAAGGAGACCAAATAGGTGAATTATATTCCACTTGGCTTCTAACTAGTGAAATGTAGAGTGTTTTCATGCAATACAAGGACTTGAAATCAGTTAGGGTTCTACAAAGGAAGCCAAGAATCTTTAAAGCCTTATTAGTTATATCATCTATATGTGCTGTGAATGTTAAGTTTGATTCGAATATAACTCCCAAGTCACGAATTTGTGATACTGGTGTTAATTTAACATTATTTAAATTATATTCATGTAAGATATGAGAATGAGTTCTGGAAAATCGTATTACTTGACATTTCTCAATGTTCAAAAATAACATATGTTGTTGGCACCATTTAAAAAATTCATCTAAATTAGCTTGTAAAATTAGGCAATCATATATATTTCGCATTCTTTTAAACAATTTTAGATCATCTGCAAAAATTAGGACTTGTACATCTTTAAATATGTTTACAATGTCATTAATGAATATTAAGAATAATATTGGGCCGAGGTGGGACCCTTGCGGGACACCACTTGTGGCCTCGAATACAAAGGATTCTATAAAATTAATCCTGACACTAAGCACTCTATTACTGAGGTAACTGATAATCCATGTCAATAAACTACCTTTGATGCCTAACAGTCGGAGTTTGGATATAAGAATGTGATGTCGAACCTTATCAAATGCTTTACTGAAATCGGTGTATATAGAATCCACTTGTTGTTTCAGACTAAGGGATTCGGATATGTAATTATTATAGATAGTTAAATTACTTAAGGTAGATCGACCTCTGATAAAGCCATGTTGGTTAGGAACAATAATATTGTTGATAGGTTTTACAATGGTATCTAATACTAATGACTCGAATAGTTTGGGTAAAGCAGACATAATACAAATAGGTGTATAGTTTGATATATCGCTTTTGTCGCCTTTTTTATGAATGGTCGTTAAATAACTCATATGAGTTTAATGTAGATAATTTTCCTTGGAATAGATTTGATTTATAACTGCACCCGTGCAAAAATCTGTGGAAAAACTGGATGTCGGACGCCCTGTTCACACTTCCGTTTAAAAACAGAACAACAAAAAATTGGATGATCATGCTGACGCTGCATGCATGCTTGCTTGCGACTGGGAGGGGACAGGTTAAGGGGGCAGGGTAGAAGGGGGCTCACACCGGAACGACAAGGCGGCAAGTGTAAACAGCCTCATACTAACCTATGTGTGAGCTAGTTCCGACACGATTTTTAAACAGATGCCCTGTGATCTGTTTTTTAATTGTGTCGGACATGTGTGAATAGATCCATAATATGTCCTCTGCAGCCACTAGAATACTAGAGCATCCGATTTTTAAATGGAACGACATCAGATTTTTAAATGGAAGTGGGAATGAGCCCTAAGGCATTCAGTATTTTTTTTAAATGTATGTGTTATGAAAACTGCAGGTTTTGAAAATGTTGCAATTTTAATGCCTTCGAAAATGTTGAATTTTAATGCCTTGTATTTTTTAACAGTTTTTAATAAACATTAAAACATCCTTATTAAATCGGGTACGCCTTATACGTCATACATATGTCTGGTAACGTTATGTAGTCGTGAAAACAAGCTTATTGGTCTGAGTGGTCACAGGTTTAAAAAAATAGAGCCCGCATGAGATTTTTTTCGTATGCCATTGAACTGAAATAGATTTAAAAAAAAATGGATTTACCTATCTATCTTTTTTATTCACTGCTAAATGCTCACAATTATTGTAGAAATTAAATTAATTATCGAAGGTTTGTTTGAATTTTCGTAAACGAGCTAAAATCGGCAGTTTTAAAAAGTCACACTTTAAATTTCCTATTTACTTATTTAATTTTTGTCTTTTCCGTAGGAAAAAATCAATTAAAAATGCTTGCTGAAATTTTTGATTTTTCAATTTCTGATTTTAGATAGTTTTGGGGAAATGTCCACAGATGTCGGAAGACAAGTAAGTAAGGCTCGTTTGAAAGTGATTAAAGTTCGCTCCATTAGATGTCACTACACTGTTCCGTGTCATGTAAGATGAGACCCCTTCTAAATCTTAAAAAAAAAATTAAGTTTGTTCATATCCTTCATTTTGACACCAATAGAATAATATCTATTTATACAAAAATCTGAAAATGTTTGTATGCTATATGCTACATTGCTATATTAAGCAAAGGAAATGTTAACTATCAAAATACCATTTTTCCACCCTCGCGAAGGTTTCTGGATTATTACAACCACATGACAATACATCTGAAAAGTTTTTAATCATTAACAAAACACACAAATGTCACAATTGCCCTAAATTGCTCAATCTCATACCTGATGCATGGAAGGCAATGAGTACTAATATTCTGCGTATGCAGGTTACTAATTGGCTTCTGGTCTTGGGGAGAGCTGAATGCGAGAATATGCTAAACAACAGTAATTGAATTGTAATTTTTGTTTTTCTTTACATTTTAATTTATATTGGTATTATATTAGCATTACAGTAACTGTATTTTTACATAAAGTAACTTCGAAAATTGCTCAATTCTTCGTGTTATTTTTCCTCAAAGGAAAAGTTCCTTCTTTACTTTCATTTTCTTGTTTTATCTATTAACATCTCTTTAGTTTATTATATCAGCTAAACAATAGCAGAAAAATGTCGTGATATAACAAAGTATACTAGATTATGAATATATACATATATGTATTATTTTACCAACAGAATTTCTTCATTCATTTTCATTTTCAAATTCATTTTTCTTGTTTTATCTATTAATATTTCTTTAGTTTATTATGTCAGCTAAACAATAGTAAAAAATGTCGTAGTATAACTGAAAGTATTCTAGAATATGAATATACATATGTATTATTTTACCAACAGAATAGTCAACACTATAATTTACTATAATTTACATGTAAAAACATTATCATACTGGAATGTCCTAAAACGGGCAATTGCCTAGTTGGACATTTTAAGTTCACTATATTGTATTATGTAATATTTTCAAACAATGGTAATTGTTCCGCTATTGAGTCCACGCTCAAAACACACTTTAAAAAATTAAAATAAATTGTACTAGGTAGATAATAGTTAGTAATAAGTAATTCAGTAACCGGAATTTAAAAATATTGCGTTTTAATGATTATTTTTTTAACTTTAAAAATGCGAAATGTCATTTTTCAAGGACCGCCATGTTATTAATTACGACGATGAAATATGCACTTTTAAAAGGAAAAATCACTCTCTGTCAGTTACACAATAAAAAGTACGAATTTCAATCTTCGAAAATGATAAATAATGCGTATTAATCATTATTTTGTTAGGTTTCGTAAATTCAAAAAATCATCACTTATTACGCGTGCATGACGCGAGACGCAAGCCTATATGAAATGTGAAACTGTTCCTTAAATATACCAAACCACCCACAACTGTTCCATGTGAAACATGTTTTACATGCAATTTACAAATGAGCCAACCTAAAAATAAAAGAAAGCATTCACGAAACGAGTAGCTAGAAGCGATACAAAGACGATATTATTAAGAAAGTACCTGATTTGCCAAATTACGTATGTAATTATTTTAATACCTAAAACGACAATAAATAAAAGAACACGCACGCGTTTTTCTTTTCAATAACACCCAAGTTTTGAAAGGTTTGTACTGCAAGTAGGATTAGTATTATAGACAAGTTTGTACCTGTATTTATAACAGAAGAACATGGAAAGAAATGTATTAGAATTATTAGACATACCCGCTAGACAAACCCTGCTTTGCCAAACAAACCATTCAAAACCTGGGATGTTTTTTTAAATTATGATGACATGCGAGTTTATTTAAAAGAATTCATTTTATAAGCACTATATTATAAAGTATTTATAAAATAAATTCTCCAAAATAAACTCTAAACAATTTCGGTAATTATTTTTTATAAATAATACACTCACTTTTGTATCACAAACCACGTTACACAAACCTAGCGTAGCCGCTAAACTACTTGAAAACTGGGATGTTTTTCTTGCCTTGACGCGAGCAGGCGGTATAAAGGGGCACTTTCTTTTGTATCACAAACCATGTTACACAAACCTAGCGTAGCCTCTAAACTACTTGAAAACTGGGATGTTTTTCTTGCTTTGACGCGAGCAGGCGGTATAAAGGGGCACTTTCTTTTGTATCACAAACCATGTTACACAAACCTAGCGTAGCCGCTAAACTACTTGAAAACTGGGATGTTTTTCTTGCCTTGACGCGAGCAGGCGGTATAAAGGGGGCACTGTATTGGCGTTCCGTCGCGAAAAATCCGCGACGTAATTTCCGACAAGTGTGGCGCCGGTCTTACAATACTTTCGGAAATAATTCAAAAAGTAGGTACCTACTTTCGTTGTAGTAAATGTTTTTGAATTTTTAGGTTGGTAGTGTGTATTGCGTATTGCAGTTTCACACGGCACAAGAATGGCCTTCTTATTTAAAAAGATGGCTGTCCTTGAAAAATAACATTTCGCATTTTTAAAGTTAACAAAATAATCATTAAAACGCAATATTTTTAAATTCTGGTTACTGAATTACTTATTACTAACTATTATCTACCTAGTACAACTTATTTTAATCTTTTAAAGTGTGTTTTGAGCGTGTATTCACTAATGAATGGCGGTCCTTGAAAAATGACATTTCGCATTTTTAAAGTTTACAAAATAATCATTAAAACGCAATATTTTTAAATTTCGGTTACTGAAAAACTTATTGCTAATTATTATCTACCTAGTACAACTTATTTTAATTTTTTAAAGTGTGTTTTGAGCGTGGACTCAATAGCGGAACATTTACCCAAACAATAAATAAATAAATAAATAAATAAATAAAATAAAAATAAATTTGAAAATGACATTTTTAAAACATCGATTGTTCAATCAAAATTCAATATTCGAATAAACTTTTTAAATTAATGAATTTAATCGAAATACTCACTTATGGTACTAATCAAAATCGAATACTTTAAATAAAAATTATATATTTTTTAAATAGGTAGGTATCTATGTTAGGTACCAAATTTGATTGATTGTTATTACCTATAATATACAAAAATGAATGTAGAGTCTGTCAAATAAGAGTAGAAAATAAATAAAATGGAACTAAGAAATTTTTAGGCTGGCCACACCAATTTATCTGTCAAATATTCTTTAAAATTGCAATGACACAGAAAATTCAAAACACTGTATACACATTTAAAAAAACATTTTTTTGTTCTTAAAAAAAAAAATTAAATCGAATAAGCACTATTGTGAAGGTACCTACTAAATGACATAAATTTGATTAAATTGTGTTTTACAAAGTGATTGGCTTTCATTTAATTTAACTTAGATTTGAATTTAACAGTAGGTGGAAAGGAAGAATCATTAATGGTGAGTTTAGTCACACTACTTTTAGATCTGAATGAGTTAAATATATTCAGATCTAAAATTAGAGGCATGATCTAAAGCCCGGCCAACGCTACGTACTTAAGCTAGTATTAAATAAATGTGAGCAATTTCTAAAGTGTGCTTTATATTTTATTATTTTAACACGAACGTGCAAAATGTTATTCTTCATTATGTTAACACAAAATTTCAAATGTATAATAAAAATATACCTAAATTTAATTCTAATTTTAAGATGAGTGGGTATCTAGGTATATAGCAATGAAAAAATATTGTTTTCACTTTAATGCCTTTTTAATTTTTAATAAAAATGTAGGTTACACAGCTTTAGATTAACACCATGGTTATATTTTTAGTATTGTCATTTGGGCAACGGTGGCGCCCTCATTTATTTTCTACTCTTATTTGACAAACTGTAGATATGTATCACGTAAAAAATAAAAAAAATATATAAAAAAATAGCAATAGGTGGCACGCGAGCGTCAGCTGCAAAATCTGAATGTACCGGGATTAAATATGTTTAACGCGGGAGAGGGGAGGGGATCGCGGCAGGGTGGTTTGCCGGAGAGTGGAAAGGGAAGGTGGAGGGGAAGAGGAACGGGACATGGGAGGGGAAAGGGAGACGGAAGGGAAACGGGACGAATGGGAAAAGACACGCAGGGAGAAACAATTTATTTATTAGTGGTATAGCAACGCATGTCGGGAACTCGCTAGTTATTGATAAAAACTGAACAGAGAAACTATAATACACTTAGTTTTGTGGAAAGATTTTCAATAGTAGGTTACCTATGTTCTTAGATACAATCAATATACTTATTGTATTTGTAATCAGCAATATCGTTGTTTATAACGTAAGGATAAACAAAGCCTTCTTCGAAGCAGACGCAATATATCCGATCATGTAAAACATTTTGAAGTTTGTTTGTTTTTTTGCTGACAGCATTGCAGTATCTGATATCAGGGTAAATGTCTTGCGAACCTCCAAAACACCACACGTAAACGAAACCAGATAAATTAATAATTAGATAAATTTATCAACCAAAATTAAAATGTCATAAAATATTTGAACTGTAAATAGCCCAGGTTTAAATGTTTCGGAAATAAAAAATATTGAGGTAGAAATATTGTAGAAATCGCAAGAATCGGAAAAAAGTTATTTAATCCATATAATTATAGATAAGTAATTTAATCCATATTTCACCAAACATATGCGTAATAAAGTGATTACACAACATGTTCAATGCCATCATGTTTCTATTAGAAAATTATTTATCTTTCTCGAAATGACATTAGCTCTGAGAATTGGTTAAAAGGTTTCCATTTCAAGAAGGGATGATAAACCTATTGAAAATGGGATGTTGGATACGAATATTAGATATATGCAACATACTAAACAAATAATAAACGTGAATCAGACGATAAAAAAGTTTGAGACGCAAAACAATGGTCCTTCCTCAAAAAGGAACTACTAGGATATTTTACTTAAGTAGATTCTACACGGAGATTATCTCTAAGTAGATGCTGCTCGGAGATTTTACCTAAGAAGGTGTTACTCGGGAATTACACCTACACAGCTAGGTGCTGCTCAGAGATTTTACCTGAGAAGGCGCTACTCGGGGATAACACCTACATAGGTAGGTGCTGCTCGGAGATTTTACCTGAGAAGGCGCTACTCGGGGATTACACCTTCATAGGTAGGTGCTACTCGGGGATAACACCTACATACATAGGTAGGTGCTGCTCGGAGATTTTACCTGAGAAGGCGCTACTCGGGGATTACACCTTCATAGGTAGGTGCTACTCGGGGATAACACCTACATACATAGGTAGGTGCTGCTCGGAGATTTTACCTGAGAAGGTGCTACTCGGGGATTACACCTACGCAGCTAGGTGCTGCTCGGAGATTTTACCTGAGAAGGCCCTACTTGGGGATTACACCTACATAGTATATAGATAGGTACTACTCGGGGATAACACCTACATAGGTAGGTGCTGCTCGGAGATTTAACCTGAGAAGGTGCTAATCGGGGATTACATCTATATAGGTAGATGCTGCTCGGAGATTTTACCCAAGAAGGTGCTATTCGGAGAAAAATAAATAAATAATATATAAAAATGTTCATTCATCAATAGTTTTTTTTTTAATATTACCTACTCATTTTGGTCTTTTATTATTGATTCTATTAAAAGGTAACTGCTCAGCTACAATTCAGGATTTCTATTGGAAAGTAGATGGTTTTCAGCAGTGCCTCAAATATAAAATAGAAAATAAAATACAATAAAAAATTCAATTAAATTTAAATAAAATAAATACAATTTAATTAAATTACAATTTCAAAATAAAATCAAATCAAGTAGATACCTATTACCTAAGAGGTGGCTACTCGGAGATTTTACCTTCTCCCCTTACTTCTTTACCCCTCCTGTGAAACCCCTTTCCTTCTTTCCCCTTCCCGTCCCGGATTCCTCTTGCCACCCACCTTGTTTCCCTGCCGCTAAACTATATGAAATACACACATCTTAAACAACTTGCGCGCCACCCATTGTCAAGTTTATATGTTTATAAATTACACTACGCCAGAGATCATAATTATATATAGAAAGCTTCGCTGGCGTGCGCACAAAAACTCACAAAAGTTTCATCACAATTGGATGAATGGTGTAGGAAAAATAAGGGTCTAAAAAGAAACATTAATTGTATTACTCAGTGATGATGATGATGAATTGCCAACCGTTTGAAAAAAAATTAAAATGTTAAATGTTTGAATGGTTGTGAACACCTTCGTCCCTTGCAAAGCGAGCGACATGCCGTGACGGGTACCATTTCTTACGTGAAATTGGCAGCCGGCTCAACTATAATAATATAACCGCCTACCTCTAACTCTACCTCTAACTCGCCTTTAGGCTATCGTGAAAAATGCCAATCTGATTTCCACTGTAGCCATTTAGGTTTTTAGTATCCGTCCATTTCATGTTCATTTCAATAATTTCGCTCTGTCGTTATTAAAATGATACGAAATCAATCTAGTTCGGGATTTTGCCAATATTTTTATAGGGCATCTTATACCTACAGGATGTTTGGAAAATGCAGAATTGTTTGAGAAAAAATTGTTTATTTTAATTATATGTTTTTTGAACAGATATTTATTATGAAATTTATTTATTTATTTTTGTTTTTTATTTTTAACTTTATGAGTAAAATCTCAAATTATAATATTTGATTAAATGAAGGCAATATTAGCGAAACTCAATCGAAAATCTAGAGACAGAAAAATCAGAAAAAGATATTGGTTCCACTGGGACTCGAACCCAGGGCCCTATGTTGACATGACAAGAGCTGGGTTCGAGTCCCAGTGAAACCAATATTTTTTTCTGATTTTTCTGTCTCCAGATTTTCGATTGAGTTTCGCTAATATTGTCTTCATTTAATTAAATATTATAATTTGAGATTTTACTCATAAAGTTAAAAATACAAAATAAAAATATTCATCCTAGACTTGCTGAAAAAGTCAATAGACGTCGCGTATTAAAATAAAATGGATAAATATTTATCCAGACACTATCTAGATAGCATTTAGTTCGGGTTGAATCTTGCAATCATGTAT
Source organism: Limnephilus lunatus (assembly GCA_917563855.2). Classification (NCBI taxonomy): domain Eukaryota; kingdom Metazoa; phylum Arthropoda; class Insecta; order Trichoptera; family Limnephilidae; genus Limnephilus; species Limnephilus lunatus. The sequence continues at coordinate 80,847,374 of OU830592.1, forward strand.
AAAGAAAGCAGCCAATAATATGTGCGTTAAGAAAATGAAGATAATGTTGGTAGTTCTTAGTCGAAGTATGATACAGTTAAAAGTGACCGAATTAGAAATGGGTTCCATAGCTCAGTTGGTAGAGCTCTTTTCATTTCAACAAAGGGCCCTGGGTTCGAGTCCCAGTGGAACCAATATTTTTTTCTGATTTTTCTGTCTCTAGATTTTCGATTGCGTTTCGCTAATATTGTCTTCATTCAATTATTTATTTATTTCAATTCTTTCGACCACCAATACTATGGTCATGCCCATGGTAGTAATTTAAAAAAAAATTAACTCCATACATGAAGCCCTGAACCTATGTTATCTTAGGGGATGCTGTGTGGAGGTTTTTTTAAAGTAAATGAAGAAGAGGAAGTTCTGGTAAGGAAATAGGTATAAAGGGTGGTTAGGAATCTGGGGGTCAATGTGTTCAGGAGTGACGGACGTATGAATCCATCCCTTCAACTGGGCTGCAACGCAGTGGGTCGAGGGATTCTGGCTGGAGAGGTCAAAAGACCTCCTCAACCACTCTCTCTCGATCCGGCCCGCCACGCAGAATATGGGCAGACACATCGGCCCAAACAAACCTCACCCTACGAACCCGAGCACCCCTGCTAAGTCACCAAACGCAGCGAACCACTTAGGGTGACCTATGGCCGATGTGTTGGTTATACAATAAATGGTTCCCGAGGCGGCGGTACCCATACCCACCTCCCAAAATGAAAATTACGATCACCGTTCGCATCGATTACCGTTCGCATCACACTTTTCGTAACGCATTCACCAGCTTACCCCCCCAAGTCGAGCGTGCGTAAAGAAGTTTTACTTCAAAAATATTATGCAGGTATTCGTGCCTTTCAAGTTGTCATCACAGAAACAGAGGAATATTATTATAAAAGGGTTGCGCAAAGTACCACTCGTAATATTTAAAATTTAAATGATAAAGACACTAATTGAAACATGCAAATCGGACGCAGAAGCTTTTACATGATTTACATAAAGGAAAATGTACGTGATGTGTCGTTAAATTTCACAACATTCGTCAAATGTTATTTTATGTGCCGATCGTTTGTGAGCTATTGCGTTATTTTAATTTTATTATTATTTTAATTCATTGTGATGTTGATTTAGGAAGGGATTTTTTATAATTACCTGTCTAGTAACATAACCGCTGGAGCGCTTTTTGCCACATTATGGCACTATTTAAAATACCTTGGATTGCTTTGCCGCCAATTTTGACAAATTTTCCCTTATTTATGAGTAATTAAGTAGAAGTTTACGATTTTCTTATATATTTTTTATAAATTCTACGAAAATGTGTTAATCAAAAAAAGATAGGTGAATTCATTGGCTATATAGAACTAAAATCAGTTTGTATGTCTCCATATTAAAATTCAGAGGTATGATTTTTTTTATGTTGGCAGAAAATATTCAAAATGGTCACCAAAAAATCTCGAGCAATCGGAGAAAAAAGCCTTCCTCTTGTTTTGAAGATCAAGTGTGCAATATTTCACCAATCTCGGAATAAAATTGTAGATATTGTATCTATTTAAGTTTCTCCGTACACACTTATTGTCCAAAACTTTACTACGGTATACTTTTTAACCCAAATAGGTACTTATTCTCCTGCAAACTTTGTTACATCATGACCGGTAAGTGGCTGAGTGTTCAGATGCGTCGGCACCCAGGCGATGTAGATTCAATTTTTCTTCTGGCAAAGTCTCCGATCCAAACCCCATTTCACAACCAATATTCTATTCTTATAATTATAATTATAAGTATAAGTAGTAGGAGTTTTTCAAATATTTTCAAAACAATACACATTTTCCTAAACATAAGAAACATATATAAAATAAAACAAATGAAAACAATATATGTATTTTGCACGTAATTAGTGAATGTCACTTTGTCAGTGAATAATAGAATATGGAATAATTGTCTGGGGAGGAGCAACAAACTCAGCTATCGATCACTTAGAAATCGCGCAGAAAATGATCTTAAAGGTAATACTTAAAAAACAAAGCCTAACTGATGCAGACCAAATATTCAACAGTTGTGACGTAAAGGAGACCGCGAACAGTTGTACCAATTTGACCTTGACCATTTTCTACATCTTGGGTATAATGTTTATGAAAAAAATGCTCATACTCAACGGCAGATAATTTAGTTGTCTACCAAATTCTTATTTTATGATTTTTCCAAATCTTATAAAAATTAAGCTATAAGCGCGTGAACAGATCGGGGGAAAAGCTACAACTGACCCCTACCCCGGGGTTAGATGTACCAGTAGCGGAATTTAAATTAAATCACAGAATTCATCGATAAAGTTGTTATATTTTAATAATTTCGGATAGGAAAAACAGTTTTTTTGTTTGTTCATAAAATTACTATTCAAAATTTCAATAATATTGAACGTAATACACCACTTATCTGACAACAAGAAACCTCTTATAAAATTCTTCAGTAGATATACACCAATTATATATTAAAACACTGCTAAACTACATATTTGATCAGAAAAACTAATGAAACAATCTCAAAATATCACTAACAGACCAGTTAGACAATCGTACAAAAATAACATAAAAACTCCGACGGTTAATACAAGCTTTGGACAAGGGCAATATAAATATCATGCTATAAAAGCATTCAACAAAAATAAATTCGTACTCAAAATTACAAAATGGATTAAAGAACAAAAAAGACAATATTACCAAAATTTCATAACAAAATTGCTGAATTGTATTTGAAATGTAAGATATTATACATAATAAATAAATAAATTATCAGGTACATATGAACCTTGAAAACGACATTATTAATAAATCGATCCTTTATAAACTTTGCTAAATTACAAAAAAATGATCGCTTAAAAACTTTTCTAAAACATATCAAGGGCTCCCTTGAAAACTATGCATCGTCATAACGATTAGCTCCCATAAAAATATAGATAGGTACACGCTATGTTAAATGACTCCTTCAAATTCAATGAATAGTAGCGATTGATTGATGGCTTTGATAACTTGTGAAGGCAAAGGAAGTCTATGGGACAGGGAATATAAAAATCGTTGCGGTGTCATAAAGACCGTACGCATTTCAGAATCGATATTTCTCATGAATAGGACGGATACCTACCATGTATACAGTAGCTTTATTATTCCTGGTATTGGTATATATTCTGACAAGGCATATAGAGTGTGGGTATAGGTTGTAGGGTAAAGGAGGGTATAGGCCTTGTATTAGCAATTCACCTGACCTGGATCTAGTTCCAGACAGTTCTTATTATGAAGGTAGATATTGGCAAATTCGTTAAAATGGCTTGTCATTTCAGTGCTGGAAAATAGTAATTTCAATCTTCTGGAAAAATTAAGGATTTTCGTTTACCTTTAGATACCTACATACCTCATATATTTAATTATTATAGATCTGCATCAACTCGACCTTTTGGCATTTCATCTGTTTGTAAATTTGTTAGTAACTTTCCGGTTCCAGTTCAAAATGGTGGCCTTGTTGAATACCTACTATATTTAATCCTGCGGGAGTCCGCACAATCGTGGAATCTACTACGAGCTTTCAAATCGGAATAATCAACATATTGTTATTGAGTTAAACAAACATTATGGTACCTACCGGTCTGAAGAAAGTTGAAAAAAATAATTGTCATTGGGATGATAACATTTCTTTGAAAAAAGTATATAATTCCTTGTTGGAATTTAATATACATTTCGCCCCATTTCGGCCCGTTTCATACAAATCTTAATTTTAGATTTGAGATCAAAATACCAAACCGAACTGAAAAATTATTTTTTCAATCAAAAAGTGCATTAAATAATCTATTACGGATGTGAACTACTAGAACTTCTTGAGCTACTTGAACAAAAATTGTCGTATATATATATTAAAATTACTACCCAAAAAGTAAAATTAATTATTTAATGTTTTTCATTTACTCACAAATAATAATTGCCCAACTTGCCTCTAAAATCATGAAACACTTAAATTTTTAATGGCCTATATCTTTTAATTTAAAGCAAAAATAAATAATGTAGCTCACATCCGTACTAGATATTTGATACACCTTTTGGTTACAAGAAAAATTTCAGTTTGGTTTTGTATTTTGATCTCAAATCCAAAATTAAGATTTGTATTACACGGGCCGAAAAGGGCCGCTCAAACATTCCACTTACGTAGGTATGTATTTAAGTATCTACTTACAAATTTTATGATTTCAGAGAAAATTTTGGTTTTGATTTATTAAATAAGATATAATTAGAAACTACTTTATTGGACGCGAGATCTAATGTTCACAGAACTTCGGTTGGTGGTAGAGACCGTCAGATCACAAAGGTGAAAGACCACCTTTTATAATCGAAACGTTGGTTGCTTGAAATGGTATTTAGCTTGTTTGACCTTTTTATTTCTCATGTCCTTCCCCTCCCCAGGGCCGGATCTACGAAATCTGGCGCCCTGTGCAGTAGGTACCGATTTGCGCCCCCCCCCTACATTTTTATTTTGATTAAATATTCGATCACCCCAATTTTTTTATTTTTTTTTATTTAATTTTTTTTTTACACTAATTTATCAAATAAAATCAAGACATATAAAGGGTGTAACTTTTCCAAGTGACCTGGCGGTAGCTCTCACACTCGTTTTTTTTAAAGAGAGAATCGCCAGGAGCCCTATACTCTCTGAATCCATTGGGTAAACATAAAATTATGGAGCTATTTTAATTATTTTAGGAAAAACTCTTTTTGCGAGTTATGCTTTAAAATAATACAACGAATTGTTTGTTTGTGCCCGTACCATGATTTAAAATATAGGTTACGAGACAATGCGGGTGGTTTCGCTGAACTAGGTCCATTAGACATTCTTGAGATTTACTGCGTTTATGTATATACCCAACGCGAATATAAATAGAAAAAGCAAATACAAATCGTTCTCATGGCAACATACAACACAAGCATAGCATCTACAGCTTCTGACTAGCTATAAAATCTAATAAGAATATAACCTCAAATTTGTACCTTGCATTTCCCCTGTGTTGAGCGAACAAACACCAAATTGAGCGAACATACACCATTCAAACACTAAACACTGACGTATGGTATCAACGGCTTACGAAAGACGCTTACACTGACACCGTAAAATAACAAATCCAACTAATCTAATACATATTAATTATACATTTAACGAACTTCAAATAATATGTCAAATCAATGATGAAACTGTCAACACGTTGCAACCTGGAAATCCTGCAAACCGTGCGATGCTTTTGATAATGGAATTTACTGAAGATTTCATAAGAAAATGGTCTTTAACTACCTTCTCCTAGAGACTTAAACCGTATAAAATAAAAAAATAGCGAGCGTATGGACGACACACTAACAAAAATCGTCAGCATTTTGAAAGGCGCAAGTCGGTTTGTTTGATTCACAGGAACAAAAAAACTGCGCTGTGATTGGTTATTGAATTTGGATCGCACCCATTCGTCGTAAAATATTTATGGAAAAATAGATCTCACGTTTAAACTAAATATCTGGAATTTGTAAAAAAATTCTGTAACCGACTATAAATTCGTAAGCCGTTGTTTTCAACCTGATGCGTGCGCAGTCTGTTTCTTTGGAAAGTGTTGCTAGAGCGTAATAATTATTTCGTACTATGAGTAATTTTTAAACGATTCAGGGAATATTATAACTAAATTAAATACAATATTTATTTTCTCACGGCGCCCCTTCGGAGTTGGCGCCAGGTTTTTGCACGTTTTTGAACGTATGGCAGATCCGGCGCTGCCCCTCCCACTCCCTTCAGCCTTGCAACTCATAACATACCCCTATTGAGGATTGACACAGTCTGTTGGCTTCAACAGGTGTGAATCTTGTAATACGGTGTTTGGTTTTCAAATGAGAATATGCTTAGTTCCTACCGAGATGTCATTTATCCAGTACCTACCCACCATTCCCTAACCATCATTTTTCTGGAAAAGTATTTTAAAATTGGAAATGTGGCAAGAAAAATAGTGAGAATTCGAATGCATTTTGTTTTGGAAACAGAAAAATATTTGGAACTACCTTGAAAGCAAGATTTCGGTATTTTCCTTGAATACAATCTCGTTTTTAAGAAAAAAATGAGGAATTTGACCATCTTAGAAGTACTTGATATCATTTTGTACTCATTCGTTTTGTTGTGGTGATAATTACCATGAGGTATCGCGGTGGAATTATATAACTATATTGTGATTGTGTTGTGCTCTCCTTCGCAGAGATAAAGTTGTAAGGAATTAGTTATCATTTTTTTTTAAATTATTTTTTCGCATTTTTTATTTTTATTAATTTACAATTTTTAAATATAACGCACTTAAATGAGTTAAAGCAATAAAGTCATTATAAAACAATTGAGAAAACCCTATGTGCAAGGGAAAGAGATTCCGAACCCGATATAATACCTACTTTCTCAATTAGTGTCCAGCAAATTGGTTTAACCGGTAATAAATCAATTAAGACACCTTCAAAAATTGACATTTAAAATCGTATAAATAGGTCGCTAAATGTGGATTAACCACAGTTTGAAAATGGTATTGTAAACCGAAACAGCTGTAACAAAAATACATACTTAGATACTTGCAGAACCTGAAAACAACAATATTAAAAACAATTTTAATTAAATTAAAAAAAAATTAAACGGAGTTCTACGAATTAAAACACAAAAACAATTAATAATTAATCCCTTTTCTTTGCATACCTTGTTTTTCCTACACATATTATCACACAATTCCAGCAAATCACCATTTCATATATTTTCCTTTCTAATATTTAGAGTCCCATTACACGTGCATCTGAAGCTGTAATTCGTAATCAGTTTTATATGCAACATGCGGATTCACACAAAATATATATGTTGGCAGTTTTAATTAGGTTTTTATTAGTCTTACTATTTTCAGCTGAAAAAATCACTTCCATTAACTAAGCATCTTTGAAATATCAATTTTTGTATTGTTTCTATTCAATTATTTATTTCTTATTTACAATGTTTCAGCAGGAAATAAGATTTCCAAAAAAAGAAATTCAGATTATGGTGAGAAGTTGGTTATATGTATTAAAAAGCTACTGCACATGTGTAGAATTTTTATAGAAGTTTTCTCGTGCATTTACAACAGCTAACCTTTCAAGAGGTGATTAAATAAGTTTTATAGTTTTGTGTTTTATTTTATTGTGAAGCTATAAAAAAGAGCATCGTATTGTTGACTTGGCACACTTTCGTGCCTGGTAAATAAAACATCGAGAATTCAACCAACATTTCAACCACTGCTCTTTACATTTCTTCTAGTTTAAAGGCTTCGAATTTCAGTATTGGCCAAGTATTTGGTGGAAACACGTTAATTTAGGGTTCCAAATGATAAATATCCCATTTTATTGAACAATCTAATAAATTATTTAATTGAGCAAATAATAAAAATAACAACTCGCGCTTTTACTGACAAAATTAGTGTTTTAATTGATTAAATTATTATATCATTTATTATGCATCCGAAAATTTGATAAACCATTTTTTTTAAATTAATATCCGTCTTCAAGATGCTGACTTACAATACCAGACGTTTTTATGACCAAAAACAGGTGAGTTTATTTAATTTTAAAAACATATTATAATTAAAATTTTAGGCGCGTGCCATAAAACATATTTTTTGGATTTTGTCTGATTTTACCTTTCAATATTTTTCGACCAAACCTATTATATAAATTTTAGAATGGGTTATTATTAACTTTATTTATTAAATCTGCAAAAAACTTTGACCTTTGAAATTTGAGAAGCTTTTAGAAGGCACAGGTGATTAATTAAAAGTTATTCTAAAATAAATTATTTCTTCCATTTGTCCTCATTCTCAATCTTGTTTATAAGAATGAAGTTGAGAAATACTGTTTAGCGATAAAATGTGAATATATAATTCATTTGAAATTTTTATTCGCACTTTCTTTTACAAAAAAATCGTAATAATTTATAAGGTTCAAAGCGAAACTATAAACGGAGTCAAATTAATGATTTTGTTTTTAAATTTTCGTTTGATGTTTCCGTCAATTGGTTCTTTTAATTATTTAGCATAAATTGAAACTAGTTTTCTAAATATTTTTTTGGCCAATTTATAAGTAATATTTAAAAAAAATGTGAATACCGTACAAGAGTCGCAACTGCTCCCTACCGCTTGGAGCCAGTGAAACTATGGCATTCTCAAATAGGGTATGTTGTGAGGCCGAAGGTATCGGGGAGGAGAAGGAGATGGGGAAAAGGAAGGTGGGGAAGTATCCGATTGGCAGGTACTTCCCCTTGGCTAATGGCTATAACCATTTCAAGCAACGTTTCAATTCTGAATGGTGGTCTTACACCAGGGCGATACTGAGAATGTCTTCCACTCTGGAACACCTTACATTATATTTAAATGATTAAATTGTGAAATAACATAAATCAATCAAATAAAAAAATAAACTTGAACACGCTGGGATTTGAACAAGCAACCTCCGGGCGGCTAGTGGAGAGCCTTCTCCTCGATCACGGAGGCCGTAAATGATGATCATTTTAAATCTACAATAACTAAATTAAATGAAAACTTTAAATGATTTTTATAATTAGGTACTCATAACAAAATATGCAACAAAAATTAACAAATTTTCTTTCAAGAATTGTAGTTGTTTTCTTTCCAGAACCAAACAAAATTAATTATTATCTTACAGCTGAAAACGGTGTGAACATTTTTTATAACTGATATTTACTTGAAATTCCTGCTCAAAACCACAAAGCAGTATTGCATAGCTTCGTGCAATGTAAACGCACTTTTGCATTGCATCACAACTAATGTAACCCGCTGCAATATTTTAATTGCACATTGTATTGCGTAGCAGAACCAAGTTTATTAGATTATTTTAACAGATTTTCGAAAAAAGCATAGGCATAAAATAAAGTAATATAAGTTGGTGGTGAAGATCTAAAATCATATCCAAGGAAAGTAATAAATATATTTTTTAATTTTATTGTAATATAATTTTTTTATTGTAGTATATATATATGTCCCAATAGTCCCAATGTAATATGAATTACATTGGGACTATTTTACAAGGCATTATTGTAAGACCCTAAAGTAAATCTTAAGAAAAAAGAGCAGCTTTTTTGCCTGATACGGGAGCCACGACTCTTACTTTAAAATTGAGTTCTTGAAATTGAATTCAATAGAATTTTTACATATATTTAATACTAGCTTTTACCCGCGGCTTCGCTCGCATGGTATTAGTGGGAAATTACTGTATAAAGAATTTTCCCACGTTAATGAAATTTTTTTTCCGTGATAAAAAGTAGCCTATGTCATTTCCCATTCCTAAAATTTTCTCTGTTTAAAAAATATCACATAATATAAACAACAAATATCTATAATTCTCGTACCAACTTGTTTTATTTTATTTTAATTTAACATTTTTTTAATGGTGCACACAAATAAAATATTGAACATCTGAATCGAAGTAGTAACTTATTGAAACTGCGATATTAATCCAAATTTGGGAGGCGTGAATGGGTACCGCCGCCCCGGGAACCTTTATTGGATAACCAACACCTCTGCCATAGGTCACCCCAAGTGATTCGCTACTTTGGTGATTTAGCAGGGGTGCCCGGGTTCATGGGGTGAGGTTTGTCTAGGTCTTGGAGGTGGTTGACTGGTAAATATTGAACATCAGATTCCTTCCCCTAAACCCCTTTCCTTCTAAGAACTCTCCTCTCCTCCCTTTCCTTAAAAAAACCCTCCACACATCATCCCCAAAAATGACATTAGATGGAAAATTATTTTCCTCATCGTCTCCTATATGGAGCTCATTTAAAAAAAAAATTAATATATAAAACAAAGTATGGTTAGTTACACCATTTATAACTCAAGAACGGCTAAACTGATTTTTATGATCATGGAGCTGTTGACGGCGAGCTTGGGACTGTTCTGGTGTCTCAGCAGCCCGTTGAGATGATAGATATTCACCCTGCTGTTGACGGCGAGCTTGGGATTGTTCTGTTGACTCAGCAGCTCTGTGTGCTGCCTGAAACAACGCATGTTTAAGTTTTCGCACTCAAGCTTGTGGAAATGTCTCTTCAAGTCTTGCAACTTTCATAGCTCGAGCTTTATTAGAGCTTTTGCTTAGATTCGACTTACGCTTTCGAGGCATAAATGTTATTATTCTTGCTGAAAATAATTATAGTAGAAAATTTCAAAATTTTAGAATGACATTTCGCTAATAAAAATTCTATTTTAGAAAATATTGAAATTATAGAAATAGAATTTTATTTTAAGTACCTACTCCCTTTATTAGTATTTTATTCACATTTGAATCCAGAAAAACCTAAAAAAATAGTCCACTTCAAACGCTATGCTTTATAGCAACGTTATGCTTTTTGTTCGAAGAATAAACATTTTTAGAGATGTGTAGATATTAACTACGACGCCAAAAAAGTACTCAATCACAAAAAAGCACTCTTTTTAAGCATAAAATTAAAAAAAAAACATTGTTTCCAAGGTACCAATTTGTTTGACGTTTGCAATAACTCGATTTTGTTAGGGACAGAAAACGTATGATACATAATTTCATAACGCCACAGCTCATTCATAACGCCAGAACTTACAAATATATAAAGCCGTTTTTACTCGCAAATAATGAAAGAATTTTTAAATTCCATTCGATATTTATTGCGTGAAAGAGTAACAAACATCCAACCAACCATCCAACAAACCATCCAACCAACCATCCAACCAACAATCCAACCAACCAACCATCCATACAAACTTTCGCATTTATAATAAATATTATAGTAAGATAAGATGAAATATTCACTGTTTTTTTGTAAAAAAATTCGAAATAAATTGGATTGAAAAATTGTTTAACTTTTTTTATTTCTTTTGATTGCTTAGTAAATATACATTTTTATGGCTTAGTAAATATAATGGTTTTGCAATTAATTATTTTAAAATTAAGTGTGATAAATTGGTTTCCATTTCTCATAAGTTCAAAATAATTCCTGATTATCTTTGAAATTTTTCTTAAAGTATTTTAACATTAGGAGCTTGCTTAAAATAATAATAATAACTCGCTTAATATCTTTAAATTTATTTGTTATCGGAAACAGTTTGAAAGGAGATTTTGTTGAGGAGTTAATTTTTTTAAAGTATAATTTTAATATTAATCCATGTAGGTATTTAGTTAATTGTTCAATTTATTAATTGTGAATGTTTTCTCAGGCGTTTGATCTTTTGAAATCATACGATCCCTGGGGCAGGCCAGGATGTGGTGCTCCTAACCCTACAGGATTGCGAAGACATAACCTGATGCTGGATGGAATCTACCCAGAAAAGCAGGTAAACACCGTGAACTTTTCTCAGTATCGTGTTCCTTTTGTTCATTTGCACGCCCATGTATAGATATGATATTGCAAACACAATCAGACCAAAATATTAATAAAGTAAATAAGCAGATGTCACGAATTACTATGCATTTAAACGCTAAACCAATTTATCTTTCTAGGTAAAAGATAACAACAATATTTTGTCTGAAGTCTCTGTTATTATTTCATATAAACCTTGATTTTTATAAGGTCAAAGGTCTTTCTTCTTGGGTAGCTTTTAGTTCATGATTTTAAACTATGCTAATCAATGGTTGTAGCTTACTTTAATAATGAAACTAAAATAATAAGCCAGTTTTCTATTGTTTTAATAGCTCATTAATTTATTTTGGCTAAATATTTCGCATCTATTAATAAAATCATGCGAAACTTTCAGGGACATTTCCTTATTGATAAGTACTTGCAAAATAATTTCGCGTGGAAAGTAATAATTAATAGCAATGAAAAAAGTTTTGTCTTTAAGAGTCACGAAGTATTAATTTATTTATGTCACGCATTAATTTGTTTTGAATCCCTTCTAATTTAATAAAATACTAAATTAAATATAAGTGGGTCCAGCACAGTGAAATTGACAACTTTACGATATCGGATGGATAGACGTAACTACCGTTGGTTTTTTAACGTTTTACCGAGCACGGCCACGTTGTTGATAGCCAGACCGATATTTAAAGGGAATATACCTATAAAAAATCGATTTACGGTTGCAAGACTTGCGGATCTTTCTATGGATTAACATTAGTAAATGTCAAATGTCAATAGTAAATGTAAAAATTAAAAATACTAATTTTTAGAATTGAAATACTAACTTTACTTTGAGACTAAACGGGAGTTAATTAAATAATGAGGTCTTTAGTCGTATTTTACTAACTTTCTTTTCAAGCTAGAAAGGAATCAATTGATCGCGGCTTAGATGCATTAATTAAGTCTACGCATAGCGTATACGATTTATTTCAATTCTAAGTGCGTCGTTAGTTCAACTCCATTAATAAGCCAGTTATTTTGCAATAATTAATAAGCCAGTTATTTTGCATAACGAATGACATTAAAAAAGTTGCATATATTGACAGCTTATCTGACACACGGGAGGCGGCGCTAAAACGTCGGTTTTTGTCAACCGACTGTTGGAATCACATATTGATCGTGCTCGTGAATATTGCTAAGTGACCGTAGATGACGGATTTAGTCAATATCGTATTGACTAAATTCTTCTATCGATCGTCAGTTCGCGTATTTAGAGTAAGTTAGTTGGTATTTTTAGAGCTTTCTAATTTCTTTTACAGAAACCGGGCAGATCTGTACCTAAGCAAATATTTTTATTTGTGTACGAGCAGCTGTTTTATGTAAATGAAGAGGATACGCATATCAATTTACGTGCTTTATAGGAAACTGGTCACTTTCATTTTCGCAGCCAGCTTATAAATTCCTAACATTCGAATGGGCAAAAAATGTGGTGCCTACCACTTCACTGTGGTGCCACCTTCTTTGAATAATTTAATACCGGCAATGAAACCACGCCATTTTCTTAAATTCGTATGTTTTATAAGCTTTATAATAATTATTATTTTTAATTGATAAACTAATGTTTAAGACAAGATTTTTAGGCATAGCACAAAGGGTAACAATTATTATAAGTAATAATTATTAGCCTGAAACACTCATCTACATTGAAAAAATCTCCCGAGAAAAGATACATGCCGGACGCGGGTTCGAGTCCCATCGGCGGCATGTATCTTTTCTCGGGAGATTTTTCTATGTAGATGAGTTTCAGGCTAATAATTATTACTCATAATAATTGTTACCCTTTGTGTTACGCATAAAAATCTTGTCTCAAACATTAGTTTATCAATTAAAAATAATAATTAATATTTGACAAGTTAACGTATTTCAACAAAAAATGTACACGTAATTTGTCTTGACGCCACTTAGTGGGAGATTTAGCACGTACAATGTCTTTCTCATATAAAATAAAGTTGGTTGTTTGCAGGTGGAAAATATAATACGCAGTAATTGTTGAATGAAACACTAGTATATAATTAATTATTTGGAGGGCAAGAGAAAAGCCGACGTAGCTCAGTGGATAAGAGCAGTTGACCGGAAATCAGAAGGACGCGGGGTCGAGTCCCGTCGGCGGCATGTATCTTTTTTTGGGAGATTTTTTAAATGTAGATGAGTGTTTCAAGCTAATAATTATTACTTAAGTATAATAATTGTTAGCTTCTAATAAGCCACGTATAAGCTAATTATAACTCCTAATTTTCCTTAATAATTGTGAGGAAATGATTAAAAAAGGTTGAAAGTCTGAGAGAAAGATAAAAATAACATGACATGAAAAATATTTTAGGCATAATAGGTGTTTTGTTAATCTATATAACGTGTCCTCACATTGTCGAGTTGTCAAATATGTCAGTCGATCAGCTATAACCTTTTACATTGAATGGTATTATCGTATTATGTGCGTAGGTACTGCGTACAATCGATGTCGTTCTTTGTTCCGTTATTTAGCCACCGGATAAGCAAAGGTTAATAATATTGATGTGGCTTTCTGCGTCTAGTTTAGGTGTAGCCATGTTATGTCCCTAATAATAATTAGATTGTTTTTTTGCGAATTTCAATTACCTCCGTAATTAGGAAAAAGCGCAACAAGTAATAATACTTTTGGTCGTGAAAATTTAAAATCCCAACTGGTGTGTATGTGCGTGAGTAAATTATAACTTGGGTTGGTTTAAGTGCAAGAAAATTTTAGTTAATTGATTTGACAATTTATTAATTAAAAATAATATGTATTATGTTTGCGGCACGTTTCAAAGCGGAAGATACTTTCAGTATCGCCCTGGTGTAAGACCGCCATTCAGAATTCAAACGGCTTTAGACGTGAATAGCCCAGTACTTCCTCTTACCATCTCCTCCCCCCCACTACCTCCCCCCCCCTAATTGGGATGCCATAGTCTCACTGGCTCCAGACGGGAGCAGTTGAGATTTTTGTGCGGCATTCACAGTAAAAAACGAGTGTGCTTTAGGCCACACAACTGAAGTAAAACTTCTGCTCCATCTATAAATCTATATGATAGGAAGAGAGAAAGACAATGTGCGCGCGCACTGCTCTCTCTTGCACCTACAGTGATATACGAAGCGTTCGCCTCGCTTTTCGTAACGCTCTCGTCACGCATTCGCTAGCTTACTGCCCAAGTCGAGCGTGCGTAAAGAAGTTTTACTTCAGAAAGGTATATTAAAGTTTATTCAAAGTTCAGACACTCACGTTTTTTGCGATTGTGAGTTACGTTCGGAACATTTTAAAGACGGTTGTCCCATTACAACGTTAATGAATTTACGACATCCTAGAAGGTTACGTGTCCTCACATTGTCGAGTTGTCAAATATGTCAGTCGATCAGCTATAACCTTTTACATTGAATGGTATTATCGTATCATGTGCGTAGGTACTGCGTACAATCGATGTCGTTCTTTGTCCCGTTATTTAGCCATCGATCGTGTGTCAATACAAAATGATTTTCTCTAATAGCCTCCATGGATTAATAATTTATTTAAAAAGAAAAAGTGTCGTGTTACTTTCAACTTCTAATGGTTGATTCTGTATCTTTTGCGACAGCCTAACGGGTGTTAAATCATAATAGATATGTAATAAAGATTGCGCTTGTATTAAGATACCAATTTTTAAAAGTACGAGTAGCTACGCTAACGCCAGAGAACGACGGCATGTTTTCCGCGTAATCCTGACGGCATACCTGCTCAAGACTCTTCACACTTCTTTTCTTTCCATATCGTCGATGTCTTTCAAGTCGTCTGTGATGATCAGGTACTTTATGCTATGACCAACTTCCATTTTCTTTCCGTTTCGCCATAGTGAGGGTTTAGGATGAGTTCGTTTTTAAATTTGAAAACCATAACGATTGATTTAGACGTACGAGTATTACTTAGAAGGTTATGATCTTTTGCAAAGTCTTCACAAACGAATATATGAAGTAACTAGCGAGTTCCCGGCGTGCGTTGATATGTCACTTAGTAAAGAAATTGTTTCTCCCTGCGTGTCATTTCCCATGCCTCACGTTCCCCTTCCACCTCCCCTTCCTCTCCCGCGTCCTCTTCCCCTCTTGCGTTCCCACTCCGTCTTCTCCGGCTTACCTCTCCCCACTCCAGCCAATTTCATAATGCCAGCGCTCACCAGTATATACAGAATGTATATCACCGGTATATCGCGGGCGTGCTCACAACATCTCACCAAAGTTTCCTCGCAATCGGATGAACGGCTTTTCGGATTTTCATGACGCCAGAGCTCGTTATTATATATATATTTATTTTATTAGTAACAAATAGATACATAAATTACAAATAAATTTTATACAGTAATAATTACATGGTAGATATATTTGATGTACCCTCATAAATAAGCAGGGCTTGTGTGTATGGGGGGGTGTTATTGAAATGTTTTTTTTTACATGATCCAGTTTAAGTTTTCAGTATAATTTTTAAGATGAGTTTTAAATTCGTTTATATTAGTATTCATGTTTCTGATTTTTTTCAGGTAGTGAATTAAAAAAATTTACTCCGAGATATTTATGATTTAACTGTCCTATTTTTTTTTGAAAACTCCCCAGATTATTTTACCACATTTTCTTGCCGCTTGCCGCAAATAATCGCAATTACATTTTCAAAAACTGCTCTTTTCCTTAGTTTTGTGACATGCACGATCAAAAAAAATAATAATAACGATAGCAAAATAATTACCGATTATGATGAATAATATCAATAAAAATAAAGCCAATAAATTTGTAATTTCCGCAAAAGTTTTAACTCTTCTGTCAAATTCCCTCTAAGTCTAAGGTATCTAATTAATGTGTTTTTCTTTAGTTTCAACGGTACCAGTTTCCCGAAAAGACATCGGTGGAGCGCCGCAGGGTCCGGGGGCGGAGCGGGGGAAGGGTGCGGTGGCGTGACCCCCAACTGTGCTTCCACCCCGGGGCGCGCGCCACCGTTGAGAATCTTCTGCGTTGGCGAACCTCCCACCAGGACCAGATGCAGTACAAGAAATGTCTCGGTATGTATTGCCTAGCAGGAATGCCTTAAAATTGCCATCATGAGAATATTGACTCGATAAAAGTTTTGTTTTATCAACAATATCGGTAATTAGTCGACACTAGCTAAACATTTGATAATTGACATCGACAAAAATAGTGTTAGTTATTCGAGCCTGATCGCTCCCAACATAGTTTTTTACAAATCGATAAGCATCGTTAGCAAAAATTTCGCTTTGTTTTTATGAAGGAGATTTAAACTATGAGAAGCGAAGTTACTTACTTTGATATCTTGAGTAGGTACTGGCTAATGACTGTTGCTTAAAAACTATCAACGAAAGCCTAAAATAAATAATTATAAACCATTGAAGAAGATGATAATACTAAACGAAATGTGAAAAAGAACAAGACACAGAAAAATAAAAAGCTAACGGTTTGAACTGAGAATCGAACCCAGGATCTCTTTTTTTAACGGAACAAACGCCTTAATCAACCCGGCCATTGGGACTTAATATTTTAAGAAATTTTTCTCGATCTCATATTTCTAATTCAGAATTTACAATGTTATCTTTATTTTTTTCCCTTTATTGTTGGCTGCTATATTTTTTAATGATGGCAAAAGATTTCTAACGAAATTATTTCTAACCTAAATACTGTTTCGGATAAACATATCCAATTTTATTTACACGGGTTACCGATTGACTTTTTCTAACAGCCTTACTAAAAAAACTACAGCACGACCGATAACCTGTGTTTTTGCAGCAACATCAATAAAACAAATTTACACTAAAACACGAAATACTACTAATAATGAATTTCACTCTAAAACACGTTTTAAAATCTGGCAACAGTGCAATTTTTAGTAATGTTCATACTAAATTGTTGTTTTCATTCATAGCCGCTAGATGGCAATGGCGTCGCGCCGGCACATTTTCTACTGTCTTGAGTGTATTTCAAATACACAAATCTGAAGGGTAAATTTATCTAGTTTTTATAAATGGTATTTGTTTTTACGACACCTTAAAAAATAAGGAATATATAGAACATTCAAAATACTTTGGAAAATTTCAAATTTCGTTCAGACATCATTACTAAAACAGAGATAAACTACCCCCCAAGGCTGTGTAAACAGTGTGTATTTTTTCGAAGAATTTTTTTTTAATAAGTAATATTTTCACATCCGCGGCCGTTTGTCAATTGAATAAAATTTTCATGTTTTTTTTTAGTAAGGCCGTTAATGTCTAAATGAATATTCCATTTTATTTGTGTACTTAACTTGTTTTAATTTTTTTAAATGTTATACCTACCCATCAATTTAATATATCGTTGGAGAAGAATATGGTACTAATAAATCTAAACGAAATATGAAAAAAAAATAACAAGATACCTTCAGTAACATAATATAAAGGTAACGGTCACAACTTGGAATCGAACCCAGGATCTCTAGTCTTACCGGGACAGACGCCTTAACCAACTTGGCCATTGGAACCTATTAAATTATGTGTTACTTTGTTGGGTATAACTTTCACAAGTTAGTATAACAAGTTATTTCAATAAAAATGATTGATTAACCACTTTTTCAAAACGATCTCGTTTGAATTTCACATTTCAAAACGTCACAAGTAAAATGTGTCAGTATTGTCGTGAAAGAGCACTTATTTACCCGATATTTATAAAAAAATATCGATATTATATTATGAAGCTCCGAGCGTGCTGGAAATATTAATCAACTATCGTCCCTTGATGTGATTGGATCAGTAAACGGCGCTATAGAGAATTGAATATTTATATTATAAGGTCGACGGCTTAATTTGTCATATCGATTATGTTTAATTAGGGTCGTGCCAAGTTCTCTGCGAACAAATTTATCCTGTCTATTCAGTCAGCCATCAACTTCCGTGTCTTGCTTGCTTGTAGTGATTTCAATATTATCAAATTTTGCCATTTTAAAAACCTGTTGTTATTCCCGCTTTATTTCCTTTGTAGCATAGCGTCAAACATTCAACTAGAGTTTTTTTTAATTGCAGATGAGATTGTTAGCTACAATAAAAAAGTGCGAGACGTAGAAGCTAGGAAGAATCTCGAATTCGACAGAAAAATGGTAAGAATGTTGGTTCTTTGTGCGTATTGCTTATTGGAAATAATTATTGATATGATTAGGTTAGCATTTTTTTAAAATTCAAGGGCTAATTACTAATTAATGTTCAGTAGGAACCTACATACAAATCCTAGTCCTTTACAGATAAAAACTTTAATATGTTAACTGATTTCAAGCTACTTTCCCATGGTCCCTGGGGGGAAAAGGGTCCCGGCGGGCGACCTTGGAGGAACCCTAAGGATATTGGGAAGAACTTCTTCCATTCAATGGTATCTATGTTAATTGATATATTTCTAGAAAGCTCCAGAAGGATGTATTATTAAATCACCGAATCTGCCTTACAAAATATGTCATTTCTTGCATTCTTGTATGTTAACATTGAGATGGCAATAAGACCTGCAAATATTTTAAATAAATCGTCACCTCAAAAGTCGTTTATTTACAATTTACGAGTAAACCACAAGCGAGGCGGCGCAAAAAACTTTTAAGTGTGCATTCATGAAGAAATTTGTCCAATGGCACAATAACTTCACAAAGTTATTGCAGCTTTTATGCGCATTGTTCAAGAGGCATGTTTTTTAAATTACGAAAATAAATTCATGGTATTTGTAAGAAAGAAAAACCATTCATATTCATATATCTTCGGATTCGGGATATGCTAACCTTTATTTTGGTCACATGTCTTTCTTTGCTAAAAGTAATCATTTTATTAATATATTAACATTAACGTGTTGGCAGGGTTGGACTGCAGGAAAATCATCTGAATTTCCCCCCATCGACGTAAAATCACCCGACATCATATTCGAGCAAATTCCGATAGAATACAAAGAAAACGTTCAGTTCAGAAACACGAGAAGATTTTCAAACATCGACAAAGAAAACGTGTATTCTAGGAGAGTACCGCCGAGAAACGCATCCAAATCTCGCCATTTTGTGGACGATAATCTACCAAGACTCGAGAATAAGAATAAACAAGTTTTATACCGCGGGGATGCTCCTGTTGGGATCAAAAAGAAAACACGCTTGTGTGAAAATGGGAATGACCAATCGTATAATTGCACGTGCAAGTTCAGGTGCTCCACCACGTGCCTGCTGGGAGGTGGGGGGGGTGGTGGGAGTGGGAGGGACGGACAGGGAAATATGGTGCTGCAGGAGTACGAAGGTTCCATGATGAGTGGGCAGGCGGGGAGTACCCCCACGAAACAACTGATGGAGATGACCGGGGGGGTGGAGCTGGTTCCCCTGATGAGGGGGCGCGGGAGACTGTCTCCGTCTTCTTTACAGCCGAGGTGAGCTCATGCATATCTGCTATTTTTCCCAATAACCTTAGGCTGCACTAATCAATATTTTTTGTCAACTTTTTAGAGCAGAAATAGAGTAGTGGTGTCTTCTTGTGGCGATCAGGACTTTTTAAGTATTTTAGCGCCGATAGTATTTTTTGTTAAAAACCAACCATTTTTTGTTTATAAAAAAATGGCAATCAATTCTAACAAGCCCGTAATATTGTCCAGTACTTTGAAAAGTTTTCTAAGTGCAAATCTGCTGCTTTACATCAGTGGTGCACAACCCGTGATCTGCGAGCACATCTCTTGTGACCCATTTTGAATTACGACCCATGTGGCTCGCTAAGGTTTGATAAATAGCAAACGCGGCTCGACATCACTGTTGTACATGAATAAACTTTAATTGCTGATATGTTTTAAAATCCGAATGACATCTAACAAACATTTAAAAGAAGAGTTTTTATTCTAAACATCTCTGCATATACGTACGCGAGCCGAACCTTGCTAGCTGAGC
This sequence comes from Limnephilus lunatus, assembly GCA_917563855.2. NCBI lineage: Eukaryota > Metazoa > Arthropoda > Insecta > Trichoptera > Limnephilidae > Limnephilus > Limnephilus lunatus. The sequence goes on from OU830592.1 coordinate 80,867,739, forward strand.
CGCAATTATGGGAAAGTAAAAAAAAACATAGGTATAACTGTATAATACACATATCATAATTATTATTTGGTTTTGTTTTGCAGGAGACGAACACGAGATGCAGAATACTTGCGAGCTTTGACAGAACAAGTCCGGATGCAACAATTACGAAGAGTGGTAAAGTTTATTAATTACATATTACAAAAAATAATCATAAAAAATAATTTGGAACTAATCTAAACCTATTTTTTAAGTATTTTTAAAGTTGTACATGTATAGATGCCAGCATTTCTATGTGCATCTGATTTTTATAGTACCTACTTATCAAAATTTTTGTTTTTTGAAACTATGTATTTACCATGATCATTTGAACTTTTTTAATTAATAATTAAAAAAAAAAATTAAAAAATATTTACATATACACGTACCACTACTCGTTAACGTACTCTTTTTTTAATATTTTAAATTTTTGTATCATTAGCCGTCTCTGAACAGTCTAGTGAGGCGGGTAATTTGCCAGCTTAACTTATTTGCAGAATATTTTATCTGAATCAACGCCCGGGTTGACGGAAATAAAGTTGAAAAAAAATGATTACAAAATGATTTCTATCCTCGTGAAAGATGTGGTAATTTCGAAGACTCAATCCTGAAATAATTGAGCCCACTTTCTTTCAGTAGGAGATCCGCAATGACGACATTGAGAGGGGCCGACAGCACACCCTCGCCTGGGAACAGATCTGGAGCCGCAGCCCCACCGGGACTGGGAAACATCGACAGCTGGACCCTCTTTAAGGATTTACTCATATCTGTTACAGAAAAATATAACTGGAAAGTGTGCGGTGAGCCAGATAAAGTTGAGAACCCCTGGTTTAAATTTATAAATATTTACTATTTTCTACGTCAAATTGATCTACTTTCAAGAGTTTTTGACACCTATTTAAGCTTAAAAATACTATTATTGCTTAAAAATACTATAACTCTCAAAAGCATACTACCCAAACTTGCTATATCGCATCTTATTTCCTTACCCATTTCCTTAAGAGTCACAATATACCTCAATCGGGATCACCATAGTCCCATTGGCTCCAAACGGTGAAGATGACTCGTCTACATTATTCACACAAAAATCTGATAATTTAGTCTCACAATAATCACAATGGAATGCCACTGACCACTGGTCCTGGAAAGTGGAATTATTATGGTGTTTAAATATTTAAAAAATGGTTAACTTTCTAATTTCATTGTATCGTAAATTAATCAATCACTTAACGCACCCAAAACATATTTTTTAATGCAATTTCTTCACTCAATATTGCATTTTTCCATTGTTTTATTATATCGATAATAATACTTCTCAATTCCTGAATACTATGTCGTCGTACGTGGTCGAGGGGTAAGATTCTCGACTAGCGATCCGTGGGTTCGAATCCCTGCTGCGCAAGTAAAATTTATTTGAATGATTTGTATGGTTTCACAATTAATTAATTAAAAATAATAGAGAATACATATATTTGGGGCACGTCCCAGGGTGGAAGATCTCTGTATCGCCCTGGTGTAAGACCACCATTCAGAATTGAAACGTTGCTTCAAATGGCTTTTGCCATGTTTGATGATCAGATCTGATTAGCCAGGAACTTCCAATCTCCCTCCTCCCCATATCCTTCCCCTCCCAACTACCTCCAACCTTACAAAACATACCCCAATTGGGGATTCCATTGTCTCACTTTGAAGCAGTTGGGACTCTACACCGTATTAACATAAAACATTAAAATAAAATTTATCGTGTATTATTTTTGGGGTATTATGCCATATAGCGATACCTCCTTGCGCTTTCTCCTGTGTAATTTATCTTATGACGATAGTTACTCTATAATTAAGGTTAAACATGCTCCTTCCTCATACACTAAAAAAGTAATAATATTAAAAACAAGTAATTATAAAATATTGATTTTTAGCAATTGAGACTCTTGTGCGGTATTCAAATGGAAAAAGTCTTAATAATAACAATATTTTATAATTATTCCAAATTCTTGTAATATTCAGAAAACTGTTTCTGAAAAAATAAGAAAATACACAGATTTAGGAAATGAGATTAAAAGAATTTGGCATTCTCAGACTATAAAAATGTTACCATTTGTTATTTCGGCTACTGGCATTATACCTAGCTCTCTCATTCAAAATTTAGGCGTATTAGATTTGTCAAAAAATTTGTACATAAAAATGCAAAAGTCGGTCATTTTAAATACATTTAGGATTACGAAAGATTTTTTAAATATTTATATTGAGGGATCAGTAGGATTTATCGGACCAGTTAGGATTTCATCAGAGCCGAACCCTCTATGAAAATATCTGGAGTCGGTGAAATATTTTCCCATTATGTTTCTGGTGGATTGACGTATTGTTCTTGCATTGTTTTGTATTTATTATACTTATATAGTGCACTTACATTGCGTGAATTTACTAGATATTCATTTGTGGAAAAGTGTGTGGAAGGGTTTAGTCTTTCATTTGGGAAAGATTTAACCCGGACATAAAATCTGGAGCACCGTATAAAATTAACTCATTAATAAAACGCCTTGAGCTCTAGGATATACTTATCGAAAACAGTAGTTTATTTATTCAACGCATTATTTTCCGAAAGTATATTAAACTTATTTAATTTATTGTTAATATTTATTAGATTTCAATCACTTTGTATACATCACTTATTTAATAAAAAATATAAACATGTTTCGAAACCAATGGCTTCTTCGTCATTTAATTTGACTTAATATTTATTTATAAATATAATAAATGTAATTTAATTGTCTCACTAGACGATTTCTGTTTTTGTGTATAGTTTGTATAACTCCAAACCATCGACAAACTTATACTTGGTCGAATCTCCAAACGTATTTATTTTATTCTATACTATTTTATGTACTGTAGAGGCAAGAGAGAGAGGTGCGAGCACACATTTTCTTTCTCTCTTTCTCTCATAGCCAGTTACGTTTCGTATATCTAAGACACAGTGCAGGCCTATTGTCTGTATCACTCTGTAGGGGCAAGAGAGAGCAGTGCGCGCGCACATTTTCATTCTCTCTTTTTTTATAAGTTAGTGAAGTTTTACTTCAGTCGTGTGGTCTAAAGGGGTCTCCACACGGTACTGCCGCAGTACGTTCTGCCGCAGAACTGACTAAAAATCGTATGGTCTGTAATCAAAACCAGCCAGCCGTATTGTTGTTATTCACCAGCCTTTATTATTTAAAATAAAATGAATGGTGAATAATAACAATACGGCTGGCGGTTTTGACTACAGACCATACGATTTTTAGTCAGTTCTGCGGCAGAACGTACTGCGGCAGTACCGTGTGGAGACCCCTTTAAGCACAATCGTTTTTTTTTGTTTTTTTTTTTTAATTTAGAAAGCTTTAATTTCATGGTGGCATTTCATTTTAATATTATGAATTATGACCGTTTTAATGATATTTTTTTCCATTTGTTCCTTACAGAGGGCTCTGAGGAAATTTATATCTTTGAGATGCTATGTGGAGGGTCTTTTTAGGAAATGAGGGAGAGTTCTAGGAACAAAAAAGGGGTGAGGTAGGAAACTGGGGGTCAGTGGGTCCTTACTAAAAGGGACGGACGTACGAATCAATCCCTCTCACGATGTTCCGAGATAGTTCTGCTGGAGAGGTCAAAAACCTCACCCCATGAATCCAGGCACTCCTACGTAGTCACTAAACGCAGAGAATCACTTATATTAACAACTCTCGATGATTAAGTAATTTGTTTAAGTATGTATGTGTGTTCAGTTACGTGTAGAAGCTGTTTCGGCGTTCTTCATTGACAACATCTTTGATGTACGTTCGTGTCCTAAATACGTGTGTAATAAAACTTTTTCTTTCACTTTTCATACGATGTTAGCTTTTTGATAGTACTAAATGTTAACAAATATTTAACATTCAGTTACCAGAGCACTGATGATATATGTATGGAGTATACTGACATCATGTGTAATGTATGATATTGTGTGCGTATGGTGTGTTGACTAAGTCTTGTGTACCCAATGAAAGTAAAATCACATTAAAAAATAAACACATCGAAAATAAATAATATGAGCATGTGGAAAGTTGATGGCGGTGTCAAAGCAAATAATAATATACCTTCGGAGAAATCAGCGACATGATGTGCCATTTCTTAATCTTCTTCTTAGGTATATGGAATTCTCAAATTCCAATAATTCATTTAGTCAATATGGCACTTTGTAAAATATTTCACTTGCATTCTTTAGTAATAATTTAATTATTTAATTAAATCATTTGACCCTTTTTACTTGCACCATAACTTTAGAAAAATATCATATATCTTATTAATAAGAGTAATTGATCCCAAGAGTATTAATAACAGTGGCGTATCGAACCACTACAGAGCCTGGGCCCACACCCGAACTGGGATGCAATAATGTGAATTTTTGATGAAAAAACCTTTATAAATTATCCCACTTACTAATTTTTAATCGGGGAGGTTTCAAATTGTAACAGACAGCTCCAAATCTGCCTACAGCGCTAACCTTATTTGATCATTCTTTGTTTGTTAGATCAATTGATGTGTGTTTTTTATTGTTTTTAAATTGGTACTCTTAAAAATAAAAATAAAAAACAAAGTACTATACAAATAATAACTTCAAATTACGCTTCAGAGTACAGCGTATTTATTTTGAAACATGATATCTTGACTCTTGCATCTTTATTTTTCTTATATAATATTATGTAATATGAACTTACATTGTCAATTTGGCTGTCTTAAAACGGGAATTTCATGGTTAAATAGTCGACGTTTTCAGTACTCCGTTAAATAATTTCAGTACTTAATAAATAAATAAACATTCTCTTTAAAAAATCTTGAAAATTAATTGAATAAAATTTTGTTTCTTTATGATTAGAGATTGCAAAAGTTTTATCGTGATTTATTTTTGGAGTGTTATGCCGTGTTGCACTATCTTCTTCTTTAGCCAACGTTTCGGACAGCATTACATTGTCCATCATCAGATTACACATCTGTCCTGATAACCCAAAAATAAATCACGATTAAAGGTTGATTTTCATTTTGTTAAATTCTAAATACTCATTTACTAAATCTACACACTTTGATTTGTGCAGGTTATTCACAAAATGATTCGTATTTGAAAAATGTTTTAGTACCTTTTTTATATTTGCATTTCATGTAAAGGGTCGTGGGACAAATTCGAGCTACCCTTGAGTTTGGGGCCCGATGTCTATTGCAACGCCACTGGTTAGGGTTTTGCTTAATGTAATCATAACTATAATTGATTAGTTACAAAGGTAATAATTATAATTTTGATTAGAAACGTCAATATGTCCATCAAATGTATGACTAGATTTATGTTACACGTAATTAAATTATTATATGGAAATAAATTATATTAAACGAGTTCGCTAAAGGTGATACTGACTGATTATTTAATATTCATAATATTTGAACACATGAATTAAATCATATTATTGAAGGTTTACGGATGATTCACAGCTATTTGTTTTGTTACTCCAGATCATTATGTTTTTTTCTGACTGACGAGGTTAGATTGGGTTACGAGAATAAATCAGCAATTATACACGCCTTTCAATCAATTAAATATTAACAATTCTTCCATTGATATGCTTGATATAACTCTAAGTGACCAGCTGAGGTACAGGGATTTAATTGAAGCCGGGGTCAAGTTAGCATATCAGAAGCTGGGCGGACTGTACACACTGTACAGGGTCCGCAGATACTTTAATAGTGCACAACTGCTAACCTTGTATAAATAGCAAGTACGCCCCACAGTAGAATTATTCAGTCATCTCTGTTCTGAAGCCGCAAAATACTTGAAAAATCCCTTGACCCTGTGCAGAAACGTACGGTTTATTTGATAGATTTCCTTATCCTAATCAACGGTTTGCAATCTTTAAAGCACTGACATCAGGTAGTACCTAATGTTGTTCTTGTTATTTTTTTATAACTCCACACAGGAGGCCCTGAGGAAAATATTTTCCTTCGGGGCCTGTGTCATCTTTGATGACGCTGTGTGGAGGGTTTTTTAAGGAAAGGAAGGAGAGGAAAATCTGGGAAAGAAAAAGATAGGAGGGGTGGGTAGGAATTTGGAGATCAGTGAATCTAGGAGTGACGGACGTATGAGTCTATCCTTCCCATCGCAGTGCAGGGCGATGGATCGAGGGAGTCCTGCTGGAGATGGAAAAATGTCTCCTTAACCAGACTCTTCAAATTCACACACTAGGTGGGCAGACGCCTCCGCAGCCAATACCTGAAAAAACATCATTCCATGAATACGAGCACAAACGTAGCGAACTTGGGGTGATCTATGCCAGAGGTGTTGGTGATTCAACAAATTTTTCCAGGGACAGCGGTACCCATACCTGCCTCCCAAATTGCTAATCCTACCGGCATTTAAATGAAAAATGCTCCGAGGAACTGGCGTCATTGGTCCTGTAGGCTCAAGTGCATAATATGGAAAAAGCCAAATGTGCGCCCAACATTTGTACACGGCTGACATTTGTCACATGAGAACGGGTCGTATCCATGAACAGCTCGGCTGTGGAACGATTTGCCGGCCTATGTGTTTCCTCCCTCCTACAACATTGGTATTGATGTTAACTCCTTCCTCTCCTTGAAAGACCCTCCACATATTCCCAAAGATGACATAAGCCCCGAGGAAAATTATTTTCCTAAGGGCCTCTTGAGAGAAGTTAATGTTAAAAAAATAGTTTTATACCTATTATGTCATTGAGTTATCGCTTTAGTTTATGATAGAAGAAGAGATATGCAGTAAAATAAGTGTTAACAGAAGTCGAACTTGGTGTCTGAGGAATTTTTGAAAACACAGCTGTATTACAGGCTGTATGTAGGTCAATAACAATTTTATTTATTTTAATGTTGATATTCAACATCCGACAAGAGAACAAAACGAAAAGAAGAAACCGATATAGTATACACAACATAACCAGTCTAGTTATGTTATAAAAAGCTTTCATATGCAAGATCTTTTATTCACGTAAGATTTGAACGAAAAAAATTTAACCCTTAAAAATTATTACTAAGTAATCTTTTTTCGGGGAACTTGCGAAAATCGGAAAACTTGGGAAGAAAATTCATAAAACGTGATTTTCGTCTAGTGTTTTACGTAAATATTTTTCTGATAAACTCTTTTATTTGTTCAACTATAATGGTTATGATAAGAGATGCCACGAATAGTGATTTTGCCGAATACCGAAAACCAAATATTCGGCTAGGCTTTCGGCCGAAGCGCCGAATATTCGGCGACACTTCGCAAACAGTTTTCATGTAAAATTTCGCAAATGAAATATATTTAGATTATAGACAGCAGCCCTTACAAGTGGTGGTCAGCAATCGCAAAACGCTTTTTGTGAGCGGCTTTTTTCGGAAGGACGTATAATTTATTTGCGTATAAGGAAAGCACAATCGTTTTTTATCAACAAATGCAGAAAAATTTTTTGTCATTCATCATAACTTTCCACTGATAGATGTTACGTTAAGTATTAAATAATATGCTGATTTTTTTGTTAAAAAAAAACTGTGAGCAATATTTTATTTATTATGCGTTTTTCTTCATGATTTGGTATTCGGTATTCGGCCAAATGGTTTGCAATATTCGGCCGAACACCGAATAGTAAAAAAGTATCCGAATAGGCCGGATACCGAATATATAGTTTCCGAATATTCGTGGCTTTCTAGTTACGATCCTTAGCCACAAATCCCGTGGTAATGCATTTAAATTTTATTTGATTATTTTGTACTATTTTAGAATTAATTCATTAAAATAGTATGATTATATTTAGTGTATTTTGGGCACGTTCTATAGGGGACGACACTCTCAGTATCGCTGGAGAAAAAAGACCACCATTCAAAATTAAAACGCTGCTTAATATGGCTTTAGCCGTGTTTGGTGACCAGATCTTCCAACCTTCCTATTTCCTATCTCAATTCCCTCCCTACAACATTCAGTATCACAACTTATGCCACTTGGGGACGCCATAGTCTCCCTGGCTCCAGACGGTTGGGAGTAGTTGGAACTCTTGGGCAGTAGGTACTAACATAAAAAGCACAATTAACACAACGCCAGTTAAATATTTGCCTGACTACTGAGAAGCGTTTTTTTTTCAACCGCGTTGGCATTAGGAGACGTAGAGTATCATCTTCAATGCAAATAATCATCTATGTCAAGATTTTATATTAGTTTTTATTAGTTATGGTTATTAATATAATTACAAGTAAACGTCATTAGTGTCACTTTATGATGAAGCTGACATAAATGGTGATTGATTTTGCCCAGCTATGACATTATGAAGGTAGAATTAACCAGTAATTAGTCTAGAAATAAGTCAAATAATGATTTATGCCGAGATTGGATTACTTAATTTTTTTCTGAATACACCTTAAATAAACAATATTTCTTATAAATGTATTTAATTTTTCTAACTTCAATAAGCGAATTTCAACGTGAAAATAATACTTTTCAAATTCAGTCAAGTGACCCCAGTGAGAAATATATTTTTTTTAAATTCCGCCAAGTGAGAACAGCGAGAAAGATATTATATTAGAATAAGTTAACATTTACAAAGATATTATTAAAATTAGAAAGATACTATTTGTAAGACTAAGGCCCTTTGTTCATTGAGATAATATTGGGTACATTGAGAAATTTTGTACATGAAAATTTGTACAAAAAACTTTGTACATTGAGAAATAAATATTGGGTACAACCACAAGTAATCTACCCGAAATGTACCGAACATTTTTACAAATGCAGCAGTGGAATTATTAGGTTGTCAAGTGACTACTGACAAAGACAATCAAATTGTTGTTTTTTTTTCTTTATAAGCAGAAAAAAAATTTAAAAAAAAAATATTGGGTACCCATACAACGAAATAAATAATAATTGTAAGGAACGAACGATATCAGATTTACTTTTTTTATAACTTCCATTTACTTACGTATTCCGGTAAATTATAGTTATATATATGTTAATCTATGACTAAATCACATAAGCTATGCGGACGACATGATCCTCCTAGCTCCGTCGATCAAGAGGTTAAGAATATTATTTAAAAAATCTGTGAAGAATACGCAAATGACCACAACATGATATACAACCCCAAGAAGACGGAAATAATCGCATTACACCACGGAAAAAAATACCTAGTCCCCGTACAACTGAATGACTTTATTTATATTATTATACTTACATTCTTTGTCTTTATCTCTTACACGTGTTCTTTGAAAGTGGTTGATATAATCTTTCCGAAGATTATAATTATTTTATTGATATGCGTAATTAATATTCGCGTGGTTTATAGCAGCAGGCATTATTTTAAAAAATGTGATTTTAACAAGACTTTATTTAAATCTTTCTCATTTAAAACCCATTTCCAAAATAATCACACGAAGCGTTAGATTCAGAAAAACAGCTACTTGTAGCACATAAGTTCTCTTTGAAGTGCTTTCATGAAAATCGTGGAGTTATCTAGAAAAATAATGATTAATAAAAAATGTATTTTATTGACAAACCTAAGTTGAAATTACTGACAGTATTTAAAAAGGGTAAAAAGGCAACAGAAATATACATTTAACCAATTTAATCAGAGATAATAAATTACATTATTTATGTAAATAAGGACAACAAGCAATCGGCTTCAGGTTTCCGGTCAAATAACATTATTTACCTTCAAGTTTCTATATTAATTAGTAGATAGAAAGGCCTTGAATACGTGGGTGAGGAAATCATGGTAACTCTCAGCAAGAGAGAAATTTAAACAAATCAATCAATAATGAAGTAGGTATCTAATTAAAATTCCCAAATTAGGATTCTTAAACAATTGCCAAGTACCTACTCAGGCAGAGATAATAAAGGAAATGTGGGTGTTGGGATTTATAAAAAAAGAAGATTTGTTGTGTTATATTATTTCATCATATACAATTTGCGCATAATTGGCATATCACTTTTCATTTTGTAATTTTATTTTTATTTTTTATTAGTCACAAAAAGATACATAAATTACAAACATTACATACATTATACATTGCAGTAAAGTTATATAACAAACTCCCATTTAGTATCTAACAAATTTAAACAAAAAATAGCCACATTAAGGACGTTAAATGTTGGCTGAACGGACTACCCTAAAATGAACTTACTAGTTTACTTACAACATCGTCGTAGGAGTTTCTGGAAAACCTTATCCAAACCATGAAGTTAAACCATAGAAGTCGCTAAAAACTTATCCAAAGCATAGTCTCCCTCAGCACAGGATATCCTGGTGAGGAGGACTACGAATATAATTTCTATTTTGTATATATACGTAACATGTTTCACATAAAAGTGTAAAAAATAATAAATATATAGTTACTAAAATAAAATAAAATTATACAGTAATTAATAAAATAATAGATTATTTGATGTATTTACCCCCATAAATAAGCAGGGCTTGTGTGTATGGGGGGTTGTTATTATATTGGTTTAATTTGACAAGCTTCAGTTCAAGTTTTCAGTATAATTTTTAAGGTGAACTATAAATTGTTTTATAATATTAGTATCTATTCATGTTTCAATTTTTTTCTGGTATTGAATAAAAAAAAATAACTCTGAGATATTTATGATTTAACTGTTCTATTGTTTTTTTTTACATTTTGGAGTAAGACGTAAAAAAATTATGCTTTAGTGGTTCCGATCTTTGAAAACATGACCGCATTTTTGCGACAGAAGTAGCTTTTTTTACGTTAGCTCCACACAGGAGGCCCTGAGGAAAATAATGCCCCTCAGGGTCTATGTCATCTTTGGGATACTGTGTGGAGGGTCTTTTTAGGGAAATGAAGGATAGGAAGTCGTGGGAAGGAAAAAGGTATGAGGGGTGGGTAGGAATCTGGGGGTCAGTGTGCCCAGGAGTGACGAACGTATGAGTCAATCCCCCCCACTGCGGGCAAGGCGACGTTCTGCTGGAGAGGTCTACAGGTCTTCCTCAACCAGTCTCTCCGGATCATGTCTCTTCGGATTGGTGGGCAGACGCATCCTCCGCCAAGATCCGGAAAAAACCTCACCCCATGAACCCGGGCACCGCTGCTAAGTCACCAAACGTAGCGAACCACTTGGGGTAACCTATGGCAGGGGTGTTGGTAATCCAATAATTGTAAGTAGTTCCGGCATACGATTATTTTCGTGTGTCTTATATTATCGTACCCATATGATGAGTAAGTACCACCATTATTGGACGATTCTGATTAAAACTGAATCATTTATAAAGTAAGCATTGAGATAATACATTACATTCACAGGCATAAAACACAAGGGCGTGCAATGAAATCAGACTACCAAGAAAGGACGAGGCTAATAGACAAAACAGTTTACTCTATAAAGGGATGAAATATTATAATACGCTGCCCGCAAATATAAAAACCAATTGGTAAATTTAATTAAAAGTATTTGTATTAACTAGGAACCACATTGAACAAGAGTAAATGTAAGTTAAAAAACCATCTTAATGTAATTAAATATAAATTAGACATTTGTGAATATAAATGTACAAGGAACTGAATGAAATAAATAATAAAATAATTTGAATTATTGAACAAGTGCCCATATGCTGGTACCAAGAAAATGTATTTTTAAGTTTAACAGTAATAAGTACTAGGCCATAGAGCATAGAGCATCGATACAACCTAATTTAGAACATGCGAATGCCTATTTCAGACTACATATAAATAGCAAATAATATATTTTCTCTTCGTGGAAGATACTTTCAGTAAGTTAAGTACCTACCTAAGTATCAATGTGATGAAGTGACGAGGAACGACCATTCAGAATAAAACTTTGCCTGAAATTACTGAATTTAGTGACCAGATCTGAACACAGTGATTAGTGAACTAATCGCATCTAGATTTAATAAAAAAAAATTAAGTAAATCGTATCTAATTATTATATCATTTCTATCCACCACTTATCTACATCTTATCTAAACCTTATCTTAAATTAATTAACAGACGACTACCGTAGTCCAGCGGTAAGGCTCTTGACTCGCACACCGAAGGTCGCGGGATCGAATCCCGGCTTGGAAAATAAGTTTTATTTGATTAATTTGTGTTATTTTACAATTTATTCATTTAAAATAATATCTATATTTATATACCTAGTATGTTTGCGGCACGTTCCAGAGTGGAAGATATTCTCAGTATCGCCCTGGTGTAAGACCACCATTCACAATTGAAACGTTGCTTGAAATGGAATTAGTGGTGTTTGGTTACCAGATCTGAATAGTGAGGTACTTCCCCACCTTCCTCTTCCCTATTTACTTTCCCTCCCTACTACCTTCAGCCTCACAACATACCCCAATTTGGGATGCTATAGTCTCACTGGCTTCAGACGGGAGCAGTCGGGACTCTTGCGCGGTATTCATATAAAAAAATCCTATTTGAATCTTATCTAATTCATATCTTAAATTAATCTGATTTAATTCGTATTTTATCTGATTAAGAGAGCTGCCTTGTAGTTAAATCATTACGAATGTCGATATGTTTAACATCAATGAAGTACAATTTAGACGGGAAACGTTGTTGCTGTTAGTTTAAATCTGCTTATCTAATCTTAAATATTTTCTCTCTTTTAAAAACGCTTTGAAATTTTAATTTTGTTTTTTTTTTAAATGAATAAATTGAATTAAATTGAATCTCAAAATCTGTCAAATTCTTTTCCAAATATTATCTAAATCTAAACAAAATCGTACCTAAATCTTATCTCATTCTTATCTAAATCTTATCTAAATCTTATCTAAATCTTATCTAAATCTTATCTATATCTTATCTAAATCTTATCTAAATCTTATATAAATTTTATCTAAACCTTATTTAAATCCTAAACTTGCCCTCTTCCCTATCCGTTTTCCACAATTTTCAGCCTCACAACATTCTCCGAGTTGAACTCTTTTGCGGTATAAATTAATTTTAAAAAACATCTACATAATAATATGTAGGTGCGTACAATACACACATATAAAGATTATTACATCTTCATTAAAAAGGTATTTACTCTAAACCAATAAAAAAGACCGTTTCCCAAGCAGTTCAGTTTTTTCAGCCTATCATTAGTATTACATCGATGTGTGTAGTGCACAAGTCGTTGGCGAGAACCAGAAGCGATGGGTGATGTAATAGAACGAAGCTTGTAAAAAAAAGTGTAAATCTTTGTACAGTAAAGTGATGAACTTCGCCTTGTGGTTTCTCCGCCCAATAGCCTTGTTTGAACAATGGTAAAGCAAATCATTTTATTGAGACCCTTGCTTGTTTAGCCGTGTACCGGATGGATAAAAAAATAATTTAATATTAAGATTGTTTTTGTTAGGAAGTTGAGAAACGAAACAAATAAAGAACATAAACAATTATTATAAGTAATAATTGTTAGCCTGAAACACTCATCTACATTGAAAAAATCTCCCTAGAAAAGATACATGCCGCCGACGGGACTCGATTCCACAACCTTCTGATTTCCGGTCAACTGCTCTTATCCACTGAGTTACGTCGGCTTATCTCCTGCCCGCCAAATAATTCAATATATACTAGTGTTTCATTCAACAATTACTACTTATTACATTTTCGTTTTGAATCAGAAGGACGCGGGTTCGAGTTCCGTCGGCGGCATGTATCTTTTCTCGGGAGATTTTTTCAAAGTAGATGAGTGTTTCAGGCTAATAATTATTACTTATAATAATTGTTATCCACCCTTTCTTAAAAATCTTGTCATAATCGTTGGTTTATCAATTAAAAATAATAATTTAAAAAAAAGGAAATTAACATTACCAATTTTTTGTTTGTATTTGTTTCAAGATTATAGTAGGTATAAATGAAAATTACCCTAATAATGTGAATTTTATTACATTACCTCCAAGCACGAGACCCTGAGGAAAATAATTTCCCTCGGGGCCCGTGTCATCTTTGGGGATGCTGTTTGGAGGGTCTTTTCGGGGAAAAGGACTGGATGTTCAGGGAAGGTAAAAGGATTGGGTGGGTTGGAATCTGGAGGTCAGTATGTCCAAGAGTGATGGACGCATGAATCCGTCCCTCCCACTGCGGTGCAAGGTGATGGGTCCAAGTCTGGCTGGAGAGATAAAATGTCTTTCCCAAGCAGTCTCTCCCGATCCCACCCGTCATGCAGTAGGTGGGAAAACATATCCACCATCAAAACCTAGACAAACCACAACCAATAAGAAATGTAAAAAGCAATTCGAATATGTAAATATAAAGCATAAGTATAAGAAGAATAGTGTCACAGTGTTCACAGTCCTCCTCGCTTGGGTTTCCTGTTTTGGGGTGACCAGTATTTTTCATATATTTGTATTTAGTTTCTAGTTGTCTTTACATTGTCTTCATTATCACTCAAGTTTGATTATCACTCAGTTCTTTCAGCCATGTTTAGACTTTAATTTTTATATAATAATTTATTTTATTTTTTATTTGATTAGTAGGGCATATATTTCGTAGCATATGAAATTAAATATTTCTCTATCCAAAGATTCATTCTTTGACAGCGGGCATGCGTTACAATTTAGTTCTAAAAACTTTAGTTTTTAAATTTTCAATACTACCGTTGTCCACAAATACTTTCAAACATGTCTTCTTGTCTGTACCTCTATTCAACCAAAAGACAAACGATATGAAAACTAATCATCGGTGTGAAATGTATAACCAATGACGTTGCTCTTACCACAATCAACCAGTGGATCTTCCGATCACACCAAATCACACCACAATCATCTTCCTATAAATAAATCGGACGTTAATAACAAGTAGTGAAATAAGAACAGCAGATATACTATTTAGTCGAAATGTTTCATTCCCCAAAGGCATGCCTCAAATCGATGAAGCAATTGAACTTATCTTTTTCCACGTGGGTTAGCTTTGCTCACAGGTTAATGCCTTGTTGGTGTTTGGTGTTTGATGCTGCGGTACGCGGAAGGTAAGTTCTGTATGAGAAGTCGGGGACATTCCAGTGAGAGCGGAACACCTGCGGTTGCTATGCGACACCGGCTGTGGATCCATCTGTATATAACCAGCCACGTACGGCCACCGCCAATATAGGAGCTTGTTATCTCTACACGGTGAAGATGATTCACAAGGGCGGCGGGTGGTGATTTACCCTCGTGTCAGAAGAAATTGATGATTAAAATTGATGATTATGTTTTAAATATTCCAACTTTAGAAAACAGACGAAAAATAAACGACCTAACCTTTTTATTAAAATTATTAAACTCTAAATTCGACTGTTGTGAACTCCTGCAATTAATTAATCTACATGTACCTACACGAACAACTAGACAAACATTAACATTTTATATACGTACATGTATCTCATTCCAACTATGAATTGCATTCTCCAATACAACAACGTTTCCATAGTCTTGGTAACAAATACTTAAACAATATGGATGTATTTCACAATAATTTGAACTTCAAACGCCATATATGCCAACTATGTATTTCTACCTACCCCATCTAATGTGAACAACAATTTTAAACATTAGGTACCTACTTTATGTCAACTCCTATATTTTATGGACTATATTGTGTTTCTCATATCTTATGTTACATGTATCTTGTTAACGCTTATAATATTTTATGTAACCTACATTTTGTTTTTAACATACATTATGTTATTTGTATTTTGTAAACCCATTATTTTCACTGTAATAAAAAAAACATGAACTGCATTCTATGTAAAAGCCCTAAGGGCGTTTTTATATATAAATAAATAAATGTCAACATTCAATGCTCATTACTCATTAGTCAATAAAAAATAAAAGCACGTGGAATTGCGAACTTTTAGAAGATTCACAGTGTGTAATTTTTTGTTCCTACAGTTCCCTGACAATTCATTATGGCCTCCCCAATTATTATATTATTTTATCTTACGTACTTTTTTCTTAATTTATTTACTCCGTTTGTTCACCAAAATTTCAAAGAAATACATATTTTGTGGTATAGTAAACGCCAAAGATATTGAAAACAAATATCTTTGGTAAACGCCAATCATTAACCCTTCAAAATGGGCGTTTTTGTCAGTAGGAAAAATTATTTCCGCTTTGCAATAAAATCTAATTAAATGGAATTCTTGTGAACGTATCCGAAAACTAAAAACTGTTTTCGAAAGGTGATAAAATACTTTTTAATTTTTTTGCACGCATTGGTATACATTTCAATATAAGCTTTTTGGCTTTTTTATACAAACAGTAAAAAAAAAGAATAATACAATTATACGGCCGGTGTAGTCAGCGGTAAGGCTCTTGACTCGCACACCGAAAGTCGCGGGATAGAATCCCAGCGTGGCAAATAATTTTATTTGATTAATTTGTGTTATTTCACAATTTATTGATTTAAAATAATATATGGTATACTAGCGGCACGTTCCAGAGTGGAAGATACTCTCAGTATCGTCCTGGTGTACGACCACCATTCAGAATTGAAACGTTGCTTGAAATGGCACTAGCCGTGTTTGGTGACCAGATCTGAATAGCCAGGTACTTCCCTACCTTCCTCTCTCCTATCTCCTTCCCCTCCCCACCAGTGGCAGCTCGTGACCTTTGGGTGTACTAGGGTGCTAATATTAAAAAATGTCATCATGGATGTTGTCGTAGGCGAAAATTTTTTTATTTTTCAAAAATCGGTGTTTTGTATGAAGATTTTTCAGGAAATCCGTGCGGCACACGGCCAAACTGAAACTTCCTGAAATTATTCATACAAAAAACTGATATTAAAAAAAAATAAAAAAATTCCGCTCCAACAACATTAATAATGCAATTTTTTTAATATTGGCATTCTAGCACACCCAAAAGTCACGATCCGCCACTGCTCCCCACTACCTTCAGCCTCACAACATCCCCAATTGCGGATGCCATAGTCTCACTGGCTTCAGACGGGAGCTGTTGGGACTCTTGTGCGGTATTTATATAAAAAAAATACATAAGTATAAACCAAAATAATCATCGCCAGTTCGTGGGTTTACATATGTGTGTTTTTAAAGCAGTTAAAATTCTATTTTTTAATGATACGCTTTCAAATTTTATTTTTACAAATTACTTTCCAACTAAAATTACTGATAACAAAAAAAATAAAAACAAACATATTTTATTAAACAAATGAATTACAAACGATATTGTCACCTCACTTTTTGGTCATCATTGTTACATCAATTGCCTACTCCAATATCGTGTAATTTGATCATGATATTCAAGTAGGTTATTGGATTGAGTAAGATTAGTTACAGACGAATAAAAAAAAAAACAAACAAAAATAATTATCCACACCTTCATAATGAAGATAAATGCTTTTGATTTTTTTAAATTTTTTTGTTTTTCAATTCAAAAAAATTGTCTTCTAATTAGACTATGGCAACCCCAATCGGGGTATGTTATGAGGATGAGGGTAGTGGGGAAAAGAAAAAGTAAGTATCTGACTATTCAGTTTCGGTCACCTGACCCGGTTAAAGCCATTTCAAGCAACGTTTCAATTCTGAATGGTGGTCTCACACCAGGGCGATACTAAGAACATCTCCAACTCTGGAACGTGCCTTAAATATACCATAGGAATAAACCTATATTAATTTAAATTATTAAGTTGTGAAAACACAAATCAATCAAATAAAAAGATTCGTAATCGAGAGCCTTACCCCTCGTCCACTGAGCCCGCCGATGTCCTCTTTGCTTCAGTTATCGAATATAATTTTGATAAAAAAACATGTAAATAATAATAAGTAAATGCTCCACGAGCTGTCACTGCGAATCGATATAAACTTTCACGCACATCCCATTTTCTGGCTTTTTGTTTCAATGTTTATATAACGCAACTCTTCTTCACTCTTTCCTGATGTCAGGCCTGTTTGCTTGTCTATCTTCCTGGCTGTCACCTTTTACAGAACTAATCACTAATCTCTGATTGTAACGCGTTGGGACACGTTTGTTTATTGGAGATGTGTACCGACACGGACTACTCATTCCTTAAGAAATAACAATCAAGTACTTAGGTAATGGCGGTTCCACGATAGTTGATCCGCCGACACTTGGCCTCTCGCCAATATGTAGATGTTTTAGGAAAATACGGTATACCTTATTAATTACACAAAATATAACTAAGTGACCCCGAAGGGATGTGCAGAGAGGATGTACCGCCGAATAACAAAAGTATAAAACATATTTTCATTCAAATGCATCAAGGAAAAATCTACTTGTCGATATACCGTGTACACCAGCGCATAAGTACAAAAAAGAGACATCTATCTATATGTATGTATATATATAAATATCTAAAAATGTTTGTAAGTATGTCCGCTATGCGTTGCTATATTAAGCATTGGAAATGTTTCAAACTTTCAAAATACCTTTTTTCCAACCTCGCGAAGGTTTCTTGTGGTGGATCAACTTTTCGGACTATTTCACCAGATATTTTACACAGTATATTTTTTTATACGCGATTAGGTGGGTATTTTTTATTTAACGTATATAAAGTCCGTACAATACTTTAATAATTTTGTCTATCATGAGAATACTAAAGTTCTTAATTGATATCCAAATTTGGGAGGCGGCTATGGGTACCGCCGCCCCGGGAATAATTTATTGGATAACCAATACCTCTACCATAGGTCACCCTAAATGGTTTGCTACGTTTGGTGACTTGACAAGGGTGCTCGGGTTCACGGGGAGATGTTTGTCTAAGTCTTGGCGGCGAATGCGTTTACCCACCTATTCCATGGCGGGCCGGATCGGGAGAGATTGGTTGAGGAAGACCTAATCTAGACCTTCCCAGCCGGACTCTCTGACCCATTGCACCGCAGTGGGAGGGATGGATTCGTACGTCCGTCACTTCTGGATAAATTAACCCCCAAATCCCTACCCACACTTCATACCACGGACGTACAAAATATTGTATGTCTATGCTTCATACCCTTTTTTCTTCCCAAAACTTTCTATCCTTTCTTTCCCTAGAAAGACCCTCCACGCAGCATCCCCAAAGATGTAATGAATAGGTTTTTACATGATTTAGGTACTGCAGGACCCGGAGACACCAAGAGTTTTTAATGTTAAGAAAGTAAAAAATAAAACCTTAAAAATCAGCATACATGGTAAGATAGATATAAAAAGGCCTTTAAGTTTACATAATATAATAAGTAAAGAGGGAAATAAGAAACAGAAACCAGTTTTTAAATTGCAGATGGCATAATATTAAATGATTTTCTTCTGATTGGCAAGTACGTTCGAAATACTTGCCTACCTGATTTTGACCAAAATCTTACAGTTTATCGGTTACCTAAATAGTTCCACGGCTTGTCGGTTACCTAAATAGTTCCATAGCTTATCGGTTACCTGAATAGTTCCAGAATTTCCCACGGTTTGCAGCAAACAACTTGTACATAAGTTTAACTAAAACCTCTACTCTGAACTTTTGTTTGGTGCAAACCGTGGGAAATTCTGGAACTATTCAGTACATAAGTTCTTGTACATAAGTTTAACTAAAACCTCTAGTCTGAACTTTTGTTTGTTGCAAATAACTTGTACATAAATTTGACTAAAACCTCTAGTCTGAACTTTTGTTTGGTGCAAACCGTGGGAAATTCTGGAACTATTCAGGTAACTGATAAGCTATGGAACTATTTACGTAACCGATAAGCTGTGGAAGTATTTAGGTAACCGACAAACTGTAGAACTATTTGGGTAACCGAAAATTTTCAAATTTTATTTCTCGGATTGAATTTTCAATTTATTTATTTATACATCATCTCGGTTTTTTTTTTTATTTCATGATATTAGATATTATAAACTTTATCGTCGTATATGTTCGTAACATTGTAAATATCAAACTGACCGCTGCAATGAATGACAAAGCGATGACTTTAAACACGAAAGATAAAAAGTAGGTATTGAGTAAAAAGGTTTGAGTTGGTATTTTTTGAATGATGAACAATGCTCCTACAGCAACAACGGTTCCATGACAGTTGATCTCCCGACAGTTGGCATACATATACATACAATATGCAGTCGCTTTGGGAAAATATGGCGTACCTTCTTATAAAAAGTATAACTAAGTGTCCCCGAAAGGGTGGGCAAATACGACGTATTGCCGAATAACAAAAGTATAAATAATATTTTCATTTAAAATATCTACTGGTTTAATACTGTGTATACAAGCGTATAAGTACAAAAAATCGGCACTGTATAAATTTTGAATTTGGGATCTGCGGGAGGGTACCGCTGCCCCGGGAACCAGTTAATGGATAAACAATACCCCTGCCTTAGGTCACCACAAGTGGTTCGCTCCGTTTGGTGACTTTGCAGGAGTGCCAGGGTTCATGAAGAGATGTTTGTCTAGGTCTTGGCGGCCTATGCGTTTGTCCAGCTACTGCATGGCGGGTGAGATCAGAAGAGTTTGGTTGAGGGAGACCTATTCTAGACCTCTCCAGCCAGACTCTCTCGACCTGGTGAATTCAGGGGAAGACTGCACAGCCTGACCCTGTCTCCCCATCCAAACTGTGCGTGTGGTGAAACAAACCAAACAGCCGAGCACATTCTGTGGCACTGTGAGATTTTGACGGATGCAAGAGATGAAATGTTGGAAGGTCTGAAAGTAACTACGAGACCAGCAGGGAATGCGAATCTCGTGTCGAACAAGGAAAATCTCGAATGCCTGAGGAAATTTACAAGGATTTGGGTTGAGAGATGGCCTGAACTTAGAGTCGATGATTAAATTTAACTTCATTATGTGTTTAGGTTCCAGGCAGGTGTAATTGCTCCTGGCGTCCACGGTCACCCTTTTGCAATATTTATATTACTACTACTGCCCGGATAAAAAGCACTATATTTTCTGTTATTTCACACTAAAACTGTTTACTCATGTATCAAGTTTTGTATTAATATGTATCATGTTTTCTTAGGCACCATCTTCAACAAAATCTAAAATTTTGCTATTACTTGTTTTAAATCTTTATTTTTTTTTCGTTTAACTAGACATTATCAATAGCCTTAGCGTAACCTAACTAAACTTGCATTTTTCTTGTATTTTTTTCTAAATCTAGGATACATACAACAAGTTTTTCGTGTCTGGATTTGCATCATTCAAGGAGCCGGAACTGAACTACCATCTCATTTTCGTATTGTCCTACACCCCATCAAGGGGGTGGACTAGACCTATGACCGTGCAACAACCGAGGAGATGACTCCCAAGGTAGCCGCTGTATAACCCGCCCGCGCCTCCCCCGTCGCCATGAGCGGGCCTGAAGACCAACCGTAGCAGACCGGTGCCCTTCCGCCCTGCCTCCGGTGACCCGATGCTCACTTTTATCCTTAGTGTCTTCAGGTATTTCCCCCTTAATCCCAACACTTTCTTCGAGGGCCTACCGGGAAGTCGGCTTAGGGGCGCGGACACCGAGTCTCGCTTGCAACTGGAATGAAGGTTCCGCTTATTCTCGGCGGGACCGCCGGACGACTGCAGCTCAGCTGCTTTGGTTAAGTCAAACAATCTCATCTAATATGATTTTTTTTTCTTTATTCTATTAACTTTTCTTCCTACATAATAATAAACTTTTATTTCAGCTACATCAAGTGGCGGAGATGAGACGTGATACTGTGAAATAAATAACTAACAACATGTACGCACTCGCATACTGCCTGCTAACAATGTATGCCCGGACATTGGAGGTCTAGAATCATTTTAAATAAAAAGTAGCTTCTTTATAAAAAAAAAAATAGAGTCTTGAGGTGTACGGTGAAGGAGGAAACCATCTGTTTCCTTAGAACACCGTGGGAAAGTGGTTGAGCAACCTCCAAAGACTCTCTCGACCCATCGCCTTGCATTGTGGGAGAGATGAGTTTATACGTCCATTACTCTTAGATACATTGACCTCCAGATTACTACCCACCCCTCATACCTTTTTCCTTCCCAGAACTTCCTCTCTTTCATTTCCTTAAAAAAACCTGCACACAGCATCCCGAAAGATGATATAGGCCCTAAGGAAAATGTTTTTTCTCAGGACTTCCTTCGTGGATCTAATATTTAAAAAAATCGTTTGATTCCATACCAACTTATTATTAAAGGTATTTTTGAAGTAGATTCTTGGTTTGAGATTGGTAAATAATGCAAGATAAATTATAAATTTCATAGTAGGCCACTTGCATCGATTTCATAACGACTTGGAAAAAATCGTGTGGATAAATTTTTTTACTAAGATTACAAAAATGTTGATTAAAGTTTTTAGAAATATATAGTTTTATTTTTATTTTTAAATAAATAAATCCATTATTTGAGCTCATGACGTCACTACATAAAAATGTCCTGTCTCCGATTATGTTCCCTTAATTTTGTAAAATTCTACACTGATTAATTTTTTTTATATGGCAACACTTTGATTTCCGACGAATTTTTGAATTTGCGTTTAACGTTCACTAGATTTATTGTTTGTTCTATGCGAACTTATCCTTTGGTTTGATTTTTTGATAAAGATGGCGTTGTTTTTACAGATGTTACGAAGAGAACCCCGTACAATTTATTGCTATTCGTGTGGAAAACGTTCTTTTTTTTAATGATTTTCGGCTATGTAATTATCGTTTTTTCGCACCCATAAAATTGTCCCGTCTTTCCGGTTTATAAAAAATGGTCTCATTTTTCGGATTGAAATTTTGAAAAAATCGCCAGGGTTTCAAAAATACGATTAAAAAAAATACAGATTGTCTTAGAATATTTGCCTAAGCCGGAAAAAAATTTAAAAATTTGTGATGCAAGTGGACTATTATTATAGTTTCGGTGGGCCAACTGACGTGGGATCGACTGTCGGATCACCAGCAACGACTTGTTTTCCGATTTGAAAATAGGCAGGCAGAGACAGCCTCAAGGACATTCATGCTGGTCGACCTGATTCTAAAAATTGATGAAATTTGATACACTGAAATAGGAAGGCAAAAGACCGTCGCAATATCCTATAGGTATACCTACCTGTATCCAGCCAGTCAGTCTGCTAGCCTTTTCTCCAATTCCTAAGAGAATAAGGAAAAATAGGTACCCTCGGTGAAATGTTACGTCAAAACCGTCCTCCAAGAGTTGAGAGCAAAAACACATTGTTCGTAAAACGAGGAAAAGGTATAACTTAACAGGTAAATTCTAGGTACATATGAACATCCACTTGGAATTCCTACGAATAACCTTTCAAACAATGACAAAGTAAATTGCTTAATGTTTGTATGTTGGATATCGTCTGTACGCATTGTTGTGTTAATAGTTACACCGCGTTACACATAAAACGAATGATACCTTTAAGCATTTGTTTTGTAACCGAAATTCACGCCTTTTCTGAAGTGGGGATGCTGGAATGTTTCGAAATGTGTCGGCAAATTGCAAAGACTGTGTCATCTTGGAATGCAAGGAGTAAAATGCCACACGCTTGCAATACGCCGGCTGACACTATTTTTGTAAAACTTACTTGTGTTTGTGAAATTGTATATTTGTAAATTGTACCGTCTTATAATATAAATGTGTACATATATTTAGAAAATCTATCCAGGGAAATATTTTTTCTCCCAAGGCATTTTTAACTTCTTGTAAGAAGTAACTTATCAAGAAAACAAAACGTGCCAATACGATAGTGGCCGATATCTATATTATATTAAAAAATATTTGCCTTATTTGTGTCAAAATCCAGAGAGGAATTGGGGAATACGATTGTATGGAAAAACGCCGCCCGATTTCCTCACATTATTTCCTCGGTATGTCACATTTCCTCACATTATTTCTATTTCTTAGTATGCCAGGAGTGTTTAAAACACAATAAAATCTATGAGCTACCAGCAAATCTATGGTGGATTTCTTGGCACACTAGGGGTTAACACTTAACCCTTTACGGCGCTGAGTTGCAGATCTGCATCATACCATTCGAACTCCTTCAATTCTTCAAAGAAACAAAAAAATACCATTTTGCGCAGTGTTGCATATCCACAGCAAAGCTTTCTTACGAATTAGTTTGTTTTATTTATACTAGATGGAGCTACTTTACATTTTGTGGTCATTTGAATATAAAAAATTGTCATAACCGGATTGTGTAGTTCGTACGCGAGTTCAATCGTTTGTTTTTATTACTGATATTGAAAATATCGCCGTGAAATTGTGCTGAAGTATCAGTAAGTGCTTATTTTTGATCAATTTGATGTACTTTCAATGAATTTTACTATACTTATAGGGATACGCTACACTTTTGTTATGATGCAGTAATGCATCATTGCGCTGAATGATTATAATCCATTAGTTTGTTTCTAGAAAGTAAGTTTTTTTCTTTCAGTCTCATTATGAGTTCGAAGCTTCCACGTTTAGGTACCAAGCTTCCATCTTTGACGACTCAAGAATTGGAAAACATTCCGGACAAGGATAGTGATGATGGCTTAGACTACTCAGATGATGATGACGTAGCTGATCCATCCTACATATTGGAACGGAATGGGCAGAATTTACGCAAGATTCAGATGAGGAACCAGAAATACCAGATCCAGAAGAACAGGCTAACAATATCTTGTCACCAAACTTGGAGAACAATATCAGCACTACAGTTGCGCAATATGAGACACTGCCTGGTGTTCCAATACCGAGTACCAGTACAATTACTACTTCAAGAAGTTCACGTGCTTCTAAGACAAATATTTTATGGAAAAATAAAAACTTAGAACTTAGCAAAGACCAGATGAAATTTTGGGGATCTTCTATCTTACCCAACAAAATATTAGAGCTGCAGACACCTGAACAGGTATTTTCATATTTATTTACTGACGACATTATCCATCTTATTAGAGAGGAAACAAACCTGTACAGCGTGCAAAAAGATGCCAGTAAGCCTATAAATGTTACAAGCCAGGAAATAAGACGGTTCATAAGAATTATATTCTTCACGTCCATAATGTATATGCCTAATGTGCGAATGTACTGGTCAGAGAAATATGGTTACGCCCACATACCTGAGACCAAGACGCTAAAACGGTTTGAGATTTTGAGACAGTCACTACATTTCAATGATAACACCAAAATGTCACCATGCGGTCAGCCAAATTCTGATCGATTGTATAAAATCAGACCTATGATTGAGAAATTGAACCATAATTTTGCTAGAGTGCCTTTTGAACAACATTTGTCTATTGATGAACTCCACTAAAGTATTCCACTAAAGCGCGAAGTGCCCTAAAGCATTATTTGACAGATAAACCTCAGCAGGGGCTTCAAGCTGTTTGTGATTTGTGATGTATCTGGATATGGCTAAAAGTTCCAACTCTACAGTGGCCAGGAGAACATGGTGAGCCTCAATAGGTGCGTCATCTATTGTAGTGGTCCGACTTGCCAGAGACTTACCTGACAACCAAAACTATCCATTGTTTTTTTGACAACTACTATACATCATTATTACCCTTGATCGATTCTTATCACATCATGGTATATTGGTTCTGGGCACCGTTAGGAGAAATACCAACTGATACCAACAATAAGGATTGGGTGCTAAATTCTGCCGATTTTAGGCAAGAAATTGCTGAGACGTTAGTAAAATATAAAAAAAAACGAACCGGCTCAAACATACCAGTGATGTAGAATCACTGATCCAGGATAAAAATAAGAAAGGACCATGCCAGTACATACCACCAAAAGAGGTCAGATTGGATCAGGTAGGACACTGGCTTACATGGACTGAAAAGAGGCTGAGATGCAAACTTCCAGGATGTAAAGGAACAGCCCAAAAAGAATGTCAAAAATGTGGTGTGGCCTATGTTACGAGTATTATTGATATGTTTTAACAAAAATAATAACTGTTATCAAATGTTTCGTACTTCCTAACTTTTGGTATGTTTTGACACCATGATGCACTTCTGCATCACAATGTTTTTTTTCAAAAATATATATATATTTTTACATATAATTTTTTTAATTATTTTTCCCATTATGTATAGTTATCGTACCACCTATAGGTAATAAAATAAATATTTAAAAAGTTCTTGCGCTGTAAAGGGTTAAGATACAGTTCTGAGTATATTTTTCATTTATCAAAATTGACACGATTTCTAGCTAAAACCCACGCGGCATGATCGGCGACCACTGCGATCGGCAATTGGCGGCCCGCGGGCCAGATATGGCCTTCAGAGATCTCTTCTGGCCCGCAGAAGTCCGTCTCTGAACAGACGATTATTCCTTCCCACCATACTTGACGCACCATCGGTCACGATCATACATTTCTTCATATCTGGTTCTTGTGAAGAAAACAAATATGTTTGTTTTAAGAACGAGTAACGCTCGAGTGAGATTCTACTAACTGGTTGAAGGTGATATTTCAAAACACGTAAAATACACAATACATACTTCATTTTTTTTTCTATACATGAACAAATAAATAATCTCAGAATGTTTAAAATTCACCCACTTCATTTTGAGTGGAAAATGTGGCTTCTGCAATGATGTAGGACTAACTAGTAGATGACCGAATTAACAACGCCCGAGTGGGAACCAATAACGCTACCAATCGGACCGTCACGATATTTCATAAACATGTAATTTTCACTTAATTTTTTTCGTCTGCGGTGCTTTTTCCATATTTTCTGTCTTATTTTTCTATGCAGAGTAGGGAGGATTGAATAAAAATAAACTTCAGATACGGTTGGGAACCTTTGCGCTGTGCTATACGATGCTGCTATAGCTGCTAGGTATGACACGAAGCACGATGAAGTGATCAAACGGGTAGTCACAAGCGCACTGATTAAGCATCGGCAACCCGATTTTCTACCGATTTCTTACATATATCCCTTTAACATTTGAAGTTTTTAAGCTTTAAAAAAAAAGTTATTTTTTAAGATAATGTCTAGATGCTGCCCACGCTGAAACGCAAATTATATGAAATATCCTCGATAGAAAAAAAATCGCAAAGTATTCTCCAAAAATTATTAAAAACATGTCTGTTTCTATTATCTCATAAATTATATTTATGCTCTTCACGAGGTTTTTGCTCTATTTTAAACGAGTCGTGTTTTATTAAACATTTTCGCAATTTTCGCATCGATTTTGTCGCTGTAAATGTTAGCGCGCTCCTCTAACATTCGTAATTTCGTATCTCTGCATCTTCTTCTTTTCGATCCCGGTTGCGGAGCCTTAAGTCCGGTAGTAAGCCCTCAAAAAGAAGAAGGTGAGATATGTGAGTACGAATGTTAGAGGAGCCCGCTAACATTTATGACGACAAAATCGGTGCGAAAATGTTTAATAAAACACGATTCGTTTAAAATATAGCCAAAATCTCGTGTGGAGCATCTTAAGTACCATTTAAAGAAACATTGTGAATTTTTTCACAAATATAATGAAAAACATAATAGAAACAGACTTGTTTTTAATAATTTTTGGAGCATACTTTGCGATTTTTTCTATTGAGGGAATTTCATATAATTTGCGTTTCAGCTTGGGCAGCATCTAGACATTATCTTAAAAAATAACAAATATTTTTTTAAGAGCTTAAAAACTTCAAAGGTTTAAGAGGCCGGAATTCGAATTTCTACCGATTTCTTGCAAACCTCCCTTAAACATTTGAAGTTTGTAAGCTCTTAAAAATATATATGTTATTCTGGAAGATAATATCTAGACATTAGTCGCACCCAAACGCAAATTATATAAAATTCCCTCGATAGAAAAAAATCGCAAAGTATGCTCCAAAAATTATTGTAAACACGTTTGTTTCAGTTATTTTACAATTTATATGTATGAAAAACATCACAGCGTTTCTTTAAATGCTGTTTAAGACAAGTAGATTTTTGCTCTATTTTAAACGAGTCGTGTTTTATTAAAGATATCATGATTTTTGCATAGATTTTATCGTTGTAAATGTTAGCGCGCTCTTTTAACATTCGTAATTTCATATCTCTCCGCCGGGGAGGGAGCCGGGAACGGAGCCTTAAGCAGGCTCGCACGCGCACGAGTGATGTCGCATGGCCTCCAAAAAAGTTTACGCTATTCATACGGTCCGCTACCAAAGCAAATTGCCGACCGCTGCACTATGAGTGTTATTGTACTTACCATCTCATGAGCAATGAGATGACAAGGTACAGAATACATAATTACACACCTTTCGGCATTTCACACTTCCACTTGTCAAACTTTAAACAATGAATACTTTCTACAACGCTCATTATTTGCCAATTATTCATCTGCATAATACTATTAACGCGGACTTGCTTTACCCGAACCCAGATAATGCGGATAAGAAAAGGTTGAGCAGATTTTTTTTATTTCGAGTGCTTGCAGACTTAATAGCTTTCGTGATTTGCCAATATGTATCTATGTTCTCTTCCGCAAAACGATTCTACAAGGATTCAACTGCACGGAATGTAGTTAGTTATAGGAAGGCTATAATAGCGTACCTCTTCAATATTATTATGGAAAATATGTTTTCTATTTCATCGATTGGTTCTATTTGTTTGCGCTAATTATTTACTCGATTACTTCTGTATCATTTTAATATTGTATTATGAGCGTATATATAGTGTCCGAAAAAACATAATATAATCGGGAATAAAGTGAATCTACATCACACAGATAATCCAAAAAGATATTTTTATTCGATTTGAGTATTTCGATATATATTTTTTAAAAGCTTTTCTATTTTTTTCGGCAATTAAAAATTACATACGCAAACCACGAAGATGAACTCTTCAGTACAGGATCGTCTAGTAAAAAGACAAAGAAAATATTCTACATCTCTTTTATATTTATATTTAAAAAAAGAATTAAGAACTTTGCAAAATGTTTGTAGTTATATTTTCTTTCATCAAATTAAATTTAACAGACGGACCTAATATCGAACAGCGCATTTGGAGAGTTAGCAGTACTCTTAAACAATGCCTGTCTAAAACAAAGGCTACTCCTGCAACACCTGACATTTGCAGTAGGCACCTGGGAGATACTTCGAGGTACCGGGGGGTACTAGAAGGTGGATAAGTGTAAGGCACTTTCCCAGGAAGCAGTGAACAGTGAATTTTGGGGAAGAATTCGAATCTCAACTTGTATTTGGGAGACTCAGCTCCCCGTTTAAGTTCAGATGCAGGTCAAACTGTTTGACTTTTTTTCTTTTTAAGTTTTCTTTTTTCATTGAATTGTTTATTACGTGAATTAGGGATTTTTCGACCACCGTGCTAGGCACAAACCATTGTTGTGGTGGTCGACTTCAAACCACATTATCAATTTATTTTCTAAAAATATTATTGTAGCAAAATAAAATAAAATAAATAATTAAAATAAAGTACATTTGTTATTTGCGACGTAAGTATATCAGAGACTTATTCTTTTCTTTCATACTCAGACTAAACATATCAAAAAAAATCTCAACGTACACTAAAAATAAGACAAACACCGTGAAAATACACGAATGTATAGCCACCAACATCTGTGATTGCCCTGCTGTAGAAAAAACTGTCCAAATAAAATATTTCCGAATCATAATTGATCATATTGTCAGATGGGCACATCACAAATAAACTATACAAAACTACATAAAACAAACCTATTTTACTAAAGATAAGAACATATTTAAACTAGAACAATTGAAAACAATATATTTTGCACTTTGTCAATTCATATTAGAATAAGGTATCATTGTTTGGGGGAGGGGAGCAACAAATGACTGTCACTGAATATATCCAATATGTTTGACGTACTAGATTTACGCCCGAAATATATACATATAAACAAACTACAATATTGCTAATTTATCATTAAAAATAAATAAAATAAAATAATTTTTAAAATCCAGGTCAGCGCTTCTATTAGTACCTATCGTGTTACAAGTTTTCAAGTCACCTTATGCCTTATTTATAGTCACCAATAGCAATTCATGGATGGGTATCTAACATAATTTCCGTATTTACATTTGGTGTGAGAATATTATGATGAAATTCTTTAAAAATAATAAACTATGCTGATATATTACGCGTCTATTCAAACAGATGTAAAATATTCATCTTCAAATCTAGCTTACAAAACATCTCTGTCTTTTGACTTTCCCGCTGACTAAATAATAAAATACTCGTTGTCTGTAATTATTGTAATTGACATGACAGCTTTTTTCAACTTTTTTCTGAAGGTACTAAACACTAAACCTGACCAACGAATAAATGAATATTTATTAGACGCACTACTCATATTCAACGAGCCGTCAACTGTCATGGATATAATGTATTATAACATAACCAACATTGTAATTGATCGTGTACTTTGTACGAATTTACGTAACCGCTGGCATTCTTAATTGTCCTGAGGTTAATGCTAAACTCGGCTACACAATAACTCCAGTGTTGATTAATCCATTCACTCGACTACAGTTGCTTATAACTACGTTCAACTACTACTGTGGTTATGACTCATACGTGTCGGTCTATTATTTTGCAGATTCCCTCATTACCTGACCTCTGTGAACTTTGTTACTCTTCACAACTGCAAAAATTATTCACGTTTACCAAAATAAAACAATTTTGATCTAAATATTGTATATTTGCGTGTTCCCAGCGTGCTTTTCAATGCCACTTAAATAAAAAAAATGTTTCTCCCTCCTCCTTTCCCATTCCTCCTATTTCACCTTTCCCCTTCCTCCTCCCCTTACGTACCTACTATCCCCCCCTCCTTGCAGCTGAACCATATGAAATACACGCATTTTTCAAACAACTCGCATGCCAACTATTTACATTTTTTTATATAAATTTCGTAACGCCAGAGCTAAACAGCATATATAGAAACATTCGCGGGGATGCGCATAACAACTCACCAAAGTTTCATCGCAATCGATAAATATAAAGTATATAAATAATTTCATGACGCCAGAACTGACTATAATGTGAAAAGTATTGGTGTAAAACATAGTGTTTAGTTTTGAAATGAGAATATGCTTAGTTCCTACCGGGACGTCATGTATCCAGTTCGTATCTCTCCCTAACCATCGCCTTGCTGGAAAAGTATTGAAATTTGGAAATAAAAATAGTGAAAATTCGAGTGCATTTATTTTGATAATAGAAGATGATTTGGGACTACCGCGAAAGCAAATTGTTGGTGTTTTCCATGCACACAATCTCGTTTTTAACTAAAAAGAGGGAATTTGATCATCTCGGAAGTACATAATATCGTTTTATACTCATTCATTTTGTTGTGGCGACATCTACCTCGATGTATCGCGGTGGAACTATATAACTATATTATGATTGTGTTGTCTGCTCCTTCGCAGAGATACAATGGTAAGCAATTGGTCATTCCATTTTCCATACATACCTACCTTGTTTTTTTTACACATTTTATCACCCAATTCCAGCGCTTCGTCTCTTTTCGGTTTTATTATTTTCAATCCATCACAAGTACATCTGAAACTGTAAATCGTAAGCAGTTTTTCGGATACAATACATAGTTTATGCGTTATAATTTAATCATTATTTAAATATATCACATTAATATTAGTCTATCAGCTGCCTTTGTTCCTTGATAATAAATTACATATGTGATACTTTCCCGCATTCGCAATAGCTGCAAGAAATTGCAAATTGATAATAAATACGCTCATTCACTCACTACTCAGTACTCATTACCGATGCACATAATGCACAATCTCCCCGGTGCATTAGAAACGCGAACCATCGATTGGCGCTCGCATATTATTATAATAGAACAGTATAATTAATATTAAAATTTAAATAATTTACCTCAATTACACGCATAATTTACCAACTTTAAAATAGCAATATCTCTGTGTTCGAGTTTGCATCGCGTCGCCTTGAGATAAGAACGCTAAAGAGTTTGGTAGGTAAGAAGATGGAAATGTATTGAAATAGCCGCAAAAGATAAATGAGACAGATTAGAGATTTGGATGTTGAAGATAAATGAGACAATTGTTGACCAACAGCTACAGCCCTTGGCCTCCTATAGACTCTAATAGAAAGTTAATTACAAAAATTACACCATTTCACTTAGTGAACTACATTAGATCATTGTACAATATAATAATTATCATGAATACTTTTTTAATGCTGATTAAACTAGATTAAAAACAAGGTTGGTATACCTATAAAGATATTTTTTACTTCAAAGTAACTATTTATGTTTATAAATTATTGTTCAATAATGTTGTGTATTTTTTTATTAATATTATCGTTGAGTTGGAAAATATTGGCAGATTATATATTTTTATGTTACCTACCTACGTTTTGTTAACTTTATATTTTATGTTACTTTTATTTTGTTAACTGTTATATTTTATGTTTCCTACATTTTTTAAACTTTTATTTTTTATGTTATGTATATTTAGTAACTCTTACACTTACACATGTATATATGTACATGTTTGTATAAACATACAGTATGTCATTTGTAGTTTTGATATCAGTAAAGTGGTAGGTACTATATGAGAGAGTCTACTGTCACCCGTTTGTGACTAATACCTATAGAACGAACGGTTACGGAAATATCTTATAATAGCAGTTCCCTTGTCTCTCATAAACACAAAGCATCCATTAGAACGGACATTTAGTCCAGTTAAAATGTCATTGTAAACAAGACGACAATAATTACGATTCTTAACCTGACGAACCGAGTATCATTGAAACTCCCGATTATCCGAGAAGAAACAAGAGAACACCACACAATCGAACCGGTTTCACCTCCCTACTTCACGAATATCAAACTTAGGTACCTACTTACTGTACCTACCAACTCGCATCGATGTGTTTGAATTGCAGTTTAACACTAAATGATTCTACCAAAATTGGACCGTGATTGTTTCCTCAGGAATTTAAATTACCGCGAGAGCATCTCCGCTCTCACTTGAAGTTTTTCGGATCTTAAAGGTCAGAAAGTCAAACAAAATTATTCCGCATAATACTACGCATTCTCCGTGCAACACGTGATGCAAGTTTCACTTAAACCAGCGACAAATAATTAAACGTAAAAATAAATGTTTCATCAGGGATTCCAATTTAGCCCGGTCTTAACTTATTACGTCGATAAACAATAAAAATCGATACCTCTGAGATAAATAACGTGGGTTTTCAATGTTCATAAATAATTGCTGGGCGCCGCTTTCGTTGGAAACCGCCCCGTAACCTGTAATTGCTTTGAATCAAATCTCAATCCATAATAAAGTTTTTTAACAATGCGTCTTGCATGGCTATTAGAATGATATATATCTCAGTTCGTGAGTATGACCATTACACCTTTGAAGAATGAACTGAAAGATGAAACAAGAATTTCAGTATCTACCGGGAGAATGGGTACACGTGTCGGTAGTATTTTGAAAATTTTTAAAGCTTGTTTCGGATACGACCGTGTAGAACACTGATATAACCAGGAGAGAAAGAACTTGTATAAAAATATATTATATTATATACATATATATTTATATAATGAATGTTTATATTTGGTCCCTTTACAAAAACATCATTTTGCGAAAATGATGTAAATTGTACTCTCTTACCGTGTAACGACAATGTGTTTATATATTAATAAAAAGTATATAATCTATCATAAACAGTAATCCCAGAATAGCTAGTTACTTTCATGTTTTATCGATAATTATCGTATCCTTATTAAGTACGTGCCGCCCGGTGAACAAGAGAAACATTAGTATTTAATTGTATAATCTAATAGGTAGGTACTGTCTTGCATTTGTTATAAGAATTCCCCCGAATAAAATCTACACCATTTTTTATGCCGGTAATGATTTTTTTTTAAACAAACATCATTAAAAACTTTACGACCAAGGTGAAAGTCACACAATAACAATAAAAAGCAATATAATATTATGTAGATGTAATTTCTTCTGTAATATTATCTACCATCGGAGTTTGAATCCCCTTTCAAATCAGATTCCGATTTTTCTCAATCAAATTCAACTGCCATTGATTTCCGCCATTTTTTTCGAAAAAGTATTCTGTGCCATCAATGTCTTCAGCAATTCACAGGATAACTTCACTATTGACCCTGCGATTTAATTTAAGATTTAACACCAAAATAAAGTTAAACAAGTGTTTTATAATAAAGAACTATAAAGTTGACAGTATTATAAAAACTATACTCATAAAGTGCTCTACTCAACTTTAAAAGAAAAAATGAATTCCTTACTGACCAACACACCCACACTAAAAAGGACAAAAACCTCAAATTTACTGAAAATCACAAAATTTAGTACAATTTTTGTCCAGAAAACTATAAACCCCATTCTACAAAATTATAATGCCTTTCCAAATTAAATTTTAAATACCCAACATGGAGGTAAAAAAGCTTATAAAAAAAATCTAGATATGGCTAAGTAAACACGAAGATGGGAAAATAATTATAAAATATATGAAGACAGGAAAAGTACAAAAATGCTATCTCCATTTAAACCTCAAGATAAAATCAAAATAAATCTAAGTAAACGCGAAAATGAAGATATTTTAAAATTTAAGTAAGTTCAGCGAGCGTGCTTTCGGTATGTCAGGACCTAAAGCCTGGAATGGACTGCCCATAAATATATAAAACCACCCATAGACTGCCACATGATTTAAGAATTATCACAGACTCGGCGGAATTTAGGGCTAAACTTAAAACTCACCTTTTCAGACCTTTTCGACAGTCGTATCCGTAAAGTCAAAAACCTTTCACCTTCACCTACACAGCCCGTGATATTGTAAATAAGTAAATAACTTATAATTAATAACCATAGTGTGTAAAAATGTAAGCAAATAAGAACTTGTAATAAAAATTCTCCAGTCCAGTCCTTCAAAAAAAAAATCAACTCTACTTTTGGCACTAAACTTCCCATAAATATAATATATATACAGTAATGGAGGAATCAAATGAAAAATCATGCAATGTCCAGTGTTTTACATAGGTAAAGTGTTTATTTCCAGTGTTCTCTTCGTGCAAAGTCGTATCTTCTCCAGGCATAAACTTTCTAATAAAAGTGTGTTTATCGGAAGTGACCTGCCAGGTAAGTAGATACGTCTTCTGTATCTGTTTGCAAATACTAAAATTACATAGAGCCTAAGAACTCATAATAAATTGTTCAGCGCCCTTGAGGTGACATTTCACAGAAGCGGCGCTCTATAAATTATCCATTTATTATTATTATTAATGGTATGCACCAAGCATGCGGCAACACACAACACATACGCATGCCGCATGTCGCATGCCTCACGGAAAGGTGACGCAACCGTTGCATATTATTTTGATTTTCAATCAACACTTTCAGGCCGCACCGTTCCCACGATTGATCGCATTTATTGTTACATGATTAATTACTTCAATTTATGTGCGTTAACCACAGATAATAGAAACAAAGGGAGATATGCTACGTTGGCCGCCAGACCGTGGGCGGACTACGGCGTAATGCGCGTAGTATGAATACGGAAAGAATTCGTTCATTTATTTGATTTTGTGTCGTAACCGAGCACGGTTTGTGCCCGTTTTATTCAAAATGCCGTCTTGTTCAATGCAACTATGTAAAAATACGACAAGCAATGTGAACTTCAAGATAAATTGAGTTTTATTTCACCGCTAAGTACAAAATTGAAGTGAGTTATCATTTTTTAATGATTATTCAAAGTTATAATTGACGTAAGGCCCCGGTAAAGCAAACATCGCCGCCATGACGAAGCTAGTGAGGGGGACGCGAATTCTTTTAAAAACCGACTATCGATATTTCGTAAAATTAGCAGGGCTATGTAAATATATACAAACATATTATGTCTTTTGATTTTTTTTTTGTAGATAATTTGGTGTCAATGCTGATTTGTGGTAGAAAAAAATGCCATGCTTTTCTTTTCAAATCTTTATTTTTATAAAAAAATTAATTGTTTGTTTCGCATGTGTACCATTTATCCGATTTTCAATGAAACTTTGCTGATTTTTTGTGCCCGAGCCCGCGGAGGTTTCTATATATAGGAGTATAACGGTGGGCTCTAGCATTATGAAATTATTTCCTTTACCATCCATCCGAATGGGATGAAACTTTGTTATTTTGGTGTGGGCACGTCCGTGAAGGTTTATATAAATTTAACGGTAACCTTTGGCGTTATGAAATTTGTATATTTTTTGATGCGTGATCAGTTTGAAAAATGTGTGCAATTCATAATGTTAAGCTGCAGGAAGGGAAGGAGTAGGGGAAGGGAATCCGGGACGACTGATCCGATAGAGAGAGGATAACGGGGGTGGGGGAGGGAAACGAAGGGGGGGGGGGTTGGCAGGGGTGAGAGAGGTATGAAGGGGGGGGGTTCGCGGGACGGGGAGAAGCATAACAAAAAAGACATTGGGGTGACATATGAAATTGGGGTGACATATGACCATGGGGTGACCTATGACCCTGATGTGACCTACAACGATGGGGTGACCTATGACCTTGGGGTGACCTATGGCATGGTTAGTCAACAAATGATTCATTTTGCTCGCACCTCTCCATAACATTTTTCGTAAAACATTCGCCAGCTTACTCCCCAAGAAGTTGAAGTAAAACTTCTTTACGCACGCTCGACTTGGGGGGTAAGCTGGTGAATGCGTTACAAAAAGAGTGATGTTACGAAAAGTGTGATGCGAATGGTAATCGATGCGAACGGTGATAGGGCGAGGTGAACGGTCCGGCCTTGATGCACGCTTGACTTAGGGAGTAAGCTGGTAAATGCGTTACGAAGTGTTATGGAGAGGTGCGAGCACAAGGAATCATTTCTTGAATAACCATGCCATAGGTTAACCCAAGGTCGTAGGTCTCCCCAAGGTCGTAGGTCACCCCGAGGTAGTAGGTCACCCCAAGGTCATAGGTCACCCCACAGTTTTAGGTCACCCCAGGGTCACAGGTCACCCCATAGTCATATGTCACCCCAATGTTATAGGTCACCCCAATCTCAATGTCAATGTCACCCCAATGTCATGTGTTCTTTTATTAGTTAGTGAAGTTTTACTTCAGTCGTGTGGTCTAAAGCACACTCGTTTTTTTTTAAAATGAAAGACAAACATTCCCGGGTAACGAATAACCCGACAATATTTGAAAATCTCCTTCCACCACCTCAGTAAGCAGAAAATGTTGCTTGAGTCGATGGAGGACTTAGCCAGCCGAGGAATCGAACACGGAACGCCTGGGTGGGACCCAAACGCGATGCCCACTCAACCACTGTCCGGTCATACTATGATTCGATGTGTTTTCTATTTAGTTTTTACAAAGCATATTTAAATGAGATGGCTGTTAGACAGCATTCAGAGTGGGATGGTACACAGATGCATGGGACTCTTGTGAAGTACTCAAATACAAAATAAATTAACATTAGTAAAAAATTATAATTTCTTTTTATGGATTTTTACAACAAAAGCACAATTTGAGTGTTATTGTGATTAATATTATTGAACAAAACCAAAAACTGTTAAAATTCTAAATAGATTAGAAACAATTGATGTGGATTTGTTACGATTTGGACACACTCATTACGATTTATCGGTTCTGAGAATAGATCACACTTATTCCGATTTATCGGTTCTGAGAATAAGAATTTTTCATCCAAATCTCAACTGGAATAATTTTAAAATTAAAATACCGATTGCTGTCGATTTATATTGTTGCAATCTTTATTCGTTGTCATTTGAATGTATTGCCAATTGCGAATGCAGTCGAGACGTGTACGCATAGAAATCTGTCCTAAGTATTAGTGCCAACGAAAACGACAAGTTTCAAGTGTGAGTTCGAAAAGGGGCGGATACTTTAGCGTAAGCGAAGGTGTGTAATAGTATTGGTTGGCAATATCGGCGACACGAGGTAACGCAGTTCTAAAGGGTTCAAACTGCCTATGGCATATCTTGGGTTTCTAATATCTTTGGCGTTAACCGTTGTTTTTTGTCACCTGTTCAGGAATTTACTTATATTAGATGCACTGAAAATTAGATAATATTTGACAAACATTGTCTAATCATTGTCAAAATCATCGTCATAATCATCGTCATAATCATTGACATAATCATTGTCATAATAATTGTCATAATCATTGTCATAATCATTGTCATAATCATTTTCGTAATCATTGTCGTAATCATTGTCTAAATCATTGTCATAATCATTGTCATCATCATTGTCATAACCATTCTCATAATCACTGTCGTAATCATTTTCATAATCATTGTCATAGTCACTGTCATAATAACTTTCATAAACATTGTCATAATCATTGTCAAAATCATAACCATTGTCATAATCATCATCATAATAATCATTGTCATAATCATTGCCATAATCATTGTCATAATCATTGCCATAATCATTGTCATAATCATTGTCATAATCCATTGTCAGTGTCATAATCATGATCAAAATCATAACCATTGTCATAGTCATTGTCATAATAATCATTGTCATAATCATTGTCAAAATCATAATCATTTTCAGAATTCTTGCATTGATAAGATACAGTCCAGAATTGCTTGAATTAATAATGAGATCGGATTCCACTACGTAATACTAGATGTCGGGATTTATTTCAGTGCAGAAATTCTGGGACTATCTACTTTATGTATTCCTCTTTATAATTATACCCACTCAGTGAACATCTGCTATTTATCACTGAACAAATACAAAATGTTATTTACTGAGGCAGTTCAGTTATGTATAATAAATGCTGAAAATATTTTACTTTTCATAAGTAAAAGTAATTGAAAAGGGCGTTAATAAATAAATAATATTTACGTAGACGTTTGCTATCCATATAGTTAGGTAGCGTCAAAACAAACCAATTGAATAACATGTGTAATGAGCGTAATATACGAGCCCGATTTTCAGCCAGATTCCAATTAGACACAAAAGTCAACATTTTTCGCTTTACGCGATCGCTGTTTTCAACTCTATTTTCATACCTACGATTTCAGTAGGCATCACAACAAACAGTATGGTTCATGTGTTGTTTGCAGTGATGACAATTGAAATCCTAGATATGAAAATAGAGGTGAAAATAGCGATCGCGCAGATCGAAAAATGTTGACTTTTGTCTCTAATTGGAAGCGGGCTGAAAATCGGGCTCGTGTATTACGCTCATGATTCCAATTAGAGACAAAAGTCAACATTTTTCGCTTTACGCGAACGCTATTTTTACCTCTATTTTCATATCTACGATTTCAGTAGGCATCACAACAAACAGTATGGTTCATGTGTTGTTTGCAGTGATGACAATTGAAATCCTAGATATGAAAATAGAGGTGAAAATAGCGATCGTGTAAAGCAAAAAACGTTGACTTTTGTCTCTAATTGGAATCGGGCTGAAAATCGGGCTCGTGTATTACGCTCAATAGATCAGTCTTCGTTGCTTTTAGTGACGTTGAGTGAAAAATGTTAACATCGTTTTAGCATATTCAGTTCAAACAATGTAATCAATTGTCAAGAGCCTCGATAAACAATGGTGAATATACCCTACCTATTATACCAGAGGAATAATAAACTAAAAAAATGTAAATAAATCACACCTAAATCTGCTAAATGAATATTGCTGACGTGCTTTGTAAACCTCTCAGCGGCAAAGCAAAAAAAATCTACTTAACTCCATTTTTAACAAAATTGAGATTTTAACGTCATTATGCAGAAAAAGTAAAGCTGCTCGAGTGATAAAAGTAACTTTCTATACTTATTTAAATTTTTTTAAGAATCTGAATTTTTGTTATTATTATCTCGCATTCATTGACAACTTTGTCAAACACACATCACATACGGAGGTAATACATTAAAAATATAAAATGTGCACTTCTTGGATGCAAGAATCACTAACTCCATTTATTTTAAAAAAGATATTTAAAAAATAATTTGTCATTTTTGTTAAATAAAATATTACTATCTGAATTACAGTTTAATGTACCTACACAATGACAAATAAAATAATTAAATTAATCTAGAGTATTTTAAAAACAAAAAACCAAAAAAACGATTATTACCTCAGAACTGGGTTTTTAGAGTTGTTGAATTTTGCCTGCACGGCTACTGTTGCTTCCGAAACCGCACACGAATTACAGCTTCAGATGAACTTGAAAGTGAACTGTAATACCTAAATACTTTAGACATCGGCTGGGAATGTTGTCCTTGTTCTACAGGTATTTCAGTGGAAGATGCTCTGAAGAACTAGTGTCACAATTTCTTTGGCACCGGTGCACGGTCGGGAAGCACGCAAAACGCGCGCCCAACATTTTTCACTTGAAAACGGGTCGCTTCTACGACTCGTTCTTGAGTTCCTGTGGAACGATTTTCCGGTATCTATGTTCCCTCTCTCTTACAAGTGTAATCTCTTCAAGACCCAGGTTCACTCTTTCCTTTTCACAAAAAGACCCTCCACACAGTATCCAAAAAGACGACAGAAACCCTGAGAGAAATTATTTAACATTTTAATTATTTTTATTATATTAAAAAAAAGACGAAAAGAAAATGTTGTTTGCAGAAAGTAGAAATGGAAAGGATGAAGGATAACAAGGAAAAGGATGACCAATTACTTACCATTGTATCAACAACTTGTTTCCAAGCTAGTCTGAATTATCCTTCTGTTTTTTTTTTCAAAACATCACTCGAATTTGCAGTTTTTTCTGGCATTTTTTTGTTTTTGTTTTTTTATTTTTTTTTAATATTTATTTAATGCAAATATGTTTTTACAATAATTTAAATTTTTTTTACGTGTTAAACAGATTTGTAATATGAATATAATAAAAGCCTTTCCTCACCATAAAGAGACAAGGCTCTTGTGTTTGGTGAGTGAATTCATGCTTAATTATGTTAT
Organism: Limnephilus lunatus; assembly: GCA_917563855.2. Lineage (NCBI taxonomy): Eukaryota > Metazoa > Arthropoda > Insecta > Trichoptera > Limnephilidae > Limnephilus > Limnephilus lunatus. The sequence continues at coordinate 80,908,547 of OU830592.1, forward strand.
CGATGTTATCTTTGAGTAAGTGAATATTTTGCCACTAATAACAATACATATGTAAGAGAAACTTGAGATATATCTATAAACAGATTTAAATGAAATGAAATGAAGGATTAATAATAGTAATGTACTCTTACAGTTGTTTCAGGTAATTTTTTAATTTAATTTGAAATTTACGTTTATTTTCGATAATTTTTAGTTTTAATGGGAGTTTGTTGAAATATTTTTTTGTGTTCTATAATTCAAATAGTTTTCCAGCAAGGCGATGGTAACACAGAGGTAGGAACTGGATAAATGGCATTCCGGTAGGAACCAACCATAATATTCTCATTTCGAGATCAAATAGCTACGATTATTTAAAAAAAAAGAGTGTGCTTTAGACCACACGACTGAAGTAGAACTTCACTAACTTATAACATAACATATGACGTTGGGGTGACATATGACATTGGGGTGACATATGACCATGGGGTGACATCATATGACCATGGGGTGACTTACGACCTTAGGGTGACCTATGACCTTGCGGTGACCTACGACCTTGGGGTGACCTCCTGCCTTGGGGTGACCTACGACCTTGGAGTGACCTACGACCTTTGTTTAGTATGTACGCCGTTTGCATCGATCACCGTTCGCATCGATTACCGTTCGCATTACACTTTTAGTAACGCATCACACTTTTCGTAACGCATTCACCAGATTACTCCCCAATTCGAGCGTGCGTAAAGAAGTTTTACTTCAAAATGCACATCTTTTAAAATTTAAAATTGTGGTCTCATTGAAAGTGTTAAAACAATCAAATAATCGAAGATCCTCATCGTGGAGTAGGAGAGCGAGACTGGTCCGGTGCTTTCTCTACTCATCTCGCTATCCCTCCTCGTCCACGTCCAGCCACTCTACCTGGCAGCCACTCCGCAGTCTCCAGTCTGTACCCAGACGCCGAACAGATCATTCGTGCCTCAACAGTCACCAGTCACCCGACACCCGACACCCGACACCAGTTCCGTGACCCGGAGTCCATTCATCACATCACCTGTGTGCAAACATAACATTGAAGCTTCTCACGGTTTCTACGACCATCCATTGACTTCCTCAGTGGGGTATTTTTTTATTGGCTGCTGGATACTTCTAAAGATCGCATTGGAAGATTACGAACACTATTGAACAGAAAAGTGCAGTGCTATTTTTTTTTAGAATTTAAAACGTTTTAGGAATAACAGCCAAAATGATTAAGGTAAGATTTTTTGTGTTTTTTAAAATTTCACTTGAAAAAGTTATACTATATTATTGCGTGTGTAACATTATGCGTGCAGGTGAAAACGTTTTTGTCTGTAAAGTTAACAAAATATTCGTTTAATTTAACATGGAGTGGTGTTGTTCCGAAGAGGCGCAGGCGGTCAGTTCTCTAAAAGGGTTGTAGCTCCGATAATGAACTTAACCTAACGTAACCCATCTAAGTTTTTCACCACTTTTCATGACTTTACGTTATATTTCAAAAAGGTGTTGATTTATCACTGTGTTGGGTTATTTACGATTGAATTTTATGCAATTTACCAATATAATCTGTTCGATTCTACTCTTATTAATCAATTTTGCAGTATATAAACTTTTTAATATATTTGAGAATACCATTTCAAAGCCTTATCAGAAGGGAAATAAATACATTTTTACATCCCCTAAATTTATTAATAATCATTTTAAGGGTTCAAACTAACAAGTTTATTATTTAATCAATAAAAATGAGTCAGTACTTACCTGGATTGAGTTCATTTTTACCCCATTACAACCAGGGCGATTTAATAATACATAATTTAATAACAAATTTTTCAAATCCGAGAACCATTTATCGGTTAACCAACACCTCTAGCATAGGTTACTTCAAGTGTTTCGCTACATGCCCGGGTTTATGGGGGTGAGTTTTGCCCGAGTTTTGATGATGCACCTGCCCACCAACTGCTAGGTAGGCCGGATCGGGGGAGACTGATTGAATGAGATCTTTTGACCTCTGCAGCAGGACTCTCTGGGAACATCACCTTGCACTGCAATAGGAGGGTTCGATTCATACGTCCACCACTCCTGTACACACAGACCCCTAGATTCAGATCCATCACTTATACTTTTTTGCTCCCCAGAACATCGTATCCTTCCTCTCCTAAAAATACCCCCCTCACAGCGTCCCTCAAGATTACACAAGCTTTGAGGAGAATTATTTTCCTTGCTGCCTCGGGTGTGGCGCTAATTTAAAAAAATAAAATAATAATTTTATTATTTAAGATTTTCACGACCAAAAGTATTACGTTATTTTTTTTTTAAATTTAAGCGCAACACGGCAAAACACCACAAAAATTAAAAACGAAGATAATATTATTAATTTTAAAGTTTCTGCAAATCACCCCTTACCATCAACTTTCGAGAAACCACTTTTTTGTGTCATCAGACATTAATGTAGAGATGAAATCGAAATTCGATATCGATTTCTAGTAAAAAATCATTTTGATAAAAACATGTAAATACTGATTAGCACAATACATATAACGCACGCATGATTAAAATTAGAAGTATGCAAATGTGCGAATAAAACCAACATCGTGAAGAGTTACGGTAAACATGTAAAAGCAAAAAAAAACACATTAATCGGAACACAATTTACATGTGAGACATGCTAATGAAGATGACACCGCCAAAATGACGGTGTTGTAAATTTACATTTCACGTTCTTTTTATTATTTACAGAAATTTCTCCTACGTCAATAGTGGAAAGGAAAATCTCATCTCACATAAATCAGCATCAGTCATTCTTTATGCTTCAGTCTTTAGTCTTCAGTCGGCGGAAAGGTCGCGGTAAACTTCGCGTGGAGAGTATATTGCTTTTGACACTTTATTATTATGTTTCCACTCTGTGAGGTAAACTAAACGTACATGCTTTATAGCCCAGTATTTCAGCAAGTCCGTATTCCTGCTATGTAGTATGTCATCCTCGCTCAAATTTAAGCAGGCTAAATCTGCCGTTCCAGCTTTGATAAACCGCAGAATAGTTCCTATTTTAGACGCGCTAATTTTATAAGTATTATATTTATAAGGACTATTATATTCATCGAGCGATGAGGAATGACGATGTTATTAATTGATAATCAATCTTAAATAGTCTGATAAGGGATTTTAAAAGTTTCATTATAACATTAACATTATTTAGTAATTGCTAGCGCACGACCACGGCAAAAAAATTCTATTTAAAATTATTATCCTCGTATATAGCACCATGCTCATTGAAGTGGGAAATTTTATCAAAAATCCCCCCGTCTGAATATATTTTAGGTTCATAAAATAAACCGTCTTCGTAAATATTTTCAAGTTTCTTCCGATTATAGTAGAATAGATTGTACTCACATAGACAGTGGTTTGGTTTTTCCATTAAAAAGAAACATGTTCCTCTATTAAAATCATAATAGATATACCTAATATGATTTTAATAAATGATAGATAGATCTAGCCTTGCGACCTATGTACGGAATATGTTTCACGCGGCTCTAAGCTTGATTTTCCAACCAAGCCGAGCTTAAAATCAACTGATAAACCGGGCCTATGTGGAGTGTAAATTCAAGCTCAAAGCTTTTGCGTAATGCGTGCTGTGAGTAATGGTTACGCAGTGATGTCAAATAGAACGCTCTACTTAGGTAACTGATTACCTTAATTACTTTCGAGTCCTTCATTTAAATAAACAGCAAAATGTTCTTTTTGCAAAAGAAATTTAAAATTTTAGAGGGTTTGAATTTGAAGTTTTTGTTGAGCACAGAGTAAAGATTTTATTGGGCTTTATTTAAATGCAAAATATTTGTAAACTAATCGTGGGGTGTAAATGTCTGCCCAACTTCCTGTGTCAAGTCAGGGGTAGCTCACATATTATTGTTCGTAGATAACATTTTCTAAACTCCGCACAGGAGGCCATGATGTAAATTATTTCGCTCAAGGCCTGTAATATTTGGGGATGCTGTAATTTTTTTTTTAAGAGAGTATGGAATTAATACGGGTTTGAAGAGACGTGTTGCAGGAAGGACGAAACACAGAAACCGGCAAATCGTTTCATATCCAATCTGTTCAACTTAAGAACCACCTGAGCTGGGGACGCTTTTGACTTTTCCTATCGTACCGAACGGATCAATAACGCAAGCTTAGCGCGTCTTCCATTAAAATACCGGCATAACAAGGATAATTTTCCCACCTGATGCCTGTTCTCTGAAAATCTATCAAACAGACTGACAGTTTCTGCACAGAATCTCCGGTAACACTTTGGGTTGTTTTTTTTTTCAAATACAAAAAAAAATCTTTAGTACCTCATCACTAAGGAACTTAGTCCTCGAACCTAACTGTTACACAGTTTTTAGATGAAGTAATAAAAAATAAAAACAAGTCGCCGGAAATGTAAATTCCATTTACTTTTTACTATTAATAAGCTCAGAAATCGCTGATTATAGTTAGTCAGATGCTCTCTTAACAGCCTGTATTATATAAACAATATTCGTTATGCTCGATCTCGAATAATCATTTAAAAACGATCTACAAGTTTAGTTTTAAAAAGCTTTACGGAGAAATGCAGCTGTAGGTCTAAACGAGATGCAAGTAGGTTTAAGTGCACGTTTGTTATGGAAATACTGAAAAGTTTGTAGTTCAACCTACTCTGGATAAGAGACCGTGACGTTCGTGATTTAACCCCCACCTCACAACAAATGGATGCATTAGCGCTGATCAATGTATTGATTTAATCTTTCATTCATGTTGGTAACTGAGACTTCGAGGACTGTTGCCTCTAGGCCCCTAAGACGGCTTGTTACATTTGGTGGTCTTTACAAAAATGTTTCAAAACTATGTGAATATGAACGATATAAAGACTGTTCAGTGGCTGAGTCGTCATCGCGTCTGGGTTCCACTCGGGCGCTTTGAGTTCAATTCATCGGCTGGCTAAGTCCTCCATCATGATACAAGCAACATTTTCCGCTTATTGTGGTAGTAGTGGGAGAATTTAAAAATCTGTCAATTTATTTGTATCAAACAAATTACTTTGTATACACCACCTTAATCATAATTCACAACACGTTTTGAAACCAATAATGGTTTCTTTTTTATCAATTTTATTCTGACGAAGGAGAAACCATTGCATTGTTGTACATAAGCATGGTATTTATAAATCGATTTGTTTTCATTTAAGCAATGTTATTAATTGTAAGTTTTGTGAAACGTAATTACACTCATTCACAGAAAAATAAATAATTCTTTGAACTCAGTTTTGAAAATTTAACCGAGACTTTGGTTATAGTTAAAACCCCCAGGCCTCGACCCCGTTTTATCAGAGGATTAAAATATTTCCGCTTTACAATAAAACTCAAATAAATGAAATATTTCTTAGAAATGTTTCCGAAAAATAAAAACTGATTTTGAAGGGTGATAAAATACGCTTTCAAATTTTGTAAATCGTAATATAATTTTTTTTAATATTAAATTTTTGTTTATTAACCTGAAGAAGTTTTTAAAATGGCTCACCTTACATTTTTTCTAACTAACATTACTGATAACGATAAAAATTAAAAACACATACCTACCCATTTTATTTGACAAATTTTTTATCGATCCATGTAAAATTAATTAATAAAATTCATAAAAATTTCATAAATTTATTTCAAATTGCGATCCGAAACTTTGGTTTCATAAAGGTCTACGGTTTGCTTCTTTTGTGGTTTTTGAATATAAAGCGTGTTGTTTTTTCTTTTTCCGTTTCTAACTATGATAGTAAGGAGACAATGATATCTATGAGACTGTATGTATGAGTTGTTCCGAAAACCGAACAAATAGACTAGGCGACTTAAAAATGTCATGCTTTGGAATAAAATTTGGCTAAACCCCGAATTTAAATCCAGATATACCCCGACAAAATAACATGACCTACAATCTACATCATTAAATGGAAAAGCGTGGTTCTACGCTTAAGACATTTAAAGTTGAAAAGCATTGAATAAATGACTTACGCAATTTGCGAACGCAGACCAATAATATCATCATTATAAAATTACTCCATAAGATACACACGCACGGATACGAATGCACGCGTAGCTCATACGTGCATAAATGCATTGTCCTTTAAATAATAAATTGATGACCTTTTCACTATTAAATCCCTTGTTGCACTTAGTAATGCGTAATACCAATCATTGCATTACGCGATACACACCACATACTGCATACTATAGTACGCAATATGCATACAGTACCTACACACTACACAGTGTTCCGGGTGAAAGGATTCTAAGCCGTAGGCATTTTTAGGTAGGTACCTTTTTTTGTTAAAATGTTGTCACACAATGAACTGCGAATAGGAGTGATGTCTTGCAATACGCCGTAATAAGATATCTGTAGATGTACTGACACACATCCTCATAACATGCTTGTGAGCATGCTTACAATGCTCTTCAACTGTAAACATTTGCTTGAAAATAGCATGTTTGTTTAAAGCATACTCAGACGGCCGGCGTAGTCCAGCGGTAAGGCTCTTGACTCGCACTCCGAAGGTCGCGGGATCAAATCTCGGCGTGGCAAATAAATTTTATTTGATTAACTTGCGTTATTTCACAATTTATTCATTGAAAATAATATATAGTATATTTGCGGCACGATCAGAGTGGAAGATACTCTCAGTATCGCCCTGGTGTAAGACCACCATTCAGAATTGAAACGTTGCTTGAAATGGCTTTAGCCGTGTTTGGTGAACAGATCTGAATAGCCAGGTACTTCCCCAGCTTCCTTTACCCTATCTCCTTCCTCTCCCTACTACCTTCAGCCTCACAACATACCCCAATTGGGAATGCCATAGTCCCACTGGCTCCAGACGGGAGCAGTTGGGACTCTTGTGTGGTATTCATGTAAAAAAAGGAATTTCAGCATACTCGTTCAAAAGCAAACAATGGAACACACATGCTATTTAAAAGCATGCTTTCTAAATACCAGTAATTCAAACAGTCTCAGTTACAAATAGAGTCAGTTCCATTCGCCCAGAACTAAACAAAATAATGTTATTGTCTGCAACGCAATTATTTAAGAAACTTTTGGCGAAATAAAAAATAACAATGTGGATTTTGGTCCGTAGTTGATTAAATACATATAGAAGAGTACATCTTGGAGCAAGGAATAATTTTTTAGTAGAGATGCGAGAAGAAGATGTCAAAAGTTAGCAGTTATCAACATCATTTACGCATGCTTCTGCAGAAATTTGATTAGCTACTCTCTAACCGGTTGTTGATTTGTGAGCATGCCCATCATTACCAGCAATGTCGCTGAAACACATGCTGCTAAGTAGCAATTGCTCAATAGTAGCATCCTTTCGTGCTTTTAATGAGAATGTCTGTTCCTAGAAAAACTTCTTATGGTTCTAAGTTGTACTAAAAAAAGCTTCCTAATAAATAGCTAAGGGGATATTTATTACGGACACGACACCCAAATACGTTGGATATTTTTAAAAGCCTTCTGTGATAAATTTCACTTCATTACGGGTAATTTTGGACTCAATAAACTAACGAAGATATTATTTGGTTACGTCCAAAATGATTTTTAATTGTAAGATTTTTTAGATTAAAGCTTTGTGACAGCTCACTTTTTTCTACCTTTAATTCTTTGTTTTCAAACGTGTTTTAAAACGCACACTTTTAGAAACACTTTAAAACTTACTAATTTACGTTTTGTTGACTTGTAGGTAAGCATATCAAATTATAATTTATTTACTTTTAGTAAGGTCAAAAGATTTATAAAGTCAAAGTCAATGGCCTTAATCCGTGAACTTCACAACACCTGTGCCTGCACTTATTTCAAGAATATTTTATGCCGCATATTGTTTTATTTCGCGCGCAGATCATCGAAATTACCTAAGCTTAATTTGTCATACAGTTTCTTTGTTAATATATGTAAAAAATATTACCTCTTATTTTAAATTCAAATTTACAAAAATATATATTATAAATTCAAAATACAACACAAGATATTCAAACCAATCGAATTATATTATTCCAAAAACAAAAACTTCATTGGCACAGTCACAGTTTAACTTTCATGCACCTAAATTTTTTAAAAACTTATCAATTGAAATAAAGTCTAAAGCCAAATATCTCACTTTCAGAAAAGCGCTTAATGGCTTTCTGATGAGTGACTATGATAGTGTTCACAACTTGTTTCATATACTCAGATAAAGATATAAATTTTGAACATCATTACATACTCGTACCATATTTTTACAGTTTTATTTTATTTACATGTTTGTTTTACGCGCTTCTTTTTCTCTTTTCTATTTTTTATTATAGCTTTACCAATTTAACCATTTGTTTACACTAGACTACACTCAAAGTTACTATACTTAATTAATCACTATGAAACAGGCATTCGCCTAGTATGGTGATTTAATAAATCTTATCTATAGAAATGACAAATACATGTAACATGTACTATATAAATAAATAAATATTTTCAGAAAATAACATGTTTTGCAGACTAAGCGTAGGAACCATAACGGAACTTGCTTTTAACCCACATCTTTTTGCATGCAACACAATAACAAACAAAACAACTTATACAAGGATTACAATAATGGCTTGAGTCAATAAAACCAGTAAAGCAATATTTTCTGGTCTTATTTAAATCATCGTATGATTCTCCGAAAACACTTTTATAAAATATTATTCCATTGTTCTATGATTCCCAAATAGAGAGGTTTGCGTAACATTGGCACCTCTCTTAGAATGTGTAGAAAGTTTCCGCTTATTTCACGCGTGCCATCTTCAAAGTGAAAATGACTAAGTATGCGGGCGTGGCGAATTCCTGTTCTCCGCCTACTACTATCATAACAGTGTAAAAGCGGATGCACTGAGGTCATACAATTTGCAAATATAAAGGAAATTTGCATGTGCCATATCGATTTGACATAAATATGGACAATATTTATTATTATATACTTACATTTATTTATTTTTTAATATCAACGGTGTACATATAGCATAAGCACTGATTACACGTGACAAAATGATAGGAAAAATATAAGAAATTAAAAAAAAAAGTATAACAGATAATTGTGGCATTTGAATGAGAAATGACACCAGAGAGACAATTACAAACAAAAAATTATAATACAAATAGAATTAATATTGATTGAAAAGATTTGATTGCATAGCCCTCTTGTACCTACCTTCCGTGGAGTTAAATAGATCTGCCACATCTGCATATCTACTACCAACATCATGTAACCTAGGTAAAAGCGAGTGTTTCGTATACTCAGTCCTTATAGTATAAACAATTTTTATTATTTATAATAACTTTTGAAGATTATTCCTATCAATGTAATATATCATTGAAGAAGAAGGTAATACTAATAAATCTAAACGAAAATATGAAAAAAAAGACAAAGAAAAATAAAAAGGCAACGGGCGCAACTGGGAGAAGACAGGATCTCTCGTTTTACCGGTAAAATCGCATCAACCAACTCGGTCATTGAGACCTATTATTTTTAAGTCCTTTTTGTCAATCTCATATTTTAATTTCAGAATTAGCTTCGACTATTTTTTTCATGTTTTTCGTAAGCTAGATAGTTTCTCAGATAAACACACCCGATTTTATTTATTCCCTTATTGACTTTTTTCTAAAAATATGAAACAATATTAAATTTTTAATAACATAACTCTCTTTTATAATGACTTTGAAAGATTATTTCCATAAATTTACATAATACACCATTGAAGAAGAAGATCACAATTAGGACCGTTACCTTTTTTATATTTCTGTGTATTGTTCTTTTTCATATTTTCGTTTAAATTTATTAGTATCATCTTCTTCTTCGATGATAAATATACACCTTCGCAAAGATTAGCTTTTGATTTAGTACCATCATGGATGTCTCCGTAGGTATACCTAAGTAACGTCAAATAAATCTTAGCTTAGCCGATTCTACGCTTCGATCTTTAACGACGTTTTGATTATTTTTCGATATTAATTAACTGATTAACTGTACCACACCTGGACTATAAACTACCAACATTATATTCATTTTTTAAATATGAAAACTTAAAAATTTGAAACTCGATGAAACGAAAAAGCAAAACTAAAAAGAGACAAACATAGGATTTAGCCTGCAATAATCGGTCTCCTCTCTGTGCGTTACTTTGTAGCCTCCCCACTCTGGTCAACTTTAGTTTTCTGAAGGTTTCACTTCTCCCGCGTGTGAACTGCATATATGCAAGATTCTACCCGATCTAAATGCATATCTAGATAGTGTCTTGGATAAATATATTCATTTTTTTTTATGTGCAATATCTAATGACTTTTTCTGTAATTCTACGAATATATATTTTTTAATTTTGCAGTAATTTAATGAGTAAAACCTCAAATTGTAATATTTAATCATTGAAAACAATATTAGAGACTCTCATACGAACATTTTAAAAAGAGCAATCAGAAAAAGATACGGTCGCAACTATGAATCCTCATTTAACTCATTAAGTTATTTAAAAAAATCTTAGCTCTTCAGGGAATTGTATCACGTTTAATGCTGAATGTTGGCTGGGTCCTGTAATAGATTAATTTAAAATGTATTTCAGAGGGTTCACTAAAATATCCATTAAAATTCTTTTGCGAAATATTCATACGTATCACATTGTCTTGTCTATATTTTGTCATATTAACACATATTGTATCGTGTATTTCCCGCTAAGCACTTGCATACTGCTTACTTACAACGTATGCAGGGACATTGGAGGTCTAAATTCGTTCTAAACTAAATGTAGCTTCGTTCTTTCAAAAAAATTAGAGTCCTTGCGAGAGCCTTGAAGGAATAACTATCTGTTACTTATACCAGGGCAGGTAAGTGGTGGATAATAACCTCCAATATCACATTGATGATCATTATCAAATTATTGTGATCCCAACGAACTACCACCAGGAAAGTTCATTTTAATGAACGGTTTCTCCACTGACCAATAAAACACACCTTCTTTAGATATTTTTGTATTGTGTCAAAGGAAGTAAAAAGATCTAAGAATAAACAATCATTTATAAAGAAAGCCCACATTGTCTCAGCACAGAATTTATGTGTAGAGTTTATTTTGATTTCTCTTCCCGGCCACTTGACGGAAAGTTGAAAAGGTCAAACGCCACCAGGTGTGGTGTGTATTGTGTAGTGTGTAGTGTCTGCTACTAACAAAACCGAGTCTAGTTTTATACAGAATATCTAAAATAGGTACATAAAGGAAATGATATTAAGAAATCGTTAATTCAATGATATTTGCCACACGACCTGCACATACAAGGCTCTAGTTTCATATTCATAGATCAGAAGTATTAATTTCATTATGACGTATCGCCTTATTGGAGTGTACTAGAACTGAACAGAAAAAATATTGAATCTTTACATGCATAACATATGCATCTGACAGTAGGTATTAATACCCTAGTGACTTGAAATTTATGAATCTGACTGAGTATAACTCTGACGCCGCGCCATATGTAAACCATATGTGAACGTGAAGTTTGTGACTAATCTATTATCACAATATAACCAAATTAATGCAAGTAGCTAATAATGCAAAAGATTGGGCCACTTATTACTCTGGATTTGCATTTTCACGAACCTCTGCAGTCTGATATGGATGATAAGTAGGTACGTGAACTTTGTGACTAAGCTACTGTTGTGCCGCCCGCTGCTCGCAGGGCCTAGCGTAGCGGGTTTTTAACTGTTACGTTATTGTAATGTCTCTCTATTATTCTTTTCGGAGAATATTGGAATATGGTACACACTGAGACTTGTATTCCCAGTACTTATAAATGGATGCTTATTGAAAGACTTGAGTTCTTTATCACTGTTACTAATTATTGACGTATCGACATTTATTCTGAGGAAAAACGTCATTCCAGGTTGAAGGCTAGTTCTGCCGAGCTCCTGAAACCTAATGACAATGTACCTTTACCTTCGGTCATCATCGGCACAACTCGGCAACGGGACCATGTGACCCGAAGAGCCTATTGGCTAAAGTATAATAAAATAAGAACTAAATCATAGAGTATTATGATACACTACAGTTATGTTCGACATTCACTACTTATATAGATCGGCAACTAGCTAGATTGAAGAAAGCAAAGACAGTTTAAATGCAAAGTAACGAGATCGTGCATTAGAGTAACAGAAAGTTCATGAGTTGGCATAAATGGATATAGTCATTCATTGAACTTGCATCTTATTATTACTTTTAAAACATTAGTTATTAATTCATTACAAGAGAAAATTCATTAGATGTAATTAGCATTTCTAATTGTAATGTACTTTAATCCCAGCGATTGAGATTACTGAAATGTGTTCAGGAAAACTCCAAAATAAGACCAAGGTTTATCGAGATTACAAATGGCTACAAATATTTAACTGAAAAAAAAACATCCATTCTGTAAGCGGTCTATCACAAGCTATCGGTTATTTCCGTAACCGTTCGTACGAACGACGATAGGTAATACACCAAAGCACTACTTAACAACTCAAGTGAAATCTGTTGAGAAACCTAAAACCTACATAAAACTAACTATACTAACGACATATGTTGAAGATTGTTGATATATACCACACTGAACAATAAAACACACCTTCTTTATATATTTTTGTATTGCGTCAAAGAAAGTAACATAATCTAAGATTAAATAATCATTTACAAAGAAAGACTGCATTGACTCGTTCGTGCATTAGACACGAACGGTGATAGATGAAACTCGAGATACTATTTAACTGTATGACCGGACAGCTCAGAAATAACTCAACTCAGGAGGTGCCTTTGAAAAGTCATTAAAAGTGATGAAAAAAAGATTTAAAATTTCTGGTTTTAATTTAAAATGTTAGGTTATAAGCTATTTTTCAATTTTTTTCCCAGCTTTTAATGACTTTTCAAAGAGGTGTTGAGTATAGTTGAATCTGAGTTGTCACGGAACCATTTAACTGATATCTAGTGAGACACCTAAAAACTACATATAATTATCTGTACTAACGACATCTGTTGAAGAATGTTGAAACTACATGTCTAATCCTAAATACTACACAAATCAATCAATTATTATTAATATTATATCACTGACGGTAGAAAGAAAATACATTTATTTGTAGACATTTCATTTGACGCTCTCGCCAATTGGCGCCATCTGATAATTATTTAACATTTGAAACTAAACTATCCAGTGGTGCTGACCACAAAAAATGTATTTCCAAAGACATATTTAAAATGCCGTTGTGTAATATAAATTATTGTAGTCGTATTAACAAGCTGATTTGTGATACCGTGATTAATGGACTGTTAATTCGAATATTTTAAGCTTTTAGTGACAACAAAAGAAAATATATACAAATATGTGATCAAGCAAAAAAAGTCACCGGTAAAATAAAATGATCTTTGGACGTGCAATAGATTGGGTCATGGGGGTCATTTATTAATTTTGTTACTATTAAAATGAAAAATATATGTATATGTATATGCAATCAAGAAATTGTTGAAAAAACTAATCACAGATTGCGTTCTTATAATACTCTAACGGTGAAGTAATTTTGCATGTGGACTGTAGAAAACTAGCGCTTTTGAAATTACCGTGACGATTCACGGTTACGGTACCGTGACGGCAAAAGGCAATAAACATTCGTTCCTTATCGCTATAATAGAGCAAGAGTCCGTGACGATCAGACCTTCGTTATTTTATAAAACCTGAAAGTTTATCTGTGCATGTCTCTAATACAGGTAAAGACGATCCCCGATCAGTGGCGTAGCTAGCATGGGTGGCACCCGGGGCGGATAGGGTGGATAACATGGTTGGTGTCACCCCCCCATTAAAGTTGACAGACACTAATTTCGACTCATAAAAAATTGGTCTGTCCTGGGGGGGGGGGAAGGGTGGCTAGAGAAATGTGATTAGGGGGGTGCCACCCGACCGAGTGTCACTCCCCCAGTTGGGTGGCACCCGGGGCGGTCCGCCCCCCCCCCCCCCCGAACCCCCTAGCTACGCCACTGTCCCCGACTATGATGTTTGGATCACGGTGGCCTTGAAAGATAGCAGGTTGCACCACAATTTCAAGAGCATTTTGCTCGCACTTTTACAAGTTGTAGTCTGCTAGCGTCGAAATTTAGTACTATTTCACTCCCACCCGCTTGCATGTAGGTATATATCGCGCTCGCACCTACGGAAGACTTTTAATGTGTCTGACAAGGTGGAGGAACCATCGAAACTGTCTGATTAATGAGAAAACATATGTTGAGAGTTCCTCAAGTAACATATATAAATTTCAGCTTTTAGCTTATATACTTTAACATAAGTACCTACAATAATAATTAATTAAAATAATATCTTCCTAAGCCACCGTTATCCAAACTTCACAGTCGGGGATCATCTTTACCTGTATTAGAGACATACAGAGAGAAACTTTCAGGTTTTATAAAATAACGAAGGTCTGATCGTCACGGGCTCTTGGACTATAATTCTGCAGCGCTTTCTTACACATTAAATAATGGTGAGAAAAAGATGAGACACAAAAATGACTGACTGTTTCCTCCAAGTACCAACTGCTTTTTCGTTGCGTTCCATATTCTTTATATGTGTGACGTATGAGGGAGATGTATGATGTATATATAGTTATCTGTGTGCAGACATACGTTCAATGTTTGTCTCATTTTCGACTCTTGTTATTTATGTGTAAGAAAGAACTGCACTATTATATGTTTAAGAACGAAAACAAAACCATCAGCGCATTGACATTTGACGTTTTTATTTATTTTTTAATTCACTCACTCACTCACTTCAATATTATCCTTGTAACTATATTCCAAACTTTCAAAATTATATTCACGGCTATTGGTATTGTTGTGGTCTACGGAGACATTACGGTGCGATATGTGAGAGAGGGTGACCGGCCAACTCAGAATGAAACCAACTCAGAACCACCTCAGAAATGTCAGTGATGAATGTGATGATAAAAAATTGGTTAAATATGTTAAGATAGGTTAGGGTTACCGGCTATTTTAAAACTATGTTTTCATTGCTTTTAATGACCTTTCTGAGGTGGTTCTGAGCTGGTTTCATTCTAAGTTGACATGGAACCGTGAGAGAGATGCAAGAAAATTATGATTTTTTAAGTAAAACTTCTTTATGCACGCTTGACTTGGGGAGTAAGCTGGTGAATGCGTGAAGATAGCGTTACGTAAAGTGTGATCGGGCGAGGCGACCGGAAGTTGAGAGGGAGATATCAGTTAGTGAAGATAGAAAGAGAGAGAGAGTTACGTTTCGTATATTACTATAGCGGCAAGTGAGAGAGGTGCGAGCACACATTTTCTTTCTCTCTTCCTCTCATATCCAGTTACGTTTCGTATATCTAATACAGAGTGCATGCCTATTGTTGCCTATTACCACACTGTAAGAGCAAGAGAGAACAGTGCGCGCTCATCTTTTCTTTCTCTCTTCTTTTATAAGTTAGAGAAGTTTTACTTCAGTCGTGTGGTCTAAACCACACTCGTTATTTATGCCGTCACGGTACCGGAGCCGTGAATCGTCGTGGTAATAATAAAATCGTTGAATAAAATGCAAATTAGAAATCAATTGTTCAAGGTTTATCGACAACATAATTTCCGATAATTATAAACGATTTAATTGTATATAATCGTAATCTACACTAATCATTGGATGAGCGGTTCTATTATTTGATATAATACAAACAATAGTTTCCCATGAAACGTATGATTATCTCACACTTCATTTCCTCCTATTTTCACTGTCGTTTCCTGTGTAGAGTTTCCAGAATATTAATGATATCTTTGTTTTTATCGAGGTGATAAAACGTTCCGCCCGCCAAAATACATAAAAAATGGTCTAAAGTTATTAATGGAGCATTTTCACAACCCACTTTAATTAACCCTTAAAGATGTGCGGAAGATTTAAAGTTTATAAATCCTACGAATACGTGATAATAAAAAACAAAAGGGAGGTGAATTGATTGGATATATAGGGTTTCATGCCAACTCACAATGAAACCAACTTAGAACCACCTCAGAAAGGTCATTAAAAGCTATAAAAAAATAGTTTTAAAATAGCTGGTAACCCTAACCTAACTTAACCTCATTGTAAAAATCTTCTCATTCATTCATTAGTTAAGTTTTAAGAACTGTTCAAATCCCAGGCAAATTATCCCAGATATTCTACGGGCTAGGTACTATATCATGTAATAATTTCATTTAATATTCCTTATAACTTGTAAACTTATATACTATGTATGTTATAATAAACAAATAAAAAAAACCTATTAAACCCTTTTTTTATATTTTTTTATCATCACTCTTAATGACCTTTCTGAGATGGTTCTGAGTTGGTTTTATTCTGAGTTGGCCGGTCACCGATACGTATAACTATAATCAGTTTTATGTCTCCATATCAAAATTCGGAGGTATGATTTTTTTAATGTGGGCGGAAAATATTCAAAATGATCTCCAAAAAATCATGAGCAATCGTAGGAAATAGTTTTAAATCGCGCTGAAGTTCGCGCGGTGTCGCTCGCGCTGTGGATAATTATTGATTTTAAAAATGATCTTAATCTGCTCATTCCGAAACGATTACAACTGTCTAAAACGTCTATATGACGCAGATAACGCTACTGGTTAGAAAGACGGCAGTCATCGATATAACACCATAATCACGAACGAAAACAAACCTTTCAAAATCACAAAAAAATTAATGATTTAAAATAAACAAATAATAAAAGATGGTTGTATTTTTTTGCCAAAAGTATGTTGGTACCTACCTACTTGGATATGTACAGGAAATGTTTTTTCTGTACATTTTTAATGAAATGAAATTATATTTTTTTTGCAAAATATGTAGGTAAACCTAAACGAATATTTGGTGTCTAAGAAGATAAGAACTTTTTTTCTAATAAAATAAGGGTCAAAATACAATGCTAAAGATTATTCTTCAACGTACCGAAAATAGGTACTTACGGTATACTTCACTTACATTCGGACATTGCTTTGTATTGCCTTTTTGGCGGCAAATCAAAAATGGCACATTTTAAATCGATATAGAAAATCTATTCGTTCACAAAAATAAAATAAAAATGTTTTCACTATCGTAATTTATTTCAAGAATGTAAAACGTGAAAATACCCTTGTAAATTTTTTGTAAAAATTACGCTAATGAAGAAGTTAATCGAAACAGGTGCCATTATTTATATTAGTGAGGCATTAACTTTCGTTTTCAAGCCTACTGATTAAAATTTATTGAATGTTATGCCTTTTTATCGTTAACTCAACAGATTTTCCGTAATTTCACCTCGGAAGATCACGAAATCGAGATTAAAATTGGAAATTTAGTATAGAGATGTGTGAAAGGAAATCGTTAGCTGCGCGCGAACTCGCGTTTTGGGTAACTACTATGAAATATGATTTTAATCGATGAAAAAGTGTTGTTTTATCGTCGGTCAGTATCTAGCAGACAAGTCTTTGACAGTGATGGAAGAAAGTTTGAAGATGTGTTACCAAATTAAAAAAGCAGGAAAATAGGTAAATATCACCTAGAAAACGATGAAAAAAATAATCTCAGATCGGAAAGAAAACAGAGTATCTACAATGTATGTCCTCATTAAAAAAATCAAGATTTACATGGCTCTCTGCCAAAGTTAGAATACGGTATTATCGGATGGGCAGTGTAAATAAAAACATATTAAATCCACTAATTAAAACTCAAAAAGCCATAATGAAAATTATACTGAAAGTTCCTGTAAGAACTAGCACTGACGAAATCTTCAACAATCTTAACATCATGTCAATTAAACAACTGTATTCTAAAACTATATACATTTACATTCTTAAGTACAAAACCCAAGAAATAACAACTAACACGTACATTAGAAACACTAGATCTCATGGTCAAAAACATATCCAACAAGTAACTACTTACACAAAATTTGGGCAAAAAAGCTTCTTATATTATGGTAAGTATTAAACTCTTCAATAAAATACCAATCTCACTCAAAAACCTCAACATTATAATATTTAAATCTCAAATAAAAAGCTGGATACTAAATATATGTAGAGAGATCAGAAATAGAAAATATTCTGATTTCAATTGCAGACTAAAACCGAATCTACTGAACTGAATTATAAAAAAACACTATCTTATTTACTTTATAATTATAAAAAAAAAATACTACATGATATATGTTTATAAAAAATTCATATTAATTTCTTATGATTAAATTATAATATTTAAATGAAAACCTCAGCACGGGGGATCCCAGTGAGGATATCGTTATCTCTACATATTACTAAGAAAGGAAGACAATATTTATTATTATTATTATTGCTCAGGATTTTTTTGCAATTAAGTTTTGTTTAATAAATATCTATTTTCTAGAACTTAGTTTTCATTAAAATTTGAATGATGAATATTATTATTTTAACTATCGAATTGGCACGCTTTTGGCAAAGTTCTAACATCTTGACTATAACAATTTGACAATGCCTTCGAAACAGCTGCACGGCTAAAAACGTATCTTTAAAAATATGTTGTTTTAAATCTGCAAAAGAGTCTGTATCCTCGCTATGTATATATATTTTTTCGCCCTTGAGGTGATTTTCTCACGAAAATGGCGCTATAAAAATCATCCAATAATAATAATAATAATATGTACGACACTACTCGCCCAAATGTAGGCAGGCTAAATCTCCCGCTCTAGCCCCGATAAGCCGGAGAATAGTTCCATATGAAAATGCCAAGGCGCACCGACGCGCTAGCAGTGGCCAGTGACGTGTCAAATCTAAAATCTACATAAATAATATTAAATACTTCCATTCGTCGCGCAATAAGGAATGTCGATGCTATTAATTGATAATAAAAGCAATTTAGGAAGCGGGCATGGGCACCCAGGGAACCATTTATTGGATAATCAACACCTTTGCCAAAAGTCAACCCCAAGTGGTTTGCTACGTTTGGTGACTTAGCAGGGGTGCCCGGGTTCATGGAGTGAGGTTTTTCCGGGACTTTCCGGCGGATGCGTCTGCCCACGGATCGAGAAAGAATGGTTGGGGGAGTCCCTTTGATTTCTCCAGCTGTACTCACTCGGAATATCGCTTTGCACCGTAATGGAAGGGATGGAATCATACGTCTGTCGCTCCTGGACACACTGACCCCCAGATTCCTACCCACCCCTCATTTTTTCTACCAACCCCCAGATTCCTACCTACCTACCCTTTCCTTCCCAGAACCTCCTCTCCTTCCTTTCATAAAACAACCCTCCACACAGCATCCCCAAAGATGACATAGGCCGTGAGGGGAATTATATTCCTCAAGGCCTCCTGTGTGGGGCTAATGTAAAAAAACTAAAATAGTCTGATAAGGTATTTTAAAACTTTCACCGTCAGGACAGTTTGTTTTCAGTGGTTAATTTCATTAATAGGGCAGGACTTTATTTAAAATGTGTATCCTCGTATATAGCACCATGGTCGTAAAAATGGGGAACTTTATCAAAAACCAAATCGTAAAAAATCTGTGTAATGCTAGTGATATTTAAGCTTACGATCTTAAGCCGAGCTTAAAATCAGCTGATATAGCGGGCCTATCTTGTACGGATAGATAAACTGCTGTAGAAAAAACTAATAGGATTATTAAATAATGTTATCAAAACATACATAGTATGCACAGGGATATAATATTTAAAAAACGAGTGTGCTTTAGACCATACGATTGAAGTAAAACTTCACTAACATATAAAATAAGAGAGATAGAAAACATGCGCGCGCACTGCTCTCTCTTGCTCCTACAGCGTGATACAGATAATAGGCCTGCACTGTGTCTTAGATATACGAAACGTAACTGTCAATGAGAGAAATGAGAAAGAAAATGTGCTCGTACTCTTTGCACTCTCGCAACTCTCTCTCTTGCCCCTACAGTAATATACGAAACGTAACTCTATCTCTTTCTATCTTCACTAGCTTAGGTATATCTCCCTCTCAACTTCCGTTCGCCTCGCCTCACACTTTTCGTAACGCTCTCGTCACGCATTTACCAGCTTACTTACCATGTCAAGCGTGCGTAAAGAAGTTTTACTTAAAAAATATAACACTATTTTCGCCATTATACAGATTGTTAAGGAACGTACTTGACTTACTTTAACTAGTGATTCCTGACATTATTTGGAGTAAAAAATGTAAAAGAAACTTTGGAACATCCAAATCATTCACATTTTTTACTCCAAATGATGTCAGGAATAAATGCTTAAAGTATATATTCAAGTTCTAGTAATAATAAACTAGCAAGCACCCGGCGTGAGTTGAATGTCACTCAAATAAAGTGTTTGTATTTTAATACTGTTTCTCACCTACCGCTACTATCTCTCATTTGCAATCCCTCCCTCGTCGCCTAATATATGAAATAAATAAAAATTTTAAAAGTTGCACATAACTTTTTTATTAAACCTACATCCACCAATAAATATAGATAATAGGCCACATGCATGGATTTCATAACGACTTGGTAAAAATCGTGTGGATAGATTTTTTTTACTAAGATTACGAAAATGTCGGTAATTTTTTTTAGAAATGTACAGTTTTTTTTTAATAAATAATTCCATTATTTGTGCTCGTGACGTCACTACATGAAAATTTCCCATCTCCGGTAATGATCTATTAATTTGTAAAATTCCAAACTGATTAATTTTTTTAATATGAAAACTTTAATTTCAGCCGAATTTTTGAATTTGACATTTAACATTCACTAGATTTCTTGTTTGTTCTCTGCAAACTTATTGGTTTGACGTTTTGACAGAAGATATTACGAAGAGAACCCCATACATTTTACGCCTTCTGTGCCTGCTTTAGAAGTAATGGTGCTGATTTTAACAAAATCAAATTTTAAAATTTATTATTATTATTGTTTACAAGTCAAAGTATATTACATTGTATTTAGTTATATATAGACGTTGAACATTATAATGATTAAAGATTAATGAAAAAAGTATTAATGAGATGTAATATTTTTGGTATGCCTCGTTATTCTCCTGTACCATTCGTAAGGAAAATGTTCTTTTTTTAAAAATGATTTTCGATTTTAAATGTATTTAGCGTTTTTTTGCACCCATAAAATTATGTCCCGTCTTTCCGGTTTATAAAAAATGTTCTGATTTTTCGGGTTGAAATTTTCAAAAAAATCGCCTGGGTTTCAAAAATACGATTAAAAATAAAAAATCCGAATGTCTTAGAATATTTGCCTAAACCGGAATTTTTTTTTAAATTTGATGCAAGTGGCCTATTACCGTAATCAATTAAGAATAACCGTACATTACTAATTACAAGAAGTCAACATCACATTTGTTGTGTAGAGTGGTTTGGCAACACAAAATGAGCGGTGTGCGTGTACGTATAGGTCAGAGGTAAACGCTATGGCTGTATAGAGCTCTACCTATAGTAACTCGCCGTTTATTACCGGTCACACTGTACCAGCAACGTAACGAGCGAAATCGAGCGCTTTCTGCCTACTGCTGATAATGTGTGACACAAAAAAAGAACATAATTTTTATTATTACTTTCTTACAGATTTTTAACAGCTGGCAAAATTGCATAGCGTTCCTTTTTCGTGAAATATCGCTTGAACAGCGCTCTGAAAAGACAAGAAATAACATAAAACAGTTATAAAAAAACTAAGCCAATATTTAGTAATCCTACTTAGAATAAACGCGACTTTATGAATAAAGAGAGAATGATTATTATGGAACTTCCAACATTTACCAGTATTGTTGACCAATAATTTGGGAATGAGGTAGTCATCTTTTATTTATTTTTTAAAATGCATTACCTATATTTAAAAAGTTCTTAATTACAATAAATTATTTTTTCGATTCCTCGAAAAATTGTGAAGTTATGAGCCATGTCTCGTGACGTCACGCAAGACACGATTCGGTACAATTCATAATTCGAATGGCAGTTCATAAGTATCGCCGATCACGCACCAAATGGAGTATTTCCACAAACGAGGGATTCTGTTGAAAATGTATGGAATATTTAAAGATCACTTTTCTGATTTTAATCATCCTACTAAAAATGTTTGTTCTTAATGTTTTCATTCAATATTATTGATTTTAAAAACGCTCTAAAACTGAAAAAATCAAAACGGCCCGTTTTTTGCAAATGGGTTTGTGACTTCACAAGCGTAGCTCAGCTGAACCATCATAAATAAACACTGTCAGGGAGCGTTCGCACCCGTGACGTCACACGATAGCCACGCCTTAAAATATCCTTTTAGAGGTAGGTAATTCAAAAACGGGAAGCTTTAACTCGCTGTAGAAAATTTATTCTTCAACATAAAAATAAAATAAAAATGCTGTAATCATCGTAATTTTTTGCTTATTTTTTTTAAACAATAAAAAAAACCTTGAAATACCCCATTGTTGCCACAAGCTGTGACCGACCGCAACAATCATCTTTTTAACGGCATATATCTTTTGTACTACTCGATATTTTCCGAAAATTCAAAAAGTTAAGCTTTATTTAACATGATAAATTTGTAAAAAATTGAAATTTCGTTTTAGGAGACGACCTCATTAACCGAAGCCACAAATGATAAACAAAAATGACGAGTAATCATTCTTAAAATAAATAAATATGTGTAGGTTTAAAAACGGCGGTACCCATTTACTGGATTATCTAATTGTTGGCATACCCGGTATGCCTTATGCCTATGCACTCACTGAATAAGCATCATGACAGCCAGAAGAAAGTAAAAGTTGAGCTAAAGCCTTCCCAGCACTGCCTGCAAACAGTGTATTGGAAATCGCTGACCAATAATATTGATAAATAGAAATAACGTCTGGTGACCGCACATTTAACATAGCGCGACCTCCTTCAGGTGTCAAGTTCAACAGGTAATTCATTTTGAAGCCTTTACGGGACACCTTAGTTTAGTGTCCTGTTCATTGTTTCACCTGTGAATAAAAGGTGAAAGTCATATAATCTGAAACAGTACCTAGATCCTATTGATCAACGATTTTCTTCTTAACCATTTCTTATCCAAATTAATTCCTGCAGATATAAAAAATAAATAGCATATGATTATGTGTACTTGAAATATTAGATTTTTTTTTAAACTTTTTTTTTAACTGACAGTTTAGGAAATATTCAACGTCATTTTAAAACGACAGTGGGTCCGAGAGGTAAATGTCTTATTATTATAAAAATGGACTATGTTCTAAGAAAAATATTTACAAAAAATACATCAATTAAAGACAATATCATGTCTACTTGAAAGTATTATTGATGTGTTCTTCTCATCAAAACACATATAACACATAATAAATATAATCAGAAAAAATAGTCATACAAAATATTCATATATTATAACCTCCAACGCGATACGATACTTTAGGATGCTAAAAACAAATATTATATCAATGTTTTTGTTGTATTTTCATCATAATATGAAAGAATGTACGTTTGACTGTAAATAAAAACGGAAAAATATATGAAAAAACATAAGTACCCTTTCCTTTTTAATACTGCAATTCCCTCGATCATAGCTTTTCAAAAGGTGTGATCAACCATTCTTGTTTACGATATGAAGTGTGTATGAAGTGTATATGTTTACGCAATGCAGCCAACGCAACGAAAAAAATCAATGTTGCAAGGAAGGATTCACTAAATTATTTGTATAAAACCGCAAATAAATTTGTTAAGTAGTTTCTTAGTAAAAAAATTTCATTCGTCATTTTAAAATGACTCTGGTTGAGAAATGGTTAATTCGGTTGGGGATCGTGACCCCTACTCCGATTTCCATGGTGGACAAGGCTTCTTCACTCCTCGTAGTCCTGCGCTGCGTGGAGAGCTGCTAACACTGACGTTACCGGACGCCAGGAATATTTAGTCATTCCAGCGCATTGATGAACTTCCTCCTCTTCTGCCAAACACTCTGCCAGTAACTATGAGTTTCTCCAAGTTGGAGTCCTAAGCAATGTCCAAAGTATTTTAAAATACGTAGTAAACAGATTGTTGAAAGCATACTGTAGATACCTAGCTCTTCCAGAATGGACACATTTGTGCGTCTGGCTGTCTATGGAATCCTGGCACTTTTCTCCAGCACAACATTTCGAGGTGTCTATCGCATTCTTTCGCTGGCTCTTGTTTCAAATATGGACCTCATGTTCATGTTTAAAAAATGGAATTCAACGATATAAACAAATTATGCATAATCATCGAAGAAGAATGTAGGTAATATTGATAAATGAAACGAAATATGACATTGAAAAAAATATGACACAGAAAATGTAAAAAAAAAACCGAGTATGCAGTTTACACGCGGTAGAAGTGAAACCTTCAGAAAAGTAAAGTAGACAAGAGATGGGAGGCTGCGATGCACCGCACAAAGAGGAGACCGATAGGATTAGTCTATTTCATTCTCTCGCAGGCTAAATCCAATAGATGTATGTATTTGTTTATTTTTACTGTCGCATTTTTCGATCCATCGAGTTTCAAATCCCAACGGTGCTAAAGAAGTTTTCACTTCAAAAAGGTAACTGTCGCAACTGGGATCGAACCCAGGACCATCGGGACCACACTCTAGCCACTGAGCTACTGAGACCAGTTGCGACCATTACCGTTTTCCTTTTCATATTTCCTTTTGGTTTCGACAACTTCGAAGCAATATGGCATAAGCATCAGTATTTCGAAATAAAATAATTACAAAATTAGTGTCAAACAATTAAGATTCTCACGTAATTACCATGAATCTCCAGCTATACAAGAAAACACAGCGTCATAGCGAAGCCGACACGCCGACGTTCCCACTTATAGCTATCTGTCTAACTCTATACTACATACCTGCCTCCAACAATAATTACTGAGAGGAAGTCACGTGGTCCGGATACGTCCTTCCTCACCAACTGGTGAAGAGGCGACTACTGGATTTTTCAGGGGGATGCTGCGTCAAGATGAAATTATCTAGTACTGATTTAACTGTTGACCGAAGCTTGGTTTTCTTCACCCTACTTTACTTACCGGAACTTCACCTGTACCAATCACGTAGTTTCAAAGACACGAAGCGTGTCGTCTTCATATACAGAATGTTACATGGCGTACTTGACTTACTTTAACCACTAATTCCTGAAATTATCTGGGGAAAAATGTTAATGAAATTTTGGTCTCCGGTGTCATTTTTAATGTTTTTTTGTTCATCTTAAAACATTCAAATAATCACCATGTATTGGACAGTTAGAGTTGTCCAATTCTGATTTTTTAAATATTTTTAAGATGAAAAAAAAAAACAATAAAAATGTCCCAAAAACAGAAATATCTCCAAAATTTTTTTATTCCCAATAGTGTCAGCCTTGTATGTCCTGTAACATTCTACATATGAAGATTTAATATATATCTGATTTTTCTGTTTCTAGTTATCGTTTGAGAGTCGCTACCATTGTCTTAAATGATGAAATATTATTGGAAATATCCCTCACACGAGAAAACTCTAGCAAAGTTAGTAGGTACTAAGTTTGCGTTTGTTTACTAAACGTGTTTTTGGGCGTTTTTAAACTTTTTAATGATTACTGAAGGGGTTAATTAAATTAACATTTTAATTACATTAGTATAACTGCTAAATAAATAAAATAAAAACACAATCGATGTGTTTTTCTTTGCGATACCTACGACAGCGTTTGAATAGTGATTTTGAATAATAATTTAAAAGACGTAGTTTCTCTGAAAAAGTAACATATCCAAAATACATTTAACAATCTAATATTTTTCATCATCTCGGTGAATGTATGAGTCTGTTTCTTATATTCGGATGAACATGAAAAAACGCATTTTCTCTAAATAATGACGTTATAATTCCAGTATCACCGCCTGTTTCGTAAGCGGCTGTTACGTGATGAGATCAGAGTCATTAAAAACCTCCTCTTCGTCTTCTCTTTAGTCGCAGTACTGCTTACTGCTTAGTCAGTTTATTGTACATCAGAACTCAATTTTCTATTATCTCCACTTGGAAGCAGATCGGAAATGCTTGGCGAGTTGCAGCAAGATCAATTATTATTAATTAAACAATATATGGGCACATGCATTCAGATTTGTACATAAAAAAAAGTGACTCGACAAACTCGACTGGATGAAGGTCGATATTATTTCGTTATTTTTTAGTCAGGTCTATTAGAAGTACATCATGATAATATCATTGACCAAGTTGAATTGAAAATAAAATGTTCTAGAATGAATAAGTCGAATGAAAGTTTTTATGAAATTTGGAGACTTCCTGCCTTAATACTATTCATTTATCAAGAGGAAACCACAAGCCAAAAAAGTATGTAATCTTAGTGTGCCTTATATCGCCACGGATACAGGTAATAGATAAACAAATCTCATGGCAAAACTCCGTGTCTAGATGTAACTTATTTTACTTAGACCAATAGTGATTTTCATTAATTTTATCTGTCACATATCGATGACAATTATCATTTTAGCTTTACAAATCTCATGGCAAAACTCCGTGTCTAGATGTAACTTATTTTACTTAGACCAATAGTGATTTTCATTAATTTTATCTGTCACATATCGAAGACAATTATCATTTTAGCCTTAAAATTGTACTTTTAAAAAGATTTTTCACACGCGTTCATAGATTTCTAATGAAAAAAACGAGTAAAACTTCACTAACTTATAAAATCAGGGAGAAAGAAAATGTGCGCGCGCACTGCTCTCTCTTTTTGTGTCTTAGATATACGAAACGTAACTGGCTATGAGAGAAAGAAAATGTGTGCTCGCACCTCTCTCTCTTGCCTCTACAGTAATATACGAAACGTAAATCTCTCTCTTTCTATCTTCATTAACTTATATCTCCCTCTCAACTTCCGTTCGTCTCGCCCGATCACACCTTTCGTAACGCTCTCGTCACGCATTCACCAGCTTACTCCCCAAGTCAAGCGTTCGTAAAGAAGTTATAAATACAACTGTGAAAACTGAAGTAGACAAGAGTGGGGGGGCCATCTCATTCTCTCAAAGGTTAAATCCTATAAATGTATGTGTTTGTCTCTTTTTAGCCTCGTTTTTTCGTTTCATCATGTTCCAAATTACAATGGTTTTAAATAAGTTTTTACTTCAAAATACATTTTAATTTCTTTATGTTTTATTTCTTTATTTACTCTTTTTAATGCCCATGAGGCTTTTACATTTGGTATAACATTTTTTTAAAATAAATGTAGTAGGTACCTACATAATTTCTTACATTACGGTGGTTTACAGTAGGATAAATTTTAAGAAATTAAAATGATAAAATAATAAACAGAAATGATACGTTAATATAATTTTCAAGACAATATTAGTGAAACTCAATCGAAAATCTGGAGACATAAAAATCAGAAAAAGATATTGGCTCCACTGGGACCCAGAACCCAGGACCCTTTGATTACATAGCAAGTGCTCTACCAACTGAGCTACGGAACCCATATCCAATTCGGTCACTTTTTAACAGAACTACCAACATTGTCTTCATTTTCTTAACGCATTTATTATTGGCTGCTATCTTTATATAAATATGATTTCAAGATTCAACTCGAACTAAATGCTAGATAGTGTCTGGATAAATTTTTAATACGCGACATATATCGACTTTTCTGCAAGTCTAGGATGAATATTTATTTTTAACTTTATGAGTAAAATAGAATTCGAGATTTTACTCATAAAGTTAAAAATAAAAAAAAATATTTAAGTATTTTTTAAACACAGAAATTGTTATATTAAAAATGTCGATTTCATAATGTACAATAATTAATATTTTTATTTTTATTCTACATCATCAATCAGTAGGAATAGTTTCATTTCATCCAAAGCATATTCCTTTATTTTTATAATGTAAACCGATTCGTAGTAAAGAGTAATCGAAAAAATCATATTACACTAAAAACACAATCTTTACGTCAAATACCTTCACCCGAGGATTTCGCTGTTTAAAATGGTCTAATCACTCTCTTCATGTACATAACATGTTTAACCACGAGTATACCCAACAATCGACGCCATTTGCAAACTGTAGTTACTCGGTGGCACTGTACTCTAGTGGGCCTTGCCTTCACCCGAGTTTAACCTGTAAATTTTAACTCATATCCTATCATCTCAGTCTTCACATCCATAAAAAACACATAAGAGTCAGGTACCAAGCACCAACAAAACCAAACAATAATGATCTCATAACAATTAAATTTAATTACAGCTGGCGCCATTATTACATAAAAATAATTTCTCTCCTCGATTCACCGAGCATTATTTATTGTGGGTGATCGATCATCAGTGGCTGGTCCAAACCATTCATCTCAGTTCAAGATGAGGCAATCCATCGACCCGATCATAAATGATAGGGCATGTTAGTTTATAACAGCCACGCGGCGTTACCCACTACAGACTATAGACAAGAGTCTCGGAAGAATGCTGGAGTTATGTAACACGAACTTGATGGCATTCCAACGAGAAAGTTTCGTGGAAATTGATATTGGTTTATTTTATTTCATCAACACACCTGGGATATGCTTGAAGATGTCGGTTCAACATAATGATGGAACTACCAGATACTAAGATAACTGACACCAACATTCGGGACATCTTACGAAGATATGCACGATTAAATTCTTAACACGGGTCACATCAGTCGGGATGGGATATAATGTAATAATGTGAATATGAACGAAATAAGAAGTTAGTACACGAAGGTCAACGACAGCGAAATTTTATATCAATTTTCTAGTTGATAAACATACCGATATTGACAGGGAATAAATAAGAAACCCGATATACGGTGGCAACACTGCTGGATCTGTCCACAGATTTTACATGCGTAAATAATTAAAAATAATAATAAATTGACAATATCAAATTGAAATACAAACTTTATTGTCGCTTCGCGTGTACTTTTTGACACTATACGGAAATGAATTATTTAATAAGGTCTTAAGTCACATTTCAACCACTTTCGTTTCTACGATATCGAACGGCATGAAATGAATTATTTAAGTGATGTAAACAAAGTTATTTGTCTTTTTATTAAAATAAAATTATTTAAGTCTTTGGATCGCATACACGATTTTTTTCATGTCTAAGAGCTTCGTTAGTTCAACTCCATTCATTAATGAGCCAGTTATTTTGAATAACGAATGATGTTATTAAAAATGTTTCGTAATATGACAGCTTATCTGACACTCAGGAGGCCACGCAAAAATTTGTCAATCGTCGGTCGGAATATTTCTTATCAATTGTTGTCCGTGCTCGCAAACATCGATAACTGACCGTAGATAACGGATTTAGTCGATATCGTATTGATATAAGGTTTTATCGATAGTCCGTGCTAGAACTCCTGAACATAAGTGTGTTGCAATGAATCCTTTTAGCTTCCGTCTTCCAGGTTAGTAAGTTTGTAATTATTAAAACCAAAACTTTCACCTCTAAACTTTCAATATAAAATTGATTGCGCATTGATAATTAAATTAATTTAAAACGGTGGTTATGGTTTCTAATGGTGATGGTCTAAGAAATTATTTGCTTTTAAATACTAGGAAACCGCAATTCGAAGAGTGCGTTTGGTTTTCTTACGCGTAATAACGTTTATCGTTTAACGTGATAACGATCTATGTTTTGCAACGGCAAATAAGATTTTGAATGAAAGACCGAGTCAAAAACCTCAACAAATTTAAATATAATAAAAAAATAAAAATGAAACTTTCCAGTATTTTGTAGAGACTTGTCAGATTTATAACTTACGTACGGAAAGTACTTTATACGTCTGGGAGTGTCTATGTCATCTTTCCAATGCAAACACAAAGCGTGCTGCTGTCTCTTCATGCATCATATTTCTTACCATAATGCAAAATAAGTTTGAACGACTTTTATGAGTCCGTCTCAGATTGTGCCGTGAAGGGCACAAAAGACCACTGGCATCGATGTGCTGTGTAATCAGGGGCGTGCACAGAGTTTTTGATCAGGGTAGGCAGTAGGAAAATACAACAAGTTAAAATACAACAAGGAAAATACAACAGGTTAAAATTTCCATATTCTATCAGATAATTTCAGAATTAAAGTACGACAAACGTTTTGAATCGACAAATTAGCATTTATGAAAGACAACTATTTGATAGAAGTACATAACAACAGATGTTTTTGTCGTCACTGATTGCCATTTGCTAATTTTGTGTTAGAAAGCACTGCTTAATACTAACAAAAAACCTCATACAAGTCAATTCAAAACGACAGTTCAACTCTACACTTTGTGCATTTCGTAAACATTGAATTATGTCTTGTATGAAGTTAGCTCCAGTCAGAAATAATTCCTGCTTAGACCGCATTTTAGTGAGGTAGTCAGAGGGCGCACGTGTAGTTTCTAGTTACAGTTTATGCCGCGTTTGTAGTATGCCGTTTGTGGCGCTCGCGTGGTTTCGGTTGCTCAGCTTTTTCGCGCTTATTTTTGAAAGAGTGTGTTTATTTTTAGCAATAATTTAATAAATTATAATATTATTTACATGCTTATGTTTTACGAATACGGCAGGGTAGCCTATATGGAGTGCACGCCCCTGTGTGTAATCAAATGCACAAAATACCCAATGAGTTAACTCAACCATCTTTTAGTTCTAAAACTAACAGCATCGTTTTTTACCCTTTCTTCTTGTGAAGTCTCCTATCGGAAGTTGGCAGTTATCCGAGTAATCTTGACAACGCGCGTTGGTTTTTCCGCCGCGCATGGACGCCGACGCACGCGACGCCGCGACGGCACCGGCGCATTGATATTCCCTTGGATTACATTATCAATTGGGTTATCTTACATTATGATGTACCAAAATGTGTACCTGAGTTTTCACCTAATAATCCAAAAATAATAATAATTTTAAAGTAACTAAATGAGGTAATCACTCGGCATTCCACAGTAGATAAAGCAACATTGCAGTGTAAAGTATTACCTAACTTAATGGTAAAACAAGGTCCAGTTTGAATGGGTAACAAACCAAGCGTCTCCAAAATTAATAGCGGCTTATCAAATACCCGAACCTCGTAGACCTCCTAGGCTCTCAGGTGGTTAATGTATTCGACAAGTTGTCCAGTTATTACCTCACTAAAAGTAGATATTACTTCAGTAACTCAGACCCAGTGATAAGAATCTAGACCCAAATCTATACTTAAGAGATTCCCATTTCAGATAAGGATAAATAAAAGTTGTTCGATCTAGAACCAAGTTTAAATAATATAGAAATATAACTTTTTATCTGTAGTGTAGATAGAAAATAGTCTAATGTCCACCTGATTAGATACATTTTTTTTAAAAAGAAACTTAAACGATTTTATCTAACTAATTAAGAGACGGAGTCAGAGGTTAAAAAGATCAGATAATTTATAACTGTAGGTCAAGTTTTTGCCTACTGAGCAAAATCATTTGCTACCAGAAATACATGATAGAGGCGTAATGAAATAATTTAAGTATTTTCTAATTAATTATAAGAAAGCACCGCCACGCCGCTTTATTTCACTAAGAAAGTCAAAAAGTAATGCCTCCTATTTTTTTCCCTTTTAATTGTCGAGATATAAAAAATGCAATTGCATGGGTTGAAAACTACACTATTGACGATTAATTTCTTACTTTTCAATATACTCTCCGTCCATTTCCACAGCTTTGGGGCATGTATCACAGTGTTATTAAAAGCAAGGTCACATCCAGAACACCATCGCCATAACTTTCCCGACCGATCTCACAGTTTTGATTTTTTTTTTGCCCTTGGTGAGTTTATGTGATGCAATTCCATTGACTGCCTCTTTTATTCAGGTTCATCAAAATGAATCGCAATTTTTCCATAAACTAAGCGCTGCAATTGTTGTGAGGCTATTGTTTTTCTTGTTTCTTTACTCTGGCTTGTTAACTTTCTTGGTACCTTGCACACACTTTTGTTGAATAATCAGTTGTCGAATAATCGTCATCACACTGTCTTTACTGAGGGAAAGAATTCGACATATGCAGTTATCTGGGGTCACCATGAATGATGTCACCAACTCGCTCAATGTTGCGTGCAGTCACTTTTTCGTCATACAGCTTTTCGTCAACCAGCGGTGTTTGTCCTTCAGCTTCGTTACAGTGACGAACCCATCATTTAACAGTGCTGACGTGCACTGTTGCATCATGGTACACATTTTTCAGTCTTTCATGAATGCGAATAGGCGTCTCACCTTCTGCAGTGAAGAATCAATCACAGAACGCTGTCTAATACAAACATCGATGTCGGCCATTTTGTAAGCGTCTGCAGTGCTGCCACCTGTTGACGCAAAAAGCTATTACCATAGCAGATTGTAGAAGAAGGTTTGAGGAATTCCACCAAATTTAAAATTTTCTCTAAACTAACTGTATTTAAGTACAAAAAAATAAGAGGCATTACTTTTTGACTGCCCCTAGTATAAATAATATCCGTGATGTGAGGTAAACTAAAGTTACCTTTTATAAAAAAGAATTTCTTACGATTTATTTTTCTTTGATATCTATAACAGGTATTTCAGGAGCTTACAATCGGTAGAGATTTTTGCATTTGTGGCGTAAGGCTGATAAAGCTCATAAACGACAAGAAGTCGTAATGAAATTAACATTCATTTACCCAAATTTAATTTCTGAAGAAATGAAGCAAAAGGTGTTAAAGACTAGTCAGTGGCTGAGCGGGCATCGCGTTTGGGCCCCACCCGTTATAGCATGTTCGATTCCTCGGCTGACTATGTCCTCCATTATGACACAAGCAACATTTTCAGCTCATTGTGGTGGTAGTAGGAAATTTTTAAACATTGTTAGTTTATTCGTAGCCCGGGAATGTTTGTCTTTCTTTTAAAAAAATATATAAATATATAATTATTGAAGACAATATTTGTGACTCTCAAACAAAAATTTGAAACAGAAAAATTATTGAAAGATCGGTAACATGTAGGAATTCAACCCAGGACCTCAGCCTTGCCAGGATTTCGCTCTACCACTGAGCTAATTCGATCCCATTTCCTTCAGTCTTATTCAAAGTAACATATTTCGGCCAAAAACTGCCAACATTATCTGCTTATTTTTATTTCCTACGTAAGATTCTTCCCGAACTAAATGCAATTCCCGAACTAATTACGCAAGATTCTTCCTGAACTAAATGCAATGTACGAAGTGTCTTGGATGAATACATCAATTTTTATTTTAAATTTTAGTTCGAAAGTCGTTAATATTATCATTACATACATATTATTACATAGTATAAAATGAAGTCGCTCAAAATGTTTGTGCGCTTAGATATTTTACACTACGCAACGGATTTTCATGCGGGTTTCACCAATATATGGAGTGATTCAAGAGGAAGGTTCATCTGTATAATACATGCTTATTATGTAGAGAAAAGCTGAAAAATTCAAATATCCAATTCAGGCAGCGGGCAGCGGATAGCTGGCAAGCAAGCGGGTGTTGTGGATTTTACAAAGGTTGGGTAATGACGTTGTGTTTCATTAGCCACAGCAACGTGTGGCCGGGTCTGCTAGTCAATAATAAAAAAGTGTATTATTGGCTCGATTTTTTAAACATTTTCAAGAAAAAAATTTAATTTCTCATTAAATTCATTGTCGGTATAATCCGTAATGTGATTAAAACCAGTCGTTGGAGAGTTTGTATAAAAGATTACGAAATAATTATACACACAATACACACAGTACAGTCGAAACTAAATATTTGCGTGGTATTTCCGCATGTGAAAGCGGAACCACCCCCCTCTTCTTGTAATCTCCGAATTATGCAAATTTACCGTCAACTATGGCAAATATTTTTCTTCAAAGAATCGCGAAGTGTTAAACATCGTAATGTTTATTGGAAACATCAATTATTATTGAGGATTGTTTGATCACAGGAAGGTGTGGTTTGAACCATCACTTTCGCAAAAAATGATCACTGCTAAGACATAGTGTTATTTTTTATGATTACTTTAAATGGATGTCAGTTGAAATTGAACAATATCTATGAATAAAAGGTGACTCGAGAGTTGGCCACCGAAACTTGATATCATTTTTTTTTGTGCATACCAATAGCTGCCCAAAACAAAAACA
Source organism: Limnephilus lunatus (assembly GCA_917563855.2). NCBI lineage: Eukaryota > Metazoa > Arthropoda > Insecta > Trichoptera > Limnephilidae > Limnephilus > Limnephilus lunatus. The sequence continues at coordinate 80,942,665 of OU830592.1, forward strand.
TTATTTCTTTACCGTACGCCAGCTATTTCGGTGTTTCAATACAAATTCATACTGGCGATTTACATCGTATGGTGTAAATGACAGTTCTGGCACAGATCGTTCGTACACCGATAGTTAAAACCTCAAATCAAAATTTGAACTGATTGTAATAAAGCGATACATCGATAAAGTGCCTACCCACAATACAATATATATTTTTAACCAACTTTCTTTAGTTGAAAATTCTAATAATATAATATGTCTGATGTATATTTCTTTTTTTTTAATTTTTTATGGTTAATCTTGTTAAGTAAAGTCAGGTTTTGATTTTTCAAGGGTCTGTGATTTTTAACTAATGTGCAATCAATTATACAATTATGATATTCCGTGATTTTTCACTGGTCTGCACTAATAAATTATGTAAACGTTTTTCGAAATATTTTTAACGATTCAATAGGTACCAGATGATGGACACTGTAACGCTGTCCTAAACGTTAGCTAAAGAAGGAGGTAGCGCAACACGACATAACACATCAAAAACAACTAATGAAAATACTTTTGACTGTGAAAATCTAAAATCATACACGCTGGTATTTATTACAATTGTATATCAGAATAATGAGACACAATGATGATTAGGGGGGGAGCAAGAGTTTATTCACAAAGGTTTTTTAATGATCTTTTTTTTACAATTTGATAGTCATGGATTGCGCCAAATATGGCAATCGATTATATTATTATATTAGAATAGGTCACTTTCAATTTATCATAATCGAGATGAGCTATAAGACAATAATAATCGGTGGTTTCAGTCGACCATAAAAGACGAAAAAAATTGCGAAATGGTTACCCAACGTATTTCATATTCGGTAATGCGAAATGCTAATTTATTGTATTGTCATGCAATATGTTTCTTTAATTATTTTATGAAGATCCGTCAATCACAAGAAAGTGGATGCCTCGGGCCATTAATTAGATTAATAATCAGCGTTTTAATAGATCCTGTCCGGTGATGAAATGTAATTATTAGCTAAGTTAAAATTTCCTTTCGACACAAGATGTCAAAGTTTTGTATTTTTTATTTATGTTTTTTTTTTGTGTGACACCTCAAAAGAGCGCCCCTATTTGTACAGATGTAAAGACAGAGGAACTGAATCTCGCCTCCCGATTGTGCAGCGTTTTGAGGCGGTTTAAAGTAGGGACTGTAAGAAGGGATTTATTGAAGAGGTCCGGATTATATAAAGGAGGAAATATGGATGTCGGTACCTCGTTCCACATACTTACTTCTTCTTAGATCATTTGACGGTCGTTCCTATTTGAGTTCAACAATTCGGCTGTGAAAAGATTTGCCGGCCTAAATCATGGGGCTTTTTTCATTTCCACCCCTTCCTCTCCTCAATAAGACTTGTCCACTACATCCTCAAACTTCCCCTCACTATCGTCAAGGCATAAATGAGAAACAGGCTAAAGGACGCGGACGTTGAGATTCGTTCACGGCCAGTCCGACAGCCATACAAATTCTCGCTGGTACTGCCACATGACGAGAGAGGTATTCCACCCGAAATTAGCGTTCTTCACCGTACTTGTTTTTATTATCATTTCTTGCAGATGCTTGCAGCATACGCAATATGCCAATAACTTGTGAGCAGCAGCCTTTTATGTTTATGTTTTTAATTACTTTATGTTTGAAATACTTTATATTATTGATAATATATTTTTCGCGTTTTGTATAAGATGTAAGCATTTGCATCCCGCTTCCTAACACCGTATGCAGGGACACTGGAGGTCTAGTTTCATTCAAACTTAAACGTCGCCTTAGTTCTTAATTGTCCAAACGACCATTTGAAAATTTTACAGGAGGAGAAGGTTTTCTTTCATTATTTCAATGAAACATTATGATAGGTGTTTAAGATAAAGCTATTTCCGTAAAGGTGAAGGTCTCATTAGTTGAAATAATTCTTAGTTAAGTGATTAACTATAGTTTTTAATACTTTATTTTTAGTTTTAAAATTGATATAGAACAAAAACTAAAATGGTCGTTTAGACAATTAAGAACTGAGGTGACGAAATGTAGATTCGTTCTTTCAACAAAATTAGAGTCCTTGCGAGAGCATTGAAGGAGTAACCATCTGTTACTTATACCAGGGCGGGTAAGTGGTGGATAACCTCCAATCCCCAAATATATCAGGCTCTCTTGGAAATTATTTCCTCAGACAGGACCTTCCGTGTGGAGTTAATGTAAACAAATTTCTTGTATTGACAACACGGATGTAGCTGGAAAAGAAATAGAATTCTCTCTGTAAGTGGAATATTTGGAATATCTGCACTGATGGACACTGTAACACCGTTCGAAACGTTTAAAGAAAGAAGAGGAAGAGCCACACGGCATAGTAACCCAAAATTAATCACGATAAAACTTTCGACCATGAAAATCTCTATTCCACAACAGTTAGACCCCCGGCACACTTTCATACAATATGTTATCAGTTTAATGAAAATGCGGTATGCCTACTTACAAAACATATAAAAAGTGTTCCCGAAGGGGTGTTCAGAGAGGATATGCCGCTCAATAACAAAAGCACAAAACATATTTTCATTCAAAAGCATCTAGGATAAAAATACTTGTCTATCCCTACTGTATATTCCAGCGTATAAGTACAAAAAAATCGACACTGTAAATAAATTGGTTTGATATCCATACCAACTTATCATTAAAGGTATTTTAATATTCGACAATTTTTTTAAAAGTGAATTTTTCATAATTATAATTTCGGAGGGCAAACTCTTGGGGGAGGGGGGGGGGGGTTAAATATCGGGTCATTGAAAATCTCTAATGTAAACCTCCAAGTGCAGTAGGTAGGTAGGTACTGTCGTTGAGTTAACAACCCATATTATTAAAATTAGCGTGGTTTAAAGATATTCAAATGCAGACAAAATTCGTTTTTCAAAACCTATAAAAGTTCAAAGGTTTCTTCGTGGATCTGTGGTTTATTAGTTTCTCACGGTACTTGGTACGCGGTGGTGGGCGCTTGTGATAAATAACGAACCGTGAAATTAATTATATCGATACAAAGAACCAAAGGCTAATTCGGGAGTGTACACCGCCTACTTACCTCACTAAAACACCTCGTAATATTTTTACGTGTTACATAAATCACAGAGATCGAGAGTGGGCTTTTACTTGATTTATCAACGAAAATAAGAAAATTCTTCAAATTTGATTTGATATTTTCACGACCAAAAGTATGATTTTTTGAATTATTGTTTGGTATGCCATCTTGCGCTTTTTCCTTTTTTAAGGCGATGTAATAGTCCAGGAAAAATCGAAATCGGAATTCACGCCCCTTTAAGGGAGGAGTTTGAAAATACTTGACAAAAAAAACTTTTGGAAAGGTTAGAAAAGGTATTTGAGGAAATTTTTTTATATGTTGATTTCGTAAAAACCTGTAAAAAACATTAACTCCTTTTTTACGCATTGTTTATTGTAATAAAACGGAAATTTAAAATTGATTTCACGAAATTAAGCGACGCGGAGCCTAACGTCTGTTCCCCGCTACGGCCGGGGCGGGCATAAATATACCAATCCCGGCCGGGGGAGGTCTGACTGAAAATGGGCGTGGCGTATTCAGTAGTTCTTCGGTGGACGGCATGCGTATTCCCAATCCCTACCGCGATTCAGTCGCTCTACCGACTGAAATGCGTTAGGGATTGGAATGCATAAATCAACTTCCAAACACTACCGCGTTCCAGTCGCCTTCGCGCTTTGCGGCTCTCTGTTTCTGTTAGGGTGACGACCATATTACATTAAAAAAACGCGGTCCATCCTCTCTGCTTACCCTTCTATAATAACGGTCGTCACCCTCACAGAAAAATAGAGAAACAAAGCGCGAAACGCGGTAGTGTTTGGAAGGTGATTTATGCGTTCCAATCCCTAACGCATTTCAGTCGGTAGAGCGACTGAATCGCGTTAGGGATTGGGAATACGCGGACCGCATAGGGTTCACTAAAACAAATTCGTCGACTAGCGGCTGTGTTGTAAAATAACAATTCGAAAATGCATATTTTATTTTAATTTGGGAAGTTCGGGCGTAAATTTAATTTTTTTTGCGATTATTATAGAAACTGAATTTGCCACATTATACAAAAAAACCATATCCGAAAGGGGGTTTATAAATAGGAGAGTTTGGACTTGAAAGTGTTTTTATAGACCTAATACTTTATTTTTTATAGGCTTATTAAATGACCGAATTTTTAAGGGCCAAGGTATGTTCTACACGCTGTATTTAATTGAAGCATCTATAATAAGCGATTGAATATTCAAAACAAAAACATATGATTTTGTATGATTTTGCGAGCTGCGGACACCGTCGCGCGACATATCGGACGCCAACTTGGTCACTCCAGCTACGTTTACTTTCTACGGTACCTACTTGGTCACTCCAGCGCATTGGTGACCTTCCTCTGCTTCTTCTGACTTCCATTTCACCAGTGAACGTGAGTTTTTCCAAGTTGTAGATATTAGTTTGGCGAACCACCGGTTGAAGGCAGTTTAGAGGAGGCAGATAAAATCCTATTGTGGATGCCTAACTCTTCCAGAATGGCTCAATCATTCTTTCGCATATTAAAAATGTTGATTCGTCGGTTAATTTGACTCCGAAACAAACAGTTACTTTCGCGATTGAAAATAGTCATTTGAATGATCTAAAGAGCGTAATACACGAGCCCGATTTTCAGCCCGTTTCCAATTGGAGACAAAAGTCAACATTTTTCGATTTGCGCGATCGCTATTTTCACCTCTATTTTGCATATCTAGGATTTCAATTGTCATCACTGCAAACAACACATGAACCATACTGTTTGTTGTGATGCCTACTGAAATCGTAGGTATGAAAATAGAGTTGAAAACAGCGATCGCGTAAAGCGAAAAATGTTGACTTTTGTGTCTAATTGGAAACGGGCTGAAAATCGGGCTCGTGTATTACGCTCTTTAGGTCCGAGACAAGGGTGTTTTTGTACGTGATATTATCGTGCAATTATCCGAAACCATTAGGGCTATGGCTCCCCCATCTTGTAGAGATATAGAGGAATGTTATTTAGCCGAGGATGTGGTGGAGTGGAAGCAAAATGGCAATAATTAGCAAGCATACGATACTCATGTTTTGTTCTCTTGTTGTTACATAACTTGTAGTGCACAGTCCATTTTTTTTAGATGAACTCCACACAGGAGGCCCTGGAAAATAATTTCTCTCGGAGCCTATGTCATCTGAGATGATGTGTGAAGGGTCTTTTTGAGGAGAGAAAGGAATACACAATACACATTGGTCTTGAAGAGACCCAATAGGAAGGAAGAAACACAAAGCACAGTTTTAGTAATTTAACTCAAGAACGAGTCGAAGAAGTGATCCGTTCGCATGTGACAAATGACAACCGTGTACATATGTTGGGCGCGCGTTTGACGTGTTTCTCAACTATACACCGGTGTATCTAGTTCCACGGAGCATCTTCCATTGAAATACCTGTAGAACAAGGATAGCATTCCCATATCCTTAGCTACCGAAATCACAAGATCCACGTCGGAATAATCATTGTTGAATTATCGAAACGCCAAAAATAGAAACTCACAAACAAGCAGTTGCTGTAGATTTCATTTTTTTTATATTTATCCTGTCATTCTTTGTTTCTAGCACTGATCAAATTTCTGACATAAGTGACGCCATGTTTAAAGTCTGGTCGACGTGAGTGAGACGAGGGAGACCGGCGTCGCCGATGAGTTTACAAACTATCGGCAACGAGCACCTTTGTAAGAACCTCCGCGCAGATATATGTGGCTAGATGCCAAGATACTTGAATCGCCGAGTATCGAATAATTACGTATTTCCGTGGAAGAGAGGCCTTATTTATAAATGATCGCTAAACATGTCTAAAGCTCAAACAATTCTAGTGTTGGACCTCCAAAAGGTGAAAAGGCGATTGTCGAAAGTGGAAAAATTAATATAATAATATCTTTTTACGTAATTGTGCAAGCTTCGTGAGAAATGTTTGGACTTTCATTTAGTAGTTGCCCTCAGAACTTGTGTCAGTTTGAGTTAGTTTGATGTCTGCTATCAGAAATGCCCTTTGGGTCCAAACCATACTACAAACTACAATAATAACAGACCTGCTTACGCCTTCATATTTGCGGAAGTTATATGGGCAGGTCGCTTGGGAAACCTCTAATAAGTAGAACAGACTATAATGGGGTTATTTTGTAAAGGTTAACTAATGAACTCTGTATCTACTGTTTGATAAGGAAAGTAAAGTAGTACCTTCGAGGGCGGGAGGTAAGGTTCTCGACTAACAATCCGAAGGTCGCGGGTTCAAATCCCAACGTGAAGGAATTATTAAAATCGTAAAAAGAAATTTACGAAGAATTAATATACCAACGATTCCTGAAGAACAATTTGGGAGGCGGTACCTCCAAAATTTTCCAATTTATTGCATAAACAACACCTCTACCATAGTTCACCCCAAATGGTTCGCTACATTGGGTGACTTAGCAGGGGTGTCTGCTCACCAACTGAGTGGTAGGCTGGATTGAGAGAGAATGGCTGAGGGAGATCTTTTGACCTCCCCAGCACGACTCTCTCATCGCTTGGCAGCGCAGTGGGAAGGATGGATTCCTATCCACCTTTCATACCCTTTCCTTTCCGAGAACTTCCTCATTTCTATCCTAAAAATGACCTCCACACAGCGTCCTCAAAGATGACATTTTTGGGATTGTTTTCCTCAGATTAATATATAATGACATAGTTATAATTATATAATATATTGTTATATATGTTGGTCGTCTCGGGGCGCCTTAGACATTCCGGAGTACAGCTACAGACTGCAGTGTTAATGCAGTATGTATTTTTTAAAACCATTAAAGTTAAGTTGCTCCCATTAAAGCCGAGAAGGTGTCATAAGATACCACAAGAAGAAGAACAAGAAGATTTATAAAATAATAAATATAATAATTATTAGTTAGAAAATCACGCTTTTTTATCTTAACTAACCGGTCAGAGAAGAACACCGGCGTTAAAATCGCGGCAAAAACATTTCATCTCAACATATTATTATTATTTATTTGATATAATTAGTATTGTTTCAAAATTTTATTTCCCCATTACGAAGTTATGATAATTTCATACAAAATATTTTTTAATGAGGTTATCGTTAATAAATTGCAGGCCACCATAATTAGTAATTTTTTTATGCAACACATCTAAATAATTGGCGACCGCGCGTTCTTTACTGCCAATTTGATCACGGGTTTATTTCTCTGTGTTTTCGTCCATTGTGAGTGTAGTTCTGTAATAGTATAATAAGGTATTGCAAAGCACATTATGAACGGAAACAATGCACATTTAAAAAGCTTTATGGTTTATGGAGCCGGCCATTACTTTTAATTTTCCTTAGTAATAAACACTCATTAAATCGGAATTTTCACGATGTCGTAAAGTTCACCATCTTTTTAATAGTTCACGTGGATAAATGATTACGTAGTTACTATCGTTGTATAATAGTTTAGAACAATATATCAAGAAGTTAAAACAAAGACAGGCCTTACTAATAAAGTGGTGAAAAGTTTATTCAATAGATCAAAAACTGTGTATGTGAAAATCTTACTAATGGAAACTGACATAAAATAGTTCATCGAAAGATATACAAAATACAATATTTATACAATCACAGAGGGTTGTTTATCTTTTTTAACATGCTGATGCTGTATATGTGTATATCTGTTGTATAAACTTGCAATTTCTTGTCGAATTTCGAAATCTTTCCAAAGTATTTTAAATGTGCTATATATTTCTTCTTTTTTAAGATTTGAAGATCCTAAAGACAAATAACATTTTAAAACAATATAATAAAAAAAAAGTTTAACTTTTGTATTCGAAATTTAATGCAGTTTAACATTTATGTATAAATTAGAATATTTTAATTTCAAACATGAAAAAAGCCATATACTCGTAGATATACTTTCTACGAAATTTAGAAAAGGAAATCTGCAAGAAAACTGTCAATTCACTTTTATCTCGTTTATACTTACAACACAAAAATTATAATAATAATTCCTGGAGAATAACCAAAAAAATAACATTTTGAATTCATTGTTTGCGCAATATAAACATTGATTTCCAGGGTATGTTTTCAGATTTTCACGACTAAAAGTATTTTCGTTATTTATATATGGGGTGTTAGGCCGTTTTGCGCTACCTCCATAGACATATGAATATTAATAGACCAGAACAGAAAGGTGAGGGGTAGAAACCAACTACAGCGGGACGAAGGGCAGGAAGACGGCTTTGGTGATATGTGATTCGTCAAAACTCAATCTGACAGTATATACATAGGCATCTCGCATTATAATATCACACTTTCGTTCTTAAAAGTAAACTGTGCTTTTAAATGAATACACCTTTTTACATAGGAGCGCGAATTGTTCGCCGCGTAATGAACACATTTGCGAAGTCCAAATATGCAAAGTAAGGTCGCCTATAAGGTCGAGTTCAATATTTTGTTGCTGTATTAAGTGAAGACACTTTTATAAATGTTTCATAATTTACTTACCACAGTAAACAGGGACGGGCACACGCTATGTATCTCAAGTGACAGTGTATGTTACAAAAATGATCATATTATGTGATCTGAATTGGCTTAAAATAGTGTAAAATAATGCTTGCCTATGGAATGTAATACGACAATTTTGTTTATTCTCTTTTTCACTTCTATTTTTACACGTTTTCAAAACACAAGCCACTATGTTTACCGTTTTATTTCGTAAAATGCACCGATGAGTGCTCGACGCTGGCTTGCAGAAGAATGATGACGTCACATTTTTTAGATTAACGCGAAGCCATACACGATCCCAGCCGGTTCCAATGGAATGGTTCCAATGGGAGGGGGAAATAATGCGCTTTTATCGCTCAGGGCAGGTCTACTAATATTCATATGTCTATGTCTACCTCCTTGTTTAGCCAACGTTTCGGACAGTGTTCATCATCATGCTAGGATTTATATTTACTTACACATGCATAAGAAATTTATGTTATTAAAATACATCACTTTCGTAGAATTCTTATTAATTTCACGCAATTAAGGGTCAGTTCCCGGCCTCAAAAAGAAGAAGATGGAGAGATATGAAATTACGAATGTTAGAAGAGCGCGCTAACATTTACAGCGATAAAATTGCTGCAAAAATCATGAAAATCTTTAATAAAACACGACTCGTTAAAAATAGAGCAAAAATCTCGCGATAATTATCTTTAATTTTATTTAAAGAAACGCTGTGAATTTTTTCATACATACAACTTGTAAAATAACCGAAACAAACGTGTTTATAATCATTTTTGGAGCATACTTTGCGATTTTTTTCTATCGAGGGAATTTTATATAATTTGCGTTTCGGCGCGATAAATGCCTAGATATTATCTTCAAGAATAACATATATTTTTTTAAGTGCTTAAAAACTTCAAATGTTTAAGGGAGGTTTGCAAGAAATCGGTTGAAATTCGGAGAACCGCCTCTTAAGAAATAATATCTCCGAAAGAACCCCACTTTTTCAAGATGGTTCTTTTAAGTGTTTCTTTCGGAAAATTTTAATAGTACCTACCAAATCGAAAATAAGCTTATTCAGTCTTTATTCAAGTGCAACTAAAACACTACTTAACTGTTGGAAAGTGTTTTTTTATAGTAAGGCTGTATATCAATAAGGTAAGCAAAGAAAGTTAAGTGTTTTAGTAGTGAGAGAGTTTAATAACATTGGGATAGAAATTATTCTAGTGATGTGGTGCTTGGAAGGTATTCTAGTAAAATGTTCTGGGCACGTGTCTAATGATACGAATCACCAGCTGTTTCCTGGTACTATTTTCACTCGGGAGAATAAAGACTTTGTCACTTATTACGTATGTTATGTAATGAGATTGGGAGGTACGCACTGTGAGATTCGAACTCGATCAATATTATAACAGCATGCCCTAGTGAGATGTGCAGCTTATGTTTTCATGTATTTCTTATTTTTTTTCAATAAATAAATAAATAAATAAATTCCTTATCACAATAATGCTGCAGCTCTTTCAAAAGATGAGATACACAACGTAAGTGGGTCTGTTTCGTCCAAAGAAAAAAACATTATCATACATCTGCCTCACACGTTCACGTTTACAATTTGGGAGGCAGGAATGGGTACCCGCCCCAGGAACCTTTAATGGATAACCAACATCTCACCCCAAACGGTTCGTTACGTTTGGTGATTTAGCAGGGGTGCCCGGGTTCAAGGGGTGAGGTTTGTCTAGGTCTTGGAGGTGGATGACCAGGACACACTGAACCCCAGATACCTACCAGCCCTTAAACCTTTTTCCTTCCCAGAACTCTCCTCTCTTTCCTTTCCTAAAAAAACCCCTCCACACAGCATCCCTAAAGATGACATAGGCCCTGAAGGAAATTATTTTCCTCAGGGCCTCCTGCGTGGAATTCATGTAAAAAAAGGAAAATGAAACGCAAGGAAAAGTAGTACTTTGGAGGAAGCAGTCACAAGTATTTTGTGTCTCATATTTTGTCTCATCATTATTTAATGTGTCAGAAAGAGCTGAAGCATTTCAGCGATAAGTTAAGGGGTCTCCACACGGTACTGCCGCAGTACCAACTGCCGCAGTACCGTGTGGAGACCCCTTAAAGTATGTTTATTGCCTTTTTTGCCGTCACGGTACCGTAACCGTGAATCGTCACGATAATTATAAAACCCCCTAATTATGTGTAACACGGTGATAATCTCCACTACAAAAAGCTGCTTTTAACACAATTTACGCATGATGAAGTACCCACCTTCATTTATGTACTACGTACTTTTCCAATATTGTGCAACTTGGCATGTAATTGTAAAAAATACGCTCTAGGTAAACGAATTCCTTACAACTTCACAGAATACTAATCATTTCTATCGTACATAATTTACAGGTAGCCGCGTGTACCGCTGCCGCTGAGTGATCAATCGCTTTACCATATTGACAGTTGACAGGTCTTTTCACTCCAACACATTATCTGTTCACGTCTAAAAGGGTCAAACTTTATTGGTGTGTTGAAACCAAATAAGGTCACGATTAGTTTGTTCTTTCGAAAAAAAGTCAATTTATTCGGAAAGTTATAATATTAAACGTGATTTCAGTGATGAATATAAATAACAGTCAAAAGGTGAGAAGACACCTGTATTTGATCAATGGCCAGTAAATTATATTGTAATAAATATATACCGCCTTTTTAACACGAGCTTTGCTCTTAAAGGTGTAACACGTATTAACTAATGTATTTTTGAAAATAAAACGTTTTTTTAAATATATACCTAAATACATAAATTTTTTTTTTTTTTTTTTAATGAGTAAATTTTTTACAATAAGTTTATTTCATTCTAAAATTACATATTTTATATACCTACTCTCCTAATAAAGCTAGTGCTTGTGTTTAGGAGAGGAAATTTTTGTACCATTATATTAAATAAACTAGCTGACCGGACGAACTTCGTACCGCCTCAGAATCAATAACTGTTGAATTTTTTATTAAGTAAAAAATTACACAATGAAGCAATTACCGATGCGCAACTGACCGTGTTTTGTTTTTATCAATCAGAGATGGCGATGTGTACGGATATATATTTTTTGTGATTTTCTTACTTTTCCACTTACAAGAATTTGGGAAGCGGGTACTGGTGCCGCTGCTCAGGAAACCATTTATTGGATAACCAACAAAACCTGCCATGGGTCGCCCCAAGTGGTTCGCTATGTTCGCTGATTTAGCAGGGGTGCCCGGGTTCATGGGATGACTTTTGTCCGGGTCTTGGCGGTGTATGCGTCTGCCCACCTGCTGCGTGGCAGGCCGGATCGAGAGAGACTGGTTGAGGGGTTCTTTTGACCTTTCCAGCCATACTCTCTCAGCCCATTGCCTTGGATCGCAGTTGGAGGGATGGATTCATACGTCCGTCACTCCTGGACACAGTAACCCTCAGATTCCCATTTCTATTTTTCCTTTGGAGGGGTGCAGACATACGTTCACCGTTTGTCTCATTTTAGACTATTGACATTTAGTGTGTAAGAAAGAGGGGCAGCATTATATGATTAAGAACAAAAGCAAAACAATCAGCGCATTGACATTTGACGTTTTTGAACTTTTGGCATTCACTCACTTTTTAATATTATATTTATCACAATATTGCTGCAGCTCTTTCAAAAGATGAAAATTCGTTCCATACAAAATGAATGAAAAAAAAAATCCTTCATAACTTTTTTTTTCATAACTTTTTAATAGTTATTCTGCTATTCGGGGCGAAGACAAATCCAACAGATCAAAGATCATAAAAATCGGTCAAGCCATTCTCGAATTTTAAATGGTGTAACTAACCCGACTTTGTTTTATATTAAATAAATAAATAAAAAATAATATTTACGCTTTGAATAGGTATGCAAATACATAATATAGATATCCGTAAACAGTGCAGTAATAAAGACGTGTAACATATTTGAAATGAGTTATTGTTCAAGATAGGAAAAATAATTTTTGAACAGGTACAAAGCATCGCTTAATAAGAGGAACAGCAATTTGCAAACCATTTGGATTTTATTTTTATTTATTTATTTATTTTAGCGACTATATAAAATAATTGTTACGTACAAGATATAATGGTGAAATTAAGTATAAATTATTGTATTTCTTAGTCCTCCTCACTAGGGGGTCCTGTGCCGAGGCGGACTAAAGTTATTTAAATATGGTATATTTGTCTTCCATGTCGTATTTAGTGTCTTCATTAGGGTTTTTTCGTTGACCTCTTTTAGCCATATCTTTATTCTTGATTTAGTATTCATTAGGATTTTTTATTAGTTTTATGTCTTGGGAAAGGATGTTATGGAGTTTTGTTGCAAAGTATGTATAGTTTCTTTGTCCGAAAGCGGTTTTATAACTTGGAATATTTTTTATATCGTTTTTATTAGATCTAGTGTTATGCATACATGGTCTAGTAGAGGATTCATTATTTTTGAAAAGCTTCAATAATATATTTTTGGCATATATTTGCTGTACATTTGATACGTCGAAGCTATTGAAAATTTCAATTGAAGGCGTTCTAATTAGTACTTTCAATATGGTCTTTATGATTCCTTTTTGAATCGTATTCAGGTTGTGGAGGTACGTATGTGTAGCAGATCCCCATCCTATGATTCCATATTCAATTCGAGAATGACATAACGCGTAGTAGACCTTTTTCATATCCTTTTTATTTACCACGTTTCTTAGATTTTTAAAGAAACAAATAAGGCTTGTGAGTTTTTCCGTAATACCTTTAATATGTAGGTCCCATCTAAGATTTTCGTCAATTATTACTCCGAGATATTTTATGTTTTGCGTTTTTTCGATGACGGGGCACTTACATTGTATATTATTTCCATGGCATTCGTGTAGTTTTAGTTCTAGTGATTTTATTGGTTGGCTCCGTGCGTTTATTGAAAATGTTATATATTTGGTTTTGCTTATATTAAGGGTAAGCGAGTTGATTTTAAGCCAATTTTGAAGTGCATTAATGATATGGGTGACTGTTCTCTAAAAGCTTTAAAATTATTTTTGAAGAGTCACCTGCGTAAATGCTGATATGGCGACTAAATTGTACTGCGATTATTCTGTTAAACAAAATAAAAACAACGAAGAAAAAAAAATACAATGAATTTTTTTTTTTTTTTTTTAAATTTATTTTTATATTAATTGATTCTGGTTTTTTTCTTAGGTAAGAGGTACAATAATTATACGTTGAAACCATTGGTTTTGAAATAGGTCTAGTTTTTTACATTAGAAAAAATCCTTCAGGGCCTATGTCATCTAGGGAAAAAGAGGAAAAGGAAGTTCAGGGGTGGATAGGAATCTGTCAGTATGTACGGACGTATGAATCCATCCTTCCCATTGCGGTGTCAGTCGATGGGCCGAGAGAGTCCGGCTGGAAAGTTCAAAGGGCCTCCCTCAACCAGACTCTCCCGATCTGACCCACCACGCAGTAGGTGAAGACATAGACAATCCTCACCCTATGAACCCGGGCATCCCTGCTAACCAAACATAGCGAACCACTAGGGGTGACCTATGGCAGGGGTGTTGGTTATCCAATAAATGGTTCCCGGGGCGGCGGTACACATACACATCGATTATTTTGAATGAACAGTGGTCTACACAAAGACATTTATTTTAATTATTATTGAATTAGAATTAGATTATTGAAGAAGTATTTATAATTATTATATAATTGTTTTGTGCCGTAAATTTTAAATAAATAAATAAAAGTTACAATTTTCTCCTTCTCAAAGAAAAAAACCTCGACCCCCGATCCTTGGCATTTTTTATTGGACGATTAACTGGTGGATTTTATAGCCCAACTATCAATAGGCTCTTATTATCAGACTATGTCAAAAATATAGTTTCTATTAGGAAATAAAGGAAACCTTCTAAAACGTGCCGATTCTCGCCACTTAGGATTACGAACATTGGTATCTATTGTACTATCATATCAAGTACCCATAGTTATCTTATGGTAATAGTTACAGACTTAATGAAGTTACGGTGTTCCGTACTCGTATCTCGTATGCTCATTGTACTGGAGGTAACAAACACATATTGTAATTTGCAATTACCCGCAGTAAGTGCACATGTATACGTGTGTAACTACCTGGATTCGTTCCAACGTGAATTAGCACCTAGTTGTGGTGAGTCCTACCACAGACTTGCACCTTGTAGAAATGAAGAATTAATTCACCTGAAGTGATTACATGTTCTAGGAAGTAGAATTGTTCAGGCAATAACGTGTGCATATTCCCTGAGCACTGTTAGACTTCATCAATATGTATGGAACTGCACTTGACTGTAAATACCTAATAATTATTGTTCATCATGTTCACCGTTCGATGTTCAGATGTTAGATAATCGTTTTGTTCAAGGAGATTTGCATAGCCTCTGAAACGACTCCAGATACTAATATCTACAGCTTGTATGTCGGATGAATATCTACAGCTCCTATGTTGGCCAAATATCTATGAAATTCAGAGTGAAGACTAATATCTATAGAGCTAAGGTCGGATAAATATCTATGACGGTTCCAGTGGTTCCAGTGGTATATAAATATGGAGCGTAGGTGGGATTAATATCTACGGAGGGCAGCTGAGCATCTAACCTAACCTAACCCAACCTCTGCTAGTGCTGTAGATATTCGTCGACATCACCTGTTCCATAGATATTAGTCAGCAGTTTGAGCTGTAGATATTCGTCCTCACTTTGGCTCCCATAGATATTGTTCCAACATACCTCGTATAGGTATAGATATAAGACAATTTGTCTATTTGTTGTAATTTTTTATTAATAATGTGACATACAAATATCATGAGTTGCTTTGCTGACAAAGAAACTACAATTAAAGTTATTTGTCCGTCTTCAAAATATTATATCACTTTGTAATTATAAACTTATTTTTCAATCTTCTTATTACTTCAATCTGTGCTACCCAGCTAGACAACAAAACAAAAAAAATCTATCATTTTCTGTCTCCATGACAACACCTATTTAAAATTCGAACATAAAGGAATCCTATGCATTTCTAGGTAGGTACCTATTCCTTTACATAGATATTAGTCAGAACATGGATTCTCATAGATTCGTTCAGATTTGTTCAGTTTTTGGAATTCCTGTAGATATTAAATCCTAATAAGATAAGAATATCCTCTGAAACTATCAACACAAATATAAACACTCTACAAAAAGAAAAAAAATAACATTCCCTTTCGACAGAAATTACAATCCAAATAAAATACAAAATTTGGTTTGAGAGTAGCTTATATTGTCTTCAATGATTAAATATCGCGATTTGAGGTTTTACTCATTAAATTATACGAAAAAAAACAAAGAACTTTTTCTCATTTGTTATCTACCGCATAAAAAAACGCACGCTGTTTGTCAATGTGAAAATAAATATTTTTAATGTATAAATGCCTAGCGATAATAAAAGAAGACCTCCTCTCTATGTGCAGTGTGCATTCCGCTATATATTGCAAGATGCGTGTACTTGTTAGGTAGGTGAGGAATTTCGGTAAGAAGAAACAGAGATGCCGCCACTTTATTAATCAATAACTTTTTACGACTAGTTCCTACGATGCAGTTAAAATTAGATTTTTACTGCTCATAAATTCACGAGTTACCGACACGAGCACACATTCCGCTGACGGAAAATTACTCTCGAATGACTTGTTATAAATTACAAACCACCGATCGTTATTCCTTAAAATTCATCCGGGGATTAGGATTAGATATTCGGGTAGAATCTGGTTTCAAAACTTCAAAAGGCGCTCGTTAGAAAACTAGTTTGTTTCACCTCGCGTGCTCCCGGCTGCACCATCCCAAGCAGATAGCTGATAGCGGATGGTTGCATCTCGCCGTGGGAAGGTCAAAGAAAGTGCATGATTTCATTGGATCTCACTTTTACGCTTCAAGCTCTCAGAGCTACCTCTCTTATGATTTTGATATAATATATGAGACTGGATTGGACACGGCATCTGCCTTCATATGCACGTAATAAATCAAAGTACATTGACGAATCTTTATTGGTTATTTCACTTTCATACAGGCACGGAAGGCTGTCGATTATCCGGAACTAATATGATAAATTAGTATAAAAAAGAATAAACAGTGGATAAAATTACAACTTTTATCTCGTATTATTAATTTTATGGATATCAAGACATTTTATGGGTTAATTTCTTTGTAAAATGATCAATTCACACGACTGGGAGTTTTATTGATCTACTAGCTGGAGTACCCGGCTTTGATAAGGGAGTTGATATGAGATTAAACTGACTTTCGAACCAACGACGGATACCCCTAGGAATGAGTAGCCCCACCCATACAGAATAGACTTCGAATGGTATACAACGTTCCAGAACATTCCAAAACATTCGAGAGTATCCTGAAATGTTCCACAATATCTGGGATATTCCCGAATATTCCGCAACTTTCCAGAATGTTCCGGATGTTCTGGAATGTTGTGGAATGCTCTCGAATACTCACGTAAGTTCTGGACTGTTTTAGAAATTTCTAGAGGGCGAAACTTCCAGCCCTTATATCTCAAAAGCACGCTATTCAGGTAAAAGCGGGAACCTTCTTCATAGACGGGAGATGGAGGGCTACCACACCATACCGGGACTCGTTTCTGAGTTTTACCGGCATGTACTTTATTGTACACTTTCTTTTATAATATATATTGATTCATTCATGACGTACATATATTCTATGGCGAAAGAGAACGCTTCTGCCAGATTGTTTACCTAATGTTTATTTTTAATAGTAGAATAAGAGACAATAGGTGTGAATTAAAAAGCGAGAATGTTGTTGATTTGATAAACTTCTAGATATGATTGTCTGCGCTGCCTACCGACATCTGTTAAAAGTTTAATTGAAAACTAGAGATTTATTACAAGGTTAGTATGGGAATCTGCAAGCATCTCTGAGGGAATTTCACCTCGCGGAGACAAACAATAGAAAGGTCAATGAAGAAGGTATTCAGTCAGTCATCATCAACGAATGATGAAGGTGATGACTGCCATGAACCTTACCAACAATCATCTATCATTGCTATATTAGTTGTAAGTGACCGTTTTCCCGTTGTGACCAGATGGTCAGTTCTTTTTTTTGCATTTTTTGAACATTAACTATGTAACAATTTCTAGACATTTTGTTTTGAAGAGTTTTACTTTTCGTGTAGGTACATTTGTTACTTAAATTTTAATTTTTCTGCTACCGGTTTCGGTTTTTTACATCGGTGTCATTCACTAGCAAACTTAAAACTAACTTAAAAATTCTATACAAGTACAAAAATGATTAGATCTAATTAGGTGGAGGTAGCGGGAGGTGTGATTTTGGCTGAAGGGAAGAACGGTGGGATGTGTCAACATTACATGGGAACATTGCTAATAAGGGTGATTTACTTATGGGGTTCTATTATTTTATTAACTAAAATATTTGTTTATTTAATTTTCTGTTTATTTCTAAGGTTTCTAAAACGCACAAATTAAAATATGTGTTTATATTAGAATGTTTAAACTTGGTTTTTTCTTTGTTAAAGCTATGGCCTGTCTCTATTAAGTAGTTAGCAAACTAATTTTTTAAATTTTATTCTTTTATTTATTTTTATTTAGTTATTACAAATCACAAACAAGTCCTGCTAAGCCAATTGTAAAATTTTCAATGTTATAATTTATATCTTATATCTACAAATTCAACATTATTCATACAAAATCAATCATTTTTTTACTAGTATACCTAAGTTAGTTTTAAGTTTGCTTGTTAATGGTAGCAGAAAACTTAATATTTAAGTAACCGAAACCGGTAGCAGAAAAGCTAATATTTAAGTAACAAATGTATATGGAAAGTAGAACTCTTTAAAACAAAAAAAGGTCAGTTCTTTGATATTTGCGATCGATTCAGGAGGACCTGAGAAAAAAATTGCCACAGGGCATATTTTATCTTTGGGGATGCTACGCGGATAATCTTTTTGGGGTAATGAAGGAGAGGAAGTTCTGAGAAGGAAAAATGTATGAGGGGTGGGTAGGAACCTGAGGGTCAATGTGTCCAGGAGTGACGGACGTATGAATCCATCTCTCCCACTGAGGTGTAAGACCTAAACAAACCTCACCCCATGACGGGCCCCTGGTACCCCGGACACTCCTGCTAAGCCACCAAACGTAGCGAACCACTTGGGGTGACAAGTGGCAGGGGAGTTGTTTACCTAATCAATAAATGGTTTCCGGGGTGGCCGTACCCATACCCGCCTCCCAAATTGAATATTTACGACGAAAACGATGATACGAGCTAACCCAGTGATTATTTCTGTGCTTCTTTACAAATTACAAGAAACCAACCATTTTTGAACGAGCTATAAAAAGTTAGCGAAATTATCAGCGATTTACGCACCTGTATTACAATGACCGGCTGAAACCTGTTCGAAGCGGAAAATTAATTAGAGATGCTTCTTCACGCTAAAAAAATACTATTTAATTGAGATTGTTTTTTGATAAAGTGCGTAACAAAAGGAAATTGCTTGTAGGTTTCATATAAATGACGAATGCTGGGAACATTTTAGAAGTAAATTTCTACTAACTGAGGTGTGTTTCAAAGACTTTGTACCTTCCTAGTTAGGTCGTCATTCAATTATATAGCTGTCAACACTATAACTACTGTTTTTTTTAGTTATTTATGAATTATAAAAAATCTAGGTATTACTAAAATAGTTTATAATTTGGGAGGCGAGTTTGGGTACCATGGACCTGGGAACCATTTATTGGTTAACTAACACCTCTGCCATACGTCACCCGAGTCATTAGCCACGTTTGGTGACTTAGAAGGGTTGCTCGGGTTCTTCGGGTAACGTGTGTCCAGGTCTTGGCGGCGGATGCGCGATGGATTTACACCTCTGTCACTCCTGGACACACTGAACTAGACTCCTAACTACTCCTCATACCGTTTTCCCTCTCAGAACTTACTCTCCTTCATTTCTTAAAAAAAAAAACCCTCCACGTAGACGACATAGGCCCTGAAGGAAATTATATTCCTCAGAACCTCCTGTGGGAGGTTAATGTAAAAAAAGGCGCAATGATTCATTATAAACCTTTTTGATTCTGAGAAACCTTCAGATTCTCCGTCTTCTACTAAAAATAGTATACTCATATACTATTTTTAGTACTAAAAATAGTATATAGTTCTACTAAAAATAGTATACGAGTATACATTGAATAAATATATGCGGAGCAGTGCAGATTCTGCAGACATGCAAGATAGATTTTAATTTCACTAGCACTTTATTAATTTAGTTCTCATAAATATAATTCCAAGACTAAATAAACAATAAGTACTGTTATTATATATTTCATGCTCGTGCTAACAATTTTATTTTTTAAAATAAAACAATAACTTTGTAAACACCACATTTTAAATTATAATGTCACATCACGAAGTATCTGCTTCATATGAACAAACAATATAATATACTTGAGTAGATTATAATTGAATGTAGGTTTTAAAGTTTTTCCTAATTCAAGTCTTGCATTTGGACAGCGATTTGACAATTTGACAAAATTCTCACGGTCGACGGGTAAAACAAATTAACTTTATGTGACGGAATAACTCTGATAAAGCTACCGGCTCATGAAACAGATCAGGCCATGCCTTTTTTGTACACCTACTCTGGTAAATTGGTAAATTATTGCAACGCATTCTGTTTTAGCTGCACGATTTTAAATTTATTTTCATCCTTCAATACTTAGGACATACATACGGACCACAAAGATGAATGGTGAAAGGACAACTCAGAATCTTGCAACTTCAACACCTCCTTTAAAAAGTCATTAAAGGATATGAAAAAATACAAGATTAAAAGTTTATACATTCGTGGTAGCCTTGGTGTCACAGACATAAATAGTAAGCTGGAGGAACGACATTTGAGATATAGGCACATAAGACGGAGACCATCAGATCACACAGTGAAGCAAGCAATGTCTATGGGCTTCATCGACTGTCATCCAGAGGAAGACCAAAGAATTCCTGGATGACTCAATGCTCCAAAACACTTCAGAGAAACGGCCTGGATGAAGGCGATACTCAGAACCGAAGAAGCTACAACCTGAGAACGAGACGAGCCGACCCCAACAGCCTACCTTATAGGTAATGAGTTGGGACAGCGCAAGGAAGAAGGTTAAATAGGTTGCGTTAGGTTAGGTTATGGGCTATTTTTCATATTTTTTTTCATAACTTTTAATTACTTGAAATTGCATTATTATGAGTTGTCATGGATCTGCTAAAAATATGTTTTTAAGTGTCGTGCGAAAATATAAATAACGGACAGTGTTCATGTATAAAATATTTCTGTGGCAATATTCTACCTTCGTAAGTTTTTTTTCACGGTCGTCATCCTCCGTCGGGTGGCCCCCTGTGCACCCCACCCCCCCCCCACTATAGCTATTATCAATATTGGTGTATTATCAATAGGTACTTGTAGGTATATCGAACCCAAAACCCAATGTATCTTAAATATAAATCTGACACCAAGTCCTGGATTACCAGCTAAAACTGTCGTACACCGTGTCACTAGGTTTTATTTAGGTTGTTTAAGGGAGTTTATATTTCTCAAGCGCTTGCAGTTGCGAGTATGTTTTACTTTTGATTGTTTTCCGTCTAACGAACAGGAATTTCTCACGATATTCTCAAAGCATTATTTGTTTAATTGTCACACAATGTCTCCGACGTATCGGAATGTTAATAGGAACGATCGATTTACGTTCTGCAGCATGTGAAAACTTTACTCTTTTTGTTGGGAAAACTTCAAAAACGTCATTCTATTCTGGCGACATTCTCATGGTAGACTAAAAACTGGTATTATGCAAGGCCATATTATCAATACTTATTATTAATGGATGTGAATATAATATCTGATTGAGAAATCTTTAGACTTGGTCTATGTGGGAATATTTAATTCGTTTAACTGATTGGTCATATTTGTCATCCTTTGGTAATGTCATGATAGTTATCCGATCGATAATTTAATTCCCAAGAATCCACTCTCCGAGTACACACCCATTGTAAGAAAAATTGTGGTTAACTATTGGGTATGGCATATGAGTAGGTGAAAAAATAACAATTATTCGTTAACATACTCGTACAAAAAAAATTGCTATCATTATCGTAATTTTTTCGACGATAAAAAAAATTGTGAAAATACTCTACTGCGTTCATCTCTTCAGATTGGCTTTGAAAAATGTCCATATCCAACGTAAACCAGGTCAAAGGTTAATAGCTAAAAGGAAATTTTCTCCGATTTCATCGTGGTTAAAAGTGACATTTTTTAGTTGTTTAATACGGTGCTACTATTTTTGACAGGCTTCTTATTTTCAAGAGCTTCTATATTTTCTAACCTAATCTAGCGAACCCATAAAAGTTGTAAATACCTACCTTATACCTTATGAACAAATCAAATGAATCTGGTAAGCAGGTATGCGTCTAAAATATTCATTAATATATCTGGTTAAAATAAAATGAGTTATTTATCTCACTTAGGTAGATACTAATTTGTGGCCGGTAATAATGTTCCCAGTAAAAATGTCCCCCTTTAAAATGTTTCTTATCGAAACGTGACTGGTTTTGACCAGGGATTATCATTCCTTGTTAATAGTCGCACAGTTAATAGTGACACAAAAATAATGAATAAATTTATTAAAAGGATAGGTTGGGAACATTTTAGCAAGGAACTATATTACTGGAAACATTTTGACAAGGAATATTTCAACGGTTTCATCACAACTCAACAAAGTGACATTTAAACACCCCTTTGAAAAATGGTTAAAAGTGATTCTAAAAAAATTTGGAGTGATGAAGTGCAACTCTGTTGAGTTGTCCGGTCATCCATTTTTACTGGAAAGATTTTGACGGGGAACATTGCATTATTACCCAGAACCTCACAAATTATTTATTCACAGAGGAACCTAGAAAAAATTGATAGCCTCAGCCTTTTTTTGATTTTCGTTTAAAAAATTGTTTTACTGAAAGCGAAATAGTCTCAGAATTGCATCATAAAGACCATACTAAAGGTCCCCATAAGGACATCAACAACAGAAAATTTTAAACAGTTTGCTGTTCCAAGCATACAGAAAATCTATGCCAAAAACATTCTACTACCTACATCACCTCAAAAATGATTCAGAGGCAGACACCTCACATGCTCTTAAAACCAGAGCCAAACAAACAGACATACCTACTTACTATACCAAAGTGTAAGTTTGGACAACGAAGTTCTGAATTTTTAGCAGTAAAGTTATATAACAAACTCCCACTTAGTATCAAACAAATTAAAAAAAAAATTGCAATTGACATTAAATGTTGGCTGAAGGAACTATCGGAAAATGAACTTAGGTACTAGTATTTAATTTTATTTTATTTTATTTATATTTGGGAAAGTTGACAGCAAATCATAAATTACACAATAATACAATTATAAAATGGTTGATTATGCCAATTATAAACTTTCCACAGATAATAATAGTAAATTAATGTGTGACATTATAAAGGTGTTTACTTAATTAGTTCATTTTTAGTTACATTATGTGAGGGGGGGAGGAGAAATATAGGATAAGGATCAAAAGGCTAAGGACGCGAATATATAGGGAGAGGGGTAGATTGAACTTCCTAGTTTGAGTCATGTTGCTTAGTGAGATTTTGTTTTATGTCATGTAACGTCGAGTTAAAAATGTCAATGTGGTAATAATTTAAGTTGAATGAATGTGTGGATCTGTAGATAAATGAGTTATGTTTGGAGTTAGTCTATACTGACAACATCGTCGTAGAAATTCTAGAAAACCTCATCCAAACCATGAAGTTAAACCATAGAAGTCGCTGAAAACTTATCCAAAGCATAGTCCCCTCATCACAGGATCTCCTAGTGAGGAGGATTACGAAAATAATTTCTAATTTATGTATTTACCTAACATGTTGCATATAAAAATGTAAAAAATAATAAATATATAGTTACTAACATAAAAAAAATAAAAAAATGTAGTTCGTAGACAGTATAGAATTTGGCAATGAGAGTAACGTGACTTTACACAATCCACAATCGGCATAAATCCGTACCTTTTCATACAGCCTGCTTTCCCACGAATCTGCAATTCCCATTCAACGACACGTCAAGTCTGTGGATTTGTCATGCTGCTGTGATGCCATTTCTCATTTACCCGAGCCATGTCATATGGACGCTGTACCTCCGGCAACCATATTGACACGAACTTTGCCATTTTATGCATCATAAAACAAAACTTCTGACACGAACCGCCAGAGGTATTCTTCAGTCAGGACTTAATTTATCGCCCGCTGAGGAGAGTAGTTTTTTCCGACTTCGAAAACACGACGCATGCCTAGTACTTACTCCGCAAAAAAAGCACGCAATTTGCGGCGACAATATTATCTCCGTTCGTGTGAATGATTTTTCATTTATAATTGCTTACCAATTGCTTCAACTTGCATTACTTGCTTACATTGCTTCAAATTTAGTTGGTGAAATATTTTTAAAAATTAAGGCAAGATTTGAGCACGACATGTGGGAATGATACCGACTTTATTATTTTTAAATGAGTGATGCCAATAAAAAAGTTGCAATAATTGCTTTACGAGACAAGACAAAGCCCTTACCAAATATCAAGCATAATAGATATTAAGGTTCACATTTTGTATAAATATTTAAAAAAAAAAAGTTTTGACATTTTCAATAAATTTAGTTTTTAAAATTAATCTAAAGTGCCCAGTAATGGATTAATTACCTTATGAATCATTTAACAAAACAATATTATTTCTTGATTTATGTTAGGGGTATTATGCTGGGTTGTGCTACCTACTTCTTTAGCCAACGTTTCTGCAGCATTATAGTGTCCATTATCAGGTCAGATTGTAAACAGTTAATAATAATGTGTAATCGTGATTACACATCTGCCCTGATGATGGACACTCTAATGCTGTCCGAAACGTTGGCTAAAGAAGGAGGTAACGCAACACGGCATAATACCCCTAACATAAATCACTAATCACTATAATACTTTTGGCCGTGAAAATTTCAAATCACATTCAATATTATTTCGGTTGCCTTTGTCTTTGTTCTGATGGAATATTGACATTTTTATAAATTTGTTTCACAATTTCTCCGGGTGTGTGTCAACATTTTTTGTTTTCCACTTTATTAGTCATTATTTTACGCTGGTTGTGAAGATAAAAAAAATATAAAGATAGACAAGAGGCAGTTCATTATTCCTAACAAATCGTTTTCAATCCAACAGAATCTTCGATTCCTAGATTTTTCAGCTGTAAAACAGAAAACTATTTTTTTTTCATAAAAAAAACTCTCGAAAATTGAGATCTACCTAGAAATTTGCTAACTCATTCGGTCTGGAATTTCTGAGGTTAATACAATTATTTTCAGCCTTCGACAACATTTCCATCAATATCAACATATTTGACAAAATAATTCACGCAAAACGAGTGAAATTAAGAATGTTAAACTCTGGCGAAGCCGGAAAACAAATAACCATCGAAACCGAGAGTAATCAATGTAAACCGTAATCGTTTATGTTCGTAATAAATTTATAAGTTTATTGCATAATCATCAATCATCGTGAGAGGCAAACTTGACTTTTACCGTTAGATGTTAGAGAGAGAAACACATCTGCGTTATTTTAATGAAAACAGATAAAATTCGTTTGGCTAAACAAAGACCAATTTAACAGTGACCGGAAGCCGCAGGAGAATTTCCCATGAAGTGTTAAATACATCTTGGTTTGCAAAATTTTGTTTCGTAACACTTTCATGTAAACGTGTTGAAAAAACTAAGGTCATAACCCCTCTATCGGAGAATCTGAGATAAGAAAGACTTTCTTTGTAAAGAATTCCAATAACTTCATTAAAATAAGAAAGCCTTATGGGCAGCGCTTAAATAATCTTGACCTGGGCGTGGTGGAGGCTTTTTTAAAAGGTTTCTCTGATATTTAGTTTAAAATTTATCCGTTTGTCCATCTTTAAAACGTTTTAGCACATCAATGCGATAAATGTTGATTATGTTAAATTGATATAACATACTGCGATAGTGACAGAGGTCAATATAATATTTATCGTGTCTACCTCTTCCTTTGTCTCGAGGAGTTATTTAGAAGAAAAAAAATCGTGTTTCTGTCTGCATAATTAAAGCCAGAGGGCTTTGTCTCAAAAATACTAAACTTTCTTTTGCCTAAAATGGCAAAGCATTACATGTGCAGCTTTTCAATAAATAATGAGATGATGGTTCGAAATGTTACAAGTTACAAATTAAACATCTACAATCTACGTACCATGAAAAATGTTGAAATTTAAACTGGAACATGTTAAATGTCTAATATAACATTCTGGCATAAAACTTTTATGAATTTTAATATTTTTGATCTCTGATCGTTAAAATAATAACGAGTACCTACCAATAATTTTGTACTAAAATCACGGGATAGTCGTACAGGTGTTTTTACTCTCGTCAAGACGTGTTCCACCATTATTAGAAATGCTGGGACCGGATTCGGTAGTTCTCGCTCGTTCGGCGTTAGGAGTTTGGCGTTGGAGATTAAATTGGACTAATAATAATTGAAGGAAACAAATTAAAACCTTCTTTTTCATCTAAAGATAAAACCAACGTGGATAGTCTGAATTCTCAATAAATCAGTTACGATTTTTAAAATGGCAATTACAATAATTTTCGTGGTTAAATACAAAGGGTTTGTTTTATTTTTATAGTAAAATAATTTCTGTCAAAATTTTTATATCATAGGTAAGTACTTTATCGCTTATTTAATACCTACCCCAAACTTCACTTCCAATGTTGAGAGTTTTGAGGTCTTTTCTTTTCATAAAAAAATAGAGTTTTTAACCGTAGTTACAGAGGTTCAATTGAAATTTGTATTTTTAATACAATATATACCCACAACTGAAAATCTGTTTAATTGTACCCGCAAAATTAGAATTGTGAGCTCTGTCAATGTGAAAATTGCACAGATTTTCTCATTTCGATAGCGAGCAAAGAAAATTTTAAATATCCGTTTAACCCTCGGAAAAAACAAGACGTGTTAAAAAAGAAGAAACACAAAATGTTTTCCAAATTTTACAATAGTTCAAATTGAAACTCGAGCGAAACCGGTTATTATGAGGAATGTCATATTATCTTACTTTGTGGATCATTTTCATTTCAATGGGCGTTCTCATTAACTGTCTTTTGTATTTTTTCTTCTTTATCTTCGGGATATAATGTCATTTGGCCTTTTGTGGAAGACAATGGTTCCCAAGTCTGGACAGAGTTGCTTTATTTGGCATTCGCGGCATAATACATAGTTGATATTATCTGCCGGTTAAATAATCTATGACATATTTATGTGGATACCAGTGGCGTGTAATAACTCTGTAACCGAAGGTAGGCTGGTAAGTTCGGGTAAGAATAATGGGGTATTTTAAAAAATTAAGTTTATTTTTCTGATTCCGATCTATTTTACTCAAACTGTGTGATTTATTATATTATTTTCATTCATAATTGTTGATTTATTAAAAAAACGGTCTAAAACCACACATTCCAAAACAGTTTCAATTGGCTACGACCGACGCGACGTTATTATAACGTAGAATGCAAATGACTGGTAAAACGGCTGTCACCAACTGTTGGTCGGAGTGTAGTCAAGTGTAGTAAAAAAAACGAGTGTGCTTTAGACCACACGACTGAAGTAAAACTTCACTAACTTATAAAAGAAGAGAGAAAGAACATGTGCGCGCGCACTGCTCTCTCTTGCTCCTACAGTGTGATTCAGACAATAGGCCTGCACTGTGTCTTAGATATACGAAACGAAACTGGCTAAGAGAGAAAGAGATAAAGAAAATGTGTGCTCGCACCTTTCTCTCTTGCCCCTAGAGTAATATACTCAACGTAACTCTCTCTCTTTCTATCTTCACTAACTTATATCTCCCTCTCAACTTCCGTTCGCCTTGCCCGATCACAATTTTCGTAACGCTTTCGTCACACATTCACCAGCTTACTCCCCAAGTCAAGCGTGCGTAAAGAAGTTTAAGGCCGGTTACAGTGCACGACAAAAAACGGTCTAAAACCACACATTCCAAAACAGTTTTAACTGGCTACGACCTACGACGCGACGTCATTGTAACATAGATGACAGGTTAAACGCCTGTCACCAACCGTTGGTCCAAGTGTAGTCAAGTTTAGTCAAAAATACTATATTCACAACACCACATAATACGAACGCTGTTTTGGCGGCAAATCAAAAATAGCATATTTTAAAACGTTATGGAAAATTTGGACAACTGTCGGGGAATCAACTTTGGAATCGTTTGACTTGGGGAAAATTTTGAAAATGGCCGTTATATTATTATCATATCGCTATGATTTTTTTGCCAACTAAATAAATGAGCACCCAAGTTCCTTACCTATTTGTGTTTAATATGTTTATTTTGGTGATATTTATACTTTTTATGGTTGGTTTTCTAAAATCTTCCATCGGTATTCCGACTTTACAAAATTACCTCAGAGTTATTTAATCTAGAAAACATTATTCAAGATTTGTAATTTCTACGTATTACTGAAAACCGCATGGCTTTAATTTTATTTCGCTGTTAAACAATTATGAACTGTATTTTCTACACCCAAGAAATACACACATTTCAAAAATAGAATCTCATTCAACAGAGACGTAAAAGTTACATAAGTAGGTGGGTACCATAGATATGCTGTAATTTTGTATGGATATTTATTTATTCAATAATTAATGCAAATATAAACCATGCATTCAGTTTCATCTTCAGTTCAGGCGATTGTTATTAAAATTTCTTTTACGAATATTTTGTATTATTTGCGGCAGACAAAAATTAAAACATTGTGAAAAATTAAAACCAATCCAGTTTATGTTAATTTAAACATTTTCCCTTTCAATATGACTTATAAACAAAGCTTTTTAGCATGTTAAGAATGGAAAATATATATCATCACCATAACGTATTTTCATTATAAATATCGCACGTAAAAAACTTCTTTTTGTAGTGTAGTGCCTAGGTATCTATATTGGTACATAGCACCTTTGACGACATTGGGAAGCTTTTCAACAGTAGTTAGGTACTTAGTACAATTATCTTCAGTAGTAGTTAAGTAGGTAACTAAGTACCTACGTAATGCTTACATAGAAAGGTACCTACATACTACATACCTAGTTGTACATGGTACTGACTTTCTTCAATGCGTAAGTACTTGTGATTGTTTTGTTAGTCATAGTGGTGTTACATACTAAATTGTACACATTACACATTCGTGTAATTTTTTTTACATGAAATTGATTTTTTTCAAAATCCGTTACGCAATTGCTTGACTCAACTTTCGCTGAAGCTGCGCACTGGGCACTGGGCAGGATGACGCTTGACATACTTTATTATTGAGAAAACAGCAATTATTTATTAGCGTAGCGGAAAAAATGTTTAATAATTATTGATAATTTTTAATACATAGATACATTCAACTGTCACCTTGTGTTTCTGAAATTATATGCCGAAGAACAATTCCGTTCCTTCTAAAAATTGAAAATAGTTTTTTTGTCTAATTTTAATTTCTTTTGGTTGATATAAAAGTCTGAGTTTCCGGAATTTTGGATGAAGTGAAATGAAATATATATATATGTTCCTAACATGCCATATACATAATATATTGATCTCAAAAATAGTAAAAATGCAGAATGGAAACTTTAAACAGCTCTACTGTAAAACTACATAATCGTATTTCCGACACTGTTCTTCGAGACCGTCGATAATGATAAATGTTTTCTAAATTCAATGCAACTTGGCTTTAATTCTAACAGAGCCAATGTTTTTACATGTAAATCTTATATTTTTAAAAAAAATCGGGCCTGTAAAAATGCTTCGACCTGTCGAACTTTTCCCGATAATTTTTTTCAGCCTGGTTCTATTGCAAAACGTGGCTAGTAAAGTAGGTACCTACCAATTTTGAAATACAGTGGGAAAATATTTTAATCTTCGGCCTAGCCGTTACAAAATTAAATAAAATTTATAAACTGTTTGGAAAAAAGTTTTTTGGGTTATTTGTAGATGAGCGATCAACGCGACTAGGTAATTATAATTTTATCGTGCCTCCCAAATGTCAAAGTCAACTACCTAGAACAGAGGCAACGCAGCCTTCATCCTTAGCAATGCAGCCAACAACACACTAATGAATTTATTTCTTTTATTTCAGGTGTTCACCGCGTTACTCTGCTTGTGCTGCATCACGTGGGCCAGCTCCCAGACTCCGGATAAAAACAACGAAATCCTTCCCAAATCTCCTAAAGGCCTCGATCCATTACTGAGAAGGGCGCTCCTGAAGGCGATCACTGATCTGGAAAATGAAACCACTTCTCCCGAAGAGGATTCAACCACTGAATATAACGACACCACAGACGTTTCCACTGAAGACAATGAAATTCTGGAAACGAGCGACAACAATAATAACAAAAATAACATCGATTATTCCGAAAACGACGTTATCGCGTTACCACAATCTTTCAAATCAAATAATTCTCAATCTCAGCACAATGGGCCTGTACACTTTCAGTCTTTCGCAGTAGATGGTCAAAAGACACTCGAAAATAGTGAAACTTTAGAATCAAAAGAAGTTACTGAACTGAAGGTAGAAAGCAAAGCTGCATTGCTACCTACACCTAACACTGTTTTAGAAACACCATTCATAGATTCCATTAAAAACAGCAAGGGCTCAGATAATCTTGAATCCAGAAATGTCAAGTCAGATATTGAAGCCATCGCGGAAACTGGATCTTCTCTCGTAAAACAAACAACCCAAAAGCAAGCGAGGATTATCACACCAACAAAGCCGACTACGGCCAAGCCTTCGCACAACGCCGACGGAGAAAATATCGAGGAACTTGACGAAGTCCAAGTATTCCAAGCTCCTCTCGTAGCAGCATTTACTGTTCATCAAGATATCAATGGTTCGCCGAAAAAAGTCATTCCTATTTACAAACAAGCCATTCGCGAACCTATTGTGCCAGTCGCTGCTTTAAATTCTAAAGCTAAAGTCTCTCAAAATAACCAAAAAGACAGCATCCCGACACAATCGTTGGTGCGACAAAGCGTCAGTAATCAGCAAGATCCACAGATTTCTCAGCAATATTTCAATCCTGTCTCCGTAACCAGTCAGCTTAATCAACAACAACTCAGAGTCCTTCAACAGCAGTTGGAACAAAAAACTATTGTACTTGAAGAACAACTCAGAGAACTCCAGAAGCAGCAAAAATATCACGAAGAATTTCTTAAACAACAGCAGGGAATCCGGAATCAGAATGAGCAGCAAAATATCCGCAATCAGAATGAACAACAAATCATCCGCAATCAGAATGAACAGCAAATCATACGCAATCAGAATGAACAGCAAGTCATTCGCAATCAGAATCAACAACAACTAAATCAAAGGTTCCAACAGTCAGGACAGCAACAGAATTTCGTACAAGTACAACAGCAAAACATCCAACAACAAGTTCTTCCCCAACAAAATATTCCACAACAAAATTCCTTTTCGATATCACCCAGTATCTCAGTCCAAGCAACTACCAGCAACGCAGAACTTCTGCCTCCTCAAAAAGAGGCAGTTGACTTCTTGAATCAACTTCGCTCCCAATTCCCTAATCAACTACAGCCTCCTCAATTCAACAATCAACAACAGCCTCCTCAATTTAATAATCAACAACAATCTTCACAATTCAATAATCAACAAGCATCTCAATTCAATAACCAACAACAGTCACAATTCAACAACCAAAAATCTAATCAATTTTCTAACCAACAAAACGCTCAGTTTTCTAATCAGCAAAACACCCAGGGTCAATTTCAGCAGAACTCTCAATTTCCTAATCAGCAAATCTCCCCTTTCCAGGCACAGAGCTCCATTTCATTACTACCAACCCAACAGCAACTCCCAGGCAACGGGCCATTCCTGAACAATTTCAACGTACCAATCAAACAAAGTATCTTACAGCAGCAGCTACCTAATGAAAAACCCTTCCAGAACAATTTCAACTCCCAGATCCAGCCTTCTGGTCAGCAACAATTATTATTGCAGTTACCAAAAGAAACCTCATTTTTAAACTTTAACAACAACCCCAGTGTTCAATCTCCTTCATCTAATCGAGTGTTCAGACATGACTCTGGCACAGGAAACTTTGGTTTTAATAGGAACAACGGATTCAACAATAATAACTATTTCCCGGTTAATAGTAATAGAAATTTTGTTCAGCAGCAATCGAGAATCCTGGACGGGGATAAACTCAAATCACTTATATACCAGTCTGGACTCACCTCAGGAGGAAAATCACAGGAAGATTTGAGCATTGTTTCTAAAGTATTATCGTTGAATCACGGCTTTAACCCTAATCAACCGAGGCCATCGTTTTTCAATCAGAAATTCAACTTTTAAGCTGGTGTCCCGGTTAATCTATTCATAAATAATGTACTCAGAGACTGCAGAAATTATCGTTTGTGAACGGTGAATAATTAATAGGTGAGTAGTTGTGGAATTTTTGTTATTTTCATCCGAAAAATCGTCTTGGTATTAGTTGTGGTTAGTCTTAAAAATGATTTGTAATTTTGCAAATAAGTAAACGCTATCCTAGATAACTTATTTATAGAACCTTCTTTAATATTATTTTTTTATAATAATGACACAAATACCTAATTTATCAATTAATATTAAGATTTTCCACAAACACGTAAGATTTAGAAATACACATCACAGACGAAATCACAAATATACAAACAACATTGAAGAAGGTGAATTTTTGTGATTATAAAATGGAGAATTAAAAACACAATTATTATGAAAGAAAACATTTTATGTAAGAACTTATATTATGTATGAAGGTTCGTAGGTAAGTATGTATGAAGGTTTGTAGGTTCTGAAGTGAGAAAAATGTATTATTTGTAAAGAGGAAAATATTCCCCGTTGACGCGTCTGATGCCTCAAAATCCATATTTATTAAGGGAAAACCCTATAGAATTGTTTGCCATTATTGAGTTTTTTACGTAATAAGGAGTGAGTCGATAAAAATAATTATTTTAGTGTGTTTCATCAGTAAAGTATAGTATTGATTATTGATAAGTTCGATGTAATTATTCTTATGTTATCATAATATTGTTTTTATTGTTTACTTAGTATCTAACATGAGTTTTTGCACGAAGAAACAAAAAATAATAAAACATTATTAGTAATTCCTGCCCTTAGGTACTAGAGGAAACTTCGCTGGACGTCAAAATGTGTGCGCAACTGTAATAAGATATTATACAGATACAGTAATAATTTAATAATTTGCAAACATTAGTACAATCAAACATATTTATGACATTTAGTTTTGTTTTGTGGCGAGTGACTTTTCAATTAATTAATTATTACAAATTGCTTTTACTAGTAATTAATTATTACTGTGATTAATTTTTGGGTTTATTACGCCGTGTTACGTTTCCTCCTTCTTTAGCAACATTTCTGACATCTTCTCTGATGATGGACACTGTAACGTTGTCCGAAAGGTTGACTAAATAAGGGGGAAACGCAATACGGCTTAACAACCAAATAATAACCCGAAAATTAATCACGATTCCTTAATACAATTATCCTTGAAAATCTCAAATCATATCTGTATTTTATGTTTAGTCGTAAGTAAATCTAATATTACAGTGTCAAAAAGTTTTCTTCCATCCATCAATAAACATAAAAAGATTCAAATGGCAGGGAAGGATATATGGAGTTTAATATTTACTTACTCTTATTATATTGTAACAGTATTATTTTACAAACCCTCTTTTTAATGCAAAAGGCATCCATTTAAAAAAGTTGTCTTTCTACCCTGACTGATTCCATGATACATTATTATAACACTCCGACTAATTCCCGAAAATTCTTCATTCTCTTAACATGGTAAAGTATTATTTTACAAAACCGTATAAAATATATGAACAATTTTTTCGTAATAATATTATTTTGATTGTTAATAAATAACACTGAAAAAGAACTGGACCTGAGTTTTATTTTATTTTTATAAATAGGTAGGTAAGTTCTCCAATGTGCTTCAACCTTGGCTTCAATATTGACTTCAGTCTATCTATACTTCGAAGTAACGAAATATTGGGCGCCAGTGCACACCAAATTAATAAAACTGCAGGTTTATAAACTTTTAAAATATACCGTTCACATCAAATAAATAATATTTAAATAATAATAAAAATAAATAATATTTTTATTTGGAAAACAAACAGCTTTACAAAGATACATAAAAAGAAAGAGTGCTAAAATAAAAACAGTAAGCCTAAAAACATGTTTTCGCTGATAATTTTTTTTTTTTTAGTAAACTTAACTAGCTTGTAGCTAGACAAGAAAAACATAAAGAAAAACTAAGAAAAAAAATATAGTTAAGAGAAATAAAAAAAATAAGCAGTAAGTAAAGTTAGCAGGTGCATTTACAATTTGCCCGTCGTCCCATTACTCCAAGGGTAAGGAATCGACCAAAGCCGAAAATTCTGTGCAGAAAAGTCTCGCAGAGGCAGCCCACAAACCGTTGTAAATTTTACTTTTCTGTTTAGCGTCTTGGGTTTTTGCCAATTTCTTACTTTTATCGAGCCCGGCTTACTTGTAATTTAATTAAGTCCAACTAATATTAAGTTTTGTTAATTATTTCCAAAACATAAAACAATTCAGAGTATTTTTTACCACAAAATGTTAATAAAATCGAAAATAAATTATTTAGCCGGTACCTACCGAAGCTTCTTTAAAATGTCGTTGATGTCGCCGATTAAAAGGGGTAGGTACCGAAAAAGTATTTCAAATCTCTATGGTTTAAGATTTCTGCTACGGGCTACGGGCAGCACTCTTGGTTTCTGTCAAACAAAACGTCAAACGCTTGACTTCAATGTTTTATTCCTAACCTCCAAACCTCTCGTATTAATAAAAAGAACTTACCTAATATGGATTCAAATAAAGTTGGTTCGTTGGAGGACGAAGCATTAAAACGGAAGGAAAGGTTAAAATCTCTCAAAAGAAAGCAGGATTCGGATAACAAGGATGATGACAAATCGCAAATGTCACTACCCAAGTAAATATTTTCGTGTTATTGTTTTTAATAAAATAACCTACATTATTATAAAGACTGATGGGAAGTCTTCAGTAATCTTCTTATGTCTTCTTAAAACTAAATAAAACATTGTTGTAAACGAATTAATTAAGTAAACTATGTTTGAATGTGATTTTGATTCAATTGTGCGAAAGCCGCCGCATGCCGTTACACTTTTAATAAGCATAGATTTTAAGAAGTAAACTGTTTTTGGTAATTTTTGGAGATCGCTGGCAACGGTTAATATGCACTTTATTTTGAAAAAATCTTTTGATTCAACTTAATTACATTAAAAGGCAACTATTTGCATTGGGGGAAGTGTAAAATATTTCATTCTAAATTTTTTCTTGCCTTGACGCGAGTAAGCGTTATAAAGGGGCACTTTCTTTTGAATCACAAACCATGTTACACAAACCTAGCGTAGCCGCTAAACTACTTGAAAACTGGGATGTTTTTCTTGCCTTGACGCGAGTAGGCGTTATAAAGGGGCACTTTCTTTTGTATCACAAACCATGTTACACAAACCTAGCGTAGCCTCTAAACTACTTGAAAACTGGGATGTTTTTCTTGCCTTGACGCGAGTAGGCGTTATAAAGGGGCACTTTCTTTTGTATCACAAACCATGTAGAATGAAATATTTTTCACTTCCCCCAATGCAAATAGTTGTCTTTTAATGTAATTAAGGTTGAATCAAAAGATTTTTTCAGCGATCTCAATAATTTACCCTGTTTTTAAACTTAATTACCAAAAGAAACATCGGTTTCAGTCCAGATAGACGGAAAAAATATGCATTAAAATTCGATCAATCAAAGTTAAAAACTTCCGTTGCCGCCATTTTTGTTTTGTAGGATTTGACATTTGCAAAGTTTTGTTTCATACTAAATACGCATGAATTACTTAATTTACCTAAACTAAGAACCTAACAACCTATTTTGTGAAGGTAAATAGTTGTTTCTTGTGTTAATTATTGAAATGAAGTGTGATTTCCATAATCCGTGCTTAAAAATGCGGCGGCTTACGCACAAATTAATCAATTTTTATGTTTCCAAGCAAAATTTTTATGTTTCGAAATTTATATGTTTATTTCGATTTATAAAATTTGAAAGCGTATTTTATCACCTCCCAAAAGTTTTTAGTTTTCAGATTCGTTCAGAAATATTCCATTTAAGTAAGTATTTGATTTTTATTGTAAAGTGGAAATATTTTAACCCTCCGACAAAATAAAAAAAAATAATAAAAATGCACATTTTTTCATTTCCTCCGACGTAAATACTCATTTTTCGTAATAATAAAAACGGTGATGTGCAGTCCGATACGTTTATCTTAAAAAATTGTTTAATACAAGCAAAAACCTAGGCCGCTCTTCTCTGGGTAAATATACAGAAAAGTGGGACACGATTAATGGCACATTTCATTTTAAAAACACTTTGTATCATGCTTACATGAAATAAACCATAATCCTGTAGACATAATTACTCACTGTATATACGCACAAGCTATACTAAATTCCTCAGTTAAAGGTTCACATCATTCACATTTACTTACCGTCACATTTATTTAGTATTTTTCATAATCCAATGGTGTATTTCCACAAACGAGGGATTCTGTTGAAAATGTACGAAATATTTAAAGATCATTATTCTGATTTTAATCATCCTACTAAAAAATATTGTATTTTATGTTTTCATTCGATATTATTGATATTAAAAACGCTCTAAAACTGACAAAATCAAAACGGCCCGTTTTTTGCAAATGGGTTTGTGACGTCACAAGCTACGCTCAGCTGAACCAGCATAAATAAACACTGTCAGGGAGCGTCCGCACTGATGACGTCACACGATAGCCACGCCCCAAAATATCATTTTAGCGGTAATTCAAAAATGGGAAACTTTAACTTGCTGTAGAAAATTAATTCATCAACATAAAAATAAAATAAAAATGCTATAATCATTGTAATTTTTTTGCTTAAAGACGTTGGAAATACCCCATTGTTATTATTAATTTGTGCTTTACTAAAATATTTTTATAGTATACATTTTTGTGACAAATATTGAAATTTGTGCAGATTAGTGTCATCTGTGTTTCTAAGCGCGAAGCTCGATTTGAAAAAATTATTTTGCTATTAATTCTGGTCACGTATTTTCAGATTTGATTAAGTTTTGGTTTTGAAACCTAGTGTGTCTTTAATTTTTATTCTTCAACTTCGTCTTTCAGGCCCAAGTTCCGGAGTTACAGACCCCAGGATGAATCTCTGAAGGAATCAGCTCTACCAAATGCAGAACCAGGAGATGTTATTTCCGAAGTACAGAACCAATTGGATGCGGCAAACACCAAGGTAAGCTGATTAAATTATGAATGACTAATTAAATCATTAAATTATATAAATAAATATGTTTACTGTCTGGGAAGCGTTGTATGGGAAGATACGTTGTATGGGAAGATATCCTTACAACACAATTTTTTAATTATTATTTGTCATGTCATGTCTAAATGCATGTCAAATGGGTGAGAGACTTGGAAACCATACAGCGAATATTAAATTAAATACATAATAACTAGTGACGGTTCGTACTTCTACTTTCATATGTGAATGAAGAAGTATGAACCGTCACTAGTTATTTATTATTATTATTTATATTATTACACGGGTGACGGGTCCGAGCCCTCATGCGGGTCTTGTCCGGCTCCGGGGTTCTGAGTTCTCTTGCGGGTTCTACGAGTAGGTTCTGGCTCCGAGTTCTTTGAACCCGTGTGTCCCGGTTCGGTGCGCCGTAACAACACCCAATGCTCAGTCCGCACCTAAGAACTCGGACCCGGGACCTGCTCCTAGAACTCGTGTACTTTTAAAAGGAAGCAAGTCTCGGAGGCTTCCGGCAAAATGCAGAACTTACCCACCTCTAAAAAGTTACTGCAATTTAAATATTTCCCATGAATATTTTTATATTTTACCAAAACTGGTTGTCATTATATTATGTAACACATCATACCACTGCAATGATTTCTGCATGCTGCGAGCTACTATGCAATGCAGTACAATAATACTTTAGTGAGGCAGAGATAGGGCACGCCTCCGAGAGCCGCTGATTTCATGTAGGCGGAGGGTAGTGGGGAAGTTACATGGAATCGAAATGAAAGCTCTAGTGCTCTAATAACCAAGTTTTGTTTGGTTTTGTGATTACTTACGATAGTATGGGTAGTAGGTACGAGGAGTACGGCTATTTTGATTCATTTAGTACATCGTACAGTTCACGGTATGTCTTGTGTTTGCATATTATTATTATAGTTTGACATAGGTAACAGTTCCATTTTTTTCTTCTAGGTATATGTAAATGTAGGTATACATAATGCTTACTTTAAGAAAATGTTTGTGCCTCCTCAATTTTCAACCCTGCAATTACTTCTTGTCGGTATATTTTCAGATGTTTTAAAGAATCTTATCGTAATAACTGTCTTGGTCTGTCAAAATTCTAATTGAATAAAGACCTTCCAAATCAATTCCACCTTTCTTGAGTTATTTTCTGTGCTGCAATTTTAGTGCTTCTCACCATAGGTAGGCATCATTCTTCAAGAAGATTCAAACTCAAAATCAGAAATTGGTAAACATATAATGAGAAATCGTTTTTGCAAACTTTGACACCTCGTACTCAGAACGAGGTAAACTGAAATTAACCCTGTTCGACCAAAGTGACGATATATAAATTGTTTTTGTCTAAATAGTTAGGAAGTGATTTTTTTACTATACTGTGATGAATTGTGAAACGAATTTTTAGTAATATTTACACTTAACAAAGACGAAGCAAAACAATTAAGAACAACAAAATATTTTGTTTGGTATAATTTGTCTTTTCTTATTTATGTAATCTCAGCTTTGTCTGTACGTAAACTATGTCTTGTGTTGCATCCCCGTTTTCATTGTATATTATTTTATTTGTAAATTAATTGCTCTATTCATATAAATCGTTACACGCATATTTTTTTATTTTCCAGGTTGTCATTGAAGAACTGGACATAACGAACTTAGCCCCTAGGAAACCTGACTGGGACTTGAAGCGTGACGTGGCTAAAAAGCTGGACAAATTAGAAAGGAGGACACAGAAAGCCATCGCCGAACTGATCTGGGAAAGGTTAAAAGAAGGACAAGAAGATAATATTGGCGCCATGGTCACCCTGGCCACCGCGGAAGTCAACTCCAATGCCTGAACTAGTTTAATATGTGTTTGCGAGACAACTGTTGTGACTTCCACGTATGCAGCCCAACTGTCGTGACGTCTACATTACAAGATTATATTTTTCTACAAAAAATTGGAAATTATTCGCTTTGTGATGGAAGTGATTATTTTTCAACGAATTCTAGATCTGTTGTTTTGTAGATGACTGATGTACCTATGTATTTTTTATCTTGTTGAATTTCCAGTACTTCTAAAATATGTAAATTAATTGTGTCTGAAAATAAAATATTCAATTTGATTTTATTCTCATTTGTGTTATTTAATGACTCTGTATCTGTTTTGTCTTGTATATTGAATAGGTGGTGGTTTTTTAATACATTTGCGAACGAAAACCTTTTTGTGCCGTTTGCGGTTGCTTCGTTCCTTTCCTTTAATTCGTGGTTCGGCTCGCGTGTATACACAGCCTAATATAATTTGTGGTCACAGCAACATTGAACCGAAATTAGAGAAAGGTTTATTTCTACAACTCGTTATTAAGTTCAACCGCTCTGCTGCTGTGGAATGATTTGCCGGCCTCTGTGTTTCCTCTCTTCTACTACATTGATCTCTTCAAGACCCATGTTTACTCCTTCCGCTTCTCAAAAATGCTTTCCATGCTGCATCCCCAAAGATGACATAGGACCTGAGGGAAATAATTTTCCCCAGGACCTTCTGTGTGAATTTAAATGGGATGGCATATAAAATTATCACAGGGCCTGGTAGTATATAAAACACTAACAATTATAAAAAACAATCAAATACAGGATGTACCCGACAGACTAACCAGATATGGACCCCTGTCAGTGGCGTAGCTAGCATGGGTGGCACCCGGGGTGGATAACGTGTGTCACCCCCCTCCCCCCCCCCACCCCATTAAAGTTGACTTTGAGAAATTCAAAACCCAAATTTTGACTTCATAAAAAAATACTACCTAGTTAAATGTACCCGCCCCTTCCTCGCTACGCCTCTGACCCCTGTACATATTACATTACAGACACTATTTAACATTTCTTACCAAACACATTTGTGATTCCAGCTACCTATATTATAAAATTATGAATAAAGTTTTCTTCTTTTTAAGTCGGTTCCTCAATAATTATTGATGTTCTAATGTACTACTCCAATTTCTACTCTTTGCGGTTCTGAGCTGAGAGCTGCGGACACCACGTAGCGGATGCCAGTGATACTTGGTCACTCCAGCGCATTGGTGACCTTCATCTGCCTCAATTGACTTCCACTTTGCTAGTGACTATGAGTTTCTACAAGTTGGAGTCCTCAGTTTGGCGAGCAACATTTCCAAAGAATCTTAAAATGCGTTGTAGTCTGATAGTCTTCAGCACCCATAGACATATGAATATTACTAGACCAGAACAGAAAGGTGAGAGGTGGAAACCAACTACAGCGGGACAAAGAGCGGGAATGCGAGAATTTGGCGATATGTGATTCGTCAAAACAATTCGTCAGTATATAGGCACCTCGCATTATAATATCACCATTTAGTTCTTAAAAGTAAACTCTGCTTTTAAATGAATAGACCTTGTTACATGGGAGCGCGAATTGCTCCCGCGTAACGTACAAATTTGCGAACAAACACACCAAAGTAAGGTCGCCTATTTTCAATTGAGACCAATATTTTTTTGCCGTATTTAGTTTTAACACTTTTACAAATGTTTCATAATTTACTTACCCCAGTAAACAGCGCGGGCACACACCATGTATCTCGAGTGATAGTACCTACATATATGTTACAAAACTTACTTTAATAAAGTAAAATAATGCTTGCCTATGGAATGTAATACGACAATTGGGTTTATTCTCTTTTTCACTTCTATTTTTACACGTTTTTAAAATGCACCGATGAGTGCTCGATGCTGGCTCGCAGAAGAATGATGACGTCACATTTTTTAGATTAACGCGAAGCCATACTCGATCCCAACCGGTTCCAATGGAATGGTTCCAATGGGAGGGGGAAATAATACGCTTTTATCACTTAGGGCTTAGGGCAGGTCTAGTAATATTCATATGTCTATGTCAGCACCACATTTTGAGGATGTTCATCCGTTTTCTTCCTTTGGCTCTAACACCCGTATTCAGAGTCGATCCTTTAGTTCAAGGAGCCTTCCTTTCCTTTAAGAAACACCGTTTTGTATTCAGAGACACACCTAAGGTCGGTGTGACGTCACATAGTAAGGAAGCTACCTTCCGAGTGACGATTGTCATCCGGGTGACCATATTTCAAGCATATGCGGCCACATTCGGCCACATTCGGCACATTTTTTGTATTCAGAAACTGACGTTTGGAAGTCTCTACGACACTGCGCATGCGCATTCTTGCTTACTTTGACTTATAGCTGTCAAAACTCGAGGTTGGTGGGATAGGTACCTTTAACTTGCCAAGTGACCGCCAATTTAAGGAGCGATATCGTTTGGAGAAAACCACTGTAATGCATTTATTATTTCCAAATAACACTTTAGTAAATAATAGAGGCTTGCCCATACCTCCTATTATTCAGGTAGCTATCGCGCTAAGATTCTACGCTACTGTAAAATTAGATATCTATTGTAAAATTCTGTTCTACTTTTGTGAAACGAGAATATTGCATTTTGTGATGCAGCTATGATGAAACTTGTTATTTACATTATGTCTATACTGATTTGAAATCGACAAAAAATGAAAGAATGCATACTTATTTTGAAAACATGATGTTAACCTAAAATAAACCTTATGACGGGATGACTTTAGATGTATAAAAGCCGACCGGGGACGTTACTTGTCTTTGCTAAGGTAAGGACGACACTTGACTTTTAAGGATCGACTGTGAATACGGGTGTAAGTGTCCATGTTTCTACCCAGTATAGAAATAATAACACAAAGTTTTAATTCATATTCATTTTTATTTATTAAATTCCTTTGATACATGCTACTGATATTACAAAGCAAAACATCTTCTTACATAGAATTTTGTACAGGATTTAATTTCTTACATTTATGACTTGCCTCTCTTTTTTTTAATTCTTATTGCTAACCTTAAAGTTAAACTTAATCAAGTCAAATAGCCATCAACTCTTAAATTTATGTGATATGAAAGCTGGCTTGATGCAAAGCTTTGTACATACATGATATTATTTTTAACACACATACATACAATTTATTTTATTTTAACCACATCACAGCTACTGTTGAAGACATCCATTGTATTTCAATAAACACACCATTGTATTGAAATGCTATTCAGTAAATTAAGGCTACAATTATTATTATTATATGTAGAGCTGTGATGAGCAACCATTTTGCGTCGCCAATCGTCCAGTTGATTAGTCAAACATCTTCAAATACTAGATAATGAGGAAAGCAATATTCAAATTCTCACATAAATCAAATATTATTTACACGACACTGTGTTTTACATATTAAATATGCTATCAAATAACACCGGGAGGCATAACAGCTGGTACATTAGTATTGCATTTTGAAATAACCTACCAGTGACCCAGAAAACATCTACATTTTGTTTAGTTTAATTCACTACAAGTTTTTGTGGATTAAAATTGATTTGGTGGTGTCTATAAGAAATCTGAGTATTGTACCAGATAGAGGGACACTTTTACGCATAACTTGTGTCCATATAAAGTTTCATGAAGTTCCAAAACGGTCCTCCACATATTATCCAATAATTGAATATGTAGTTTGTAATTATTTTTACTAACTGCATACTCAACTCAAATTCAGGTTTTTCGGAGATGTCTGACAAATCAACTGAATGGTCGATATTCAAATAAAAACAAAATTTCGTGGTTCGATCTTAAGTGTGGAAAAGAATTCACAATCGCAGCGCAGTGCTTTTCTTGTAGAGATTTAACTATTTTTGTTGCATTTTAATGGTTTTTGTTTCATAAAATACCAAAAGTTTTCTTAACAACATTTTGTTAAACTTTCCGAATGACAAAAATTAACATCTGTTTGTTTAATATTTCAAAATTATAAAAATGGACAGCTTTTATTGGTTTTTGCCTTGGAGATATGAAATTTGTTTTTTGAGTTCTTTAATTATTGATGAAAAATTACAAATAGATTTATGACACCACTGACAGCAAATTTAAGAATATTAGGTTGTAAATACCCCACCCCCTGCAGCTCGTGAATAAATTGAAAATGGATAAATTTGCTCTCTGGCTAAAAAGGTTGATCATCACTGATGTAGAGTATGTTTTCATTAAAAATAATTTTAAGGATTCATATTTTTGTTGTTTTTTTGTATTTTGTGCATAATAACTAGTGTACATTTATTATTAACATATGTTCTAAGCAGTAAGTAGCGACAGTAGAATAAATTAATTATTCACAAGTATGGAAAAATAGAGTCTCAGGTCTAGACAAATTAACATCACGTCATTGAACATATCCCAAAAAAATACTGTTTTTGAAAGCAGATGAAGGAATCTTTCAGATTTTAATATTAATTACTTACAAATTAACATAATATTATGCAATTAAAAATATTAAATTGTGTTTTTTTTTATGTGAATACGGTGAGACTGGCATCCTCAATTGGGGTTTGTTGTGAAGCTGAAGGTAGTGGGGAGATGAAGCTGATGGGAAGGAGGAAGGTGAAGAAGTACCTAGCTATTCAGATATGGTCACCAAACATGACTAAGGCCATTTCAAACAATGTTTCAATTCCGAATGATGGTCTTACACTAGGGCAATACTAAAGAGTATTTTCCACTCTGGAATGAGTCACAAGTATACTTTATATTATTTTAAATTAATTAATTGTGAAATCACACTTATTAACCTTTTGACCGGTCAGTGGTTGAGTGGGCATAGCGCTTGGGTCCCACCCGGGCGTCGCATGTTCGATTCCTCGGCTGGCTAAGTCCTCCATCACATCACAAGCAACATTTTCGGCTTTCTGTGGTGGTAGTAGGAGATTTTCAAACATTGTTGGGTTATTCGTAACCCGGGAATGTTTGACGTTCTTTTTAAAAAAAAAAATAACCTAACAAAATTTACTTGTGCAAGTCAGAATTTGAACATGTGACCTCTGGATTCGGAGTTGAGAGCCTTACCCGTTGATCGCAAATGTAATGAGAAAGGGGAGATATAATGGGTTTTATGAGATGTGTCATTTGGTGACAGATTTAGCACTATGTGGCCCCTGTGGATAGCTACATTTTGAAATATTTTCATTAGAAATAGTGCTGTAATATTATCTTGATTCCAGTATACAACATCGTAGAATCTTTTTAGTGGTAAAAGAGCTCTTTCGAATTTCATCGATTATAAAGGCTAAATAGTCACGAAACAATTTCAAACATGTTTTTCTGAAAATTAAGAATGTTCTGAATTAATAAAAATTGCATTTGTGTAGGTATCTCACTGTGTTTAAAAAATATTTTTTGGTAGTACCTGTCCTCTTCCTTCCCATTGTCTTATATGAAAACAGACAGAAGACACTAGAATGAAGACGTCACATTATGATCCCTCTCTAGGACTACCATAAAATTTGCTTATCAATTAAAGGTAATTTTAATTAAATTGTATTTAAGCAAGAAATAGTACATTATAAGACACACAGAAACTCAGAAAGGTCACAGAGTTATTGAAGAATTCTTACATGTATGTATGTATATACTAAGAGGTCGAGTTTATTATTATTGCAATTCACTCTTTATAATAGACTAGCTGGGTTACCCGGCTTCGCTCAGGAAATCATTTGAGAGTGTTATGGAATGTTTCAAA
This sequence comes from Limnephilus lunatus, assembly GCA_917563855.2. Lineage (NCBI taxonomy): Eukaryota > Metazoa > Arthropoda > Insecta > Trichoptera > Limnephilidae > Limnephilus > Limnephilus lunatus. Next base: position 80,987,376 of record OU830592.1, read on the forward strand.
ATGATGATCCCGATTCCCTATTCCCGAACATTCCACGACATACTCCGCCACCCCTTCCAGAACATTCTAGAGTTCTATAGAACCTTTTTTAACTTTCCGAAATTTCAAGAGGGCGAAACTTCCAGCCTTTATATCTTCAAAAGCACTCCCTTTATTTAAAAACCTTTTACCTTTTTTCCCGAGAGACAGAGATCGGGTACCTTTTTTCCCGAGGGACAGAGATCTATCACACCTTATAACTCCCTTGATCGTACCGGGACTCGTTTCTGAGTTTTTGCGGTTCGAACCTTTTTTTTGATTTTCTTTTATAATATATAGCTGTTTCCCGGCATGCGTTGTAATGCCATATTCAAATAAATAAAATGTTACTCCTTGCATGTCTTTTCCCATGCGTTCCCCTCCAGCGTTCCACTTCCACCTTCCCCGCCACCGCTCTCCCGCTCCCCCGTCCCGCCAACCCCCCTGGCACTTCATTTCTTGACTCCTTTCCCGCCCGGCCCGTAGCCGAAACTTTTTTCTAATACTAACATTATTAAACTCGTGATATCCTTTATTTTCAAAACACATTAATTTTAGATATTATTAAACTCGTGATATCTTTCTAATTAAATATCCGAATTGAAAAATTCAAAAAGTTAAATAAAGGTATTGAAGCTGTCTTGAATATGAAGTAATTTATTTTGATAAGGATTAACACCAAGATACAAATAAAGAGCCTTTTCAAGCGACGACATATTAATTAAATTTTTAAAATAAAAGAATACTTATTGTGGCATAACCATAATAGTTAGACATATGCTGTCGCGACTTGTAAATAATGATGTGTTCTACAAAGTCGTAGTACATTATTTTATTCTATCATCAATAGTTTTCGTAGCGCACGCGATGTAAAGAATATTTTAGGTAATTTTTTTACACCTTGGGTTGCATTATTGGAGTTTTAGTAATGATCCCTAATTATTTTGAAAATATTATATAGCTTATGTCACTCAGAGATAGTGTAGCTTCCCAACAGCGAAAGAATTTTTCAAATCGGTTCAGTAGTTTCAGAGCCTATTCGATGCAAACAAACAAACAAACAAACAAACCTTACCTCTTTATATAGTGTATAGTAGATTAAAAAAACAAGGCACATGGTTTCAACTTCTAAGTATTGTGCTAATAAAGATACTAAAGTATAAAATCATTAACTAAGTGTAATTTATTATAATAATTGCTTAAAAAAATGTAAATATGGGTTAATTTGTACATTCTTACTAATAAACGTGTTTTAAATTTACACAATTGAAAAACAATCATTCATATATATCAGTTGTGAAAAATTTAAAACACAACTATTAGTAAAGAGTATAGTACACTTATTGACCACTCGAGTGATAGATATATGCGCATGTTCAGTTTTCGATTTAGCCATTCGATTTAATTAATATTATTTTACCTCCTGGTAAAATGGATACATATTAACTGCTTATTGCAGTTTAAAGCCAATGAAACACCTTTCTTACCATCTTATTTCACTGTTTATTCCATATTTTTAGATTTTTTTAAAAAGATTGTTAAATTAATAAATCATAAAAATCACCTACCCAAATTTGGGTATCTATCACTCGAGTGGTTAGAGAATTGATTTCATCATCTCTCTCAGAGCATAATATTAAGTTTCGTACTTATATTTAAATGTATTTTGATAACTTATCTCGACAGGAATTTGGACGGTGTTTTGAAATAATTATTTTCATATACCCTGCCACTCTTGTTCATTAAAGGTGGATTAAAAATAAGGTAGTACAATAAATTGGCAAACATTGTGTAGGAATTAAAATTAAGTTTGTGGGTGTATTGGTCGGCTTCCAAAAGCAATGAAGAAACCACCCATGAATACTTATTAATAATATCAATCTTTATAATAAATAAGCTTTGGTTTGGTAAAAGTGACAATCACGATGTGAATACCAATTCAGATTAGTATTCCGTCAAAGTGAAAGAGGGATATTAATAAAATGGTAGCTGCGATGAATAATTTAGATTGTTTGAAGATTGGGCTGTTTCCCTTTCCGTGATCACGGTCTTCTCCCCTTGGACTGTGCGAATATCCGTCCATGGAGTTGTCGAAGTAGCCGTTTCTCTCCGTGTTATAGAGGACCGTCCTGTCTCCGATGGGCTGCAGAGGTCTGAAGTTGTGAGTGATCCGACCATGGTCGGAGCGCAGTCGACGGAAGGCATCAATCTGTAAAGTCGTGAACATATGTAGATGATGTGGCATATAGGATTACACATGTAGTTTCAATATCCTTTAACAGATGTCGTTAGTGTAGGTAGTTATATGTTGTTTTGAGGTCTGTCAACAGATATCAGTTAAGTAGTACTTTAGAAGAGTGGCAAATGTTGCTGTTTATGTCTAAAGCATAAACGGATACGGAAATAGCCGATAAGACGATCTACAGCTGGGCTCCTTTAGTTTTGAGTTCACTGGCTTCAGAATTACTCAGAGAATCCAATAAAACGAACTTTTGATTCATTTAATATTCATTGTAAATCTCACAATAACATAAATAAAGTAACTTGCAAAATTAATGAACTTCTATCTTTACTGGAAATTCCCGAGCAAATATAATCTCAATTACTGGGATTGAAGAACACTACAGATGATTTTTCCTCCTTCTAGATAATAATCGCTAAATAAATGTAGTAAAAACTCTGTGCAAGAAGAGAAGACTTTAATTAAAAGTTATAAACGAAATGAGTACACTCAATTTCTAGTGAATAATCTGGTGGCTAGGTCAATTTCTAGCAGTCAACCACCGAACTGAGTGAGGAACTATTCTTGCAGCGGTACGAAATTTATTTTTTGTAAAACGTTGTCTATTCAACACAAGTTATTTTTGTAAAATGTCTATTAACCGTGTTCGCCAGGGTATTCTTAAGGATACTATTAAAATAAAAACGAGTGTGCTTTAGACCACACGACGGAAGTAAAACTTCACTAACTTATATCTCCCTCTTATCCTTTCCCTCCTTATCCTTATCCTCATCATTATCCTCATCCTTATCCTCATCCTCATCCGCATCCTTATCCTTATCCAGCTTACTCTTCAAGTCAAGCGTGCGTACAGGCCCGACCGTTCGCCTCGCCCGATCCCCGTTCGCATCAATCACCGTTCGCATCGATTACCATTCGCATCACACTTTTCATAACGCATTCACCAGCTTACCCCCCAAGTCGAGCGTGCATAAAGAAGTTTTACTTCAAAAATCATTTCTTCAAATGTAACTAGCAATTCTGGGGAAAAAAAAGTTAATGTGAAAATAGAATCAAAATTTTGAATCGGCGATCAAGAAGTTATATCATATTTACATAACGATGGGTTTATAACTTCTTTCATTGAACACATAAAATTATGTAGGTACTTATTTAAAAAAAAATATATGGTTACCTATGGTGATTTATTTTAGGATTATTATCTTCCTCCTTCTTTAGCCAACGTTTTGGACAGTGTTAGTGTCCATCAACAGGGCAAACATTGGCTAAAGAAGGAGAACGCAACACGGCGTAATATCTCAAAAATGAATCACGATTATAATTTTGGCTGTGAAATCTCAAATCATATCTTATGGTTACCTGGTCATGAGATAGTCTGATGGGTTGCTCATAGTCAATCCAGGTTACAACTTCAGAGCACGGCGGTGTTGTTAGGGAGCCATTGTAGGTGAAGTAGTGGTCCAAGTCGTAGGAGACGAGATCGAGGAGGCTGACGGGAGCGGCGAGAGGCATCGAGGAGTGAGGCTCCGTCACATTGGCCAACGCAGCAGTTACCACATCATAGCCAGGGTGCCTGTATCTGTCCAACTGCAAATAATATCATACCATTGAAAAGGTGAATCGTTTGATCAGTAAAAATGAACATACGGTGCACACAAAGTTATGGAATGTTTAAATAAGAATAGTACTATTTAATTATGAGATAGATAATGTACAACTGGAGATATTAACTAACCACTGGAGCGACTAAGGTTGAAATATGGACAGCTTTTATTCTTCTGCGATTTATAGCAGTCCAAAATTGGACCACATTATTTTTCGGACCAAAGTTTACGATTTTATAATATTTTTTTTTATAAATCCTACGAATATGTGATAATCGAAAAAAGATATGTGAATTCATTGGCTATATAGAACTATAATCAGTTTGTATGTCTCCATATTAAAATCACGAGCATTCGGAGGAAAAAGTTTTACATCGCCCTGTCGCTCAAGTGGCTAAAATTAGAGACCTAGGAGTTATATAAATATAATGAAAAACTAGAATTTGTACACCACATACATATATCACATTACAAACAATAGTATGAAAACATTAGGATTTTTGCTAAGAACCATTAAAAACTTTAATTCACTTCCTGTCATGAAAATTTTAGTTAAGTACTTATATCATTAGTTCATTTTTTTTTTTCATTTTTTTTTTAAATGTAGACTGTTTACAAATAGTTCCCGTGAGCACTTAATAGGCCATAGGCCCGTTGTGCTATCTCTCATATTGCAATAAATCATTTAACAATAACCCAGTCCCTTTTATAAAGTTTACCAAAGTTGTCATTGGATATGTGGTTAAGTCTTCTGGTTCTACAATGTGTCTCCCCAGGTATCTGAGCCTAGTTCCCACCAGGGCAGGACATTGGCACCATAAGTGAATTGGAGTCTCTTCATCCTCTTCACATTTTCTACATCTATTGGTGTTTTCCACTCCCAATAGCTGCATGAGTCTCCTGAGATGGCAGTGTCCCGTTAGTAGTCCTACCAGTTCCCTCAGTGAGTTTCTGTCCATATCGAGTAGTTTCCTGGTCCGTCTGGGGTCTGGTCTGTTGAGTACTTTGGATTGGCTCAATCAGCTTTGCCGCCCCAAATAATATTAAAAGAAGTTGTCACCATCTGTATTGTGTATGTAGATGTAGGTACTTACTTCAAAGAAGAAGGCCAGTACAGCTAAGCCGTCAGAATGTTCCAAAGCGTTCATGGAATCACCATATTCTTTCTTGAAAAACACCATGTGTAGCTCCATAGGGAATCTGTAATTTGAAGAGTTGTTGATATATGGCAACTCAATCCACAGTTATTTACATGCAAGAAATTCTGTACGTACAAATCATAATATATAAAAAAAACAACAAAAAATAGGATGTGGATGTGATCCAAAAATCTGACCACTCTTATGCTGTGTTTCATCATCATAATACTGAAATTTTCATTAATTTCGATCAAATCCATCAAATGGGATGGTGATGTACATTGTCAGTCAATGTAAGAGAAATAGAGCACATGCTAGATGGACTAGAACCAAAAGGGGCTAAGTCATTGGCGATATTGGTTTTCATTCAAATCTATATGGAAGGCATTTCTAGTGCATATTATTAGAATCTATTCGGTGCTAAAAACTAATATGACACACCATTTGACATGTATTCACACCGATACTGAAGACATCAGAGTACCGTTGACTGGAATACAAGTAGAACGAACGCAACACTCTTACCTAATAGTTTGGCTGTGTGTAAATGAATGTAAATGTTTTTCAAATTCAATGTGCAGTAGCCATTAGTTATTTAGTGAGGTGCCTATTTCTGATAGGAAGGGAGATGGAAAGGTGTTAGTTAGTTTGCTCACCCCCGACTGTTGATCTTGTCCTCACTGCCCACCGTGTCGTTGTCCCCCCAGTGGAAGTGCATCTGGCTGAATGTGTACTCGCCCATGAGGGGGCCTTGGCTGATTTGGGGTGGGTCGTAGTTCTCCACTTTCAGCATCACTGCAAACCAAAATCTCTACATTAATATACTAAACATGTCTGTAATTCCTTTGTAAACCGTTAACATCTTTTTAGCCACTAGAGCGACCATGCGAAATAAATAAATTTGCCTCGATTGCTCGAGATTTTCCAAAAGATCATTTTTAAAATTTTACGTTAGGTAACTTAACGTTAATTTAGAAAATAGTGTGTGCTTTAGACCACACGACTGAAGTAAAACTTCACTAACTTATATGTGGTGTTCTGTTATTTTAGACACACTAACAGATTCTCCCATGGACGGAGATTACTTCTTTGGAATAATAGATTCTTGATTCTTTATCCGGATTTATTATATACTTCGCGTATTTACAATACTGACCTCGTTAGTCGACCTAACTAGAAGCTGGCTAAATGGATTCTAATCAGAGGGTTCCAATGAACACTCACCCAGAGCTGCTTGACCCTCTATTGGTTCCCACAGGTCAAGGCCGTAGCCAGAGAAAAATTTCAGGGGGGGTTTTGTTTGGTGGAACAGTGTTTATAGAATGCGCAGTGGCGGACTAAGGGGGGGGGGGGGGGGTGGCCCGCCCCGGTCCCCTGGTCCTGGGGGAGCCCCAACCGCCTCCATGTTCCCTTGATCAAATCCTAAGCAAGGCTTTAAGGCACCAGGACACTGTAAATTTTTTTTGAACGCGTTTTTGACAAACTTTTTAACATGTTTTTCAACCGGTTAACAACATATAAAGCTATATATCCGATTTGCATTCACCAAGTCTTATACTGTTCGAAAATCCAGTGTCTTTGACACCACGTAAGGGAATTTTGATATAAAAGAAAATGGCGGACCAGCAAATTTTATTTTCGATTTTTTATGGAAAATTTTCGTCGTTCATAAAAAAATAACATGGGTCCCTCTAATTGGATTTTCGAACAGCTTAAGACTCGGTGCATGCAAATCAGATGTATACCTATATTAGTTTTTCTAATAGAGAGTGATTCCGTATCTTTTGTGGGATCGTTATTGGATAACGGACGTTATCTCCTGTCAGATTTGTGTGATTTTTACATATCTACTGTAACATATTTTAGTTTCGATCAATTTAAACATGAATTCCCGCAACTACGCATGATTATGTATTCATTTAATGTACGTTATACATAGAAAAAGCAAATAATAGCCATAAAAATCACACAAATCTGACAAGAGATTACGTCCGCTGTCTAATAACGATCCCACAAAAAATACGGAATCGCTCGGCTGGTTGAATAACGTAGTTTCGAGAAGACCGCGTTCGAAGTTTTGAAGGATAATTCAACATAAATACTGTTTAAAATGATTTCATATAAAATACTGTATCTTTGTCAATTTAACGAATTTCCTCAAAAAACATCTGGTGTTAGCATTATTAACAAATGCATCTTTCAGAAAATGAAAAAAAAATACTTTTTTACAGTGTCCTGGTGCATTAAAGCCTTATTTAGGATTTGATCAAGGGAAAATGGAGGCATTCAGAGGCCCCCAGGACCAGAGGCTTATGTGAACTGAATAAAAAGCTTGTAAAATTACATCAACTCCTTAACTGTCAGAAGCTGCTTTACTGTCAGAAGCTGCAAGATGATTTGCAACGTTTGAACACGTATTGTAATGCCCATTGTCTGGAAATAAATATATCTACATAAGTGGTTCGTCATGCGTTTCACCAGAAATAAAAACATATTTATCCACGAATACTCAATTAATCATCAACTATTATCCATCAAATCAGAAATTAAGGACCTTGGGAATATACTTGATAGTAAACTGAATTTCAATAAACATATCGACCACGTAGTCACTAACGCATCTTCTATGCTTGGTTTCATAACCAGTTCCTGTAAACAATTCAAAGATCTTATTTCTTTCAAAATACTACGTTCGTAGTATCCTTGAATACGCATCTCAAATGTGGAACCCAGGCTATGCAATACACAAAAATAGAATTGAAAGTATTCAAAATAGATTCTTCCGCTCTTTTGATCTCATGCTAGTAATGAAGACTCTGCAAAGTTTTTCAATATACAGACGTTAACTTGCCGCAGAAATATAGCAGATTCGGTAATGTTATTTAAAATTACACATAACTTAATCGATAGTCCTGATCTTCTTCAACGCCTATCATTCCATTTTCCAAATCGCAACAGCAGGCAGTCGCTTACTTTTAATCTCCCTCTTTGCAAGACCAACTCCAATCAGAACTCATTTATCTACAGATCCACATACTCATTCAACTTAAATTATTAACATTTTTAACCTCGACTTTACGTGACATAAAACGCAAACTCATTAAGCAACATGACTCAAAGTAAAAAGTTCTATATATTCCCGTCCTTTGCCTCTTAATCCTTATTCTTTGTTGCTCCTCCCATCTCCCCTTTCATATATTGTAAAAAAAAAAAAAATTCCTTATAATGTCACACTTTAGCATTCATTCACTATCATCAGTGGAAAGTTCATAATTGGCATAATTAACTTTCTTACTATTGTATAATTGTGTAATCTCAGATTTGCTGTCAACTTTCCCTAAAACAATAAATAATAATAATTAAACTAGGGGGGGTGGCTCATTCAGCTTTGGCGCCCCGGGCCTCTGACGGCCTTAGTCCGCCACTGGAAATACGTTAAGTTTTTAAAAATATTTTTGGATAAAAGAAATTAAATGGTGTTATGTATCAATCTTATCACATATTTTTATAATTACAAAATTAAATTTAGTATTTTCTTTGCAACGAACAAATCAATTACCTCGTCGGTGTCAATGTCAATTCTGCATTGTCTTTCCTGGCCTGTGGAATTTCTTAAATAAGTTTTGAGGCGTTTCAGAGAAGAAAAAGACCTTTCAAGGGTGCACGAGGAAACAAGCAGTGTCACCAAGTTTGTGAATGTTTGGAAATAAGGCCTGGTTGCATTCTCCGAGAGCTGCAATAGCACATGTTGGTCGATTTAGTTCAGATTATTTCAGCCATTTTATCCTCGACATTTCTAATTCAGCTTTTACAGAGTCATGACAGTAACTTTGAAATAAGTTTCAGGATCATTTGTGTTGTAGTTTTCCATATGCTTTTGGCGTGACGATATTTGTGGAATTTTGAATTCCTCGTTTATAGTTCTGAGCAAATTCTGAGCGTTCTTGTAAAGTTTAACAACTTTGGAATCGGTATTTTGACGAACATCTATATTCAATGGTTTTTATAATTAAATCGACATGTTGATGTAAAGCAGCTGCTAAATAGCATAGGGGAGATTGAAGTATTTTGCATACAGTCAGTGTGCATGGAAACAACGATGTTAAAAACATTTTTTCCCGCAAAATTTTTGATCAATTGTATTCGGATAAAATTAAGTCCTTTTTCCATAGATATACATCTTTTATTATCAAGTATATCACAGACTATATGCAGAAATCGAAAATATTCTATGATGACTCGAATAAGTACCTATCCCTCACGGCAGTTTCACGCAGGATTCCCGCGATTATAAGCTTTACGATTTTTTCATTTTTTTTTTATAAATCCTACAAATAATAAACAAACTTTAAAATACAGGTCAATTCATTGACTATATAGCACTATAATCAGTTGTCTCCTTGTTAGAATACGAAGGTATGATTTTTTTAATGTTAAATTAAATTCAAATCGCGAGCAATCGAGGCAAATTTATTTATTTCGCATGATCGCTCCAGTAGCTATGCAACATAAGCTTATAGCAAAATTACTTGAAATGACTGATCTCAGAAAAGAATAAGCCTTTGATGGTGTTTCAGAATCCATGTCACTGTTTAAGTCTTCGAGTGTATCAACAATAACTTTATAAATTTCCTTGAATCTTATCAACCCATCATGATTTTCAACGGATCTCGCACATTGCCGTAAGGGTTTTGCATTGTGTTTCATTGAATTTTTTTAAAAATATTTTCTTCTAATCACTTAACAGTTCGTCTTGCCGAGGACATGATAAAATTTCCAATCGATGTTTTAGTACCAATAGAATTTCGAATAGGCTGAACCTGGCAAGAATAACATAGAGCCAAATTCAACGAATGTGAGCTGCAATGAACGTATGTATAAGGGTTCTGGGTGTGACTTACAAATTACTGACTGCACACCTTTAAAACTTCCTTTCATCGAAGAAACTCCATCATTATCCTTGTCCGATTAAATATTCGCAAACTACACCCAAAGATTTTAATTCAGATAAAATTGCATTAGCGAAATACTTTCCTGTTGTATTCTAAAACTGTTAAAAAAAGTTAAAAAGTTAAAAATTAAAAAATCTCCAAAAAATCTTCGGCGCACCGTAGGTACAGTCAATTTCGGGGGGGGATCAAACCCCTCGACCCCCCCCCCCCTGGCTACGGCCTTGCCACAGGTACTAAACTACCTGCCATCTAGCGGAATCTAAGGACAGCTCTTAGCACTGCTATCTATGTCTAAAAGCCGGAAGATTTTAGATACACTACATTATATCTCATCTTCATCTTCATCTTCATCTTCATCCTCATCCTCATCCTCATCCCCATCCCCATCCCCATCCCCATCCCCATCCCCATCCCCATCCCCATCCCCATCCCCATCCCCATCCCCATCCCCATCCCCATCCCCATCCCCATCCCCATCCCCATCCCCATCCCCATCCCCATCCCCATCCCCATCCCCATCCCCATCCCCATCCCCATCCCCATCCCCATCCCCATCCCCATCCCCATCCCCATCCCCATCCCCATCCCCATCCCCATCCCCATCCCCATCCCCATCCCCATCCCCATCCCCATCCCCATCCCCATCCCCATCCCCATCCCCATCCCCATCCCCATCCCCATCCCCATCCCCATCCCCATCCCCATCCCCATCCCCATCCCCATCCCCATCCCCATCCCCATCCCCATCCCCATCCCCATCCCCATCCCCATCCCCATCCCCATCCCCATCCCCATCCCCATCCCCATCCCCATCCCCATCCCCATCCCCATCCCCATCCCCATCCCCATCCCCATCCCCCTCCCCATCCCCATCCCCATCCCCATCCCCATCCCCATCCCCATCCCCATCCCCATCCCCATCCCCATCCCCATCCCCATCCCCATCCCCATCCCCATCCCCATCCCCATCCCCATCCCCATCCCCATCCCCATCCCCATCCCCATCCCCATCCCCATCCCCATCCCCATCCCCATCCCCATCCCCATCCCCATCCCCATCCCCATCCCCATCCCCATCCCCATCCCCATCCCCATCCCCATCCCCATCCCCATCCCCATCCCCATCCCCATCCCCATCCCCATCCCCATCCCCATCCCCATCCCCATCCTCATCCTCATCCTCATCCTCATCCTCATCCTCATCCTCATCCTCATCCTCATCCTTATCCTTATCCAGCTTACTCCCCAAGTCAAGCGTGCGTAAAGGCCCGATTGTTCGCATCACACTTTTCGTAACGCATTCACTAGCTTACCCCCCAAGTCGAGTGTGCGTAAAGAAGTTTTAATTCAAAAAAGTAAAAATTAAATATTCCTACGTATAGGGGGAGGAAATTAAAAAAAAAATCGGACAGATGTTTCACAACGAGCGCAAGAACGAATCCCAAACATAACCCACTTTATTAATTCAAAGTCGAATGTTGGGTTTGAAATCAGAAACATTTCGTTATTGTTCTGTAATTTTCGATCCTAGCACGGTCGATCGATAAGGATTGATAGAATAACTTTCGGTAATTTCTCATTGTTCCCTAGGACAACTGCAGATTGCTAACGTACAAACAACAATTAACGTTGAATATGCTAAGAACACGTCATTGTGAACTGTTTCTTATTCGTTGGTGATCTGCAGTAATGCTAGGGAGCGATGGGAAGTTACCAAAAGTTCTTTTTAGGTTTTCTATCAATTCTTAACGATCGGCTGTGCTAGGGTTCTGTGGGTTCTCTCTACCAAAGATACAATCGTACGTTTGCGGTCCCCCGATTTAATCAATAAACAAAATTTTAATGCCACTATCAAATAGTAGTAGGTATCCATTAATGTAGATTTGCAATGCTCCAATGCACCTGAAGTATTCTTGCTGCATCAAAAATTACCTTTATTATACTGTTTGGTATCGGTCATTCGTGAATGCATTCCCATAGAGAGTGGAATGCTTGGGAATGCCGCACAATTGACTCTTAAACCAAGGATATCCTACCATTTTGCAATGCTGAATTGAATTAGGTACCTACTTACCCGGTCCCCGAGAAATTTGAACAACAGGTATTTTACCAAATTATTGATGTCACTGTCGCTATTACCCTCCATCCGACAACTGCACCTCAGGCTGATAGTACCTCAATAAAATCGAGGTTTTGTATTGCCCATTTTTGTCCTTCAAAACTGGACCGATTTTTAGGATTTTTTTCTAACTCTATTAGAAGAAAATACTCTATGTCTATACGTTTGCTTTTTTAAGAACAGATTGTCTAGTTTGTATATTGAACTTTTGTTAATGGCGTTCAAACCAAGCGATTTTAACGACTTCCGGGGATCCTAACTCCTATAAGAGGTAACTTATCAAAAAAAGCAAAACGTACCGACACAATAGTGGTCGATGCAGGAGTGTTAAAATCCAGAGAGGAAATCGGGGAATACGTTTGTATCGACAAAACTCCGCCCAGTTTCCTCTTAAACTTTTGATTCGTAAACCAAAGATTCCTCCCATTTTGCGGTGCTGAATTGAACTAGGTACCTACTTACTGAACTGAATATAAAAACACCTTCAGAACTTTTCCCGATTTTGAAAATTTGCACAATCTTCTTCCGATTTGATCTGTTGCTAAAGAATCGCCTAGTCTAGTTGACAGAAGTGCAGTAAATCAAAGGACACATGACCGGACGACAATTAATTATTATTCAGTTATGTTCTTATTTATTAGATCGCGACCCTTAAAATGAGAGGCCCTGAGATGTAAACCGCGCTTCTTCTCGGTAAATCCAGCCCTGCTTCAAGGTGAATGGGTATATGTATAATCTTAATATATAAAAATGAATGTTTCTTTGTTTGTCGCTTATGCGTTCCTAAATCATTCGTCTAAATTGCGATGAAACTTTGGTGATTTGATGTGCGCACGCCCACGATGGTTTCTATATATAATGGAGAGAGCTCTGGAGTTATGAAATTACTTCCTATACCATTCATCTGATTGCGATGAAACCTTGGTGATTTGTTGTGTGCACGCCCGCAAAAGGGTTCCATGCGTAATTCCATACAAAATTTAATATAGGTGGCCCGCGAGTTGTTTTCAAAAACATGTATAACATTTTATATAGTTAGAACACATTTTTTCTTTGAGTATCATTGCAACGCACGCCGGGGACTTGCTAGTAATATATAGCTCAATGCTTCTCAATAATATACGTCAGACAGGTACCTGCCTACATGTCCTAGATCCTAATCCATTGACGGGAGTGATCTAACAGAACTATTGAATAGTGTAACTCGGGTGGGGCTACTATACTATAATGTACAGAATTGTGTCATCACGATACGACTTTTCGTGTGCCGAACCTCTTTTCCTCTGTGGAATGAATAAATTATGAAAATAGTCACCTCAACCAATGAAAAAATCCAGTAGAAATACTTTTTTTTTTTTTAAATCGAGTGCGATTCACACACGGTAGAAGCGAAACTTTGGGGGCGTTCCGCGTTCAAGTATTACGTAACGCAATTTTTGAAGATTTTTGACCCTCCCTCCCCCCATGTAACGCGCCGTAACGTTTTTCTGTACTGTATTTAACCCTTTCGCGCCCAAGGGAAAAGGGTTGCCAACTTGGGAAAACAAAATAAATATTACGCACAATACAATCGAGGGATTCTCCGTAAAACATAAACGAAAAGGTTTGCCAACTTGAAAGATGTAAAATTCCCTAGTTTTTTTATTTAAATTAAAAAACATGTTACGTAACGCGTTGTTCGAACCCCCTCCCGCCCCGGTTACGCACAGTAATTTTTTACAAGACCCCCTCCCCCCAAATTGCATTACGTAATACTTGTACGGCCCCTTTACCAAAAACAATCTCAACCAATAGGTCATAATCAAGCGGCCAATGAGCGTAAACCTAGCTTCATTTCCGTTTTGTATCTCAACCAATATACTCAAACCGGCTAATGAGCGCAGTTAGATGCTTCGCAGGTGCTGTGTTGCGTCATTTCCGTTTCATTCGAATTCCAAATGACGACGAGGCTTAAAAAGTTTCTCTTCAAAAACTCTTTGAAATGTGTGCCCTTATAATACAATTTTGAAAATTTTAAAATTTATTACTTAACTTTTTTAAAAAAAAAGGAAGTCAAACATTCCCGGGTTACGAATAACCCAACAATGTTTGAAAATCTCCTACTACCACCACAGAAAGCCGAAAATGTTGATTGTGTTGTGATGGAGGACTTAGCCAGCCGAGGAATCGAACACGCGACACCCGGGTGGGACCCAAGCGCTATGCCCACTCATCCACTGACCTATTTATTCTCTTAATTTTTCTTAGTCCAAAACGAAAATTCTTGTATTCTTCTTAGCAGCGATTGAGTGCAAATCAATATTTTATCGTGGGTACTTACGGGTATGTGATCGAATGTGTTCCCTGGGAGTCAGGCACAGAGAAAACGATAATTTTACAATATCGACATACCGAGCACGGTTTCACTGTTGACTGCCGAATAGATATTGACAGGGAATAAATAAGAAATAGACACATGCTGGCAACACTGGCGGATCTGTTTACGAATTCACATTCCGAAACGTCAAACGCCAATCAATTACGTACAAATATTAATAAATTGACAATGTTGAACTGAAATACTAACCTAAATGTGCATTTGCGGTTCGCATTTAAATTAAACGGCAGTTAATTAGTTAATGAGGTCTTTAGTCATATTCAACCATTTTCGTATCTAAAAGATCGAACGGAATAAATTGATTGCGTCTTAGATGAATTATTTAAGTTTTTAGATCGCGTATCGTATACGACTTCTTTCAATTCTAAAAGCTTCGTTAGTTCAATCCGTTCATCAAATAAGCCATAATGTTTTATATAACGAACGTCATTCATGTGTATATTGATAGTTAACCGAAACTTATCTGATACTATGGAGGCCGCGCCAAAATTTATCAATAGTCGGTCGGAATATCTGTTAACAATCATTGACCGTACTCGCAAATATTGATAATTGACCATAGATGACGGATTTGGTCAACATCGTATTGATATACCTAGGGTTTTATCGATCGTTCATGCCAAATCTCGCGGGCATCATTTGTTCGGACTTTGTGCATTATAAGAAAATTTGCATTTCCGAATGGATATTTCAGAAACATTCAAGGTATAACATAGGTACTGCCATATAAATGGCAAGTTGTATATTCCAAATCCCAGGGTACAGCAGTTGTGAAAATACTACTTTCATTTTTGTCTGAAAAGTGGTGTGGTTGTGAGAAAAAGCCTTCACTCAAAGTACCTACCAATTCGATTGTTGAAAAACTATTGAATTATGGCTGTCAGCATAACAAAAGTAATAGCTGAGATTCAAATAATAACAATTTACATAACTAGGTAAGTACCTACCTGTCTCACAGAATATTTCCCATGCAAAGAAGGGGTAGTTACATGGTGCATTGCAGAGATTACAGTACCGTTATATATACACATTTGTAAAATGAGGCGACTTATGAATGGAGCAACTTTATCGTCTCGGATGACTTCATAATTCTCGCTACGACTAAGAAATTACTGTTTTTTTTCGGGCAACTTGAATACAATTACACTCAGAAAATAAGAGTCAAATTTTAGTTGGTTTCTAGTTATATCTAACCACAATGTTTGGCTAAAGGAGGTAGCGCAACACGGCATAACACCCCAAAAACAAATAACAAAAATACTTTTGGCCTTGAAAATCTAAAATCATATCACAATGTTGTCGGTCGAATTATGAAGCTGTCCTTTTTAGATATTTTCGGATGGTGAGAAAGAAGCTACATTTTATAAATTCAGCAACAATTTTAATTGTTTCGTGTATATAATAAAGAATATTACACAATAAGTGCTTCCACACAAATTTGAATGGAAACAATTTTTTTCTAATTAGCCCAATCCTCCAGGGTTGCGTCTCACTTACGTACATAAAATCAGTGTCTATGGATATTACTGTATAACTACTTAAATATTTTTTGGGATAAGCGTATCTTTGTAACATTCTTATAAAATGGTTGAAATTCAATGTTGAAAATAAAGAAAGTAACCCCATTTTACGGTATTGATAAATAAAAATCTGGTTTAGTGGGTAAAGTTAAGTTCAGGGATAAGATCTTAATTACCTTTTTGTTGTTACAACATTCATTCATTATCCTTCGTCCTTAATCTTTTATTCTTCATCCTTCAATCTTTATCTTTCATTCTTCATCCGTCATCCTGCAACCTTCATCTATTCATTATAATCGTTCATATTTCATCTTCACCTTCACCCTTCATCCTTTCTATTCTACATATTTCATCTTCACCTTCATTAATCCGTTCCATTCCACATATTTCATCTTCACCTTCATCCTTCATCCGTTCCATTCTTAATATTTCATCTTCACCTTCATCCTTCATCCGTTCCATTCCACATATTACATCTTCACCTTCATCCTTCATCCGTTCCATTCTACATATTTCATCTTCACCTTCATCCTTCATCCGTTCCATTTTTAATATTTCATCTTCACCTTCATCCTTCAACCGTTCCATTCTTAATATTCCATCTTCACTTTCGTCCTTCATTCGTTCCATTCCACATATTACATCTTCACCTTCATCCGTTTCATTCTACATATTTCATCTTTACCTTCATCCTTCAACCATTCCATTCTACATATTTCATCTTTACCTTTATCTTTCATGTATTCCATTCTGCTTATTTCATATTCACCTTCATCCTTGATCCGTTCCATTCTACATATTTCATTTTTACCTTTATATTTCATGTGTTCCATTCTGCATATTTCATATTCACCTTCATCCTTCATCCGTTCCATTCTATATATTTCATCTTCACCTTCATCCTTCAACAGTTCCATTCTACATATTTCAATTCATCCTTCATCCGTTCCATTCTGCAATTTCATATTCACCTTCATCCTTGATCCATTCCATACTATATATATTTCATCTTCATCTTCATCCTTCATCTTTATCTTCACCCTTTGTCTTTTTCTTCATCTTCACCTTCAACTTTTTTTCTTCGTCTTTAATCTTTCTCCCTTTATTCTTCATTTTTCATCTTTCTTCTTTTATTCTTCATCCTTCATTTTTCTTCCGTCATTCTTCATCTTTCATCTTTCTTCGTTCATTCTTCATCCTTCATCTTCACCTTTATCCTTCATCCGTTCCATTCCAGGAGCGGTTAGTAGTAATTTTTTTTTATGTAGATACCTGTTTATTACAGTTATTATTTACATAATACATTATGAATTGTGTGATTATATAAAAATTGTACATATTATTATTTATTATTTTTCAAGGTTGAAAATTATATTTAATGAGTTAATAATCGATCCAGTTAAATTATAACGACCCGCCTGGCGCCTAGGTCAATACTCAGAAGTATCTGACGTACGCCACATATATATTGAATAAAACGCACGGATGTAGAGTGTAGATAATAATTTCTTTAGCAAACATTTCACAAGAAACTGAAAAGGCTCTACTGCCATTGTTGGTGTGACAGTTACCAAGAAAATGCTTTGATTTACGGCACTTAATTACACGAAGTTGGAACTATTATACTTTTTTTATGCACATTCTCAATTAAACCGCGTGTTACTGGGCCTAGTCAATATAATCCATGTAGGACGAGCAGGGTCGAACATTAAAAAATATAGGTACATAATATGCGATCTTACTGTCTAATGCACTGCCTTTTACAATATTTAATCGGTTCTGTTCTGTTTTGTAAAAGGGTTTAACGGAAAATTTAAATTTTTCATCAAAGTTGTGAATCAGGCCCTCAAAATAATAAGTCTTTGTTAATATACTCGTAAACTTAAAAAGAGAGAATTGCGTCGTTTGGACTACAATAGGGTTCAGTTTTATAAGGATTCACGGAAAAAAAACTATCTTTCTAAAAACATATTAGAAGAAGAGAGTTTTGATATTGCTTGTTTATTATCAAACTTTCGGATTTCCGAGCCCTACGATCTAATATTTTACGTTTTCTAAATCTCTGTTACAAAAATAAATACGAAGGTTTTTGGGACATTATATTGTCTATCTATTTTGAATCATCCACCCAAAATCGCAAGTATTTTTCATACGTTTTTTAATATTTCATAATGATAATAATCGACAGCATTGGTTTGGTTACGGTTTTGGAAAATACAAATAGATTTGAGACACTACCAACTATAAAGTTAATTGTCTCTTGTGTATGTAGTATGTACCCTACCCTCCATAGCAGGGGCGGTCCTAGACTTTTCTTGAGCTTACTAACATTGAAAAATACCACATTATAGCAGTTTTCTGTAGGAGCTTCTGATTTTAAAAAAAAAATTACATTAAGTTTTTTCAGTCTGGGGAGGCACAGCCCAGAAATAAAAAAAAAATAAAAACAATTTTAGCTACGACAACATCAATATGTTGTATTTCGAGATCTTAGCACTCTAGCTCACTGAAAAGTCACGGACCGCCACTGCTCCGCAGCCCGCGAACAAATTTAAAAATGATAAATTGGCCCCTTGGTTAAAAGGGTTGATCATCACATTTAGAAGTCCAGAGACTGAATGACCTACAAGTACAGTTCATAGTGTGATCTCAAAGGAGCCAAAGCACGAATCAACAATAACACAATCTGTGTGAAGTTTCTTCAAACTGCTAATCATAATATTAGTATGGGTTGCTTCAGCCAGGTTGTTCTATTGATGTGAAATTTTAGTCGTTTAGAAGTCAAAAGACTCGTTTGCACGTGCCTCACAACTCACAAGTAAAGTTCATAGACGGGTACTGATCTCCAGGGAACCTGAGCCACGAATCAACACAATCTGTTTTATGTTATTCGCATCAAGGGTCTTGCTTTTTTTTTACATTAGCTCCACACAGGAGGCCCTGAGAACAAAAAATCCTCTTAGGGCCTATGTCATATGTGTGGAGGGCCTTTTAGGGAAAGAAAGGAGAGAAAGTTATGGGAAGGAAAAAGGAGTGAGGGCTTGGTAAAAATCTGGGGGTCAATGTATCCAGGAGTGATGGATATGTGAATCCATCCCTTGTGGAGAAGTCTAGGTTATGTCTCCTTCAACCAGACTCAGATCCGGTACCTCATACAGTAGGTGGGCAAACGCATTTGCCGACAAGCCTAGACAAACCGCACCCTACGAATCAGGGCACTCCCGCCAAATGAAATCATCAAACGTAGCGAACCTCTTGGGATGATTGGAGCAGGGGTGTTGGTTTGGAGTTTCTTATACCAACGGTTGGGTATTAAAGAGAATCTACCTGTGTGTCCATTGTTGCTGACCACCAACCCCTCCATCTTTTCGGAGAAGCCGCGCATCTCCATGGTAGGTAGTTTCACCTCCTTGACCGACAGCAGGTTGATGTTGATGGGACTCTGGTGCTTGCCCACGCAGGTGTTGAACTGTTTTCCCCACTCGCTTGGACCTGCACAATGCACATTATTAACAAGTTTCATGAAAAATAATATAAATTAATAGGTTCGCTTCTACAAAATTTTGAGAACGTATCGAAAACGAACTCGTTCTGAGCGGGGACCCTGGAGGCCAAAAACACACACACAAGAAAACTGTGAAATTTTGCCTTTTTAGAGGAAACCGGACGGCGTTTTGTCATATTCCCCAATTTTTCTCTGGATTTGGACATTAGATTGACATTGACATTTTTCAAAATAATATACGAGGTTAGGCTGAAAAGTAATAAAAACAAAATGACCTTCAGAAGCGCGCCAGGTGGAATGTGGAAGTGAAATTCCTCCTTTATACGCATGCGTAGGTTTGAGGTCGTTGAATTCATGCAGTGTATTTTGAGAAGCAGAAGTATGGAGACCTGTTCTAGTGCTATGTCAACGAAAGTTAAACAGCGTGCTGTTACTGAATTTTTAACCGCTGAAAATTGACTCCTTCTGAGATTCATCGTCGTGTTTATGGTGACGATATTGTTGATAAGTCTAGTATCGATGGGTAGTAACATTTTGTCATTGTGAGCCTGGAAAAGATGAGATGAGAGCCTGGATCACTGCCACAGACGATAAATATCGTAAACTCGTCGGCGATTTGATTCAAAATGACTTGCGAATCACTCAAAAGCATATTACTACCCATATTTGAATATCAAAGGAACGTGTTGGCTTCATTATTAAACAATTGGGATACCGGAAAATCTGTGAACGGTGGATACCACGATGTCTCACAGACGAGAACAACATGCAACCGCAGAGGGCCTGCGAAACCTGAAGTTTGAACCATTTCCACACCCTCCCTACTCCCCCGATCTCGATTGCGACTTGCGATTTTAATTTTTTTCCTCTGCTCAAAAGATACCTCAAGGATAATCATTACACCTCGGACCGTGAGGTGAAGGTAACTGTCAAGTTCAAGGTAGCTGTCAAGTCCTAGATTCGAAAAAAGTTGTAAGAATTTTTGACTGATGGAATGAAAAAACATGTTACACATTGGGAGAAATATTTTAGTCTTGACGGTGATGTTGTTAAAAAATAAATATATGATTTTGAAGCTTAATAATTGTGCTTTATTTTACTTTTTGCCCGATCTTGCTATTTTTTTTGTTCGTATTCTGCAAGCATGTGTGCATCACTTTTCAGCCTACCCTCGTAGATACCGTACATATTCTTAGTACCACCCTAACCACCATTCAGAATTAAAACGTTGCTTGAAATGGTTTTAGCCGTATTTGGTGACTAGATCTGAATAGCCAGGTGCTTCCCCACCTTCCTCTTTCCCACATACTTACCCTCCTAACCTCCCAACTTACCTTCAGCCTCACAATATTCCCCAATTGGGAATGCCATAGTATTAATGCCTTCAGGCGGTGGGACACGTGTACGGTATTCACTTTATAAAATAATATGTATTTCGATACATGGCGCTAGTAAAAACCTCAAGGGTGAGATATTCCTCAAGTTATTAGCGCCTTGGCTCCTTGGCAAGTCAACGCCGCGCCGGAGCCGTCGGCACTGGGTCTGCCCTTTCATGCCTAAGTTTTAAGGCACCGCATCCGGGCTCAAAAAGAAGAAGATGGAGAGATATGTAATTACGAATGTTAGAGGAGTGCGCTAATATTTAATGCGATAAAATCGATGCAAAAATTGTGAAAATGTTTAATAAAACACGACTCGTTTAAAATAGAGTAAAAATCTCATGGAAGGCGTCTTAAGTATCATTTAGAGAAACATTTTAAAATTTTTCATAACTTTAAATTGTAAAATAACTGAAACAAACGTGTTTATAATAATTTTCGGAGCATATTTTGCGATTTTTTTCTATCGAGGGAATTTCATATTATTTGAGTTTCGGCGTGGAACGCATCTGGATATTATCTTAAAAAATAACATATATTTTTTAAGAGCTTAAAAACTTCAAATGTTTAAGGAAGATATGTAAGAAATCGATAGAAATTCGGGTAGCGGCGGCTTAAGGTCTGTAGAGGAATCATTGAGGAATAACATGAAATCTGCTTCACATGTTGGTGTTTAAGCAGCGCCGGATCTGCCATACGTTCAAAAACGTGCAAAAAACCTGGCGCCCACTCCGAAAGGGCGCCGTGAGAAAATAAATATTGTATTAAAATTTAGTTATAATATTCCCTGAATCGTTTAAAAATTACCTTTAATTAATTAAAAATTAAAAATTAGTACGAAATAATTATTACGCTCTAGCAACACTTTCCAAAGAAACAGAATGCGCACGCGTCAGGTTGGTATCAACGGCTTACGAATTTATAGTCAGTTACAGAATTTTTTTACAAATTTCATATGTTTTGTTTAACGTAAGATCTATTTTTCCATGTATCTTTTACGACGAATGGGTACGATCCAAACTCAATAACCAATCACAGCGCGGTATTTTTATTCTGGAGAATCAAACAAACCGACTTGCGCCTTTCAAAATGCTTACAATTTTAGTAAGTTAGTTATTTTGTACGATTTAAGTCTCTAATTTTTTTTATTTAAGTTTATTTTTTTTTACACTAATTTATCAAATAAAATCAAGACATATAAAGGGTGTAACTTTTCCAAGTGACCTGGCGGTAGCTCTCACACTCGTTTTTTTTAAAAGAGAGAATCGCCAGGAGCCCTATACTCTCTGAATCTGTGTCTATTGGGTAAACATAAAATTATTGATTTGTTTGTTTGTGCCCGTACCATGATTTAAAATGTAGGTTACGAGACAAAGCGGGTAATTTCGCTGAACTAGGTCCATTAGACATTCTTGAGATTTACTGCGTTTATGTATATACCCAACGCGAATATTAATAGAAAAAGCAAATACAAATCGTTCTCATGGCAACTTACAACACAAGAATAGCATCTACAGCTTCTGACTAGCTCTAAAATCTATTAAGAATATAACCTCAAATTTGTACCTTGCATTTCCCCTGTGTTGAGCGAACAAACACCAAATTGAGCGAACAAACACCATTCAAACACTAAACACTGACGTATGGTATCAACGGCTTACACTGACTCCGTAAAAAAACAAATCCAACAAATCTAATATATATTATACATTTAACGAACTTCAAATAATATGTCATATCAATGATGAAACTGTCAACACGTTGCAACCTGGAAATCCTGCAAACCGTGCGATGCTTTTGATAATGGAATTTACTGAAGATTTCATAAGAAAATGGTCTTTAACTACCTTCTCCTCGAGACTTAAATCGTACAAAATAAAACAAAAGCGAGTGTATGGATGACACACTAACAAAAATTGTCAGCATTTTGAAAGGCGCAAGTCGGTTTATTTAATTCACAGGAACAAAAAAAACTGCGCTGTGATTGGTTATTGAATTTGGATCGCACCCATTCGTCGTAAAAGATTTATGGAAAAATAGATCTTACGTTTAAACTTATTTTACGGTGCTCCAGATTTTATGTCCGGGTTGAATCTTTCCCAAATGAAAGACTAAACCCTTCCACACACTTTTCCACAAATGAATATCTAGTAAATTAACGCAATGTAAGTGCACTATATAAGAATAAAACAATACAAGAACAATACGTCAATCCACCAGAAACATAATGGGAAAATATTTCACCGACTCCAGATATTTTCATATCAGAGGGTTCGGCTCTGATGAAATCCTAACTGGTCCGATAAATCCTACTGATCCCTCAATATAAATATTTAAAAAATCTTTCGTAATCCTACATGTATTTAAAATGACCGACTTTTGCATTTTTATGTACAAATTTTTTGACAAATCTAATACGCCTAAATTTTGAATGAGAGAGCTAGGTATAATGCCAGTAGCCGAAATAACAAATGGTAATATTTTTATAGTCTGAGAATGCCAAATTCTTTTAATTTCATTTCCTAAATCTGTATATTTTCTTATTTTTTCAGAAACAGTTTTCTGAATATTACAAGAATTTGGACATCAATGATATAAGTTATTTTCTTAATTTTGTCATGTAAAACTATATCGGGTCTATTATGACTAATTGTTCTGTCTGTCAGAATAGTTTTATCATAATAAATTTTATAAAATTCATTTTCTAAAAATGAATTTGGTTCATATTCATAACATGGTACATTACGGCAGTCAATCAAGTTATGTTTAATTACCAAACTTTGGTGAATTATTTTTAAAACTTGATTGTGCCTAAATGTATACTCGGACGGCGCTAATACAGAACATCCCGATATAATATGTTCTATAGTTTCCGGAAAAGCCAAACATTTTCTACATAAATCATCAATTTGATTTGCATCTTTGATGATATGCTTCCTATAATTTTTAGTATTAATGACTCTATCTTGTATGGCAAGCATAAAGCCTTCTATTTCTGCGCTCAACTCTCCAATACTCAACCATTTGTTTGACGAAAATTTGTCAACATATGTTTGGTTGAGATAATTGAAGTGTTTTGCGTGAAGAATTTTATTTGACCAGGAATCTAATAATTCCTGGTTGGTATTTATAAGAATGCTGGCATTCTCGTCGTATAAATTTAATGGTGAAATATTTCTATCTGCATATATAAAATATATGGAATTTAATTAATTATTAACTTATTATTATTAACTTATTATTTAACTAATTATTGTAAAAAAATTCTGTAACTGACTATAAATTCGTAAGCCGTTGATTTCAACTTGATGCGTGCGCATTCTGTTTCTTTGGAAAGTGTCGCTAGAGCGTAATAATTATTTCGTACTATGGGTAATTTTTTAACGATTCAGGGAATATTATAACTAAATTTTATACAATATTTATTTTCTCACAGCGCCCCTTCGGAGTTGGCGCCAGGTTTTCTGCACGTTTTTGAACGTATGGCAGATCCGGTTGTCCTCTTCTTCTGATCACAATTTGTTCAAAAGTTGAAACGGATTAAGAATTGGCATTTAACGGGAACCTTTTAATGGCGCTGAAAGGCCATTTGACTTTGTCACACATGAATTTCCGCGAAGCAATTGATCCTTTGTTTGAATTTCCATGACTACATCACAATGATAAAAATGCAGACTTATTTATAAGTAATTGTCTTGTCAAACCGATAACATGTGATCTTTTTATACAGAAGTGTTTTATTGTTTATAGTGGTCATAAATTGTCCTGAAAACGGATATCGTCCATTAGATGCAAGATAGATTGATATTATGACCATTACTCAAACTACTCACAGATATTATATTATCTTAGTAATTAGATGGAAATATCAAATGTATGTTCTGAACCAGTGTAGAATCAGAAAAATATATGCCGGAATATGGAAAAATGTAAGAGATCTAAGGATAGGACGGGTTGTTAGTTTTTTTTACAATAGCTCCACACAGTAGGACTTGAGGAAAAAAAATTCTCGGTGCCTGTCATCTTTGGCGATACTGTCATTTTTTGGGCGAAGAAGTTCTGTGAAGGAAAAAAGCATGAGGGGTGGATAGGAAGCTGGGGGTTAGTCCAAGAGTGACGAATGTATGAATCTAGAGATAGGTCTGGAGTCTAGACTCTAGAGAGTTCTGCGGGAGAAACCAAATGATCTCCCTCAACCAGTCTCTCTCGATCCGGCCCGCCACGCAGTAAATGGGCAGACGCATCCGCTGCCAAGATCTAGACGAACCTTACCTAAAGAACTCGAGCACCCCTGCTAAATCACCAAACATAGAGAACTATTTGAGGTGACCTATGGCAGAGGTGTTGGTTATTTATTTATTTATTTACGCCCTTTTTCGGGGCTTTTACATATGGATTTAAAAATACAAAAAAAATATAAATACTATACATTTCTTTATACATAACTGAACTGCTTCAGTAACAGTATTTTGTATTTTCTTAAAGATACATTGAAGATGTCCACTGACCTGGTATAATTATTTCCCTCCATTAGTATTCTTGGCAAAGAGGAATACATATGATAGTTAGTTAGACTTCTAGTAACACGTGTTGGAATCCGGAAGCTTATTAATTCAAGCAATACCGGACTATCAACTAAATCATTTAGAATTTTATACAGAAATACCAAGTCAGTGAAAATTCTTCTGTCTGACAATTTGAGCATATTCATATCATTTAAAACAGTATTGTGGTTCAACATAATTGCTGGAATACCAATTTTAAAATTTAGATATAAAAATTTGTTTTGTATTCTTTCAACAGCTTTTACTTGTATATTATAATATGGGCTCCAGACGGAAGAATTGTACTCAAGTTGACTTCTAACAAATGAAAAATATTATAGTTTAATACACTTTATATTGATAAAATTTCTAGTTAGCCTAGTAATAAATCTCAACATTTTTAAGCACTTATTAGAGATTTCTGTTATGTGGTTAACAAATTAAAGATTTGATTGAAAAGTGATGCCTAAGTCCTTAATTTGTGTTAATGTCTCGAGAGTATTGTTATCAATGTTGTAATTAAAGATCACTGGATTTTTTATTCGATAAAATCTAACTACTTGACATTTTGAGATATTTAAGTAAAGTCTATTTTTATTATCTTGAAGAATGTTGCAATGGTCAATATTTTGAATAATTCTAAACATTTTGAGATCATCAGAAAAAGTAAGAAAAATACATCATTAAATATTTTTGTTTTGTATTATCGAATAAATTAATTAATTCTTGGGGAGGCGGTACCCATAACTATTAATTATTACTCATTAATAATAGAATGATCAAATAATAACAGAACATGAATATAACTATTACAGAACTTGAATTTTTAATTATCTATGAATACCGCACTGGAAGCCGCACAAGAGTTCAAACTGCCCCCAACCGTCTGGAGTCAGTGAGACTAAGGCATCCGTAATTGGGGTATGTTGTGAGGTTGAAGGTGGCGGGGAAGGGAAGGAGACTGGAAATAAGAAGATGGTGAAGTACCTGGCTGCTCAGATCTGGTCACCAAACACGGCTAATGCCATTTCAAGCGACGTATTGATTCTGAAAGTTGGTCTTTCACCAGGGCGATACTGAAAGTATGTACCACTCTGGAACTGGACGCGAATAATAATTATTTTTAAATAATAAATTCCGAAATAACACAATTAAATTAAGTGCAATGAGTTTTTTTTCTCAACTCGTTGGGAATAATGTGTTACTTACCATGCTTTTGTAATACATTATAATTAAATAAAAAAACGTTTATTTGAGCACGCCGGGATTCGAACCCGTTACCTCCGGATTCATAGCCATGGATCATAAGCACTCAACCACGGAGGACGTCGTTCACATACTCAATCAAGGATTACGTCGTTCACATAAAAAAGTATTATTTATAATTTCTTACCATTTTTTTCGTCATATCCAAAATCTTGTGCTTTCGCCCAACCTGCAAATAAAAATAAAAATTCCTTAGAAATGTCATCAACGAAAGTTAAAAAATTAGCAAAAAGTAAGTAGACTTAAAAGTAAGATAACATAAAAAGTAAGAAAACTTAAAAAGTAAGTAAACTTAGAAGGCAAGTAAACATAAAAGTAAGAAAACTTTAAAAGTAAGTAAACTTAGAAGTTAGAACCTAAACATAAAAGTAAGACAACTTAAAAATAATAAAAAAGTAAGTAAACTTACACAGTAAGTAAAGTTAAAAAGTAAGTAAACTTAAAAGTAAGTAAACTTAAAAGTAAGTAAACTTAAAAAGTAAGTAAACTCAGTAAGTAAGTAAACTTAAAAGTAATTAAACTTGTAGGGGTAGTCAATGTAACGCAGTACCTACCCTCCACAAATGGATAAGACACCAACGCATTAAAAAAGACAAAAGATAAATTTTTGTGGTAAATTTGTCAATCTCTTGTCTTTCGAGAACTGAAATAACGACAAGTTCAAAAAGGAAAATGTTATATATTTCAGATTGAAACTGAACTTCGCTAACGGAAAACCTGAAATCAGAATAAAAAGCTAACGTAAATACGAAACGAATTCATAAATACATACTATTGAAGGTAATCAGAAGGGACTAGTTCCTACTTAACAGCGAATCTGAATAAATTTACTGTGGCTTTCATGGATTCGTTTTTCTAAGAATTCACTATTGTATGAAGTGGATATTCCAGGTCCCCGTACTACTTGTAAATAATAAATATACATTGATTTGTTTATAGATTTTTTGACGCATTCAAACCGGAATTCCACTTGACTAAAAATAATTAGAGATTCTTTAATTTGAGCGTTGTGGATTGCCTAGGAAAGTAAGCTATCTGGAATCCGAATATCTTTTTCCACCAGCTTGAACCACCGTCTGAACTGTCAGATTTCATAATATGTAATCAAAGTGAACAAAATTTACCACCTCGCCAAAAGAAACCATTCAAGTTTCAAGCATGTGTTGTACAACTTTGCAATTTACCTACTCAAATACCATTATGTAGGCATGTAGGCCATGTAGGAACCTATTCGCAGGTTTGCTTATCTGAACTTATGCAGATTTGATACTTAAACAATGTATTGTATGAAGACAGATGATCATTTCCTAGAGTGGTGTTTCATAATAAGATAACAATGCGCAATGCATATCTCGCTGGATACAAAAGGATTGTCGGATACGTGACATTGCGCAGAAGGGGATTGGAGATATATTTCAAGGAAGTAGCTATAAATAAGATATAATTGGATTTAGTTTTTTCTTTTTAAAAAATCCGTGTACAATCCCATTGATTGCAGTGAAGATAATTGTGTGTATAAATAAGCAAAATTTATGATTGTGTCATTTTCCCGTCAATCGAGTTTTCCACCAAGGAATGTTTTTCATTTCAAAATCACCTCATATTTGTTTTTTATAGTGCTTTCACACAAACGAAGTATTCAATTTCTTACTATACGTACTTACATTTAAGATATACGCATAGTTTACACCCTCGCTGTGCAAGTGGCTTCCCCGTAGAGCAGCGGATCATTCCCGCTGTGTATGCAGACATGAAGGTATGTAATTATTATGAATTTGCATGACAAAAGGCGCCATGAGTAAAATGCAAAAGATATGGAGTAACGGGGGGCAAAACGAAGACCACCGTTCTATTTGTCAAATATTTTTAATTTATTGAAAAATGAATTTTATTTAATATTTATAAAATATTTGTAAACTAGTCTGTCTCGACACAGGATTTCCTAGTGAGACAAGCAAGGCAAAAAAAGTAAACTTTTTTGTATAGATGCATAAATAAATAAAATAAATAAAAATAAATAAAATAAATTTCTATACGGTGAAGAAACATGGACACTTAGAGCCAGAGAAAGAAAACGGATAGATGCCCTCGAAATGTGGTGCTGGAGAAAAATGCTCTGTATTCCATGGATAGCCAGATGTACAAATGTGTGGAAGAGCTAGGCATCCATAATAGACTCTCAACTGTCTGCCTACAACGTGTTTTAAGATACTTTGGAAAAGTTGGGCGCCAAACTGAGGACTTCAACTTGGAGAAACTCGTAGTCGCTGGCAAAGTGGAAGGCAAAAGAAGCAGAGGAAGGTCAACAACGCGCTGCATTGACCAAGTATCGCTGGCGTCCGATAGGTCGGTAACCGGAGCTCTCTGCGCAGCGCAGAACCGCGAAGAGTGGAGGAATCCATCACGGAAATTGGAGTAGAGGTCACGATTCTCAGCAATCTTCTCTTCTCAAAACCGATTTCTGAAGAATAATTTCTTATTTTTTTATCTTGAAAAATTGTGGTAAAACTGCTCACCATTCTGAACTCGCTGTATTCGTGGTTTAATAACATTAATTCTGACTTTAATTTTCGTAATTTCGAGTATATTATAATTATTTTCCATTTCATATTTACAGTTTTCTCTAATATCCGTGAATGTAGGCGGGTACAGGTCACGAGTGCTTCTAGAATATAATACGTAATTTTAAAAGCGTGCACCATCAAATTCAATAATGATGTTTTTGTAATGGTTAAATGGAGTTGGCAGTGTAGATTCGAGATATTATCGTAAATCGCAATTAATAATTAACGGTAATCACGCAATTCGAGTTGTCCTATAAATGAGTACAGGCGTTTACTAAAGTTTACAGGCATTTATTTAAGCTTTATTTAGTAAATTCGGGCTGTCCTGTACATTACATGCATTTATAAAGTTTTATTTATAAAATTCATTCTGT
This sequence comes from Limnephilus lunatus, assembly GCA_917563855.2. Taxonomy (NCBI): domain Eukaryota; kingdom Metazoa; phylum Arthropoda; class Insecta; order Trichoptera; family Limnephilidae; genus Limnephilus; species Limnephilus lunatus. The sequence continues at coordinate 81,016,979 of OU830592.1, forward strand.
CCTGCAAATTACAAGCATTTAATAAAGTTCTTTTAGTAAATTTGGTCTGTCCTGGACATTACAGGTATTTACTAAAGATGTTTTAGTAAATTTGGTCTGTCCTGAACATTACAGATATTTACTAAAGTTTTTTTAGTAAATTTGGGCTGTCCTGAACATTATAGGTATTTACTAAAGTTTTTTTTTGTATATTTGGACTGTCCTGAACATTAAAGGTATTTACTAAAGTTTTTTTTTATTAAATTTGGGCTGTCCTGAACATTATAGGTATTATGCATTTAAATGCTTTATTTAGTAAATTCGTGCTGCACTTGTACACGTGTAGAATGCAGGCATTATTTGCTTTATTTAACTGCACGTAGAAAAAACGACCAAGGTTAATTAATTTCATTGCCTAACCTACCCTTGACTCCCCAGATTGTACGTCCTATAGTCAAGACGTGGGAACTTTAAATCACATATTTCTTGGTTGTTCCTCTCTAAATAAATATCCTCTCTTCTATCGAGAGCTATCTAAATTTGCCTCCCTTCCATTCAAAATTTCATCTCTTCTAAGTCTGAACTCGACTCCAATCTCCATATAATTCTGAAATTTGCTCATTTAAATAAAATTAATATATTAATTCACCTTTCTTTTCTCTGTAATGTTATATGATGATCTATAACACCCTTGAAGGGTGAAAGCCAGAAATAATTTTTTTTAAAACCTAACCTAACCTAACTTTCATTACTGTATTTATGCGAGCATTTTATTTAGTAATTAATGCGAACAGTTAAAAATGAGTAGGTATCAATCTACAAAGTAACTCATGTATGATTCACTCTTTAACAATGAATCATACAGGAATCTTTAATCTTTAATATGGTTATTTCCATTATTGTGAATATTACCAAAAAGGAGACTTTTCCGCGATGGAAACATTATTTGAAAATATATTTACTTTGTCTACATTGCGTAGCAAAGTAAATAATCGCACATTCATTTCGAAGCAATCCTATCATTCACATGTTAAACTAGTATCAACTAGAATGACAGCTCACCTTCGAATCTTCTGAAGTAGACCACAGGTCAATATAATTTATTTTAACCAAAAATCAAAAGAAAAATCGCCTTGGGGAAAATCACAATGGACACATATTGTATGTTAGATTCAAATAATCCAAAACTCTACGACTAAGTGTTTGGTAAGCAAAAGGCATTTATGCACAAAGAAGAGACATTTTATAAAGAAAAAGTAGATCATACGCTCAACACAAGATTTGGTCAAAATGAAGGATGGTATTATACAATTATTACATGACTCAGTTAATACGTATCCTGTTCGAGGGATATTATGGTTTAAAATTGTGTGCCAAAACCTATTTTCTGTTTCCATACATAAAGAAAAAGTAGATCATACACTCAACACAAGATTTGGTCAAAATGAACGCATATCCATTCCAAAAATCAAATACCTACTATCTACTTCTACTACACTATATAAAGAGGTAATATTTGTTTGTTTGTTTGTTTGCGTGTTTGTTTGCATCGAATAGGCTCCGAAACTACTCAACCGATTTGAAAAATTCTTTCGCTGTTGAGAAGCTACACTATCCCTGGGTGACATAGGCTATATTATATTTAAAAAAAAGGCATCCTTACTAAAACTTCAATAATGTAACCCAGGGTGTAAAAAAATACCTAAAATATTCTTTAAATCGCGTGCGCTGCGAAAACTATTGATAATAGAATAAAATAATATTCTACGACTTTATAAAACACATCATTATTTACAAAAAAGGTCGCGACAGCATATGTCTAACTATAATGGTTATGCCACAATAAGTATTCTTTTATTTAAAAAAAATAATTTAAATGTCACCGCTTGAAAAGGCTCTTTATTTGTATCTTGGTTTTGATCCTTATCAAAATAAATTACTTCATATTCAAGACAGCTTCAATCGCTTTATTTAACTTTTTGAATTTTTCAATTCGGATATTTAATTAGAAAGATATCACGAGTTTAAAATTGTTAGTATTAGACAAAAGTTTCGGCTACGGGCCGGGCGAGAGAGGAGTCAATAAATGCAGTGCCAGGGGGGTTGGCGGGACGGGGGAGAGGGAGAGCGGTGGTGGGGAAGGTGGAAGTGGAACGCTGGAGGGGAACGCACGGGAAAGGACATGTAATGAGTAACATTTTATTTATTTGAATATATGGCATAGGTATATTATAAAAGAAAGTCCAAAAAAACGTGCAGCTCGCAAAAACTCAGAAACGAGTCCCGGTTCGATCAAGGGAGTTATATGGTGTGGTAGATCTCTATCCCCCCCAGGGAATAAGGGTATCCGTTTTTACCTAAAGGGCGTGCTTTTAAAGATATAAGGGCTGAAAGTTTCGCGCTCTTGAAATTTCTAGAACAGTCTTCCGGAAAGTTATAGAAGGTTCCATAGAGCTGTAGAAAGTTGTGGAAGGAGTGGCGGAGTATGTCGTGGAATGATCAGGAATAGGGAATCGGGAACATCATTGTGCAACATTCCAGAACACTATCTTATTGTCCTGAGCGAAGCCGGGTAACCCAGCTAGTATTAAATAAGATGCCAATGCATATAAAAATTTAATCAAATTGCACCACTGAACTCAAGAAATGCTGAAAAATGGTTAAAAGACCAAGTTTTTTATGTTGATATTTTTTCTAAGCACCTGTAGGTACATAGCTATCCAATAATTTTATGCATGTAATCTCATGTATAAATACGCTTATGAGCGTGTTTAAGTATTTTGTATGCTTTGAGTGTGTGTATGCCTGTGAGTATGTATTTTTTTATGAGTTTGTATTGCAGTCACTGTAAATGTTATTCTTCTATGTCTATTTTTAATATTGTAGCTTCTCGTTATAAAAGCCTTATGTGTGCTTTAATGTTAAAACTAACACAGTGAAATTGACCTGCTGACAAATCGTTTAGCGGGCGCTTACAATGAAGAATATATATTTTTTAATAAATTGAGACTTTTCCAAATAAATCTGAATTAGCAATAATTTCCGCTGCTGTTTCCTTCGGTTTATCTATCTATGATCTCATTTCCAGCCTGTAGAAATTTTGTACAATGTGTGGACCTACACTGCCTGCCCATGAAGGAATGTAAACCCGTATCCCACTGGTAATAATAATTTCAATTGTTTACTGGTGCATTCAAATCAATTTATTATTGTTTGCATGAAAAGCAGACATAAATCCGGCCCGCTGGACCAAAACCAATACTTTGCATGAGCTTGACACACGAGAGCGCACGGCAGAATCCATCGACAATATCACCATATATTTGCATACAGTACATTCGCGTTCACTGTTATTTATTGTCTGCCAGATCCAGTCAGTAAGTACAATGAGTGACGAGTTGGGCACCATCCGTGGAAAATTTAATCATCTATTTAAAACTAACGACAGCTAGTCGAAATCTATACATATAAAGATTAGAGTATATTTGCTTGCTTGTATGTTTGTCCCTTATGCGTTGCTAAACCATTCATTCGATTCAAACCATGCCCGCGATGGTTTATATATATAATAGTGGGCTCTGGCGTCATGACATTATTTCCTACACCATTCATCCGATTGGGAAACTTTGGTGAGCTCTGGCATTACGAGTTTTTTATAAAAAAAATTGCAATAGGTGGCACGCGAGCTGACCTGGAAGTGGGAGATGGGAGTGGGGAGAGTAAAAAAAGGGAGGGGAGAAGAGGCGGAAGGGGAATGGGACGAATAGGAAAGGACACGCAGGTAGAAAAGACAATAGATCAGTGAGAACAGGCTTTCTGTGCAATCGAACGCCAGATAAAAATAGAAATCCAAAGTTTAATAAACCTCCACTTTCGTTCTATTATAATAATATATTATAGAATCGACCATAGAATAGATCAAGTAGAATAGAGTAAGTACATATGAACGCGCAACAATTAATTTCAATTTTCAAATACACATAGATTATGAAAACGCAACAATTAATTTCAATTTTCAAATATATATTTAGAACTTATACAATTTTTGGATAATTGAATGATTTGTACACTGAACCCAACATTTGTACAAGGCATTTGACATTTGTCACACAAGAGCGGGTCGTTTCTAAGGCTCCTTCTTGATTTCAACAGCTGTGGAACGATTTCCCTCCCTCCTACTTCATGGGTCTCTTCATGACCTTCACATTTTCACGTTCACTCCTAAAAATGACCCTCCACACAGCATCCCCATAGATGACACAGGCCCTGAAGGAAATTATTTTCCTCAAGGCCTCCTACGTAGAGTTTATGTTTTAAAAAAGACATTTATTAATTCGTTAAGCTAAAATTTTGTGCTACTGTTATAACAATGATGTTAGATTTTTAAAAGAAACGAATAAAAAAATTCAGAAATAGCATAGATTTACAGTGTAATCTATCTATCTACTCGTAGCTATATATACGGGTGTCAAGGGACGTACTTGACTTACTTTAACCAATGATTTCTGATATTATTTGGAGTAAACGAAAACGTAAAAAAATGGTAGGTGTTGGACAGTTGGAGGCGGGGTAAGGGGCGGGTCGGCTACTCGGCGGAGTGACCAGTGACGACATGCGGAAGAATTTTTTTTGTTTGATTTTGAAGAAAAAAATTTTGAAAGAAAAAAAAAGTCACCGGAGACCAAAATTTCATTTACATTTTTTACTCCAAATAATGTCAGGAATCACTGGTAAAGTCAAGTACGTCCCTTAACACCCGTACTATTAAAAAAAATGAATCGCCGAAATGAATGTTCCCGCATAACTTCCGAACGACTATTGGATAACTCTTTTTTTGTTGTGTTCGCTATTGTCAGAAAAGGTATGTATAAATTTACTGGTGAGCTCTGGCATTATGAAATTGTATAAAAATGAATCACCGAAATGTATGTACGCGCATAACTTCCGAACAACTGCACCAAATTGGATAATTCTCTTTTTGTTGTGTTCGTTATTGTCTGGTGAGCTCAGGCATTATGAAATTTGTATTAAAAAATTGCAATAGGTGGCACGCGAGCTGTTTGAAAACTAAATGTACCGGGAAATAATTTATGGAACGCTGGTAGGATTGGGGTGAAACCTGGGAGGGGGGAGGGGAACAAGGGAGGGGGGTTTGCGGGACGGGAGAAGGAGGAAGGGGGGGAGTGGAGTGGGGAAAGGGAAGGTGGAAACGCGAGAGAGGAATGGGGGGGTAAGGGGAACGGGACGAATGGGAAAGGATACGCAGGGAGAATCAATTTTTTTATTAAAGGGCATAGAAACGCATGCCGGGTACCAGCTAGTTGTTATTATATTTTTCTTTCATAATTTGTAATTCAAATTTAAATTATTTCAATATTAATTTAAAAATTGATTTCGGATTTCAGAGCGCTGATTGCATTTTAGTCCACCTGGTTTATAGTGTTTATTATTTGAGACAACTGAAATAGTTAATGAAGGTAGGTACCTATTACATAAGAACTTACCAAAAAGAAGGAGAACAATGCATTCTTCAATATAAAAAATCCGTTAATAACTATTTGAGCTAGGCTCCATTCGTACAAAGAAATATTAGAAACGTCTAATTACATAACCCGCACAAATGAAAGTGCCCATGTAACTAGAAACAAGGTACTTTCCCAAGTATTCCGCGGTTTGGTTAAACTGGTAAAAATATTATCGATTGTTTGACTCTAATGGGAAAAGCAAACATTCAGAACGCTAATTTTCATTTATTTATTTATTGAATAATCAGTTTACAAAGTATAATAATTTTGATTATAAAAATAAATTACGTAATAAGTTTTCTCAGATTTTTTTATTTTTTCATGTTTCTCTTCTATAGAAGCGGACGCTTGTGATTAAAAGAGGGACGAGTATCGGGATGAAAAATATATTTTGTATCTTATAATTAACTAGTAGACCCGGCGAAACACAGTAACGAAACACAACGCCATTACCAAACCTTTATAAAATCCACACCACCCGCTTGCCAGCTGCCCGCTGCCTGGATTTAATTTTTGAGATATAAAACTTCCTCTTAAATCACTCTATCTATTGGTGAAAACCGCATGAAAATCCTTTGCGTAGTTTAAAAGATCTAAGCGCACATACATTTTGAGCGACTTCATGCCTGAATTGAATATTTGAATTTCTCGGCTTTACTCTACTATAATAAGCATGTATTATACATATAAACCTTCATCTTGAATGACCCTATCTATTGGTGAAAACCGCATGGAAATCCGTTGCGTAGTTTAAAAGATCTAAGCGCACAAACATTTCAAGCGACTTCATTTCATACTATGTAATAATGAATATTTGAATTTCTCGGCTTTTCTTTACTATAATAAGCATGTAATACATATAAACTTTCCTCTTGAATCACTCTATCTATTAGTGAAAACCGCATGAAAATCCGTTGCATTGTTTAAAATATATAAGCGCACATACATTTTGAGCGACTTCATTGTATACTACGTAATGATAATGATTATGATGGGAACTTAAAAAAATAGACGAATTTAAAAGTTATATTAGGAAGATAATTTGATAATTTTTTTAAATATTATTATATATTTTTTTAATGACATATATTTTTTATTGTAATGTAAAGAATATGAGTTACATTTATACATTTTTTAAAATTAATATATGTATGTTTTACAATAATTATATTTTTTTTTTACATGTTAAACAGATTTGTAATATGAATATAATAAGAGTCTCTCCTCACCATAAAGAGACTAGGCTCTCGTGTTTGGTTTTGAATTGCTCTTTAATTGCTTTTAGTAATATCTTATTTTAATAATAATAATAGATTGGATAATTTATAATTTATAGAGCGCCGTTTATGTGAAAAATCACCTCAAGAGCGCTGTACAATTTTACAGTTTACATTACTTATCAGTTACGTTTGTAATATGTTATGTCAATGGCCTATGAGGAACTGCGTAGGACGACCGGCGTAGCGCAGCGGTAAGACGCTTGACTCACACACCGAAGGTCGCGGGATCGAATCCCGGCGTGGCAAAAAAAAATTATTTGATTAATTTGTGTTATTTCACAATTTATTCATTTAAAATAATATATAGTATATTTGCGGCACGTTCCAGAGTGGAAGATACTCCCTGTATCGCCCTGGTGTAAGACCACCATTCAGAATTGAAAAGTTTCTTGAAATGGCATTAGCCGTGTTTGATGACCTGATCTGAATAGCCAGCTACTTTCCCACCTTCCTCTTCCTCCTATCTCCTTCCCCTCCCCACTACCCTCAGCCTCACAACATACCCCAATTGGGGATGTCATAGTCTCACTGGCTTCAGACGGGAGCAGTTGGGACTCTTGTGCGCGGTATTCATAAAAAAAAAAAATTAAAACTCAATTTCGGATTTCAGGTCAAAATGAAAAAAATAATAATAAGTAATATCAAATTACAATTTATTTGTTTTTACGATTTGGGAGGCGGGTATAGGTACCGCCGTCCCAGGAACCATTTATTGAATAAATGGTTAAAAAATTACTCAAAATTCCAATAGAAAACATTAATTATGTAAATTTGATGTATCGACTCAATTTAATTACGCTGTCTGACAGAAGAACCATTTCAGATCTAATTTTATTATACAGAGTCATGAACAACCTTATTGACAGCCCTGCCATCGTTGCTGCTATTAAACTCTATGTACCGACAAGGAATACTAGACAAAGTACAACATTCTTTTGCGACACATACACAACCAACTATATCAATCACACTCGCTTACCAATAGGATGCATAATTTGGGCAACAAGTTTGGTGGTATTAGAGATATATTTGCTGATTCCCTTTATAATCTTAAATGCAAATCAAACCAACACTTTGTAGAATCCTACAAATTATTGTAACGGGTATAATATATTTAACGATTTGATGTGTTATTGTAATGTTGTATATTATGTTATTGTCAAATATTATATTGTTTAAAATATTTCTTTACGCCATGTACTTCAAAAACTACCTACATATATTTTTTTAATTTTTCACTTTTACAACTCTTGGTATAAATTCTAACGCGATAACTCAAATATTATATTGCTTAAAATATTTTTTTACGCCATGTTCATCAAAAACTACTTACATATATTTTTAAAATTTTTCACATTTATAACTTTTGGTATAAATTCTAACTCGATAACTCAAATATTATGTTGTTTAAAATATTTCTTTACGCCATATTCTTCAAAAACTACTTGTATGTACTTTTTTTTAATTTTTCACTTTTAACTCGATAACTTATGTAAAACTTATTTATAATCTATGTAAAAGCCCCTATGGGCGTATATCAATAATAAATAAATAAATAAATAAAAAACCAACACATCCGCCATAGGTCACCTCGAGTTTTTCGCTACGTTTAGTTACTTAGCAGGGGTGCCCGGGTTCATGGGGTGAGATTTGCCCGGGTCTTGGCGGCGGATGTTTCTGCCTACCAGCTGCGTAGCAGGCCGGCTGAGAGAGTCCCTTTAACTTCTCCAGCCGTTCTCTCTCGGAACATTGCCTTGCACCTCAGCGGGAGGGATGGATTCATACGTCCGTCACTCCTGGACACACTGACCCCCAAATTCCTACCCATCCCTAATACCCCTTTCCTTCCCAGAACTTCCTCTCCTTCCTTTCCTAAAAATACCCTCCACACAGCACTCCCAAAGATGACATAGGCCCTGAGGGGGAACTATTTCTCTCAGAGCCTCATGTGTGGAGTTAATGTAAATAAAAAAAATCTCCGCATTACAATTATACATGGTGTCCGGATACTGGTGGTGGGTACCTACTAGAGGGAAAATGGTGAATCTACATCAAATTTGATGTTAATTTTATGATAATTTTTTTTCTTGACTTGAGTAAATTGAGTTGTGCGATTGGAATTATTTTTTTTGGTCATATGTGAAATAATCGCTAGTGGATTTCTATCTGCAGTTTTTTTAAATATTTTTAAATGCGTCGAGGCGTAGACCTGGCAATTTGTAAATCTTGACGAAAAAAAGGAAAAAAAAAATGTCAGATCCGAATTTTTTTTATGTGTTCTCTATGACAATGTGATGCTGATTCACCAGTTTCCATATTGGTTCACTAGATTCGGGACACCTGTATAATACCTATCGTGTATAATATCAACGAACATTAGGTAAATGCAGTTTAGTAAGTGGACTAATAAAAAGTTCATTCCATTTTAGAGACGTAATAAAACACAGTAGATTAATTTTAGCAATACAACTGCCCCTCTCAAGCAAGTCATATATCTATGGAAACCATAGATAATACATATATTTGACATGCTGAAGATGTTAGTGATGTCATCTTCTTATATTTTAGGTCAAATTATTTCGAGTAGGTACTTTCTGGATTTTTTACTTTGGGAACTATCATCACCTGTAAATTTACACAAGCTATATATTATTGGTGTTTTATGACGGTCATAAGTGCTGACACTTCTGACAATTTTTTTTTTAAAGTAAAACTTCTTTACGCACGCTTGACTTAGGGGTTAAGCTGGCGAGTGCGTGACGAGAGTGTTACGAAAAGCGAGGCGAACGCTTCGTATATTGCTGTAGGAGCAAGAGAGAGCAGTGCGCGCGCACATTTTCTTTCTCTCTTCTTTTATGACTTAGTGAAGTTTAACTTCAGTCGTGTGGTCTAAAGCCCAGTCGTTCTATTTTTTTTTTACATGAGCTCCACACAGGAGGCCCTGAGTAAAATAATTTCCCTCAGGGCCTATGTCATCTTTAGGGATGCTGTGTGGAGGTTTTTTTTATGGAAAGGAAGGAGAGGAGAGTTCTGAGAAGGAAAATGGTTTAAGGGGTGGGTAGGAATCTGGGGTTTAGTGTATCCTGGTCATCCGCCTCCAAGACCTAGACAAATCTCACCCCATGAAACCGGGCACCCCTGCTAAATCACCAAACGTAGCGAACTACTTGGGGTGACCTATGGCAGAGGTGTTGGTTATCCAATAAATGGTTCCCGGGGCAGCGGTACCCATACCCGCCTCCCAAAACGTAAAAAAAAAAGTAAATTGATTGTTGGAGTCCAGTGTGGAGCGAGGCACGGATTGTAGGAAGATCTTGCTCTTGCTATAATGAATAGGTAATAGTCGCAGATTTAGTTACTCAGTTTCTCACCCCTGCTAAATTACTTATACCTAGTGGCAGCCACATATGAAAATTAACAAACAGAATATCGAAGATAAACATATCGATGATAGCATTAATACGCTAGCCTCTGTACGGTTGAAATTTAAAAACCCGACTTCGAGCACTTCCATCTCTGACGCCGCGCCTTATGCAAATCCATTTTCGCATGTGGAGTTTGCTACAAAGACAGTTTGACAGATTTTTAGACAGATTCAGCACAGATTCTTGTCAAAATATCGGCATGTGTGAATAAGGCTATTTAAATGATTTATATTGGCTTCTCTACTATGAACTAAACAAAACACATACTTGACTACAGAATGTGTCTCCTTGAGATTATTGGTAGGCACTAGTACCTAACTGACATTTTACAGATAGTGGTGGTGTTTAGCATGAAGTTTTAGGTCGATAGTCGTGATATTGACATTGAAACGGCTTAATGAAGGAGACTAAGGAATTCCTTAAGTAAAGAAGTGATTTATGATGGTTGGGGAAACAGGTTTGAAAGGTTGAGTGAATGGGATATCAATATCAAAGATATTCTATCTCCATAAACCATTATTTGGAGACAAATGAGGTAAATTTTATGAATATTTTTGTAAAATATTATTTTAACACGTTGAAATATGTTAAAAAGTTACAAAATCGTTTTTTTTATGTTATTACCGCACGAGAGTTCCAACTGCTCCCATATGGAGCCAATGAGACTATTGCTTCCCCAATTGGCGTTTGTTGTGAGTTTGAAGGTAGTAGGGATGGGAATGAGATGAGGGAGAGGTAGGTGGGGAAGTATCTGGCTATTCAAATCTGATAATCAAATGGCTAAAGCCATTTCAAGCAACGTTTCAATTCTAAAATGTGGTGTACAGAGAACTTAGTATATCTTCCACTATGCAACGTTCCGCAAATACAGTATATATTATAATATTATGTATTTAAGTCAATCAAATCCTCGACCTTCGGATTGCTAGTCGAGAGCCTTACCCCTCGACCACGGAGGCCGTCAGATTATTTTCATAAATGATAATATCGCTTATTTTGGCCGTCTGACCAAATGTGTCGAATATAATGTAATAAGATAGACTCAGCAGCGGTCGGGGAACTTTTTTAACCATTACCTCAAAATATTTTTGCGTAAGTCGATATTACCCCTTCCCCCCATTTTGAAAAGAAGACAATCAGTGTATATTTAAATAAAAATTATTTATTGAATTAATTTATATGGAAAATAAAAAAAGTTACATGAAAATAGTAAGTATGTATTTTATATGTTTTTTTAAGTCTATTTTATAATTTGGATATGTGGAAATATATTTAAATGGTTTTGTTTTAATATTACCCACACTCAGGCAGTGCCTTAGTGGGTTTTCATTTCTTGTTCATACTATTTGTTATTATATACTATTTGCTATTATACATTATATGTACAAAGAAATGGGAATAAATAAAGTTTAAAAAAAAATTTAATAGACAAACAAAATAAAATTCTCAAATTGGATCAAACAAAAATTCAGATTTTCAGGTTTCCCTTTCAGTTTTTTCTTTTCTTTTTTTTGGGTAATAACCCAAAAAAAACATTTTTACCCCATTTGGGGTAATTTACCCCGGTTCCCCGACCGCTGCGATAGAGTGTGCTGAAGTAAACATTTTTTATTGCTAATTGCTAAAAAATAGATTTCAATTATTGTTGAGCTATTTATAACTATGTATCTTCCCTCAAGAAAAATAAAAAAGTAACGATCGCAAAAGAGACTCGAACACAGAATCTACCTTTTTTATTTTTCTATGTCTTGTTATTTTCCATATTTTCTTTTGGATTAACAAGTGTTATCTTCTTACTCAATGACGTACTACATTGATGGGTATAACTTTCAAAAGTTATTACAAGAGTTACTCCAATCAAAATTGGATATTCATTTACACTTAGACCATAGATTCTCAACCTTTTTTTGCCCACCGCCCACACTGAGAATATTTTTATTTCTAGCGTTCCCTAACTCGTGAAACCGAAACTGCAATTGGGGGCGTAATGGGATACCACGACAGGGTTACATTTGCCACAACGGAGGGGGCGTAACGGGATACCACGACTAACGCGGCGTAATGGGATATAACGAAAAATGTGTCCTTATTGGGGTACAAGTAAATACCTATGTTAAAATATTAGAGAGGAAAATTATAAAGTTAAATCTAAAAGAAAGTGCAATACAAGCATTGATCTTTGTTAGGTTGCAAAATTGTATCTATATTCTTCCTTCCCATGTCCATAATCCATATCCTTATGCTTCTTTTGAAGTCGGTTATTTTTTTAATGGTTTCTATTGCAAGAGGAGGTAAATTAAATAATTTTATAGAGAAGTATTGCGTATTTATTTGTCCAAAAGTCGTTTTAGTTGTAGGTCGGGGGAACGTATGTTGTAATCTAGATCTTGTGAATCGGCTCGAGTTTGTCTGTGTAAAGTTATCCTGTTTTTTGAATGCGTAATACCGTAAAATCTGTTCACGATGGGTTGCAACATGACATCGCTCGTCTACATACCTTGCGACTGCGGAGGCTCTGCGAAACCTGAAGTTTGAACCGATTCCACACCCTCCTTACTCCCTCGATCTTGCGCCTTGCGATTTTTTTTCCTCTATTCAAGAGAAACCTCAAGGGTAATCATTACACCTAAGACAGCTGTCAAATCCTGGATTCGAGAAAAATCGGATAATTTTTAAAAGTTGTGAGAAATGTGTTGGCCTTAACGGTGACCATGTAGAAAAATAAATATATGATTTTGAAGCTTAAGAATTTTACTTTAATTTACTTTCTGCCCGATCTAGCTATTTGTTTTTGTTCGTATTCTACATGCATTACTTTTCAGCTTATCCTCGTACTTATCACGAAACAAATAAGAACTTATTTGTTTGTGATTTAATTGTTTTTTGTCATTTCAAACCCCACAATTTCGAGCGAAGTTCTAGTTAAGTGGTGATTGGTGATAATATCTTTTATCGTTTTATGGTTGAATGAAGGAAGAGATTAAAAAAAAAAAAATTATGAGAAAATCATTTTCATGTCCATTATAATTAGTTTACCTATCTATTGGACAATATCAGGTGTCCTCGGAAGTAATTATAATGTGTGTTCATATTGTTCCCCGTCTAACTAAGGTAAATAAATTATTGATAAAAACAGCAACTGATAATTATAATTACTGAATGGAATTTCTAGGTACTAATTAAATTATATTTTGAAATGTGATGCAACCACACGGAATAGTATAATAATTTGTTCGTGTATTGTAAGCATACGAACACAAAAGCTATATATTGTGATTAATTTTGAATTATTTGCAAGGTTGCACTTCCTACTTATTTAGCCAAGCATTTCGGACAGCATTACAGTGTTCATCATCAGGGCAGATGTGTAGATGGTGTAGATGTGGTCGATGCCATCTTTGGGGATGCTGAAAAGAAGGAGTGAACCTAGGTCTTGAAGAGACCCATGTTGTAGGAGAGAGGAAACACGTCTAAACTCAAGAGCGAGTCGTGGAAACGAATCATTCTCACGTGACAAATTTCAACTGGGTACAAATGTTGGGCGAACGTTTGGCGTGTTTACCGACTGTGTACTTGTGCGGAACGAATCAGTGATGCTAGTTCCTCGCAGCATCTTCCATTAAAATACCGGTAGAACAAGTACAGCATTTCCACCCGACGAGATGCGTATGCTCTAAAGATTGCTTTCCTTGTATTAAGATTGGAGATAGGTATAGTCTATCAAACGGACCGCCGGTTTCTGCACAAAGTTAAGAGTTTTTCCAGGTATTTTGGGGCTGCAGACCAGAGGTGGTTGCCAAATTCAACAGTGGGGCGCACTGGCGATTTGTACAGGGGTTAGTAGTTGTGTATTATCTCAAAGTATTAATAGCTATTAATCCTTTTTTTGGCAACTGAAGAGCTAAAAAGCTCTTCGAGCCGGGTCTACGCTTCGACACATTTTAAAAGACAATAAACAGATGATAGCGACCCCTTAGCGGCCGATTACTTACACAATTATTCCTAAACAATTCCAAATTTTAACTCGATTTATTTGGAAATAAATGCTCAAATGAATAAAATATTCTACCACAAATCGACCCCAAATGTTGTTGTTTTTTTTTTAATTAGTTCCACACGGAAGGCCCCGAGGAAAATAATTTCCCTCGGGGCCTATATCGTCTTTGGAGATGTAGTATGGAGGGTTTTTTAAGGAAATGAAGGAGAGGATTACCAGGGAGGGGAAAAGGTGTTAGGGGTGGGCAGAAGTCTGGTGGTCAGTGTGTCCAGGAGTGACGGACGTATGAATTCATTCCTCGCATTGCGGCCTCCTTCAACCAATCTCTCCAAATCCGGCCCGCCACATAAGAGGTGAACTATGGGAGAAGTGCTGGTTCTCCAATAAATTGTTCAGGGGACGGCAGTACCCATACCCGCCTCCCAAATTGTGATGTAGATTCACCAGTTTACCGCTTGTAACACTACTTTCCGGGTACCATGTATAAATTGATATTATGTGAATATAAAATCTGACGGATTGTCCGGTTTTACAGATATTCACGTGGATAACAACAACAATGTCACTGGCGACAATTTTTGTTTCAGATTTATTCGTGTCGTACCTGTGTCTAGCCATTATAGTTATTTTTGTATTACCGGTCCGGGCAGCGCTAAAACTGCCCAACCAGGCCCTACACCAATGTTTCTATTATTGTATCATTCAAATTTACTGTCAGCTATCTACGCTAATAATAACTTGTGCTTTTGCAATATTGCACGTAATCTGTGGCCTTCATTCAAAGCTATGGGCACCCACCAATCTAACAAATACCAACTATTTATACGAATGGACGTGATGACACAACTTTTTTGTCCCCTTAATAAAAGTGTTTTATCATGCACTAGTTCACCTCTTGAAAATATTTATATGTGCAGATTCATGATCATTTACGTATATCAAAACCGCAATGTCAGGATTACGGAAAAAAATTAAATAAAAATTGGTTATAAAATTATATGTATTTAGTGGTAGCAATTGCGTAGTTAAATAAAAAAAATCAATATTAATTAATAATTGTTTCCATTAATCATCAATTTATTTACCCCACACAAAGTGACAAAGTTATTTATCACTCATGTGTCATATGCAGTAACAATTTTAATATGGTATCTATCTGAGCATTTAATTTACGTTTTGTTCGCTTAGTTTAGGTAGGTACTAGGTATTATTCTTTTTCATTTCTTGGTTATTATAGTAACTATTAAATTATCTGTGGTCGCAACCTGACATTTTAAGCCTCCGCAACCCGAATATCTACCGATTTCTTACATATCTCCCTTACACTTTAAGTTTTAAAGTTCTTAGAAAATAAATGTTATTCTTGAAAATAATATATAGACATTCCTCGCGCCGAAACGCAAATTATATAAAATTCCATTGATAGAAAAAAATCGCAAAGTATGCTCCAAAAATTATTTTAAAAACGTTTATTTCAGTTATTTTACAATTTATATGTATAAAAAAATTCGTAGTGTTTCTTTATATGCTGCTTAAGACAACCCTTGCGAGATTTTTGCTCTATTTTTAACGAGTCGTGTTTTATTAAAGATTTTCACATTTTTCACATCGATTTTATCACTGTGAAAAATGTGAAAATTATTAAGTTAGCGCGCTCATCTAACATTCGTAATTTCATATCTCTCCATCTTATTCTTTTTGAGGCCGGTTACGGCGCCTTAAACTTTTATTAGTACCGAAACAGGAGCTTAAAATCATAGTCAAATTTAGCAATAACTATTCCAAAGATAAAACAAACTAAAACTGGTGGGTGTACCTATATATTCACAATTTTACCGATTTCTATGGTTGTGAAAAAGTTGATTTTTTTTTTAACAAAGAAGAAGTAAGAGTTAAAAAGTAAGAGGGTGTGGAATTTTTTTATATTATGATTTTGTACAGTGATGCAAATGAAATTTTTTGTTATAAAATGATAAAATTATGTTAGGTACCTACTACGTACAAAAAGTGTTCATTGTGTTTTTGTGTTGTTGTCACATCATGCTTTCCTCATCTTTATGTTTGTTCACTACGTGTGCTTGTTAATTTAAAGTTGTGTAAAACACGAATTTTGCAAATAATATTCTTTATTATCGTTATTTGTTTTTGGGGTGTTATGCCGTGTTGCGCTACCTCCTTCTTTAGCCTATATTCTTTATTCTTGCTAAAGAGATTCCATGTAATATCCTGATAGCATGGCTGAAAATATATTATGATATGATTTTTGTAACAATAGGAGGTATCGGAAAGATTTTATCGTTGGCAAAACTGAAATTGTATTGTTAGTACCTGTCTCGTTAATTCATATATAGTGGAGTTATCTTCTCGTATTAGGAAATAAAAAATAATTAAAAAAAACTGATTTATTAACCGCAATAATAAAATCTTCGCATTCACCTTGATACATATAGCAATCACGTACGTACATAGTACATACCATCCTAAAAACTTTTTTGTTTTTGATTGAACGTTAATTGCTGTTCCCTTTTAGTGCGATGGTTATTTTAAAGTCTGAAGGTTGAAAAGCAGTGTCAGGGCCGATGAAACCTTGGAGGAATAATATGTGTGGAGAAAAAGCAAAAAAAAAAAACTCTACATACCTATGCAAATTGATGAAATTTATCACCCACCAAAAAAATCAAGTAGTCTTTCGTAAGAGCGAAAGAATTAACAACAAATTTCAAATAACCGCCCATAAACCAAGACATGAAGGCAGTTTTCAAATTCGTATCTAACCTAGCATTTTTATCCAATGATGATGCGAATGATGACATCATATATTTTCGAAACTTTCAAATTTTCCCTAAAAATGTCTTTCTTACTTTACCTATATTGTTTTGCCATATATGTGTTTATTTTTAAATTTTAACAATGAATTGTTTGATTTAAAAGCACTCAAAAGTGTTACAATGAAAAAATCCTCCGAAAAATATTATTTATTATAATATATATTCTTATAGATCAATCAAACGCCAATCCTGGATATTATATCTTCTTCTGCTTCTTGTGCCCTGTCCGTTTAACGGATGTTGGCAATCGTGTTGGCTGTGCGGACTTAGTTTACTGCGGCCCGGAACAGCTCTACGGTAGACTGGCCAAACCATTGTCTCAGGTTTTTCAGCCATGAGGTTCTCCTTTTTCTAGGGCCCCGTCTTCCGGCAATCTTTCCCTGCATTAGATGTAAGATCTCATACTTCTCTGGATGTCTCATCGCATGTCCAAGATATTGAAGTTTTCGGTTTTTTATAGTTTTAATAATTTATTTTTCTTTATTCATCCGAACCATAACATCTTCATTCGTAACCCTGTCCATCCAGCTTATTTTAAGTATTCTTCTGTAGATCCACATCTCGAATGCCTCAAGTCGCCTAATTAGTTCTTCAGTAAGCGTCCATGCTTTCATAAATTATTTTATTAGAATTAATATAATAATAATCCAAACGTCCCATTTCTTCGCACCTCATGATAAACATGTGTCAATTCATTCTGGTTTTGTAGGAATGTTTAGTAGGTATTAATGACAGAAATAGGATCTATCCAAAACTATTCAAACCAATTGTTAATTCATAAATTGCAAAGGAATCGAAATCTGATTATTATTACTATTACTTGTATTACTTCGTTATTATTTATATTTTTATTATTGCAATACTACACGATAAACTTGTATTGCAATTATACATACTCGACATTTGGAATACTACTCGATAAACTTTTATTGCAATACTACATACTCAATAAACTTTTATTGCAATACTACAAGGTCGACAAACTTTTATTGCAATACTACAAGTTCGACAAACTTTTATTGCAATACTGGATACTCGATAAACTTTTATTGCAATACTACAAGGTCGACAAACTTTTATTGCAATACTACAAGCTCCACAAACTTTTATTGCAATACTGCATACTCGATAAACTTTTATTGCAATACTACAAGGTCGAAAAACTTTTATTGCAATACTACAAGGTCGACAAACTTTTATTGCAATACTACAAGCGCGACAAACTTTTATTGCAATATTACATACTCGACAAACTTTTTCGCAATACTACATACTCGACAAACAATTAATTCGCGGTTTTTTCTTCATTCCCTCCTCTGTGAGACGGATCTTTTTCGTTTAATTTGGCTATTCATTATTTGTTACTTTTTCATTTAGCATTGGATGATTTAATGAAGTCCATGAAAATGTCGTTGAAAAGTCTGGTCTAGCCTGGTCAGTAAGTAGACGTGCTTGCTTATTACCAAATGCATTATGTATCAAGCCAGAAATTATCGGAATACATCGACTAGTACCCGTGGGAAACTAATGAATCTACGTCACATTTGGAATTGGTTTTATATTAAAACTTTGTTATTTTTTTGTTGTTATTTTTTTGTTGTTATTTTTTTGTTGTTATTTTAGTACATTTTTATATGAAACATGTTATATATATAAAATAGAAATTATATTCATAGTCCTCCTCACTAGGTGATCCTGTCCTGAGGGGGATTATGCTTTGGATAATTTTTCAGCGATTTCTATGGTTTAACTTCTATAGAAACTTCTACGACGATGTTTTAAGTATACTTCTTTGTCCAAACGAAGAGTTACACTTTGGTATGTCTGTTTGTTTGGCTCTGGTTTATGAGCATGTGAGGTGTCTGCCTCTGAATCATTATTCAGGTGATGTACACATCAAACTGTTTAAAAATTTCTGTTGTTGACCTTCTTGTGGGGACCTTTAACATGGTATTTATGATGCAATTCTGAGTTACCTTTAGTTGTTTTATGCGTTTAGATGCTGCTGAGCCCCATCCAATTACTCGATATTCCAATCGAGAGAGGCATAAAGCATAATATACTCTCTTTAAATCCCTAGTTGACAAGATGTTTCGTAATTTTGTGAACAAGTAGATGGGTTTTGTTAGCTTTTTTGAGGTTCGATCAATGTGTGAATTCCACTGTAGTTTTTCATCAATTTCAATCCCAAGATTTTTATTTTTTTTATTTTTTTTAATTTTTTAATTTTTTATTTAATGACAATATAAGATAAAGTAAAATTACACAATAAGTAAAAATACCAAGTTATGTGGTTTGTTTACAGTCCTCCTCACTAGGTTTTCCTGTTCCGAGGCGGACTGTATGTTGCTGAATGGGTGCTGATATTTATTTCCTCATCTTCTAGTTTCTTGATTATAGATAAACAAAATAAACAATAAATAAAATAAAAGTATTGGTTTGTTGTCTGCAGGTTGCATTGGGGTTACTTCATAAGTTTAATGATTTCCTCATCGTCCTGTTTACTTAACCATAATTTGATATCTTTTTTAAACTTTTGTATCTCCATGGTGTTCTTAGTTTCAATTGGAAGGGCATTATATAATTTTGTCGCATGGAAATTATGGTTTTTCTGGCCAAAAGATGTATTTAATTGCGGGATGTTAAGTAGTTTTGAGGATTTCGACCTTGTAGTGTAGGTGTGTTGGTCCACAGGGTATTCATATTTTTCTTTAAATTTGAGTAGTGCATTTTTTGAGTATAATTTAATAATGCTGAACACATTAAAGTTTTTAAAGATTTCTTTTGATGGAGTTTTTATGGGTACTTTTATGATTGTTTTTATTATTGCCTTTTGCGTTTTAGCTAGCTGCTTCATGTGAATGTTTGAGGCAGTTCCCCATCCTATAATTCCATATTCTATGCGTGATTGGCAAAGAGCATAGTATACTTTATATAGATCATTTTTATTAAGTATGTTGCGTATGTTTCTAAAGTAGTATACAAGCTTTGTAAGTTTCTTTGTTTTTAGAATGTGTTATGGTGGGGCAGTGGCATGATTGGGTTAAGTTTTTTCCTTGACAATCGTGTAATTTAAGATCGTAATCCTCAGCTGGTTGTTCTCTGGCTGTTATAGAAAAAGTTAAATATTTAGTTTTGTTAACATTGAGTGTAAGTGAGTTTTGCTTAAGCCATTTTTGCAGAAGTATAAGCCCGTGTTCAGCATATTTGAAAGTGGTTAACCAATCACTTTCATTAAATAAAATGACAGTGTCATCGGCAAAACTAATGATTTTCCTTTGGTGTGTAGGTTGCAGATATCATTTATATACGTATATCAAAAATAATAAAGGTCCTAAGACACTTCCTTGCGGTACACCGTAATTGATTGGGAGAGGCTTACTTTTACGCTTTTCAATTTTAACACACTGTGAACGTTCTGACATGTAACTTATTAGCAGATTTAAAGTTGTGTTTGACATCCCAATTTTTTTAAGTTTCTTGAGATTTTATGGTCTATCGTATCAAAGGCCTTTTGCAGATCTATAAAAATTGCCAAAGATTTATTTCCCTTGTCTAAGCTTTTTGTGATCGTATTTATGACATCGTCTATGGCGTCGGCAGTACTCAAGTTTTGTCTAAAGCCGTACTGGGATTTCGATATTAGGTTATTTTCTTCTAGATACATCATAAGTTGTTTTTTTAGTACTTTTTCCAATATTTTAGAAAATGTACTTAGAAGGCTTATCGGTCGATAGTTATTGATATCATTTTTACATCCTTGTGTATATAGGTATAACAGTAGCTTCTTTAAGGGACATGGGAAATATACTTTTAGTTATAGATAGATTGATAAGGTGTGTCAGTGGGACAGTAATTTCTTCACTGAGATGTTTTATTGCATTTGTTGAGATAACTTCATCGCCTGATGAAACATTTGGTTTTAAGGAAGTAATTATATTTTTGATTTCATCAACGGTTATTTGTTTGAAATCAAGTTCCCTTTCCGGATTGCGAGCTTCAATTGGTTCAACTGCATCATTAGCACACAGTGTTATTTGTTTTGCTAAGTTTGATCCAATATTTGTAAAAAAGTGATTTACGTGATCTAGAATTTTGTCAGGGTTTTCGGCATATAGAGTGGGAACCTTGTTTATGTTCAGTTCATCTATCTTAGATGTATTACTGATGCATTTAGAATTGGTCACTTCATTTATAATTTGCCACATTTTTCTGAGATTATCGTTACTTTCATATATTTTATTTTTATAGTAGGATTCTTTTGTGGTGTTTATGATATTCTTACAAATGTTTCTGTATCTTTTGTAGTATCGTAGCTTGTGTATATCATAAGAATTTTGTTTAAGTTTTTTTATGTAATTCGTCTCTTTTTCGTATACAGTTTATAATATTTTGTGAGATCCAAGGCTTAATTATATATTCTTACGTGAAATTTTCTTCACAGTTTTTTTGGTATTAGACACTATGTTATGTTGGATTATATCAATGAAGGTGTTCCACGCATCATTGGTGTTGTCAATATTTTGTATTTTTTTCCAATCAGTACATTGCAGGTTTTGCTTAACGGCATTCCAGTTTATTTCAGATTTTTCTATTATCGTTGGCCTATTTTGGGTATTCCTTTCTTTGTTTTGATTTATAGCCAGGATTGTTGTAAAATGGTCACTTATTGTTGATTCGTATATGACAGATTGAGTATGTTTTTTAGTTTTACTCATTGTATGGTCAATGCAGGTTTTGGAATTGTCAACTTTTCTAGTGGGTTCATTTATAAGACTTTTAAGACCATGTGAGGCTAATATCTGCAGATATTCATTTTTTTGGGGATGACCGTTTTCCAGAATATTGATGTTTAAATCTCCGATAAGAAAGACATTTTTAGTTTCTTTTTGTAGAGTGAGTTCATCATCCAAGGATTTAATAAAAGGATCCAAATTGTAAGATGAAGGTGATCGATAGATTGCTAATATAGTTGATTCCTTTCCAATTTTAATTTTAAGACAATTGGCATTTATAATTGTTTCTTTCACTTCGACTTTTATTTCATTTTTTAAATATACGATTACGCCATCATTTTGTTTATTGCTAGTTACGGTAGAGAAGGTAGTATATCCAGCAATTTCCATCGGTGAAGATTTCTTGTTTATCCAACATTCAGTGAGAATTATGATGTCAAAGATTAGTTTTCGAGTAAATCGCGTTGGAATTTTTTAAGTGATTTTTTTTAAATCGGTCGTTAAAAATGTGCCGAAGCGAAGACCTTAAGTTTTTTTAACCATTTAGCTAAAGAAAAACATTACATCTTCCCTTGCAATACCCGCAGAAAAGACTACCTGATGCCTGTGCTCTAAAGATTGCAATCCATTCATAGGAGAATCTATCAAACGCACAACCCATTTCTGCATAGAGTCAAGGGTTTTTTCAGGTATTTTGGGGCTCCAGACCAGAGGTGGCTTCCAAATTCAACAGTGTAGGTACTATTAAAGTAGCAGGTCATAAGCTGTGCACTATTTGCAGTAGATATCTGGGGGCCCTGTACAGTACGCCCAGCTTTTGAAAGACTAACTTGAGTCTGACTTCGATGGATGTGTTAATGTTTGTACTTCATATTGCGAAGCTGAATGTTTGACATGTGAAAATGATAAAAAATGGGAACATCGTACCTTTATATATGATTATCAATTTTATGAACTGTTGTTTTGCTTTTATGAACAGGAATAACTCTCAGGGAGCAGGTGAATCTACCTGTTAAATATAGCAATCTATTATTTATTGGTGGATACTGACTCGGCGCCTCAAGTCTGCTGCCTTGAACAAAAGGTTCAATAATGGAATCCAGCTATTTATACCAGAGGTTCTGTTTTTTATAAGATCCCAAGAGTGTATCAGGTAGAAATGCTGCATTCCCTTATAATAAATTAATATTTGTAAAACCTTCTATTCAAGTCGTTAATGTAATATTTTTTTACGTTAAAGCAGAGCATGTTTGCGATGAAAGCTCTCGAACCATGATCTCTTCCATAAGGAAATTCATTAAATAAAATGAAGTCATTTTCGTCAACGGAGTTGGAAACACCCAATTAATTGAAAAGATATTCAAATTCAAGGAACGCGAAAAGGCTAAATAATAATATGATAAAATTGACTGCCTTCATACTCGAGGGGTAAGGCTCTCGAATAGAAATCCGAAGGTCTTGGGTTCAAGTCCCGGCGAGCGCAAATCGATTTATTTGATTAATTTGTGTTATTTGACAATTAATTAATTTAAAACAATATATTTGCGGCACGTTTCAGAGTTGCGTGGAAGGTACTCTGGTCTAAGACCACCATTCAGAATTGAATAAAATGGCTCTAGCCGTATTTGGAGACCAAATCTGAGTACTTCCTCATCTTCTTCCTCTCCCCGCTACCTTCAGCCTTTTAACATACTCCAATTGGAGATGCCATGATCTCACTGCCTTCATCGCGAGCAGTTGGGACTCTTGTGCGGTATTCACATAAAAAACATTTAAACTCTAGGTCAGAGGTTCCCAAAGTGGGTGCCGCGGCACCCCGGGGTGCCGCGGACGGAGGTCAGGGGTGCCGCGAGGCGCCCCTGATGTCTCTACTAAAAATCAAAATTGACATTGAACGAATACAAACATTTTATGGAATGGAAAATCACCCGCTTGGCCGGTCCGCGCACTGGGAATGGATTGGGTGGGAGGTACAGGTACGGAGTGGGGATACGGTTGTGGTGCTGCGCTTGCAGCGGCCGCGTGCCGCATTCACTTGTAGTTTTTTTTTAATTCAAGATTTCATCATTCAGGAAAAAACTACAGGTGTGGAAGAAAAAAAATGGGCGATGATGGAGGCAAAGATTGTTTTCCAATATTGCAACAGTACATGGCCCATAGCGGAGTTAAGGTTTCAAATAACTTGCTGACCCTTTTCACAGAGCACCTATCACAGTTAACTGACTGGTTTGCCAAGTACTTCGCAAAGACCAAGTGGAGAACTTTGTATGGATCCATGATCCATTCCGTGCTCAAGGTCTCCGAGATTTTACTACGCAGGAAGAAGAAGATTTAATTGACCTCTCGACCGACAGCAGCCTAAAAATGAAATACGCTTGTTCGGATTTGACGGAGTTTTGGATATCAGTAAGAAATCAGTATCCGATTCTAAGTGGAAAAGCTGTAAGGGTCCTCATTCCCTTTGCTACTTCATATCTGTGCGAAGCTGGATATTCAGCGGTTGCGGTTATAAAGAGCAAATATCGCTCAGGGGGGGGGGGGGTGGCTAGAGAATTGTGCTCTTGGGGGAGATACTCGGTCCCGAGGCTACCATAGATAGACATTATATGACAGGGGTGCCGTGAGAAAATTCAAATTTCTAAGGGTGCCGCGACTTGGAAAAGTTTGGGAACCCCTGCTCTAGGTGATTAATGAATGACTTCAATATCTTCCACTCTGGACCGTGGCACAAATATATTATACAGTATTTTAAATGAATGAATTGTGAAATAACACAATTTGATCAAATATCCGCTGTGTGAATGAATCCGCGTCCTTCGGACTGCTAGTCGAGAACCTGTTTTGATGGAAATATGTGGTAGAACCCAGTGGCGTAGTTAGGGGGGGTGACACCACGTTATCCGCCCCGGGCGTCACCCGTGCTAGCTACGCCACTGGTAGAACCTCTTTACTTTATAAAATTAAAACAGTGTTCTTATTACTGTTACAGTGAAGTGAAGAAAAAAAGTGTTTTAACTTATTGATTTCAGAATAACTGACACTTGCGTCAATAACCTGTCAAGTATCTGATAATATCCGACGAAACTTTTATTGGAAACAATTATAGTTTTTCAATCATGTTTATTCCAATTAATTAATTTAATATAATTGATGCTTCATGATAACATCTTTACTTAACTTTATTATTAAAATGATGAAGTTGTGTTTAATTTGTTTGATGAAGTTGTTTTTAAGTTGTGTTTAATTAGAAATTATTTGACAAATTAGATATTTGCCAGTTGATTGACAATTAAACGAAAATAACAAACTTTTTTAACATCACTATTTTAATTTTTGGGCTTCTCCGTTCTAAGGTCACATTGTACAATGTACATATGTTTTAATTATAAATAAGTACCTGTGTTAAAATATTACAAGAAGAAAATTATAATGTTACACCTAGAAGAAAACACAATACAAGCCTTAATCTTTGTTAGGTTGCAAAATTGTATCTATATTCTTCCTTCCCATGTCCATACTCCATATCTTATTGCTTATTTTGAAGTCGGTTATTTTTTTAATGGTTTTTATTTCAAGATGGAATGTATTAAATGATTTGACAGAGAAATATCGCATATTCCTTCGTCCAAAAGTCATGTTAGTTATAGGTAGTCGGAATGTACGTTGTAATGGTGGTCGAAAAATCCCCAAATGATGTACCTAACCATAATATGCAATGAATAAAGAAAAAATAAATTCTTCTGAATCGGCCCGAGTTTATCTGGGTAAAGTTATCCTGGTTTTTGAATGCGTTAATTAGATTTTTTTTTGCATAATTGTTTCAGTGACATTAAATTCAGATATATTGCGGAGTAAGAGTGGACGTAAGAGTAATAGTAAGAGTATAGTGCGGGAGATTGATGTTCTGAATTATTTCTATCAATTTTTATTCAAGTTGGAATATAATCGGTGCTGACAAAAATATTCAAACGTGCGCAACTATTTGAATTAATAAAAACTGTTTAACATTATTAAAAACGCAAGTTCTCTAATTGGAACGAACTTAGGTACTTGGGTATATTGTTTTTCTATTGGCAAACATACCCTCGATTTACTTTTTTTTAAATATTTTTGTTTGGCCTTTTACAAAATTGTACGCAATAAAGTTTGAAGACGTGTCATGGATGTTGTTTTGGAATAAAGGGGAAATACGTCAATATCATTCAAGGCGATGGCGGTGATACGTGACTTATTATGACGGAACAGAAATGCAATTAAAGTAGGTTCACTTTATACCAATTTACTTGGTCAGTGTGTACAAACTCATTAGTAATAACAGTAGTTTTTTCGGTAATTTTTATCAAACAATCTGATTACTTAGGTAGAGAAAACATTTACGTAAGTACACATTTTAAAGGTACAATATAAATTTGATTTCTCAATAAACAAGCCAGATCTGATGAAATTATACGAGACATGCGGTCAACCAAGCGTTTTTGTTTAATGTTATAGGTACAGTTATTATGGGTCAAAAACATTTCCAACAAGTAACTAAAAATACAAAATTTGGGCAAAAAAAGCTTCCTGTACTATGGGTACTAAAATCCCACTCTCACTCAAAAACCACGACAACATTATAACATTTAAATCTCAAATAAAGTTGGATACAAAATATGGGGAGATCAGAAATATAAACAATACTGACACCAAGTTCAGACCAAAACCGAAACCACTCAACTGCACTTAAAAACACATATTTTATTTTATAATTATTTCGGAAAAAAAACATCACTTAATATAATAATAATTACTTCATTATTATTCTTTAATTTTTAATTTATTTATTTAACGCATGAATTACCGAAAGTACATATAGTTTTTTTTTATATTTCACCCTCCATGCTAGGGACGACCCTGTGTTATGGCGGGTGAAGTTAACAGTTTGCGGATATACATTTATTAGTATTGGTTGAAAATATTCACTAATTATTATGCACACAGATTCTTATACAATAAGAGAGTTTATGTTGTTATTTTGCATTATAAGAATAAGGTGAAGAAGTTAAAGAATTATCGGAAAAGAGAATTTATTATTAAGGAATTATTGGTATATAAATCACATTAATCAGTCTTATACATACATACAATGCTGCTTAGATAGTAAATAAAAATATATCATGTTTTGCCTGCTCTTAATACTATGCACACAGATCTTCTATAAGAAAATGATATATAGCAAGATTGGGTTATAAGAAGAAGATGAAGAAGTTAGAGAATTATTAGAAAATGAAATTTTTTTAAGAGTTGTTAGATATAGATCACACTAATTAATTAACCTTGTACCTACATACAATGCCGCTAATTTAGAAAATAGAGATATAATATTATGTTTTGTCTGAAAGGTGATTAAATTGATAGAGTGTAAAGTGAATGGGTATTAAAATTGTAATGTATTCCATGTGTAAGGATCCATTTCGTTATTTATTTTTTTAAAGGAATGGGGTTGGCTCAACGTTTTTAAGTTTTCAGGGATAAGGTTAAAGATATTAGGAGCTTGGAAGAAAAATTGTCTTTGAGGTGTTGTGGTGTGTAGTTTAGGTGCATTGTAGTGTCGGTTGATTACTGTTCTGGTGGTGTAGTTGTGTTGTAAGAGAGTTTTGTTTTTGTATTTGAACAAGAAATGTATTAGCATAAATTTTAGATGGATTTGCCGTGTGTTTAAGACGTTATACTCGATGAGGAGTCGTTTGGAGGGGTATCTAGTTGGTCGCTTGTTAATGACACGTATTACCATTTTTTGGGCTTTTAGTAGAGGTTCGATGATAGATTGAGCACAGCCACCCCAAGTTATAATGCGATATGCTAGTAGGGATTGGCAGAGAGCGTAGTAAACAGTTTTAAGAGTTCTACATAGTGTATCATTACAGAGCAGAGATAATGCGTTAAGTCTTCCTTGGGCGTCCCAGATTTTTTCTACCATTCACTACTGTAAGTACACTACATTTTTACTGTTAAAAAACAATATTTTATCGACTTGTATGTACAAACATAAGTGCAAAGAAATTAACATGGATTTAAAAAAACATAATATTATATACCTAGTAAAAAGTCAAATACATTGTTCCTTTCAGACTCCAAATGGATTTTTATGCTGTTTTTATCGATAAATGCCTGTACGTAACCTTATTATATACAATTTCTAAAAACCTTGGAGAAAACCTGTACACTTTTTATAAAATTATTAGGTATATACCACCCTTTATACCCCCCTCTTATCTCTAAAGTTGTGTATATAAGTGCAAGTTTAAGGAATAATTGTACATGTCTAAAGATGGCCATGAGAGGCTGAGACCGGAAACTATCATAATTTAAAAAAAAGTTAAAATTTTTTCAATGTATCACTTTTGTATTTTAACGATCAAACAGAAAATGAGACAATTCATCCATCAAATCTCCTCATTAGAATATCAGTTCTGTTACACTATAAGTAATCATAAACGCATTATTTATTTATGCATAGAAAAATATAATAACTGCCATTACACAGCTTCTCTACGGTCCCTTACCGCGTCACCTGACGTGACATTGTCACAGGAAAAGACACTATTGTATTGCAATGTGTCACTATTAAATGAAACCGTGTTGTTTTATGAATGTCCAGCTACACTACAGCAAGGGGTACGGGTAACCTTTACCGTGACGAACGGTGTCATGCAATGCCATCGTAGAATATGTTATCATCAAATCGATACGGATCCCGCATAGCAATGTTTTCTACACACGATAATGTTTTCTAAAGTAGGCATCTAATATGGAAACATTTGTTACATTAAAATGTGGAATACGAGAAAACCGGAAGGATTTTCTTCGTTGTGATTGCTACACAAGGCATAAGGTAATTATATATTACTAGCTGGGTTACCCGGCTTCGCTCAGGACAATAAGATAGTGATCTGTAATGTTGCACAATGATGTTCCCGATTCCCTATTCCTGATCATTCCACGACATACTCCGCCACTCCTTCCACAACTTTCTACAGCTCTATGGAACCTTCTAGAACTTTCCGGAAGGCTGTTCTAGAAATTTCAAGAGGGCGAAACTTTCAACCCTTATATCTTTAAAAGCACGCCCTTTAGGTAAAAACGGATACCCTTATTCCCTAGGGGGGATAGAGATCTACCACACCATATAACTCCCTTGATGGAACCGGGACTCGTTTCTGAGTTTTTGCGAGCTGCACGTTTTTTTGGACTTTTTTTATAATATATGACATATTCAAATAAATAAAATGTTACTCCTTACATGTCCTTTCCCGTGCGTTCCCCTCCAGCGTTCCACTTCCACCTTTCCCACCACCGCTCTCCCGCTCCCCCGTCCCGCCAACCCCCCTGGCACTGCATTTCTTGACTCCTCATCCGCCCGGCCCGTAGCCGAAACTTTTTTCTAATACTTACAATTTTAAACTCGTGATATCTTTCTAATTAAATATCCGAATTGAAAAATTCAAAAAGTTAAATAAAGGTATTGAAGCTGTCTTGAATATGAAGTAATTTATTTTGATAAGGATTAAAACCAAGATACAAATAAAGAGCCTTTTCAAGCGGCGACATTTAAATTAAATTTTTAAAATAAAAGAATACTTATTGTGGCATAACCATAATAGTTAGACATATGCTGTTGCGACCTTTTTTGTAAATAATGATGTGTTCTACAAAGTCGTAGTACATTATTTTAATCTATCATCAATAGTTTTCGCAGCGCACGCTATTTAAAGAATATTTTAGGTAATTTTTTTACACCCTGGGTTACATTATTGAAGTTTTAGTAGGGATGCCTATTTTTTTTTAAATATAATATAGCCTATGTCACCCAGGGATAGTGTAGCTTCCCAACAGCGGAAGAATTTTTCAAATCGGTTCAGTAGTTTCGGAGCCTATTCGATGCAAACAAACACACAAACAAACAAACAAACAAATATTACCTCTTTATATAGTGTAGTAGAAGTAGATAGTAGAAGTAGATGAGCGGTATATACGCATGGTTCCATGCCACCTCAGAATCAAGTCAACTTAACACCTCTTTGAAAAGTCATTAAAACATATGAAAAAAATATTTTTAAAATAGCCCTTAACTCTAACGCAAACTTTTTAACCAGTTTTTTTATATTTTTTTATTATTACTTTTAATGACTTTTCTGAAGAGATTCTGAATTGATTTCATTCCGAATTGTCCGGTCAGCGAACGCACAGGGACCATCGGCCACTTGCATTGCATTTTTTTTCGATTCTGTCAAAATTTCAATTTGTAGAAAGATCTACGATTTTTTCCAAGCCCTTATAAAATGCATGCAAGGGACCATTATAATGCAACGATTGCGATCAGAGATTTGCAGACTTTTCTGTACAGAGGAACTACTATTATCGACTCATCAAGACTTTATGTAAATTAAATAATAGTGTAAATATGGATTATTGCCAGTTGGCAACTCCTTCAGACCAATCGACAGTCAAATCATTTGAGGACACGTTTGAATGTATTTGTGCACACGGTTAGTTGATTTTTTGAATGTAAATTCCGCACGAGAGTCCCAACTGATAACCTGTGGAGCCAATGAGACTATGGCATCCCCAATTGGGGTACGTTGTGAGGCTGAAGGTAGTAGGGAGGGGAAGAGGTTCCATGTCAACTCAGAATGAAACTAACTCATAATAACTCAGAACCACCTCAGAAATGTCATTAAAAGTTATGAAAATATAACTTTAAAATAGCCGGTATTCATCCAATGTTTTTATAATTTTTTATTATCACTCTTAATGACCTTTCTGAGGTGCTTCTCAGTTGGTTTCATTCTGAGTTATCTGGTCACCAGGGGAATAATATGGGTAAGAGGAAGGTGGAAGAAATACCTGGCTATTCAGATCTGGTCACCAAAATGATCAACGAAAAATCTGGTCATAATTTGGGGGGCGGGTATTGGATAACCAATATACCTGCCACTGGTGACTTAGCATGGGTGCCCGGGTTCATGAGGTGAGGTTCGTCAAGGTCTTGGCCGGATCGTGAGAGGCTTTTTGAGGGAGACCTAACCTAGTCCTCGCCAGCCGGACCCTCTTGACCCATCGCCTTGCACCGCAGTGGGAGGGATGGATTTATACGTCTGTCACTCCTGGACATTGACCCCCAGATTTCAACCCACTCCTCATACCTTTTTCTTTCACAAAACTTCCTCTCTTTCCTTTCCCTAAAAATATCCTCTATACAGCATCCCCAAAGATGACGTAGGCCCTGTGGATTTGTTTTTTATCAGGGCCTCCTGTGTGGAGCATATGTTAAAAAAGCACGGCTAAAGCCATTTCAAGCAACGTTTCAATCCTCAATGGTATTCTTACACCAGGGCGACACTGAGAGTATCTTCCATTATGGAACATGCCACAAATTAATCCAATCAAATTTACTTGCGCACGCCGGGATTCGAACCAGCGACTTAAGGATTTCTAGTCGAGAGCCTTTCCTCTGGAAGACGGAGGCCGTCACATATTTAAATATAACTCTCTCTACTCTGCCAATAACACCGATTTTTTCGTTGAATTATTATTACAAATAACCTAAATAATTAGTTAGGTCGTTATAACTTTGAACCTTTTGCAATTGTCATTTTGTTTGTATCTTGTATCTGACAGTTGATAATGTTCTAACTTCACCTTACCATGTTCTGATGTTTCAAAGTTTAATTTATTTAACAATTTCTGATTGTGAGTTTCAATTTTGTTTAAAGTATTTGACTTTAACATATCTTAAGGCGATCCACTAGTACAGGAAAAAATCGAAATCGGAATTCACGCCCTTTTATGGGAGGAGTTTAAAAATACTTGAGAAAAAGCTTTTGGAAAGGTTGGAAAAGATATTTGAGAATTTTTTTTACGTGTTGATTTCGTAAAGGCCTGTAAAAAACATTAATTCCTTTTTTATGCATTGTTTATTGTAATAAAACGGAATTTTTAAATTGATTTCATGAAAACAAGCAGCGCGGACCCTAACACGTTGTTTCTCCGCTCCGTTCGGAGGAGTAATGACGGAAGAATAGGGCGGCTGCCAGTCGTTCTTCGGTGGACGGTATAAGGTTCACTTTGATATAACAAATTCGTCGACTGCCGTATTGTCGCCGTGATGTCAAAAATACCAACGCGATAATGCATATTATATTTTATTTTTTGAGGTTCGGCCGTAAATTTCAATTTTTTTTGCGATAATTATATAAGAAACTGAATTTGCCACATTATGCAAAACTAACTAACTAACTAACTTTAATTAAATGAAGACAATATTAACGAAACTCAATCAAAATCTGAAGACAGAAAAATCAGAAAAAAATATTGGTTTCACTGGGACCCGAACCCAGATTCCTTAGCATTCATGGCCAACTGCTCTACCGATTGAGCTATGGAACCCATTTCCAATTCGATCACTTTTAACTGTATCATACTTCGACTAAGAACTACCAACACTATCTTCATTTTTCTTAACGCACAAGTGTTTATAATATTTTTCGGAGCACACTTTGCGATTTTCTTTCTATCGAGGGAATTTTAAATACATTATTACCGTTTCGGCGTGGTATATATATATGAATATAATCTTTAAAAATATCAGATATTTTCTTTACAAACTTAAAAGCTTAAGTGTACAAGAGAAATTCAGGGGTTAAATAACTTATTTTAATTACCCTATATTTCTTGAAAAAAAAACTTCTAGGCCTCGGCACTGACACATAAATATTTCATAACAACTACCTACGCTATTATCTACTGGAACGATTAATAAAATCCACTGAACTTTCGGACGTTACCTTGCAAGATTTTGCAATTTAATTGTGCTTTTCCAAAGAAAAACTTTTTTTTTTCAATTTGTCTGGAACCCTCATTATAACATTCATGTACGAGCTATTGAAAGAATACCAAATAATTTTTTGAGTTTTCTAAGTTTTAAAATGGGTATTCCAGCAATTTTGTTGAACTACAACACTCTTTTAAATGATCTGAATATGTTAAAATCGTCAGATAGAAGGATTTAAACTGACTTGGTATTTCTAAATAAAATTTTAAATTATGAATTTGATAGTTCAGAAGTGCTTCGGATGTATTTATTTATTTGTTTACGCCCTTTTTCGGGGCTTTTACATAAGAAATTTAGTAATTGAATAAAATAAAAATTCTTTAGATTTCTTTTACAAAGAAATATAATAGGTACAAAGAAATATTAAGTATTTATTGTAAATAACTGAACTGCCTCAGTAACAGTATTTTGTATTTGTTTAAAGATAAATTGAAGATGTCCACTGACATTTCCCTCCATTAGTATTCTGGGTAAAGAGGAATACATATGGTAGTTAGTTCCAGTATTTCTGCACTGAAATAAATCCTGACTTCTAGTATTAAGTATTGGAATCCGGAAGCTTATCAATTCAAGCAATGCCGGAGTATCAACTAAATCATTTAGAATTTTATACAGAAATACCAAGTCAGTGAAAATTCTTCTGTCTGACAATTTGTGCATATTCATTTAATTTAAAATAGTGCACTATCTAATTCTAGAAGTCGGGATTTATTTCAGTGCAGAAATTCTGCACTGTTCATATTTTTTTTAAAGTATCCATGCTTCTCACACGGACAGCTGTACGTGGAGTGCTCGCGCGTCGGAACCTTCTGATTTATTCGTGTACCCATTCGTCGGAAAACAAAAAATATGTTTTGTCCAAAAGCACTTCAACAAACAGAATTAAAGCACAACACCCAACGCATGCCGGGTACTCGCTAGTATTTTATGAAAACGGTTATTATTAATTTGAAAACTCCTCTTTCTTGTTGTTTTATGTAATCGTTTATCGATCAATATATTGAGAATGCATGTAGAGCTGTTAACTGATTTTGTTCTGACCAACATGTTTGACAGAATACAAACATACCGACACAATTTTCCATACCAAGTTTGTTTACGCGTTTCGTGTTGATTGAAGTCACAACTTTAGTTTTACTTCCTATATGGTTTTTGTCAGTATAATTTCACTTGAAACCAAGGGCGAAGCCCCATTGATGTAAGTACTTGTACATATATTCATACCGCGTATACATACTGGCGTAAAAACCAGCCCGAGATCTTTTTTATCTGACCTACGACAGCCCCTGAAAATGTGGCCAAATAATTGGGAACCTTTTAGTATCTATTAAGTTCAGGTTTATAGGGTTTGTCTGGGTTTTGGTGGCGTCTGCTACCAATTGCGTGGTAAGCCAGATCGACAGAGTCTGGTTGAGGGATATCTTTTGACTTTTCCGGCAGGACTCTCTCGGAACATCACCTTGCAACGAAGTGGGAGGGATGGAATCATTCATCCATCTCCTGGACACACTGACCTTCCTTCCTTTCCTCTCCAAAATAATAAAAATACTCTCCACACAACATCCCCAAACGCCCAAAGATGACATAGGCCCTAAGAGGAATTATCTTCTTCAGGGCCTCCTGTGTGGGGTTATTGTAAAAAAATGACAAAGATAATAATTTGGGATATTCACGGCCAAAATTAGTAGCATCGTGATTTATTTTTGGGTTATTATGCCATGTTGCGCTACCTCCTTCATCATCAACATTACAGTGACAATCATCAAGGCAGATGTGTAATATGATTACTACTATTAATAATGTCCGAAACGTCGGCTTAAGAAGGAGGTGGCGCAGAACTGCAAAATAACCCAAAAATAAACCACGATAATAATGATTGGATTATTTAAATGCCACCGTTTTCGTGCGAAAATCACCTCAAGGGTGCTTTACAAAATAATTTATTCCTATAACAACTTATTTATAACTTACTAGCTGACCCTGCCACGCATTTCTGTGGCTAAAGAAACACTACGCCATCTACTTGATGGTTACCCAAACTTTATAACTACGATTAATTAACTTACATCAATTAATTATTTACACCGCCATCGGTCAATTTGCATACAAATCAAATCCACACCGCCCGCTTGCTAGCCCGCTCGTCCACCACATACAGAAATTCTCCTTTAAGGGACGTACTTGACTTACTTTAACCAGTGATTCCTGACATTATTTGGAGTAAAAACTGTAAATGAAATTTTGGTCTTGTGATGATCTCGCCTTTGGGCCTACGAAATAATTCCTTTAAAATCGAGAGATCGATTTAGAAATATATTTAATTTTGTAACAGGGTATGGTTTCAGAATACGATTCTTTGTTCTCAGCTCTTAAGGGTGATTTATGAAACCGGGCCATTACTAGGTTAAACACGTGGATATGTCAGGATCGTTAACAAAACCAGAGGCGGCCGATGAATATTTGCCCGTGTGGTGATTGATCTTAACGCGAGCAGATTGGATTTACGAAACAATTATCTGGTGAATTTTCTATGGCAGTAGGAAATTGAAAATTAGTCAATAAGGATTGCTCGTTGGTGCATTTAAATATACTAGCGCGACGCGCCGATTACGGGTTGAAATATTTGACATATTTGTCGAAATAGGATTGCAGAATTCGTTAAATAGTGACGCACGTAGAAAGGACAAAAGCGTGTTCGGACAATGAATATATAATGTTATTATATAACCAATAGTCAACGCAAGTATTGAGAAAGAGTATTAGATTGAAGTACGCCACTGAGCTCTTCTTTTAAGCGTTATTGGGATAATTTATGACTCCAGCGCAGACAAAATTAGTTTGTATTTTGTTATGTAAGGTTACACACAAAAAAAATAGCAAACATGAAAGTTGCACTGAATTCTTGGAATTTGGGACCTAATGTGACAGAACACTATTAAAACGATTGAAATATGCATATTGGGAGATGTGTTTATCACTTAAGATTTGAAGAAGTGGCTAATATATTATTGAAACCACACAAGTAGATGGGTGGGAGTCAGGGGGCAGAGAGTTGGAACAGGACAGTCGGGGTAGAGACGGGTTGGAGGACGGTCAGAGAGAGATTCTGGGGACGCACGATCTAGATAAAAATCATCGAGTTGTGATAAACGGTAGAATAATAATTTGGTGCTTCTAAATTTGGGATATTTTGAGAGATAACAAAAAAAATTAATTCACGCGAATAAGAGAGTGAGGGAAGGAACCTGGAGGCGCGCGGACGGGATAAAAATCATCGAGTTTTGATAAACGGCAGAGTAATAATTTGGTGCGCGTAAACCGGGAATAATTCAGATAGTAATATATAATAATAAAGACAGTCGGGGTAGAGAAGTGTTGGTGGAGAGTCGGGGAAAGAACCTAGCTGCATCTTGGAATAAATAACTGCATGACGGGTTGTGTTTTAGAAGTGCTTGGTTGAATTAAATATTATTGTAGTGAATTGATTTGTGAAATTATTTTGTGCAACATGGCGAATTTGGTAAGTTTGTATAAAATTATTAACATATTTAGTACGGGCCTTGCAGGAAAGAGTCAATTAGGGTTTATATACAAGCCTTAGGAATCTAGGACCTTTTTTTTTGTCGAGCGGAGCTTTGCACGTTTCCGGGTTGACCGGCTAGCAAGTACCTTTGTTGGGTGAAGTTATTCTTGAGACAAGACCGTTGTAAAATAATAATTTAGTTAACTAAATAGCATTTGAAACACAAAGTGCGCTTTCGGGCAATAAATCTTAGACGAGAGACTTCATTTAAAAGACGGGATTTTGAAACCACAAAACAATAATAAAATCCTTTAAAAGTGCTTTGTTGGTGATCTAGAAAACTAGGTTACTGGGTATTCTCCAATACATAACGGGTACCAAAATACATAGGTATAGAATGTAGGTATAAATTAAAGTGTAAAGCGCCTTTGAGGTGATAATTATTATTTTCGAGTCTCGCATTAATATTTTAAACGTAGCTAGGGGACTATATTCAGGAAAGGGTTTTGGAAAAAAAAAGCATTAGGTGATTTAACGGTTTATATAATGGTGCATAGCATGGGCACCTTTGATTACTAACAAAATCTGACATAATTAAATTCCCACTCCAAAAAATTTCCCATATCTTATTCCAAATTTTAGGTATCACAACAAGTCTATTACATAGGACTTTGCATAAACTTGGTTCGATATCTTATCATATTATCACCTTTGGTTCACGTTCAGGTATATTTCTTTCGATATTCGATTTAGCAAAAAAACTTTCATATTGTCGGTTGAATGAAGCCGTCGGTAGGTATTCACATTTTAGCGTAATGCGCTATATCCACCTACTTAATTAACAAACTCTTTTTCTTCAAACTTAATTGAGCGGGTTACGACTCGAGAATGGACGGCGGTTGTCGAATGGATTTACAGGTCCAGCTTTCCTATTCCACCATGAGGAAGTATCTCACGCGACTTTATCGGGGGGCGATGTGATCGAAATGCAGGTGGGCTTTCACTATTTTTCTAATGTGGAGGCGAAGTAAGCGAGGGTCGTGTCTGGTCCGAGCAAATTGGAATCCCTTGTGATCACATCTCGGTAACGTGGATCTCGTACCCGCTCTAGACTGGATTGGAAGCGTGGCCGGAGCCATTTCATGATGTCGACGTATGTACGTCACTAAGGCATTGGGGGACTTCAGGAGAACAAAGGACGTGCACCCATTTCCCCCTCCCTCTACCGCCGCTCCGAGGTACCAGCGGATAAAAGTTGTCGTCGCGGGAGGTCAATTTGATGCAGGACGAAGATTACGATCTGGCCGGACTACCTTCGTCATGGGGGAAACGAAGTGACGAAATTTGCGTGGGCTTCACTACCTTTTAGGTTACGCTCGTGTGGGGTCTGCCTTGTCGGCGGAACGAAGGGAACATGACATATGGAATCGTTTGGCAGCCGATCGGCGGTTCTTTGTTGGAATCCGGATAAGTTTTCTTAACTACCTTTTGGTTTACGATTTATGTATATTCGATATTCGATTTAGCAAAAACTTTCACATTGTCGGTTGAATGAAGCCGTCAGTAGGTATTCATATTTTAAGCGTAATGCGTTATATCCACCTACATAAGTAGCAAAAGTTCTCTTAACTCCCTCACACTAGGAATAGGGATCATCCAGCATCAGGGTGGGAATGTACTCTGGACGAAAGCGCAGCAGGGGAAATAGAAGGAAAGGAAGCCAGATTCACGACCTGGTGCCTTTCATTCTCGGACCCGGCACCCTGGAAACCGAGCTTGACATTCCTTCTTTGAGCTAATTTTTGAGTTTGAGCTTGGGGTACGCCTATCGTAGAGCATATGCCCGTGACACATATAGGGGAAGGTCCCAAGTTACGCTTGTGTATGTTATGCGAGAGGACGTATTTTTCATTCAAATCAAATACCGATGACCATCGCGATTGCAGGCTGGCGCATGTTTTTGTAGCGTGCCTAGGAAAAACGTAATCATTATTCCTACTGGTTCGAGGCGGCGTGCTGGACGGAGAACGGGACTATTGAGGACATGAGTGACTGCCAAGGCGAGGATCGGTGACATCAAAATCTTCCTTAATTAAATTCATACATCGCCAGATCAGAGGAGAGAGCGGCCCCACCGATCTCCTGACATTGCCGATTGTCTAATCAACTTCGGTTTAATGTTTATGCCGGTGCTTTAGGAGTAAATGGAACTCAAGTCATCGGCATGCTGAAGAACTTCAAAATCATCATCATCATCATCAATCCAGAGTAGGATGTCACGATCTAAAACCTCGTGCCACCCACGCATTTCCTGAACAGTTCCTGACATCGGCTATCACGCCATTAATCGGAGCAGACCCTCATATCAAACGGTATGAGATGACCTTTCATCATCATCATCAACATAGTTATAATTTGGCTGCGTATTGGTCGATATTATTCCCATTACCACCTTATGATCCCGAAACACACATCAAACCCTCTCCTGACAGGAGGCAAAACATGTCGATTTTCATTCGTCGCTTGCGACCTTAACATTCTCTGGAGGAGTTGGAATTGGAAGCTGATTTGGCGGTCTATGACCATCACCTTATCAGTTGGGCTATGGAGGAGTCCAATTATTTAAACAGCACATGTTCTGTCTCATGTTAATCCAAAATACCTACCCGTAGAATCAAATTAACAAAATAAAACAAGCTAGCTAACTAACAAACTGCATCTAGAACTGTGAGTGTAGAATTATTGCACTCCGTACTGCTTTGAGTGTAAATCTTTTGTTAGAATATACATAAATGTCAAATTATTTTCATGATAGCATTTTATAGAGCTGCAGAGAGTACGCGACATCGCATCGAAAGGTAGGATCTTCTCAATTCGCCGTTTGAATGTAAATTTATATACTAGGTGCTAGGAGGGAAAATGCAGATTACTTCAATAAAAATAGTCGTCGATGAGCGTAGGTGTATAACAGGTGCTAGGGGAGGAAGCTGGATGAATATAGATAGATAATTAGTTATTTTTCAAGTTAGTCAGACCCAGTCATTGTTATTCGAAGCCTTGCAAATTGTAACACGCCATACCTAAAAGAACAAGGGTTTACCACAAATAAATTATTAATTAAATTGGATTAACTATACCAAACCACTAAAAAAAAAAAGTACACAACGTTGTGGGGTTAATTACAATTGATTAATTAAGAGCATCTCGTCACGTTTGCATAAAAGTATTACGTGATGGGGTTGAGAAGGCGCTGCAAAAGGAATGCAGGGGAGAGACGCGAGAACGGGCGAGCTACGAGTTTTTAAAGGCCGGCCGGGGTTGCGCCTGTAGCTGTAGCAATGTAGATGCATTTGGGATTCAAAAGTATAGGTTTTACTTCGTAGGGGGGGGGGGGGGGGGGGGGGTTTATCACAGTCTCCGACGACATTTTTGATGTTTTTTTTTATTTTTTTTTTCTACAAAACCATAAAAAATTATAGGTGTTGGACAGTTGGAGGCGGGGTTAGGGGTTGGTCGGTTACTCGGCTGAGTGACCTGTATCAACATGCGGAAGATTTTTTGCTTCAATTTGAAGAAAAAAAAAATTGAATAAAAAAAGTGACCAAAAAAAGTCACCGGAGACCAAAATTTTATTTTACCCTATATACGTAATGTCAGAAATCACTGGTTAAAGTAAGTCAAATACGTCCCTTAACACCCTGTATATTTTACATATTTCAATCGATTCACACAAAACGATGACAAATTATATGCTTAAGCCTTCCTCATTAATCACTCTATATATTGGTGAAAACCGCATGAAAATGCGTTGTGTAGTTTTTGAGTTTATCGCGAGCAGGCAGACAGACGCGGCGGATTACTTTCATTTATAATACGAGATAAGAGATAGAGATAACTTACAGCTAAGAGTTATTACTGACGACTTACACTGCAAATAACTATTGATACTTATAACTTATAACCAGTGACTAACAAGACTTATTACATCTAGTGACTTACACAACAACTAAGCTTACAACAAATACTTTTTAGGAATGTAGGTTATATTTAGATATTTTTTCCAGAGGGTTTGACAGTTTACAGGCCTTGCCACGTCAGTAAACTGGATGCGTGTGCTGTGTAGGTTTTCAATAATAACTCTTGATTAGCGCGAGTCAAACATATTTAAACTGAACTTTATGTTACAATAAGTTAGCACAGATTTAACAATTATCTCGCTTAGAGGAAAAGCAGGCGGACGGAACGTACGTTGAAACCGGAATAAGTTTGCATCGTCATGCACTAGAACGGAGAGCGGTGCCCGGTGATACCAGTCTATAAAATCGAATTTGAATAATCTTTTTAAGGTTGTTCGTTGCTCGGCTACACTTTATAACAACTAGTGACACATGTGCCATAAATACTCGTTGCTACTTTTGAAAATTCTTTACTGTCATTACCTTCAAATAATAATAATAATAATATATCTCAATTAAACAAAATTTGCAAGATTTATAACTAAAAAAAAAGTACATATTCAGTGTTGATATTTACAATGGTTTATGTAAGTACAAAAAATTAACAACAGAAAATAATATCTATAAATGTGAACAGTAGGTACCAAAGATATTCAAATACAAAAGAGATATGCTATGATGTCCGCGTGACTGTCGCCGAACTACGGCTTAATGCGCGTAGTTTGCATACAAAAATAGTTTATTCATTTTCTTGATTTTTTGAAGGTGCGCATTATTATCGGTTTACAATATAGTTTGAATACGGAAAGAATTTATTCATTTGGTTTAGCGTTCGTTTAGTTTATTCGTTAATTATTCGTCCGTTTAGTTTATTCGTTAATTGGTAAACAACACCGGCGACACCCGGACGCGCAGTCTCACCTAGCAAAAACGGCGGATAGCACATATACTTATATTTCAATATCTTTGGTAGGTACCTACTTGAAGAATAGAAAATAGTTATAAATTTAGGTTTTACGTAATCCGCCGATAGTTCCCCTAATTTTTTAACGTGTAAAAAACCGCACAAGAGTTCCAATTGCTCCCAACCATCTGGAGCCAGTGTGACTATGGCATCCCCAATTGGAGTATGTTGAGAAGCTTAAGGTAAGTGGGGAGGGGAAGTAGATGGTAAAGAGGAAGGTGGGGAGGTACCTATTTAGATTAGTCACCACCTGATTAAATTTTGAAAAAACAAATCAATCAAATTTTGTTTTTTTGCGAACGCGGGGATTTGAACCCGAGTCGAGAACACCCCTGGACAACGGAGGCCGTCAAATATAGCGCTTATACAAGAAAAATCATTTTGTTTACCTACGAATTTTAAAAGTCTCCTCCCGAAGAAGTTATTAGGTTAATCAAATGATGACCGGACAACTCAAAATTAGCTCAACTCAACACCTCCTTTGAAAAGTCATTGAAAGTGACGAAAAAATATATATAAAAAATTGTTCCGTTATTTTAGGTTATGGGTTAATTTTTTAATTTTTTATTAGCTTTTAATGACTTGAGTGTGTTGAGTTGATTTGATTCTGAGTTGGCATGGAACCAATCAAATATACCTACCTGCCCACCAAACAAACCAAACAAACTTAAGTAGATACCCACTTATTATTATTAATATCATTCTGTTTTGCAGACAATACCATATTGTAAAAAGAGGATTAGACGGTGGAATAAATAATATAAAAGGATCAATGTAATATGCGGTTACGTGAATTTTTTATCATTTTCTAGTAAATCGCAGTAAATTGTTAAGTATGTGGATTAATATATTTATGACCATTGTTTGTAGATAATAGTAGAATCCGACCATCCCACTATGGGG
The DNA here is from genome assembly GCA_917563855.2 of Limnephilus lunatus. Lineage (NCBI taxonomy): Eukaryota > Metazoa > Arthropoda > Insecta > Trichoptera > Limnephilidae > Limnephilus > Limnephilus lunatus. The sequence goes on from OU830592.1 coordinate 81,058,968, forward strand.
TGAAGGTTTATACCTTTCGCTGGAAACTTTCAAGAAGTAGGTACCTTAAATTATTCACAATGAATCGATTCTAAGCAAAACCTTAAGTATTGATTCATATTTAATAACCAGACTTCATAATATTATTTATTACTAGTAATTTTATGATCAGTAGACCTCGCTTAGTGTTTATTATTCCGATTAGGAAGCTCGTAACGCTCTTGCGACCTCTGGTGGAGAAATAAGGTACTATCCAACACGGTTACCATCTTGACAGGATTCCGGAGGGAGAGGAAAACACGGAAGTTGTGGATGCTTGAAAAGGGGACCGGGGAGGGGGAAAGTCGGGGAAGGTGAAAGAGGAACGCGAGAGGGGGAGGGGAGGTGGGAGGGGAACAGGGGCGTATGGGAAAGGACTCGTTGGGGAGGGGTAGAGGACGAGGGAGAGCAGAGGGAAGTATTGCAAAGGTGACATAGCAGCGTTAGGGGATAGCAAGGGGTAAATTTGGGAATCCATACGACTCACACGGACAGCTGCGAGAAATGTGTGTATTTCATATAGTTTAGCATCAGGGAGTGAAGATGAGGACGTGGAGGGGAATCCGGGGCGGAGGAGGGGAATCCGGGATGGGGGAGGGTAACGAAGGAGGGAAGGCGAGGAAGATCTAAGGGGAACACTGGAGGGGAAGATGGGAACGTGGAAGGGTGTGGGTTCGAGGGAAGGGCAGATGGAGAGTTTGCAAAGGATACATAGTAACGGTAGGGGAAAGCAAAGGATAAATTTGGAAAATCTATGCTTCTCACACTGACAGCTGCGTGTGGCCTGTTTCCTGGTCGCAAAACTTTCTGATTTATTCGTGCGCGCACTAGATGCAAAAAAAAAAATTGTGTATCCAAAAGGACACTTTCTTTGTACGACATTGCAAGGAAGGGAAAGTTCCCTCTACTTTGAAATAAAGACTAATGATGTTTTTTGTAACAGATTAATATTTTTATTTATTCACTTTTTTTAATTCAGCTGTTTTTTGTAATTTGATAAAATTTGAGAACTTTTAGTGGATGAAACATTATACACTAAATTAGTCCCAGAGAGAGGTCGTACGTGACATCTTCATTCTAATATCTTCTGTCTTGACGTGTGAGAAGAAAGATTCCTATGTAAACATTTTAGGACGATCGTTGGTGAGTTCATGTGCGACTTCTTTCTGGGACTATCTACATACCTACAGTTACTTCTACTGTATAACAAGCCTTGTCTAGTTGGCCAATTGCTAGCATGGAAATGTTCTAAATTGATGTAATCAAAATTTTACAATGTGACCGAGTAATTAGAGTATTCCCAGTGTTTTAATATAAGTATTTATTATTTATATTTGAATAGTATTACCGTGACTCAGATTCTCGTAATAAAATAGGAAATATATATATTACAATACAAAACCGCTAAAGTCACACGGTCAATGAATATTGCACTAAGTATGTAAGAACTATATTACTAAGTAATAAAACAGAACAGTAAAAATTTTACTGTCAATAAATCATTTGTATTTATCAGGTCAATGTTCTAAACGACTATCAGACTGATAATCTGCATATTAAATGAGCAGGTTCAATAAAACTTGCCTACTGAAAAACCAGGTATTAAAAAAATGGTCTAAATTCAAATAAATCACAAAATTTCTACATAGAACCCATTATATCTACAACGTACGTAAAATCAGCCGGCTATTGATCCTTTAAATCTAGGGTAACTTTAGCTATTAACAACTTTGACAGTTCAACGCTTAGCGTAGGTTAACCTATGAAGAGCCGGATCAGAAAATCTCAAAGAGGAACCGGACGAAAAATTACCTCGGCGAATTTGTTAAAAAATTGGACTAAAACTACGATTTTGATCATAATTTTTTTTTTGCAATTATTTTCTGTTTTCCAGATAATATATTTTAGTATTAAAATATATTACATGTTTATATCATATTACACGTTTCTTCAGAATAGTTATCTTTATCTACATCTTTATTTATAATAGTTAACTTTATATCTACTTTATCTATATCTAAATAAAAAGAAAAATTACCCATTTCGGAGACAACGGTAAAAAATATATATTTATACGAATATATGAACCGGTTTTATTATTTCTACATAAATCTGAATACGTACTCTACCCGAAAACCATCAATGAATACATATTTTCAAATAAATAATTACCTTTATACACATTGACGTATGATATCTAGACGCGCCCTGTGAAATGCAAAATAACCCCAGAAGCCAGCAAACGCAGGCTCAAGGCCCATATATGAAAAAGTGCCTGCATTGTTTTGCACCGTTTAGATCGCATAGTGCTTTGTGTTGTACCTTTTATCGGTCTACAAGGTCTACACCGAAACTAATTTGTGTTCCAGCCGTCCGCACCAGAGTTAATTTTTTCAAACACAAAAATATCTAACTTCCGAATGTTGTACAAAGTACACACCGCGGACTTTATTTTTGAAAATGTAGTCAGCTATCTGACTACACCAAAAAAATACACCTTAAATATGTCTTTTAGACAGCGTTTTCATAAACGTAATAATGTTACAGAATTACTTTTGTTTCCATCAAAGTTTCCTACGTCATCAAATCACCGCACTGCTTGTGACGACACGAATGTTCGACTACTAATACATACAAGGAGGGCTAGTATCACAATTTGGAAGAGTTTTCAAACTTTTTTAAAGCGCGACCCGCTTTAAGTAATAAAATAAATTATATTATTTCCATAAATTATAATTATAATTACATAAATTCACCACCAGCTGTTTTTAGGAATGATCAACCTTTTTAGTCGAAGTATTATTAATGTATCCATTATTATTATGTACCTATGCGGACCTTGGTGGGAGGGTATGTACAACATAACCTGGTTAACTTTGTTGTCGGTAGAGTCGCAAACCTACTTTACCTATTGTAAAACAATATTTTTTTGTTTAATAAAACTATCAAAGAGGGTAAAAAAAAAGCCGCAGCTGAAAATTTTATATCCGCAATGCCAAAACAATGAATGATATGGATTTTTTTCATTTGGAAATGTTAAATTTTGGCGGTTGATTCAAAAAGGGCAAAAATACAATGTTTCGTCAAGATAATTTTTGTTATTTTGTAAAACGGAAACCTTTAAAATACATAAAACACAGATTTCAACAAAAAACCGTTGCACAATTCTTCAATTAAGATCGCAAGTTAAACACTTACAATTAACACTTATAATTTAATTGTATGAAATTTCCCCCGATAGATAAAAATCGTAAGATATACTCCAAAAAATATTATAAACACTATATTTCTGATATTTTACAAGATATATAGGTATATGAAAAATTTCGTAATTCATTGTTTTTTTAAGACATTTTCCGTGAGATTTTTGTTCTATTTCAAACGAGTCATGTTTTATTAAAGATTTTCATAATTTTCGTTTAAATATTATCGTTTTTAAGAATAGCACGCTCCCTCTAACATTCGTATTTACGTATCTCCCCTTCCTCTTCTTTTGAGCGCTTACTACTGGGCTTTAAGTATCCACTAATTTCAGTAATTTTTTGTATTTATTATATGCAAAAAACTTAATGTTTTGGGTAGCTGATTCAAAACTTTAAAAAGAAATTATAGTTTTTGGCTAATACCTCTTGCAAAACAGAACAGAAGCCTTTGAATATTTTTTAGCGCATTTTTTTGTAGTCAGTCCGAAAAGCTGTAAATGGGCTTGCGGACCGCTGGTTGCTCATCACTGTGTTAATGATGAGCAACCAACTTGGGTAGCCCACGGTGCATGGGCGGTAAAAAGACGATTTTTTCGTAAATGTTTTCAAGTAAACGATGATTGGTTTTGTTTATTAAACTCGTTAAGCTTACGAACCATCAGAAAAAAAATGCAGACGCATCTGCCGCCAAGACCTGGACAAACATCACTCCATTAACCCGGGCACCCCTGCTTAGTCACCAAACGTAGCGAACCACTTGGGGTGACCTATGGCAGAGGCGTTGGTTATCCAATAAATGATTCCCGAGGCGGCGGTACCCATACTGGCCTCCGAAATTGAATCGCTTGTCATAATAAAGTAAAAAAATATTTTTTTCCAATTAAATTTATAAATGTCTCGTGACCCCCACTTTGAAAACCACTGTATGCAGCACAGCTTGTGGATATTGTTCATGCGGCCAATCCGTGAACAACTATTGATGTATTAGTTCGACAGAATTACACAATAGGATCACTTGGTGGTCAGTTGTATATTGCCGGGAACTCTGTATGCAAGACGGCAGAATTGGAAGGAGAGTTTTATTGCGAAATTACTGTTACTGGCGTTATTCTATACTGATTTTTACTATGAGAGGGCTTGTCTAGGGTATACTTGGTCGAAGTTTATACAACTTTGAATACTATAATATTTTAATTTGTGCAACGCCGTTTAACTTTATTTGGTTTCAATTTATTTGGTGAGCTATCATAAGGATACATTCATGGAATAAAAGTAGGGTCAACAGTGTTATTTGCGCGAGCGTTTCTGATTTTGTCCTCTATGCAGTTTTCAAATTATTAACATCAGAAACGCAACGCTAATACCGCCAACCGCAACGGTGGTATTAGAACAGGTCTCCGGAGCACCATCGGCAAGTTTAGCCATTCATAAAACGGTCTCCAGAGCACGATCGGCACACCATTCGTTAAGCCATGCACAGCTTCTATCGATTGAAAACGACCTTCTGCCGAGTTGATGAGATGTGAGTGTGTAGGTACCATTATAACTTAGAGGGTGCATCACCATAATACACACAAAAACAACAAGAATAGACAAATTGATCAATTTCTTAAAAAATAAATTTAGTAAAAAGTTTTAAAAGCACTGTGCCGCAAATCACTTTCGTTGAAAAACGTTTGTATCAATCATTTCAATGTTTTATTTTACTACGTATTTTATGCCCCTTAAAATGATATAGTAAAAACGAAGTATCGACAGGTACTTAAATAATTTGTCAAATGTCATGAATAACAAACTAACAATATAGCGCTGGTGACAACCCGGAACGGAGCAGTTAGCCCCGACAGCACATAGATCTGAATAGTAACTGTATCTGGACAAATACACGATTCTGGACATAGAAAAATCTTATTTAAATTGTTATCTTTTATTGGTAGAAAAATGGATAAATATTTTTTTTTACATAATGTTGAAAAATAACACTTCGTAACCAGAAATAAATGGTAGCGCTTTGCATCTGAGACAACCGTTCTCGTATTGTTCCTGACCTTTTTGTTATGGGTTTTTCCAAAGTAGTTTTTTTATTGTGGAAAGGGAAGAAGATGAAACTCATTCAAATTGATTATTATTATGGGTACATTTTGTTACAGCGGTGTTTAAATCATAAAACCATATTACTTATATCACAATTCTTACAAAACATGTCGGTTGTTTCAAAACAATAAAAATAGTTAAAACTAAGTGGTAATTTTTAAAAAATAAAATATTATGTACCTACCAAAGTAAGAATCGTGGCTCCCTTAAATATTAAAAAAATAGGTTTCCTAGTTTTAACCACGTCTATTGTTCTTAAAATACCGAAAAGTTTCGTGAGCTCGTGATGCTCGCTTCCTCAGGGCTTACTTAAAACTAATTACAGCAATGGCTTAACCATGTCAATGGAAAGGTGGGAGCAATAACTTTTCTTTTCCGAAATGGTATATATGACCAAGAATGCTCTTAAATGAAATATTTTGTAAAATTTACGTATCTACTTATAAAATTTAGGATTTTAAAACAATAAAAATATATACATATAATAATTAACCAGCTCAAGTTGCGATTCAGACCTTTGTGCAGCCACAAAACTGCCTCCAACTGGCTGCGGTGCTTCCATAAACGATTTGTGACCGATTGTAAATATTGTGACTAATCACATAGAATTATCTAGGAATTTCCTATTTGCGGTGTATTTTAGCGGTTGGAAGTGATTACAATTTTGATTAATTTACGTCCACACATCTTGCAGTATTAAATCGTCATCTGAGGTCAGTCAAACTATTTAACGCATGTTTTGGTGACATTTTAAGAATTTTCGTCTAGTGATTTTTTATCTTTAATAAACATCACATTTTAAGATTTTTTCCCCTCGACTTTCAAGACATTTGATTAGGTAATGGAATCAGTAACGCACCTTAAGAGGAATCCCGGTAGCTAAGAAATTTGAACAATAGGTATTTTACCAAAATTGTTGCTGTCACTGACTATCTTACTCCTCCGAATACCGATCGAAAGGGACAACTACACCTTAGGCTAATAATACCTAAAAAAATCATTAAATTTTTTAAGTTTTGTTAAAAAAAATCATTAAATTTTATTTTCTCCATTTTTCTCCTACAAAACTGGACTGATTTTAAGATTTTTTTCTAACTGTATAAGAGGAAAACACCATATGTCTGTTAGTTTTGATTTTTTAAAAACACATTGTTTAGTTTGTACACTGAACTTACTGTTACGTCTGTTGACGGCATTCAAACCAGCCAATTTTATCGATTTTTGGAGGGTAATAACTCCTATAAGAAACTTATCAAAAAAAGCAAAAAGTATCGACATGCTAGTGGTCGATATCTATATTATATTAAAAATATTTGCAGTATTTTCAAAATCCAGAGAGGAAATTGTTGAAAACGTCTGTGTGGACAAAACCAAGCTCGATTTCCTTTTAAAGTAGGGTCTTCATTGAAAAACACAAGCAAAAATGATGTATTCTTAATGTGCCTTATATCACCACGAATAAAGTTTATAAGCATAACAATCGCTTGGCAAACGGAGTCTAGGGGTCACGATTTCAAGGGCAAAGGTGGTTTTTATTTATTTTGTGAATAATTTTATAAGAGAGAAATAGTTATTATTTTTAATTGATAAACTAACGTTTAAACAAGATTTTTATGCATAGCACAAAGGGTAGATAACAAATATTATAATCAATAATTATCAGCCTGAAACACTCATCTACATTGAAAAAATCTTCCGAGAAAAGATACTGGCCGCCAACGGGAATTGAACCCGTGACCTTCTGATTGCCGGTCAGCAGCTCTGACCACTGAGCTATGGCGGCTTATCTAATACCCGCCAAATAATTCAATATATACTAGTGTTTCATTCGACAATTACTTATTATTACATTTTTCCAACTGAAAACTTAATTGATAAACTAACGTTTAAACAAGATTTTTATGCATAGCACAAAGGGTAGATAACAAATATTATAATCAATAATTATCAGCCTGAAACACTCATCTACATTGAAAAAATCTTCCGAGAAAAGATACTGGCCGCCAACGGGAATTGAACCCGTGACCTTCTGATTGCCGGCCAGTATCTTTTCTCGGAAGATTTTTTCAATGTAGATGAGTGTTTCAGGCTGATAATTATTGATTATAATATTTGTTATCTACCCTTTGTGCTATGCATAAAAATCTTGTTTAAACGTTAGTTTATCAATTAAAAATAATAATTAATATTTGACAAGTTAAAGTATTTCAGCAAAAAAATGCAGACATAATTAGTCTCGACGCCACCTAGCGGGAGATTTAGTATTAACAATACCTCTCTCACAAAAATAAAGTTGGTTGTTTTCAGTTGGAAAAATGTAATAATAAGTAATTGTCGAATGAAACACTAGTATATATTGAATTATTTGGCGGGTATTAGATAAGCCGCCATAGCTCAGTGGTCAGAGCTGCTGACCGGCAATCAGAAGGTCACGGGTTCAATTCCCGTTGGCGGCCAGTATCTTTTCTCGGAAGATTTTTTCAATGTAGATGAGTGTTTCAGGCTGATAATTATTGATTATAATATTTGTTAGAGAAATAGTTAATTAATAGAAACTAAGTTAAGTGGTTTACGCTTATATTTTTTATTTACTTTATAATAAAATGCATTACAAATTTGAATAGTTTTTGTGGGAGTAAGTGTTAATATTACTTTTATAATGAGATGGATAAAAATCTAATAAACGTATTGTAATTTGTATGTGAACAAAGGAAATACCATTGTTTTGACTACCGCCTTTCCAACTTCCATTCAAAGAAATGATAACAAATAATAATAACTACAAAACCCATGAATAATGAATTATTACGTTTATGAAAGTGAATGGAAGATGCGATATAAATGCGATACGAAATCAGCCATACTGATTAATATTTTTATTCACTTTCATTATTGTATTTATGAAGGAGATTTTCAAATATAAGTTATTGAAGTGAAAACTTCTTAACACAGTTGTGATTTGAAACTCGATGAAACGAAAAATAGCTACACTAAAAAGAGACAAACACATACATCTATATGATTTATCCTGCGAGAGAATGTGATCGGTCTCATCTTTGTGTGGTGCTTCGTAGCCTCCCCACTCCTTTCTACTTTAGTTTTCTGAGGGTTTAACTTCTACCGCGTGTGAATTGCGCACTATATTTTTTTATGTGAATACCGCTCCGGAGTCACAACTGCTCTCTACCATCCGGAAACAATAGGAAAATGTCATCCCCAATTGGGTATGTTGGGAGATTTCCATGATAGTTGATACCCCGAAAGTTGACCCCCTGGCATTCTAATACAATGTGCAGTCGGTTTAGGAAAATACGGTATACCTACTTACATGATATATAACTAAGCGTCACCCAAGTGGTGTGCAGAGAGGATGTATCGCCGAATAACCAAATTATAAAACACTAGCTGACCCGGACACGCGTTGCTGTGGCTAACGAAACACAACGCCATCTACTGGATGGTTACCCAGAATTTATAATCACCGCTATCTGTTAATTTGCATACAAATCAAATCCACACCGCCCGCTTGCCAGGTCGCTCTTCCATCACATACAGACATTCTTATTTATATATTTCAACCAATTTGCACAAAACCTTGACAAATTGTATACCTTAAACCTTCCTCATGGATCACTCTATCTATTGGTGAAAACCGCATGAAAATCCGTTCAGTAATTTTTGAGTTTATCATTTTCATTCTATTTTTCACGGGTTTTTTTGGTGCTTCAGATTTTATGTCCGGGTTAAATCTCCCTCACAGGAAAGACTAAACCCTTCCACAAATGTTTATCTAGTCAATACACGCTATGTAAGTGCACTACATAAGTATAATAAATACAAAACAACACAAGAACAATACATCAATTAACCAGAGACCAAATGGGAAAATAATTCACCGACTCCAGATATTTTCATATCAGAGGGTTCGGCTCGGTAGAACACCTAACTGGACCGATAAAGCTTACTGATCCCTCAATATAAATATTTAAAAAATCTTTCATAAAAAAAGGGTTATTATTATATATGTATATCTATGTACAACCATTCACGTGCACGACTTCCAGTTTCAAATAGCATTGACGATAAATAATAAACAGCTCTTTCGTATGGTTGATTGTCTCCATTAATATTCACCTCAAATTATGGTGCCAGAATGTTAATAATAATTATTATTATAAATAATAATACCTATCATAATGCTCGTGCAAACTTACAATCGATTATCGATGTACATTTATATTGTGAATGTCATTGGGAACAGCAAAGGTGCACATGCCAAAAAAACCAGGAAGTAAATTATGTAAACAATTTAATATTTTTAATCAACGGTGATCTTCAGCCGAAGAAATACGACATAATATAATCAATGTATCTTTGCCCTCACTTCGTTAGTTGGTTATACACCGTCATTTGTAGGAACAGATTGTATGCATTGATGTACCTACTACCTACCCAATAGAAAAATGTCAACGATTCATTTATATCGATCTAGAGCCCTGAACATTTTGTTGAATATCTCACATCTGTTATATTTATACCTACATACACAACTTTAATGATATGATACAATTTTAAACTTTAAGTACAAAATGCATTAAAACGTATTTTTTTTCGTTATTACTGAATTATACGTAAATTATTATTATTAAAAAATACATATACTAATAAAATACCTCTTCAAAAGAATTGAAGAAAAATAGTATTTTCTTCAATTTTAATAGTTAAAAACATGCCAAATAATATCCAACCAGGTTTTTATATTAATAACAAATAAAATATATATATCAAGTAATAGATACACTACGGTAATTTTTTGAACAAATATGGGGTCTGTAAATTAATTTGATTTGATAAATTAGATTGTAACTTTTTTATGTAGTGAAGACTTCTAGAAAATTTAATACTAGAGATAAGTATCACCTAAGGCCTAAGGTGTTTAAATAATAATTATTTTTCTGGATTTCCTAGGATTCCAAAGCTTTGATGTAATTTGGTGACTTTTACATCAAAGCAGTTTTCTTTCACAGATCACTCTTTTTCTGGTTATTTGGTCACTCGGGTCGTCTCACCTAACTCCTTGTCAGCCAGAAGAGCGATTCTGTATCTTTTGTGGATACGGAATCGATTACATACGTAATCGCCTGTCAAATTTGTGTGATTGTCTATGGCTTGCAATATATATATATATTTTTTTTTTTAAAGAAAGACAAACATTCCCGGGTTACGAATAACCCAACAATGTTTAAAAATCTCCTTCTACCACCACAGAAAGCCGAAAATGTTGCTTGTGTTGTGATGGAGGACTTAGCCAGCCGAGAAATCGAACATGCGACGCCCGGGTGAGACCCAAGCGCTATGCCCACTCAACCACAAAAAAAGTAAATATTTAAAGTTATATACCATGAATTTGACATTTGCGAAGTTTTGTTTCAATCTAAATACCCAAATTAAGAACCTAATAACCTTTTCTGTGCACGTCAATAGTTGTTTCTTATAGTAATTGTTGAAATGAAGTGTAATTCCCATAATCCGTGCCTGAAAGTGCGGCGATCAGTGGGATAATTAATGTATTTCATCCCCAAATATTCAATTATTCTGTACGTGTGTACTGCCTCAATAGTTTTGCCTTAAATAAGTTCTTAATTTGGGTAAACCAAGTAATTCATGCATATTTAGATTGGAACGAAACTTTGCAAATGTCAAATCCATGGTATACAACGCTAAACGTACATTAAATGAATAAATAATCATATACATCGTAGTCGTAGCAGATAAGGAAAGGGCGAATGGCGAGTTTCCGGCGCCATAAAACCGGATCAGCTCAGCTAAGGGAAGGTAACCCCTTCAGAAAAATACCTCGAGAAGGCAACGGGAAACCACTCCAGTATCTCTTCCCAGCAAATCACTATGGAGAGAAAAACATTTTCAAGAGTGATCGCCAACGTCAGGGGGACCTGATAGGGCACACAAAGAAGAAGAATCATGTATACTTTCAGTAAGTAAGTCTAAAGTGATGGTAATTGAAAGAGAGAGTATGAAAACAATGTGCATCATAGTTGATGAGTATTTGTTTACGACAGATGGGAAGGCTGATAGAGATATCGAAAGAAGGGTAAATGCAGGCAACTCTATTAATGGAAGACTGAACGCTGTTGGCGCCAACAAAAAACTGTCCAAAAAAGCGAAGTTAGCCGTCCATAATGGAGTGCTGGTACCTACCCTGATGAATGGTAGTAAAGCATGGAACTGACAGAGGAAGGATGAAAGTAGACTGAATGCTGTAGAAATGAGATCCTTGACGCGTATGTGTGATAAAACCATGCACGATCGTGTGAGAAATGTGGAGATCCGCGAAGAATGCAAGGCTAATGTAAGCGTAATGAGTAAGATTACGTAATGAGTAAGATAAAAAAATAGCTACCTCTATGATAGATTGCCCGGAATTACTAGAAAGAATTCAACTAAGAGTGCCCATCAGACAAACAAGGCAAAACCACGCATTATACATTCCTCAATGCAACACTAACTCTAAACAAAATACATTCATTCACCGCGCTTCACTCATCTTTAACATGACATACAGTGAATTCGACTTATTTAACACAGCACCTAACATTTTCAAATCTAAAATGAATAAATAACATTTACACATACATACCACTATTTACACAGAATAGATCCATCCCTTTCCCCTCCCTTCCACCATCCCATCCACATAACCTAATTTAACTATTTTTCTTTATACCTACGCACTTAATAATTTAATATACACCAGTGAAAACCTGTTATTGGTAAAATTTTTATACATATGTATTTCATCAAACATTATTGTTATAAACTGTTGGTTTTCCAAATAAAATAAAATAAATAAGATTAAGAAAGGGACGCTCAGATGGTTTCGGCGTTTTTATTTAGTAAAGCGAATGAACGAGGAAAGGATATACGACGCAAATGCGAATTGTAGAAGAAGTCGGGGTCGCCCGAGGAAGGCATGGCACGACCACGTGAATCAGATACTTGAGTCGGGCCATGTGAAGAGTCGGAATAATAGAAGAGCATGTATGAGACTATGTATGAATGTGAACGAGGCAAGGAGTGTATGCCAAGATCGAGTTGTTTGGCGGTTCGTCCTCTCTGCCTACCCCTGCGGGGAAACGGCGTTATGGTTAGTTAGTATACTTTCAGCATTTCGCGTTTTAAACTGGTTGAAAAAGCAATTGCAAGCCATATACAATCACAAATTTGACAGGCGATTACGTATGGAATCGATTCTGTAACCATAACAGATACAGAACCGCATGGCAGGTCTGTGAATTTGCTTCTAATTCGTACGTGAAGTAATGATAGTGATCATTCGGAAAATGTGCGGGAAGTTGTCACCTACGAATGCCTGTGAATCTGTGCAGCCAACCGTGAAGTGAACAGCAGGTCTGTGATTACATTATATGAAACGGCAATTTCCTGCGACGAATTACTTTTCAAATGCTCGTAAAATGCTACCCGCTGAAATCGTGCTCATCGCTGTCGATTGAACGAATTTCATTGACTTCATTATTAAACTCGTAACTCATTAGATTATAGACTGCATGGGATTTGATTGTTAAGCTGCTGAAGTTAAGCGATTTATTAAATGAACTTAAAACTGTTATTTTTAATTTTTCACTTTAACCCATCACGACCATCTTTAGTTTTCCCTTAAACTATGGTACACATATACAGGGTGTAACGGGGTGTATAATCTAAAGATTTTAACCAGTGATTCCTGAGCATATTATATAAAGTACAAAAAGTAGATGACATTTTGCTGTCCGTTGATATTTTTTCTATTAAAATCATTTAAAAAATTGCCACTGATCACACCCCTACACATCGCGATGGTATCACGTGATACGCGCACTGTTTTGTGTGTTATCTTAATGCAGGAACGTGACGGAGTTCTTATCAAGCGACGCGCTTGGCTACTAAGTTGCGAGTTGACAGGGAAAAATATGTTTATAAATGACGGACAGCAAAATGATATCCACACTTTTTTATTCCAAATGTGCTCAGGAATCGCTGGTTTGTTAAAATCTTTAGGGTACGTGGACCCGCCGTTACACTCTGCCACAATATCTTTTTACTATCCCTAATACCCGACAATATTGTGTGTACCAACCTCAGAGTAACAATGTCAACACGGTATTTGGAAACTTGTAGTACAAGCCTGTAAACGACCTATTATCTGCATCACATTCGAGGTCGATTTTGATGAATAACTTTTTTGATTTGATCTTCCTTTTTCGAGTAAATCGAATTGTACTAACGGAACTTGTTGGAACATTGTAATTTTGAAGATTAAAAAAAACGGACGGTACGGGATTTATATCATTTTTATGTTTAATGTCTTTTAAAATGTGTCGAAGCGTGGCTCAAAAAGTTTTTTTAACCCTTAGAAACGGAAAAATGAAGAAAAAAAAACTAGTTTAGTAAGTTTTTTGGGGATCTCTACGCAAAGCATGTTCGCCAGTTTTCTGTTTTTACTAGGAGTTACTTTTAATCCGGACACCGTGTATCATAATTTACCAGAAAGAGGTTATGATGGGCTGAAACCGTTAATGCTAAAAAATAAAAATAAAATGTGAAAGAAATTTTTAAAATGTTTCAATTAATCATTACAATGTAATTCCGCCCCGAAGTATCAGAATCAAATATAGAACCTTCCCCTCTGGCTAATTTGTTCCCCTTTTGGAAATAACTCATGTACTAAATTTCTCATGTAGAGAAATATGATATAAACATTCTAAACGGTAATAGAAAAAGAAAACACAACGCTTTTTGTTTAAATCTAAAAAATTACCACAAAAAATTAGTAATTTAATCCAAAAAAGAATTACAGAACTTGAATAATGGAGAAAAATATATTTATATATTTATTATCATTCTGAAAATTTGAAAATATGAGATTGACAAATATGACGGCTTTGACAGAAGGTGGCAATGGCGAAATTGGTTAACGCGCTCGTCCCGGTTAGACGGAGAGGTCTGGGTTCGAGTCCCAGTTGCGACCATTGTCTTTTTCTGTTTTTCTGTGTCTTGTTCTCTTTCATATTTTCGTTTAGATTATTATTGTTAACTTATTCTAATATATGATATATTTCACTGATGGGAATAATTGCGCACGCCAGGATTAGAACCTGCTTCCTCAGGATTGCTGGTCGAGAGCCTATGTTATATGAGAGAAACGCTCTTGAGGTGATTTTTCACAAAAACGGCTCTAAACAAGTCATACAAATATTATAATTATAGTTATTTATAATAATTATAATAATTAATATAATAATTTATTTATAATATTTAAAAAAAAAAAAATATATATATATAATTATTAACCTAACTTTTCCTCAGTAATGCCTTATTTACGGATTTGAAAGTTAGTGCTTGGTACGAGTACAGTTTCGTTCAATTCGTTCTCAAAATACCTAGACACATTGTGTGACGCATTTCGCATGTTGTTTCAATAATACTCGACTCGAATATCTTGGTCACGTTATGACGTTACGAGGATCGGTTAAAACTGGATTAATGATGACCAACTGGTTATCCAGGGAAGAATAATGGAAGACAAATTAGAAGAAGAGATTGAAGTTCTGTAGCTTTCTTCTTTTTCCATTCACGTTTTTATGTAAGTACCGCACAAGAGTTCCTCTACTGCTTCCAACCGTCTGGAGCCAGTAAGACTATGACATCCCCATTTGGGGTATGTTGTGAGGCTAAAGATAGTGGGAAGGGGAAGGAGATCGGAAAGAGGATGAGGATATTCAATTATTGATATGCATATTCAATTATTGCACAGGGTAAAATAAAAATTATAAAAAAATAAAACATATTCGATCTCCTTCAATGGAAGCAATCTTCCGAACAGGCTCCCTATTGATATGCTTGGTGTAACTCTAAGTGACCAGCTCGGAGGGGGGCTTCATCGAAGCCAGAATACCTCCCTAAAACTGGGCGTACTGTACAGGGCCCGCAGATTCTTTAAGAGCATATAACCAGAGAACACCAGAAATATGTCATTTTTAAATCAGTGTTTAGACGTATTGGCTCTTTTCCACGAAAAATTATAAATTGGTTTCGAAAGATTTCAAAAAAGCATAAAAAGAAAGTGTTTCTTATACAAATTAAAAATAAATGTGACGATAACGTTTATAATACGTTTGTCTAAAATATGTGTATGTATTATTTAGTTTCTTTCGTTATTAGTAATTTTTGTTAGAAAAAAACGTAAGGTGAGTCGTTTTTAAAAGATTTTTTTTATGTTTGCATTCAAAAATTTTATATTTCATTTCATAAATATATATAAACGACTCACCTTACGTTTTTTTCTAACAAAAATTACTAATAACGAAAGAAACTAAATAATACATACACATATTTTAGACAAACGTATTATAAACGTTATCGTCACATTTATTTTTAATTTGTATAAGAAACACTTTCGGAAATAACTCATGTACTAAATTTCTCATATAGAGAAATATGATATAAACATTCTAAACGGTAATAGAAAAAGAAAACACAACGCTTTTTGTTTAAATCTAAAAAATTACCACAAAAAATTAGTAATTTAATCCAAAAAAGAATTACAGAACTTGAATAATGGAGAAAAATATATTTATATATTTATTATCATTCTGAAAATTTGAAAATATGAGATTGACAAATATGACGGCTTTGACAGAAGGTGGCAATGGCGAAATTGGTTAACGCGCTCGTCCCGGTTAGACGGAGAGGTCTGGGTTCGAGTCCCAGTTGCGACCATTGTCTTTTTCTGTTTTTCTGTGTCTTGTTCTCTTTCATATTTTCGTTTAGATTATTATTGTTAACTTATTCTAATATATGATATATTTCACTGATGGGAATAACCTTTATTTGATTAATTTGTGTTATTTCATGATTATATGCATTAAAATAACATATATTTATGTATATATATTATATATATATATATATTTTTATAGCAGTTTTTAGTACGCATTTTATTTCCAAAATTGTAAATTTGAGTGAATTTAAAACATATCTATGTTAACACTGTATAATTGTTTTGTAATCCATTTTTATGTAAATAAAATGTTTATTCTGTATTTAAAAGTATTTCTAACATAAATAAATAAATACAGTATATTTGCGGCACATTTCAGAGTGGAAGATAGCCTCAGTAATGCCCTCTTGAAGGACCACCATTCAGAATTGAAACGTTGCTTGAAATAGCTTTTGACCAGATCTCAAAAGCCAGATACTTCCCACCTTCCTCTTTATCATCACCTTCCCCTCCCCATTACCTTCAGCCTCACAATATACCCAATTTGGGAAGCCATAGTCTCACTGGCTCCAGACAGAAGCAGTTGGGACTTTTGTGAGATATTCATCAAATTAAAAACAAAAATTACTTCACATCATTAAATATAATAACATTTCCAATTGACTACTAATTGACTCTCCATCATATAATGATTTTATCCCACAAAAACCGCAGAACATGATAAAATATTAAATAATAAGTCTTGTTGAGTTAGAAAGACTACCGAGTCCACCACAACCAACGAGTACCTGTTATGTAATGCACACTTGAAGTGATTGCGGTGTTACAAGGTCGTTTATTTTATTACAGTGACAAGTTTACTAAACTTGTATACAATAAATCCATTGTTCCTACTATTATCCTTGGTGGGCTCATTACCGAAAATACAATACCGATAAATAGGCGTTCATTCTCTTAAAATTATATGTCCACCAACTTACAGACAATGAAAATCATGTATTTTGTTAACCTTCACGTTATTTCTCGCAAGGGGTGGGCAGAAAAGAAGTAATATAGTCTGTCAAAAAAGAGTAGAAAATATAAAAAATGGAACTAAGAAATTTTTAGGCTGGCAACACCAATTTACCTGTCAAATATTATTTAAAAGTGCAATGACACTGACAATGCAAAACACTGTACGCACTTTTAAAAAAACTTTTTTTGGTTCTTTAAAAAATAGTGTTTCTTCAATTTAAAAAAAAATAAATTGAAGAAACACTATTGTGAAGGTACCTACTAAATGACATAAATTTGATTAAATTGTGTTTTACAAAGCGATTGGCTTTCATTTAATTTAATATAAATTTAAATTTAACAGTAAGTAGAAAGGAAGAATCATTAATGGTGAGCTTAGTTACACTACTTTTAGATCTGAATGAGTTAAATATATTCAGATCTAAAATTAGAGGCATGATCTAAAGACAGCAACTAAAGTATTTAAGCTAATATTAAATAAATGTGAGCAATTTCTAAAGTGTGCTTTATATTTTATTACAATATCGTTATTCATAATTGCAAACGTATAATATTAATATAACCTATATGCAATTCTAATTTTGAGATCAGTGGGTATCTGTATTGCAATGAAATTTTTTTTCTCACTTTTATGCCTTTTTAATTTTTAATAAAAATGTAGGTTACACAGCTTTAGATTAACACAATGATTATATTTTTAGTATTGCCATTTGGGCAACGGTGGCGCCCTCATATATTTTCTACTCTTATTTGACAAACTGTACCTCAGAACTCTTTTCTGACATACACTCCTTGCTTCATCACATCTAAACCGGGCGGCGTTTTGTCCATACAAAGGTATTCCTCAATTTCCTCTCTGGATTTTAATACTAGTGTAAAACTTTTTTTAATATAATATAGATATCGACCGCTAGTGTGTCGTTTTGCTTTTTTGTTTATTACTTTTACTTTTTTACTTTAGTTACTTCTTATGGGATGCCATGTCCTCCAAAACAGTTAAAATTTCTTGGTTTGAACGCCATCAACCGACATTCAGTATTCAAACTAGACATTGTATTTTAATAAAAGCAAATCTTACAGATATATAATATATTCTTCTGATAAAGTTGGGAAAAAAGTGTTAATAATTCAGTTTTGGAGGAGAAAAATGGGAATTGGAAAACCTCGATTTTGAGGAAGTATTATCGGCCTGCGGTGAAGTTATCCCTTTCGCTCGGTTATCAGGGGGTAACAGCGATAAAGACAACAACCAGCCCCGGATCTAGGGGGGTCCCAAATGCCCCCTTTTGGGCGTTTGCGACTTTCAGGAGGGCAGTAGAAGATCCAGGGGGCGTTGGCAAGGTGAGGGCGTGGCAGCTAAAAAATAGTTAATTTTTGTTATTGTACGGCCTTTTTTATACAGAAATATGTATACAGAAATTTGTATACAGAAATTGTCGTAATAGGCGAGTTTGAGGTCCGGAAAGCGGCATGCTCCCTCATCCACGCATATTTCTCTTTCGCTTACGGTCATTGTAAAGTCAGTAAAATGACTGTACCTGAGCGAGAAAGGATCGTATCAAGTTCAGGTCGGAATTTAAGTTTTGCGCGTATATACATTACTCATTGCTAAGGATGTTTAGATACACAGCGAGAATTTCTGCTCATTCAGTTTTAACTAGTTCACCGAGTTCACACTGAAAGTATAAATCACCGAGTATGACGTATAGTATCGTATATTCAGGTTAAACTAGGTTCACCGAGTTCACACTAAAAGTATAAGTCACCGAGTATGACGTATCGTATCGTATATTCAGGTTTAACTAGGTTTATTTGCAGCCCATAGAGATAGGAGGTATCAATTCTCAATACCCAATGCCTAACAATAAACGTCGATAATTCTACACATGCAATGCATTACAATGGAAACATGTCTAAGAAAGTATCAAAGAGTGCTAATCAAAGTGGCCCAATATCTGGATTTCCATTACGTAGTGTTGGGTTAAATGGTATCGCAAATAATGGCTTATTTTTAGATTTGAACAACCAAGAGTCTTGTGTTAATTGTTTTCTTTTTTAGAGATTTTGAGGCATTTGCGCTTTCGAGTAAGATAGCCTTGGATCCTGCAAATAAGTGCGTAGGGAACTAACAATAAGCAGCGTGATTCATGATAAATCACCTAGTTAACGACGAATTACAGATTCTCAAATGTTTGGCCAATAATTTAATAACATTAACGAGTTATGATTAAAGTGATTCACCCTGAAGAAATCCATTGCGATTTCGCTGTAGAAGGACAGTGTCTAAAGGATGATCAAATAAAGCATTTTTATATAAAAAAAAATCTTTTAACGGCTTCCATTGTTGAATGGTTCCGATCTTTATGTACGAACCCCGAGGTCGCGGGTTCAAATCCCGGTGTGCGCATGTAAATTTGATTTGATTAATTTGTGTTATTTCACAATTTTTTCATTAAAAACAACACTTAGTATATTTGCGGCACCTTTCAGATTGGACTATCAGTATCGCCCTGGCGAAAGACCACTATTCAGAATTAAAGCGTTGCTTGAAATGGCTTTGGCCGTGCTTGGTGACCGTTCAGAATAGCCAGGTACTTACCCACCTTCTTCTTTCCATCTCCGTCTCTTCTCTACTATCTTTAGCCTCACAAAAGACTGCTATTTGGGATGTGAAAAATGAGGAAAACAAAAAAATTCATACACGAAATTAAAAGATGGATTAAAGAACAAAAAATGAAAAAATGAAGTACAAGAATAAAACTTATCCTCGTTTTACCCATTACAGAATACAAGATTATAAACAACCGTACCTCATAATATTTGCCGATTTTTTCATTACCGCCTTTGTGTATTTTATTTTAGTTCATCTTTTAAAAAAAAGGTATTATGTTGATTAATTAAATGGAGGCTTCAGCACGGGTCCTTACCCGATGAGGCCCACTTTATCAAATAATTTTTGAAAGTGAAAAGTTATTCCATCAATAAATAAAATATTGAAGTGTTAAATTATTGATACTTGCTTAGAGCAACGCAGTCAAGAGCGTATAACCAGCCAGCAGCCGAAAATCCACATTTCGTCGAAAGAGGTTCTTCCGATCGTAAAGGGCGGTTCCAATGAGAAAGATTAATTACTCTCTGTACCAGCTTTTTAAAATTATAACTCAATGTCGATTTTATTTCATTCCAAATTTGCTTTAATTTATACCTACATCCAACAATGCTGAAAGGCGTGTTGATAAAACTATTGAAATTATGTACTTTTTGTAATTATTTTTTGATCATAAGTATTTATTATTTTTCAATAATGTCTCAGAAAAATAAGAATGTAAAAAAAATTGAAATATATTAGTCTGTAAGTGCGCAAATAAATACACATTGGACCAATTTTCGTCAAGAAACTTATGTACTTATATATTTTTTTATTTTTTTATTTTAACTAAAATTAAAAATCTGTTAAATATGTACGTTTAGCAGATAATGTATTGATTTATTATACTGCATATGATTTGAAATGGGTGTTGTATAATAAATGTACTTTTTTGAAAATTTAACAAATCCGCCAACGACCTATGGTATAACTTTAAAACATACGTTTACTAGATAAAAGAACAATCTTTCGAAACCAATTTATAATTTTTTGTGGAAAAGAGTCAATACGTCTAAACACTGATTTAAAAATGACATATTTCTGTGTTCTCTTGTTATACGCTCTTAATCCGAACGATTTCTACCAAAGGGGAAATAATTTATTATCAGCTGAGATGTATTTGTGTGATGTTTATTGTGTATTCATTGCAATTTATAATTGTCATTGATAACTATATTAGCATTATTACAAACTTAACTAAGGAGTGGTGCGATATGAAGTAGTTTATGCTGTCATGTTGCAATATAATTTATGAGAAATATGGAAAACCACCAGTATTGATAAGATTAAACGTTCTCTGTAGGATCAATAATAGTTCTGTAGATAGGTACTTCCCACTCAAAACTAGTCTAATAATAAACGAATATAGCAAAACCAGGCAGGGGTCGTATTCACGACATCATGGTCAAAAAGAACGTACGTCCTAACTTCCTTCTTATAATTTTGATGATTCTTATAATGGTGACAATGACCATTCTTTTGTAATTGGCAGGACCTTTACTATATGTATATCGTATATATTTATAATTTATAACATATTGCAAAGGTATTTTTTATTATCAAAAAGATACATCGATAACTTAGATCTATAATATTTTATTTGTAAGTTTGTGGAATTAAATAAATTTGTGGAATGGAAATAAAAATGCGGGGTAGCACAAAAATTTTTTTTTGATAATTTTTTTTTGTAGAAAGCAGTCACTTTGTGGTTTGACATATTAAATAAAGTAAAACAATTGTTTTGTTTGTACCCACCTTTCATTTATTCAATATAATTTTAATACCGACAGGTTTCGCTTAAAAAAAGCATCATCGGGGTATAAAATTAAACTAAGGATTAATTTTATGAAGAATAAAAAACTATGTAACTGTTTTATTTCATTAAGAATTTTATTTATTAATACATTATAAAAAACTATGAAGAAATAATTATGAATAAATATAATCATAAAATTGTATAAAAAATATATCAGTTACATTTTACAAAAGATATACAAAAAATCGTTAAATAATAACACTTTCACAAAAAGAAAAAGAAAACAAAAGGTAGGGATATTTTTTTCTAAAAATTCCCATATTTAAGACTTAGTGGTCACCTTATTCATTACGTGACATTTGAATTCGAATTTACAAATCTAAAAATATGTATTTTCGGACCAAAATCTTTATACTTTATCACGATAATATCATATCATTTTAAGGTAAAATTATTGAGGCGCCATATCCCCGGTCAAAAAGAAGAAAATGGATATTTATGTAATTACGAATGTTGGAGAGAGTGCGCTAATATTTTAAACGGCAAAATTGAAAATGTTTAATAAAACACGACTCGTTTAAAACAGAGAAAAAATCTCTTGGGGGCTATCTAAAACAACATTTATAGAAACGCTATGAATTTTTCATACTTGTAAAATAACTTTTTTTCAACTTGTAAAATAACTGAAATAGACGTGAAAATAATAATTTTCGTAACATACTTTGCGATTTTTTTCTATCGAGGGAATTTCGAATAGTTTGAGTTTCGTCGTGGGGAATGTATAGATATTTTCTTAAAAAATTACATATATTTTTTTAAGAGTTTAAAAACTTCAAATGTTTAAGGGGGATATGTAAGAAATCGGTAGAAATTTTAGTAGAAGCATGTAATAATGCTACCTAATCCTGTGCTGATTTTATTACCATAGTTTTGTTAGAATATTATTAAAGACATTCGACATTCTAGTATCTTCTGTCTTCTTCGTTATTACACAAGACATGTGAGAAGGAAGATATTTATGGGCGGCTTTGAGGACGATCGTCAATGACGTGCATACGATCTCTCCTTGGGACTAGCGTCATACCTAAATTCCCTGTAAAGCGAGGAGTGCTAATTCGAAATCAACGAAGTATTGCATGCACACGAGTAGGTACCTACGTAACCAGTAACTAGGTACTTCATTTAATTTACTCCGTTTGACCTACGCAACCTCTTTTTTTTTGTCCGGAGATAGGTAGGTACCTACCAGTAATAAATTTGATCTCAGCAATTTAAAATATTCAGGGCAAGGCGCATTTTTTAGACACAATACATTTTTTACGAATCTTATTGAACGACATTTTATTTGATTGTTTTGTGTTGGACCTCTACGCACGATTAACTTCGTGATAAAAACCACGGTGAAATTGATCACTGTGTCTATTTACAAAAATAAATAATATAATAACAGTTTATTATATTTTTTTGTGAATCGACGGAAATGATTTGCTAATAACAATGGGTGTATCAATATCGCACCTCGATGTGCTTGTGTGATTAAAATTTATAAAAATCCCATGTTTCCACTCCGGTGAGCTCTCAGCAAAAACAACGAATGGTATGAATAATTATTATCGTTTTGAATTAATAAAATTACACATTCGAGCAAAAATATTCCGATTAAATATGCAACTGCGCGTTGAATTTATATTTGGGTCTCAATGATCTCATTAACATGGGCAATACACGACAATCTCAGGCGCCCACAAATACAGAAATCTTAACCACAATATCTTTCAGGCAAGAAATTATTGTAAAATTATAATTTATTATGCATTATTTACCAATTTCAAACGTTAAATACGTCAAAAATACCCTTAATAATAAGTTGGCATAAATATCAAACGAATTTATTTACAGTGTCGATTTTTGAAGTAAAACTTCTTTACGGACGCTTGACTTGGGGAGTAAGCTGGTGAATGCGTGACGAGAGCGTTACGAAAAGTGTGATCGGGCGAAGGTAACGGAAGTTGATAGGGAGATATAAGTTAGTGAAGATAGAAAGAGAGAGAGAGTTACGTTTCGTATATTACTGTAGGGGCAAAGAGAGGTGCGAGCACACATTTTCTTTATCTCTCTCTGTCATAGCCAGTTACGTTTATATCTAGACACAGTGCAGGCCTATTGTCTGTATCACACTGTGGGAGCAAGAGAGAGCAATGCGCGCGCACATTTTCTTTCTCTCTTCTTTTATAAGTTAGTGAAGTTTTACTTCATTCGTGTGGTATAAAGCACCCTCGTTTTTTTTTGTACTTATTCACAGTATATAGAGAAGCAGACTTTTCTTTGGTGCATTTGAATGAAAGTATGTTTTATACGTTGTTATTCGGCGGTACATCCTCTCTGCACATCCATTTGGGGTCACTTAGTTATATTTTGTGAAATTAGGTATACCGTATTTTCCCTAAACCGACTGCATAATTTATATAAGTATGGCCGGGGCCAGTTGTCGGCGGATCAACTGTCACGAAACCTCCAAAAAGAAACATAGGTAGGTATCTAAAAGGTCATCTGTCCAAAAAGATCTAAATGTATTCAAAAAGTAATAAATATATACATATAGGTACGTAAATTGTATGATTCAGGCATGTAGATGTGAACAATATTTTTCATGGGAAACCCTTCTCGTAATTAAACTGGTTTCTTTTGATGAATGTATCGCCTTTATTATGTAGTATAGCCATCAAAATAAACTCAAAACTAATTGAAATAGTTATGCTAGTCTCACACGAGCGCTATACTCAAAGCGGTATGTGGACTGTGGACGTGGCCTATGTCACTATATTGTCACCGTTTTATCTTGAACACGTTAAGTTTTTAAGTTTGTAAAAAAATATATGTTATTTTTTAAGATAAAATCTATACACTGGCAACGCCGATACGGTAATTATGTGAAATTCCCTCGATAGAAAAAAAAATCGCAAAGTTTGCCACAAAAATTATTATGAACACTTTTTTTCTGTTATTTTAGAAGTTATAAGTGTGAAAAAAACCACAGTATTTCTTTAAACGCTATTTAAAACATTTACCATGATATTTTTACTCTATTTTAAATGAGTTGTATTTTATTAAACATTTTCATAATTTTCACTTAAATATTATCGTTTTTAATATTAGCGCGCTACCTCTAACATTCGTAACCTTCTTCTTCATTTTTAAATCAGATTTTAGACGTATTGACTTTTTTCCACAAAAAATTATAAATTGATTTCGAAAGATTGTTCTTATCTAGTAAATGTATGTCTAAAATTTTGAGAAAATGTGTTTATTTTTAGTACCTACCTATTATAAGGTTATTGGCAGATTAAGGGTCGTTGGCAGATATGTTAAAATTTTCAAAAAAGATTTTGTATTATACAACATCCATTTCAAATCATATAATCATGCAGTAAAATAATCAATACATTATCTGGGAAACGTATGTTACAGAAGTTTAATTTTAGTTAGGTAAATAAAATCATTAAAAAATATATAGGTACGTACATGCGTTTCTCGACGAAAATTGGTTCGTTTGTGTATTTATTTGCGCACTTACAAACTTATATATTTAAAAAAAAAATTACATTGTTATTTTGCTTAGACATTATTGAAAAATGATAAATTATATGATCAAAAAATAATTACAAAAAGTACATAATTTTAATATTTTTTGAATGCACATAGGTATAAATTAAAGCATAGTTTTATCATCATGCCTTTCAGCATTTTTGGATGTAGGTACAAATTAAAGCAAATTTGGAATAAAATGAATTCGATATTGAGTTATAATTTTAAAAAGCTGGTACGGAGAATAATTAATCTTTCTCATTGGAATCCCCTTGTACGATCGTAAGAACATCTTTCGACGAAATGTGGATTTTCGGCCACTGGCTGGTTAAAAGCTTTTAAAGTGCGTCATGTTATTTATCCACAGCGCAATATTGTTGTTATAATTTATAGGTAAAACCGAAAACAGGATTGATAAAGAAAATCCTACCGTAGAATTCAATAACAAGAGTTTAGTTACATCTAGTCCTAGTGGGATGATTTCATTTCCTGTTGATAACAACTGTTACGTAGTAACTTTAAATTTTAATGACCAATTAGATATGTTTACTTGTTGTGGTGGGTAGAAATCTGGGGATCGGTGTGTCCAGGAGTAACGGACGGATGAATCTATCCCTCTCGCTGCGGTGAAAGGAGATGGGTCGAGAAAGTTCTGCTGGAAAGGTAAGCGGCAGAACCTAGCTAACAGTACCCATACTAGCCTCCTAAGGGGTCGTCCATCCATTAATCACGTGATGTTTTTCCCGTGATGTTTTTCACGTGATGTTTCCCCCCCCTCAAATCACGTGTATTTTTTTAGTACAAAGTACAGGACGTTCACCTTTAGAAATCGTGCATTCAATGAAAAATAAATACACGTGATATCTCATTTTACCCCCCCCCCCCCCTCGGGATATTTCGTGATTTTTTTCCGACCCTCCCCCCCTTTCGAGACTCACGTGATTAATGGACGACCCCTAAATTGATGTGTGCGTTTTATTAATATTTGGTATCCACCTGCGTGGTTAGTTCATTAATAATATATAATAATTTACTAGCTATAATCTATAATAGTACCCGGCATCGATTACAACGCCATTCAAATAAATAAAGTGTTAATTCTGTTTTTTGAAGTGTTTTTAGAGTTTGTTTTTTTGTTTATCCGTCGCACACACGGATAAATCAGAAGGTTTGCCGACGCGTGAACAGGCCACAGTATGAAGCATGGATTTTTCCAAACTTACCTCCTTCTATCCACTACCGCCGCAATGTCTCCCTCTCCCACCCATGCGTCCCCGTTCCCATGCGTCCCCGTTCCCGCACTCGTTCCTCTTCCGCGACTTTTTCTCCTCCAGCATTCCCCCACTTTTCTCTCCTTCCCTTCCACCTTCCATCTTCCCCGCCTTCCACCCTACTGCGTTTCCCTCTCCCCTCCCGGATTCCACCACTCATCCCTCCTTCCCTTCCTGCCGCTGAACTATATGAAAAGCACACAATTAGACCACCTTATTGCAAAGATTTTATAGCAATTTCATAACGCCACAGTTCAGATGTGCGCACAACAACTAACCAAAGTTTCAACGCAATCGGATAAATAGTTTAGGAAATAGTTTAATAACGCCTGAGCTCACCATCATGTGCAGAAACATTCGCGGACGTGCGCAAAACAACTCACCAAAGTTTCATCGCAATCAGATGAATAATATAGGAACGCATACGGAACAAACAAAGAAACATTCATTTTTTACATAAAGAAGATAAAAAAATAGGCAATTTCCGAAGAATTATGTCATTTGATAACTATAAGTAGAAATATTATATGATATGTACATTTATTACAATACGACGATATAATGACATTTTATTTATTTGCTGTATTACGATCTATTAGTAATCTATCTTCGTTGTATAAATTGTGGGAAGTACTCCTATCATGTTTATTTTGATATTGCGATAGGTACTTTACTACGAAATTGATTTATTTATTTTGCTAACATACCTGTGTACAGGGTGTCCCAAAACTCAACTTTTTTTTTGTCTATGGTAATTCACCCTAAAGAGAGTGACGTTATGGAGGGCTTAGTTTAGATAATAAGAAATTAGTTTTATTTTGGACTGTGTTCGATACGAACATTGCTATTCAGAGTGCCGTAATAAAAATTAGAATCTTAGAAAAAGGATTTTTGTAACTGTGGCTCTCGAAAAACTAAGGTGTCGATTATCACGAAATTCATAAAAGTGCCAATATCTTGAAAACTAACAAGTTTACTAAAATCTTATTATCATATTCTGGTCTGTCATGAGTTGAGCTGTCAGCCCTCTAAAGGAAAACATTGAGTTTTGTGACATCCTGTATATTGCAATTTAAGTAGAAACACACACAGTCAATTATTATAATATTTCAAATATCTAGTTTGGTGGTCTTTATACCTGTAGACGAATTAAATTGTTTTTTACATTAGCTCCGCACACGAGGTCCCGAGGAAAATAATTCCACTTAGGGCCTATGTCATCTTTGGGAATGCTGTGTGGAGGATATCTTTAGGAAAGGAAAGAGAGGAAATTCTGGGAAGTAAAAGGGTATTAGGGGTCGGTAGGAATTTGGGGTTCACTGTGTCCAGGAGTGTCGGACGTATGAATCCATCCCTCCCACTGCGGTGCAAGGCGATGATCCGTGAGAGTACAAACGGCTGGAGAAGTCAAAGGGACTCCCTTGACTATTTTATCTCATCCGGCCTGCCATTTAGC
Source organism: Limnephilus lunatus (assembly GCA_917563855.2). Classification (NCBI taxonomy): domain Eukaryota; kingdom Metazoa; phylum Arthropoda; class Insecta; order Trichoptera; family Limnephilidae; genus Limnephilus; species Limnephilus lunatus. The sequence continues at coordinate 81,086,810 of OU830592.1, forward strand.
TGGTGGGCAGACATATTCACCGCCAAGACCCGGACAAATATCACCCCATTAATCCGGGCACCCCTGCCAAGTCACCAAACGTAGCAACCCACTTAGGGTGACCTATGGCAGAGGTGTTGATTATTCAATAAATGGTTCCCGGCGCGGCGGTACCCATACCCGCCTCCAAAGTTGGAAAGAATTTAATAAAAAAAAAATACAACAACAAGGAAACTGGTCGCCCCTGAATATTTTCTAAAGTAAACAATGTGAAATTTTACAATAATGTTACAAAGGAGCGTAAAAAAATCGAAAGTCAGAGGCCTACATTATGAAATATGCCAAAATGCTAAAATCTAACATTGCATTCAAACCCAACACAAAGAAATTCATTGTTCAATTCAAGTGCATTTAAACGTGCTGCAGAGTGCATTCTACGTATTCCATTATTAAGGTTCTTTCAATTCAACTACCATTTATTTCCTGTATAATTTTCCCGCTCGAGAAATACCATCAGCCGACTTACTGAAGTCATTATTATTGTAATTTTAACAATCAGAACTTTAAACAATTTGCTGTTGTGTTTCTTTTGAACAAAATTGTTTCCGAGAGTAAAATTTGTACGTATTCACTTCCGTGTTCGTTTGCAATTTAAACACAACAATAATTTTATCTTAGCTAAATAACTTAAAATGTAAAATACAGAAACAATAAATGAAAGAATTAAAATTATTTAAACCCTTAGATAAAATACTTATTTCCGACTCCACTCTGAATTCAAAATTTTTTGGACAGCCCTGATTTACTAAGCCTAATTTCCTTACATATATCAACATGAACTACGCGATCTAAAATTATTTTTAATTGAACTAACAATATGAGGACTGAGTCATTTAGCTACTCTCTTGTACCTTGATTGCATGCTTTGGCAATACTTTCTCAGAAATAAAAACTGCACGGAATATAGTTATAAGAAGGCTGTAATGGTATGATAATCAATATTAGAAAAATACTATCCTTCTACATAAGATCTATATAATTAATTAAAATAGCACGTTTTGCTTTATGATTGCGAACGAAGAAAGGAGTGTAAGGAGAATATGTGATGCAAATGTGAACGGGAGAAGAAGTCGGAGACGCCCGAGAAAGACATGGCACGATCAAGTGAATCAGATACATGGGTCGACAAGTCAAAAATCAGAATAATAGAAGAGTATGTATGAGACGATTTATGAATGTGATTGAGGCAAAGAGTTTGTGCAACAAAATTATTATGTATTTCACATGTTTGGAAAAGCCCGTCTAGACGTAAATAAGTAAAATACAAAGCCCGAGAAAGACATGGCACGATCAAGTGAATCAGATACACGGGTCGACATGTCAAAAATCAGAATAATAGAAGAGTATGTATGAGACGATTTATGAATGTGATTGAGGCAAAGAGTTTGTGCAACAAAATTATTATGTATTTCACATGTTTGGAAAAGCCCGTCTAGACGTAAATAAGTAAAATACAATGTGTATTTGAATAGATAGAACATATTGTAAATTAAAATATGAATTTGAGTTGAAAAATTTTCGAATGTGCAAATAGAAACTATTTAAAAGACATTTTCATAATGTTTATTTGTTGTGTAATATTACAAATTAAATTATAATAACTTATTTCAATGTTTTGTGCACTTTTGCAATTAATTATCATTAAAATGTTAATGATTTTTGTAGAAAATAAAATAAACAGGTGTTATTAATCAACATGTAATTAAAATAATAAGGAGATAATAAGATGCTATCTAATGATGGAAAATAATGCATACATTGAAATCCAGGAAATAATTATAAGAACATGAAAACATCATAGTAATTTATCGTATCTTTACATTGAATCTAGATCGATTTATATTATGGAAGATAAATATAATTGCAACAAATGCTAGACAACGTGTTCATGTCGCACCTGAGGGATAACAGTGGCACAAGTAAAAAAAATGCATTTTTGAGTTAAGTATGCAGAAACTGTTCTATCTTCGATAAAAACGACACAATTCTTAAAAATGTTATGTGGCCTAAAAGCGAATATGTCGTTTTGTATATCATAATATTTTACTCAAACACCTCACATACTCATAAAACCAGAGCCAAACAGAGATACTAAATATATCAAAGTGTAGCTCCACCTTTGGACAAAGAAGTTCTGAATTTTTAGCAGTAAAGGTATACAACAAACTCACACTTAGTATCAAACAAATTAATCAAAAATAACTACATTAAGGACATCAAATCTTGTCTTAAGGAACTACCGGAAAAAGAACTTACTAGCATATTTAAAACATCGTCGTAGAAATTTCTGGAAAACCTTACCCAAAACATGAAGTCGAACCACAGAAGTCGCTGAAAACTTATCCAAAACCTAGTCCCACTCAGCACAGGATCTCCTAGTGAGAAGGACTATAAATATGTATCTTTTATACATATATATATATATATATATATTCTTATAAAAATGTTAAAAAAATGTAATATAGTTACTAAATAAATAAAAAAATAAAAATAAAATTCAAACAAAAATAGTGGCACAATGATCATTGTATGAGTATTTTTATATAAAACTTCATAAATATTAATATACTGTTTTGCAATTTTTGTAAAAAAATGCGTTTTTTATTGATTAATAAACTGATTCAATGCACTCAAACTGCTCTCGTGAAAGATTAGTTTTTTTGAGTTGTGCCCTTATTATCCCCTGGATGCGACGTGTTAAGGATATACTGGATATACGTAGGTTATGACAGAGGTCTTTATGTAACAGAAAATGACTATTTTAGTAGTGCAAGTAAATTGCATTGTTTACACAATATTCGTTCTTCATCTTTGTATTTTTGTTGAAAATAAATAAAGTAACTATGTTTAACATCAAATTTTTGCTTCGACTGCTTTATTGTCTTTATCAATAGTTTAAAATTTTCTCTTATTTAATAAACGAAAAACAAAATTTCGCTTGAAATCTTATGGTTTGTAAATCTTGTATTACCTTTACGTAACATTTTTTTTTTTCAAATAACATATTGTAAAATATTTTCACAAAAACTATCTCAATGACAATTATTTTTCAAATTTTCCGAACAACAATATTTAAAAAAAAAATGCGAAGATGATTTTGCATAAGGCGCGGCGTCAGAGATGTTGATTCTTAAATTTCAACCGTAGAGACGCTAGCGTATTAATACTATCAGATACGATGAAAAATTAAGAAATGCAAAGGTTGCAACAAATTGAAAGCTCGGGTAAGAAATAACGCTAAGGTATCTGAATTTCAAAATTGTAAACTAAATTTTATAGAGTACTAGCTGACACGATTTTTACCCAACCTAGGTAACCAAGTGTTGCGTCGATAAATTAACTCACACCGCCATCTCAACTTACAAATAATTAAAAAGTTTTTCCTATATGACAAACATTTAATTCGCAATAATAAATATTGAGATCAACAATCGAAATAAAAACTATCATATATTTTAAGTTTGACCAAATTACACACAGTAAGCTAAATTTCATCAAAATCGGTTAATTGTTTCTGAATTTATCTCGAACAAACATTGTGACGCAAGATTTTTATATATACCTATACAGATACATAAAATGAAAAAATGACATATCAAAGTAATTAAAAAATATAATGTGTATGCATCATAATGTACCGAGCCAAGCATATTTCATGACATGTCTGTTGAAATTAATAAATTAAATAATAACATTATTGGACATTTGATAGCCTCCGTTGTCGAGGGGTAAATTTCTCGACTAGCAATCCGAAGGTCGCGGGTTGAAATCCTATTAATTAATTAATAAATTTTAATTAATAGATTTGTCGACCTTTCGAATCTTGTCACTAAGATATACATGAAGCCACTGCAAAAATATTTTTTTCAGCGTGATATTTGGCGAATTTTCCACTCTCATTTTGATCCATTCGTAATTCGTGTTGAAATGATTTAAGCGTTCCTTACTCAATCTTACTCTACGCTTACATAGGTATTGCATTATTTTCAGATCTACTGTTCGCAATTCGGTATTACCTACTTGGTTGAGATTATAAATTTTAATGGCAATTTGTACTACCTCCAAAAACCGAATGTACGAGTACACCACACAACTGTAAACATTTACGAACTTCTTTATTTACAGTAATGTGCACGTTTCGTCAGCTATACAGTAATGTGACGTAGAACAATACTAAGCGTGATTTTACATGGCATTAAAGTGTCACGAGAAGAACAGAAAATAGCCTGTGCCATCCGCAATGAAAGCCTCCTCCTAATGATCACATTAAGCCTACGTTGTTCCATCCGAGCTTGCTCAGACATACATTTGGACGCATTTCATTTTAATGTTTTGTCATTTTTAACTCAACAATTAGAAGACAGATTTTTGACGTTTAAAAATAGTCAAAATCAAACATCGTCAAGTAGCATAGCCATAAATATAATATCGATACAAAATTTCAGTTTACACGACAACAAACATTTTTTTCATGTTTTTAAGTTTAAGGCTCAGCAACCGGACTCGAAAAGAAGAAGATGGAGAGATACGAAATTACGAATGTTAGTGGAGAGCGCTAACATTTACAGCGCCAAAATCGATGCGAAAATTGCGAAAATGTTAAATAAAACACGACTCGTTTAAAATAGAGCAAAAATCTCTTGGGAACATATTAAGTATCATTTAAACAAACATTGTGAATTTTTTCACAAATATAATATATATGATAAGAAAAACAGACTTGTTTTCAATAATTTTTGGAGCATACTTTACGATTTTTTTCTATCCAGGGAATTTCATATAATTTGCGTTTTGGCTTGGGCAGCATCTAGACATTATCTTCAAAAATGACATATTTTTTTAATAGCTTAAAAACTTCAAATGTTTAAGGGAGATATGTAAGAAATCGGTAGAAATTCGAGTCGCGGCCCCTTAAGAGAGAAAATTAAGAATATGAATACTGATACAGATGCAAAACACAAGCAATATACTAAGATTTTTAAAGTCTACTACAAATGCTATTTGTCAATTACTTATAGAGTGTGATATTATTGGATGGGGATCTGCCTCAAACGCCCACATAACGCAAATCGTTAACATAAATAATAATAATAATCCCTAAAATTCGCATAAGAACTCCATCAAAAGAAATCATGTTTTATACCTTAATGTTTTAGTATTATAAAACTGTACTTTTTAAATGTAAAGGAAAAAATTAAACATATTTTTTAACATATCTTACTGACCAACACGCTTATAGGACAAAAACCTCAAATCAACCGCGCATCCCAAAATTAAATACGTATTTTGGTCGGAAAAACCATACTACAGAATTGTATAAAAATAGCATACGAGATAAACAAATTTAAAAACAATATCAAAATATGGCTACGTAAACAAAGTGATTAGGAAATCATAAAAAATATAAAGTAATATCAACACAACCATGAAGATGTGGTAATCGTGATGAAACACCGATACAAATACCCGTAGTCCTCGGAACAGGAATCCCTAGTGTGTGTATAAACTACGGCTTTTTTTTATAATTGGGCAAAGCCGTCAATAATAAATCAAATTTTATTAATAATCAAATCAATTTAACTGACAGTCCCATTTTTAATTAATTCCGTTTACCTCTTCTGAAACAATCCCCTTTCCCTCCCCTTCCCCCCCCCCCCCCAACCACCCATCCAGCAATAATTTTGTCTCCCTCTTATCTATTTATATATCTTACTGGCACCAATAGGGTGCCGCCTATTCTATTGCTATCTCTTTCTTTCAATTTTTTTAAATTTCTTATATATATATGTGTCTGTATGTAATTATCTTTAGTTAATATAATAGCCCTGATGAAGCTTGAGCTAAGCGAAACCTGGTTGGCTGTTAAATAATTATTAATTCAAATAAAGTGGTGTTTTACATAGTGTATTTTTTCATTTAATGATTTATTTATCTATTTTCATTAATTTCGAGATTCTTGAAAAAAATTACGATAAAGTTTTTTATTTTGCTGAGGATTTAAAGTGTACCATTTTTGATTATTCGTTTTTATTCGTGAATTCGGCGGAGCTGACGTCACACCGGGCAACAATGGTGACAGCTGTCTACCGGCCAGTGGCGTTTTCCATATCATAATGACGTTGTAGCCAGTTTGAACCGTTTCGGAATGTGCGGATTTTCAAATCAATAATTATGAAAGAAAACATTCAAATTAGACAATTTTAATACAATGTTCAGAATCAGAAAAATTAACTTTAATTCATCCATTCATTTTTAACGGTATTCATAGTTTGTGAAAATTCCCCATTGAAGATAAAAATTCCAAAAGCCTTTTATCGGAGTTTTTTCTGCTTTGTACAAGTGTATCGGTATAAATCTTATTTATAATTCACCCTTCGCGTAATAGGCGTAAAGCCGTACCTACTTAGTACAGTTTATGAATAAAAAATGTTTAAAACACTTAATTTGTTTTGTACTTATTCCTTCAAAGTACAAAATATATATTTTCCCAAGTAATACTTACAGATACACAGCTATCAGAATAAGTTACTGATTTTCTAAAAAGCGTTATTTTAAATGTGGTTGCTTTCAACGAAAACATAAAGTCTATTCGTGATATTGTATTTGTGTTTGCAAATTTTGATTTAATTTTTCTGATAAACAAAATGGACTGGTTTTCTTTTCGTATCTATTCACCAACAAAAGACTAACGTCAATCTCATTTGTAATTCTCATTTGCTTTGCTCCAATTTCCTATGAAGAAACGGTTAACCCACGATGACAAACATTACCCAGTACCTATTTCTTTAATAAAAAGTTTACTAAAACTTAAAAAATCAGTAACTTGAAAATTCAAGTAAATGTTTTATTCTTAATCCAATCAAGTCTGATGTTATTTTTATTTTTTTCGATGTTTGAAAATGAATATTGGGGTATGCGCTTTACCTTTAGTCAAAAATTATGTCAGTAAACAAAAGTAGGCAACAAACCATTGATTTCTATATCTTATAAGATTCATGTATGCGCTCGAGTTTTCCAGTTTTGTCTATTTTCTTGAAATGATAATATTGATGATAGCTTTTCAAAAAGTAGATGCAAACAATTTCAAATATAACGAGAGTACGAAAAAGTATGTAGGTAATACATAAATAAGTAGTTAACGTAAGTTTGTTATTATTATAATAAAAATAAACGCGATTAGTTTGCTGCAAAGCATGTTTATAACTAGCAATCTCTATTAATATAGCTTAATTAATTTAACGATAAAAGGCGCACATGAGCATGGATCTGTTACACATTCTAATAGACTGATTTGGATAGAATAACATGATAGTTGTCCTTTTCTACTGATCACAATTTGTTCAAAAGCTGAAACGGATCCAGAATCGGCATTTAACAGGAACGTTTCAATTTGGGAGGCGGGAATGGGTACCGCCGCCCCGGGAACCTTTATTGAATAACAAACACCTCTGCCATAGGTCACCCCAAGTGATTCGCTACGTTTTTTTGATTTAGCAGGGGTGCCCGGTCTCATGGGGTGAGGTTTGTCCAGGTCTTGGAGGTGGATGACCAAGACAAATTGAACCTCGGATTCCTACCCACTCCTTAAACCCCTTTCCTTCCCAGAACTCTCCTCTCCTTCCTTCCCTTAAAGAGACCCTCCACACAGCATCCCCAAAGATGACATAGGCCCTGAGGGAGATAATTTTCCTCAGGTCCTCCTGTGTGGAGTTCATGTAAAAAAAAAATACTATCAAAACAACAAAATGGCCATTCATATACGTATTTAAGGTAACCGTCGAGTTCATCGAAAATCAATTCATCGGAAGCAAATTCATCGAAAACGAGTTCATCGAAACCGAGTTCATCGAAAACCAATTCATCGAATCTTCAATTCATAGATTTTTTTTTGTAGATTTAGAGAGAAATGCTGAGCGGACCAGGAAGTTAACAAAACATTTTAACAAAACAAAAAACGACACAAAAAAATGCACTAAAAAGTAAAAACATAATTTCGTACGATTGTTATTTTTGGAGTCGGTGTCAGCCAAGGTAACTACATACATAGGTAGTTATAGGTGAGATGTGGAGATCTTTGCTGACATCGACTCCAAAAATAACAATTGTACGAAATTATTTTTTTACTTTTTAGTGCCTTTTTTGTTTTGTTAAAATTTTTGTTTATTTTTTGATTTTTAGTGACGAGCGTGCGTAAAGAAGTTTTACTTCAAAACAAGAATCATCGAAATCTGTTGCCGTATTATTGAGTTATTCGTCGATTTGTCGCGCACATACTTATTACAAATTTAAGACATATATGGTTTTCTCATGGATCCCACTGTCAGAACTGGACCAAATTAAAATGGGACCACATGGGAAGCACTAGCTTTCTAATAAAAGAATCATCAATATCGGTTCACCCAATCGAAAGTTCCGAGGTAACAAACATAAAAATATAAAAAATACCGTCGAATTGATAACCTCCTCCTTTTCGAAGTCGTTTAAAAAAGCAGTTGAAAGACTACACTTAATCTAATATCTATCATACTTGGTCTATTGATAACACTGTGCTACAAAATTGTTTAATTGTATTAGGTTAGGTTAGGTTTTGTTAGGTTAGGTTAGGTTAGGTGAGGTTAGGTTAGGTTAGGTTCCAAGGTTAGGTTAGGTTAGGTCCAAAGTTTTGTTATCAATTTTTTTATAAATAAATTTATTGTCAACTTTTATTGACCTTTTTAACTAACTTCCCGGTCCGCTCGGCATTTCTCTCTAATATCTACAAATTTTTTTTTTCGGTGAATTCGCGATTCGATAAATTGATCATTAGATGAATTGGTTTTCGATAAACTCGTTTTCGATGAATTTGCTTTCGATGAATTGATTTTCGATGAACTCGTTTTCGATGAACTCGCCGTGAACCGTATTTAAACATGATCTTGAATGATTTAACTATTCGGCCGTTGCTAGCCACCTTCGTCCTCTTTCAAGAATCAACACGATTTTTCACTGTGGAAACTTCTGAAAAGGATCCAAAAGCTCTAGAAAACCACACTTACAGGGAGAGAATAAAAAAGCTTCTGGAAAAAAGAATCCTTTATGCTGGATGTTGATGGCTTCTGTGTGTGTGTGTTTTTTTAAGTTGCTTATATGAAATTCGTTCATGGCCTCCTGTGTGGAGTTAATGTAAAAAAAAACCCTTACATAATGCCCATAAAAATGAGTATTGATTGGTGGCGGTAAAAATAATTGTATTTTAAATTAAAGTTTGTAATGTAAAAGTTAATATAAAATATCATTACAATTATTATTGTGGGATTTGACGACAGCCAAATGAGTAACAAGCCCCTATAATATTGGTCAATATTCTATAATAATATAATTCATCCTAAATTGCCGACACATTGTTATGTCGTTGTTACATTATTTCCAAAGATCAAAGCAACATGTAAGTGGGTATTTCTTCTCAATTGTGTCTACAAAAACACTCCACGCTCGCGAGCCGAATCACATTGTTTGACATGTCATTTATTAGCTCATCTATTGTATGATCTGTGAAAGAGAACGGTTTTTCAAATAATCCTCTCAATTTCCTTCAATCTATATTATAAAATGAATGCCAGAGGTTTGATGCAACAGAACTCACTCTCCAATTAATATTTATTTTATTTGTATGCAAGTTAAATAAAGAAATAGTTTCTCCATGTGAGGCCTTTTCCATTGGTTCCCATTCCACTTCTTTACCGCCCGCCTTCCTCCTCCCATGTCCGAAGCAGAACAAGTGTTCAATTTCGGAGGCGGGAATGGGTACCGCCGCCCCGGGAACCTTATTGGATAACCAACATCTCTGCCATAGGTCACCCCAAGTGGTTCGCTACGTTTGGTGATTTAGAAAGGGTGCCCGGGTTCATGGGGTGAGGTTTGTCTAGGTCTTGGCGGCGGACGACCGTGATACACCGAACCCCAGATTCCTACCCATCCCTTAAACCCTTTTCCTTCCCAGAACTCTAATCTCCTTCCTTTCCTTAAAAAAACCCTCCGCACAGCATCCCCAAATATGACATAGATGGCCTCCTGTGTGGAGCTCATGCAAAAAAAAAAGTGTCCCTCCCGAATTCCTCTCTCCTCTCTTGCATACCTCTTCCACTTTCTCTGCCTTTCACCCATCCCTCTTCCCCCCTCCTTCGTTCCCTCCCGGATTCCACTCCACCTCCCTCCTTTCCTCACTGCCGCTAAACTATATAAAAACAACTCACGCACCATCTTTTGCATTTTAAAATGCAAATTTCATAACGCCAGAGTTCACATAGAAACCTTCGCGAGCGTGCGCACAAAAACTCAACAAAGTTTCATCGCAATCGGACGAATAATATAGGAAATAATTTCATAACGCCACTATTATTGTACATAGAAAACCTTTCCGGGCATTGGCCAAGTATCTTGGTCGAAGATCTCGGGCATACGCACATAATATCCACAAAGTTTCATCTCGATCGGATGAATGATTTAGGAACGCATAAGTGGTAGACAAAGAACCATTAGTTTATATATAAATATAGATTAAATCCTCTCCTGATTGTTCCCCATCTTATTTCAATTCAAAATATTCCTTTATTGGGGTGAATTGGTACCATTGCCTCAAAATAATAAAACTAAAATGATGCACATGGCATTATTTCAAGATTTTCAAGAGCATCAGAATTCTGATAATTTGTTGAATAAGCCATTAATAAAGCGGCAATTATCAATCTAATTACGAACAAATAACAGTTCCTACTTCTAACTATACGAGCAGAACAAGTGGGTGGTTGGTGTCACTTGAGCAAGCCATATCGCTTTGGACGTCTAATCACACATCTTAGTCACAGCCAGACACGTAACTACTTTTATGATCAATAAATAATAAAGAACTCAATAATGTTTTAACAAACTCTGTTTAGATTAGCACCATAATAATAAACGATCTCTTACTGTTTCCTATGTGCATATTGTATGTACATTTCTAACTACGTAACCGCTGGAAAGATAAGTGATGGACTTTGTAATAATAATTATTATTTATTTTTTTACAAGAGTTTATAATATCTACGTGATAATTCATTTCTTCAAATAGATTGTAAATTGTGCCCTCAATTTCCCCCCTTCCCATTCCTACCTTTTTTTGACACCATTAACTTTAATTACAATTAGTTTTTAATAAACCCTGAGGCAAAGAGCATCGCTCTCGAAATACTCGTATGTCGGTTTTATAGACTTAAAAAGTGGTAACAACAAGAAATCTTCTAATTTTGAAAAGATAATTCATTGTTTCAAATTATAAATAAAACGGTGCCGGACAAATCATAGCATGCAACTTCAACACATTCTTTGAAAAGTCATTATAAGTGATGAAATTTTTTTTTTTAAAAATGGTTAAATAGGTAGGTTAAAGTTGTACGGTTCTACGGTTCAAAGTTGTACTGGAACCAATTGAAACGTAATTAGATTTAAGATATTGTAACTACTTGAATTTTTTTAGAAGTAGGTATGGTCTAATCAAACCGAAAGGAAAATTGCTGTTTCTCAGTAACGTTTCGCATCAATTATTATATTCATCAACACACACAATCCGGAGAGCATGTTTTTTATGTTTTTGCACTTTTTTTTACCTCATAGTGCCTACTTGAATATTGTATTAGAATTGTTATATCTGTTTTTGGGGAAGTAACTAACAGGGTAGAAATGGTTCCCTTTAAATTAAGACGCGCGCGGTCGAGATAATAATACTGATTTATTGCGCAACTGTCTATCTGGGAGCTAGCTATTGAGAGAGCGAATCTGACTACTAAAACCTATTATATACTACCTACATCATCTTCTGTCTCGCTCATGTAGGTACACTAGTAGTCAAATGAGTCACTAAACATTCCTAAAAGAATATTATGGACGATCTTACCAGGAGCATAGAAATTTGTAAATGAGAAATAATAATTATAACTTAACGTACACATTTGAGCAACAAAATTATAATTTTTTTTTTTTAAGGAAAGACAAACATTCGAAAATCTCCTACTACCACCACAGTAAGACAAAAGTGTTGCTTGTGTCGTGATAGGGGACTTAGTCAGCCGAGGAATCCATCACGCGACGCCTGGGTGGAACCCAAACGCGATGCCAACTAAGCCACTGACCGTTATACGTAGGTATAAAGTGAAGTGAAAGAGAAAAACTAATATCAAGTTAATATAATATGAAACTAATTCACTAAACAATAGTATAAGAAATCCAATGTGATAATTAGTTGAATTATTTCAAGTAATATTGTTTATTTTCATTTTAAATTTATTGTAATCAGATTCTAATATCAGCTGTGTCGCTAATTGACTAGACCACGCCATTACAGTGTACGTGTAATGGTTTTATGCAAAACTAGTATGCATGGAGTAATAAATAAATAAATAAGTGACTCATTGTGTTTAGCCTATTGCTCTCAACACTTACCATGGCATGGTGGAACTTCTTTGAAATATCTTGGTGTATTTGAAGAATCGTTTTTTTATTGGGTATTTTTTAGCGATGGGACTTGAATATCTAATTTTATTGGATAATTAATAAGTGTAATGAATAATTTACACAGCGCCGTTTTTGTAAAAATCACATAAAGAAAGATAAATTTTACACGCCAGAAATTATATTATTATGTTCAAATAGATAAACTAAAGAAGCATTAACTTGGGCCTTACTTTCTAAATGCCATCACGTCTTGTATGGCTTTGTAATTACGTACAGCTCGATTTCCTGTGTTTCACATAAAAATCTAGTTGTTATGAAATGGTAAAAGTATAATATAGAGATGATGATACATAGTACGATTTTCGTTTAATTTTTCCCAAAGGCTACCCTTTCAAAACAGGTTGATAATAAAAGAAGGACTAATTTTCATACAGCCATAGAATAATACAAAAACTAATATGCTTGCAGAACTTAAATATGAATATGAATATAACTTAGAATATGAACCAAATTTATTTTTAGAAAATGAATTTTATAAAATTTATTATGATAAAACTATTCTAACAGTCAGAACAATTAGTCATAATAGACCCGATATAGTTTTACATGACAAAATTTAAAAAAATAACTTATATCATTAATGTCGCTATTCCAAATTCTTGTAATATTCAGAAAACTGTTTCTGAAAAAATAAGAAAATATACAGATTTAGGAAATGAGATTAAAAGAATTTGGCATTCTCAGACTATAAAAATTTTACTATTTGTTATTACGGCTACTGGCATTATACCTAGCTCTCTCATTCAAAATTTAGGCGTATTAGATTTGTCAAAAAAATTATACATAAAAATGCAAAAGTCAGTCATTTTAAATACATGTAGGAATACGAAAGATTTTTTAAATATTTATATTGAGGGATCGGTAGGATTTATCGGATCAGTTAGGATTTCATCAGAGCCGAACCCTCTGACATGAAAATATCTGGAGTCGGTGAAATATTTTCCCATTATGTTTCTAGTGGATTGACATATTGTTCTTGTATCGGAGAACACTCTCGTCCAGGCCGTGGCCCAGTGGCAGGGCGCGCCTCTTCACCAAACATGGAGAATTCATCTGAAGCCCCCGTAGTAGATATACAAGTACCTACTAAATATGTGTATATCTATATATTTTTTGAAATCTTTTTTATGTCATTTTATTTTTTATCTAGAAAATCCATTTTATGTAATGTATTCTTTTATATGGCTGACAGAGTATTGCACCCACCGCTCTGTTCGGCTGAAATAAACAACTTATTATTATTATTATTATTGTTTTGTATTTATTATACTTATATAGTGCACTTACATTGCGTGAATAAACTAGATAATCATTTGTGGAAAAGTTTGTGGAAGGGTTTAGTCTTTCATTTGGGAAAGATTTAACCCGGACATAAAATCTGGAGCACTGTTAAACATATTTGTACACACTGTTAAACATTGTTTCGGTTTCGGCCGAACCTGGGACCAAAGCCGAAACTCAGTTTCGGTTTCGGTTCGGGCCGTAAAAACTAGTTTCTTTCGGACACTACTGCGAGCCGATCGACGAATTATGGAAAAGAATGAAGCAACCGCAAACGGCGGCAGTCTGTACTCATGTGTAATAGTTCTCAGGTGGCCATATTTTTAGGAGAGCGCATCTAAAGCTTCGTCTCCCTTCACTCAACAGTTCAACAACTCTATTATAGTCGGAGCATCAGCCTTTAAGAAAGTGCCTGTGGATGGCTTGGTTTTTTTTAAGCTAAAATCTAAAGTTTTTCTGAAATTAATGAAATTTAGCACACTTGGTCTTGAAAGAGGAAAGTCAATTATAATAATTATGACTTTTTGAGCATTATTTATCAATTTCAAACCTGAAATCGACTTCAATAAAAAATAATTTAATATGGATATCAAACGAATTTATTTATAAAATCGTGTTCATTTATTGGTGTCGATTTTTAGTGCTTTAAATTTTTAGTACGCTGGATTATCTTTACTAAGTATAAAATGAAGTCGCTCACGCTGTATGTGCGCTTAGATCTTTTAAACTACGTCACGGATTTTCATGCGGTTTTCACCAATAGATTCATGAGGAAGGTTTTTAGGTATATACTTTGTCAAGGTTTTGTGTAAATTTGGCAGTGGGCAGCGTGGATTTGATCTAACAGATGGCGTTGGATATAAAGATTTCGTTAGCCACAGCAACGTGTGTCCGGGTCTGCTAGTACAGTATATAAACAAGTAGTTTTATCCTTGAAGCATTTGAATGGAAATATGTTTTATGCTTTTATTGATCGACGGTACATCCTCTCTGCGCATTCTTTTGGGGACACTTAGTTATATTTTATGAAAGTAGGTATAGTGTATTTTTCCTAAACCGACTGTATATTTTATATAAGTATGTAGGGGGGGGGGGGGGGGGGGCTGTCGGGGATCAACTGTCAACGAATAGTCAAGACCGTAGATACGAAACACGAACCAATGTTTTATATTTTATATTTACTGATGTTTTATCTGATTACCTATTACATTGCATATTACATTATAAATTATGACGGATCGTCTCAAAGTTTAAAACGTGGCATGCACTGAAATAAAACATTATATTTTTCTCATTATAAAAATGATTTCCTGTAAACTACGTGCCAGACTACAAGGGACTTTATATTATTTAGCTCACTGAGAAGGAAACAGTTTTTATCTATCAATAATTATTCTAAGAAAACTTTCATTATCGTTGTTTTGATAAACAATTATTTTTCATTAAACATTCTCCGAATTATAATATATCAAAGTAGTGTGTCCCGCAGACTAATATTAAATGCTACCAAATGATAAACTGAGCAAAGAAATTAAAGATATTTAATTATAGTACAAATGTGCATGTACATATTTATAATGTACTGGCGGTCCGCCCCGGCTTCGCACGGGTAGATAGGAATTTAAAAAAAAAATAGTTTTCATACAGAACCCTAATTTTTTCAAAAAATATATTTTATAAAATTCACACATTCAATAGTGCGGTATTCATATAAAAATGTAGGTTTTAGGAGTCTTAGAAAAACGTCATCAACGTATTATTTCTATTTTAACAATATAATGAGTTTATCACCGATTGTTACGACAATTTGCGCACTCGTTAACCGTAATCAATTAACTCTAATAATACGAGGTTTTTGGACTGAACTGGGACTGGGTGCATGAATTTTTTTCGAATACCGCAGAATAATAAAGAATATCTAAATATTCATTCTTCCCTATTCTATGACGTACACAATGAAAGGGTAAAATAATGCATTTGTGGTTAAGCGGTTAGTTGGATTAAATTTTCTTAATTAGTTTATAAATCAAATTTTATGAAATCTATAGCCTATGTTAATCTGGAATAATGTAGCATTATAATAGTAAAATAATTTCTGCAATCGGTCCAGTAGTTTTTGAGTTTATTCGTTACATACATATACATTCATACAAAGCTTTACACGGGTAGTTTAAAAAAGTAAATATTAGAAAAAAATTGCGTGGTCGCCGGTCACCCCGTACGGCCCGTATCTCAGTGACGCATACATCGTAAATGTACAAAAAAATACACCAATCGGGGATGTCTTAGTTTTACTGGCTCCAATAGATTGTGATTAATAGTGCTGTATTCATATAAAAATGTAGGTTTTAGGAGTCTTAAAAAAACGTCATCAACGTATTGTTTCTATTTTAACAATATAATGAGTTTATGACCGATTGTTACGACAATTTGACGATTTGCGCACTCGTTAACCGTAATCAATTTACTCTAATAATACGAGGATTTTGGACTGGGATTAGGTGCATGAATTTTTAATTTAAGCGGATAGTTTTTTAATTAGTTTATTAATCAAATTTTATGAAATCCTATCGAGTTCCCGGCATGCATTGTAAAGCCACTTAAATAAAGAAATGTTTATCCCTGCGTGTCTTTTTCTCGACTCCTCTTCCCTTACCGCCTCCCCTTTCCCTCCCGCAGCCACTTCCATCTTCCCCGCCTTCCCAGCCTCCTTCGTTCCTTCCCTCCCCCACCCTGCCCCCTTCACTACTGCCGCTAATATGAAATACAGTCACTTTTCAAACAACTGTCGCACAACTTATTGCAACTTTTTAATACTAATTTCATACCGCCAGAGCTCACCACTATGCATGGAAACCTTCGCTTGCGTGCGCACAACAACTCACCAAAGTTTCATCGCAATCGGATGAATGGAATAGAAAATAATTTCGTAACTCCAGAGCTCCCTATTATATAGAAACCATCGTGGGATTGCCGCGGATCATCGCGGATTAATACTAATTTCATACCGCCAGAGCTCACCACTGTGCATGGAAACCTTCGCTTGCATGCGCACAACAACTCAACAAAGTTTCATCGCAATCGGATGAATGGTATAGAAAATAATTTCGTAACGCCAGAGCTCCCTATTACATAGAAACCATCGCGGGATTGGCTCATCAAATCGGATGAATGATGTAGGTAAGGGACAAATAAAGAAACATTCATTTTCATATATTAAGATTATCATTAAATTAATATTTATTTGACATTTATTATAATATTACAACTATTAAACAAAAAATGTGAAACGAAAAAGGTAGAAAAATATTCAGTAGCAACTAGGAATTGAACTCAGGACCTGTTCCTTGCCGGGGAAGTGCTTTATTCTTAATTACTACTAGTGATTGCCGATTAATGAAAACATTTTAATATCACATGCGAAGTCATTTTGGCATTTTTTTAATGAAATTTACTTAGAGGTAGCACACAACTTTACGCGACGCGTCAGTCACGCGTGGCACCATAGTACTTAAACTACGAAATCTAAAACAATACAAATGACTTTTTTTTGACTTGCGACTTTGAGATTTCTATACCTATGTCGCAGGCCTATCATAAAATCAGGCGGATCATGATGCGCCTCAAGCACATCAAGATATGCTGCCATTTCACCATGCGGCAGACCATGATGTGGCTAGCTAGGCGCATCATGGTCTGCCAGATTTTACGATCCGCCTACGACATATCTGAGTGTCAGTGATTCTAAAGGAATTATGTTCGATTAATGAAATGTCAAATGAAACTATTATTGCGAAAGTAAGGATTTTCGGAAAATGTTGAATTGAATGCTCATTTTATTAACCAACTGAAACAACAAGAATAAATCCGTATTTGTTTAGACAAAGGGAAAGGAATACCTACGTAAGAGTCTAGTATAAATAAGTTAAAACGTTAATTATTTATGCACACCTTGCTTTCATGCACGAACTATTTGAAAGCATTTCTCAATCGGCGCCGGACGGGCATGTAGAGATGAAAACGATCGCGTAATAGACTTAGGATTTATTTATCTAATTGTGTAGGCTTGTCGAAATCAGGAAGTATGCATATTATAGACAGTGTTGCCATATGCATTGTTTTTACCATGTTTGCATGCGTATTTAAACCTACCTGGTTTTTTGAAAAAACCATGCCGAATAAGTCATGGAGTTTTTACCGGTCATCAAAAACATTTTCGTCTGAGTGAGGAATGCAGTTTTTGAACTTCAGTACCGGTTCACAATGTCTCTTTATCTTATTATTATCTTTGTTAAATGCAGTAAACATAAATTATTGGAGTTTTGGGGGAATTTTTTCTCCCTCTTCTCATAGACTTGAATTATTTAAAAAAAATATTATTGCATATTTAATTTATAATGGAGTTATACAAATAAACTTGAAAACAGTAAAAACAATAAATGAAAACATTTCTGCTCTTTTCTTTAAATACCTACATTTTTTTCCTATTATTCAAAGGAAAATCATAAAATTATAGTTTTTTTATAAAGCACTAACAATGGCATTCGTTTCACCTCCACCCAAAGGAAGAAATTGTTTCTCCCTGCGTGCCCTTTCCCATGCGTCCCCGTTCCCGCTTCCCAATCCCCTCCAGAGTTCCACTTTCACCTTCCCCACCTTGCCATCCCCCTCCCTTCTTCCTTCATTGTCACTAAACTATACTGCACTAAATACACTCATTTTTCAAATAACCGCGCGCCACCTATTGCAAAATTTTTATACAAATTTCACAATTTTCACAGCTTATTATTTTATATAGAAAAATTCGCGTGCTTTAAATTTTTTTATCGCAATCGGATGAATGGTATATGAAAAAATTCATATCGCTAGAGCTCACAATTATCATAAGGAATTTTTTGTTGGCATGCGTACAACAATTAACCAAAGTTTCATCGCAATTTGAAGAATGATTTTACCGCATAAGAGACAAACCAATAAACGTTCGCTTTTTAAATTAAGAAGATTGTGAATAATTTCCTTAAGAAAAGTTGTTTTTCATTTAATTTTTTAAAAATTAAATGAAAAACGAAAAGCATGGTGGTTCGTGATCATGCACGGGGGTCAGAATAACCTTAGGGTTCACTCTTTGTTATAAACGCTTATGGACCTCGATACGAATTATGCCCGACTACCAAATAAGACACGGTTTTCACAATAAGTAATACTCACTGCGTTTGTGTCTTCCGGCTGGTTCTCATTCAGTGACAGTCACAGATTATCCATAAGCGTGCGATATTGTTTGTTCTAGTTGGTTATTAAACCACGATTTGAGTCAGATTAACATAAGAATTTTACACAAAGCATACGATAAAAAACGATAGCGAAATGTTACGTTACGATACGAACGATGGTTGTTGACAGACTGGCGATATTGCGGTACTTGACTCCTGTTGCTACCGTGTAGTTAGGTACCCTTAATGTGCAGAATACCAAAATCTGGATTCCTTCCGATCCTATAGGACGATCGGAACACAAATACGAATGAAACCCTTCAGCGTTATGAAACACATGGTTTTTAGACTTCAAAACAAGGTAAATCGTGTTTTTACCCCTTAAACATGGTTTTATTATTGTTCTTGGGACATGGCATCACTAATCATGGGTATGGTGTAGTGTAGACAAATTATTGTGGTTTGTGCAAGTGTATGTACCGATAATTGGTGGGCGAGTGTCTGAACTGAAGCTAACACGTTTGAGAAACGTGACAGAATAAGTTACGTCTAATCCTCGCCTAATTGCCCTTTGGATTTAAATTGACTCAGTATTGTGATCTCTAATTTGCTGATATGTATTTCAACCAATTATTAAGAAAAATACTCATTTATTGTCTCTATGGGATTGTAACTCTGGTTTACCTAACTCGGATTTTCAGAGTTTGGTTGTCATTTTCAAAATTGGAACTGATTGTGTCAAGTACAAATTTTGTGCGCGTGTTACAGCACAAGAGTCCCAATTACTCCAGTCTAAAGCTAGTAAGACTATGGCATTACCAATTGGAGTATGTTGTGAGGTCTACGATCGAAACCGAAAGTCCCGGGTTCGAACCTAACGTGCAGAAATAAATTTTATTTTTAATAAATTTGTTTTATTTCGCATTTAATTAATTCAAAATAATATATAGTATACTTGTGGAACGTTACAGAGTGGAAGATCGCCCAGATCCCAGTATCGCCCTGGTGTAAAACCAACATTCATAATTGAAACGTCGTTGAAATGGCTTTAGCAGTGTTTGGTGATCAGATCAGAATAGCCAGGAACTTACTCACCTTTATTTTTCCCATCTCCTTCTCCTCTCCACTACCTTGAGCCTCGCAACATACCCCAATTGGAGATGCCATAGTCTCACTGGCTCCAGGCGGGAGCAGTGTGGACTCTAGTGCGGTATACACGTTTGAAAAGCCTAGTAATGTATAATTTCCAAAGAAAATCTTAATGAACTACTTATGAGTCACAATTTTTATAACGGAAATAGCTTTTAATGATATCATAATAATAAGGAAAATATAATAGGTATTATAATAATAAGGAAAATCAAATGGCCATTTGATGTCAATTGAATTTCTATGTAACAACCCATACTAATAAATACCAGCGTGTGCCATTGTTTTACACTTGCAATTAGTTAAGTTGTAACAATAAGGAAATAATATTATAATTATTATCATAATAATAAGGAAAATATAATAATAAAGAAAATATAATATTATTGTAATAAAGAAAATATAATATTATAATAATAAGGAAAATATAATGTTATAATAATAAGGAAATTTAAAGAAATTAAAATAAACGTTGGTACATTTATATGACGTCATGTACGTGTAATATACGAGATTAGTTCATTTATGTATACGAGTATGTTTATTTAATATTCATTTGGGAAGTGTACTCTAAGGACCAGTTGTTTCGCATAAATTCAAATGTAACATTGTCATCAAATGGCCATTTTTCAATTTGGGCGGCGAGAATGGTTATCACAGCACCGGGAAACATGTATTGGATAACCAGCACTTCTGCCATAGATCACCCCAAGTGGTTCGCTGCGTTTGGTTGTTTAGCATGGGTTCCCGGATTCATGGGGCAAGGTTTGTCTAGGTCTTGGCGGCGAATGACCTGAACCCCAAATTACTACCCACCACTCATACCTTCCTTCCAAGAACTTCCTCTTCTTCATTTTCTTTAAAAAAAACCTCCACACAGCATCCCTAAAGATGATATATGTCACGAGGGAAATTATTTTCCGATTCTAGATGATAACAATTTGTTCAAAAGCTGAAACGTACCTAGGACGGATTGTTTCACAGAATTTGAATAATTCATCAAATTTCAAAATAAATTTTAAAAGTTTGTGCAAGTTATATCCAATTTCTTAATCAGTTATGTGAAAAACTGGCCAATGATGATATAATAACCGAACTTGAAAAAACCAGTGTTCCAATTCACACGCGGTAGAAGTGAAACCATCAGAAAACTAATGCAGACAAAAGTGGGTAGGCTACGAAGCACCGCACAAAGAGAAGACCGGTAGGCTACGAAGCACCGTACAAAACGGAGACCGATTATTCTATATCAATCTCTCGCAGGCGAAATCTTATAGATGTATGTGTTTGTCTCTTTTAAGTGTTGCTATTTTTCATTTCATCGAGTTTCAAATTAACGGTCAACGGTGCTACAAAAGTTTTTTACTTCAAAAACCTTCAGAGAAAATTTGAATTTTAGAAATGGATTTTTCAAATTCTGTAAAACAACTGGCCCTTGAATCAGCATAACTGGGACCTTTCAACTCTCAAAAAAACAAAATGGATGACTATTTGATGTCAATGTTACATTTGAATTGTTGTGTAACAATCCATCCTAATCCTAAGTGCGTGTGCCATTGCTTGCCACTTGCAATAAGTTAAGTTCGATCAGCAGACAATAAATGATGCCTTATTTTTTCCAAGTTGGTTCCATTTGTGATGATAAGTGTATTATTTGTGCTGCAGTTAAAATTAATGTACATATTAATGTATGTTTGTTGTGGTATTTGTTTATCAATATTTTTTACGACAGCAGTAAAACCATGTTTATACGGTAACTACATTGAATCTACAATACTTTACATGGTTAAATTTTCTTAATATATATTTTTACGGTAAGTAAATCCTTACAATGTACATATTGCGATAAAGTAATATTATTTTCAATTTATAAGTATCGTGTATTTGTGCATGATGGAGTTTACTTCCGTAAAAGTAAAACGAACTAAAAAATAATAAATACAAAAAATATTTATATTTTTTATTTTTAACTCTATGATTAAAATCTCAAATTATAATAATTAATTAAATGAAGACAATATAAGCGAAATTCAATCGAAAATCTGGAGAACTTTTTCAGATTTTTCTGTCTCCAGATTTTCGATTGAGTTTCGCTAATATTGTCTTCATTTAAGTAAAAAAATATTTTTAAATTTTATATTCATTGAAGATTTATATTTTATACGTTTAAAAATTAATAGTAATAAAATAACATATACACATATATATTTCTACGTGTAAATGTGTGAGGCCGAAGTTTATTGCTAAATCACTATTTTAGTTTAATCTTTAGGTAGGTACTACAGTTCAAATAATTATGAATATACAAGTATATGCTTTTTATAAATTAGAGCTTTTCAAACCATTTCCATTGAGTAGAATAAAAATAAAATCATTAGTTACTTTATAGAAAACATAATCGTGAACCACATTTTTTTTTTCATTATAAATGTATAACGCAAGTAAGAAACAACTTTAAAAAATATTTTTTTTGGTAGTAATTATCGGTGATAGAATCCGTTGATTCATTTTTTTTATTATAAAATTATTCACAAAATAAATAAAATCACTTTTGCACTTGAAATCGCGATTTTTATGCCTATTAGGTACCTATATTTGTGGCGTATAAGGCACACTAAGAATGTATACATTTTTGGCTTCCTCTTAAATTATAATTCCTTGCGGTAGGAAGGGCAGTGAAAAGGATTTTTTTACATCGGCTCCATAGAGAAGGCCATTAAGAAAATAATTGTAGAGCCTACATCATCTTTGAGGATGCTGTGTGGAGAGTCTTTTTAAGGGAAGGAATGAGAGGAAGTTCTGAGAAAGAAAAAGGTATGAGGGGTGGGTAGTAATCTGGGGTTCCCGCCTCCCACGGGTATAATAATTTTGATTTGAAATAATATACCGATTTGCTTTTAAAGCAGACCTCTTTAAGTATGTTTTGCTCACTAACATAAGCCTTCAGGGTTAGTACTAGAGTTATCACGAGGCGCTGGTTAAAGCCGTTTGATTTAAAATAACAGAAATTGAGTAGAACTTAAATATTTACTTTAAATTTTGATGAATTATTGTTCAAGTTTTGTGAAACGACTTAGTATTGGTATCATAATTACAATACGATAATTCAGCTACACACATTCATCATAATAATAACCACGTTTTATTTCTAAAAATGTTAAATCGTTTGTTTTAACTTCTTTACTGTCGATCGAACACGCATGTACTCATGCAGCCGATGAAAAACAGTAGTAGAATGTTTATAATAATTCAACGTACATTCATTATGGCTTCACTTTAAATATTAAACAAAAAGTAAAAATAATAACGCCGCTGTATTGAACAATTAGCCTTACAAGAAGTTTTATCTGAAGATCTGAATATTAAAAAAAAATACCAACGTGATCATTATAGAAAGTAAAAAAAAGAATACATACGCGGTACAGCCGGTGAAAGTGACGAAATAATCTACAAATATAAAGAAAAAGATTTGTGGGTTTGTTTTTCAGTCTCATCTACAGTTTTTTTTACGAGATTGATTATATTTTGCATATTTGACCTTCAAAACGGTCGCTGTTTATCCACATCTGAAAATCCGCATTTCGTCAAAAGATGTTCTTACGATCGTACACGGCGGTTCCAATGAGAAAGATTAATTATTAACCGTACCAGCTTTTTAAAATTATAACTCAATATCGATTTTATTTCATTCCAAATTTGCTTTAATTTATACCTACATCCAAAAATGCTGAAAGGCGTGTTGATAAAACTAATAAAATTATGTACTTTTTAATCACTTTTTAGTATTTATCCTTTTTCAATCAAGTCTAAGCAAAATAAAAATGTAAAAGATTCTGAAATATATTAGTTTGTAAGTGCGCAAATAAATACACAAACGGACCAATTTTCGTCAAGAAACACATGTAAGTATATATTTTTTATGATTTTATTTAAAGTAAAATTAAAATTCTGAAACACACGTTTACCAGACAATGTATTGTTTTATGATTTGAAATGGATGTTGCAAAATAAAAAATATATTTTTTAAATTTAACAAATCTGCCAACGACCTAATGGTATAACTTTATAATACTAAAAATAAACATTGTTTCTCAAAATTTAAAACATATGTTTACTTGATAAATGAACAATTTTTCGAAATCAATTTATAATTTTTTGTGGAAAAGAGTCAATACGCCTAAAATCTGATTTAAAAATGACATATTTCTGGTTTTCTCTGGTTGTACCCTCTTAAAGCAGATTTCTTGACGATTTTTTTCTACTTGACGTTCAAAATAAGAGGAGAATTACTTTCTACCTAAGATTTTTTAAATTATCCAACATCTCCCCGTACAAATCGAGCCTATTCACTCAGCTTAAAGCCTGTGTAACGCCGGGTACTTCAGCTAGTAATTGGGTACATAAAATTGTGTCTCTTCGTCAACTTAACGCCAGTTGTGAAAAACAATGAAAATGTACTCTCATTAAGTTGTTCTGAATATTAAAATTTAAAGCATGTGATAAGCGACGAAGTCATGGCAAATATAAGTATTTGAACTAAACATTATGTAATAGCTATATTATCATGTGTTTTGTTTCATTATTTTTTTCTTCTCTCTCTTTGAACTATATAATACTATGTTTTATATTTTATTTAGCTTGTTTTTATTTCCGTTATTTCACTAGTAGCGCCTCTACCTAATAAAAACTAAAACTTGATTTACGCATGCTGTGAACATTTTTAATTGTATTGTCAATATCTATGCACATCCCAATGGCAATTTCATTAATGTAATAATTTTAACAAACTGTAAATGCTTCAGACAATAAATAAATAAATGTACAAAGCTTCATAAGTAAATAAATTTTATCACACTCACCGATCCCAAAAACAAGTATCGCCAAAAGAGACAGAGAGTTCCTCATCTTTAAAACGTTCATCAACATTTTGCACTGTTTTGTTTTGTCTGTTTTTAAACGAAAAAGTTTTCAGTGTTATGATAATTATTTATAATCAAAACAAGTCTCTAATGAGGCACGAATAACTCAAAACATCGGAACACTAAAAAATGCAAATTTAGCAGCAAAGGTTTTAAATGTACAATAATAACTTCTTGGAAATGTTTAAAGATTCAGAGTTAGCATGAAATAAAATATATTATTATTATTATTTAGATTATATTACTGCTAATCTGAGCGGTTTTACGACAAATATTATAGTTTTATTTTAAATTGAATTGAGAATAAATTGATTGTTAGTTTTCCCGGTCGAATATCTGTCAAAGTTTTCGAATAGCAGCTGATCGCGTCAAATGTCGAGCAGCGGAGTTCGTACTGTAAACCGCCTTTAACTGAAGCTCGTGTGAGACTGGGTGTCTGGTGTCAGCCTGTTTAACAGAGTACAGAGTACCTACTGACTGATGGTCGACTCGTCGACTGTCACATTGGTTCGGAATTGACGCACAGGTGATCGTCAAATTCCCGCACCGAAACTATACTTCCGCTCTGAGCGGGACTTTCGGGAAAATGGGAGGCTCTCACTGACCTGTTTCCGGTCAACTACTCACGAGAAATAGATCTAATTATTCAACCATGCTGAGGTAAATTCTGGTTTTAAAAAATAAAACAAACATATTGCCATTTTGTTTTAAATTTTTAATAACATCAGATTTCATATATTCATTTTTTATGTTCTTATCTAATATAACTTCATCACGCACGTAAATTAATATTTAATGTAAATACCTATATTACGTTGCTAGCATTATATAGAAAGTATACATTTTATTTTAAACGGTTGTAATTACTAATATTAACCAGTGCAATTTTTGCAAGATATAACCGCAAACATCATAAAATTATTTTTAAAATACATGGTTGTTTAATTTTTCTTATCGACCGACCGTTTGAAAGACATGTTAAAGAATGTATGTAGCGTGTTCTAATTTTTTTAACAGAAAAATGGTTATTTCATGCCTTCCAAACGGAAAATAGTTAACCCATAAATTCTAAGCACTCAAATCTTAGCTAAAAATTAGCAAATTTCGTGACACCAGATATCACCGTTTTAGTTTTTGTGGCGCGCATTTGGGGGACAGCCGCCCCGGGAACCATTTATTAGAAACCAACTCCCCTGCCATAGGTCTCCCCCAAGTGGTTATCTACGTTTAGTGACTTAGAAGGGGTGCCCAGGATACGGGGTGAGATTTGTTTATGTCTTGACGGCGATAACTTTGCCCACCTACTGCGTGGCGGGTCGGATCGAGAGAGACTTTTTGAGGGAGACCTTTTAACCTCGCCAGCTGGACTATCTTTTACACCTCAGTTGAAGAGATGGATTCATACGTCCGTCACTCCTGGACACATTGACCCCCCAAACTCTTACCCATCCCTACCTATTTCTCTCCTTCCATCCCCTAAAAAGACCATTTACATGAAATTCCCAAATATGACATAGGCCCCGAGGGAAATTGTTTTCCTCAGAGCCCCCTCTGTTGAGCTAAAAAAAACATAAACGTATTCTCTGCCTTACAATTAAGATTACCTCACCATTTTTTTCCATTATCATTATTATCATTTTAGCAAACAAATAACATCGAGACCAGCACATTTTAGCAATAAAGCAACATTAAATTTGTTCCAAGATTGATTCATTTGCTCGACAAAGCGACATGTATTCCGAATTCGTGTCCATTCTTTCATTGTCATGTTAAATGTCTTCTTAGAATCTGTATTCGAGAAACGTATTTGGCATTCGAAATGGTGGCATCACCTGTAACGATGAGCAATAAAATATTAGATTGTTTATTGATAATTTGGTGCATGGATATAATACTTGTATTATTCAATGGCCGATAGTTCAGTTACTTTTAGTAAGTAGCTGCGATCCGTTGGTAGAATTAACAATATCGTTCATCGATCCGCCAGTAATAAATGCTCTTTGTAAGTATTCTTAGAATAAATTCCTTTATACATTGCAGTTGACAAGTAGTTATTGACGTCAGTAAGTAAATCGTTTAGAGCAGTTTAAAAATGACAGTGGTTATATTTTTTAGCGAAAAAAATACAATATTGTCTGATTTACATAAAAACGGTGTACAATTTATTGGTAGGGCGTGTAAAATTCATTATTTGGTTATTTGCTAGTCGCTTTTGGCCTGGAGGAACTTAAATTTTAATGACACTCTGGAATCTTTTTTTATATTAGCTCAACACAGGATGTCCCTCGTCATATTATGCTTGAAAAATGTGAAAAATGTCACGAGATCTTGCGAGATCGAGATCCCGGAGATCGGAAGTGCATTCCCTACCCGCGCGTCTCATTAGCTTCAGTTTTAGTCATGGTTTTAGTTGTGTTTGGATCAAGGAGGGAGAAAGTCGCGTGGTCCGGCACTCATCACGCATCACGTGAGTAATAATCATTTAAAATTTGATCGGGGTCTGTGAGACCCGCTGACTACAAATATACTCGGGCCTATGTGACCCGCCTACTATAATTCTCTTACATTTTAATATTATGATCTAATTTGTTCTAGATTTTGAAAACAAAATGACGGACAGTAGTGAGCCGAGTACATCAGCTGTGAAACGTGATGCCCAACCAACAAAAGAACATTCCAGGCGTAAAGTAATGGGTGCATGTAGACTATAGACGATCCTTCGTTTGAACTAAAGGTTCTGAGTGCCAGTTGTTTTACATAAGTTTGATCCTTGTCAGAATTTTTATTTTATTTCTTTCAGAAGTTTTTTTATGAGTTTTTGTTACTGTTTACTTTATTAGCTAGGAAAAATATTAGTTTTGTTTTACATGATACCTACTATAATTAAGGAGCGTGTTAAATTTGGAGATAATTATTAAAATATGAATGAAAGTTTAATATTTTTATTACTCGATCTTTTATTTATAAATACTTTATACATATAAACTCCTTGCTAAAGTCAGATTGGTCCAGGTATGAAAATTAGAAGAATTTTATGAAGGGGTCTGTGTGACCCGACGTCCATGGGAGTTTTTTTTTTTTATTTCACATCCATAGTTA
This sequence comes from Limnephilus lunatus, assembly GCA_917563855.2. NCBI lineage: Eukaryota > Metazoa > Arthropoda > Insecta > Trichoptera > Limnephilidae > Limnephilus > Limnephilus lunatus. The sequence goes on from OU830592.1 coordinate 81,115,035, forward strand.
GGGTTTTAATGTTCCAATCTTATGTAAATGTCCTTTAATATACATAATATCACGTATTTCATACGGAAATATAAAAAAATAAAATAATCTACACTGTAGGAAAGTCGTATGTTTCTACAGGTAGGAATTTCAGCTACGAATCACGCTAACTAGCTTCATTGATCCTGTGGACACAGGTGTACAGCTAAAGATATACCTAAGCTAAGCGTATGCCCAAAGAGCGGTTGAAATTTAGCACACGAGAACGGGTCATTCAACCGTCTCACATCCAGGAAATCCTTTTGGACTGTAGGCGAAAGTATGCTTCGGTCACGACACTCTCCCCACTCTCCGAGTCATGGCGAACTTAGAGGCAAACCTCGGATGTGATGTACCTTGTTGTGGACCCGATCTCTCTCCCTCGGAATACGTGTACCTCACCAAACCTCTACCCGGGCCGTCACAGTCGCTGTGCGTATGCGATGCTTATTTAATTCAATTCAATATATTCATTTTAAAAATATTACAAATATCTAAGCATTTTTAAAAGAGAGAAAACATTTATGATTAGATAAGCAGATGTAAATTAACAGCAACAAAGCTTGCCGTCTAAATTGTGCTTCATTGATGTTAAATATATCGCTATTCGAGGTGATTCTATTTAAGGCTCCATTCCCGGCCCCAAAAAGAAGAAGACGGAGAGATATGAAATAACGAATGATAGAAGAGCGCGCTAACATTTAGGTACAACGATAAAATCGATGCAAAAATCATGAAAATCTTTAATGAAACACGATTCCTTTAAAATAGAGCAAAAATCTCGCGATAATTGTCTAAAACAGCATTTAAAGAAACGCTGTGAATTTTTTCATACATATAACTTGTAAAATAACTGAAACAAATGTGTTTATAATAATTTTTGGAGCATACTTTGCGATTTTTTTCTATCGAGGGAATTTTATATAATTTGGGTTTGGGCACGACTTATGTCTAGATATTATCTTCAAGAATAACATATATTTATTTAAGAGCCTAAAAAGAGGTTTGCAAGAAATCGGTAGAAATTCGAATACCGGTCTCTTAACAACAAGACAGCTCTTCCGACCGGCTTGACCATTGGCAAGTGAGTTCTGCAAGCCCGGACTGCCATCTTCGCTTTTTTGGGCAGTTCTTTGCTAGCGCCAACCGCGTTCAGTCCCCTATTAATGGAGTTACTTGTATTAACACTTCTTTCAATATCTCCATCAGGCTTCCCATCTCTCGTAAACGTGCATCCCAAATACACAAACTCATCCACCTGCTCCAAGTATAAGCGCTGGGTTAGACTCGTACGTTTTTTCCTGTAAATCGCTCATGTAAGCGATTTATGGCCAAATTACCAATGTAAACGACACCAAAAGTTACTTAACGTAATTTATAGCAAGTTACAGAACTTATTCTTCCGGAAGTTTTTTGACAGGTCTAATTGCGCCCGCGCGAATTTCCAGCCTTCTTACAGCTTATAAAATCAGTTTGATAAGCTAAGAGGCTTACCGCAAGAAATAGTTCCGAGCGCCGTTGCCGCCGCGCCGGTGCGAAAAGTCAAAAATTAAAAGACAATTGTTTTCATAGGATTTTTTTCCTACAAAACTAGTATTTATTTCCACTTATTTAAGTATTCTGGAAAACGAGCATCCTTCTATTCAATTATCGGTCCAATCATTTCCGATCTTGATGTTTCAGTTTTTAACATTTACGTATTTGAAATTTTGAATTCGAAGTCGGTTGCTGTCAGCAGATGTCAGGTAGCTGTCATTCGGATAAAACTAAATTAATTGCCGCCTTTGACGGCACAAAAGCGCGTGGAGAATTGTTTAATTAAAGCCGAAATCTATTTCAACACTTTATTTGGGCCTTTTCGTCTTTATTGACAAAATCGCGTAAATTTGACAGCCGCAGGTCGTTGTTGACAGGAAGCCGTCTTACCGCAAATAAATGTACAGATGTAAACGGTCGCATGAGCATTTATACAGGTCGAACTTCCGAACAACTTCCGTGATCATTAATTACCTCAAGTCGGATGTATATGTAAACGCTCCTTCCTGTGAGTGATCTGTCAAAATCTTATGTAATCCGTAAATTTTAATTACGAGTGAACCCTTGCCTAAGAAGAAATTCTTGTGCTCAATAACTTTTGGCTTTCTGCCGTTTTTTGTGTTTCCTCCTTCATACACTATATATCATAAAATTCAGCAACTCCAAAGATGACATTATCTCCTACACTCCTACGTTGTGTGAAGTCAGCATAACAAAATATTTTCGAGCTGTATTTAAAAAAATATAATATCGATGAAGCAATTACCAATATTTGTCATCTCATTCTTCGGCATTTACGTAGATGTAAACAATTTTTGGTAATTGAAACAAAAAATGACAAGGTTAAGATAAACCGCAATGTTTCAGAAATACATTTCAGCGCTTTACGGCGTCATCGGAGAAGTATTCGTTCTAAAACATACCTCTCGTTTTACATGATAATGTTAACTAAATCGATTTTTATAATGTATTCGGAACTTCAGTTTACTCAGCTGAAAAACCCGCGAAACTCAAAAAAGGTATTAGTGATATGTTTTTTTAATAATTTAAGATGTTATTGAAAAAGAATACTACTATTTTAATATGCCTAATACTGAGATAAGTTTGATACGTTTTTAGATTAACGAAAAAGCCTAATACTGATGAATGCCCAGTGAGGCTGTTAATGTCAGTGGAAGGACGCAAACACGAGTATACTGAACTTAGGAATGGAAGCACTAATTGTTAGTTGTTTCGCAGAAATTCACGTGTGACAAAGTCATCAAATAGTCAATCAGCACCATTTTGTTTTTTTCGACAGTTGAAAGGTTTCAGATTTTGAACAGAATGTGATCAGCAGAAGAGTACAACTATGATCTTATTTAGCTTTTCAACTTATTGAAATTTGGTAGAAAGCTGAAACGCATCTGGAATCGGCGTTTAACTAGGACCTTCCAAATGTCTAAATACAAAATGGCGCTGAATGGCCATTTGATGACATTGTTACTTGAATTTCTGCGAAACAACTGCGCCTAAGTCGTGTATGATGTGTTGTATAACGGATAACCACGCTTGAGAGGATTGTTTGACGATCATTCCTCATGAAAATCTCAAAATAATGCCGATGAACGAGTTCGCTAAGATGGTTCAGTCAAGAATGTGCAATTTGAATAAGCGAACAGACGGAGATTGTAATTTCAAGAGTACTAGAGATAATTATGACGTAGACGTGGGTGGAAAAAGAAGTCGGACGTCCCGAGAAGAAATGCTAAAATCAAGAGGGTCAAAGAGGATCAAAAACATAAGTGGGGTCTATCGATCATTTTACTTCGATCCGCTGGCGAAGTGATAGGATCAAGAAAACCCCTTCTTTGATCGGGTACTTTAACGCATGGAAAAAATGCCATAGAGTGGAGAAGAGAGATCGATGCGCACGCTGCCCGCCGAAAGTCGAAAGTAACCGTCCGTCGTACTCAAGACCCGGGTATCTGCCACCCGATCATTGATTGAGTCCTTTCATTTGACGTATGTGTAGGTAAACGATAGCATTTTTTTAGAATGCAGGTATCTACATCTCTATTATATAGAGACGGTAATTTTTGTCTGCCGCGAGAAGGAGATTCGAGGTGACCTGTCCACAAAATGCATACATCTATGATTGCTCTCCACACATCAAGAGACACGGGTGCTGACGACCGGATATTTTTTTGAAAAAGAAACCCGATCGCTCATTGGTAGTTCGTGATAGGGTTACAATGATCGGATAGTTCACGATCGACCCAGAACTAGTGTCAACAGTCATACGGGTTCCTATGCGTCAAGAATGGAGTGTTTTCAAGAAGAGAGTTAAGTGAAATGACGTAGGTATTTATATGCCTTCACAATGAGAACATATTATATTCAATCATTCAATGCAAACATGATGACATCATTGAAATGTATTCAACAGAGTTACCTTTCATATTTCCATATAGATATAGGAATTATAACTTTCATATTATTATTATTTGATGAATCTATAGATATAAGTTGACTACAAATAATGAGCTGTTACTTGAGTAGTGGGATAGATTTATTTACATTCGTTTACAAGAGCTTTTCCACTAACACAGGATAACGTATTTATTCTACACAAACAATAAAAATGTTTCAACATTAGGTATAGTGTAAGTAGGTACCAACAATATAAGTTCCAGGAGGCATATCGTGGTCGATCGATAAAACCCTATTTCAATACGGTATTTTGACCAAATCCGTCATCTATGGTCAGTTATCAATGTTTGCAAGCAAAGATTGTTAACAAAAATTCCGACCAACGATTGATAAATTTTAGCGCGGCCTCCATAATATCAGGTAAGTTCGGTTATCAATATTGACAGATTTTTTAAAATTATTGTTAGGATCATCGGATAGAACTAACAAAACTCTTAGAATTTAAATAAGTCGAATACGCGATCCAAAGACCTCATTAACTAATTAACTCCCGTTTAGTGAAAGTAAATGCGATCTGCCAACTGCCAATGCATGTGTAGGTTAGTTCAATTCATAGAAAATACCTTCAGTGTTGCAAGCGTATATCGATTTCATATTGTTTCCAGCGTTGCAAACACAAGATACCATTATGTTTTAATAATTTACTTTTAAGTATGTATATATTACTTTTATGATAATTTAAATAACTATGCTAAGCAAACGACGGTTATCTTTCCTGTATTAATTAATTATTATTGTTATTTTTTTTAATTCTTTTTCTTCTCTTTTTTTCTTATTTTATACAACCCATGTGTGTAGGACTATGATATGCAATGCTTACACGTTTGTTTTATATCTATATGTTTTAATCCTCTGTTATTAAGTACCTACCTAAGTAATTAATGTTATTTTTAAAAAAACTTTGCTAAACAAAGAACAGTCACTATGTTTTAATCTTTTATTTTGGTTTTGTTTTTTATATTATTTACAGACCATGTTCCGTATGTTAATACTCATCCTAATTTGACTGTCCTAAAACGGGAATCCTCCTAGTTGGGCAGTCAAAAAATTTCTTAAATAATGAATATAAATGTATAATCTTTTACTAAATAAATAAAACAAATAAAAAAAATAAAAAAAAATTTATTCCTTGTCAAATCGGTTCGGCTGTCAACGGTGAAACCGTCTTATGGACATCGATATAAAATAATTAGAAGTTAAGCCTATCGATCCGACACTGTAAAGTTATCGATTTTACCGCGCTGAGTTCCTAATGGTAGCGCGGAGTTTCAACGAGAACACGTTTCAGAGAAGGTTTTAGAAAACGATGAAAACAGAACACAGCGTCAGCGTAGATTGTATCTTCCTGCTTCCTTCTTAAATAACCAACCTGCCAATGAAAGAAAGACACATAGTTCTGGATCGAAAGAATAAATGTTAAGAGATGTGTCCATTGTTCATGGTTATCTCAGATAAGGCCTTTTCAGTGCATTGAATGCCAAATGACATATTTTATCTTGCTAAAATCTAAGTTTTTGTTTTAGACCCTGTTAAGAATGAAACGGGGTACCGAGGTTTTTTCATGGTTCATGACTTTCACCCATCGAGGATGTTCGTAGCCATCGATTATAGTCGAAATGTAGGATTAGTGTAGTTATTTAGTCGGAACCATGTGTTTAAGGTGCCGCGACAGTAGCCTCTACAGTTGGTCCCCCGAAATTATAATTATTATAAATTTACAATTTTTTGTGTATTTGAAAAGTGCAGGATTTAGTATACGTTATATTGTACCTACTACCTAGGTACTTCTGGATTGTAACCACAATGTTCACAATCCAAGTAATTGATTATCTACGTGATTAAAAAATATTTACGTTACTATGCGACTCGCTGTTTAACATTTCACCGATTATTAGAATTACGGATATAACGGTTGGTTAAATTTGGTCCTGTTTAATCTACAGCAGCAAATATTTGGGAACCTGTTCCTAGAAGGGCAGCAATTTTGAACAATGGGGATACCCTTCCGAAGGTTATGTTGACCGCATATTGCACGACTGACGATAGGATAGCATAGAATAAAGAAGATTATCACTTCAGTCTTTGAGTGGAGGACACGCACTAGGCAGGAGTAACACAACCTTCTCTCACTTCTACCCTTTCTTACCAACGCTATCTTCTGACCGATACATACTTACGTTATTCTGATTGCTGAAAAAAAAAAGAAATTTTAGGAATTTTTTTACAACCTCCTCCCTTTTCTGTTTACTTTTTCTTTTCATAGCTCCACTGAGATAATCTCTTTTCCTTTCACTCATTCTTTTCACAAATCAACCAATAGATAATCAGAAGAACAAAATTGTATTGTATTACAGTGTAATAAATAACGTTTGAACCGGAATGAAATAAAACGCGTAAATATTGCTCTCCGTGGTTTGTCATTGTACATCGGTTATTGCCAACTTTTGGGCGCACGCTTAACCCGGGAAAAAAGAGATTGTTTTTTTTACTTTTGTCATTTCTGAAGTGAAAACCTATAGGCACGTATTTCCCGGTAAGCATAAGATTAAGTGACATTGTGGATAACATTTTACTAATTTTTGCTTTCACACGTTGGGGGCCTCTGTAGCCTGGGGCCCCCGTATCATTTATACGGCTGATACGCCGGTAGCTACGCCCCTGTATGAAATGCACGACACTCTCTATCTAGATGTGAAATTTAACATAGATAGTATCTTCAAAACTCAGCAGATAAAGTCAGACAAAACAAACTATGATACCGAAGTAACATTAAGAAATAATAAGAGAAGCCACCACTAAAAATCTTGTTGAAAGCACCAAGAGGAACGGCTGCGCGACCTTTTTCATACAATTTTTTTTTATTGGATTTAGGCCAAAATTCCTAAACAAATAATTAGTTTTTTAATTTTTTTATAAGTACTATTTATAACTTTTGATATAAAATACTTTTCATCCGTTAAACAGATGATTAAAGGTCGTTTCTAGTTCAGATCTTAGACTAATAATTTTATATCCAAACTCTTCGTCCGCCTCGCTTCAAAAGCATAATATCTTAGGATATAAATTTGGTACTTACATACCAATAAAAGATAAAAAAGCAATCCTTCTTGTGATCTTTTGACAGCGAAATAAAGCACTTTTTTGATAAATATTTCCGTAACACAATTTTTAAAATCAATCATTTTGGTTATTTATTTTTGAGGTATTGTGCTGTGTTACGCTTCCTCCTTCTTTAGCCAACATTTTGGACAGCGTCACAGTGCCCATTACCAGGGCAGATGGGCGATTAAAATCTAAAAGCATATCTCAATCGTTTTGGTTTCAATCTCATTTTTAACATCCGTGCCCTCTCTCTAGACTTTGTTAATCGATGGTTTTAACAAAATTAATTTAAAAAAAATACATATTTAAAATGTTACTGTAAATTCATGACGGCCATTGCTAATGATTCTCAAGCACAAAACTCTCATTTTGGGGTTTTCCCCAATATGACCTTATTATAATATGGCATCATTTGAAGCATTTCAAAAATAAACTAAAGTAAAATATCTAGTGTTTGGTTTTTCAAACCGTAATTAGTAATTAGTGTAAATGCCAAGTTAAGCTCTATTATTAGAGAGGGAATCTTTCGGTGCGATCAAATTGTTGGGGTCGCTTTTGAAAGAAATCTGTCTGTCGAATTTTCTGAGCGATAATTAATTCCAATTTGGGTTGCGGGTATGGGTACAGTCGCCCCGTGAACCATTTATTGAATAGCTAAGACCCCTGCCTTAGGTTAGCTCAAGTGGTTCGTAAAGTTCAATGATTTAGCAGGAGTGCCCAGGTGCATGAGTGAGGTTTGTCTAAGTCTTGGTGACGAATACGTTTGCCCACGTTTTAACGCGTGGCGGGCCGGATTTGGAGAGACAGATTTGGGGAGACCTAACCTGGATCTTTCCAGCCGAACTCTCTCGACCTCTGACCGTAGTGGGAGGGATGGATTCATACGTCCGACGTTCCTTACTATATTGACCCCCAGATTTCTACCTACCCCTCATACATTTTTCCTTCCCAGAAAACCCACTCCTTTCTTTCCCCAAAAAGACCCTCCACCAATATGTCTATGCCCTCCACACACCAAAGAAAACATGGGCCCTGAGATTTTTTTTCCTCAGGGCCTCCTGTATGGAGATAATCTAAAAAAAAACTCTTTAGAAACTGATGAAAACTACGTAAAGAGTAAAACTAACGACTCTCAGTATTTAAATTTCGTATTTTTTAGCTTTATTTTCTGGGTTTTCACCTAGAAACTTTTTACCCACATTCAAGTCCGAAAGACGACGCGACGCGAAGGTGAAATTTCTAATGGAACTTCCGAATGCTTCCGACGTATTTTAGAAACTAGATATAATTATGTTTCAGATGAATTTTAATTGAATTTGAAATAAACATTGATATTTCTAAATAATTAGAATTTAATATCAAACATGAAAATGTTACCAAAAAAAATTATTGAAAATTTTTGCCTCAAAACGTCCATTATTTTGAAAGAATTCGATATTTTGAAAACCCATTCATTTCGTGTATGGAAACTTTTACTTCACTTTTTATGCCGTTCGAACGATATTGTTTTTTTTTTTTAACTTTAAACTGATTCGTTCAGTTAAAAGTTAAGATGAAGCCATACTAAATAATGCAAAATCATACAAAATCGTATGATTTAGTTTTGAAAATTTGACCGCTTAGAAGTATTATAGATGCTTCAATTAAATACTGCGTGTACAACATACCTTGGCCCTTAAAAATATCTGTCATTTTTTTAATAAGTCTTTTAATAAGCTTAGAAAAAAATAATGTATTAGGTCTATAAAAAACATTTTTAACTGAAAACTCTCCTACTTATAAACACTTTTTCGGATATGGTTTTATTGCATAATGTGGCAAATTCAGTTTCTTATATAATTATCACGAAAAAAAATTATATTTACGCCCGAACCTCACAAAATAAAATATAATATGCATTTTCTCGATGGTATTTTTGACATCATTATATCAAAGTGAACCTTATACCGTCCACCGAAGAACGACTGGCAGCCGCTCCGATTTTCTGTCATTACTCCTCCGAACGGAGCGGAGAGAAGACGTGTTATACTCCGCGCCGCTTATTTTCGTGAAATCAATTTAAAAATTCCGTTTTATTACAATAAACAATGCATAAAAAAGGAATTAATGTTTTTTACAGGCCTTTACGAAATCAACATGTAAAAAAAAACTCAAATATCTTTTACAATCTTTTCAAAAGCTTTTTCTCAAGTATTTTTAAACTCCTCCCATAAAAGGGCGTGAATTCCGATTTCGATTTTTTCCTGTACTAGTGGATCGCCTTAAAAACGAAAAACGAAAGTCAACGAAAATGTAGCGCTAATTTGTGATCCTAGACTTTGATAATTTTGACCACACAGCGCTGGGGAAAGCACGATTGAGTCCGAAATTAGTTAGTTTTATAAAATAGAGTGGCTAACCTGTAGTGTTTGTAAATACAGACGTAGTTTTTTTTTACATGATTTTCACACAGGAGGCATCTTTGGGGATACTGTGTGGAGGTTTTTTTAAGGAGAGGAAGGAGGGGAGAGTTCTGGGAAGGAAAAGGGTTTAAGGGGTGGGTAGGAATCTGAGGTTCTGTGTGTCCTGGTCATCCGCCTCCAAGACCTAGAACCTAGACAGACCTCACCCCATGAACCCGGGCACCCCTACTAAATCACCAAACGTAGAGAACCACTTGGGGTGACCTATGGCATAGGTGTTGGTTATCCAATGAAGTTTTCCGGGGCGGCGGTGCCCATTCCCGCCTCCCAAATTTATTAATTCAATGACTCTCGACAGATGTCATTAAAGCTGTCTCAACACAGGTATACCCTAGTGAGACAAGCATTGAATAATATAATGTAAACATACCTTATAGATCAATAAATAAATGTTTCTCAACAAATAGCGGTGCGAGGCGATGGGTCGAGAGAGTTCGGCCGGGGAGGTAAGAACGTCTCCCTCAACCAGTTACCTGGACAAACCTCAACCAGTCAACACGGGAAATCCTACTTTGTCACCAAACGGAGTGAAAAACTTGGGGTGACCTACGGCAGAGGCTATGTTAACCGATAAATGGTTCTCGGATAATGGTTCTCAACTTCCGTTCGCCTCACCCGATCACACTTTTCGTAACGCTCTCGTCACGCATTCACCAGCTTGCTCCTCAAGTCAAGCGTGCGTAAAGAAGTTTTACTTCAATAATAATAATATTTTTATTAATAATATTCACTTTTGACTCTTAGACATTTATTTATGCGTATTCAGACCTAGTAAGTTGTTTTACCTTTAATGTTTGTCAACTTTGTTTGCTCAATTCCTATGAGAGGTGTACCTACTCGTTAGCAAATTTATTAATAAGTTATTCTCTACTTGACAAGTTGAGTTGTTGAAAATTGTACATTAATTTTTATAATATTATGCTAATATTGAATCAGTAGACGTACCTGGATAGATATTAACTAATGGCAGGTAACTTAACTAAATACCTACTCCCGGATACTTGGAAAATATTAATAATATATGTATGTTGTAGGAAGAAGTGTTTATAATGTAAGTAGGTACCTACCTACCTATTTTATTTATTGTTCGAGCATTACGTTATGATTTTCCTCAGTTGTCCAACAACTAGGTAAGTATCATTTAAGAAGAATATAATACTAATAAATCTAAACGAAACACGAAACAGGACGAGACACAGAAAAAATAAAAAGATTGAATATTCATTTAAACTTTTACAAAAAGGAAATAGGTGTCCCATTTAAATAAATAAAATCAGAATGGTTTATCCGAGACACTTACATAGGTTACACATAATTTTGTTAGTAATTTTTAATCATTTAAAAAAATAGCATTCTAAATTTGAAATATGGGGTCGACGAAAATGACGTGAAATTAATAGATCCCGGTAAGATAGAAGATCCTGGGTTCGATTCCCAGTTGCGACCGTTAACTTTTTTTTCACTGTCTTGTTCTGTTTTATCATTCGTTTAGATTGGTTTATAATATCTTTTCCTTCAATTTTATTATTTTATTTTTTATTATTTTTATTATTTATTATTTATTTTTTATTAGTCACAAAAATTACAAATAAATTTTATACAGTAATTAATTATATAATAAATGTGTTTGATGTACCCCCATAAATAAGCAGGGATTTTTTGTACGGGGGATATTGATGATGCATTACATTGAGCGATATAACCTTCAATATGGGTATATTTAAAAAAAAAGATATTCCTTTAAAATTGAAGTAGGTAAGTATTTACGTTTGTAAATAATTTGTAGCGACATAATAGATACATGATCAGCATTCTTTTGCAAAATCTACACTGGAATCCCTGAGGGCACTCAATTTCCTTGGGACTAAGGGCCTACAGCGTCTTTGGGGATGCTGTGTGGAGGATGTATGCCAGAGTTAAAATAAATAAAAAATAGTGTTCGTGCAGATTCAAGACACATTTGTTTCAAATGATTAACTATTTATAAGATGATTACAACGTACGAGTAATTGTTGCTAATGTGAATACATTATCACATCGTGTCATTATTGGCGACACGAAAAATTGCTGTCAAGTATTTATTACTATTGTTGGTTATAATTTTTTATAAACCAGTTCTGTGAGAAGTTAATTGTTATATTAATATCATAATTACTAATTATATTGTACTAACTGAAGTACCCAACATTGCCCGGGAATTGTACAAAGATTTTCGAAATCAGGCATGGACTGTGACCTTCCCCTTATTCTGAAGGTCAAATGTTCAGCACGGGCGTGTGCCTAGCTGCCTAGCATGGTGGTCGAAAAATACTCAAATTATGTAATCATCAAAGCAATGAATTAAGAAAAAAGACTCAAATAAAACCGTTGTTTTGCATAAAAATTAAATTCACGTCGTCCGCCCTATGTCATCTTGTTTCTATATAGTGTTACGTTGCAAAGTTATAAGAATAGGTTCCTTTATTTCTGTCGCGCGGTAAATAAGTGAATCGGGTCCCAGCACAAACTTGCCGCAACGCCCTCTGCCTTCCGTACGCAGAGAGGCCGGCCGCCACTCCGGGCAGTCAGCAGTAGATCCCCGCCAGGCGGGTTTAACTCCGAGCCAAAACGTGGTCAGAATCTTTGGGTGACTTCACAAGTCCACTTCGATTTGTTTATGGTCACCGGCTACTAAATCAACCAATAGGAATCTTTTATTTTTGTTGCATTTTTCTGCTTTATTTACGTTTGATTGACAATTGACATTTACATTTCCGACGCAATAAGTAACGATTATGAACTTTGGGAATTCACGATCAAATAAAAAAATGGGAGAACAGGACCCGCAATTGGAACAAAATTACAGGTGGGAGTCTTCCTTTGGTTGTTATTTCAGTGTTCCTAAAGTATTTTTTGAAATGTATTGCTTAATTGTATTTTAAACTGATGTACCTACATAATAATTGACGCTATCCAACATCACGATTACATCTAAAAAGGTAAATATGTTTTCTATATTGCATTTTCTTTTCTTATTTTCAACATTTTTTATATTTTCATCAGTATATTAATAAATTTATTCATATGTTTCAGTGGAATCTGAACCAACAAAACTTTACTTGTTTACAATATAACATTCTTTATCCACACTTCAATACATTCGCTTCTGTTTCTGGAGATGGTTACATGAGGTTAAGGGAAATACTATCAGTCATGGTGCATGATGCAGAGGTAATTATTATTTTTATAACTTTCATTTTACAAAAACGTCAGTCAAATTTAATGTATTTGAGTAGGCTTCTTTATATAAGTAGGTATCCTAGAACTTGGTTTAATATTAGAGTTATCATCAATTAAAAGTTAAAAGACATGGGAGGAAATGTAACTACATACATACATAGGTATGTACCTACTATAATACACATACACAAATACCTACAATAAAAATTGCATTATTGTACAAATTTCCATAACTGAACCAATGTAGTTTTTAGAAAATATAACTTATCCTATTTTTTATGATTTCAGGGAAAATATGGTGAGCTGAGCTACTTTAAATGCCAAATAAACAAATATAATGTTTTTTGAGCCCCTTATGTAGAATCAAACATCTCATGCAAAGTAATGTCTCCGTGCATCTTGGAAATATAATAAATTTATTTTTACCTGTCGAAAGATATAATAGGTACGTTCAAAAGAGAAATTTATCTTTAAAACAACGTCCTCATGTGCCAATTTGCTACAGAAATATAACCTGCTTATATTGTATTCTTGTTTAAAATATGTACATGTAATTCTGAGTTTTAAATTTTTCTGTTAAAAGATGAAAATATTTTAAATTCAGTAGTTTTGTAGGAACGCATAATCATATATTAATTATATATTCTTGTATTTCCTTTTTCTACATGTTTATAATAAAATTCTTATCATGTATTTACGAGTTTTATTTTTAAAATAATATTTTAGGCTAATGATTTGGGTGGTATTGGGTAGGTACAGAAAGAAAATTATATTTTCTATAATCGCGCCTTTTTTTTGTTACTTACTATATCTTCGTCTATGGTGTGTGACGTCACAGGTGATAAAATTATTGCATTTTGGTGGTGAAATAGTGACCAAAATATTTACGTACTAAAGCCCGAAGTTATCGATCTAGTGGGTGGTTTGGTATATTTATGATCCCCGCCCGGCCAGCTTGCAACATCTCGCGTCGTGAATAACGCGCCGGAGAGGCAAATTCTCCCGAGTTCGAAATGTTAACTTTTCCCGGTGTTTGTCGACGTACCAAACTGGAGCTAGCTGTAAGTACCGTGCTGAATCTTACCCTGTGTGCATTTTAACTTCATAGCCCCTATAAAAAACGTAAAGAGAGAGAGAGCCTTCCGCAATTAGACAAGTTTTAGGTAGCCTAAAGTAAATCCCCTGTTACCTTGAGCTGAGGCTGGCAATTACCGTGTTAACTTTTGTATTCTCAGTGAATAAAACTATTTGTGCTATGAAACATGTGTTTTGATTGAGGAGAGAGGCTCGGCGATTGTGGGAGAGCAGAGAGAGAAAGACAGCGAACCACAGGCACTCGCCTTGAGGTAAGGAGAATCGTGTTTGTGCCGAATTGAGCTACCCGATTGGCAATTTGCATGTTCTTCCATCCGTAGAATTTACTCCTCGTGGCCATGCTTACACTGGCGCTATAGCGTGGGGCCTAATTTTTTTTTTCCTCTCCACGATCTCGCAGTCTCGTTCCTCAATCAACAATTGTAAACTTTATAATGTTATTATGTTTTGTCTTGTTTATTCCCAATTTGTCTAGCACATCCAACAAGAATCCCGTCGCGAACGTAACTGCGTATCATAATTTAAATTATTACGGGCCCGATTTCATCATTTACGAGTTGTCACTCGACAAAACATTATTACCGGTATTCCAACGCAAGGTGCCCAATCAAGAAAGTTGTCGCCGCGAATAATACAGTGATTACAAAGTGTCGGCCGATTAAATTTGCGATTTTCAAATACAAGTGAATAGTGGAAATGAACACAAATTTAAAAAAAGTTATTCAACAATTAAAATCCTGTACATGATAAACCAATTATCCGCTTGGTCCCGAAAGTGCTAAAATATTATACTGCAGCATGCTGGTCCATACTTATAGACATTTGCTGACGCCTAGGGAACAAGTGGAATAACTTCCTTCTGTCATTTGACAATTTTGGTATTTTTGACTCCTGCCGTTTGCTGAAACCGGGTAATGCTGAACCACATTCGACCGATGCAAAAAATACCTAATTCGCGTTGACGTGAATTCCTCGACAGGTGACATTACATCCTACCTTGTCAAAACGAAAGGAAATTCGCGTGTAAATACCAGAAAACTGGTGCTGCCTAAAATCAGACTATAAATAGTCACGTAAATAAAACCATGCCCCAAGACATTGTTGAATCCTCAAACAAATACTTCCACGAAAGCTTGTATAAAAAGAAACATATTTCTTTCTGTTTTCTGAAGAATCCCGCCTTCGGAAAGCTATAAGAAAAATTTAAAAACGTGTTCCCTTAAGGTGAACCCTTGTCCGATTATTTTTTATCTTCGGACTTCGCAAATTTTCAACCTTTTTTCGAAAAACAACTGGATTTTTTCTTGAAAACGTGTTCCCCTAAGGTGAACCCTTGTCCGATTATTTTTTACCATCGGACTTTGCAAATTTGCAACCTTTTTTCGAAAACAACGGGATTTTTTCTGAAAAACGTGTTCCCCTAAGGTAAACCCTTGTCCGATTATTTCTTATCTTCGGACTTTGCAATTTTTCAACCTTTTTTCGAAAACAACGGGATTTTTTCTTGAAAACGTGTTCCCTTAAGGTGAACCCTTGTCCGATTATTTCTTATCTTCGGACTTTGCAAATTTGCAACCTTTTTTTTCGAAAACAACTGGATTTTTTCTTGAAAACATGTTCTCCTAAGGTGAACCCTTGTCCGATTATTTTTTATCTTCGGACTTCGCAAATTTTCAACCTTTTTTCCAAAACAACTGGATTTTTTCTTGAAAACGTGTTCCCTTAAGGTGAACCTTTGTCCGATTATTTCTTATCTTCGGACTTTGCAAATTTACAACCTTTTTTCGAAAACAACGGGATTTTTTCTGAAAAACGTGTTCCCCTAAGGTGAACCCTTGTCCGATTATTTTTTACCATCGGACTTTGCAAATTTGCAACCTTTTTTCGAAAACAACGGGATTTTTTCTTAAAAACGTGTTCCCCTAAGGTGAACCCTTGTCCGATTATTTCTTATCTTCGGACTTTGCAAATTTGCAACCTTTTTTCGAAAACAACGGGATTTTTTTCTGAAAAACGTGTTCCCCTAAGGTGAACCCTTGTCCGATTATTTCTCATCTTCGGATTTCGAAAATTTTCGAACCTTTTTTCCAAAACACCTGGATTTTTTTTTCTCAAAACACATTATCTAAGGCAAACCCCTGCCCAAATTTTCAAATAATCCAAACACTTAGAAATACGTCCCCAGTGGTCAATCCCTGGCAAAATTTCTTTCCAATTGCGGATGAAGAGTCTAGTTCTCACTTTTTCCAACGTAAGGTCACACTGACACGACCCTATACACTATGGAAGTCCCTCAAGTCACGCTGGGTATAATTCCCCACATTTCTACGTCAAGAAAGGAAGAACTACTACAGGCCCTGAGAAATAGAAATATTTCTCCCAGGAATAAATCCAAAAAATGCCTTATTCAATATGCTTCTTTCTACAACAGAAAATACATCAGGAGGTTGCAATTTCAACCCTTTTTGTTCGTCACTAATGAGCGGCCTCTCGCATACGATTGTCACTCATCAGGACACTCGAACGAAAAAAACCTTTCTAGCTTTGGCACAACTGTAGCCAAATTCGGGGGAAAAATATAATTCTCCCTTTTGTTGTTTTGTTTCATTTGTTTGTTTGTTTTTTTGTATAAATATCTCGTCATCATCAATCATTCGCCTCTAATTGCTGCCCCAGGTGTCAAACCTTGGAAACATCGTTCTTTTCTAAGCATGCACACCTCTACCTGAAATTGATCACTTCGGAGAAAGGAATTCCCTGTGGCTTACTGCAAGTAGTCGGAGACTACGTGCCCAAGGCTTTGTGCATCGTCACAACTTGCAGCATCATATTTTCACCTCATCGTGTCATGCCTCGTCACCCCGTCTTAATTTTAGAAAAATCTTTTGTGTACATTAAATGTCGGGTCCTCGCCAAAGTGCATCTAACCCTAATGTTATATTTAGTTAAATTAAGTAAGCAAACCTGTGTAAACCCACGGCGTATCAGACGTTTGCTACCCGTTCTAAGTTTTTTTTCTGTTTTTAAGAAAATAGAATGGCGCTCAATAAAAAAAAAACCCATATTGCTCTAGTTTTCTCCAGAACTGGATATGACACACCATATTCTGGAAAGTATCGTTATAAAAGAGACAACTTTCGACTTGTCTCTTCATTAACAATAAATTTTGTACAACATTTCAGCAACATTGAGCTACCCTTGGTCTCAACTGCTCAAACTGAAATCTTGGGTTGTCATGTTGTGACTTATCACGTACAAAGTACGAGGTCTCAACAAGAAGCCAGGTCTCTAAGTGAACCACCCTGTGAATAGCCCATTCCATTATTGTAATTTTTGTAACACCAAAGTGTGTTCGTCACAGTCTGTTTAAGTAAGTAAAACCCAGATGGTCTTAAACACTCAAGTCGGACAGTTGTAAATAATTTTCCTTGTCAAGAGACAATTTTAAAAAAGCGATAAGCGCATGTCTTGTATTGTTGCTACCATCGTACGTGTAAGCACAACTAAAAGTTGTACCATCATTGTACTCTACTCTGTGCGTAACCAAAAGGGTTTGTACCACAAAAGATCTCTTTTGCGGTACGTTTAGATGAAATTCACATTTCATCAGCACGCCAGAATTTTTTGTCCTTTAATTGTTGAAGTATAAAATCTTGGCCAGATCTTCAAATATGTTTTTGCCTTTGTGCAAGTCTTTGACGTACGCTGATATGGATTTATTATGCTACGGTATTGTTGTATTAAGTACATCAGTATGTCTCGCCGTCTGTATTGAATAGGTACCTTTATATGAACGTTAACCTTTTGTTGCCATCATAGGTGAGAACCTTATAAAATCTGCCGTCATAGATGGGAATCTCAGAATATCTACTAAATGCGATACGGGGAGTCCGTTATAATTACTCTATGGTTTTTGTCAGAAATATCATAAATACCTAGTCTTTTGTACCTCCTTTCAATACTGGGCAACCCAATTGTAATTCGTTCATTGTTATCCGTGAAGACGTTATAAAACTTACTTGTAAATCTTTGGATTTCACATCTTGTACGCTATACGTGAAGACGTTAAAATACTCACCATGAATCGTGCGAACGAAATAATATCAAACCTTTGTGTGTGAACTACGCAATGTAGTCCACACCCCCTTTTACTCATTAACAATGCCCGTGGACTTCCTGTCACAAGAACCCAGGAACTATCTACTATCTCAAAAGGACTAATCATACGCTTCACTCATGATTATGGGGCATCGTGTCGTGGGAGTTAAGTTGATGGACACAAAAAAACACCTAACTCGTTGTCTGGGAGACGAACAAAGAAAAATCCCCAGGTTTGTGAGATTTGAGCAAGGGTCTGTCATTTCTCGCAAACAAGTAGGAGAATAAAACGACCCCTAATCTTCTACCCAATACACGTAGAGGATTAGACTCTTTTATGCCAGTGTATTTTTTTTTTGTCCTACACTACCAAAAATTATTGTAATGTACCAGGATTACTGCTGTAGACCTTGTTTCACCTCCACCCAGAGGTCGAATTTCGGAAATAGCCGAGTCCTCAGCAGTTTTCTTCGTTCAAATGTTCCCAATTGCTACCCTTCCCCTTCCTCGAAATTATCCGTGAATGGGGATATATGCGTTATGCACTTGGCGTTTCGTTTGTCAAATGGGACAATCTTCATACACGGATCCTTTCAACTTCCTACTCCCTTCCCACTTGTCATAACTTAATTGTACTCAATGTTTTGTTCTTCGAAAGTAGAAAAAATGCTACCGTATAGACGTGAGCATAGGTCATGGAAGACCAGCTTCTTTCGAACAGGGTATTTTGTTATACGTACAAACCCTCACCCACGTATTCTCGGAAATGTATTTAGTAAAAAAAAAAAAAAAAAACTGAATGGGTTATACAGAACCTTCCTTGAATACGTACCCTTGTAATATGTATTAGTCATTAGTTGCATTTAGTTAACTCTCTCCGTCTCTCTCTATACGTCAAACAAATCCAACCTTTCTCAACATGCACACCTTGTTTCTCTCCAAACCTTTTCATCATTGGTCTACTAGGCAGGTAAACTTCAAGAATTTTGTTCTAATAATAATTTTTTTTGCCGGATTAATAAGAAGACCAGCAGCTCTTCAACCTACCTACACCTGCGCCCTCTTCATGCTGCCTTCGCTACCGTCACGGAGGTCCCATGCCTTCAACCCCTGCGTACCAAAAGCACCCGACCGCATCTAACATAACCTAGTGTGAGTCGTGCGTGTAGTTGCGAATTGTATCATCACAGAAAACCGACGCTCAAACTAACCCGAGCATGCCAGCTCTAGGTTGGTTCCTGTTCCTGCTGCCATCGTGCAAATGTCTGTTGCCATTGTGCAAATGTTTCTGCTACATCATGCAAATGTTTCTGCTACATCATGCAAACGTTCCTGTTGCCACTATGCAAATGTTTCTGCTACATCATGCAAACGTTCCTGTTGCCACTGTGCAAATGTTTCTGCTACATCATGCAAACGTTCCTGTTGCCACTGTGCAAATGTTTCTGCTACATCATGCAAACGTTCCTGTTGCCACTGTGCAAATGCCCTGCTACATCATGCAAATGTTCCTGTTGCCATTGTGCAAATGTTCCTGCTACATCACGCAAATGTTCCTGTTGCCATAGTGCAAATGCTCTGTTGCCATTGTGCAAATGTTCCTGTTGCCATTGTGCAAATGTTCCTGTTGCCATTGTGCAAATGTCTGTTGCCATTGTGCAAATGTTCCTGCTACATCATGCAAATGTTCCTGTTGCCATTGTGCAAATGCTCCTGTGCCCTTGCGCAAATAACAATACCAAATATTGTTCACACAACAATCCCACTGCGTACAAAAACCAGTGTACCAACCACCAAATAACAACGGCTGTTATCTATGCAAACCACCACCTCTATAAAGGACCAACCACCAATTACGATTCCACTCTCCAGTACCTCAATGGTTTCGTACCAGCTCACCCACAGGATCCGGAAGCAGCTACCCTTTTTGACCTCTGTGACAGGTAGAACTCTCTCCACAACCAAGAAGCCTCATCCTGTGTTCTCTTCTTCGTGTTTTCTTTAAGGCCCTAGTGTTCCTTGAGTGTAATCTCAAACGGGCCAGGTTACTGTGACAAAGTAACCTTGTAACTTCAGTGAAACGTTCAACCATCCCAGACATCCTACGCAAACCACGTTCCGCAAACAATAGCTCACAGACCAATGATACAATTTTAGAGTTTTTTTTTTCTATCACTGCATAACCCTTGTACCTTTTTTCCAACAGGTCCTTGTTCTTCGCAACTGTATTTATGTATGTCACTGCCCTTTCATGTACATTTATAGATAATTCTTTGTTTTACCATGTATTATCTCTTTTGTTTTGGACTATAACTATTCTTCAGCTAGCAACTTTTTCTCTCTCTCTCCTTTTTCTTTTAAATGTTTTTTTTGCACAAGTGCTGTAAGGGTAAGAGGATTTATTAGCCCAACAGCTCCATTGCCACGTCGCTTTTATTGCGGCGAGGGGGGAAGTGTTACGTTGCAAAGTTATAAGAATAGGTTCCTTTATTTCTGTCGCGCGGGAAATAAGTGAATCGGGTCCCAGCACAAACTTGCCGCAACGCCCTCTGCCTTCCGTACGCAGAGAGGCCGGCCGCCACTCCGGGCAGTCAGCAGTAGATCCCCGCCCGGCCAGCTTGCAACATCTCGCGTCGTGAATAACGCGCCGGAGAGGCAAATTCTCCCGAGTTCGAAATGTTAACTTTCCCCGGTGTTTGTCGACGTACCAAACTGGAGCTAGCTGTAAGTACCGTGCTGAATCTTACCCTGTGTGCATTTTAACTTCATAGCCCCTATAAAAAACGTAGAGAGAGAGAGAGCCTTCCGCAATTAGACAAGTTTTAGGTAGCCTAAAGTAAATCCCCTGTTACCTTGAGCTGAGGCTGGCAATTACCGTGTTAACTATTGTATTCTCAGTGAATAAAACTATTTGTGCTATGAAACATGTGTTTTGATTGAGGAGAGAGGCTCGGCGATTGTGGGAGAGCAGAGAGAGAAAGACAGCGAACCACAGGCACTCGCCTTGAGGTAAGGAGAATCGTGTTTGTGCCGAATTGAGCTACCCGATTGGCAATTTGCATGTTCTTCCATCCGTAGAATTTACTCCTCGTGGCCATGCTTACAATAGATATATATATATATATATAAGATCAGCGAACAAAGGATCTACGAGAATCAATCTTCCATTTTCACTTGTGTCCAAATTCGCAGGTGATTTCAATTCGATTACTTTCTAACTTACATCTCTCCTAGTGTGTTTCACGTCAAAGGTTGGTGGTTATAAGATCAGCAAGGAGCAATGGCCTTTCCGCAAACATAAATTAAAATTATTCTTAAATGGTGATCACGTGTTCCGGCCGTATAATAATATTTATCAAAAATCCTCCTTTTCCGGGATCAGTTTTGAGCTGACGGAGACCACACCTCAGCAAAGGGTAACGCCTCAAGAGAGTTGAATACTTACTTCGAATAGGAGTTCGTGGGGTTTCTGCGAAAATATCTATGCTTCTACTTATCGCCCATTAAACAGCGGCTGAGTATTCAAATCGCAAAACCCTTGCAACTGTACAGGGCGGTTCTGATGAGAAAGATCGATTATTCTCCATACCACCATTCTTAACTAATAACACAATATCGATTTTGTTTTCGATAAAATTTGCTTTAATTTATTCCTTCATTCAAGTTAGCAATATGTTTGTGTTGTCATTTTTACTTATACTATGTAACATTACAACTTTTAATATGTAATTTAAAAAAAATCTATAACCATAACAAAAAAATTATAAATGGATCGTAACTGGTTTATAAATTAGGTAAATTCAAAATGTAAAACGATTAATAAACTTTTAGTTGTAAGTTTCCCCAAAAAACTTAAATAAAAAAAAAAAATTTTTGACGGCCTCGACTCTCGGTACACATACGCAGGTAGGTATGTATCTTGAAAATATTTATCAAATTACAAAATAACAAAATATTTCCACACTAAATGCAACTTATGTACCCACACTTAAAGTACCTAATTATAAATAATAATGATAAAAATTTTGCGATCAGAAAGAAGCATCATGATTTCATAATAATTTGAAATAAAATTCTGTAGGTATCCGTCAATAACTTTTTTTTAAAATAACTTAATGAGTACCACCTCAAATTGTAATATTTAATCAGTGAAGACAATATTAGCAACTCACAAATGAAAATTTGAAATAAAATAATCAGAAAAGATTCGGTCGCATCTAGGAATTGAACCCGGGACCTTAGCCTTGCCAGGGCATTATTTGGAGTAAAAAATGTAAATGAAATTTTGGTCTTCGGTGATTTTTCGATGAGCTTTTTTTTCAATTTTTTAAAATTCAAAATCTAACAAAAAAACTTCAGCATGTCGTCACTGCTCACTTAGCCGAGCAACCGTTCATCCTCTAACCCCACCCCAACTGTCTAACTCCTACTATTTTCTATGTTTTTGTAGATCCAAAATGACACCGGAGACCAAAATTTCATTAACATTTTTTACTTCAAATAATGTCAGGAATGACTGGTTAACGTAAGTATGCGCGGCCCATTTCCATTCCAATACCCAAAAAAACTGAAAAAATATTTTTGTAATCAAAATATCTAGCAGGGGCGTGCACTCCATATAGGCACATAAGCACTGCCTACCCTGCCGTTTTTGTAAAAAATAAGCATGTAAATAATAAAATAATTTATTAAATTATTGCTAAAATTAAATACATACTTTCAAAAATAAGCGCGAAAAAGCTGAGCAACCGAAACTACGCGAGCGCCACATCAAACATTATACTACAAACACGGCATAATACTGTAACTAGAAACTACACGCGCGCCCTCCGACTGCCTCACTAAAATGCGGTCTAAGCAGGAATTATTTCTGACTAGAGCTAACTTCATACAAGACATAATTCAATGATGGGTGGTTTGGTATATTTATGATTCAATGTTTACGAAATGCACAAAGCATAGAGTAGAACTGTCGTTTTGAAAATGCTTCTATGAAGTTTTTTGTTGGTATTAAGCAGTGCTTTCGAAAACAAAATTAGCAAATGGCAATCAGTGACGACAAAAACATCTGTTGTTATGTAAGTACTTCCATCAAATACCTTATTGTCTTTCATAAATGCTAATTGTCGGTTCAAAAACGTTTGTCGTACTTTAATTCTGAAATTATCTGATAGAATATGGAAATTTTAACCTGTGAAACTTGTTGTATTTTCCTACTGCCTACCCTGATCAAAAACTCTGTGCACGCCCCTGATATCTAGTAAGGATGTGAGCTACTTTATTTATTTTTGCTTTAAATTATAAGATAAAGGCCATTAAAGATTTTAGCGTTTCATGATTTTGGAGGCAACTTAGGCAATTATTTGTGAGTAAAAGAAAAACATAAAAAAAAATTTACTATCCTTATTTTAAAAATACAATGAAAAATAAAATAAAAAATTCTTCAGAATGCATTTTTTGGGTAGTAATTTTAATATCTAAAGGACCATTTTTTATTCCGCCGTAAATAGGTAATTTGTATTTTTAATTTACACCCATCAAAACGTTTTTTTTTATAAATTTATATTTTTTATTTTATATTTCATCATATTTACATGATAAATATATTAAAATATTTTTTTTATTGTTTTTCATTTACTCACAAATAATTGCCCAAATCGTCCCTAAAAACCAGAAACATTAAAATATTTAATGGCCCTTACTAGATATTTGATTACAAAAATAATTTTTCAGATTGGTTGGGTATGTCGATCTAAAATTCAAATCTAAGATTTGTATGAAATGGGCCGCCCATACGTTCCCCTAAACATCCTGTACACAATATTTAAAACCGAAATACGCACAAAACTCTTTGCTCGGGCGTACCTGCAAATCTTCTCTTTTTTACATGATTGCCAGATGGTACCCAAACTAAACGCTATCCTGATAGCGTCCTGGATAAATACATCCTTTTTTTTATTTTAATGTGCGACATTAATGGACTTTTCTACAAGTCCACGATGATTTTGTTATTTATTTTTGGAATAACTTAATCAGTAAATCCTCAAATTGTTATATTTAAATATTGAAGACAATATAAGCGACTCAAAAACCAAAAACAGAAAAGTCAGAAAAAGATACATAAATAAAACTTTTATTTAAAGCATTTCTAATTTGGCTCCAAAAACCCTTTCATTAACTTTCGTGGGAGACAGTTCATTGAACTCACTTCTAGCTTCACAAATCCAACAATTATTTTAAAATCCCATAACTTTTCATGGGTCTGCGCCAGTAATTATTATTCATTATCTTCAGCGAATGGTGACATTGAAGTTGACGAAACGCTATTCATATACAAATAATACAAATAAAGGCTCTGTTCGCTATGAACTACAAATAAATAGAGCTTGAATGGTATTTCTATGAACCTCGTGGCGTAATATCTGCATTCCTACATACGTACATGTTTTGTTTGCCAATAGACAGTTCAATTAACCGAGAATAATATTGATTGAATTTTTTTTTATAGCGCCGTTTTGTGAAAAATCACCTCTATTTGTATTTTTGTTTCAGATTAAAAGCTGTGGAGAGAAATATCGAATCACAAATACTGATTTCGGTTGTCTATGTGTGAAATGTTATTTATTCCTGCGTGAAATTTTTCATGTTCATAAACTCAAATGTGCTTTGAATTTAAGTCTAATTTTCAAAATTGGAACTGTTTGTGTGAAAAATATTTCGGACAAGCGATGATGTAGGCAGCTACTTATAATCAGAAAATTATGTATTATAATTAATTATTATCGACATAAATTCTATTTTTGAAAATTAAATTATTACATAAATTGTATATCTTTTGTTTAAATTAGATTTTGCATTTTTTTATGTGTCTACGGTGTTTATACAAAAGGACAATTTATTTATTAAAAAATAAAATTATTACGTATATAAAATACTTCATTTTAATAAACTTTTGTAATAGGTATAAAACGGGGGTCTCAGCACGAGTAACCCACCTAGTGAGGCCAACATTATTGTATGTTACTATGATTATGTAAAATATTGTTTCAAAATAAAATTGACGATATTTGTTTTTAAAAGGCAAAGTTTATGAGGCAAACATTTTATAAATACGGATAATTTCACAAACCGAATTTCATTATTTTCCCACTATAAACGAATTTAGTACGGGACAGAGGTGACTAATTACTGTACGATTAATATCGGACAATAATGACTGAGGACGAACCTCCCAGTGATGTTTAACACTTTTTTAATCATCAAAGCAAACTGATGAAGGATAAGAGAAAATTGTTTGTATTTGTCCGCATCGTGTTAACGTTTTGGAACACCAAATGATTGAACCAAATGTTTTATCAGATTTTGTGAGGATATTTCGGGAATTTATTTTTATTTTAACAAACTCAGTGATTATGTATAGTGGGTACCTACACTACCTACCTCTCTGCGTAAAATTAGGTACATATGTACTAGGTACTTACTTACAAGAGTATGGTTCTAAATTTAATTAATTAGATTTTTTCCAAACCACTGCAACGCCGGTTTTGGAACCGAATTACGTGTAGATAGAGGTTAAATTATGTTTGACACCTGAATTCGACAACTTTGACAGGAAAAACTAATTTATTTTAAACGTTTTTTAATTACCTAGTGCGGGTTTCATTTGTATAATTTTGATTTTTTTAATCTAAAAGAGTCCCAACTTTTCTCAACTGCTGGGGCCATTGAGACTATGGCAAATTAGGGTATTTTTTGTATTTCACACAGGAGGCCCCTACTCAGGGCCCATTTGTAGTAAAGGAAGGAGAGGAAGTTCTGGGAAGGAAAAAGGTATGAGTCGTGGGTAGGAATCCGGGAGTCAGTAGGTCCAGCAGTGACGAACGTACGCATATGTCGTAGGCCGATCGTAAAATCAGGCAGATCATGATGTGCCTAGCCACATCGTGAAGTGCCTGGCGGCAGATCATGAAGTTCCTGAGGCGCATCATGATCTGCCTGATTTTACGATTGGCCTGCGACACCTACATCCCTCCCACTGCGGTGCAAGGTGACGTTTCTCAACTAATCTTTCCCGATCCGGCCTTTCACGCAGTAGGTGGGCAGACACATCCACCGCCAAAACCCGGACAAACCTCACCCCATATATATGTTGTGAGGCTGAAGGTAAAGAGATTTAGAAGGTAGATAGGTAGAGGAGAAGGAAACGGGTTAGACTCTAACCCAGAGGAAGGTGCAGAAATGCTTGGCTATTCAGATTTGGTCACCAAACACGACTAAAGAAATTTCAGGCAACGTTTCGATTCTGAATGGTGGTCTTTCACAAGAGCGATACTGAAAGTATCTACCAATCTGATAATCATGAAATAAATTACTTTTTTGGTATGCATATTTAAAAATTAAAAAAACACTCATCCATAAAAAACACATACAGCACCTCGCTTACAAAACCTTAAAAAATTACAAGTCCGAATTTTTTTTTGGAACACAATCAGAATCACCTCTTTTCGGAAAGTAGGTACCTACCAATTTTTTAACACTGTGTTTGCATAATATGACAATAATGGTACACAGTTATTAACTAAGGAGAAAAAGAAAATGGGACCCAGGAAAAACGGTTCTAATCTTGTATTCCAAACACCTTTATGGTATGTACCTACCTCTACTACCTACTGCCTACCTACTTACCTTTTAGAATCTTTCGATTATTAAAAATTTATCGATTGTTAAAAACATTTTCACCGAATAATAATAATTTGTTTAGTTGTGAAGAGAATGCGCGAAATGTAGGTCCCAGAATAAGGAAAATCAAGTGAAATATAGAGATTAATTTGTTTTCAAGAATCCTCAAACAACGATCACTACCCATGCACAGTAAAAAATACAATACGCTTTGAGGAATATGTGCCCACCTGCTTATAAGAAAAGAGAAGTTATTTTTAGTATACTTACATCATATAAATACAGTTTTCAGGTGATTTTCAAACAATGTAATAATACAATTCACCAAAAGTGCGTTTGGGGGAATTCTTAAAACTCGGCGCTAACGAGAAATCATACCACCGGATGCTGTCATAAATTTAATTTAAATTTTAGACAATAGACCACAATAGACATAGAATAATTATAACTTATTTATTCTATGGCAATATACGACTACCTACTTTAGTAGGTAGATGCTCACCTTTTCGACTTACTTTTAATTTGAAAACGTGAAATGAAAAATGCAAAGTTGAACCTTTTATGCGTAGGTATATGGATAGGTACTTGGGTACATTGCAAATGAATTAGGGGGCATCCATTAATTACGTGAGAACAAACGGGGGGGGGGGGGGGGGAGGTCCAGCAAAATCTCACGTTACTTGAAAAAAATATACGAATTGGCCCAAATTTATCTCACCGAGGGGGAGAGGGGGGGGATCTAGATTGTAAGAAAAACTGCTCACGTAATTGGATGCCCCCTACAAGCTTATTCATTCAAATGATATTTAAATACTTAGGTAAATTCGTGTAAATACGACACTGCGCATTTGTAACTAGGACAGATGTTATAATAATAGGTACGTAGGTACCTACTACAATTCTGTATAGTAATTTGATATTTTCTGCAAAAGAATTACGTACGTAAGTTCCTCCTGCAAGGCAACTAAATATTTCGTAAGGTCGGTTTCTACCTTGTTAAATCACATTTGACTCGTGGTGCAATAAATAATAGATTATTAAAACATGATTGACATTATTTGCGATAACGTCAATTTTTTCACGCTGACCCGTGACCGCACGCCGGCCTTAAACCATTACTTACGTAAAAAATAATAACGAAGATTATCTTTATATTAAAGATATAAACAAAAAATTAAATGACCGCATTTTTTTGCAAAGACAGCACGATTAGGTACATTACTAATAATCTAATGTCCAACGTTTTAACACAAGCTTATCCATTACCTGTATTTATTAATAAAATATTTAAATACTTATTGCTATTATTTCGAAATATTTTTACTATTATTTCGAACCTGGCAACCATTCTCTCAATAGATGCAGTTATTTTCAAAGTTTAATATTACAGTTTGGCACACTTAAGCTTTGCTAGGAGGTGGCGTCGCGTCGCTAGTGTAGATTTTGCAGGTACAAAAAACTATGGTAAAAAGACGGTTCGTTCGTAGCTCCTCCTTTGGCCGCCTGAAAACATAAAAAATGTGTCAGGTCATTCGAATTTTCCGAGCGCAATTTGATTACGTTTTCATGTCATTTTCTGCTGTCAAAAGAAAAGTTTTGTATCGATTTCAAGGTTTTTCTAAGAAAGACGTTTATTTAGTGTTCTCGTTTGCTGAAATTTATTTATGCAGATTTTCCTAACGGAAAACAATATTATGTTATAAAATTTGGTCGTCATAATAAAAAAGTAATGTGCATTGTCATCTATCGAGAATTTAACGAAATAATAAACTGCCATATTTGGCCGCTACTCACGGTCAGGTGTCAAAGTGTCGCCACTGGCCGGGCCGTGTCTATGGTACGGTACGCGCCCGTCAGTCAGCAAACTGCGATTGGAAAATTGGAACTTGAGCAAGTCGTTTTGGCGTTTGCACGACTAGCGAATAGCGAGCTATAGACTATATAGTAGAGTAGGGTATACGCTTGTGGTAGTATACGGGCCATTCGGGCTCTAGCTCATACTTTATACTTATACCTAGTACTGTCGCCGTAGTTATATTCAATAAGAAATAGGAATATTCTTTGTACGCGGGTTGGTGGCTGTATGGAGATTACCGAGTTTTTAACGAATTTTTCGTCAGTGAATCATCAAATCGACGCAAAAAAGATGTCTATGATATATTAAGTCAGTGAATTACCCGAAATCTAACGAATATTTGACTTATAAAGCCCCAAAATTGTGATAAACCAGTCGAACGTTCGTTCAGATTCTGAAGTAGCGACCATTTTAGATTCGACTCGACGGCATAGCATTAAAAATAATTGTTTATCTCTCGCTTTGGAATCTGTCTTGCATTTTTATTGTAAAATAAACTGAATTTGAAATGTACGCCACGCTTTTGTTGAATATTTGATTTGTTACCCGATGGACGCTGTATCTTTTTTTGGGCAAAAATGAAAGCGGAGTATTGCGATTCGATGTGTTTTGATTTCTCAATTATATTTCAGATTTTAAAAAATTAATTACTGGACGACGATGGTGTCCACGAGGCAGATGAGCATTGTCGGGGGAGGGGGGGGAGGATCTGATGGTGCAGGGCCAAGCCATGCTGAGGGAACTACGTCTCGTACCACCCGTCACAGTGGCTTGCCCTCTTTACCTCCGCTCAACTCCCCCCAACACCCATCGCAATGTACGGGCTTGTCCCTCCTGCCAAGCCGCAGCGGAGCCCCCAATCAGGCTCGAGTCTTCACCACGGGGCTCTTGGACTTGCCCCCCGAGCTCTTGGAGAAAATCTTTAGCTATTTAAAGTTCAAAGCTGTGGCACACATGAGATTGGTAAGAGCTCTATTTATTGTGCTTTTTTTTAGTTTAGTCTGCTTCGTATTATAATGTATTCTTTTTTGTTTGCCATTTCATCGATGACTTATAGATTTCTACTGTGCTGTTTGAGACAAGACGCCATGCCGTATTCTTATATTATAAATGAATACCGCATCAGAATCAATCAACGCTTGTAGTCAATTGATTTCCATCACTCATAATCTAGCTATCAATAAGAGATTGCACTCAAATGAATGAATATGAAATGCTTTTAATGTTGGGTTTTCAATTATTAGCAATGATGTCTCAAATATTCTTGGTAATAGGAATATCGCTGACCTTTCATCTTATTTATATCACTGAAAATAATCTTGCGGGAACAATGCATTGTAGGAGATAAACACAACAAAGTTTTAATGTATCGGCAATTAATTCTGAATACCTCAATAAATTTGTGTTTATAAAACGCTTATCGGGTTTGCTAGATTATTTATCTAGAAAGGTTAAGATAAAATAATATGTTGACACACTTTTTTTGTGTAATTTATTTATAAAGACGTAGTATCTGCTTTAAGCTTAAAAATGTATAGTTTTTTTTTCATAATTCATAAGTTCTTTCTAGAATATAATACGATAATCAGTGTAATATTCAAGTATTAATTTAGAGTGAGAATTCCAGAGTGGAAGATACTCTCAGTATCGCCCTGGTGTAAGACCACCATTCAGAATTGAAACGTTGCTTGAAATGGCTGTAGACGTGTTTGGTGACCAGATCTGAATAGCCAGGT
The DNA here is from genome assembly GCA_917563855.2 of Limnephilus lunatus. NCBI lineage: Eukaryota > Metazoa > Arthropoda > Insecta > Trichoptera > Limnephilidae > Limnephilus > Limnephilus lunatus. The sequence goes on from OU830592.1 coordinate 81,145,307, forward strand.
ATTTCCCCACCTTCCTCCCCCTATCGCCTTCCCATCCCCATTACCTTCAGCCTCACAACATACCCCAATTGGGGATGCCATAGTCCCACTGGCTCCAGAGGGAGCAGTTGGGACTCTTGTGCGGTATTCATGTAAAAAAAAAATATATATATTTTTCTGTTTAAGGCGATGCACTACGGTTTGCAAATTTGATCGCTTAGCAATATTATAGATGCTTTGACTAACCCCTCACGCCTCAGGCCTATTTTATCGGGGGGTCGAGATATATCTGCTTTACAATAAAATCCCAATACTTAAATGGAATATTTCTAAAAGCATCTGAAATCTAAAAACTGTTTTTGAAAGGTGAAGAAATACGCTTTCAAATTTTGTAATTCGAAATAAACACATAATTTTTTTAATTTAAATTTTTTTATTGCATACATAAGAAAGTTTAAAAAATGGCTCCCCTTACGTAACTAAAATTACTGATAATGAAAAAAAAAACAAACAGATATTTTATTAGGCAAATGTATTAAAAACGTTACCACTTTTTTGTCATTTTATATAAAAATAATTAATAAAAAATTCACAAAATTTCATACATTTTTTTCAAATTGCGGTCTGAAACTTTGGTTTCATAAAAGTGTACATTTTTAATTATTTTGTGGTTAACTTTAAGATTTGCATATGAAGTGTGGTGTTTTATTTTTCTAACACCGTTTGGATCATATTCCTAACAGAGACACAACACAGAGAGAGAGACACAATTATTTCTATTAGACCTATATCAGTTGTTCCGAAAACGGAACAAATTACCCTGAGTGGTTAATTCAACACTGCCACTAAAATCATCTGCTACAGGTCACCCCAAGCGTTTTGCTACATTTGGTGACTTTACCAGGGGTGCCCGGATTCTCGGGATGAGGTTTGTGTAGGTTTTTGCGGCAGATGCATCTGCATAGTAAGCCGAATCGAGAAACTGGTTTAGGGAGAACTCTCTTGACCCTTCATCTTGCACCGCAATGGGAGGGATGAACTCATACTTCCATTACTCCTGGACACACTGACCTCCAGATTCCTATCCACCCCTCATACCTTTTTCCTTCCCAGAATTTCCTCTCCTTCCCTTCCTTAAAAAGACCATCCACAAAGCATCCCGAAAGATGTCATAGGCTCGGAGGGAAATAATTTTCCTCAGGGCCTCCTGTGTGGGGCTAGTGAATGAACCCCTTTTATGTTCTGGTTTTATTGTATAATGTGGCAAATTAGAAAATGAATGCAAAACATTTTAATATTTGTGCCTTAGCATCAGAAAACAAAGTAAAACATGATTCTGTTTTAAAAATTAATTGTGTTATGTTAAGTGGGAATTCTAACCTTATCCCCATCTACATAAGGATTGTTATTGTCAGTGGCCTGATTCTGAATGTTATACGACGAGGTCACGAGGTGCATCTATTAAAACCGCAGTATAAGACTGGTTCAGCTATAAATTCACTTGACAAAAATTTATGTATAAATTCAGATATGATGCAAGATTTTCACGGTCAGAAGTATTATTGTGATTTATTTTTGGGGTGTTTAGCCAACTTTTACTTTGGCCAATGTTTCGGACAGCATTATGGTGCTCATCATCAGGGCAGATGTGTAATTTGTTAATTTATTATAATTTTATTTTTATTAATTACATTTTTTCCCTGATGATGGACACTGTAATGCTCTCCGAAACGTTGGCTAAAGAAGGAGGTAGTGCAACACGGCGCATTAAATTCAAAAATAAATCACAATACTTTCAATCACATTGTTTTGTGGCCACATTTCAACCCTAAATTTTGTAAATCAAACATAAAATAAAACTCCTAGTTATCGGATGTTATTAAAACCCTAGCGAGTGTCGCTAGTTGATATTTAATGAATCCGAGAATACAACTCTGACGCCGAGCCATATGAAACCATCTGTGAACGTGAAGTTTGTGACTTGGCTGCTATCGTAATAGAACCGCATAAAAGTGAGTAGTTAATAATGCCAAAAGATGGCGCCACTTACGATGGCGTCGGCTGGCAGTACTCTTGGATTTGCATTTTCATTATTCTCTCCACTCTGGATACGGTGTGACTAAGCTACTGTTGTGTCGCCTGCCACCCGCAGGGCCTAGCACCAAAAACCTACCAGCTGATTTTGAACTGCTAGTTTTACAATGGTTACTCAATAATCGCATCCTCGAGCAGACAATTAGCTCGAGGTTAGAGCTATGTTTGTTGCACGTTCCCCTATGCCTTGATTCCAAATCCAGGCCAAATCTATTCATTGTAAATGAATGTCCAATCAATATTATGCATTCACTCATCAGATAAATCAATCTTATTAGAATTTGTTAGGAATCTAATTCTCCATCGTAAAATATATCACACAAATTTTACTGCCTGAGATTTTTATTGAAAAAGTATGGAAAAAAAGTAATGAATATTTAACCCCTCGCACCAATTTGTTCACTTTTTGAAACAACTCATATAGGTCTCATAGAAATGTTGTGTCTCCCTTATTATAATAGTGAGAAATGTGATCTAAATACTATTTAAAAGAAAAAACACCATGCTATATATTCAAATCTAAAACCACAACAGAATTAAAATGTGCACCTTTATAAAACTGAAAATTTGAAAAAAAATTATGACACCTTTTGAATTTTTTTAAAATTATTTTTACATGTAACGACAAAAAAGTGAGGCGATGTTAACGATAACGTTTATTATACATTTTTCCGACAAAATATGTGTTTGTTTGTATTTTTTCTGATTACCAGTAATTTAACCGTTTTAGTGCTAATCATTTTTTGCAAAAAAAAATGTAAATTGCTATACACATGTTGATTAATTTAGAGGAAAAAATAATGGTGTCAAATAAAACACTCTAATTTAGACAAATATCAATCAATTTTATTCATTCTTTTTGCATTATAAATAAAAAATGTTTATTGATAAGAATATGGAAAAAAGAAAAATTAAATTTCAATATTATTGTATTTTATTTCTTTTTGAAAATAAAAAATCTAAAAAAAATAGCTCAACAATTATGTTTTGCCGCACAAATAGGGTGTAGGCCTTTCCTACATCGAACGCAAATAAGGTGGGATCGCTTTATCCCACTCCCTCTGTTGCTACACACCACACACTGGCGTAAGTTTCGTCCAGGTAATATTTGTATCTGTTGTTTCACCTCCCGTAGAATCACTAGGAATCGAATCAACGTTCGAAGTAATAGTTAAAGTTATTTTTAAATTTATAAGAATGCACTCTCGTTACAAATTACGCGCGAGATTAGCGAACGTCCATGCCCGCGGAGCACTAAAAACACACTGAAACTCGCAACTCTTCGGCGCAGCGCCGCGATTTGTGATTCAAACGATCGTAGCACTTTTGCGACGCGTAGCACTCGAACGGTTAAGTTAAGAAAAAACGTAGGGTGAGTCATTTTTAAAACTTTTTTAAAGTTTGCATTAAAATAAAAAATTTAAAATTTCATGATTATTTCTTATAATAAAATTTGAAAGCATTTATTAGGATTTTAATGCAAAGCGGAAATATTCTGACATGACAGAAAACGGTATATAATTTGTTGTGTTAATCTAGGATTTTCAGATTTATTATGTTGTCTGAGAGTTTTGCTGCTTCAGAAAGCAGATTTTCTGCACTAAAGTTGATGATGCCTTAACATATAATGTTTTATGTGATGCCTGAGTGCACCAGGCTTACCGGTGTTTTGGCTTGATCATACCAACCATCATCAGAATTATACTAGATACAATCATGCTGATTGAACTGCTATCTGCTAACTCTAACTGTATCCTTGTAATAATTTACGAGGTGAGGCTATTTCAAAATGAAACTGCGCATTGTTTGAACTCAACAATTGCTGGGTTAAGGAGCCACTGACCTTGAAGCTTTCATAATTGAATAAAGCAAATTTTGTGGCGCTACTGTGTTTAGTTTGTAGCGGATATTGTTGCATCATGGTTAGTTACAAAATCGAACAACTTGTTCAACCTAATTTTTAAAAATTTCCACATAATATAAGCAATTGTTAAAGGTGGATAGTATCTTGTTATTTAGATGATTTTTGGTTGCCACAAAAGGCGAAGGAATATCACGAAAATCCGTATAATCCAAACTGTAGGCAATATTGACTGTATTCTTTGAAAATCACCGTAGTGTCATGGTTGATGGAGTGCATGAGGGTCAACGAATACCCGCCGAGGTCCTGATCTATCTGAGAGTTAATTTAGGCGAAGATGCTTCAATCAGCTCACAATATTAATATACCAGATTTATCCTTTCATAGCTTCCACCTGTTTTTGTAAGCGAGTTGAAGATTCCAATTGGAAATTTCTCATATCTGAAAAGGGCAAACCTATTGAAGGAGCTATCAGCTGGTGAACTGCAGCGTTGATGACTCGCATGCAGTCGTGTATAGATGAGGCTAGGGCTGTTGAAAAGGATAAAGGTTAATTTGTGAGATCCTCTGTTTCAACATTTCACCGTTTTTATGACAGCATTCAGTATTTAAAAATAGCTGTACCTCGCATTCCCTCTATCCGTACTCTAACTAACCATCATGCCGTTTCCCGCAGGGCTAGTCATAGAGGACGGATGGCCAAACAATTCGGTCTTGGCACACACTTCTTGCCTCATTCCCATTCATACATCGTCTCGTACATACTCTTCTATTATTCTGACTCTTGACATGGCCCGACCAAAGTACCTGATTCACTTGATCTTGCTATGTCTTCCTCAGGAGTTCCCGACTTCTTCTACCATTTACATTTGCGTCATATATTCTCCTTACACTCCTTTATTCATTCATTCGCTCTACATGCCCAATCCATATGAGCTTTCCTTTCTTAAATCTTACTCAGATGCTTACATCAGCCTTGCATTATTTGCGGATCTTCACATTTCTCACACGATCATACATGGTTTTACCACACATATGCCACAGGAATCTCATTTCTACAGCATTCAGCATTCATTCATCCTTCCTCTGCCAGTTCCATGCCTCACTGCCATACATCAGGGTAGGTAACAGCACTGCGTTGTGGACTGCTAGCTTCGCTTCTTTGGATAGTTTTTTGGCAACGCCAACCACATTCAGTCCTCCATTAACCCAATAGCTGCCCAAACAAAAACATTATTTCTCTACCGTACGCGAGCTATTTCGGTGTTTCCATACAAATTCATACTGGCGATTTACATCGTATGGTGTGAATGGCAGTTCTGGCACAGTTCGTTCGTACATCTATAGATGCTATTGGCAGCCGTTGGGTTAATGGAGTTATCTGCATTTACCCTTCGATATAAAAAATACTCCAGCTTATTTTGAGAAAAATTATATGTATGTACGAACAAAATTGTATACATAATCTAATGTATATTTTTTTATTATTGTTAATATTATGTAGGTACTAAACAGCATTGATTAATTTTATAGAAATTAATTGGTCTCGAACAGCGGTTTTCAACCTGTGGTACGTGTACCCCTTGGGGTACGAATGTAGGTTTTAAAAATCATCTCAATGTTAAAAATAATATCGCAATCTCCTGAATGCTGAACCGTACTTGAGGCTCTACTTATGTGAAATTAAGCCAAACTTTCTACACAATTAAACTATTTGAAATACATTCATTTTTCAAACAACTCGCGCCCCACCTATTGCAATAATTTTATACAAATTTCATAACGTCAGAACTAACCAGTATATATTGAAACCTTCGCGGGCATGGGCACAACAACTCACAAAAGTTTCATCGCAATCAGATAAATAGTATAGGAAATAATTTCATAACGCCAGAGCTCACTATTATTATATAGAAACATGCGTATCAAATCTCAAAAGTTTCATAGCAATTAGATGAATGTTTTAGGAACGCATAAGGGACAAACAAAGAAACATTAATTTTTAAATATTTGGACGAGTTGTGTTCTGTCTAATGGCCAGTGGAAGTACATTGTATAGCTTTGTTGCAAAGTAAATTTAAAGTATTGAGAGGTGGGTCAAATCCCAGCACTGGAAGGAATGGAAGAGGGCACTCGGAATGAGGCAATCAAAAGTACTCATAAACGAACCGGTCCCCAGGCGGACCAGGAAACTACTCGATATGGACAGAAACTCTGAGGGAACTGGTAGGACTACTAACGGGACACTGCCATCTCAGGAGTCACGTGCAGCTATTGGGAGTGGAAAGCACCAATAGATGTAGAAAATGTAAAGAGGATGAACTGACTCCAATTCACTTATAGGGCCAATGTCCTGCCCTAGTGGGAACTAGGCTCAGATACCTGGGGAGACACACTGTAGAACCAGAAGACTTAGCCACATATCCAATGACAACTCTGGTGAACTTATTAAAGGGACTTGGTTATTGTTAAAGGATTGATGCAAAATGGGCCTATGGCTGAGTGCTTATATATAAGTGCTTACGGTTAATTAGTCGTACACCGTCTCCGCAAAGAATAAAATAAAAAAAATTCAAAAATTTCTTTGGCCAAAAGTTCGTTTAGCAAAATGGATGAGTAAGAATGGATGAGAAGTGGGCATATGGGCCCTGTGGTTCATGTATCTTGAACGGTTTGGACATTGTTAAAAGCTTATCTTTTTTTTTATTCATTACCTTAACCACTCCGATCTATTGCCAATATTCAAGTTTTTCGTCTTAAACGAAATGTCATATTTACAAAAACTTTGTGTTATTTCCACTTCACAATTAAAGCTCTATAAATCAAACATTTCTAAATGTAGCCGAATACTAAAAACTGTTTTTGAAAGGTTATGAAATAAGCTTTCAAATTTTTATAACAATTAACATTTGTGAATATTAAAATTTAGAATGCAAACATAAATGTTAAAATGATTCACATGATATTTTTATGTGAAAACAGTTCTAAAATCACGGATTATGTAAAAAAAAACAATATGTACTTATTCTATCGTATAAATGTATAGTAAACGATTTAGTCATATCACTTTTTTATCATTTCATACAAGAATATTTAATAAAAAAATAACAATGTCTAACGGCAGGCAGGCGATTTTGCGGTCTACTATGTATCTGACAGAATAGGTCTTTTTTTATGTATTTCTATGGACAACTTGAATAGTGATGGGTAGTTTGATTTATTATGGAGCTTCTACTTTTTCTTTTAGGAATGTCACTAGAACAATAACGGAGTTATAACGATTTCTGTGGAAACACACGCGTTGACATGAAAACACGCTTATTGTCCTTGACTTCTATCGTTATATTATCGTGTATATCCGCTTACGAAACGGAGTGGTTAACAAAGTTACTAATTTCTAAAACGTCTCTATTCTAGGTGTGCCGCCAACTGAACAATGTGTCCAGTTCTTATTTGAACTCGTCGTTCCAACGCCTGCTGGGGCAGATGCTCCATAGGTACCAGGTCATAAAGTCCAAGATGCCCCGGCGCGAGTCAGCCCGTCGCAGCCACCCACTGGCATGCGAGTCGGACATCATCGAGACGCTGCACATGCGACTGGCCCTGCTGCAGATGACCTTCGGCAAGCACATCGAAAGGAAGTACTGCTGTTTCTTCCCAGGAGAGGTAAATTATCAATTAAATTACTGAATCATTGAATAAGAAGATACATAATACTAATATAGCCAAAAGAAACATAAAACAGAACAAAAAAGGTATCGGTCGCAACTGGGACTCTAACCCTGAATCTCTAGTCTTACTGGGACACAACTCCTTGCAACAACAACTCGGCCATTGGGACCTATATTTTTTCTGTCATTTTTATCGATCTCATATTTCAAATTCAGAATTAAGGATTTTATCCTTAACTACTTTTCCCTATATTTTTGGCAGCTATCTTTTTGAACCATTACAAAGTTTTTAATGAATTTATTTGTAACCTAGATAGTGCCTCAGGTAAACATATCTGGTTTTATTTATATAGCAGAGTTGTTTAAGACATTGTTTCCCGGTAAGATGAGATTCTGGGTTCGAGTCCCAGTTGTGACTGTTACCTTTTTATTTTTCTGTGTCTTGTTCTGTTTCATGTTTTGTTTAAATTTATTAGTATTATCTTCTTCTTTAATGATATATTGCATTGATAGGTGTAACACTCGAAAGTTATTTCAATAAAAATGAAATGACTAAAACTAGATTCTCAACCTTTTTTGCCCACTTTGAGAATATATTTATTTCTAGCGCCCCCCAACTCGTGAATCCAAAAGAGCAATTGACCACGACGAAGGGGCATAATGGGATACCACCACAGGGTCATATTTGCCCTAATGGAGGGGGCGTAATGGGATACCACGACGAATGGGGCGTAATGCGATAGCACAATGGGATTACATTTGCCACAACAGAGGGGGATACCACGATGAATGGGGCGTAATGGGATAGCACAATGGGGTTACATTTGCCACAACCGAGGGGGCGTAATGGGATAGGGAAAATATTTTACCTACCGCCCTCCTGAAAGTCTGAAACGCCCCCCAATTTTCTCTTGGTCTTCTACCGCCCCCCTGAAGGTCTAAAATGCCCCCAAGGGGGTTATTGCCCACATTTAGAACCTATGGACTGAGACCTATGATTATTTTTTTTTATGATTACCACAGCGGGGTCCCTGCTGCCCATAGCCAGTGAGAACATAACCTCCAATTTTGGGTGGGTTGTGAGGCTGAAGGGAGTGGATAGGGAAAGGAGAGGAAAGGTTCTTTAAATATGATAACCTAAAGACTAATGCATTTTCAAGCAACGTTCCGATTCTGAGTCAAAAGACCTGGGAGATACTGAGAGTATTTACCACTCTTTAAACCTTTTCACTAAGCACAACTTATGTTGAAAAGAGAGTAAGTTGGTTAAGGGGTAATTTACGCGAACCGATATAATATTTCGGGGCGGGGAAGAATGAGGTAAGCTGGAACGGGGAATTCGCTACGCGCACGGGCGAAGGCAGAGCAGCGAAGAAATCTAGACTAGATGGTACTAGATTGAGTAAGCTTTGAACATGAAACGTTTAATAAATAATGGGCATCTTTCAAATTATGTTTATTAAGTTGAATGTGCATGTTTTAGGTAAATTTAGATAGAAACATTACCGATTGCAAAAGGAGCTCGTGATTTTATGACTCTTTCGATCGGATTTCGATCAAACTTGTTTGATAAATTATTCGATACAATCAACTACACTGCTAGACGGTAGTCAGTCGCTTATGACTCGTAACGGACACGTTCTTCATTGACAGATGTCAAAACAATACGGTATTCAATTACCTACGCACTATTTTCATAATATGTGATCATAATTATATCTGAATATATTGGACAGATAAATAAAATATCGGCCATTATCAATATTTATTATTATTTTTTACAAAAAGTTACATAAAATAACAAATAATTATTTATTTATTTTTTATGAATTAACGCCGATTAACGGCTATTACATGGAAATTACAATAATTTGAAATAGTACAGAATATACGTGATTAAGAAAAAAATTTACATGTGACAAAAAATTAAAAAGTACATATCGAAGTGACAGCATAAAGTACAAATAATATTAAGCTATTATAAATACAAATTTGAAGAAAAATAAAACCTCGTATAACATGTATATTAGATATTTTGAAAAAAAAATCGTAAAGGACGTAATAAAAATAAATTTAAATATTCCAGAAGTAAACATTGATGAAGAGTATAAACATTCAAAGTATAGTCGCATGTTCGAATCCTCGGCTGGCTAAGTCCTCCATCACAACACAAGCAATATTTTCGGCTTTCTGTGGTGGTAGTAGGAGATTTTCAAACATTATTGGGCTGTTCGTAACCCGGGAATGTTTGTCTTTCTTTAAAAAAAAAAAAAAAGTTAAACCAATTTAAAAGGTTTATAATATTATTCGTGGCACTCCAAAGAAAATTCCGATTTCCGAGGCGAATACTAAATAAGAGTTACATCACAATATTTGCCTTTGATATTAAAGCCTAGGAAACTACAAAAATATTTCATATATTCCATAGTTCTCATTAAAAATGGCATAATCCTGCGGCAGGAATGTGAACTAACATTTTCGTTATTGGTTTTTGGTGTGTTATGCCGTGTTGCTCTGCCTCCTTCTTTAGACGACGTTTCGGACAGCGTTGCAATGTCCATCATCAGGGCAGATCCAGCAGATCCGAGAGATGTTGCAGGTCCGAAACGTCGGCTAAAGAAGGAGGTAGCGCAACGCGGCATAACACCCCAAAAACAAACAACGAAAATGCTTTTGGCCGTGAAAATCTAAAAACGTATGTGAACTAACATGTTTGAATATTAAATAGCGTAATTTGTTGGTTATTCACATTTGGTCGTTTTAATTATTGCTGCAAGGTACGTTAGATTCGTACTGGGAGATTTATGATGAGGATCGTTTCGTGTTTTTATGAAACTTTTTGCCTCCTATTTTCAATTATTATCTCTTGTGCAATAAAAAATACTAATAATATCTTTATCTTTACCTAATAAACAAGAAGTTTCACTTCTGTCGCGCGTGGACTCCACGCACACAATGTTTATGGTTTATTTTATTTTCGCATTTTATGTATAAAATAGGTTTCAATATTTTTTTTCGTTAATCCTATATTTAATTTTCAGGAGTGTGTCGGCTTCTTTTTGTTTGTTTGCAACCTTTATAATCTATTTTACAATTTTCTTACTTTTTATAACTCTGTAACTCATTTATTTTACCATAATTTATTAGATATACCAATGTTACAACTAATATAACTGTATAATTAGAAATTTATATAAAAGCCCAGTAGGGCGCAAATGAATAAAACTAGGAATACGATTATGGTGAAGGCGCACTCTAAATATTCTATGCCGCTGGTTGTAGACAGCGGGCCGAGAAATGGAATTTCTAGTAAAAAAGTCAACTTGGTTCTGAAATAATACACAATATTATTACGACTAGCCTTTAGTGTGACCCCTTTTCTCATGTGCCAACACATTTACGTATTTATTTTTCGTAAAATTTGACGTCGTCCCACTCTCAAAGCATCTCGCGTACTGACGAGAAATAACTTCTGCCTTGGTTTATATAATGGCGCGAGACAAAGTATTATTGAAAAACGGTTTTTATTTTTATAAGCATTGTTTTTATGCTTTTAAAGATAATTTTATTATCTAGCCGTTTAGAAAACATTGATGTGGTGATCATGTTTATTTTTATAATTCTCCTGTATTTAGAATTAAAGGATATAATCGAACTTTGAGCTATTTTTAGAGGTACCGTAAATATTTTTTTACGCAATTGTTTTAAACATTTTAATACGTTTTGTTAGTTCACCATTTAGAAGAATAATTTATTTGTTCAAAACATAATATTATTTTCTAATAAACAATATAGAAATTTTCTAAAAACTGCATCAAAAACCTGCAAATATGCTGCGATTGCGGTAAGATCCCCTTAAGAGTATCAACCTTTCGTGCTCAGATTGTCATCACACATCTTGTATTATTTGCATATTCTGTCTATGATTAGTATTTAATCCCTCAGTTTTCACTGTTGGCAACAGCTCACGTAGGTCTCATAGAAATCGTTGACTCTCATGGTGAGAAATATGATCTAACTAAACGGTACTAGATAGAAAAAACACCACACTTTATATTTATTCTATTCCAGAAGTTAACCATAGAAAAATTGCAAGGCTGCAAGCGTAAGCGTAGGGAGCAAGATTAAGAAAGGTGCGCTTAAATGGTTTTTTTAATTTATTTATTTTATATGAATACCTCACAAGAGTCCCAGCTGCTCCCGTCTGGAGCCAGTGAGACTATGGCATCCCCAATCGGGGTATGTTGTGAGTCTGAAGGTAGTGGGAAGGGGAAGGAGACGGGGAAGAGGAAGGTGGGCAAGTACCTGGCTATTCAGATCTGGTCACCAAACACAGCTAAAGCCATTTCAAGCAACGTTTCAATTCGGAATGGTGGTCTTACACCAGGGCGATACTGAGAGTATCTTCCACTCGGTTGGGCGTGTAGAACAAGTGAAGGCGAATAAAAAAGCCGGGGAAGCCCGAGGAAGACAGGTGTCCATACGATCAAGTTATGAGCTAGAATAACCGAAGGTACAGACAATGTATGAATGAGTGAAGCAAGGTGTGTTCCAAGACCGTGTTGTTTGGTGGTCCATCCTCTGCTGAAACATTATAATAGTTAGTTAACTAATGGATGGCAATTTGCAGATCCTGGACGAGGTATACAGCATACTGGATTATCTGCGGGTGACCACCAAGCTGGCCCGCCCGTACAAGGTCACGGACGAGTTGTTTGACCTCAGCACCATGGCCATGGAGTACTTCAAGGAACACATGGAACCCAACTTACCCGAGATCACGTACTTTGGAACGGAGTTCTTCGACATCACTGGAACATTCTCACGTAAGTTTTGTATAATCTTTATTATTTTAGATTCTAGACCCATTGCTTGGACAAAGTGCCTTCTTGGATCCCTATCCTTTGCTCCTTCAGCGTCCTCAGTCCATTGCTTGCTCAGTCTCTCCCCACACCTCAAACTGCTTTACCTACTGAGTCAGGGGCTAAGCTAAGTAAATCTTAGCCCCAGTTAATTATGATATGATTTTTTTCTATATATATCGAATTAATAATATATAATAGAGGATAAAATATCTTATTAAGAGTATATTATAGGGGCAGAATTGTAATTTGCTGAAAAACGGCTCTCTAAAACGGCTTAATACTACCTTTCGTGTGTCATTCTCAGACTTGATATTTTTTGTTACCAAATAATGGACTTTTATTTTTCAATCTGCTTATTTTTTTTTGTAATTGATATAGGCATTCGACCATGAAAAATAAAAACATCGATACACCATACAACCCACTTTTAAAACTTCAGTCTATGATTATCGCACTAATAATGATTTTACACAATATTTTAAATTAAAAATATATACATAATACATACATCTGTAGAAGTACGGCCTCTTATTATCGTTATGATATCTGTGGATATTGATAATTAAATAAATACTTCATTTTTTCACTAAATTTGAACACGTTTCTTAGCTTCTACTCATTCCGGGCTGGAATCTCCCGTTGGCAGGTAGCGAAGCTGTACGCTCCTCGTTTGACAGCGTATATATTTTGAAAATACGGTCGAAGTGTTTCATTAATAGCTGTAAACATAGAATACCGACTCACTTGAAGCACTTCAATAATCTCAGGAAGCTACAAAAACAGAAAGTACTCGAAAATTCTCTTTTTTGGTATAAATTTTTCGAACTGTGACTTTTCAACGGCCATATTGTATAAATCGTTAAAAATATAACATTACATGTGCGTTCTTGGTTCTCGTTCCGAAACGGCGTTAGCGCGATGTTCACACGTGTATGTGTGAGAATTAATTGTGCTGCGTACACACACACAGCTATAATATATGTAGCGTGGATTATTTCGGAATGTCAGTATGTTCATTTGTGAGCATTTGCTCGCCGTCGGTAAATTATGTACGCTGTGTTTGGTAATAGATACAAAAATTACCTTATATTATTAGTATTACTATCAAGTATAATGGACTAGAAGACGAGATAGGTAAACCATACGTCATCAAGTACACGGATGAAACTACTTTGTAGTGATAATGGGTAAAGCCGCGCAGTCATGGAAATAGTGAGCGATTTTTTTCGAAAAAATTACGACATCGAGTACGCGAACGGAAATGGTTTCATATGATAAAGGGGGATTAGAAAATGAGAAAAAGCAGGTCTGCCCACCGGCAGCCTAGCACGTTCCCAGGCAGCCGGCGTCAAAGTGGGGTAAAAAATAGTAAATTTTACGTCATCGAGTACACGAATGAAACCAATGAATAACATAGTCCAGATCGTTCTATTTAAGAATTTCTTGGTCTGCCGACCAGCAGCCTGATAGCTTTTAGTGTACGACTTTTTAATTATTATTATTTTTATTTTTTTTTCGTTTATCTGAATTATTATTTTTATTTCATTATAGTTTTAAATTAGATTGCCATATTTTAAAAAAATAAGCCATAATAATAAAAAAAAAAGTATTTGAGAGTTCCGAGTGTACCCATCCGTCGGGCGAGCCTTTCAACGCCAAACCACTTACGAAACCTGCCGCGGTGCCCCTCACCGCTGTCGCGTGTCCATATTATTGTACAAATTTATAATAATAATAGTCATTTTAAGATTGCCAAATAGTCCATAGTAGTTGGAAGTTCGAACAACTAACGCATCGTCGCCGTAAGAGCTGCGTTCGTTCGTAAAACGACGGAAATTTCCGAACCTCGCCCGTTTCATATCGGTTTTGCTTCCCCTGCTGCATCGATTACATCGAATACAAGATCGAAACTAACGAAAAACTGTAATATAGATCATCCCATTCATGACTTCCTTGGTCTGCCGACCAGCAGCCTGGCAGTTTTTTGTGTACGATTTGTTTTAATTAAAAAAAAAAAATATCTTTATTATTATTTTTATTTCAATATGGTTTTAAAAACTTAGAATGCCAGATATTAAATTAAATAAGTGGTAATGGCAGGCGCTTGCATTATAATGTAGTTTCCCTGTTATATACTGTTTTTATACAATACATAACTACGAAATCCATAATTATGAAGCAGAACTTGTTTATAATTAACTGTTTTTATACAATAAATAATAATATTATTGAACATATAAAATAAATAAAAAATCGAGTGTGCAAGACCACACGACTGAAGCAAAATTTCACTAACTTATAAAAGAACACATGATATTGGGGTGACATTGACATTGACATTCCAGACAATATTGTTTGTTGCATTTCACACAGTAGTACACACTCATGCGTCTTTTTTTCGCTGGGCAAAAGTTGCTCCGTTTTCTTTGGCATGCTCCGTTTCCTTTTTTAATGACATTGATCACCGTTCGCATCGATGATCACCGTTCGCATCGATCACCGTTCGCATCACACTTTTCGTAACAATCAGACCTTTCGTAACGCATTCACCAGTTTACCCCCAAGTGTCGATCGTGCGTAAAGAAGTTTTACTTTAAAAAAAACGAGTGTGCTTTAGACCACACGACTGAAGTTAAACTTCACTAACTTATAAAAGAACATATGACATTGAAACACGTTAAAAAAGGAAACGAAGCATGTTCAAAAGTTGCACATGCTCCGTTTCCTTTTTTAATTTTTCGTAACAATCACACTTTTCGTAACGCATTCACCAGTTTACCCCCAAGTGTCAAGCGTGTGTAAAGAAGTTTTACTTAAAAAAAAAAAATTATATAATACATAAATACGAAATACATAATAGGGTATTTTCACAAACTGGGGATACCGGTAAAAACATGTGGAAGAATTAAAGATTATTTTTCTGATTACGATTATCGCAATAAAAAAGTTTAATTTGAATATTTTCATTCATAATTATTGATTTCAAAATAGGCCAGTCGGCTTAAAACGGTAAACGGCCCATGATTGGTTTAACGAATTATGACGTCACGCCCGTCAACGTTCAGAAGTTTATCACCGCGTTACTATCAAAAGTTTAAACATTCTCGACTTGTTCGCGGTTATTGACGGTTTTATTTCATTTTTTAAGATGCTTGTGTTATTTTTCTACAGTTTTATATAATATTGTCCAGCTGTAATGACTAACAATGGTTTTTTTGGGGATTTACGGCAATGAAAACATTTTGTATGCACTAACTCTCATATTATATCCGTTATATTATATTATTTTAACAACATGCGCCCGAAAAAAGAGTTAATTCTGGCCCTTTTAAATTAAATTGAACAAAACAGCCAAGTGACAGTTCGTAACCTAACTTCCCTGTCATAAGATAATCTTTAAAACTTTGGCCATTCTACAAGTAAATTTCCTTATTTTAAGTGAATACCTATTAACTTCCCAACTCCCAACTACTCTCAACCATCTGGAGCCAGTGAGACTATGGCATACCCAATTGGGGTATGCGAAAGGAGATGCAAAAGAGGAAAGTGGGGAAGTACCTGGCTTTTCAGATCTGGTCATTAATCACGGCTAAAGCCATTTCAAGCAACATTTCGATTCTGAATGGTAGTCTTTCTGGTTATATTTTATGGAATGGTTATACTGAGAGTATCTTGCACTCTAAAACGTGCCACAAATATATTACATATTATTTTGACGGCCGGCGTAGTCCAGCGGTAAGGTCACGGGATTGAATCCCGGCGTGGAAAATAAATTTTATTTGATTACTTTGTGAGTGTTATTTGATTACTTTTTCACAATTTATACATTTAAAGTAATATACTATAGTATATTTGCGGCACGTTCCAAGTGGAAGATACTCTCAGTATCGCCCTGGTGTAAGACCACCATTCAGAATTGAAACGTTGCTTGATATGGCATTAGCCATGTTTGGTGATCAGATCTGAATAGCCAGGTACTTCACCACCTTCCTCTTCCCTAACTCCTTCCCCTTCCCACTACCTTCAGCCTCACAACATACCCCAATTGGGGATGATATAGTCTCACTGGCTTCAGACGGGAGCAGTTGGGACTCTTGTGCGGTATTCATATAAAAAAAAAAAAACGAATAAATTGTGAAATTTCAACTTATTCAAAGACCGATCAGTGGCTGAGTTGGCATCGCATTTGGGTCCCACCCAGGCGACTCGTGTTCGATTCCTCGGCTGGCTAAATCCTCCATCATGACACAAGCAACATTTTCCTATTACTGTGGTGGTATTAGGAGATTTTCACACATTGTCAGATCATTCGTAAACCGGGAATGTTTGTCTTTCTATAAAAAATATGCATATATATATATACATCCCGATATATATAAATATTAAACATATATTATTATTTACATACAAATATACTTATTCACACAGGGATTGCTAGTCGAGAGCCTTACTCCTCGACCACGGAGGCCGTCATTATTGTGTAGATATCCATCCTTCAAGTGTAAAAATGGGTGTTTCCACGTTTAAATTATAAATATAAATGGTCAATAACAAAATGTTTTTTATTGTAATGTTAAAATTCAAATCCGCAAAAAAGCAAGCCTGCTCCGTCGAAGCCAGAGTCGAGTTAGCTTATAAGAACGAGGGGGTATTGTACTATAGGGCCCACAGATACACAACTGCTGACCCTGTACAAATCACAGGTCCGCTTGTTGAATTTGGCAGCCACCTTTATTCTAGAGCCCCATAATATTTTATAGATTAAAATACCGTTCGATAGATTTCCCTCTCTAACAACGGATTGCAATGTTTAGAGCACAGCCTTTAGGTGGGAATGGTGTCCTTCTTCTACCGGTATTTCAATAGAAGATGCTCCGAGGAACTAGTGTCGTTGAACCTTTCGGCATTGGTGTCGAATACATTAAACGCACGCCCAACATTTGTACGATCGACATGTTTTATCGCTTTAGAAAGGGTCGTTTAAACATCTCATTTTGGGTTTTTCTTATAGTATTTGTATACATGTGTAATAAAAACAATACATATTTCGCAAGTAGGAAGATATAGAATAAATATAATGACATAATTCGAAGAAACTGGAAGTAAATAAATAACTCAAACTGCAACTTACGAACTGACTACAGTCTCGCCGCCGAGATGTTCGGCGGCGGTGACGTCACGGAGGCATTGGGCAACGTAGAACGCGAAAACATCGTTTTGGCGGCATTTTAAAAAGGCGTATTTTAAAGCGTTGTAGAAAGTTTATTCGTCGTCATAAAATTTTTATAAAAATTCCGTTATCTTTGTAATTTTTTACTTATTTTTTTTCAATAATAAAAAAAAACTGTGAAAATACCCTATTACGAAGCAGAACTTGTTTATAATTAACTGTTTTTGGCTTGTTTATAATAAACTGTTTGTTTGTATAATAACTTGTTTATAATAAACTGGGCATGTAGAGCGAATGAACGAAGAAAGTAGTGTAAGAAGAATATACAACGCAAATGTGAATGGTAGAAGAAGTCGGGGACGTCCGAGGAAGACATGGCACGATCAAGTGAATCAGATACTTGAGTCGGGCCATGTCAAAAGTCAGAATAATAGAAGAGAATGAATGAGACGATGTATGAATGTGAGTGAGGCAAAGAGTGTGTGCCAAGACCGAGTTGTTTGGCGGTCCGTCCTCTCTGCCTACCCCTGCGGGGAAACGTCGTGATGGTTAGTTAGTTAGTTAGTTAGTTTTTATACATAAAATAATAATATTATTGAACATATAAAAGAAATAAAAAATTAAAATGGAGTTCTACAAAATAAACTTAATAACAATAAATGAACCACGAGATTCCAAACGTCGTTTATAATGGAAGTCCTGCGAGTATGAACGACCATGAACTATGGGAAAAAACCATCAACAAGCAAATTATGAAACATTTGTAAAAAGGATCATATTAAATATTCTACCAAAATAATAAGTTCCATAAGTTGAACACACTTTGTTATTGGTTTTGTTTTTACTTCGATATTTAAAAATATTGTGCTCGTCATATCATACACATGTTGAATGTTGAAGTTTTAAAATTCGCGAAGGCATCACTACCGCCACCTAGCGATCTAATAATGAATACATTTTGACAGTTTTAGAATTCGGCCGTGGCTATTACATCCCTTTAATCATATACATATAATTTGGAGGCTTAATTTGGGAGGCAGAAAAAATTCTGCCTCAGGAACTATTTATTGGATAACCAACACCTCTGCCATAGGTCACTCCAAGTAGTCTGTTGCGTTTGGTGATTTAGCAAGGGTGCCTGGAGTCATGGGGTGAGATTTGTCTGGGTCTTAGGTAGAGACTGGTTGAGGGAGGCTTTTTGGCCTCTCCGGCCGGACTTTCTCGACCCATCATATTGCACTGCAGTTGGAGGGATGGATTCATAAATCCCTCACTCCTGGATCCACTAACCACAGATTCCTACTCTTTTCCTTTCCAGAACTTTCTCTCCTTCCTTTCCGAAAAAGACCCTCCACACATCATACCCTAAGATGACATAGGCCTAAATGTAAATTATTTTCCTCAGTGCCTCCTGTGTAGAGCTAATGTAAAAAAATATATGTGTGTGTGTGTGTGTGTAATACATATCGATGGTTCTGAAGAACAATGTCGATTATGCAATTTTGTAGTTTTGTGATAGAGCTGTTTAAAGTTTTGTTACTGCATTTTTACTGTTTCTGAACAAAAATGAAAAATTCCAAAAATACAGACTTTTGAATCATCGAAAGTAAGTTGAAATAAGCCAACAAAACTATTTTCAATTTTTAGCAGATCTGACATTGTTCTTCGGGACTGACTATATATCGTAAAAAGTTTCCCCAGAATAGCTAACTTTTCCTTAAAAAAGATCTCCCATTGGAAGGAGATGGACAACCTGTCAAAAAATGTATTCATAAGAATTTATTAACTGGTTTTATTATTTTTTAAACCTGAATACATACCCCCCACACAACAAAATCTCTAACTCCCACAATTCCAAATTAATTTTCATATTTCAATGCAATTAAAATTTTTTTATGAAATAAATTCTCCTTCTTGAGGTGACCGTCATATATCTTGAATTCCAGCGGGTGACGGCAACAAGTCGTACCTCTGCCTGGATTCGCCTGTGGCCGCCGGCTCCGGGGGACAGTGCGGCGCTGGCAGCTCGGGAGGCGGTGGAAGCGGAGAACCTGGCTCCTGCCAGCTGCTGCCCGAGGAGGACCATTTGCCACCCTCGCCCCCGCCTCCGCAGTCCAACATGGTGCTGCGCAAGCGGATACACAGGATCAAGCAGGGGATGAAGAGGTAACCCCATTGTATTTTATTGAACAAACATATCCAGCCGGTGATTGCAAACCTGTTAAAAACAAGACATTCCATATATTAACAGCCTTAATTAAAAAAAAAAACACTTCACACAACTGTTTTAAATGGTATTTTGAATTTTATTTTTGGTACAACAACCGCGCAATAAAAAATTCCGTCTGTTACCATTAAAAAAAAAATTATTTTATTTTTCAAACTAGCAACATGGAGTGTGTGCGCATGCGCCAATGTGAATATTAAGATGGTGCGCTGATGGTGGCGTTAAAGTTGTAACCAAAATCTCTTCATGAATCATGTTTTCATTTCATTAAATAGTGAATTTATTAGTATATTTGCGTAGTTGAATATATTTAAAATTTATTTGCACTTTGTTTTATTAGTTTTAGTCAAAGATACAGTAATTGCTTGTTGTAAATTGGATATCGTGATGTCAAAATTGGCGATATACCATTATGTATAATTTTCAATTTTATGAGCCATTTATCAGATTATTTCTTGAAAGTGATGTTTTTTTATAACATAAATGGATATGCGTGTATTGGTAAACGTATCAAAGAAATGAAAGTCTGAAGAGATGCAAGTAATCCATTTGAAATGTCAGCTTATTTTTAGGCTATTTTTTGGGAATAAAAGTAAACTTATGACGATCGCCGTTCTAGGGTATTTGGTTGAACACATCTACTGTTATATTTTAGTCTTGTAGTTTTTTTTACTTCAGTATACTTCAACGAATTAATCGTCTGTTCCAGATACAACAACCAACTGTCCGCTCTGCGCAGCGACCTTCGCAGCTGCAAGCGCAAGACGGCATGGCAGCAGAAGCAGATTGCGGAGCAGCAGCGCCAGATGGCCGAGCAGCAGAAGCAAACTCTGGAGTACGCCTCGCGGCTGGATGAGAACGACAAGAAGAACGAGGAGACGTGTCGCAAGTTCCAGACGCTGCTGCAGGAGCTGAACAAGTGCCGCACGGAGCTGCAGTACTGGCGCTCCAAGTCGCCCGCCACCACCCCCCAGCCACAGTGCGCCGAGTGTGGGAAGCCCTCGGGCCTCCTCATGCCCGGGCCTCTGCAGCATCTCGCCCTGCATCAGGTATAGTCATACTCTCATTGAATAGTATTAATACGTGAGCTTCTGCGTTGTTGAATTTCAAAACCCGGCTTCGAATGCATATCTGATGCCACGCCATATGCCCCGCGCCTCCAAAACATCTGTGTATGTGAAATTTCAAACCAAGCTACCGTTGTAATTCGGTTTCGAATTTGTCAAAAGATGTCGCCACTTCCATTAGCAGGATGCATGGAGATGTACCCCCCTATGTATAAGTTCTACAATTTGTGAATTGGTAGTATCTCTCCGGATATGGAAAGATTGACGGTAATACTCAGTTATATCAGGCGGCTATATATTACGTATGACGTCATTGCCTGTCCCGATGACTAGCTATCACTGGATGACAGTGGATATCCGAGGAACGGGCTATTTTTGTAACCAGTTCCTATTGGATGGTTATAAAAATGGTCACCAACTCTAACTGGGCGAAAGCGAACCAAAAGCCGCCTGCATGGCCTACCAGCAAAAACCTACAGAGCAGGTTTTTAACTGCTAGTTATGTTCATTACTTAAACGGTGTCTATTGTTTTCAAAGGGATTTATTGAAAAAAAAAACATGATTGCTAGAAAACAATATGCCGGAATATATGTATACAGTAAAACTCGCTTAAGAAGTTCCCACTTAAGAAGTTTTCACGCTTAAGAAGTTTTGATTTTCGGTCCCTTGAAAATTCCATACAAAAAACTGCAAAAAACTCGATTTTTTCCCATTTAAGAAGTTTTAGAGCTAAAACTGCATCCCGCTTAAGAGGTTTTAGAAATCCGGCGGTAATATCAACACAAACGAAATATTGTGCTGCAAAAATACATATCTAAAATGAACCTTTTTCCAAGTCATAAAGTGAAAGACGTTGTCTTCACAGATTACTCGCGATCTCTAGTACCTGAGACCATAAACAGACCCTTTGTCGGCCGCCGCCCGCCGGGCTGAAAGCCGTAACCCCTAGGTACAATAGTAATGTGACACGTCGAACGAATATGCCGTGCGGAATTATGTAACGAACATGGAAGGGTCTTTAAGATTCTAAATTAGTCATTCGAAAAACATCGATTATAACAACAAAAAAAACAAATTTCGTAAATCAGAATCTGACAGATAGGTGGTAAAATGCCGTAAAATGTCGATAAATCAAACATAGGTAATTAGGGCCGCTCACGATAGGATTCGGCCACGAAAATTCGATTTGCGCGAAATATATCGTATTTTTATGAATTTATTTCGAATAGGTATCTGCATTATGGCCGGCCGCAACGGGATTCGGCAGCAAAAATTCGATTTACGCAAAATATATCGAATTTTTATGATTTTTTTCCAAATTGGTATCTGATTACTGGCCGGCCGCGACGGGATTTGGCCGCGAAAACTCAATTTACGCGAAATATATCGTTTTTTTATGAATTTATTTTGAATAGGTGTCTGCATTATGGCCGGCCGCGACGGGATTTGACCGCGAAAACTCAATTTACGCGAAATATATTGTATTTTTATGAATTTATTTCGAATAGGTATCTGCATTGTGACCGGCCGCAACCGAATTCAGTCACGAAAACTCAATTTACGCGAAATATATCGTATTTTTATGAATTTATTTCGAATAGGTATCTGCATTATGACCGGCCGCAACCGAATTCAGTCACGAAAACTCAATTTACGCGAAATATATCGTATTTTTATGAATTTATTTCAAATAGGTATCTGCATTATGACCGGCCGCAACCGAATTCAGTCACGAAAACTCAATTTACGCGAAATATATCGTATTTTTATGAATTTATTTCGAATAGGTATCTGCATTATGGCTGACCGCAGCGGGATTCGGCAGCAAAAATTCGATTTCCGCGAAATATATCGAATTTTTATGATTTTTTTTTCCAAATAGGTATCTGAATACTGGCCGGCCGCGACGGGATTTGGCCGCGAAAACTCAATTTACGCAAAATATATCGTTTTTTTATGAATTTATTTCGAATATGTATCGGCATTACGGCCGGCCGCGACGGTTTTGGCCGCGAAAACTCAATTTACGCAAAATAAAGCTTTTTTTTATGAATTTATTTCGAATAAGTATCTGAATTATGACCGGCCGCAACTGAATTCAGCCGCGAAAATTCAATTTACGCGATATATATCGTATTTTTATGAGTTTATTCCAAATAGGTATCTGCATTATGACCGGCCACAATGGGATTCAGCAGGAAAAATTCGATTTACGCGAAATATATCGAATTTTTATGGTTTTTTTCCAAATAGGTATCTGAATATTGGACGGCCGCGACAGGATTTGGCCGCGAAAGTCAATTTACGCGAAATATAATCACATGTTTATGAATTTATTCAGAATAGGTATCTGCATTATGGCCGGGAGCGACTATATTCGGCCGCGAAAATTCAATTTTCATGAATTTATTCGGAATAGGTATCTGCATTATGGCCGGCCGCGACGGGATTCAACTGCAAAAATTCGATTTACGCGAAATATATCGTAGTTTTACGAATTTACTTCGAATATCTAAATTTGATAAGCCGGCCCCGGAGGCAATAAGCAGCAACATTTTGATTTTGCAGAAATATGCGGTTTTTTTACGAATTTATAATTATACCTATCTGAATTTAGAGGGTGAAATTTCCATTTACGCGAAATTTATCGTATTTTTACGAATTTACTTCGAGTATCTGAATTCAAAGGGCCAGTTGCATCGGAAGTAGGCTGCGAAATTTCAATTTACGCAGTAATATATCATATTTTTTTTAGTTTAAATGGATGGCCGCGACGGTAATCGGCCGCGAAAATTTAATTTACTGATAGAGGGCCGTCCGCGGCGGTACACGGCTGCGAAAATTCGACTTACCCAGGGAATAAGTCGTATTATTACGAATTTATTCCAAAGAACCTACCCGAATTTGAATTTGCCGCTGAGATATTCAATTTTCGGCAATTTTTTACGATTTTTTTTTTTCCGTAAAATTTCGAATTATGTGGGAATTGTTAATTCGAAATTTTATTTTTTATGTTCCGTGGATTTTAAATTAACGGGGTTCTACTGTATTATTGTGTAAAATTTTTATTCCATCGAATTTGTAAAACACGAAAAACTTTTGATTAAATATTTATTATAAATATTTCACCTTCAAATAAATATAATTAGCTTTATTTTTATGTTCATAACAACATGATTAAATATGCCCAAGGAGATGGTAAAAGATGCATTATAATTACATTTTTTTTTCAATAAAACTTCAAAATTTGTCGTGCATCATGTAAGCTTGTTTTCACAACAATTTAACATAGGTAGACATAGGAATGACGTATGCCCCAGACTCGAGTTATTAAATGGCTAAAATTGAATCCCACTTTAGAAGTTTTCCCACTTAACACGTTCATTGCGGACGCCGCGCGTCGCGCGTTGACAGTCATATGACCGGTATGCGCACAACGCGCCACTCGCGGTGTGCTGCTCTTACATTGAAACAGATCTAAAACAGAGGCAGCCATGAGATTTTGAGTCGTTTCCAGCCTCAGCACAGGGAAACCCATCCCTTTATCACTCAGTCAGTATTCTGTCAGTTTGATTTGGTCCGTCATTTATATCGGTCGTTTGGAATTTTTGTCATTTTCGCGCATAAAGCCGCGTTTACACGAGTTAAAAATATTCAGTGCAAAACATTTTTTCTGTTTTGTTTATCTTTTGTTAGTTTGAAATCAGTGGATGTTGTAATATAGACTTTTTGGTATTTTTGAATGCAAGAGACATTACGTTTTTAGTTTTATGTACACTTTTTGAGTTTTATAGACATTTTGAGTTTTATAGACATTGTGAGTTTTTGTGTCGGACTATGCCACTAGTATCGGTAAAATAAAGCCACTAATACATTTTTTCAATGACCGGATGGATGTTATTTACGCACCCCAAAAACATTTATCGATCGATGAGTCTTTGGTACTGTGGCGAGGGAAGCTTATTATTCGGCAGTACATGAAAGGGAAAAAGGCAAAGTATGGCATCAAGTTGTACATGTTATTATTATTATTATTATTGGATGATTTTTATAGCGCCATTTTCGTGAGAAAATCACCTCAAGGGCGCTTGAAGAATGTTGGGAGAATCTCACGGCTTGGCTATGAAAATACTTGTATATGATGGTTCTGCCGACCAGGAGTTGGGTGGAAAAGATCACACCAGTAAAGTCGTGCATAAGCTGATGGAAAGGAGCACCGGAGTTGGTCACTCGCTATATATGGATAATTATTACAATAGTGTTCCTCTGGTAGAAAATTTACTCCGCCAAAAAACTCACGTAACGGGCACTTTGAGAAGCAACAGAAAATGCTATTCAGATGAAGTCGTAAAAAACATTAAAAATTGGGATGTCCGTGAGCCAGTACACCGATAAGGATAATACAGAGACCACAAATCGTCACGGAAACGTGGTTATAAAGCCAACAATGATTATAAAATATAACAAATTTATGAGCGGTATTGATTTTCACGACCGATGTTGGCATACTATCCAATTAGAAGAAAAACTTTGCGGTGGTATAAAAAATTAGGCATCCATATATTTCAGACGATGCTTTTGAATTCATATTACTTGTATAATATGAATAGCGAGAGAAAAATGTCACTATATGACTTCAGACTTCAAGTTATTGAAAAACTTCTGGGTCTTCCTTCCCCATTAGTACCAAGGCCACGAACATTACTCACCTCCCAAGTTTTTGCCCGAAAGATGATCATGGCAAAACAAAAAGAAGAAGGTGCAAGTATTGCTGGAGTGAAAACAAGTAGAGAAAATACTCTTGTTGTCTTCAATATCCCGACGTACCAGGATTGTGTTTGGAACCATGTTTCCGCTTATACCATGAGAGGAATGGAGAGTGAATAATTTTTTTACTACTTCTATAAATAGTTTTATTTGTCATTGATAATAAATTAATAAAACATTACCTCTTCTTCTTGTTTTATTTCTGAAAATAAAAACAATAAATAATTTTGTATATTCGAAATGTGTGCGCGTGTAAACACTTCTTTAGTTTGCCTTTACTTTATTACCTTTCAGAAAGACCTTTTTTTTATACCTGGAATCGGCTTGAAACTCACTTCAAAAAAGCCAAGTATTTTCAGCATGGCATTAATATGTACGAATTTTAGTTAGCAATGAACGTGTTAAGAAGTTTTTTTTCCCCGGTCCCTTGGAAAACTTCTTAAGAGAGTTTCACTGTATATGTATACATATATAGAAAAATGCTACAATTATTCAAATCACTTGGGTGAGCCGCACGGTACGTCTACAAATAATAAAATAATTCATTGAAGAAGATAATGTTAATAAATCTAAGCGAAACATGAAGCAGAACAAGACACAGAAAACTACAGAGGTAATGGTCGCAATTGGTACTAGAATCCATTATCTCTTATATTACCGGGACACAGCGCCTTAACCACCTTGGCCGTTTGGACCTATATTTTTCTGTTATTTTTGTCAATCTCATATTTCAAATACGCAATTAAAACCTCGGGCTAATTTGTTCGCTTTTGGGAACAGCTCACATAGGTCTCATAGAAATGGTTGTATCTTCCTTACTGTCATTGCGAAAAACATGATCTAAACCAAGCGTTTAGTTACGAAATATGGTTTTGTATGTTAATATTTTGCTTGGTGGATATTCGATCAAGCAAAATATTTAGTACCAAACTGGGTGCTTTAAACAATTAATGCGCTAAAATGATACATAGAGGAACATTCGCCTCAATATATTTTTGGGGGTTTTGTATGAAATTAATTGCAGGACTGGACCAAATAATTGACAAATGCTAACATTATATTCCCCCTTTTTGACTTACTTCAATATTTTTTTTTTAGTCGGACTCGACTCTCTGGTTGTTATAATCTTAATTGATATCATCATAATGTGATGTGAAAAATTCTTATTTGCATTATTTATTTGACAGGAAGACGGAGCTGATCCTGACTTGTGGGGTGTGCCCACAGTCATGGACCCTGGAGCCGGCCCTGCCTTCGCTGCCCCCGTGCTCCCGGCCCCCGCTGCATCTCTCCCACTGTGCCCCGCCCCCGAGCTTACGCCTCCGCCCCCTCCGCCCCTGGAGAGCCCCCTCTCCCCCCGCGCCGTTTCTCTAGTCAGCGACAAACTGCCCGGCTCGCCCAAGGCCCGGCGCCCAGCGCAGGACAAGGACGGCAAGTCCCTATCCTCCGACGAGAGCTCCGCCTCCAAGCGGGGACTCGAAGGGGCCTCCTCCCCGCAAGACCACAAGAAGCGCCGTCTGCACCGCACCACCAAGCCCCGGAAGCCGTGAATCGCCCAAACCTTCCCCCGCGATTGAAGCAAATCCCCGCTTCGGGGTACAACACGAATACTATCTATATCTTCTAGCCGGTAATAGAATATTTCTCCCAGCACTGGGCAGGATAAAACTTCCGTCAAGTAAGAACTTCCGGAGGACAGGCAGAAGACAGATATGACTCGGTACACAGAATTAGATTACGACAAACCTTTCTGTTATTATTTTCCAACCTTTCATTATTTCATAGAATATATTTAAATGGGTGGCTTTATTCCCACTAATACACATTAACACATCACTCACTCTGATCTTTTTAACAAACCATTTGATTGTGAGAAAATGTCAACTTATATTTTATCATACCAAAATGAAGTGACTGCTATATTATTATTGATAATACGAGGCTTTATGTATTGTTTTTAGTCTACCGTCAAATGAAATTAGGTAGATTTAATTTTTTTTTATAATATCGGCGAAAAAAAACTATTCTTATCAATTTTTCTTTGATAGCTCTGTTCTTTGCCTTTTTTTCTTCAATTACGACGTGGACAGATTTTAGTGCTTAAAAATGCAACGACATCTTAATTTTTATAAAACTGTTAATTTGTTGAAAAGGAAAGCTTTAAAAAAAATACAAATTGGGTTCATTATTTCCCT
The DNA here is from genome assembly GCA_917563855.2 of Limnephilus lunatus. Lineage (NCBI taxonomy): Eukaryota > Metazoa > Arthropoda > Insecta > Trichoptera > Limnephilidae > Limnephilus > Limnephilus lunatus. Next base: position 81,173,204 of record OU830592.1, read on the forward strand.
AGTCTACTAAATGAATTTAGCCGAGACATACAGCGATGTTAGTTTTGTGTCAATATGAAGCTGAAATGGATTTGCCGTAGAAGATTCTAATCTCGGATCGGGACAGGGTTTTCTCGCTGACACCGCGCAGCTGTCGAGCATATTCCATCTTGGTATATATCATTTGGTAACAATACTTGTGGCGTGTACATAACTTTTCATGTTTAGAAATAATAGCACATAGATTCATTGTAAATTGTGTCTTAATGCTTTATTCATCTATCTCTTTCTATTGTCATTCCGAATTGCTGCCTCACGGCTGCGCTACAATTATTATTGTCTATTTTGAGTTTTAAAAGTTATAAGTGATCTCATTTTTTTTTCAATTTAGATTCATCAACGCAACACTCTGTAGTACAAAATTTTATTACAAGATTGGTCTATGTTTTGTTGTATTCTAGAAATTTGTTGGAAACTATGTTAAAACTCAGTTAAAACAATTTTTTTATCGTTCTGCTTGCTGGATGATACAAAGAAAATACTATGTACAAGATATTTTCTTTTCTTACCATCCGCCGCATTTCGTGAATAATTCAGATTCCATCTTTCTATTTTGAATTAATGATTTATTACATATAGAATTTCATTATCGCTTTGGGCCTTTTTGAAATTGAAGACAATACTTTATATTTGACAACTTTTAAATTAAGTTACATTCTGTTTAATTGAAATGTAATTTAGATAATAGAAAATTTATTTATACATAATTATTACACAGATGTCAATTTGTTTGATAATTTTAAATTAAATTATTTTAGGTTATTATTAAGTGTAATTTTTTTACAAATCTGAAGAACAGAACAATAACTACTGTTTATTATTTTAAGTAAGCTATCGCTAATCCTCACCATTTGCATTAGATTAGTTGGCACTCTTGCGGCCACGTTTCAATTCCAAACGGGAAAGAATTAATATTGTAGGATAATATTATATTATTAAATGCTGGGAGAAAATAGTTTATAGTTTGCATGCGCTCCATTCCCGCACAAGCATTGTTTCTTTTAGCTTTGGTGTTGTCACAGAATCAATGACCATATCTGATGTATTCATTTCTCCAGATAATGCTGCAGATTCTCACTTCCTCGTGAAGTTGTAGGAAACATACATATGTATTATTATTATTTCCCCCCATGTTTGTCACATTTGATTGTGTTGGTGAAAATGTACATTTAAGATGAATTCTCAATGAGCAAGGAGCAAAAATGTAAAGAAGTGAGTGTCTTGTAAATACATTATAGGGCCTTATAATTATTACCTAAAGTTGTATTATATTATGTCGTAGTGGCTATTGGCTATTGGCTACTGGCTACTGGCCGGGTGTGGGTGTGGCCACTTGGTGACAATAGAATTCACTACCCTTTATATTAATGCACTGATTAAGATATTTGGGATGTGTTTGTTTGAAAAATCAGACATTCATTTGAAAAACATTTTAGCAGAAGAGTATTTTTATGTGTAAAAATTGTAACACAAACTATATTATTACATAGGTGTTTTAATGCAAAATCTAAATCTAACAGGTTGACTTGCTTTTATAATTTCCAATTAGAATATCTGTAAGGGTCGGTATTATAATATCCGGATGATGCTGTCGATAGTGCGAAACCATTATCTGCAGTATTATAACATACTGATATGGTTATTAGTCCAAAAACTTGGTGCTATCGGGAATAATTATTGCCCGAAGGTACGACCGTCAGATAAGTGGCCGAAAGTGCTATCTATCAACAAAAATTTGATAATATTGGATGTTTTGTTTAATATTTCTGACATTTTTCCAACCTCAGCATCAGTACTTTATTTTTCTAAACTTATGCATAATTTTTCATAATTATATGTACGCATTTCTAACAGTCTTCTAAAATTATAATTCTCAATTTTTAACCTTTTTCCAAAATAGAAACATCGGATAACATTTTACATTCAAATTAATTGTAATTGTTAACACAGGGAAAAGTGACTAAAAATGATCAATTAAAATGGCAACTAGCTAGTCTGTGGCGATCGCGTACGCCTACCTATTTACTGAGTACTTGCCTACTTATGCACTGTCAATATGCTGGCACTGCCTGGCACCACTGGATTATTTAACCACATACTCATAACCCATAATTGAAAGTACCGTGCCGAATTCTCTCGACTTTTCGCGGGTACAATTTGTCAGAGATTAGAGTAACTACTGATTCAGCTGGGTATACAGGGTGTAACAGGACGACCCCTAGGGATTTTAACCAGCGATTCCTGACCATATTTTGAGTAAAAAATGTACATGCCATTTTGCCGTCCGATGACTTTTTTTTTTGCCTGATAATGTAATAAATACAACCACTGAATAAATAGTATGCACCTTTCTACTTAGAAAGAAATATATTTCACATAGATTTCTCCACTGACTAGGTACTTTTGACCATTCGATTGAGACATCCAATCAACATTGCCTACTCTGTCTCTTTTACACTGAATATCTGAATTTGAATTTTACATACAATTGGTTTGACTTTTGTATCATATTATTTTTTATATTCTTTGCATACGGCTGATGGCTAATTATACAGATACCAGATTTTTAAAACAGACAACTATTGCCTACATTTATTTGTCCATTATAAAACCGGCCCTTCGTTGGAACATAATAAAGCATCACTATATGAACTACACAGCAGAATACGATCTGAAGTTCTTAATTACCATGTATCGTCTTATGCCATATATTTTTATAATGTTGTACTTAAGAAAGTCCAGTTGTCAAATAGGGACATACAATACTAGTACAATTCAATTGTTCAGCTTTAAAATAATAATTCATTCAAATATGTAGTTGTTTTGCTCCGAAATGGATCCGATGGGGCTAACCCGCGTTGAAATTGTGACGCAGTATTTAACTTAACAGACAAAACATTCTGTATATATATTATTATATCAAAAAAATCATAAAGTTATTGGGTATGATTAACATATCGGATACAAAAATATACTGACACGATAATTATTACTGTCTCGCTGGTTAGAATGTGTACGTATTCTGCAACATTGCATTATGTCAAATCCTGTAACATCTTGCAGCCTGTTTTGTCAATAATAAGCCACATCTCAAAACAAATTAATTAATATTTATGTATTGCAGATGCACCAAAAACGTACAAAAATATTGTTTTGATTTTTGGATAAAATAATGAAGTATTTTTCTAAACCTGTGTTTACAGCTATTTATGCATTTCATTTATTTCCACATCCGGCCAATTCTTAATGAAAACATGTGATATTCAATTAAAAATTGTTTGTTTTTCTTTCATACATTTGTGTTCAGGTTGATTCAAATGAATATAGTCTTTTTTTGAATGCCGATTATTCTATGGAACCACTTTTATCTTAGCGCTCTAAATTCCTGGAGGTAAAGTACAATACAGTTTGTCTTGTTGAATTATCTTTCAGATTCAGAATAAAGAAAACGTAGTGCTTCAAGTCATGTTAGAGTGCAATACAACATTATTTGTAACAAATACAACACATTACTTAGTTGATGTAAAGAGTATCGATGGTAGGCATTGTAAATAATATGGGTTAATTGTATCTTCGGTTTTATATTTTGCCAAATTGGTCTCTGTGGAGATCATTAAAAAAAGTACATTCAAGTACTTAGCATACAGTTTGTCAAATAAGAGTAGAAAACATAGAAGGGCGCCACTGTTGATCAAATGGCAATACTAAACATATAACACATGGTGTTAAAGTAAAGCTGGGTAACCTACATTTTTATAAAAAAATAAAAAGGCATAAAAGTGGAAAAAATATTTTTTCATGGCAGTACAGACACCAACTGATCTCAAAATTAGAATTGCTTATAGGTATATTATTATTATACCTTTGAAATTTTGTACTAACATAATGAAGAATAACGATAATAATATATAGCACAGTTTAGAAATTGCTCACATTTATTAATTTAATACTAGCTTAAGTACCTAGCGTTGCCTGGGCTTTAGATTGTGTCTCTAATTTTAGATCAGAATATATTTAATTCATTCAGATCTAAAAGTAGTGTAACTAAACTCACCATTAGTGATTCTTCATTTCTATCTATTGTTAAATTCAAATTTATGTTAAATTAAATTAAAGCAAACGCTTTATAAAACACCTTTTTATCAAATTTATGTCATGAAGAAACAATGTTTTTTAAAATGTGGTTTACTGTATTCTATACATTCAGTGTCATTGCACTTTAAAATAATAGTTGACAGTTAAATTGGTGTTGCCAGCCTACAAATTTTGTAGTTCCATTTTTTATATTTTCTACTCTTAATTGACAGACTATCTAATTATTTCAAAAATTACGACACTAAGATCTGAGTTGATAAGCACTTGCTGTTTTGTTATCTGAGAAAGTAAAATTACATTGTCTACAATAATAGAAATAATAATATCTAAGATTTAATTCCATCTACCACACAACGAGGATATTCTTTGAAAAACAGATTTTGGTAGATTTTTCATAAGCCAATACTCGATGGTTTGCAGCAGGCCTGTTGATTCCCACATTTTTATTCTGTGTATTATGATAAATATATTAGTATTTTTATTAGCTAAAACAATAAATGTGTGGATCAAAAATCGTATTTGAATTATCACCCCCTCACCAACGATATCTTCGATTGAATGCACAATCTGTCTGATAAGAATCAGCCCTCACCAACGATGTCTTCGATTGAATGCACAATCTGTCTGGAAACAATCAGCCTTATTGCATTCTGAACTGCTTTTGCCCCTGCCAAAGGAACCGATTGAATAAGGTAAATCAATTTATGTATTTTCGCTAAGTTAGTAGGAGGTTGAAATTCTGACTGTATACGTGCGTAGGTAAGACCCCATGGCTTTTATGGCTTGGTGTTTTTCCTCGAACCAAGGTAATAATTTCAATTTGGGAGGTGGGAATGGGTACCACTGCCCCAGGAACCTTTATTGGATAACCAACACCTTTGCCATAGGTCACCCCAAGTGGTTCGCTACGTTTGGTGATTTAGCAGGGGTGCCCGAGTTCATGGGGTGAGGTTTCTCTAGGTCTTGGAGGCGGATGACCAGGACACACTGAACCCCAGATTCCTACCCACCCCTTAAACCTTTTTCCTTCCCAGAACTCTTCTCTCCTTCTTTTCCTTAAAAAAAAACCTCCGCACAGCATCCTCAAAGATGACATAGGCCCTGAAGAAAACTATTTTCCTCAGGGCCTCCTGTGTGGAGCTCATGTAAAAAAAAAATATATATATATATTATTCTAGTGTGCCAAGAAATTCACTGAATTTCCGACTGAATCCATTGTTGATTTGCGAGTACTCTGTCGCGGGAGGGTGGCATACGAAGGGTTAATTTCATCGGCCAAGTATAATTAATTTCCATTTAAAACTGTCCATAAACAAGCAACCCCTTTTTTGGGAAATGTCAAGAATACGTTCTCACCTAGCTACTCGATTTATTTATCATACCACCTACATGGCAATACTATTATTTGTATTTTTGACAGCTGTTATGGCTGACGTATGGCGTTGTTAAAAATAATTTTATTTTTATATCATTAGAACAATTTACCAACTTTATCTAACATCAATTAAATGGCGGAATCGGCTTATAATGACCCAAACAAAGGTACACATCAAATTAAAAGACATTTTACAAATCATCGTTTTGTTTTTTAATATAATGTTACTGTTATTATTATATTACTTTATTTTAGAAATGAAAATTGAACCATCGAGTCCTACAGAGAGGGACCATATATTTTCTCGGTGTAGTAGTACGGGTTCTCTGCATACCCCTACATCATCACCTCACAATTCAGGTTTGTTGATTACTTGTTTACAATCTAAAAACAATTAATAAATTTCAAGGAAAATCTCTAATTTTGCCCCAACCAGTGAGAATTCATTTCTATTTGGATGTTTTCCAGTTGGAATATAATACGAACTTTCATTAAATTTGGTTGTGTTTATTTAACGATTTGAGATTAGGCGCCTGATAAGATAACGCTAATTTTGCAGATTGAGCTAGCTCTGTAATAAGTAATAACGCAGCACCACTTATTAATGTCTGATAACAATCTTTCTCTAATCATCTGACTATTTTACCTGGATAATCATGACCTCGAATATAATACAACTGAAATAAAATAAAATTTCCAAACATAACGCAAAAAATGGATTAATTACTTTTTATTTATTGATTGAATATATTTGGTATGAATGATTCTTACAAAATAATTAACTTCGGTAAATTTTGGATAGGGCCTGGCACGCTAATTACGAATAATTTTTAGGAAAAAACTTTATATTCGTCTTAATTACAATAAAAGGAAACTTTTTGCATTTCGGGCGGCGGAAAATTATGCATTTTAATTTTCCATTGCGTAAAACCAAAATTCACTTCGCGAACCGATTGGCGACAAACCGCGGCCATTAGGTACGTCACTGTTATTGAATGAGATTGTGTGTGTGTAGAGTGGATTTGATATTTGCGAAGATTGACTGACGAAGGACCTTGAATTTTGTGTTACTGTTTACTGCTTGGAACGAGGAAAAACATATGCTGCATATAAAGGAAAGGACTCACCGAAACAGGATAAAGAACTTGTATGCTGGCAATTTTGTCTTCTTTCTCCCCGTCCAATTGGCACTGAAAACAGCAATAAGCGTGCGTTTCGTTTACACGGCGGACACGGCGGAATTACGTCAATGTTGCAGGTAGCGGGAGCACGGTGGCTATAGGTATGTTGCGGCGCGGGCTGTTGATTGCAGACTGACGTGGTGAAGGTAGTTATAGGTGCGGATTTTGGGAACAAGGTAGGACAGGATTTGCAACAATATTAATACCAATCCCAAGCAGTAACAGTATGTATGTGTGCTATGTAGGTGTGTGTATGTGTAGGTATATGTATTGGCGTAACCATGCCCCCCGCCTGGAAGGGGATGAAAGAATCCACTTCCATAAACCAAAAGAGTGCCAATACGTTTCAATGCGCAAACAAAAATTATAATGACACGCGGTAGAATGTAATAAATTATGTAAAAGTTAAGAAATTATTATGTAAGTTATATAAATGCTTTTACCAAATGGTCAAAATGACTGATATAGCAAGGAAATAAAAAAATAAAAAACATTGAAACGACAAATATGATTTGAAAGGATTCAATAAATAATACTGAACCTGCGGTAGATAAAACTAGAAGTAGGGTTTGGTACCTATTTAACAATGAAACTAATCTAATTGATTTTTAAAAATTAAAGTATTATGAACTAACTTCTAAGATGTCGTTAAATCTATTGTGACGGTAAGGGACAGAGTTTAACAACGGCCCTGCGGTATGTTCTTTATATGATAGTAGTCTATTATTAAATTGACTACATTATCCCGAGCGGGCAATAGAATGGGATGACGACTGTCAAATTCTGTTTCAGCATTACTCAATCTGCCTCCTACCCTTAGAATTCCGTCATGAAGAAACGGATTTAATTTTGCAATCGCTCGCCGAACCTTCTTCCCATCTTTGACTGCCTTTATATCTTCGGAGAAATGTTCTTGCTGTATAGAATTTATAACAGCGATTTCTGCAACTAAGATATGGCTTAATTCGAATGCTCGTGGTAATTTCTTAATGAAACGAAAAACATAAATTACTATTCGAATTAATTTCGGCCATGAACTAACACGAGAAGCTAGTGCACACAATAACGGTGGAGCAATTGTTTTGGGGCGGTTATTGTCTTGAACGGACATCAAAATTTTTGTTTTTAATTCGGGTGGATCAGATATCGATTTCGTATCAAAACGTTGTAAAGGCCAATCACTTTTAGGTAATTGGGCAAATACGGGACCGTTAAACCATAACGGATGGTCTATTAGCTGAGCGGGAGTAAGACCCCGCGATAAGCAGTCGGCGGGATTGTCTTGACCTCTTATATAATGGAAGCATTCAGCCCCAAGGTGGTTTTGTATTTGTGAGACACGGTTGGCAACGAAGGTCTGCCATCTTGCAGGCGGTGAATTTATCCAAGCTAGAGCAACCGTGCTGTCGCAAAAAGCTAAAGTCGTATGAGCTTTCGAATTTGATGTGTAGGTATTACTGACCGTATGCATTAATCGTGCAAGTACTAGCGCTCCACATAGTTCTAATCGCGCAAGTGAAATCGTCTTAGCCGGAGCGACCTTGGATTTAGCGCATAATAAATTAATTGTGGTTTTATCGGTATTCGGACAGTAAACATGTAAGTAAATAACACCTCCATATGCGCGTTCGCTTGCGTCTGAAAACCCGATAAGCGTTAATACACATTGGGGTTCGATTCCTAAAAAACGAGGAATTTTAATAGATTGCAGTAATGGCAATTCCTTTTTAAACTGTCGCCAAAGTGTGACAACTGTTTCAGGAGGAGTATCGTCCCAATTCAGGTTATACTCCCATAGAGATTTAATTATCAGCTTAGCCAATAATACAACTGGTGCGGCGAAACCCATCAAATCCCAAAGACGAGCAATCGTCGAGAGAATATTTCGTTTAGTACACGTTCTTTCGTCGGTGTGTACGACAAATACAAAATGATCAGAAGCGGGTATCCAATGAAGCCCTAGTATTTTTAGGTTTTCATCGGGATTAAATTCCACATGTTCCTTAACACGACGAGCTGTAGGAATCGTGGATAAAAACTTTGGAGAATTAGAAGAGAATTTTACAAGGTCGAATCCTCCGGCAGCGAATAACTGAATTAATTCCGTCGACAACTCGGTAGCTTCCTCGACTGATGAGCAACTGGTGACAAAATCATCCATGTAGAATGAGCCATTTTCCACCAAGTTTGCCGCGAGTGGGAAACGAGGTTTTTCATGCGTTGCGAGTTGACGCAGGGAACGCATAGCCAAAAATGGGCTACAAGACCTGCCGAAAGTGACGCGATTAAATTCGAACAATTGTAAAGGGTCACTATTGTTAAATCTATACAGCATGCGCTGATAACGACGGCATTCTTCTTGCACTACGATTTGTAGGTACATTTGTTTTATGTCAGCGGTTATAGCTATTGCGAACAATCTGAAATTGAGGATAATGCGAAACAAATCACCTTGTAAATTCTTTCCGGTATGTAGGATGTCATTAAGCGAATAACCCGAATCGGATTTCATACTCGCATCTAGCACCATGCGAATTTTAGTAGTAAGTTTATCTTCACGAACTACAATATGATGCGGTATAACGTAATGAGGTAAGTCAGAATTGTCGACCGGCGAAATGTACCCTTTCTGTAGGTATTCGCGTAATATTTTGTCATATTCTAACTTTATTGCGGGTTGAGATATCAAGCGGCGTTCGAGAGATCGAAACCTGCGTTCGGCGGCGGGTAACGATTCACCGAGAACAGAGGGACTGTTTCGAAACGGCAACGCGACGATATAACGACCTGCCGTGTCACGAGAGGTAGTGAGTTTAAAAATGTCCTCACACTCTTGTTCATCAGGCGTTAAAAACTTCTCATCTGGAATGTCTTCCAATTCGAAGAAGCGCGACAGGCAAAAATCATTATTTTGCGTGAACGTACAAAATGATTGCGTGGCGTTTATACTTGGGTTTTCAATCATCGTTGGGGCAGTACCCAAGATGAGATATCCCAAAGTGGTTTCAATAGCAAATGGCTGGCCGAGAGAACCTGATATTTTGTTTGCCTTTAGAATGCGAGCAAATATGTCACATCCTAAGATAATATCAATCTCACCGGGCGTACAGAATGTTGTGTCTGCTAAGGGCAAATTGTCAAGATACGACAAAGAGGAATGGTTAATGTTAACAGTAGGCAACTCACTGGTTATAGTTTCTACTACATATGGTTTAATCGTATACGACTGAGCAATGTCATAGCGGGAATGTAATTTTAAGCAAGTTACGCCATTTGTCACATTTCTTACGTCACCTATTCCCGTGACGTAAGTACTTGGAGATGACCGCACCGTAAGATTCAAGCGTGAACAGCATTTGCGCGTAATTATGTCCCTTTGGGAGCCGCTATCTATTAGAGCCCGTATCGTCTGTACCTGGCCCTTAGCGTCTCTGGTAGTGCAAACAGCCGTTCCTAAGAGTGCAGTAGTATTTGCACTAGGGCATGAATTTGTTACACATAGCGAAACCGGATTAAAAGAATTTAAGTTATCATTATCGGCATCTGCTTGTAACGCGGGAGATGGTATTGGGTCTGTTTGTGACTTCCGCCCATCAGTTTGTTTGAAATGCAATAAACTATGATGGTTGAGCGCGCATGTTTTGCATGTACTTTTTGATTTACAAGCTTTCGTGATATGCCTAGTACTGAGGCAGTTCACACAAACACGAATATTCGATGACTTAATAAAGTTAAATCGATCGCGCGGTTCTAGACTTATGAATTTAGAACATTGGTATAAAGGGTGCGATCCCTTTTGACAACAAAAACAAATTTCGATGGAGTGATTATCGATTTTTTCGACATTAATAAATGCCTTTGCGGAATTAGTTTTTAGCGGTTTAGCGGTATAATTAATATTTGAGCCAAGGCGGTTCGAGGTCGGTTGCGTGAATTGCGCGCGGTTGAGAATTCGTTGCTGTTGTCTTACAAAGTCGATTAGTTCCGCGCTGGAAGGTAGATTTTCATTATTTTTAATAGAAGATTCGAAAGCCTTTACAGTCTCTATGTCAAGCCGTTTAAGACCCAGTTGTAGCAATATGAATTCTGCGAGGTCTTTTATTTTTAATTGCTTCAGCGCGGCGATGTTAGCGGAGTATGCATCTGCGAAATTCTCTAAAGAAGCGGGCGTGGCCGAGTTAACTGGAGGCAATTTCAGCAATCGGTCAAAGTATGATTCAGCAAGAACGCGTTGATCATTATACTTAGTACACAATGCGTCCCAAATAACTTGATAATTTGTACCAGTAGGCGTAATAATTTTGCAAATATTCAATGCTTTTCCGGTCAATTTAGACATCAGATACTGCATCTTTTCAGTATTATCCAGAGAATCATTCAAATGTATAACCGAATTATATGTTTCATAGAAAAGAGGCCAATTATCTAATTTTCCGTCAAAGCACGCTATTTCCAAAGGCGGTAACTTAATTTGACGGCGAGGTTTCGCAACTGGATTGGACAGCATATTTGCTTCGGTATATTTAATAACCCCGAAGAGTTCTTCAAATGCATTTAATTGAGAGTATTCAGCAATTGCTTCCGGATTCAATTCCAGTTCGCAATCCACCTTTTCATCTAAAATTGTTATAAATTCAGAACGAATTTTTTCAACAGTAGTTGCGCCTGACAAAAAAGATTGGCGATTGCTAATGCTTTCCGAAGCTTTCCTTATCTTGTCATACACCGACTGTAAGCTTGCAAAGCTAGCTGATAGTTTAGCATTTAAACGTTTGAGACGTCTTTCGTCCCGAGACGACCCGGATGACGCGCTTGTAGCCATTTTATTTATTCCGGTTATATTTTACAAAATATGAGACGATCAACAACTAAAACTGCGGTTAAAATAATGTGTCTGTATTATTTATGCGGAATTAATTAATTAATATTTAATAAATATTTAATTACTTCACAGTGATAACCGCACGGGGTTAAATTGACTGGTGAGCTGTGAAAGGTTAACAGATGCGCCGTGCACTACGTCGGTAAATCATTAACAAATTATACATATTACGATCGTATTATTCTATTTGTAATGTAATCCAATAATATAAACAATACGAATATTAAGAAATAATCGTATTATTTATAAGGTAGGTAATGCGATTTGATTAGCAAGATACAATTACATGAGTTATCAGAAATAAATATCAAAGCAGTGTCTTGTATCTATTTATTCTAACAGCGGGTAAATATGTTATTTCCAACCATAATACGATAGGTATAAAGAAACAAAATTACTCATGTAGGTATATCAAACTGCGGGTATGCGGGTAATTATTTATATGCGGTATTGTAAAAACGTATTCACACTCTGCTGGATTATTATCTACTAATATTATGGTTCAAAAATGTCCGGCTCGTTTGGATCAAGATGAATGAGATTGTGTGTGTGTAGAGTGGATTTGATATTTGCGAAGATTGACTGACGAAGGACCTTGAATTTTGTGTTACTGTTTACTGCTTGGAACGAGGAAAAACATATGCTGCATATAAAGGAAAGGACTCACCGAAACAGGATAAAGAACTTGTATGCTGGCAATTTTGTCTTCTTTCTCCCCGTCCAATTGGCACTGAAAACAGCAATAAGCGTGCGTTTCGTTTACACGGCGGACACGGCGGAATTACGTCAATGTTGCAGGTAGCGGGAGCACGGTGGCTATAGGTATGTTGCGGCGCGGGCTGTTGATTGCAGACTGACGTGGTGAAGGTAGTTATAGGTGCGGATTTTGGGAACAAGGTAGGACAGGATTTGCAACAATATTAATACCAATCCCAAGCAGTAACAGTATGTATGTGTGCTATGTAGGTGTGTGTATGTGTAGGTATATGTATTGGCGTAACCAGTTATGTTGGTATCACTGATGCCTTAACAAGAGCTAAATACAACCATAGCCATCTTCGTGGGATACTTAAAGAGGCGCGGAATTATGAAAAACAGAATTAATAATATAATGTAAACGAACCTCTAATCAGAATCACTTCAGAGTCTAGCTGAGGCACTGGAATCATGTTGGATTTCATCGTCATTATAGTTGGAGGTGTTGGTATTCGTCATCATTATAATTGAAAAGTGAGTATTTATATCGCGGGAGGCAAAAACATGCAAAAAATATGCATTTAACATTTTAATTTTTCTTTTTATTTCACAAACAATCAATCATAATTACACAAACCCGCTAGACAAACCCTGCTTTGCCAAACAAACCATTCAAAACCTGGGATGTTTTTTACAATTATGATGACATGCAGCTTTCGTACTTTAACCTCAAAGTTCCGTATTATCCGTGAGGTGGACTAAATGCATATTTACCATGATTTTTAATTAAAAAAAAAAAATTATAACCATAATTTTTTTTAATGCATTTTAATTTTCCAAAAAAAATAAAATAAAAAATTATATTCATAATTTTTTTTTTACATTGAAAATTTTATTTTTACATGAAAATTATTTTTTTACTTAAGAATTGATTAATTGATTCCTGAGCATATTTGGAGTAAAAAAGTAGATCTCATTTTGCTGTTGTTTTTATTGCATCAAAAATCACAATTCTACACATCGCGATGGGATCACGTGATACCCTCATCGTTTCGTGTGTTACCGTGCTGCTGGAATGAGACGGAAGGCTTATTACCTGACCCACTAGGCCAGGGGTGCTCTAACGGTCGATCACGAGTGCTTTTTGAATCGATCGCGAGAAAAATTTGCCGATGTAAACAGATCTATTCACAGTTTTTGTTTTAGTTTATCCTCAATTAGGCCTCAATAAGATCGCTCATTTTTCATGCCTTTTTGTTTATGATTTATTTGTAGCATATATTGTTAATGGTCACGCCTTTTTTATTTTTAACTTTAACCTTATCTATGGTGTGTTACTTCACAAGTCCCTATAGAAGAAAATCGTCAAGTTATTGCATATTCATGGTGTAATATTGTCAAAAATTGCTCCCTTCAAAAGCCCGAAGTTATCCATCTAGTTTCTAGTGTGTGGTTTGGTTTATAAATGAATCCGAATTGTAACTTAGGCGATATAAAGTTTAATAATAAATAATACAAAATGAGTGCAGTGAAGAGATTCACTCTTAATGTAAAACCAGTTTTGTGATCAGAACGTTAAATTCCAGTTGCGGATTTATCTGCTGACACATTTCGAATTAAAACAAGAATTAAAATTCAATATGCAGACCATGTATGTCCTGCCAGAATCAAAGAGAAACCATTTTCTAGTTCTTAGTGTAGTTATTATTCGCCGCACACAGATTTAATTTAAACCAGTTCAGATGGTAAATTCCAGTTGTGGATTCATCTGCTGACACATTTCGAAAGAAAAAAAATCTGTTATTCGAAGTGCAGTTATAAAAATCTAGTTGTAGACTATTTATGTACTGCCAGAATAACAAAAAAACATTTTCATTTTCTGAGTGTCATTTTAATTCACCGCACACAGATTTAATTTAAACCAGTTTTGTATTCTGAATGTAAAATTCCAGTTGTCGATTCATCTGCTGACACATATCGAAGGAAAACATACTCTTAGTCGAAGTGCAGTTATAAAATTCTAGTTGCAGACTATGCATGTTCTGCTAGAATAAAACAATAAGTATTTTCATATTTTGAGTGCAGTCTTAATTCACCGCATACATATTTAATTTAAACCAGTTTTGTGTTTACAATGTAAAATTCGAGTTTGGGATACATCTTGTGACACATTTCCAAGGTTAACATTCTGTTATTCGAAGTACAGTTATAAAATTGTAGTTGCAGACTATGGACGTACTGCCAGAATCAAAGAAAAACCATTTTCATGTTCTGAGTGAAGTTTTAATAAAACGATAAATTAAATAACAAGTTGCCGATTCGTCGTCTACCGACTGAAGCTTTGCATTTGAGTTGCAAGCCAAATGCTGCAATATTCTGAGAAATTGCCTGTTCCGCGTGTAACTATTATTTCGGGACTTTTACGCAGAAGCAATCTGAAGTTGAAACCTGCCTTGAGTGATTAAGATTCGAAATGCTATTATTTAAAGAATGCTCGTCACATGTGATATAAAAATCGGCATAAAATGAGGTCGTAATAAAAAAATAAGTTTTCTAAGAACCCCCTCCCCCCCCGGGCGTTTGAAAATTGGCCGTTGAAGTACCTAAATATGGGGGCGGCAAAATTTTCCTCCGCCCCGGGCGGCTGACACCCACGCTACACCACTGCACCTTGCCTACCTAGATGACAAGCCTGCATCACACATACTTGCAGCCTATCAGAGTCGATCGATCGGAGCCTAGTATTATTGTGGTAGATCGCCAGCAGTTTAAGTTTGAGCACCCCTGCACTAGGCTATTCCCGATTACTCAGTGATTGAAATATATTTGTATTGTTTTTAATTGAAAAAAAAAATCATCAGACAGCAAAATGACTACCACATTTTATACTCCAAATATGCTTAGAAATCGCTGTTTAAAATCCTTCAGGTAAGTTCTATTACACCCTCCATAATTGGTATATAATTAGTAAAATAATGTGTTCTCATTTAAGAGTTTTTTCACTATTTTCCCTTTGCTTTTGGAAAAAAAAAAATATGTGTACGGTTTGTGATGGGTATTATAGCTTTGTTGAAATATTAAATGCTTTTTTTAAATATTATGTGATATTTTCAGAGGATGAAGATGATAGTGGGGACAAGTCATCCACCCTAAGTTACAAAGAAAGAAGGCGAGAGGCGCACACACAGGCATGATTTTTGAATTTTCATAATAAAATTTAAAAAATAGTAAATTTAAATTTGATGGGTATACCAGCTGAATTACCGTTGCCTGGGCTCTATTCTGCTTTAAACAGTGGGAAAAGGGGATGAAGGTGGTTTTTAAAATTCTCAAGTAGACAGTAATGTTTCTCTTGCTTTGAAAGTCAAGTGTGCAAAATTTCATAAATCTGAGAATAAAACTGTAGTTTTGTATAAAAAACAATACAACGCATACACTCTTCTTTATACACAGTATCCTGAAACTCGTGGTATTAGCGGGAAACGGCGAATCAAAATCACATTTGGGTTCGATTTTGTGGTATACCTTTTCAATATATTCAAAAGTGAGCTTTCAACTCATAAGTTAGAAATTATAATTTATTTAATGTTCACTATGGGATTAGTATCAGCTGTTTAAATCCTATTAAAACGTATCGAAGCCATAGTCATATGAATATTACTAGACGAGAACAGAAAGGTGAGGGGTAGAAACCAACCATAGCGGGACGCAAAGGCGGAAGATGACTTTGATGATAGTAATTCGTCAATAAATCAATCTGACAGCATATAGGCATCTCGCATTATAATATCACCATTTAGTTCTTAAAAGTCTGCTTTTGAATGAATAAACCTTTGTACATGGAAGCGCGCATTGCTCGCCATGTTATGAACAAATTTGCAAAGTCCAAATACGGCAAGGTAAAGTTCGCCTGTTTTCAGAGTAGTATATTTTGTTGCCGTATTTAGTTAAGACACTTTTACAAATGTTTCATAATTTACTTACCCTAGTAAACAGCGACGAGCACAAGCCATGTATCTCGAGTGATAGTATATGTTACTAAAACTGATCTGAATGAATAAGCTTACAATAAAGTAATATAATGCTTACCTATGGAATGTAATACCACAATTGGGTTTATTCTCTTTTTCACTTCTACTTTTACACGTTTTCATAGCACAAGCCACTATTTTTGCCATGTTATTTCGTAAAATGTACCGATGAGTGCTCGACGCTGGCTCATACAAGAATGATGACGTCAAATTTTTTAGATTCACGCAAAGCCATACACGATCCCAGCCGGTTCCAATGGAACCGGTATGGGGAGGGGGAAATAATACGCTTTATCATTTGGGCAGGTCTAGTAATATTCATATGTCTATGATCGAAGCGTCGACCTGGCTCCAAAAGATTTTTCATTATTTTAATTGCTGAAAAAATTTAATAAAGCTTTAAAAAAAAAATCAAAATGCTCAAGTCAATTTTTGTTTTTTTGGGGTCTCTATATGTGATGTAGATTCACCGGTTTCCCAATTGTACTACTAATTTTCGAAAACCGTGTATATAGATTTCTCAATAATGTCACTCTTTTGAACCAATCTAGAACACGTAATATCGTGTGTGGAGATAAAAGGTTATTGACTG
Source organism: Limnephilus lunatus (assembly GCA_917563855.2). Classification (NCBI taxonomy): domain Eukaryota; kingdom Metazoa; phylum Arthropoda; class Insecta; order Trichoptera; family Limnephilidae; genus Limnephilus; species Limnephilus lunatus. The sequence continues at coordinate 81,190,095 of OU830592.1, forward strand.
ACCTTGACCTGGAGATAACAAAGTATTGAGAAATGAAACAAATTTTGACATTATATACTTATTATTATCTTTGTGGTATAATATTTTCTATAATATATTAGGAGTATCATGCAATATGACATCGAAAAATGAATGATATTGCACATTATCTTTTTATTAATCCATTTTCTAAAATTTCATTTTGTACTTATTACATGCAAAGTAACTATTAAATAATATTCCTTTAAATGTTATAGGCAGAACAGAAGAGACGTGACGCCATCAAAAAAGGATACGACTATTTGCAAGAGCTGGTTCCTACTTGCCAACAAACTGACGCCTCTGGATATAAACTTAGCAAAGCCACTGTAAGTGTTTCAATTAATATGTTTAATTGCCATTCATTTTCTTCTCCACACCATCTCGTATTAATCCTTTGTCTACTGAAAAGTTACAATGTACTTAATTCTAATTACAATGCAGACAACTAGCTAAAATTCTCAAATAGTGAGGGCATCACCAAAATCACACAGTTTTTTTGTCTGAAATTTTAAGCCCAATGCATTTATAGTTAAATTAATGACCTGGGCATTACTTTCGACTCTAAATTAAACTTTGTATCCCATATAAACACAATCAACAATAAAGGAAAGAAAATTCTTGACTTCATTCTTCGAAATTCCAAGGGTTTTAAGAATATTTCAACGTTAAAAATTTTATACACATCCTTAGTTCGTAGTCAAGTCGAATATAACTCCTTGATCTGGTTCCCCCATTTTAAAATATATTCAGATTCAATTGAAAAAATTCAATATAAATTCTTAAGACACATTAATTTTAAATTCGATATTCCCATTGGAAACAAACTTTAATTACTTGATGAAAGGATTTAATTTATTAAGACTCTTAGATCGAAGAATTATATCAGACTTAATATTTATGTTCAAAATTGTAAATGCTAGTATAGACAGTCGTCATTAAATTTCATATACCCATGAGAGCTACTTGTTTCAAAATCCTGTTTAAATGCAACAATATCAGGACCGAGTATTCGATACACAGGTTGCATGAAGTTAGTATCATTATACTCAGACGTGGCGGATCTATTTAACTGCATGGAAGGTAGGTACTAGCTATGCTAGCAAATCTTTTCAATCAATATTAATTTTATCTAAGTCTACCTTATTTGTACTAAAGAATTTTGCATATGCTTGTATCTCTGATGCCATTTCACAATCAAATGCCACAATTAATTACGGTACTCCAGATTTTATGTCCGGGTTAAATCTTTCCCAAATGAAAGACTAAACATTTCCACACACTTTTCCGCAAATGATTATCTAGTACAGGGGTCTCCAAACTTTCCAGCCTTAGGGCCATACTGATAAGTATGATACTTACTCCAGTAAGTTCCAAGGGCCAATTGGGTGCAAAATCCGCTTTGCGCGGGACACTGGCGGGCCGGATGTGGCCCGCGGGCCGTAGTTTGGAGACCCCTGATCTAATAAATTCATGCAATGTAAGTGCACTATATAAGTATAATAAATACAAAACAATACAAGACCAATAAAATGATTGACTTTTATTTTTATTTTATTATTTCTTGTATTAATATTAATATGTATTTTATTACGATTTTAACTGATAAGTAATCATTGTATATTTATATTGTTGATATTAAATAAATAAATAACTACTACTCTCTCCCTAATCCACACCACAAAAACAATAAACCAGAGGAAATAACTAAAAAAATCACCCTAAATTTCCAGATACTCCAGAAGTCCATCGAGTACGCCCAGTTCCTGATCCAGTCGCGGCGGCGGGCCAGCTGTGAGCGGGCAGCTCTTCGCAAGGAGGCGGAGGCCCTGAACATCATGCGGAACGCATACACGCAGCTCCTGCAGCAGAGGCCGCCTCCTCGGGGACCCGGAGCCGTCCTCAGCGATGCCGACAAGTTTAGACTGGTACCAAACTACATTTACTTTCAGGTTTATCTAGAAATTGGTAATGGTTTTTTAAATATTGCTGCTTTAATTGCTTTTGACCAGTGGAACTATGGCATACCCAATTATTTGAATATGTTGTGAGGCTGAAAGGAGTAGGATGGGATGAATATGGGGAAGAGTAAGAAGTTCCTTGCTGTTCAGATTTTATCACTAAACTAGGCTAATTTTGATGGCCTGATTGGTTTAGTGGTTACGATCCTTGGCTACAAAATCAGAGGTTGTGGGTTCAAATCCCGGTGCACGCAAATCAATTTTCTTTGATTAATCTGTGTTATTTCATAATTTATTCATTTAAAATAATATATTCGTAATATATTTGAGGCTTGTTTCAGAAGATATTTTCAGTATCTCTCTGGTGAATGACCACTGTTCAGAAACGAAACATTTGTTCGCCACATCTCAATAGATATGGTGACCAAATGTCCACTTTCCTCTTCCCCAAAACCTTCCTCTCTCCACTATCTGCGAGGCAGGAATGGGTACCGCCGCCCGGGAACCATACATTGAATAGCTAACACCTCTGTCGTAGGTCACCGTAAGTGGTTCGCTACGTTTGGTGATTTAGCAGGGGTGCCCGGGTTCATGGGGTGAGGTTTGCCAAGGTCTTGGCGGCGGATGCATCTGCCCACCTACTGCATGGCAGGCCGGATCGAGAGAGGCTGGTTTGGATTAGAGAGGCCTTTTGATCTCTCCAGCCATCGCCTTGCATCGCAGTTGGAGGGATGAAGTCATAAGTCTGTCACTCCTGAACACACTGACCCTAAGATTTCTACCCACCTCTCGTAGCTTTTTCTTTGCCAGAATTTCCTCTCCTTCCTTTACATAAAAAGATCCTCCACCCAGCATCCTCTCAGATGACATTGGCCCTCAGGGAAATTATTTTCCTCGAGGCTTCCTGTGTGGAGCTAATGTAAAATAAAAATCTGCCTCACATCATACCCCAATAGAGAACGCCATATTATCTCTGGATTCAGTCAATTGAGAGCAGTTGGGACGACTCTTGTGCGGTACCAAATTTTTGATTCTAAACGGTTGTCTTTCGCAAGGGAAATAGGTATTTACATAATTTGATTTGTTTTTTAATTAACATGCATTTATTTTTTAGTTCCAATCAATCATGGATCACCTATTTGAATCGTTTGACTCTGTTCCGATGACGAACTTTGCTGAACTATCTTCCGGAGTATTTGGTTGGTTAGAGGAGCATTGCAAGCCGCAAGCCCTGAGGTCCATCGTAGCCCTCTCCCTCGAAGAGCAAGGATTATAATAACAAGTACTCCGTACCCTGCACCTTGTGACTATTTCACCATTATTCAAGTAGAGTGCTATGCATATTTTGTGGTTATTGCTATTGTAAATATGGATATTTTTTTTATTGGTGAATTAACATCGTCGCGAAAATGTCTAATCTGATCGAAGAAGAGTTAAATTTTTTTATCTTTAATGTTTTTTTTTTTTTGCTTTTGATAAGTTTATCGATTCATTCGACTAAATAATTCTGAAATATCTTTTGATGTTGGCAGTAATTAAGGCGAAGCTTGATGCTAAATCACTATTTTAGATTAATCTTTACTATGAATCGGTTTACATTATAAATAGAAAAAAAAAATGCTTCGGATAAATTGATGCTTTTTCTGCCGTTTCCATTGAGTAGAATTAAAATCACTTTTTAAATTACTTTACAAAAAATATATGCAAAAACCACAAAAAAAATTTTTTTCTTTGAAATGTATGAACGCGTATAAGAAACAACTTTTTAAAAATTTAATTTTTAGACTAAAATTATTTGTGACAGTTTCCGTTTTTCAACTTTTTTCTTTCTTGTCGTAACCTCTAGACTCCGTTTGCCAAGCGATTTTTATGCCTATTACCTATATTTGTTGCGATATAAGGCTCACTATACACATACATTTTTGGCTTGTGGCTTCCTCTCAAAATCCAAATTTAAAACTAATAAAATTGTGTGCTTCAAAACACTCCATTTGTGACATCACCTCCATGTAAATATGATATATCTAGACGTATTTATGATCATATCCAATATCTGATATAATCAGTATAAATCTTAAAAACCAGATAATGTAAATATGTATGTAATAAATTATATAATCCTATTTTAGTACTCAATATATATATTTTTTAAATTTAGGATGATCTTGGTCATCCTTCATCTTTTGCAAGAATTGCAATATCCCTGTTGATAGTTTAACAGCTCAATAGAAATTAGAGGCCTTACCAATACCAATTTTAAATTTTACGCAACTATTATTCAACTATTTATGTATATTAATCAACAAATATAAGTGTAATCAGCATAATATTTCAATGGGTACTAACAACTATGGAGATAAATGTTTGTGTTATTTTTAATATATGCATATATTTATTCAACATAGATCAATTAATGTATGATAAATAGTTGTTTATCAGTTGTGTAAAATATAAAACATGTTTATTATTAAGGGGGGATTAAGTTTAACTTTATAATTTTTTAAATATTTTATGTCATGCAAAAAAATTGTGCAGTAAACTTAATATATATATTTTTTAGTAAATTTCGTATTATTGTTTTTCTGTAAATTTTGTTTGAACTGTTTGATAATATTTATAACATTTTAAAGAAATTCAAAATTCTAATTGTAATAATAATAAATATACATATTGTTATTTTTTTTTTAAATGTATAGATTCTTTTTAAAAATTTATTTTTATCTTATTTATTAACATTTAAACCCGTTATAACTAACTAAAACTGACCTAACTGACTAGTTTTGAACACCCACCTGCAGTCCCCTCTTACCCAGAAAATGCCCTAATATATTGGGTGCGTAGTGACATTTATATATTAATAATTTATATATTGATAATAATTGGAATTAAAATAATTATTTTCACCTAGCATCAGAACCTACCCAAGTACTTGTGTAACCCTTTACAATGTCCACATTTTATGTACCTTTTTATTTATTATTTATTGGTTTAAATTTAAGAAATAGGATGTTTCTGTAAGCCATACCTTTTGTACTTTATATTCTATATGTTCTATAAAGATTTAAAAAATTTGAATTTTCATCCAAACGTCAAGCGTTATAAATTTAAATATTTAAGGCCCTTCGTTCACGGAGATACTTACAAAATTGCGTGATTGTAACCCAACCACAAGTAGTATACCGATATACTATTCTTTAATGCTGATTTCCATACACGGCGCTACTCAAAATATACTGAAGTTGATCATTTTTACAAGTGCAACTGTGTAATGAATACGATGTCAAGTGAATCTAGCAACCAAGATAATAATATTGTTCTTCTTTATCTTTTAAAGCATAAAAAAATTAATTCAAAGAAGATTTTGGGTTCACCCATAATAAATAATAATAACGAAATAAATAATAATTGTAGGGCATTCGTCGCCGCCAAGGTACTACATGAGAATGGATGACCCGATAATTGACCCCCTGAAAAGATATTTACAATAAAATGATAATTTTTTGTGCATTATTTACTAATTTCAAACGTAAAATCGACTTCAAAAATACTAATAAGTTGGTATGAATATCAAACGTATTTATATGCAGTGTCGATTTTTTTTACTTATGCGCTGGTATCCGCAGTATATAGACAAGTAGATTTTTCCTTGATGCATGTGAATGAAAATATGTTTTGTGCTTTGTTATTTGACGTTAGGTACATCCTCTCTGCACTTCCCTTCGGGTGTCTTAATTATATTTTGTGTAATTAGGTATATTACATTTTCCCTAAACCGACTACACAGTGGCGGTTCTGCACAGGGGGACAATGGGGACAGTCCCCACCAGTTACACTCAAAACCTACTAAAGGAAATAACAGTCGATGCTTTGTCTTCACCAAAATGAATGAATTCTTTAAACATAAAGGTAATTAACATTTGCAGAAATAAAATACAAACAATTATTCCGGATGATTTTAATAAGACCCTACGCGCGTACAGCGAACAATTTACGGCGCAAAAAACACCGGGTCTATTTCTCAGTGCGCAGAATCTAATGATGGGAATCTAATAATCTTGGGGGACGATCCGAACTATCCCTATACTTTCCTTGCGTTGTTTCGCGATCGTATGCAACTGCGCATGCGCAGTAGTATGTGAATTCAAATACCCGCGGGGACAATCCTTTGGATCCCCACAGATTTGTTTGCGAAGTTACGGGCGGGAATCGCTCACAATCAAATTAGTTTGATAATAATCTTGCAATATAAAGCATTTTATTTATTGTTATTAAGTTTATTTTGTAGAACTCCATTTTGATTTTAATTTATTTTATAAATCCAATAATACTATTATTCAATGTATAAAAACATTTATAAAAACGTTTATAATAAACTGTTTTTATACATTGAATAATAGTATTATTGGATTTATAAAATAAATAAAAAAAATGATTGTATAAATCGTTTTGTTTATTATACTATATTGTTAATTGGCATATATCTATAGAAATTTTATATTATTTTGTGTTAAATATATCTGACTAGCATGCTTAGACTATCAAAAATTTTTTTTGAGAAATTTTATATTATATTCTACGGGTGGTGAGATTACGGTACAGTACGTAAAAAATGTCGATCCTCACCACTAAAGAAGTGCTCGAGCCGCCACTGCGACTACATATTGTATAAAGTCTGCCGGGGGCTAACTGTCGGCCGATCAACTGACATGGAACCATGAGAATGATGTCAATTGACTTTTTTTTCTAACCTCAAATCATTTAACATTCCAATCGTGTTCGGATGCCATTTCTGTCAAACGAGTAGTAGACATGACTGCAATTTGCACTGTCAGTAAGGTGCAACTGACATCAAACACTAGCAAAATAGTATCGCAGGTACTCATGAACGGGTAACGAAACTCGAGTCGCTTGTAAGTATCTCCATGTACGAATGGCTTAATGATTATTTTTTTCCATCCATTTCATCACTGCACAAGCAATGGTCTCTTTAAAGTGATTTACCTGTATGTTATCATTTATTTTCTTTGATTTTTTTATGTTGCTTGTTGTCGTTGAGGAGTTAACTTTCTTAATATATTATGATAATAAATAATATGTTTTAAATTGTTTAATTGAATTTTGTTTAATTAAGAATCTTAATTATTACTATTTGTTCCTACATTCGTTTATGGAAAGCCACATCTATATTCTGAAAAAATTATTGTACAAAGGAAATTATTTGAATATAAAAACCATACTATATTAAGTTTTTTTTTTAATAAACTTATTTTATGTTCAAAGATTGAAGTGTAATCACCATATTTCAGTTGGTAATATTATGTTGGTGAATTTTTGTGTTATTTTAATGAATATATATTTATACAACATTGATCAATAATATTGTATGTTATCTATTGAAAAAGACAGCAAAATCTTGTAAATATACATCAACTGTTTAAAAGAAAAAAATGTTTAAATTTATTATTAGGTACATTTTTTGTTTCTCCCGCATGAAATATTAGATTTTTTTATTTGGGAGGGGGATGTGGGTACCGCCTCCCCATTTATTGGGTAACCAACACCTCTGCCATGGGTCACCCCAAGCGGTTCGCTACGTTTTGTGACTTATTATTCATTGGGTGATGTTTTTCCGAGTCTCAGAACATCGCCTTGCACCGCAGTGGGAGGGATGGATTCATATGTCTTGTCACTTCTGGAGACACTGATCACCAGATTCCTACCCACCCCTCATACCTTTTTCCTTCACCCTTCATTTCCTCAAAAGACCCTCCACACAGCATCCCTAAAGATGACATAGGCCCTGAGGGGAAATTATTTTCCTCAGGGCCTCCTGTTTGGAGCTAATATAAAAAATATACAGACTTATACATAGATTTCCACTTAGATTGTCTTCCAATGATCAATGATGAAAAAGAAAAAAAGAAAAATCTAAGTGGAATTCTGGAAACTTGGAAATATACAATTTAAATTTTTATTATTATTATTACGAATGTACAGCTTGACACACTAAACCTTGCAGGTGGTCCAAAGAGGAAATGACAAATGGATTAAATCATTTTTTATGTCACATCAGTTTTTTTTATATTCCAAAACAATGGTGACCCCCTTAACTACACAGTTAAGCGTGTTTCTCCATAACTCTGTTGTATAAAATTTTAAATTTTAGTTCTAGATAGGAACTTTTTTTTTACTCGATAAATAATAACTTTGAGAAAAAATCCAATCTAATATTATAATATGATGCCTTCGATCAATAAAGATTCGATATACTACGTCAATGTATGATGCTCAATGGCAACACTGGGTGGCTGATGAAAAGTTATGTGCATAAATAAACCAAACTTCACACTTGTGATGCACTTACATGCTCATTATATTATTACCATGAATGGAATACTTTAGTTTTTATGGGTAGGAACTTTCTTCTAAAAAGGATACTAAAAAACAGTGGCGTAGCGTGCCTCGGAGGGGCCCTGCATCAAAATTATTAGTTGGGGCCCTTATTATTACTCGGTACAATACGTGATCAGGTATTTTCTTATATTGAAGGTTGCCATTATTCTTTCAAAAAACAAAATTCACCCTTCGCTACTGGTAGATAAATAGTTAGTTCTTACCATTGCAATCTAAATCACTCACAGAAGCTTATTGCTGAAAAAATGGAGAAATTTTGGGCATTTTTTTTATAACCTCCTCCCTTTTCTGTTTAATTTTTCTTTTCATAGCTCCACTGGGATAATCTTTTTCCTTTCGCTCATTCTTTTCACAAATCAAACTAATTAACAAATAAATAATCAGAAGAACGAGATTGTATTGTATTCCAATGTAATAAATAACGTTTGAACCGGAATGAAATAAAGCGCGTAAATATTACTCTCCGTCATTGTACAGAAATATTAGATACTCTCCGTGGTTTGTCATTATAAACGGGGGAATCCCGAAATACCCAATTTAGGATGTTGCCAACTTTTGGGCGCACGCTTAAACCCGGGAAAAAAAGAGATAACTTTTTTTACTTTTGTTATTTCTGAAGTTCATAAGCACGTATGACAGTTTTTATATGTTTTTTTCCCGGGAAGCACGTTAAGCCTCCGCTACCCGAATTTCTACCGATTTCTTACATATCTATCTCCCTTAAACATTTGAAGTTTTTAAGCTCTTAAAAAATATATGTTATTTTTGAAGATAATATCTAGACGCGTTCCATGCCGAAACGCAAATTATGTAAAACTCCCCCGATAGAAAAAAATCGCAAAGTATGCTCCGAAAATCATTATAAATACGTTTGTTTAACCCTTCGAATAATAAGAAAATAATATCTGTAACCTTTTGCCTGTCAAGGTTCGCGCGCAAAATTCCTGGTTCTTGCCATTCATCTTAAATTTTCCTATTTATGCGTTATTTTTTAATCCTTTCGCAAAAACAAAAATTGTTCTAAAATCTAGATAAAATAATCTTTCCGATGTGTTTATTAGAAATCAACTTTTTTTTTCTAAATATTAAAATTTTGATATTGGAAATGTAAATTAGCTACAAAATACATACCTGCGAACATTGGAATTAAAGTACTTAAAATAGAATAAACTTAAAATTTTAAATACAGATTCCCTTTTTTAACAAAATTTGTAATAAAACTGTCACCTCACTTTTTATCACTTTCATACAATTTTATTTTAAAATTAAATGTTTGTTACGTCAAAAATTGGCTCGAAATAAAACCGTCACTTATGATCGGGTTTGTAAAATATCTCAACAACATAGCTCATATAATCCTAATACAATGAGAAGCATTATTTCTTTGGCTCTCTAACATAAAAGAAATCACAAATATTCGCATGACAGGAAGAAAGATATATAACTTTTAATAATGCACGGTCGCTCTGGGACAATCTGGGTCTCTTGTTATTATAACGGCATATGATGTTTTGGGACAACTTGGGTCTCCTGTGATTAGAAGGGTTAAGTTATTTTACAAGTTATAGATGTGAAAAAATTCACAATGTTTCTTTACATGATACTTAAGATATGACGCCTTCCACGAGATTTTTGCTCTATTTTAAACGAGTCGTGTTTTATTAAACATTTTTGAAATTTTCGCATTGATTTTATCGCTTCAAATATTAGCGCGCTCCTCTAACATTCGTAATTTCATATCTCTCCATCTTCTTCTTTTTGAGCTCGGATGCGGCGCCTTAAGTGACATTGTGGATTACATTTTACTAATTTTTGCTAACACACGTTAGGGGCCCCTGTGGCCCGGGGGCCCCGTATCATTGATACGGCGGTAGCTACGCCCCTGCTAAAAAATTAAAATGATTCCATTTTTAAATGATATGATGCTCTGGAAATAAATTAATGGCAATACTAGAAGAAAAATGGCGGACGAAAGTAGGTAATGCACAATGCAGATAATGCAGATCTTTGTTTGGAGGTGAGAGGTGATTATCTTGATTTACGAAGTTCAAACAACACAATGCAATGGCTATTTCAGTGCACAAATGCATCTTGAATGCGTTTTGAAGAACCTTGGATTGTAGAGCTGGGAAAGAAGTGGTGTGAATGCATCACATCTGTAAGACATAATATATTGCTGGCATGTATATATATTGTATATTGGTACACTTTTCTATGAATAAGTGTGATATTAAAACTTTCCCAATGCCTATTTTTGATTTGGAACCAAATCGATGGAGAGCTTAATAAATTCAAGACGGCGACGGAAATTGTTGATTTTGTCATAATATTCATCCTTATTTTTGAAACATCAGTGCAGATCTTAAGAAATTCAAGATGGTTGCTTTAAAACCAAATCGGTGAAAAACCCTAGAAAATCAAGATGGCTGCCGAAAATGTGGATTTTGATTTTATATTCAAGTTCTTTAACTTTTCCTACGCCTACCCATGCCTACAGTACCGGATTATCTTTTAGGCAGAGTAGGCAACTGCCTAGGGGCCCCGCATTGGCTGGGGGCCCCGCACCCTGAGAGAAAATGACTTTCGCCAATGGTGAGCAAGTACCTACTTACTGTCAAATAGTGAGCAACTCCGGCACCGATTTTGGAAAAAGTCAGGTTTCAAGATGTTTAAAATTTTTTTTATGTTACAGGTTAATAAAATTACATGCATTAAAGAAAACAACAAATTATAATTATTAGGTTATAACCCAATAACTAATGTTCACATCATGCACAAATAATAAAAAAAATCAATAATTAAAATAAATATTTAAACGTAGTTGTATTTTCTATTCATTTTTTCCTTTCCTTCTATTCATTAAGCAGCATTACATTGTGTGGTTTGCTTTGGCATTTGTTTTGTTTGAGTTTTTTTGCTTTTATTTCTAATTCTATGTTTAAAATATAAATGTTGTAAAAGCTTTAGTGTGCGCTACCTATCTGCTTGCTAAGATTTTTTGTTTCTCTTCGTACCAAGGTTGTCTGGAAGAGATCACATCAGTGATAAGACCGCTCATTGTACTATTTTTTTTTCTTCATATTTTTGTTTTTATGTGTCCTTTTATGTGCAATAAAGAGTTATTGTATTGTTTTTAATTCGTTTAATTTTTTTTATTGAATGGGGTGATGGCATACCTTCGTGATGTAGTTAAAAAACTAATTAATTATAAATAAATTTACGTTTTGGTAGAAAAAAATAAATTTTGGAAGTTAGAAAAGGGTAAAGTGCAGTGGCGGAATAAGCCCGTCAGAGGCCCGGGCGGCAAAGCTGAATGAACCCCTCCCCCCCTAGTTTAAGAAGTTGATGTAATTTTACAAGCTTTTTATTCAGTTCACACGGGCCTCTGAGTCTGGGGGGTCTCCAAAGGCCTCCATGTTCCCTAAACAAGGCTTTAAGGCACCAGGACACTAAAAAAACTAATTTTTTAAATTCATTTTCTGATATATGCACTTGTTAATAAGCTCTCACCAAATGTTTTAAGGAAATTCGTAAAATTGACGGAGATACAGCATTTTATATGAAACAGTTTGTATGTTGAATTATCCTTCAGCAAAACTTTGAACGCGTTTTTCTCGAAATTAAGTTTTTCAACTTGGTTGACAACATATTAGAAAAACCATACATCCAATTTGCACGCACTAAGTCTTAAACTGTTAGAAAATCCAGTCACAATGGAACCACTTAGGGATTTTTTAATGAAGGGTCCCCCTCTATTTTTCTTTTATGAAAATTTTCAATAAAAAATCGAAAATAAAATTCGATGGTCCACAACTTTTATTTTTTTAGATATCAAAAATCCCCTACGTGGTGCCATAGACTCTAGATTTTTGAACAGTTTAAGACTTGGTGCATGTAAATGGTATGTATAGTTTTTTAATATGTCGTCAATCAGGTTGAAAAACGTGTTAAAAAAGTTTCGAGAAAAAGTATTCATAGTTTTGCCGAAGGATAATTCAACTTACAAACTGTTTCAAACGGTGTCACATAAAATACTCTATCGCCGTCAATATTTAAAATTTCTTTAAAACATTTGGTGAGAGCATTTTTAACAAATGCATCTTTCAGAAAATGAAATAATTTTTTAATTTTTTTTTATCGTGTCCTGGTGCCTTAAAGCCTTGTTTAGGATTGCGGGCCGCCCCTTCCAACCCCCCCCCCCCCCCCCTCCCACCCCCCCAGTTAGTCCGCCATTGGTAAAAGAGCCCCGAGACGTGCATTGCCTAGGGGCCGCGACATGGTTAATCCGGCCCTGCATGCCCACCGATTTTGAAATAAATCAGTGCAGAACTCTAGAAATTCAAGATGCCTGCCGAAATTGTGCACTTTGGCGATTCGAGTCCACCTCCCACTTTTTTACTGATTTTGAATCAAACAGCTGCAGAACACATATTAAAGACTGACGCCGAAATTATGCATTTCAGTTCCTCCTACAGATTTTGAACTAAAAAATCGATACCTAAAGATCTCTAGAGTTTATAATACATTCATGAAATTAATGTATATAAGGGTCGTCCAGAAAGTAAGGTTACAACCGAAAAATACTTGTAGGTATTTAATTAAAATTACCAGAATACAAATATTCTAAACTACATATTTTACAACGCAATTGCCGTAAAAATTGAGACATTTCTGTAGTCGGGGCGGGGCACCAGCTTTTGTATGCAAGTGTCACAGACCTCCGCCGCCAGCTTTTTAAGCCACTTCTTCACAGCTTCCTCGAACGATCGTGAAAAGACACTAGTTCAGTAAAAAGGTGATAGTCCGAAGGCGCCAAGTCGGATGAATACGGGGAGTGGGTGACAATATTCCATCAAAACGATGCCACCAGCCCCTGTAAAACTCGCGCGATGTGGAGCCTGACATTGTCATGCAGGACTGCAGGAGGATGTCTCCCCGGGTCAGTTCCCCTTCTGCGGTTCTGAATGGCTCTTTCTCTCTTCTCTCTTCTGAATTTTTTTACGGTATTATAGTAAGTCTCTATTAATTGTAGTCTCTTTAGGCATAAAATCCACCTCAGGATCTCCATACGGTCCAAAAACAAAGATGCCATAACTTATTCTGGATGAATGGGTCGTCTTGAACTTTTTGGTGGCTGGGGAAGATGAATGACGCCACTGCACGCCGACCACGTCTCATTCCCCGTTACGATAGTCCAGAAAAGCTTCTCCCTCCTGTGCAAAACGATCCAAAAATTCACACGCGGCGGTCACGCGATTTTGACGGTGTTCCGGGTGAGCATTCTGGGCACCCATCTCGCACACAACTTCTTGTAATCGAGTTTTTCCGACACAAAATCACCAAGGCGATTTCGAGAAATCCCAGTAAATTCTTCGTGAAGGTCGTCAAGCGTCATACGGCGGTCATTTTGAACTTGTTCTTCAATTTTTTGCACAAGTTCGTTAGAAATAACTGATGGTCTTCTATTCCTTGCCTCACGACCTTCTCTGAACAAACTCACCCACTTCGTGACATATTGTCGACTCATCACAGCTCTTCCATAAACTTTCAAGAGCTTCCGGTGGATGTTCGCATAAGTTCTGCAAAGTCAAAAAATGGCAAAGTCAAAAAATAGGAGGCGGCAGGAGCGCGCGATGACCTCTCCCTCGGAAGAATTTACTGTGGCTTGCTGTGACTGAACAAAATGATCGACAAACATGCGGGATCAAACAAACTGACCGTTAGGATTCCCCCTACATACCACTGACCAGGCAGTGGCGTAGCTAGCATGGGTGGCACCCTGGGCGGATAGGGCGGATAACGTGGTTGGTGTCACCCCCCTCCCCCCATTATTAAAGTTGACAAGCACTAATTTCGACTCATTAAAAATTATACCAGGTGCGCCAAATTCAAAACAAAAAAAATCTCCCGGCCTCAGGAGCCCTTGTAACCTTTCTTTCTGGATGACCCTCGTACATACGAACACAGATACATACAAGCAAATCATTTTAAAAAGATTTTTGCTTCCGTACTAGGTACTTGTGTTGTGGTCCGTGGCGCTACTGTAGCGAAAAAGTATCGTAAGACATTTTAAGAGGAATATAAACGCTAGAAATATTTCGATTCTCATGCCTGCAAATTTTAAAATCGAACGTCATATTTGCGCGAGGCAAGTAAGCGAAAAAGTGTTTTTTATTTATTCTGTGCATAATTTTATAAGAATGAAAGAAAGTTAGAACATAGAAAACCTCAAAACTAGTCTAAGCCATAAAGTAGTATTTTTTTAAAATTGTTTCTTGTATAGTTAAGTCTTGAAAAAAAATGTTTTTTGTGGTTTACGCTTATATTTTTTGTTACGTAAATAATAATTTTATTGTTATTCCAATACACAGAAAAGCTAGTAAAAGCATCAATTTATCCGTGGCATATTTTTTGATGTTCATACTGTAAGCCAATTCGTCGTAAAGAATAATCTGAATAGTAACTAAATAGGATTTTACGTATAACTTCACCAGAGAAACCAGAAATATGTCATTTTTAAATCAGTGTTTAGACTTATTGACTCGTTTCCACAAAAAATTATAAATTGATTTTGAAAGATTGTTCTTTTATCTAGTAAAGTTATGGATTAAATTTTGAGAAAAAATGTTTATTTTAAGTATAAAAAGGTTATACCATAGGTCGTTGGCAGATTTGTTATATTTTCAAAAAAGTACATGTATTATACAACACCAATTTCAAATCATATAATCATGCAGTTAAATAAATCCATACATTATCTGGTAAACGTATGTTTTAGAATTTTAATTTTAGTTTAAATAAAATCATTAAAAAATATATACATACATGTGTTTCTTGACGTAAATTGGCCAGTTTGTGTATTTATTTGCGTACTTCCAAACTAATATATTTCAAGATTTTTTTAAATACTTATTTTGCTAAGACATTATTGACAAGTCATAAAAATTTTGATCGAAAAATAATCATAAGAAGTAATTAATATTAATTAATTTACAGCTCGCGTTTTACCATTTTTCTTATAGCTCGACGACTCGAGAATTGAGAATTCACTCTGCCCGCAAACGTGGCAGCCGGCGGTTGTCTCCGCGGCGCTCTGTATCGTAATACTTGGAAAAGACGAATTTAAAACGAAACCAAATAATACGATTTCATTGTTTCGTGTTTGTAAAAACTACAGGGTTTACCGAACGCAAAAATTCATGTTCATTTAATATTTTTATGAAAATTTTGAAATTTTTTTTTATTGTAAATTATTCTTATGTGAATACCGCACAAGAGTCCCAACAGCTTCAAAATAATTTTTTTGAAGTAAAACTTCTTTGCGCACGCTCGACACATGGGGGGTAAGCTGGTAAATGCGTTACGAAAAGTGATGATTGTTACGAAAAATGTCCTGCGAACGGTAATCGATGCGAACGGTGATCGATTGCTAGGCGGGTCGGGCCTTAACGAACGCATGTTATTCGTATTATTGTTAATGGACTATTTTTCCGTAAATAAATAAATAAATTATATACAGTGGGTACCCGGCATGCGTTGCAAGACCAATGTAACCTCGGGGTTAACAAAACTGTAATGGTTCCATCCCAAGTCCCAAGAAACTACATTATATTGCAAGCGCCTGCACTATATAACATTATATACAACGGGTACCCGGCATGCGTTGCAAGACCAATGTAACCTCGGGGTTAACTAAACTGTAACGGTTCCATCCCAAGTTCCGAGAAACTACATTATATTGCAAGCGCCTGGAATATATAACATTATATACAACGGGTACCCGGCATGCGTTGCAAGGCCACTGTAACCTCGGGGTCAACTAAACTGTAATGATTCCATCCCAAGTCCCGGGAAACTACATTATATTGCAAGCGCCTGCACTATATAACATTAAATACAGCGGGTACCCGGCATCCGTTGCAAGGCCACTATAACCTCGGGGTCAACTAAACTGTAATGGTTTCATCCCAAGTCCCGGAAAACTGCATTATAATGCAAGCGCCTGCACTATATAACATTATATATAGCAGACACCCGGCGGGCGTTGCCAGGCCACTCAAAGAATGAAAGGGTTTGTGCGCTTTAATTCTGTTTGATGAAGTGCTTTTGAATAGGTTCACATAAATTTTTGTGTTTTCGTCCGACACGTCCGCAGGTCGCATACAGCTGTCCGTTTGAGAAGCATGTTTTTTTTTTAAATTTATTGTTATAAGTTTGTTAAGTTTTACTTCAATCGTGTGGTCTAAAGACTCTAAAGCACACTAAATTAAAAAAATATATATATTATAAATTATTGTTATGTGAATACCGCACGAGAATCCCAAATGCTCCAAAACAATATTGTTATGTAATACCGCATAAGAGTCCAACAGCTCCCAAGGGAGAGAGGTTGGAAAAGAGTTGAGATGGGGGGGGGGGGGGGATAAAGGAGCCGGGGGGTGGAGAGTGTGGAGAGGTGTTAGAGGTGGGGGTAAGGGGAGGGGGGTTTAGGGGGGGGGGGGGGTTGAGAGGGGGTGGGAGGGTAGGCCTTTTTTATATCCATTTTTCGTATTACAAAAATAACAAACATGAAAATCGGGTATGGGTACCACTGCCCCGAGAACCATTTATTAGATAACCAACACGTCTGCCGTAGGTCATCCCGAGCGGTTCGCAACGTTTGGTTCGTGGGGGTGAGGTTTGTTCAGGTCTTGGCGGCGGATGCGTCTGCCCACCAGCTGCATGGCAGGTCGGATCTAGAAAAAGTGGTTGAGGGAGTACCTTTGACTTCTACAGCCTTACCCTCTCGGAACATCGCCTTGCACCGCAGTGGGAGGGATGGCCTCATACATCCGCACTCCTGGACACGCTGACCCCCCAGATTTCTACCCACCCCTAATACCCTTTTCCTTCTCCAAAGTTCCTCTCCTTCCTTTCCCTAAAACGAGCCTCCACACAGCATTCCCAAAGTAGAGATAGGCAGTGTGTCGAGCGATTGTAAAAAAAACGGTCTCTCCTGATCCGACCTTCCACGTAGACGAACCTCGCCCCATGAACCCGAGCTCCCCTGCTAAGTCACTTGGGGTGACCTATGGCAGAGGTGTTGATAATCCAATACATGGTTCCCGAGGCGGCGGTACCCATACCCGCCTTCCAAATTACTGATACTACCTATTGACGGCCGGCGTGGTCAATGGGTAAGGCTCTTGACTCGCAATCCGAAGGTCGTGGGATCGAATCCCGGCGTAGGCAAATTAATTTTATTTGAATAATTTGGGTTATTTTACAATTATTTAAATTAAAAATAATATATTTGCGTCACGTTCCAGAGTGGAAGATACTTTCAGTATCACCCTGGGTGGTGTAAGACCACCATTCAGAATTGAAACTTGCTAGAAATGGCTATGACCGTGTTTAGTGACCAGATCTGAATAGCCAGGTAATTCCTCGCCTTCCTCTCCCCCATCTCCTTCCCCTCCCCACCACCTTCAGCCTCATAATATACCCCATAGTCACGTCATAGTCTCACCGGCTCCAGACGGGAGCATTTGGGTCTCTTGTGCGGAAATCACATAAATATAAAATAAACAAATATGCACACGAATAAATATTTTAAAATGAGTAATTTTTTACAATCCAACTGAATATTACTATTTTTTTTCATTAATACCGTACAAGAGTCCCAACTGCTCCCGTCTGGGGCCAGTGGGACTATGGCATCCCTAATTGGGGTATGTTGTAAGGCTGAATGTAGTGGGGAGGGGAAGGATATAGGGAAGAGGAAGGTGGGGAAGTACCTGGCTATTCAGATCTGTTCACTAAACACGGCTAAAGCCATTTCAAGCAACGTTTCAATTCTTAATAGTGGTCTTACATCAGGGCGATACTGAGATATCTAATGGCCGTAAAATACAATTAAAAACAAAATATTAAAAAGAATATAACGAATTGTTTATTCATGTAGGTATCTACTTAATACCTACTGGG
Organism: Limnephilus lunatus; assembly: GCA_917563855.2. Classification (NCBI taxonomy): domain Eukaryota; kingdom Metazoa; phylum Arthropoda; class Insecta; order Trichoptera; family Limnephilidae; genus Limnephilus; species Limnephilus lunatus. The sequence goes on from OU830592.1 coordinate 81,208,454, forward strand.
TTTACGCATTTTACTTGTATCTATTTATGTTTATGCACTTCGATATACAAATTACAAATAACTACTACTCATCAAAAATCTGGAAGCGAGAATTTAACATCTTCATCTGACCCATACTGTGGCGTCTATACAGTCCTAGCGCGTGAGCTAGTACATCTCGAAACCAAGCTTGGAGCGGAACGAACTCTAGTTCTAAAAATGCCCGCTAGCGAGTGTGTAGCGCTGACTTCGGAATCTGAATTTAAATTTGCTGGTTATTCGCTCTTAAGGCAGACAAATTAATTAAAATGATTTGCCTGTTCATACCTCCGAATTTATACAGACGGTGTTCGGAAACTACAAATGGGAAATTAGCGAATATACATCCCAACGAGAACCCCATCCCATTTAATTTTTTAAGCAACTAAAGGGTTAAATAACTTTTGAGCCGGGTCTAAGCTGATATATCCCCTGACGACCGATTTTTTACAATTTTACCTAAAAAATTGTAACTATCAACCTGATTTACTCGAAAACCAAAGCTCAGATCAAAAAAGTTATACCTCAAAATCGACCATATACACAGGTGATATAGATTCAACAGGTTCCCGCTTATATCACAAGTTTCCGGACAATCTCAATCTCATCACAGTCTGCTTTCAAACTTTTAGAATACCAAGGCACTCATGTATGTAGGTACTCCCTTATCAATTCTTGAACAAAGACTTTGCTCAGGAACTTTGCACGAGTTCCTACTCTACGATCTCAGACTTATTTTAGTAACCTATTCAGAGGAGTTTCTGAAAAATTTATTGAAAAGTGATAACTCGATAGTTCCACGGATCTTCATAGTGAATCAAATTTCGTTTAGTCGTCACAATTGCAATAAATTTTGTGTTTTTACTGTAAAATAACTTTTATCACTTTATTTTGTGTCCTACGTTTTTTAAGTAAAACTTCTTTACGCACGCTTGACTTGGGGAGTAAGCTGGTGAATGCGTGACGAGAGCGTTACGGAAAGTGTGATCGGGTGAGGCGAACGGAAATTCAGGGGGAGATATAAGTAAGTGAATATAGAAAGAGAGAGAGTTACGTTTCGTATTTATTGTAGGGGCAAGAGAGAGAGGTGCGAGCACAAATTTTCTTTCTCTCTTTCTCTCATAACCAGTACGTTTCGTATATCTAAAACACAGTGCAGGCCTATTGTATGTATCACACTGAAGGAGCAAGAGAGAGAAGTGCGTGCGCACATTTTCTTTCTCTTTTTTTATAAGTTAGTGAATTTTTACTTTAGTAGTGTGGTCTAAAGTCTAAAGCACACTCGTTTTTTTGTTTGTTATTATTTGTGGTAAGGAGTGTGTGCAAGGACCGAGTTGTTTGGCGGTCCGTCCTCTCTGCCTACCCCTGCGGGGAAACGGCTTGATGGTTAGTTAGTTAGTTTGTTTAGTTTATTTGTGTACCTATAAGAGTTTTATTTTGTTTTACAGTTAAAGGGTGTCTTTTTTTTAATGTCTCAACGATTTTGTAAAGAGAGTTCACATACCGGGCAGTAACTAGGAGGTATTGACATAAGAGGTAATTAAATAATAAAAGCAATATCAGCAATATTTAAAAAATGTTTTTTTAGCATTACCTAGTTACTTATGATTTAAAAAAGTTGAAATCGTTATTATATTAATTGTTTTCATTTTTAATTCGTAGAACTCCATTTCATTTTTTTAAATTTTCATTTAAATTAAATTTAATAATGGTATTTTATTTTTTATTTTTGTGATAGCTGTTTCGGCTTACAAGGCCGAGGCTTAAAATGGCCTTGTAAGCCGAAACATCTGTCACAAAAATAAAAATATTTGCAGAATTTAGTACTTAATAAAATTTAATTCAAATTATTTTTGAAGAAATCGCTATTATTAGTCAAAATGTTTATATATTTTAAAATAGGCACTCTTTTTGAAAATTTAATATATATTGTTCCAACCATTCATGAGAGAAAAGTTGGTTATAAAAAAAATTCAAGCTTGCGGAGATTTAATTTTCAATTTTTTCATTTAAAAAAAAAGTTATTTTATTGTTGATACAACATTTTACATTTCATAGTACAATCCAGTATTGTTGGCCTCACTGCACTGGGTTGCTTACCCGTGCTAAGGCCCTCATTTTATAAAATAGAAGCTTATACATACATAATACACCTTGAAAAAAAAATTTTGGTGACAAAAAAACATTTAAAATAAAGATAAATTTAAATTTAAACTAAAAATAAAAAAAAATTAAGGTAAAAATAAAAAAATGGTCCCAAGGATCGACTTGATCACCAACACAGAAATTCTCAGGCGGGCTACAGCAGATAGAGAACTGATTACATTAATAAAAATTAAGAAAGTTTCATATCTGGGTCATATACTTCGAGGGGAGAAGTATCACTTGCTCCATTTAATATTGAAAGGCAAGATAGAGGGTCGCCGAGGACCTGGTAGGAGACAAATGTCTTGGCTGCGAAATTTACGATAGTGGACCGGCATTAGAAGTGTGGAGGAGCTATTCCGGGCAGCGCAAGACAGAGAGACATTTTCAAGAGTGATCGCCAACGTCGGGGGGGGCCTGATAGGGCACACAAAGAAGAATAAAAAAAAAATTTAAATGAAAATCGGTGTATATTATGATTTGTGAGCGTTGCGTGTTTTATATTAGTTTTGTGTGTTGCGTATATATGTTTTATTCTTTTATGTTATAAAATTTTGGTAATGTTGTCTTTTTTGTTCTTTAATCCATTTATTTTGTGTCTGAATTTATTTTTGTTTTCTTCAATTTTTGTTACAAGTGAAAGACTGTTGAATGCTTTTATAATTATAGCATGGTATTTATGGTGTCTTTGTCCAAAGAAGTGTTAGGTTTTCTTTGTACGCTTGTCTAACCGGTCTGTTAGTGATATTTTGTGTTTGTTGGAGCTTATTTTTTTGGTAAAAAATGTGGTTTAGTTCTGTTTTAACATATAAGTGGCGTATATCTAGTACCTCACTACTTTTGAATATTTGGTCCGTATCGGTCAGTCTGTGTGTTTTTAAGTATTACCTTTAAGATTGTTTTCTGTGCGATTTCTATTTGATCGATAGCTGTGTTTGTTGCTCCTCCCCAAGCAATTATTCAATATTCTATTATTGATTGACAAAGTGCAAAATATATTGTTTTCATTTGTTTTATTAATATATTTTTTTTTTTATTTATTTATTTTATTTCAAAAATTTTGTTTTTACAATACAAATGATTACATGTGCAAGGTTATACAATAATTCATTTTATATTACTACTACTCCATAATTTGAGCTCAAGAGCTCGTGTTTATGGGAGGAGTATTAACATGCAAAAATAAAAATTAATAGTGTTTTAATGAGATGTTTAAGCAATGATCAAAGAACATTATGAAAATAAATACAAATATTACTTGACAAAGGTACATCATTTAGAAAAAGTAGTTTTAGAAATATATATATATATATAAATTAAATTAAGGGTACAATATATCATTATCCAATTTCAGGGACTTAATTTGATTTTTAAATTGTTCATATTTCAATGATCCCGTTATATTAATTTTGTTTTTGGACAATAATAAATTGTACCATCTTACACCTAAATACAAATAGTGATGCTGAGCCGTAGTTGTTCTAAGCACAGGGATGGCTATTAAGCCATTAGTTTTAAATCTATTGCTTATGCTATCTGAGGAGTGGATTTTTTGAATAAAATATTCTTTATATATTTGATATAAGGCGTTTCTCTTATACAATTCTATGATTGATGGTACATTAAATTCCCGAAATAATTCTAGAGTAGGGAAGTCGTATGGTTTCCTAAGGATGATTTTTATAATTATTATTCTTTGATTTATAATAATGGGCTGTAAGGAAGATTTAAAGGCCCCTCCCCACCCAATAATGCCGTACTGTAATAAGGACTGGATTAATGCATAATAGACCATTTTTATGGTTTTTGTATTTAAAATATTTCGTATGTTATAGAATATGTAGATAAGTTTTCTTATTCTTTCCACAGTGAGATTGATATGATCTTTCCATTTAACATTTTTATCTATTAGGATTCCAAGATATTTTACATTTGATTTATGATTTAGTTTAGCGCAGTCCGTATTACATGTATCGTAATTTGTACAATTTTTGGAATGAATTATTATGTTAATTAAATTGTTTGGTACATCTTCTTGTAGAGAGAATGGAATACAATAAGTTTTTTCTGTGTTGAGTGATAATAAATTGTTATCGAACCATTTTTTTATAACCTTCATGTCTTGATTGGCTGCAATGGTAATATCGTTCCACGTTTTTTTTTCAATAATTATTGCAGTGTCGTCAGCAAAGGATATAAGTTTACCATTAAGTGATAATTTAAACATTTGGTTAACGTATATTATAAATAAAATTGGTCCAATAACAGTCCCTTGGGGAATTCCAAATTCTAAAGTTTCATCCACACTTAGTGAGTTATTTAATTTTACTTTTTGACTTCTTTGAGTTAGATAGCTTTGTAGCCAATATCTAACCGTACCAATAATGCCGATATAATTTAATTTATTGATTAGTTTTGTATGGGAGATACTATCAAAAGCCTTGCGTAAATCAATGAAAATGCCAAGGCATTTGTTTTTTTTTATCTAATGCATTGTATATAGTTGATGTTAATTTAGCAATGGCATCATGAGTGCCGAGTTTCTCTCTAAATCCAAATTGGCTAGGACTAAGTATTTTATTATTATCAATGTAGTACATGAGTTGCTTTTTTACGATTTTTTCAAAAATTTTTGCCACGTTTGAGACAAGAGATATAGGTCGATAATTTGATATTTCTTCAGGGCTGCCTGATTTAAAAACGGGTGTTACGATAGATTTTTTATAAATGGAAGGGAATATTCCACTATTCAAACTAATATTTATAATGTGTGTAATTGGAATGCTTAAAAAATTGTTATATTTTTTCAATATTTCTACTGTGATTCCATCAAATCCTGGTGCAGATCCACCTTTTAATTCATTTATAATATTTTTTATGTCATTTGTTGTTACTGGTTGGAAAACTGACAGATTTTTTTGTTTAAGGCAGTCCTTCTCGAAATTATCTATTTTATAATTTTCATCGATCCGTGTAGCTAAATTTTGACCGACGTTAGCGAAATATTTATTAAAGGCATTAGCACATTTTGTCGGTTCCCTTATGGCATCAACAGAGTTTTTTCCGATATAAATTTTTTTAATTAGAGAATTTTTGTTTTTTTTACTATTTATTTCATTTATTGTTTTCCATATGTGTTTTACATTTTGTTTAGCCAGGTCAATTTCATTTTTGTAATAGTTTTCTTTAGTTATTTTTATTAAAGAGGTTAATTTGTTCCTATATTTTTTGTAATATGTAAATATTTTTTTATCTAAGGGAAATTTCTTTGTCAGGTGATATAACTCTTCATTTTTTCTAATGGAAACGACTAAGCCATGTGAAATCCATGGTTTTATTTTTTTGAATTTTGCTTTAATATGTATAGTTTTAATGTCAGTCGATGCTCTAATAAAATTGCAAAGAATATTATCAAAAATATTTGCGCTTGTTTCAGAACATGTAGATTCTAATACGGGTTTCCACGTTTCCGAACTTATTTTAATACTTAATTTATTATGGTTTAGTGATTTTTTTGTAAAAGCATTGCTCTCTGAAATTTTGTGTTTATTAATATTAAGTTGTTGTATACAGATGCAAGTGTGATGGTCAGTAATATTATTTTTTAATATTATCGTAAGTAATTTGTCGGTATGTTTAGTGTTGCACCATATGTGATCAATACACGATGGACGCTGACCCGTAATTTCTCTAGTATAATTTTTTATACATAATATAAAATTCATTTCTGTCATAAGATTGATAAATTCAGTTTTTATTTTGTTATTATTTTCGTTAGAAATATCTAAATTAAAATCGCCAATTATTGTTATGTTCTCTTTGTTTTTTTTTTGATAAAATAAAGCATCGTAATTCATCCATGAATATATACTCATTAGAGCCGTGCGTTCGGTAAATTGCAATAATATTAAAACATACTTTATTTACAGTTACATTAATATCTAAGCAATTAACTCGCTGCATGGGTATTTCTTCCACTGTAATGTTTGAATAACAAGATTTAACGAATACAACAATACCACTATTTCGGTTGATAGCAAAGTGTGTCATAAAGTAACTATAACTAGGTATATAAAATTTATTGTAATCGCTGGTGAATGCCTCAGTTAACACAATAACGTCCGGCTTATGATTTAGTAAATTAATTGAAAGTAAGAATTCATTAAAATTTCGTTTCATTGATCTAATATTTAAATGTAATATTGAGAATGAATTCGGTATTTTATCTACAATATTATTACAATCATTTAAAGTGTCACAAATATGTTCCGCAATATTAAGAGAATCATCTAATTCTTTAGTGTAAAAATTATTCATATTTAAGGGAATAAAAAAATAAGTATGCAAAATGCAAACTTACTCGTATTCGATTCGCATTTGTGCATTTTTTAACATTTTCTTGCGGAATTCACATAAGTAACTGTTGCCTGGATGTTCATTTTGGTAACCCTTTCTGTTAGTGCAGTTGTGGCATTTGGCAGGCTCTTGTTTTTTGGGGCAGTCTTGTATTTTGTGCTCTCCTGCACAGTGAAGGCATCTGGGACTCTTCATGTTTTCAAGGCATCTTAGTGATGTATGTCCATATCCAAGACAATGATAGCATTGCATGAGTGGAAAGCAGTCTTCTACGTGTGCTTTTGAGTATCCAATGTTGATCCTTTCTTTTGATATTATTATTTTTCTTAGTTTTGCTGTAGTTTCGATAATGAAATTTGATAATTTTTCCGATTTTTTGTTCTTGAGCTTTTTCTTGACAATAATGGGTTCATTTTCAGTTTCTGAGGTCATGGCGTTTTTTATATCTTCATTTTGATTTATCAAATCTATAAGTAGTTCTTCTTCCTTGTAGCAAGCATCAACTCCCTTAATGATAATGCAAGGTTTTTTTTTCTTTATTTCATTAGCGTGTATTTCAATATCTGGGTTTTTGTTGATTTCATTTATTATTTTTTCGGTATCATTTTGTTTCTCACATGTTAGTATAATTTTGTTTTGATAAGTTTTTTTTAGTCCAGAAATTCCTATTCCTAATTTGGATACTTTTATTTTGTCTTTTAATATTTTTTCGATTTCATCTGCAGGCTTGTCTTTTTTTTGAGGAGATTAGTAGAGCAAAATTTGCTTTGGGTATTGGGTGCGATTTCTCCCTTACCACCATTGCGTAACTTTTTTCTTCATATTTTTTTTCTTCACTTGAAGCTTTTTTTATCAATGTTTCCAATTTGTCTATGTAATCCTCTTGATTTAGAATTACTTTATTTTGTAGACTAATAATTGTGTTTTGTAGTGATGTTATTTCAAGCTTCCATGAGTCTTCGATATTGATTAATATTGATTCAATTTCGGTTTTAGCTTCTTTGGCAGCTTTTGTACTGCCAATTTTGTTAAGTTCCGTAAGTATTTTTTCAATATTTATTTTGAGTTCCATTTTGGAACATGGTCCCGAAGGTGTTAAATTTATGTTTGTAAGCAGTTTATTTTTGCAGTGTCAGTCACGTTAAACGACCGTTCGTCGCGAGACATGCGACAATATGTTTCTTATGTTATTTCTTATGTAATTGTCGAAGAATGGAAGGAAGGAATGAATAGTAATAAATTTATCTTAGAAATATTTTTGGATTTTCAAAGGGCATTCGAAACTATTGATCAAGAAATTCTAATAAGAAAACTTAAAGAAATTGGTTTCTCATCTATAACCATTAAATTAATAGAAGAGTATTTGAAAGACAGAAAACAGGTAACAAAAATAAATAATCAATTTTCAAAACCAATGGAAAATAAATTAGGAGTACCGCAGGGATCGGTCCTTGGACCCCTATTGTTCATACTCTATATTAATGACATGGTGAAAATATTTTCAAAATGCAAAGTACGACTATTTGCCGATGATACACTTATATACTTAATTGCAGATAACTATGAAGAACTAATAAATATTTTAAATAATGAACTAGATGATGTATCAAGATGGCTAAAAATAAATAAGCTTAAATTAAATACAAAAAAAAAACAAAATGTATGGTGATTGGATATAATAAGACATCCAGTGAAAGCAAAATTAAAATTGATGGTGAAATTATTGAAAATGTTAGTGAAATGAAATACTTAGGAGTTATATTAGATTCCAACCTAAACTTCAATAGACATGCCGAATATACCCAAAAGAAAATGGGCAAAAAGATACCTTTCTTGGGAAGAATTCGCTATCACCATTTACAATTCAATTATTGTTCCACACTTCAAGTAGTGTTCAAGTATCCTTTTCCTGTGTAATGAAAGAGAACAAAATAAGTTTCAAATTCTCCAAAACAGAGCAATGAGAATAATACTCCGAAGAAATAGATTTTCAAAAATAATTAAAATTTTAAAGGAACTTAATTGGTTAACAGTGAAACAAATGCTGACCTTAAACACGTTGATATTTATTCACAAAATATTAAACAACATGTTACCAAAATACTTCTCAAATAAAATCGTATACAATAAGGACATTCACAGACATTACACAAGGACGTGCAAGGAAATAAGATTAAATAAAAAAGGACAAAATGCAAACGCAAAACAGTTTGCTGTACAAAGGAATTAAGTTATATAATAATAATAAGTGGTTTATTTCAGCCGAACAGAGCGGTGGGTGCAATACTCTGTCAGCCATGTTAAAGTATACATTACATAAAATGGATTTACTAGATAAAAAATAAAATAACATAAAAAAGTTTTTTTTTAAATATATATCTACATATTTAGTAGGTAATCGTATATCTACTACGGAGGCTTGAGATGAATTCTCCATGTTTATAAACTTAATGTATTTCGTATCCCTCACTTTATCATCAAAATGACATTTATATATATATATATATAAATGTGATTCTAACCACCCTTATCTGTATCACCTATAATACTCACCGTCTTTACTGTCAACACATAAATACACAATTCGGCATGTTACCAATTACACGGCCACTGCATTTGCGACGGGATTCTTCCTTATTTAGTCTAGTTAATATTAATATCAACACATTTTTAATGAATACTTATTGTAAACCATGGAAAAAACTATTAATTTATTTTTTATCACTAATTAGGATGGTCTCAAGCTTATTTCTCTACACTCTATATAATTCGAATCATTTTACTCATCGCTATCATCTACATACTTATTTTATAAAACTAGTTAACACAATACTCTAATGGCGTTCACTATATACTATTAAAATGTAAGAGGATTGCGTACTAAAACTGACATCTTCTTTAAAAATATTGTGTGTAGTGACTATGATATAATAGGCATCAAGGGCGGATTTAGGGGGGGGGGGCACGTGCCCCCCCCCCAGGATGGTATTTTTGTGTACTGTGGAGATTACATCACAGTACATACTTAGAAGCAAATCAAATTATCAGAGTTGTTAAAATAACAGAAAGAACATGAGTCAAACTTTTGTCTATTTCTGGCTGGGATTGCGAATTTTGTTTGTTGCATCCCATTCATGCTGCACTTGCAAATGAAAGATGATAATAAGCCTTTGCGAGAGCGGTACGTTCGGGGGAAAGCGCGGTTGGAAATGCTCCCCCCCCCCATTAAATTTGACAAACTCAAATTTCAACTTCATAAAAAATCGGTCCGTCCTGAGGGAGGGGGGGGGGGGGGGGTGGGAGGGAATTGTGCTCTTGAGGGGTACCCCCCCATCGGGTGGCACCCGCCTCCCCTCCGCCCCTTGTGCCCCCCCCCAGAAAAAAATCTTGAATCCGCCCTTGATAGGCATTACTGAAAGTTGGTTGAATGATAACATTAATAGTGGTGAACTCTTTGACTCTAGATATGACGTATTTATCCGCAACAGAAACTATGCTGACACAGGTCAATCAAGAGAAGGTGCTAGCAGTAAAACGCTACATTAACGCTACTGTTAATGACTGGAAATTGACTGATGAAGATATTTGGACCACAATTCGGGTGCCCTCGGAACAAGGTGGAATGGATAATATACATACATGCTCAGTATATATTCCTAGAAATCTTCGATTTAATTTTCAATTGCTCAATTTCTCCACGCAACTTAATAAAAAAATGTTATCGTTGCCGGCTGATAAATTCATAATTCTTGGTGATTTTAACTTACCGGAAATTAAATGGACCATAAATGATCAAAACTCATATCTTATTCCTGAAGAATATCAGTCAACGATGAAGTGTGTGAGAGTCTAGCCATGTTTTCAGTTGCGTGATTCCTAGATTCCAGGTATTTTATAATTTGGTTTTTTAATAATCTTTCGAAAATCTTTGAAAGCGAGTTTAACAATGTGATTGGTCTATAGTTAGTTATTTCCATTTTGTCTCCGGATTTATAAACAGGGATCACCAGTTCTTTTTTAAGAGTACTAGGAAAGTAGGTGTGTGTTATGCTAAGGTTGATTAAGTGTGTTATAGGTTTTAATATTTCATTTTTTATTATTTTAATGTAATCCGTTATTATCTTATCTAATCCAGGAGCAATCCGGTTTTTTAATGTGTTTATTATTTTGTCAATTTCCTTTTCCGAAGTTGTTTTTATTATAAATCTGTGTTGTGTCGGTTGTGTATTGATGTTTCATCTGTTTGTTTGTGTTAGTGTGTTTGTACTAAGTTTTTTTAAACTTTCCCTGTGGTTGCGAAGAAATTATTGACATGGTTTGCCATAATTTCTGTATTTGTCTTCTCGTCTATTTTTTTTTTAGTTAATATTTAGATTTTCGATAGTATTTTTCTGTTTGTATTTTTGTGTGTATGTAACTTGTTTTAATATTCTGCATATTTCTTTTGAGTTATTTTTTTCTTTTTTAAGTTTTTCTCTGTAGTTTACTCTGTTGTTCTCTGGGATGGAAAACGGTATGAGGGATGGGTAGGAATCTGAGGGGCAGTTTGTGCAGAAGTTACGGACGTATGAATTAAAGCATCCCACTGCGGTGTTGACGACGTCCCGAAAGACTCTTTCTGGAGAGATCAAAAGGTTTCCCTTAACCAGTCTCTCCCGATCCGGCCTACCATGCAGTAGGTGGACAAGACCTAGACAAACCTTACCACATAAACCTGGGCACCCCTGCTTAGTCACCAAACGCAGCCATCCACTTTGGGTGACCTGTGACAGAGGTATTGGTTATTCATTAAATGGTTCCCGGGCGGCACACATACCCTCCTCCCAAATAAAAAAAAATGTTGATTTAAAATAAAACGAAAATGAAGATTTAAAAATATGAAAACGGCAGTGTGGGTTATTACGACATTTTATTTGTAATCATTATCACAACAACTCATACTAACATTAACAAAATCCATTCCATCAACTCTAGTTACGCTATAAAAACATTACATGAGTAGGTTCGGCTCCTCACAGATTTGGAAAATTGGGAAATTAAATTTTATCAGCGCGAAAAACGCATTTCCAAACCATTACTGAAATAAATAGCTTATCGACAATAATCAGTTTTGCAATTTTTTTATTTCCCTTCGAAAAGGTGAAAAAATTGCACAGAAATTCCCTAGATTCAGGAAACCAACATAATAACACCGAAATCGAATGTTTCATCATAAACAGGACGAAATAAACTGTTATCATATTTGTATCCTTCTGAATGTAGCTATAACTTTGTGGTTATCTATTATAAATAAATTAAACAATTTTTTTTTTCTTGGGCATTAACTATGTACCAATTTCTAGATATAGAGTTTTAATTCACAAGTACATTTGTTACTCAATTTTCGGTTTTGACACACGTGTCACTCCCTAGTGTTTTTAAGATTGCTAAGGAATAAACAATAAGTAACAGTTAAAACAAATATATCAAATAAATAAACATTAAGTAACAAATGTACGTGTTTTTATTCTTTTATTTATTTTTTAAAAACATTACATATTACAATGATCTTTGGCTGTCCAACTAGAAATTTTACCCGTTTTAGGACAGTCAGAATGAGTAGATTATGTTGACTTTTACTTGGTGGATAATATATTAAAGTTTTGTTGGTATATATAAGAAGTTGCTTATGAATGTAAATATATATAGATATTTTTTAAATAATACAAACAATATAAACGTAAAGAAGAGATATAAAAAGAAAATTAAATTTTGAAACATATTGGCTTTTTAACCATTCCGTGAAATTTTAGTTTTGATTTAGATGAATTTATGAACTAGGAATGAAAAAAAATGGATAAAGAAAAGAAGGAATAAATGTGAAATAAAATTCTGTCTTTCATTCAAAATTAATATACCTATTACTTAGTTTTAAACACGTTGATCAAAAAACCGACACGTTTCGTAAGCAATGCTTAACTTAATCAGGGTTATTTTAAAACTAATTACAACAATAGAGTGTCGATGGGAAGGTGTGAGTGGGAAGGGGGGGGGGGTACTAGGGCATAATTTACAAATGTAACAAGTTCAATAATGGGTCATTTCGTTTTACGAAACATGTCGCTTTTTAAACAATAAACGTGGATATATCTATTAATTTTGAATTAAAATGGTGCCACAAAATAAGTAATAATTCTTGATGGTTCAAACAATGAAATATTGTTTCATTTACATCTTCTTATCAATTGAAGAAAATAAATAATATGTGATCATTGTTCTTTCACAAACTTCCATATAAGTACATAATTTTAATTTGACATAATTTTCAGTTGCCAGTGCAAAGAATTTTTCCCAATTTTTTGATAAATCAGAAAACATTGTCACAAAATGCAAGTATTAACTAAAACAATACGCTTTTTACAGATTCTATCCATTATAGATCAGCGATGCGCAACCAGCGTCCGAATGAGACATTTCTTGGGGCACTTTTTAAAAATAACTTTGAAGCTTAATTGAAAATTCACAAGAACGAATAACTTACTACTGAAATGATTTGGTTCTGATTTGTGGTATATTATTATTATGTAATAATATCTAAAAATATTGAAATAAAAAAGCAAAACAATCAATTTCCGGTTATCTATGAAAAATAGTTTAAAAAAATTAAAATTAATCCTACCTCCATCATTAATTTAAAAAGAAGGACTACACCAGCCAATGGATTACTCGGGTTCTGGTTCAAATTACTTCCACATTACATGTAGATATCAGTGTTATTAATCTCGGAAGCAACACTTGCATCCTCTGCGACTAAAATTACAGGAAAATTGATATTAAATTGACCACTTATTAAAAATGTTGTGTATCACTGGGATGAAAAAAAAATCTCAACCACTAAAGAAATGTTTCTCGTCACTACTATTAAAAGTGTTTTCAATACTGAAAACTAGGGAAATTTTCACAAAACATCACTTCATTAGCAACAAAATAAAACAAACAGACAATGACAGTTAGAAGTTAGACAATTGGAAGTTTTGTTCATCACTGCCCAATATCTATTTTTTTTAATCCTGAAATCTAGGGAATTTTTCCCTAGAAATACACTTCACTGGCAACATAGTAAAACAATGCAAATTAGAAAACTGACAAAATGTCCTTCAATTAGAAGTTTTGTTCATCACTGCCCCACTAAGATATAATTTCTTTTAAATCCCGAGATATAGTGATAATTTCCCCAGATACTCACTGGCAACAAAGTAAAACAATTACTAGACAATTGACAACAGTCCCTTTTATTAGAAGTTTGTTAATCTCTGCCCAAAATGTGATTTTTTTTTTAAATCTTGCAATCCAGGGTAATTTTCCCCAGACATCGCACTTCACTGGCAACAAAGCAAAACCATTATTAGACAATTGATATTAGGCCTTACTTTAGGAAGGTTTGTGCTGCAGTTGCGAGATTTTTTTTTTAATTTCCACACATCTTGGAATAATTTCCCTAGAATCACAACACTGGCAAATTAAAAAAATATATCAAACATTAAGAGGAAACGCGAGCGTCGAGAAATTTGAATAATAGGTATGTATTACAAAACTATAGTTGTCCTGAATACCGAGCGACAGGGACAACTGCACCTCAGGCTAATTTTGCCTAAATGAAGTCGACAAAAACAAAATTTTGTATTCCCCTATTTTCAACTCCAAAACTGCACCAATTTAAAAAAAAAAAATCAAATACTTTGGAAGAAAATATTCTGTGTCAACTAGTTTTTTTTTTAATATTTTAAATACATTATCAAACTTGTATATTTAACGTCAGTTGATGGCGTTCAAACTAGGTTTTTGAAAGATTTTTGGAGGTTCAAAAATAACTTAAGGATAATAATAAATAAATAACAAAAAAAACGTAAGGATATGTCACGCTATAATCTATGCGTTCACAGATGGCGCCAACAGAATTGTTTTAGAAAAAAAACACTTTTGCAAGATATGCTTCAAAATATAGATGAATTATTTGTATGCCCCCATACATACGCAATATGAATATAGATAAATAGTTTCGTTAAAAACTCAAATCTTTCAAGAAAGGATAACAGATACAACATAAGATTGAAACACCGACACAATATTGTATGCAATAATAATAATAAAATTATTTTTTCAATGAAATTGGCAACATTATAACTAAAAAAGAACATGTTCAATGTAGTTTACAAATAGATTACGTCAGTACAAAATTTAACCCATCCATCAACCGCCATCATAATAATTACAATAACAAATATAATTATTTACATTCATTATAATAATTCCAAAACCATCCAAAATGGCGCCGCGTAAGAACGGTTAAATAGAAGTAGCATTTAATAGTTGTGCATTTTTTTTTTTTTTTTTACAGTAATACCGCACAAGAATCTCAACTGCTCCCGTCTGGAGCCAGTGAGACTATGCCATCCCCAATTGGGGTATGTTGTGAGGCTGAAGGTAGTGGGGAGGGGAAGGAGGTGGGGAAGAGGTAGGTTGGGAAGTACCTGGCTATTCAGATCTGGTCACCAAACACGGCTAAAGCCATTTTCAAGCAACGTTTCAATTCTGAATGGTGGTCTAACACCAGGGCGATACTGATAGTATCTTCCACTCTGGAACGTGCCGCAAATATACTATATATTATTTTAAATGAATTAATTGTGAAATAACACAAATTAATCAAATAAAATTTATTTGCGCACGCCGGGTTCGAACGCGCGACCTCCGGATTGTGAGTCGAGAGTCTTAGCTACTGGACTACGGAGGCCGTCAAAGCCTGCAATAGCCTGCCTCACTAGGTGAACCGGTATTGAGGAAGATTTTTTTGTAAATTGTTTCTCGCATTTTTTCTATGGTTTTTTTATAAATGTATAATGCAGGTTTATATACAGCAAAAATTTATTTTAGTTTACATTATTGTTTGCATGTACACAATACAAAAACTGCAACGTTATTACCACAATGACAAGGCGTTTGGGTGAGGGCACCAGTATAGGTTCGATCATTAGAATATATCCAAATATTTGTAAGCCTTTCTTGAAAGATTCGAGTTTTATATGGGGTTACATGCCAACTCAGAATCAAATCAATTCAAGACATTAAAAGCTATGAAAAAAATATTGATAAATTGCCCATAACCTAACCTAACTTAACCTATTTCACCATTTTTTATATATTTTTTTATCACTTTTAATGAATTTTCAAAGAAGGTATTGAATTGGTTTCAGTCTGAATTGTCCGGTCACCTGTTTAAAAACATATTGTGTACCTACCATAAATTGCAAAAAGTGTTTCTTCTTAAAATAATTAAACTGTGAAAGAGTAGATTTTGATTTCATAAATCATCTTAAAACATATTTGCACTAGTAAGTTAGTGTCAAATCCAGACAGGAAATAAGGGAACACGTTCGTATGCAAAAAAACGTCGCCCGCGTTTTCTCACGGATACATTTCAAATCATCCATCAATAATTCAAATTCTATCAGTTTCAGTTGGTTGACTGGAGACGTGAGTGATCTCGGCGAGGGGTACGCTGTCTCTCTCGGCCCGTCGGCGCCGTTTCTTGTTCTCCTCGATGCCTTCACAGCAGAGCTGACGGAACACACAGATGTAGCACAGCAGCAGGGAGGCCATCAAGATCATGCCGATGATGACAGTCACCACAAGCAGGATACTCAGTTCGTTGTCATTCTCCTCATCGGTGAGGGGGGCCCGCTTCGCCATGCTGACTCGGATCTCAGATCAAGGGACATCTGGAAATAATTAAAAAAATAAGTGTGATTACCGATTCCTTGACAGCTGATCACCCGACAGTTGGCCCATTTATTGTTAACATTTATTCATCGATAGATTTTTGAATTTTATATATTTTTTTTAGTTATCATCGATTCAATTGATATAAAGTCATTGCTCAGCTATATATTCAGACGAGCGATTCCGTATTTTTGTGCGATCGTTATTAGATAGCGGACGTAATCTCCTGTCAGATTTATGTGATTTTTATGGCTGTTATTTTCTTTTTCCATGTACATTATGTACACCGTACATTAAATGAATAAATAATCGTGCGTACTTGCAGTAATTCGTGTTTAAATCGATCTGAACTAAAATATGTAACAGTAAATATGTTAAAATCACACAAATCTGACAGAGGATATCGTTTATCCAATAACGATCGTTATACAATACGTTATCCAATAACGATCCCACAAAAGATAGGGAATCGCTCGGCAGGATTGTCTTACTGGCAAACGGTTGGGAGTAATTGGGACTGTTGTGTGGTATAGGGGAGAAGTGGCATGGAGGAGCCAAGTTTTGAAAGAGCCACTTGCATTATTTCGGTAGTTTAGGAACGGATGTGGTTGGTAACTTTATTTTTAAGTGGCAAAACTGATTTCCCGTCACTCACAAACATTTGATAGTTCGCCGAAACCAACGGACACCGGCACATCGAGTCAAAGTTGTTGGCACTAAAAAGTAGGTATGTTTCTTCATTTAAGTTGTTTTTTGGTATTTTATTATAAACAAAAATGTAGGTAAATGGCTTGTAGATTGAGTTTGTGCATATATTTGGCATTGCAGCTGGGTAAAAGCTGAGCCACAAAAGTTTTGATATTGTTATTATTTTGAAGGTTATATTTCTTTTACGAATAAGTTATGAAAGAGCCGGGTGAATGGGCCATGAAAGAGCTTAGCGTTTTTGATAGAAGATATTATTTGTTATTTTGTTTAATTTTCGAGATTGTTATTAATAAAAAATAAACCGCCTCTGACATGTTAAGATTATATATATGCTAGGTATGATTGAATAATATGTTAAAATTAAAGTGTTTGTTAGAATTCCTTAAAATGACTGATAGAATTTAAAAAATCTTAAAAATGTCATTAGTTTCTAAAAAGGATTTGTTACAATTGTTTTATTACAATTAATTTTTTTATTAGGGCAATTATTATTAGTTTGAACAATTATTATTAGTTTGTATAAAGTTATGAAAGAGCCAGAAGACACATTTTTTAAAAATGAATGTTTTATTGATTTTTTATAGTGTTGAAGGTTTTTTCGTATGAAATTATCTACTTAATAAAGTAAATAATAATTGAAGAAAAAAAAACATAATTTATTTCATTAAAAGTGTATCTTTTTGCTCCGTTTAGTAAACTGGCTCTTTCATGCCACTTCTCCCCTACACATAAAAATTCGGCCACGAATTTTTTTTTTCATTTTCCATCAATTAAAGATTTCCATAATTTTAAAGTGACAAAGGAGGTCGCCAGTTTAGTGTTTGGTAAAACAGAAATCATTTTAAAGAGCGCTCGTTTTGATGTACCTAATTTATGCACCCTGATAGTAAAAAAACAGTAGTTCAAACTGGTTCGAACTACTTTGGAACTCTCAATTTGGGAGGCGGGTATGGGTACAGCCGCCCAAGAAACCATTTATTGGATAAACAACACCCCTGCCATTGGTCAAACCAAGATGTTTGCTACATTTGGTGACTTAGTAGGGGTGCCTGGGTTAATGGGCTGTGTAATTATTATTACGCGTGACACCTTCGTGCCAGATGAAACAGCTGCCAGGCGTAATACTAATTACACAGCAGAACTGGCTTATAAAAAAACAGTTTTTTTTTTAAATTGAATAATGATGTTATGGAATTGTTTTTTTGAATAATGATGTTATTGAATATATAAAATAAAAAAATCAGAGTGTGCAGTTCACAAGCGGTAGAATTAGCTTCAGAAAACTATAGTAGACAATAGTGTAGAGGTTACGAAGCACCGCACAAAGAGGAGACCGATTATTCTATCTCATTCTCTCGCAGGCTAAATCCTATTGATGTATGTGATGGTATTTTTTTAATGTCGCTATTTTTCGTTTCACCGAGTTTCAAATCACAACTGCGCTAAAGCAGTTTTCACTTAAAAAACTGTTTTTTTAAAATTGAATACCTAATAATATTAGTGAATTATATTTTTTTAATATGAATATTGCACAAAAGTCCCAACTGCTCCCGTCTTAAGCCAGTGAGACTATGACATCCCCAATTGGGGTTGTTGTGAGGCTAAAGGTAGTGGGGAAGGGAAGGAGATAGGGAAGAGGAAGGTGAGGAAGTACCTGGCTATTCAGATCTGGTCACCAAGCATAGCTATTGCCATCTCAAGCAACGTTTCAATTCTGAATGGTGGTCTTACACCAGGGCGATACTGAGAGTATCTTCCACTCTGGAACATGCAAAAAAAAATGCTATCAACACAATATTATGTTCACAATTTAGGAGGCGGGAATAGGTACCGCCGCCCCGGGAACCTTTATTGGATAACCAACACCTCTGCCATAGGTCACCCCAAGTGGTTCGCTACGTTTGGTGATATTAGCAGGGGTGCCCGGGTTCATGGGGTGAGGTTTGTCTAGGTCTTGGCGACACACTGAACCCCAGATTCCTACCCATCCCTTAAACCCTTTTCCTTCCCAAAACTCTCCTCTCCTTCCTTTCCTTAAAAAAACCTCCACACAGAATCCCCAAAGATGACATAGGCCCTGAGGGAAATTATTTTCCTCAGGGCCTCCTGTGTGGAGCTCATGTAAAAAAAATGCCGCAAATTTAAATACTATACATTATTTTAAATGAATAAATTGTGAAATAACGCAAATTAATCAAATTAATTTTTAATTTTTTTTTTTTTAATTGTGTATTTTATTTAGATATAAAATTTGACATCTTATATCTAATGTTTTCTTTTCTATGACTACTACAATATTATTTACTACCTACTGACTAAAATTTGGACTTTACAACATTGACAACATTGACTCTACAAGACATAATCCACGAAAAACTGCAAGTCTTTTAGCCTCTTTAACATTTACAGGGAGTCATTGATATTATTTTGTGTTCCCGATAAATTTGTTTTAGGAAGCCTAAAATCGTTGCAGTTTCTCGTAGGATAACAATGACCTGTACTTTTGATTCTAACATTATTCAACATATAATCTGGTAATATTTTATTTTTTGACTTAAGGGGTCTCCACACGGTGCTGCCGCAGTAACAACTGCCGAAGAACTGACTACAGTCAACTAAAGTTCTGCAGCAGTTGGTGCTGCGGCAGCACCGTGTGGAGACCGTCTTATAAATGAAAACTAGGGTATTGAAAACTAATCTTTGCCACACACTTGATATATTCAGTTGGCGTTGCATGGTTTTTATCCTGGTATATCTGCTACAGCACAATATAGACCTCATGCCTTTGTTCTGAATTATTACCATTCTTTTAATTTGTGTTTTATTGCTCAAAATTCGATCCCGCGACCTTCGGTGTGCGATTCAAAAGCCTTACCGCTGGACTAAGCCGGCCGTCAAATATATTAAACGTGTGCATCTGACAAAATAGGGTCACCAGTGTGGTGTTTCGGTTAACAGAAAAAAAGCATTGTTAAAAAATACAATAAAAACATTGATTTAATTGCACAAAACAGATTTCGTTTTGTTCAGAATTAGTTTCAGGATATTGCAAAGTTTTCAAACTGTGGAGTTTTGAATAAAGAGTTTATTTATTTACGAAGGAAAGAAAATTGTACGTTTTGAGAAAGAGGAATGTTGGGATGTAAGGGTATGAACATGTATGTATTCTCCAACGTGGAGAAAATAAGCTTTTAGCAGGAAAATTTGTATAGGCACCCACTTCCTTAGTTACAAAGGGATTTGTGTGAAATGAGGTTTAAATAATTTATGTTTAGATTTTCCTTTTCTCCCCAGTTGTGTGCCAGAATCGAGTAATACTCTATGATTTGGTGTACGAAAACATACGAATGTAGCGAAACATTTATTACCATCGTCATACAAACTGGCAAGATCACAGAAAAATATACTAAAAACCAGTAGGTTTTATTTATAATGTGAATACCGCGAAAGAGTTCCAACTGCTTCCTTCTTAAGGCAGTGAGACTACGGCAACCCCAATTAGAGTATGTTGTGAGGTTGATGATAATGGGATTTGGGAGACGGGTATGGGTACCGCCGCCCCGGGAACTAGAAGTCTCTTTTCCACTACTGTGCTGCCGGGGATGGTGTGAAGGGTTTGAAGGACCACCTTCCCATCGCACTGCTCACTGTCTCTCGTCGGGACTGCCTGTGGCTTGCAAGAAGCTCTAGTTGCTGTTCTTGGGTAGTACGCTGCCGTAGGAACATGTTTGAATTTGCTTTTACTTTCTAATATATGATCCTTTGTATATATGTCTCTCCACTAGCTTCAAGAACTGAAATAACTGGCTCGGATGAGAAATGTAAAGTTTTTGGTATGTATAAATGTATGTTGTGCCGTGTGAGGACAGTCGTGGGCTTTTAGAATCATTTCAGAGTAGCTTTAAAAAAACAAGAGTAGAGTCTTGACGAGAGAACTGATAGAGGGACCCATTCGGGAAAGTGGTGGGTGCCCTCGACTGCGTGGTAGGTCGGATCGGGAGAGATTGGTTGAGGTTTTGACCTCTCTCGGAAGATCGTCTGGAACCGCAGTGGGAGAGATAGATTCACACGTCTGTCACACTGGAGACACTCACCCCTAGATTCTTAATACCTTTTTCCTTTTCATAACTTCGTCTCCTCCCTTTCTCCAAAATACCCTCCACACAGCATCCCCGAAGATGACATCTGAGGGGGATTTTATTCCCCTAGGGCCTCCTGTCTGGAGCTAATGTAAAAAAAATCAATATTATAAGTCACAGTTCGTGATAAAAATTGGCATAGAAATTCAAGACTAAAATAGCTTTTACACTGTTGTGTTTCCTAAACCTCATCACTCCAGTGATTTCACGAACTGTGACGAGTAAACGCCAATCCAATATCTCACGAACATAACAATAATACATCCTGACTCCTGACAGGGCAATCATGAAACGTTCACAGCTAGATTTTATTGCTTGTTTACTCTGACTCAAAACAATAAAATTTTATATAATGATTTATTTGAAATTGGAACGATCTCCGAATCTAAACTTTTCCAGTACCTATTTGGAGAGATTAATTCGAATTTTAAATTAAAATTATCTTGGAATTTTATCTTCGTTATTATTTGTGGACTATAACCTAATTAATAACTAAAATGATTAAAATTCGAAAAATACACCAATGTTTTCTCTGGAACGGTAAAATGTTTCCTTTGATCTAAAGACTATTAACCTTCCTCTATATATATTTAATTGTATCTAATAAGCAGTGAAGTGCATTCCAAAAATAATGAACTGCCTACCTACCATAGTTTTTGGGAAGAAATCTAGAGAATGTCTGTGGTGGATAGCAGTCAGGCGATCAGTTTGGGAGGCGGGAATGGATACCGCCGCCCGGGAACCTATATTGGATAGCCAATACTTCTGCCATAGGTCACCCCAAGTGGTTCGCACCGTTTGGTGATTTAGCAAGGGTGTCCGGGTTCACGGGGTGAGGTTTGTCTAGGTTTTTGAGGCGGATGACCAGGACACACTGAACCCCAGATTCCTATCCACCCCTTCCCAGAACTTTAATCTCCTTCCTTTCCTTAAACAAACCCTCCACATAGCATCCCCAAAGATTACATAGGCTAAGATACATCCCTAAAGATTCCTCAGGGCCTCCTGTGTGGAGTTCGTGTAAAAAATAAGTCGGTTTGTATTTGATTTTTATACAAATCTACAGGCTTACTCGGAGATTGATGAAAATTTGCAGGCTTATCCTTCATAACAAGAGGAACGTCCCCCTTACGGACCCCCAGGGCTCCCCAGGATCATCCAGGGGGTCCGTGGAAAATAAAAAATTGATTTAGGGGTCCCTGAATGACGTCAGGGGGTCCGCGGCAAGGTTTTGACACATTTTTATTCATACTTCTTATTCAAATTGTTAGAATTAGCTTCATTATTATGAAAAGTGAGTATTTGTATTTATGTCGGGGAGACGAAAAAATATGCATTTTACATTTTAATTTTGTTAAAATTAATTCAATCACGCGATATATGTATGAACTATATACCACGCTATATTCATATTTATAATACATTTCATAGACAATCAATGCTGCCAATCATAGAAAAAATATTATTTCCATAAAAAAACAATAATTTATGCATGTTATGAAGTGAATGCATTATTGACAAGTTTGAAGCTATATTTATAACAGAAGAACATGGAATGAAAGGTATTGGAATAAATACACATACCCGTTTAACGAACCCTGCTTGCTTTACATACCATTCAAAACCTGGGATATACATCTAAATCTGGGTTACCCAAACTGTGTTCCGCGGAACACTAGGGTTCCGCCGAACCTGAGTAGGGGTTCCGCGAAAATTTGTTGGAAGAATTTCATTTAATGTAATATACACACATTCATATTTCAACACTACTGAAATTATTCACAAGAAATTATTCTTTGTATAAATATTTCACAATAGTTCGTAAGTAAGGCACTAGACCTTTCCAGGTACGGAGACTAAGCTTTAAGGAAGTTGAAAGGGCCGTTTATGCTGTTATCGCAGTAAATCTTCATTTTACATACTAAAAAAAATCTTTTACATTAATGACTGGGGTGTATAATACTGTGGTAAGAGTCAATAATATGAGCATCTGTGCAATGTGGAAACAATAACAACGGAATAACGGATCTGAATGTGTTTCACGAAATTTCTGTTCCCAAAGAACCCAACAATATTTTGTACGATATCGACTTTACCTGAAAGTAAAATAATGTTAAAATCAATCAGTCTTACTACATCCTTATTAGCAATTAGTCGTACAACAAACACGCATGGTGCCATAAATGTTGGCGGTAAAGTTTAAAAAAAATTACAATTTTGGATTTCATCAGTTCAATCTGATCATTTTCAAATGTTCAAATGAGTTTTATTGAACTCATTGGGAGTAATGGGAGTAATGTATTATAAATGTTATGTAATAATTTTATAATGTATTATCTCTAATAAATAATAAAAAAATTGTTTTCCTGCCTTCCGTGAATGTTTGAGTGAATTAAAGTTTAAAGTAGATGAAGAGGTCTTCAAAGCATTTTAAAAACACACACACATAACTTGAAAACAACT
This sequence comes from Limnephilus lunatus, assembly GCA_917563855.2. Taxonomy (NCBI): domain Eukaryota; kingdom Metazoa; phylum Arthropoda; class Insecta; order Trichoptera; family Limnephilidae; genus Limnephilus; species Limnephilus lunatus. The sequence continues at coordinate 81,232,042 of OU830592.1, forward strand.
CTTTTGATTATTTTTCGAAAACTAGTATGGACGTTTTCTGGGTTCGGAATCCATTTTCCGTGATAGCTAAATCAGCCGAGCTATTCTATATCTTTTGTGGGATCTATTTTGTGAGATCTCCTGTCAGATTTGTGTGATTTTCTGTGGCTGTCAATTGCTCTTTCTATGGGTATCAGGCCAGCTTCGCCAATTTGTGACAGCTCACAGTTAAAATCCGACATCGGCCCATAGAAAAAGCAAATAACTGTCATTGAAAATCACACAATCTGACAGGAGATCTCACAAAAGATATAGAATCGCTCGGCAGTAGGATTAAGGACCGGTCTGTGGCTGAGTTGGCATCGCGTTTGGGTCCCACCTAGGCGTCCCGTGTTCGATTATTCGGCTGGCTAAGTCCTCCATCGTAACACAAGCAACATTTTCTATTTACTGTCAAATATTGCCAGGTTATTCGTAACACGGAAATGTTGGTATTTCTTTAAAAAAAAAATGCGCAAGTGAAGTTGAAATTCTAATTGATATAAATAGTGACTCTAACTTGAAACAGAAATACAAAATCAGCCTTTAAATGATTTCTGGGCGAGTTTGTTAGAAGAGTTTCCCAATTTATCAAAACAATTTGTATTATAGACACGATTTATCAAAACAATTTTTCAAAACGTGATTTTCTAATCATGCTGTACCCTCAAAGAGCAGGAACAGAAAGATATTAGAATCCAATTTACCAGCGAATCCAACTTCCAACTACTTGTGTCTGATCTCAAGATTCGGAATTCAAGGACTCAAAATCGTCAGTCAGTAGGTGCTATATTTATTCAATTTTTTTGGTTTATATTCCATGTTTTGTTTGTTTGTACATATACGAAATAAATAATATGTTTAACAATTTTTCTTTTATAATTTTTACTATTAGAATTTTTTTGAAATATGCAATTCACCCTAAAAAGAGTGCTTTACACCCAACGTAAGAACGTTTCAACACTGAAAAATCTGCCGAGGAAAGATAAATGCCGCCGACAGGACTTGAGCCCGCGTCTTTCTGATATCCGGTCAACTGCTCTACCAACTGAGATACGTCGGCTTATCTCCCACCCGCCAAATAATTCAATATATACTAGTGTTTCATTCAACAATTACTGCTTATTACATTTTTCACCTGAAAACAACCAACTTTATTTTCCCTTTATAGTCCCGTCGGCGGCATTTATCTTTTCTCGGGAGATTTTTTCAGTGTTGATGAGTGTTTCAGGCTAATAATTATTGCTTATGATAATTGTTACCCTTTGTGCTATGCATAGAAATCTTGTCTTAAACATTAGCTTACTAATTAAAAATAATAAGAATTTAGTGTCAAAAAGTAAATGCGGACTACCAATGCATATTTAGGATAGTATTTAAAATCATCATTGCCAATTCATTAATATTTTAACGTATGGCGTTTGACGTTTAGAAATGTTAATTCTTGGAAAACACCTCCAGTGTTGCAAGAGTATACAGATTTCTTATTTATTCCTTTTGGCAATTCACCCTAAAGAGAGTGCTATGTGATTTATTCCCTTTCAATTCCGCTTAAAGAACATTTCCTGAAAATGTTTTTAAACCAGTGAATATTCGCTCGCCTTCATACGTTTTATGTGCATGGATGTCCTCAGTATTTCTAAAATCTCTATTCTTGACAATGCATTTTTTTTCCTTTTCATGTTGTATTTTTTAAACGTGTAATATTTGTGTAAAATGTACTTATATGTGTCTGTCCTTCCCGTAATGAGTTTTTTCTCAACTCATTGGGAATAATGTGTTACTTACCATGTTTTTCATACATTATAATTAAATAAAATAATTAAAAATAAAATAAAATGTTGGTTGGGCTGTTAACAGTGAAACTGTGCTCGGCATATCGATTTAAAATCGTATATAAAATCGGTGGAAGCGTTTTATGCAAATTAGCGAATTTTCTTTCAAATCAGTATTGATCAAATCTACGAAAATCTTTTGTTCAGTGGGTATTGTAAGGCGCAAGAGCAAAGCATGAGTATGCACACCTAGCACTGAACTTTATGAATAAATAACAGCTTGCAGTTGTTACGAAGGAAAATATATTCGTACACTGTGTAATGCACTTCCCGATCCTTTGTTTACCTTACAATAGTCTATAAATATACCTATCTAGAACAAAATATTTCAGCGCGTGTTATTTTCACCTCCCGTGTTATTTGCTCTACTGCAGTACAAACAGTGGCGTACCGTGGGGGGGGGGGGGGCGGGGGGGGGGGGGGGGGGGTGGCCCGCCCCGGGCGGCACTTTTGGGGGGGCGGCAAAATTTCACAATCAATAATCATCTTGTAAAAATTTGGATTGGGGAAGTCGCGGGTTCTATTCTCGCGTCAGGACTTAAAAGTTTTTTCTAGTTTATAGTTTCTTAACATCTTTCTTAAGTTTTATATACTGTTAAAATCAAAATATTAATGACAGACGTTTTGTTTTTATTTCTAACACATACATTATTTTTAAATAAAAATGTAAATGGCAACAGTATCATTTTAGCTCTAATTGATAGTCGATTTGTCTTTTATATTCGTGAAGCTTTGTGCGCCCTGCTGAAAGCGCACAAAAAATTACACTTATACGGTTTTCTTCCACGTATATATCACGGTGATATATTTAAAATTTATTATCACAGAAAAGTTAAATAGCTGACAGGTGTGTGCATACTTATTCGAATTGCAGTTAAAAAATTCTAGATGCACACTATCTATGTGCTGCCAGAATCAAAGAAAAACCATTTTTATGTTCTGAGTGAAGTTTTAATTCACCGCATACATATTTAATTAAAAGCAGTTTTGTGTTCAAAATGTATAATTCCAGTTATGGATTCATCTGACGACACATTTCGAAGGAAAACATTATATTATTTAAAGTGCTTTATAAAATTCTTGCAGACAATTTATGTGACGCCTGAATCAAAGAAAAAACATTTTCAAGTTCCGAGTGTAGTCTTAATTCACCGCTTAGAGATTTAATTAAAACCACTTTTGTGTTCAGAATGTAAAATTCCAGTTGTGAATTCATCCGACGACACATTTCGAAGAAAAAACTTATTTGAAGTGCTTAATAAAATTCTTCCAGACAAGTTATGTACCGCCAGAGTCAAATAAAAACCTTTTTCATGTTCTGAGTGTAGTTTTAATTCACCGCATACAGATAAAATTTAAGCCAGTTTTATTGTTCAGAATGTAAAATTCCAATTGTGTATTCATCTGCTGACATATTTCGAAGGAAAACATAACTTTTTTCGAAGTGCAAATATAAAATTCTAGTTGCAGACAATTTATGTGCTGCCAGAACCAAAGAAAAACCGTTTTCACGTTCTGAGTGTAGTTTTAATTCACCGCATACAGATTTAATTAATAAATATTAAAAAAAAAAAAATTTAAAAAAAGGATCACTACCCCCCCCCCCCTCCCTGAAGAAGTACCTATATAGGGGGGGGCGGCAAAATTTTCCTCCGCCCCGGGCGGCTGATACCCACGGTACGCCACTGAGTACAAAGCTTATTTTATTTAAAACTAGAGAGTACCCGGCATGCTATTCAATTCCACTCAAAGAAAGTAAGTGCTTGTGTTTTAATTAATAATAATAATATGATAAAAATGATTTATTGTCTTCCTTTCTTAGTAACACGTAGAGATAATGATATTCTCACTGGGATCTCCCGTGCTGAGGATTTCATTTACATTTTATAATTTAATTAGTTATAAACATATATCATGTAGTATTTCTTTTTAAATATTTATAAAATAAATAAGAGAGTTTTTTTTTAATTCAGTTCAGTAGATTCGGTTTTAGTCTGTATTTGACATCAATATCTCTATATTTAGTATACAGCTTTTTATTTGAGATTTAAATGTTATAATGTTGAGGTTTTTGAGTGATAGTGTTATTTATTGTAGAGTCAAATACCATAATATAAGAAGCTTTTTTGCCCAAATGTTGTGTTAGTAGTTACTTTTTGGGGCTAAAGTTCGGTTTAGTGGCGAAATTCCTAAAAATACAAACTAGTTATTTTTATACTAACTATGGGCCGGGGAATACGAATCTGAAAGAATTAGGCGGCGGCAAGCAATATTAACTGAATTATACGACTATAAACATGTTATTTTACGTTATTGATATTACTGCTTAATGGCAAATGGCAACACTTAATTTGATGGTTTCTATGGTTTTCATGTGTCAAAATGGCTGTTTTCGTTTGTGTATATTGAAAATTTAAAAGTCGTATAATTCATTTAATATTGCTTGCCGCCGCCTAATTCTTTCAGATTCGGATTCCCCGGCCCAAAGTTAGTATGAAAATAACTAGTTTGATTTTCTAGGAATCAGAATGCTTCCAAAATGGCCATTTTCCTATGTGTGTAAAAAAAATTTTTAAAGTCGTATAATTCAGTTAATATTGCTTGCCGCCGCCTAATTCTTTCAGATTCGTATTCCCCGGCCCATAGTTAGTATAAAAATAACTAGTTTGTATTTTTAGGAATTTCGCCACTAAACCGAATTTTTTCCCTTTTTGGATATGTTTTTTGACCATGAGATCTAGTGTTTCTAATGTACGTGTTAGTTGTTTTTTTTTTGGGTTTTGTACTTATGAATGTAAATGAGTATAGTTTTAGAATATAGTTCTTTAATTGACATGATGTTAAGATTGTTGAAGATTTTGTCAGTGCTAGTTCTTACAGGAACTTTCACCGTATTCTAACAGTGATTGGCAGAGAGCCATGTATATCTTGATTCAGTCTTTTTTAATTAGGACATTCCTGATAGTTTTGAAAAAATTACTTAGTTTTTAAAATTTTATTACTTAAATACGTAAAGTGTTCTGTCAATTTAAAGTATCGGTCAATTTTTAGATCCAGATACGTTATATGGTCAACATTTTCTAATGAAGGACAAGTACAATGATCATTTAAGTGATGCGGGCTATGAATTTTCAAGTTCGGGTTTTCTTCAGAGTTTTATTAATTATTTTTTATTTTGAAAGTGATGAATTTGGTTTTATTAGCATTAAGTGTAAGTGAATGGTAGTCTAGCCATTTTTTAATCCAATTTTTACCATTTATTAGGAGATTACGTTTATTAAAGTTTACCCGCTTTCCTCCCTGCCGCGAACCTCTCCCCTTTGTCCCCCCTACCAGAGCTCACTATCATATATAGAAACCTTCGCGGGCTTGCGCACAATAAATCACCAAAGTTTCATCGCAATCGGATGAAAGGTTTAGGAATGCATAAGGGATCTGTTGGTGCCTAGCATTGCTCATTTACCTTTATTTTTTCCAACTTTTAATTTCTACCTACCAATCCTACCCACCTACCCACAAATCATACCTACCCATGCCGACCAGACAGTTAAGTTACAAATTATCCACTGTTCTGTCAACACATATGTTGAATACGGAGCTCTTGTACCGAACATTTTAAAGTGAAACTCATAAGTGAATTTTTTGTGTGGAAATATTACAGCCGTGCTGTGTGACTCAAAAAGAAGAACCAGCGGATCAAAATTAGATAAGCGAAGGGAGAAAATCTGCGGGTAAGTCGGCAATCCCCAAATTTTTCCTTCCCTTCCGCTTTGCGGGTACATGTTGAAACCCCAACAGGATCAATAATACTGTGATAAGAGTTAATAATATGAGCATATGTGCAATGTGGGAACAATAACAACGAAATAACGGATCTGAATGTGTTTCACGAAATTTCTCTTCCCAAAGAACCCAACAATATTTTGTACGATATCGACTTTATCTGAAAGTAAAATAATGTTAAAATCAATCAGTCTTACTACATCCTTATTAGCAATTAGTCGAACAATAAACACGCATGGTGCCGTAAATGTTGGTGGTAAAGTTTAAAAAAAATTACAATTTTGGATTTCATCAGTTCAATCTGATCATTTTCAAATGATCAAACGAGTTTTATTGAACTCATTGGGAGTAATGTATTATAAATGTTATGTAATAATTTTATAATATATTATCCCTAATAAATAATAAAAAAATTGTTTTCCTGCCTTTCGTGAATGTTTGAATGAATTAAAGTTTAAAGTAGATTAATTAAAGTTTAAAGTAGCTCAAAAACAGAGGCACCACTACGCTTCCGTAAACCACTGTCATAATACAAGACATGCAAAAAAAAACCCAATAGTTCCGCCCACCACTTCCTCATCTTTATCACAGAGACAATTCTCATACTTAAGCCCTAAATTGCTCAATCTCATACCTGATGCATGGAATGCAATGAGTATTAATATTCTGCGTATGCAGGTAACTAATTGGCTTCTGGTCTTGGGGAGAGCTGAATGCGAGAATATGCTAAACAACAGTAATTAAATTGTAATTTTTGTTTTTCTTTACATTTTAATTTATATTGGTATTATATTAGCATTACAGTAACTGTATTTTTACATAAAGTAAGTTCGAAAGTTGCTCAATTCCTCGAGATATTTTTCCTTAAAGGAAAAGTTCCTTCTTTACTTTCATTTTTATTTTTCACTTTCTTGTTTTATCTATTAACATTTCTTTAGTTTATTATGTCAGCTAAACAATAGCAAAAAAATGTCGTGGTATAACTGAGAGTATACTAGATTATGAATATATATATATATATATATATATGTATTATTTTACCAACAGAATTTCTTCATTCATTTTAATTTTCAAATTCATTATTCTTGTTTTATCTATTAATATTTCTTTAGTTTATTATGTCAGCTAAACAATAGTAAAAAATGTCGTGGTATAACTGAAAGGATTCTAGAATATGAATATACATATGTATTATTTTACCAACAGAATAGTCAACACTATAATTTACTATAATTTACATGTAAAAACATTATCATACTGGAATGTCCTAAAACGGGCAATTGCCTAGTTGGACATTTTAAGTTCATTATATTGTATTATGTAATATTTACAAACAATAAATAAATAAAAATAAATAAATAAAGATGAAGAGGTCTTCAAAGCATTTTAAAAACACAAACACATAACTTGAAAACAACTCTTTTGATTAATTTTCGAAAACTAGTAAGGACCATTCTTGGGTTCGGAATCCATTTTCCGTGATAGCTAAACCAGCCGAGCGATTCTATATCTTTTGTGGGTTCTATTTTGTGAGATCTCCTGTCAAATTTGTGTGATTTTCTATGGCTGTCAATTGCTCTTTCTATGGGTATCAGGCCAGCTTCGCCAATTTGTGACAGCTCACAGTTGAAATCTGACATCGCCCATAGAAAAAGCAAATAACTGCCATTGAAAATCACGCAATCTGACAGACGTGCCCGGATTCATGGGGTGAGGCTTGTCTAGGTCTTGGCAAAGTTCCATAACGCATGGTGAACTAGAGATGGGTAAGTTCTGCATTTTACCGGAGGCCTCCGAGACGTACTTCCTTTTAAAAGTACTCGAGTTCTTGGTGCAGATCCCAGGAGCCACTCCCGACTCGCGAGTGGCTCGGAACGAGATGAGAAAAAACAAATTGTCCGGGTGTCATGCATTAATTTCCCCGGCTGGCTAAGTCCTCCATCACAAAACACGCAATATTTTTGGAAACCGTAGTTGTACTTGTTACATTGTCTATAAACTAATCAGATGTCTATTGTCATATAAAATGTCTATGCTTCACTATGTCTATGATTCTAGTATTGTAATTCCGGCCCCTCTCTCTCAAAACGACAGCCGGCATAGCAATATGTCAAAAATGTATCACCTCAAAAGAAATAAACTTGTTCTGAAACATCAGCACTTCTATTATTATAAAAACTAACAAGTCAAGTAAAACGGTAGTAAGAGATTTTCCAATTATTATCAGGTTATTCGTAACCCGGGGAATATCAATTCAATAAAAATAAAATAAAATTCCTCACGAACATTCTGTACTCCCTGTGCTTCCGGCTGAATTATGCACCGCAACAGAAAACTAATACTAGTACTTGCTCACTGCGTCCCAAAAGGGGTCTCATAAAACTGTCAGAGAGTGCACTCTAAAATACACACGGTACTTGCGTTTATACTTGAATAATACATTCATATCTTCCTGTTCATTTGCTCGGTGACACTGTGACATTGCATATGGCCTTTGACTGCTACTTTTAAAACGTCGGAAAACTATGTATACCGTTCTGCGAAAAAGTTAACGTTTGAGTTTGTGAAAGGTTAGAACTATTCGCGACTCGTGTTAGCAGGGACGGATCTGAGGCTCAAAAGGCAGTCAGAAAACATATCCGAGGAGCCCTCGGGGGGAAATTTTGAATGTGTTTTTTTAAGTGAAATATTACATTTAGCAGGATCAGCTGCGCGGCCTTTTTGATTCAAACTTATTTTGGGGAGTGAGGCCAAAAACTTAAAAAAACCTTTTTTTAAATCAAAATGAATTGGAATTATGTGGTGCTCTCATGTTGCCTGTGAACGTTAACTGCGACGTTGCGCGTCATCACGCATTTTGCTAAATGCAATAATGCAATGCGCATTTTGTGATGCATCGATATTAGATATTTTAGAAAATTAAGGGACCTTTGAGGTGTGGTTGAAGGAAGTGATATATTAATTATTTTATTTGCAAAGACACCGAAAAAGCACCTCAGGCGAATATTTATCTAGGTCGGAGGACAAACCATTAGTAAATGCTTTCGGTTTTTATTTTTCGGAAAGTCAGGATCCGAACGATATTTAGACAGAAATCCTTTAGCATATCTGAGATGGAAATCTTTTTGTTACTGAAACCTTTCAAACATATCAGTCCAGCTAGTAGCCGAGTCGACAAATACGTCAGATTCTTCTTTACTAGAGTTTGTTACTAGTTTGGTGACCAGATCTGAATAGGCAAGTACTTCCCCACCTTCCTCTTCCTTCCCTATCTTCTTCCCCTCCGCACTACCTTCAGCCTCACAACATACCCCAATTGGGGATGCCATAGTCCCACTGGCTCCAGACGGGAGCAGTTGGGACCCTTGTACGGTATTCATGTAAAAAAAAATTATCTGTTTTCTGACATTGTTTTATGTAACTATGTTACGGTGAGTCTATTTCGTTTTATATCTAAAATATTTATGAAAACACATATATATTCTTCAATAATTTTAATTTTACTTGCTAGCCTCATTTTAAATTAAATGAAAATAACCAATTTAGTTTACACCATAGTTATCTTTTAAATAAAATACTATTAATAATATGTATACCTTGTATCTCGATAAAGAAACCTTTGTTTTTGGTTTTAAAACTTGTTAATAAATATGTTCAAAGTTATTTTTTTTTTAATTTCACTTGTATGTGTTTATTACTGATTGTGAGCGTGTGTTACTGTTCGGTGTTGTGAATTATTATTTTTTTAATTGTTAATCGGGTTATATGTAGACAGCCCTGAAACACTAATTAAGAACTACTCGTTCTTAAATTATTTTTAAGTGCAAAAACGAATTCTGGACTCAAATACAGTTGACAATACTTTCTCAGAAGTGTTTAACTCTACGGAATGTAGTTATGAGAAGGCTATAATAACAAACCTCAATAATAATAATCGATGTTGGCATAATACGTATGGGTTCTACTATTTGTATACACAATAATAATACGTATAGTTTTAAGTCACTTGTTATGAGTCTTAGTTGTAAGTCACTAGTTATCAATCTTAGTTATAAGCCACTTGAATTAAATCGAAGTCGTAAATCTAAGTGAAAGTGCAAAGGATAAATATACAAATGAATTTGTAAAGCGTCCTTGAGGTGATTTTCTCACGAAAACGGTGCTAAAGAAATTGTACAAACATTATTATTATTACTTCAAGATTGCCGTTCCACAAAATTATTATGTATATCACACGTTTGTAAAAAAAAAATAAAAAGTTTTTTTTTTAAATCTCGTGTATTTTTTACGATTTGTTACAACAACAAAGGCAAATGACAGATACTTACGTGTGATATATGTTTATAATTAGTTAAAAATATTTTGTTTTTGAAACCAATTTATCTACGGAGAAATATGTAATACGAATGTTAGAGGAGCTAATATTTAATAATAAATAAAATACAAAAGAATAAGAGGATCTAATATTTAATAATACGATAAAATCGATGCGATAATTGTGAAAATCTTAATATATAAAACAAAGTCGGGTTAGTTACACCATTTATAACCCGAGAACGGCTCGACCCCCTTTTTTATGCCCCGAATAGCAGAATAGCTATTAAAACATCAGAAAAATTCACGAAAAAAATAATTATGAAGAAAATTCTTTTCCTTATAGGTACATTTTGTATGGAGCGAATACTCATCTTTTGAAAGAGCTACAGGAATATTGTGTTAAGTATAATATCGAGTGAATTTCAAAAATTCAAAAACCTCAAATTCCAATGCTCTGATTGTTTTGCTTTTTTTCTTATAATGCTGCCCCTCTTTCTTACACACTAAATGTCAACAGTCGAAAATGGGACAAATGGTGAACGTAGGTACGTCTGCACCCCTCCAAAGGAAAAATACAATCTTACTAATATTACAAATGCGAAAGTTTGTATAGATGTATGTGTCTTTGTTACTCTTTCACGCAAAAACTACTGAATGGATGTTAATGAAACTTTACAATAATATAGCTCATACATACATCAGAATAATATATAGGCTGTATATAATAGTAAGCTCTGGCCTTATGACATTTTTTAAAATAAAAATGTGTGTATTTCATATATTTTAGTGGCAGGGAGGAAAGGCAGGGGGAAGGGGAACGGGGGAGGTAGGGTTCGCGGACGAGGGAGGGGGAAGGCGGGGAAGGTGGAAGGGAACGGGAACGCAAGGGAAAGGACATGCCGGGTACCAGCTAGTTGAGTATAAATAAATAATAATACTCGTATAAAACACCAACCGGATTCAGCTGAGCCTGTACCTTGTATATATATGTATATTTTTTGTTCCGTGTTTATGTTTAAGGAATTTTCAAAATTTAGTACCCTCCCAAAATGTAATTTCTTCTCAATTGGTAACCATCTGTGTGATAAGTATATGAAAATAATAATCCTGCAAAATAAAAAAAAAATTCATATTGGTCACGATGTAGTTTCCATGTTAGCGTCAATATGATAAAAGCATCGTGTATAACGCCCATAACTCGCGCCTGGTTTTTTCTATAAAAGCTCAGGATAAACTTTGTGAAAGTGACCTTTTACTCGGATTGTATTAGTTATGGGTTATGGTTGACCTAGGCCCTCAGTTATGGGTTATGGTTGACCTAGGCCCTCAGAATATTTTTTCACACGTAATCAATAGCCAGTAGAGTTCAGTGACATTTAAAAAAAATGTTTTTGGTTAGCTGTCTTATGTTTCTCAAAAATCTTTAAAAAATGTCACTGCGCCATTGATAGGAAACCTACTTAATTTAACCGTTTCACACGTCTTCATTTTTTTAAATAATATAATTACTAGGGAGTACCCGCCATGCGTTGCAATGCCACTCAAAGAAATAAAGTATTAATTCTGTTTATTGAAGCGCTTTTGGATATACAATTTTTTTTTACGCAAAACTTCTTTACGCACGCTTGACTTGGGGAGTAAGCTGGTGAATACGTGACGATAGCGTTACGAAAAATGTGATCGGGTGAGGCGAACGGGTGTTGAGAGGGGCATATAAGTTAGTGAAGATAGAACGAGAGAGAGAGTTACGTTTCGAATATTACTGTAAAGGCAAGAGAGAGAGGTGCGAGCATACATTTTCTTTCTCTCTTTCTCTCATAGCCAGTTACGTTTCGTATATCTAAAGACACAGTGCAGACCTATTGTCTGTATCACACTATAGGAGTAAGAGAGAGCAGTGGGCGCGAACATTTTCTTTCTCTCTTCTTTGATAAGTAAGTGAAGTTTTACTTCAGTCGTGTGGTCTAAAGCCCACTTTTTTCCGTCTGGTGTGAGCACAAAGGTTTTTTTTTCGAGGCGTGAGCAGGCCACATTCCCCTACGAGAAGCATGCATTTTCCAAATTTACTGCTATCCTCTACCGCTACTTGCCCTCTGCCTCTTTCTCGTCCTCTACCCCTCCGTCAATCCATTCTCTGCGTGTCCTTTACCATCCGTTCCCGTTCAAGTAGCCCTCCCGAGTTTCCCTTCCACCGTCCTTGCCTTCCTCCCTCTCTCAATCCCGCAAACCACCACCCTACTTTATTCTCCTCTCCCTCCGGGTTTCCCACCACTCCCTCATTCCCTCCCTGCCGCTAAACAGTAATAATACAAATAATATAGTAAGGACATCACTGATTAGCACCTTTAAATTAAAAAATATAATTTGCAAAATTATTTTTAAAACTCTGTGTTTCCTAAATAAAACGGTATGAATACGAATTATTTTTGCGAGCCATAGATACAAAATGTATTACAATTAATAGATTATAATAAAACAAATAAAAAACTTTATTCCACTTAATTTTATTTGACCGTAACCGGTTTCAGCTCGTCAGAGCCATCTTCAGACTGGTACAAATAATTCTTAGCCTACGGTTTATCCCATTGATCATAGATATGTATAATAACGATTTGACAATAAAATTAGTCCATTAATAATTCAAATTACTTGTAAGGTTTTTCCCTAATCAATAGATATTGAAGTGAGCTACAAACCCAAAGTAATTAGCCCACTGGAATTACCAAAATACTTAGAAATTCGACAGTCTAAAACGACTTAGTAACAAAAATAATTCATTAAAATCCTTGTAGACTACCCCTCTCCCCCTCCCCCACATGTTATGTATATAAACCGTAGGCTAAGAATTATTTGTACCAGTCTGAAGATGGCTCTGACGAGCTGAAACCGGTTACGGTCAAATAAAATTAAGTGGAATAAAGTTTTTTATTTGTTTTATTATAATCTATTATAATGGACTTCCACCACGAATTATCAGTTTCAAAAATAGAAGTATTACAATTACTTGTACCTGTGGCGAGTATTAGTGAATAGATTGTTTTTTTGCATCTCGCGTGTTCTGGAAATCCGTGAAGGTATAATTATTTGCTATCATGCTTAAAGTTACAAGTGGGTGTAAGAAAACATTATTTATAATTAGTTATCAGTTTCGTACCAGCCACGAAGAAGTTTTAGATGAAATTAGAATTTGCGTTTGAATACAGCGCAAATTTCTCTAAAATAAATATTATTGTGGGACCACAATTTCACGCTGCAAAACATCGCATCTGAAAACTTATTTGGTATGTATTATGTATATTCAACAATTCTAAATTTTTCTCAAATAAAATCTATTGTTCAGATTTCCAATTTCCTTTCTTCCCACGACTGCTTTCAAAATAAAAAATAAAATAGTCCCCCAAAGTAACAAAAAATATTATCTTTACATACGGTATTATACTCATATATTAATAATGTATACATACACACAATTTATGCGTTACCAATATTTTCGTATATAACCTTTATGTTATTGAATCGAAATTTGTTTGAAAACATGTCCTTTGAAAAAATATCTGGAAAGTCTTTTAATATCGGAGAAACATTCAAAGTCATGAAAAGACCTATTTTTCCGATACTTTCCCTGTGTCAGGTGAACGTGATTTCCTGTACGTAGTTAATGAAAGCCTTGTATAGCGGGATTGACATTATTATTTGGAAAGACGTGATATATTTTTAGCATTTTATTCCCGGTTTATATCAACTTATTTTTTGTTTTTTTATTTTTTATATGAATACCGCACAATAGTCCCGACTGCTCCCGTCTGGAGCCAGTTAGACTATGGCATCCCCAATTGGGGCATGTTGTGAGGCTGAAGTTAGTGAGAAGAGGAAGGAGATGGGGAAGAGGAAGGTGGGGAAGTGCCTCGTTATTCAGATCTAGTTACCAAACAAGGCTAAAGCCCTTTAATCAACGTTTCAATTCTGAATGGTGGTCTTACACCAGGGCGATACTGACAGTATCTTCCACTCTGGAACGTGCCGCAAATATACTATATATGTAATGGCAATATATTCCATTTAATTTTGAATCCTGTAGTGTCAGTTGGAATACTTGGAATGTAATTATCAATTGTCACTTGTTTTATTTTCTATTATTTTATTATAAATAAACATAAATGTCGTTTCTTTGTTAAACTTTGCAACACAAGTGTTTTATTTATAAATCAATAGAAAAGAATTAAATCATATTATAAAATGAGGATAAAAAGCCATGTAAAATTTGTGAAAAATTGAATAAGGGCACTCGTTACCACCCTGAAGCCACATGCTGGTTCAAAACAAAAGAGGATGAAAAATTTAAGAGAAATGCCATTAAACATGTAAACAATTCAGTGATAGAGACTGAGATAAATGAAAATGATCAAAAAAACTAATAGTAACACCATTAATCAAAGTCAAACTATTACTAAATGATGAACTAAAAATATACGGAATTTATGATTCGGGTTCAAATGTTTCTCTAATTAATTCTAAGTTTTTGAAACTAAAAAGAAAAGGAAACAATTTGAATGAAGCAAATTTAGTAACGATTAATGGTGTTAAAAAAACGAGTGGTTTGACAACGTTGAAGATTAAAATTTTTGAATTGGAGAAAAATGTTGATGTGTACATTATTGATGAACACAATTTTAAGTATGATTTTTTGATTGGATTAGACATGATAAAAGACTTCAAACTAATCCAAAGTGAAGACTTACAAATATCACAGAAAATCTGCCTGAATAATACAAATAAAAAAGAAGAAAATTCTACAAATATGAAAACAAATACTGAATTTAAACATTCTGAAAATAAGAACATTATAGAAAAACACCAAATTAATTTTAATGAACATGTTAAAGAAGAAGATTTTAAAATAACAATAAATCATTTAAATAATGATCAAAAAACAGAAATAAATGAACTAATAGGCAAATACACATCAGTGTTTGCGAAAAGTAAATACGATGTTGGTACTGTTAATGGATATGAAGCGAAGATAGACTTATTGGTGGATAAATATTGTAGTAAGAGGCCTTACAGATGCAGCGTAGAAGATAAAAAGGAAATAGAAGAGCAAATAGCAAAATTAATAGACAATAAACTGATAGAAGAGTCGTACAGCCCATTTGCTGCACCTGTCACTCTAGCATTTAAAAAAGAAGAAAACAAAAGATCCAGATTATGCATAGACTTCAGAGACTTAAATAAAATAGTAATACCTCCAGCTCAACCATTTCCATTGATTGAAGACCTAATGACAAAGACCAGAAATTGCAAATTTTTTTCAACGCTGGATATAAACTCAGCTTTTTGGTCTATTCCGTTGCGGATTGAAGACAAAAAAAAAACAGGATTTGTAACACAGGAGGGGCATTATCAGTGGACCTGCCTACCTTTTGGATTAAAGACCTCTCCGGCAATTTTTCAGAGGATATTAAGCAATATATTGAGAAAATATAAACTAACCGATTTTGCTGTCAATTACATAGATGACATACTTATATTTTCAAAAACTTTTGCTGAACACATCGATCATTTAACAAAGTTGCTGAATGCAATCAAAACTGAAGGTTTTAGATTAAAATTTACAAAATGCACATTTGCATCAGACATGGTAAAATATCTGGGTCATATAATTCAGAATAATTCAGTCAAGCCAGTAAAGGATAATTTGATTTCAATAAAGAATTTTCCTATTCCAAAAACACAGAAGAATGTGAGACAATTTCTAGGAAAAATCAACTTTTATCATGAGTACATTCCGAAGAGTGCAATAATACTAGATCCTTTGCATAACTTACTAAGGAAAAACCAAAAGTTTATTTGGACTGATAAATGCCAAAATGCTTTTGAAACGATGAAAAACCTACTATGCTCACAACCAATCCTGGAAATTTTTGATCAAGATTTACCAATTAATATATATACAGATGCTTCTCTAGAAGGCCTTGGAGCTATTTTAAAACAAACACAGTCTGATGGAAAAGAAAAACCTGTAGCTTACTTTTCGAAAAAACTAAATGGCGCCCAGAAAAAGAAAAAAGCAATTTACTTAGAATGCTTAGCTATAAAAGAAGCAGTGAGATACTGGCAATACTGGTTGATAGGTAAACCATTTACAGTTTATTCAGATCACAAACCACTGGAAAACATGAATCTCAAATCTAGAACCGATGAAGAGCTAGGTGATTTAACATATTATCTTTCTCAATATGACTTTAACATAAAATATGCTCCAGGAAAACAAAATTTGGAAGCTGACTGTCTAAGCAGAAACCCAGTGCTGGAATCAAATGAAAATACAGATGAGCAATTAAAAATAGTCAACTTAATAAAATTAGAAGATATCTTAAAAGATCAGGTAAAAAATGAGAAGATACAGTGCAGAAGAGATAAATTGATATCGAAAAATAATGTTTATTACAAGAAAGTAAATAAAAGAGAAAAAATAATTCTATCAGAAAAATTCAGCATAGACTTTATCAGAAATGTTCATACAGAACTAGGTCACATAGGAATTACACAAATGCAAAAAATGATAAGCTCATGGTACACAGCAGAAAACATGACAAATAATATAAAGAGAACCTGCGAAAGTTGTGCAGTATGTTTAAAGAACAAATCAAGAGGTGAAAATAAATATGGATTGATGTCCCACTTGGGTCCCGCAACAAAACCTTTTGAAATATGTTCCATTGATACAATAGGCGGTTTTGGGGGTTCACGATCAACAAAGAGATACTTGCACCTGTTATCAGATCATTTCACGAGGTTTGCATATATTTTGACGTCAAGAACTCAAAATACCAATGATTTCATCAAACTCTTAAACTCCACAGAAACTAATGACATTGGCATGATACTCTCAGACCAATACCCGGGTATCAATTCTAGAGAATTCAAAAAATTTTTGGATGAAAAAAATATTCCAATAATTTTTACTGCAGTGAACTCACCTTTCTCAAATGGATTAAATGAAAGATTGAACCAAACGCTGGTCAATAAAATTAGATGCAAAATCAACGAAAATGACTCAAAAGTAGCTTGGACAACTATAGCGCATAATTGTGTAAAAAACTATAATGAAACGGAGCACACTGTTACTGGATATGCGCCACAGTACCTACTTGACGGCACAGATGTTACGATTTTGCCAAATGAGTTAAAACTTAAGAAGACCGGCATCGATTTGATTCAAGAGAGAAAAAAAGCTCTAGAAAATACTATGAAGTCACATAATTACAACAAGATAATTTACGATAAAACCAGGAGACACTTTGACTTCAAAGTTGGTGATACTGTTTTTGTGGAGAATGGAAACAAACTTAACAGGAAGAAGCTCGACGAATTGAGAATCGGACCATACAAAATCATAGAAAAATTATCAAACTCAATTTACAAGATAAACACTGGTCGAAAAAAATTTGAATCAAATTTTTTCCACATCTCGAAGTTAACTCCAGCACCTTTATTTATGAACCATGAAGAGGACATCGAAGATGAGTGAAAATTTTGCAGTAATTTTCTTTCCAGGGGGAGGGGAGATGTAATGGCAATATATTCCATTTAAATTTGAATCCTGTAGTGTCAGTTGGAATACTTGGAATGTAATTATCAATTGTCACTTGTTTTATTTTCTATTATTTTATTATAAATAAACATAAATGTCGTTTCTTTGTTAAACTTTGCAACACAAGTGTTTTATTTATAAATCAATAGAAAAGAATTAAATCATATTATATATATATTATTTTAAATGAATTAATTGTGAAATAACACAAATTAATCAAATAAAATTTATTTGCCACGCCGGGATTTAACCGGAGTCAGGGAATCCGTCAATTTTATGGGTTCTTGAAGTGACTACTTTTTTAGCACCATTGTGATGAAACGGAAACGAGCGACACTAAAAAGAGACAGACACATTTATCTATAGGATTTAGCCTGTGCGAGAATGAGACAGTATAATCGGTCTCCTCTTTGTGCGGTGCTTTGTAGCCTCTCTATTCTTATCTACTTAAATTTTCTGAAGGTTTCACTTCTACCGTGTGTGAACTGCGTACCAACTCTACTTTTTATGTGAATACCTCACAAGAACTGGACTTTGACGGCCTCTTTGAGGGGCAAGATCTTTATTTGATTAATTTGTGTAATTCCACAATTAATTAATTTAAAAAAACATGTACTCATAGTAAATTTGCGGCACGTTCCAGAGTGGAAGACACTCGTATCGCCGTAGTATAGTATAGTGTTAGACCACCATTCATAATTAAAGCATTGTTTGAATGGCTTTAGCCGTGTTTGGTGACCAGATCTGAATAGCCAGGTACTTCCCTAAATTCCTCTTCCCCTCACTACCTTCAGTCTCACAACATACCTCGATTGGGGATGCTGTAGTCTCATTGGCTCCAGATGGGAGCAGTTGGGTGTTTTGTACAATATTCACATAAAAAAAGAGCCCAAACTGCTCTCAACCGTCTGGAGCCAGTAAGACATCCCCTGGAACGTGCCGCAAATATACTATATTTTATTTTTAATTAATAAATTATAGAATAATACAAATTAATCAACTAACATGTATTTTTGCACTCCGCGATTAGAACGCGCGACCTTCGGATTGCTTGTCGAGAGCGTTATCCCTCGTTTTTCGGCCTGGGTGGCTTTCTGCGTAAAACAGTTTTGCAAACAACGATTCCTGTGTGATTTTCGGTGCCTATTTCGTGTTCATTATCGATTACACAATGAGAATCAGTGTCCCAGGCTTAATTTAATTAAAACATGGAACAATAAATTTAAGGCAACCGGATCAACCCAGAATGAGAAAAAAAGGACGGCTACGGAACAGGAGTAACGATATGTAACGAAACAATCCAGAAGGATTTTATTCTTCAGGGCCTCCTAGAAATCTTAACCGCTCCGATCTCTCGTGAATATGCAAGTTTTGTCAGATTTACAAAAACTTTGTGTTATTTCCGCTTCACAAATAAAGTTCTATAAATGAAACATTTCTGAACGTAGCCCTGCAAACATAGAAAAAATGTAAAAATGACTCACGTGGTGTTATTTTGTGAAAACAGTACTAAAATCACAGATTATGTAAAAAAACAATACTTATTCTATCGTATAAATAAAAATATAATAAAAAAATTAATCACCTCACTTGTTTATCATTTCATACAAGAATATTTAGTAAAAAAAATAACAATGTCTAACGGCGCGTTGGCGATTTGGCGGGTAAAATATGTATCTGACGGAATAGGTCTTTAAAAATTAATAAGATGAAGTAGATTAAGATTTTGATAAAATATGTAAATTTGGTAATGAAAAAAAAACAAAATTAACATCGACATATATTATGAGTTGTGTGCTTGTGAATGATGCGTGTTTTATAATGGTTTTGATCTTGAAAGTTATACATGTTAAAAGTAAAAATATATCACAGAAATAATAAAATGATGGCATTCTATAACAAATCTAATGGTTTCTGAATATCTATTTACGATTGACAGTTTCTATCTGTAAATATTTTGAAGAGATTTAGTCAGCGCGTTAATTTGGTTGGACAGTTTTGTCGCTGAGAATAGGTCCACAAAGGCGAAGTATTCCGAAGTCATTGACCCGGAAGTTGGTTGACGATCTGAAGCCTCCGGCGGAAGGCAGTCGCGCATAGCACGCCCCTGATAACCCCCCCCCCCCCAACCCACCATCACCCCATCGCCTGCACAGCCTTTATTCTGTCAACCACCTCGCTTAAACGTTATGGTATTTCCTGTGAAACTAATGTATGAACTATCAGGAAATATTTGCGATTGCGGCAATTGAATATTGGTCATCTCATCCCTTTTTTTTCATTAACTCTACACAGGAGGCCCTGACGAAAAAAATTATGTCATCTGAGATGGTGTGTGGAGGGTCTTTTTGAGGAGAGGAAGGAATGAACATTGGTCTTGAAGAGACCCATATTGTAGGAAGGAGGAAACACAGAGGCCGGCAAATCGTTCCATAGTCGAGCTGTTGAACACAAGAAAGAGTCGAAGAAACGACCCGTTTGTGACAAATTAATGTCAACCGTGTACATATGTTGGGCACGCGTTTGGCGTGTTTCACGACTATGCACCGGTGCCGAAGGGATCAATGACGCTAGTTCCTCGGAGCATCTTCCATTGTAATACCGGTAGAATAAGGATAGCGTTCCCACCCGACGCCTGTGCTCTAAAGATTGTAATCCGTCTGTTAAGATGGGAGAATCTATCAAGCGGACCGCCCGTTTTTGCACAGAGTCGAGGGTATTTTTAAGATATTTTGGAGTTCCAGATGGCTGCCAAATTCAACCGTGGTGCGCACTTTTGATTTGTACAGGGTTAGCAGTTGTGCACTCTTAAAGTATCTGCGGGCCCTGTACATTACCCCCGTATTGCGTTGAATTACTGAAATTCACTCTCTTCGAACTTTTAATTGTGCATCCGTGGTCGAGGAGCAAGGCTCTCGACTAGCGATCCGGGTGTCGCGGGTTCTAACCCGGCGTGAGAAAGTATATTTTATTTGATTGATTTGTGTTACTTCACAATTTAATAATTTAAAATAATATAAGATATATTTGCGACACCTTCCAGAGCAGAAGATACTATCAGTATTGTCTTGTAAGACCACCATTCAGAAATGAAACGTTGCTTGAAATGGCTTGAGCCGTGTTTGGTTACTAGATCTGAATTGCCAGGCACTTCCCCACCTTTCTCTTTCCCGTTTCCTCCCCCTCCCCACTAACCTTCAGCCTCATAACATATCCCAATTGAGGATTCCATAGTTTCACTGGCTCCAGGTAGTTGGGTGCTCGAAGAGCCCCGAGGGAAAAAATATCCCTCAGGGCCTAAGTCATCTTTGGGGATGCCGTTTGGAAGGTCGTTTTAGGGAAAGCAAGGAGAGTAAGTTCTGGGAAGGAAAAAGTTTTGAGAGGTGGGTAGGAATATAGGGGTCAAAGTATCCAGGAGTGACGGACGTATGAATCCATCCCTCTCACTGCTATGCAAGGCTCATGCTGGATCGATAGCGTTCGGCTGGAGAGGTCTAGGTTAGTTCTCACCAATTCCCGATCCGGCCCGCCACACAGTAGGATGGTGAACCTAGAGAAACCACACCCCGTGAACCCGGGATGTGGTTGTTCAAAACTGAAATATAATATAAAACAGGAAGCAGTATTATTCTCTCTCCATGATTAACCTATACTTCCCATTATCCGTCGTATTGTTTTTATTTTTATTCTATCAACTTCACAGAAAGAATGTTAAAATCCCAGATGCAGAACTAACTTACCACTGGTGATGCCCCTGGGAAGACTCACTAGGTTAATCAACTGCCTCGCAGGAAATGTGAATATTTTCCACATTTCCTGCAACGATTTTAAGCGTGAAAAAGCACTTATGTTTTACATTAAGCGAGTTTGCAAGCTACTATCTACTAAGTTTAAAAGCGGGCGAATCGGCGAGTGAGGTTGTCATGATGACACACAAAACTGTCCACTCGCTCAGCAGCGTAGGAAACTGAGGTCGCTGCTAGCGCCAGTAGCGAGAATAATGACGCCTGCGTGAACTAATTCTGTCAGATGTTTGAGAGTCGAAATCAACTGTTTATTGGCAGCCATATTGAAAACATAAATAAACCAATCACGAGTAAGCGAGTGGCAAGGAAAGTTGACGATCTATCAACTTTTTTCGTAGATTGTCAACAATCTGCTAGTTAGCAAGTAACACGATAACACTGAGCGAGTTTACTAACAGATAGTAGATTGTAAACTCGCTCAGTGTCATCGACGCTTTAACTGTAAATGTACTTATTATGTATCTTTTCTTACCGCTTTTGCAATGTATTGGTTTTATGCTATTTTAGCAAATAACTTATTAAAAAATAAAGTTGATTTAACCTTTTATTTATGTAATATGTATGTTTGTACACATTTTTAAATCTCCGACGTGTCTCTAAGGAGACTGGCATCTGGCATCATTTATTTATTTATTTATGGACTTACGTCCAATTTACAACATGGTATAACGAAAATTTGGGAATGTACATTGTAAGGGTGAAAATGGTACATGAGAGCAAAGACAAACAGAAAATAGAAGTGTCAAGTCGAGTCAAGACTATGCAAAAATTACAGTAAATATAAAATATCATCATTTATTCAAAGAGCGACAGAATTCATTCAAGCTTATACCAAAAAATCAAGGTCTTGTCGTGAGTTGACCATTCTACACATTCTGGACAGTGGTGAGTTGTAACCATAATTAGTGGAGTGCTGATTGAGGAAGAGTAGGTCTTTATTTCTGAGTCTACGAGAAGGTATATTGAATGGAATGAGTTGTAGTAATGTAGGTGAATCGATTATGTAGTTAATAATTTTGAAGAAACAAATGAGATCGGATTTTTTCCGACGGTCTTCTAAAGGAGAAAGGTTTAGAGTTTTTTCAATTTCAGCATACGAATAATTGCCTCGCTCTAATCCTAGCCTCCTAGCAATCCCTTTTAGGAACCTATGTTGAACGGATTCAATATGACGAATATGGACAGCATAAAAAGGAGACCATATAACACAAGCATATTCAAGATGGGGGCGAACCAAGGAGCAGTAAAGAGTTCTTAAGGTATTTATGTTTTTGAAGTCGGAAGTGATTCTAGTGATGAAACCAAGTAGTTTGAGAGATTTATTAATAATCATATTTAAATGTTCCAGAAAAGAAAGCTTGCTATCAAGAATGACACCAAGGTCTTTAATATATTGAACAGTTGCTAGGCAATTATTATTTAGTTTGTATTCGAAAACGATCGGATTTTTAGATCTGTAGAAGGACATAATTTTGCACTTATCGACATTTAGTTCCAAGCAATTAATTTTACACCAGTCATTGAATGAGTCAATATCTGATTGGAAAAGAAGGCAGTCATGGTAATTATTTATTATTTTTAGGATCTTGTTGTCATCAGCAAAGAGCCAAAAGCGCGTATGTGAGAAAATACTAATAATGTCGTTTATAAACAAGTTGAAAAGAAGCGGGGCTAAATTTGCTCCTTGCGGTACGCCGGATGTAACTTCAATAATAATAGACATAATGTTATTTATTTTAACTCTTTGTTTTCTGTTATATAAATAAGAACTAATAAAGGATAGAAATGGGTCTCGAATACCTATAGCATATAGCTTCGCCATGAGGATTGCATGTTTTACTCTGTCAAAAGCTTTAGAAAAGTCGGTGTATAGAACATCTACTTGTGATTTATCTTCTAGGCCGTTGACTATGGTATTGGTGAAGGAGAGTAAGTTTGTAGTGGTAGATTTAGCAGATCTAAAGCCATGCTGTTCCTCAATCAGCACATTTTTGAAAAAAGGTGTTATTTTCTTTGTGATTATAGACTCAAAAATTTTAGGAATATGAGATAAAATCGATATAGGTCTATAGTTTTCTACGTTCGACTTATTACCCGATTTAAAAATAGGTCTTATATAGGAAATCTTCCAGGAATCCGGAAAAGTTGCAGATGATAGTGATAAGTTGTATAATAAAAAAATTGGCTCAGATACAGTAGATTTACATTCTTTCAATAATATTTCAGGTATGCCAGCAGGACCAGTGCTTGATTTACTGGGAAGATTTTTTAAGTAGTTGAAGACATCAATAAGTGTGATTTCGCAATTATTAACGTCAATAGTATTAGCATATTTAAGTGGAGGGATGGTACATTTGTTATTGGAATAGACGGAGGAGAAATGTTTAGCAAAAATATTGGCAATATCGAAATCGTTGGTAGCGTGAGTTTCATTAAAGAAAAAACTTGAAGGGAGATCGTTAACAATACGTTTTTGTTTAACAAATTTCCAGAATTGTTTAGGGTTAAGATTTAATTTTGTCTCAGTGAGTTCAATGTACGATTTGTAACATGTGGCAGATTCAATTTTGGATAATTCCCTTAAATGAGAAAATTTTTGATAAAGCACTAAGTTGTTCGTTAATTTGAATAACTTGTGTATTTTCTTTTTTTCAAAAATCAACTGCTTTAATTTCACACTGAACCAAATAGGAAATTTAGGCTGGAAATTAGTTCCCCTTGGAACGAACAAGTCTATAGCATGAGTTAAACATTCATTGAATTTAAATACAGCATCGTTAATATTGGTGTTTGATATATTTGATAACATAGAAGTCCAGTCATATTGGGCAAGATACCTGTTCATGCCAGTATAGTCACCTTTGTTAAATTTGTAGTGGTATGTAGCTGTTGACTTCAGAGTATTACTTTTGAAAGGATTAGAGAAGTTAATGTCGAGTGGTGGGTGATATTTATCTATTGGTAATATTTAATCAGTAGCTTCACATACACAAACGCTAGGCATGTTGGTAAATATCAGATCAAGACAGTATCCTACACAGTTATTGATCGAGTTTAGTTGGAACATATTCAAGTAGGCATAGAAATTTACTATTATAGAAGCTTGAAGGGAAACATTATTAGGAGTTTTCACATCCTGACTATCATTAAGCCACACTATTTTAGGTAGATTGTAATCACCACAAATAAATAAGAAATCGGCATTAATGGAAACACGCTCAACTGCTTCAGTATGTGACTTATAGATTTCTGTTGAAGATGAGGGAGGAATGTAGACACAACCAATGACAAGTTTCTTGGAACCAAGTAGAACACAAATAAATAATTGTTCAGATACATTATTAGACGATTCTAGAAAGTGGCAAGGGTATTTTTTTAATACATATCATTACCCCGCCTCCTCTACGCTTGTTAAATGAGGAAGAGCGGTCACAGCGAAAAATATTGTAGTCGTGTAGTCCAAGTTCGGTTGAAGCAATATTATCTGATAGCCATGTTTCGGAAAGACATAAAAAATCATAAGGGCATATATTAACGGAGCATCTAAAGGAGTTAAGCTTGGTATTGAGACCACGAATATTTTGATAATACGACGAAAAGTTAGTATTAATAAGGTGTCGATTCTGATTCAGCCTAAAAAATTGACACGAGATAATTCGCGTCTCTCAGCGGCTTGGCGGGCAGGACAGTCAGGGGAGCCAGTGTTGTGAGTGGCCGGTTTTCTGAAGAATTTGCATGTGGCACATGCTAGTGGCTTTTCGGGAGTCGGGCAAGCGTCGCGATTGTGTCCAGGTTTTCCACAGTGAGAACAGGTAGGTGTGTCAGCGTTACATTTCGACGCTATGTGGCCATAAAGTTGACAGTGTCCACATTTTAAACTGTCAATCCAGTCCCTTACGGTATGTATTTGCCAGTCCATAGCAAGTTTGGAGAAGCGAATGAGGGAGTGACGAACAGAAGGAGGAACTCTGAAGACATGCGTACATGATCCAGTACGATGTCCTACTTTATGAGAGAACTGCAGTGTTTCTTGTAATTCATTTAGATGTAGACCAGTCTCTTCGTGTGTTTGCTGGTGTATAGCCAAGGTGATGTTTTCTAAGGGCACAATTTGAGGAAGGCCATGGATAGCTATCCGAGGAAGTTTATGCGAAGAAACTGCTGCTTTCAGACTAGCATCGGATATGGTCGGTTCATTGGCAAGTTTAATGGCCTCTGCATCGGTACTCGGATGCACGACTACACCTCCGTTCCTAATTTCGCGTATTCCCGTGATTGTGATTCCCAAAGATGATGGGTTAGTTGATGTTTTGAGGGTTTCAAGGGTACTGCTGGAAAGAAGTGACTTGTCATCTTTGGGGAAGATAAGTACCGCTGGTATCATAAAAGTACTTGTAATCATACTTTATATACATAAATAAATTATTAATAAAAAATTACGGCACATTAATAGGTTAGGTCTGCTTTTATAAAATCCTGTTTGCTATCTTTTAATGAGACACATAACAGGAAAAGTTTCGGCTTTATATGAAATGAACGGCAGATGTCACTAGCAATCAATATTGATACAA
Source organism: Limnephilus lunatus (assembly GCA_917563855.2). Classification (NCBI taxonomy): domain Eukaryota; kingdom Metazoa; phylum Arthropoda; class Insecta; order Trichoptera; family Limnephilidae; genus Limnephilus; species Limnephilus lunatus. The sequence goes on from OU830592.1 coordinate 81,257,966, forward strand.
TAGGCCACTTGCATGGATTTCATAACGACTTGGAAAAAATCGTGTGGATACATTTTTTTACTAACATTACGAAAATGTTAGTAAATTTTTTTAGAAATGTACAGTTTTCTTTTTTTAAATGTATAAATCCATTATTTGGGCTCGTGACGTTACATGAAAATGTCCCGACTCCGATAATGTTCCATTAATTTTCTAAAATTCCACACTGATTTTTTTTTATATACGGCAACACTTTGATTTCAGGCGAATTTTTTAATTTGACATTTAACATTCAATAGATTTATTGTTTGTTCTCTGCGAACTTATCATTTGGTTTGACGTTTTGACAGATGTTACGAAGAGAACCCCGTACACTTTATGCCTTTTGTACCCTTTTTAGAAGTGTAATGATAATACTGCTGATTTTTATCTAATTTACAAGTGTAAGTATATTACATTGGATTTAGTCATATATAGATGTTGAACATTATAATGATTAATAAGATGGATCAAGGAAAAAATATTTATGAGATGTAAAATTTTTGGTATGCCTCGTTATACTCCTATGCCATTCGTGTGGAAAACGTTTTTTTTTTTTAAATGATTTTCGGCTATGTAATTATCGTTCTTTCGCACCCATTAAATTATGTCCCGTCTCTCCGGTTCATAAAAAATGGTTTGATTTTTGAGATTGAAATTTTCAAAAAATCGCCAAGGTTTCAAAAATATGGAATGTCTTGTAATATTTGCCTATACCGGATTTTTTTTTAAATGTGATACAAGTGGTATATTTATTTAGAATACCCGAAGTGTTACGACGTATGACTTCTACTCGTGTATATTTTACATACTTTGAAACGGGTTCAATCCTTTCTAATATACTTTAATGTATTCTTATATTATTGTGTACAGTACAGAGCAGCTGGGTAGCTTTTACGATATCTATCGGAATCCTTGTTACGATACGCCCCTGCAGCAATTAGATTCGAGAGCACAGAACGCAGCAAGTCCACAGCTCGGCCGCCCCCTCTCTCCCCCCCGTTTCCTGTTTCACCCTGCTTCTCCCCGCTTGCCCTGCCACTCGCGCAGTCCGCGGCCACTCGACAGACGAGATTCGAGAGCCTTGGGAAGCACACGTACGCGGCCCGCTTTCGGGCGGCGGACCGAATTCAATGGGGCCGCGATGTATTATTGAAATACCTTTGAGTAGAATCGGCCTTTTTGCCGCGCCATATAGTTCGGTCTATTTAGACTACGAAAGTGCCTGATGGAACTGCCACATGAGACGAGGTTCCTGCCAACCTACATGTAAGCTGTATCTTGATTTCCTCCTTTAAATGTGTCCGTAATCAGTGAAATGTAGGCCCCCCGCGAAAATCACCACTCGGAGAGTTTCGTTTTGAGAGAGAGACAGTGAGAGTTAAACGCTTTAGCTAGGTTTGTGTAATTTGCATTTCTTGTAATTGAATTGTACTGTAGAAACCTATGTACTGTGTTTGAGTTTACAATACATGTCTTAATGATTTAACTTTGTTATTATTCTGCTACGGCGGGAGGATTGTTGACCAGTGTGGATCCCGTGGGACGCCGGAAGATAGAGAGAAATTCCATAGCTTTGAGCGGCTCACCCCCTGAATAGAGAGTACCATTGTCCCGCTGAGAGCTAGCCAGGGACGTGTTGGGCCTGGTGTTGGTTTAGAAGCCGACATCGGGGTACCCTAACAACTGACGCATCAACGTGGAGCCTGGAATTTTTTTCTATCCCGGTCACTTTGCGGGACCTTTCTTTGTCGAAATCCTTCCCGCATAACAACTGTTTTGTAAACATTAATTATGCCTTGATATTCTACAGTGAATCCTGTGAAAAAACCACAGAAACCAATATGTAAATTAGATCCATAACAGATCTGGTTGTAATTATGAATTGAATCACATTTGAAGCGACGGCCATTTTGAGTACCCGAAACGCCAACCTTTGACCGCGAATCTGGATTGCGCGCGCAAATGCCTTGTTCGCGCCAATATCCCAACGGAAAAAAGCCGTCGGAATGAACAACTGACTGTTGCTAGGCAGCGTTTAAATCCAAACCGCTTTTATGATTGAACCGGATACCAACGGAAATCATTATTATAAATTTGATTCTGGAACCCCAGTTATTTTGCGAATTCCTTAATGAAAATTTCGGACTTACGTATTTTTATTATTTCTGCACAATATACCAATTGGCCCACTTGTGTCTGTCAAATTAGTACAACTTAATATTTCTCCAAATGGACAAAATAATGACTTTCTTTCCCCATTATACATTATAGGTACTGTTTTTTTTCAGCATAAGTGAAAGTGAATTGTGTTTTTTCCCTTACATAAGTGAAAAGTGGAATAATAATAAAGCCAATGACTGATTCCATGAATGAATAAAATAATTTTAATATGGTTGACGCAATAAATCCCATATTCAGTCATTTTCATCCGGAAGTTTGTCCTTTATTTGCCAGAAAAGTGCCTTTTGTGAACTTTAGTGCCTTTCTCAGTGCAAAGTGATTTGTGAAAATAAAAAACCTGTTTTCTAAAGGTCAGTCCTGGCAAAATTTTTCAAAAATAAATAAATACTTGTGAATTTCACAGTTTTCTCAAAAGTGGTCAGTGAAATACAAAAACCTTTACCACTAAGGTCTTTCCACGCAAAATTTTTTCTCGTCTGCCTCCCTTTGACAAGAATTCTGGTGTTATGTATACCAAACACATTTTGGAAGTGCCAACAGTGATCACCAAGTGAAAAGTGCCTCACAAAAATTAATTTTGCGCTTTCTAAAGGAAACCCCTGGCCAATTTTTTTTCTTCTCCTCACCACCCAGGAAACTCACAATGGAGGACAAGCAAGCTATTACACCATCCAACTTGGGTACCATTCCCAATGTGCATAGTTTATCCAAAGCCCACTTACAAGCTGCTTTAAGGGATAGAGGACTCTCGCCATCAAGCAAATCTAAATCTACATTGAAGGCATATGCACTTTTATTCAACAAAAAGTACATTAGGAGAATAAACCTCGCCCCCTCCAACGAAAATAATTCACGTTCGGCTACGCAAGTTTTGGATAATCTTGACAAAGGACCTACGCCGCATGTAATGATAAAACAGGACGTCGCACCCATCTTGACACAAGATAAAACTTACGATTTATCCTCTTGGAAAGTCAAATATAATGGCGTCTCCGATGTGCTGGATTTCATTGACCGTATTGAAGAAACGGCTACAATCAAAAATATCCCATTCGAGATTCTACGGAGAAACTTTATAGAACTCATCTCCCCAGAATTAATTCCGTGGCACCGCATCCAAAAGACTAAATGCAAAGATTGGAATAAACTCAGATCTGCCCTAATCTCTAGCTTTGGAAAAAAGGAGGCCCAGCACCGGATCAAACTATCTCTACTATCTATTAAACAACTAGTAGATGAACCTGTGGCAACATTCATAGAAAGGGCTGAGTCCATCAACATCAAGCTTTCACATCCTGTTCCGGAAGCTGAACTATTACCAGTCATAACTGATGGCCTTTTAAGCAAATACGAGAACATCATCACCTCACAGAAAATTGCATCCCTGGCCCAGCTAAACGAAGTCTGTCTCCTCCTGGAATCGTACCAGGACAGGAAGAACATAAAGAATGTGTCAAATAATGTGGCTGTGCCAAGCCGCTCGTCTGGTTTAAAACCAGAATTCGACAACAAAAAAGTGTGCTCCTTTTGCAAAAAAGTAGGCCACCTGGCCGCTACTTGTTTCAAGCAAGCAAGACTTCTGGAATCCAAGGAACCCCGAACCTCCAAGAGACACCACTCTAGGGACCGCTCTCCTCCACGCGACGAACTGCGCAACATTTTTAAGAAATCAAGGCACAATGCAGAAAGGTTACAAAACCCAAGCGATGTCAGACCTCAGGTGGATTTCTCCAAGCCCCCACCAAATTTCTACATGAAAAGGCCAAAAAACTAAATAATAACCTCTCAGGCACCCATTCTGAACCAAGGTCTAAAGAATGGACTGATTGGTTATCACACATTAAGTATTTTAACCAGGCCTTAAATGTTTCCTCGGTTTGTTGCAAACAAGCTAAAGATGGGAGACCCTATGCTCTTTTCTCTGTTAACAATGTGCCCTTTTCCGGATTACTTGATAGCGGTGCATCTGTCAGCTGTCTTGGCAACAATGCTCACCTGCCTTTTGTTAACAGTGATTTTAAAATTTCGCCACAAACAACACACCTGACGACTGCGGATAATGTTTCCCAGCCGGTCATCGGTACCCTTGCACTACCAATTAATTGTAACAATAAAATAGTTACAATCAATTTTCTAATAGTGCCCTCTATATCCCAGAATTTCATCCTTGGCGTTGACTTCTGGAAGGCTTTTAACGTTGCTCCCCAAGTATTTAATACTCTTGGCGAAACCTCCACTGCTGCTCAAATTAGTGAGATCCGCACAATAATACCTCACGAAAATTTAAGCACGGACCAAGCTCTCCAACTAAAGGAAATGGTCAATAAATTCGAATCAATATCTTTCGAAAAATGTGGATTGGGTTTGACAAATTTGGTAGAACACCACATTAAAACCAATGGCCCACCCATAAAGCAACGTTATTACAATTTAGCCCCCCAAAAGCTTAAACTTTTAGAAAAAGAACTTGATGAAATGTTAAAAATGGGTGTGGTGGTTCCCAGCAGAAGTGCATGGACCAACCCAACTCTTTTGGTTTCTAAAAAAGATGGCTCCGCACGTTTCTGTCTCGACAGTAGACGTTTAAATTCTTGTACGGAAGCTGACGCATACCCCTTAACTTACGTCCACGCGACCTTAGACAAACTGCGCAATGCCAAGTTCATCTCCTCTGTTGACCTAAGCAAAGCTTTTTGGCAAATACCTTTGGACGCAGAATCGTGTGAAAAAACTGCTTTCGTTGTACCTGGTAGGGGAATGTTCCATTTTAAAAGATTACCCTTTGGTCTAAAGAACAGCCCCGCCGAATTACAAAGACTGATGGACAAACTCTTCGGTCCTGAAGTCGATAACAGCCTGTTTTGTTACCTTGACGACCTCATCATCGTCAGCGACACCTTTGAAAAACACCTATTAATGTTGGAAAAGGTTTTTCAACAACTCAAGTTCGCTGGTTTAACCATCAACTTGAAGAAGTCTGAATTCTGTAAGTCCCGTTTACGTTATTTGGGATTCATTGTCGACGAAAAAGGTCTAAGAACAGACCCCGCTAAGGTGGAAGCCATGGCAAATTTTCCCCGACCCAAAAACGCGAAGGAAGTCAAAGGTTTCCTTGGACTTGCAGGTTACTACAGAAGATTCATCAAAGACTTTTCCACAATTGCAGCCCCCTTAAATAAAATTACCGACACCCGTAAAGGTGTCAGCAACTTCCGATGGTCTGCTGAAACTGAAGAAGCGTTTACAACTTTAAAAAATGCCCTTCAAAAAGCCCCCGTTCTGAATTGCCCGGATTTTGCACTCTCTTTTACCCTCCACACGGATGCCTCCAACGTAGGAATCGGTGGAGTCCTAACTCAAGAATTCCCAGATGGCGAACACCCTGTAGCGTATTTTTCCCGTACATTAAATAAACACGAGAAAAACTACGGAATTACCGAAAAGGAGTTATTGGCTGTATTGGATTCTGTTCACCATTTCCGCGGTTACATAGACGGTAGCAAATTTACTGTAGTCACAGACCATAGTAGTTTGAAATGGTTGATCTTTTTAAGTAATCCCTCCGGTAGACTCGCTCGTTGGGCCTCCCGTTTGTCTCAATTCAATTTTGATGTTGTACACCGTAAAGGCGCGGACAATATTGTTCCTGACGCTCTTTCAAGAATTGAATTGGCTTCATTAAATGTTGACACAATTGCCCCCCCTCCATCTACAAAAGATGAATGGTACTTGAAAATCTTCGAAGGTTGTAAAAATAATCAACAAAAGTTTCCTAATTTTATCATAAAAGAAGGACAACTATACCGTAATTGCAAGGTACCACTATCCATCCTCGAAGATTACTCTTGGAAACTTGTCGTTCCCCTCGAAGGAAGAGAACAAATAATAATTGACAATCATAGTGCTCCCGACTCTATACACCCAGGAACTTTCAAGACGTATAAAAAGATTTCCTTGAAGTATTACTGGCCTGGTCTCTTCAAACAAATTCGCAATTACATCTCTAAATGTGAAACTTGTAAAGCTTATAAACATAGCACGGCAGCACCTGCCGGCCTAATGGGTAACCCCAAACGTGCCGACAGACCCCTACAGTCATTGTCAATGGACCTCGTCGGACCTTTTCCTCGAAGTTATGCCGGACACATGCACATACTTAGTGTAGTGGATGTTTTCACCAAATTCTGTTGGATCTTCCCTTTAAAAAGAGCCAACGCGTCCGCCATCATCAAACTTCTGGAAAAACACATTTTTATACCTTACGGAACACCCAGAACCGTAATTGTTGATAACGGAAAACAGTTTATTGCCCAGGAATTCAAAGAATTTCTTGCCAAATACGGAATCAAGGACATTTATTATAACACCTTGTACACTCCCCAAAATAACACTGTCGAACGTTACAACCAAACAATCAACACAGCTCTAGCTATTCTAGTTGATAAAGATCAACGCACTTGGTGTAAAAACCTAGATAAAATTCAGGCCGCTATGAACAACACTGTTAATCTGGCCACTGGTTACACACCTTTCTTCTTAAAACACGGCATGGAACAAGTCGTCCATGGTTCTCTACATAGGGACACAAACTTTCCTACGTCATCTGCCACCACAAGCAACCCTATCGCAGACTATGCCCATCGCTTGGAAGAACTGTCGGCCATTTACAGTGAAGTCACTGATGCTTTGCTCCTGGCTCACCAAAAGAGTGCGGACAGATATAACTTACGTAGAAAACATGTCACCTTCAATACAGGAGACATAGTTTGGAGAAAGAACAACACACTTTCCCAAGGAGCCATGTATTTCTCTGCTAAGCTGGCACCACGTTTCGTGAAGGCCAAAGTCCTAAGGAAAATACCAGACCTAGTGTACTCCTTGTCTGACTCATCGGGAAAGCACATTGGTAATTACCACATTAAGGACATTGTAAAGTCTGGAAGTGAGGAGTCAAGTAAAACTGCCCCCACTATCTCAGCAAACTTAAAATGATCCAGTATGTACCACATTTTTTTGTAAGCTTACAGAGTCTTACTACGTCAGGCGTGTATTGTGTCAATCACATGCCCATCGTTTCGTAAATGAAACAAGTTGTAAATTATTTTGTAAATTAATGCGTACTCTCCTTGAAGTTACTTTCAAATGTTGTTTTTGCACTGTTTTTTCTGTCCCTCACGGCAATTTTTTTTCTTTATTTTTTCACCTGTTCTAAAACTGATCACTTTGGAACGGAGACACTTTTCGAGTTTCAATGTTTGGGAAGTCGCGAGCCCATTTATTGTCTCAACACGTACACTACGCAATGTTCATGCCATGTCATACCCTGCCTTGTCATGTAATTTTGTAATTTTTCTCCTATTTTTTTGTTGCATTTTTGTCGTGTGGAAAGGAACTTTCTCACCTGTTTATTTTGTTCATGTAAAGTAGTTGACAATTGCCCATCGGCGTGTCGTTCTAGAAGTCGGGTTTTGTAAATTCCAAAGTGTTAAATTCCGACTCAGAACCAGTTAACTATTTTTTACAATTTTTTCCTTTCATTTTGTTCATCATGAGTTGTAAAACCTTCCTCCTTATCTCTAGCATGAAAATCAAACAGTGGTTACTTACATAGTCGCCTCTCGTGTATATAAGTTTTTTCAATTTTTTCCTCTTAAATTAAAAATTGATGGCGTCCTACCCAAATTCATGCTCATGTACCCAAATTGGATATCGAAACGTCCATTTTGGAACTCGTATTTATAAAACCAATGATTGGTCTTTATAACCCTGTATATAAATCAATTTGGCTCGTTTCAACTAAAGTACGTAAAACCGAATCATCCGGTCTTTGGTTGTTATAACAAAGCCACTGTTTTCTTGTTATTTTTTTTTGCTTGTACGTTACGTATGTCTTATATGACACGTTTCAACCCTACGAGACAGGTTAATAAAACCTTATGGTCATCCTGATTTTGGAATTCACAACTTTTAGGTGTTCATTTAACCAAGTATTTGCAACCCAAATTGCACATAACCTGGTATGTTTGTAACTGCACAAAGGGTATGTAAAACCGTAATTGGTCCCTTTTCTTTGGTCTCCCTCACTGTAGGTTGCCACAACAGACAGTATGTAAAACCATTATAGGTCTGTTTTTGTTTTAAATACTTGGTGTAAGTAGAATTATACTCTGCCATCACCCTTGTATTTTGTAACACATGAAGTAGCATCAAATTGTCTATCTTCTCTGTCGTACGCTCTTGGGCTACGGAGTTAGTTAATCTAACGAATCTTTATAAAATGTGTTAAAATCAAGCATCGTTAACGTTTATTGTGTTGTATTTAAACGTAACCCTGTTACGTTATAGGAGAGATCCTTAGAACATCCACCGTCATAGGAGGGATCCTTAAAATACCTGCCACGATACGAGAAGTTCGTCATAATCACTTTTGCTCATAGCTAAATGCTATTGAGTTGGTCGTGTGACATATTTGTCATGAGCACCGTTTTGTACAATCTGTTTTGGTCGTGTGTCATTCATTCGTCATGAGTACCACCCTTTCTGTAAAATCTGTTTTGGTCATGTGTCATTCATTTGTCATGAGTACCGCTTTTGTATTTTGGTCGTGTGTCATTAATTTGTCATGAGTACCGCTTTTGTATTTTGGTCGTGTGTCATTAATTTGTCATGAGTACCGATTGTATGTATAATTGTGTACAACCCTTGTACACGAGACGTGGAGACGTAATAACAACACTCACCGTGATTCGTGCGAACGATACAATATCGTGTGTCATCTTTTATGATGCAATTTGTGCCTTTTTTGCATAACTCGTTGTCTGGGGAACGGATAAGAAAACCCCCAGGTTTGTGAAATTGGAGCAAGGGTCTGTCTTTTCTCACAATCACGCAGGAGTTTTTAAAATGACCCCTAATCTTTTGCCCAATACACGCAAAAGATTAGTCTCTTTAATAATGTGTATTCAAATTTCTCCTCATCCTTTTAACAATTGTAAAGAGTCAGGAAATCTGCTGGTTGATCATGTTTCATTCTCACATGGAGTTTGAAGTGGAAATTAGTCCAGTCTCTAGCAAGTTTCGTCACTCAACTCCTTTCCTTTTCCTTTCCTTTCTCCTCACCATCATGTTCTCAGGTATATGTTATGAAGAGGAAAATCTGTTGTTGACCATAATTCGCCCTCACTGGGAGTACGAATCGGTAAATTGACCAATTATCAGCAGGCTTTCTCCCTCACTCTCTGCATATGTCTCACCTTTTGTTCTCTTTCTCAATTTTACGAAACACATTCATGAATGTTGGAAATGTACGATATGCACTTGGCGTACCGCCTGTCTCCTTTTGACAACCTTTATTCATGAATTGGTTTCTCTGCTTTTACCGTGACTCATTCACGACTTCTTTGTCTTGTTCTTTGAAATTCTACAAAAAATGTTACCACCTTTATGTTAACATAGGCCATGGAAGGCCGGTTGTTTTTTAACCAAGACATATTGTCACTCGGCAAACGCCAAGTCATCCTGGTAAAGGAAAATGTTCATGTAACCACAATTTAGTTAGAAAACTCTCTCTTCGTCACTCTCTGGGTCGGTGGTTAAAACTTCGTTTATTTCATTATCTGGACACATTTTGTTTCTCTCCAAACCTTTTCTTCATTGGTCCCTAGGCAGGTAAACTTCAAGAATTTTGCTCTAATAATAATTTCTCCCGGATTAAAAAGAAGCCCAGGCGGATGTCATCACCAACAGCCAAGCTGAGCTTCACTTCCTGACAGCACGCGCTGTGGTTACTAGGTCCCTCCTGCTGCCATTTTTCTACGCATTTGTTCCTGAAAGCACAGACCATACCGCCCATATGTATGTTGTTTTGTCGTGCCACAGCAAGTTGAGTTGTCCCACTATACATTATGACACTCTGAACCACCTTTTGGGCACGCTAGCTCCTAGGTTTGTTCTTACTCTTGCTATCAATGCCAACCATGTCGTCTCTTGCGCTGTCATGCAGTGACGCATATATCGTCATGTGTAAACCATCATTACCTTGACCTCCAGTATTCGCTGAATGCATACCAATACAAGTTATGTTGAGCTACATTATGCTTCAATAACCATTATATACGATCCGTGTTTACCTTAATAATACTTTAGGATTCGTACTGGCATGTCTGCAGACACTGGATTCTCCTCTTCAATGACCTCTGTAACCATAGTCGCGGCACAGCAACCACAGTCTCCACTTCATGAAATTCGACGTCTTCGACAAAACCAAGTGTTTTCTAAGGCCCAAGTGTACTTCTGAGTGTTATCTCAAAGGGGTCTGATTACAGTGATAATGTAATCCTTAGAATCTGTGAAACCACGTCCTCCTCTTCGAAATTCTCCGAAACCAAACAAATCCACGCTTCGCAAACTTAGCTCCCAGACCAATGAAACCTTAGAATCACACAGGCATTTTTGTTCTTGCTTTTTGTTCTTCTATTGTACAAATATGAATTGTTATTTTTCAATTGCATAACCATGTATTGTTATTTTGTTCAATTGCATAACCATGTATTGTCATCTTTCAATTGCATAACCTTGTATGTTGTTTCACACCATGTACTTTTACCAAAACTGTTCTTTTCCAAACATTGTATGTACCCCTCACCCATTCCCTACAAACATTGTGACCTAAACTATAACATAAATTGCATGTTCTAGCTAGGCATCTCTCAAGCAACGAATCTCTCAAAAACCCCAATGGAAGTTTAAGAGGATTTTTTTTCCTACAGCTCCATTGCCACGTCGCTTTTTTTCCATCGCGGGGGGAAGTGTTACGATACGCCCCTGCAGCAATTAGATTCGAGAGCACAGAACGCAGCAAGTCCACAGCTCGGCCGCCCCCTCTCTCCCCCCCGTTTCCTGTTTCACCCTGCTTCTCCCCGCTTGCCCTGCCACTCGCGCAGTCCGCGGCCACTCGACAGACGAGATTCGAGAGCCTTGGGAAGCACACGTACGCGGCCCGCTTTCGGGCGGCGGACCGAATTCAATAGGGCCGCGATGTATTATTGAAATACCTTTGAGTAGAATCGGCCTTTTTGCCGCGCCATATAGTTCGGTCTATTTAGACTACGAAAGTGCCTGATGGAACTGCCACATGAGACGAGGTTCCTGCCAACCTACATGTAAGCTGTATCTTGATTTCCTCCTTTAAATGTGTCCGTAATCAGTGAAATGTAGGCCCCCCGCGAAAATCACCACTCGGAGAGTTTCGTTTTGAGAGAGAGACAGTGAGAGTTAAACGCTTTAGCTAGGTTTGTGTAATTTGCATTTCTTGTAATTGAATTGTACTGTAGAAACCTATGTACTGTGTTTGAGTTTACAATACATGTCTTAATGATTTAACTTTGTTATTATTCTGCTACGGCGGGAGGATTGTTGACCAGTGTGGATCCCGTGGGACGCCGGAAGATAGAGAGAAATTCCATAGCTTTGAGCGGCTCACCCCCTGAATAGAGAGTACCATTATCCCGCTGAGAGCTAGCCAGGGACGTGTTGGGCCTGGTGTTGGTTTAGAAGCCGACATCGGGGTACCCTAACATCCTTCTTAAATTCTATTTCACGCCACATTAAAGATCGTCCTGCGTTATTATTATACTCATGAGTTTATAGAGTCACTAGATACAAGCGCAAGCAGTATTATTATGCGACATTATAGGGTTTTCGGTGGTTGTATTAATTCTTTACATTACATTTATATTACATTTACCTGGTAAAATATGTGTTTGTTTTTTTTGTCGTTATCAAAAATTTTAATTAGAAAAAAGTAAGACGAGCCATTTTTACCTTTTTTATATTTGCATAAAAAAAATATATATTTAAAAAATTATATGTTTATTTTAAATTATAAAAATTGCTTTTTAGTCTTCGGATACGTTCAGATATATTCCATTTATTTGGATTTTATTGCAAAGCGGAAATATTTTGACCACCGTCGAATTAAATTCAGTGGTAGAGCAGAGTCCCGGCAAGGCTAAGAACTTGAGTTCAATTCCTAGACGCGATCTTCTTTTGAGAGTCGCTAATATTGTCTTCAATGATTAAAAGCAATAATGATTAGATGATTTCTTGTCGTGAGAAAATCACCTCACGGGCGCATGTGAGGGTTTTCATTATGAAGGTTTCGGTGGGAGATGCCGATTTTTTGTGTTGATGTTGATTGGACCAAGGAAAAATATGTATATATTATACATTTTAAAATAGTATTTTTAAATCCTTTTATAAAGCCGTCTTATCCTGACTTGATAATTTTTAAACGACGAGTTTGGAATCTTGTGTGAGTAAATAATGGTTTGGGAACACTAATTTTAAAGCGGGAAAATGTTTTCACGAATTCCATAAATTCCCAGAATTTTTTCGTTAATTCTGTAAACAGTTCCGCCTTGAAATTAATAAAATCAACTTTGGCAAACAACAACGTTATCGTTGAAGGTTGGCTTTAAAGTTGGCGATTTTCAATTTATTAATTGCATTTTTGAAGAAGATAAACATTTATTTAAAAAATCGCTACAAATAGGATTGGGTTAGGTATTTCAACCAAACATTTCCAAAGTTCAAGAAAACTTTATACACCGACTTAATAATACGGGACTATAATAGCTACCGCCGTATCAGCCGTATCAATGATACGGGGCCCCCGAGCTACAGAGGCCCCTAACGTGTGTTAGCAAAAATCAGTAAAATGTTATCCACAATGTCACTTAATCTCGTGCTTCCCGGGAAAAAAACTGTCATACATGCCTATAGAGTTTTCACTTCAGAAATGACAAAAGTCTAAAAAAGCAAACTTTTTTTTCTTGGGTTAAGCGTGCGCCCAAAAGTTGGCAACATCCTACATCGGTTATTGCGGGATTCCCTCGTTTAAGTACGTTTAAGTTGTACGGAGATAGAACAAAAAGGCATAAAATTCCGGAAATATTTAACGAATGCGAAATTTGAAAATATCAAAAATGAGACATCTTATTCAAAAATCAAAACAAAAGTTAAATCTTTCTACCTCCGTAGAACATGAAATCAAATAATATAGTTCCTTTCTATTATTATTTTTCACCGTATGTTTGTACTGTGTAAAATATTTTTACTACAACGCAGTTCATAAATATTATAATAATTAGTTTGTCGTAATAATTAGTATTATAATATTAAGTATTATATTTAGTATTTCCTATGTAAAACTGAAAAGTATATTGTATTAAATAATTAGAAAAAAATGAGAGATTTCTTACAATCAAACTGATTGATCAGTTTTATAAGATTTGTAAAATAAAATATTGTAAAATTAAAACTGAATAAACATTTAAAAAAAAAAAAAAAAGTCATTCACTTAAACGGGGGAATTGCATTACGGTTCAAACGTTATTTATTACATTGTAATACAATACAATCTTGTTCTTCTGATTATTTATTGGCTAATTAGATTGATTTGTGAAAAGAATGAGTGAAAGGAAAAGAGATCATCTCAGTGGAGCTACGAAAAGAAAAAATAAACAGAAAAGAGAGGAGGTTATAAAAAAATGGGCAAAATTTCTTCATTTTTTCAGCAATCAGCTTCTGTGAGTGATTTAGATTGCAATGCTAAGTACTACCTATTTATCTACCAGTGGCGAAGGGTGATTTTTGAGCAATGGCAACCTTCAATACATGAAAATACCTGATCACGTATTGTACCGAGCAATAATAAGGGCCCCAACTAATTTTGATACAGGGCCTCTCCAAGGCACGCTACGCCACTGGTAATAACCCACTAATAATTTAATCTACACCGATTAATGCCGCCAGTTTACCGTAAAAAAAAATTTCAACACCTCGGCCCAGACAGGCGGACGGAATTAAAAATCTGTTGGAAAACGACAATTTTACTATTTATTTGTTGAGTTCAAGATACCACATGGCAGAATAAATATTTTAGCACAGCATAGCATTACAAGAGAAATGCCGCTTTTTAATGAATTTTCTAAAACAGTATCATTATTATTTTTATTTTTTTTTATTTGTATTTATTTATTTTATACACTTTACAAATACAAGACAAAATGTCCCGATAAACTACTTTTTAGCAGTTTGTCTAACGGGTTCTTTACGTTAAAGATCTTATTATAGTGATTTAATAGTTACATTTTTACAATTATATAAAACAAAATTTAATTTTTTACAGAAATATAGATAAAAAATAAATTTTTGAAAACATAAATAACATTTTTAAAGTCTTTAGAATAATATTTCATTGTAAGCTAATACAAATTAATTCTTTCCGTAAGCCAAGTCTTCAGTAAATTCATCAATTGTTTGTTTTGGGCACAGTTTTTAATTTCAGCAGGTAACATATTTAAACAACTGGGAATCATGTAATTTAACGTTCTTTGTCCATATTTATTTGTATGCTTAGGTACAATTAGCCCTCCATTAAAGTTAAAACGAGTATTATGGTTATGTTCCAGCTTGTTAATATATAAAGGATTATTTATGTGCTGAAATATAATTTTGTACCACAGAATTGCTCTCACTGAAAGAACTTTGAGACTCTGGTAAAAGTATGGAATATTATGCCTTTCTTTGTATAATTTTTTTTCAGCTAATAATTTAACCAATGAATTTTGCACTGGTTGAACATGGTCTATATTTGTTTTACAGGAAAATCCCCAAGCTGTTATTCCATACCTTATAACAGATTCAGCTAAAGATAAATAAATTATTCGAAGTGTGCAGATAGGAACAAAAATTGTAGTTTATACAATCTGCTTACAATTGATCTTAGTCGTGCAGAAACTTTGTTTGTTTGTATATCCCACTTGAAAAAGCAATCAATAATAACACCTAAATAAACATATTCTTTAACTAGTTCCATATTTTCACATGTACACGTTGCAGGAATACCATTGTGTAAGCAATCTGATGTATGTGTCTTTATTTCAGGTGTAATATAAACCATAACATTAGGGGATCTTATATGTAACAATTTAGTTTTTTTGGCATTTATGACTAAGCCAGAGTCATGAGACCACTTTAAGAGTTCAATGTAGTCTTTTTGTAAAAGATCTATACAAGTTTGCAAGCTAGAAATCACTAAAGCAGTATCATCCGCGTATACAAAGTACTTTACACGTCTAAAAATTAATTTAATAAAAGATACATATATAATATACAGAATAGGACCTAATATGGAACCTTGAGGAACGCCGGAAAAAAACTTCTTTTTTTTACTTAAAGAGTTTAAGAGTTTTAATTTCATGCATCGGTTGTTTAAGTAATTTTCAAAAGTTTTAGTAGTTTTCCTCGTATTCCTATAATTTCTAGTATTTTAAGTAATTTACCATGATCAATAGTATCAAAAGCTTGAGTCTATTGATGAAAAGATCACTGCTCAGCTACAATTCAGTATTTCTCCTGGAGCTGGTTTTCAGCAGTGCCTTAAGGGCGTTTAACCAGCCAGCGGCCGAAAATCCACATTTCGTCGAAAGATGTTCTTACGATCGTACAGGGCGGTTCCAATGAGAAAGATTAATTACTCACCGTACCAGCTTTTATTATAACTCAATATCGATTTTATTCCATTCCAAATTTGCTTTAATTTATACCTACTTCCAAAAATGCTGAAAGGTGTGTTAATAAAACTATTAAAACTATGTACTTTTTGTAATTATTTTTTAATAATAAGTATTTATCATTTTTCAATAAAATCTAAGCAAAATAAATATATAAAAAAATCTGAAATATATTAGTTTGTGAGTGCGCAAATAAATACAAAAACGGACCAATTTTCGTCAAGAAACACATGTACGCATATATTTTTAAATGATTTTGTATAATCTAAAATTAAAATTTTGAAACATACGTTTACCAGAAAATGTAATGATTTATTTTACTGCATGATTATATGATTTGAAACACAAAATCTTTTTTGAAAATTTAACAAATCTGCCAACGACCTATGGCATAACCTAATAATAATAAAAATAAAAAAAAATCTCAAAATTTAAAAAATACGTTTACTAGATAAAATAACAATCTTTCGAAACCAATTTATATTTTTTTGTGGAAAAGAGTCAATAAAAAAAATATTTTCCACATTAATAATAAAACCATTAGCGTAGGTATGTAGATGATTTTGAACTTTAAAGCAGCTTTTAAAAGCTTTTTAGACCTGATACTCGATTGTTACCAAGGCCAATACGAGTTCTACTCGCAGTATTTAAAGCATTTAAAATATTTCTAACCAATCAAATTTTTAAACCAAAATCACACGCTTTTGCATTACTTCGCCTTAAATAACCTTAATACAATTTGTAGATGTTTTTCGAATTTTTCTAAAGTTATAATAATAAATCTTGCATAGCATATTAATCTGTAATACAATAATTTTAATTAAAAAAATGAATGTTCAAGTACACCTATTACCTAATTTTCTTTTGTTTATTCTTTTAAAAATATATCCACGTATGAAAATCCAAAAACATTTAAAGATAGAAATTTGTTTTACAAAATTCATTGGCTACAAGCCGTTTACTTCTACATATATATTCATGATGTCCTTTTATCGTAGAAGAATTCTGTTGGCCCTTACAGAACAAAGAAACGTCTGCCAAATTGGAAAACTTTATTTTTAAGGATCAGCCCCAAAAAAATACCGTCCCGCGAGTTTTATTTTGGGACAACTTTCTCAGAATTTCAACAATGCAATTACCAAACTTCAGATTTCGCAGACCTCTTTATTTTTATTCTGTTCGTATCGCGGTCTAATATAATTTAAATGTAATTTCATTAAATTTCTGGTCGGTTTTAGAAGTAAATTTTATATGACGTCCTTTTAACGTTCTTGAAAACACTCCTTCATATCTTGTATGTAATGTATAAATTGATACCTAGGTACCTTACCTATAAGCCTTAAATATTAATAGCGTAGCTATGATAACTTCTTTTACATTTTCCTATCTATCTATATATATATGTAAATAAAAATGAATCGCCGAAATGTATGTACGCGCATAACTTCCGAACGAGTGCACCAAATTGGATAATTCTTTTTTTTGTGTTAGTTATTGTCAGGACAAGGTTTGTATAAAACTACTGGTGAGTTCTGGCATTATGAAATTTGTATAAAAAATTGCAATAGGTGGCACGCGAGCAGTTTGAAAACTGAATTTACCGGGAATGAATGTGTAGAATGCTGGGGGGACGGGAGGGGAACTCGGGTAGGGGGTTCGCGGGAGGGGTAGGGAGAGGGGAACCCAGGAGGGGGAGGGGAACTTGGGAGGGGGTAGGGAAACTCGGGAGGGGGGTTCGCGGGACGGGGCAAGGGGGGGGTTGGAGGGAAGAGAGGGAAGGTGGAGGAGGCGGAGTGGGAACGCGAGAGGGGAAGGGGCGAGGGAGAGTAAGGGGAGGCGGAAGGGGAACGGGACGAATGGGAAAGGACACGCAGGGAGAAACAATTTCTTTTTAAATAGCACAGCAACGCATGCCGGGTATCAGCTAGTTTCTCATAAATAACGGTAACAGAAATGAAGCCCAACCGGAAGAACAAGGAATGGAAAATCACTGAAAAACCGCAAATTGAAGTAACAGTGAAATTTAATGGCATTACTATGAATCTTCCACACTGAAAAAATGTTTTGACAACAACCATCGCCGTCAAAAAATATGGTGGTTTGTTTGGTTATTTGTGGCAAGCAAGCTTCACAGTGTTATTTGTCACTTCAATAATATGAGTCTTTCTGCATTTGCTATCAGAGACGACAAGAATTGTTTGATATCGGTACGAGAATATTCCACAATCTTGTAGATCGCTTACCAAATTTAGATCATTATTATACTTCTCCCATACGTGCAAATAGTATGACGAGTATTTTTTATAGTCACCAAACACATGGTTTGCGGCCTTGTTTTATCCATTTTCAGTTTTTTCACTTTATCACTTTGTGCTATGTTTTCTTTCTCTTTTCTGTATTTTACTGCTCCAACTATAGCTTTTCTAGTGCGTAAAACGTTTGCTTCAAACTTTTTCTTGTATGAATTGGTACAATGCCTTTAGCTTTGTTGGCTTTTTTCGCATTATTTTTTTTCATAATGCTGGATACGCTGTCACCAATTAGTTTGTTGAATTTCAATCCTTACATAATCCCTACATTACGAATACTAGAATTAAAAAAAAATATATAACAATTCCATATTTGAAATGTGTTGTTTAACAAGTAAATATTTGTACATACTTTCAGCTTCACAAATGCTGCAATAAGATCACACCCCGTGACTTTTCACGGGTCGGCACCAGTTAATAATTTTTCCCTTTCTACTTTTTGTTTTAATACTCAGTACGCGCAATAAACTGTAATAGATAATTTGTTTTGGTACGCAGACTATTTCAGAACATATTGGTTGATTTCCACACTATTCGACAACGCAAATAAATATCGGATATCTTTATATGCTCACAGTTTACGTAATGAAATTACTTCCAGGTCTAGCGGGGGTTTTAGCACTTAGAAGTAATTTCTTTATTTACCGAAGCCAGTCAGTTGGATAAATCTCCGCGCTATCTGCCTTATCTTTTATTACATGAACCGAATAATCCTGAATCTTAGGTAATAAGATCAGCTACCGGAGAATACAAGAAAAGAGAGTATTACGGCGAGATCGATGGAGGTAAGTCTATTTATTTTATGAAAGTAGAAAAAAACAATGGGTAAATATGCAATTACGGATAATACGGAACGTTCGTGTTGTTGAATTTTGATGAACGGATAATACGGAATATTCCTTTTTTAACTAGTAGACAATCAAATATGACATTTTCGAAAGTACCAATCTTATAAAATAAATTCTCGTCGAAATAAAAACAAAAAAGTACTTTCTTCAAATTATAGGATTTAAAACTACGAAAACTGCATGTCATCATAATTTAAAAAAAAACATCCCAGGTTTTGAATGGTTTGTTTGGCAAAGCAGGGTTTGACTAGTGGGTATGTGTAATTATTATAATTTTTTTTTTCATGCTCTGCTGTTATAAATACAGGTTATAAATACATTGTTATAAATACAAAATTATTGTTTTACATGGCAATAATAATTTTTCTATGATTGGCAGCATTGATTGATTGTCTATGAAATGTTAAATAAAAACGATAAATATGCAAATGGCTTTACCGCGTAAGTGAAAAATTTATAATATGCATAAAATAATAATTAAAATAATTAATAATTTTAAATATGCATTTAACAAATTTAAAATGTTAAATGCATATTTTTTGCATGTTTTTTTTGTCTCCCCCGACATAAATACTCACTTTTCGTAATAATAAAGCTGAATCTAACTCTTTCAATAAAAAATATTCCGTATTAAGTAAGCGGTTCAACGCATAAATAATAAACAATGTTGTTTTTTTAAAAGTTTTTTCTTACTTAATTTAATTCGAATCAAGCCTAGGTTTTTAATAGTTTGTCCTAAGGGCGAACGCGTTTCGTCTCGTAACCAAACTAGTAAAAATCTTAGACCTCGAATTAATTTTAAATGTTAATAAAAAGCACGGACTTCAGAATTATCAAAACTAAAAATTAGATAATTTTTAAAGAGGTCGTGTTTTCAGGAAAGCGGCAATCAAAATTTAATCATTGTAGACAATATTTGCGATTAATTAATTTTGAAACTGAAAAATCATAATAAGATTCGGTCGTATCTAGGAATTGAACCAAGTATCTTAGTTCTTAGTCTTGCCGAAGCTCTCCTCTACCACTGAGCTAATTCGACCCCATCCCCTTAGGTTTGTCATATTTAATTATACTTCTACTAAGAACTATCAACTGTTAATTTTCTTAACGAATATTTTTATTGATTGCTATCTTTATGTATCTGTGTATGATTGCAAAATTCTTCCCGATCAAAATGTAATCTGGATAGTTTCTTTGATAAATATATCCATTTTATTAATTTAATGTGCGACACATATTGATTTTTCTGTAAGTCTAAAATGAATATTTTATTTATTTTGGAATAACTTAAAGGGTAAAACCTGAAATTGTAATTTTTAATCACTGAAGACGATGATTCATAAAGATTGCAAATGCAAATTTGCAACGATTCATAAAGATAGCAGCCATCACCGAAGGGGGTAGGATCAAATAAGCTCAGTGGTAAAGCAGAGCTCCGGCAAAGCCAAGGTCCTGGTTTCAGTTCCTAGATTCAACCGTATCTTTTTCAGATTTTTCTGTTTCAAACGGGAATACAAATATCTGTGTGTTAACGCGATTTTCGAACATTGAGAATGGATATTATATACGTATACCACGTCTTTGCTTTTGTTTTAAGTCTCTGTGGACGGGATGATGTATTTAAACTGTAGTACATAGTCCAGTTTACAACTATAAAAAATAATTAAAAAAAAAATTATTCAGAATTTTATTATTATTATTTTTTTGATCACATTTATATTAGTTTAACTACATCGTCCCTTTTACGTAGGTCGTATACGAAGAGATCGCGTCTGGTGAACATAACGCCAGGAAATAGAAGGCCATAGGGGGTAAATAGAAGGCTTTTACGGAAAATATCGTAATTTGTAAGTAATACCGGAATGTCTAACAAAATAAGAAATAATAAAATTGCAATAAAAGAACCTCCTAAACTTCTAACACTCCTAGCCATAACCACTTTGAAGAGCTGTTATAAATTTAATACCAAAATTATATTATTATTTCTGTACTCCGTTCGTATTACCTTACACGTACCTTATCTTAAAGGGGTCTCCACACGATACTGCCGCAGTATCAACTGCCGAAGAACTGTAGTTGACTGGGCAGTTGGTACTGCGGCAGCACCGTGTGGAGACCACTTTAGAGTCTGGTACGTAGTGAGTGCCACTTTTGAATCCCTTATTAATAAGAGAATATTAGGTGAAGGAAAGGAAGTTATTTTTTTATTTTGTTGTAATAAACACTATTTATACTTAAGAAATAAACGGCCATAAGCAGTAATGAAAATTTTCACCGTTAAACTCAGCGAGTAAAAATTCAAAATATATTATTTTAAGACGACACTAAGAGGCCTAAGATATATTCAGAATCTTGACTCGCGACCCGCGTATTGGATGGACCTTATGTCGAATTTGCCCTATCAAAGAAAAGAAGAAAATAATAATGTGGGAATCTTAACGACGTAAGTGAAGAAAGCGTGTAAACAAATATGCGCCCGCGGCACGGCGTATTGGACGGACGTATGGTCGAATTCACCCTGGCAGGCCTGGAGATTCGACCTTTCCGCCGGGTTCATTTTAATTAATTCTCAAGAACGCGTTACTAATGTTTAAGATGTTTCTAAATCAATACCTCCCGAAGTTATTAATTCATCGCCTAGAAAAATAAAATCTGGTGCTCACCGCTAACTTTAACTGTACAACGAACGTATTACAATTTTTTAAAGGCGTTGTAAGTTAAAAAAAATTATACCAGCGTACTGTTTTTATTAATCTAAAAAATATAAATAACTCGCATCCCTTGTGAGGCATGGAAATAAAAATGATAATTCAATTACAAATTCACCGAAATAAATTAAAACGTGAGCCTCGGGCAAACCCCTGATAAACGTGGTTATGTCTCGCCTTAAAGGCCGGTCCACACGACACGTTTTGCACAACCTTTTAAGTCTGCGCAGTCTTAAAACGTTGCAATTTTGAGCGTCCAGACGGTGCAGTCATATTTGTATTTTTCGCTCAGTCTTGTGTGATATCGTCATGGAGGAAGTTCTCCTGTGGTCAATTTTTGTATGCTCTCTCGTTAAAAAAAAGATTAGAACACCTCAGAAGAACCGGGCGTTCGAAGTGGTCGCGTAAGTGGCTTTTAAAAAGGCGGGATTTTTCCCATATTAGATTTTTGCGTGAATTACGTGATGAACCTAATGATTGGCGGAACTACTTGAGAATAGAAATAGACACGTATACTTACTTATTGGAACTAGTGACACCGCATTTCATATCATCGTCGAGTGATTAGGGAAAACTGAGGAACAAAACGAATCGGAAAACGGAGCAAGCGTCTACATGCACCGCCTTGTCCGCACATGTCATGGATTTCAAAGCTCATTTGCTCAAGTCTCAAAACTGCGCAGTGCAACGTTTTAACTGCGACGTGTTGAACTGCGCAGACAAAAGGTTGTGCAAAACGTGGCGTGTGGACCGGCCTTATAGAGTGTGTGTTATCTTTTGGTGATAAATTTAATTGTTTTGAATTTTTAAAACTCATTTGAATGAATTACTATCGTGATTGCGATTAAGGAATCGACGTTACAATTATAATAACATTAAATGTCGTTTCTTTCCTTACAGGTAATGTTTTGTTACTAGATACTTTTCTTTGTGTGAATCTTGTGAGATTAACAAAATAAACCCTTTCTTTCCTTACAGAGAAACTCAATTGTGTTTTAATTGATTGTTTCGTCCAAATCACAAGGAAAATATCATTATATTTATTTAATTATTTCTTTCATGCTCCATATAAGCATTCGATGAAATGCTGGTCTTTAGATCCGTCCACGAATACAGGTAAATAGCGGATATTATCGTTAATTTTCACCACGGGAAACAAGCGAGCATTTCCGCGTTCCATCTATTTTTAAACAAAGCTCGTCACATTTGTTGTTTTGTTCCTATATTTCCGTGAAATATTAAACGGAAAATTTGATTGCGTATTTCGGGAAAATTATTTGGCAACCATATGTAGGTATATAATTGGAGAATATTGTGAATTTAAATCGCATCATTAGATTTGCGCTTTTTGGTGCAATGAAATTTGATGCAATTCAATGAAATTAGTGAAAATTTTGAATTTAGATGAACGGGATTCAAATTTCACAGAAAATCATACATTGAATCGTGAATATTGCACATATTTGAGTTTAAATATTCGATGTTAAAGGATCCGGTATTTACATCGTGTATTAAATATAGTTTTTATTCATACGCACTGTAATGTCATTCGAATATTTTTTTACATTCAAATTCAAAAAATATTTACTGCACAAAAATACAAAAAGTACAGATGTTATAACTTATACGTGAATCCTATTTCTTCCAGCTAACCCAACAAATACTTGTTCTTTACGCACGCTCGAATTGGGAGGTAAGCTGGTGAATGCGTTACGAAAAGTGTGATGCATTACGAAAATTGTGATGCGAACGGTGATCGATGCGAACGGTGATCGGGCGAGCTGTACATACTGCACAACTAAGGTAAGGCGAACATACTAACCCAAGATCGTAGGTCACCCCACGGTCGTAGGTCACCCCAAGGTCATATGTCACCCCATGGTCATATGTCACCCCAATGTCATATGTCACCCCAATGTCATATGTTCTTTTATAAGTTAGTGAAGTTTTACTTCAGTCGTGTGGTCTAAAGTCTAAAGCAGACAAGTTTTTTTTAATATTATAAAACCCAATAATTATATGTTATGTTATTTGCAAATAAAGAAGGTATTTAATGTATGTAAGGTATTAATTTATGGTGAAATGACATTTGTTTTTAAAAGAATTGTTTTTAGTGATGGTTTAAATTTGAGTACCTATGTCCTACATCGATTATTTGTTTAATGTTAAGTGGAAGGTTGTTACATATATACTGCAGTGGGGTCCTTTTGGTCATTGACTCCACACAGGAGGTTCTGAGGAAATAAATGCCCTCGGGGCCTTTGCCAACCTTAGAGATGCTGTGTGGAGGATCTTTTTAGGAAAAGAAAGAAGAGGAAGTTCTGGGAAGGAAAAAGGCATGAGGGGTGAGTAGGAATCTGGAGTTTAATATCTCCGGAAGCAACGGACGTCAGAATCCATCCCTCCCACTGCGGTGTGGGGCGATTGATCGAGAGAGTCCGGCTGAAGAGGTCAAAAGGTCTCCTCCAACCAGTCTCTCGCGAAGTAGGTGGGCAAACGTATCCGCCAACAAGACTTAAATAAACCACATCACATGAACTCGGGTACCCCTGCTAAGTCAGCAAACTTCGCGAATCACTTGGGGCGTCCTATGGTAGGGGAATTGGTATATGCTGTGTATACCAGCGTATAAAGTATCGACACGGTAAATAAATTCGTTTGATATCCATACCAACTGATTAAAGGTCTTTTTGATAGTGAATTGTATAGTATATAGTAATTGTATATTTTGATAGTGATAGTGATCGATTATAGGTTTGAAATTGGTAAAACTTGGAAAAAAAAAATTTCAGGGGGCAAAATGTCGGGTCACCAGGTTCAAGAATCAGAAATCTATGTACTACATATTATATATGGAGCAAGATCGTAAAACGCTTTGATTGCTCGGCATTTGTGGTGTTTTTGGTTTGGCCAAAGTTTACAAACGTGTTGTTCTTTTTTAATGTTTAACATGCTTATTTTAAAAACAGTATTTCATTTTGGAATACGTTCAAAAACAGCAAATGTATTTGCAATTGACAGTCAAAAGAAATTTTATTATTTTTTTTGTAATACCGTACAAGAATTCCAACAATTCCCTACAGCCTGGAGCCAGCAAGGGTATGGCATCCACAATTGGAGTATGTACATATAGTTTTGTACTAGTGGTCGACGAACCGGTGGATGCAATCTGTTAGCCACAAGTTGTTGTAATAGATTGTCTAATCTTTTTATGTGAATATCGCACAAAAATCCCAACTGCTACCGTCTGGAGCCTGTGAGACTATGGCATCCCCAATTGGGGTTTGTTGTGAGGCTGAAGGTAGTGGGGAGGGGAAGTAGTTGGGGAAGAGGGAGGTGGAGAAGTACCTGGCCATTCAGATCTAGTCACCAGACACGGCTAAAGCCATTTCAAGAAACGTTTCAATTCTGAACGGTGGTCTTACACCAGGGCGATATTGAGAGTATCTTCCACTCTGAAACGCGCCGCAAATATACTGTATATTATTTTAAATGAATTAATTGTTGAAATAACACAAATTAATTAAATAAAAATTTATTTGCCACGCTGATATTCAATCCCGCGGCCTTCGGATTGCGAGTCAAGAGCCTTACCGCTGGACTACGCCGGCCGTTAAAAAATATAAATAAATAATAAACGAATTTTAAAAAAATAATATAAAAAAAACTGATAAATTTCTTCTCAGTGCGATGGCAAAGGTTTCTATGAAGTGAAAATTTCTGAAACAATATGCAGTTTGAAAACTTCCAGAGGAACTAATCTCCTAGCGGAATAACATGGCGCCATTAAAGCTGTAATAACATCGCTGATTTTCATTCAGAAATTTTGCCGCTCGTAAATCAAAGAATGTTTAAAGAAATTTCCGCTTGTTGCCCTCCGAGAGGTAATACGGCTATACTAACAATATCACCGTTTATATTTCACTCGTCGTCCGGCATTTTATAGGGGGATAAATTTACTGAGCTCCTGTGATCATTTCCATCCATCGAACCCAAGAACAAAGGAAATTTAATATATGTACATACATACTGATTATGCGCCACATATAGCTTCCGCAGGGCTGGACTTAAGACGTGTTGCAGCCCATGCAGAAAGCTGTAATTTTTTATTGTTGTAATTTTAACTCCATACTCGGCTCTGACGTTTCTTTCGTGGTTGGAATATTGTGCAGAGAGGAAATTTTCATGGAAAGAAGAGAATGAACACAAAAGCCGGTAAACTCATTTCACAACTGAGCTGTTTGGCGCAAAAACCAATGAAAACGACTGTAGGTACTTTTCTAGGGGCAAATGTCAACCGTGTAAAGATTGTGCGCATGGATTTGGCATATATTTTGATTCTGTATTGTTGCCGAGGGAAGTAATGACACCAGTTATTCATACATCTTCAATTGACATACCGGCAGAAAAAAATTGCATTACTTATTTATTTATATGAGTACCGCACAGTATCTTACAAACCGGGGCGCGCATTTCCTTTTCCGCGTTCAATACGAGGCAACCATGCTTCGAACTCGGCACGGATTTTTAATGCCATTTTTTCTCCAAACCCGTGTCCAGTAGAAGGCAACCGGCATCCTACTGTGCACGGGTTTGTAACGCCAATTCCCCTCCCAAACCCGTGTTCAGCACGAGGCATGTTAAGTGAATGCATTATAGACAAGTTTGTACCTGTATTTATAACAGCAGAACATGGAAAGAAATGTATTAGAATAATTACACATACCCGCTAGACAAACCCTGCTTTGCCAAACAAACCATTCAAAACCTGGGATGTTTTTTAAAATTATGATGACATGCGAGTTTATTTTAGAGAATTTATTGTATAAGTACTATAAAGTATTATAAGTACTATATTATAAAGTGTTTTTATTTATTTTGTTAGTAAGGCTGATAGCGTTTTATCGCCCATCTATTACATTATGCGTACACTTCCTTTTTTTATGTTATAATCACGTTTTGAGGATGCCTCGTACTGAACATGGGTTTGGGAAGGGAATTGGCGTTACAAACCCGTGTACAATAGGATGCCGGTTGCCTTCTACTGGACACGGGTTTGGAGAAAAAATGGCATTACACACCCGTGTTGAGTTCGAGGCATGGTTGCCTCGTATTGAACACGGAAAAGGAAATACGCAACCGGGGCCAGGGTGAAGATGGCATTCCCAATTGGGGTATACTGCGCAGCTGAAGGGTATGCGGAGGAGAAGGAGATGGTGGAGAGGAAGATGGAGAGGTACCTGGCTTTTTATAAAATACGTTTAAAGCCATTCCAAGCAAAGTATAGAATCTTAATTGTTGGTCTCTCACCAGGGCATTGGGACACTTTGGTTGGACATGGGTCTAACTTTCCTTTACCTTGTTCTGAGATATATGGTGTCAAGGTTTCCAAAGATGATTTCTTATAATCCATTAATCGATTTCTGATTTTGAGATAGTATTTTAGCTTAACATTTATTATTTTAGTTTAACATATTTTAAAGGAAAATATTTTTTAATGACTTAAACTTACCGATTTAGAACATACCTACACGTGTAGATAGAACCGTATGCAACCAGCTAGGGCATAATAATTAATTGCATAAAGTTCTAACTATATTTCACTAATGCCATTTCGAGATAAATTAAATACTTTCTTTTAAAACATGTTAATCTAAAATACATTACACAATATTGAATCTCAAAATTAAAAATTGTTTAATAGATTATGAGTTCGCCTTTGCAATATTTCATACATCAGAATACGGTAAGGCGAAGTTAGCACTCTATCCAGCTAAAGTGATGAACTATAATCCGCCTTGTAAAAACGATCAACTGTCAAATACAAACAATGGAAATTTCAATAGGTTCAAAGTGACGTTAGAACCTTGAAAAATAAGTACGAGTGTCTACGGAAATACAATACAGATGGCTCTGAAAATTATTTTGATTATGGAAATGAACAAAATAAGTGGTTCTGCATTCAAAGGATCTTTTTGAAAAAAATATATTATTTTATTTGAATTGAATGTGAAATAATTTAAATAAATAAAATTTAAATAAATAAAATTTACTTCCAAGAAGAAGTCAAAGACCTTACCCTTTTCTTGTTGTCCGTGTTATGCTAATACCCCAAATCCATCACTGGTGTCGAAGCTACTCGTAGTTCTTAGGTTTTATGAAAATGGTAAAAAATTCCCAGCGCCCTTTAAGATTTTCCGGCCTGGTTACACGTTTTATCTACACGTCTGGTAAATCCGGCCCTGACGAGTCTCATACTCGTATAATCTAACATACATAACGTAAGCTGGTGTGAGTTTAGCCCTGGCTTAGTAAACCTACCGATGTGGGTTGGTTAGGCCATAAATCTTTAAAATTGATGGCGCATTTCTGCATGCTTTACTTACTTTCTATCGACGTGACGAAACGCGATGTGAACACGTAGTTTGCCAAAACGTCATAAAATTTTCCAACGAACTGTTTTTCTTCTAAATTTTCAAATTTATCAGCTTTTTGTCTTATACTCTCTAGGTCTACAGCATTCTGTTTGTGTATTGCGTCTGAAGTTTTTCTTATTTACAACGTACCTAGATAACCAGCGTAGTATATTAGTTGAAATTTGCATAGATGTATGTAATGACCAGAGGGTCTAGGATAGTGAAGTCGAAAACTTTAAAAATATCTTTTTTTTTTAAAATTAAATATTATAATTTGAGATTTTACTCATAAAGTTAAAAATAAAAATATTCATCCTAGACTTGCAGAAAAAGTCAATAGATGTCGCGTATTAAAAATAAAGTGGATAAATATTTATCCAGACACAATCTAGATAGCATTTAGTTCGGGTTGAATCTTGCAATCATGTATAAAGATAGCATCCAATAATATGTGCGTTAAGAAAATTAAGATAGTGTTGATAGTTCTTAGTCGAAGTATGATACAGTTAAAAGTGACCGAATTAGAAATGGGTTCCAAAGCTCAATCGGTAGACCACTTGCCATGTAAGCTAAGGTATCTGGGTTCGAGTCCCAGTAGAACCAATATCTTTTTTTGATTTTTCAGTGTCCAGATTTGAGTTTCGCTAATATTGTCTTCATTTAATTAAATTTAAAATATCTGATCGAGAGGCGTAAGTACTGATGATTTTGCCGCACTGTTGATAGCCAGACTGAAATTGACATGGAATAAATAAGAAATCGATATAAAATGGCAAAACTGGCGGATCTGTCTATGAATTTTCATACGTAAATGTCAAACGACCAAAAAATATTAATAAATTGATAATCGGACGTTATTAGTATAGTTGAAATTTAAGAATCCAACTTCGAATACATGTCTGACGCCATGCCTTTGCAAAACCATCTATATACTTGAAGTTTATTAAAACGATGCTTTTGTTATTTATTTTAAAATGGCGCCACTTACGTTAATAGATCGCACGAGGACCTGCCGCTGGCAGGTATAAGTACTATTGCATTTTCAACATCATCAATCTTTCCGGGTTTGGAGAGATTGTTGGTATTATTATTATTATTGTAACTGGCAGTTGTGAATAATAATACCACGCGTATATATTATAAATGATGTCATTGCCTAACGCGGTTACTTTGTCCCGGTGACTAGCTGTCATTGGATCCGAGGAACCGGCAATTTTTGGAACCGGTTCCAATCAAATTTATAAAATTGTCACTCACACTTAAGACGACACTGTACCTTAAAATATATTCAGAATCTTAACGACGTAAGTAAAGAAACCGTAAATACAAATTGCGACTCGCGACCCGTGTATTGGACGGACCTACTGTCGAATTTGTTCTATAAAAAAAAGAAGAAGAAGAAAAATAATGTGGGAATCTTAACGAACGTAAGTGAAGAAAGCGTGTAAACAAAAATGCTCCCGCGGCATGGCGTATTGGATGGACGTACGGTTGAATTCACCCCAGCAGGCCTGGAGATTCGACCTTTCCGCCAGGTTT
The DNA here is from genome assembly GCA_917563855.2 of Limnephilus lunatus. Taxonomy (NCBI): domain Eukaryota; kingdom Metazoa; phylum Arthropoda; class Insecta; order Trichoptera; family Limnephilidae; genus Limnephilus; species Limnephilus lunatus. Next base: position 81,287,565 of record OU830592.1, read on the forward strand.
ATTTTAATTAATTCTGAAGAATGTGTTACTAATATTTATTTATTTATTTGGAATTCACGCCCGGCTGGGCTTTTACATACATTATTTTTAAAACAAAGAACATCTAAATCTAAATGTGCATAACAAAATAAAAAAAAAAAACCATAAACAAAATAAAAACAAAATCAAAATCAAAATCGAAATCGAAATCGAAATCAAATTCAAAATCAAAATAAAAATCAGAATCAAAATCAAAATCAAAACAAAAATCAGAATCAATATCAAAATCAAATCAAAATCATAAACAAATCTAAAACAAAAATGGAGTAAAAAAACAAATTGATATAAAAACAAAATACTCCACTATGCAAGATGGATAAACTGTAGACTGGGAAAAGTGCATGTGAAATAATTCGAAGCATAGCTAAGCAGTCGGAATTATTAAATTTGTGGTTCTTCTTTCTGATATAAATTTTACTATGATTTGTTTATATTTAGTGAATGATGTGTTAAATATGTCAACAATATCTTTATAGTCATTAGCCAAATTTTGTATACGGCGAACAGGGGTATACAATTGTGATTCTGTGTTGGAGTTGTCACAATAGAATGGTAGATAGTTCCTCGATGTTGAATTGCGAGGTATATGGAAAGAAATCAAGTATAATAGTTCTGGGCTGTCAATTATTGAATTTATGATTTTATGTAAACATGTTAGGTCATATACTATTCTACGTTCGGATAATTTTAATAAATTAAGTTGACATAGTAGATAATCATAGTTGATACATTCCCTTGTAATACCCATTCTGAAATTAATATATCTTAAGAATTTATGTTGAATTCTTTCTATCGTGAGTGAATGACTAGCATAACTAGGTGCCCATACTGTCGAGTTGTACTCGATTTGACTCCTAACCAATGACATGTACAATTTTTTAATGGTTTGAATATTTTTAAATTGGCTGCAAATTCTTATTACAAAACCCAACATTTTCAAAGCTTTATTTGATGTAATTTCAATATGATTTATAAATTTCAGTTTTTGATCAAAGTTTACACCTAAATCATTCACCTCGGTTACAGTTGTTAGTACTACATCATTAATGGAGTATTCATAAATTATTGGATTTTTTATTCTATGAAATCTCATAATAAGACATTTACTTAAATTTAGTTGTAGATGGTTCTCTTGGCACCAAACAAAAAGTTTAAACAAGTTATTAGACAATGTTTGACAGTCAATAATATTTTTTATAGCTTTATATATTTTCATATCGTCTGCAAACATTAAGACTTGGACATCGTTGAAAATAGAAAGAACATCATTTACAAATAACAAAAATAAAATTGGTCCCAAATGTGACCCTTGTGGAACGCCGCTGGTAGCGATAAATATATATATATATATATATATATATATATATATATATATTTATCGCTACCAGCGGCGTTCCACAAGGGTCACATTTGGGACCAATTTTATTTTTGTTATTTGTAAATGATGTTCTTTCTATTTTCAACGATATATATATATATATTTTTTTTTTTTTTTTTTTTTTTTTTTTTTTTTTTTTTTTTTTTTTTTTTTTTTTTTTACAATAAGTTTATTTCATTCTAATATTACATATTTTATATACTCTCCTAAAAAAGCAAGTGCTTTTGTTTAGGAGTATATATGAAGTAAAGCCGTCAATTAATATATATTTATGATGTTTCTAAATGAATACCTCCCAAAATTATTGATTTCATCGTCTAGAAAAATAAAATCTGGTACTCACCGCTAACTTTATAGTTGAAAAACGGGTTATAAAGTTTTAAAATCGTTGTACGTAAAATATATTAATGGTTAATTATTGTTTTTATTAATCTTAAATATAAAGAACGTACATCCCCAGGTCTGCGTTTAAACAAAAAAATTATTATATGTAGTTACGAATTCGCCGGAAATTATTAAAATGTGCGTTTTCAGAAAACAAAAAATATTACGGTTTTAATACACATTGACGCTTCGCATGCACTCTTTTAGACTTAACGAGGGTTAATTAGTTTCTTTTCTCTATTTACATTAATGAACTTTGCAGCATGAAAATAGACGGTGAAATAGTTAGTTATTTATTTATTTATTTATTTAAAATTTAGGGCACAAAGTGCCATTTACAAATATGTTTTTATTAAATATTTTTTAACAGTCGTAGTACATATTTTTTTTTTTTTTAAATTACACATAACAATAGAAAAAGAAGGATATTAATAGAACAACTTGATGAAAGCAAAAAGAAACACAATAAAATAAACAAAAAATGTCATGTAGTGACCTCATTAAAATATGTTTGGCTGAAATGTTTGATCAGTACAGCCTTGTATTTCAGTTGGGAAATATTAAAAATATCAGCCACATTGGCATAAAAATTACCAATTGTATGTAATCTATTTATTACAGAATTGTAGCCTGAGACCGACTTATAATTGTCACAATAATACATACTAGGGAACCTTGATCTAATGGTAGGTACATGAAAGTGAATCAACTTTATTATATCAGGGCTATCCAACTTAAAATAGTTTACAATTTTATATAAAAATATTAGATCAAAAATTTTTCTTCTGTCGCTTAACTTCAACAATTTCAATGAATTTAATAAAATTAGTTATGCAGACGACACAGTTTTACTCTTTAAATCTAAGGATTGGAAAAATGCAAACAACATAGCGAATTTAGGAATCACGCGAGTGAAATCATGGCTAGACTCAAACACAAAACACACTTACACTAAATATATCGAAAGCAAAATTCACAACGTACAGTATAAATAGCACAGGACAGCCAAAAAATAACACAAACACCATAAAAATACATGAATGTTTAAACATCAACATCTGCGTTTGCCCTCCTCTAGAAAAAAAAGAACAAATAAAGTATCTTGGAATAATAATTGACCATAACCTTAGATGGACACATCACACCAAACAAGTCACAAATAAACTCCTCAAAACGATACACATTTTCCTAAACATAAGAAACATATACAAAATACAACAAATGAAAACAATATACTTTGCTCTATGTCAGTCTATAATAGAATATGGAATAATTCCTTGGGGAGGAGCAACAAACTCAGCTATCGAACACCTGGAAATTGCGCAGAAAACGATCTTAAAGGTAATCCTTAAAAAACATAGACTTACTGATACAGACCAAATATTCAACCGTTGTAAAGTACTAGACGTACGACAATTATACGTTAAATCGCTGCTAAATTACATTTTTGACCAAAAAAACAATCATCAACACACACGAAATATTACAAACAGACCAGTTAGACAAGCATACAAAGAAAACTCAAAAACTCCGACTGTAAATACAAGCTTTGGACAAAGACACTACCAATATCACGCTATAAAAGCATTCAACAGTCTAACACTTGAAAACAAAATTGAGGAAAACAAAAATAAATTCCGACACAAAATTACAAAATGGATTAAAGACCAAAATAGAAAACACTACCAAAATATCGTAGCATAAAATAATAAAACATACAAGTAACACACAAAACCAATATAAAACACAATCACCCACAAACACACAACACTTATTAAAAGTATCGTTTTTAACCTTATATAATATTATTTATTTTTATTTTTACGTTAATTTTAAATCTCTAATTTTTAAGTTTAATTTATCTTAATCGTATGTATGTTATTTACCTTTTTTCTTTTTTTCAACAATATTATATATTTTTCACCAATATTATATATATATATTGTTATGATGCAGTACAAATCCGTATTACTTTAAATATAATTATTAACATCTTTATTATTTGTACTGCATCCTAACAACCCTACCCGTCGAAATCGTAATTAGGTAGGAACTTGTTATTAATTATTAGTGTGCCAGCTTTGATTTGATCGACGGCCTGGGGCGACATCTAGACAGTTCCGGCGATATACGTGACTTCTTGCGTGGGTAGATTCGGGAGAGTTGGGCCCCGTGTCTAACCACGCGACAGTCAAGAGTTTTGTGAGAAACTTAGTATTTGAACGGGAAAATAATTCCTTTTAACTTTAAATAAGGTCGGGCGGTGAAAGTATTAATGGGTACGCATTGTGTGTTCGGAAGGATTGAATCCCTGTATTGGGATTAGTCGAGTTTCCTGCAACGTAAAATGGCGGCAGGCGTGCTAGAAACCCGGGATATATTTCAATCGAGATGTAATACGTGCGATCACACTTGGGACAGAGCCCTGTTTTGACGGATGACCGGTGTACCGTTAGCCCGTGATGTAATTTGCCGTTCTTTGTGAAGGAGAAGTAAATTTACGCCGACCTTGACTCTCGTCTGGACTGAGGGCGGTCTCCCTCCTTCATAATTCTTCTAGCGACAGGCCCCCTGATGATTTCCCTTTGGCGGCGGGAAGACTTAACTAATTTGATCGCGGCGTAAGGCCGCTTGATGTTTCAACTTTGGCGGCGGAACTGTCTCCAGATCTCGGCCTCGTGAGGGCCATCCAGATCCTGCATGGAAAAATGCTGCCTGGGTCTGACAGCCACTAGATGGACAGTTTATTAGTTAGCTAGCGATAGTATACACAATAAAGGAGGTCGGTTCATGGGGGTAAGTGAAATGACATATTTAAAAACCCTGATTGCCATTTGTTTTATAATAATTATAAGCTTGTTCTCACAACTCTGCCTTTTAAATTATGTACCTGACACACCATTCCTTTGGAGAGCGACACACATCATGGTTTAAAATCCACCCCCTGAGCATATTTGGGAACCACAGGTATTCTTGACGGGAACCATAACCCGTCCAGAATTGGCGCTTCCTACGGGATAAAATCTGTGGGTACCTGATCATCACTATAACACTAAAGTTGTTTTACGAAATGTATTACTTGGCGAATAACCCACGTAACAATTTGGCGCCCAACTAAAAAATGGCTATATGTGTGTCGCGCTTCAAGTGTTGTGTGTTTTATCTTTCAATTCATCTGTTCACACTGAAGTTTATGAACATTTATTAATGGCATAACCTGTATGCATTATATTTCAAAGTAAAGATGCCACAGGTATGTGTTATTTTAATAATCCTTGAAGATTATAAATTATTTTGTACCTGTACTTTTGCTTGCTTAAGTCTTGAATTAAAACAAATATTAATACCGGATATTAATTATGGTGAACAATAATATGTCTAGTCTATTACAAAGTTATCGACATTAACTCCATCTGTGGCCTTTACGAAAATTCAGGTCCGCCTAGCTTTGGTTTGCGTCTCCGCTACATTACGGCGGATATTTGATTAATAAAGGTTGGAAATAAAATCAACTACTCTTGTGAAATAAATGGGCCACATACATATTAATTTAAATGGTATTTTGTAAAAAAAATATAGGGGCTACTTACATATTCATTTAATTGGAATTAAAAAAATATATTTTCATGTAAATGGGGAACATACATATGCAAATAAAATTTCATTTTTTTATGCAAATATTATGCAAATAAAATTTCATTGTTACGTGGGTTATTCGCCAAGTAATACATTTCGTAAAACAACTTTAGTGTTATAGTGATGATCAGGTACCCACAGATTTTATCCCGTAGGAAGCGCCAATTCTGGACGGGTTATGGTTCCCGTCAAGAATACCTGTGGTTCCCAAATATGCTCAGGGGGTGGATTTTAAACCATGATGTGTGTCGCTCTCCAAAGGAATGGTGTGTCAGGTACATAATTTAAAAGGCAGAGTTGTGAGAACAAGCTTATAATTATTATAAAACAAATGGCAATCAGGGTTTTTAAATATGTCATTTCACTTACCCCCATGAACCGACCTCCTTTATTGTGTATACTATCGCTAGCTAACTAATAAACTGTCCATCTAGTGGCTGTCAGACCCAGGCAGCATTTTTCCATGCAGGATCTGGATGGCCCTCACGAGGCCGAGATCTGGAGACAGTTCCGCCGCCAAAGTTGAAACATCAAGCGGCCTTACGCCGCGATCAAATTAGTTAAGTCTTCCCGCCGCCAAAGGGAAATCATCAGGGGGCCTGTCGCTAGAAGAATTATGAAGGAGGGAGACCGCCCTCAGTCCAGACGAGAGTCAAGGTCGGCGTAAATTTACTTCTCCCTCACAAAGAACGGCAAATTACATCACGGGCTAACGGTACACCGGTCATCCGTCAAAACAGGGCTCTGTCCCAAGTGTGATCGCACGTATTACATCTCGATTGAAATATATCCCGGGTTTCTAGCACGCCTGCCGCCATTTTACGTTGCAGGAAACTCGACTAATCCCAATACAGGGATTCAATCCTTCCGAACACACAATGCGTACCCATTAATACTTTCACCGCCCGACCTTATTTAAAGTTAAAAGGAATTATTTTCCCGTTCAAATACTAAGTTTCTCACAAAACTCTTGACTGTCGCGTGGTTAGACACGGGGCCCAACTCTCCCGAATCTACCCACGCAAGAAGTCACGTATATCGCCGGAACTGTCTAGATGTCGCCCCAGGCCGTCGATCAAATCAAAGCTGGCACACTAATAATTAATAACAAGTTCCTACCTAATTACGATTTTGACGGGTAGGGTTGTTAGGATGCAGTACAAATAATAAAGATGTTAATAATTATATTTAAAGTAATACGGATTTGTACTGCATCATAACATTATATATATGTATTGTGTATAATTTTGTATATAAAATGGAGGACTCAGCACGGGTAAACCACCCAGTGAGGCCAACATCATTGAATTTCGTATAAAATGTAAATATATTGTATCAAATAAATAAATAAATGAGATCTTTAGTCATATCTTGATGGATCGCGCATACGATTTCTATCAATTCTAAGAGCTTCGTTAGTTCACCTCCATTCATTAATAAGCCAGTTATTTTGCATAACGAACGACATTATTTAAAATGTTTTGTATATAGACAGCCTATCTGACACTCAGGAGGCCGCGCTAAAATTTGTCGATCGTTGCGCGTAGGTCAAAATATCTCATATCAATTGGTGACCGTGCTCGCAAACTAAACATTGATGACGGGTTTAGTCAATATCGTATTCGTTTAGGGTTTTATCGATCGCCCGTGCTAGACCTCCAGGTAAATCTATATCTTCACCCACCCAACCTTCTTCCTGTCTTTACTTTCACCAAAATGTAGAATGTTATATTCCGCCTGGTATGAGTCTATCTCAAGCTGTATGATTCTTATGGGATATTCTGTAAGTAAAGGAAATAAATACGTTATTCAAAACTCAGATTTCATTCACCATAACAAAGATATATGTATTCCTACCATAACAGGCAAAAAACGTTGACTGGACAACTCAGAATGAAATCAACTCAACACCTCTTTTGAAAAGTCAAAAGTGATGAAAAAACAATATAAAAATGGTTAAATAGGTTACGATAGGTTAGGTTGTTATCTATGGTTATGGGTTATTTTAATTATTTATTTCGTAGCTTTTAAGCAGCCGCAACCCGAATATCTACCGATTTCTTACATATCTCCCTTAAACACGTTAAGTTTTAAAGCTCTATGTTATGACATATCTCAATGACATATTATTCTAAAGACTTTAAAAATGTTATTTATGTTTTCAAAAATTTATTTTTTTCTCTATTTCTGTAAAAAAATAAATTTTAATTTTATATAATTGTAAAAATGTAACTATTAAATCACTGTAATAAGATCTTTAACGTAAAGAACCCGTTAGACAAACTGCTAAAAAGTAGTTTAGCGGCACTTTTTGTCTTGTATTTGTAAAGTGTATAAAATAAATAAAAAAATTCTTGAAGATAACATCTAGACATTCCCCGCGCCAAACGCAAATTATATAAAATTCCCTCGATAGAAAGTATGCCCCAAAAATTATTATAAACACGTTTGTTTCAGTTATTTTACAAGTTGATGTATGAAAATCACAGTGTTTCTTTAAATACTGTTTAAGATAACCTCCGCGAGATTTTTGCTCTATTTTAAACGAGTCGTGTTTTATTAAACATTTTCACAATTTTCGCATCGATTTTGTCGCTTTAAATATTAGCGCGATCCTCTAACATTCGTAATTTCATATCTCTCAATCTTCTTCTATTTGCGCCCGGTTGCCGCGCCTTAATGACTTTTCAAAGAGGTGTTGAGTTGATTCTGAGTTTGTATGGAACCCAAAAAACACCATCAATGTGAACCAATGCAGGCATCTTTTGAGCAAAAAAAGTTTTAATAAAAACACTGTTGAATACTTTAATAAATGTTCGTAATTTGTATACGCGTCTGCTATCTTCAACGATCAACGTTAAATCCTTAATCCCAGCATTCAACTTCTGTTTGGCGCAATTGCCAGTGGGATATTTACTAGTAACCATATTTGTTTTCATCGGCTCTTTAATCTCAGAATACATTGCGCGTGTTTCCATCGAACAGACTCCGCTCCGAGTTATGTTTGGCGTGAAAAAAAAAAACATTAATAAATTCTCAAAAGAGATGATAATATTTTACGATTTTGCAACGCATTGACGCTTTGTTCGCATTTATTTTATGAAGACATAAAATGGCAGAATTATTGCGATGTCGTTTTATTACACATCTGCTCGTAATTCTCTTCTAGTGTCATACGTAAAGTTATTTTATTCCACATCTGTCAGATATTGGCCAAGCTCCGGTGTCTCGTATAAAATAATGTCTATATTTTTGAATTGGAAATTGAATTCTAAAAGTGTGATAAAGATCCAAGTTGCAAGCTTTGTAAATCACGCACCATATCCGCAAAAATGCCATTTAATTATTTATTTATTTCTTATTTATTATGTTATGTTAGGTCAGAATATTTCCTCTTTGTAATAAAATCAAAATAAATGGACTATTTCTGAATGCATCTGAAAACCAAAAACTGTTTTGGAAATGTGATGAAACATGCTCTCAAATTTTGTTATTAGAAATAAACAATATTTTTGAAATATTCATTTTAATATTGCAAACATAAAAGGGTTTTAAAAATGGCTACGTTTCACATTTCAATGAACGCAAATCGCTGTTATTACCGCCTACAAAACCAAATAAAATCCAGACTGCTGTCCAGAAAAATTAAGATATTAGTGTACAAAACACTTATCAGACCAGTACTCACATACGCAGCTCACATGAGCAACCACTGGATGTTTTTGAAAGGAAAATTTTAAGGCGTATCTTCGGACCGGTTTCAGAAAATGAATTTTGGCGCAGACGTTATAACAATGAGCTATATACTCTGTTTAAGGATCTAAACGTCACAAAATTTATAAAACTGGGAAGACTTCGGTGGCTGGGTCATGTGGAGAGAATGATCAAGCATGAAGCACCAAAGTCCCTGCTGAACTCAAGACCGACAGGGCGAAGGAGCCTGGGAAGACCAATATTTAAGATGGAGCGACAACGTCTTGGAGATTCTAAATTGGAGAGAGCTGGCACAAAACCGAGATGAGTGGAGGAAGACTCTTGAAGAGGCCAAGACCCACCAGGGGTTGTGATGCCAAGAGTGATGATGATGATGAAGTTTCACGTTTTTCACACAAACTTTCATGAGGAAGGTTCAGGATGAACCGAAACCGGTTGGATTAAAATAAAATAAAGTGGAATTGAAACTAAGTTATTTATTTGTATTTATTATCCTAAGATACGTTGGAAACAGATAGTTGAAAGACTATTGTAGACGGCCGGCGGTAAGGCTCTTGACTCGCTCTCCGAAGGTCGCGGGATCGAATCCCGGCGTGGTAAATAAATTTTATTTGATTAATTTGTGTTATTTCACAATTTATTAATTTAAAATAATATATATATATATATATATATAGTATATTTGCGGTACGTTCTAGAGAGGAAGATACTCTCAGTATCGCCCTGGTGTAAGACCACCATTCAGAATTGGAACTTTGCTTGAACTGGCTTTAGCTGTGTTTGGTGACCAGATCTGAATAACCATGTAATTCCCCACCTTCCTCTTCCCTATCTCCTTCCCCTCCCCACTACCTTCAGCCTCACAACATACCCCAATTGGGGATGCCATAGTCCCACTGGCTCCAAACGGGAGCAGTTGGGATTCTTGTGCGGTATTCGTGTAAAAAAAAAGATGCCTAGCTCTTCCAGAATGGACACATTTGTGCATTAGACTGTCCAGGCATTAAGACGCACATATGGGGCGGATCCCAAGGGCGGATCTAGCTTTAGCGGCAGGGGGGGTCACATAGTCGTGGTCAAGTCACAAGAAGTTATAATTTAATTTTGATAATAATAGATACAAGTAAAAAGTATGTATTTTATTATGTACTTAAATAAAATCTGTAATGTGACAAAGAATATACAAAAACTTTATGTTTAACAATTTTAATTAGTGGTCCACCCAGGTCCTGGACCCAGCCCAGGGAGGGGTCATGACCCCCATGACCCTTCCCCCCCTGGATCCGCCCTTGCAGTGGCGGCTCGGTACTTCTTTAGTGGTGGGGATCGACGTTTTTTACGTACTGTACCGTAATTTCACCACCCTTAGAATATAATATAAAATTTCTCAAAAAAAAAATTGATGGTCTAATCATGCTAGTCGGATATATTTAACACAACATAATATAAAATGTCTATAGAAATATGCCAATTTACAATTTAATATAATAAAAATAAAGCTTTACCTTGCAAGATTATTATCAAACTAATTTGAACGCGAGCGATTCCCGCCCTTAACTTCGCAAACAAATGGTTCTATGGGGATCCAAAGGATTGTCCCCGCAAGTACTCGAATTCACATACTACTGCGCATGCGCAGTCACATACGATCGCGAAACAACGCAAAGAAAGTATGGGGATAATTCGGATTGTCCCCAAGTGCGCATTAGATTCTGCGCACCCAGAAATAGACCCGCTGTTTTTTGCGCTGTACATCGTTCGCTGTACGCGCGTAGGGTCTTATTAAATTCACCCGGAATAATTGTTTGTATTTTATTTCTGCAAATGTTAATTACTTTTATGTTTAAATAATTTATTCATTTTGGCGAAGACAACGCATCGATGAGTGTAACTGGTAGGGACTGACCCCATTGTCCCCCTGTGAAGAACCGCCACTGCGCCCTTGTATATACCCAAAACGCCATAAATACGCAACCCATCCGCTTACCACAAGGATCAAGGATTAACCATTCACAACTACCATAATAATATATAACACGGTGTTTTCGTATTTAATCATATCCAATTAACATTTAATAGATAAATAGTTAACAGGTACCAGTACATCAAATGTTTGTCATTGGTGACCCCTTCAATGAACCCAACTAATAAAGAAACAAATCTAAAACAACTAATAAATCAATATCGCCTCATCGAATTAACCCTATCAGCCCTAGACGTGTAAATGATACTGATTATGGTTTTCCACTGATCAATAATGTGATGTGTAGATTACCGATACGTGATACGCTAGTAACTAAGCGACATTTTTGTTTGTTTCATGAAGCTCGCGAACAAATGGAAAAAGCTTATTGATGATGATTGTGTACTTCATATTTATGGCATTATTTGTTTCAATAAAGCCTCGATGACACACGGCGAGTTTACAAGCTACTATCTACTAACTTTAAAAGCGGGTGAATCGGCGAGTGAGATTGTCATGATGACACACAAAACTGTCCACTCGCTCAATAGCTCGCGACATTATTGTAGGAAACTGGACTCCCACGTAGCTGCTAGCGCCAATAGCGGAAATAACGTGAACTAATCCTTCAGACAGTTGACAGTCGAAATCAGCTGGTTTTTGGCAGCCATATTGGACACACAAATAAACCAATCACGAGTCGGCTTGTAGCGTATAAAGTTGAGGACCTTTCTACTTTTTCCGTGGATTGTCAACAATCTGCTAGTTAGCAAGTAACACGATGACACTAAGCGAGTTTGCTAACAGATAGTGAATTTCCCAGATAGTAGCTTGTAAAATCGCCGTGTGTCATCGAGGCATAACGAAATAGGCCACAAGTACTATCGTGAGATATGATTTTAGATTTTCACGGCCAAAAGTATTTTTAGTATTTCTACCTGCTTCTTTAGCCAACGTTTCAGACAGCGTCACAGTGTCCATTACCAGGGCAGATATGGAAAGTACTTTATTGATTTATTTTTGGGTTATTACGCCGTGTTGCACTACCTTATCTACCGCTATCTAACGTGTCTTCCCATTAGAAAGACACTCCATCTTCAGGGAAGAAGTGTAATCGAAGATTGTGGTGCGAAGATGTGATACCCTGTTGCCAGTTTCAACTCTCTAATACTGCACGAACATGATCGTGAACCGAGCTACGAATTATGGAAATGGAACGAAACAACTGCAAGTGGCGTTTCACGACGTTTACAGTTGTTTTTCCTTTCCCATAATACGCGGCTCAGTTGGCGTTCATGTTCGTGTATGTACACGCAGCAATTTTCTATTTTTTTTATATTTAATAGATTCTTATATTCCATGAGATGGTGAATCATTTAAATTACTGAATTTGAAGCTTATGTTTTTATGATTTTCTTTGTTCAGTTTTGGTGAAGTCTTCAATTACCGGATACCGAGAAATGTTGAGCTATGCCCCATCGTCTTTAGTAATATTAATTAGAATTTAGGAATCTCAATTTACTCCATAATTATGCGTGCTCTATGCGTGTTGGGTCTTTTCAGGACTTCCACAACAAGTCCAAAGTAATGGCCAGTTTCAATTGAATGCTGGGCAATTGCCAATTTGTCAGGATGGCCGAGTTTACATGCTAGAAGGTGTTATGATATCTCAAATCATACTAGACCACAAGTAATTTAATTCTTGACGTTGCATTATTTGTCTATGTTCTATTTAAGCACCCTAGTGTCGAAAATATTTAAAGCTGATAATTTTTGCTTAAGCATCCCTCAGTTAATAAAAGAGATAGCTTAATACAAATATTATGACTAAAACAGTATAAATCCTTAACCTCTACTGCATTTAAGTTAAACAAATTATTTGGAAATCCAAGTATATTTTGCTCTGCGCGTTGCACTGGTCTGCTTATTGTACGTGGGTTGTTAAAGAAGTAACGGGAATTTTTAAATTTCGCCATTTTGGAGAGTCAGATTGTCTTTTTTTTGTTGTGTTGGTATACATGCTTATGAAGTATGGTAAAATTTTCACTATATTCATTTTTTAGTTTGTCTGTGGCAGCCGCTAAGGTTAGACGTGTTTTTATGAACTCGGCGATTTTTATTTTTTTTAAATGGATCAAAGAATTTGTATCAAATTTTGCATAAAAAATTAAATTAAGTATAACAAAGTGTGTGAAATGTTAAGAAAGGCTTATGGTGAATCTTGAAAAAGCTTATACCACTCGTAAACCCTTGTTTTACTCGTATAGCAGACTCACCATAGGCCTTTCTTAACATTTCACACACTTTGTTATACTTTATTTAATTTTTTTATGCAAAATTTTAAACAAATTCATTAATCCATTTAAAAAAAATAAAAATCGCCGAACTTATAAAAACACGTCTAACCTTAGCGGCTGCCACAGACAAACTAAACAATGAATATAGCTGAAACTTTTATCATACTTCATGGGCATGCATACCAACACAACAAAACAAATAAATTGACATTCTGACTCTCCAAACCCGAGAAATTAAAAAATTCCCGTTACTTCTTGAACAGCCGACGTATATTATTGTCTAAAGTCTGTACACAAAATTAACAATGGAAACATTACGGATGGAAGTTTACAGAGGAACGAGAATGGTTTACAAAGATCACGAAAGTTTCAGTGTTTGCCAATAAACAACAAAACGCTTCATGAATAAATTTAAAAAAAAATTCTAAAAAAATATTTGAGGTATTCAACTTTTATCCAAGCTTAAATTAGATTTTGATTTATCTTCCACGTATCTTATCACACGATTTGAGTTATATTTTTACTTACGCTTGTGTTAATGAAAATCGATTCTAGTATTTTTCACTACTTGCATTGCAATCTTCTCAACGATACCATTACTTATGACTTATGACTCTTAAGAGCCCGTTCACACTTCCGTCGTAATAACGGAGGTGGGTTCCGTCATTACGACGGAGGCCCTAGCCGCTGTAGTGGCTCTATGGAGCTGTTCACACTTGCCGGATCCGGCGTGAAGACGGATCCGTCATTTTTTGCCGGAGAGTTCGCCTACGCAGAGCGTCCGTCGTGAAGCCGGAAAGAACGCGCTGGCTCATACATTTCAATGGAGCTGTTCACACTATACGGCGGGACGACGGATCCGTTTTGAACCCGCCACACCCCGCTTCACACTTCACCACCGCCCGCTCCCAGACGCAAGCGAGCAGGCAAATTGTGTTTTTATGGGGCGCGCGTTTGGCGTTTATAATATTATTATATAATATACATGTTCGTTCCAGAATGCGATTTTTTCTATTTAATCTCAAGAAAATATTTAGTCATATCATTCATGTTTTTTAGTCATTTTAGTTATAATAATTGCTGGATGATTTTCGCGTACTTTCTCCTTTTCAAGTATGCAAACAAAATATTCTCCCACGGTTTGAACAAATAAGGTCCGACCCCTGAAGTAATTTTATGGCTGGTATTACATCAATACATTCCCGATTTGAAGAAAAAGTTTATTATTTAAATTGTTTTATTTTTAAGTAGGTATGTGTACATTTCAAATAGCACCTATAACTATTTATGGCAGCCCCAAGGGAAAGTTTTTGCTGTCGGCCTTTTACGGCCCAAACTAAGAGGAACTTTTATAATAGTAAAATTTGCAATATTTGCATTGCGCATTGCGCATTGCGCAGTGCGCACGACCGTCTACTGAAGAATGATAAAATGTTTTGGTCGTTGTTTTCGTAGAGTAGGATCCGTCTTGAAAACGGAAGTGTGAACAGGGGCCTAGGGCTTCCGTCATAACGACGGAACCCACCTCCGTTATTCCGACGGAAGTGTGAACGGGCTCTAAGGGGTCTCCTCACGGTACTGCCGCAGTACCAACTGCCGCAGAACTGTAGTTGACTGTAGTCAAAAGCGCCAGCCGTATTGTTATTATAATTATTATAATAACAATACGGCTGGCGCTTTTGACTACAGTTCTGCGGCAGTTGGTACTGCGGCAGCACCGTGTGGAGACCCCTTTATGAGAGTAGTTGTTGGTTTTATTTTTTTATTCATAATTTCAGTTTTATTTTTGTTGTGATTTGAAAATCAATGAATCAGAAGCGAGACTAAAAAAAGACAAACACGCACATTTATAGGATTTAGACTGCGAGTTATTTATTTCACGGGTTAACGGTTACAAAATAATTAGATAAATCCTAGGTCCCGCACAAGTATCTTTTAGTCTAGTGGTATAAAACGCCTGACTAACCTTAACAGTCAGAGATTCAGTGGATCAAGGATCGAATCATACGCAATCCAAAAAAAAATTAAAAAATATTTTTGTAAAATCAATATCCTATCTTCAAACCACTCCAAAATAAACAGGCAAAAAAACCACAAGAGAAAGCGACATCTGGTGAAGAAACACAAATACTAATAAAATGATCAAATGGTAGAGGAAAAGGTGCACTGGAATTCGACGACAAAAATACTGAAAAATCATCCTTCACATTGGATAAAAAAGTGCTTCTCCCCACTATTGTCTACTATAGTTTTCTGAAGGTTTCACATCTACCGCGTGTGAATTAAACTTCTGATTTTTTTTTACAAAGTGTTTTTTTAAATAGACCAGTGAATATAATAATTAAATGCACAACAAGTTCACTCTACTAAATTAATCTAATAAACCATACTTCTTAGGTTCCTACAGTCTTGTACTATCATAAACAATAACAAAGAGCGCTAACCCAGTTATTGTTAAAAAATTGAGGCATAATGAGTGATAGCACAATGAGCCTATGGCCTAAGTTGCTCGCGGGAACTAATGACACGACACCCACGCAGTCCCGTCGCGCATTTTTAAATAACGCAGATATGATGAACAAACAAATATCCGCGATCATAGACGATTGCTACAGTGAAATATCGTCCATGAAGTCTAAAAATGTCGAGCAAGAAAGATTGATTCGACAGTTGTCGGATGAAATAACTACGCAAAGCAATACGATTTCACGGCTCCTAAGGAGTATTGAACAATTTCGAAGTACCGACATCGCTAACGACAAAGTGATAACGACGCGTTCTAAATCTAAGATGTACAAAAACTTAAACAAAGGTGCTGTGATGCTGTCTCGCCTACACTTGAATCAGGCGGTCAACCTACATCGGCCACCGATCCCCCGGCCAGTGCAATTAGCGCAAAAAAGGGGCTCGCGATCGGAATTATTCCGGTAGTCCCAATTTTTTTATATGTCTTATATACTGCAGGCAATATGAACCGTGGCAAGAAAACTATTGCCCTGTTCCTGGACCTGGCCAAGGCTTTCGACACAATATCACATAAAATACTTTTACGGAGACTGCAAAATATAGGGATAATAGGAAAAAGTTTTCAATGGATACAAAGTTATATTTCTAAGAGATTTCAGCAAACAAAAATTAATGAGGCTACTAGTTCTTTATTAGAAAAAAACTTTGGAGTGCCACAAGGAAGTACACTTGGACCTCTCCTCTTTATTATATACATCAATGAACAATGTAACCAACATATAGGTGGGAAAATTATTACGTTCGCAGATGACACCGTCATATTATTTGAAGGAGAGGATTGGAAAGTAACTCACAACCTTGCAAACATCGGTATTAACATAGTGAAACAGTGGCTGGATAGTAATTTGCTGACATTAAACATATCAAAAACCAAATACCTTACATTCAGCGCTACTAGTGCAGGACAACCCAAAACACTTCACCACCTCACAATACATAAAATTAATTGTATCTTTAGAAATAATAACTCTCCATGCAATTGTGAAACTATTGAGTGTGTTAAATTTATTAAATATCTGGGTGTTATAGTTGACAATAACCTCAGATGGAAATACCAAATAGAAAATGTAGCGAAAAGAGTGCGTACACTTATTCATATATTTATTTCACTGAGGGAAATTTTAAAATTGCAATACTTAAAAAGTATATATTATGGGCTGTGTAACTCTATCATAACCTACGGGTGCATTGGGTGGGGGGGTACAGGGAAAACAATATTGAACCCGTTATTGAGGGCACAGAAGTCTATTTTACGTGTTATAATGAAGAAACCTTTCAGGTATTCGAGCGACACTCTCTTCAGAGAATTTAGTGTACTGGATGTTCGACAGTGTTACATTAAGAGGACGATAATTTATGCTCATAAGAATAAATATAAGATGAAAAAAGTCGAACACCAGCATCAAACCAGAAGTAGGAGCAGAAATGACCTTTCTATTCCAACAAGCAACACGGCGGCTTCTCAGATGATATTCTCTTACCTGGGACCAAAATTGTACAACAGAATCCCTTCACAATTGAAATTGTGTGAAGTGGCATCCTTCGGCCCTGGGGTGACAAAGTGGTTGCTGGATTTGGGCAGGACGGAGTCGGAAATGTTGATAAAAAATATTATCTGATAATTATGTATTTATTTATTTTTATCTAGAACATTACATTTGATACATTTGTATAGCAAAAACTATGTAGATTTTTTTTTTTTTTTTTTTTAATTAATAAAAATTAATTCTGTAACAAAATCAAGAAGAGAATAAGAAGGGAAAAGAAAAATGTTTTTCAATTTTCATTTTCTTTAAATTTAAATACTAAAAATTTTTTACTAAATTATTTAATAGTTTTTCAGATTCCACCCTGCCTAAGCCAATCAGCCATTTCGTTATTATAGAACCAATGTGGAACTTTTTGCAAGCTTTAATATTTAATTCTAGGGGAATTTTGTTGCATACTTTTGGTCCAGGATATGTACGTGGTGTGACTTCTTGTGATGTGTTTATGATCGATTTTTGAATATTTTCTAGGTTTTTATGTGCGTGGATGATACTCCTTTTTATGTTGTTTTGACGAGCATCAGGTGCATGGAAGTTTTTGTGGAGCTGATCGCTGGAATGCCTGTAGGGTTTACGCAAAATTACTGTAATTATGGATTTCTGGGCCTTCACAAGCGGATCTAAGGTTGTTCTACCCCACGCTCCCCGACCAGTGCGGGCGTACGTTGGGATGGGGTTGCACAGTCCGGGATATGTTTTATGTTCCTTAATGCAAAGAATATGTTAATCAATTTTCTTACCCTTGTTGATGGGTTTTCTGTGTGGTGTTCCGTTTGAGATGGTTGTCTACAGTAACATCTAGATATTTGATGTTTTCTACACATTCCAAATCTTCACAGTTGCAGCTTTGGAATGTGTAGAAAAGTGCATATAACGTATCTATTTTTTATTTTTTATATAACTCTATTTTTTCCACGCTTACGAAGCTTCTTTCGGATTTAGTTTTATTGTAGTGGCTGATTAGTTCTTTAGAGTACGATTGAAAACACTTTAAACATTTTTGAAAACCTTTTATGCTAATGATTCTGATATTTTTTGTATGCCTCTACTGAAGTATAAAGCTGTACTAATTAAACAATTTAGCTGTACATATTTTAATAAGGTCACTGTATAACAGGTATTTTCTGTTTATTTCTTCTTCAATGCTTTCACTAACTTTGTACTAATATGTATTATTCTTTTGGTTTATTTATAAGTAATCTTTTGGTTTATTTATGTATTATATATGTACTATTTTTCTTTGGTTTATTTGGAAGTAATCTTAAAATTTTACATTTCTTTCTTCTTTCTATATTGAAAAAAAAACATGTACGAAAAGGACACTGTGTCGTTAATTATAAATTATTAAATATTTTTTGCCTCAGTAAGAAAGATAAAGTTATTTGGCGATGATTTTTTGATTTGTGTCCCAATATAAATCAATCATCTGTAAATAAAATTTACGCCTATCAAAATGTTTCTGTCAATTTGACTGTCCTAGAACGGGAGAATCCTAGTTGGACAGTCAACGCTTCTTTGTATTCTTGTAACAAAATTGTTACAAGAATACAATCTGATGTATTCTTTGTAACAAAAACAAAACAAATAAATAAAATACTCATCTCCTGATGAAAAATCTGAGTTTTCGACCTTGGGTCACTTGAGCTTTCGCCGCCATTTTGAAAAAACTAGCCGAAATCGAGCCAAAATCTAGTTTTCCTCAAATATCTCGTTCCCAATAAAATTTTTGGTTAAAGTAGCTTAACAAATTTAGTAGAACATACAATTAATTACCTACAATTTTTAACTGAAAAGTTTTCTTTTATCTGTAATAAATATCTTGATATGTAGTCCTAAATATGTATATAATTTTATAAAAACACGTAAATTTCTCGACTGGGTTTGGTTTTTTGTGCATATCTCTTTTTCAGTACAATTTTGTGAAAAATTTATTGATATTAATTTTGTAGAGGATAAAATTTCTAAAAAAAATTTCTAATTTTTATGTTTTTTTGAATTTTTTTTTTACTTATTTGAAGTGTAAACAAATAGCGGAGTGAAAACAGAAAAATCATCACGATTTATTACTACGTTATTCGACTTTTGTTTACATTATATTTTAACATATTATAACAAATTAGCGCGAGTAGGGGGGGTTCCCCCCACTCTCCCACGGTTCCCTGGAGTTGCCGCCAATTAGCCATTCTAGGACGGGCCATCAGTGTTACCAGCTCCATAAGAGCTACATATAGTTCTAAATTCAGGTCGTCAGATCTTTTTAAATACAAAAGTCAAAAACAAAAATTTCACTTTAGAAGTTATTTCTATGGGGATCGGTTATTTTTGTATTTAAATTTTTTATTTTCTCACAAATTCTCTATAGCCGCCAGTACCGATGAAACTTTTGTCGGTAATAACTTAGACTACACAGTATTATAGCTGTTTTTTTGCTCATTATCGGGTGATATCTGGTCTTATTTTAAAAATCGAGTTGGCAGCACTGATCTGGACTCTGGACGTTCACTGCTTCAATGACTTCATGTCACGGGAACGTTCATTGCGGAATGATTGCCGAAAATTTTGCGCCTTAAGACACGATGGACGTGTGTTAATTTGATTTGAAACGACCATTTCCTAAAACAAACATGATTATGTCTATAAGCAGTGGAACTGTCGGGGATAGTAAAGTAACTTTTCACGTGGCGGAAAAGATGGGGAAATTTGCTATGTCTATAGTTATCAACCAGAACTTTGGAAACCTACACTTAAAACGTAAGGATACGATAGTTTCTCTTGCAGCGGTGACCAGCAGCAAAAAAATCAGGGTATTCCATCGTATATATTGCCAAAAAGTCTGAAAGTGAACTTAAAGAATATTTCCCATATGAACTATCTCCGGTCCCACTGTCCCCTTTCTCAGAGGAAGGCATGCGCAAAGGAACCAAATCCATATTTTACTCATCGTTCAATAATCTACCAAATAACATAGAACTGGGAGGCAGTAAAATACACGTAGTTGACGCAGGATATTTACTGCACAAAGTTGTATGGGGTCGTGCTCAACCTTTTTCATTCATTTTTCAGCAAAATGTCAGTTGTATACAAAATCATTATGGAACCAATGCAGTAGTGGTATTCGATGGATACCCAGATTCGATTGAAAAGAAAAGCAGGGGGTGGAAAGAGCACGGCGTGCCAGAGTTACAACTTCTACTAAAGTTTTTTTTTATGAAACCACTCACCCAAAAGTGCCACAGGAAAAGTTTCTGGGAAATGAGAAGAACAAGTCCCGTTTTATTTCCATACTCAGTGACTCATTTGAACAATTTCAAATAACGACAGTACATGCTGAAGAGGATGCTAACATTCTCGTAATAACCACAGAAAACTCGTTGTCATCTCAACATGATGCATTCATAATCGTTGGTCAGGATATCGACCTGTTGGTACTCATCACAGCTCTCAAACCTTCAAACTTATATTACCAAAAAGTTGGTAAAGGTAAATCACTTTACACGTTGTACTCCAACAAATGTTTTAAACACCTTGAAATAGTAGAAAACATTTTATTCATTCATGCTATAAGTGGCTGCGACACAATTGGTGTTCCGTTCGGTCAAGGCAAATACAAATTTTGTAATATTCTTCTCAAGAACTACTCAGTGAATGAACTTGTTCGTGTATTTCAAGATACAAAAGCAAAGCGAGAAACAATCACTTTGGCTGCCGAACAATTCTTTGCACTTTTGTATGGCGGCAATGAGAAATAAAATTTCAAAAATTTGAGGTACATTCTTTTTATCAAGGCAGTGAAAAATAATAATTCAATTTATCCAGGCTACCACCCACCAAAGATGAAGTCCAGCAACATGCTTCAAGAACATACTTGCAAGTGCTAACTTGGCTTAGTCACTATAAAGATCCAACTGAATGGGGGTGGAAGAAGGACGCTGTTGACAAACTCCAGTACCAATGTTGGAGGAGACTGCACCTCAGGCGTTGCTGAACTTTATTTCATGCCAATGCAAAAAAGGTTGCATTGGCATGAAAGAAAGTGCACCTGTAGAAAGTCGGGTTTGAAATGCTCCCTACTCTGTATTCATTGCAATGGCAGCTCGTACGAGAATACTGTGGAAGCCTTCGTTCATGAGGATTGCAAGGAGTATGGTGACCCAGTCGCCACAAATACGGCTGATATAGAAAGACTATGTTCAAACTGTCCGGGGCCCGTAATTGTAATCGTTAGTCAACAGTCATAAATTTAAAGAAAATACTTTTATTTCTTTTTTTTACGGCGTCTATTGTAACTTAATTAATATTTTTCATTTTTGTATGTTGTGATTACATTGATGGTTAATGTTGCTGTTATGTATTTTACATGTTATTCCAACAATAATTGTTTAAAAAAAAAAATAATAAACGTATGCCAAGATTAAAACAATATTCTTCTGATTCAATTTTTGACCAATTTTTTGTGTAATTTTTGTGTTAGAACCTGGATACTCATTGAGTATTTTATGAACCCTTAAACGAAATTTTATTCTCTACAAAATTGATTTCAATATTTTTTTCACAACATTGTACTGGAAAAGAGATACGCACAAAAAACCAAACCAAGTCGAGCAAAATACGTGTTTTTATAAAATTATACACATATTTAGGACTGCATATCTCAATATTTATTAGAGATAGAAGAAAACTTTTTGGCTAAAAATTGTAGGTAATTGTATGTTCTACTAAACTTGTACAGCTATTTTAACCGAAAATTTGATTGAAAACGAGATATTTCAGAAAAACTAGATTTTGGCGCAATTTCGGCTGGTTTTTTCAAAATGGCGGCGAAAGCTCAAGTGATCCAAGGTCGAAAACTCAGATTTTACATCACGAGATTAGTGTATAAAACAAATAAAAAAATTGGGACTACCGGAATGATTCCGATCGCGGATCGCTAATTGCACTCGCCTGCCGGCCCCGGCCCCGCGCCCGCCCCCGAGTCGGACACTGCAAGCGCTTGCACTTCTTCTGCCGGACAACAACAAACCCCGCACACCGCCACCGACCCGCCCGCCCGCCAGCCCCTGTCCTACAGCCCAGTTTTACGTAGTAAAAACAAAACGCTCATCACAGGAACTAACGCCACGAGTGGAATAAAAGCGATACTGAAGAAAAAATTTATTATTGTGTCCCGGCTACATCCTGACACGACTACGGAGGAAGTTATTGCCCATGTCAAAACGAGTGCAGATATTGATTGCAATGCAGAGAAATTCATGGCGTTCTCAAAGGAATACTCATCTTTTAAAATAGGAATTCATGAAAAAAACATCGATCTCTTATTGAAAGAACAACTCTGGCCCCGAGGCGTGGTTGTACGACACTTTCGTTTCTACAAAAAACGCATTTCGGACCAAGAACTCACGAAAAAACACCTCTTACAAAATGACTAGCACTTTACCAAAACGTGCGAGGACTCAGATCAAAGTTGGACAAATTCTACGAAAATTCTTAACCAAGAACACAAGCTGATCGTAATCACTGAGACTTGGCTGAATGATTCAATTTTTAATGCCCAATTATTCGATAGAAGATACACAGTATTCCGAAAAGACCGAAGCACCGGACAAACTCGAGGAGGTAGACTAATGTTGGCATTGCTGAATGATGAAAACACGCGAGCTAAACGACTTTCCCACCTGGAAACAGGAGATGAAAATGTATGGGTCAAAGTCATTATTCACGACGTTGGTTTATTTATTTGTACTGTTTACATCCCACCCAGTTCTAAAACAATTGTTTACACGATTTTTTAAAAAATGTTAATTAGTAACTTAAGCTATCTTGTCGATAAATTTTTTTTAGTGATTGGTGATTTTAATATCAATTCTTCACAAAATCCACGTGCAGTGAATACCGAACTTTCGTATGTTATGGAACTTTTTCAACTGAAGCAATTTAATACAGTACTGAACTCATGTAATCCGTAATCGTACCTTGGACCTAGTATTAAGTAACTTCAATATGTTCAACCAAAAAATCCGATGTCTGCCTAGTACAAGAAGACAATTACCATCCGACACTTTTGTCGGAATTTAGTCTTAAACACGACAGACCGTTAAAAAATCGTTGTTTACATTTAGTAAATAACTTCCGTGGCTGGAATTTCTACAAAGGTGACTTTGAGAAGCTATACAACCATTTGCGTGAGCACAATTGGCAGACTATCTTGGAGATTTCTGATGTAGACGAGGCAGTTAAACACTTCTACGATACCCTGTACGCGTATTTTGATAAATGTTTTCTAAGAAAAAAAGCGCCGCGAAATGAAAACTATCCTAGATGGTTTTCGCGCGAGATTATCGGGGACATAAAGATGAAGCTCATACACCATCGGCGCACACGAGTTATTCAAATCTTATCGTACTAGAATTAAACGTAATATTTCAGCAGCCCACAAAAACTATATTTTATAGATAGAAAATAATGTGAAACACGATCCGAAGTCATTTTGGAAATATGTTTCTGATAAGAAACACGACAGAGGTCTCTTAAGTCATATTATCCTGAATGATTGCACTCACAAAGGAACCGACATACCGGAAGCTTTCGCAAAGTATTTTCAATCTGTCTATAATCAGGAAAAAGTTGATTTTGAATCAAATGTGCCAGGACAGATTGGATCAACAAATGCTCAAAACATCTCCATTGAAAACGTTAATATCATAGATTTCAGTTTAACAGTAAAAAAATTGAAACCAAAAACATCGTTTGGTCCTGATTTAATCCCACCCTTTGTCATTAAGGGATGTTCTGAACCACTATCTAAGCCACTTCTACATTTATTTAATCTTACCATTAAAAACGGCATTTTTCCTAAATTATGGAAGCTGTCGAAAGTCACCCCTTTACACAAAGATGGTGACAAGTGTCAAGCAACCAACCACCGTCCTATAGCGATTCTTTCCGCACCTGCCAAGTTATTAGAAATAATTATCCATAAATAGGTTTATGCCAAAGTTGAACCATTCTTGATCGATCAACAACATGGATTTAGACGTGGCCAATCAACTACTACAAATTTAATGGTTTTCACAGATTACATGGCGAGAGCACTCGATAAAAATGAGCAGGTTGACACATCATACCATGACTTTGCGAAGGCTTTCGATAGGGTGGATCACTTAGTGCTCCTAAGGAGGCTCGAAGAAATTGGTTTTTCAGAAAACTTACTGAAACTCATTCTTAATTATTTGAACGAAAGGAAACAATTCGTGTCCTATATCCTTTAACTCTAACATGTATGCTACAAACTCTGGTGTGCCACAGGGATTCAATTTAGGACCCTTATTGTTTTTAATTTTTATCAACAATATTCGGGAAAAAATCAAATTCGTCCGTTTTTTACTTTTTGCAGATGACATTAAACTCTTCTTGAGAATAAGATCTTTAGAAGACTGTAGAAAACTCCAGCAAGATATAAATGCAATTATTGACTGGAGTATCGATAATAAACTCGATTTCAACTTCCAAAAATGTTCAGTTATGTGCTTTACGAGGTCACAAAAGACCATATATTTTAATTATAAAATGAAAGAAACGTCATTGAAACACATGGTGATTTGCAAGGATTTAGGAATTGTGTATGACGCTCGCTTAACATTTCATGCTCACATTGAAAAGATCTGTAAATCAGCTACAAAGATGTTGGGTTTTGTCATACACAATTCAAAGGAATTGACCAACCTCACAGTTATAAGGCTGCTTTACTTTACCTTGGTGCGTAGCATTTTCGAGAGTGGATCTCAGATATGGGGGCCAGAGGACATCGTGTATGTACTAATGGTCGAGAAAATACAAAAGAAATTTTTACGATACCTCTATATGAGAGAGTTTGGTTTTTACCCATGGCTGTTTCCAACAGCATTTATCTCGGGAATGCTGGGTATCTGCAGCCTTAGTTCCAGAAGAGATGTCGCATTACTGCTGATGGCTTATAAGCTTCTAAATGGTTTTGTATCGATACCAGATATTTTGGCTGAAATACGATTCTATGTCCCGGATAATTTCACGCGAGGCCGCCAACACAGGCTTTTGAATCTACCTAGGTGCAGAACTAACTTACCAATAGTGATGCCCCTGGGACGACTCACTAGGTTAATTAACTGTCTCGCAGGAAATGTGGATATATTCCACATTTCTTACAACGATTTTAAGCGTGAAATAGCACTTATGTTTTAACGAAATGTATTACTTTAACTGTAAATGTATTTATTATGTATCTTTTCTTGCCGCTCTTGCAATGTATTGGTTTTATCCTGGTTTTGCAAATAAATAAATAAAATAATCGTAAACCGTCTCCGCAAAGAATAAAAATCGTAAATGATCGGTCTTACTTCGCAGAAACTTTCGTTTTTTGAGGCGCGCCTCAAACTAAAAAACGCGCGACCATGTTGAACAACGATAACTTCAATTCCATGTGACTTCCTCATTCCCCTCCGCTTACATGAAATCTGCAACTCTCGGAGGCGGGCCCTGTCTGCCTCACTAGAGTATTGTGGTACTGCCTTTCGTAGTAACGCGACGCGGCGAACGGTAGTTCGCGTGTGGCGGTAACGGGTGACGAGTTACATAATTTAAAGACAACCTGTCCTAGAAAAATACGAAAATATTCAAGGGAGATTTTTAAATCGAAGTAAATTTAAGATTTATACAGTTTATAAATTGGTATTAAAATGTAAATTAAAGTTTTGATATACTATTTAGGGTCTATGAGTAGAGTAGGTACTTCATAAGTGTTCCTTTTCCACTGTTCTTATCTTTTTTGTGGGAGCACTTGCCTCATAGCACGAACCGCCACTGAAATAAATCCACCAAACTATGTGAATGCTTGTGATAATTATAAAAATAGGAATGAAATAAAATAATAACAATATGTATTGTGATAAACGTGATAAATACAGTCTGGTAATAATGGTTCCATGCCAACTCAGAACCAACTCGGAAAGGTCATTAAAAGCTATGAAAAAATAATTTTAAAATAGCCGGTAACCCTAACCTTACTTAACCTATGTAACCAATTTTTAAAATATTTTTTTATAATCACTCTTAATAACATTTCTGAAGTGGTTCTGAATTGGTTTCATTCTGAGTTGACCGGTCACCCGTTAATATTGGTGTTTGATAACATAAATATCAAGTTATATTGGGCAAGATACCTGTTCATGCCAGTATAGTCACCTTTGTTAAATTTGTAGTGGTATGTAACTGTTGATTTCAGAGTATCACTTTTGAAAGGATTAGTTAAGTTAATATCGAGTGGTGGATGATATTTACATATTGGTAATATTGAGTCAGTAGCTTCGCAAACACAAACGCTGGGCATATTGATAAATATCAGATCAAGACAGTAACCTACACAGTTATTGATTGGTTTAATTGGAACATATTCAAGTAGGCATAGAAATTTACTATTATAGAAGCTTGAAGGTTATTAGGAGTTTTCACACCCTGACTATCATTAAGCCACACTATTTTAGGTAGATTGTAATCACATTTGTGATTGAAACACGCTCAACTGCTTTAGTATGTGACTTATAGATTTCTATTGAGGTTCTATTACATAAGTAAATTTGTACTCCACGTACGAAAACGGTTTTGCGTACGGTGCGGCGTCAGAGTTCTTAGCCGGATTCTTAAATTTCAACCTTACAGTCTCTAGCCTATTAATTCTGTTTGATGATGGTTATGCACGTTGGGCAAGCGAAAGATTAAGAAAAACATATATCAAAAACGTTTTAATTCAATTCAAAAAAGTTTAATTTTTAACAAAGGGTTTTGACAACTTGTATGAACGTTTTAGCACTTTGATCACTGCTTACCACATGTAAAACAAAAAGATTTAAAATAAATTATACTCTAAGAAAGGCGTCTGTGGTAATACCCGGTGAAAGGTTAATAACAGCGTGATTGTTCTTGGTTGTGAAATTTTTTATATAATGTTGACTTTAATCCGAACCTGTATCTCATTCCTTTGCTGCAATAATACTTAATAATGAAAATACATTCAAACGTTCAAATTTACGCATTATATATTACGAGGTATGTTCAGAAAGTTAGGTCATCCGCACGTGGAGAAACCGAAAACTGGTTGGCAACTCAATTTGCGGCGCGTAGCCCTCAGCAGCAGACGCGGCGGGCCTTCTTGTCGCGGGAAATTGAGTCTATTAAGCTGATGGTGCGATGGACCATGTTAGCTGCGAGATGATGAGTCCTCGAAGGTTGTTGGTGCACCGGCACAGTTTCCGGCAGAGAGTCGCCGTGGTTCTGGCCGGTTACCGATTGCCGCATTGGGACGTTATCACTTGTGCACTGTTTGTCCGAGTGTTGATAAACTGTTACTGAATGTGTAGACTTGACTGGAAGTGACTAATTCAGCGTTGAGTCGCTTCATTTATATAGGCGCGACCGGTTGAGTAATGAGTATTGCTCGGACGGCAGGCAATACGTGCCACTCGGTACCAAGAGAAGGTACTCGAACATTCCGCTGCCGTAACGATGCGACGGCTGCTGACTCGAGGCTTTTCAATGCGTTTCCCGAGTATTGCGCGGCGTAAATAAATGACCGTAGGTAGGTAGATGGTTCTAGCGTGTTCTTACAGAACCAGTGGCGGTGCAATGATCTTTACGAAAGGGTGATCATGCTGGTCGCCACAGTTTAAATACTCCTTTTGAGTTTTAGGGTCTCACAATATCGTTGTGCATTGATGGTCTCCCCGTGAAGCACAAAATTCGACCAAAATGATTCCTTTTCGGTCCCAAAACACTGAGGCCATCATTTTTTTACCCGAAATTGTGGTTTTGAATATTTTATCAGATGGAGAATTGGTGTGACGCCACTTTGACGAATGTCTTTTCTTTCTCAGGCGTGTAATGAGCCACCCACTATCATCTCCAGTCACAATAGACCTCAGAAAATCCTCACCATTTTTCTTGTAGGTGTTATTTCTTCCGCGAGTAAGAAGCGGATCGCAGCACTTGGCGGAAATTTTTACCCACATCTTTCACGCAACGTGAGTTTACGTACTATGTTCCTGCGACAGGATCAGGAGTTCCCTCTCTACCACTCAGTGTTGCCAACCTTCAAAAAACAAAAACAAAAAAACGAGTGTACTTTTGACCACGCGACTGAAGTAAAACTTCACTAACTTATAAAAGAAGAGAGAAAGAAAATGTGCGCGCGCACTACTCTCTCTTGCTCATACAGTGTGATACAGCCAATATGCCTGCACTGTGTCTTAGATATAGGATACATAACTGGATATGAGAGAAAGAAAATGTGTGCTCGCACCCCTCTCTCCGGCCCCTACATTACATATATACGAAATGTAATTCTCTCTCTTTCTATCTTCACTAACTTATATCTCTCCCTCAACTTCCGTTCGCCTCACTCGATCAAACTTTTCGTAACGCTTTCGTCACGCATTCACTAGCTTACCCCCCAAGTCAACCGTGCGTAAAAAAGTTTTACTTCAAAAACAGTATACTTACCCACAGTATACTTACTTTCTGAACATGCCTCATAGATTAATAAACAATACCCACCTCTTTCCCCTCTCCCGTCCCTTCCACCTCACAACATGGTACATAAGACACAAAATAAAAACGCGTTGAATACCCCTGCTACAAATTACAATTTAAGGCCCAATTCAATAAATTTCCGCGCAGTTTCATTTACGCTACGAACGCGGTGATATACAAATATAAAGGTTTTGCCAAAATTATAATCGCAGCTAGGTAATACATAATTTTCGCGTATTTAGTTTTGTGTTCGAAGTCTGATTTATTTTTAGTTTCGTGTTTTTTTTATTGCCGTTCAAAAACAGAAATTTACCTCTCGAATGTTAGTAAGCTTGAAAATTTACTACATCTGTCAAACATTTTAACAAATGAAACACACATTTCAAAAAAAGAATTATTAAACTAATAGTATAATTTCGGTACTTACTTTATCGCTTGTCTAATTCGATATATATTACTTAACAGTATCAATTTTGTGAAAATTGAAATATCATTGAATTAAGACTACAATTTTATATCACTTCACGCATAAGTGTACATTGACGGCCGGCGTAGTCCAGCGGTAAGACTCTCGACCCGCACACTGAAGGTCGCGGGATCAAATCCCGGCGTGGCAAATTTTTTTTAATGTTTATTAATTTGTGTTATTTCACAATTTATTCATCTAAATAATATATAGTATATTTGCGGAACGTTACAGAGTGGAAGATACTCTCAGTATCGCCCTGGTGTAAGACCACCATTCAGAATTGAAATGTTGCTTGAAATGGCACTAGCCGTGTTTGGTGACCATATCTGAATAGCCAGGTACTTCCCCACCTTCTTCTTCCCTATCTTCTTCCCTTCTTCTTCCCCTTCCCACTACTTTCAACCTCACAACATACCCCAATTGGGGATGTCATAGTCTCACATAGTTGGGACTCTGGTGCGGTATTCATATTAAAAAAAAATTATAATGCACCCACGCACCAACAACCGAAATTAACAAGTTTAATTGTAGGTTTATTTACATAATTACGAATATGACTTAAAAAGATGCCTACAATATTTAAATTCAATAGGTTTTTTGTGATTTTATGGTATAAACATAATTTACGCTATAAAATATAATTTCTTAAATGTTTGTAATAGGTGCAGTTTGAAAAACAGCGAAAGGAAAAAAGGTTTGAGAAACTTTAAACTGTAGGGAAGTAAAATTCGCCACAAGTTCCCAATTTTACATTTGTTGCCTCTATGCCCTGTTGCCCTGAATCAATTTTTAAATGATTTCATTGATTTTTTTAAATTACTAAAACAAAGTGTTAAAAATGAGTTCAGACTGGGTGACGTGTGTGGGTGTCATAGTGGTAATGTATCTGCAGCTGGGTTTGGGAATTGAGCTCGAAACGCAGTCAGTTTACTATGGGATGCTCAGGACTGCTGTGAATAAGGGGAGCCACAGCGTATGCACAAAAGAACTGACACAAATTCACAACGGAATAGACGCCAACCAGAGATGGGCAATTAAACGTAAGTTAACTTTTAAATTTGTTACACTCCTAAAGCGCTGAGTTAGATACCATAGTTATGACAGATTTTAGATTTGTTACACCCGTAAAGCTCTGAGTTAGATACCATAGTAATGACAGATTTTTAATTTGTTACACCCCTAAAGCGCTGAGTTAGATACCAAAGTTATGACATATTTTAAATTTGTTACACCCCTAAAGCGCTGAGTTAGATACCAAAGTTATGACAGATTTTAAATTTGTTACACCCCTAAAGTGCTGTTTTAGATACCATAGTTATTACAGATTTTAAATTTGTTACACCCCTAAAGCGCTGAGTTAGATACCATAGTTATGACAGAGCGATGAGTGGTAACAAATGACTTTTCACTGTATAGAATTCAGAGTAAAGTTGATAATACATTCGTTATTCATAGTGTTGGACGCGTCTGGGGTCCCGGGTACCGGCCTCTACTGGGGCAACACCTACTGGTTGGGGTCTCACCAGCAGTGCCTGGCCTCCGTCTCCAGCAAGAGGGCCCCCGTCAGCAGGATTAACCCCTTCACCGTGGAGACCCCGCAGAGTCTTCCGCCCTTCCCGGTCCACTACTACGGGGCCTACTTCACGCACAACTCCACTTTCCAAACGTTTGTGCATTATGAGCATGAGGTAGGGATTCAATATTTTCCTTTGTGAATCCCTCCGATCATTTCGAATTTGGTAACGGTGGATTATCTGGGAAAATTATTACTAAATTAAGTAGGTATCGAAAAAGGTTGTTGAATCAGTTCCATGACAGTAGATCCGCCGACAATTGGTAATATGTAAATCTGCAGTAGCTTTTGGAAACATACGTTTTAGCTAATTACACAAAATATAACGTGACCCCGTAGGGACGACCGGTCAGTGGTTGAGTGGGCATAGCGCTTGGGTCCCACCCGGGCGTCGCATGTTCGATTCCTCTGCTGGCTAAGTCACAACACAAGCAACATTTTCGGCTTTCTGTGGTAGTAGTAGGAGATTTTCTAACATTGTTGGGTTATTCGTAACCCGGGAATGTTTGTCTTTCTTTAAAAAAAAAAATGTGCAGAGAGGATGTTCAGCCGAATAACAAAGAATAAAATATATTTTCATTCAAATGCATCAAGGACAAATCTGCTTCTCTATATACTGTGTTTAGTGCAAAAAATCGACACTGTGTATTAATTCCTTTGATATTCATACGAACTTATTATTCAGGTTATTTTTAAAGTCGAACTAAATCTTTTACGTTTGAAATTGGTAAATAATGCAAAAAAATAAATTATTTTATACTAAATAATGGGGTGACTTACGACCCTGGGGTGACCTACGATTGTGGGGTGACCTACGACCTTGGGGTGACCTACGTCCTTAGGGTTACCTACGACCTTGGGTAAGTATGTACGCCTTACCTTAGTTTTGCAGTATGTACGTCTCGCCCGATCACCGTTCGCATCGATCACCGTTCGCATCGATTACCGTTTGCATTATACTTTTTCGAAACGCATTCACCAGCTTACCCCCATGTTGAGCGTGCGTAAAGAAGTTTTACTTCAAAAACTTTTTTAACAATACATACCCAAGGTTCGTAGAAAATGCGATTAACAAGGTTAGCTTATCGAGGGAGTAGAACGATGATTGGCTGAAAATTCGTGACGTAGCTTTCAGTCCATGTTCCACTGGGTGATTTGAATTGACTGCAATACAAGTGGCAGTGTTTTACTTCAAGATACGTCACGCCTTCGAAATTTCGAAGTACAGTGGGGATGGTTGAAACAATTTTACTTTAACTGTGCGTAGTAATATTTCTTTTATATTTACAAATAAGATGTTTATACTAGGTGAATTAAAATCTATCTATTTATCAAATAAAATTTATTGGATGGCCACAATTTGTAGAAGTAAGCTACAATAACCACTTAAGGCACCGTATCCCCGTTCAAAAATAAGAAGATGGAGAGATATGTAATTACGAATGTTGGAGAGAGTGCGCTAATATTTGAAACGGTAAAATTGAAGCGAACATTGTTTAATAAAAACAAATGTTTAATAAAATACGACTCATTTAAAATAGAGCAAAAATCTCTTGAGGGCTGTCTAAAACAGCATTTAAAGAAACACTGTGAATTTTTTCAAACATATAAATTGTAAAATAACTGAAGCAGACGTGAAAATAATAATACTTAGCAATTTTTTTCTATCGAAGGAATTTCATATAGTTTGCATTTCGGCGTGGAGAATGTATAGATATTATCTTAAAAAATAACATATATTTTTTAAGAGCTTAAAAACTTCAAATGTTTAAGGAGGATATGTTAGAAATTCGGGTAGCAGCGGCTTAAAGACGACGGATTATCCTCATAGTGTTGACGATTGAAACAGTATGTGGCGATAATTGAAACACTCTAAATATCTTTGGAATAAATGAAGTAAAGTTAATTAAAGTAAAGTTAATGTTAAATTATATCATTATTATAACAGTACTCAAAAAGATAATGAATACTGATTAAACATATCACAAATATTTTAAAAACTAAAACATAAATGTCTAGAAATGAAACTTTAAATATATTTTTTATTATTTTTATTTAAGTGCTCTTAGTTGTAGTAAATATGTTTATTTTCAAAATCAACATAGTTTTACTGCAATATTGTTCTGGAATAGAGTAGAATGGTTCTAGGGCTGTCCGTAATATAAGGTCTCCAAGGCACTGCGATCGCGAGGAATGATTTTACGCGCAATCTTGCAACACTGGCGTATAGCCTGGTTTCCCCTTGTCAAATCCCCACTAAGTTGCACCCTCTGTGATGGTTAGTCTCAGCGTGGCAACCATTCGCGAATGAGCTTCCACTCGCCGCACCCGCCAGGTGTGAGTTACGCTCTGTAATTCGTTTTTAAACTTTGCATCGACAAATCTGAATTATGCCATTGGGATTGTTCCTTTGCCTCTGGGGTCGTGTTAAGTATCCGGGTCTCGTCCCCAGTCACAATTGAGTTCAAGAATTCTTCGCCATAGATGTCGTAGCACTCAAGGAATCTGCGGGCTGCTTCAACCCGTTGTTCTTTGTGATCTTCAGTGAGCATTTTGGGACCCACCTAGGGCAGATTTTGTGGTCTCCCAAATTTTTGTCAAAATCTTGTCCATAGTGGTTACTGACATAAGGGATCAAATCACAGGGCTCCCGAACCGTCACACGTCGATTTGCAATCATTGTTTTTTCCACTTAGGCAATTTTTTCATCTGAAACCGTGCGCAAATGGTGATGAGAATTTAAAACACGCTTTTAAATTCTCGGCACCATTTGTGCACGTCTTCGCACTCATGTACTGTTTTCCGTACACTTCAAATAGCTGAGAATGGAATTTCTACCGGGGTTTTGTTCTTCGCACAAAAAATCTAATTATATAGCGTAATTCACACCTGGCGGGTGCGGTGAGCGGAAGATACATCGCGAACGGCTGCCACGCCGAGACTAAGTGTCGCAGAAAGCGTGGGGATTTGGCATAGGGAAACCAGGCTACATGCCAGTTTTCCGGATTCTGTGTAAAATTGTTCCTCGCGACCGCAGCACCTTCGAGACCTTATTTTACGGACAGCTCGTATTAAAAATATTTTTTTTGATTCCTTACAAAAGTTCTTGTTTAAACTATCACAATATTTCAATCATAATAATGTTGAATTTACCATTGACCTGAGAGCATTTTCTCTATGTAAAGTCAACGATTCAGTAATCGAAAAATAGAAAATAATTGAATTTGTGGTTTGTGATGTCACATCATATTACAAAATACCGCAATATGTTGTAACAAATAAACTTTAAATAATCGTTGAAGGGGCCATAAATATATTTTAAACAAGTAAACAGCATCCATTAAAAGAAAAAAAATGGTAAGTAGGTATAGGTACTTAATACTGGAAGTTTATTTATTTATTTATAACATTACATTTGATACAAAATAAAAAAATAAAATTTAGCAAAAATAACATAGTAGAAATAATATTGCAAAATAACTATACACATTAAAATGTGTACAAGTGTTATTATGTCTTGTGGGTCGATATTAGTTTCTAGCTAGGCATATTGCCCGTTCTAAGGAACCAAATGCTAGTGAAAATGCAAAAAAAAATATTCTGTAACAAAATGTTGATTTTTTAAAATTTTGCATAATTAAATATATATTAATAAAAATGCCAAAAATTTATTCTGTAACAAAAAAAGGAAATTTTTATTTTTTATTTAAATATATACCTACTAATTTTTTACTAAATGTGCCGTTAATAGGCCATGTAAAATTTTAAGTGACATTATTTAATAGTTTTTCATGATAATTTATTCAACTTCTTATCACCTACAAAAAAACAGTACAACAAAACTTAATATCCTGAAAGTAAATGGTTTGATTTATTCATATCGTTTTTTTGTTTGTTTTTTAAATTCAATTTTGTTTGTTTACATCAATGATATGAGTAAATTTGTGTTAGAAGAGCATATTACTTTCTGTAATGTACGAAACGACACAAACAAAGGGCTTAACAAACCAAACAAAAAGCTTAAAATGACCCCCATAAGGATCTATTAAATGATTAAATAGTATCTAAAACAATCAGTGGGTAGGTACCTAGTACTCTAAGCATCATTATCAAAGTTTACAAATCGTACATTGGACCCAAATTTTACCTGGCTTACTAGAATTATATTCTT
The DNA here is from genome assembly GCA_917563855.2 of Limnephilus lunatus. NCBI lineage: Eukaryota > Metazoa > Arthropoda > Insecta > Trichoptera > Limnephilidae > Limnephilus > Limnephilus lunatus. The sequence continues at coordinate 81,322,815 of OU830592.1, forward strand.
CATCTCATACTAAACAATACAAACGTCTTTTTTTCTGAACTCGAAGAGTTATTTCGATAAAATATAAGAGTTTTTTTTTTTAAATATATTTCGGTTGTTTCAGTCTTCTTTGTCTTCATGATCCTCTGTATTATTAATGATCTTTTTATAGTGTTAGCACTTTTTTCTTTCCTTTTCTTTGATTTCTGTTCTTATGTTTTTTTTATTCCGGAGGGTCTGTGTAAATGGTCGATTTCCTTTTCTTCAAACCTCTGGTAATTTTTATTTTTTTTATTTAATGACAATATAAGATAAAGTAAAAATACAAATTTAAGTGGTTTGTTTACAGTCCTCCTCACTAGGTATTCCTATTCCGAGGCGGACTGTATGTTTGTGAATGGGTGCTGATATTTATTTCCTCATCTTCTAGTTTCTCGATTTTCACAAAAAAACAATAAATAAATAAAATAAAATATTTATGTTTGTTGTCTGCAGGTTGCTTTTTGTTGTTGTTTTCCTATTATTTTCCTATTTTCATTTTTGAATGGTCGCACGCTTTCTAGTATAAATGTTTTACTTGTTGAAGTCACGGACGAGTTGTAATAATTGATTTGGGAAATGATTTAGAAATTTGGTAAAATCTTCTTGCATCCAGCCAGATTTGTTTTGTGGTACGGATAATATCAATTGAACTATATTTTAAGAAATGGCTTTGATAAATTGACACCTGCATGGGAATGTGAACATCGGCGGAATATTTCCTGCTACAGAGAATTCCTCGTTCGGCCGATACTGCACCCACTTGCCGAGTTCCTCTCCTGTCTACAACACGATTAGATTTTTGAACAGTTGTGATACCGTTATTATTTAAGTTGTAGATGTCCTTTGGTTCAAATTTATAACTATTAATATCCATAACATTCATTAAATTGTTGACGAATTCATCAATATTGTGTCGATTAAAACTTGTCGCTCATGCCAAACTCGTGATTTGGCACACCTTATAGATAATTCTGGATGGCGGTAAAAATCCTCATAGCCATTCTCTTCCGGCCAAGCCATTTGTGTCCCATGAATCTGGCCTTGCCAGGTTGTGCCGTGTGGTCCAATCAAATGCCAGTTGTCTTAAATCTTTTGAAGATAGTCCAAAATAAATGTCGACGGTTTTTATTGTATAATTTGCAATCTCGGTCTCTTGAGAAGTGCAAAGTTTCTTCGATGAATTGTATCCCATGATTATGGAACCAGCAGATGGGTCTTCTGGCGAACTTTCTATCTTTTTGTACCTTCCCAATGAGACGTTTTCTAAATTAAAATCTAATCGCTGCAGCCTTTCTCAATGATTTTCCAGATAATATTTTTTTATATACTTGCTGATATGAAACCATATCTCTAGTATTTCAGTATGTGATGTTTTTCCGTTTTCTGTGCATCTCAAAAATTGGAAAAAAAACGTATCCGAAATACATATTGCGATCAATTGCAAGAGTTCTTACCTACCCATCTCGAAGGATTCAATTAGGTTGGAAATCGTAAAAAATTGTAAGTAATTGTGGGATCTTTACCGGTGCACTCACCCAAATACGACATTATTAAAGTAACCAACATATTAAGTGAATATACTTTAATATAAGTGTACGTATGTTCGTAGGTATTAAAAATAAACTTACAAAAATACTGCCTCAACACAGGCTAGCCTAGTAAGTGAGTCGGGTTATGAGAAACCTCAGCGTATAACTATGAATCCCTTATCTTTAAATCTTACCTACTGTTCATATGTAGTTATATATTAGTTATAAATGTAAAAAAATTCTTTCAATAAATATATATTATTATTACATGGTCAAGTGAGGTTGTGTTATGACGAATGTGGTCGAATGAGATCGACTTCATCATCCACACTTAAGGTCACATACATCGAGTGGGAAGACAAAATGATTTGTATTTCTGATCTACTCGTATTTTCATTATTACTTTTAAATTTTCTCCAAGTGGGGACAATTGAAACACGGGGATGATTGAATCATCCCCACGCTGCGTTTTCTACTTTAAATGCATAAAAAATATTCTAAAATAGATAAAGGCGAATGGAATAAAAAGTTTCGTCAAGCTGCGAGAGTAAAAAGAGTTATAATGAAAACAAACATGTCATAAATATTTACTTTTTAGAGCGAAATCCAAGATGGATAATGTCTACTAAGCACGATTGTATCGCTCACCGGCTAGTGCGCTTTTGTAGACACGTCCCAACAGACCTGACGGAGTTACGAGTATTGCATCGCACTCTCTAGTTTTTGAGTAAATTGAAATGTTTCAATCATGACGTGTTTCAATCGTCCCCAGTCTACCCTAAATACTTTTACATCTCGCAACTTTCACGGGTAGGTACCAACTAGTTCTATTTTGTGGAAGACATTCGGATGGTGCTAAAGTACCCCTACCCTAGAGTATCTAGCATGGTCGATCGATAAAGGATTTATCTATAATGTTAATAACTTGTCATCGTTCCCGAGCACAACTGCAAATCGCTAACCTACAAACAACGGCTCACATCGAATAAATTAAGAACACCTAGTACTTGTGGACTATTGTTTGTTCGTTGTCGATCTGCATTCATGCTCGGGAACCATGATAAGCTACCGACGTTACCGATAAAAACCTTTAAAAATAGAAACCTAGTACAGCGACGCTGGGACATTACTTCTCGAGCGGGTGAATGGAAAAAGGTGTGCCACGAGAATAAATTAATTATATAAATACTAGATGTTAAGGCGATCCAATAGTCAAGAAAAAAATCAAAATCGGAATTCACGCCCGTTTATAGAAGGAGTTTAAATACTTGAGAAAAAGCTTTTGGAAAGGTTGACAAAAGGTATTTGAGAAAAAAATTTACAGGTTGATTTCGTAAAGGCCTGTAAAAAACATTAATTCCTTTTTTACGCATTGTTTATTACAATAAAATGGAAATTTAAAATTGATTTCACGAAACCAAGCGACGCGGAGTCTAACTTCTGTTCCCCGCTCCGGCCGGGAACTGAACTGGGGGAGGACTGACAGAAAATGGGTGTGGCTACTCAGTAGTTCTTCGGTGTACGGTATAAGGTTCACTTTGAAAATACAAATTCGTCGACTGCCGTATTGTCTCGGTGATGTCAAAAATAACAACGAGAAAATGCATATTGTATTGTGAATATTGGTGAAGTTCGGGCGTAAATTTCAATTATTTTTGCATTTCTCATTGCATTTTGGAGACAATTCCACCGAAAGTTTTTTATAATTTTTTCTCGTACTTTGTTGTTGAAGAAGCCAAAAAACCCAAGGAAATGGTTTAGCCGTGTCAAGTAAAGATTTAGAATAACATAAGAATACCTACCTAAGTATTTATGTGACGATGTGACGTAATTTGAATGTACCTTTAGGATTTGAGAATTAGTGCCACTAAGCTTTTAGTATATTTTACAGGTTAGAATAACTCTGGGTCTGTGTCTTCCATCGTCATGCACGGAGACTGAGGTCTATGGATTCCTGGAAAAGTACTTCGAGTCTGGGATCCTCGCCTACCAGCAAATCTACGAGACTAGTTTCACTATGGAGGAGGTGAAAAAAACTGAAGACGATTATGCCTGGACACAAAACAGACTTTTTAAGATTTTCGTGTGAGTTTTAAACCTTACCAATACCAAGTTCGAGAACATCGTCCCACTTCCAAGATTATCCAAGAATTACCATTCGAAAATTCTTATTATTTACATTTAAAAAGTATATGTGAAAAGTTTCAAATAACTATACCAGTAAATTAATGTGAAAAATAAAAGTTTTGTATTACAGTCAAGAAAGGCGTGCGGAAAAATAACATATATATTATGACTAGAGATGTAACGGACTTCTGCTTCTGCTTTCGCTAACGCGGAAGTTCCGCATACTTTTGATTTCAGCGTTTACTTTTGCAAAATTATAACATAAATTTAAAGGAAATTTTAAAGCAACAGTTGCGGGGCGTATAGCCTTGGAAGTGGGGAGAGGAGAGCCGTGCATAATTTGTTTTGTTTTTAGAATTAATTAAGTAACGTCACTAGGTTTTCTCTCGCTTGCCACCTTTATTGTATGCGGTGTTGAAATTATAATACGTAGGTATACACACTTCATTAAACTATAGAGTTTAAAGACTTTCTTTTCTACCCGTCCGCGTTAAAATTCTAATTCGCTTCCGCATCCACAAATTTTTATTTTTTTAATATCCGTTTGGGCTTCGGCTTCCAAACTTCCGTTACCCTCTGGAGTATTTCGCAATATGACAGCATTGAACGCTAGGAAATTTTTAAGTTTTCGGTTTGGAAATTTCCCGCCTTCATTAACAAAATCATATCTTCGAATTTTAATGTGAAATATAAAAATTGCTTATGGTGTAAAAGGCACCCGTATTTAACCGTTTATTCCATATTTATAGGATTCATAAAAAAAATCGCTAAACTTAAACAAAAGCGTGATTTATGTGTATTATTCACTGCAAACTGCCATAATTGGTACTTATTTGGATAACATTGAATATTATGATTTTGTGTGTTGTACATGGCCTAATTTATAATCAGTATAATCACAGATATGAATTTTAATTCTAACATGCATTTTTAATATGTAATCACGTGATCAATGATTTGTAAGAAAAATATTTCAATAATTTCGGTTTAGGAATGTCATAAACAAATAGTTAAGAAGAGATGTGAGACATCACTTATTAAACTGTGAAACATCTATGACAGCCTTGTGTTAATTTAAAAAAAAAACGTTTTAACGTATCTCTCCAAATTGGCTACATTTTGGCCAGTGGGCGCTCGAGGTTTACAAATTGGCCAAAATGTTACCAAAAAGGATCCAGTGGTTATTTACATCTTTAAAAATTGACCAACTAAAACAACGATTTATAAAAATGGCTTCTGATTTTAGAGTAGGCGTTGCAACTACTTTGGCACTATGCATCCTTGGGACTATATATGATGTGACAATTTATAAATCCATGATCGAAGAAAGAAAAAAAATTGACTGGGTAAAAGAAAATGGTAGAAAAAATAAGACCAGTGGTAAGTTAGCAAAAAAATTATATTTAGATCATAATAATATTGTGTTTGGTTGAAATTTACTTTAAATTTAGTGATAGTAAACGAATTGTGTTTTTTTGTTTTTTGTTGTAGCTCCGAAAGAAACGCTGAAAATTAGTTTTGCGGCAAAGTTTATACGATGTTTTAGCATTGATAGAAACTCAAGGAATATTTTCAGCACATCTCCTGGTGAACATAATACGATGCTACCACTTAATGGCATAAGGTTAGTAATTCTTTGCTAATTAATCATGATTTGTATCTACACGAAAACAGAGATTTATTTTCTATTAAATATAACGCTACAACCATAGAAATACAAAATAGACCTGACTTGAGGGAAAGGGGAATAAGCCAATTTGCTCCCGCGGCATTCCGAATTTCTACCGTTTTATAACATATTTCTCTTGCAGCCTTACTAAAAAAACCCCTTGAAAAATTTATTCAATTGATAAACGGCCGCGGATGTGAAAACATTACTAATTAAAAAAAAGGTAAATACACATGGTTTACACAGCCTGAGGGGGTAGTTTATCAGCTGTATATACAGTTAATAAAAATAATTCATCATCGGATTTCGGAATTTTTTCAACCTATTTTGAATGTTCTATGTATTTCTTATTTTTGACGATGTCGTAAAAAAACTATTATACAAACTAGATAATAACCTTAACCTTATACGTTTTTGTATTTGAAACACTTTAGCATTTAAAAATAGTATTATTTTAAGCTTCAAAAACGAAAAATATTTGAAAAAAGCTTACCACAAATAGATAAGTTTTTAGATTTTCACGGCCAAAAGCATTTTCGTTGTTAGTTTTTGGGGTGTTATGCCGTGTTGCGCTACCTCCTTCTATAGCCGACGATCCGGCAGATCCGACACATCCTTGGATCTGCCCTGATGATGGACACTGCAACGCTGTCCGAAACGTCGGCTATAGAAGGAGGTAGCGCAACACGGCATAACACCCCAAAAACTAACAAGGAAAATTACTACAAATACTTTTAATCAAAACAATGAGAAATTAAAAAAATACACTCATCATATGTAATTAATTTGAAAAAAAAACTGGCACTCTACTTTTTCTCATTCTATACAATAATTTTTTTTTAAATGTTGAATTTTGCTTTTCATTTCTAAAATTTAACAACAAAAAAACTTGATATTTTATGCATTGCAGGGTCAATTTCTTTGATACGTTTACCAACATATATTTATTAGACACTTATGTTATTTATTTTTTTTATTTTATTTATTAACAGAAACAAACAGTACATTATTTACATTGGTGAAAAAAGCTTACAGTTAATAAGTATATTTCAAGTTAGGTACCTATGATATGTTTCATTGAAGTATCTTGTTTATATTAAATTTTTACCGGGTGATGTGCGTTGTGGGAGGGTGTGAGAGGGAGAGGGAGAGGGTGTGTGTGTGTGTGTATGTATGTGTGTAAGTATGCGCATTAAACTATATGATTGACATGATGCTCTTTTTAAATTTGGGCAGTGAATCGGAGAAAATGTCGATGTTATAATTTAGATTAATATTATTGAATACATGAAGAGCACGATTGATTGGCGAATTAGTTGCTGCATTAGTCTTGTAATTAAGCGTGTGGAATAGTTCTGTATGGCGTGTACGTCTTAATGGTATGTTAAAATTAATTAGGGAAAGTAGTTCGGTACAATCGATGTTATTATTTAAAATTTTGTGCACAAATTTCAAATCAGCAATTACTCGTCTTTGTTGTAAAGTTTGAAATGTGCGTTCATAATTATTGTTGAATTTGAATTTAAGATATTTTATAAATTTGTTTTGAATATGTTCTATGCTATCTATGTATAATTTGTACTGCGGGTTCCAAATTGGCGAGGCATATTCCAGTATACTTCAGACTAATGCAAAATATAACATAACTACTGTGCGCGGGTTACTGAACACTTTACTTATACGAAGAACAAAACCAAGCATTTTATATGACCTGTGAACGATTGAGTCGATGTGAATATTAAAAATAAGTGTGCTATCAAGGTAAACACCAAGGTCTTTACATTCCGTTTTAGAGACAGGTTCATTGTTGAGTGAATAAGAGTACTTAATTACATTTTTATTTCTGGTGAATGTCATAGTATGACATTTGGAAACATTGATATCTAAACAGTTAACTTTACAATACTTGCAAAGCCTATCTAGGTCACTTTGTAACGCTTCACAGTCAGAGAGAGAATGCAAAACTTTAATTATTTTCATGTCATCAGCGTAAAGCACATATTTGGAATTTTAAAAGCATGATCCAATGTCGTTTATATAAATGTTGAAGAATAGCGGACCTAGGTGGGAACCTTGCGGGACACCAGATATTACCTCTATAGACTTTGAGTAAACACCGTTTATTAATATTACCTGATTGCGATTACTAATGTAGGACTTAATCCATCTAAATAGGTCGCCATGTATACCAAGTAGGATGAGTTTCTTCAAAAGAATTGAGTGAATTACGCGGTCAAAGGCTTTAGAGAAGTCTGTATACATAGTATCAACTTGCTCCTTATCGTCCATCTTGCTATGCAAGAAGTTAATGAAAAGGGCGAGGTTGGATGTTGTAGACCTACCTTTCATAAATCCATGCTGATTCGGCGTAATGTTTGTCGAAATAGACGAGTACAATTCATCAAAGACGATTTTTTCAAGAACTTTGCTTAAAATAGGTAGTTGGGAAATTGGTCGGTAGTTTTTAACGTCATGTTTATCACCAGTCTTAAAAATTGGTGTGATAACAGCTGATTTCCACTTGACAGGAAACGATCCTTCCATTAGTGACTTTTTATAAATGGCGCAAACCGGAAGACAGATATATTTACTACAGTTATGTATAAAAATTCCAGGCAGCCTGTCTATTCCTGGTCCTTTATTAATATCTATGTTTGATAGGTATTTTAAGGTGATTTCTTCGTTTACTCTGATTGAGGATATTAATGTGTTGTTAAGAGGATCTTCCTTATAATCAGCATCATGAGTTGGAATTTCATTTGTAAAGACCGTTGAGAAGTAATCAGCAAAAAGGTCTGTAACTTCTTTGCTGTCGTGTGCTGTTGTGGAATGATACGTCATGTGTTCTGGTATAGTGGGAGATTTTCTTTGTGTCTTAACATAACACCATATTTTCTTAACATTATGTTGTATGTCGGATTCCAATATAGCAATATAGGTTTTATGAGCAAGACTAGAAATCTTCTTTTGTCTTTTGCGAAGTAATGCAAAAGATAGATAATCCAATGGATTCTTAAAGCGTTTCCAGGCACGAAAAAACTTTAATTTTTCTTTTGTTATATTAATTAAAGCAGCCGAATACCATGATGGAAATTTTGTTGAATTGGTTACTTTCTTTGGAACCAGATCATCTATTATGGCATCAATGAGTGTCAACATCTTGCGCATTTACTACAGAAGACCAATCACTATTTCTAAGAGCATCATTAATTAGTACATAGTTAGCTTTGTTAAATAATTTGATTATCTGTGGTTTTAGGATAACAGCAGCTAGGGGAATATTGAGTTCAACTATGATAGATTTATGATGTGCATCTTCAAATACCAGTGGTGAGTCGGCGGCGGAGACGTTGACTGTAGTGTTGCAAAGCACAAGATCTAAAATTCGTCCATGCGAATTAGAAATTGCATTAAATTGTGTTAAATTAGAGAACGAAAGGCACCTAAGGAGAGTAGAAACACAGAGGTCGGTACTACATGGTTGAGACATAGAGTTCCAATTGACGTTTGGCATATTGTAATCACCTAATATTAGAAAAATGTCATTTGGATATTCAATGGTTAAATCAGATATGGCAGTTGTATGACTATTGATGATAGAGAAACGCTGCGCGTTGGATAACTTAGGACTAACTCCCGGTAAGTAAGAGCAACAAATATGAATATTCAAAATGCGAGTTTAGAATGTCTTAATAATAGTGAGATCCATATATCCTCGGCTTCTGAAGTCCATGATTTTCGTGATCGAACTTTAAAATCTTTTTTTATACCTATAACAACGCCTCCCCCTTTAGTTTTACCCGTAATAGTAGTATCTCTGTCATTTCTGTATATGTTGTACCGGCAATCAAAAAGCTCGTCATCGGATATACTGTCAACTAACCACGTCTCACTAATTAAGATTATGTCTAATTCGTTGATCAGGACATTTTGATAGAATTCCTTGGTTTTGGATCGAAGGCCTCGTGCATTTTGATAAAAAATTATGATGGTGTCATCATAATTTTTTGTGTAAATGAAAAAATTATTATCCTGATACGATTTGAAATAAATACAATAATTAGAAAAAATAAAGCATTAGCCGAAATGAGTATACTATGATAATTATTAATCAGCAGCCCAAAGTCAACTGGATATAAAAATAAAAAAAAATATAAAAAAACATAACTTTGAAGAAGTTCTTGCAAAATAAAAAGCCTAAAATGCAGTTTGAATAAATAATATAACCTAAAAACCATTTACTGACACTTTAATTCACAACATTCGATTATTATATTATAAGTTGACAAAAACTGACGAAAATCACCACAAATAAGTTGTAAATACATTATTATTAGCACTTTTTTTGTTATTTTACAAGTTATATTGTGAAAAAAATTACAGTATTTCTTAAATGCTATTTAAAATTTCCCACAAGATTTTTGCTCTATTTTAAACGAGTCGTGTTTTAAAATTTTCGCTCAAATGCATCGATCAATAAAGGCCTTAAATGTTATTGGTTTTAATATTAGCGCGCTCCCTCTAACATTCGTACTTACATATCTCCCCTTCTTCTTTTTGAGAGCTTACTACCACAAATAAACAGTTATTGATCAACTCTTTCCAGCAGTACAAACAATCATTTCTAAAAATCAACCCGGCTTTTTCAGAAAACGGTCGGTCGAGACAAACCTGCTGGAATCACAGATTTTATATTAAACTAGCTGACTTGATGAACTTCGTATCGCCTCAGAATCAATAACTGTTGAAATAAATGCAGTGTTTTTATTAACTTAAAAAATACACAATGAAGCAATTATCGATGCGCAACTGTCCGTGTTTTGTTTTTGTCAGTATCAGAGATGGCGTTGTGTACGGATTTATATTTTTGTGATTTTCTTACTTTTCCACTTACTGCAAGGAAATTTGGGAGGCGGATACGGGTGCCGCCGCCCCAGGAACCAACACCTCTGCCATAGGTCACCCCAAGTGGTTCGCTAAGTTTGGTGATTTGCAGGGGTGCCCGGGTTCATGGGGTGACGTTTGTCCGGGTCTTGTCGGTGGATGCGTCTGCCCACCTGCTGCGTGGCGGGCCGGATCGAGAGAGACTGGTTGAGGGAGGCCTTTTGACCTTTCCAACCGGACTCTCTCGACCCATTGCCTTGCACCGCAGTTGGAGGGATGGATTCAAACGTCTGTCACTCCCGGACACACTGACCCCCAGATTCCTACCCACCCCTCATACCTTTTCCTTCCCAGAACTTCCTATCCTCCCCTTCCTTAAAAATACCCTCCACACAGCATCCCCAAAGATGACATAGGTCCTGAGAGAAATTATTTTCCTCAGGGCCTCCTGTGTGGAGCTTATGTAAAAAAAATAAAAGATTTATTATAATTATTGTATTTTTCACTTTTGACATTTAGTGTGTAAGAAAGAGAGGCAGCATTATATGATTAAGAACAAAAACAAAACAATCAGCGCATTGACATTTGATGATATTGAATTTTTGGAAATCACTCACTATTTAATATTATATTTATCACAATATTGCTGCAGCTCTTTCAAAAGATGAAAATTCGTTCCATACAAAATATACGAAAAAAATTATTTTCTACATAACTTTTTTTTTCGTGAACTTTTCCAATATTTTAATAGTTATTCTGCTATTCGGGGCGGAGACAAATCTAACAAATCAAAGATCATAAAAATCGGTCCAGCCGTTCTCAAGTTATAAATGGCGTAACAAACCCGACTTTATTTTATATATTAATAAGATTCTATGTGTAGTAAAAATCAAATAGTCTATCATATATGGATTTTTCAAAAGCCTGTGTTAAAATTAACATCGAACTGCTTCTGAAGAAGCTGTTAAAAATCGGGATTAATGGTGACCTTCAGATCAAATCATATGTCGCAAACAGAAGTCAAGCAGTTAGAGCTAAGGGTTTCTCCTTACGTTTTTATAATAAACCATCAGGGATTCCACAAGGATCACATCTCGGACCTCTCTTGTTTATTTTGTAAATCAATGATATACGCACAAGTTTTAAAAATTCCAAAATCCATATTTTTGCTGATGACACTAAAATTTACAAAATATCACTAATATTAATGACAGCCTAGAATTTCGAGAATTACAAAATTGCTAGCCAAAATATTATTATTTCATTTTTGAAGTGAAAACTTCTTTATCACCGTTGTCATTTGAAACTCGATGAAACGAAACGAACGACACAAAAAATAGACAAACATATACATCTTTAGGATTAAGCCTGCGAGAGAATGAGATAGACTAATCGGTGTCCTCTTTGTGCGGTGCTCCGTAGAATAAAATGTAAAATAATTTTAAAAATTTGGTAACAATATTAAAATGTGTACAATATTATTAAAAGTGTTATTGAAGAGTATCAGTATCTTGATTGCATTCGTCTCATTCTCTCGAAGTTTAGTTTTCTGAAGGTTTCACTTCCGCTGCTTGTGAACTGCGCACACATTTTTTAATTAGAATAACTAACTCTCTTTCATAATAGCTTTTGAAGGTTATTTTCAACAAGGAAAAAATAATCCGTATATTATTATTTCCTTTGTCCGGCCGCCGGAATATTAATAATTTGGTTGAGGGTTCTGCAATTCTGCATGCAGTTCTGAAAGCAATGCTTTTTATCGTAAGGTGAGTAGCGCGTTTTAAAACAACATTCAGACTCTTCGCATAAAAGACCCACAATGGACTGCGCTGCAAACCAATATCTTACTTTAGCGGGCTTTACTTTTCTGAGCAGGGTCTAGTTATTGTAACGTGCGCTCTTCGGCGGTCAACGTGCGACTGATAGTAGCGACGTCGTAGTTTATATTCAAAGCATTGTTGAATTGCTGCCAATAAGATGGTGGATTGCCTCCAGCTCGTCGAAATGATACCCAGATTTTATGTTAGGGCAGGTCCACTCTTTTTTTGTCAATTGATATTTTGACAATAATGCCAATTTCAAAAGTAACCACTTTTGAAAAGGCTAAGTCAATGCATCAACATTTTGGTTAAGTCAATGCATCAACATATTGGTTAAGTCAATGCATCAACGTTTTGGTCAAGTCGATGCATCAACATATTGGTTAAGTCAATGCATCAACATATTGGTTAAGTCAATGCATCAACATATTGGTTAAGTCAATGCATCAACATATTGGTTAAGTCAATGCATCAACATATTGGTTAAGTCAATTCATCAATATATTGGTTAAGTCAATGCATCAACATATTGGTTAAGTTAATGCGTCAACATATTGGTTAAGTCAATCAACAACGACGTTCACCAATATAATACACGACAACACAACAAACTACATATCAAAAATACACTCATCAAAGTACGGACTGAAATCATTAGAATACATTGCCTACACTAACTATAACAAATTGCCTGAAGAATTAAGACAGGTGCCTCCAACAAATCTCAAAACGATATTTAGAAATTCTATTTTTTTTCAAATGTTATTTGGAAAACGAGTCATAAGTAGGTACAAACCCTGTTCTGATAGCTGTCTCGATTATCTCCAAGTACCAAATTTTGTACATCCAGATATGATGGGCGCAGTTTATATCTTTTTTAAATCTTGTCATATATTTGTATGTAAACATCTTGTATTATGTCTGTATATTTTTGAGCCCGTACCTTTTATTGTATTTTTCTGATTTTGTTTTTTATGCATTTCTGTAGTCCATCATGGAGGATACATTATTTTAACTTTTTGACACCAACAGTAGATACATAAATCAAATGAGTGGTTATAATAATTCATAAAATCTTATAAGACATGTTTCTGTGAAATATTTGTAAAGTGATTCTTCACATGTTGTGTCTGTATGTTGCTTCTGTGAAATGTTTTGTAAATTTTTTCTTCATATACATATTGTGTCTGCATATTGGATTGGGTTGGGTTTAACTTCTTAAAAGTACCAATTGGCAATCCCTTAATGAGTTTTGATAACTCATGGGAGTGCAACTTCGTTGCATGTCTTATTTAATAATAAAAAATATATTGGTTAAGTCAATGCATCAACATATTGATTAAGTCAATGCATCACATATTTGGTTAAGTCAATGCATCAACATATTGGTTAATTCAATGCATCAACGTTTTGGTCAAGTCGATGCATCAACATATTGGTTAAGTCAATGCATCAACGTTTTGGTCGCATCAACATATTGGTTAAGTCGATCCATCAACATATTGGTTAAGTCAATGCATCAACATATTGGTTAAGTAAGGGCCGTCTGTTTCAAAAGAAAGCTAATTCGTGTCCTAAAGTTAAATTTTAACGGGCAGTTAAAGTAACAAGGGTTTTAAATAGGACCTCGCGCTGTTTCAAGTGTATTTTCGCTAAAGTAATAGTTGTTAGTGTAGCCAGTCTAAAAAGCAGAATATTCCTCGGAATTATGTTAGAAAACGCATCGAAATATTTTTTGATGCGGCAACACCGTAAACTAAATCCTAAAATCGGAACAACTGTCTAAATATCCGGTTGTATTTTGTTTCGCATCGTAGGATCTGACGGCTTTGTTCCGATAAAAAAGTATTTGTATGAATATTTACAAATAAATGACAACCTAATACAATACATATAATATGCAATATGCATGTAATTTACTTTCCGGTAGTTGTGATATCTCCTTGAATTTGAAGTGTCACATATTTTACGTCAATTCAATTTATTTATGGTATCAAAAACAGAAAAACATACATTTTATAGCTTTTTAAAAATCCGTTTGTAATATTACATTAAACGTAAGTAGTAGGTATATAAAATATAGGTACCAGCATTAATAGAGCTTGTCTTTTAAAGGCAGCTTCACTCGCTAAATATCTGGATATCCGAAACGATTCTCTCCAGGCCCTACCTACTACTCCTGTTATATTTTTGTAATGTTTATGATACAATAAATTGATTTGAAAATCTTGTAAAACATCCATTTATAGAGCTTGTCTTTAAAAGGTAAAGCTAAATATGTCGATATCAAAATTGATTCTGTTCAACAGCAAGATTTTTTCGACATGCGGTGCCGCGCCAAAAATTTGAGATCATCCCAGATAACCAAATTATTGACACGGGGTCGAAATGTTTTTGGTTTTCGCTGCAAGACACATTGGATGAGGAATTAATCGTCACTATCATCGTCTTCTACAATATGTATCATGATTACTATGTTAAAGTGCGGAATTTCGTAGATTACCACGAGCAGAACTGTTATAAATAAACTGAGAACTGTCAAATATGCCAATATGGCGGAGTAACTCTAGAGTAACTATCTGTTTTCGGAAAGTGAATACAAAAGTTAAAAGTAACGTACAACAAGCAGTCAAATTGATTGAAAAACGCATTTTGGTGAAATTTAACTTTAGTAACTGCTTTTTGCTTTACTTTTACTTTAGTGAGCGTTGAAACAGACGGCCCTAAAAGAAAACCCTTCTCCTGCTTTCAGATGTATAATTACAATGTGGGTCGTGCTGTGCCACACAGTGCTATATATGACTGACGTCGTCTTCAATCGTGCTTTATCTGCCTTACTATCTGACCATCTGTTCTCTCAAATATTCGCCAACGGATCTTTGAATGTGGACACATTCATCAGCATGAGGTTTGGCCTACACTGAATAATATTAGTAGTAAAATTTAGCAGGTCGATTAGAAAATCACAGGTGAATCTAGTTGGTCTACCACTAAAGTACCTACTAATTGTGCTAGCTAAAATGCCGAACGGCCCGCCTTCTCGGCTAACACTGTTTTCGTAATAACTTACTTATTTTTTACAAAATTATGTTTTATAAATAATTGTACCGTCTTACCAGCCCAGATAATATCGATAGTGGAAATTTGAAATGTTGTAAAGGGCAATAAATCCAAAAATGAGTTAAAAATGTTTTTTTTCTTTCTCTTTCGATCTGCGTCGTCAAAATATTTCTAGGAAAGTGCGTTTTTTAAGACGTGCATTTTAAAAGCTTTTTACTGAAAAATTAAAAATCAATTAAATACGATTATAAAAGAAATTTACACAAAATACTGAGTATTCTGGAAGATTTATTCAATGTTATTTTATAATATAACTCATCTCCGAACCTGAATTGTAACTGCCCATGCCTTGAACAAGTAAACATTATAAAATATTTAGGAATAAACTTTGATACACACCTAAATTGGAAGCAACATATACTTAACACTACAAACAAAATCCGCAAATCCATATACTTTTTCAAACAAACACGTAATTTCCTCAACCTACACCTTTTAAAAACAGTGTATACTCACTGTGCCAATCACACATCGTATACGAAAAACAGAAAAATGAAAAAAAAAGTAACAGACAAACCGCACACCTAACCTAATACTATGTTTTCAGTGGTTTCCTTCTCGGATATTATTTCTTGGAATCAGAGGCAAAAAAGGAAAAAGCAGGAATCAAGGAATCGGTGGGCAAGAAGATAATCTTAATTTGTCTAGCAACTTTAAACAGAGTAATAAGGTCAGCATAATCCTTTTTATGTAAAACATACACGGGGTGTTATTTCCTTCACTTGACATTTTCAACAAGCCAAATTTACATTACGCTCTAGTTGCTTGCACATTCCAAATAATTGCATGACACCAAAAAGCTGGCATAAATTGCCCAAATTTTGTTTTGTGCAACCTTCAGCAAAAAACATACACGGATCTGTAGTGCTCAATCAATGCGTATGGTAATTATAAACCCCTGCACGTTTGGATGGCGCGTGCCTCGTACTGAACACGGGCTTGGAAAGAGAATAAGCCACTTACATGGATTTCATAATGACTTGGAAAAAATCGTGTGGATAGATTTTTCTTTTTGGATTACGAAAATGTTACCAAATTTTTTTTAAAACTTACAGTTTTTTTTTGTTTTTAAATTAATAAATCCGTTATTTGGGCTCGTAACGTTACTTCATGGAAATGTTCCGTCTCTGATAATATTGAATTAATTTTGTAAAATTTCACACTGATTTTTTTTTATTTGAAAACACTTTGATTACCGGCGAATTTTTTTAATTTGTCATTTAACATTCACTAGATTTAGTGTTTGTTCTCTGCGAACTTATAGTTTGGTTTGACGTTTTGATAGATGTTACGAAGTGAACCCCGAACATTTTACGCCGTCTGTAACTGTTTTAGAAGCATAATGGTATTGGTGCTGATTTTAACAAAAACAAATTGTATGCTACTGCTATCACTATATGTAATAAGTTAGGAGTTAAATTAGCGTCTTCTAATGATAGATCATATAGTTATAGAAAACCAGAATGGCAGAGTAGATTAGAAAATGATGTAGTATTTTTAAGAAGTAGCATAGCTAGAGTAATAGAGTATAAAAACGGAAATAGAAGTAGGAATATTTTGAGACATGTAGATGTAATTGGGAGAAAATTTGGTTATAGCATTGGTAGTAATAATAATGAAAATATAGTCAATGATTTATTAGATTTGTTAAAACAAAAATTAGGTGTAAAAGCTAGTAGATTAAAAAGATATAATTATACTTATAATAAAAAAAATAATAATAGATTATTTCAGAAAAATGAGAAAATATTTTATTCCAAACTTGACGCTAAACAAAATATTATTTCGAATAATAATAATCCGTTGCCATCTGAATCAGATATGCGCGATTTTTGGACAAATATTTGGAGTAAATATATAAAACATAATGAGTCAGGTCCGTGGATAGAAAATGAAGAACTCAATTGTTCAGACATTGAACAAATGAGTTTTTCTGATATATCGGTTGAATTGTTAGCCAAAACTATAAAAAATACTCATAACTGGAAGGCCACGGGTTGCGATTGGATACATAACTGTTGGTATAAACGTCTGACTACTTTACATCCCCTTTTGGCAAAACATCTTTCAAAATTTGTCAGAGAACCTCAAAATTTTCCAAATTTTCTAACTAAGGGCATTACTTATATGTTGCCTAAAAGCGAAAATATTAATAATTCCTCTCAGTATAGACCCATTACATGTTTACCGACAATATATAAAATTTTAACCTCTTGCTTGACAGATTTAATATACACTCATTTAGATGAAAAAAATGTTTTATCTGAACAACAAAAAGGTTGTCGCAGAAAACATATGGGATGTAAAGAACAATTAGTTATTGATTCTGTAATTCTAAAACAGATTCAAACCCAAAAACGTAATTTACATTTTTGTTATATAGATTACCAAAAGGCTTATGATAGTGTCCCGCACTCGTGGCTGATAAAAGTTTTAAATATATACAAAATTAACCCAATTATTATTAGCTTTTTGGAAAAAATTATGGCATTTTGGAATACCGATTTGCTTTTGAATTTGAAAGATAAGAAAATTATAATACCGGGCATTTCAATAAAAAGAGGGATTTTTCAAGGAGACTCATTGAGTCCTCTTTGGTTTTGCTTAGCATTAAATCCTCTATCTAAAATTTTAATTAAAAGCAAGTTTGGAATAAAAATTAAAGGTAATAATAGAGAGAGAAATATAATTTCTCATTTATTATTTATGGATGATTTAAAATTATATTCGAATTCTGAACCAAATTTAGAGAAAATGATTAAAGTAGTTAAAAAATTTTCAGATGATATTAAAATGACTTTTGGTTTAGATAAATGTAGAACGATCCATATAGAGAAAGGTAAAATTGTAGATAGAGAAGAGGGTATATTTAGAAATTTCAAAATTGAAAGTATGAAAGGGGATGAGGTTTATAAATATTTAAGATATCCGCAATCAAATAGATTAGATCATATTAGTATTAAAAATGATATTAGGATTAAATTTAAAACTAGGATCAGAAAAATTTTAAAATGCAATATATCTGCTAAAAATTTAGTAAAGGCGATAAATACTTGGGCAATACCTCTATTAACTTACTCATTTGGCATAATTAAATGGTCTAATACCGATTTAGATAGCTTAGAACGATTAATTAGAACTACGTTAACAAAATTTCATTCCCATCATCCAAATTCAGCTGTAGAAAGAATTAATTTACCTAGAAATTTAGGAGGTAGAGGTATAGTCAAAATAACATCTTTAAAACATAATCAGGTAGAAATGCTAAGAAATTTTTTCCATAGGAAAGCTGATAGTTCAGAAATGCACAAAATAATTTGCCAGGCAGATAGAAATATTTCGCCATTAAATTTATACGACGAGAATGCCAGCATTCTTATAAATACCAACCAGGAATTATTAGATTCCTGGTCAAATAAAATTCTTCACGCAAAACACTTCAACTATCTCAACCAAACATATGTTGACAAATTTTCGTCAAACAAATGGTTGAGTATTGGAGAGTTGAGCGCAGAAATAGAAGGCTTTATGCTTGCAATTCAAGATAGAGTCATTAATACTAAAAATTATAGGAAGCATATCATCAAAGATGCAAATCAGATTGATGATTTATGTAGAAAATGTTTGGCTTTTCCGGAAACTATAGAACATATTATATCGGGATGTTCTGTATTAGCGCCGTCCGAGTATACATTTTGGCACAATCAAGTTTTAAAAATAATTCACCAAAGTTTGGTAATTAAACATAACTTGATTGACTGCCGTAATGTACCATATTATGATTATGAACCAAATTCATTTTTAGAAAATGAATTTTATAAAATTTATTATGATAAAACTATTCTAGCTGACAGAACAATTAGTCATAATAGACCCGATATAGTTTTACATGACAAAATTAAAAAAAATAACTTATATCATTGATGTCGCTATTCCAAATTCTTGTAATATTCAGAAAACTGTTTCTGAAAAAATAAGAAAATATACAGATTTAGGAAATGAGATTAAAAGAATTTGGCATTCTCAGACTATAAAAATATTACCATTTGTTATTTCGGCTACTGGCATTATACCTAGCTCTCTCATTCAAAATTTAAGCGTATTAGATTTGTCAAAAAATTTGTAAATAAAAATGCAAAAGTCGGTCATTTTAAATACATGTAGGATTACGAAAGATTTTTTAAATATTTATATTGAGGGATCAGTAGGATTTATCGGACCAGTTAGGATTTCATCAGAGCCGAACCCTCTGATATGAAAATATCTGGAGTCGGTGAAATATTTTCCCATTATGTTTCTGGTGGATTGACGTATTGTTTTGTATTTATTATACTTATATAGTGCACTTACATTCCGTGAATTTACTAGATATTCATTTGTGGAAAAGTGTGTGGAAGGGTTTAGTCTTTCATTTGGGAAAGATTTAACCCGGACATAAAATCTGGAGCACCGTAAATAATTTACGAGTACAA
Organism: Limnephilus lunatus; assembly: GCA_917563855.2. Taxonomy (NCBI): domain Eukaryota; kingdom Metazoa; phylum Arthropoda; class Insecta; order Trichoptera; family Limnephilidae; genus Limnephilus; species Limnephilus lunatus. The sequence continues at coordinate 81,342,457 of OU830592.1, forward strand.
ATTTATTACATTGGATTTAGTCATATACATATGTATAGACGTTGAACATTTTAATGATTAATGATCAATAAGATAAGATAATATATTTATAAGATGTAATATTTTTGGCATGCCTCGTTATTCTCCTGTGCCATTCATGCGGAATGCGTCGTTTTTTTAATGATTTTTTAATTATCGTTTTTCCGGAAAAAAAAATTAAAATGTAATGCAAGTGGCCTATTTTCGTAACAAACCCGTGCACGATTGGATTGGAGAAAACGACCTCTTTCCTTCTTGTATTCATGGTCAATTCTTAATAATAATAATACACGTAAGATGATAATGTAATCGAATAATCAGTTAAATTTTCATCCACTTTCCGAACTACCGAAATATTTGAATTTTCGCACACGTGATAAAAATGATTACAATACATACAATAACAAAAATTAACTAATATTTAGGCTTACTTTGTTTTATTAGTACGTGATTGGCGTTTTTTTTATTTTTTTTAGATCATATTTTTTTTACCTGCCCCCGCCCTTACTGTGCCATCTCAACGCCCCCGTTGAGAACCTATGACGTACACTATGCACGCGTTCAAAATCGATTTAGGATAAGTTCATAAATCAACTTACGATGTGTTCAAAAACCAACTGGGCGTTTTAAAATCAAATGAATAATCGATAGAACAACGTGCGCTGGATGCCAGGCGCTTTGTGAATCAAGTTTTTTTCCAAAAAAACATTAAAATTTATATATTTTTTCCCACTCCCCCCCCCCCCCCCCCCTTCGATTTTACCCTAGTGAAAGCTAGCCTACTTTGACGTTTACGTTTTTAATCACCCGAGGTCTGCCGAATCAACAATTTACGTTGTCGATGATCGAAATTCAGCATAAATCAGGACAAAGCTATTCAAATTCAAACATAACCTCGCACTCTTCTGTATTACTTACCAGTTCAATTATATATTTATCACTGTATATGTATTATGTAAAAGCTGTTTGTTTCTTACAAATAAATAAATAAATTACTTCTTGAGATTATTCTTCATATTGATATATTTTTCAGATTGCTTCCGGCGTATCTCTTTGCCCTTGGTTTTGAATACACAACATCAGCCGTAAGACACCGGCAAACAATTTTCTGGTCATTAGAGCGAAACGACATAACCTGCCTGAGCAACTGGTGGAGGAACCTACTCTTCATCAACAACCTCTTCCCCAAGGCGGAGATGTGCATGAACTGGAGCTGGTACCTCAGTAGCGAGATGCAGAACTTCTTAATAGGCTTAGTGCTACTAACATTAGCCACCAAGTGAGTACATAAAATATTATCAAATTTGTCAGATTTCCATAGTGCAACGAAATCTGGTGCTAAAACCAATAAGTTACAATGTCCAGTTTTGGATTTTTGTTTAATTAAATGCGTACATACATATCTATAAATGATAGTTGTGTGAAGTTATGTGAACAGTAGATCTCGCGTCCAAAAAAGCGTGTTTCGAATTTACTCTTATTTTAATAAATAAACACCAAAATATCCTCTGAAATCATAAAATTTGTAAGTAGGTGCTTAAATACCTACATTAACCATATATTTTACGAAAATGGTTTTGGAATTATTCCTGTACCTTTACCTTTAATGCCTGGATCACATGCACCGAGTAGATTGGCGAGACAGTAAAATGATACTAAGCCGAGAGAGTTGGATGGATGAGTAGGTGTTTACACGTAATTTTCAATTTGGCACCGAGTTAGTCAGTCAATCGCGGGAGACGGTAGAGTGGTGCGAGGGACGTGAAAGTGGCGAGTAGCGAGTACGCAGCGAGTGAATGTTTATACCAGCCGAGTAGGCAAGCGAGTCGATATGCGGGGAAGTGCGGGGATGGGCACTCGGCCTAGTAAGCGGGGGTGGGCACTCGGCCTAGTAAGTAGAACATTTGGAGGGCCCCACCGCTTTCCCGCCCTGGTATAAGTAACTTAAGGTTACTCCTTCAAGGCTCTCGCAAGGACTCTAATTTTTTTTAAAGAACGATTCTATATAAATGAACCAAGCTAGACCTCCAAATATCCCCGCATACACTGTTAGGAAGCAGTATGCAAGTGCTTACAAAAGTACAGGACAGCAAAGTGAGTAAGTAGAACAGGGTCCGAGTGACTGTCTCGCCCTTTTACTCGGTCGAGCACTCGGTCGAGTACTCGGTGATGTGTTTACACTTACCGAGCACTCGGCCAAGAGCACTCACTGTCTCGCCCATCTACTCGGTGCGTATGATCCAGGCTTAAAGGATAAACAACTTTGCTTAGCAATTGCTATATATGGACTAAGGTTGTTTATCCTATAGCAATTGATATGGACTTAAGTGGATTATTCTTTAAGGTACTACTTAATGTGACAAAATTTTTTTCCATCTTTCTTCAGGCAGGTAGATAACGACCATAATATTGAAAAAAATCGACTAAGAATGTCCAAATAAACACGACGATTTCACATTAAAGAAAGAATCTTTTTTTATTTTTTATTTAGAAAAAAGTAAATATTCACAATAAATAATAATATATTACATTTCATATCAGACATCACTTTTTTTGGTTATCCATATAGTAGAGAAATATTCTTGGGTCTAACTGGGGAGTTAGTCTATGTAATTATATATATAGATAATAATATGTATAGTTACAAAAATGGAAAAATAATTTCAAAAATACTGCAAAATATTACAAAATATTGTACAATAAGAAAATTACATATAATTATAGAAAAAGAATATCAACAAAAATCAACAAAAAATCAACAAAAATCAACAAAAATAAAAGCAACAGAATATATCTGAAAATCATCGATAAAAGTAAGTCAATCTTCTCTGTAAAAATACAACGAAAGTTTTTTTTTTAAATTTAGAATAGTTTTTCTCTCTTTTTATTGTATCCGGTAAATCGTTAAATAACTTTGGGCCTACATATTCATAATGGTGTTGTGCAGCTGTCGTGTTGCATCTAGGTACATATATGTTCCCAGAAGTTCTAGGTCTTATACTTTGCGTTGAGGACATTTCAGATTCTTTAAAAACTTTTAAAATAGCATTCCGTACTGCAAAACTGACTGCACAAGAGCAAAGTAAACCATTTTAATATTTGAAAGATTTAGGATATTTCTTAATCGTAAAAAAATGTAAGTAAGTTTTATAATTCTTTTTACACAGTTTTCGATATGTTTCTTAAATTTCATGTTACGTTCTATAGCGATCCCTAGATATTTGACATCTGGGGTTTTTTTAGGGTTTTACAATTATTATCGTTACATTCTCCTCCTTTATTCCATATTCAGAAGACAAGGGTTCACTTAATGAATTATTTAGTTTTTATTGTTCTCTATTTTTTAAGTAACTCTGGAACCAAGTTAAAGCTTTGTCTTCCAGTCCAATTTTCTCTTGCTTAGCGATCAGCCTAGAATGCGACACACTATCAAAAGCCTTTTTCATATCGATAAATATTCCCGGACACTTCCGACGTCTATCCAAATTCCCCATAACTGGAGAAGTCAATTTTGCAATTGCATCATGAGTTCCTAGATTAGGTCTAAATCCATATTGGTTAGAATGAAGATTTTTTTTTCTTCTAGAAATAAGAATAGTCTCTTTTTCACTATTTTTTCAATTATTTTAGAAATGTTAGGTGTCAAAGATATAGGCCGGTAGTTAGTCATTTCCTCTGGGTTGCCAGATTTGAAAATCGGACTAACAACAGTTTTTTTTAATTATTGAATTTCTCTCAAAAGCCTCAGTGGTTTTGCTAGCAGCTAAAGGGTTAATTTGTTGTGCTAAATTTTTTCAAACATTTGCAAAAAAAATATTAAATAAGTTCGCTTATTGAGTCGGCCCATCTTTTACGTCTATAGAATTACCGTTGTACGTCAGTTTGTGTATTTCCGGCCCTTTCCGTTTTTTTATCAATAATTTCGTTAATTGTTGACCACATTTTTTTTATCATAGTCTACTTGTGACATTTTTATTTTATAATATTGTTCTTTCGTATTCCTTGTTAAATTTGTAAGCATATGTCGATATTTGACAAAGGTATTTTTTAATATATAATTGAAAGGATTTTTTTTACAAAGAATAAATAAACGTTCAAATAAAGAATAAGTAAGCTCTCTAAAATATCCCGGCTGTCTAATACACATGCCCAGGATTCCTTAGAGATTTTCTCCCGAAGAAGCTCTTTATTTAAGACTAGTTTAATATATTCTCTATCTTTTAATTGATTAGTACGCGCTATTGCATTATAATATAATAAGCACATATAGTGGTCTGCTTTACCTGTTTTATAAACATTAGACTGAAATCTCTAAGTATTATAACTATTTACCCACACATGGTCAATACAGAAAGGTTTCTGACCGACGACGTCACGAGTAAAATTGTTAATACATGATTTAAAATTCAATTCAGTTAGCATAATTATTAATATATTAGAAATTCGAGGAATCCCAGAAAAAAATAATGTAAATCTACTGGAAATCATAGACGAAATTGGAGCAACCGTCAAACTCGACCGCGCTGATCTAGAAGTTAACAATTTCTACAGAATTTGGCGGGACCCGAAAATTCCTAATGACGTGCCTTCCTATGAACGAGTACGCCCAATAATTGTGAAATTCAATAAACAACTAAAACGAGACAATTTCCTTGTGGCCGTCAAAACATTCAACATAAAACACAAACTCAAAGAAGACAAACTAAACACCACCCATTTGAAGAAGTTCTCAACTCAAAAAAGGAGCCCATTTTCATCAGTGAACACCTTACAACACACGAAAAGAATATACTACGGCTTACGAAAAGATTTGCAAAAGATCATCAGTTCGCTTTTGTGTGGACAAGAAACGGGCGATGCTTCCTCAGGAAGTCTTTAGCCTCCAAGATTATAGTGATTTCCCATGAAGATCAGCTAACGCTGGAATTACTGAATAAACAGCCCGGTTTAAATCAACAAACTGCTGAAAGGAAAACTGATTGATAATTTTGCCTACACGATAACATTTATAATAAATACCCAATCTATAATGATAAAATGCCTTTATATGAATATCAGGGGAATGAGGACCAAAATTGATGAAATATACGAAAACATCCTTATCAACGACTACGATTTAGTAAGTCTAACGGAGACATGGCTGAAGGAATCTATCTATAACCAGGAATTAGTGGACAGCCGTTACGAAGTATTTCGGAGGGATAGAATACACAAGACAAAAAAAGACGGAGGAGGAGTCATGGTTGCCGTATCAAAAAAACTAGAGGCGAAGAGGATGGCGCACTGGGAATGTCAAGCAGAAGACTTGTGGATCCAACTCAATATAAATCTTAATAACAGGAGTGTCAAACTAAATATTTGCACAGTTTATCTACCACCATCTGAAGAAGAATCCATTATAAGCTCATTTTTAAGCAATCTTCGGAATGTCTACCTAACAACACCAAACCAACATATTTTAATATTTGGCGATTTCAATAAGTCTAACATTCATTGGATTCCCGATGAAATAAATAATCTATTACCTTTCACCTCAAACACAAACACAATCACCACTGACATCATCGATACACTGTCATTCTGTAATCTCATACAATTTAACGGAGTAGCTAATCACCAATCCAAAATATTGGATCTCATTTTGTCGGACAAACAAGATATATCAGTAACTCACTCTTCATTTCCACTAAGCAAAGAAGATCCATATCACCCTGCTCTAGAAATTAATTTTCTTTTCAATTTCCTACCAAATCTAGAAACCTGCAACATCTCAAGACCAAACTTTTATAAAGCTGACTATGACTCATTCAATGCCTTGCTTTGTGAGATTGATTGGGAATTCATCAATCAGGGCAAAATAGATCAATCTGTCGATCAGTTTTACAGTATACTCTACCAGATTATCTCTTCTCACGTTCCCATTAGAATGAATAAAAAACACTTCCCTAAGTGGTATTCACAAGATCTCATTCGTTTGATAAAAGAAAAAAACAAATTTCACAAAAAATATAAAAAATATGGCAATGAACTAGACCATTTATCATACAAATTAATTAGAGCCAGAACTAAAAATTTAATTAAAGTTTGTTACCATAAGCACTTAGACTTGATCAAACAAAACTTAAAAGCTAACCCAAAAGATTTCTGGAAATTCGCAAAAAGTAAGTATAAAAACACAACTGACATACCAAAAGAGATGCACTTAAATGACGAAAAGACTACCAAAGGCCAAGTTATCTGCGAGCTCTTTTCTAGGCATTTCCAATCAGTTTACAAACCACCCAATGCAAACTATTTTCCACAATTCCCTGAAAACTTCTGTAATAAAAGCCTCGGTACGATCAATATTTCGCCTACACAGGTTTTAATTAAATGTAAAAATTTGAAAACTAATAAGGGATCAGGTCCTGATGGTATTCATCCCATTTTTTTCAAAACATGCAGAGATTTCCTTGCCAGACCACTCAGCCTACTTTTCAACAAATCACTACAAGACGGTATTTTTCCAGTCAAATGGAAAACGGCTTTTTTAACTCCCATTTTTAAGAAAGGTTGTAAGAGCGATATAAAAAATTATAGACCCATTTCTAAACTCGACTGTGTGGGAAAGTTATTCGAGTCAATAATATATGACTGTCTACTAGCTCACGTAAGTAAATACATTATCATTGAGCAACATGGATTCTTCCCCCGGCGTTCCACAACCTTACCTTCTTGTATACTCCCAATTCACCCGCGATAGCATCGAAAAGCATTTACAAGTAGATGCTATCTACACGGATTTTTGTAAAGCATTTGACCAGTTAAATCAAGCACTACTTATCAATAAGCTAGAAATGTTTGGCATTAGTGGAAATACTCTGAAGTGGTTTGAGAGTTACATTACTGAAAGAAAACTACAAATAGTGGTAGGAGGATACTCAGCTGACCTTTTTACTGTAACTTCGGGAATTCCGCAGGGCTCTCATCTTGGACCCCTGCTATTTTAAATTTTTATTAACGATATAGTTTTAAGAATAAAATTTTCAAAATATCTCCTGTTTGCCGACGACCAAAAATCAAATCTCTGGAAGATTGCATCGATTTGCAAAAAGATCTATCATCACTACACGAATGGTGCACACTAAATGATTTGTATTTTAATAATAACAAATGTGCTGTAATTTCCTTCACAAAGAACAGAAACAAATTTTCAAACACATATCACATTAACAATATCGTTTTATCAAACATAACTTCAATTAAAGACTTAGGCGTGATATTTGACTCTTCACTTAGCTTCAATAAACATGTAGATACAATTTCAAAAAGTGCATCACAAATATTAGGATTAACTCTTAGAATCACAAATTGCTTTAAAAGTGCAGAATTAACATTAACATTATATAAATCAATTGTGCGAAGTATTCTCGAATACGGATCCACTATTTGGTCTCCCAATTATGAGATTCACAATTATAGAATCGAATCCATACAAAGAAAATTAACCCGTGTTATTGCATATCGCGAAGGTTTATCTGATCAATTTGAAACGTATAATGACCGAATTCTACACTATAAACTACACTCTCTGACAGGAAGACGGAAACTTTCCGATTTATTGCTTCTGCACAAAATTATACATGCATCAGTTGATACACCAAACATTTTATCCCAAATTAACATCAACACACCATCAAGAAATTCAACAAGGAGGTTGCAAGATATTTTCTATATATCTACCTACCACACAAATACAGGATATTTCTCCCCTTTACCACGAACATTAAGACATTATAACACTATACACCGCTCTAATAATGAAATTGACATTTTTAATAACCCATTCAAACACTTCAAAAAACATATTTTACCATCAATCATATAAAGCTGATATTGTGATGAAGCCCTTTATTCAAAGACGTGAAATATTGTACCTACTAAATCCAGGTGCCAATAATAAATTGTTGGTGATTCTTTTGTATTCTACATTTAACTATTATTTGCATATTTAAGAGTAACAAATTATTTTTAATACTACTTTTGTTGTAATTTAAATCATCCATGTATGTAATTTTTTGGGCATAATTGCCTGTTTTATGTACTTAAATAAAAATAAAAAAATAAAATAAAAATATATATATATATTCTATATTCATATATATATATATATATATATATTCATCCTTTAGATGAGATCGATGATTTACAGATATATCCACATTAATATCACCAACCAAAAAAGTAAACATATCCCGTGTTTTGCAAAGAATTTCATTTAGTTGACATATAAACTGCGAAAAGTCTGACAAGTGTGTCCTGTAGATTGCAATTAAATTAATTTTCAGTTTATTTACACATAATACATCACGTAAACAGTTTACCTTTGTCAAAAGCAACTTCCTCAATATTCCGTATTATGAATGTATTTCTAATGAATAATAATATTCCCGATTTTTTGTTGATTTCGAGTATTGTCGCAACGCAGCCGTAGTTCGGTATATCGAAGTGAGTATTGGTGTGGGCGGTGGGTGGCAGTATTGGTATTGGAGTGACATTCGATGAACACTATAACTCCCGGCTTTTTTAAATTAAATCTAATTGCACTAAAAATTCGCAAATTTTTTTTTGACACTTCTTATATTTATATGCATTATACTTAACAGAGGATCACACTCGTCCAGAACATCGTTGCACTCGTCGCTAGTATCACAAACATTTTCGTTTATTTTATACAGCTGGTCAATGTTTTCCGTAATAATAAATCTTCCATTTTTAGTAGTCTATTTTTTGACGAGCAATTATCATCATCAACTGTTTGCATTCACATTTGTCACTGTTCGCACTGTGATTAATTGAATTATTTGTAGATCTTCTTTCGTTGTTTGAGATGCAATTTTTGCATTTTGGTGGTTCTTGTTTGTTATTGCATTCTTGATATTTATGGTTGCCTGCACAATGTGAGCAGGCTGGGTCTTTTGTTTTATTTAGGCATCTTAGGCTTGAATGGTTAAATTTAAGGCAGTGGTAGCATTGCATTATTGGACTGCAGTCCTCTACCTTAACTTTGTGCTATCCGATATTAACACTATTTTTGTTCAAAATAATTCTTCTCATGATGTTAGAAATTTCTGTATTTTCTCTTAATTACCTTTTTAACTCCATTTTGTGTAAAGTAGCGTCCATTTTGTGAACATTTTTAATATCTTCATTTTGTAGTAAAATGCTCTCCAATAAAATATTGTCATTAATTATATCATTTTCAACTCCTTTAAATATTATATGTGGCTTCTTCTTCGTCAACTCTTCTGCCATTATGTTGACGATGTTTGTTTGTTTATTAATTTCTTTTTCAAGTTTTTCCGAGTCACCTTTCTTATCACATGTCACAATCAAACGATTATTTGATATTTTCTTGATTCCGCTTACACCGATACCTAGAGAAGTTACATTAACATTCTTCTGTAACTTTTTTTTCAGTTCTTCGTGTTCCATGGTTACATCCTTAGAAGATATTATTATTCCGTATTTTACAGCCTTATTCTCTTCTTTTTGTGTGAAAGTTTCTTTTTGATAGTTGCTGATGCGTACGTTGCTCTTTCATTTTTAATTTCCAGCATTTCTTTAAGCATCGTATTTTTTTCTTTTAATGTTGCCATGTCTATGGCCACATGTGAAATATTTTCCATGATTGTACTTATTTTTTTGGAGATTTCAATTTTCGTTTCTTTGGTGATTCTTGTTGGGCTGTCCTCTAATAATGCGGTCAATTCGCCTATTTCTTTCTTCTGCCATCGATCCAGTTTTTTTTTCCCTGGTCTCAATGTGTTAGCACAGTTAGTGTACAGCTACATACGACTGTTGCCTGCCCAGTAGCAGACAAAACTGAATATTTACTGAACCATGGTCAAAGTTAGCCATCTACTCAAAGTAAGGCTTGGATGCAGCAGATTTTCAAAAACGGAAACGGAAAGCTCAAACAAATTATTAGACTACTAAAAACAGACTAAACGCAACGATCGAGTTAAAACATGTGTAAATGTGCACTTTTTCTTTCAGATATTTGAAACTGGCAATTTTTACTTTTGCAACCGTTTTCGTAGTTTCCCACGCTTATGTTGGATACATATCTTATGCATCTGGATTTATTCCTTTGTAAGTATATTTGAATAAAAAATTAATTATCAATTTCATATTATTTGTGATTTCTTTACGATTCACAAATTTTTTGTGTTTTTCATTGCAGCCCTGATAGTATGTGGAGAGAGTTTGATGTGGTATATTCCCCGACCTGGACAAGAATTGGTCCCTACTTCGTAGGAATTGCTGGAGGTTGCTTCCTTCAATACTTCAATAGGAAACTGCCTTTTAATAAGGTAGGTTCTGTTTTAAGTGTAGAAACTTTGTCATCACTTAATAAATCGTTATCAGTCGTTGGCGGTGGAACTCTTAGAATCATGATTGCTCTGAGTTTCTAATACAGTTCTTTCTGTTCTTTGTTGTCAGATTTCCAGACATCATTTAGAATGAAAGATAGACAACAACCAAAGCAACTTATAATAAGCTTGATAGAAAAGGGATTGTTGGGACACTTATAGTTAGGTTAGGTTAGGTTTCTCCCACTCCTCCAAAATCTCCCCTCCCACTACCCCCACCTAATTAATTTTTGTACTTGTATAGAATTTTTAAGTAAGTTTTAGGTTTGCTCGTGAATGACACGGATGTGTCGAAATCGGTCGCAGAAAATTTAAAAAATTTAAGTAACAAATTTACATTGAAAATTAAAACTCTTCAAAACAAAATGTCTATATTTCAGTTATTTTATTCTTCAAGATATGAGCTATTCAAATTAGAAATAGTCGATATTTGGTCTATTTCGGAACCCGTTCATACGGTTTGAATTTTACTCTCATTCCCTCCCCCCTTCGTCCCTGGGAGACCTAACTTTCAGTCTTGTAGCGAACAGTCCCGTTTTCGCTATGCCAAGTCAATCGGGCCACCACTGGATCGTAAGGAATGTGCGAGACGTGCCTACCTACCGTTATTGGTGTATACGGGCATACGTATATATCCAGCATGGCACTGCCCGGCATCGCGTAAATTACAAGGTGTTTACTAGAAAGGTCTCGAATCAACAAATGCCTACCAGCACAGCAACGAGAACGTTAGAGAACTTTCGCGTGTCGAAATTGCCCGACGCTTGAGAAGCTACTTGATGAGTCGGCGATGCTATTTAAGCAGCCGCGAGCCGTATTGAGTCAGTCATAAGTCTATTCAAGTCCAGTCAACACTGTAACACAAGTGTTATCAGTTCAGTGATAATATGTGATAAATAACTCCACTACGGTAACGGTTCAAAAGGGACATACCAGACCCTTTTACTCTACCAAGAAATAAACAACAGCTGGCGACCAAAGGGTCCTCAACACTTTCAGTCCAGGGAGCAGCTCCGACTCAGGCTACCGAGGTCCACCGCGCAGCCATTTTATTTATTTAATTAATGCGCAGCCATTGAGACCATCCTTCACCTTCGCCTTTCAATATTTACCTGCACCGCAGATGACTCCAACTGACTCGAGTCATCGCCGTCATCTCCACCGCCATGGTGTCGAGCATTGGGCTAGAACATCACGTCTCCTCCACCACCACGGTGAAGAGCTTGATGCTGGCGTCATTGAATACCCATGGTCTTCACCGCCTCGGCATCACGACCTCCATCACGCACCACTACCTCGCATCACTGTGATCACATCTACCTGCTCCACTGTAGTGACCTTCGCTACGTAGCCAAAAATAAAGACATTGACTCACCAACTGCCACCATTCAATCATCCACGTCTATACCGCTTAGTCTTAAGGAGCCTTAGTCTTAAGGAACTGTTGGGAAACAGCAGGAATGGAGGTGTTTCCTAAATGTGGTTATTACTCCATTGCAGACAGGAGTGGCTCTATTCTGGGTTGCCGGAGTGGGACTAGGGACATGGATCATGTTTGGCTTTGCCGACAAGGACATGAGCCTGTTTTCCAGTGCACTGTATATGGGCCTCAGTGGGACCACTTGGGCCCTAAGCACGGTAATGTTCTTGCTGGTCTGCCTCTCCGGGAACGGTGGTGAGTATCTTCAATAATTTAGAAAGTATCGAAAGAAGGGTCAATACAGGAAACTCCATTACTGGGGGACTGAACAACGTTGCCTCTAAAAGAAAAAAAATATCAAAAAGAGCGAAGCTAGCAGTCCACAATATATTTCTGATACTAATACTTGTGCAGTAAAGCCATGTTAAAAATGTGGAGATTTGCTAAGAATGCAAGGTGGATGTAACCGTAATGAGTAAGATTATGAAATACTCGTAGACGCTTAGGCGGTTTGGGTATGTACCTAGAGCGAATAAACTTAGACAGAAGTGTAACGAGAATATATGACGTGGAAGTGAATGGTAGAGTACGTCGGCGACGGCGACGCCTGAGGAAGATATGACACAAACAAGTAAAATATTTGGGTTGGGCCATGTTCAGAGTTAGAGTTACAGAAGAATATGTGTGAATTTGAATGAAACAAGGAGTGTTAAGGAGGAGTCAAGACGAAGTTATGCAGTTTCCCCGAGCTTCTGTGCTCCCTGTGGAAAATGACTTAATGGTTAGTTAGTTAGTCATCATTTCTGATTCAACTGTATGTATTTTCAGGTTTCGTAAGTAGATTCCTATCTCACAGCGTCTGGATTCCTCTTAGCAGAGCCTCCTACTGTGTATACCTCATCAACCCCATAGTCATCAAGGTCATCGTCGGCTATTCAGACAGTGCGTGGGAGTCTGCAGTGCTTCTTTCGGTAAGCTTCAATACGTTTATTATCAACAGAATAAGTACCTACCTAATATATCTTCTTCCCCTTGTCCTTGTCGGGTCGGGTCCTTGTCGGGTTCCCGTCCGGGTCCTGCAGATTGCAGATCCAGCTTCCAACTTTCCCTGGATCTTTTATCCTCTATACCTCCAAACATCAGGAACCAAACAAGTGATAAAAAACAAAAGAACAATGACTAAAAATATACATTTGCAAAAATTATAATGCATTTAATTGCAATTCAATTAATCATCCACAACTTCTTTTTGTTATATTTTTCGGGTGTTATGCCATGTTGCACTACCTCCTTTATTAGCCTTTAATAAGAAAAATGACATCAATTTAGTAAGATAAGTTTTTAGATTTTCACGGCCAAAAGCATTTTCGTTGTAAGTTTTTGGGGTGTTATGCCGTGTTGCGCTACCTCCTTCTATAGCCAAGGAGGTAGCGCAACACGGCATAACACCCCAAAAACTTACAACGAAGATCAATTTAGTAGTTTAATGATTAAAATTATTGTAAACTCATTGATTTGCTATATTTTAGAATAGCACGGTTCCCAATCCCAGAATATCCTGGAACATTCTGGAATGTTGTGGAATATTCGGGAATAGTCTGGAACGTTCGGGAATATCCCGGAACATCACAGATCATTGTGAAACATTCCAGAACACTCTCGAATGTTGTAGAATGTTCTGGAATATTGTGACCTTTTTTGTATGGGTGGGGCTACCCATTGGTAGGGGTATATAAAGCAAGATACTTCGTGGGTTCGAACGTCAGTTCAATCTCATATCAACTCCCTGAGCGAAATCGGGTACCCCAATTAGTTAAAAATAACGTCCACGCGTTAAGATTTCAAACTCATTAATTTAAGATAAGCATATCGTAAGAAATATGTACCTACTTACAATATTACTCTTTGAGATTTGCACACGCCTTATGATAATAAAAAATATAGTTCTATCGTTGTAAATTTGAATAATATTGTGAATGATGTGAAATTAAATACGCCATAGATTTTCACGGCCAAAATGTTTTAGTTATTTATTTTTGGGCCGTTAAGCCGTGTTGCACTACCTCCCACTTTAGCCATCATTTCGGACAGCATTACAGTATCCATCATCAGGGCAGATGTGTAATCGAATATTGTGAAACATTGGCTAAAGAGAGAGGTACCTCAAAACACTTAAAAATATATCACGATGTCACTTGAGATGATTATGCACTCTTTACGGTGGATTCGTACAACCGTTCAAGTAATAGTAGCAGTAACAGAAACAGGACAATGGGTTCTTGAACACTGATATTGGACGGCGGCAACACTTTTGTGCAGATTCAAACATAATATTTGATGATGGGAAACAACACCAACCCACCAAGAACAACAGCCATCACGAAACAGTCAACATTCTGTCGTGCCTGGAGAAACGCACCGTTCACCTTTGTATGAATTATTTAGGTAGCTTAGACCCAGGAACCCTCTTGTTCATCATTAATATTTAGTGACAATATTCATGTAAAGCAGTGTTTCTTAACCATACTGAAGGAATCGCCCCCTTTTCCACAGTACTTCCTACTGCAAATAAAAAATGATGAGAAGTATAAAAAATAAAACACATTATTATTACGTTGACATTGAGTATCATGCCTCAGTATAAATTTTTGTGCGTGAAAGTGCAGTTTATTTAACAGAAATAAACTCAAATCAACTCGTTGCACCTACAGAAAATGTGGCAATGTGAACATGCATCAGTGTGAACAGCTTTTTTTAAACGACTTCGATAAGGAGGAGGTTATCAATTCGACGGTATTTTTATTTTATTTTTATTTTTTATGTTTGTTACCTCAGAACTTTCGCTTGGGTGAACCGATATTGATGATTCTTTTTTTTTTAGAAAGCTGGTGCTTCCCGTGTGGTCTCATTTTAATTTGGTCCAGTTCTGACAATAGGATTTATGAGAAAACCATACATGTCTTAAATTTGCAATAAGTATGTGCGCGACAAATGGACGAATAACTCAATATTACGCCAACAGATTTCAAGTAAAACTTCTTTACGCACGCTCGTCACTAAAAATCAAAAAAATTTAACAAAACAAAAAACGACTTCAAAAAATGCACTAAAAAGTAAAAAAATAATTTCGTACCATTGTTATTTTTGGAGTCGGTGTCAGCCAAGATCTCGACATCTCACCTATAACTACCTATGTATGTATGTAGTTACCTTGGCTGACACCGACTCCAAAAATAACAATCGTTCGAAATTATTTTTTTACTTTTTAGTGCATTTTTTGTTTTGTTAAATTTTTTGTTTATTCTATGTCGACACAATGCCCACTCGAACTTTTCAGCGCCCCCTAAATGCTAAAAAAATAAAAACGCCTTAAATTTTAAACCTCCAAAACGCTCTCAAGTTAAGAATCACTGATGTAAAGGTTGATTGAGGCAACGATAACTTTGTCTGGATACTTAGCTCTTCTTTTATTTTTACCGAGTTGCAGAGAAAATACCATAATCAATAGTGGTCTTGCTATAATGTCAGCATTTCTACGATCGTCGTCGCAGTTTAATATTATTATTTAATTTTATTGTTTCTAGGTTCTGCTCGGGATGGGTTATATATCGGTGTGTTTCATCATTGCTTTCGCTTTCTCCATTCTGTTTGAGGCTCCATTCTTTCAACTGAACAACTTGCTGCTGGGAGATAAAAAACACAAGGCCAAGGAGAGGAAACTCTCAGATAATTCTCTGAACAGTAATGTTGCTGAGAAAAAAGAATTGTAATAATACTATGTGTTCTAAATGTGTACATAATAAAATAGTTTTGATACTTTGTATTAAACATACTGTATTTCTTATTTTCTTAAAAATTATACAACCCGTGACAATTCTTCACGGGGGAACACTGGGAAAGATCCCCACCAGATATTCCCAAAGACCGCTAAAATAAAATAAAAATTAGTCTAAGTTTTGTGGTCATCAAAACGATTGAATTATTTATTTATTACAAAACAGATATTTAGATAAAAAAGTAATAATTAACATTTGCAGATATGTCAAATAAATATTTATTTTAGATCATTTTTAATATCGAAATTCTAATAGTTGGAATTCGAGAGGTTACAGATTATCTGTAAATTTACTTAGTACAATACTATCTAAAAATATAGAAAAAGCGGTGAAACATACACTCTGTAAGTTCTTTAAGATAAACAAGTATTATCTGAAAACCTAAGTATGTGGTTTCCAAGGCGCATTACTTCAGACTTTCAGACACAATAACAGCCGCCCTCACCAAATTAGTTTCTTATAATCTTGATTTTTGTCGGAAACCACGTGCAGTTTTTGTCGATCTAGCAAAAGCATTTGAGACCATTTCCCATCCTTTACTACTGAAAAATCTTCAACACGTCGAAATCACAGGGGTAGCCTATGGTAGGCTCCAGATACTAATATCTACAGCCTGTATGTCTGACGAATATCTACAGCTCATAATATATGTTGGACAAATACCTATGAACTTCAGAGTGAAGACTAATATCTACAGAGCTAAGGTCGGATAAATATCTACGACGGTCCTAGTGGTGACAAATATCTATGGAGCGTAGGTGGGACTAATATCTACAGGGCAGCTTAGCAAGAGGTTGTACGGAAAAGCATAAATTACTTCAATTACGTAATACTAACCTAACCTAACCTAACTTAACATAAATTAAGTTTTTTAAACTGCATACGCAATATTACGTTATGCCAATATGCTATACATAGGTAATTGAAAATCCAACCTCTGCCAGTTCTGTAGATATTCGTCGACATCAACTGCTCCATATATATTAGTCAGCAGTTTGAGCTGTAGATATTCGTCCTCCCTTTGGTTCTCATAGATATTAGTCAGCAGTTTGAGCTGTAGATATTCGTCCTCACTTTGATTCTCATAGATATTATTCCGATTTGTTCAGTTTTTGGAATTCCTGTAGATATTAGTAGACGCCTCCCTATGGTATGGTTCGAAAACTATATAACAGACCGAACGCAACAAACTCTTGATCTCTTTAATTACGACATTGATAACAATGCTCTTCAGATATTAAGGTCCTTTATCCATTTAGCAGCCGAAAATCCACATTCTGTCGAAAGCTTACAATCGTACAGGGCGGTTCCAATAAGAAAGATTAATTATTCTCCGTACCAGTTTTTTTAAATTATAACCCAATATCGATTTTATTTCATTCCAAATTTGCTTTAATTTATGCCTACATCCAAAATGCTGAAAGGCGTGATGATAAAACTATTAAAATTATGTACTTTTTGTAATTATTTTTTGATCATAAGTATTTATCATTTTTCAACAATGTCTAAGCAAAGTAAGAATGTAAAAAAAAACTTAAATATATTAATTTTTAAGGTCGTAAATAAATAAAAAAAATAGAAAAATTTTCGTCGTAAATAAGTGTTCGGATATATTTTTTTATGATTTTATTTGAACGTATTAATTTACAATAATGTATGATTACATGGTATGAAATATGTCTTGTAAAATAAGATTTTTCATTTGAAAATGTAGCAAATCTGCCAACGACCTATGGCACTTTATTATACTAAAAAAAGATCTCAGAATTTAAAACATGCGTTTACTAGATAAAAGAACAATCTTTCGAAATAAATTAATATTTTTTTGTGGAAAAGAGTCGATACATCTAAAATTTGATTTAAACTTGACATATTTCCGGTTTTCTCTGGTTATACCCTCTTGACACAAATTAAAGACTCAGGCATCACTTTTAAATTAAATTTTCATTTATTAATCTCTTGACAGAAATTTCTAATAAGGGCTTAAAACTGTTGGGATTTATAACCTGGCTAACTAGAAAGTTTAACAATATAAAGTGTATTAAACTGTTATATTTTGCCTATGTAAGTAAGAAGTGAACTTGAGTATAATTATCCCGTCTGGAACCCACATTATGCAGGTAACTCTATTAATGGAGGACTGAACGCCGTTGGCACCAACAAAAAACTGTCCAAAGAAGCGAAGCTAGCAGTCCATAATAGAGTACTGGTACCTACCCTGATGTATGGCAGTGAGGCATGGAACTGGAAGAGGAATGATAAAAGTAGACTAAAAGCTGTAGAAATAAGATCAATGTACAATCGTGTGAGAAACGAGGAGATCCGCAAAGAATGCAAAGATTTAAAAAGGAACGCTCCGATGGTTTGGGCATGTAGAGCGAATGAACGAGGAAAGAAGTGTAAGGAGAATATATGACGCAAATATGAATGGTAGAAGAAGTCGGGGACGCCCGAGAAAGACATGGCACGACCAAGTGAATCAGATACTTGAGTCGGGCCATGTCAAGAGTCAGAATAATAGAAGAGCATGTGTGAGACGATGTATGAATGTGAACGAGGCAAGAAGTGTGTGCCAAGACCGAGTTGTTTGGCGGACCGTCCTCTCTGCCTACCCCTTCGGAAAAACGGCGTGATGGTTAGTTAGTTAGTTGGTCAGTGAATTTTCCTTTGGTGACCTTTTCACATTTTGGATGAAATTTGATTTCTACGTCTGCTTACATTAATCAACATTTTTTATCTTTTAAAAATAAATTTCTATTTTATAATTTTTACACTTTGGAAATATAAAAGTGATATAGAATATTATCTTCTCTTCACTACGAGATACTGTGTTTGAAGTGTTTGTCTTAGGGGGACTAGATTTTCGATACAGGCTTTTCAGTGACTTACATATATAGAACAACTTCATGGTTAGGTAGGGTATTTTCAGTAACTTCTATGACCAGGTTTTTTTAAAAATACCAGTAAGTTATTTTTTCGATATTTCCTTAATTTGATGTACTTAAAGTATGTCTGTCAAATAAAAGTAGAAAATATAAAAAATGGAACTAAGAAATTTTTAGGCTGGCAACACCAATTTATCTATCAAATATTATTTAAAAGTGCAATGACACTGAAAATACGAAAACACTGTATAAAAATTTAGAAAAACATTTTTTGGTTCTTAAAAAAAATTAAATCGAAGAAGCACTATTGTGAAGGTACCTACTAAATGACATAAATTTGATTAAATTGTGTTTTACAAAGTGATTGGCTTTCATTTAATTTAACATAGATTTGAATTTAATAGTAGGTGGAAAGAAAGAATCAATAATGGTGAGTTTAGTTACACAACTTTTAGATCTGAATGAGTTAAATATATTCAGATCTAAAATTAGAGGCATGATCTAAAGCCCGGGAAACGCTAGGTACTTAAGCTAATATTAAATATATATATGAGCAATTTCTAAAGTGTGCTTTATATTTTATTACATTATCGTTATTCTTCATTATGTTATCACAAAATTGCAAACGTATAACAATAATATACCTATATGCAATTCTAATTTTGAGATCAGTGGGTATCTGTATTGCAATGAAATTTTTTTTTTCACTTTTATGCCTTTTTAATTTATAATAAAAATGTATGATTCACAGATTTAGGTTAATACCATGATTATATTTAAGTATTGCCATTTGGGCGACGATGGCGCCCTCATATATTTTCTACTCTTATTTGACAAACTGTAGTTATTTTGTGTTTCAATTTGTTTGATGCTGGGAGTTTGTTGTATTACTTTACAGCTAAATAATGTGCAGAGATTTTTTGTCCAAATGTAGTATTTACATTAGGGTATAATTAGGTTGTCAATTAGCTGTGCTCTGGTTTTATGATTATGTGAAGAGTTTGCCTCTCTCAGATGATGAACCAAAATGTGTTTGGGATGGATAATAAATATATTAATTATTTAATTGTTTGTCAAAATTTGGTAAATGCCTTTTTGACACGAACGCGCCCCTCTTCAGGGTAGGGATCAACTCTTAAATTAAATTTACTAGAATATTAATTATGCGCAGCAGCGTGCCTCTACGTGTTTAATTAGTGTTCTCCATTAATTTATTTATGTTTCTGGAGAGTCACTGTGAAATATTAAAAAAAGCAATACCAGGTGACAAAGTACCTACTGTAGATATTATTACCGGTGTCCGGCCAACTCAGAATGAAACCAACTCAGAACCACCTCAAAAGCGTCATTAAGAGTGAGGATAATTTTTTTAATTGGTTAAATAGGTTAAGAGCGCATAACCAGCCAGCGGACGAAAATCCACATTTCGTCGAAAGATGTTCTTACAATCGTACAGGGCGGTTCCAAAGAGAAAGATAAGGTATTTTCCGTACCAGCTTTTTAAAATTATAACTCAATATCGATTTTATTTCATTCCAAAGTTGCTTTAATTTATACCTTCATCCAAAAATGCTGAAAGGCGTGACGATAAAACTATTAAAATTATGTACTTTTTGTAATTATTTTTTGATCATACGTATTTATTATTTTTCAATAATGTCTTAGCAAAATTAGAATGTAAAAAAATCTGAAATATATTAGTCTGTAAGTGCGCAAATAAATGCACAAACGGACCAATTTTCGTCAAGAAACACATGTTCTTATATATTATTTAATAATTTTATTTAAACTAAAATTAAAATTCTGTTACATACGTTTACCAGATAAAATATTGATTTATTTTACAGCATGATTATATGATTTCTAATGGGTGTTGTATAATACATGTACTTTTTTGAAAATTTAACAAATCCGCCAACGACCTATGGTATAACCTTGTTATATTTAAAATAAACATTTTTTCTGAAAAAATTTTACATACGTTTACTAGATAAAATAACAATCTTTCGAATTCAATTTATAATTTTTTGTGGAAAAGAGTCAATACGTCTAAACACTAATTTAAAAATGACATATTTCTGGTTTTCTCTGGTTATTCACTCTTAAGTTAGGGTTTCCGGCTGTTTTAAAATTATTTTTTCATAGCTTTTAATGGCCTTTCTGTGGTGGTTCTGAGTTGGCATGGAACTATTTTAACGATGCTGTATTTAAATTCAACGAATGCGATAGACTTTTTCGTTCCAAGGGGAACTTATTCCCAGCCTAAATTTCCTATTTGGCTCAGTATGAAATTAAAGCAGTTGATTATTGAAAAAAAGAAAATTCACAACATATTCAAATTAACGAACAACTTAGCGCTTTATCAAAAAAAAAATCATTTAAGAGAATTATCGAAAATTGAATCTGCCATGTGTTACAAATCTTATATTGAACTCACTGAGACAAAATTAAATCTTAACCCTAAACAATTCTGGAAATTTGTTAAACTCACGCTACCATCGATTTCGATATTGGCAACCTTTTTGCTAAACATTTCTCCTCCGTCTATGCTGATAACATTTGCACCATCCCTCCACTTAAATATGCTAATACTATTGACCTTAATAATTGCGAAATCGCACTTGTAGATGTCTTCAACTACTTAAAAAATCAGCAAAACAAGCACTGGTCCTGATGGTATACCTGAAATATTATTGAAAGAATCTAAATCTATTGTATCTAAGCCAATTTGTTTATTATATAACTTACAAGTATCACTATCATCTGCCACTTTTCCGGATTCCTGGAAGGTTTCCTATGTTAGACCTATTTTTTAATCGGGTAATAAGTCGAACGTAAACTACGGACCTATATCGACTTTATCTCATATTCATAAAATCTTTGAGTCTATAATCACAAAGAAAATAAAACCTATTTTCAAAAAGTGCTGATTGAGGAACAGCTTGGCTTTAGATCTGCTAAATTATCACTATAAACTTACTCTCCTTCACTAACACCATAGTCAATGGCCTAGAAGATAAATCATAATATACCGACTTTTCTAAAGCTTTTGACAAAGTAAAACACGCAATCCTCATAGCCAAGCTATATGCTGTAGGTATACGAAACCCATTGCTATCCTTCTTCTTGCTTGAAATGGCGTTAGCCGTATTTGGTTAGTACTAGTAATAGCCAGGTACTTCCCCACCTTTCTCTTCCCCATCTCCTTCCCCTCCCCAGTACCTTACCTCTAGAAATAGAAAACAAAGAGTTAAAATAAATAACATTGAATCAGTTATTATTGAAGTAACATCCGGCGTATCGCAAGGAGCACATTGGTCGAGTGGGCATAGCGCTTGGGTCCCACCCGGGTCGCGTGTTCGATTCCTCGGCTGGCTAAGTCCTCCATCACAAGACAAGCAACATTTTCGGCTTTCTGTGGTGGTAGTAGGAGATTTTCAAACATTTTTGAGTAATTAGTAACCCGGGAATGTTTGTCTTTCTTTTTAAAAAAATATATTATTTAGTATCTATCTCCGAGGAGATTTGGTTCAGGAGCAATATACTCCTCCGTACCGGGAGAACCATTGGCAGGTTAGTCCTACAGGCAGAAAGATAGAATAATCTATGATGACGCTGTCTAAGATAGTTATCTGGAACATAGAGAAGAAACTAAGAAGGCTAATAGCCCTATGATTCCAACATTCCATACGTGATCCTTTACCTTTGTGTAGTGGCATGATTATAGCCCTTCTCCAATCTAATGGCGTGTAACCCTCCTCTAAACATTGGTTAAAAAGTCTGCACAACCATGAGAGAATAAAACGGTTATTTCCTTTAAAGAAAATATTCGGCAGCAACACTGCCTTGTTTGGGACTGGGACTTTTTGACCTCCTTCCAAAACAGTTTAATGTTTTCTTGGAAGTTGTTTGTCATTTTGATTCCCACTTCCTCTTCCAGGCGTTTATTTTGTTCTTTCATTCCAACACTTACTCTTTTCTTGCATACCTTATACACTTCTTTCGCCCGGTCTTTCTCTTCGCTTAAAGCACTGCCAGTCGCTATCAGACGTAACCATGCTTTCTTCTTCTCTGAGACCAGTGCTTTGATCTCATCATCCCACCATGCATCACCTTTATTCCTACCTTGTTTACTTATTCTACACACGTCTCTAGCAGATTGGCATAGACTCACCTTTAGTGGTTCCATGTTTCCTCTATGCTTAGACCATCCATTTCCGTCTCATTCAATCTAATTTCTGCACAATTCTTATACTCACTTCTGACATAATCGTTTTTTAGTTTTTCTATTTTGATACTTGTTGGAGCTGATACCATTTTCACCTTAGAGCGCCAGCCGCGAAAGAGGTTTACTCTTAGGAAAATTCACAAGCGCAATAATTCTGATATTTCCATTGTGATTTGAACAATGTGGACATATGGTGGTTTTCGCAATTTCTACGTAGTTGGGTTTCACATATAAAACGGAACATAATTTAATATTATATATTTTAACGTAATATAAAAAATGCACACTCATACCTTTCGGCGGTGCCAATCTCAAAATCTGAAGCGGAATAAATATATTTGGGGAATATCATCACTGATGACCTAAATGATAAAAATGACACAGAAGCCCAAAAAAGTGTGCTGAGTGCGAGCCAACATGCTCGCCAGGAGATTTAACAACTGCAGTCCCACGGTGAAGAAGCAACTCTTCCAGACATACTTAATGAGCTTTCATACTAACGAACTATGGACAAGGTAAACACAAAGCGTTATGCACACACTCCGAATACATCATACCCACACGGGGCGCTGTTCGGCCTGCCTTGGCGACGCAGCGCCTCGCAGATGTTCGCAAAGGGAAGGGTGCATGGGTTCGCCGCTTTGATGCGTCACAGGGTAGCCGGGACGAGCAGCGCTACCGGAGTTCGGAAAACACTCTTGTACAAACCGTCGCCTAGTGACAGAGCGCTCCCCCATACCAAAAAAGGAAAATTTCCCTCAAACCACCGTCGTACAAGTGCTAAATATGTTTACCTTTTATTTTATTAATTGTTTATTTAATTTCAAGTCATGAAATGTATTACGATGTAAGCTTTTATATAGCGGACAGAGCATTGCATTCACTGTTCTGTTCAGCTAAAATAAACAAACATTATATGTAACAAACTAACCAACCCACCATCACTCTGCAGGAGAAAGCAGAGAGAAGAGAGGACCACCAAACAACCGCCAACTCGGTCTTGGCACACACTCCTTGTCTCATTCACATTCATATATCGTCTTATACATTTATTTATTTATGCCCTAGTGGGCTTTTACATAAATAGAAGGAAATTTATACTCACAATATTATTTATGTGTGTTACAAAACCAATAAAACAGAATAAATTAAAATGCAATCAATTCGCAAGGTATTGAACATCACAACAGAGACTAAAAGAAATGAAATAGTAAGAGTTATACTAAAACAACTTAGCTTACATACAATCAATTATAAGACCTGAAATAAAATAAAGTGCAATGTATAAGAGCTAGTTGGTAGGTATAAACAAACAATGATATATATACATACTCTTCTATTATACTGACTGGCCCGACTCAAGTATCTACTTCACTTGATGATGCTACTCGTATGTCTTCCTCGAGCGTCCCCGACTTCTTCTACCATTCATATTTACGTCATATAATCTCCTTATACTCCTTTCTTTGTTAATTCGCTCTACATGCCCAAACCATCTGAGCGTCCATTTATTAATCTTAATCGTTACGCTTACTTCAGCCTTGCATTATTTGCGAATCTCCACATTTCTCACACGATCCAACACGGTTAACCAATCTATCTCTAAGGATCTCATTTCTACAGCATTCAATCTACTTTCATCCTTCCTTTTCCATGCCTATTATTATGAATACATTCAAGTAGATATAATACGAAAAGGACTGGATGGACACTTATAAAGAGGCTGAACATGGACTAACTGTACTTCAAAATTGGCTTCGGATGAACTCTCTTACGCTCAATGTAATTAAAACTAATTATCTAGCCTTTTCAATAAACTCAAGAGGTCAACCGGGGTAAAGAATACACTCTCAAATTGCACGAGTGTCAAAACAATAAGTCACATTGCTCTTGCCCTATTATAACAAAGACAAAAAGTATTAAATATCTAGGAGTGGAAATAGACGAAAACCTTAGATGGGACATACACATAAATGGAATCACTAAAAAGCTTACGAGACTTGTATATTTCTTCAAAAACCTAAAAAACATACTACCTAGGAAAGACATCAAAAAAGGTATTTTATGCTTTATTTTATGCTTTATGCGTCATTCCCGTCTTGAGTACGGAATTCTAGTATGGGGATCTGCTACAGCAAATCATATTAACCACTTAGATATTGCTCATAAGAGCATTATAAAAACCATACTAAAATTACCCATCAGAACCCCCTCAAAAGATATTTTTAAGTGTTTTGACATTCTAAATTTAAAACAAATATATGCCAGGAATATTCTTATACATCATTTTAAAAACAGAAAATCTCCCAATGAAACTCGGATACATGACACAAGAGCCTCAAAAAAGGATATACGAGATGTTCCAAAATTCAAGACAAGTTTTGGCCAAAGAAACCACATATATCTGGCAACCAAACTTTACAACATCCTTCCTCCAAGTTTGAAAAAGATAGAAAAGATAAATAAGTTTAAGGAAAAAATCAAAACATGGGTGAAAGAAATTAATGCAGACATACTAGAGAATGTATTAAAAACCAGTCCGCCTCAGCACAGGACCACCTAGTGAGGAGGACTCAGAACAAACAGATGAAATAGTTATATACATTATCATATCTCGTAATTCTCATCAAACCTGTAATTAAATAGTCACTAATAAAAAATAATAAAAAAATAAAAATAAAAATATGTGAAAGGTTATTATTGAAGTATCCCCAACCCTCCATTCAACATACAATCATCAGCCATATATATTCATTAAATAGATTGCTGAATGTAATACACTATATTGGTTGCTATTGCCACACACAATAAATATCATATCCACGCGCATTGACGCAATTCACTTATTCATATGCACGGATCCTGACTTACAGCAAGCGCAAATACACCGATAGTAGATTTGATTAAACCTTGTTTACTATGGTGCAGCCAGCAAGGGACGTGATAAATCATAACAACGATTCTAGATAACTGCCAATGATAGATGAAATTATTAGGTTAACGCATGTTTCTCAACCTTTTTGGTGTTGCGCTTGCGGCCCCCTTTAAAGCCAAAAATATTAATAATACTTGAAATATTTTGACGTTAATCAAAAGTTGCTTCTTTAGAAAGTGTTTGAACGTGTGATAAAAAATTAAACTTTTTGAAGCTGATTTTTATGTGATACCTCAAAAGAGAGCCCCTAACTGTAGAGTGTAAAGGCAGGGGAAATACGCAACCGGGCTGCAACATATGTAGTTATGTTGCAGCCCGGTTGCGTATTTCCAAAACCTATACCGGTTCAGTCGCGGTAACGACAATTATATATTTTAAATACTAAATACACTTAATATTGGTTATTTTTTATCACTTTGAAAAAAAAATGTTCTAAAATCTAGATAAAATAATCTTTTCAATGTGTAGGTATATTAGAAATAAATTATTTTATTTCTAATAATTTCAATTTTGGTATTATTCCCATGTACTGTAAAAACACCTCTATTTTGGTTATTTTTTTGCAAAAACAAAAATTGTTCTAAAATCTAAATAAAATAATATTTCTAGTGTGTATATTAGAAAGTAGTAATTTTATTTCTAAATATTTTAATTTTGACAATGAAAAAATGTAAATTGACTGAACCGGTAGGTATAGGTTTTGAAAATACGCATGCTGTTAAGGGAGGGGCTGTAGGAAAGAATTTATTAATGCGGATCGTTCCACATACGAGCCGACTTACACAAAAACGAGTCGAGAAAACGACCCGTTCTCATAAATCCAACATCAACGGGTGTTCCGCTGGTGTCCGTCGAGTTTCACCCACGGGTTCCGGGGATCAATGCTGTTAGCTCATTAAAATACCTATACATATAACAGACTCAGTATTAATTATTATTTTTAATTGATAAACTAACGTTTAAACAAGATTTTTATGCATAGCACAAAGGGTAGATAACAAATATTATAATCAATAATTATCAGCCTGAAACACTCATCTACATTGAAAATCCCGTTGGCGGCCAGTATCTTTTCTCGGAAGATTTTTTCAATGTAGATGAGTGTTTCAGGCTTATAATTATTGATTATAATATTTGTTATCTACCCTTTGTGCTATGCATAAAAATCTTGTTTAAACGTTAGTTTATCAATTAAAAATAATAATTAATATTTGACAAGTTAAAGTATTTCAGCAAAAAATGCAGACATAATTAGTCTCGACGCCACCTAGCGGGAGATTTAGTATTAAAAATACCTCTCTCAAAAAAATAAAGTTGGTTGTTGTCAGTTGGAAAAATGTAATAATAAGTAATTGTCGAATGAAACACTAGTATATATTGAGTTATTTAGCGGGTATTAGATAAGCCGCCATAGCTCAGTGGTCAGAGCTGCTGACCGGCAATCAGATTGTCACGGGTTCTATTCCCGTTGGTGGCCAGAATCTTTTCTCGGAAGATTTTTTCAATGTAGATGAGTTTTTCAGGCTGATAATTATTGATTATAAGACTCAGTATACCTACATTGCTTCTGTGCATTATTACAAATTCCTAAGACACATTAATTTTAAACTCGGTATTCCCATTGAAAACATAAACTATAATTACTTGATTAAAGAATTAAATTTATTAAAACTCTCAGATCGAAGAATTATATCCGACTTACTATTTATGTTCAAAATTGTAAATGTTAGAATAGATGATCCTGATTTAACTAAGCTCGTCGACTTTCATATTCCCACTAGAGCAACTCGCTCCAAAATCCTGTTTCAATGCAACAACGACAGGACTGAGTATACGAAACACTCGCTTGTACCTAGGTTACATTAAGTTAGTAATCGATACGCAGATGTGGCGGATCTATTTAATTGCACTGAAACTAGGTACAAGAAGGTTATTCTATAAATATTTTTAATCAATATTAAATTTTTTTATACTATAGTCTTGTATGAATTTGAAGCTCTTTGTGTCATTTTTCAACCAATTGCCACAATTAACTAATATACTCTTTTTTTATTATTTCCTACGTACATATACGATTTTGTCACATGTAATCTGTTTTTATGGTATATTAGGTATACCGTTAGTATTAATTAATCAATAAATAAATAAATATTTTTTATCAGTCTATTAGGATAAAGTGTAGGTATATATGTCAGCGGCCGATCGTAAAATCAGGCAGATTATGATGCGTCTAGCTACTTCGTGAAGTGCCTGGCGGCAGATCGTGAAGTGCCTCAGGCGCATCATGATCGGCCTGCGACATATAAACCCACCATGGGCGTAGGAATAGTGGGGCAAGGTGGGCCTCATCTCGGCAGGCCGATGCATGACCTCTGGGATTGTCGACCGACTCGCGTTTTCAAAATTACATCATATAATAATAGTTTTTTTCTTCTTCCGTTCATATTAACCAAAACCTGGCTACGCTAATGTACACTGTACACCACCTTATTATTGATGACCCAGGTGCAATGATAGCCATGTTCGATAGCATCATAAGAAGTAAACTGGAGTTTGCTAGTGATGTGTGGACAAAACTAAATACATTAATATGCTGGAACAAATCCAGAAAAAAATCATTAGGTATGTCTACATACATGCGGATGCATGGAACTTATCTGAGGTTCGTGCACCATATAGACTTACTTGAATCAACAAACAGATTTAGCTTAGAAACTAGACGATATTAAAATCATAAAATTTTTAGTTTTAACATAATCCATATCTGTATTGACAGTTCGTTCCTCTTGGAATGCTATGGCTTATACGAAAACTAAAACCTGAAAACTGCAGACTTATTTATAATACAATACGGCAGAACAGATGTTTTAGCACATCATAGCATGACAAAAAGGATGGTGCTGTTAACGAAATATTGGAAACACTAGATATATATAAAACTCTTCTTTAGTATCCTTAAGAATTATCTTCCTAGGAATTAAGACTGTCGAAATGAGGAAATTTAACAGTAATTGGATAATTAACTGTTGTATAATAAAATATAAAAAAACACACGAAGTTAATTTTTTTTAATAATTTTCGTATTCTCGACAAATAGCGACCCCCTCTATACAGGATCGCGACCTCTTGGACCCACAGTTTGAGAAACGATGGGTTAGCATTTCAAATATTGGGGATAGAGAGACAAAACATGTTAGCTATATCAATCTTATCTATTGCTTTGAGCGAACCTGATTTAGCAAATATTCATATTCCTTTTATGAAGACTATTTATGTATGTATTTATTTGATATAATATCTTACATTTCAAATATAATTCAGCAAAGTTGGCCTCACTGGGTAGCTCACCATTTTATAAAACAAAATAAACCAAAAATTTAATTTTATAATTAAAGTAAAATTATAGGTAAAATGAATTATTTTATTACTTAAATAAAATTAAAATCGGTATATTTGTTGTGTGTTTGTGAGTGATGTTTTATATTGGTTTTGAGTGTTACGTGAAGTTGTGTTTTATTCTTGTTTTGTTATGAAATTTTGGTAATATTGTCTTATTTGTTCTTTAATCCATTTTGTAATTTTGAGGACGAATTTATTTTTGTTTTCTTCCATTTTATTTTCACGGGTAAAACTGTTGAATACTTTTATAGCATGACATTTATAGTGCCTTTGTCCAAAGCTTGTATTTACCGTCGGAGTTTTTTATGTTATTTTTGTACGATTGTACAAAATATATGTACATACATATCGGTGTTTATCAGATCAAATGAAATTGGTCTGTAATTCGTATGTATTCATATATCTCTATTTGGTGGCTCCCTCACGTGTGGGTAAGGAATCAACATAAAACCGGGTGCAGGAAATGTTGCGCGACGTCGCTCTGCATTATTATGTCAGTGACGACAATTTTTCACAGTTTCAACAGTTTTTCATAATCCTTATGTAATATTATGAATGTGCAATATGTGCATCATTGATATACATATTCGAATAAATATTTTTAAAGCATTTTTTTTAAATTAAAAGAAACGTTATTGATAAAGAAATTAATTAAAAGTTCCTTATGTAATCTCGGCGGCGATTAAAACTAGTTAAAACCTCGTTCCGCTCGCGGTTTACCAGAGGTATGTCGCGTCGCACCGCTTGCCGTGTACTGGCGCCAATAGAATTATATGTATCGGCGCGCTCTCGGTAAAAGGCGTTCGGTTTTAATCAATTCTTTACTATAATAAGTAAATTAAAATACGTAAATAAATGCAGGTAAGTAATAATAAGTAAAAGATAAAGTTTCCGAGTGTATATTGATTAGTTCTTCGACCTCGAATACCTTACTATTCTCTCATCGCTTCGTCTCTTACTAATTACAGCTAGGTATGCTACCGCCGCTCATATGTGATCCCTGAAAGGGATGTCAGAACTGGAATAACCGATATAATATCATACGTTAAAACTCTAAAAAGTTGAGTTGCTTCCCGATTCTAACTGCGCATCTTCAGTACTGAATCAAATAGACGCCTCCTAAATCGTCGGCTTCGGATTTCAGCTAACCTAGGTTGAATAAACCCGTTGTAACCCTTTTAGTAAAACGGTTGAGGGAACAATTAGGTTTTCTTTGGGAGTGAACCCATAAATTTTATTGACTATCCTGTCTTGCAATTATAAAACCGTGTCGTAATTGCAAATTGATTGTGTTTACCGTAAGAAATGTGGATATTATTTTAATTTATTATTTGAAACATTTACAGAGTGTTAACGAATATCACAGTAATAAAATTAAAGTTGGGATGTGCATAGATATTAACACTACAATTAGAAATGTTTACAGCATGCGTAATTAAGGTTTAGTTGTACTAGACGGAAATAGTACTAGCGTAATAACAGAAATAATAATAATCAAATAATAATTTGATGAGTGAATGTGACAGTGCCAGTGTCCTGTTTCTCGTTCTCAGATAGGTCAACAACTGTCTATATGTTTTTAAATTTTCACGGCCAAAAGCATTTTAGTTATTTATTTTTGGGGTGTTATGCCGTGTTGCGCTACCTCCTTCTTTAGCCGACGTTTCGGACAGCGTTGCAGTGTCCATCATCAGGGCTGATCCGACAGATCCGACAGATGTGTACGACAACTGCAACGCTGTCCAAAACGTCGACTAAAGAAGGAGGTAGCGCAACACGGCATAAATAAATAACGAAAAAAAACTGTTAATTTGTATGTATGCGTAAATATATGTATGTGTGTATGTATGTATTTGTGTCATATATACGCATGCTTGTTTACGCGTATGGATACATATATGTATTTGAGGGTTCCATGCCAACTCAGAACCACCTCAGAAAGGTCATTAAAAGCTATGAAAAAATAATTTAGCCGGTAACCCTAACCTAACTTAACTTATTTAACCAATTTTTTTTTATCATCACTCTTAATGACCTTTCTGAGGTGGTTCTGAGTTGGTTTCATTCTGAGTTGGCCGGTCACCGTATGTGAGGGTGTACATATGTATGTGTACAGTGTACATGTATTTGCAGATGTATACATTCATGCACACATATAAAGCTATAAACAAGAATTATGTTTTTGAATATGATCTAATAATCTTGTGCATAACTTTTCTCTTTTCTTTTCTATTTTATAGCTTCTATTAACAAAAAAAAAATTCTCATTATAAACTTTCTACTATAATTTTTCTAATTTTCAACATGTTTATATTTTTAATCCATTTTTTTACACTAGACACCACAAAGTAACTGTATTCCATTGGTCACCATGAAACGGGCAGCCGCCTAATATAATCTTATATATGAAAATGTTTTAATGCGTTATCATGTAATTTATAAATAAATAAAATGAAATATAAAAAACATAGCTGTGTAAAACATAAAATATAACCTGCAGAGAAAGAGAATAAAAAAAAAAAGAAAGAAAAAAAAGAAAATGCATGATAATAAAGCAATTACATAACTGTTCTCCATGACAGATCACGGTAGAAGATTGTTAATTTGTTTTTTGAAATATGTGAGACTGTTTGCGTAGACATTTACATGGTCACATTCAATGGTATTATACAGACGACACATTCGAGACAGTGGATTGAGATTGAAGTATGCAATATTGTTATTAAATAATTCAAGATGGAATATATTATGACTCCTTAAATTACGTCTATTTGGACCGTGACAATGAGTTGGTTAGAAACTTATCATGAATAATTTTGTATAAACCAAAAGGTATGAAAACACCAGGCTTCGTATTAAGAACAACCAAATCTTTGAATCCACACAAGCCATTAAATTATTATATGTATCTCTAGTTAGAAGCCTAATGGAATATAACTCGGTAGTTTGGTCTCCATCTTACAAAATTCACATTAATAACATTGATCGAATACAAAAAAAAATTCTGCGTTTTATAAATTTTAAATTGAATATCCCACTAGAAGACTTAAAACACAATTTATTATTAAACATTCTCAAAATACACACACTAGAAGACAGACGTAAAATAAACGACTTTTATTAAAAATACTTAACTCTAAATTCGACTGTTGCGAACTCCTGCAACTCATAAACTTACGAATTCCGACAGTAACTACATGACAAAATACACTATTCTACTGTAGCATTCATAAGCGGAACTACATTGCCCACTCTCCGATACAACGATTTCACACTATGGTAAATCAGTACTTAGGTGATGTTGACATATTTAACATAAACTTGGCGAATTTTGTGGATCTTGTAAAAAACTTATTGCAAAACTATTCCTAAATATATCTGTATTTTGGTAAACCTATGAAATCACTGTATTTTTGTATTTTTATGACTTGTGTGCATTTTTATCAAATTTAATTTTTATTATTTCTTTATCTGTTTAAAAATCATCTGTCATGAATTAATTGTAGTACCAAACATGTAAAAGCCCTTTGGGCGTTAAATAAACAAATAAAATAAAAAACAATAAGTCAGTAAAATGTCTTTTTTAAATTTTCCCGTTACAATCTTACACACGCTCTGTTGTTTTTATTATTATTTTTATTTCCATACATCTCGTTGAGAAAGTCCGTTCGAGTCATGTTTGATATCAATCTTCGGGTCATGATTGATCAAAGAAATACCAAATTAAATACAAACATTTGAGGAGGGATATCAAAAAAATGATGCGTTCACGAGTGAGCCGAATTTCGCCATTAAAATCAACAAACAGACCAATAAAAGTTAACTGATTGGTTTACCCCAACAACGTCCAATTATGTTCACGTTTGCTTGACGCAATACGTCCGTTGATTGATTCCTATTGAAGTGCTCGGCAAATTTAAGGAAAATCAATAAATGGAGAACGGCTCGCGACAAGGCAATCCATGCAAATTGTGCGATTATCGTAATCAGCGTTACCGAAAACTGCATTTATCTGAGCTCATAAATAAATCTATCAGCTTAACGTAGGAGTTGCGGGAAATTAATTCTGACAGAAATTGAGGGGCGTTTTCACAAACAGAAATAAATATCTATCCCAAACTTTTTTAAAAAAATATTATTATTATGATTATGGTATACTTGATGTTGACAACTTTGATCGATTCAAATTGCTAACAAGTCAACTTTTTACATATTTTTATTCTGTTTAAAATGTTCTCTGTTATTATAAATACCTTAAGAGTACTTAATATTATTTTTTGAAGTACCTAAAACTTCTTTACGCACGTCGACTTCGGAGTGAATGCGTTACGAAAAGTGTGATGCGAACGGTAATCGATGCGAAAGGTGATCGGGCGAGGCGTACATACTAACCTAAGGTCGTAGGTCATCCCATGGTCGTAGGTAACCCCAAGGTCGTAGGTCACCCCAAGGTCATAGGTCACCCCACGGTCGTAGATCACCCCACGGTCGTAGGTCACCCCAGGGTCTTAGGTCACCCCATTGTCATATGTCACCCCAATGTCATACGTCACCCCAATGTCATATGTTCTTTAAAGGTTAGTGAAGTTTTACTTCAGTCTTGTGGTCTAAAGCACACTCGTTTTTTTGGTTTTTAAAAATTATTATTATGATGATGATATACTCGATATTGACAACTTTGATCGATTCTACTTGCTAACAAGTCAACTTTTAAAGTAGGTACTTCGTATTATTTTTTTTGGTTGTAACACACATTAAATAATTGTAACCTATTCCTAAATAATAGCTTTTATCGTACTCGTAATTACATAATACTTTATTTTATGTGAGGTCTTATATAAACCTAGTATATTATTTAACTATTACACGAGTACATATTTGTTTTGTATTTCTTTTCAATTTTATCTCATTGTACCTACTTCTAATAACAACTGTATCACTTCAGCTATATTATTTGTGTGTACTCGTACATTCTTATTTTGTTATTAATATAATACTGATACGTTCCTGTTTACCACTGTATACTTACAATCTAATCATCTAATGTATCACTTTAGTGTAAAAAATAAATCATTTTCTATGTAGATGTCTACGATATGGCGAATTAAGATTTTCATTCATTAATATGTTTACCCGGTTTATGAGTGATAGAAAATGATGATGTTATAGAAAGCTGACCTCCAGGTGGTTCAAAACCGAGCTCTCAGAAATATTTTTGGACTTCCATGGGATATCTAATCCGGTATCCTACCAATCGCTATCCTTCCTAAACAAAAAAAAACACACACACAAAAAAATTGTGTGCAGTTCACACTCGATGGAAGTGAAACTTTCAGAAAACACGAGTGGGAAGCCTACGAAGCACCGCACAAATACGAGACTGTTTATTATATCTCAATATCTCGCATACTAAATCCTGTAAATGTATGTGTTTATCTATTTTTAGTATCGGTTTTTCGTTTCATCGAGTTTGAAATCAAAACGGTGCTAAAGAAGTTTCACTTCAATAAAAATTGCATTTGCATTTAAAGTTAAGGCGATCCACGATAACGAACGAATCCAGTACAGGAAAAAATCGAAATCGGAATTCACGCCCTTTTATGGGAGGAGTTTAAAAATACTTGAGAAAAAGCTTTTGGAATGGTTGGAAAAGATATTTGAGATTTTTTTTAACATGTTGATTTCGTTAAGGCCTGTAAAAAACATTAATTCCTTTTTTATGCATTGTTTATTGTAATAAAACGGAATTATTAAATTGATTTCACGAAAACAAGCGGCGCGGAGACTAACACGTCGTTTCTCCGCTCCGTCCGGAGGTGTAGTGACAGAATAAAGGGGCGGCTGCCAGTCGTTCTTCGGTGAACAGTATATCACGTTGATATTACAAATTCGTCAACTGCCGTATTGTCGCCGTGATGTCAAAAATAACAACGCGAAAATGCATATTAAATTTTATTTTGTGAGGTTCGGGCGTAAATAACATTTTTTTTTGCACTTATCATAAAATAAACAAAATTTTCCACATTAAACAATAAAACCATATAACCCGAAAAGAGGTTTATAAATAGGAGAGTTTGGACTTCAAAATGTGTTTTATAGACCTTATAATTTATTTTTTTGTAGGCTTATTAAAAGACCGATATTTTTAAGGGCCAAGATATGTTCTACACGCAGTATTTAATTGAAGCATCTATAATACTTCTAAGCGATCAAATTTTCAAAACAAAAACGTATGATTTTGTATGATTTTGCTTTATTTAGTATGGCTTCATCTTAAGGCTCAGCTCCCGGCCCCAAAAAGAAGACGATGGAGAGATATGAAATTACGAATGTTAGAAGAGCGCGCTAACATTTACAGCGATAAAATTGATGCAAAAATCATGAAAATCTTTAATAAAACACGACTCGTTAAAAATAGAGCAAAAATCTCGCGATAATTGTCTTTAATTTTATTTAAAGAAACGCTGTGAATTTTTTCATACATATAAATTGTAAAATAACCGAAACAAACGTGTTTATAATCATTTTTGGAGCATACTTTGCGATTTTTTTTCTATCTAGGGAATTTTATATAATTTGCGTTTCGGCGCGATAAATGTCTAGATATTATCTTCAAGAATAACATATATTTTTTTAAGAGCTTAAAAACTTCAAATGTTTAAGGGAGGTTTGCAAGAAATCGGTTGAAATTCGGAGAACCTCCTCTTAATAGTCACTTAAAACCATCCCACGAAAATAAAGGGTTTCTTGGATGATCCAATGCGAAAAAGCTCCTCAATAAATTACTAAAATAACACGAACCGAACCGAGCGAGCAAATCGTGTGCGGTTTCAGAAGATGAAGCGAGATAAAGAGTTTTGTTGTTGGATATTCACGAATAGATTGGCTGTGTGCAATGTGCATACGCTGAATAAAATACTCCCTTTGATGTGGGGTAAAGCGGCCACTTCTCGAAATAACTTAGCGCTATTTTCTTAATTAGATTTCCTCTTAGATTTTATTTCTTTTAACTCCTATGATAAAACTGATTAATTTATTTACGTGTTCAGATGAATGCAATAAAGTTAATGCAATCAGAAGTTATTTGATCAATATCAAACTCTGAAGGATTCCGACAAATTATTTGATGAATGCGGTACTTTACTTCACAAAAAGTGCTTTGTTTAAACGTTGTGTACTTTTCCTCACTTCTCTGTTTCCCCATTATTAAAATACTACCCAAAAAATGCATTTTTAAAGATGTTTTATTTTTCATTATACATATTAACACAGAAAATAAGATATACTTTTTAAAAAATGTGAAAAATTGAAAATTTGCTTCCAAGGTGAAGCAAAACTGAACTCTTTAATTACCTATGCACACATGCTTGTACAGCGCGAACAAAATGACCTTGAGAAGTGCGCCAGGTGGAATGTGGAAGTGACATTCCTCATCTATACGTACGCTCAAGTTTGAGATCGTTGAATTACGCCTAACTCGACACAGCTATATCCTAGTGAGATAGGCATAAAAAAACATTGTAAATATACTTTTATAGATAAATAAAAAAAAATTTAAAAAATTATCCAGTGTATTTTGAGAAGCGGAAGCATCCAGTGTATTTAGTGTTATGTCAACGCAATGTAAACAGCGTGCTGTTATGAAAAAGTGACTCCTACTGAGATTCATCGTAGTTTAAAATTTAAAGGATATTTATAGTGACGATGCTGTTGATAGATCTACTGTAAATCGATAGGTGATAAAATTTCATGATTTCCAGCCTGGAAAAGCAATTATTGTTGATGAAACACGCAGCGGACTTCCAATAATTGATACAGACATTCAGAAGATAAACAATCCAAACTCATCCACGATTTGATTAAAAATGTCCAGCGAATCACTCAAAAGCGTATTACAAACCATTTTGGAATATCCAAGGAACGTGTCGGCTTCATTGAACAATTAGGATACCGTAAAATCTGTGGAAGATGGTTACCACGTCGTTTCACAGACGAGAACAAACAGCGTCGATCAGAGCCTCTTAAAAACCTGAAGTTTTATATTTTTATTTTACTCGCATATAATGTAGCTTTCTATCATTGAAAGAATTTTTAAAATCGGTTTAGAGGTTTATGCGTGAAAGCATAACAAACAAACATACGCACTTTCGCATTTATTATATTAGTATTGATATAGAATACGAAGGTACCCGACATTGAAAGTATGCGAGTGATTGATGCGCATATGGATTATCCCATTTAGTAATAATGCGATAGTTTGACGCTAATATTGAGTAAAGTGTATTGCCAAAAAATGTGATTAATCGATTATTTTTATACGCCGCCATTCAACGCCAGCTCGAGTAGGTACTTTTCATCTGCTCTAAATAAATGTGAACAGAGCCGATAAAAATATATGAGAGTTCAAAATTCTTATAATAAACCTGCCCTAAAACAGGAATTTCGTACTTGAACAGTCAAAGTTTATATACATTGTAAATTTTAACAATAAAATAAATAAATTCTACCATATTATATTATATACTTAAGATATCTCCCTGATAACTTAAAAACCGAAACCCATCCCCACACCTTTAAAAATATTTATCACAATGAATCCTTACATTTAGAAATTATGATATTTAAAACTTGTTACTGGAATTGTAAAATTTTAATACTATTATTATCAAATTGAATTGTATAATTTAACAACTATTTCTTTAATTAACAAATAACTTAATAACTATTCTCTCCCTCTCTCTCTGGTTTCAATCCTGGGATTGGTTTGCAGCAATTTCCTCTAATCTTCTCTTCCATTCTTCCCTGTCTTGTGCGGCTCTTTTGAATTCTGCATATGATGAGCAGCGCACGTCCACCAGCAGATCCTCCAGGTACTCTCGGCGTGGGCGTCCCCTGGAGTTTGTCCCCTCGGTCATACCCTCCATTATGGCATGCAAGAGGCCTTCTTGTCGTATAACATGGCCGATCCATCTTGCACGCCTTTCGGACAAGGTCCTGAGCCTTGTCCGAAAGGCGTGCAAGATGGATAAAAGCCTTCCTCCTTCGATTCGTTGGAGAACCTCCTCATTTGTGATTGTCTCTATTACTTACATTGAATTGTGTAATTTGAATAACTATTAATATTAACCTAATTATTATTACAATATACTAATATTATTAAAAAAAGTATATAATTACTAGCACATTTAGAAACCATGAAATATAATATTTGCAAATTAATTTAATTTGTAAAACTAATAATTTAATTTATCAACCATAACAAGTATGATTTTCAATCTGAAAACTTCACCCGCCATAATACAGGGACATCCCTAGCATGGCGGATGAAATAACATAAACATACTATAACAATGTACAATATTCTTATAATAAATAAATAAAGTACGTAGAGACGTTGCTCAAATCCGTTAATTCCTGAAAGCTTCCTAACAAAAACAAAATTATAATTAAATTAAATTATTATTTGGTATATCGTTGCTTACATGCCGGGTATTCGCTAATTGAATACGGTGTTGCATTGCCATTCAAAGAAAGAAAGTGTTTATGTTTTAACTCTGTTTATTGAAGTGCTTTTGCGGATACACAATATTTGTTGGTTTTTCTATCTGGTGTGTGCAAGAATAAATCAGAAGGTTTTCCTATGCATGAGCAGGCTACTTAAAGCTGTCCGAGTGAAGAGCATGGATATTCAAAATATACCTCTTGCTATACCCTACCGCTATTATCTCTATTTTATCGTTTGCTATCCTTCCCTCTGCCCCTCTTAATTTCCACGTGACTTCCCCACTCCCCATCGCCTACGTGAAATCAGCGACTCTTGGAGGCGGGCCCTATCTCTGCCTCACTGACGTATTACGGCATGATGAGTTACATAACATA
Source organism: Limnephilus lunatus (assembly GCA_917563855.2). Taxonomy (NCBI): domain Eukaryota; kingdom Metazoa; phylum Arthropoda; class Insecta; order Trichoptera; family Limnephilidae; genus Limnephilus; species Limnephilus lunatus. The sequence goes on from OU830592.1 coordinate 81,381,472, forward strand.
AAGACAAGTCCTATTAAAAAACGAAAACATTTATGGGTAATATTGAAATTGAATTAACTTTAAGCTTGTACAATTTATACATTACATATTTTGATACATGTATGGCTTTACTTATTTACAATACTTTCACGCATATGGTATCCCCGATGATCCGGACGTAAACTCTCCGATTGCTCCGAATGACGAAGCAATTTATTCCGTTTCTAGTACTCGATTCTCCCGGTTGTACGTGCAATTTACCTCTCTACCCGTTCGCACGCGAACGCATATTTCTTGTGAATAATATTCTAAATAAAAGTTAATATCGCGGACAAATAAGTGTTATCAATTGAACATTATCATAATTATAAGTTTCTGAACACCGGATCACGGCTTGGAAGTACCGTGGTCCCAAGGAGCATTTCAAACCTCTGTATTGGTAAAGGATGAAGGCTACCCTGCCTGAAGTGGAAAGGATCACCACACCAAACACTCTCCATCCACTCCTACACTAGCTAAACAAACACTTCCAACACAATGTATGTTTTCCCCCTTTTCTTCTTTATTTTTTTAGGAAGCTCAGCCTCCCCTGCCTTTTAGGTCAAACTAGTTTGTAACCGCCACTGGTTACAAATTATTTATTTAATACATGAAAAATCGAAAGTACATATAGTTGTTTTATATATTTCACCCTCCATGCTCTTTAAATTGATTTGCCTGTACCTTGCAGTTAGTTTGTCTCGTAAGATAAGTTTGAAGAAAAATTGTTTTTCCAAGAATTGAAATTTGATAGTACCTGTAAAAACAAAATGAAGTTGATAGTTTTTCGCTAGTCTCTCTGTCTGAACCCGTTTCTCAGCATTGCAGACTGCTTGGTAAGATAATAATTTCGTAAATGGTTTCGTTCATTCTGCTGCCCGTCCCCTTTGAGCTTTCTCAATCGAATTGAATGCTTTTCATTAATATGCAAATTTCCTTTGCACTTAGAGTAGTTCCATGAATATGTGGAAGAGTCCCACATTTATCACTTTAGAGTCAGTTTATTACCTACTCATCCGAGTGCCGCATAGATACGCTTGCATTAGATAACTGAGTCCATATGATATGAATATTATTAATGCATTTTCATTATGTAACTCCACATATTTTAACTCCATAATAATTTCCCTAAAGGTCTATGTCGTCTTTGAAAATTCTGTTTTGAGGGTCTTTTAGAAGGAAGAAAACACAGATGCTGGCAGATCGTTTTCCTTATTAATTGTTTTTGTCTTTTGTGTTTAATTCATGGAATACATTTAATTTTATTTTTTCATTTTTAAAATAAAACTTAATAATGTTATTGCTATTATCAGGTTCTGCAAGAATTTTTGTTTTTATTTTTATTACAGCTGTTTCGGCCATTTTCCAGTACAGTTTGAAAACTGCGTTGTAAACCGAAACAGTTGTAACAATAACATTATTAAATTTAATTAAAATAATTAATTAACGATCGTTTGACAATCAATCTGTTGAACTCAGGAACGGGTTGAAGAAAGGACCTGACCATTTTAATGTCGATCTTGTGCAAATTTTGGTCAAAGGGACCAATAAAGCATATTCCATTGAAATACCGGTAGAACATGAATAGCATTCCCACATGACGCCAGTGCTCTGTATTTTGCAATCCGGTTGTTGAAATAGAATAGTTGTAATGTACTTTAATCAGTGATTACGATTACTTTAATTGTGTTCGGGAAATTTTAAATGAGATTCAGGTTCGTTGAGATTACAAGTATCGTAATGTTTAAAATAAATATTTAACTGAGGCCAGACGTCTCTTCTGTAGCAAGCCCAAGTTATTCTGCGGCTGGGCGTGCGACACCGTCAAACCCAGCCGTTTAATATATAATGTGACTTCAGCTTTTACCGTAACCGTTCATATATTAGAAACGAAATACGAAAGATGATACTATTCTAAGGTACTACTTAGCTGACATTAGACACCACAAAGCTACGTATAAAATACATTAACGACATCGCTTGAATGATGTTAAGATTACTACTAATAAACTAATAACTATTGCTAATCCTATACAACACACTTATCTAGTAATTCCAACTATAACATACAAATATAACTCTATGTCCCTTTACTTGAGTTATATTATATTAGGTTTTCAACCAAACATTATTTTTCAATAAGTGGACATCAGAACTATATTATGTACGTTTGGCGTTATTTTTTTTAGAACATAATTGGGTGAGTGCCTATATTTAAAAAAAACGAGTGTGCTTTAGACCAGTGTTCCGAAAAACTTTTTGTGATCAAGATACATCTACCAAATCAAGAAATTTTAAAGGTACATCAAAGAAAAAAGCCAATGTTTATTTATTATTTATTATTAAAATCAATATACTTAATTTGAAAATACGTTCAACGAGAAATGTGAGCCTGCTTATCTGAGCACAGGAGAACAATATTTGGAACACTCATTGATAATTCTGCTCTCATCTCTTCGTCGTTCGTCCTCAGGCGTTCTCTTTTTTTATTTAATCGTAGTTTTTGTGTTAATTACAACCCCAATTCGCATAAGTAGGTCGTGCCAAATGGTAAGAGAACTGCAACAGAAGTTTTGAAAGCAGTGGATACTCATTTATGTGCAGTCCAAAATGTGCTAGCTCTGTTCCGGAAAATTTTAGTTTTAATGTCTGATAAGTTTTTGTATCCAAGGGAAATTTTATCGTTAGAATGGATTTCGTACCCAGCCCATAGGTTGCAGGTCAAACTTAAGAAAATATGAGTTCATTTTTTCTGCTAACAGCTTCAAGTGTTTCACTATCAAACCCCGCATTTTTTTCTGAATTGGCAGCCTTGGCATTTGGGAACATTTCATTACTAACATTGGTTTCGTGGCTGATCCATAACACTAACTTGCTTTCAATATTATCCGATGACGTTAAAAAATTAGAATTCCTGCCTTGCCTTTTTTTGTTGAGGTCATTTAAATTAGCAAATATATCCGCCAGATAGGTCAGTTTCGCTAGCTATTCTTCTTTTTTAAACAGAGAAGCAAAATCTAAAATTGGGTGCCTAAAAATTTCTGGGTTTCATTTTTTAGCTCGTTTGCGGTGAGGCACACCAACTAATGTCCACGGTACACAAGTGTGCCGCGGCACAGACCACACGACTGAAGTAAAACTTCACTAACTTCTTACTAATATTATAAATGCGAATGTTTGTATGGATGGATGGTTGTTTGTTACTCTTTCACGAATGGAATTTTAAAAAAATTTCATTAATCGAAAGCTACATTATTTGCGAGTAATATAGGCTATATATATTGGTAAGCTCTGGCGTTATGAATAAGCTGTGGTGTTATGAAATTATTTATCATACGTTTTCTGTCCCTAACAAAATCGAGTTATTGCAAACGTCAAACAAATTGTAACTTTGAAAACAATGTTTTTTTTAATTAGGCAATTCACCCTAAAAAGAGTGATTTGTTGGCGTCGTAGTTAATATCTACCTATCTCTAAACATGTTTATTATCCAAACGAATAGCATAGCGTTGCTATGTAATTATTTGATACTAATTCCTATTATAAAATACTAATTCCTACTTGAGGCGAAATCATCAGAATAAATTAGGGGAGTAGGTACTTAAAATAAATTTATATAATTAAATATTTTTTAAAATAGAATTTTTATTTGCGAAATGTCATTCTCAAATTTTGAAATTTTCTATTAAACAATAATTATTTTAATAAAAATTATGCCAGTAATTTCCCACTAATACCATGCGAGCGAAGCCGCGGGTAAAAGCTAGTATAAAATAAGAGAGAAAGAAAATATGCCCGCACACTGCTCTTAGTGTGATTCAGACAATAGGCCTGCACTGTGTCTTAGATATACGAAACGTAACTGGCTATGAGAGAAAGAGAGAAATAAAATGTGTGCTCGCACCTCCCTCTCTTGCCCCTACAGTAATATACAGGCAATATTAATATTATCACCTCATAGTGCGTTGGAACCGGAACGTATTCTTAAGAATGAACATGAGCGTATAGGCTACGTTACAATTTGTCATAAGACTTCTTTTTGGGTCTTCCTTTTCGGCTAATGATAACTCAAGAGAGAAAATTAAAGTCTGCTTAGTTTCGCAACCGAATCAGTGAAATATTAATTGGATTATGGAAAAAAAAACTTTTGGCCAATCGATCAGTGTCCAATAATTCTCCATCTGTCGCTCTGAAGTTGGATTTTTATATATAATTCTAATTTCATTCGTCGCTTCTTGCCATTCAAACCAAGATACTATCTCTGATAACTTGAAAGAAATACCCGGATACACTGGAGAAGGGATTCGATCAGATTTAGAAGAAAATAAAGGATCTGACAATAGGGAAGGTAATCTGTACGATAAACACTGTTAACTTATTAATTGCTTTTTATAATGATGTAATAAAGATAATACCATATTTGATAAGTGAGAAAGTATAATATATAAGAAAAACGAAATGATATTTTCTTTAAAAATTCCAACAAAATTAACTATACCTTCCGATATGTTTTCCCCCTTTCTGCCTACAACAGGAAATGGGTATTTTCCTTGGAGAAAATATAAAAGGAGTTTGATAATGAGGGCAATTTTTTTTAATGTTAACGAATAAATTTGACAATTATTTAAAATAAGCCATTTTTTGATTTGTCGTCAAAATGAAATGTTGGTTTTTGATCAAGAATATGGTGCAGTTGAGATCATAATAATAAAATAAAAATTGTGTTTCTTCTAATAATGGTTATTCTACTAAATTAATGGATCAAATACTAATTAAAAAGAACAAACAGAATTTCTTAAAAATTTATATACCTTTTTCCAAATATATAGATAATCAATGGCGTAGAATTCTATTTGCTGATAACGATATATCAAAAATAATTTGTAAAAATATTCCCGGTACTATACAACCAGCATTTTATACAAATAATAAATTTAAAAAATTCATCCTTAACAACAAAGATAGCGACATTAAAACAAAAAGTCGGGCTTTTATAAACTCATTTGTAAAGATTGTAATTGCTTTCATATAGGTAGAACATGTATAAAGTTTGAAGTAAGGGTTAAAGAACATCTCAGGGCATTAAATGGTAATATCGAATCTGAGTTCGCAGATTATTTATTAAAAAATTATCATAATTTTGACAAAAAAAATTGACTTAAAATATTTCATACTGGTTATAAGGCATCACAGATAAATAATTTAGATATTTTAGAAATTAGAAAAAATGTAAATAATAAAGCAGGCATAATTAATAAGCAGCAAATTTTTATAAACCCTCTTTTGAACTTTTTCCCACTTAACCGGTCTTTCCCTGCTAATGACTTTGAAATCCCTAATTTTAATAAACTTCCCCCACTCTTACCCCTTCCTTACCCCTTCCTTCTAACCTTTCCTTTCATGTGTAATTTATATTTAATTTTTAAGTTTAGTATACATTTGATCCCGGTGATGTGAACATTGTTCATGAAACATGTTGATTGTATAAAAATAAAAGTGATGTAAACAAAGTTATTTGTCTTTTCATTAAAAAAAATAAACTTTAAACGGGGCCTTTCTATAAACATGTTTGAAAGTTTACACAACTAATAAACAATCATGTATGGTAAATGATTTATGGTAAATGATGATTATTATTATTATTATGGTAAACGATTATTGATCAGATGTGTAAAATGTATAAGAAGTTTATTAGTAAGGGATACGTAAATCTTCCGCACATTTTAACGGTATTCATAGTTTGTGAAAGTACCCAATTTAGACTAGACTAGAAAAAGACTAGAAAACAACTAGTCACCAGAGATCCAAATTTCATTAACATTTTTACTACAAATAATGACATGAATTACTGGTTAAAATAAGTTAAGTACGTCTCTTAAGATCCTTTACATAAGCACTTATATCTTATGAAACAACTTAACATTACATTTTCCAGTATCGCCATGGAAATAAAGTAGTTACGATTAATTGTTAAGAATCGTAGTAAAAATAAATTGTCCCATAAACCAGACAAGGATTTACCCAAACCCCTAGGATTTAATAAAAACAAATTGTGATCATATTATTCAGTAGAAATAACCACAAAATAACAAAGTGGTCTCACAAAAAACTCGTAAAAGCCTTTTATAGATTTTTTCCGTATCTCGGAAGATATTACATTCCGTGGAAAATCCATGAAAACATTTATTATTTTTTGCTTGCAAATAGAAAAGATAGGCCAAATAAGTGAGTGGGGGCTCAAGTAACAATTGGGTGATGTTATTTTAGAAATAGTGGCGATAAAAAATATAATAATCTGAAAGTATGTTGCCTGTTGTATGGTGATGATGCGGTGCTTATTTCTAACAGTATGGAAGATCTACAGTTTCTCGTATCTAGGATGAACTAAGTATGTATGAAGAATGAGTTAATGACGAATGTAAGTAAGTCTAAAGTCGCGGTGTTTGAAAGACAGAGTACGAAAGCAGTATGCAATATAGTTGTGAATGATGAATACTTGGAGCAGGTGGATGAGTTTGTATATCTGGGTAGCATGTTTACGAGATATGGGAAGGCTGATAGAGATATTAAAGGCGGTAACTCCATTAATGGAGGACTGAATGCCGTTGGCGCTAATATAAAAAAAAACTGTCAAAAGAAGCGAAGCTAGCAATCCACAATGGAGTCCTGGTACCTACCCCGATATATGGCAGTTATGCATGGAACTGGTAGAAGAAGGATGAAAGTAAGCTGAATGCTGTTGAAATGAGATCCCTGAGGCGTATGTGTGGTAAAACAATGGATGATGAGTGTAAGGCTGATGTAAGCGTAATGAGTAAGATTAAGAAAGGGCCCCTCAGATGGTTTGGGCATGTAGAGCGAATGAACGATGAAAGTAGTGTAAGAAGAATATACGACGCAAATGTGAATGGTAGAAGGAAGTCGGGGACGCCCGAGGAAGACATGGCGCGATCAAGTGAATCAGATACTTGAGTCGGGCCATGTCAAAAGTCAGAATAATAGAAGAGAATGTATGAGATGATGTATGAATGTGAGTGAGGCAAAGAGTGTGTGCCAAGACCGAGTTGTTTGGCGGTCCGTCCTCTCTGCCTACCCCTGCGGGGAAACGGCGAGATGGTTAGTTAGTTAGTTGAAATATAAAATACTATGGCACAATCTTTTCTTTTCTTAAAAAAAATGGCCTGGAAACGTAGGTAGGTACCTTCCTTCTAACAAAACCTACATAACGGGATTATGATAACACTTGAATACATTTATTTAAAAGTAAAGTTTGGTTTTTAGAAGTATGTATGGACAGTGTTTGTTGTCAGTTAGATTATTAATTGAGCGTAGCAATGTCCTCTTTTAACTCGGTCAGTGGCCGAGTCGGCATCGCGTTTGGGTCCCACCCAGGCGTCGTGTGTTCAATTCCTCTGCTGGCTAAATCCTCCATCACAACACAAGTAACATTTTACGCTTACTGTGGTGGTAGTAGGATATTTTCAAATATTGTCAGGTTATTTGTAACCCGGGAATGAATGTCTTTCATTAAATTTTTAAAAAATAATAAAAATTAAGTTAGACTTTTTTCAAATTAGCTCCATTCAGGGGGCCCGGAGGAAACATTTTCCCTGAGGGCCTGTGTAATCTTAGGGGATGCTGTGGGAAGGGAGAATTTTTTATGAAAGGGAAGGAGACTGGGAAGGAAAATGGTACGAGGAGTGGGTAGGAATCTGGGGGTTAGTATGTCCAGGAATGACAGACGTATGAATCTATTCCTCCAACTGCGGTGCAAGACGATGGGTTGAGAGATTCCAGAGAGGAGAGGTCAAAAGACCTCCATCAGTCTCTCTTCAACCGGCCCGCCACGCATTAGGTGGGCAGATGCATCCGCCACCAAAAACTGGACAAACCGTAACCCATGAACCCGGGTACCTCTGCTAAGTCACCAAACGTAGCGAACCACTTTGGGTCCACCACACGGCAGAGGTGTCGGTTATTCAATAAATGGTTCCCATACCCGCCTCACTAATTGAAATTTGTTTCATTTATCATTAAAAAAAACATATCATCCGTCTGTTAATGAGTTTGCGAGTTTTAAATGCATAAAAATTCAATTTGAAACATATACGTACAATCAAATTTTATGTACACATTGAAAATCAACGCATTAAAATATTTCTTTAATAATTCTTGGAAAATTAGTCAGGAATGCTTGGAACTGTCAAAATATTTTTTCTTCCTCAAAAACAGTTTTCTCCACATGTGTGCACATGTTTTGATGGATGGTATCCTCAATGGGAGGATCAATAAATAATAAATTACGCCATTAATCATCAAAACATAATTAATTATCAACATTCCACGTTCATTCACCCCACCCATGAGCTCGCGCCGAGCTATTTTCATATAGTTGTATACTTTTCTTAGAAGTAATGTACCCCCAAAGAATTTCAAACGCTTCTCCTGGTCACACAATAAAGTAACTGTAGTGTGTAAGTCATGTGTAAGTTCAATTCTCTCAACAGATGTCGTTAGCATTAGTTAAATGTGGTTTAAATGTGTCTCAATAGAGGTCAGTCAGTACGTTATGCTATATGAGAGAGACAACAGTCGCCCGCTCGGATCTATTACGCGAACGGTTACGAAAATAGTCGATGATTCTTGATCGATAGGTGGGCACCTTCAGTGGTCATTTTCCCTACTGCATATTAACGCAGAGCATTCTTTAGAACAAACGTTTAGTCCAGTTAAATATTCATAGTAAACAAGACACTAATAAACACGAGTCACAATCTAGATGAACTAACAAACTAATCATCACGCCGTTTCCCTGCAGGGGTAGGCAGAGAGGACGGACCACCAAATAACTCGGTCTTGGTACACACTCCTTGTCTCGTTCACATTCATACATTATCTCGTATATGCTCTTCTATTTTTTTTTGTACAACAGATTATTATCCAAATAAATAATTAACCGTAAATTTTCTCATTTTGACAGTCTTAACATCTAGGAAGATGATTAGGTATTATACAAAAAAGTCTTAAGGCTATCTAAAGAAGAGTTATATAGGTATATCTAGTGATTCCAATATTTCGTTCAACAGCACCATTCCTCTTGTCATACTATGCTGTGCTAGAATATCTGTTCTGCCGTATGGTATTTTGAACAAGTCGTGTCGACGACTACATCTGAAATTTTCAGGCACGTGTAAGCCATAGCATTCCAAGAGGAATGGGCTGTCAATACAGCTATGGATTATGTTAAAACTAAGAATTGCAAGATTTGCATAACGTCTAGTTTCTAAGCAAAATCTATGTGTTGCCTCAAGTAATTCCGTATGGTGCATGAATCTCGGATACATTCCAAGCATCTGCATATAGACATACCTAAGGAACTTTTTATGGATTTGTTTCAGCATATTAATATATTTAGCTTGGTGCGGAGTCCACACCACTAGCGTACTCCAGCTTACTTCTTATGACGCCATCAAACATGGCTATCATTGCATCTGGGTCATCAAATTACTTGGTTTACCACAGGTACGCCTCAGGGATCTCATCTACAGCAATCAGTCTACTTTCATCCCTCCTCTGCCAATGCCATGCCTCACTGTGGACGAACCAACGTATTATTGAAACTCCTGATCGTCAGAGTTGTATTGATGACCAGAGAAAAGGCACTCCAAAATAAAATACACATGCAAAAAATATTGGTAAAGTGGAAAATCTATTTTCATTGACATTTCTTTTAGAAACACCCTTTCACGAAAAATTTAAACCTAAAAATATTTTATCAAGGTGTCTTTAGGTCCCATTTTTTTTTAAATAACTGCGCGTCTATAAATATAACAAAAAACCTGTTTATGATTCGGTAAATGTGAATTCAATTTGGGAGAAAGGATCGGTCATTTTCTTTTGCATTAACTCCACACAGGAGACCCCGAGGAAAATAATTTCCCTCAGGGCCTATGTTATCTTAGGGGATGCTGTGTGGAGGGTTTTTTAAGGAAAGGAAGAAGAGGAGTTCTGGGAAGGAAATAGGTATGAGGGGTGGATAGGAATCTGGGGGTCAGTGTGTCCAGGAGTGACGGACGTATGAATCCATCCCTTCAACTGCGGTGCAAGGTGAATAGTAGAGGGATTCTGGCTGGAGAGGTCCTCGACATCTGGCAGGTGGACAGACGCATCCGCCGACAAGAGCCGGACAAACCACACCCCATAAACCCGGGCACCCTTGCTAAGTCACCAAATGTAGCTTACCATTTGGGGTGACCTATGGCAGAGGTGTTGGTTATCCAATAAATGCTTCCCGGGGCGGCGGTACCCATACTCGCCTACCAAATTAGGTAATTTGGGAGGCGAGTATAGGCGGTAGGTAGGTACCCTACTCTAACAAGAACAGACAGAAATATATTATGACATGTCTTCGACTGGTCTTGAGAAAAATTAATATTTAAAAATATAGTAGTTTCTAAGAAGACTTTTATATTCAATATAGATATATCTATATTTTATATATATAGAAATCAAATATGTCTGTGTCTGTGTATGTATGTGAGTTGTCCATGCATTGCTAAATCATTCATCCGATTGCGATTAAACTTTGGGGATTTGATGTGCGCATTCCCACGATAGTGTCTATATACAATAGAGTTCTTGCGTCATGAAATTTGAGTTGATTACCAAGAGATCGTGTGAAGGGAAGGCGACGCGCGACGTGGGAGAGGAATGGGAGGCGAAAGGGTAATGGGACTAATAGGAAAGGACACGCAGGGAGAAACAATATCTTTATTAAATGGCATTGCAACGCATGCTGAGAACTTTATGCAAGATATATGCAGGACGAGATATTTATTTTAAAATACTTGAACGCATTATTAAATATCATAAAGGGTTCGAAAGTGAATATTTTATTTCATCTTAATATATAAAACAAAGTCGGGTTAGTTACACCATTTATAACTCAAGAACGGCAGGACCGATTCTTATGATCTTTGATTTGTTGGATTTGTCTCCGCCCCGAATAGCAGAAAGCTATTAAAACATCGCTAAAGTTCACGAAAAAAAAAATGACGAAAATTATTTTCCTCGTACATTTTGTATGGAACGAATTCACATCTTTTGAAAGAGCTGCAGCAATATTGTGATAAGTATAATATTTTATAGTGAGTGAATTCCAAAAATTCAAAAACGTAAAATGGCAATGCGCTGATTGTTTTACTTTTGTTCTTAAACATGAAATGCTGCCCCTCTCTCTTACACACTAAATGTCAATAGTCGAAAATAAGACAAACGGTGAACGTATGTCTGAACCCCTCCAAAGGAAAAATACAATAATTATAATAAATCTCCCTCGTACGTATAATGAAAATGAAACGCAATTTCCGTAAGTAAGTGGAAAAGTACCGATTCAAACATCTGCTACAGAAGCAATCAAATAGTTGGCTACGCAGATGACCTTAACATTGTCGGAAGATCCCTACAGGCTGTAAGAGATGTGTTTGACCCTTTGGAGACTGCAGCAAAAGAGGTGGGGTTGCAAATCAATGAAAATAAAACAAAAATCATGATGCAAACCAGAACCCCTCACTTACTTCGCGTTGCTGCCAGTGTTCAAATCACGAAACGTCCATAGGAAAACCAAAATAACCTTATATAAAACAATTATCAGAACGGTCTTGACCTATGGATGTGAGGCGGGAACACTGACAGCAAAGTCAGCAGAACAGCTGGACATCTTCGAAAGAAAGGTACTGCGAAGAATCTTAGGAGCGGTGCGAGAGGGAGAGGCATGGAGAATCCGCCACAACAATGAGCTCTATGAAATTTATCAAGCTCCCAGACTCTCCACCCATTTAAGGCTCCAAAGATTAAGATGGGCCGGACATGTGCACCGAATGCCAAGCACACGAGTACCGAAGAAGGTTCTGACAGGACATCCGGGAGGTAAACCAAAGGCGGGCAGACCTAGACTGAGATGGGAGGATGATGTCAGGAAGGATGCAAGAGGATTACTCCATGTTGCAGATTGGAAGACGACGGCCGAGGACAGAGGGCGGTGGAGGCTTATTTTGAAGGAGGCCAAGGCTCGAAATGGGCTGTAGCGCCATTGAAGAAGAAGTGGAAAAGTAAGAAAATCACAAAAAATATAACTGCGTAAACAACGTCTCTGATACTGACAAAAACTCATCATGGACAGTTGAGCATCGATATTTATTAATTGCTTCATTGTGCAATTTTTAACTTCATGAAAAAAAAAACAGAATTTAATTTCCACGGAAACATTTTTCTTTGCATGTTTATTTCGAGTCACATGCGAAACGCTGTCATTTATATTATCGAATACAATTCCACTAATATTTGCATTTTTTTACTAAAAAATGAGAGCATGTTAATTAATTCAAATTAATTATTCAAGTTAATCAAACAAATCAATGAAACTAAAACTACTTGGTTTCATCGCTAGAATTACTTCTGTCTTTAAAAACATAAATACCGTTAGAACTCTTAACTGTGTCTTGGTATTTACTATGTAAAACACAGACACGTGTAAATGATATTTGATTTATGGCGAACATTCGAGTATCGCTTTCCTCATTATCTCAAAACTTAGTATTTGGAGATGTCTGTTTAATCAACTGGACGATCGATGTGCTTGTATTGTTTGGTTTTCCTTTTTATGCTGTCCATATTCGTCATATTGCTTCCGTTCAAGTTCGGTTCTTAAAAGGGATTGCTAGGAAGCTATAGATTAAGAAAGAACGAATGATGAAATTATGGGTTAGAAAGAACTCGTATGATGAAATTAACTAACTTTAAACCTTTCTCCTTTAGAAGACCATCGCAAAAAATTTGGTCTCCTTTGTTTCCTTAATTCGAATCGAATTCCCTACTTTGCTAAAACTCATCCCATCAATATACCTCAGTATTCCTGTTCCTCAGTCAACACTCAACTAATTGTGGACGTTATTCACCATTGTCAAGAATGTGTTGACTGATCAACTCAAGTCAAGATCTTGGTATAAACCTAAAAGATTTTTTCTGTCACTAAACAATTTAAGAAATTCTCCAAATATTTGGACTTGTAGCTAAGTCTTGATTTTACTTGTCACTTCTGTTTTCTTACGATAATCTCTGCGTTTTGTCTTAGCTTTCATATACCATCCTTTACTGTAATAATTGAAATTTTGATTTAATTTCGTGTTATTATTTTGAAAATTGGACGTAAGTCAGTTGATAAACAATTCAGTTTTTTTAAAAACACTCTGCGGATAGTAAAAATTCCATTCAACGAAAATGAATGAGGTAGAATGTAGAAAGTAAATAAATGATGAAGTTTTCGACTTAACTGTTGTGAGCTGGAATGTGTGTTGTATACAGTCTATAATAATGTTATAAATGAGCACAGACTGAAGAATCTTGTTGTACGCAGTTGATTTTTCACTCGGCAATTTTTTCGTCGGACCATTCATTTTCCCGTTTTTGAAATCGCGCCATTTTTACCTAGTACCTACTCTAATGAGAAATGACAAAAAACGAGTGTGCTGACCACACGACTGAAGTATAACTTAACTACTTTATAAAAGAAAATGTGCACGCGCACTGCTCTCTCTTGCTCCTACAGTGTGATACAGACAATAGGTCTGCACTGTGTCTTAGATATACGAAACGTAACTGGCTATGAGAGAAAGAGAGAAAGAAAATGTGTGCTCGCACCTCTCTCTCTTGCCCCTACAGTAATATACGAAACGTAACTCACTCTATTTCTATCTTCACTAACTTATATCTCCCTCTCAACTTCCGTTCGCCTCGACCGATCACACTTTTTGTAACGCTCTCATCACGCATTCACCAGCTTACTCCCCAAGTCAAGCATGCGTAAAGAAGTTTTACTTCAAAAATTATATTATGACATGTCTTCGACTGGCATTAAGAAAATATTAAATTAAAAAATATATTTACTAAGTAGATATTTAAATTCAATTATAATAAGAATCTGAACATCTTAATCTGAATTAAATGGCATTTTTTTTTCTTTTCATTTCTTTCTTATAAACAATATTTTACAATTATAATTATCAATTTTTCGACTTGACAAGTTTGTCCGTGTTCATGGTGTGAGGTTTGTTCGGGTTTTGTTGGCGGATGAGTCAGCCCACCAGCTGCGTAGCGGGCTGGATTGGAAGAGACCGGTCAAGAGATTGGGAGAGACGGGTTAAGGGAGACTCTTTGACCTCTCCAGCCGGACTCTATCGACCCATAGGCTTGCACCACAGTTAAGGGGGGGGGGGGTTTGTATTAATCCGCTGACCTCTGGTTCCTACCCACTCCTTATACACTTTTCCTTCCCAGAGCTTCGACTCCTTCCTTTTCTTAAAAAAATCCTCCACACAGCATTCGCAAAGATGACATAGATCCTGAGGAAAATTATTCTTCCCTGGGCCTCCTGTGTGGAATTATGTTATGCGACCCGTCTGAACAAATTTACTTAGAAACGAACCCTAAATTTTAATTTCCTCCAAATAATTGGCTAATTTGTATAGCGTCGTTTCTGTGAATTAATAAATCACATCAAGGGCGCAACATGAATTTTTTTCTCTGTCGAAGCCATCACTTTTAAAAAATGGTATATAATTTTTAATAGAATTAATAAACAGAAATTCCGAAATCTTATCCTCTTCAGGGGATCTCCCTGTCCATCAACTCGACTCAACTGAACTCAACCCAATACAAACTTTTCCATGTTAATTAAGGCTCTGAGCTCCGCACTTAAGCTGCGGGTTTCTCAAAGGTTTACATTAATCGATCTAAAGTTTGCTGAAGGGCTCATTTTGGACTTAATCATTATTTTGAGCATTGATATTGCTAATTTTCCACGATTAAAATATTTTGAAGAAAATATTGAGTTCCGTAATTAGTGTTTCTCAATTAGAAATAATAAAAATACCTGTTAAGTTAAGAATAAAATATTATCATTTTCCCCATTCAATGCTTATATATAGTGTAAATGCTTAAGTGTTTATAGTTTTGTTGATAAGTTATGTAAACTAATATTTAACTAAGAATTTTGAAAGGGTGTTAATGTAAAATTTGATTTGTTATTAGAACTTACGCAGAGAATAACAATGTCGAAATGCTTGTATGTGTTTATCCACAAAAGCTTTGTGTATAAACAATTAATTATTTGGAAATGAATAACTATCTCTTCATTTTGCATTTTACATAGATTACGATAACACGGGGTTTCCCATGCATTCCATAAAACACATATATACCTGTCTACATAAATGCTAATAATGAACAACAGTTTTTTTAAACTAATGTTTTATCCGTTGCACCCGATGTGGAGTAAAAACCCGACCTGTTCCGACACGACCCGACCCGATCCGACCAAACACTACCCGATCAAAATCATCCTAAATCCAACCAAATAAACTGAAATCAGATATGGTTTGAGATTTGCACGGCCAAAAGTATTATCGTGTTTTATTTTGAGGTATTATGCCGTGTTGCGGTACCTCCAGCTTTAGCCAGAGCCTATGTCATCTTTAGGAAGGCAGAAAGGAGAAGGAGAGAAAGTTCTGAGAAGGAAAAAAGGGTAGGAATTTAAGGTTCAGTGGGTCCAAGTCGTCCACCGCCAAAACCTAGACGAACCTAACCCCAAGAACCCGGACACCCCTGTTAAGTCACAAAACATAGCGAACCACTTGGGCTGACCTATGGCAGAGGTGTTGGTTATCCAATAAATGGTTACCGGGGCGGCGTTACGTATCCCCGCCTTCCAAATTGAACTGTGCTGAGGCCACTTACAAACGATCTAATATTACTTCCGTATAGGTACCTAGAATAAATGTCAAATCGTCTTTAATTTAATTCATTTTTACATAGATAGATTGATGTACTTACTGTGTGTAAAAGCGGTATATCCTTGACATGAATTTAATGAGGGTAAACGAAAAAGCAAAAAAGTTTAAAGGCGAACGGCTGCGCTGCCTTTTTCGTAAACAACTTAAATTTTAATTTGAGGCCAAATTAACTAATCAAATTAACATTTTTTTGTTCTGTGGCAAATATCTAGTACGAATATGTGCTACTATATTTATTGTGTTTCAAATTATAAAATACAATCCATTAAAGAAATCGATTATTCATGATTGTGGAGGCAACTTTGGAAAATATTTGTGTGTAAACGATAATTATTTTTTTTTAAATTCTGTTTCCAGATTTTTCTAATTATTGTTTTAATTATAAAAGTCTTTGTTCTAGTAATATTTAAAACACATTTTTCCTTTGATGTAGGTAATCCAAATCAGTTTCAATATTCAAGGACGGAAATATTTTCCGAAGAAATAAAAAATTCTAACTAAATTAATAAAGTTGAAGCGCTTCTCCAGGGACATCTGTACTAATGCCTTTCCCCTCTTTGTTTAATTGGGTAATGTTTCGTCAATGGGGAGATTAGGCGATACCCAACAGAGATTACACCGATAGTCCAATTTGTTTGGGGTTGCTTAATCCTGTTACGATATCTTATCTTATAAAAAAAAATATATTTTTTAATGTTATTTGTAATATGGGTATCGACTTTTGAGGTGATATTTCCATTTCTAAATTCTGATATTATAGCAATATAAAAAGTAAAAGATCTGTCACAGACGGGAGATATAACCTCATAATATATGTGGGCCCGTCCAATATCGGAAATATATCTATGGGAGGGGGGAATAAACACATAAGTCTTTTTTTCTTTTTTTTTTTTTTCCATCGTGTGGTATGTAACCATGTTCACAAGTGTTCCAAAACCATAAGTCTAGGAACTTTATTATGGATAGTGTTCTCACTGATCCTTATCACACGAAATAATTGGCTACAGAAATGGGGGAGAATAAACACATAAGTCTGACTTATGTGCTTAGGAACACAACATATTTTTAACACTGGCAAGGTCTATGACTTATTTGACGTTTCTCTATGGAAACCGAGCTGTCATTGTTCGCGCGTTTTTGGTGTGTTGACGTATAAACAGAAGCATTTTGAGGAAACTATTAATACTATTTATCCTATTTACTGTCTTAAGTTTGGTGAGTATTATTTTACAATGGGAAGTAGAATCAAATAGATGGTTAAGTTAGCGATGGAACAGAACAGAGGACTTACTAAAGGTAAAGATATTTTTTGTTCATAACCTAATTTTGACTTCATGATATTTTTTGATACGTGATATTTTTTTTCATAACATACTCTGTTTTAAAATTAGACGGCCACTTTGAATTCTAAATAAAACTAAATTACATCTTTTCAACAGGTCCTGCAACAATAATGGATGAAGCGCGGGTCACGAGGGACAATCTAACATTATTAGAAGAACCAGTAATGGATACTGTACCAAGCACTTCTCGACATTTGGAAAATGATATCTCATTGTTTGATTCCGATGATTCAGTCGAAGATCCAAACTTTGAACCGCCACCTGAGTCAGATGGGTCCATAATATCATCACGAGATACTCTAAATGAGAAATATTTTAGTGTTACTCCTACTCAGGGAAAACATTCACGAAAAATTAAAGCAGACAGGAAAAGTAAACGCAATTCTGGAAAAGAATATCACACTCTTTCGGGAAAACTTCGTAAAGCCCGAAAAATGACACCTTTACCAAATTGTAGGTTAAAATTTAAATCAAAAATACCATAAGACAAGTGCACTGATATTTTTAACGAATATTGGGAATTACAAAGTTTTAATAGAAGAAGTTCATTCGTTGCTTCATCGATAACTATATATGATAAAGCCACAAGCAGACCGAGAGCTGAAAACCCAGATGATGAGAAAGTACGACTTAAAACTTATAAATATTTTTTAGATGTTGACGGGGAAAAAATAAATGCTTGTGAGGGCTGTTTTTTGAAAATCCTCGGAGAAACGGACAATTTAGTGAACTTAGTGGCTTTAAAAAAAAAGAAGTTCAGTTGGTGGATTGCAAAAATCCGACAAGAGAGGCTTGCAGGCTCCTAAAAACAGATGGGGTGAGGACAAAATGGAAGAAATACGGACCAGACCCATTTAAAGCAATTCCCGGCTTACGAAAGCCACTATACTAGAAGGCAAAATAACAAGAAATACTTGCCGAGTAACTTAAACATCAACATTATGTACGAAATGTACAAAGCGGAATACATAAATCCAGTGTCAATTCGTTACTATAGAGAAGAATTCCACAGAATGAAACTTTCGTTCAAAAAACCCAAACACTATACCTGCCATGAATGTGACAAATATAAATTAAAAATTGAGTTGACACAGAATGAAGAGGAAAAGGGAGAAATAATCAAAGAGCGAGACACCCATCAAAAAGCTGCAGATTACAGGTATATACGAAAGAGTCAAGATTCGGCATTAGCATCTTCGGTAGCGTTTTAAAAACGACAACTATGGACGTCTAACTTGACAATCCATGACAATGCAACTCGTGAGGCAACATGTGGCACGAGTCCATAGCTGGCCGAGGTGCAAATCAGATCGCTTCGTATTTATTTAAATACCTCTCCGCGTTACCATCATGTATCAAAAAAGTTATTTTATACTTTGATACCTGTGGAGGACAAAATAAAAACTCTCATGTTGCTGCAATGCTCACAGCTATCTTGCAGACAATTCCAGTTGAAACTATAGAATATAAGTTCATGGTCTCCGGCCACTCTCATATGGAAGTTGATAGCGACCATGCAGTTATCGAAAAGAAGAAGAAAAAACTAAGTTCCCAGATTAACCACCCATATGACTGGTATCAGTTAGTTCGAGGATGTGGGAATCGATTTAAAGTTGTAGAGTCGACTTAGAGGGCCACTGGTTTTAAGAAAACGAGATTCAGAAGGACAGCCTTTCAAATGGCACGAGGCTTGCTGGTTCCATTATGATAAAAATTTTCGAATTATTGGGTACAAAAAAAGTTTTGCCGACGAAGAACCGTTCCAAACATTAAGTTTAAAAAGACGTAACACTGCAGAGTTACCAAAAAATTTTGTATTCCCGATTATTAATAATAATCCAGTACCTATAAGTATGGAGAAAAAAATGGACATTCTTTCAATGTTGGATTTAATTCCCACAATATTTCATGATTTTTATCGACAACTTCTTTCAATTAATGCGCCAGATCAAGATCCAGACCTTGTTGATGCAGAAGATGATTAATCGCCGTACTTCAAATTTTATTATTGCAGTTTTAATATCCACCATTTTCATTTCTGCTATGGCTGCCACTGACTATTTTTATCACGACTTATTTTTTTAAACACAAATCTACTTTAACAAAGTGTTGAAAACATACTAATTTCTGTAGGTCACCAATTTTATTGAAAAATATTAATAAAACTATCTTGTGTATTGTATTTTTTTGTTGTTGTATACCTAAACACATAAGTCATATTTTTTGTCATTTTGTTTGTTCAATTACACGTAAGTCGAAACTTTTCATGATTTGCATTACTTATGTAAATGTTACGTTGTTGTAATTGAGAGTGACTCATTGGATAAAACAAAACAGAATAAAAATTTAATGGGTTCTTTGGAAAAAAAACTGAGAGACAGAAAAAAACTGTCTCCTGGAAAGTTGTAACTAATGTTTTCATGTAGGGAGCTATTTTGAGAGTAATCTCAACATATAGTAAAACATTTAGCATAGCAATATGAATGTGAAATGAAACATGTTATTTCAATTCAACAAATTTATTATTTATTATGGAGTATAACTGTTACATCAAAAATATTGACTCTGTTACGCTAATTTGACTTATGTGATTATTCCCTCCTCTCATAGATATGCTGAGCGATATACTGATGGCCCAAACCCACATACGGTTCCATGCCAACTCAGAACCACCTCAGAAAT
Source organism: Limnephilus lunatus (assembly GCA_917563855.2). Taxonomy (NCBI): domain Eukaryota; kingdom Metazoa; phylum Arthropoda; class Insecta; order Trichoptera; family Limnephilidae; genus Limnephilus; species Limnephilus lunatus. The sequence goes on from OU830592.1 coordinate 81,401,363, forward strand.
GTCATTAAAAGCTTTGAAAAAATATTTTTAAAATAGCAGGTAACCCTAACCTAACTTAACCTATTTAACAAATGTTTTTTAATATTTTTTATTTTTTTTTCATTCTTAATGACCTTTCTGAGGAGGTTCTGAGTTGGTTTCATTCTGAGTTGGTCGTCCCCACATACATATCGTGTATATATATATATATTGTGCTATTTCCCATTTTACCTCAATCCTTTAACAACAACCCAGTCGCTTTAATAAAGTTCACCAGAGTTGTTATTGGAAATAAAGCTATATTTTCTGGTTCGACAATGTGTCTTCCAAGGTCTCATTTCCCCTCTTCACTCATCCTTGGTTCCCTGAAGGCCCCGCGAGGGAAGAGGGCTTCATCTCTCCTCTCCACTTCTTAGTTCCCCGAAGGCTCCACGACGGAGAGTCCACCTCTTCTAGGTTCCCTAAAGGCCCCACAAGGGAAGAGTCCACCCCACCTTGGTTCTCCGAGGGCCCTAGGAGGGAAGAGGACTTCATCTATCCTCTTCACTCCTACTTGGTTCCAAGGGACATACTTGACTTACTAACCACTGATTTCTGTCGTTATTTGGAGTAAAAAAGAAAATTAAATTTTGTTCTGCAGTGACATTTTTGCTGTTTTTTTTTTCAATTTAAAACATTAAAAAAACAGTAGGTGTCGGTTAGGTATGGTTGAGGGTTTGGGTAGTTACTCGGATGATTGACCAGTGATGAAATGTGAAAGAATTTTTCTTGATTGATTATGAAAAAAAAATTGAAAAAAAACATCAAAAAAGTCAAAATTTCACTCACGTTTTTTACTCCAAATAATGTCTGGAATCATTGGTTAAAGTAATTCAAGTACGTTCCTTAGCGCCATGTGTAAAACAGTGGAGGTTAAATTAAAAATACAAGTACCAACAGATAGATACCAAGCGACACTAAAAAGATTGTCGTTATAATTTTTAATTAAAAAATAACAAAAATAGATAACTATTAGGCCCAGTTGTTTCGCAGTAATTCACTTGTGCCAAAATCATCAGATAGCCGCTCAAGACCCCAAAAAACTTCAACCTATGGCACCCTTGCTATGCCAAAAATAATAGGTAAGTAATAAAAACTTCGTTTTGAGACAAAAAAATAATACGACAGTATTACTCACACCAGTGGCATGTGGTCCCTAGAAAAATATACCTACCTTTATATCAAAACTATTATTCATCTTATACATAAACTAGATACAATGAATAACTGTATATATAAATCCTAACTGCAACAAATCTTTAATTTATGTATTCGATACTGCCACCATGGGTCGACTCACAGTGTCCTTGACAATATCAAGGAGGATACGGTGTTTCTTCTTATGTCGACAGAACAGCATTTATTCCAAAACATGAGAACACCTCAGCACAGGTTCGCCTAGTGAGGTTTTCACAAAATACTAATAGTTACTTACCTATATACGTACATACAGTTACGGATCATTAACTTTTTTTTCTTTATTAATAAACTTAATATCTATGTAAACCAATGTAATTATCTGCAATATGTATGTTCATTGTTCAAGAATAGAAATAAAAAAAAAATATATATGTAAATATATTTTTTAAAACAAAATCAGAGAGACTATTTCATCTGCTTTCAAAAACAATATTTCTTTTTAGGATATGTTCAAGAATAGCAAGAAATTGAATGTTGATCAAGAAATTAAATTTTGGCCCGATGCATGGATTAAAAGAACAAAACTAAACCGAGAAAATGTCGAATGCCTTTAATTATTGTACTTGCTACGACTTCCTCGCCTTCAAAATGAAGACCCCTCATCGAAGATAAAAAAATGATCCCCAGGTAGCTAGGAATATCATGTTTCACGGATAATGTGGTTTTCCTCTCACAACGGGACCATTATGATTATTTTTATCCGGAAAATCGATAAGTTCTTGAAACGTAATCGTGTTATTTCTGCATGAATTTGGCAACTTGGCAAATAAATTAATCTTAGCGTAATAATGGCTCAATCGTTAGACCTCGATATCGGGAGGTTAATCTTTCGAAAACTACAAAATGTAATATTTTTTGAAGTGAAAACTTCTTTAGCATCGTTGTAATTTGAAACTCGATGAAACGAAAAATCGACACTAAATAGAGACAACGATATTCAGGGTGTTCGGGGGTAAAGTGCATTAACTTCGGGAGGTGAATCTGCATTATGGTAGGAGTAAAAAAGATTAATAACTTTTTCTGAAATTCCAACTTTTTTTTCCATACAAAAAGGCAAACCTACTAAAATTCCTTAGTGTAAGGTGAAAATTACTCGCTAAAATTGCTTTCAGCCTGCCGGGCGTGATTGTTGCAACGTTTTTTTTTTTTTTTCAATTATTTCTGGCTTTCACCCTTCAAGGGTGTTCTAGGCCATCATTTAAAATTACAGAGAAAGGGAAAGGTGAATTTATATATTAATTTTATTTAAATGTACAAATTTCAGAATTATATGGAAGATTGGAGTCGAGTTCAGACTTAGAAGAGATGAAATGTTGAATGGAGGGGAGGCAATCTTAGATAACGCTTGATAGAAGAGAGGATATTTATTTAGAGAGGGACAACCAAAAAATATGTGATCTAAAGTGCCCACATCTAGACCACAGAACGTACAATCTGGGGAGTCAAGGATGTGAATTTTAAAAAGGTGAGAAGGAACGGAGCAATGACCGATTCTCATTCGAATAAGTGAGGAAATTTCTTTTTTGGAAAAATGGGGAAATTTTTGAAACCACGGTTTTGATGGGATAGTCCTTTGTATTGAAGCGTAGCGAGCTCCCTTGGATTGACTGGCAATGTTCCAATGCTCTGTCCAAACATTGCGGGATCTATCTTTGATGATGGAAAAAATATCAGATAGGGGAATATGGTTTACGAGGGTAACAATAGGGTTGGACGCTCCTTGTTTTGCCAAAGAATCTGCAATATCGTTACCCACTATGCCAATGTGTCCAGGGATCCAAACAAGAATTACGGTTTTTCCAGAGCTTTGAATGGAGGCTATCAGCACTCTAATGAGACATACAAAGTGATCATCAGGATGAAGAAGAGGACAGGATTTAAGTTTTTGGAGGGAACTGAGAGAGTCAGAGAGAACAAGGGAATGTTCACAATTATTTTTGATTATATATTTGAGTGCTTCAATTATTGCAATGCACTCAGCAGAAAATATTGAAAATTGGTTTGAAATTGAATAAAATATTCTATCATTAGAATTATTGTGGTAAACGTTAATACCTATACCACAGTTAGGAGAGTCAGGAGATTTGGAGCCATCAGTAAATAAAAGAGAAGAATTGGGCCATTTAGAAGAAATAATGTCATTGAACATATTATTAACAGTACGGGCTGGGAGATTGGAATGACTTTTAAGGATGCCGATCCCTTCCAAAATTGTTGGGGATAGGGTGACATGACTATATTTTAATTTGTATAGTGGAAGAAGATCATTTTGGATAATTTGAATCTCTGAGAGAGAGCGAAAATTTTTACAGATGGCAGGAAGAGGTTTAGTTCGAGCTCTGATTGTAGATGAATGTGTTGAGTCTTTGAACAACGAAACTCTGGGAATAACCTGATGACATTTAGAATTTAAACATTTAAGAACAAATTTGTCAGCAAACAGTTGTCGCCTTAAATAAAGTGGGGGATCAGAACATTCCACTTGAAGGGAATTGATGGGTGACGACTGCATCGCTCCAGTTATTATTCGCAATGACTTCGATTGAATTTTGTCTAATTTACTGAGTGCATTTTTGGAGGCAGTACTAAAAAGTGGGCAGGCATAGTCGAGATGACTTCGAATAAGTGCATTGTAAAGCAACTTAATGCAGGTAGGGTGAGCACCCCACCAAACGCCAGTCAATGATCTGATGATATTTAAATTTTTTTCACATTTAGTAACTATATTGTGAATATGGGAAGACCATTTAAGTTTCCTATCAAATGTTACTCCCAAAAATTTTACTTCAGAGGCGTTGGGAATTGGAGAGTTTTTAAATAAAATTTGAACAGGAGGATTTTTATGGCGGTTTGAGAAGGTGACACACTGACTCTTTTGAACTGAAAGTTCCAGACCATTTAAAGTGAGCCATGTGCAAAGGGCATCCATGGCTTCATTAAGATATTTGACGGCAAGTGGGATGATTTTGGATGATACGAAGAAAGCTAAATCATCTGCGAACTCAATAACTTTTACTTGAGGGGGAATAGAGACATGCATATCGTACGTGTATATATTATACAGTATAGGGGATAATACATCGCCTTGGGGTAAACCTTTCCAAATTGATCTAATCTGAGGAGTAACATCTGGTAGTTCAATGAAAATTTTTCTATCAAGAAATAGATTAATAATAGATTGGACAAACATGGGGGGTAGGCCAAGGCCTAAAAGTTTTTTTTAAGGATTGGGATGGAAACATTGTCAAAGGCACCTTCTATGTCTATAAAGACTGCAAGACATACTTCATGGTTAGAAATGGATAAATTAATATCAGTGCTGATGATGGCAAGGTTATCTTGCGTAGATTTTTTTTTCCTAAATCCAAATTGAGATGGAGAGAGATGCTGATTACTTTCGACAAAAAATTCTAACCGGTTTTTAATTAATTTTTCATAAATTTTACTGAGGGTAGATGAAAGAGCAATTGGCCTGTAGTTGGATCCAGAATTGGGTGATTTGTTTGATTTTAGGATTGGGATGATTATTTGAGAACTCCAGTAATCAGGCATTATGCCAGACTGGAAGATTTTATTTAAGATGCTTAGGAAGTGATTTAGAACATTATCATTACTATTTTTGATAATGCTATAAGGAATACCATCTCTGCCTGGAGATGAGTCTTTGACTGTTGATAAACAATTTTTTAATTCAATTAAAGTGAATGGAGAGTCTAGCCAATGATCAGACATAGGAGTGTTGTGGATGGGAGTTATTTTATCTAAGTTAGGTACAGAAGGTGGGGCAATTTTGTCCAAGAACTCATCTATCCATTTAGAATGAGACGCTCGAGGAGATGTTGAACTGAAGGAGGATCGAAATCTTCGAATCATAGACCAAACTTCCGAAATTGGAGTATTCGGAGATACTGAACTGCAGAAGTTGAACCACCCGGATCTTTTTTTTGACCTCAATACCCTTTTGGCATTGGCTTCGGCATTTTTGTATATAAGATAGTTCTCCATAGTCATATTGTGACGATACGAAAGAGATTTAGCTTTCCGAATTCTCACTACCTTAGAACATTCCTCATCCCACCAGGGAGTCGGAGGGAGTTTTTTAAGAGATTTGGTTTTAGGGGGAGGATTTGATTTATTTATTGCAGTTATGAGCATCGATTTGAAGTTATCGTAGTCATCTTTGACAGATAATATATCGGAAGAGGATAAATTTTGTATAAACTTATCCATATGCGAGTTAAATTCGTCCCATTTGGTGTGTTTTGTTTTAATCTTCGTCGAAATATCAAATATGGGACTTATCTGAATGGAAAGAAGTTTGGTAAGTGATGGTGATCGGGAAATGATCACTGGAGCAAGGATCAGGGGACACCACCCACGAGGAGAGAGGTGCCAGATTTGTAGAGCATATGGAGAGATCCACTGCACTGGGGTTTGTGCTGGGGCGAGAGATTCTCGTAGGAGATCCGTCGTTCAAAAGGAAAAGGTTGTATTCATCTAAAAAATCCATAACATTTCGACCATCTCGATCAGAGAAAGCAGAACCCCAGACGGGGGAATGGGCATTAAAATCGCCCAATAAAAATAATGGAGGGCTTAGTTGACGGACAATTTGTAACCAAGCTTGCTTATTGAAGTGCGATGATGGGGGAATATAGATAGAAACAAAGGATGTGTCCTTTATTTTAGCTGCAACCATTTGAAAGTCAGCATTGAGGGGTTTGATATTATTTATTGGGGAAAACGGAAGGGATTTTTTAATAAAAAGGGCAGCACCGCCGCCCGTACCTTCCGGGCGATCATCACGGAGACAGGAGTACCCTCCCACATTAAAGTGGGTGGATGGAGTAAACCATGTCTCCGAGACAGCAGCCACAGAAACAAGGTTTGAATTTAATAGGTTAAGAAGGTTCGATTTGTTAGAAATAGCACTGCGGCTATTCCACTGAAGTATTCTGACATCTTGAAGTGCCATTTTGAACAAATGATTTTAACGTGGAAATAATAGAAGCAGCGTTGGACGGTAGATTAGTTTGAGAAGAAATTAGGTCAATTAGAAGCATAATAAGAGTTTGTATAAATGAAGAATTATCTTGTGAGAGTTGTTCAGAAAGTTTTTGATGGTTTGATGAGGACGAATTATAGTTTTTTGCGCACCCATTTGTGGCATTTGAAAGAGGAGAACCATAAGGATTTAAGAGAAGTGAGTTGTGTTGTTGCCGATCGTATCCAGGAGCCGGTTTAGAGACAGGGTTTTTGTACATAAATTTAGTTGAACGAGAAGATGTTGAGGAGAAGGGGAGAGGGTTGGATGAAGAGTTACTGGATAAAACCTCGGCAAAAGATTTTTTGACAGGCGGGAATAGTTTAGAAGCCTGCAGAAAAGACAAGTTCTCAGAGGCCATGTAAATTTTTATATTTTTTTGGCGAGATTGTTCAGGGCAAGAAGAGTGAATGGCGGAATGAGCGCCTGAGCAGTTAAAACATTTAGGTGAAGAGAGAGAAGAACATTGGTCAGCCGTGTGGTTTTCTCCACATTTGAAGCATCTGGGAGGGGATCTGCATGCAGCTTTGGTATGACCAAAACGGCAGCAATTGTAACATTGGGTGGTGGGGTAAGTGTACATTTCAACTGGTAAGGAGTTGAAAAATAAATAGATATGAGAGGGAAGAGATTGTCCTTCGAATGTGATCACAACAGATTGGGAGGGCTTCCAGGAAACTATGCCCTCAGAGGTGTCCTTATAATTTAGCCTCCTGGCTTTTATGGGATTGCCGATATGTTGGGGGGTTGAAAGAGAGGACAGAATTTCTGGAATGGACAGATCGGTCGAGATACCCCTGACCAGGCCCATTCGAGTGACATTGAAAGTTGGGATGTACGCCTTGAATTTAGAATTAGATGTAATAAAAATGTTTTTGATGAAGTTGTTGGCGGCTGAACCTGAGAGGAATTCAATAGAGATTCGGAAGCGACCCTCGGCTTTTACACCTCCGGGCTTAATCGAAAGGTTCTTGTTGGTTGAAAGGAATTTACCAAATTCAAGAGGATGTATGGTTTTACCTTGTTCAGTTTTTTGCGCATATACAATGAAGGGGCCACGGGAATGAGTAGAGTAAAAGTTTGTTGGAGAAGGTTGAGGAAGAGCTGGTGGGGACTGTGAAGACGAAGGCGAATCATGTTTTTTTGGGGAAGAGGGATTGAATTTTCTTTTTTTTATTGAGGTTAGGATGACAGATTCACTGTCTGAAATGTTTGAAGGGTCTGAAATGTTTGAGGGTTCTGAAATGTCCGAAATGTCTCCATCTGGAGGGTCAGGAGGGGGATCTGGGGGCTTTGTAGGAGGTAAAGGAGGGAAATACTCCTCCATTGTTCAAGTTACAGGAAGCACAAAAAGTGACAGAAGTAAAAGTAGAAAGAAAAGTATATAAATATCTGAAAATGAGCAGCAAGAAGTGACTCCTGGAAGATCACGAGGAGAAGAGTCCTCAAGACACAACACACTACACTTTTTACAGCCAAAAAATAATTAAAAGATTGGTTTAAGATGATTTTTGAAAGAGCAAAACAAAAAAACTGTTGACAGCCAAATGTTATTCTTGTTGCAACGTTGCTTGGTAATAATAATGCTGCCCGCACACGCCGGTCTAATTTTAACTTTTTACCACAAAACTACCCCTAAAAGTTGGAATTTCGAAAAAAGTTGGTTATCTTTTTTACTTATACAATCATGTAGAATTACCTCCCGAAGTTAATGCACTTTACCCCCGGACACTCTGTTTATCTATAGGATTTAGCCTGCTAGAGAATGAGATTGTATAATCGGTCTCCTCTTTGTGCGGTGCTTCGCAGCTTTCCCACTCTTGTCAACTTTAGTTTTCTGAAGGTCTCACTTCTATAGCGTGTGAATTGCACACATATTTTTCAAGTGAAAACTTCTTTAGCACCGTTGTGATTTGAAACTTGATGAAACTGTAACGAACGACACTAAAATGAGACAACCCATACAACTATACGATTTAGCCTTTGAAAGAATGAGACAGACTAATCGATGTCCTCTTTGTGCGGTGCTTCGTGGAATGCAGTGTAAAATAATAAAGAACTTGGCAACAATATTATAATAAACAAACCTTACTCCTAATACTCTGCTTTAGTTTTCTGAAGGTCTCACTTCTATAGCGTGTGAATTGCACACATATTTTTCAAGTGAAAACTTCTTTAGCACCGTTGTGATTTGAAACTCGATGAAACGAAAAAGCGACATTAAAAAGAGACAAACATATGTTTGTCAGTGTAACACATCTACAGGATTTAGCCTGCGAGAGATTGAGATAGAATAATTGGTCTCCTCTTTGTGCAGTGCTTCGTAGCATTCCCAATTATTTACTTTAGTTTTCTGAAGGTTTCACTTCTGCAAACTAAAGTACTGAGAACTGCACAAAAAAGTATTTTTTTATGGATGCAGTCAGTCTAAGAAAGTCGTAATTAAGTTTTTTTTATATTTTTGATGAACTCAAATGGCTTTCGTGAGCACCCCATATACGACTCATAATATCATCCCAGGGGGTATAACTTCCCATGATTTTATATCGATATCCCGAGTACGGTCGCACTGTTGGGAGCCGAACTGATATTGACAGGTAATAAATAAAAAATATTAAAAAACTAGGTACGCCGGCAACACTGGTAGATCTGTCTATGAATTTACATTCCTAAACGTCCAACCGGTACGCAAAAATTAAAATTACTAATAGGCAGACAATTTTGAAATGAAATACTAACTTTGATATATGTTGGCATTTTGCATGTAGTACTTTTTGACACTAAACTTGAGTTAATTAGTTAATAAGGTCTTTAGTTATATTTGAACCACTTTTGTTTCCCCAAAATCGAACGAAATAAATTGATCGCATCTTAGATGAGTTAATTAGGTCTCTGGACCGCGTATACGATATCTTTCAATTCTAAGAGCTTCGTCAGTTCAGCTCTATTCATTAATAAGCCATTTGTACACTGGAGTTAATTAGTTACTGACTGTTTTTGGAAGGTGATAATATAGGCTTTTAAATTTTATAATTTGAAATAAACATATTATAATTTCTTGCACCACCTTTCTTAGATAAAAGTTTTTTTAAAGAAAATAATTAATAAAATCTTCATATTTACCTATTCCATTGAAGAGATAATCCAAGAGAAACACCAAAAAACTGCAGACTTAACATATTATTGTTTATTTATTTGATTAAAATAATATTTTCTATTTAAAACACTTGTCGAATATCAAAACCGATCCAAAAAAAATCAATATATTTATTTAAAACTTTCAATCAGTCACATCAAAGTAAACACACGTCAAGTCCAATATAGAATTCGGATGTTTGAACAGTTTGGCCTTAGAATAGGAACAGATTCGCATATAAAACACAGATTCCGGAAATAGAATCGACGTGGGACAGACGTGCTTCCAGACGGGGATCGGAGAGAAACTGAGCCCTGCTCTGTGGTACTCCAGATTGTAGCGACTCCCCCTATCGGATGTGAAACAAAACGATCAGTTTGATTTTCCACTGCTCACGTTTTCCTCTTCGTATATTTCGAATCAGGCACTAATTCAATTCGCATTTAACCTGCGGACAGGACATAATTTTGGGTAAAATTAATTCGAACTTTGTTGACATTTGAAAATTGTTCAGATAATAACCATTTCCATTCCATCGACCTATAAATTCCTTACCAAACTCTTTCTTATCAAAATTGTTACAGTCAAAAAGAGTTATTAATTTGTATTATTTTGATTTTTATGTGAGTACCGCATAACAGTCCCAAGAGCTAAGCCAGTGAGATTATGGCGTTACGGCTAATATAACTACATACATATATATCTTTTCTTTTGTTCTAGGTACACGTAGAAAAATCTTAAATATCGAGTCAGTAATAACCGCATAATATAATTGAATACAAAGGTGCCAATAATAAATTATCTAACTATTATTATAATTAATAATTATTAGCCTGAAACACTCATCTACATTGAAAAAATTTCCCGAGAAAAGATACATGCTGCCGACGACGGGACGGGGGAAATTTTATTAATTTCTAGTATTAGGTACATCGTAAATAAATCATCTATGTATGTACATTTTTGGGCAACGTACCGATTTTATGTACTAAAATAAAAATAAATAAATAAATAGAATAGTTTAATTAATTACAGATAACTATGTATAAACCACTTTTTTAATAAACAATATCGACATGTTTCAATAACAATGTTATCTTCTAAAGGATATGTTATTATAAAGAAAAATATATGACAAACAAGTATAGACAAATTAGAATAAACTATAACATAGACGAAATATTAAAAATAGAGGTGATTAATTGCTTAAAAATCATAAAAATAGTTATACAAAATTAAATATAAAAATTATTAAAAAAAAAAAATTGCAAAAATAAATTTATTATCTAAATGCAATTTTATTTTTCTTTAAATAATTTTTATATTTAATTTTGTATAACTATTTTTATGATTTTTAAGCAATTAATCAATTCTACTTTTTAATATTTCGTCTATGTTATAGTTTATTCTAATTTGTCTATACTTATTTGTCATTTATTTTTCTTTATATTAACATATCCTGAAGAAGATAACATTGTTATTGAAACATGTTGTTTATTAAAAAGGTGGTTTATACAAAGTTATCTGTTATTAATTAAATAATAAATAATGCCACAAAGTTATTTTGCAATGATTGAAGAAATAGAATAGTTTTTGGGTACACTCAGTAAACGCCGAAGGTGTTTTTATCATCCAAAAGAGATGATGCCTTCCAAAAATTACAAACTCTGATCACCTGATCCCCGTGCTTAAAAATATTAAACTTCTGACAGTGACAGACATAAATGGAGTTATGCCTGTTAGTTAGATCATCTCCAGAAAAGATCCCACTAAAAAAGTCATCACATAAACAAGTTACAAGGTTTACGGAAAACTTATTAATACCAAAAGCAAACAAAACTGTATTTCAAAAAATACCCCACACATGGCCATTAGAGTACATAACAACCTTCCACCGTCTTCCACGTAACATTAAAAAGAATACGATTTATCAAATTTAAATCTTCACTAAATTCATTTCTTTTAAACAAATCTCATTAGGCACATTATAAATAAATAACCTTACAACACAATTTATAGTTTATTTTGCGTATGTTTCAGAGCGGAAGATGCTCTCAGTATCGCACTGATGTAAGACCACCATACAGAATTGAAACATTGCTTGAAATGGCTTTGGCCGTATTTGATGACTAGATCTGAATAGCCAGGTACTTCCTCACCTCCCTCTCCATCTCCTTTCCTTCCTCACTGCCTTCAGCCTCACAACATAAACCCAATTGGGGATGTCATAGTCTTACTGGCTTCAGACGGGAGTAGCTGGGACTCTGTGGCGTATTCACATTAAAAAATAAATATCTCTGCTTTTTATTTGCATGTAATACAACATATAATTGTTGTATTTTATAATACAACATGTAGGTATTTGTTGGGTTAGCTGTGGAAAGTTGTCAAATATCGTTGCTCTTATCTCAATGCCTGAGTCACGAATAACTAGTTGTAACTTATAGGTACATTAAATTATTATAATGTACCTTTAAGTTATAATATACAGGGCGTTAAGAGACGTACTTGACTTACTTTAACCAGTGATTCTTGACATTATTTGGAGTGAAAATGTAAATGAAATTTTGGTCTCAGGTGACTTTTTTTATTTTTTTCTTCAAAATCAGTCATTGATCACTCCGACGAGTAGCCGACCCACCCTTTACCTCGCCTCAACTGTCCAACATCTACCATTTTTTATGTTATTGTAGGAAAAAAAACACCAAAAATGTCACCGTAGACCAAAATTTTATTTACATTTTTTACTCCAAATAATGTCAGGAATCACAGGTTAAAGTAAGGCAAGTACGTCCCTTAATACCCTGTATATTATAACTTAAAGGTACATTATAATAATTTAATGTACCTATAAGGTACAACTAGTTATTCGTCACTCAGGCATTGAGATAAGAGCAACGATATTTGACAACTTTGTTCAACTATTGGGTTACGCTGATGATATCGACGTACATAATCGCGAAAACTCTCGATGTTTTACGTGAAGCCTTCATAAATCTTGAAAGTTCTGCCAAAATGTGGATCTCGTAGTAAACCACCAGAAGACCAAATACATGGCCGTAGGATGCGCCCAACAAACCCCAACTCTCTCATGCGGAAGCCAAAATTTTGAAACGTTACCAAGATTCACATATCTTGCTCCCTGATAACAAACGACAATAATACCACAGAGGAGATCCAGAAGCGCATAGTGAACGCAAATCCAAATAAAATCCAGACTGCTGTCCAGAAACACAAATATATTAGTGTACAAGAATCACTTATCAGACCTGTACTCACATAAGCAGCTTAGACTAACTAAGAGGAATGAGCGAGCACTGGATGTTTTTGAAAGGAAATTTTTGAGGCGTATCTTCGGACCGTTTTCAGAAAATGGATTTTGGCGCAGACGTTACAACAATGAGCTATATACTCTGTTTAAGGATCTAAACGTCACAAAATTTATAAAACTGGGAAGACTTCGGTGACTGGGTCATGTAGAGAGAATGACCGAGCATCAAGCACCAAAGTCCCTGCTGAACTCAAGACTGACAGGGCGAAGGATCCTGGGAAGATCAAGATTAAGATGGAGCGACAACGTCCTCAAAGATATATCTACCTTGGAGATTCTAAACTGGAGAGAGCTGGCACAACACCGAGATGAGTGGAGGAAGACTCTTGAGGATGCCAAGAACTACCAGGGGTTGTAGAGCCACGAAAGAGTGATGATGATAACTTATAACTTTTGCACTTTCAGCATAAAAAGATTTTCTGGCACGAATTAAAACTACTTCATAGCAATGCGAAGCACTTTTCGCGGTTAAACTCCATTAAAGTAACATTAATTAAACTTATTTAGCAGATTCTTCGTAAATTGAGTGCAGATTTTCCCGTTCTTAATTTATGTTTAAGCCGCCGCTACCCAAATTTGTGCGGATTTCTTACATATCTCCCTTAAACACTAAGTTTTAAAGCTCTTAAAAAAATTTATCGAAGGAAGCAAATACTTTGTGGCGTGACATTATATATTAAATGAAAAAACACCACTTTATTTGAATTAATAATTATTTTTCAGCCAACCAGGCTTCGCTTAGCTCAAGCTTCATCAGGGCTATTATATTATTAACTAAAGATAATTACATCCAGACACATACATATACATATTGTAAGCATGGCCACGAGGAGTAAATTCTACGGATGGAAGAACATGCAAATTGCCAATCGGGTAGCTCAATTCGGCACAAACACGATTCTCCTTACCTCAAGGCGAGTGCCTGTGGTTCGCTGTCTTTCTCTCTCTGCTCTCCCACAATCGCCGAGCCTCTCTCCTCAATCAAAACACATGTTTCATAGCACAAATAGTTTTATTCACTGAGAATTATAATAGTTAACACGGTAATTGCCAGCCTCAGCTCAAGGTAACAGGGGATTTACTTTAGGCTACCTAAAACTTGTCTAATTGCGGAAGGCTCTCTCTCTCTCTATGCGTTCTTTATAGGGGCGATGAAGTTAAAATGCACACAGGGTAAGATTCAGCATGGTACTTACAGCTAGCTCCAGTTTGGTACGTCGACAAACACCGGGGAAAGTTAACATTTCGAACTCGGGAGAATTTGCCTCTCCGGCGCGTTATTCACGACGCGAGATGTTGCAAGCTGGCCGGGCGGGGATCTACTGCTGACTGCGGTGCTTGGCGGCCGGCCTCTCGTACGGAAGGCAGAGGGCGTTGCGGCAAGTTTGTGCTGGGACCCGATTCACTTATTTCCCGCGCGACAGAAATAAAGGAACCTATTCTTATAACTTTGCAACGTAACACTTCCCCCCTCGCCGCAATAAAAGCGACGTGGCAATGGAGCTGTTGGGCTAATAAATCCTCTTACCCTTACAGCACTTGTGCAAAAAAAAACATTTAAAAGAAAAAGGAGAGAGAGAGAAAAAGTTGCTAGCTGAAGAATAGTTATAGTCCAAAACAAAAGAGATAATACATGGTAAAACAAAGAATTATCTATAAATGTACATGAAAGGGCAGTGACATACATGAAAGGGCAGTGACATACATAAATACAGTTGCGAAGAACAAGGACCTGTTGGAAAAAAGGTACAAGGGTTATGCAGTGATAGAAAAAAAACTCTAAAATTGTATCATTGGTCTGTGAGCTATTGTTTGCGGAACGTGGTTTGCGTAGGATGTCTGGGATGGTTGAACGTTTCACTGAAGTTACAAGGTTACTTTGTCACAGTAACCTGGCCCGTTTGAGATTACACTCAAGGAACACTAGGGCCTTAAAGAAAACACGAAGAAGAGAACACAGGATGAGGCTTCTTGGTTGTGGAGAGAGTTCTACCTGTCACAGAGGTCAAAAAGGGTAGCTGCATCCGGATCCTGTGGGTGAGCTGGTACGAAACCATTGAGGTACTGGAGAGTGGAATCGTAATTGGTGGTTGGTCCTTTATAGAGGTGGTGGTTTGCATAGATAACAGCCGTTGTTATTTGGTGGTTGGTACACTGGTTTTTGTACGCAGTGGGATTGTTGTGTGAACAATCTTTGGTATTGTTATTTGCGCAAGGGCACAGGAGCATTTGCACAATGGCAACAGGAACATTTGCATGATGTAGCAGGAACATTTGCACAATGGCAACAGACATTTGCACAGTGGCAACAGGAACATTTGCACAATGGCAACAGGAACATTTGCACAATGGCAACAAAGCATTTGCACAATGGCAACAGGAACATTTGCGTGATGTAGCAGGAACATTTGCACAATGGCAACAGGAACATTTGCATGATGTAGCAGGGCATTTGCACAGTGGCAACAGGAACGTTTGCATGATGTAGCAGAAACATTTGCACAATGGCAACAGACATTTGCACGATGGCAGCAGGAACAGGAACCAACCTAGAGCTGGCATGCTCGGGTTAGTTTGAGCGTCGGTTTTCTGTGATGATACAATTCGCAACTACACGCACGACTCACACTAGGTTATGTTAGATGCGGTCGGGTGCTTTTGGTACGCAGGGGTTGAAGGCATGGGACCTCCGTGACGGTAGCGAAGGCAGCATGAAGAGGGCGCAGGTGTAGGTAGGTTGAAGAGCTGCTGGTCTTCTTATTAATCCGGCAAAAAATTATTATTAGAACAAAATTCTTGAAGTTTACCTGCCTAGTAGACCAATGATGAAAAGGTTTGGAGAGAAACAAGGTGTGCATGTTGAGAAAGGTTGGATTTGTTTGACGTATAGAGAGAGACGGAGAGAGTTAACTAAATGCAACTAATGACTTATACATATTACAAGGGTACGTATTCTAGGAAGGTTCTGTATAACCCATTCAGTTTTTTTTTTTTTTTTTTACTAAATACATTTCCGAGAATACGTGGGTGAGGGTTTGTACGTATAACAAAATACCCTGTTCGAAAGAAGCTGGTCTTCCATGACCTATGCTCACGTCTATACGGTAGCATTTTTTCTACTTTCGAAGAACAAAACATTGAGTACAATTAAGTTATGACAAGTGGGAAGGGAGTAGGAAGTTGAAAGGATCCGTGTATGAAGATTGTCCCATTTGACAAACGAAACGCCAAGTGCATAACGCATATATCCCCATTCACGGATAATTTCGAGGAAGGGGAAGGGTAGCAATTGGGAACATTTGAACGAAGAAAACTGCTGAGGACTCGGCTATTTCCGAAATTCGACCTCTGGGTGGAGGTGAAACAAGGTCTACAGCAGTAATCCTGGTACATTACAATAATTTTTGGTAGTGTAGGACAAGGAAAATACACTGGCATAAAAGAGTCTAATCCTCTACGTGTATTGGGTAGAAGATTAGGGGTCGTTTTATTCTCCTACTTGTTTGCGAGAAATGACAGACCCTTGCTCAAATCTCACAAACCTGGGGATTTTTCTTTGTTCGTCTCCCAGACAACGAGTTGGGTGTTTTTTGTGTCCATCAACTTAACTCCCACGACACGATGCCCCATAATCATGAGTGAAGCGTATGATTAGTCCTTTTGAGATAGTAGATAGTTCCTGGGTTCTTGTGACAGGAAGTCCACGGGCATTGTTAATGAGTAAAAGGGGGTGTGGACTACATTGCGTAGTTCACACACAAAGGTTTGATATTATTTCGTTCGCACGATTCATGGTGAGTATTTTAACGTCTTCACGTATAGCGTACAAGATGTGAAATCCAAAGATTTACAAGTAAGTTTTATAACGTCTTCACGGATAACAATGAACGAATTACAATTGGGTTGCCCAGTATTGAAAGGAGGTACAAAAGACTAGGTATTTATGACATTTCTGACAAAAACCATAGAGTAATTATAACGGACTCCCCGTATCGCATTTAGTAGATATTCTGAGATTCCCATCTATGACGGCAGATTTTATAAGGTTCTCACCTATGATGGCAACAAAAGGTTAACGTTCATATAAAGGTACCTATTCAATACAGACGGCGAGACATACTGATGTACTTAATACAACAATACCGTAGCATAATAAATCCATATTAGCGTACGTCAAAGACTTGCACAAAGGCAAAAACATATTTGAAGATCTGGCCAAGATTTTATACTTCAACAATTAAAGGACAAAAAATTCTGGCGTGCTGATGAAATGTGAATTTCATCTAAGCGTACCGCAAAAGAGATCTTTTGTGGTACAAACCCTTTTGGTTACGCACAGAGTATAGTACAGTGATGGTACAACTTTTAGTTGTGCTTACACGTACGATGGTAGCAACAATACAAGACATGCGCTTATCGCTTTTTAAAATTGTCTCTTGACAAGGAAAATTATTTACAACTGTCCGACTTGAGTGTTTAAGACCCTCTGGGTTTTACTTACTTAAACAGACTGTGACGAACACACTTTGGTGTTACAAAAATTACAATAATGGAATGGGCTATTCACAGGGTGGTTCACTTAGAGACCTGGCTTCTTGTTGGGACCTCGTACTTTGTACGTGATAAGTCACAACATGACAACCCAAGATTTCAGTTTGAGCAGTTGAGACCAAGGGTAGCTCAATATTGCTGAAATGTTGTACAAAATTTATTGTTAATGAAGAGACAAGTCGAAAGTTGTCTCTTTTATAACGATACTTTCCAGAATATGGTGTGTCATATCCAGTTCTGGAGAAAACTAGAGCAATATGGGTTTTTTTTTATTGAGCGCCATTCTATTTTCTTAAAAAACAGAAAAAAAAACTTAGAACGGGTATCAAACGTCTGATACGCCGTGGGTTTACACAGGTTTGCTTACTTAATTTAACTAAATATAACATTAGGGTTAGATGCACTTTGGCGAGGACCCGACATTTAATGTACACAAAAGATTTTTCTAAACTCAAGAAGGGGTGACGAGGCATGACACGATGAGGTGAAAATATGATGCTGCAAGTTGTGACGATGCACAAAGCCTTGGGCACGTAGTCTCCGACTACTTGCAGTAAGCCACAGGGAATTCCTTTCGCCGAAGTGATCAATTTCAGGTAGAGGTGTGCATGCTTAGAAAAGACGATGTTTCCAAGGTTTGACACCTGGGGGCAGCAATTGGAGGCGAATGATTGATGATGACGAGATATTTATACAAAAAAAAAACAAACAAAAAAAATGAAACTAAACAACAAAGGGAGAATTATATTTTTCCCCCGAATTTGGCTACAGTTGTGCCAAAGCTAGAAAGGTTTTTTCGTTCGAGTGTCCTGATGAGTGACAATCGTATGCGAGAGGCCGCTCATTAGTGACGAACAAAAAGGGTTGGAATTGCAACCTCCTGATGTATTTTCTGTTGTAGAAAGAAGCATATTGAATAAGGCATTTTTTGGATTTATTCCTGGGGGAAATATTTCTATTTCTCAGGGCCTGTAGTAGTTCTTCCTTTCTTGACGTAGAAATGTGGGGAATTATACCCAGCGTGACTTGAGGGACTTCCATAGTGTATAGGGTCGTGTCAGTGTGACCTTACGTTGGAAAAAGTGAGAACTAGACTCTTCATCCGCAATTGGAAAGAAATTTTGCCAGGGATTGACCACTGGGGACGTATTTCTAAGTGTTTGGATTATTTGAAAATTTGGGCAGGGGTTTGCCTTAGATAATGTGTTTTTTAAAAAAAATCCAGGTGTTTTGGAAAAAAAAGGTTCGAAAATTTTCGAAATCCGAAGATGAGAAATAATCGGACAAGGGTTCACCTTAGGGGAACACGTTTTTCAGAAAAAATCCCGTTGTTTTCGAAAAAAGGTTGCAAATTTGCAAAGTCCGAAGATAAGAAATAATCGGACAAGGGTTCACCTTAGGGGAACACGTTTTCAAGAAAAAATCCAGTTGTTTTCGAAAAAAGGTTGAAAATTTGCAAAGTCCGAAGATAAAAAATAATCGGACAAGGGTTCACCTTAGGGGAACATGTTTTCAAGAAAAAATCCCGTTGTTTTAGAAAAAAGGTTGAAAATTTGCAAAGTCCGAAGATAAGAAATAATCGGACAAGGGTTTACCTTAGGGGAACACGTTTTTCAGAAAAAATCCCGTTGTTTTCGAAAAAAGGTTGCAAATTTGCAAAGTCCGATGGTAAAAAATAATCGGACAAGGGTTCACCTTAGGGGAACACGTTTTCAAGAAAAAATCCCGTTGTTTTCGAAAAAAGGTTGCAAATTTGCAAAGTCCGATGATAAAAAATAATCGGACAAGGGTTCACCTTAGGGGAACACGTTTTTAAGAAAAAATCCCGTTGTTTTCGAAAAAAGGTTGCAAATTTGCAAAGTCCGAAGATAAGAAATAATCGGACAAGGGTTCACCTTAAGGGAACACGTTTTTAAATTTTTCTTATAGCTTTCCGAAGGGGGGATTCTTCAGAAAACAGAAAGAAATATGTTTCTTTTTATACAAGCTTTCGTGGAAGTATTTGTTTGAGGATTCAACAATGTCTTGGGGCATGGTTTTATTTACGTGACTATTTATAGTCTGATTTTAGGCAGCACCAGTTTTCTGGTATTTACACGCGAATTTCCTTTCGTTTTGACAAGGTAGGATGTAATGTCACCTGTCGAGGAATTCACGTCAACGCGAATTAGGTATTTTTTGCATCGGTCGAATGTGGTTCAGCATTACCCGGTTTCAGCAAACGGCAGGAGTCAAAAATACCAAAATTGTCAAATGACAGAAGGAAGTTATTCCACTTGTTCCCTAGGCGTCAGCAAATGTCTATAAGTATGGACCAGCATGCTGCAGTATAATATTTTAGCACTTTCGGGACCAAGCGGATAATTGGTTTATCATGTACAGGATTTTAATTGTTGAATAACTTTTTTTTAAATTTGTGTTCATTTCCACTATTCACTTGTATTTGAAAATCGCAAATTTAATCGGCCGACACTTTGTAATCACTGTATTATTCGCGGCGACAACTTTCTTGATTGGGCACCTTGCGTTGGAATACCGGTAATAATGTTTTGTCGAGTGACAACTCGTAAATGATGAAATCGGGCCCGTAATAATTTAAATTATGATACGCAGTTACGTTCGCGACGGGATTCTTGTTGGATGTGCTAGACAAATTGGGAATAAACAAGACAAAACATAATAACATTATAAAGTTTACAATTGTTGATTGAGGAACGAGACTGCGAGATCGTGGAGAGGAAAAAAAATTTATAGGCCCCACGCCTAAGCGCCAGTGTAAGCATGGCCACGAGGAGTAAATTCTACGGATGGAAGAACATGCAAATTGCCAATCGGGTAGCTCAATTCGGCACAAACACGATTCTCCTTACCTCAAGGCGAGTGCCTGTGGTTCGCTGTCTTTCTCTCTCTGCTCTCCCACAATCGCCGAGCCTCTCTCCTCAATCAAAACACATGTTTCATAGCACAAATAGTTTTATTCACTGAGAATTACAATAGTTAACACGGTAATTGCCAGCCTCAGCTCAAGGTAACAGGGGATTTACTTTAGGCTACCTAAAACTTGTCTAATTGCGGAAGGCTCTCTCTCTCTCTATGCGTTCTTTATAGGGGCGATGAAGTTAAAATGCACACAGGGTAAGATTCAGCATGGTACTTACAGCTAGCTCCAGTTTGGTACGTCGACAAACACCGGGGAAAGTTAACATTTCGAACTCGGGAGAATTTGCCTCTCCGGCGCGTTATTCACGACGCGAGATGTTGCAAGCTGGCCGGGCGGGGATCTACTGCTGACTGCGGTGCTTGGCGGCCGGCCTCTCGTACGGAAGGCAGAGGGCGTTGCGGCAAGTTTGTGCTGGGACCCGATTCACTTATTTCCCGCGCGACAGAAATAAAGGAACCTATTCTTATAACTTTGCAACGTAACAATATAAGAAATTTAAAAAAAATAATGAAAGAGATAGCAATAGAATAGACGGCACCGTATTGGTGCCAGTAAGATATACAAATAGACAAGAGGGAGACAAAATTATTTCAGGATGGGTGGTTGAGGGGGGGGGGGAGGGAAAGGGGACTGTTTCAGAAGAGGCTTTTTACATCGGAAAAACGGCCCGGAATGTAAACATAAGAATTAAAGAACATCTAAGATGTTTAAATAGTAATGTTTTTTCAGAATTCGCGAACCATCTACTAGAAACTAACCACTCATTCGATAAAACCTCCGGGACTAAAATATTACTTAAAAATGGATGTGGAATTAGATTAAACAATCTAGAAGCCCTTGAAATCAAAAAAGCCGTCAATAATTAATCAAATATTATAAATAATCAAATCAATTTAACTGACAGTCCCATTTTTAATTTATTCCGTTAACCTCAAACGGTAAGTAGTGGTCAGCAAACACAAAACAGTATCCAAGCCTAGCAGAATTTTCTAAGATTTTTTTATCATCTCCCGGTAGCAGTGTATATAGTGAGCGGCTATTTTCGGAAGTAGGTATAAGTTATGAGGAAAAACTCAATTGTTTTCTATCAACAAATGCTGAAAAAATGTTTTCATTCATCATAACTTACTACTAATAAATTTTAAGTATTAAAGATCCTGAATTTTTGTAGAAATAAAAAAAAAATGTGAGTAATATTTTATTTATTATTCGTTATTTTTTCATGATTTGGTATTCGGTATTTGGCCGAATGGGCATATGTCAAAATCCTGAAATTATCCCAACTACCTAAAATTTACATCCTAAATGTCACCATGAAAAAAGGCAATTGTTGCAAGAAAAGGTGACAGTGTGATTATTTGAAGCTCAGTGTCGCTCAGGGTAAAATATACCAAACCACCCACGCTCAGTATAAAATAATATCTCAGACGGGGAGCATGTATCATAACATCTTGCTATAAGAATATTAAGATTTCGTAATAAGAATATTACCTACATTTAGTGAAGTGTACGTGTACACCAAACCTGGAGATTAGTGAGGCCCAAAGGTATTTGTATTGGAATATCTTTGGTGAGGCTCCATCTGCAACGGTGAGTTTTTTTTTTTTATTTTTTTTTTTTTATTTATTTATTTTTTTTTTTTTTTTTATTCAGAGAAAGATACATAAATTACAATAAATTCAATATAATAATTAATAACATAATATGTGTACATATTTGATTTATCCCCATAAAAAAGCAGGGCTTGTGTGTATGGTTATTATATTGGTTTAATTGTTTTATTTTATATATTCAGTTCAAATTTTCGGAATAATTTTTAAGGTTATTTTCCTTTTTCCGATCTCAGCTTATCTTACTGTCCAAAAGCCCAGATCTGAACCATCGACTGACTATCCATCAGGTTTGCGAGTGTATGCTATAATCGTCCCGTATAACTTAGCGATCACGTAGTTTCGGGACTGGTCCTTCAGGGGCTGCATAGGGCTTTGCTCTGCAACACTTAACCGCCAATCAGTGGAGTCGCAGTTTCGCAACACCACATTACCTAGGAGAATTTTTCTCTATTAAACGAGTCGTGGTTCATTAAACATTTTCACAATTTTCGCTTAAATATTATCGTTTTTAATATTGGCGCGCTCCCTCTAACATTAGTGTTTACATATCTCCCCTTCTTCTTCTTTTTGAGTAGGTACTATCGGACCTTAAGGCGTCGTATCCCCGCCGTATCAAAAATAAGAAGATGGAGAGATATGTAATTACTAATTACGAATGTTGGAGAGAGTACGCTAATATTTTAAACCGTAAAATTTAAGCGAAAATTGTGAAAATGTTTAATAAAACATGACTCGTTTAAAATAGACCAAAAATCTCTAAGGGGCTGTCTAAAACAGCATTTAAAGAAACACTGTGAATTTTTTCATACGTATAACTTGTAAAATAACTGAAACAGACGTGAAAATAATAATTTCATATAATTTGCGTTTCGGCATGGGGAATGTGTAGATATTATCTTCAAAAATAAATTATATTTTTTTAAGAGCTTAAAAACTTCAAATGTTTGAGGGGGATATGTAAGAAATCGGTAGAAATTCGGGTAGCGTCCGCTTAAGCACCATGCATTAGTCATCCGACATCTCTGAATGTAAATTAATTAAGCAATTTTAAAAAAATAAATATTTAAATTCTGTCCCTGGCCTCTTATGGGACTGCGTCACTGTGCGGTGTCGGATTGTCAACCGACACCTCCCTGCCGTAGTACGATATTTAAATAATAATTTCTAGGCTACTAAAGTAATTCCGAAGCACGTCCGTCTGTTTACTTTGCAACTCGGTAACAAAATAAATAAATGGAATATTCATTCCACATAACATTTTTAATAGAGATGCCACGAATAGTGATTTTGCCGAATACCGAATATGCCGAATATTCGGCGACATGGAAATGGAATATCCATTCCACATAACATTTTTAATAGAGATGCCACGAATAGTGATTTTGCCGAATACCGAATATTCCGAATATTCGGCGACATGGAAATGGAATATCCATTCCACATAACATTTTTAATAGAGATGCCACGAATAGTGATTTTGCCGAATACCGAATATTCCGAATATTCGGCGACATGGAAATGGAATATCCATTCCACATAACATTTTTAATAGAGATGCCACGAATAGTGATTTTGCCGAATACCGAATATTCCGAATATTCGGCGACATGGAAATGGAATATCCATTCCACATAACATTTTTAATAGAGATGCCACGAATAGTAAATTGCCGGATATTCGGCGACATTTCGCAAACAGTTTTCATGTAAAAATCATTTACATTTCGCAAATGAAATTGATTTTTACATAATGCAATGCCCAACCAATCCCACAAAACAATACGCGAACATAATGTCTAAAATAGCTTTTAAAGAAACACTGTGATTTTTTTCATATATGTAACTCGTAAAATAAGTGATAAAAACGTGTTTATAATAATTTTCTGAGCATACTTTACGATTTTTCTCTATCGAGTTAATTTCATATAATAGACGTTTTGGTGTAGGGAATGTCTAGATATTATCTTCAAGACTAACATATATTTTTTGAATACCTTTAAAAATTTAAATCGTGGAAAATATGTTTGTACAGTTGTTTTTTGATTATTAATAGTTTAATTTTTACGGTGCTCCAGATTTTATGTCGGGGTTGTTTCCCAAATGAAAGACTAAACCCTTCCACACACTTTTCCACAAATGAATATCTAGTAAATTCACGCAATGTAAGCGCACTATATAAGTATAATAAATACAAAACAATACAAGAACAATACGTCAATCCACCAGAAACATAATGGGAAAATATTTCACCGACTCCAGATATTTTCATATCAGAGGGTTCGGCTCTGATGAAATCCTAACTGGTCCGATAAATCCTACTGATCCCTCAATATAAATATTTAAAAAATCTTTCGTAATCCTACATGTATTTAAAATGACCGACTTTTGCATTTTTATGTACAAATTTTTTGACAAATCTAATACGCCTAAATTTTGAATGAGAGAGCTAGGTATAATGCCAGTAGCCGAAATAACAAATGGTAATATTTTTATAGTCTGAGAATGCCAAATTCTTTTAATCTCATTTCCTAAATCTGTATATTTTCTTATTTTTTCAGAAACAGTTTTCTGAATATTACAAGAATTTGGAAAAGCGACATCAATGATATAAGTTATTTTCTTAATTTTGTCATGTAAAACTATATCGGGTCTATTATGACTAATTGTTCTGTCTGTTAGAATAGTTTTATCATCGTAAATTTTATAAAATTCATTTTCTAAAAATGAATTTGGTTCATATTCATAATATGGTACATTACGGCAGTCAATCAAGTTATGTTTAATTACCAAACTTTGGTGAATTATTTTTAAAACTTGATTGTGCCTAAATGTATACTCGGACGGCGCTAATACAGAACATCCCGATATAATATGTTCTATAGTTTCCAAAGCCACACATTTTCTACATAATTTATTATTATTATTAGTTTCTATACGATTATGACTTTATGGTAATTACGGTAAGTTTATATTGTATAATACACGTAATTTTTTTTAGAAAGACAAAATTTCTGGTTTACTGACAATATTTGAAAATCTCCTACTACCAACACAGTAAGCGGAAAATTTTGCTCGTGTCGTGATGGGAATTTAACCAGCCGAGATTTTTTTTTTAAATTAGCTCCACACAGGAAGCCCTAAGGAAAATAATTCTCCCAGAGCCTATGTTTGGCAATACTGTGTGGAGGGTATTTTTAAGAAAGGAAGTTCTGGGAAGGAAATGGGTATTAGGGGTGGGTAGGAATCTTGGGGTCAGTGTGTACAGGAGTGACGGACGTATGAATCCATTCTTCCCACTGCCGTGCAAGGTGATATTCCAAGAGAGTACGGCTGGAGAAGTCAAAGGGACTCTCTCATCCTTTCTCTCCCGATCCAGCCTGCCACGCACCTGAGGGGCAGACGCATCCGCCGCTAAGAGCCGGACAACCTCACCCCATGAATCCGGGCACCCCTGCAAAGTCACTAAACGTGGCGAACCACTTGGAGTGGCCAATGGCAGAGGTGTTGGTTATCCAATAAATCCCGGGGCGGCAGTACGCATACTCGCCTCCCAAATTGAAAACTGAACGAGATTTGACAAAGAATTGAACACACGATGCGATAATATTAAATTTTATGATTTGTATTCCACAAAATTATTAGAGACGCCACGAATATTCGGCTACTATTCGGTATTCGGCTACTTTTTTTGCTGTTCGGTATTCGGCCGAATATTGCGAACCATTCGGCCGAATACCTAATACCAAATCATGAAAAAAAACGCTTATAAATATTTATTGTCCGAGTTTTTATTAAATGGTGCCATTTCGTTTTCGCGAACAAACAGTGATATTTTTAAGATGTACCTACACAATAAATATAACAGGGCGAGAACAACAAGTACAAATTGGTAAACAAAAGAGCAAACTACTATCTTTAAACTATGGCGTTCCTCAAGGAAGTGTACTGGGACCGATTCTATTCATTATCTATATCAACGATTTACATAACCTTATCATTAAAGGAAACATAATCAGTTTTGCTGATGATACTGTTTTATTATTTCAAGAAGAAAATTGGACGGATACATTTAATGAGGCTGAACAAGGGCTTAGTGCACTTCAAAGTTGGCTTAAAATCAACTCGCTTACCCTTAATATAAGCAAAAATAAATCTATAACATTTTCAATAAACGCACGGAGCCAACCAATAAAATCACTAGAACTAAAACTACACGAATGCCATGGAAATAATATACAATGTAACTGCCCCGTCATAGAAAAAACGCAAAACATAAAATATATCGGAGTAATAATTGACGAAAATCTTAGATGGGACCTACATATTAAAGGTATTACGGAAAAACTCACAAGCCTTATATATTTCTTTAAAAATCTAAGAAACGTGGTAAATAAAAATGATATGAAAAAGGTCTACTACGCGTTGTGTCATTCTCGAATTGAATATGGAATCATAGGATAGGGATCTGCTACACATACGTACCTCCACAACCTGAATACGATTCAAAAAGGAATCATAAAGACCATATTGAAAGTACCAATTAGAACGCCTTCAATTGAAATTTTCAATAGCTTCGACGTTCCAAATGTACAGCAAATATATGCCAAAAATATATTATTGAAGCTTTTCAAAAATAATGAATCCTCTACTAGACCATGTATGCATAACACAAGATCGAATAAAAACGATATAAAAAATATTCCAAGTTATAAAACCACTTTCGGACAAAGAAACTATACATACTTTGCAACAAAACTCCATAACATCCTTCCCCAAGACATAAAACTAATAAAAAATCCTAATGAATACAAATCAAGACTAAAAATATGGCTAAAAGAGGTCAATGAAAAAACCCTAATGAAGACATTAAAAACGACATAGAAGACAAATAAACCATATTTAAATAACTTTAGTCCGCCTCGGCACAGGACCCCCTAGTGAGGAGGACTAAGAAATACAATAATTTATACTTAATTTCACCATTATATCTTGCATGTAACAATTATTTTATATAGTCGCTAAAATAAAAAAAATAAAAAATAAAAATAAAAAGTAACACAATTTGACATAACTATGAAAAAATAATGCATGTTGTGACACGACCTACTCGCAAATAAAACAAATATGTCCACGACGGGCGTAGTTGCCGCATGCACTTCAATGTTGCAAGTTTCGCCGAATATTCGGACGCCGAATATTCTGCGCTTCGGCGGAGAGCCTAGCCGAATATTCGGTATTCGGCAAAATCACTATTCGTGGCATCTCTAGTAGATATCACAAGTTTGTAAAAAAAACCCGTATAGACGTATAATAATATAAATAAATAAACATGAGATGGAAAGAATTGTTTGAAATTTGTTCCATACTCATAAAAATATATTCTATGCAACCTGATGATAGACACTGTAACGCTGTCCGAAACGTTGGCTAAAGAAGGGTGTAGCGCAACACGGCATAACACCCCAAAATATAACGATAATCAATTTATTTTAACTTGGAAATAGAACGCCCGAATGGAAAAAAGTTTGATTAATTTGATACCCAAGAAAGTTTTCCTGGGAATATATTATGTAAGTATATTAGTAAAGTTGAGACAGTATCTACTCTCGGTCCGTGGAGAGAATATGCTTATAAAAAACCCATTAAACCCGGTCCCGAAGTAATCACAGATCACCGCCAGGGTGTTTCGCATTTCGTCATGTTCCGTTTCGTATTTCTGTTGGGGGACATCAAATTGGGAAAAAAGATCCGTGGGTGAAATCTATAAAATACTTGGGAGTCACCCTAGATTCGAAATTAACGTGGCAAAAACATATTAATGATAAAATAAAAATGATGAAGTAAAATCAGCAAATAAGTCAATAGCTGCACTTTACCCCATGCTAGGTAGAAAAAGTAGATTATCATCGGATAATAAATTACTACGATACAAGACGACCATCAGGTCGGGCTTTACTTACGCTGCACCTAATTGGGCTATGCAGCCCACACGCACATAAACAAACTTCAAACCCCGCGTTGCGTTGAATGCGCCGAAATGGATCAGGGTCTCCACTCTTCACAACAACACAAACATTCCTCTGATAGAGGATTTAACTGTTTTACATTCTGAAAAATTTTATGCCGGATTAGCCGGATATGAAAACCCCACCATAAACTCTATCGCTACATATAATGAGAATGAAGATTTTAAATACATTCATTATACCCAAGAATATCCTCCGCAAGGAGTGAAATCCTGCCTCTAGTTGCAGTATAGATTATTAAGTTTAATTTTCCCAAAAACCATTTTTAAAACAAATTCCACGTAAAGTACCTTTAGATAATCCATTTAATCATTACGTTAGAGTCAGTAAACTCATGTTTAGCAACTCTGAACGTAAATAATATCCAAATCCAAAAAAAAAAACGTTAGGGGACTTTTCGTTTCAATTTATTTGCAGGGAAGAGATTTTCAGTTAAGTGTCCCCGGCCGGTAGTTTAGAGCTATTGTGTTTGTTTTTGGTTTTTTAAGAGTTTTATAAAATTTTTGTTTTTTTCTAAGATGTAGGTACAATGTTAATTTTTTAATTAGTTTCAATGGCAAAGTGTTTTTACGTTAGCCCCACACAGGAGGCCCAGGGCCTATGTCATCTTTGGGGATGTTATGTGGAGTGTCTTTTTAGGGAAAAGAAGTAGAGTAAGTTATAGGAAGTAAAAAGGAATGAGGGATGGGTCAATGTTTCCAGGAGTGACGGACGTATCGACGTATGAATCCACCTCTGTCATTGCGGTCCCAGGCGATGCATGGATCGAGGAAGTCCGGCTGGAAAGGTCTGGTTTCCCTCAAGAGTCTCTCCGGATCCACCCCGCCATGCAGTAGATGGGAAAAAAGTCATTTGCAAACCTCACCCCATAAATCTGGGCACCCCTGTTAAGTCACCAAACGTAGCTAACCACTTGGGGTGACCAATGGCATGACCGGGAATAACCCGTATATATGTCTTTTTGCCATGTTTGAGAATTTTCTCTTTTTTTTGTTTTCAATTATTTCTAGCTTTCACCCTTCAAGGGTGTTATAGGCCATCATTTAAAATTACGGAGAAAGGAAAGGTGAATTTATATATTAATTTTATTTAGAAGAGATTAAATGTTGAATGGAGGGCAGGCAATTTTAGATAACGCTTGCTAGAAGAGAGGTTATGTATTTATAGAGGGATAATAAAAAATATGTGATCTAAAGTTCCCACATTTCAAGCCAGGCGTATTTGGAAAAACCGCGCGAAATTAGCTTTTTCCCATTCCGGAAACAAATCGTACAAAAATATATTTATACGAAAATGAACTGATTTTTTTTTATTTCTACACAAACCTGAATAGACACCCTACGTGAAAAAAAACAATCCAAGGGTGTTTTCGAAGAAGTTATGACATTGGTACTTCTTTTAAAATGTAAAATATTTTACATTTTCAAAGTTTACACACCCAAAATGACAGTTGTAGTGACGCCAAGGTCGCCAAGTCAACCATAGTTATTTTTTTGTAAATTATTCCGAGAGGCTAGACGCTATGCAGCTTTTTGTTACGTCTAGAACGATAACGGCCCAAGCGATTCTGACCTTGTTCTTCAAAAAAAAAATTTATACATAGGGGACAAAATCGCTTCAAAAATATTTTTTTGAAAATTATATTATTTCCCACCTGTGGGACTCCGGCTAGCGAGTCCCACCGAATACCACAGAATGTACAATCTGGGGAGTCAAGTATGTGAATTTTAAAAAGGTGAAAAGCAATCAAATACTATGTTTTGAGATAATGAGAAAAGCAATATTCGAATGCTCACCGTAAATCAAATATTATTTACACGTGTCTGTTTATTAAATGTTAAATATACTGTAAAATAACACCCAGAGACATAACGGTTCAATATATTAGTAGATATTCTATCCTAATTATACTCTTTAAAATGACCTGGAAAGAATCTCCTACACTTGTGATCTCACTAAAGAAACCACTTATTCACTCTGAACGCAAGTATTAATGTTCTTCAAAATGACCTTGAAAAAAAAAACACATCTTTGCGATTCTTTCAAAGAAATAAAGAAACCATCGCTTCGTTCAGAAAACAAATTTTAATGTTCTCAAAAGTTGTCTTGAAAGAGGCTCATTCCTATGATATCTTGAAAGAAACCATTCCCTTATTAAAAATATTATGAACTAAATATACAATTTGGCTGTCCTGAAACGGGTATCCTTCCCAGTTGGACAGACAAAGTATCATTTTGTAACGTATTGTAATATGTATGTATATAAATATATAAATAAAAAATAAGAAAATTTAAAAAATATGACATTTTGAATTTTTCTACTAGTAACCTATAAAACATAATATTTATTTTTGTTTATTTCACCATAAGTTTTCATGCATTATAATTGATTTGGTGGTGTTTATGAGTATAATCTTAGTATTGTACCAGATACATGGTACACTTTTAAATATAACTGCATACTTGACTCAAACTTCGATTTTTTGAAGATATCTGACTAATCAACTGGATCATTAAAAACATTTTCAAGCTGATATTTAATGCCTGCCTTATGACTCTGCAATGTAGACAGCTCCAGAGTTGTGAGGATGGCATAAATGAAATAACTAGGAGTAAATATATTGATAAAAAAAATGACTTACTTGTTCATGTTCTTGTGTTCCTTTGCTCCCATAGAACCCCATAAAAGGCTTATAACTACAGACCCAAGGATTGGCCGGTAAATTTACGTTTAGAGCTCATAATATCATTATATTTTAGTCGTCGTTGTCAGATGGAACCTTGTTCCAAGGTAACGCTGAGAAGTCAAGGTGGATACTAGTGCCATCTATGATTTTGATTACGAATTTCTTACCAAATTGTGGCTTACAGTTTGAATATTACCTTAGCTACATGCAATCGAGTTTAGATGTTTTTCCACAGATGTCAGTCATCAGTATGTTTTGTTATTCAAAATTAATAGGCCACTTGCATGGATTTCATAACTCGTGTGGATAGATGTTTGTACTACGATTACGAAAACGTTAGTAACAAATTTTAAAAATTTATAGTTTTTTATTATTTTTAACTAAGTAACTAACCATCACGCCGTTCCCCGCACGGGTAGGCAGAGATAACGGACCGCCAAACAACTCGATCTTGGCACACACTCCATTCCTAGTTCACATTCAAACATCGTCGCATACATGCTCTTCTATTATTCAGACTCTTCACAAGGCCCGACTCAAGTATCTGATTCACTTGGTCATGCCATGTCTTCCTCGGGCGTCCCCGACTTCTTCAACCATTCACATTTGCTTCATATATTCTCCTTACGCACCTTTCCTCGTTCATTCGCTCTATATGCCCAAACCATCTGAGCGTCCCTTTCAATCAATAATTATTTTAATTATTTATTTTTAAATAAATAAATCCATTATTTGAGCTCGTGACGTCACTACATGCAAATGTTCCCTCTCCAATTATGTTCTATTATTTTTGTAAAATTCCACCCTGATTTATTTTTTTTATATTGCAACACTTTGATTTCAGGAAAGTTTTTGAATTTGACGTTTAACGTTCATTAGATTTTATTGTTTGTTCTCTGCGAACTTATCCTTTGGTTTGACGATTTTATAAAGATGGCTGTGTTTTGGAAGACGTTACGAAGACAACCCCGTACAATTTATTGCCATTCGTGTGGAAAACGTTATTTTTTTAAATAATTTTCGGCTATGTAATTATCGTTTTTTTCGCACACATAAAATTATGTCCCGTCTTTCCGGTTTATAAAAAATGGTCTGATTTTTCGGATAGAATTTTTCAAAAAATCGCCAGGGTTTCAAAAATACGATTAAAAAAAAACAAAAATTACGGAATGTCTTACAATATTTGCCTACACCGGATTTTTTTAAAAAATGTTTATGCAAGTGGCCTATTACGTTAACAAGGTTTTGCAGAATTTTTGATTCTTTGGAAATTAGCTGAAACGGTTAGTGGTGGGCGGTTTGGTATACCTATGGCTGAAATCATGGAGATACTTTAACTACGTCTACGCGCTACGTCTTACAAAGATTTCCGAGATTCGTGTTCATCTCAATTACAATAATATGACTGAAATATTTAATTACTTAGTTATTTCTAGTTGTCTCTTTCCGAATCCACAACTTTCACTCAAAAAAAACAATTACTCACTCGCTTTCTTCCGTATACATACGAAAGTACACACAGTACTTATACAGGATGTTAAAAGAGGTAGGTACTTGACTTACTTTCCAGTGATTCCTGACGTTATTTGGAGAAAAAAATGTAAATGAAATTTTGGTTTTGAATGGAAATAGGGGAGTAATTTGAAACAAAAAACAAAGGTTTAATATTGGCACAAAATTATTACTTTATTACTTAAAAAAGTAAAAACCTATTTCATATTTTCGTTATTAAATAAAACATTTTTAAATAGTAACGGCAAAGCCTATAAATAAAATACCTAATTACTCAAGAGCCAAAATATATACTTAAAGGCACATTATTACTTTTCAATCATAATTATTTACAAAATGGATTACATATTTTAATTATGTTTCATTTAAGTAGTTCA
Organism: Limnephilus lunatus; assembly: GCA_917563855.2. NCBI lineage: Eukaryota > Metazoa > Arthropoda > Insecta > Trichoptera > Limnephilidae > Limnephilus > Limnephilus lunatus. Next base: position 81,433,798 of record OU830592.1, read on the forward strand.
AGTCATTTACGTTCAGTTGTTGCAACAAAACAATTTCGATTAATAATAGTTTTTAATTGCAAATAAAGTTTTAGAAAGTTGCTGGTAGATACCTATATTAAAACTTTTTATTGATTTCGAAACAAAAGTGAAAAATTATTATTGATAATCGAAATTATTGCTCATTTCTTCGTAAAATAATATATAATTTTTCATACCATTTTGAAATAAAAGACACTTAATACAAAATAGTACAACTTTTAACAAATGTTTGCTTCTTTTAATGATGTTGAATGAACAATAAATTTTTCAACAAAATAAAGTATTGGGAAAATACTTATGGTGTTTGTAGGCAATGCGTCCACATGTCTTCCTACGGGATGAAACTTTTACTGATGGAAACCGTCTTTATTTCATTATATAAAGTCCTTAAACAAATTTTTTTTTGGTAAAAAATTGAAAAATAAACCCATTAAGGGTAAACTTAAAATTTTTCATTAACTGCTCTTTCATAGATGACACAAACTTAATTATAATATATTGTAAAATACCTTTTTGTGAGTTGTGCTCCAAAATATTAAGATGCTTTGTTTGTTTACGCCTGTTTAAAGTACTTATATAATTTATCCATATAAAAAATCAATTATTTCAATAAAGGCATATATAGTTCTGCCAACTCAGCTGCTTTAGAGCTAGAATTAGCCGAGAGCTCCAAAAAAGTTTAGCTTTTTAGCTCGTTTTTTTTTCAGATAATCTAGCTCCACTTTTTACACACTAATGATTTTTTTTTATAGGAACCGGTTATTTTCGAAAAGAAAACGTGGTTCGTATCTCAGAAATGCTCTATCCGCCAACTTCTCCCCCCCTGGGAAAGACGAAAAAACGGTTTATTTCTTCTAATTTTTTTCTAGATGTATCCTCCCCAATATGGCGAATTTGTTTAATTAATTGGCCCCAACTTAGGTTGTTCAAGATTATAGCTTTTTTAAAATCTATTTAGCCCTTTTAAAGTTATTTAAGCTCTTTCAGCTTCATTTTTTAAATCTTTAGTTCCTTTTTGGATGTGTCTGGCTCTTTTTTAAAAGTCGAGTTGGCAACACTGCATTCAAATACCATATTGGATTGAATCACAGATACAAATATTGTATTTGTAAGCTTTCTTAATAGAAATACGTTTGGATAAGGAAACATTTTATTCATATTCATGGACCGTAGTATGTACAGGCCTAAACAAACGAGTTATCTTAATATGTTGAAGCATAATTTGCAAAAAGTATTTTACCTAAAAATAATTAAATTAGCGCCATCTATGAATGAGCAGTTTATGAATAACTTTAAGTTGACTCTTGGGGGAGAATGTGATAATATATTTTTTCAGCCGATATAGATTTCAGCGAATTTTCAACATGTAAAAAAAATTGGTGATAAAAAAAAACTACTCGAAGAAGAAACTTAAATGCAAACTGAAAATACATTAATTTACGTATTTGAATGTAAAAATTTTATCACTTGAGAAAATGAGCATTTTGCTTAAGGTTAAACGTCACGTACGTTATAATCTACGCATTCACAGATGGCGCTAATCAAATTATTTTAGGTTTTTAATGCTTTTTGCAAGTTACGCTTTAAAATATTAAGATAAATTAATTGTTCGCGCACGTACATATTTAATTAGAATATAAATAAATAGTTTTGTCGATAAACAAACCCAAATCTTTCAAGAAAGGCTGAAAAATTCAATTTTGTATCGGTGACTCAATCCAATATTGTACTTTTCAGCCTTTCTTGAATTATTTGGGTTTGTTTATGGACAAAACTGTTTATTTATTTTCTAATTAAATATGTACGTGCGCGAACACTTAATTAACCTTAACATTTTAAAGCGTAACTTGCAAAAAGCATTAAAAACCTAAAATAATTTGATTGGCGCCATCTGTGAATGCGTAGATTATAACGTACGTGACGTTTAACCTTAAATGGCCATTATGTGTAGTCGCTTGGTAAAAGTTACTGTTAGTATGGCGAAAGAAATAAAAACCAATTCTGTTCTATTTACGTGATAAAATAATAGAACTAGTTATTTATATTTACGTGGTTTTCGGTTTAAATAAACTGTTAAAAGGAATCTTCGAAACACATTTCAGTTTCCTTGTAGGTAATAAATAATTCAAATAACATTTTGTAATGTTAAAATTATAAGAGGAAACAAAACAGTTTATAAACATAATCGCTCACTTAACCAGCTTTTAAAAAAAATTATTACGAAGTTATCACTTCTTATCAAAACTCGTTGATATAAAGGAAACGACTAATAATGATTATAATAAATAAATAAATATAATTTTTGTATCGTTGGTCGATTAAGAATGGCTACCATTAAATAATGTAAATGAATACAAATACATACATTAATCCGAAAATGTTTTTTTTTTTCAGTCAAAAAAGTTATCATAAAATGATATTTGATACTTAAACCATTCCCATTATTACATTTTTAAAGATATTAACCAACTTTAGATATTTTCTTGTACATACAATAATGAATATTTTGTACAAGTTTTTTTCATTTCATCCGAGAAATTCATCGATCACGCCGTGATTTTGTTTAATACAATTCACAATGTACAGTCTAACGAATACAAAATATTGACAATGTTCAACGAAAGAAAATTAGCTATGGCTTTACAATTTACAAAGCATTAAATTATCATCGATCTTATGGCTACCAAAATAATTTAGTATTATATTAATTTTGTCAATTTTTATAAAAACAAGATAAATTCACATTTTAAGCGTGCCCAGTACACTACACAGGGATATATGTATAATCATAGCTGTTTAATATCGGTACATCTAATGCTGTGTATAAACTCGTAGGTATTACCGCGAGCTGGGCCACGAATTATGGGAAAGGAACTTCGAAGCTTAGAAAATTCGTTCCTTTCCCACAATTGGCTCGGCTCGCGGTAATATGGTAGGTATTACCGCGAACCGAGCCACGAATTATGGGAAAGGAACTTCGAAGCTTAGAAAATTCGTTCCTTTCCCACAATTGGCTCGGCTCGCGGTAATATGGTAGGTATTACCGCGAACCGAGCCACGAATTATGGGAAAGGAACTTCGAAGCTTAGAAAATTCGTTCCTTTCCTATAATTCGTGTCTCGACTCGAGGTAATTACCTACCAGTTTATACGCAGCATAATATTTAACAAAGTTAAATAGGTTGAAAAAATGATTGGCTAGGTTTTTCTATACTAAAAATGCTTAAATTGTTTACCAAATGTATGAAAGTTATACCAATTTAGGTATTAGATAATGTTGTGTAACTCGCATTTGTTAAATGTTTTAAAGCCTGGATTTCTTATATAATTCACTGTACATTATCTATCAGTTCCTGCAAACAAAACACAGTGCCTGAAAGGCTTTACAAATACAACATAATATTATTTTACGTATTGATTATTTTGTAATATTACAAGTTACATGGTAGTAATTATAAATACCTAGGCTCAATTGAGAAGTTGCAAATTATAAATATTCAGGTCACATGAACCGTTTTGCTTTCATATTCCTGTTCTTGGGTGTGAAGACTTCGTATGATCAAATATTTTAGTAATAATGAATACAAAATTTAACAATTTACGTGTTTCTATATAAACTGAAAGTTCAGATTTTTACAAAAGCTATTGTGAATTGTGATGAATGATGTGCAATCGAATAGGTACCATATGCAAAGTAGGTAGCTTTATATTAGTTTATGTAGTAAAAGGTAACTAGTGAGAATGGGAAATAAAAATACCTTAGTTTATTTAAAATACATATTTGATCATACTAGTCTAATCACAGATTTAAATCACATTCGTAAAGTAGATAAAAGTCATATTTTTAATTTAGAATACTCGGTTATGATTCAGCGAATGTATTTATTAATATGTATGTGTGATGTACAAAATAGAAAAATAATAAATAGTGAATGAAGGGAAAATAGAATATAATATGTTTTATTGTTTCTTCGATCGGATTGTGTCCAGCACCAGTACAGAATAATATTTTTTGATAAAAGAAGACATTTGTTTGCGCGCGGCAAAGTACTTTGTTATAGAGAGCATGTAATATTTACAGTAAGGTTTTATAAATGTAGTTGATATGACTGCATTTCTTGCATATTCTAAATTAATAATACGATTTACTTTATATAAACAATATATAACGTCATTAAATAAAACACTCTGTCCGTTTCCACGCACCGCGGTCGTAACCGTCCAATTCACAAAACATAATCACTGGGAAAAATACTTGTCTGTTTATACAATATTTAGAGTCATTTCACTCGTAGAGCATGCTCTTGGGGAAAATGTACCTCGCGACAGAGTGCAAGGCTTTCACGTAAGGGTGCACACCTTCAGTCAGGGCGTGTTTGGGTGTGAGCCACAACCAGGCGCGTAGGGGGGCTAACGCCCAGTGGGCTAGGCGCTGGCTGTTGATGGCAGCGTAGCACGAAGCGAGCGCGCCATCAACCACCACCGTGCCCGCGCGTGTCAAGGGCGCGTACACGCCGTGCTCCAGCACCCTTGTGATGTCCACGACTCTTGCGCCTATCGCCACGCCTTCCTGCTCATCCGGCACTTGGAGGAGGTCACCGACTTCAACCCTAGCGGCGAAGACTTGCGTCCCGTCCTCGCGTAGGAGTAGATGCGCCTCGGTGGCGGTGACGGTGCTGTTGTTCTCCAAGCGGAATTTGAGGAACCAGCGCGCGGCCGTCTCGTCCCGGTCGAGGAAGGTGAGCACCTCGGAGTAGAGCAGGCGCGAGGAGACGGGGTCTCTCGCGAGCACCATGTCCCCGGGCCGCAGCTGCGAGAGGGGAACGCGTCGCCCCCCTTGGAGCCGTACCACGCCCGCGGCGGGGAAACAGCCGCCCGAGGGTGGGGCCATTGAAGATTCTGCAAATTAACAAATTCATTTGGTTAGCATCAAATATATAGATAATAATATTAACAAGTAGTCAGTCACCTACTAAAACTTAACTAGGAAATCCTATACCCATATGTCCAGAGGCCCTCAGGAAAATATTTCTCCTCAGGAACTACGTTATCTTTGACGTTGCTGTGCAAAAGGTTTCTTTGGGAAAGGAAGGAGAGGAAGTTCTGATAAGGAAATAAGTATGAGTGGTAGATAGGAATCTGGGAGTTAGTGTGTCTAGGAGTGACGGATGTATGAATCTAACTCTTCCACTGCGTTGCTGGGAATGGGTGATGTTCCTAAAGATTTCTGCTGGAGAGGTCAAAAAATCTCCCTTAACTAGTCTCTCCAGATCCGGTCTACCACGCCTTTGCTGGGCAGACGCATCCGTCGCCAAAATCCGGACAAATAACTCGGGGTGACCAATAAATTGGAGTGTTGGTTATCCAATAAATAATTCCTGAGGCGGCGATACCCACGTCCGTCTCCAAAATTAATTAATAAATATACATGTCTTTGATTCACGATGAAAAATCCTACGAGTAGTTAATCATCTGTTTGTTACATGAAGTAAATTGAAGAATTCTTTAATAAATAACATAACGTCAATCCGAAACGTTGTCTAAAGGAGGAGGTAGCGCAACACGGCATAACACCTTAAAAATAACGTCAATCGTCCATCACTTAATTTGGGTATAAATTCTTGTGTTTTAACGATTTGAAACATGACAGTTGCTTATTAAATAGCAATATACACAACTAAAAGCTTTATTCGCAAACAAAGACGGCTTTACACAGAAACCTGAACTAACTTCACAAAGGCACATAAAAAACCTAGGAAGCAGAAGAATTCTAAACGCTTTAACAGGTAGGAAATTAAAAACAAATAATAGTAATGCTCGCTTATCTCCGTGGGTGACAATTGTCAGCAGATAAGAACAACTAATCGTATTTAACAATCCCCCATTCGACAGGTAGTTGAGGTAAGTCCTAACCACACGGCTCAAGTCACGGCGACACTGCTTAGTACTTAGAGACGGTAGGAGTTAGGCTGTATTAGATAATACAAGTCATATGACGGAATGTATTATCATTGTTCAAATACACAAGAAGAAAAAAAAACAGAACTTTTTTAAATAATAAGGAAATAACACACCCTCGGATAGTATCGTCATCATTTTTAAATTTGTCGCAATGCCATTATAGTAGTATCTAAACAGGTTCATGACTCAGAAAGAAGAATAAGCACAGATTTAATACTATTACATGAAATACTGCATTGCAAAATTGACTATCCTGAATGACTTAAATTTTTCAATATCCATGTTCTCAAAAAATCATGTCGACATTTATTACCCTTTTACTTAAATAACACCATGATACGAGCTTATCAAAATTCTCCGTTTCCGAGACTTCACAGTCTCGGAAATAAATATTCTAATCTAGGTGATATATTTCATCTTAAAACTAATCAGTATAAATGTTGTATATTCTATCACTTTTATTCAAATAGATTTACATAATTTCTGCAATTTTTGTTTATATTGAATGTGAGACTTCTTATCATTTTTACATAAAATGAACTTTTTATTTTATTGTATGCTTTTGTTGTTACATTGTATAACGTATTTTCTTTTCTCATTGTATTATATTTTCGTCATTGTTTGATACTCAAATTTTAAACAATAATGTGAGGGACGGATTTAAACGCCCGTCACTTCTAGACACTCTGACCCCCAGATTCCTACCTACCCCTCATACCTATCTCCTTCCCAGAACTTCCTCCCCTTCCTTTCCTAAAAAAAAACTACACACAGCATCCCCTAAGATAACATAAGCCCCAAGGGAAATTATTTTCCTCGGGGCCTCTTGAGTGGAGCTAATGTAAAAAAAGCCTCTTAATAGCTTGTTTTCTATAATAGCAAAATCTTTTGTGGCGTCATTTTAATTGGATAAAATAATAAATTTCGTTTACACCATTATTAAATAAAAATGATCAAAACGATCCGAAACTAATGAAAATTTATAAGTGTAAGAATAAAAAATTAATACATATATATTATATGATTAGAAAAATAATCATGTAAGAATAGATAATTAATACACATGTAAGAATACAAAAATTAATATAAATATGTAAAAAATAGAAAATTATTTAATAATATAATAAATACATGTAGGTAGTACCTATGCATATAAATAATATTTTTCTTGTCTTTTTGAATTGTTTAATTCATTCGTAACTTACATTACATTCATTCTAACTTTTACAAATAAATGTATATTTTAAGGCTTCGTGAAATTGACGTTGGGGGCTGAAAATAATTCTGTTGATCTAGAAAATCCAAGTATAAAATAACTATATTAACTGTACAAATTTTATGACGTTCTCAGATCGAGTATATTTTGTATTTATAGTTGAGATATCACAAGAAAAAGTTGGTGTCGATACTAATAAATTATGTACATAATATATTTATTAATCGAAAAGAGACAAGAGGATTAATATTTATTATTTGACTAGCTGCTACCCGGCATGAGTTGCTATGTCATTTGATAAAGAAATTGTTTCTCTCTGCATATCCTTTCCCATTCATCCCGTTCCCCTTCCCCTGTCCCGCGAACCCCCCTCCCGAGTTCCCCTCCCCCCTCCCAGGTTCCCCTCTCCACTCCCTGGTTCCCCTCCCTCCCCCCCTCCCGCATTCCATGCATTCAGTCCCGGTACATTCAGTTTTCAAATAGCTCGCGTGCCACCTATTGCAATTTTTTTACACAAATTTCATAATGCCAGAGCTCACCAGTAGTTTTATACAAACCTTGTCTCGTCAATAACGAACACAAAAAAAAAGAATTATCCAATTTGGTGCACTCGTTCGGAAGTTATGCGCGTACATTTCGACGATTCATTTTTATTTATATAGATAGACAGATAGATTCTCTCGACAGACATTTAGAGTAGGTACCTGACTAGAGGTGCGTTATAACCTCTTATCCTAAAATGCATGGTTTAGAACAGGGGTCTCCAAACTTTTCAGCCTTAGGGCCATACTGCTTACTCCAGTAAGTTCCTAGGGCCAAAACCGTTTTAATTTTCCTGCCATTATCATTCATGGTTCATGGGATGACGTTTGTCCAGGTCTTGGTGGCGGAGTTCGTCTGCCCACCTGCTGCATGGCGGGCCGAATTAGAAACGAGAGAATGGGTGAGGGAGGCCTTTTGACTTAACAGACAAACTATCTCGACCCGTCGCCTTGTACCGCAGTTGGAGGGACGGATTCATACGTCCGATACTCCTGGACACACTAACCCCCAGATTCCTACCCACCCCTAATATCTTTTCCTTCCCAGAACTTCCTATCCTTCCCTTCCTTAAAAATACCATATCACCTAAGATGACATAGGCCCTGAGGGAAAATATTTTCCTCAGTGCTGAGTTAATTTAAAAAGAAAAAATAGGCTTGCTAAATTCGCTAGTTCAATTACTAATGTGTTTTACTGTATTTTCGCGACTACAATACGACAACTGGTATACGACACGCGGAAATAGGTAGAGATAGTACCCTCTATCCATCGCTGACAGATTATGCTAGTAGTACTTTTTCTCGAATAATCTCATTGGTTCGATGTCATACTTTTTTTCTTTTTTTTAATTGATCTTAAAAAAATGGAACATATTATAATAGAACTTGTCATTAAGCTTTTCCTAGCAAGTAAATAAAACCGAGTTACTATCATTTTTCGTTTTTTATCCAACTTATCACAAAAAAATAAATATTAGCTGTCGCGGGTTTGATTGATGACAATGGCCATTGGCTGTCGCGGGCCGGATTGATGACACTGGCGGGCCGTACTTGGCCCGCAGGCCGTAGTTTGGAGACCCCTGGTTTAGAAGAAAGAGGGAGAGACTCCAATGGAGCTCTCAGCGGCGTGCCTGTACCAGGAGTACCTGTATCCATTATTGACTCTGCGGTAAACAAGGAGGCTGTTGTTCTAAGAGGAGATGAGAAGTGTGAGAACGTACGTAATAACAAAAAACAATAGAAAGTTGTTCAGACCGAGTCTGAAGATTGGGATCCACGAAAACAATGTTCTGTTTGTCGATAACAAACCACGATTTTGAAATGCCTGTGCATCAATCTAATTATTTGTAAATGTGGACATGATGGAGATTTATATGAATTTTTTCAATGTAAATTTATCAAAAGATAATTGAATTTGATACCATTAGGCCTATGTCATATTTGGGGATGCTGTGTGGGGGTCTTTTTGTGGGAAGGAAGGGGTGAATCTGGGTTTTGAAGAGACCTGTGTTGTAGAAGTTTTTCAAATCAAGAACGAATCGTAGAAACGACCCGTTCTCATGAGACAAATGTTGAGAGCGCATTTGGCGTGTTTCCCTACTACGCACTAGCAATGACGCTATATAGTTCCTCGGAGCATCTTCCATTGTAACAAAGGTAGAAAAAGTTAGTTAATAAATAAAAAACGGTATTGAAAATCAACTACTTTGATACCAAACATTCGTAGGTAGAAAATAAACGAGAAAAATATATTATACCCGCGACCGGGATTTTTTTAGCATGTGAGCCAAATTACAACTTTCAGATTAACCGTGATTATGTTCCAATACAAATATATAATATTCACTTTCATTTATTCACTTGGGGCCTACACTAGTGTAGGCCTAGTGAATAAATGTCAGCTATATACAATGTTTAAGCAATTAATTGCAGCTATATACAATGTTTAAGCCTCCGCTACCCGAATTTCTACCGATTTCTTACATATCTTCCTTAAACATATGAAGTTTTTAATCTCTTAAAAAGTATTTGTTATTTTTGAAGATAATATAATATTCTATTCTAAACGAGTCGTGTTTTATTAAACATTTTCGCACGCGATTTTTGCATCGATTTTATCGCTTCAAATATTAGCACGCTCCTCTAACATTCGTAATTTCATATCTCTCCATCTTCTTCTTTTTGAGCTCGGATGCGGAGCCTTAATTCCAGTTTTCTGATCGTCGATTTGTATAAAAATGCTTATTTAAATTATGTTGTATGTGGAGCGACGAAGCCCAAACACTTAACCTTTGTCATGGAGATTAATGAAATGGAATTCGATAATGCTAGAATAATAATACATCTGATAACAATAGGTATGGTATGTACGCGCTTACGGAACGAACCAATAATATATAACATTATCTCAATGTTGCTACCAAAGAAGTCAGTAACCTTGGTTCTATGTTCTTATATTAGTTGTGAACCATTTTATATTAAGTACAAATTACCAGGGAATATGGCATCAAGATAATAAAGCATCATCACTGAATGTTTCACGCTTAAATTAAGGAAGAAAAAATGCTTATCAAACTATCTAACAGGCGTTATGGGTGTAGGAATTTTTTAAATCTATCAATGGAGATAAGTTTACGTGTCATTAATTTTGCGATTCCCATTTTATACGCTAACACTTCACATAGTCGTAAAACCAGAGCGAAGCAAATAGACATAATAAATATATCAAAGTGCAATTCTACCTTTGGACAAAGAAGCTCTGAATTTTTAGAAGTAGAGTATATAACACACTTCCACTTAAACAAATTTTAAAAAAATAACTAGGAACTATCAGAACAAGAATTTAATAGCAAATTGAAAAAATAGTCATAGAAGTTTTTGAAAAACCCTCAGCCAAACCGTGAAGTTGAACCAAAGAAGTCACTGAAAACTTATCCAAAACATAGTCCCCGCAGCGCAGGATCTCATAGTGAGGAGAACTACGAAAATAATCTACATAATCTAAAAATTAAAATATAGTAACTAAATAAAGATAAAAGTGTAATGCGTGACTGCAGAAACAATAAAACAGTATGAATTGTGTTTTTATTTATGACGGCAAAATAACATTTGATCAAAAACAAGCGAACACCTCAGCACAGGTTCTCCTAATAGTGAGGTGTTCACAAAGGACTTCTGTTAACCTATTTACATACAGTTACTGATTATTAACATTTTCTATATATTATTTATGTAATCTGTAATCGTCTGTAAAATGTATGTACGAGAAGAGAAATAAATAAATAATAAAATAAGTACATTAAGCACAGAGAAATATGGCTTTCAAGTCGAATATCACGTCACGTTCATCTCATGCTCTCGTGAGATGGCAAATTTACATTTCCTCGGACAGAAATTCAATCACAACCATGTAAAGTATTAAAGACAAAGCTCGAGTATTCATGCTTCATGTATCGCCATCAGAGGCTGTGGTCTGCAGATCTGCTCGGGTGTATCCGGCTCTATTCGGCTTTGTTCGGCTTTGTTCCTTTCCACTCGGTTATTTTCTTCGCCGCTCTCGCCTTGTTGAAGGTGGAACCATAACCTGTTGGGAGAGATGAGCTTTCTGCGCGGTCCATTATCAATACGTGATGAGGCGGAGGGACGAGCAATATCGCGATCATTTCCCACTTGTTTAACACACCGTCAATTTTTAGCACATAAGTTATGAAATTAAACATTTTTAAGCAAGGGCCAACATACCAAAGAAACCAAGGCGAAGACACGTTAAAATAACGCGTGTGAATATCACTTTACATAAAAATAGCTGTTAACTTTAAAATAGCGATTTACTTAAAGATACCGCCTGTCAATAATGAGATGGTTATTGATTGTTCCAAAAATCGATTATAATTGAATTTTAAACTACCGTTTTCGATTTACCGATTTTTTCTCGAAATCGTAATAAGAACCGTTAACTTACTACGAAATATTTTCCCTTTATGCTTCGTTACTCGTTATCCCAATTTTCGTTGACAGGATATTTTCCAGTCGAATGCGTGCCTCGGATCTGACAAATGGAATTAAGAATCGATAACCAACTCCAATTGTGTCGAGCCGGGAGACAATGGGTAGGCTTTGTTGCAACAAGAAGGTTTAGGGCGAAACAATGGCCTCCGAGGTGACTTGAGCCGCGGTAGCCTTTGCTCGGATTGCTGACTAAGTAATTTTACCTAGAAAACCGGACAATAATGTTATTACAAACTGAGCTGACTTGCTCGCACTGTATTGTTTTCCCAAAACACTTTAAATCGGTTACCAGATTATTATCACGCTTCAAGAACAACTGTCGATCAAGACAAGATTAAGCCAACAGAAATACAGTGTTAGGTGTATACAAAAGAAGCTCACTGCTAACGTACCTTAAAAATATAACTACTGGATTGTACTTCTGGCGCACTATCGTATTAATCTCCACGAGAAAAGCGTTTGATCGTGTATGGCACAATTAGTTAAAAACTATGAAAAAAGCAGTTTTGGAAGATATAATAGCGATTGTTTCGATTTGGAACACTCACCAAAAATCGCGACATGGTCTGAAGACTTTCCCTACTCATTTTATTTTAAAAGTGGCGTAACGCAAGGAGGAAGCCTGTCTCCATTTCTATTCAATATATATTCAGATTTGGGTAGATTACCGTGTGTTCCAATGGCATAAGCTAAAAATCGCTTTCATTAATGCTTATCGCCTACTGTTCCACCTACCGAGATATTGCATCGCCACCGAAATGTTCCTGGAGGGATAATTGCACTCTTTCAGACCATTTCTCTACTACCGCATGGGAAGCTTATAGCGCAAACTACGCCAATCGAAGAATAGAATCATAACTGCTATGGTTGCCTGAATGGAGTCCCCCCTGATGGCCCTCTGGAGACAGGAGACCCTCTAATATCCTCCATGAGTGACTGCATGTATACATTTTTGTGTCTAATATTTGTTATTTCCATTTTTATTTTATGTATACGTGGTTATTTTGTCTAATTTCTTTATTCGTTATTTAGAAATAAGGAATGTATAGCATTGCATTACGACTGCATATATTCTCGAATAAACTATCAAACTCTTATTAAAAGCCCAATGGGCTTATAAAAGAGTAAATAAATAAGAAATGTGCGTATTTATCACTTTATTAATCACGCCATAAAATTAGAAATTGTGAACGGCAGTTAAAATGACGTTATTTATTTTATTCGCATAAATTTGATAGTTTAAACAGGGGAAATGTGGCCGCCCTCGCGCGATGCCAAAGGTTAGTTTGAACAACAACTCACAAGAAAAGTAAGAACTATTATTACTAGCCTGGGACTGGTCTGGTCTGGTCACAAGAGGCGTGAGCGTGAGACGATGGACTATGTAAGTATATTAGCAAGCAATAAAAACAGTAATCAATCAGACTTAACATTCAGATGACTTCATATGAAGAAGTCTCCAGAGCTAGGAACATTCCTCAGTTTCTTTTGTGCCGTGATTTATCGACGATAGATCTGATGCCAGGCAAGTGAAATGTTTAGATACATTACTCCACCGCATATCAAATAATATGAAATATGCCTTTCCCACACTTTGCCTAAACGCATTTGTTAAATCAGCTACGTTACATCCCAGCCCCAACGACTCTAGAGTTTTCCAATTCTGATTCAAAGTTATTTTCTACATTATTTACTCTCGGCATTTCACATGCTGATTCGAAGTGATTTGCGTTGGCCGATTAATCTTCCATTTTAAAATTGAAAGCAAAATATTTAGTTTATTGTGACAGCTTCGTGAACATTAAATACCACTTTCCTTGAGCATATTATCGTCTATTAATCGTAGATAAAACCATGTTGAAATGCTGATTTCTGATGGTTTACATAAATTATCCTATTACGTTGAGTTTTACAAGATGTCTTACGCGGTGTTCCCACAAAAGCACGATTATAGCTTCACCGTTTGGCATGTTGTTATAAAATCAAGTGATGTGCACTCAGTTATAGCGTTCCTTTTTTACGTGAATACCTCACAAGAGTCCCAACTGCTCCCGTCTGAACTCTATGGCTTCCCCAAATCGGGGTATGTTGTGAGGTTAAGGGTAGTGGGGAGATGAAGGAGATGGTGAATAGGAAGGTAGGGAATTACCTGGCTATTCAGATCTGGTCAACAAACACGGTGAAAGCCATTTCAAGCAACGTTTCAATTCTGAATAGTGGTCTTACACCAGGGCGATATCTTCCACTCTGGAACGTACCGCAAATATACTATACATTATTTTAAATGAATTAATTGTGATATAACACAAATTAGTCAAATAAAATTTATTTGACCACGCCAGTATTCGATTCCGCGACTTACGGATACCTAATTAAAAAAAAAAAAACAGATTGTGCAATTCACACGCGGTTGAAGTAAAACCTTCAGAAAACTAAAGAAGACAAGAGTGGGAAAACGAAGCACCGCACAAATAGGAAATCGATTAAACTACCTACCTCATTCTCTCGCAGGCTCTCCTACGCGTTTGTCTCTTTTTAGTCTAGTTTCAAAACACAACGGTGCTAAAAATGCTTTCATTGCAAAGACACATGAAATTTAATGGTAAAAAGTCAGTAGTGGTGATTTTTTTAAAATAACAAAAATCAAGTTATCAACGCCAAATAGTCACGAATCTGTACCGTGTTTTCTGGTAAATCCTTGCAGGTGCACCATTCTGTTCTTATTCGTAAGTTACCTGACAACGTCTGAGAGCTGAGAGCTGTGATGTGAACTCGCCTCGGGAAGGTGTCGAACCCAAGCCCCGGGGTTACGGCGCATCTCTCTCGCCGGACCCTCCCACAGTACACCTCGACCAGAGGTCGCCCGACAGAGACGGCTATACAGCAACTATCTCTACCAACTCGACCGTCTTCGAGAAGGTTCTACAACTTGCATTGGAGGTTGTAGTCGATAGAAATTTATCGGCGATCATTCGCTCGGCGGGAACAAAAAATACACCAGCAAACTACTTTGTTTGGCGCTGTTACATTTTGTTAAGACCAATATTACAACTTCTATTGTTAAGATTCAAAATAAGTGTTTTATTAAGTGATGCTAAACATTCCAAACTTTTAATAACATTCGTTAGCTGAAATATAGGTAATAATTTATTTCAGAATTTGGATGCCTTTTATCCTATGTTTTTCAAATGTCAACAATTCAATAGTTATTAGTTATTAGTAGGTACCTACTAGCGCAAACCCATGAAAAATCACGGGATAGATGTAGAGGCGTTTTTTCATAACAGATATTGAACTAATTTTGTTTCATCTAAATATAATAAATACATCCAAGGGGCTAGTAAATTCTCGACAAATAAGTTACAATGTTGAAAATGTCAATTAAATTTTTACAGTATAGTTAGGTATTTTATCGCTTACCTATCTTAATTCACAAAAAAATAGAGTGTGCAATTCACACTGCGGAAACCTTCAGAAAACTAAAGTAGACAAGATTGAGGAGACAACGAAGCACTGCACAGAGAGGAGACCGATAGGCTACGAAACGCCGCACAAAGAGAAGACCGATTATGCTATCTCAATCTCTTGCAGGCTAAATCCTATAGATTATATACTATTTTAGTATCGCTATTTTTCATTTCATCGGGTTTTAAATCACAACGGTATTAAAGAAGTTTTATCTTCAGAAAACTTTCAATTTTGAAAATGACACTTAAATTCAAAGCAAATGTTATACAGTTGATCGAACCGGAGTTGCAGACATAATCACAACCTAAATTAGTGTTTTTAATTGTTTTAAATGCCTACTGAGAATGATATTTTACTAAACAGCCAACTAATTTCAAAAACTGCCCAGAAGAAACGAAAAAATAACGATAAATGAGTTTCTGGGTTAAATTTATCCATTGAAGTTTGAGATGTTTAGTTTCCTGTGGCGATTCTGAGAAGTTCGAGGAGAGAACTGGCGGCCGGACATGGTCCTCCCAGCCTCCCGGGGGGAGGGATGCTGCGATCCGGGGGGAGGGCGGCTGACCTCCGAATCTGGCACGAAACTCTCTCAACTCACACACTCATACAAGGAGGGAACCGAGACGGCGAGAGGAACGCGGAGGAACAAGCGAGAAGAAACACCGATAGTGCAATGAAAATGGGAGGAGGACAATGCATGGGAAATGATCTGAATGTGCGATTAAGGACAATTCTCACAAACCTAGGTCCCATCGTCCCAATGCCCCATGCTAAGCCCAACAGACATACACTTGTCCTGACAAAGTTATTGATGGGAATTCATTTAACTTTTAAATATGAATAATATTCTACAGCTCAGAAACTATTTATAAAGATTATTCTAAAACTGCCGACCACTAACAGTTTGGACGATAATGAGTATTTGGATATTAGGAAACACCGAACTCGCGATACCAGATTCAAAGGTCACAATCACTTACTTTTTACCCCTTTCGCTAAAACAATTATTGGCCAAAGAAATTTTTGATGTGTAATCCGCAAAAAAGCTAAACAATGAACTTTAACCGGCCATTAGATAGAACACAAATTACGCTAAACATAAATTGGACGCCAAGTCTTGGATCATCAATGAAGACAGATCAAACAATAACGATTTGTTTAAACCTCCTTGTAAGTATTAGGCAATAAAATACCGATATATGACCAATTGTCAAATGATGATCGAATCTTTATTTGTATTATCTATATATATATATTGTAAACTGTGCCAGCTCCCAATACAGGATTTCCTAGCCAGACTTGCAATATAGATGAATATATAAATAAATGATTTCCATATTGAATTTTGATAAAGAACAAAGATTGCTGCCTAAAGGGGTAAGCAATATTATTATACTCGTCATAGAATTGACTTCTTCTAGAATTTTCCAGACAAGCGAATGCTGTGGGAATATCGGAGATTGGCGATATCTCAAGATGTCGATAATAATTTTTGATATGCTTGAGAAAATAATTAGTTAGAATTTATTTGCAGACACAAAACCAATATCCCATATTGACTCACATTCATCAAACACTGTACACTGAAGAAAATAATGTATTCCCATCGCGATCTTTTTGTTGACAGTTCATCCATAAAGTCTTTTTGTTTTTATCGTGAGTTTATTTTACGCCGATAAACAAAAAGAAGCCAGGAATATTGCTCCTGTCATAATAAACAAATACAGCCTTTATTAAATTGACTTCCACATTAAATAATTAAAATTTTAATTGCGTAGTCTTGTCTATTAGTTGCAGTTTTATTACAAATTCTATATACACTATTGAAATATAAGGAGAAATGTTAAGCGCGGGTATTTTTGGAGATAAAAACTAATAAACGAGAATCAAAAAATAAATACTAAAAATTAATTATTGGTCGATAACAGAGTAGGGACCAATAAAATAAAATATTTTCTATGGCAGAACGCCAATATTATAACCTTACATTTGTATGTTGGGTTAGTTAACCAAGGCTATGTTAGGTTATTATTAATTGATTGCCTAGTAAGAGGAAAAAACAAGTTTCTTATTAGTTCCATACCAGCTCAGAATCAAGTCAACTCAACACTTCTTTGAAAGGTCATTAAAATCCATGATAAAAAATAATTGAAAAATAGCCCATAACCTAACCTATCGTAACCTATTTAACTATTTTTTTTTTACTTTTTAGAGGTGTTGAGTTGATTTTATTCTGAATTGTCCGGTCACCTTCTTTCTTATAGATAAGAGGTACAAATCAGCAAACTTACTAATTTCGGTCATTGCATGGTCTGTCTGTGAGTGATCTGTCTCTGGTTCAATGAACTCTGATTTATTTTGAATTTTTAAATTAACATAATTTTTAAAATTTGAATTGATTATGTGAAGAACTCAGACCAACGATAAAGTATCTACCTACCTGTATTATAATATTCAGACATTAATAGCCATTTTCAAAATGGGAACTGACGTGTTAAGAATTTAAACAAGCGTGAAATTACATACCTATAATATTATGAAAGTAATGTTCTTTTACTAGGAAATTATTCAATTTTATTTCTATAATTTTTAAAACATTATTTATCAACCAAGATAATATTAAAATATATATTTTTTGATATACACCAGCATTTAAATGTGTATTTCTTTTGTTTTATTTTCTTAGGTTCAATGCCAGATTTCGTGACTTTACAATTTTTAAAGCCACATTTCGTGAATTTTAATATAATTTTTATAACAGAATCAGATGTGTTTTTACAATTTTTAGAGCGTACCTACTTGGCGATTATTTTCTATGCAGGTAAGTCCTGTAATTATTTTTTCAGCTTGGAAAATACACAGAGGTTGCATTAAAAAATAACACTTTTTATAAGATATTAAAAACTTTAAGTGTTCTAGGGAAGTGTGTTATAATCCAGTGGAAATTCAGAATGCGCGGTCTTTAACCAAAGAGTGAGATGAGGGCAGGTGAAAGAAACTGTAATAAAATCAGTACAACGAGGTGTTTAAAGCCGAGAATCACTTGTTTCGTCCATTTGACGATCTCCATCCATCGTGAAATGCCCTCAGAAGGAGCCAATCGTAAACGTCGATCTCCCGGTTCGAGACCTTCGCCGCAATATATCCACGTCCCGTCGGAGTGCCGGAGTGTAGGATAAATTCACCTTTTACGGTAGGTCTTGTAATATGCCTTTTATCTTAATGTATTTATGGCATTTCCTTCGCGAGAGACGTTTTATATTTGTCGCTCATTTATTCATTTCGAGATAGCGGCGGCCAGCCGACTTCATGGGAATCTTCTGCCTGTTACCTTCTGCTTTGTACCTACACATTATATGCTGGGCAGGCCCTGGCCGCAGCGCCCCGGGCCCAACGACAGGGGTGCTCAACTACAAAAAACTAAATTTAAATACAATACAAAACTACATTTAAATACCCTGATTTTTTTTAATTCGAAAAAATCAAACAAAATCAAGTTCATAATTTGTTGTCGAAATAAAATCAATGAAACAGAAAAAAAACTTAGGATTGGTAAGGTTAGCATCGTCATAAATTTGCACAGCTTTTTTGCAATTTATTTCATTTCCATTATGAGCCATGAAGCTTTAAAATTTTTATTAAGGCTCCGTAATAAACGTTCAAAAAGAAGGAGAACGTGTTTGAAAAATTTATACGAATGTTTGATGGAGTTCGCTAAAAAGCGAAAATATTTAATAAGGAATGAACTATTTAGAATCTCAACACTGTGAATTTTTTCATACCTTTAACACGTTAATTAAGAGAACCACGATGTCTTTTTTATAATTTCGGAGCATACTTTGTGATATTTTTTAACTCGGCAAATGTATTATTTTTACATTAACTCCACACAAAAGGCAGGCTCTGAGGAAAATAATTTCCCTCAAGGCCTATGTCATCTTAAGGGATTCTGCGTGGAGAGTCTTTTTGTGGAAAGGATGGCGTGAACCGGAGTCTTGGAGAGACCCATGTTGTACGAGGAAGGAAACACAGAGGCCGGCAAATCGTTTAACAGCCAAGCTTCTGAACTGAACCAGTTGTGAAAACAACTCATTCTCGTATACAGAGATTATCTTCAAGTTATATAACATATATTATTTTAAAAACTTAACGTACGTTAAATTCCAAGCAGCGCCATGTTTTTTCATCCCGATTGCTCAATAAAATTATAAAAAGATATTTTAGAACCATACAGAAGCTCGGCCAAAGCTAGGTATTAGGTAACTATCTACTATGGTACCTATAGTTATTGTGCTTAGATATGTGTGCTTTAATAAACAGTAATATAATTATAACTTTATCAGTTGAATCTGTTTTCTATCATGATGATAAGGATGTAGTTTTTATAGTTTTCTCCATCGCGGGTCAACGTCTCCTGGACATTAATCATGGTACGATGAATTGATTATTATTAGTCGACTCTATCTGTAGTGGAGCTTCAAATCCGGTTTTTAAAATAGAACGCACCATAAACAAAACTGGTTAAATTAAATCAGACTTCATTTTTTTAGGCAACAAAATAAGGATGCGATGATATTAGAATGCAATGAAATCGGGATGTAATAAACTCGAAATGCAATGTAATCAGGACGTGATGAACTCCAATTGCAAAGAAATTAGAATGAAATTCTAGCATATTGCGATGATATCAGGAGTGACAGAGTCAAAGATACCGTCATTAGAAAAGTCTTATTAGAATATAATTCAAGAAGTTATCAGAATATATTGAAATCGGGATATAATTAACTCGGAATGCAATGAAATCGGGATGTAGTGAACTCGAATTGTAATGAAATTAGAATCCAATTCTAGTATATTACAATGATATCAGTAGTGACAGAGTCAAAGATACCGTCATTAGAAAAGTCTTATTAGAATAAAGAAGTTATCAGAATGTATTGAAATCGGGATATAATTAACTCGGAATGCAATGAAATCAGGATGTAGTGAACTCGAATTGTAATGAAATTAGAATCCAATTCTAGTACATTACAATGATATCAGTAGTGACAGAATCAATGATATCGCAATTCGATGTTATTAGAATATATTTCAAGAAGATTAGAATTAAAATCTGGATATAATTAACTAGGAATGCAATAAAACCAGGACGTGATGAACTCGAATTGTAATGAAATTAGAATTCAGTTCTAGCATTGTTGCAATTATATGGGGAGTAACATAGTCAATGCTCTCACAATTCGATGTTATTAGAATATAATTCAAGAATTTTGATAAAAGAATGCAATGAAATCGGGATCCAATTACATAACTCGGAATACAATGAAATCCAGTGAACTCGAATTGCAATGAAATTAGAACGCGTTAACAAGCAGAAACATTAACAAACTGTGCAGAAACAGGCGGCCCGATTGATAGATTCTCCTATTTTAACAAACGTATCGCAATCTTTAGTGTTAGAACACCGGTGTTGGGTGGGAATACTGTCCTTTTTCAACCGGTATTTCAATGGAAGATGCTCCTGAGAGCAAGATGATGCCGTTAAGGAACTATTATCATTGATCCATAGGTACAAAGTTGACATTTGTCACATGAGAATGGGTCTTTTCCACGACTCATTCATAAATTTAACAGCTCGGCTGAGGAATGATTTGCCGGCCACTGTGTTGCCTCCCTTCTACAACAAGGCTCTCTTCGAGACCCAGGTTCACCCCTTCACCTTCAAAGCAACATAGGCCCTGAAGGAAAATATTTTCCTTAGGGCATTAAAAAAAATGCAATGATAGAAGAAACCATGACATCAAAAATGCATTAAAATCAGAAAAAAATGACAATGAACTTTTTTTTAGGGAAGTCTGGTTATCCCGGACCGCGGTACCGGGTTTTGTCTGTTCTGGATTATAAAGCAGTTAGCTGCATGCTTTGGTTTCTTTCATATGGAGGAATGCACGCCACAGTCGGGCGGTGGACCAAAGGCAGATGCTGGGAGATGGGAAAGGGCAGGGTGGGGGGGGGGGGGGCGCATTGTGGAAGTTATTTCGATTTGATTAGGTTTATTTTTTTAGAGAAAATCTCCTCGAATGGGCGCCTCCGAGATGGTATCACGAGACCTCTATTAATAACTCTCTGACTGCATACAAGGAGACGCTTATTCATATTCACTTCGCGTACTAAAGTCAAATAATAAACTTCAATGATAATAATTACACCTCGATAAATATTTTCAAGTGCAAGATACACAGATCAAATTGGGTGTATTACCCAAAATTTGTTATTTTTTTAAATCAAATATTTACCTACAGATTGACACACACATCTACATAATCGTGTAGTCGGGGCATCAAAAATTTTGCATATTAGAAGTGGTTTGGTTACAACGGAGTGAAACGGATTCATAACAGTTGATCCTCCGACAGTTGGTCTCCGGCATACTTATATTCAATATGCGGTCGGTTTTAGGGAAAATAGGATGTACCCATTTACACAAAATATAACTAAGTGACCCTGAAGGGGTGTTAAAAGAGGTTGTACCACCGAATAACAAAGTATAAAACATATTTTCTTTCAAATGCATCAAGAAAAAAACTGCTTGTCCTATATGCCATATATATTTATTTATTTGTAAGAAACAAACAGCTTTTACACAATACGTACAGTGATAAATATACAAGTCTGAAGTCAAGCCACAGAAGTTTATTCTGCTAAAGTACATCGGAAATGAAGTTTTAATATCTTAAAACAAATTTTGGGTTAAAGGAAGGGGAGAGGAAGGGGAATATAGGAAAAGGATAGGAAATGCTCCCGTTACATTCTTATATTAATAATCGATGGTACGCCTTATTTCATATCGATATTTCTTTAGGTTATTACTATACAAGAGGAATCTTCTTATATTTGTTCTGCATGAGGGTAAATAAAATAAATCAGATTGTCGGGTTGATCTTGACGGAATATGAAAATTTATTAGATTGGTCAGTTCTGGTGATTTTTGTACTTATACCAGAGTGTAAATACAAAAATCGTCACTGTAAATAAATTTGTTTGAT
Source organism: Limnephilus lunatus (assembly GCA_917563855.2). Taxonomy (NCBI): domain Eukaryota; kingdom Metazoa; phylum Arthropoda; class Insecta; order Trichoptera; family Limnephilidae; genus Limnephilus; species Limnephilus lunatus. The sequence goes on from OU830592.1 coordinate 81,456,059, forward strand.
ATCCACACCAGCTTATTGTTATAGTTATTTTTTAAGTCGATTTTAGGTTTGAAGTTGGTAAATTGTGCACAAATTTTTTTTATGTTATAGTCATTATAATTTCAGGGGTAAATCTCAGGAGAACAACTACTGTCGGGTTACCTACCGAATCAGTTGATGTTGTTCGATGCAAAAAATAGTTTGTTCGTGCGTTAACCCTCCGCCAGTCGCGCGAGGTGTCGCGCGTGGTCGCTGAGGACCCCAAAAATAATAATGATTAAATTGTTGTTATAGCTTACATTTTATGTGTTATTTTAACTGTTTATAGTCAGGCGATAATGACTGCATTTAAATAAGAATGCTGGCGGCGCTAGCGTTAAGTATAGTCCCTTTTAGAAGTAAGTAAGTAATCAGTGGGAACATTTAAAATATACATAATTAGCATTCCCGTAAAACCTGGGCTTTTAAAGACCCCACGCAACGGGTCGAGGGTTAAGTCCCATTTGTTAATTCCTCTTTAGGTCAACTTTACAGGTAAATTTGTAAGTTTGCTCCTATATACTAAACAAATAGTAGGTACCAAGCGTGGTATACCTACACCTGTTAATGGTTTACTTTTCTCTGTATATACAGCTTACATGTAGCCTAGTTCATGAAATGATATTTCTTCGTTGCTCAACATGATTAAACGTTCAGTTAGAGGTGTGTTGAGTAAGCCTGATTTATTAACGTTGTCGGAAGGTAATACCATATTTTACAAAATGGTCTAGAATTCCTCAAGTGTATTTATACATAAAACACATTAGTATCAAACAATGGTCACACCCGGTCTGCGACTTCGAAGCACAGGTAAGGAATCCCATTCATTTGAGGCTTTAACGCGCCATTATGGGGTCGTAAAAATATATTGGAAATTTAATCGCTTTACTGGTTATATTACGCGTAAAATATTCGCTATCGGGTTGCTTATTAATACTTTCACTTGATTTGGTAAAAGCGAGTCGCAACAGCAGCAATTATTATTTTGGCGGTAAATAAACAAGCGCCATTAAAAAAAAAACCAACGAACTTTTATACAGATTTTCCCGCTCAAACCCACGACGAATTATTAATGACGATTCGTAAAATATATAATATTTCCACGACGACAAATTGATAGGATATTAGATTTCTTTCGGAGAGTTGAATGTTCAAATTAGCAACTAATCGTGCAATATCTTTTATGCACGATGTGAGTTGCAGAACGTTTACCTTCATTAACCCACTCAATCAATTAAATGCAAGGCGATTAATTAATAGTTTACTGGCCAGGTAAACAGCAAGTAAAATCGGCTTATTACTTAAAAGGAAATTGAATAAAAGTTTTCAGGTTAGGAAAATAATTATTTCTGAAGGGAATATATAATATTTCCATGACGACAAGTTGATAGGATATTAGATTTCTTTTGGAGAGTTGAATGTTCAAATTCGCAACTAATCGTGCAATATCTTTTATGCACGATGTGAGTTGCATTTTGTATAAATTAATTAACGTTTACCTTCATTAACCCGCTAAATCGTTTGTGTATTTGAGTATATGGTCGGTGAAGCTTACTAAGCAGCTCTCAAAGACTTCGAAGGCAAGTAATTGATTTTTTAATATGTAGCTATTAATCTGTCAAAATTACCTGCAATTTATTGAGGAGTGATTCTTGGAATAAGTTAGTTAATAATATGGCAGCCTGACTTAAAGTTAATTTGTGTTAAAACAACTAAAAAAACAAATTTCGTTGATTAGCGCTTTGTTATTGATCCAAAACCCAAACTAAGCAGAGGTTAAAACAAACATTTTTCAAATTATTTCACGCTCAAATAAAATTTTGATAGTTTTTAAGGCCAATTTGCTAAATAGCTTCGTATCTATCTATATATGTCAAAATAAACATATGTTTGTTTGTTTATAGAAATTTTTTTTAACTTTCAAAATATCTTCCTTCCACCCTCGCGAAGGTTTCTGGACTATTACAACCACATGACAATACTTCTGTAAAGTTTTTTAAGCATTACAAAAACTCTTACGAAACTGTCTATCACTTCATACTTTGAGAATGACATTTTGCAAATCATCGAACGTTCTTAATCAAAATTCAATTTTTGAATACTCTTTTATAAATTAATGAATTTAATTGAAGTAGGTACTCACCTATGATAGGTCCTACTCACCCAAATCGAATCAAGAACTTTAGGTATTTTAAATAGGTGTTAGGTAGGTACTAAATTTAATTGATTATTAATAGGTATATAAAAAATAATGTTTCTTTATTTGGCCTTTGTGCATTCCTAAACTATTCATCCGTACCTAAGCACTGGCGTTATGAAATTATTTCTTATGCTACCTATTCATCCGATTGCGATGAATATTTGATAAGTTGTTATGGAAGGTGTAGGGGAAACGCTGGAGAGGAAGAGGACGTAGGAGGGGAAAGGGAAGCGGAGGGGGAACGGGGACGAATGTGCAAGGACACGCAGGGAGAAACTATTTCTTCATGTGGCATTGCAACGCAAGCCGGGAATTTACTAGTCTTCTTCTTATATATATTTGTTTGTTTGTTCGTATTTTATGCGCTGCCATACCGTTCATCCGATTGCGTTTAAACTTTGGTGGTATGTTGCGCGCACACCCTTGAAGGTTATAGGCTCTATATAATGGTAAGCTCTGGCGTTATGAAATTTGTTTAAATGAAAATGTGGGTATTTCATATATTTTAGCTGCAGGGATGAAAGGCAGAAGGGGGAGAGAAACCGGGGAGGTGGAGTTCACGGGAGGGGTGACGAGGGAGGGGAAGGCGGGGAAAGTGGAAGGGGAACGCGGGAGGGGAAGGGGACTCGGGAGGGGAACGGGGACGCACGGGAAAGGACATGCAGGGAGAAACAATTCCTTTGTTAAGTGGCATGCCGGAACTCGCTATTATCTAATAAAAAGCAAAGGTAAATATTGATGAAAAAAGCGAAATGAAATTACAATCAAATCAAGACACAAACTGAAGCAATTAAAATGTCTGCCAATCACGTGCGATTGTGTTGCCGAAACGGGAATAATTTTCGGGTCACTCCTATCGGAGAGAACTCGACAATTAATTAAATTCCTCCCACGTAGAGATGTGCAATAAATTACACGGATAACAGGGACCGGTTCGGGGAATTGACAGCCATTACACATTACATGCAGATCCGCTCCGGTCCGCCATAGATCAAGGAGCCGAGGAGGAACCATTTTGGACACAGACACATTTGGGACGCCGCATTCAGAATTTTTAAATTGTGACAACTTCTAAAAGTGTTGCCAATAATCGCCATTTTTTTCTTGTGACGTTTTTAGCGGATTGTCATTAAGTGGAAAAAGACGGCGGCTTTTATTTTTACTCCTAATCTAAGCAGCCGAGAGATTCTATATCTTTTGTGAGATCGTTATTATCCGTTATCTCCTATCAGATTTGTGTGATTTTAAAAATTTACTGTCACATATTTTAGTTTAGATTGTTTTAAACACGAATCAAGCATGCATGATTATTTATTTATTTAATGTACGTTGTACATAGAAAAAGCAAATAACAGCCATAAAAATCACACAAATCTGACAGGAGATCACGTCCGTTATCTAATAACGATCCCACAAAATATATAGAATCGCTCGTCAGATCATAACTTAAAACAGAAATGTTTTCTTCATAATTCTGAATAATTTAATGTTAAGTTTACAAGTAAAGTTAGGTTAGGTTTAATTATGTTAAATTCTGTACTCTACCTACTATAGAACTAAACCTAAAAGTTTCGTAGTAGAGTACACAATTTAAAATATTAGCAACAGATTCGAAAAAAAAAATTGTAATGTCTGAGACCAGTTGTTTCACAGAATGTGAACAAATCCTCAAATTTCGAAGTTAATTTTCAAGTTCTCTTAAGACGAGTTGTTGATCAATTCATCAAATATTTGAGGTCAATTTTCACGTTCCATGAAAGTTCTATTCAAGTTCTGTGAACATTTCAGTTCTATGAAGCAACTGGCATATAATGATATAATAACAGAACTTGAGTAGAACCTACACAGAACGTGAAAATTGACAACAAATATTTAATGAATTGTTAAAAAAAATTTAAACAACCCGTCTAGTTGCTTCACAGAACTGAAATAATAACAGACTTTAAATATTTTATCTTTGAAATTAGATGATTTATTAAAATTCTGTAAAACAACCCGTCCTAAGTATGTTTACACTTAATTTCAATTCATTTAATATTGAGCACTGCCTATTATTGTACCTACTTAAAATTCTAGTTGAATTCATTGGCTTATACCTGATTGGTAGCAATCAGTTTTCGATCAGTATGCATTAAATATAAAATCCGACAATATTAATTAAATTAATCTAGAATCAGCAATGAATGAACCAATGAAAGTAGTAATTCGGCAGAGGGAGCTTGCTGTATATAACATGGCTCAGTGGATCTCCAATGGAAGAAGTGGAGAGGCGAGCGCTCATTGGCCGAGAGTACGCCAGTGGCGGGCCTGGCCTGAGGACCACCGGGGTAGTTGGGAGGGCCCAGCGCTTGTAGCGACCCGGGGCAACAGCCACCTACCAGCAGGCTGATGGGGGACTTCCCTCACTCAAGATTAAACGGACAGTCAAGCAATCAAAAAAGAATTTTGATCACACGTTTCTATGTGAAAAGCTAATAAAAGCCTAACATAATTAACTTATTCTAATGCACTTGTAGCAAGATGGTCTTGTACTCAAATAAGCAATCAAAAAGGAATACCTAATCATATGTGGAAACACGTAACTGGCTAATCAAAACCTAACCTAACAAATTCATTCTTATGAACTTATAGAACTATAGCAAGACCGTCTTGTACTCAATCAAGCAATCAGAGAGCATCGCACGTTTTACGTGGAAATATGTAGATGCTTAGCTAATCAAACTCACCTGATTCTGACTAATTTGTAGCAAGGTATTCTTGCAAATAAGCAATCAAAGAGGAATACTTAATCACGCGTTTCTACATGTAAATAACATATAAGGAAGCTAATCAAACCTAACCTAATTAACTCATTATAATGAACTTGTAGCAAGACAGTCTTGCACTCAAATAAGCAATGAAAGATCAGCACACGTTTCTACGTGGAAATTTGTAGATGTCTAACTAATCAAACGTAACGTTATTAACTCATTCTAATGAACTTGTAGACCAATATTCTTGCACTCAAACAAGCAATGAAACAGGAATTCTTAATCACATGTTTCTACATGTAAGGAAGAAAATCAAATCTAACCTAACTTACTCATTGTAATAAATGTGTATGAATGCAGTACTTACTTCAAAATTAAAGAAAATTAAATTGGAGAATCAAATCAAATCTATCCTAAGAACTCTTCTTCAACAGAGATACCCAAGTATCCGATACTCAAAGATTTCAAGTATCTTGGTGACTACCGCCGCATTGACTGCGCGGTACATGTTGCCGATATTTTTTTATTCGTCGGTGACGCCAGTCTCCTACGATCAGCCGATCGAAGTCGTCACCATTCATGTCGTCGATAATTTAAACATGGCTGAGCAATTACTTACAAAATGATAGTGTCATCGTCACTTGCGTCAAACATTTTGTAACAATGCACGTGCTAGAGACGACTACCTCCCCGCTTCGCGCAACTTGGTTTGTTCCCCTTACCCTCATAGGCAGGTCTATTGTTTCTTTATGTTTATGAGTTGTAGAAATAAAACATTCAACAAAAATTGACAGCTATTGCGGTTGTGAGAGAGGTTATGGAAGCTAGTTTTAGCGTTTCGAGAGATGGTGGCGACGCGAGTCTCGAGATGATTTCGGACTGTGCACGACAAGATGTTTGCGAAGTAAATACGTAATGTCAGTATCGGATATTTGCGTGTTTGTGTGGAAGAATTTCCTGGCACAATCGAAGAGAGATTCATAAAGTAAAGCGACATTTGGGTAGGACAAATTAAAAATATCCTCAGCTAATGTTCCATAAATTCTAAATTGAATATTCTGTACCTTATTTTTTGTTTAATTTGTTGTAACAAACATGAATAACTATAAACATATACCTATAACCTACATATTAGCTTTCATACATTATTCTTTGTTTCGAAACCAATGGCTCCTTCAAAAACATATAGATAATTATTAGTAAATAATTGGTGTATGCAATTTTGTTTTCCTTTATTTTAAATGATGCCACAAGGTGAATTTGTGATTTTTGAAGACGAGAAAATAGAAATGTGTTTAAAAAATGTAAGTAAAACTTCTTATTTAGATTCAGTTATTATGTAAACAATGCCGTCGTTTAACTGTAACTACTTAATTTAAGAAAAGTAAGTACCCATGGTTACCTATTTTAACAAGCAATAAAAACTTAATTGCAAAATTGACTTTTATCACAAAATTACAAAGTCTGATAATGTCAAGCTGACTTTCAACTGCATTAAAATCCATAATAGGGATGAAAATTATGAAAGGTTGTGAATTTTGGTTTGAACCTCTGTCAATACTTGAATTCATGCCAGGAGCTGTTTTATTGAAGATTTTGAATACCTTCTCGTTTTCGTATGCGTTTATGAAGTTATCGAATCAGAAATTAATATATTTAGGTGGAACTTCGTGCCCTGTTTGGTACCCGGATGATTCTTGTGTTAAGCGAAACCGGTTGGTCTTAATATATTATTAGTTTTGGCCTTATGAAGTGATCATGGTTGTATTTTTTGTGTGTTGAAGGAAGAGGTCACAAATGCAATAGAAAAACTCTAACTGATCCATTCAGGTAACAAAGGAACAAAATGATGCAGAGACCGTACTTAATTTCGAAAAACCTGCCATTAAGCCGTAATTAAGTTACCAACAAAAATAAACACAAATTCTAATGACGAGAATGTCCATCTGATCGGCGACCCCGAATTGACGTCCAATGTTAATGACATATCCGACTAATTATAAGAACAAAAGCAAACATTAAAAAAAGCATTGACGCACACAACTTGAGTCCAGCCTACAAGACACCTAACAGGTGACTCCTATACATAGAAGTTCCGGTCATCAAGTCTAACACAAACATTCACAGGAGTAATTTAAAACTTATTCCACACAACGAAATGGTAATAAAGATCTGTGAATAGGTATTAATTTGGGCGTTCGTTGTATCATTGGATGACGCTTGCTTGTGTGAGTCTCCTTGTTTATTGTTAATACTCGTGTGTGTATTGTCTGCTGTCTGGGCCGGGCTGTGATGGTGTTGGTATATCCAACAAGCCCGCTCACATTTATAATAAATACCGGTATTAAATGGCAGTACAAAAAATAACAGACGATTTTTTCTTTTGTGCGGTGCCGATATACTTTATAGTAACGAGATTATGATCGAATTTGTTGAAACAAGAAGAGTTTCACAACAAAGCGTATGGATTCGCTGGTGACCTTTGCGAGCGGCGCTGTTTACGCTCTCGTGCCGATCAAAGGGTATCGTTAAAAACACTGCGAGATACTTTTACAAATTGATTATTTCTCCAATATTTATTTTAACGAGCTTCTCATTTGAACTTTCCATTTTTTTCGTAAAACACGACTTCTGAAACAACACGAAGAAGAACATCCGGCAAAAAAGACGATTTAAAAAAGATATGTTGGCATCAATCTACCAACTCATTCGTTGACTTCAAAGGAGTTTAATTTCACTTTTGCATTCGGATTCTAACAACGTAGTGATATTTTTTGCATCAAAAAGAAAGGCTTCCAGGAATTTTTTTTTTTTTTTTCAAATGTTTCTGGCTTTCAACCTTCGAGGGTGTTTTTGCCATCATTTCAAATTATAGAGAAAGGAAAGGTGAATTTATATATTAATTTTATTAAAATTGGCAAATTTCAAAATTATAATATGGAAGATTGGATTCGAGTTCAGGCTTAGAAGAGATCAGATGTGAAATGGGAGGGGGGGGGGCAAATTTAATAGATGAGGTTTGATAGAAGAAGGGATATTTGTTTAGAGAGGGACAACCAAAAACTATGTGATGTAGTCGAGGACATTTCTAATTCGAATAAGTGAGGATATTTTTTTTTTGAAAAAGTGGGGGAGTTGTTGAAATCACGGTTTTGAAAGGATAGTCATTTGTATTGAGGCAAAGCAGGGTCCCTAGGGTTGACTGGCAACGTGCCAATTTCTTTGAAACTCGTAGAGAAACTTTATAATTTAGTAGGGAAAACAGTATAATCACCTTATTTTGTACTTACTGTAGAATCTACAAAATGATCAGTAGTATCAGATCTACAACAGAACAGATCAAACGGATCATTTTACAAAGGTGTGTGTGTGTATGTGTATAATTGTGTCTGAAGTTATTACAACCAGTCCTCATAGCTCAAAGGGCAATTTTGAAAATTATACTTTGAGTCCTCATCAGAACCCCTACAGACTAATTTAATGTCACTGAAACAAATATATACAAAAGATATTCTAATGTACGCATTCAAAAACCAGGATAACTACACAGACAAACTCGGGCCGATTCACAATATTTACATTACCACATACATTCCACCAACCTACAACTAAAACGACATTTGGACAAAGAAATATGCAATACTTCTCTATAAAATTATTTAATTTATTCCCTCTTCCAATAAAAAAACATTAAAATAAAAAACCGACTTCCAAACAAGCATAAGGATATGGATTATGGACATGGGAAGGAAGAATAGATATATGACCGGTCAGTGGTTGAGTGGGCATAGCGCTTGGGTCCCACCCGGGCGTCGCATGTTTGATTCCTCGGCTGGCTAAGTCCTCCATCACAACACAAGCAACATTTTCGGCTTTCTGTGGTGGCAGTAGGAGATTTTCAAACATTGTTGGGCTATTTGTAACCCGGGAATGTTTGGAAATTTTGCAACCTAACAAAAATTAATGCTTGTATTTTACTTTCTTTTAGATTTAACTTTATAATTTTCGTCTATAATATTTTAACATAAGTTTTTACTTATATTTCAAACAAGAAAACTTATACAATGTGTCATTAGAACGGGGTACTTTTTTATCTAAAAAAACTGTAAAACAAAGAAAAAAAATCGTCCTTACGAGATGGCCTAATTAGGGCTACAGTGGCATAAAATAGGTAAACTATTTATTTATTTACGCTCATGGAGCTATTATACATCCGCTTTTCATCAAACTTGGGATGCGTAGTCCCTAAAACAAGTACCACATTCGCTCTACGACAATTATTCTGGTTCATCGCTCCTAAAATACACAATTTATTGAGCATCGAAATAAAGTCAAATAATACCATATCCCCTTTTACTACTATACGTGTCCAACATTGGATTTTTTGAAAGGGGCGAGCTTTCTTTAAAGAATACATGAGCTCCTAACACTGTTGAGATTCAAATTTATTTTCCACTCTAAACTTTCTCATTGTGAACGACCACCAATCGCCACTGTATCCATATGGTGCAGGGTGTAGGGACCAAAGGGGCTACGACCTTTAGGTAATAGTACCCGATGTGTGCCATCAGAGGCCAGTGCACATGAAGGCCTCACAGGACAGGGCTCGGAGGGATTCAGCCCAGGAAGGGCGACAAACTCTTTCCGGGATGTGGTCTGCGGTCAGTATGAACTTGTGGACACTTTCGCACGCTCCGCTCCCCGTGCGATATCCCAGACAAGAGATGAGATTAAACGTTACAATACATAATAAAATATTCTATAAGGTTGTTTCAATACCCGACTCAACGAAATTCTTTGAGGTTATTTTTTTTTAATCTAACGTTTATGAGTTGATAGGTACGCGATAAATCATATAAACATTTAATTTTAATTTTACTTTTTTTAATGAGATTTAATGCATAGGGTGATAGTTGAGTTGCATAGGGCGATGTCAAAGTTAAGTTAGCCTCTTAAAAACTGGGCGTACTGTACAGGGCCCGCAGATACTTTAATAGTACACAACTGCTAACTCTGTACAAATCATAAAGGCGCCCCACGGTTGAATTTGGCAGCCAACTCTGGTCTGGAGTCTCAAAACACCTGAAAAAACCCTCGACTCTATGCAGAAACGGGCGGTCCATCTGATAGATTCTTCTAATTTAACAGACGGATTGCAATCTTTGTCAATCAATGGGCACAGGCGTCGGTGGGAATGCTATCCTTATTCTACCGGTATTTAAATGGAAGATGCTCCGAGGAACTAGCGTCATTGATCCCTTCGGCACCGGTGCATAGTCGAGAAGCACGCCAAACGCGTGCCCAACATATGTACACGGTTGACATTGGTCACATGAGAACGGATCGCTTCTTCGACTCGTTCTTGTGTTCAAGGGCTCGGCTGTGGAACGATTTGTCGGCATTTGTGTTTCCTCCTTCCTACAACATGGGTCACTTCAAGACCAATGTTCATTCCTTCCTATCCTCAAAAAGACCCTCCACACAGCATCTCAGATTACATAGGCGCTGAGGGAAATCATTTTCCTCAGGGCCTCCTGTGTGGAGTTAATGTAAAAAAAAAAATGAAAAAGGAAAGAAAATTGGGTCTGTTTGGGATCTACCGGCATGATAGGAAACAATAAGTGCTCCTCAGTAAAGTATTTCTTCAGTAAAATAATGTACTAATTAGAAGAGTTTCAAACAGATGGTAGTGATTGCTACGGTGTGATTTGTACCGAAAGGCACTGCCTTTTCTACACAAACGAGTCTTCCCTTGAATGCTCATTACGCACACATCAATGTCATTTTGCATTCATTGTCATTCCGTGTCATTAGTTCCTGCTTTTGAAACGTTATTGTAGAGCGGTTGTAAGGGCGCGCGCGACGCTGTGATTCGTAGCTGGCTCCGCGCGAAATTTTTAAAGCATGGATCGATTTCTTGCAATAATTTATATGTATATGTGAATAAGGTAGGGTAGGCAGTGCTTATATGGAATGAATAGTGAGTGATAGTGAGGAGTGCGAACTCTGAACATACCTGACTTGACGCTACAGTGAATGTGCGCCCGGGCCTCGTAGTAAACCCAGTCGAAGCCCGCCTCCACGGCCAGGCGAGCCAACATGCCGTACTTGGAGCGGTCGCGGTCGGACGTTGTGACGTCCACAGCTCGACCCTCGTAGTGCAGGTTGTCGGGCGCCAGGTGGCCCTCCTCCCAGCCCTCCGTCACGCGCAGTCGCACGCCCGGCCACTGGTTCATCACGCTGATGGCCAGCGTGTTCAGCCTCTCTTTACATCTCTGGAACGGAATACATATTAAGTTAGAAATGGTACAATTATATCAGGTTTTTGTACATGGATGCAATTGCTTAAGATACATGAAAGAATTTCATCGTAAATGTAATAAAAAAACTGTTGAAGTACTTTGGAAGTACCTACATAGTTATCATGCTAAACGAACCATCCCTTTTCGTTTAGCAATCAGTGTCACCGTGCTTCGTTTTTTTGCATTAATTTCACACAGGAGGCCCTGATAAAATAATAATTTCCATCAGGGCCGATGTCATCTTTGAAGTTGCTACGTGGAGAGTATTTTTAAGGAAAGGGGGGAGAATAAGTTCTGGCCAGGAAAAGGGTATGAGGAGTGGTTAATAATATGGGTTTCAGTGTGTCCTGCTGGAGAGGTCAAATGGTCTCCCTCAATAGGCCTCTCCCGATCCAGCCCGTCACGTAGTTGGCAAACCATCCGCCGCCAGGCTTGAACAAACCTCACCCCATGAACGCGGGTATCCTTGCTTGATCAACAAACGTAGCGAACATCTTGAAGTGACCTTTGGCAAAGATGTTAATTATCCAACGAATGGTTCCCAATATTTTCAGATTCAAGTTTCATATCTCCTCGGCCTGGCTCTAGGTCGCTTCTACTGGGGAACTATCTTGGTTATTATTTTCGGTGTCCTGTCATCTATAATTCTTTTTGCATTATTTGTCACCTACCATTTACATTAGCAATAGCCTTGCATTTTATCATAATCCTTTATTTAGAAATCATTAAAACCTAACCTCACCTAACTCTCAACGGGCTTCCTAAAGCGCCTACGCGGAAAGTTTAAAGTAAATGGTGAACCCAATTGTGAATTTCTCTGACAAATGTCTAACAGTTGTATTACTGGAATCGCAGATTTCACAGCTAATCTCGCTAAGAGACCGGAACGATTCGGCAGCCGACCAAAAAGCCTGAACTCCGATAGCTTACGTCTTACAACATGGTGTGGGCGGCTTATGCGTTGTTCAGCGCGAATGGGTAACCGATGGCGCAAGAAATGAATCGTAAACTTTAATAAATAATAATATTAATAATTAAATAATAATACAACTTGACAGAGGCGTGATCGAATGGAACCATCCCAGAACTTTTACCCAACTGCAATATCTAGTCACCATTAAAATAATAGTTCTGCGCGAGTATTTCAATAAAGTAGCAAAACCAAGCGCCTTTTGCAAATGCAGCCTTTGGATAATCTCTCAATAAAGGGAGATATCATCAAAATATCATTTTAAGGGAGCACGCTCACAGCCCATAATCCCCGGGAAGTCGAGCTACGATACACAAAAATGTTGCTGCCTGCATTATATTTGTAGTTATCAAAATTATAATACTGACTGAGCGTAGCAGATACGTGTTTTAACTCGAGCACTTTACATTTCGTGTGACTGTAAATTAATTTCAGTGATCCGTGTATGGTCAATCCTGTCAAGATGGTAGTCGTATTGGACAGTACCATTTAACCCCGCCAGAGTTCTCATTAGCGTTAAGAGCTGTCAAATAGGAATAATCAACATTAGGTACTAAATTTATTTTAGTGCTCCGTGTCCGGGCAATCTTGCCAAGATGGTAGCCGTGTTGGATAGTACCTTTTTACCCCACGAGAGTTCGCATGAACATTAAAAGCTGTCAAATAGGAATAATTAACATTATGCGAGGTCTATTGTAGAACTAAGTAGTTACATCTATCTAATATATGTATTTATTTAAAAAAAATCAAACAATTTAGTGGAACAGCAATCAAGAAGTAAAATTCGTAAAGAAGTTATGAAATAGAACCCATGCAGAAGAATAATATAAGCTAACATCACTATTTATGTTATTATAGCCTTCTTATTACTATATTCCGTGCAGTTGAACACATCTAGTACTACTATATCTGAGAAAGAATTGCCAACTGCATGCAATCTATGTACAAGCGAGTATCTAAATAAGTCAGTCCTGATATTATCTTTCCAATTAAGAATAATTTTTAATCACGTAGTTCTAGTTGGTGTACGGAAGTACATATATTTTCGGAGTCTGCGTGAATAATTTTATATGTTTTTGAAGTAGTTTCCAAGGGTGGAATCATTGATACATTGGTATTTATGTATCAACGCAATGAACCGATGGAAAGGATGGGATATATTCTCGCATAGGTTAGATTGCAGGTAGACAATTAGTATCGCACAGCGGGACGCGGGGCCAGGCATAGAACATAGTCTGATGGAACCTTCCTAGGGGCCCAGTCGAGAGACGGTCCTATAAGCTGTAATGGCCAACGGAAATGGACAATACTCCCGTAACGAATCTAGAATTCCATAAAGACGGATATTTTCATAAATAATGTAATTGTTCGCGATGGCTGTGACAATATTGTCAATATTGACACCTCTGGGGATGCGCGCTGTACACTGCGTGATAAATTGTGCTTTACATTTCAAATGAAAGGCAAATACAAATAGGTACCGTAAAATTGGTTCACTTTGTCAATTTTCAACTTTGAAACTAAATAACTTTTTTAGAAAATATTTAAAAATGTCATCATAATTCTGCATATGTTTAAACATTCGAAATAAGTTTTAAAAATATGTATGTGTTTAGAGAGTCAAAAAAAATTAAAAATGGTCATCAATATTTCTTTTTTTGATACTGACCGTTTGTTGTGGAATTCCATTATAATAATATATGTTAAAACAATTTTAAAAATTCCCCTAAAACCCCTCTCCCTCCCTTATATGTAATGTATGTAAACAGTATTTAAGAAACAATTGTGCCACTCTTAAGATGGCCTTATCAGGCTGAAACTCTGGTTAAGGTCACAAATAAATTAAGTGGAAAAAAATTTTAATTGTTTATATATATTATTATGGTCATCAAAGTTATCAGGGATTTTTTTTTGTTTTAAAGAAAGACAAATATTCCCGGGTTACGAATATCTCGACAATATTTTTAAATCCCCTACTACCACCACAGAAAGCGGAAAATTTTGCTTGTGTTGTGATGGGAGGTGTTGTGAAAGCCAGTCGAGGAATCGATGAACGTTGCCCGAAGAAAATCATTTAAAAGAAGCGAGTAATTTCTGAATGGCAGCCAGAATTACGTAGATATTCGCGATGATCAAAACCCCTAATTCAAACCCAAAAAAAAAGTTTCTAAATACATTTAGGCGGGTTTCTAAGGTGTTGCAATTAAGTACATCTATTAAGAACAAGAATGGGTGCAGGTATAGATAATACATATTTTTCCTCGTGTACCTAAGGGAAACAGCGCAAAAACCTCGGATGCATTCTTTCTATTTCTAGGATATCGATCACGGAAATCTGAAATGCTGTAAAGGACCAAATGTTAATTGTTCAGAAGAGCGAAAAGAAAGTATGTATGTATTTTAAAAAAACGTGTCTTCGAAATCGAAAAGAAAAAAAAGGAGAAAAATTACATATTTAACTCATTTTTGGATTTATTGTCCTTTGCAGCATTTCAAATTTTCGCTATCGAAATGGTTTTGTTCAGACGAGCCCCAAATAATGGAGCTATATTCCTGTATACTACGAACAATTGCTAGTAAATGATCTCGCTAGACAGAGAACAAATTCAAGCATTTTGTTGGCGCGGGGCTGTACATAGGTAGCTCATTAAAGTGAGTTAGATACTACATGCTGTCGCGAGACTGAAACATTGATTTCCCATAAAATTCCGCAAGGACCCTGAGGTCACCGGCACTCTGTCACGATGATAGAAAGCATTCCTCCACTACCTGACTGCCTCCAAACTCCATACCATAGCTTCCACTGCCATCGCAGACTTCCGAACATAAACTATGGATACTAAGCGGTTGGCTACGGCATTCTCCGATGTCCCCGATAATAAAGTCAGTGATTGATTTGACGAATAATTTTAAACACTGCAAAGCTTTCCCATCTCACTTATTGCAATTTGTCCTCGCGACATGTAAAACGATAAATAATGGGGTATTTTCACAAACTGCGAATAATGTTAAAAATGTGAGGAAGATTTATGATTCATTTACGACGCTATACTCTCAAAGCGTACTCCCACTCTCCCCCCAGCATGGGCTAAGGGAAGAGTGGGAGAGCATGGAATATCTTTTATTTTTACAGATTTTATCTCTGTGAACGCAGATAGCCGCGCGACCATGGCAGCTCCCTAATTCATCTGACCCATAATTTTTAAATATCGCCTCGCAAGCAGATCATAGCACTGCATTTAGGCCACGCCCACGCGTATAATATATTATCAGTATCGTGTGACACGTCTGCATGGAATTGTATCGGTCACACCCAAAATGGTTACAACGTCATTATGACGTGGAAAACGCTACTGGCTGATAAGACTACTATTACTACTGACGTCAACAACGCTTTATTCACGAACAAAAACGAAAATGTCGTTTTGGCGGCAAATCAAAAATGGTTAATTATAAATCGTAAAATAAAATGAAGTCGTCAACAAAAAAATAAAATAAAAATACATTATTGTTTTCGCCCAAAAAACCTATCGCGAATCACAATTATGTTTGGCCAATAAATTAATGTAAAAACCTAACATTTGATACGCACTGTAGTCTTTCTAACAGGTAAGGTAGATCCTCAAAAAAACAATGTAAACGAACTATTTTCTTCCATTACGATTGACTTCGAGGAATATTAAGAAGTATATCACTCCGCATGCATATTGAATGGCGGTGGAGTGGAAAATCAGCTCAGAAATATACCCGAGAGGAAACGGCCGAACAAATAATAGGCTAAACAACAATAACGAATTACTTGTTTACAAAATGAAAAGAGAGTGTGAAAGCGCCCCAGCCGAGCTCGATTGTAAAAGTGTCCTTTTACGAGAGCGAAAATGTAATTTCCGAACTCGTAATGCTTTTTGTTCCCGACCTTTAGTTGTGGGTAACACCTAAGTGCAACACAATGAGATTCTTCGCTACAACCAAGGGTTCATGGATAGTTACAAATGTGCGTGGTTTTTACACAAGAACTTGAAAATACAAGTCAGAAATAATGTTGCATCATTTCAATTATGCAATTGTATTTAACTTCGTATGTTAATCTAGATGGTATTCATAAGAGATATTCATAGGTTCAATAATATTAATCTAAACTCTAACATCGACGTCTCCGATTCACTGCCCAAATTTAAAAAGAGCATCATGTCAATAATATAAATTATTCAATGGGCATACGTACATACATACACACAAACTCACACACACACACAGACACACCTTCCCACTACACACATTACCCGGTAATTACTTAATATGCACACCATAAATAAGACACTACAACGAAAAACATAATAGGTAGGTATATACCCACCATGAATTATATTTATTAACTGTAAATTTTTTCTCACCAATGGATAATATAATGTACTGTTTGTTTCTGTTTATAAATAAAGAAATATCAAATTATAGTGGATAAGAATCATCTCAAGCAGTAGGTGCCATAAAATGGGGTGAATTTCATGATTTTTCAACTTTGAAACTAAATATTTTTTTGAAGAAATCATTTTCGTTTAGAGTATAAAAAGGTGATCAAAGCCAATTCTTTCATAGTGAGCGAATTTGATGTAGGTACAATTTTTTATAAGCTTATTACATCGATACGCCAATCCCCCCAAAAAATATTTAAAAATGCGAGTTCATTCGAGTAGTTTTGTATAGTACCTACATCAATTGGCACTCATATAATTGGTGTTATTTATTTTTGGGGTATTATATATTATGCCATGTTGCGCTACCTCTTTCCTTAGCCAACAGTTACAGACAGCATTAGGTATGTGTAATGGTCACAGACCCTGGTGATGGACACTGCAATGGAGTCCGAAACGTTGGACCAAAACGGATATCACATGGCGTAATTCCCCAAAAATGATCACTATAATACTTATAAACATGAAAATCTCTAATCATATCTGAAACTCATGTATTTACAAAATAAATTATACGAATCTATTGTAATGTAACTGTATTAATTTTTTTTGTTAGCTTGCTTGTTTATTGCTTCCTTTTGCTTTATTGACGTCTTTCTTATAATGTATCTGATGTTTTATATCACTGAAATACCTCCCTTACCAGATATAATAAAGCCTTCAACAGTTTGAGTTTCTGTCAAACATTGAGCAAAAAGATCATTATTCGTATTCGAAACGTTATTTTCAAATTTATATTTATTTAATATTGTTTTTAAAAATTTTCGTCATTTTTATTTAAACTTCAATCAAGCAATTTGTCAACAGAAAAACAACTTCTGAAAATATGAACACCAAAAAAAGCTCCACAATTCAACCATCAATATGTTTAAATATAACTAGAAACCAACCAATTTGACACATCTTTTCGAAGCGTCATTATAAGTTACCAGAATAAAATCATTCCAAAATGTGCGAAAATTATACAAATATCCGCGATGATCAAAGTCTCCCCAAGATTCAAAACTCACCCCATGTTACATTACTTTTCTAGATCCTTTTAAAACGTTAAAATTCACACAATATAATACACAGTTACATTGCAGACATGTTTGGTTTGATGAGATCGATGAAAAATAAATAAAAAAAGATGTATGGTGTTTGTATTTAATTTTGAGTGGGTAAGCACTATCTTGCAGTATCATCTACATGCTCTTAACGTTGTCTCTCTTATGTTGTCGCAAAAACTAGAGGCTAAAAATCAATCAAAATATTTGTGTTTGGCGTAGCCAATACAATGCGCAGTGATTGGCAGAATTCCAAAAACCCTCGCATTCATTCATAGATCAGCGCTTTGAGGAGTGATGCGACGAATCGCCGTGACAGTCTCCACCCTTTATACACATAATAATGTCATGTTTACAGGCTCTGCCACAGTGCCAAGTGTCACACTATTCCACTCAATGCCGGGCCGAAGTATTCCCAGAAGAATTGAAGAGAAACCGGCCGACAACAAACAATACACCTGGACGTTTTATATGTTTTGATTCTTATGTTTTGATGTTTTTGATTTTATGTTTCCGCTTTGAAAGGTTTTTTTTGGGCAAATTATCTGATTTAACAATCATGTGTAGGATAGGTAGGTAGGCACTTACCTGAAAAAAAATAATCGGCGAAAATATTCAGAAATACAAGAATTTTTTTTTAATTTTGTTAGTTCCTAAGAAGGTATTTATGAGGTTGAAAAAAATAATTAAACTAACTTGTTGATCTAGTTAGTCAATGTTATTAAGTACTTAGTTAGTCAATTTTATTAAGTACCTACTTAGTTAGTCAAATTTATTAAGCATCTATCTAGTTAGTCAATTTTATTAAGTACCTACCTAGCTAGTTAATACATTTTATTAAGTGGGTTCCTACCTTATTAGTCAATTTATTGAGTACCTACGTAGTTAGTAATTTTTTTTTAAATGTCTTGTCAGCTCGATATTAGTTCTTAGCTAGGCAGATTGTCCGTTCTAAGAAACCAAATACTCCAGTTAAAGCGTATTGTATAAATTACTGTTTTTCTTCAAACTACCTGTTCAAGATAACCACACGGCTGAACAGACGTTTTAGCATAGTACAGCATGACAAGAGGTATGACAATATTGATTAATATTTCTGAAACAGTGGATTTTTTAAATTTATCTGTAAAATACCTGTGCAATTATCTTCCCAAGTGCTAAGAATGTCAAAATAAGAAATCTCTATGGTAAAATGAAAAATAAAAGTGTCAGTGCCTACCTACAACGCTTTTTTAGAAGCTTTTCAATACTAAAAAGAGGAGTGGTACTTAAATCAATACTCCTTTTTATGAACAGCTCGTTTAACCGTATTCGCTATTATAATAATATTATGAAAACATTACAAATATTTGTGCAACCAAAAATCTTGGTAGGTGTAAAAACCGTAAAAAAATTACCGTAAGGAAGTCGTAACATTTGACACTTTGTCGAGAATATCACACATTGCCTTTAATTACTTCTCCAGAAAAGAAAAACTAATTTAGTCAAAGCTAAATCACCCTCAAAACTCAATGACAAGTTCGAGAGCGTGAGAACTTTTCTCCCAGGTATATCACACAACCTTATTCAAGTTGCACTTCTTTGTTTCAGCTCAATAATGCCGAGGAAACAATAATAATTATTGTTGTTTTCCCTTGTAGCCATTTTAAGTGGTTCTATTGATGAATCTTTGTTTCGCCGGGAACACTGGACTTGTTTTCTTAGCCATTCGTCTCCCACGACAACAAAACGTAGGAACACCGAAACGAGGCCAACTGAGCAGCGGGCGTCTCGCGTCACAACAGCCAACAGCCCCGGTGATTTACAGTCCAAAAACTATTAAACTTAAAAAAGTTATAATAAATTCCAAAATGGTTTCCGGACCTCTTTTGTTCCATTCCGATCTGTACGACGAGAAAAAATAATTGCCAACACAGTAAAAGATCAAGGGAGAAAAGATTAAAAGAAAAAAATTAAAAATTAAATAAAAAGGTTAACTTCTCCCTACTTCTGCAATGTGTAATTTTTAGGTTTTTTTTTCTCATTTTCATTGCGTTTTTTTTCTTTCTATTGGCATTATTTTATGATGTACCTACGCATTATTTTTATTTTACAAAATCTATGTGCATATTTTTTGTCTGTGTTTTTTTAGAGATTTTCCATTTCTCTCAATTCCTCTATCAACAAAAATGTTTTTCTTTAATTTTTTTTTGTACATACCTATCTATTTTATTCAGAAACTTCGCTGATTTTTTCCAACCCAGTAAAAATGTAATTTTTATAAAATATGTTGGTATATTGCATTGTTTATTTACCAATTAAAAAAAATTAAAATAACACTTAACTTAATTGAAGACGATAATGCTAAACTCTAAAATGGAAGAATTTAAATTGTTTTTTTTTTACATAAATACTTCAGAAGTAAGAATTGGGGTATGTTGTGAGGCTGAGGGTAGTGGGGAGGGGAAGAAGATAGGGAAGTGGAAGGTGGGGAAGTACCTGGCTATTCAGATCTGGTCGCCAAATACGGCTAATGCTATTTCAAGCAACGTTTCAATTCTGAATGGTGGTCTTACACCAGGGTGATACAGGGAGTATCTTTCACTCTGGAACGTGCCGCAAATATACTATATATATATATATATATATATATATATATTATTTTAAATGAATAAATTGTGAAATAAAATAAATTAATCTAATAAAATTTATTTGCCACGCCGGGATTCGATCCCGCGACCTTCGGTGTGCGAGTCAAGCGCCTTACCGCTGTGCTACGCCGGCTGTGTGGAGCCAGTGAGACTATAGCATCAATTGGGGTATGTTGTGAGGTTGAAGGTAGTGGGGAAGGGAAGGATATTAGGAAGAGGAGGATGGAAAAGTACCTGGCTCTTCAGATCTGGTCACCAAACATGGCTAAATCCATTTCAAGCAATGTTTTAATTCCGAATGGTGGATTGAATGTAATGAGGTGGGAATAGCTCAATTGAAAGAGACGCCCGTCCCGGTAAGACTAGAGGATCTGGATTAGAGTCTATGTTGATATCTTCAATGATTAAACTAATTTGGCCAAAACTACAGTTACAGTTTTAAAAAAATAATTACGGCAATCATTAGCATAATTTAATTCAGTTTCTGAAATTCATATTAAGATATTTCCATCTATTTCTGTTCTCCGTGATTCATCCTTTTGAAATTCCACATTAAAAATGGCCAATCTCTCTCAAGTTTTATGACAAGTCACCCCGAAGACGCGTGAAATAAACGCCCCAACGCTGTCCAGAAAAAAAACAGCGTATAATTAGTAGCTGTTTTATGTATCATTTTATCCCGCTGGTCCCTCGGCGAACCAGTCTATTGAATCTTATTGGCCGAATCGATTTGATACCTTCACACGTTAAAGTGGAAGGTCGGCGGAAGGTAGAAGTGGGTAGGTGACTACGCCTCGCTTTTTAGGTAGAGGTAGGTACCCCAATTTATACCTATAAAAAAAGAAGGATAATTTGAACGGTCCGCCCCACCGTAGGTGACCGAGCCGTAAATTTGGTCGTTAACTCCGTGGTTATTGGTAATGCGACCGGAGCGGAGTGGTCCGGCGAGGAGATGAGGGTAAAGGAAGGGGGGGAGGGCTGCCCGGGGCGCAGGATGCACTTCTGAGACTCTCACGGCAGATATCGAGAATCTCTAGAAAACGGTATGATCATTTTCAAATAACTTTTTTTATATCCTTCAACGCCTGTTCGCGTCTAAGAAGTTGTGTAAATATTTTGTTCGTCTAACAGGTATGACATGTCATTATGTAATGTATAAAATAAATAGATTTTCTTTATCGTAAAACTGCATCATCACGCAATTCACGCTTCCTATTTAATTACGTGCTGAAAATATTAACACAATAAATGCTGTGATTTTGAAATTACATTTCGCATTTGCATTAGAAATTACTAGGAATCCTTCTTGTTTGAAGATACCGTAATACGGGACGACTTTTGAAGTGGGGTGTGACTTTGATCATAGTAGAAATTATTTGCTTCTCTTAATTGTTTTTTTTTCCGGCAATGTGGATACAATGACACTTCGAAATTAAGTGTCAAATTAGTTTTAAGGTTTTAAGTTATATTAAAAAATATTTTCGGTTGAATTGTGAATCTGTTTTTTATACTTTTATTGACATAGAAATTTGTGACATTTTATACATTCTCAACGATCATAATAGTTTCGTGTCATTTAAATTGTAATCAGTGTCCATCGATATGCAATTTTTTTTATTGTTTCTTCACATGGTAGATATTAATTAATGTTTAAAATTTAATTTTTAAATTCACTAGGACTAACCTATGTTGAAGTAAATAATTTTATAAAATAATAAAAATGACAAAAAATTTACATTTTGAACCAATATTGTTAAATAAGCGTTTCTTACAAATAATGGGAAGTAACTAAACTAGAGAAAGCAGATTCATTGTAATTTAGTAAACATGTAGGATGACTATGAAGTTCTGAATTAATATATGTTATGCTATAAATAACTACTTGGCAATTTCACATACACACATTTTTTTTACTAAATGTTTGGTTTTAGGGTATCATTGTAATAAGCTTATAAATTCATAGCATATTAAAGTTGTTCCACTAAAGATTACTTTGATCGCCGTTTGGTGTTTAGGACTCCCCAAACTTATTCAATTCTTTATTTCGATAGTTTAAATAAATAAGGCATAAAATGCTTTATAAAAAAATGTATATTTTGTTTCAAAATTGAAAATTGATAAAAAAATTACCCCATTTTACAGTACGTTTACAATATTATTTAATACCAGAAATAGTATAATGGCAACATTTGGCATCCAATTATTCCAGTCTTTTGTTATGACAGACTTCCCCGGAACACTCTTGCGCTAGGAGCTTATTTCGGCTTATCTGGAAGGCAATTGATCGCAGTACACAAGTAACTTATACCGCACGGATTCCAAAGGAATCGATGGAGCGGAAGGAGCCGCCTTAACATGTCCTTTAAGGCATGAAAATTCTATTAGACGATTTGGACTCTGTAATTGCTTTCCTTACAAGGTTAACGAGGCGAATAGAAGCCAGAACCCTCGACTTTAACCAAAACAATTTAATTTACCAACACGCAGTTACATCTACCATGAAAACCTGCGTATTTACAATTATCGCTCGACCGTAAAATGTTATAAACATACTCCGCCTGTAAACTGTACAACTATACAACGAAGAAAGGTGTTTTCTGAAACAAATACATTTAGTTTGTACTCGTATCGAAGTGTTGGGGCTGTTTTAATGCTGATTTAGTATATAGGAACCGTATTAAAGTTTTTTCAAACCAACTCGATTATACAATAAATACTGCGAACATAAAGACTTGGATGTATTTTCTACTTGCATACCTATACCTGATGATCACCTCACTTAGAGCCACTTTGTGATTAGTGAATCATTCACCTACATTGGCTACATAATATGTGTGTGCTTATGTGTATGTACATGTATGCATATATGTGTTTAGAGTGTGCATACGTATGCATGTATATATTTATATATATGCACACTACGTGTGTTATGGTACATAAATATATATGTAAATGTAAATATATGTATTTTTTAATATTTGATTTTGATCCTCCTTGTCTTACGTACCTACTTGTAATTTAATATATTATTATGTATTAGAACTTATAGTTTATAATCATACTTAGAATGTTTGGATTGCCTTTGAGGTGATTTTTCACAAAAACAGGGCTCTAGAAATTTTCCAATTATAATTATTGTTGTTGATATGAATGTTATGCTCACCTATAATTAGAATCTTCGCTGTAAACATATTGAAAATGAAAATTAAAGTAATGATTGTGATATGATGTAGATGCATATTGATGATATAATAAAATGAAGAAAAAAAACATAAAGCAAAAGTAGCATTTTTGGAAAAATCTTCATTTTATGGGTCTTACTTTGAAAGACTTTTTCAGACGCTCTATGGCGCCGATCCGACGGAAATTATTGATTCTTACAATATTAGTGGCCAGTAGTGATGTTCTGTTAATTTATTTGATAAGCAATGCAATTGTGATGATCGGGAGTTTTCAATAATCCTTCGATTCGTTGGAGATTACGATTCTTGTTTATTAACTTATCGTATTAACAATGAATATCTATTTTTTTACATTTCCATTCCTAGTACAACATTATGTTATTATTAAGATAACTAACGCAGACCTGTTATAAAAATTACTATTTTTAATTATTATTACACGTTAGCTAAAATATTCAGAAAAATCACGAAATATGACTTCACTTATCATGATTAAGAATTTAATCACAATTCAAATAATTTCCTACACTAAAATAAAATTTAAAAAAATTCCAAGTTCATTGAATCAGAGTTACAATTACAGACACACAACCGAAATTTTTATTTCGGTTGTGTGTCTGTTAGTATTTTTGAGAATGTCGTTGATTGTGTATTGAGGTGAAGATGAGATATGTTAACTGCTTTCGGAATAATGGAAACTCTTTCGGGTTTCGCTGTGACCCGCGCGTTCACATACTGTCATTAAGATTACTCGTTTCAGGAATTTGCTTTTGGAATTATCGATTTGTGTTATAAAACCACACGTGAATTCGACTGTCAATTTAACTTTGAAAAGCTGAAAGATAATAAAAAGAGACGAATAATGCAATCTTTTATAAAATAATTATAGATGTGCGTTGTCGGACAGCCATATCTTTTTGAGTTTTTAACATCCACAATTAAAAACCAAGGCGAGTTGTAAAATACGTACTCTTTTTCAAACCTTGGTTCACTCGAATCGGAAAATTAGTCTCTGAGATATGATCCCGTTTACGGATACGTGTCGAATCAGAATGTCAAAAATAGTGGGTTCACTTGCACGTGCGCAGTTGGTAAGTGCAAGTGGTATTGGCACAAACTTTCATCCTTCCTCTTTGAAACAAAACCAAAATAGTGGTGCTGTCTTCATTTTAAGCCAAGTTATTAAGTTTGAAATAACCCCGACAGAAAATATTGCTCACTAGGGCGCGATCACCTCCCAACACCCGGCATCGATTCACGTCAAAAAAACCTTCGAACATTTTAAAAGAATGTAGAGTTTTTCATGGCATGGCGCCGTGCATTCACGAACACAAACAAGGCATTGAAAATAAAATGGCATTATTGATGGAATATTTAACTTTTCGGCTCTTTTTCGCCCTTTCAACATGACAACAGTCACACGGCCACAATACAAACCTACATCGATGTTCAAATAAATGTTACACCGCAATATTTCACGTCCATTCTTCGGGCGGCACTTTGGACCAATGTTTGCCCACAGACCCGGCCATTTAACATTAAACATTTAACATTATTGAAGGTTTGGTTGGACCGGAGGTGACGCAGGCAGCTGCAAACTGCACTACGCAGTACACACACCTTCTTTAATTCCATCCGACGATCTGACTAATTCGTCCAAAATTAATCTATCACAATCAATAAACCTCTATTTTACGACTTTATATTATTTTGAATCGTTCTTTATTCATAGCGATTATAATCTAAGCATTTCCGGGGGCTCATAATATTTTATTTCTTTAATTTTACGTGGGCTTAAACCATTTGTCCAAAGCAATTTGTGGCAAGTGTTTTAATATTTAGTTAATAAGTAATTTATCGTTTTAAGGTTTAGTTTAAATTATTTCTATTTTGGCTACCCCGATACGGGCTTAGTATCGCCTAGTACGGTGGTCAATGACGAACAATAATTATTATATAACACACAAAGGATAAAACAAATACATATTATAAATAACCTTTATTATGTTATATGTTTCAATCGAAAGTCTTCATAAAAGAGCGAAATAAGCACATCCAATAACTTTTTCTTTTTACATTAACATTGATCATATCAACATTCTTAAACTTTATAATAATAATGATTACTATGTTATTAATATTCAATGCTTTCTTACCTTTTATGCCTACCTTTATACATTATTTAAAACCTTTTGTGCTTATAATTCTTTTGAGGTATTTTGTAAATTATACTTTTTACCGAACACTTTACGGTTATTTATACTTATAACCGTACACATCAACTTTTATCTCTTTTTCTACCATTTATTTTATATTTTACACTTTTTTAAACTGTATACTTGTACTTTTTTTACCCACATATAAAAATATTATTTAACTCTTTTTCTATTTATAATTATATCTATTTTATGTATTTTGTACTTTATAATTTTAACTTTATGCTGTGCAATATGTATTAAAATAAATACAATTAAAAAATATCATGATTTTAATATTGCGAGTGGATTAATTTAACTAGGTCAGATCTGGCAACACTGTCCGGAAGGCTGTGTGATGTGATGGAGGGGAAGGTGTGGGAAGGGGGAGAAGGGAAGATGAATGAGAAAAGTAGGTGCTCACCACTTACCACAGATATCGTCTTACAGACGGGTTCTTGAACAACAATCCTCGATACAACGAGCCTACAGAGTACAACCTACATCACGGAGATATCGTTCTGTCCTAACTCAAACAGAGCCTGTTTAAATATTATATATCAAATACACAAAGTAAAACGATTCTGTATTACCGACCTATTTTTATTTTTACATTTTGGATGGCGTTTTCAAGGGTTCAACGAGCAATATTTTCCGATAGAAAAAGAATTAATGTTAAGATCAAATAAGGAAAAGATTTTAAAACAATCTGACGATTTTTCTACTATGTATTTGCTATTTGTATTAACGTACTGTTTAATACAACGCTTGTATAAAATTTACTTTCCAACAATCGGTAATCGAGCACGTTTTTTAGTGATTATCGTTAATTTGCAAATAAGGAAAATGCGCAGGATAGATGAAATGTTTTCCGATGCAATTTCCTAGAAATAACAGTATAATATTGACATAGATACGTTTACGTACGTTGATTTACACTATTTTCTCTGAATGAGGAAAATCCGCATTGTTTAAAAATACAGAAATATTCATTTTTATTGAAGTTGAAATAAAGACAATGTTTGGTTAAGAAAATTAACAGAATTTCAATGTCACTCTCAAAATAACAAAAATATTAGATCTATATTATAGCTTACTGCATATGTATTAACATGTGATGTCACTTTAGGAGCACTTTTGCGTTTTATATGCCCGAGTAGCAAATTTCCAAATCTTGTTTATTTATTACTTTCCAATTTCATTGAAATATTATAGATACTATAAATATTAATACTATAAAAATAATATTATAATATTATTAATCTAAACGAAACATGAAAATGGGACCTGAATCCAGGATCTCTCGTCTTACCGGAAAACTATATCTTAAGAAGCCGCTATCCGAATTTCTACCGATTTTTTGCAAACCTCCCTTAAATATTTGAAGTTTTTAAGCTCTTAAAAAAATATGTTATTTTTTAAGATAATATCTAGACATTCGTCGCGCCGAAAAGCAAATTATATAAAATTCCCTCGATAGAAAAAAATCTCAATTATTATTAACATGTTTGTTACAGTTATTTTACAGTTTATTAGTTATATGTATGAACAAATTCACAGCGTTTCTTTAAATGCTGTTTAAGACAACCCTCGCGAGATTTTTGCTCTATTTTAAACGAGTCGTATTTTATTAAAGATTTTCACAATGTTTGCATTGATTTTATCGCTGTAAATGATAGCGCTCTCCTCTAACATTCGTAATTTCATATCTCTCCATCTTCTTCTTTTTGGGGCCAGTAACGGAGCCTTAACCAACTCGGCAATTGGGACCTATATTTTTTTGTCATTTTTGTTGATCTTATATTTTTGGCAGCTGAATGATTACGAAGTTTTTCAACGAATTTATTTGCAACCTAGAGGGTATGATTTAATTGACATGTTGAATTTATCTAAAAGTCTAAATAAAGGAAAAAAATATGTCACAGTGAGTAGGTTAAGGCGCTGTGTCCCGGTAAGACAAGCGATCCAGGGTTCGAGTCACTGTTGCGCCCAATGCTTTTTAATTTTACTGTGTCTTGTACTGTTTCATGTTTCGTTTAGTTTATTATTATTATCTTTTTCAATGAATTAGGAAACTGCAAAACTATAATATATGAGGCCTAGATGATATTGGGTATTTTAATTGTTTATTTTTTTCAGAATTTCGACTTTAAAATATGTGCTTTATGCACACTTTACTATTCGCATGGAATAAACGAGGTGTTATTAAATAAACGGATCCCGTAATTTATTTATTTACAGAAGTCGCGACAAACTGTTAAGATTGAGAGATTTAAAAACGTAGGAGTTCTGAATTTGGTATATAATATTATTATATTCGGAAAGAGTTATAAACTCTGATTAAGTATACTCTTTTCTATGTGAATACCCCACAAGAGTCCTAACCTCTCCCGCTTAGAGCCAGTGAGACTCCGTTATTCCAATTGGGTATGTTGTGAGGCTGAAAGTAGTTGGAAGGGGAAGAATATGATGAAGAGAAAGGTTGGGAAGTATCTGACTTCATAAAACATGGTTAAAGGTATTTCAAGCAATGTTTCAATTCTGAATGATGGCGTTACACTATGGCAATACTGAGAATATCTTCCACTCTGGAACGTCCGCAAATATACAATATATTATTTTAAATGATTAAATTGTGAAATAACACCAATTAATTAAAAAATGTAAAAGTCTTAAGACGTGTTTGTTGTCCAGATCTGAAAACTTCCACCATCCCTTTCACCACCCCACGTTCAGCCTAACAATATATCTCAATTGGGGATGCCATAGTATCATTGACTCTAGGCGGGAGTAATTGGGACTCTTACGCGGTATTCATATTAAAAAAATATATTAATAAAAAAATAAACTTTCTTTGAGTTCAAAAGATTTAGTACTGATTTACTGAGAAGCAGCGCGTTTCCACGCTTCGGTCAGCCATTGATGTAGGTATTGAGGAAAACTTATTGTTGAAGTGTGATTAGCGGGCCGCGGTTTGGTCCCTCTGCCACCACACATTTTGTAGTTTGCTCACGAAAAATGGCACCTTTTGTCGGTGCCAGCGGCCGCCCATTGGCCTCTCCTTTCATCTGTCGGCCGCGGCGCCCATAAACCAAACACCGCAGACGTCACTTATCAATGGGAGAGATTCCCGACACACTCGCAGCCATACCAGCAATCCCAGCCAGACCGACAACATATCACACAAAGCTCGGCGGCGAAGGCTTCTATGTGCTTGACTCGCATAGCTTCACACTCATCCATACTTGTAACACATACCACCTAGGTGTAGGTACAACACACACAAGTACACTGTACTGTTCCCTTTACATACCATAATATAGGTACTATGGAGGATAATGGTATAAAAGCTTTCACTTGAAATTTTAAGCTCCATTGAATAATACCAAATACGTACCCACTAAGCAGTCACACTCAATAATACTGGTTTTCATTTTTTATACTCTCCTGTATAATAACATATACAAGTTAACAACAATAAGGCATTTAGTTCGGCCGGTTAAATTTTGTTTCCTATCACAATCATATTGAGCGTATGTGTAATTTTCTCAGAACCTTACGTTCCTTGAAACCCCCTCCCTTGAAATCCCCCTCTTTTGTTCCCCACTCCCCATCAAGGATTCCCCTCCATTTCCAGCCTTCTATTTCTGCCGCTAAACTACATAAAAAATATTATTTTTAATTGATAAATTAATGTTTAAGACAAGATTTTCATGCATAGCACAAAGGGTAACAATTATTATAAGTAATAATTATTAGCCTGAAACACTCATCTACATTGAAAAAATCTCTCGAGAAAAGATACATGCCGCCGACGGGACACGAACCCGCGTCCTTCTGATTTCCGGTCAACTGCTCTTATCCACTGAGCTACGTCGGCTTATCTCCTGCCAGCCAAATAATTCAATATATAGGTACTAGTGCTTCATTCAACAATTACTGCTTGTTACATTTTTCCACCTGCAACAAACAACTTTATTTGTATATGAGAAAGGCATTTTAAGTGCTAAATCTCCCACTAGGTGGCGTCGAGGCAAATTATGTCAACATTTTTTTGGTGAAATACTTTGACTCGTCAAATTGTAATTATTATTTTTAATTGATAAACTAATATTTAAGACAAGATTTTTATGCATAGCACCGTCTTTTCTCGGGAGTTTTTTTTTCAATGTAGATTAGTGTTTCAGGCTAATAATTATTGTTACATAATAATAATATTTGAATGACTTGTATAGCGCCATTTTTATGAAAAATCACCCCAAGAACGCTGTAATACACACACTTTTCAAACAACTCGCACGCCACCCATTGTAAATTTTCATGCAAATTTCATAACGCTAGAGCTCATTATTATATGTAAAAAAACTTTGCAATCGAATGAATGGCAGAGGAACGCATACGGGACAAACAAAGGAACCCTAATTTTATACAGTATAGAAGATAAACCAGTGTAAGGTCATGGCAAATAAAAATATTTTATCTAAAACAAATTGAAGGTAACAGCTTTATTATTAAGCATTTTCTTTCATTCTGCACTTTCTCTGTACTACATGATTACCTACTATGTTTCATGTTTTACTTCCGTTATTTTACTAGTGGCATATCCACCGATTAACAATTAAACCTTTATTTACGCATGCTGTGAACATTTTTAATAGAGTGTTAATATCAATGTACATCCCAATGGCAGTTGCGTTAGTGTAATAATTTTTTAATAATAATAATAAATTTTTTAATTATAACGCTCCTTTTTTTAAACAATAAAAAATTCCTTCTGACATATTTTTTTTTCGCTGTGTAATTATCATTGCCTACAATGTTGCATTCTTGATGAGGCAAAATTTGCTTCACACTGATGATTAAATAATTTGGAGGGCAATCACCCCTTTACAGAGCTTTCATTTCAGATTACAGACAATCAAATAAATTACATGCATCTCACTAACTATACCCTTGGAATGAGATCGTCGTTATTCTGATGGTAGGTGCTTATACTGCTTACAATGTAAGATCTGCGATATTAGCACAGGTACAATACATATTGTAAATGTAAATTATGCGAACACTTCAATGTGAAATAAATTTGTTAATTTACATAGTCCGAGTTCATAAATTAATTAATTAAGTTAATTAATCAACGTGTGAAAGTTTTGTAAAAAGCAAACAACCAATATTAGTATATAACGTTCATGCTCATTTAAAATGCGTACACATTCATAATAATGTAAGTGTTTCAAATTTGCTTATTTTTTTCAAAATATTCTGGCGTTCACCCTTTGTGGGTCTTCTTCTAAGTCACGTTTGAAGTAACGAAGAGAGGGGAGGTGAATATACATAATAAATTTATTTAAATAGATAAGTTTCATAATTATTTCGAAGATTGGAGTCGAGTTGACTTGAAAAGAAAGGAGGCAATTTTAGAAAAGACTTGATGATTGAAGAGGATATTTATATTTAGAGGGACAACTTTGATCTAAAGATTCTAAAGTAATCGAAA
Organism: Limnephilus lunatus; assembly: GCA_917563855.2. NCBI lineage: Eukaryota > Metazoa > Arthropoda > Insecta > Trichoptera > Limnephilidae > Limnephilus > Limnephilus lunatus. Next base: position 81,487,321 of record OU830592.1, read on the forward strand.
ATTAAATTTTCATTGAAATAGACATTCAAATGAAATAGCGCCAAATGTTCAGTTTAACCAAGTTATACTCTTGACTTGATCGCCGGAGGACAAATACGACAAAAAGCTAATACAGATACAAATAATGGGATCCTTCGGGATTTTTCCCATAATGTCGCGTTACTCAAAATTACTAAAATATTGCATAAGTCTACCAATAAATCGATTCAAATAATTACGAAAAGCCTGAAAATTTAACAATCCTAATGACAATGTTTTACTGATCATTTTGTATAAAATTATTTTCCCTCGTTTAACAAAGTTTCTATACAGATCAACATAACGCACGATTTTCAAAGCATTTGGGTATAAAACACAATATATGTATGATATGGCTTGCAAAGTTTGGAAGGAATGTATCGTATGAAACGGCGGGCAGCGAGCGGCGGGCGGCGGGCGGCGGGCGGCGAGGTATTCGGAGTGGCGGAGGGAGGGCGGGGGAAGGGTGGGTGGAGGGGGAGAGGGGCGGTCCGCCCAGAGAGGCCGCCCCCCGCACCAGCCGCCTGCGCCTGTCAAACAAACTAAATCCAGCGCCGCCAAATAAACTGGATCTATTTTACAGTTTGAATTTTGAATTTTGTTTTGAAACTGATTCGTTTTTGATCGAAGCAGAAAAAATCATACTTTGTTTTGTTTTTCTATGTTAAGTTATTTTATGTAATCCGTACATGTAGATAATTTATTTTGGATTTCAAAGAACCAATCATGAGATTTATTGACAGTTTATTTTTTTAATAATGTAAATAATTATGTCGATCAGATATTGAAATTTTAATGCTTTTCAACATGTAATTGAATTGTTAAAGAAATACACATTAGAATTAAAATAATTTGTTGAAATAAGTATTCGCTTACATCACAAATACGTGTGTTTAATTGTCATACAAAACTTAAATTTTAATTTGAGCCCAAAAGATCCAATCAAACAATGTATCAAAAGTACCAGTATATAACAAATATCTAGTACGGATATGTGTTTCTTTATTTGCTTATGTTTTAAATTATAAAATATAAGGCATTAAAGAAGATGCATTATTTGTGAGTCATCCATAATTATTAAAAAAAATATTCTTCTTTATTCACAATAAAAAAATTGAGAAATATAAAAAATAAAAACGTTTGAAAATGCATTTTGATTGGCGTAAATTTAAATTACAAATGACCGATTTACATTGGAACACCATATGTGGTAGGTACGTAAATTAAAATTTCTACCTGAAAAGAAATATTTATAAGAAGTTTTATTTTGCATTCCACTAAAAAAAAGATCGAGTAAGGTTATTTTTATAGTAGTTTTATTTTATTTTTTTGTTGGTTTATTTCACGAAAAAAATTACATTTTTAGCATTATTTCACCCGTCATGCTAGGGATATCCCTGTATTACAAGTAACTCTAAAAAAATGCCAAAGTTGTCTCAAAAATCATGCAAAATAAAAAAATTGAATGGCCTTTATATTGTTATCTAAAATACAAGTAAATAAAATAGCAGTTTGATTGAGTATTTTGGCAGCAAATCCAAAATTAAGCTGTTTATGAAAAAGGCCGCACAGCCGTTCTTCTTAATACATTATATATCTTCATATGTATTACAGGTCGATATATTTTTAAACGAATTAAAGTCCGCGTGGAATTATTGCATGTTAATTAAGGACCACTAAGTAAAGGATATTGGTAGGTAGTTAATTAACAAATATATTGTATACTTATTGTAATTTGATAACTTTGATAATAATATGATACGCTTTTTTAAGAATTTAAAAATACATGTTTATCCGTTTCGTCTAATTAATATATTTTTATAATCTGATTTACATACTATGCTCTATTCACCGACAAATAACTATGTAATGAAATGTGATATGCATATCGGATTGCTTTTAATTTGTGAATTTATTTGGATTTTACAAAAAAAATATATTAGTCATCTAATACACGAATCCGTATATTGCGGGTTCAAATCCCGGCCGGTGCAAATGCGGTGAGACATTTTTAAGGAACAGAAATGACCTTGATATGTTTAAAATTCGAACCGAACTGCCAGCGAATTTTCGATAATTGGTTGCGTGACCTCTACGGATTCGTGAATTAAAGAGAATCGAAAAAAAATAAAACAGTCAATTATATCCAAGTAATTACAAATTGGAAGATATACGCAATGTCGCTTTGGTGAGAAGATCATTCAGAAGCGAAATGTTGTGGGTTTAGCTATCTTTAGTGACTGAATCTGAACAGTTAGGTACCTAATTTCCAAACTTCAGCAGTACCTCCCTAACATTCCCCAGATTAGGGATGCCTAAGCTCCGCTGACTCCGTATTTCACTAAAAAAACACAAAACTTTTAATTTTGTGTTTTTTTTAAGAGTGATATTTATTTATATATTTTCATTTATTTTATCTTATTTATTTAAACGCCCATAGGGCTTTTACATAGAATGTAGTACATGTGTTTTTTTTAATTACATTGAAAATAATGAGTTTACAAAATACAGGTAACATAATATATGTTAAAAATAAAATATAGGATAGGTACATAAAATATAAGCGTCAACAAAATACAGGTAACATAAAATTGTTGTTTGTTCACATGTTAAATAAAGAAGAGTGTACCGGTGTGGGTTTGTTTTTTAAGCAAATCTATGAGATTGATGAAATATTGCTCACTTGATTTCTAAAATAAAATATAAATTACTGCTTATATCTGATTTGGAAAAACTCCGGGTTAAGCATAAACAACGCCGGGGATTTCGGCTAGTTTGTCTACAAGTTAAACTACAAACTTCTATGATAACAATTTTAATGCATTCTATATATTGTTTGAAAAAAACTTCCAACAAGTGTAAAAGTTGCTAAACGCGTTGCAATTTTTTGCAAGTTCCTAATCGTTAATAAGAATCAATAAAACAACCAGTAGATATAATGTCATAACTTTCTCATATTAATCATAACGAAATAAAATATGTTAAAGTTATTTCAATAAAAATCATTTCGCAATACAGAAGATCAAATACGATAAAAGTCATTCCAATTTACAAAAAACAAATTCTAAATGAACGGCGGCCGCGTTGATTAATGGAGTTTTATCTTTTTTACCGTAAACTGCAAGACTAGTGACTGGTGACCGGTTTAATAAATATCTCATATTTCATTCATGAAACTAGCTCTGGTCTCCGTCAGGTACACCTCACACTTGTGGGCAGGGACGTGCAAGCCGTATGGGGAAACACAAACACTGCCTACCCTACTCTACTCACATAAAAATATAAATAATCAATATAAATATTTTAAAAATTTAAAACAATATATATTGGAGTTATATGAAGTGGTAGCCCTTTTTCCCCATCTATGAAGATGGTTCGGGTTTTTATCAGAAGGGCGTGATTTTGAAGATATAAGGGCTGGAAGTTTCACCCTCTAGAAATTTCTAGAACAGCCTAGAATATTCGAAAACAACAAAACGAATGTTCGGAAATAGTCTGGAACTTTCGGGAATATCCTATATCATTATGGAACATTCCAGAACACTCTCAAAGGTTGTGGAATGTTCTAGAACATTGTGAACCATACGAAGCCTTTTTGTATGGGTGGGTCTACAGGTCAGTTCAATCTCATATCAACTCCCTGAGCGAAGCCGGGTACCCCAGCTATTAAATATAAAAGTTGTTAAAATGTAATATAAAATGTTTTTAATAAATCTTTCAAAAACATGTGTGAAGTTCTAGATAATATGAATTGCAGCGGCGCGCACGCCCCACCGCCATACTTATAACGTGTCAAAAGCAGGAACTAATTATACAAAATTATGAGCATGTCATTTTCAAATGTGGACTGCATTCTACACAAAAGTGTACGTGTGTGCGCAGGTGACCATGCAGACATACATAATGAAATCAACTCAGAAGCATTTCAGAAAGGCCATTAAGAGTGATAATAAAAAAATTATAAAAAACATTGGTTAAATAGGTTAAGTTAGGTTAGGGTTACCGGCTATTTGAAAATTATATTTTCATAGCTTTTAATGACATTTCTGAGGTGGTTCTGAGTTATTATGAGTTGGTTTCATTCTGAGTTGACATGGAACCATGTGCGCAGTGCGCATTCAAAGGATGACTCTTTTGTGTTAGTGTCGAAAAGGCAGTGCCTTTCGGTACATATCACTCATTTAGCAATTAGTGCCATCTGTTGGTAGATACCTCTACTAATTAGTAAAACTTTACTACACGAAATTATTATTATTAATTTTTATGTTGCTTTTATTGAAATATAAAAATTTTATTCTTCATCCAGTAAATGGATTGTAATACGCATAATTTTATTATTTAATTCATTACTTTGGATTCATTTATTTTGCAAAAATAATATAGTAATAATATTGCATGATAACTGAAAATATTTAAAATGTGAATAAGAATTATTATGTTTTGTTAGGTTGAAATTAGTTCCTAGCTAGGCAAGTGTTTGGAAGCAAATGCTCGTGAAAATGCCAATTGAATTATGCTGTAAAAAATCTTTTAACTATTAAAACTATAAACTAAAATTTTACTAAATGTATCATTAATACGTACCTATGTATAATTTTAAGTGACATTATTTGACAGTTTTTCTATCTACCCAAGTCAGTCAACCACGTGGTTATAATTGGACAGATAGACATTTTGCATGTTTTAGGGTTTAATTTTGTGAGATTTTAATATATATATATATAATAAATTTATTTATTTTTTACATTAGCTCCACACAGGAAAATAATTTTCCCTCAGGGCCTGAATGAAGCTGTTATTTGGATATTTGATCTGTCTGTAATCCCATTCGAACATCGGGTAAAGCCAGAAGCTTCGCCTTTCTTAGCGAAACTTTACAAGTTCATGGTAAGTATTTTTAATGACAGTTAATTCGCTATCTTTCCTACTGCCTGCCCTGATAAAAATAAACTCTGCGCACGACACTGCTTGTGGGTAGATTCTCGATGCAAATTAATCAAAGCTGTTAATAAGTACCTGTGATAAATGTTGTTTATTCGAGGTATTAAAGAAATGATGGAGAAAGTTGGTGTCGGTGTCGGTGTGGCGACCACACCTAGTTTTATTGTGCAGCTTCTTCATGAGTTGAGTGTCAAAGTTAAGTTGGTGCGGCGGAGGAAAGGGGAAAGGGGAAGAGCGGCGTGGGAGGAGTACCTACTCGAAGTAGTCAACGGGGGTCATTAATATTAACTTGGATGGGTACAACAGGTGAGATTAAAAGACGGTTTTTCAAACATCACTAAAAGCTTGCGCAGTTAAATAATATCAAATTTATTGACCATCAGTGAAAAAGTCTTGTTTTGTTATTAAGAGGAATATAAACGCTAGAAATATTACGATGCTCGTGCCTGCAAAATTTACAATCGAGCGTCTTATTTGCACGAGGCAAGTAAGCGAAAAAGTGTTTTTTATTTATTTTGTGCATAATTTTATTTTGTACATACGGGTGAAAAAAAGTTAAAACATATAAAACCTCAAAAACAGTCTTAGCCATAAAGGGTTATTTTTATAAAAATGTTTCTTGTATTACTTCATAGTTAAGTCATGAAAAACATTTTTTTTAGTGGTTTACGCTTATATTTCTTGTTATGTAAATAATAATTTTATTGTAATTCCAATACATGGAAAACCTAGTAAAAGCTTCAATTTATCCATAGCATATTTTTTGATGTTCATATTGTAAGTTAATTCGTCGTAAAGATTAATCTAAATAGTATCTAAATAGGGTTTCACGTAAAACTTCACCTTAAGTCTTTATTCGAAGTCAACTTGAGTACAATTCTCTCGTTTGGAGCCCACGTTACAATGTACAAGCTATTAAAAGAAAAAAAGGGTTTTTAAATGGGTGTTCCAGCATTTTTGTTACAGCTCTCTTTTAAATGACATAAATATTCTTAAATTATTATACAGAAACATTATCGGCTGATTTAACACGCTTTAGGCTGTCGCAAAAGATATAGAATCACCCTACTAACAAAGCATAATAGCACAAGTGCACTTTTGATTGCTTTTAAACGCATTTGCACGATATTGGAGATTTGTTACATTAGAGATATTTACATAAAATTACTTTTGTATATAGTCCTACCATCATCTAACTACAAAAAATATGATATTGCTTAAATCCTGTATGACATCAAAACCTTGTTCATAAATTATCTATATATACCTGGTGTATATTTTTGTGCAATTTAACATTGCTATATTCAGGCGTAGTTAATTTGTTTCTCATTTAGTGTGATATGCAGTGTTATTATTGGATAATGGTCTGCAAACAAATGTAATAAATAAAATTAATATAAATTCCAACTAGTTCTAGTGAGACCATGTGATATTTTCACGAATCATTACATTTTTATTCTCCGTTATTAATATCAATTTTGCTAATAAATTCGCGTAGTTCCTCAGTCTAAGGTAGATACATAATTAAAGTTCCACCAATTGTACAACGAATAACACTGATCGAGAAACGAGCCAACAAGCGCCTTGGTGTAGGCTGCTTACATCTATTGAGTGGTGAACAAACCCATAACTCTTGCTTGTGAATACCGGTCAAAAGCTATCGTAAATTTGCATGATTTTTTCTCATGAATATCATGTTACGATATATCACATTTTTTGCATCCAAGATGAGTAATACGGCCTTTTTATAGAGACTGTTGAACGATATGAAATATTGTAGCGCCAACTTTGTCTGCATCAACTTCATTTCGTATTTTAGTCAACCGGTTTCAAAATCACTGATTCTTTTTCAGGATAAAGTCAGGATATATATACCACACGAAAAATCTTTAATATTTTAACAGAGCACTTTAAAAAAAACAAGGTTAAGTAATTTATTAAAAATAAATTTGAATGCATTGTGCTCATTCAAATGTTGTCAAATATGTGTTACAACTTTGTCTACATATAATTCATTTTGTATTTTAATCAACCGGTTTCAGAATCACTGATTCTTTTCAGGATAAAGTAAGGACATTTCACAGTGCACTGCAAAAAAATATATTTTTTTTATTTGAATGCATTATGCTTATTAAAATATTGTGAAATGTGTGTCACACAACATTCACTTATTTTTTACAACGTCTAGAACAGATAAGGTCTGCTTTTTGTGCGTAGGAGAAACAATGATAAATTTATGCAAATTTTAAAGGTGCAACTAATTTTAAAAGTTTTATTTTTAATCAACTATTGAAATCTATAACTATCTAAATATATACTTATGAAAGCGAAAAATGAGACACGGTTTAGATGAGATCTATAAATGAGAGAAGAAAAAATCCTAATATGCCAACTATCAAAACAGAATGTAGAATTGAATGTCTTTGAGAGAAGATGTATTTTAGCACATAATCAAAGTACCTTGTGCTCAAATACTGGCAAAATCAATTTTTCCTTTTTTCACAAAGGTTTTTACACAAAAATACATGTCACTCTTTTCGCTGCCGCTTGTAAATTAATCAAGGCAGTGTAGTTTCTTTATATTAAAATTCATATTTTTTATGACGTAGCGTATTTACGCATTATCGAAAAGCGTCTGTTAGAAAATTTTGTGTTTCTACTCCGATTTTTGGTTGATTTAGGAAAGTGTGTCAGAATATTTTTAGTTTCGGGTATCTTTCTTAAAACTATAAGTCACTTTTTACGACAATTTCTTGTTGGCGATGGATTTCTGTCAAGATTTTCGTTTTAAAGTTTGTCGTATATTGCATATTCTTGTCTTCGTGTTTTCCTGGCTTGACGATAAATTCGTCCAACTATTAATATCTCGGATAATAATTTGACCGGTCGGTGGCTGAGTGGGCATCGCGTTTGGGTCCCACCCGGGCGTCGCGTGTTCGATTCCTCGGCTGTCTAAGTCCTCCATGGTTGTAGTAGGAGATTTTCGAAGATTGTTGGATTGAAGATCTGAATAGCCAGGTACTTCCCCACCTTCCTCATTCCTATCTCCTTCCCCTTCCCACTACCCTCAGCCTCACAACATACCCCGATTGAGGATGCCATAGTCTCACTAGCTTCAGATGGGAGCAGTTGGGACTCTTGTGCGGTATTCATATTAAAAAAATTAAAAAATTATTCATAACCCGAGAATGTTGTTTTTCTTTTTAATTTTTTTTCTTTAAATCTAATATTACGACAATATTGCCGGTCAAACGTATTCTTAAAAATGTATGCGAGGTTGGTGGAGTTATTGCAGAAGATCGTATTTTTGAGTTGTGAATTTCGACGGGTTTTTCAATATTGATAGCCAACACCTTTTCCTAATATTGCTGCTTTATATATTGCTGCCAAGACAATTATTGTTCGGCAAAATACAATAATAGCCAAATCATCTTGCACGTTTTTTAGCAGTATCAGCACCTTCACGTTGGTAGATAATAATAATAAAATATGGAATTTAATATTTTCTTACTTAAATATCAAAATTTTACCAAAGAATATAAAATGGCCTTAAGTATTATTTTTCCATTCCTCGGAAACAGTGAGCGTGAAAAGTCGATTAGTCCCGCGACAAGAATTGCTGAGCGGGTAACAAGATACGGATTCCCCGCGCTAATGGACCCTTAATCCACCGAGTATGGTACCCGGTGAACCCTCACCGCACCCGGGAGATTCAACACACAAGCCAGCAAGCCAAGCCTTAACTCTTTAGGTGACTTTATTGTTTTTAGTTTCACGATGAGTCTCAATAATACACCGAAAAACAAACTTATGATATTTATTATCTAAGTACGAAAATTGAACTGACAGGGGCACGTGTTCCCCATGTGACTAAGTCCTGCGTCTACCATGACCCGATCATTTTGATCTGATCATTTTGATCCGATCATTTTGATCCGAACATTTTGATCCGAACATTTTGATCCGATTATTTTGACCTGATCATTTTTACCCGATATTTTCACCTGATCATTTTGACCCTATCATTTGGATCCGATCATTTTGACCTGATCATTTTGACCCAATATTTCAACCTGACCATTTTGACCCGATCATGAATCACCAATGATTGATCAGGTCACTTTAAAAAAGATAATTCTTTCGTTTAATCTCAGTCAACACCCGTAATGGACGTGGAGAGTGGCTAAAAATGTATACATTTTTAAGATTGTGCGTTTATTAGTATATATGTATTTTAGTTTAACCATCTGTATTTATGTGTAGCGAAAACGAGACTTAAGTTGCCCAGTCTACACAATTTATGCATCTATGTTCTACGTCAACACTCATCTATCTACAACATTTTTTTTATATTTAAACGTACCCGTTCACTTCACCAATGTAAAATTGTCAATTAACCAAGGACTATTTAGTCGTTTTCTATGGCCCAGCCTATATATAACAGGGCATGAAGTGTCAATGCAGCGACATACCGCACTAAATTGTTAAGGTTGTGCTGCACAGTGATAGTGATACCATACCTGCCTTCTGCGTAAGGCACATAGACTCTCAGAGTCGTGGTGACCAAATACTTGTATTATAGAACTTAATATATGTATGTGCCTGTACAGGTGAGGCAACGTATAAACGAGAAAATTTTCTGAAAGGCATTTTGTTGGACTAGCTAATATTTTCTAATAAAATGACGTAGCGTGGGTAAATTTATATATACATAGGTACGAATGCAAAAGTACGGATACGTAGGTGTGGATACGTAGGTATATGTCTACCTGACTTCTGATTGAAATGGATAAAACAAAAAGTTTGTCATTTTCCGAAATTAAAGAGTTATTTTAAAACTACATGGCTGATGATGGAATTTACGATGAACAATTTGAAAATAGCTGCATAGACCGAAAAGATACTGCCAAAAATAAAATAATAACTAAACGATTTTCATGACGCCAAAGCTCGGCGTTCGAAACGTTCTTGCCGTTTTACACAATTTCCGCTTTATAATTTAGATTTCTTATTTATAAACGACAATAAAATATAATACTTTTTGCTTTTAATGTAAATTAGATTTGAAAAAGACACCTTTGACTCGGGTGTCGTTCGTTTCGTGAAACTTGTGAATAGGTTTTTTTTTGGGTAGGCTTTCCGCTCGGACGGATATCGGGTCAGATCCCATCGCAGTAGAATCCGACTGCCCGAGTCACACGAGCCCGCGCCCAGCCCATGTTAAACATGCTTTTAATCTTAAAGGCACCCACGGGAGGCATCACAAGGTGCTGCTGGGCGGATGGCGCTTCGGACCCGATCAGGCACCGGATCAAAATTCCAACCATTTATTATTTCCAGCGGATTAAATTAGTCTTCCCAATGATACAAGCCTCAATGGTGTAGACTGGTACTGATTAATGTGGGAAATACAGCCTTATATAAAGCTAATGAGATCAACTGTATTCTGTAGTATAATGGTATGACTGTAATTGATTATGAATATTTTATTACGGGTTCGATTCTTGCCGCACTCAAAAATATACTGACACTGTTTTTTTCGTTTCCAAAAATAAATGCCTTTGTCATCGAAGGTAAAAACTCTGATGGAGATTTGTTGGTTCAAATTCTGGCGTGCGCAAGTAAATTTTATTTTATTAATTTGTGTTATTTCACAATTTATTCATAAACGTGATTTGCAGCATGTCCCAGAGTGATAGATACTAACAATATGGTGAAAGACCTTCTTCAGAATCGAAAATTTGCTTGAAGTGGTTTCAGCCATGTTTCGTTATCAGCCTTCCTCGCCTTCCTCATTCCCATCTCACTACCTTCAGCCTCAATTGGTGCCATAGTCTCACCGGCTCCAGAGTGCCTACCTAATTATTAGGAGCAGTTGGAACGGAGGCGTCTACTATTATCTACAGGAATTCCAAAAACTGAACAAATCGGACTAATATCTATGAGAATCCATGTTCTGACTAATATCTATACGAGGTATGTTGGAACAATATCTATGGGAATCAAAGTGAGGACGAAACTGTTGACTATCTATGTTGAATATCTATGGAACTGTTGAATATCTATGGAACAGGTGATGTCGACGAACATCTACAGCACTGGCAGAGGTTGGGTTAGGTTAGGTTAGGTGCCCAGCTGCCCTCTGTAGATATTAGTCCCACCTACGCTCCATAGATATTCGTCACCACTGGGACCGTCATAGATATTTATCCGACCTTAGCTCTGTAGATAATAGTCTTCACTCTGAAGTTCATAGATATTTGCCCAACATATGAGCTGATATTCGCCAGACATACAGGCTGTAGATATTAGTACCTGGTGCTATAGGTACTCAGATAAAATAAGAAAGGAGATAAAAGAAAAATCAGAGTTTTCAATTCACACGCGGTAGAAGTGAAACCTTCAGAAAACTAAAGTAGACAAGAGTGGTGACGCCACGAAGCATCGCAGAAAGAGGAGACCGATTATACTGTCTCACTCTCTCGCAGGCTAAATCCTGTAGTGTAGAGTGTAGATGTAGGTATGTGTTTGTCTCTTTTTAGTGTCGCAATTTTTCATTTCATCGAGTTTCAAATCACAACGGAGCTAAAGAAGATTTCACTTCAAAAAGGAAACATGCAAGATTTCAGTACATCACTTATCAATTAAACAACCTAAAGACATTTTGATTAACAATGCGTGAAGCTATTCGGGTCGCTAAAGTTCTCCGGTTATTTTGTTTAAACGTTCATTCACATTCTCATCCTCTGATTAGCGCTCGTTACAGCCTCTCTTGATACTCTGCCCAAACAACTCACCCGTCATTGTTAAATATCAAACCAAGGATAATAAATATAGAGGATATGAATGCATTTAATTCGTCGATAATTAAAATTGGCGCAGTAAAAAAAAACAGTTAACAACTCACTGTGGAAACTACTGACTGGAAAAACTAGAAATAAATAGTAAAAAAGCATCATATGCCAGACATATTTTATTATTGTTTTAAGGGAAGCTTATTTTCAATATTATAATCATGTATTTTTGTATCAATGTCTAAATATTTGAAGAAGAGTGTCTCGGAGTGTGTTTGTTTTTTTATAAACTCTACAGACACATTAGATTTTCAAAATGTTCAAAATAGTAGAAAAATCATTATTGTAAATTTAGAAAAAATTCTGCGGGCAACGTCAGAGACTTCTGCTAGTTTAAATTTATGCATGATAAAAAGTGGTGCTCTTGAGGTGATTTTCTCACGAAAATGGCGCTATAAAAATCACCAAATAATTAATAGACTAATAGTAGATTAAGATTTATACTACTATTTATTTTTTATATTATTATTTTAAGTTTCTATTATTTTTGTTTTTTTTCCCTCCATTTCGTACTTGTGATTTTAAGTCTTGAAAGTTATTATTGAAAATTATTTTTTTTTGGTAATTTATTAAATAATTGAATTTTTCTTTCTTCTTTTTCTCCGTACTGTACAATAAATAGATAGGTACAAATATTATTTTTTAATTGTTTATTCAGGTAATCAATCATTTTTGTACTTTTTTTATTTTTTACAATAGCTCCACACAGGAGGCCCTGAGGAAAATAATTTCCGTCAGGGCCAATGTCGAAGAAGAGGAAGTTCTGGGAAGGAAAATGGTATTAGGGGTGGGTAGGAATCTAGGGGTCAGTGTGTCCAGTAGTAACGGACGGATGAATTCATTCCTCCCACTCAGGTACAAGGCGATGTTCCGAGAGAGAAGTCAAAAAGACTCCGTCAGCCATTCTCCCGATCCGGCCTGCCATGCAGTTGGTTGGCAGACGCATCCGCTACCAAGAACCGGACAAACCTCACCTCATGAACCGATTGGGTTGACCTATGGCAGAGGTGTTGGTTATCCAATAAATGGTTCCCGGGGCGGCGGTACCCATACCCGCCTCCCAAATTGCAGACAATTGTACTTGAATAATTATTACCGACATCTACTTTTAAAAACCACTTTCAAGTGAAATAAGCTACTTTTCTGCGTGCTGCTAAACCGCAAGATGTGATTTTGTAAAAAATAAGTATACCCTTTGAAACTGGTCATAAATATATAATCTAATTAAGTCTCAGTGACATCCTCTACAGTTTTACAACCAAAGATATTAGTTATATTTTCTTATGAATTTTTTTACCTCCTGATCACCAGTGGCGCACTTTTACTATATATTTATTTATTTAACGCTCAGAGGGCTTTTCCATATTTTGTAGTACAATTAATTCATGACAGATAAATAAACCTTTACTAAATTTAAAAAGGTTTCAACATGTTACTTTTACTAGCAATTCTTATCTTGAAAATATCTTTAAAACTACTGAAATTCAAAGAAATTAAATATCAAATTGGTATCAAGATACCAAAAATATTTTTTTATTGTGAAATTTAATGAGTAAAAAACTCAAGCGCTGTAATATTTAATCATCATCAAATAATCACCCTCAAATGTAAAATATTAAACAAAAAACACGTAAAAAGTTCAGTCACATCTGGAAATCTCGCAATCATATACATAGAGAGCAACTTACATTAGTGTGAGATGGTACAATTTATTATTGTCCAAAAACAAAATTAGTATAACCGAAACATTGAAATATGAACAATTCAAAAAGCAAATTAAGTCCCGGAAATTGGATAATGATATACTGTACCCTTAATTTACCCTTACTTAATGTGTAATATTTAATATTAAAAAATATATTGTTATTGTCTTTCTATAACAATTTTTTTCTAAATTGTATACCTATGTCAAATAATGTTTGTATTTATTTCATAAGTTCTTTGAACATTGTTTACATGTTTTATTAGATTATTTTATTTGCATGTAAATACTCCTCCCATAAACACGAGCTCCACTTATGCAGTAATGGAATAATAATGAATTATTGTATAACTTTGCGTAACGTAATCATGTGTAGATAATGTTAAGAAAAAATTCTTGTAAATATTTAAATAAAAAAAAAATAATAATGAAATAACTCAAATCAGCACCTCCTTTGAAACGTTATTAAAAGTGATGAAAAAATATGTAAACAAATTGGTTACATAGGTTGCGTTAGGTTAGGTCATGATCTATATTTCAAAATTTTTTTATAATATTTAATGACTTTTTAAAGAGGTGTAGAGTTGAGTTTATTTATTTTATTTACTTATTGTTGTTATACGCCCATAGGGGCTTTTACATAGATTATAAAATAAATATTTAGTTACCGAGTTAGAATTTATACCAAAAGTTAAAGTGAAAAATTTAAAGAATACACATGTAGTTTTTGAAGAATATAGCGTAAAACCGTAAAATATTTTAAACAATATAATATTTGACAACAACATAGATTAAAATATAATACAAAACATTACAATAACACATCAAATCGTTCAATATATTATACCCACATTACAATAATTTGTAGGATTCCACAAATTGCATTTTAGATTATAAAGGGAATCAGTGAATGTATCTACAATACAACCAAACTTGTTGCCTAAATCATGCATACTATTAGTAAGTGAGTGTGATTGATAGTTGGTTGTGTGTTGTGAATGTGTTGATTCAGAGTTGGCATGAAACTGTGATTAACAATGACCAATCTTAATTTCTACGCATTAAAAAATTGCGAATTCGGCGTATTTTAACATATTTATCACGGCACGCCTTTGAGAAGAATGAGTGAGTGAGTATGTGAAGTATCAGGTTACAGCATGGGGCTGCATGATGCAGCATTCCTGCGGCCTGCAGTCTCTCGCTCCTGCCTTGCTCCCACCTCCTATACCTCCTTCACCTCCTGCGCCCCTCGGGACATCGATCACTGGACATTTTTCTCACGGCCCCGCGGTCACTAAGCTACCGTCCTGCCACAAAATGCCAAACGACTTTCGATGGGCGAAATGACCAAAATTCACTCTCACATAAAAACTAACATCAACACTTAGAGATAACGTTTGATTAACGCACTTGATCTGCGATGAAAGGATTTTACACTAAAGCTGAACGATTATTTGATCAAATTACTCATACATATATTAAATTAAGCCCTGTATTATCTGTTTTAAATTTATCTCCTGTATTATCTTGATTTCCTGTATTAAATTTAACTCCTGTGTTATCTTTAACTCCTGTATTGAATTTAAGTCCTGTGTTAAATTAAACTCTTGAATTAAATTAAACTAGTAGGTAAATTAAACTCTTCTATTAAAATAAACTTCTGTATTAAATTAAAGCCTTCTATTAAATGTTCTTGTGTTACTGCCCAAAGTAAATAGAACAAGATTTTTTTTTATGAATATTTTGAAGTTTTGGAAAGTGGATGATACAAGAAACAGGAAGGTTAAAACGAACTTTCTATACCTACATGTGTTTAAAGCAACGTATAAGTTTGAAGGCGCAAAACATCGGTCTATTTATGGATTTTCGTGCATCAATCGGAATTAATATCAATTTATGCATGATACAAGATACGTGCGTTATTTTTTAAGGAAATTCCAAAGCAGAATCCATAAAACCCCGTCAAAAATAACTAAAACAACACGAGAGCCTTCGATGAGCACCTACCTGAGCCTTAATATTGAAATATTCAAGTGTAAATATGTAAGATTGAATACCTTCATCACATTTTTTTATATCAATGAACAGCTTCGTTAAAAGAATAGCATTATTTTTGTCCGACACTATGGGACAGTTTCGAACCTCCTAATGGATATCGAACGAGACAGCGAAGGCATCCGATGATTATTTGCCCTTAAGGCGAGGTATTAACGTCATAATCCACTTGTCACAACACATCTTTGCCGCGCCACCGCGCATCATCTTCAAGCGCGGGATAATCACACGTGACATGTGAACAGAGAGACAAACATGTCAACACTGAACTTCAACACAACACATAGACAACGAGCAACGGACAACCTGAACAACAAAGATACTGCTTTGTATCGTGATTATAATGACAGCGCGTTCAGAATCAATACGAGTCGAGATGATTTTACGACGGGTTTTTGATTTGACCGCGCGTTGATGTCTTTTCATACAATCCCTAAGGAAAATTGTAATCTTGCTTACTAAGCGTCTGTCTGTTGACAACATACCTACTAATAAGGTACGTAATTATTTTATACTGGATTTTAACAAATTATTCCATCGTGATTGAGTACATTACAATTCAAAAAACTCAACTACCTAAGGAGGTAGAAATCTATGAGCCTGCCCATAAAGTTATAACAAAGGTTTTAATTTTGTATTCTGAATTTTAATGTAGAGATAAAGTAAAGTAATATTACATTAAACCTGTAACGAAACGCTAGATGCATTTATAAATGGTGTTATAATTTATTTATTTTTAAATCCAGGCATTTGCATTAAACACTGTCATTTGTCATTAGAAGCGAATGGATGTATGTACATAGATACAAAGTGGTTATTTTTGGGTTACTACGCCGTGTTGCGCTATGTTGTGTTGCCGGGTACCTATGTTGTGAGGCTAAAGGTAGTGGGTAGGGGAATAAGATGGGGAAGAGGAAGGTGGGGAAGTACCTCGCTATGTGGATTTGGTCGCCAAACACGACTAAAGCCATTTCAAGCAACGTTTCAATTCTGAATGATGGTCTTATACTAGTACGATACTGAGAATATCTTCCACTCTGGAACGTGCCGCAAATATAATATACTATATTATTTTGAATTAATTAATTGTGAAATAAAACAAATTAATCAAATATCATTTATTTCCGCACGCCGGGATTCGATCCCGCGATCTTCGGATTGCGAGACAAGAGCATTACCCCTCGACCACTGAGGCAGTCAAAAAATCACGATGATACTACTTTTGGCCGTGAAATCTCAAATCAAATAGTTACGTACCTAACATTATTATTTTTTTACACAATAACGTTTAATACGTCAAATTTTCAAAATTTTAAGCAACCCCCAACACAAAAAAGAGCTGATGACCTTAAAATGCCTGAACAGATTTTCATGAATTGTAGCTGAGAACCATTTCGATCACGTCAGCTTTTAAAGAAAAAAAATCGCATCATAATCGGTCCATTCGTTTAGGAGCTACGATACCACAGACAGACACACAGACAGACAGACAGGCACATACAGAAAGTCAAACTTATAACACTATACACAGAATATTCTTGATTAACAAGGGGTAGGTAATTATTTATGTTGATACATTAAAAGTTTATGTACCAATTTCGTGAAATATTTTTAATTAAATATTGAATTTTAAATTGATTTTTGGCAACCCTATCGGAATTAGTGGAAAAGTGCCGGCGCGGTTCTTGTGACGCAAAGGAACTCTACCGAAATTCAACAGATTCCGGGCGACCTCTTTTTACCGAATTAAAATTGCTGGGTTCGTGTAATGATTTGTTTTGTCATTCCGAAACCAATAAAAACACTGAATTACTGCAGGGATCGTCATTTACACTTTATTGCGGTACTTAACATTTAATATCTTGTACTTTGATAATGACATGTAGTTATGCTTACTATTCTAATTAAAGGATTGAAGAATGCAGCTTTTAATAAATACCTTATAGCTACTACCTTTTTACATTAAATAATTTATTTTAGTTACATTTCAATTCATGTGGAGTTCTTAAATTATAAAATCTTGAAAATTATTGCGCATTACAGAACATTAGAATTTGGTTTACTTTATCTTAAGGTTGAACAGTTTTTTGTTTTTTTAAATTTGTTTATTCGAATTAACTTTTTTCAGGAAGGAGATTATAAATGTATATATATACTTTATCTTCACTTGGTTAAAAATTTATTATGTTTATTTAAAATTTAACGCTTAATATTTGTGTTTTATATTAAAACATATCAAAGGAAAGCCAGAAAACCTTGTTGAAGTTTTTTTATGTATGGAAAATTGTGTTACAATTTTGTTACAATAATAATGTTCAATTAATCTTAATAAACCTGTATACAGTGTTTCAATATTCATGGTATATTTAAGGAATTTAAACCTATAAAAAGCGTTACAATATACATGTAAAATTTAATGAAATCCAATAAATATTTAAAATGTGTTATAATATTCTTACTAAATTAAAGGAAACCCAATAAATCTACATAAAGTGTTACAATATTTAAATAAAATTAAAGGAAACTTTGCAAACCCATTAACAGTTAATAAATTTGTAAATTTGAGGAAACCATGTTAACCTATAAAAAGTGTTCTATTATATCAAATATAGTCAAGGAAACCCAGTATACCTAAATAAAACCCATATAAAACCACACTTAAATATTCATGATAAATTTAAGGAAACAGTAAACCTATATAAAGTGTTATAAACCTACATGAAACCGCACATAAATATTCATGGTAAATTTAAGGAACCCCGTAAACCTATAAAAAGTGTACATAATAAAGTGTACATACATGATAAATTCAAGGAAACCCTAATAACCTTTATTAAGCGTTATAAATCTTTAAATGTAAAGAAATATATATATTTATGGTAAATTTAAGGAAACTCAATAAACCTATAAAAATTCGTTTTAGGTTTAAATAAACCTAATAAACCTATAAAAAAGTGTTAGTAAATTTAAGTTAACTAAATAAATCTATAAAAAATGTATTAATATCGTCAGTATTCGGGAAGGTCCCACGGACCGCAGTAATGTATGCAGATGGAGGACATAAAAAACGCGCTGTCAAAATATTTCCAAATCCCATCCTACCCACAAAGGGACAGCTCTGGAGGTAGCGCTGTGTTTAATGTTTGATTGAATATAAATGGACATAAAAGCTCGGCCGTTTTGATAACAATGCTCGCCATAATATACTAACATTAAATAAATTAAACCTCTGTCGGGACAGTATTTTTTTTAATATCGAGTCAAATATTATTCATAGAATTTGACACCATCCTAAAACGATAAAGTACTTATTGTATAAAGGGACGTAATTGGTGTAATTAATCTCACGGTTTTCTGTTCTTAGGGGAAGTGCTGATGTGTTCATCGGGGGTAAGTATGATTGATGTTTGTATACCAAACCTTAAAGAATTTCATTATTATTTGGGGTGCTTTATAGAATTTCACTCCAAGTGGCGGCAGTCGCTTGATTGCAAATAAATGCAACTGCTTTTCGTTTATTTATTACGAATAACCGAACAATATAATAATATGAAAAACTCCTTCTACCATAATTATGGTGAGCGAAAAACTTTGCTTGTGTAATGATGTAGGGAGATTTGCTACCAGAGGAGTTGAACCCATGATGCCTGGGTCGAAATTCGGCACATTTATCAACTCAGCTACTGACCGGTACTAAATCGTCTATCTTGAATTAATGCGATATAATATAAAGACGTCTGCAGAGCCCTATGTCACGAAAACGATAATTTTCAGTCATCTCAGCTTCCACTAGTTTTGGAGGCGGGTATGGGTACCGCCGCCGCGGAAACCATTTATTAGATAACAAACATCCTGTCATAGATCATCCCAAGTGGTTCATTAGTGGTTTGGAGCAGAGGTTCCCGGGCTCATCGGGTGAGGTTTTTCTAGGTCTTGGTGGCTGATGTATTTGCCCACCTATTTCATGGCAGACCGGACCGAGAGAGACTAGTTGAGGAATACCTTTTGAACTCTCCAGCCGGGCTCTCTCGATTCATCGCCTTGCTCCGCAGTGGAAGGATAGATTCATGGGTCTGTCGCTTCTGGATCTACTAACCTTTAGAACCGCCTCCCTTGCTTTTTTCTTCCCAGAATTTCCCCAAAAATACATATCATCCCTAATGATTACATAGGCTCTGAGGAAAATTATTTTCTTCAGTGCCTCCTGTGTGGAGCTGTAAAAAAAAATTGTATTTTACCAATCAAAATGCAGCATTTGTGTAATTATTCAGTGGAATTTTAAATAGGAGCATTGAAATTCATTTGAATGGAACATCGGAATGTCGGAATGTCGACGACTACAATTGTTACCACCTGATTCATTGAAATGAATAAAATAATAAAACCGACATGTTATTAATCAAACATTTACACACGTTTCCTAACAGAGAACACGTTTTTGCTTTCAATTCGGAATTAATTTTATAAGTATTTCCTGAAATGCGAACCATTAATAAAATGAAACATAATATAAACCTCTCCGATGATATCATTAGCGGAATATAATTTTAGGACCAATACTGTTCATTGCCATCATCACAATAAAATGCCATAGTTTAAAATGCTTCTTTGGCCATTCGCATTTATAGTCCCAATAAAACTCAATCTCATTAACACAACACCGTGATATACAAGGTTAGGCTAAAGCTATAGGTACTAAACCCACAACGGTGATAATTTGTCGGGTCATTATCATTGACTAACATACATAATACATACCAATATAAACAATTTATGGACGAAGTAAATCATATTAGTAGAACGTAAAATACTTGACGCCTAGTATCGTATCTTGGATTAAAACGAGACTCAAATATTATAAATAAATTAGATTCAATTTGTTCTTCTGTCGTGTTCAAAATAGATCAATGCAAAACAAATTATAAATAAAGATTCTGCCTTGAACAGGATGTAGTAATTATAATAACGTAATACAAAAAGTGGAGATTTTCAATTGCGTGCAAGCGTAACAAATATAAAAAGTCCATAAAAGAGCATTTCTTTGATATTTCACGAGTGTGTAACTTTTCTGTTGTTCATATTTATATCTCTAATTATGAATTTAGAACTGAATTTGTTTTATGTTCTTCCTGTTTTATTATAATCATAGTTATATGGTATCCCGTATTAATAATTTAAGAATATGATAACCTGTAATTTTAGTTATTTATTATTTTATTTTATTATTATTTAAACGATTGACAAAGATGTATGATATTTTTGAACTTTAAGAAAACTTTTTTAGGGGCATACAACACATGCGCCCGAATAAAGCCCAGTGATCCAACATACCAGAAAATCAGATTTCGGGTGGCTCATTTTTAACCTAAACAGAAACTGCGGCCGAAACCGAAACTGCGGCTGAAACGTAAACTGCGGCAGAAACCGAATCTGCGGCCGAAACCAAAATAGAAGCCGAAATCGAAACTGTAGCCGAAACCGAAATTGCGGCAGATAACGAAATCGCGGCCGAAACTCTTTTATTGACCGAAACTGGCCTAAACCGAAACAACTTCCGAAACCGAAACGCAGCCGAAACCGAAACTGCAGCCGAAACCGAAACTGCAGCCGAAACCAAAACTGCGACAGAATCAAAACTGCGACTGAAACTCTTTTATTGGCCGAAACTGGCCGAATCGAAACTTCGGTCAGTCAATAAAATTTTTGGAATCGAATCTGAATCCTTCTGCCTTACACTTAAATGCACTTTACGTAGTCATCTAACCATTTAGCAGTATCATAACATTAAGTGTTGATCCTCGGTTATAATTCAACGGTGATTAATCACGACTATTCCCGAAGCTCCTTTGTGACATACCGTCCGCCATTATTGTCAAATTATGTCAGTCCATTGTCAGATAAGTATAATTTATGACGGCAACCAACTAACGAATTGCCAAATTATGTTCACTAGTAAAAATAAATATGCTGTCAGGTCCCAGCCTGAGTCAGCAAGGAACAAAACCGTCCCGAGCGAAACTAATAGTCTACAAATAAAATAAAACCAAGAGTCCAAAGGTAGGAAACATAGATGAACCATTGTCTATTGACTCTGCTTGAGATAAAGGCAGTAGTGTAACCTTCCGACACGTAGTTAAATTTTAAATTATGGCGGATGATTAATTTTATGGAGGTAAATTTATCACCATTCTAAATAAACCATTCACGGAGAAACATCACGCCTACAATGTTATATCAGCAGCACAAGTTGTTGATAATTTCATTCAATTTTTCACACCGAATTTGGCTAATATGTGAATAACTTACTGTCCGGCTTCATAAGAGTTTCATCAATGTTTAATTGGTAATAATATAGCATCTGTATTATGGATAGACAATAATTGGAAAATTTAAAGCTCAGTAGTTATATACTCATAAGTATATAACACATATATTTTGGATTCCGCATTATCCAGAATACTAGAGGGAAATAATTATACAATATGGGCATGGGCAGTAACAATCTTATCACTAAACCAATATAAAATATTGTATCTGAGACAGTTCAGATACTTACAATACGATATACATTTTCTATTCCCATACAATAAATACCCCTAAAATTGGCGTTAATAAATTAATAAATAAATATCCAAGGTGGAATTTAGAGCTACACCTAAAACTCACGTTTTCAGGCAGTCATATCCATAAATTCAAAACCTTTAACCCTTACCTTCACTGCCAGCGACATTGCAAATAACTAATTTCGTAAAAATGTAAAATAATCTTACTGGTAAGCTTTCATAAGAGTCCTAAATTTTCCAGTCTTTCAAAATAAATACCAACTCTACTTTTGCCACTCATCTTCACATAAATGTAATACTAATAGTGATGGGGGTAGCAAATGTAAAATCATGTAATGTCTAGTGTTGTCAATATAATGTCATCTGCGTGCAAAGCCGTATCTTTTCCAAGCATAAACATTCTAATTAAAGTGTTTTTATCGGAAGTGACCTGCCAGGTATATTTTCAGTATCTAATTCTAAATAATAAAATAAGATAGAGCCTAAGAAATCACAATGAATTGTTTGGCGCCTTTGATGTTATTTTTCACTAAAACGGCGCTCTACAAATAATCCAATTATTATTATTGTAGACACGAATCGGCGTCCGCCAAAAAATCATGTTTCCAAAGTACCTAAGCTTCTCGCATTTCTGCATGGCGTCAGTCCCCATTCCGCAGTCCGCAGTCCGGCCAAGTATCAGGTGTCAGAGGACATTCGGAATATGGTCCTTCTTTGTTCTCCGAGACATCCCAATAAACTGGGTCTGACCTTATCACTGAGAACTGCGACTGTGACACTGCCTGACTGCCACACTGTCCGGCCGTCTGCGGTGTCTATGAACTATAATAACATACTCCGTGACATTAGCTCAACATTAGCTGAGCTGCTGTGGCTGGTAAAGGTACCTACGTTCTACATGTATACTTGCATACACGTTGCGTACAGTGGCTCAATTCGATCTAGGACAGGTAGGTAGATTGTACGCTTTTTAGTAGAGAGTAATTCAATGTCAGGGGAATTTTTAATACACTGTGGCGGTACATTATGTAGGTACGATTAGCAAAATGATTTCAAAATGTTTTTTTTTTAAGAAAGATTTCTGGATCGCGAATAGGGTTTTTTTTAATAGGAATACATAGTAAAAATTATACCGCATTGAACAGAACTGATCTGCCTAAGTAACAAACTTTTGTATTTATTTTGTGACTAGCTGGGTTACCCGGCTTCGCTCAGGACAATAAGATAGTGTTCTGGAATGTTGAACAATGATGTTCCCGATTTCCTATTCCTGATCATTCCACGACATACTCCGCCACTCCTTCCACAACTTTCTACAGCTCTATGGAACCTTCTAGAACTTTCCGGAAGACTGTTCTATAAATTTCAAGAGGGCGAAATTTTCAGCCCTTATATCTTTAAAAGCACGGCCTTTAGGTAAAAACGGATACCCTTATTCCCTAGGGGGGATAGAGATCTACCACACCATATAACTCCCTTGATCGAACCGGGACTCGTTTCTGAGTTTTTGCGAGCTGCACGTTTTTTTGGACTTTCTTTTATAATACATGCCATATTCAAATAAATAAAATGTTACTCCTTACATGTCCTTTCCCGTGTGTTCCCCTCCAGCGTTCCACTTCCACCTTCCCCGCTACCGCTCTCCCGCTCCCCCGTCCCGCAAACCCCCCTAGCACTGCATTTCTTGACTCCTCTCCCGCGCGGCCCGTAGACGAAACTTTTTTCTAATACTAACATTTTTAAACTCGTGATATCTTTCTAATTAAATATCCGATTTGAAAAATTCAAAAAGTTAAATAAAGGTATTGAAGCTGTCTTGAATATGAACCAATTTATTTTGATAAGGATTAAAACCAAGATACAAATAAAGAGCCTTTTCAAGCGGCGACATATTAATTAAAATTTTAAAATAAAATAATACTTATTGTGGCATAACCATAATAGTTAGACATATGCTGTCGCGACGTTTTTTGTAAATAATGATGTGTTCTATAAAGTCGTAGTACATTATTTTATTCTATCATCAATAGTTTTCGCAGCGCACGCGATTTAAATAATATTTTAGGTAATTTTTTTACACCCTGGGTTACATTATTGAAGTTTTAGTAAGGATGCCTATTTTTAAAAAAAATATAATATAACCTATGTCACCCAGGGATAGTGTAGCTTCCCAACAGCGAAAGAATTTTTCAAATCGGTTCAGTAGTTTCGGAGCCTATTCGATGCAAACAAACACACAAACAAACAAACAAACAAATATTACCTCTTTATATAGTGTGTTAGATGTTAGATAGATAGATAAATTGAAGTTGTCATCTGATTTGGCATAATTTTGTCTCTGCAATTAGTATTTTGCGCTATTACTAGAACTACATACTACTACTAGGAATACATAATATGGTAGTTAATGCCAGAATTTCTGCACTGAAATAAATCACGACTTCTAGTATTACGTAGTGGAATCCGAAAACTAACCAATGCAAGCACTTTTGGACTATCAATTGTATCATTTATAATTTTACAAAGAAATACCAATTCAGTGATATAATCATTCTGTCCAACAATTTAATCATATTCATATCATTTAATAGAGTGTTGTAATTCTCCAAAATTGCTGGAATGCCTATTTTAAAACTTACTAGCTGACCCGGACACTCGTTGCTGTGGCTTACAAAACACAACGCCATCTTCTGGATGGTTACCCTACCTTTTAACTCACACCGCCATCTGTTAAATTGCATCCAAATCAAATCCACACCGCCTGCTTGCCAGCCCGCTCGTCCACCACATACAAACATTCTCCTTAATTATATATTTCAACCAATTTACACAAAACCTTGACAAATTATATACCTTAACCTTCCTCATGAATCACTCTATCTATTGGTGAAAACCGTATGAAAATCCGTTAAGTAGTTTTTGAGTTTATCGCGGACAGACAGACAGATGCGGCGAAGGACTTTAATTTATAATGTGTAGAGATAAAGCGTAAAAATTTATTATTTTATAATTACGTATATCCAAGAGTTACAGATTAGATCAGAGACATTATAGAAGATGTTGTAATTTCAGTATAATCCTCACCTCAAACTAGTAAACAACTCAAATCATTACTTGAAATGGCTTTCCATCAATTGGTTTTTTCAACGGGCGCCCGCGCCATGGTAGTTCCCATTGTTTTACTACTCTATTACTAACTCTTCGAAATAATACAAAAGTACCTACGTCATTAATTAATAAAGTCCTCAAAACTCAAAACAAATCATCAAAAAGGACAACAGAAAAAAAAATTTTGACGGAATTTTACGCCGCCGCAACCCGAATTTCTACCGATTTCTTACATATCTCCCTTAAACACTTTTTAAAGTTCTTAAAAAAAATGTTATTCTTGAAGATAAATAAATATCTAGACATTCTCCGTGCTGAAACGCAAATTATATAAAATTCCCTTGATAGAAAAACATCGCAAAGTATGCTCCAAAAATTATTTTAAATACGTTTGTTTCAGTTATTTTACAAATTATATGTATGAAAAAATTCAGAGTGTTTCTTTAAATACTGTTTAACACAACCCCGCGAGATTTTAGGTGTATTTTAAACGAGTCGTGTTTTATTAAACATTTTTACAATTTTCGCATCGATTTTATCGCTTTAAATATTAGCGCGCTCCTCTCATATTCGTATATATAATCACATCTCTCCATCTTCTTCTTTTTGAGGCCGGTTACGGCCCCTTAAGGCCTGCCTTATTTCTCAAATATATTTTTCTCATTATGAATATTGTTTCAAGAAGTGCCTACGTGAATGTGGGTCTTGTGACAGGACTCATCGGTTCACCGCAGATGCATGAAGAAGTACAAAAGGTAATTTACTTAACTTGAGAGGAAAGTAATATGAATAAGGAGTAAGGTCGCGATGTAAGAGAGGTTCCCGCATTCCTTCCGATTCCTCCGCCGCCGCCGAACAGATTAAACCACCGAGTTATAGCCCATTGTCCTCCGGCTCCGTATACTATTTTATTTTATGTCTAGTGTAAATAATTTACATTTAATATGCCCACAGAAGTTGCGCGAGAGAAGCGAACAGAACTCACCAGCTTAATTAAAACATATTTCAAATCTCTCAACTCAACCAAACACGCAAAACTTATCATTTCCTCAAACCAAATTAGCACAGCAAACAGTCGGACTGTTAGCGGTAAATAAATGACAAGCACTTGACCTTAAAAGTCATTAAGAATTTTACTAGATCTGTGATATCTATCAAATGTCAGCATCACTCTAATTGAAAGACGACCTTGCTGATAGAAAAAACATCCTCGACATTCCTTTAGTGTTTACTATTATTGATTTTCTTCATTAGATAGACGAGGTATTCGGTTGCTCAAATTATTTCTGGAGTCCATAAGTGTTTATATATTTGTTTTATCAAATTTAATTAAATACCGTATTGATTTAAAGAGAGATAAAATGGATTTTAAAATTAAGTGCTTAATCTATAAGATATTTTTAAAACGCTCTGAATCCATATCTTACATAATCAAAATATAATAAAGGAATAAGAGATCGTATGAGGCAATCCAAAGTACTCAGGTAACTAGTTCACTGAGGTAACTGGTAGGACTATTAACGAGACACTGTCATCTCATGCAGTTGTTGGGAGTAGAAAACACCAATAAATACAGGAAATTTGAAGATGGTGGGCAGATACACACGCAGCTGGTGGGCAGATACATCCACCGCCAATACCCGGACAAACATCACCAACCGTGCAACATAGCGAACCACTTGGAGTGACCTGCGGTAGAGCTGTTGGTTATCCAATAAATTCTTGAGGTTCTGGGATTCGTGTCGCAGTTGCGACCGTTATCTTTTTATTTTTCTGTATCTTGTTCACTTTTATATTTTCATTTAGATTATTAATGTTATCTTCTTCTTCAGTGATATATTACATTGATGGGAATAATGGTGACAGGACAATTCCCAACGAAGTTAACTTAACACCCCCTTTGAAACGTCATTAAGAGTGATGAAAAAAAATCATAAAATTGATAAAATATTGTATTTTTCACATCTTTTAATGACTTTACGAAGAGGTGTTGATTTGACTTGATTCTGAGTTGGCATGGAACCGGGAATATCCTTCAAAAATTATAAAAAGAGAGTAGTTCTAATAAAAAATGTTCCTCTTATATTTTACATGTTTTAATCAGGTGACTAATTGAATTATTAAAATAGAATCGAATGTTTTATTATTGCACTTGATAAAAAAAGTCCTATTCACGAACACGACATTAAGAAAAGCGAGATTTACGAACACCATTAGGAAGAAAGAAAAAAGGTTATGAACAATAACGCATTGTTCGGACTTCAATAAAATAAAGCTTGTTTTATTTTGTAAATCACATTACTAATACGAATTGAAAGGATGAATGGTTTCGTGGAGTTCATAAATTTATATTAGGTGCCATTGGTACTTGTGTTGAACGATAAACTGTTATTAGTACGATTATTGCACGCGGTGATTTAGATTAAAATATTTAAATAAATTATTGCTATTAGAATGGTAAGAAAAATGCCCTAAGAATAATAATATGGTAATATAATATTATAAGCATTCAGTTTTTGTTAAGTACCTACTTTTACCCACAAGTATTTTGTGAAATTCGAATCTGAAATCGGGTTATTTAAACGGCTCGTATAACAAATATAATATATTGATTATTTAATATGAATAATCGATTTTTAGTGATATATTTTTTGCGGTATTATGCCGTGTTGCACTGCCTCCTTCTTTAGCGTTAATTCACTAGCTGTTAATAAACTCGCTCAGTGTAATCGTATTAGGGGGCATCCATTAATTACGTGAGCACAAACGGTGGGGGGGTCCAGCAAAATCATACGTTACTTGAAAAAAATATACGGATTGGCCCAAATTTGAAGAAAAACTGCTCACATAATTAATGGATGCCCCCTTACTTGCTAACTAGCAGATTGTTGACAATCTACGAAAAAAGTTGAAAGCTCGTCAACTTTACTTGATACTTGTTTACTCGTGATTGGTTTATTTATGCGTTCAAAATTGCTGCAAACAAGCTGATTTTGACTGTCAATTACATGACAATTTTCTAATTTTGACACTCTTTATCCCCCAAACCATGGGACTATTTTGTAGGAAGATCAAAATATTTCCGCTTTGCAAACCAAATCTAAATAAATGGAATAGATCTGAACGCATCCGAAAACTAAAAAGTGCTAAAGAAGTTTTCACTTAAAAAAATGTAATTCCAACGAAGAAATATTGTTTAATTTATTAATACGTTAGAGTTTATTATTGAATTATTGGGTGGGTATTAATTTTGCAAAGAAAAAAAAACATTTACGTTCCTACTCAGGTTATTAAAAATAATATTTTAAGTAGGTACATACCTACATACCTAAGTGGATAACAATTGAAATAAACATCCGAATCAAACACAGACCAATCGCAATCAGAGCAATTACTACGGTAAAATAACCGCCACCTTTATCCTTTGCGACTAAATGACTCAGGCCAAGATAGTGCCCAAAATAATTATCTAAGTTTTTAATAGCGACTCACCGCTTAGTCATAACAACCATGAATTTATATATATAGCTAATAAAGGACTTGATACAAAAAATGATACCTTAGACTGGTTGAGGTTTTGGGTGACCCGACAACTCAGAATGAAATCAACTCAACTCAAAAATATAGTTAAATAGGTCACGTCATGTTGGGTTTTTTAAAACTGTTTTTTTTTCATAGATTATAATTACTTTTCAAATAGGTGTTAAGTTGACTTGATTCTGGTAGGTTTTGATACCTCGACAAGAGATGATTGATGGCGTCCGTGTACGGTTGAGTGGTTACGATTCTTGGCTACGAATCCGGAGATCGCTGGTTCAAATACCGGCATGCGCAAGTAAATTTTATTTGAGTTAAAGTATAACTTGAAATGGATTTAGACGTGTTTGATAATCAGGTTTAAATATCCAGTTACATCGTCATCTTCTTCTTCCATATTTCCTTCCCCTCTACATCTTCAGCCTCACAGCGTACCTCAATTTGGAGTGTCATTGTCTCACTGGCTCCAGGCGGTTGGGAGCAGTTGGAATCTTGTGATGCTGTGTGGAGAGTCTATTTATGGTAAAGGAAGGAAGTTCTGGTAAGTAAAAAGGAATGAGAGGTGTGAAGGACGTAAGAATCCATCCCTTCCACAGCGGTGCAAGGCGATATAAAGGTGAGTGTGGCTGGAGAGTCAGTCTCTTCCGATCCGACGAAAACAAATTGTACCCGGGTATGTATTGATGTATTCGCCTCCCAAATTGAAAAGATGAGAATAAAAAATCATTAGAAGCATTTTAAGAATCCGAAAGTCGCGGGATCGAATCCCGGCGTGCGCAAATAAGCTTTATTTGTTTAATGTGTTATTTCACAATTAATTAATTGAAAATAATATTTATTATATTTGCGGCACGTTCCAGAGTGGAAGATACTCTCAGTGTCGTCCTGTTGTAAGAGCACCATTCAGAATTGAAACGTTGCTTGAAATGGTTTTAGCTGATATTGGTGACCAGATCTGAATAGCCAGGTAGGTACTTCCCCACCTTCATCTTCTCCAACTCCTTCCACTATCTTCGGCCTCACAATACACCCCAATTGGGGATGCCATATTTTCACTGGCTCCAGACGGGAGCATCTGGGAATCTTGTGAGATATTCACATAAAAAAAAAACTAAATTCAAACTAATACAACATTCCAACGAATTACTAATATTTTTTGAGGTAAAACATAAAAATATTTAATTTAATTTGTTTAAATCGTTTTATTACAATGCGATTTTATTTTCATAAAGGGGTATTTTCATATTTAGCTAAAATAATTGATTATTTTATGGGTGTTGAGAACCGTTCCGACGTCTATTCTATTATCGAAATACAAAATTGGGTTTGCGGTGGGCGGGCAAGGTCGCGGCCCGATAAATCACATCCAACAGCTTCCAAACACTACCACCAATACCACCCATTCCACCCATACCTTCACCATCAATAACACCCGTGGCACCCATAGCCCCAATAGCGTCAAATATCATAAGGCCGCTGGATGAGGAATGCCATTACAGACGACAAATTGACTCAAAACAATCAAAATTCTACGCAACACAAAAATAAACAAAGCTGAAACATTCTGATAATTCATTCCTATGTTTAATTTTTTATTTTTATTTTTTTAGCTGGGAAAACAAATCATTCCTCGTGACTGATTCACGCTATTTTATGAAACGCCGGAAAATCCAATATCTGCTGTTTCTCTTACGACTTACAAAAAAATATGAATAATGTCTGTTATATTTAGAATTGTATCTGTATTTGTTTAATATGGTTGTAATGACCACATTATAGTTTATTATTTTACTAGCAGACCCGGCCACACGTTGCTGTGGCTAACGAAACACAACGCCATTACCCAACCTTCATAAAATCCACACCACCCGCTTGCCATCTGCCCGCTCCCTGAATTGAATATTTAAAGTTCTCGGTTTTTCTTTACTATAATAAGCATGTATTACACATATAAACCTTTCTCTTGAATCACTCTATCGTTGCGTAGTTTGAAAGATCGCACTACATTTTGAGCGACTTCATTTTATACTATGTAATGATAATCCAGACTTGGGGCGCTTATGAGAATGATGGCAGGAAAGAATGACAGTTTTTGCATACTGAAGAATGCTCTTATCAAAAAATTGTACATTGTGTAATGTATTTTTAAAGGCTTGTTTTATATAATATGTCCGGACGCTGATTTTCCCCATATTTATATGCGGTGTGGAAACATGGATGCTTAGACAGCGAAAGGAAGCTGATAGACGCCATCGAAACGTGCCTATGGACAGCCAGACAAGTGCTATGCATCCATAATAGGCTTTCAACTATCTTTCTACAATGTATTTTAAGATTTTTTGGACATGTTGATCGCCAAACTGTCGACTTCGACTATGAGAAACTCATAGCCACAGGCAAAATGTTTGGCAGAAGAAGCAGAGGAAGGTCACCAATGCACCGATGTTACCAAATATCACTGGCGTCCGGTACGTTGCATGGGTGTCCTTGGTTCACCAGGAGGAATCGCGGGAAGTGGAGAAGCCTAGTTAACCATGGAAATTGGAGTAGAGGTCACGATCCTCAGCAAATATTGATCAGAGATTAAAAATTAAACTACCAAAATGTACAAAATAAATAATTAATAATTAATAGTTGACAATTATTCATACTATTAAATTTTAATATGTAAATGAAATCTTCGGTACGGGAGATCCCGTAGAGAGAATATCATTATCTTTACTTGTAACAGAAAAGGAATATAACAAAACATTTATTATTATCCTATTACATTATTTTTAATTAGAAATGTTAGCCAACCTCTAATATGATAGGCTAATAGTAGAAGACGGTACCTTATGGAAAATGATAATTGAACTCTAACCTGGATGTGGGGATCCCGGAATAAACAACGTTATTACCATAATTAAATTAACAACCAATCGCGTTTGTATGGCTTCTGAACTATTGTCTTGTGGGAAATAACACTTGTAAAATATGATTAGAAAAGCAATTACGTTCAGTTGTTTCTCTTATGCGAGAATCACCTCATAAAGCCTACATTTTACATTCAAAGTCAAGACAATAACAATCACCTCCAATGCCAATACATCCATCACCGACGTCAATGGGCAATTACTCAATCTGTCGGGTGGTGTGTGTTCCCGGCAGACCGCATTGGAAATTAAATGATAATCAGTTACCACCGAGACAGATTATTATTATGCATTTTAGAAATAAGTGAACTTTCAATCTGACAACACGTGATACAAACAGAACCTACGGCAAATTTCTTCATTTACGTTGCTGAATTTTGAGGATGTATTCGTATGAAAGTAGTAAATCGTATCTCGCGTCAAAAGCTATTAGTTTTGGCGTGCCTCAAGGAAGCGTTTTTGGTCCCACTTGATTGTATATCTCATACACATTCGTGTACGTAAAAAGTTGCAAATGTAATAAAACAATGAGAGGAATTTAATTTGAGATTTTGATTTTAATTCTTGAAACATTCTGATTTCGTATTTATACTTATAATTTAGGTATTTATTTATTTTACGGCAAATTATTTAACTTGTTTTTTTTTTGTTGTAACCTCTGCCCAGGGGTTTATTGGATAACCAACACCTCTGCTATAGGTCACCCTAAGTGGTTCGCTACTTTTGATGACTCAAACGGGGTGAACGGGTTCATGGGGTGAGGTTTATCCGGGTCTTGACGGCGGATGCGTCTTCCCACCATTGCGTGGCAGGCCGGACCTGGGGACTGGTTGAGGGAGTTTTTTGACTTCTCCGGCAGAGCTCTCTCGGAATATCGCATTGCATTGCAGTGGGAGGGGTGGATTCATTCGTCCGTCACTCCTGGACACACTGACCCCAGATTTCCCTTAATACAACATCCCCAAAGATGAAATAGGCCCTGAGGGGAATTATTTTCTTTCGTGCCCCTTGTGCTGAGCGAAAGTAAAAAAAAAAAAAAACGTATTTACACACGATTTTAACTTAAGTTATAATCTCAATAATTTGTGGTGGCCAGACAGCTCAATAGCGTATAACTTCATCACTTCTCGGAAAAGTCATTAAAAATTATGAAGAAAAAAAAATCTGTTTTTTCACTTTTCACAATTCATCACTTTTAATGACTTTTCACGGGTTCACTTTATTGAGTTGTCATGGAACCGTAAGCTGTAATATATAAGACATTAATATATGTGCTGTATATTGTATACAACATAATATTATTAAATAATACGTATAAGAATAATGTCACAGTTTTCACAATTTTGTGTACAAGGTTTCTTTTTTTTGATATTCAACATTTGAGAAGATGTCATGTTATGATGTGCTCGAACATAAATATGTTCTGCCGTGTGGTATCTTGAATAAGTCGTGACAACGACTACTTAGTTTGGATTTTTGATGAAACTGATAATATGTACATGAAGATTTGATTCCTACGATGCCTATCTATTCTGCCGTGGTAAGTAAAACTGCTTCCTTGGAAGGCTCAATACAGATACAGTGGTAAGTAAAACTGCTTCCTTGGAAGACTCAATACAGATACAGTGGAAAGTAAAACTGCTTACTTGGAAGACTCAATACAGATACAGAGGTAAGTTAAACTGCTTTCTTGAAAGACTCAATACAGATACAGTGATAAGTAAAACTGCTTCCTTCGAAGACCCAATAAAGATAGAGTGGTAAGTAAAACTGCTTTTTGGGAGACTCAATAAAGATACAGTACGTAAAACTGCTTCCTTGGAAGACTCAATAAAGATACAGTGGTAAGTAAAACTGCGTCATTGGAAGACTCAATAAAGATAGAGTGTTAACTAAAACTTCTTCCTTTAAAGACTCAAAAAGCTACAGTGTTTTTTTCTTCCCGCGGCAGTATTAATTTCATTAAGCTGGCAATCGGCGAAGCATTAATGCTTGTTGAATATGTGTTTTGTAGGTTTGCTCGCAGTTGATGGTTCTGCGAATCAATAAACAGGGAGATATTAACTGCTTTATTTATTCATTTGTAAAATTAAAGTGACCATTGTTGCAAGGGGATTCCATTCATGTGGATATTATTATTTACAGTATATTGCTTTATCCCAACGACTTTTGATAATGACATTAATTAGTTATGACCACATTATACTAGAATAAGTACGATATTAAAATTATTTTCATAGTGAGACGCGTTAAGAAATCCTTCAAAATAGCGAATTATTGCTAAAACAACTGCTACTTTGAGTTTAACAGGTAAAAAGTTTAACAAAATGATAAAATGAATAAGAGAACTATAAACAACTCTCCAATAATATCTAAAATTCATTTCCACCAGAAATTAAGAAACCGGATAATGCAAATGATTTTAAAAACAAATCATAGCCTGGCTTACAGAAATTAAAGATACACTTTGAAAAAACATCGCAGGAACTAAAATAAACACTGCCTACTCTATATGTTTAAATCTGGGTACCTTTGTCAAATTTGTAAAACGCTAAGGGGTCCTAGAAATTGAACATCGCTAACCAATAAGTAACAGTTCAGTTCTGCAGTTGTCCTAGAGAACGATGAGAAGTTACCGAAAGTTATACTATCAATCCTTATGGATCGTCCATGCTAGGACCCCTTGAATGAAGATGTTTATCGATTTATTGGCGTAAAAAATGCTGAAACAATATGTTGACTTCTGTATTACATAGGTTACAATTTCATCAATCTACAGCACCTGACATAGGTATTAATTACATTAAAATAAGGGAAGTTTTACGGCCGTTGTGTCCAATCCTACTGATCAACTGTAGAGCCGAAATTTTGACTCGACACTCCTCAAATACACAAATGCGCTCTCTTCAACGCAACTCTCCAACCAACAGGCGAATCGAGCGTTACTAAACAAATCACTTAGCTAATCGGAGACTCAGATTTATCGATCGAAAAGTTAGTAATAACGGCCGTTAGAGTACTTTCTGTTACCTAATTCAAATAACCAAAAACTGATATAGGCATTTTGGCATTAATCCCCAGAAATAAAACGTAGTAGGTATGCCTCAGCACAGGAACCCCTAGTTAGGACTTAGAAAAATATTATGAATTACGTATCTTTTATCTTTATAACGTATTATTACGTATTTTTATTATGTATGAAATAAATTAAAAAATACATGGATTAAAAACAATTTTAAACTCAAAACAGAAATGTCATTTAAGCAATCAATTTAGTAAAGTCCGTCGTGTCAAAATTATTGTCTACCAATCTTGATTAAAGAGTTCGTTCAAATAACACAACTTCAGAACGACCAATAAATCTCAAATCACTTTCAAGTTCCAATCTCCCACGCCATATTGTCGAATGCCACTTTTTTGCTTGTTGTAGAGTTTTATTATTGGTTTTGTGTAACTTTTATGGACCATACATTACGCTCTCCCGAGAAACGATCAACTGTCTCTCGGCTTTGCAATTTCAAATGAATCCTTATCAATACATTTTTTATTATCTCATTGTTTTTGTAAAGACGCCTCCCAATGTTCCAATTAGCAGAGTTACTTCTGTTAACTTTCTTGTAAGGTTTCCGCTTCGCTGCAACCTCTACTTCTGTTGCGAGAAAAGGGAGAAGTTTCAGTGAATATATCACAAAATTTGTAAGCTTTTTGATGTTAAAACTTCTTTAGCACCGTTTTGATTTGAAACTCGATGAAATGGAAGTGAGCGATATTAAAAAAGAGACCAACACATACATCTATAGGATTTAGCCTTCGAGAGAATGAATAGCAATAAAATATTTATTTTTTGCACGGGTACACGGCTTCAATATAATACGATAAATCCACGGTCTCACTCAAACCTCCTTTTATGTAGTGGTATATAAAGCGCCCGAAGAATCTTAGCGGCCAGACATTCAGAGGACCAAGGATCGAATCCTACGAAATCCAAAAAAAAAAAATAATTGTAAAATCAATATCCAATCTTCAAACCACTTCAAAATTAACAGGCAAAAAATGCGACATCTAGCGACTCTTAAGACGAAAACACAAATACTAATAACATGACTTAATGTATGGGAAAAGGTGCACTGGAATTCGACGATAAAAACATGGAAAAATCATTGCACGAATAAATAGCATACGCGATCTCTTTCAATTAATATTTTTAAAATTAATCATAGTCTTGCCAGGATTTTTTTAGACAACCCACTCGAGATATATTCTATAATATATTAAATTTGATACATAATACTTTTCATCCATTAAACAGATGGGTGAAGGTCGTTTCTAGTTCGGATCTAATCGCAATCGATAATCAAAGCAGAATCATTTCGTTCTTGAAAAATGTGCGGTCATTGAATCTGCGATTCACTGCGCAACCAACTTACACCGGTATGGCGATTCGTAAAATACAGCTAGCTTTAAAAAATAAAAGTTCCTACACACCGATTATTCAAATTTCTCAGCGACCGTGTTTTCTTTTAACACCACGTGACTGAAATGACGTAGACAAGTTTATTTCAAAATACTATCTAAAATAGAGTAAGGAAACCGCGTTGATTAGAATGATTAGTAAACCGTGTTGATTCTCCAATCAGCTGAGTTGTTTCGGTGTCGTCACATTTTCAGTTTGAATCTGAGTGTTTTATCCTCGACCGTAAAGTTGTGGTGTTGTCCGCAAGTCTACACTCGCTTCAAACGCACAACGCACACCTTTAAAGCTGGCAAACTGAAATGTTGACGATACAAGTTAGCGCCTTCAAACACGATCTGACCAACAATCACAATGCAAATTGAACAACTTTAACATTTGTTTGCGGTACAAATAACTGCGTCCGATATCTGTTTACAGAAAGTGATGCACTGCGCTATACCGCGAAGCTAAATTGTTATTAAATTCCGCCGAACAAATTTTTCAACTGAATACACCTGTTGAAGTTGGAAAGAGTCCGTTCGAGGCGCATTATTTTCAGAACCAATACGTTCGGAATTGGAAATGTTTACGCATTTTGTTTCGAACGAAAACATTATATTTTGACGGAAACGACACAAGCGATTACTAATATTGTCTTCCATGATTAAATACAACAATTTGAGTTTTTACTCATTAGTCTCATTACAAAAATATTCAAAATATATATATTCTTGCAGAAAAGTCAATATAGGTATGTCAATGTCACAAGTTAAAATAAAAATTATTTTTATCCAAGACACTACCTAGATTGCTTTTAGTTCGGGAATCTTGCAATCTTACATAAATAATTATTTTTTTATATTAGCTTCACACAGGAGGCCTCGGGGGAAACAATTTCCCTTGGGGCCTATGTCATCTTGAAGGATGCTGTGTAGAGGATCTTTTTATGGAAAGAAATGAGAGGAAGTTCTGGGAAGGAAAAATGTAAATGGTGGGTAAAAATCTGGGGGTCAGTGTGTCCAGGAGTGACGGACGTATCCATCCCTCCCACTGCGGTACAAGGCGATGTTTCGAGAATCGAGAGAGTCCGGGTGGAGAGGTCACAAAGATCTCCCTCAACCAGAATCTCGCGATCCGGCCAACCACCGGTCCCGGTAAATGGGCAGACGCATCCTAGACAAACCTCGTCCCATGAGAGTAACTTATATTGTCTTCAATGATTAAAGATGACTTATTTCCTATTTTCATGAGATCAATGAGAATTAAGCAGAATTTTTTTTAAGATTATTATAATAAAGCACACTTGAAATGAATTAACACAAAACTGCGCTGTACTAAGTTTATGTTATTATTATAAATCTGGATATTTTCGTTCTAACTTAAGTAAATGAGCAACGAAGAGAGAAAAAGTTGTACGACTCACTTTTTTCATAATTAAATTGTTTTAATTTATTTTTAATTATTAATTCATTTGTAGCAGGTATGTATGTAAACAGAATCTTGTTTATTTGATTGTGCCACTTTAGCAAGAGGTCTTTCTCTACTTTTCTTGAAAACAGTGACAAATCAGAATATTTTTTGAAAAGCGAAAGTCATTAAGAGTGATGGATAAAAAAAACGAACCTCACCAATTTAACCATGTAACCTAACCTAACTACTACAGAACAGAATTCGTTGTCATGCGTTGAAAACAAATTAATAAAAATCAATAGAACGCCCGCCAAAATCCCTAACGGTGACCCGATAGTTAACCCACAAAATGGGATTCATTATAAAATTATAATTATTTCTGCATTATTTACCAAGTTCAAAAATAAAATCAACTTTTAATAATAAGTTGGTATGTATATCAAAAGAATTTATTTACTTTTATTTATTTTTAACTTTATGAGTTAAACCTCAAATTGTTATATTTAATTAAATGAAGACAATATTAGTGAAACTCAATCGAAAATCTGGAGACAGAAAAATAAGAAAAAGGTATTGGTATCTCTGGGACTCGAACCCAGGACCTTCGGCTTACATGGGTTCGAGACCCAGAGGTGCCAAATATCTTTTCCTGATTTTTCGGTCTCCAGATTTCGATTGAGTTTCGCTAATATTGTCTTCATGTAATTGAATTTATTTACAGTCAACTTTTTGTACTCACAGGTTAGAGGCTGGCATATACAGTATATAGACAAGTAGTTTTTTCTTTGATGCATTTGAATGAAAATATGTTTTACCTTTCATTATTCTGCAGTACATCCTCTCTGCACAACTCTTTGGGGACAATTAGTAATTTTTATGTAAGTGGATACACCGTATTTTCCCTACACTGACTGCATATTGCATGTAAGCATGCCGGGGATCAACTGTCATAGAACCATTCTAACATAAAGAGCTGAGTTTAACATTTTTAATTAATTTACAAAAAGATCAGAGTTTGCTAATTTTGAATCTACACCATATGCATAAATCCTAATGATATTCAGATAAATCATAACACAAAACATTTTATACACGGTCTTCAACGATATTTCAACAATCAACATTAAATCACGGACGTTTTAAAAATAAGATTACTAACTCGTGCAATTGTGTGAAGTAAGAAAGTTTATGTCAGACAGATAGGAACACATTAATTTTTGCGAAACATAGTGCGATTATTAAACATTACTCCGAGAGATCATTCATTGTCTTATCTTTTAGTGCCTTTAATAATTTCCATCATATCGAACATATAATTAATATGCCACATAAACCGCATTGACCGCATTTATCAACAACATAAAACTGCGAAATTACTTTAATATCTTTTGAAATTACATATACGTGTGTTTATTGTAGGTGCCTCGTACATGTAAAGCAATCATTGCAATATTCATAAATATGTTATCAAATCTTCTTCGAATTCGTGTAACTTCAGCATATGGAAATATTTGCATTAGAGCATAAGCGATAATTTCTCTGGTGATGAATTTACAGTCGGATTTGTTTTAAATTGATAGTGAAACATTGTGAAACAATGATTTTAAAGTTTTTTATTTCATTTATTAAATGCATATACGTATTAATAATTATTATTTATTTTTTAATTTGTAAACTAATGTTTTAAGACAATATTTTTATGCATAGCACAAAGGGTAACAATCTCACAAAAAATAAATTTGTTTTTTTTCAGGTGGAAAAATGTAATAAGCAGTAATTGTTGAATGAAACACTAGTATATATTGAATTATTTGGCGGGTAGGAGATAAGCCGACGAAGCTCAGTGGATAAAGAGCAGTTAACCGGATATCAGAAATCAGAAGGACGCGGTTTCAAGTCCCGTCGGCGGCATGTATCTTTTCTCGGGAGATCTTTTCAATGTAGATGAGTGTTTCAGGCTATTCATTATTGCATATACGTATATTTGAGGTGATTTTTCACAAAAACGGCGCTCTAAAAATTGTCCAATTATTATTATTATTATAATTATTGTGGGTGCCTAGTACATGTCAAGAATCATTGCAATATTCATAATTATGTTATAAAATCTTCTTCGAATTTGTGTAACGTAAACATAGGGAAATGTTTGCATAAGAGCATTGGTGATAATTTCTTTGGTGATGAATTTACAGTCGGATTTGTATTAAATTGATAGTGAACCGTTGCGAAACAATGATTTTATCTGTCTAGATTAACTAGACTTTTTTGACAGTCTGGTGCGTTCTTGTTATTATTTATTTCTTCTTGTTATCTTGTTATTTCTTAGCGCCACTAATCTTTAAGCACTTCGGACAAATTGACATCTACTGACTTGTAAGGTTTATTACCCGGATTCACTGCGTTTTAATACGTAATATGTTTTATCTATTGATAAAATGTCGTCTTCACAGCTTACGGCGACCTATTCATTGAGAAAATATAAAAATCCGTCCAATTTCAATTAACTCAAAATTCGTGACTTTTTAGTGACACCTAATTACAATATGTATATATCCTTTAAACCTATGTATTATTACTAGCGCAGACACTTTATACTAGTAGATTTGTAAAGCTGAAAAAAAGTATGTATAAAAAATATGTGCCTTACAAAAAAATAAATGTTCGTCTTTCGAATTTTGGTAAACTTGAAAAATTACAACATCTATCAGCATCAGTCAAACAGTTAATTAAAAGAAATATACATTTCAAATAAAGTAGGTATTATTAATGAAAGTAATTCTGGTACCCACATACTTTATCGCTTTTCTGATTTGACTTCACTTTTTAAAATTTCGGAATGTGAGAAAAACTATTATTATTGAAAAATCTAAAAATGTCATATTATTTGCAAAATGGTTGAAAAAGAAAAGGAAAACGATTTTAAGTATATACTACCTATGCCTACCTACACACTCCTACGGACTAGCTTCGTTTTAACTATTTTTATCGATTTATATTTTTGAGGTATTATGCCATGTTGCGCTACCTTCTTCTTTAGCCAGCGTTTTCCATTACACATCTGAAGATGGACACTGTAATGCTGTTTGAAACATTGGCTAAATAAGATGGTACCTAGCTCAACGCGGCATAATACCCCTAAAATAAATCACGTTGATACCTAATGGCCGTGAAAATCTCAAATCACATATTTACGAGTATTGCTTAGTTTTATTTAAATTTAAAGTTCAATGAACTTAAATAATTTAACGAATTACGCTGGAATTCATTTCATATCATGGACGCACTCACCGATAAGTGAAATTAGTGTATTTTGAATAATATTTGATTGTGGTAAAAATGTATAAGTCCACTTCACGGATAATACGGAAAGTTCGTTGTCGAAGTTGGATACACGGATAATACGGAATATTCCTTTTTTAATTAGTAGACAATCAAATATGACATTTGTTGGAAGTACCGACCTTATAAAATAAATGTTTGTCAGAATAAAAACAAAAGTACCTAATTCGTATTATTCCCAGTACTACTGGGTTGAGGTTCAAGCCGCGAAAGTTACGTGTCATCCATCAATAAGATATTCTTCCCATGTTTTGATGGTTTGTGTGGCAAGCAGGGTTTGTCTGACGTGTAATTATTCTAATACCTTTCTTTCCATGTTCTTCTATTATAAATACATATTTGAACTTGTCAATAATGCGTTCACTTCATAACATGAATAAATTATTGTTTGATATGGCAATAATATATTCTCTATGATTGGCAGCATTGATTGTCTATGAAATTTAATGTACCTATAAATATAAATTGTTCGTAGCGCAGTTCGTATATCGCGTAAGCGAAGTGATTTTAACAAAATTAAAATGTAACATGTATAGGTATTTTTTGCATATTTTTTCGTCTCCCCGACATAAATATTCACTTTTCGTGATAATAAAGTTAAATCTAACTGTTTGAATAAGAAATATTCTGTATTAATCGAGAAATAAAAAAATAAGAAATAAAAAAATTCATTCAATTATTATAAGCAATAATTATTAGCCTGAAACACTCATCTACATTGAAAAAATCTCCCGAGAAAAGATACATGCCGCCCGCGCTGACAGAACTTGAACCCGCGTCCTTTTGATTTCTTCAATGAGTGTTTCGGGCTAATAATTAATTATTGCTTATAATAATTGTTACCCTTTGTGCTATGCATGAAAATCTGTCTTAAACATTAGTTTATCAATTAAAAAACAATAAATTCATTTTAATTTATCAAAGAACAATATAATAAATTCATCTGTCGCAACAATCGCAAGAATGTAAGGAAGTCGCACCAATTACAGATCCCTTGTTCACTTCGCTCCTGTCTGAATCTGATCTTGGGGCCTTCCACCTTCCCAGCATCCCAACCTGGTTACAGTGGTAACAGATGCTGTCTTATTAAATAACCAAGTCACCGATCCCAACACAGCCGACCAAAGGAGAAGAGAACCTGAGTACAACGTGCATAAGAAAGAGATAAATATGTTTTTTCACGTTTCGTTCTCGTTCAGAACGAGATCCGGCTATCAGAGATACACATCGTCTCGAATGTCTTCGATAAAGGTACTTAAAGGGCAGTTCGAAGATCGTTGGAACGAAAAAGCTCAGGTAGAACGAAGAACCGAAGAAATGACGTGGGTATGATTATCGTCGAGTGGCGCTAAGTATATACTAGTAACAATAAAGTTTAAAGTTTACATCGCTCCGGTATCGTTTGTTTGACGGATACAACTATCAATCCGGCCTAAACAAACGTTGGCAAGAATGTCACAACATAAAACACTGACTTCTGATAACAATGGTATTTTGAAAACACTTGATTCTTTATGAATTATGAATGCTGTGTTGTCATTAGTTTTTTTAACAATAGCTCTTTAGTAGGCATAAAAGTATAAAGAACTTCCACAGGACCCCACCGAGGGAAGCCTCTTAAGGAAA
Organism: Limnephilus lunatus; assembly: GCA_917563855.2. NCBI lineage: Eukaryota > Metazoa > Arthropoda > Insecta > Trichoptera > Limnephilidae > Limnephilus > Limnephilus lunatus. Next base: position 81,529,842 of record OU830592.1, read on the forward strand.
TTTAAGGACAGTTGTTGCACGGAATTTAAACAATTCATCAAATTTTAAAGTTCTGTGAAAGTTAAATTCAAGTTCTGTTATTGTCTCATCTGTATGAATTAACTGGACAAAAACGATATAATAACAGAACTTGAATAGAATTTTCACAAAACTTTAAAATTAATAGAAAAATTTTAACATTACGTCAAATTTCAAAGTAAAAATAATTATGGTCCGATTGAATAACAAGACTGAAATAATAACATAACTTGAAATTAAATTCGATGAAATGTTGAAATTTCAAAGTCAATTTTTAAGTTTTGTGAATTTTCTATTCAAGCTCTGTTATTATCTCAGCTCTGTGAAACAACTGGCCCATAATGGAATAATAACAAAATTTGGAATTGTACTTTTACAAAACTTGAAAATTAAATTTGAAATAATTTGATGAATTGTTAAAATTCTGTTAAACAACTACTAGTCCTTAGTAGACTACGCATTTAGAAGGGGGTTTTAGAATTGTTAATAATTTAGAATATGTTTCTTTTAGAAATTTCTACATTGCCTTTAATAATAATTAATGGTAACTAAATAAAACACGAGTTTAACGATCGTATTAATTAATTCCCGTCCCTTCTTAACTCCTAGCAGATACGCCCATCCCTTTCAAACAAGCGGCAAGCAATCAAAAGCACACCTCAAGTAAAAAGTATCAAGACTTTGAAGAAAATGTGTTGTTTTACCGCAGGTTTCTTTAGGAAAAGGTGCTAGCTGAGGCTTGTTGGGCTGCGTGAAGATTATATCTGTTTAGTAAACTGAGCGAGGAGGTTTTTTTCATCTTGTATCCTTGAGTGATTCCGTAATGGAAGCAATTTGTAGTGCGAGATGCAACTCACACTTTAGGCGGTGAGATTGGTCGGGAAGGAATTTAATTGACGATGTGGGCAGTGAGCAGTGGGCAGACTGGGTACTGGATAGGTAGGTAGGCACTTGCACTGGCTGTATGTACCACTACTTATACGCCGATCAACAGCCTTTTTTCTCTCTTCTCTCTCTCTCCACTTCATTCAAGATCTACTCGTATCGTTCTTACTCTTATATTGTAGTTTATTGACGACATTTTTGCTTTTTTGTAAAACAGCAATGCTTTAACATACATTTTGAAGTAATAAAATGTTTCATTTAGGCGTTTTTAATTTGTCAGTAATAAAAAATAATTCAATGACTCTTTACATGCTTTTTTAAACATTCACAACTCCACAAAGAAATCTTTGGGGATGCTGTGTGGAGCAGTGGAGGTCCAAGAGTTAGAGTGCTAAGATTGAAAAATACGACGTTATTGATGTTGTAGCTGAAAATCAATTTAATTTCTGTTCAAAATTTCAATTATTTGTATGAAGATCTTTCAGTTTGTGGATGCGGCGCATCCCTTGTCCGAAAGAATAATGAAAATCTTCATACAAAAAGTAGAAATTTTGAAAAAAAAATAAAATTCATTTTCAGCTACAAGAACATCAATAAGGTCGTATTTTTCAATCGTAGCACTCTAGCTCACTGAAAACTAACGGACCGCCACTGGTGTGGAGGGTATTTTTAGGGTAAGGAATTATAGGAAGTTCTGGAGAGGAAAAAAGTTCGAGGGGTGGGTAGGAATCTAGATGTCAATGCGTTTGCTCACCTAATCACGGCAGGCCAGAGAATGGTTGAGGCAGACCTAACCTGAACCTCTCTAAACGTACTCTCTCGACCCATCGCTTTGCACCGCAGTGGACATATTGAACTCCAGATTTCTATCGACTCCTAATTTCTTTTTCCTTCCCAGAACTTTTTCTCCTTCTTTTTCCTAAAACGAACCTCCACACAACATTACCAAAGACTACATAAGACCCTGATAATTTTTTTCCTCAGGGTCACCAGTATGGAGCTAACGTAATTTTTTTTTTAATCCAAACCTTGCAATCTCTTTCATAACCCCCTCATGATGTCACTCTTTGATATGAACCCCGTAAGGTATCATATAAAATTTAATATGCATATTAAAATATAAAGTGTTGAATAAATTAATACGTTATTAGTATGGTGCACTTCATGTAGTTAAGCAGCTAGTAACTTGACAGGCTAGATGATCATAGATGATGATCTTCGCATATTATAAGACAGGGATGAGAACTAAATGACTAAATGCGCAATTAATCCAGTTTGTAATAATTTCATGTTCGATAACTTGCTGAATGCTGGTGTCGAGTCATTGGCTCATTCTAAAAAAGGATAATTGATATAATTATGTTCCTACTTGGTGTCGCCCGAGACGCCAATCTGTTAAACTGTGAAGGATTTTATAGTACACAAAGATGAGGACACCTTTAGATGTTTTGGTGTATACCGATGGTAGATGCAGAAAGTAAAAAAAAAAATCTAACTAGTTTTAATTACCCGTCCGCAGTACCTTCTTACCCACAAATGCCCAAAGATACTGTAGAGCAAAAGCCGGTGACGATCAGACCTTCGTTATTTTATAAAACCTGAAAGTTTCTCTGTGTATGTCCCTAATACAGGTAAAGACGACCCCCGATTATGAAGTCTGGATCACAGTGGCCTTAAAAAATAGCAGGTTGCAAAGTTATATTATAAAAGTGCACCACAATCTCAAGAGCATTTTGCTAGCACTTTTACAAAGTAATTCTGCCAGCGTCGAAATTTCGCACTATTTCACTCCCACCCGCTTCATGTATATATCGCGCTCGCACTTACGGAAGACTTTTAATGTGTCCGACAAGGTGAAAGAACCATCGAAACTGTCTGATAACTGAGAAAACACATGTTGATAGTTCCTCAAGTAACATGTATAAAATTCAGCTTTTATACTTTAACGTAAATACAATTATAATTAATTCAGTAAATATCTTTCAAAGCCAACGTGATCCAAACTTCATAATCGGGGATCTTCTTTACCTGTATTAGAGATATACACAGAGAAACTTTCAGGTTTTATAAAATAACGAAGGTCTGATCTTCACGGGCTCTTGGATTACTGGGTGTGTAACGACGTCAATTCTTTTTGACGTGAAAACTTCTTTCTCATCGTTGTGATTTTAAACTCGATTAAACAAAAAAGCGAAACTAAAAAGAGAGAAACATATACATCTATAGGATATAGTCTGCGAGTAAAAATCGGTCTCCTCTTTTTGCGGTACCTCGCAGCCTCCCCACTCTTGTCTACTTTAGTTTTTTAATGTTTCACTTTTATCGCGTGTGAACTGCAAACATTTTTTTGTCATTTTTCAGCTACCTAAGAAAAACAAAAATATTATTCTCGAGCGTTGCCTGGTCTTTGAAGGTCAAGTTTGCAAAATTTCAACAATCTTGGAATAAAACGATAGCTTTTTATAAAAATCAAAATCAGCGCCTGCCACAGAAACCCTTTTTATATTAATGGGTTGATAGTAGATAGATAGATGTCTTCCTGGTGCGTCCCAGACTTCCTTTAAATTATTTTGTGGGTCACATATTCTCATAATACTTCTTTCTCCATAAATCCGCTCTACATGCTTAAAAGCTCTTTCGTTCTGGATTTCAATATTATTAACCTGATTGGATGTGATTTTACACACGTACGCTTCAGTGATATCATTACCACCAAAATGAATGAAAATGAAGGAAATTTAAACAAACTAAAAGTTATACAGAACAGAGCTCTGAGATGTATACTGGGGAAAGGCAAATACGCAAGGATTAATCAAATGAGAGAGGAGCTAAATTGGATTCCAATTAAAAAAAGAATACTATTTAATGTGTCAATTTTTGTGAATAAAATTATGAAAAACCAAATGCCAAAATACTTTAAGGACGAAATTGTTTTTAATAGAGACGTGCATAATTACGAAACAAGAAATATAATAAACGATTGCCACAAATGAAGAAATCAAAATCACAGAACTGCCTAATGTATAGAGGACTAATAAAATGCCTGAAAATATGAAGAATGAATGTATTTAAAAAGAAATGTTATGTTTACTGTAAAAATATTTAAATTTATCAAATGAAATGTTACATTGTGCTTATTAGTTTATATTCATGTAGTATAAACTAACTCAATAAATAATAATAAAAAAATTAGTTTACTTTGGGCTTTGCTCCATTCATTCCATTAGTTATAAGCTATGCATCGGAATTTGAATCAGACCATCCATTGATTTATTTGTTTGCCTTTAATTCGAATCCTTTAAATTTTATTTGCTTATCCAAATGTTAAACGTCTCATTAAACATCAACAGCCGTAAAAGGTAACTGTTAAATTTAACGAATTGCGGTGAGCGTCGTGATCCACGCTCTTTATCACTTCCCACGACACGCTTTGTGGGCCTAAAAGTTTATAAGTTACTACCCTATACAAATACTCGGAACTGCTGATAAGGATTTCGATCCATTGTAAAATTATTAAGTATACCCAAACATGTAACAACCCTCTCAACTGCGAGAAACATCCCAGCAGCACGCGAGCTGCGGGGAGCGATTATCTCCCACGGGATAACAGTAATAGGACCATTATATCACGGACTCACCTGGCTGCTAAACTTTACCACCCAGTAAAAAGGCAACTGTCATCCCTTAATTCATCACTAGTGATAGGCGTAAAGTTTACACGTTGGCAATCTGTTAAATGCGACATTACACCGCGTCGGGATACGTCCCCGAGATAAAATCTGGCCCACCCGTCTTCGCGGCAACACTACAAACTAAAGGTGCATACCTTTGCAACAGGTAAGAAGTCATTAAGGCAAAGTCGCCGAGTAGCAAGGTAAAATTTATAAACTCGATACTTTTTACAAAATTCACGAATGATTTTGGTGTTTTTATGAATTGGCGATCTGCTGGAAGAAGAGTCAGTGGGTTGTGATGAGACCAGGCCACCGCATCGGTAACACACGGGGCGAAACAGCGCTAATAGTCCCAGGGAATAGTAAATCTCTTTGGTTTAGCACTTGTCCCCGGCGTGTGGTCGGGCCCCCGTAGCCCCCCTGATATATGGCCCTTTAATTTGGCCCCCTCTCTCCGACCGCAGATAACAATGGAGCAATGTTCCAGACTTATCGGATCGATGGACCGCGTGACAAACGAATGGTTTAGGCCCTCAGTGCCTATTCCTGGGTTCTGACGACGCGGTGGAACTGCCTTCGTATTTTGTGTAAAAGCCGACGCTTTGACATGACTAAAGAAGATTTTATGTTCCAGCTGCGAACTTTTATGTGTGGTATGAATGAAGTTACCCATTTGCAATGCACTATACTGAATTTTGTTGAATCACGCTCAAAATTGTTATAACCACTGGGTAATAGCTGAAACCAAAAATATGTACTGACAAATTTTGGAGAAAGTAGATACGTAGGTAATTCTATTTAAAATAAAAGTTTATTCCCATTAACACTCTAGTAAAACACGTGCATACAATGTTATTGGGAAATATAATAAATAAAATTGGGCCTAAATGAGAGCCTTGGTGTACACCAATAATAAAATCTTCCAAAAAAGAATCACGGGGTAAATGCACGTATCACTGTTATTTCCCAATACTACAAGTAAACATAAGTATTTTTGTATTTTTGTACAAACCCTTGAAAACTAGCTGAAGTGACACTAGTTTTGATTGATGAGAAACATGTGTAGATTGTCGATACGCACTATCATCACATAATCCTATTTGTACCTGATTTTTATATTTATTTCTCAATAACAATATCAAATGAATTTAGCTTGATGGATTGAGTATATTTCGACTAATTAAATAACATTGAAATCTACTTTATTATATCAACCAATCTATGAGTTAAGTATATAAAGCTGACGTTAAGTGAGTCTTACAAATCGAGTTTAACAATTATCATAATACCTCGGAAACACATAAATCAAATATAATAGAATTAAGGAGAAGCATTCACGTGATGCAAAATGCCGAAGCTTTGCAAATGGCTAAGAATTTGGCCCCAGCGCGCCTTGAATTTTTCCGACCAGGAGTCGACAACATGTGAACACAACAATTATTTTATTTTTGTACATATATATTAAAATAAATCGATTTATTAACAGACGTTGTAAGTGGTAGACAACCTTTCAACAGTGGATGGGGGATTCCAAGGCCATTCCGAAAATTGAATATCATAGTTTGTAAAGTTCCCACGGTTGTCAAGTTATTTGGACTTATAGAATTTTCTAGAATTGTCACCCTTGTCACCTTTCTTCGGTGACATACATAGTTACAAAAAGAAAATTTCCCAGTCTGTTTTTTATATTATTTCGATAAGGAGCAATTCTTACACATGTTTTTTTTTTATTTTTCAAAATCAGTTTGCACACTGTCCCATTAGAAATTTCGTAAAAATTTGTCACAGCACAATCGAAGAAGTGAATATTCGATATTTTAATACGAGGACGGGTTGTTTTTCATAATTTAAACAATTTACCAAATTTCAAAGTTAATACTCAAGTTTTATGAAAGTCCTATTTAATTAAAAAAAAAAAAAAAACTGTTACTGTGCAATGTTGCCGTGAAGTAACCGGTTCATGGTAAAATAATAACGAAACTCCAATGGAACTTGAAACTAAACATTGAAATTTGATGAAATGGGTAAAATCACTGGTTCTTATCAAAATTAATTTAAAATTTTTATAACTTTGCACACTGCAGTAAGGTCACATTATGTCAGATTATTACAGAAAATTACCTGAATATAAGTATAATGAATTTAAAAAAAAATATATATATATATATTTGATTTTTAAAAAAAAAATTGACATAGTTGCCGACATTGGACTAGAAAAAACTAAAATTTTGTATCCTGATGGCATGAACCCCTCATGACATTTATTGTGCAAGTTTTAAAATTGTTTTCAGGCTTTTGGGGAGTAGAAGATTTAATTGCCGACCCCTGCCCAGTCCCGTCCCCTCGGCGGGCGGGCCCTACAAATATTTACGTCACACCTCACTCGTTTGTCATGTTTTTTATTCAAACCCCGATTCCTTTCTTTCCTTTGCCCGGCGTCGCAGACCGCCCTTATTCAACTATTCATTACAAATATTATGAAATGTAAGTCAAAACGATCTTCTATTTAATAAACCGCCCTTTTTGTGTGCGGTTTTGCAATGGATGGCCAATTCTGCGGTGAGATTTTTTTCTGTCATTGTGAAACAATGGTGATGCATATTGAAAAGTTTTCATTTAGTAGCTAATAATAATAAAGTAAATAAATTTCTCATGAAGGGCGCTTTAAAGCCCAGTAAATAACTGAACTAAAGTTAAATTACCAAATAAATGTGTATTACGTTAAGAATTTCAGAATATGGAGTAAACTGTTATCATTGAAAAAATCTAAGAATATCATATCTGCAAATGGTTGTAAAAAAAGGAGATTTTTTTAAAATATATACTATGACTGTCTACCCACTTCCATGGACTAGCTTTGTTTCAACTATATGTATCACAAACTTTACGATTTTTATCATGATTTATTTTTGGGGTATTCCGCCGTTTCGCGCTACCTTCTTCTTTAGCCAGCATTTTCCATTACACATCTGCCCTGATGATATACACTGTAATGCTGTCTGAAATGTGATTAAAGAAGAAGGCAGCACAACAAAATACCCCAAAAATAAATCACGATAATACTTTTGGCCCTGAAAATCTCATTATTGTTTAGATTCATTGGAAGATAATTTTATGTTTTGTTCATTAGAAGTTTTATTTTTTATTTTATTTCAACGGTATTACTTGTTTCAATCCTTTTAGTTTAATTTACCATGTGGCTGCACCTTTTCAGCAGAATTTGCTCAGTCTAAATGCAATCATAAATAATAGACAATTATCAAATTACGTAAATCATTGTTTATATTAGGTATATACCTTTTCCATGGTTTTGTCAACATTATAAATAAAGCTACTGTTTACGCCATTCTTCCTATGAAAATTCTTAGTGAAAACAAGCCAACTTACTATAAATAGAGTCAAGCGTCACTAGAATGTTATTGTATCTATTTATATAATTATATTAGGGTTTTTATCTGTCGAGCATATAAGCCCGTCCGCATCAGTCATCTTGGATTACAAACATTTATTACCACGAGATCCCTGGCCAAATCGATGACGCCGACGCAAACATTTATTGATTTGACTTTCAGAGGAAAGTTGTCAGATTAACTGTGTATTTTATTGTGTAATTTTTCAGTATTTATTTTCGTGGTAGTCTATTTCAATTCAATCAAAGTCTGTAAACAATTATCACCACGAGATCCATAGGCAAATTGATGACGCTGGCTGAAACATTTATTAATTTGACTGTCTGAGGAGGAAAGTTGTCAGATTAGCTCTATATTTTGTCGTGTCATTTATCAGTGTTAGTTTACGTGGTATAGTCTATTTCAACTCAATCAAGGACTGCAAACAATTATCACCACGAGATCCATGGGCAAATCGCTAAGTAGACGCTGGCTTAAACATTTATTGATTTGATTTTCTAACGAGGAAAGTTTTCAGATTAGCTCTGTATTTGGTTGTGTCATTTATCAATGTTAGTTTATACGTGGTAGTCTATATCAATTCAATCAAAGTCTGTAAACAATTATCACCACGAGATACATAGGTAAATCGATGACGCTGGCTCAAACATTTATTAATTTGATTTTCTGACGAGGAAAGTTTTCAGATTAGCTCTGTTTTGTTGTGTTATTTATCAGCGTTAGTTTACATGGTAGCCTATTTGAATTCAAGCAAGGTCTGCTCACGGGCAATGGTAACTGACTGTCTAGCAAATATAATTATCGTGAAAACGCCGTTAAGATTCCTTCTATTCATTATGCAACACTAAAACCGGCACCTATTTACACCATTTCCTGGAATTCTCACAGATGAAAATGCGCTAATTTCAGTAAACGTGCTAATTATTTGGCAACACAACTCGTCTCGTACACATGGCTCTCGCAGACGAACTGAGATTGGACTACAAAGCTGATTTCGGTTTTCCGATGTTTATGCAAATTCAAAATTGAGGTGATAAATCAAAATGTCTATTTGATATTCAGCGGAGTTTTTACCCAAATGCGTTTGATCTGTAATCTGAAATGTGAACTCGTGATATCCAAATGATGTTGCAGAACATGGTGCTATTCTTAATGCATGTATTAACAATTGAAGAAAACTCTTGGAAAGAAGCCGAAATATCGGCAAATAATGCAATAAATATCATTAAAAAATGGTTTGACAAAAACTTACTTTCTTTAAATGTTGAAAAAACTCATTTTCTACCTCTGAGCCTAACAGAACATATTTCAAATATAAATGTAAACATTAAAGTTCACGACAGAAACTGTCTACTTAAAATCACACCCTGTAACTCAAATTGTATACATATTAGTAGTAAAGAACAAATAAAATATCTTGGAATAATTATCGACAATAACATTAAATGGAAAAATCAAATAAACTCCACAATAGACAGAATGAGAAAACTAATATATATATTTTTCATACTTAGAAATACTATCACATTAAAAATATTAAAAGAAATTTACTTTGCACTTGCGCACTCGGTATTACAATATGGAATCATAGCTTGGGGGGGTGCATATAAATCATCTCTTATCCCACTTGAAACAATTCAAAAAATTCTTATAAAAATTATCCTAAAAAAACCGTATTACTTACCAAAACCGTATTACTTTACCCAACAATAAACGTATTCCAAGAATTCCCTGTTCCCCCTTTTACAAAAATTTACGAAAAAATAGCACTACTTCAGCTACACAAAGATATATTTAAAAAAAATATTACCCCACTGCTAAATATTAGCATAAGGAATACTTCTATTGGTGGACTAACTATACCACCCATACGAACCACAACAGCACAGAATCACTATGTATATAAAGGAATAAAATTATTTAATCAATTACCCGCCGATATGCGAACAGAAAAAAATTACGACAAATATAAAAAAAAAATTAAATCATATTTTGGTAGTCCCACCATATAATTTTAACTTTTATTAGATATGTTTTTGACTGTTTATTCCAAAAGTTTTATGTACATCCCATATATATATTTTGTTTAATTACCCTTATTAATCTTTAAAAAATATGTTATTAAGTCTAAATCTATTCATAAGTTAAGTTCTTAAGTTTGTCATATTATAAATCTATTCATAAGTTAAGTTTTTAAGTTTGTTATAAGGATTTGAAAAAAAAAAAAAAAAAATTATTATCAAGTTGTCCTCTCCTAAACACAAGCACTTGCTTTATTAGGAGAGTATATAAAATATGTAATATTAGAATGAAATAAACTTATTGTAAAAAAATTTACTCAATAAAAAAAATAAAAAATATAAAAAAATAAAAAATAAAAAAAAATTCTCAATTTGGGAGACATTTATGGGTACCGTAGCCCCGCAGAATTTATTAGATAACCAACACCCTTGCCATAGGTCACACAAGTGTTCAGTTACGTTTGCTGACTTAGCAGAGTTGCCCGGGTGCATGGGGTCAGTTGTCTGAGTCTTGGCGACACATGCTTTTGCTCACCTACTGCGGCGTATAAGGGAGACCTTTTTGACCTCTTCAGTCGATCTACTACTACCATCGCGTTGCACCGCAATGGGAGGGATGGATTCATACGTTCGTCACTCCTGAATACATTACCCCCCAGATTCATATCCAGCTCTCATACATTTATCCTTCCCAGAACTACTTCTTACTTTTTCTAAGAGGAACCTCAATACAGCAACTCATTAATTTCTTTACTTACGACGTTAAGATTGTGAATATATTTTAGGGTATATTGTCGTCTTAAGACGGAGCATTGCAGAAATATGTCATACATTTGTACAGCGACCTTTAGGTGATGTTTCACAAAAAACAGCGCAATAGGTTCTACCACCGTAAAAAGAATTGTCAATCATTGGGAAAAGTACATCAAAATCTTTGTCTTACCTGTAATGCCGTTTAACTGGGATCGATTTAAATCAAAGATAAAATAATCGAGTGGTAATCGGGCACACGGCACACGGCACGCTCTAATCTTGCACCTGCACCTGATTAAACAAATCCCATTGTAATTAAGGTTATGAAAATACAACGCCGGATATTATCGTACAACAAATCTATTTTAATAAAATTATTATTATTATCAATTGAATTCAAGATAACAATGTTTGTTGTGTAATAGATTTGAGGGCATGTTCACGTTTGATTCCTCATAAAGAAAATGGAGAAAATCGTGATCATTGTAGCTTTGTTTTAAGTAATCAGTAATTTTCATCGTAATTTTTTTCGGGGTATAATGCCGTGTTGCGCTATCTCCTTCTTTAGCCAAACTCGGTTGTTCCGAATGTGACAAAATCTGTGAATCAATTAATTTCATCGTCTATTATTATTGCTGCATCTTGACGGCCTTCGTGGTCGAAAGGTAAGGCTCTCGAATAGCAATCCCAGAGTGCGCAAATAATTTTTATTTGATTAATTTGTATTATTTCGAAATATTTAATTAAAAATAATACAAAATATACAGGGTGTCCGGGGATAAAGTGCATTAACTTCGGGAGGTGATTCTACATGAGTGAAAAAGCCAAATCACTTTTTTTCGAAATTCCAACTTTTAGGGGTTATTTTGTTATTTTCCAGCTTTATTATTTTCCGCTGTTACGATACGGGCCAGTCACAATCATGCAATGCCGCCACAATCGTGCCCGGCGGGCGCTCAGCAAGTAAGATTGTACCTCACACTAAGGATTTTCGGTAGGTAAGTCTTTTTGTATGGGAAAAAAAAGTTGGAATTTCGGAAAAACGTTGTTAATCTTTTTTTTATTTCTACCATCATGTAGAGTCACCTCCCGAAGTTAATGCACTCTACCCCCGGACACCCTGTATTTGGAGCACGTTTCAGAGTGGAAAATACACTCAGTATCGCCCTGATGTAAGACCACCATTAAGAAACTGAAACGTTGCTTGAAATGGCTTTAGCCGTATTTGGTGACCAGATCTGAATATCCAAGTGCTTTCCCATCTCCTTCTCCTACCCATTACCTTCAGCCTCACAACACATTCCATTTGGTAATGTCTCCAGAAGGGAGTAGTTGGGACTATGTGTTGTATTCACATAAACAAAATTTAAATACACCTGGGATAACAACAAAATCTTATTATTTACACTGAAACAAAGGAAAAATTTGAGGTCTGGTTTAATCTTCAAGAGCTGTAAAAGCCAAAGGCTTATACTTTTATTACACCAAAACAAAATATAATCCATTTTGTAAATCTTATTTGTTTTCACCAAGCGATATCAAATAGACCGACGCGCCCAGACCTCAGTTCTCAGTCCTCATCTGTGGTTATCTAATTGTTTTACAGTCGCCTGATAAAAGAGCCTCCGCCGATAGACAGGCCACAAGCCGACAGATTAGAAGACGAGGACCAACACCGACCACCGTCAGTATCGCCACAGTTTGTTGAAGATCCCGACCACTTCGGCCACACGTTTATATGACCCGTAATATTATTTATTTAATACCCGATGCCGACCCATATTTAGAATGATAATAATCCAAAGGCATTAAAACCCCTCTTAAAGATTTTTTTGCGTTATTTATGACTCCTTAAATATTGACTAATGCAGAGATATTTTTGGGATTCCGATCGAAATCATATTTGAATCGATAGAAACAACAGCAAACTGTTTTACAAGAACTAGAGGGCAAGGCTAAGAATTCTAATAGATATCTACGAATAGAGTTAGCACCTATCCTCATCCTCTGATATGATGCAAATAGAATACCTTCAAAATATTATGACTTCATAGGATCAAAGATACAAAAAAACCTTTAAAGTGAAGCTTGATGCTAAATCATTACTAGATGCATCATTACTACGAATCTGAATACATCATAAATACAAAAAAAATAGCTTTCAATAAACTGAAGCTTTTTCTACCGTTTCCATTGATTAGAATTAATATAAAAGTGTTAGTTACTTTATAAAACATAAATGCGTAAACTACTAAAAAATGTATTTTTCCATTGATATGAAAGCATATAAAAACAACTTTTTAAAACACAATTTTATGGTTAAAATTATATGCGACATTTTACATTGATTAGCTTGTTTCCTTTCTTTTGAAACTATTCGTAAAAAAATAAAACCATTTTTAAGCTTGAAATCGTGACCTCTAGACCCCGTTTGCCAAGCGATTTTTATGCCTATTACCTATATTTGTGGCGATATTAGGCACACTAAGAACACAATCTTGTAATTCAATCAATCTTGTAACACAATCTTGTATCTTGTAATTTCAAATGTAGGTTGTTTATGGACAAAGTTCTCTTTTGTATATTGTAGAAAATAGGTTATTTTTTAACATGATGCGTTAGATTTATTATAAATCGAATAGCATGTTAACACAAAATCGACAAGTTATGTTTTGCCTTGGCCGGGGAAGAGGTGTAGCGGCACCGATGGCTGTTTGTTTAAACTTTTACAATCCTATCATGGTTTACGATATTTCACTTTAATTTTACAACCTAGCCTGGTTATAAACAAAAAATATAGAACATTTTAATCATCATAAAGCCGGGCAATTAGAAAAGGTTCCGATAGCCAAGTAGAATTATACGGACGACTTCTCTGAATCAATTCCAGCTTTAAAAGGTTATATAGTTTATATCTAGCGCTAAATAAACGTAATTATCAACTAATAAACTTCATCGCAGTTTTTATAACTGTTTGTATTATTTATTATAATGCTGATTTGTTTATTTTCTCTCGGAGTGAATGACTTTGATAAAATTTATCTCCATGCTGTAATAAAAGCGATGTTCTTTTAGCCATGTTTCTTTTCTCTCCTTTAAATAATGATGTCAGTCACAAAACGATGAGAAAATACATGGCGGAACATCTAGCGACAGTAATAATTATTATGTGAATTTATTAACAGGACTACAAGGATTCGATTATTTAAATAGGCGGCCGATAATGGAATGGTGATCGATGTCGCGAGGAATGAGTCAATAAAGCGTAACTCAGTTGTGAATCGCATCGTAACTTCATATTTATCACGGAGGCGACGCCAAACGCGGAGAAAGCTACCAACTGGTGGAGATCAACGCGCGGGACTCGAGCGGCGAACCCGAGAAAAACGTCGTAAATGTCACCCCGGGATTATTGCCGCGAAATGAGCGCGGAGTATTCAAATACGCCTATTTATTTAACCCATCACATATTTTTAAATGGAAAGAAGTATGGTAGGGAAAAGACTGTCCGATAGAATAAAAATTGAAACCATTAAGAAACAAACAAGAACAAAAGATGTCATAAAAACAATAAAAAAGTTAAACTGGAAGTGGTCAGGGCACACAATCAGAGAAAGTGAAAAATGGTCAAAATTTGTCATGAATTGTATCACAAGTGACAAGAAGAGAAAACGAGGTAGACCATTTAGACGGTGGGTTGATGACATCAAAGCCATAGCAGGTGGTACACGGACAAGAGTAGCTAATGATAGAGAGAAATGGCGACAGTTGGAGGAGACCTTTGTCAACTAGTGACATACAGACAGGGAGTGGATGCATGATAAGTGTTATAAATATTATCAATAATATAATGTAATTTACTGTCTGAATAATAAATAATAATGTCTGGCTATTATTATTATGTTTTTTAAATTACTTAATAACCGAGATAGATACAAATCCATTTTTTGGTAAAAACCACCTCGCTAGGCTGAGCCTATTCGGAGATGGCAGAATTTGTATCTAATTTATCTTATCTTATCTTACAGCAAATGAGAAGAAAACATAAATTAAAAAATAGAAATGAATTAAATAAAAAGTAGAAAAAATGAGGAATAGAAAAGAAATTAAATAAATAAATGAGAAGATGAAGAATTGTTATATTGTAAAAGTTCAGTCCGCAGTATATAATGGGTTTGTTGGCTATCTATGTCTGAATGTTGTGTTTTAGATTAACATTTTTTGGCTGTTTTAATTCAATTTTTTTAAATTGGAGCCATATTATGGAAACATATTTGTCCATGGGTGGTATTTGTCTTTGGAGTTATGTGTTAATGTCTGTGTTGTGCAGTATGATGGTTTAGTTTTTCCTTTGTATGTATATTACTGTATATCGAAATCATTAAATATCTGTGCATTCGTAACCTAAACCAACTTATTTTCATCATTTTTTTGTGTTTTATTAGTAGAACTCCATTTAATTTTTTTAAATGTAATTTAATAATAATAAGTTATTATCAAGTTCTGCAATAATTTTACAAAAATTAGTTTCAAGTATTTAAAAAAAAAAAATATTCTCCTTTAAGCCGCCGCTACCCAAATTTCTACCGATTTCTTACATATCTCTCTTAAATATTTGAAGTTTTTAAGCTCTTAAAAAATATATGTTATTTTGAAGATAATTTCTAGGCGTGTTTATTTTCTATGCAAATTATGTGAAATTCCCTCGATAGAAAAAAATCGCAAAATTAAGCACATAAAATTATTATAAACACGTTCATTTCACTTATTTTAAAAGTCATATGTATGAAAAAATTCACAGTGTTTCTTTAAATGCTATTTTAGATGTTCTCATGAGATTTTTGCTCTATTTTAAACAAGTTGTGTTTTATTGAACATTTTCACAATTTTCGCATCAATTTCATCGTTTTAAATATTAGCGCGCTCTCTCCCACGTTCGTAATTACATATCTCTCCATCGTTTTCTTTTTGAGCATACGGCATATTAAGGATACGGCGCCTTAAAAGAGGGATCAAAAAAATAAGAAAATCTGGATGGTTGGTTCTTCAACTTCAAAATAATATAGTTTTTGGCCTATATTTTATTTTACAAAAATATTTTTATACATATTACGCACTGAATTACAAAATGTGATAACCTGAAAAGGAATGTAGCTTCAGACACGAGTAAGTACCTACTACTTCACAAGAGTAAGTGCACGGCCGGTAGGATTCACAATGCTATGAGCCTGTTACATTGTAAAGGACGCAGGTCAGTAGAGTCAAATTTGGCTCGAATATGAAACACAATCGCCGGACCCAGTTCCCTTAACCTACTGCCCCGTTGGTTGGTGGCTGGTGAATGTAAGACCGCATAATGTATCGCATTACTTCATTATTCTCGGCTGATAAGAAATTACATTTTTTTCTTTAATAAGTCAGGTCAGGTGATGTTATTTATTTGCAAAAACCAAATTTTGACTAACCTAACCTAACCTAAGCCATAATTTTCTCAATACTTTGAACGGCTGTATCTCCATCAATTTTGCCGAGCGCGCCTTAACTTTTTTTTATTCAGCTTCTCCACACTTTTCTCATCTAGAAAGTGCCTTTCTATTAAATTTGCAGATTTTGGCAGGATCTGCATTTCACCCCAGAATATATCCGAAAACTAAATAAACATGTATTTTTTTTTAATATAAACATTTTGCATGCAAACATAAAAAAATGGCTCACCTTACGTTTTTTCTAACTAAAATTACTGATAACTAAAAATAAATAAAAACAAATATATAATTTATTAGGAAAATGTATTATAAATGTTATATTCTACAAAATAGAGCTATGAGAACTATATTGAAAAAAAACAAGTACACTTCAGTCAAGAAAATGTTGAAGAAGTTAAAAATCTTGTCATTTAAACAAATTATTTACTTCAATACTATATTTTTAATCTACAAAATAATCAATGGCCATACATCTATTAAATTCCTGAGAAATATTGATAAACTACAAATCAAACATACACATGAGACGAAAAAAGAAATGAACTAAGACTCCCCTTCAGGAAAAAAACACAGAGTCAAAAATCATTGATGTACGGAGCATTGAAGATATTTGGAGAATTACCAGAAGAAATAAAATTGGAAGAGAGCATAAAGGCATTTAAAATAAAATTGCGAAGATATGTGATTGATGTGGTATAGATGCGTTATTTTGAGTGTAGGTATGTATATATAAGGATTGTATTAGGACATAGATAACTATGTACCTATTTAAAAAACCAAAACGCAAAATAAAAATAATTTTAAAAAAATTCTCAAAGTTTCATAATTTTTTTTTCAAATTGCGGTCGGAAACTTTAGATCCATAAAAGTGTACATTTTAATTATTTTGCGTTTAACTTTTAGATTTGCATATAAAGCGCGGTGTCTTATCTTTCTAATAACGTTTATTTCATATTTATCTCTGTGATAGTAAGAGAGGCACAATGATTTCTAAAAGACCGGTACGAGTTGTTCTGGCATGACAGCGACCCCAAGGTGATGACACTTCACTAAAATTTCAACATAAATTAACAAACTTTTAATAATTATTTACACTTATATAATTTTTACAGTGGTATTTTAATTAAATATCACCTCAAAGATGCTTTACAAAGCCATAAAATAACGATAAACCATTGTTAAAATTACCTTAAAAGCACTATCCATTCGCCTCATATTTAATGAGGGTTTATGAAACAAGTGATAATTGGTATTTACACGTTTAAAGATGTTGTGAACTGTAAAAATGTTCAGACTTGTGAGAAAAACTGCGTAAATAAAATAACACAGATTATGAATTTACCCAATAGTGCTTTAAGAACATAAGATCGCGTATGATTCCTACGAAAATCTTGTTTTCAATTCTATTATTTCTTCATGAGCGTGATTTTCTAAATAGATGAGTTTTATCATTAAAGTAATAATAATTAGTAATTTGCAGAGCGCGTTTTTGTCGAAAATCACCTTAGGGGCACTTAAAATATGCATTTTGGTAGGCTGGTGGGTATCAGGGTATGTGATCATTCATTGCATAACAAAAACCTCTGCTATAAGCCACCCTAAACGTCTCGGTTTGGTGACTTAGCAGGAATGCCCATCGCCTTTCACCGCAGTGGGAGTAGAGAATACAATCCCGGGATCCCGAATCGGGACTGCACTCAGGTCTAGTTTGCACTCACCTGCAATAAGGCGTGAAATGGGCCTGTTCGAAAATGGAGGAGTCCGGGGATTCCATTTAGAATTGGCTTACAAATATCTATTACCATTCCTCCGACAAGTCTTAGTTTAGAACCCGAACGAGCATTCTCAGCTGCTACTTATGTCGGTAATAAATTAAGAAGCAGGCTTGGAAGTCAAATACTGGATGCTTTGATATTTTGCTAAGTAGTTTTTTTGTTTTTGTTTTTTTAAATATAAGTTGTCTTGTGTAACAAACAATATTAATAAATAATGTTTAAGAACTTCCTATCTATGCTTTTATTTTATTTTAGTCCAATTAGTAACCACATTTCCTAATCCCGGGATAGAACCGATATCCCGGGATAGCGATGGGGATTGGGATTTAAAAACATGCTCGGGATTGTATTCTCTAAGTAGGAGGGAGTGATTTATATGACCGTCACTCCTGCATACTCTGATCCCCAGACTCCTTTTTACCCATCCTCCCTTCATTATTTTTTCCCTTTCTTTCCTTAAAAAGAACCTCCGTAAAGCATCCCTAAAGATGACAAGTGTAAAAAAAACAACAACTTCAGGGTCTCCCATGTGATGCTAATGTAATGATGATAAAAAATTACAATGTAAAAAGGCTGTATTCTTTTTCACATAAAGCTACCCCGGGTGTATGTAACGAGAGTTTCATAGCCTCAAATTAAATCCGTTTGTACCAG
The DNA here is from genome assembly GCA_917563855.2 of Limnephilus lunatus. Classification (NCBI taxonomy): domain Eukaryota; kingdom Metazoa; phylum Arthropoda; class Insecta; order Trichoptera; family Limnephilidae; genus Limnephilus; species Limnephilus lunatus. The sequence continues at coordinate 81,548,518 of OU830592.1, forward strand.
GGCGGTATAAAGATAACGAGTGAAATCGATTAACAGATTCCAATCGCATCTCCTTCGGCGTTAAAACCAGCATCGCGCAAATATCCCCGGCGCGCGACGTGTAGTAGATAGCGGTGTAGCGGAGTGTTGAGAACACTGATTAAGCCCAGTTACTTCACAAACGACCGTTAACGTGATAAAATCCTATTGCTCTTCAATTATGCTAATTGACATCCTTCACTCAGTCGTCTCGGTTTTCTTAATTGACTGCAAAAGACTGACTTATTTTGTTTTATACGTGTAGTTCATACTCGTACTACGACTACACAGAAATGTATTTTTGCATATTACAATGGGCCGTTTTCAGGCAGTCCTCCTGTCTTGAATCTGAATGTGATATCTATGGAAATTTATGGAATATGGGCCGTCATATCGATTGATTACCGCCTAGTAAACTAAACTTTAAATAATCTTACATACATTAAATGAAAAATTCACTTTGTAATACACTAATATTTTGCTTAGCTCAAGCATCGTCAGAGCTTAATATATTAACGTTTTTTCAGTTAATATAATAAACCCTGACGAAGCTTGAGCTAAGCGAAACCCGGTCGGCTATTAAATATTAATAATAAAAAAGTGGTGTATTACAAGGATATTTTTTTTAAAATATATAATTTAACATTCCAAAGTATTTTATTTCTATAAAATCTAATATACAGCTGTGGAAAAAATGTTATATTTTAGGATTAAGAGAGGGGTTTGGGTTATTGTGATTCTGAACACTCCAAACTCCAAGGCTATCCGAAAAATTGATTGCAAGAGAAGTACTTGCCTAGAAAGCATAACACAGCACATGTATTTAATTATTACATTGTCCTTACAAATCTTTAATTAAAGGTATGTACTATTATTGGTAGGTAGATACGGCGAGATTTATAGTTTCAAAAAAAATGAATTTACCATCATCTTTTTCCCTTTGTCCTATTCGGGTCGGGGACCCACTGCATCAACAAGGCGCAGATTCGTCACTGTCTTGCGCTGATTGTGCGGCCTCCGTCCATGGCAGTCCCATCATCTCCTCACACAATTTCTGGAGTTGTCTCGCCCAACTGTGTCTGGGGCGGCCCACTGGAAGTCTACCTTCTGGAATCGCACTTAGTATTTTCCTAGGAATGCGGTTATCAGACACCCTCAGTACGTGCCCAAGCCACCTCGGTTGCGATTTTTCTATGAAGAGTAACAGTGGTTCAATGTTTAGATCGTATCGGATCGTAGGAGTGTCTTATTTGATCCCATTTCGTAACTCCTGCCACTTCTCTCAAGCACCTCATTTCCGCAGCTTGGACTCTACAGCTAACTAATTATTATAATTGAACATTTGAGTGTACGAGCAAATGCTTAAAGTTTCGCCGGAGCAATCGGCCTGTATGTATATTGTATATAGAGACGTTGGCTTTCTTACGTTTCCTAATCTTCTTGCTTTTGCTGACGTGTCGACAACAATCTGTTGAATTGTTTGTTAGCGGTTAGCGGTAGACAATGAATTACCTTCTTAGAGTTGTCGAGGTTATTCAATTTATTCATATTTAAGGCAAATTGATGTTAAATCTCAGATAACCCCTCGTTGAAAATAACATAAATAAGAGTGGTCACGTTTACGAGAGCCGGCAGCAGTACAGTAGAGGCTGAGTACAGAGAGGGGACCGGACTGCGGGGTGGATGCTCTATGTGTGTGCCGATGCGAGCTACGGCGACTGGGGCAGCGGGTTCACATTAAGTAAATATTAATCTGTTTCCTAATAAGACAATGCGAGCTCCGCCATTGTTCTGCGACCCGGGCTCCGCTGGACACAAATCACTGCTTGCAGAGCCGCAGTGAGGAGTACTAACACCCTGCCTGTGTGCTAAAAAGTCACCACTCTAAACAATAATAAACAGCCTTACTAAAAAAACTTCGTGAAAGTTTTACTCAATTGATAAACGTTCGTGGATGTGAAAATATTATTAATAAAAAAATGACAAAAAACTGTTCAAGGAAAGACATATACATTATTATTTTTAATTGGCAAACTAATGTTTTAAGACAAGATTTTTATGCATAGCACAAAGGGTAACTATTATTATAAGCAATAATTATTAGCCTGAAACACTCATCAACATTGAAAAAATCTCCCGAGAAAAGATAAATGCCGCCGACGGGACTTGAACCCGCGTCCTTCTGAATCGCCCTTCTGAAGCGTCCTTCCTTCAGAAGGACGCGGGTTCAAGTCCCGTCAGCGGCATTTATCTTTTCTCGGGAGATTTTTTCAATGTTGATAAGTGTTTCAGGCTAATAATTATTGCTTATAATAATTGTTACATATACATTGCTTACACAGCCAGAGGGGGTTGTTTATCTATTGTATATGCTTGTTTTATTAATAATTTCAAATCTAATTTCGGAATTTTTCCAACGTATTTTAAATGTCTTGAATATATCTTATTTTTCACTTAATCATAATAGATAACCGAAAAGTTATAGCTACATTCAATACAATAAATCTTAATTTTATTCTTTTGGTAACCTCTTCATCGGAAGTTGGTGTCATCGGGCCAATCTTCACGCAAAATACTGCAGCCCTTAAACAGCTAAGTGGAACTACTGTACACATAGCTTCGAAGCCATGAAATGTATCGTCGTACGTAAAACATAATGTACTTAATAAAAAATATATATAATCCTAGAATATTATAAATGCACTGGTGAGGCAGCTATCACAACCTATTGATATCTAGTAACATTAATAATAAATTACACGCAGGACAATTACTCTACCTGAAGGACGTATCAACAATATTAAACAACAATTTCGTATTTCCTTATTCGTTAGAAAAACTTGCAAACATACCTCAGCGATCTCATTCATATTAAGTATTTTCTAAAAAAACAATACAAGCTAGCCTTAACCTTTCAGGCTTTTAAATTCCTAGAAGTGCCAATGACGTCGAAATCTCTTTAAAATATTTTAAATGTGCTATTTGTTTATAATTTTTGAAATTGTCGAAAAACGTGTCTATTTTAGAAACAGGATAAAATAACTTTTCATAAATTTGTATATGAACGTCGTAAACACCTTTGAATGCATACTTATAGTTATAGGTTAGAACTTATCTAAAATGAGAATATGTTGGAGAAACAAGGCACATTAGATGCAACTCAAGAAATAACCCCTCGTTTCGACCGCCCGTGTGCATCGTATGCATTACACATTATGATGCGGCGCCCCTGTAGCTTTTTCAACCAAGTTGTACTTGCCTTAAACCTGCGCCGTATTTAAATGGCCGATCCATTTATGGCCCGGCTCCTTATCTATTATAGAGAATAAATATGATACAAGATTGGAGCTTTTGTATCGAGTAGAGCTTTAAACAACCTTGGGGAAATTCATATTGCAAGCTCCGGGAGTGAACGCTCGTGATAGCCGCTTATTGTGAATAACTTTTACAGTTTTATTTTTTTTTAAAATGAATCCAAGCTTGCTTGAAAATTATGGCTTTGGGGAATTACGTGTAACGAGAAAAGCTGATACTAACCCATCACAGTGTTTCTCTCAAGAATTCTATAATAGGTATATCTGACGTTATTATTACGCCAAAGTACGGTTGAAATTTAAGAATCCGACTACGAATACAACTCTGACGCCAAGCCTTGTGCAAAACCATTTTCGAACGTGGAATTTGTCACAAATCTACCTTTGTAATAGAACTGAATTAAAGATGGCGCCACTTACGTTAACAGCTAGCATTAGGGGCATCGGCTGGCAGGCGTAAGTATTTTTGGCGTAAGTATTGGATTCTTACTTTCGTCTTTCGTCGATCTTTCCGAGTATGAAGAGATGGATGGTATGTGGTATGATTATTATTGTAACTGGCAGTTTCGCACTAATACGTTAATTTTATGAGTAAATAATACTATCTATGGCGTATTTTGTCGACCCTCTCGATGGAAATATCAAATCTCCGTAACTCTTGATAGAAATGATATTGCGGGCTAACAAAAGATAGGTTGACTTAAGACTCGATAGTAAGCTCTCTAAAATAAAAAGAAGGGCCGATATGTAAATACGACGTTAGAGGGAGCGCGCTAATATTAAAAACGATAATATTTAAAAATTGTGAAAATATATAATAAATTACGACTCTTTTAAAATAGTGCAAAATTCTGATGAATAATGTTTTTAAGTAGCATTTAAAGACACTGTGAATTTGTTCATGTATATAACTTGTAATGTAATAGAAAAAATGTGTATATAATAATTTTCGGAGCATATTTTGCGATTTTTTTCTATTGAGGGAATTTTATATAATTACCGTTTCGGCACGGCAAATGCGTTTTTTTGAAACCTAAAGAATTCAAGAGAATTATGTTATAAAACGGTAGAAATTTGGAATGTCGCAGTTTAAAAAATCCCTATCAAAAATTGTTACTAATTCATAGCCACAAAGCTCACGGTTCGAGAGCTTTTACTGTTTCTACAAACCATGTGTTTTTAGACTGTTTAGATGTTGATAAGATGCTTACATAAATCAAACGTAAGCCCCGTAAATAAAAATGAATTATTACCACCAACCTGAGTAAACAATTATACGTCTTCGTTTGTTGAGTAAAGACAGGCTTCCTAGATGGCTAACCTCTGAGAGCTCCGTTGTAAAGTAACCTATAAACGACGCATGTAACAAACAGAAAGAGAGGTCACAGCGGCAGGACAGAACGATGATCTCACGTAATCCACGATTATTAAAGCCCACGGTATGCATTAAAATCTCGTATTTCGCAAAAGGCACCTAACATGCCCCCCGCCATATTTGCTTTCGCACAATTTCAGGCGGTAAAACCTTATATTACCTTTACTACATTTTTAACGCAGGAGTATGCCACCTTGCAAGTTATACAATATGCAACTTATTTCTATAGACACATAATTACATAAAACAGACTTACAGCCTTCTTGTATAATAACTTAGAGGTTTTGCGTTATTTCGTTAACTCGGAGAGTTCAGCAGAATGAAAGCTGCGATTGGATGAATATTGCGGAGCTTTCATTACAATAATCACGAATAAAGTTTTGCCTTGAAACTTGTGAAATGTGAGATTATCGATTCACCAATCAAATCTTCAACTTAAGAGATTTAATGGAATTAATCCTGGAATCCACGATATTGAAATAATTATCGTCGGATTACTCTATGAAAATACTTAATGCATCTTTCATAGCTATTTTCTCTCTTATCTATGTGGATATATATTTTTATTTTAACGCATCATTTTCGTTAACCGGCGTTTTTATCTTAAAATTTTATTAGTAGTGAGATAATTAAATATTGATATTTATTTATTTTTCAGGTTCTCCATAAATAGTTATACACTAAATTATTACGGAGAAGATAACAAAATTTAAAAGAAGAAAAAAAAGTCCATGGGGGCAGTTTCACTATGTTGAGTTGAGACGTATGTCAAAAGATAATTACTGAACTCTATATAGGTAACATTAAAGTTGTCAATGCTCAATTCAGAACCGTTAAGCAGTTAAATTGCTCTGTTTAATGGCGCATACTGAAAGGAAGAAGTTCTCGCTTTCGGAGCATAAAAAAGTGCGTGGGATCTCCCACGAGTATACGCGTTAGGGACATATAGGGATATGTAGGAGGTAGTGGGGTGAAAATTAGGAGGGGAAAGGGGGAGAGAGGGAGGTATCAAACTAAGTAAACATTGTTAGTAATGGTGATTTATGGGGTGCTATTAATTAGTTTACCTTGTTAATTTTAGATTTTTGTTTTGTTCATTTCAACGTTTCTAAGGAGAAAAATTTAAAATATGTTTATTTGTTATCGAAATATTTATGTACAAAGTGTACATCTTTATCGTATTTCTAAATCAAAATAACAAATGCTTCGAAATAAATATAATACTAATTTTATTTCCTGAATCAGAAAAAACTGTTGAACTCTGAAGTCATGTAAGTTGCACAGACTTTCTTTTGTTGAATTTATTGTTTAGGTTAGGGTAAACCAGATAACTAGTTAACGCTCAAAAAGAAAAAGAAGGGGAGATATGTAAACGCTAATGTTAGAGGGAGTACGCTAATATTTAAAACGATAATATTTAAGTGAAAACGTTTAATAAAACACGAATAGTTTAAAATAGAGCTAAAATCTCGTGAGGAATGTCTTAAATAGCATTTAAAGAAACGCTGTGAATTTTTCCATACATATAACTTGTAAAACAATAGAAAAAAACGTATTTATAATCATTTTTGGAGCATACTTTGCGGTTTTTTTCTATCGAGGGAATTTCATGTGATAACCGTTTCGGTTTGGCATATGTATAAATATTATCTTTAAAATAACATGTATAACATACGTCACCCCAAATGCTTCGCTATGTTTGGTGACTTAGCAGGGTTCATGAGGTGAGGTTTGTCAAGGTCTTGGCGGTGGATGCGTCTGCCGACCTGCTGCGTGGCGGGCCGGATCAAGAGAGACTGGTTGAGGGAGGCCTTTTGACCTTTCCGGACGGATTCTCTCGACCCTTCGCCTTGCACCGCAGTTGGAGGGATGGATTCGTTACCCACTTCTCATACATTGTTCCTTCCCAACTATAACTACTAGAACTTCCTATCCTTCCCTTCTTTAAAAAGACCCTCCACGCAGCATAACCTAAGATGACATACGCCCTGAGGGAAATTATTTTTCCCAGAGTCTTCTGTGTGGAGCTAATGTAAAAAAAAATATGTACATATATTTTTTTAGAAACTTAAATACTTAAAAGTTTTCAAGAGAAATGTTATATAAAACGGTAAATAGTAGTATGCCGCGTATTGTGTACTTACATGTTGCTTACGTACATGGGATTCTCAAGAAATGTGTTTTAAATCCACGTCGAAACCAGGTAATAAGTCCATTTGAAATAATAAACAATTCCTTTTGCTTTTCCGAGTACGAAAGTGATTCAGTTACTTTTCTTTCCACGAAGAAAATTAAATCAATTTGTTTATAATTTTAACGGGCGATTTATTAAGTTTATTCATTCGTCCTTTGCATTGTTCTGTCCGATCCCAGGTCCAATTATTATTTTATTTGTGAATCACCATTTTGACCAGAAGTTGATGGCGAACGCTCCACGAGCAACATTAACATAATTTATTTATGTAGTTGAATTAATTATTGCGGCAGATATATATTATGATAATGGGCACCGAGTTGGACGCCATCTAGCGTGGGAAACTCGAAGCTGACTTCTCCTGAAGGCAAACCGGTTCCGCGGCGGCCGATGAGAAAAGTGGAGAAAATGCACACAGGAAATTGCTCTTCCAATAAAACTTTATTAATTTTATCTCTAACCTGCTCAGTTTAAGCAATAATGATCAAGTTTGCAAAACTCAAAAATCGTCCAACATGTTATTAATTTATGGTTATTTTTTTGTGTGAATACCGCAAAAGAGTCCCAACTGCATCCACCAGTGAGATTATGGCATTCCCAATGGGGTATTTCCACAAACAAGGGATTCTGTTGAAAATGTACGGAATATTTAAAGATCAGTTTTATGATTTTATTAATATGTAATACTAAAAATGTTTGTTTTTTATGTTTTCATTCAATATTATTGATTTTAAAAATGATCTAAAACTGACAAAATCCAAACGGCCCATAGTTGGCAAATGGGATTGTGACGTCACATGGTACGCCCAGCTGAACCAGCATAAATAAACACTGTCAGGGAGCGTCCGCACTCATGACGTCACACGATAGCCACGCCCCAAAATATCGTTTTAGCGGTAATTCAAAAATGGGAATCTTTAACTCGCTATAGAAAATTTATTCGTCAACATAAAAAAAAAATAAAAATGCAATAATCATCGTAATTTTTCGCTTAATTTTGTCAAGCAATAAAAAAAGTCGAAATACCTCATTGGGTTATGTCGTGAGGAAGGTGGAGGATGAAGGTGAAGAGGAAGATGAAGAAGAAGGCTGTCTATTCAGATCTAGTCACCAAACACCGCTAAAGGCATGTCAAGCAACTTTTCAATTCTGAATGGTGATCTTACACCAGAGCGATACTGAGAGTATCTTCCACTCTGGAACGTGCCGCAAATACATCTCATATTTTTTTAAATGATGAAATTGTTAAAACACAAATCAATTAAGTAAAAATAACTTGCGCACGCCTGTATTATTCGAAATCCTTGCCCCTCGACCATGGAGACCCTACTACGTTGAATGGTACCTACAAATCTATAAAGCTATTTTCTAACGGAGAGCTCTTGTCCCATAAAATTTGCACTGCAACCACAGTTAGCATTTAAAATTCCATCATGAGCTACGGAACTCCGAAACATTAGTTTATTTTTAAAATAATTGAAGACGCCGTTTGTTTTTAAAGTTAAAAAGAGCGTTTAATCTCTGGCGCAGCCGGAAAACTAGTAGTAGATGATTCTAACAAAGCGCAAGTGCGTTCTATAGTTGAATTTGTCAGCAACCTCTGGGCTGGAGCCTCAAAATTCTTGAAAAAAGTCTTAACTCTGTGCGGAAACGGACGGTCCGTTTGATAAATTCCCGTATCTTAACAAACCGATTGCGATTTTTAGAATACAGGTGTCAAGTGGGAATGCTGGTTTTAATTGAAAATGCTCCGATGAATAAGCGTCATTGATCCTTTCATCAACACTTGTACATGGTTTACATTTGTCATATTAGAGCGGGTCGCTTCTACGAATTATTCTTGAGCTCGGCTATTGAAAGATTTTCCGCCCACGCTCTCCTCCCCTCAAAAAGACCCTCCACACAGCATCCCTAAAGATAACACAGGCCCTGAGGGAAATTATGCGTCGTGGCCTCAAGTGTGGAGTTTGTAAAAGATAAAATAAAAAATATAAAAAACATTACGATCGTTAGTCACTCCCAATATGAACCTTTTAAATCAAAACCGTATTGCGGATTTTATCAATATTTATGATACGGTCTACCCTCTGTCTTGTCATATAAAAAAATATTTTTTAAAGGTTCAGTATTAAGATCCACAGCATCCTTGCATTATACCTGGGCCATCTCCATAGATAATTCAAAGCAAAATGGCCGCGGCGCGCCGTGCCAAGTGTTACCAACACAACTGTGTTATTATGGAAAACAAAAAGAGAAAGAAACATCATTTCCTAAAGGCGCAGATTAAAAAACCAAACGGGCCGGATCGGCTGCCCAATCGGCCCATGCCCCGGCATTGCCGGTTAACTGCGTGGCGAGTGATTTAACGCGCCCCGGGGCTGCCGGAACGATGACCGAACCTTGTTCTAATTTATGGCCGATTTTCGGAAACAAACAAGAGCCAAATTGATTTTGAAAACGAATTAAGAGTTACGTTCTATATTTGAAATTCTTTGAAAGGGAATATTGTACCTAACGTGTATTTAACTTCATAGCTTATATTTATTGAATTAAATAAATTGACAGCTTTTAGGTAGGTACCTACGACAGCTTTTCAGCCAGATAGATACTTACTGACGAATTTCGTTTGAAAATATTTCTAATTACTGATACCTAAGGAATATTTTTTTATATTTTTATTTTTATTTTAACACAATCTCATTTAATATCCCAATAAGGAAGTTGAGTGAAAAATATTTTGACTTATAAAAAATATGTTCATGTAGATCAAAAAATATCGATTCTAAATATATAAATATATTTCTATATTGTTATTCTTAGAATTAATTAAACCTTCTTAAAAATCCATCAAAAAGCTACGAACTACAAACGCTTCATGAATGGTCGAAAGAATTCTGACGTCATTGGAACCTCAGTTTGTATAAAGAGCGGATCACCGAAATGTCTACGGTGCATCTCTTTCTATTACACGAGAGATGGTTTATGTATGATGAGAGAGGTGTATAGGCCAAACGTCGTTTACTTATGGGCCAAACGGTTTTGCATTCTATCCCCTAAAAGTCTTTTTAAGTTTAGTAATGGGTGGTTTGGTATATTTAATGGTTTAGTAAACAAAGTTTATGTAATGCAAAATCTGTTTAAAAAACCACATACCATGTCAGAAATCAGATATATTCAAGGCCAGTCCGACTACCTACAAATCGTTGATTCTGACATGTTGATTTTATATTTAAAATAGATAATACTGACCACATTAGTGCTGAAATTTGTGGAGTTAAAGCTTCCAAGTAAATACATCAAATTATTAATTGTGTTCATTTGTATGTTACAATAAGTATAATACATTTTTTCAGTATTAAATAATAATCATTACGTATTCTCTACCCATTTGACATCTGATGTTTCGCCGTAAACCTCACTAGTTTTGTGCAAGTATATTAAATTTATTGATTGCGCAGAAAAGTCTCACAGTGAACTGCGCTGTAAACCGTTATCTTACTTTCGGTCTTTACTTTTTTGCGCGGCGGCCTGAATTGGCGGGTGGCACTTCAACCAACGGCGATCGGCCAGCGAAGGCAATACCGTGTTTGTGAAGAGTTTTGGCGCCACAAACAAAAATTCTACCTTTAAATATTAATTTAACTATGAAAACTTGATCAATTTTCTTTTTTTTAAATAACATCAATTCTGATAGACGGTTAACATTGATAAAAAAAATTACTGGAATTCCTTATTGAAGAATTAAAAAAATCTCCATACAAAATGCCCAAGCGACGCAGTTTTCTCAGTTTAAATGACGTCACACCCACACCCCGCTTCTTACCGCTCGGATCCGCTCGTTTTGGCGGGCTTAATAAAATTTAAACTTTGAGAATTAATTTTACTATGAAAACGAACTTTAAAAAAAAAAAAAAAAATACCAGTATTTAAGTTTGAATGCGAACATTGATAAAAAATAATAAAAAAAATGGACTCAACTTCCTTATTGGCTCGAGTTTCAACCCTCCACTTTCAATTTGTTTTTTTATTGAACAGTGAATTTTTAATTGAATTAAAACGAAACACTTACGTGATGAAGAAAGCGTTGGCTTTTGAAACATATTTTTTTTACATTAGCTCCACACAAGAGTAATAAAGAATATAATTTCCCTCGGGGCCTATGTTCTTAGGGGATGCTGTGTGATGATTTTTTTATAGAAAATGAAGGAGAGGAGGTTCTGAGAAGGAAATAGGTATGAGGGGTGGGTAGGTGTCCAGGTTTGGACGTATGAATCAATCCCTCCAACCGCTATGGGTTGAGAGATTTCAGCTGGAGAGGATAAAAGACCTCCCTCAGCCAATCTCTCTCGATCCTGCCGACTACGCGGCAGTTGGTCAGACGCTTCGGCCGCCAAGCCCTGGACAAACCTCACCCCATGAACCCGAGCACCCCTGCTAAGTCACCAAAGATAGCGAACCCACTTGGGGTGACCAATGGTAGAGTTGTTTGTTATCCTTTAAATGGTTTCCGGGCCGGCGGCGGTACCCGACGGCGATACCCGCCTCCCAAATTGAGTAGTTGAGAGTGTTGATAATTTTGATTTAGTAAGTGGTGTTTTACAAAGTAATTTGTTTTAATTGAATTAAAAATGACGCCACAAAATTATTTTGCAATGATTGCAGAAGTGAATAATTTTTAAATATTTAAACAAATATTATTTATTAATTACGTTGGAAATTACGCTGCAGTAAATTCTGCTTGGAAAATCCTGACAGAAAAATGTGCAAACTTCATGACGTCAGGACCGTCACTTGAAGAGTTTTCTTTTCTTCAGTACATAAATTTTCCGCATCATAAAATATGTAGGTATCTACTTATCCTTAGCCTCTCACTGAAACTTATTTAAAAATAATTTATTATTTTTAATTGATAAGCTAGTGTTTAAGACAAGGTTTTTGTGCAAAGCACAAATGGTAACAATTATTATAAGTAATCAGTAAGTAATAAGCCGACGTAGCTCAGTGGTTAGAGCAGTTGACCGGAAATCAGAAGGACACGGGTTCGAGTCCCATCGGCGGCATGTATATTCTCTCAGGAGATTTTTTCAATGTAGATGAGTGTTTCAGGCTAATAATTATTACTTATAATAATTAAAAATAATTTGTTTATATTATAATAATTAAAAATAATTTGTTTATATTATAAGTGATAATAAGATAATTTGTATCGGTCGCTGGAGGGCGCACAAAAGATTAGATTAACTTAATCAACCTCTCAAGCCTCGGGCAATTTCTGTAAGAATATTTCCGCTTTACAATAAAATCTAAATAAATTGAATAATTCTGAACATATAATATACATATTAATATATCCTGAAGAAGATAACTTTTTTATTGAAACATGTCGATATTGATTATTAAAAAAGTGGTTTATACAAAGTTATCAGTTATTAATTAAATAATAAATAATGCCACAAAGTTATTTTGCAAAGATTGAAGAAGACAAAATAGTTAATTTGAAAAAAAAATTGAGTTTGAATTTTTTTTTTCGGAAACTTTTGTGGTTTCATATAGTTGTACTTTTGATTTATTCTGTAGTCAACTTTAAGTTTGAATATAAAGCGCGGTGTTTTGTCATTCTAACGCCATTTAGATTATATTTATCGCCATAATAATAAGGGAGACAACGATTTCTGTAAGACCTATACTAGCTGTTCCCATTTTTCCCAAGAGCGAACAAATTAATAAATAAACCAGACCAAATAAGATCAAGGAAAACAAAACCAACCATTATAGCGTCTGGTAAAATTTTGCAGGTGTATCTATTATTACTTATTACCAAGTATTACTAATTTGAGCAGGTAAATAAGAATGAATCATTCATTACCGGGTGATTTTAACGGTGAGTTTATACGATAAATTCTTTGAAGTTTGCTAAAAAAACTTCCGAGAATGAGAAGATAATGTTTTCCTGCGGATGTGAAACACTTCTTCATTTGGATAATGCCAAAATTGATACCTGAGTAATAGAAATGATTGATTATTTTACCTGTTTGACAAATGCAAATAATTGTACACATTTGATTTACATCACTGATAAAATGAATTAATAATACTTGCACGTAAGTACTACTTATCATTTTATAAATAGAAACCATAGATATAGATGTACGTGAGAATTTTTTTCATTTTATACTTAAGTGTGTACTTAACATACCCTTATGACATACACGCCACATAATTACAAAACAAATGCAGCAACTAATTCGCCAATAAGGAACTCCAGTGAAAAATATTATGGCTTTAAAAAAATATGTTCATATAGACCAATAAACGTTGATTCTGAATATATAACTTTTATTTAATAATATTAAACGTACAGTTTTAAAAAAAATATTAAAAAGTGCATTTTTAATATTCTCGTTAAAACACAGCGTCAGGTTGGTATGCTGTGTAATGCTCTGTGGTGACGTCACGATAGTAATCACGGTAATGACTGGTTTATATATGCTATACGTCATTTATATGGGAATTTAGGTATGACACAAGCGAATGTTCTATATATTTCTTATTTTTGAAGATGTCGTAAAAGCATATACCTTTATAGAAAGTTAATAGAATTGCCTTTTAGATCTTTGTATCTGACATATACGATTGTGTTTGAAAAATGCAGTATTTTAAGTTTCAAAATGAAAAAATTTAAAAAAAACAGCCGACTGTAAACATATTCTATTAAATGGTCGAAAAAATTAGGAAAATTCAAAATTTAAAAATACAGTCCTCTTACTTTATGAATTTGGAATAAAACTGTCACTTCACTTTTTATCTCGTTCATACAATTAAAAAGGATAAAAAAATATTATAATAATTCCGAAAAAATAACTGAAAAAATCCGACATCTTGGATTCGGTTTTACGCAATTAATGCGTTGATTTCTCGAATTTGTATTTATTTACACATGCATAAGGCTTTTACATTATCAAATAATATTACTTTTATGGAAGTTTTATTAAATTCACGCGGAAAATTCATAAAAATTATAGAGAAGTAACCTTTGATTATGTAATGTCAGCAACCTAAAAACCGAACGAAACTAAATCACCAAAAAAACATTATTTAAGGACTAAAACTGAAAAAAGTACAGGCAGCATTAGTACTTATGCTGAATTACACTAATATCACAGTGAATTAATCATTTAAACGAAAATTATCATCAAAAACAGCAAACTGCAAGTTAAATTCATCAACGTCATTCATTGTTTTGCAAAGAATTTGATTTCGCCATTTGCAATAAATAAGCCATTAGCCAATCAACGCGTTATAATAAACAAGATGGCCGCGCGCCTGCGCAAATCTATGTGAGATTCAAGAAAACCAACATAACAATCATAAAATAGTGAATCGTTATTTTAGTAGATGACGTCACAAAATTCACCATAGATATGGGTGTTTTCGAGGGATCTCCAAAAATTAAAACTTTGATAATTATTTTAACTATTAAAACTAACTCTAAAAAAAAAAAAAATATGCAGTAATTTAAGTTAGAAGGTCATTTTTCATAAAAAAAAATAAAAAAAATGGACTGGACTTCTCTATTAACCGTGCTATTCATACGTTCAATAATATTTGACTAAACTCTAACATCGACAATTTCTCCGGTTTACTGACAAAATTTAAAAAAAGCATCATGTCTTTAAAATAAACTATTCAATGCGCATACATATATTTTTATTTTTTATTTTTTTATTTTTTTTATTCAGAGAAAGATACATAAATTACATAATATGTGTACATATTTGAATTATCCCCATAAAAAATCAGGGCTTGTGTGTATGGGGGTGTTATTATATTGGTTTAATTGTTTTATTTTTTATATTCAGTTCAAATTTTCGGTACAATTTTTAAGGTGAGTTTTAAATTTTTTGATATTACTGTTCATGTTTCTGATTTTTTCAGGAAGTGAATTAAAAAATTTTACTCCGAGATATTTATGACTTAACAGTCCTAGTATATTTTTACATTTTGGAGTAGGAAGTATTGATGTTTGTGTAAGATTTCTGTTGTTTTTAAATGGTGCAACTTTATTTTGAATATTATCTTTATAAATTTGTAATGTTGCATGATAAAAATATATTGCACTTAATTTTCTAACTTTAAATTGTTGGAATAAAAGTTCTGACGAATATGAGTAGGGTTTTCTTTAAATTGTTTTTATTATTAGTTTTTGTGATATGTAAATTGTTTGTGTTTGATTTGTATATGTACCGCATATTATATTATATTTGTATATATCCCTTCACATATCATCACTTCTCACCCCTACAAACGTACTCGCACATTCACACACATTTAAACATTACGCACATCACCCGATAATTACTAAATATACATACAACAACGAAATGTTCTGATGATGGCTAATATTGGATAAAAGAGGCAGCAGCGCAACACGGTTTGATACCCCAAAAATAAATCGCTGTAATGTAATTTCTATTATTATTACAGTGGCATAATAATAAAATAATAATATTTGGACGATTTATATAGCGCCGTTTTTATGAAAAATCACCTCAAGGGCGCTGTACAAACTTATAACACATGTCTAAAATCTAGAAAAACTACAAGCTAGACGAACAATTAAAAACAATTTATGGCTAAAAATTGCATACACCAGTTCATGGATCACCGATACGAAAATATATGTAGATACAATGATTTGACCAATGAACGCGATGCTGCCTAAAACGAATGAATACTCGGCCATACTTACCTGGGAGATCGCTTGAAATTAAAACTGTATAATATTGTCTATTTAAAGAAATTTAGATAGAGTTCGTACGCAGAGGACATAATCGTGAACACATGTTATTTAATCCTGAAAAATATTTAAATATTAATATATATGTAATATTTTCTTTAATGAGTGTATTTTGGAAAGTAAAATCAACATTTAATGGTTGGCGGTGCAGTAGTACAAGGATTTGATCTTCGTAACTGTGATTCGTCAAGAGACAGATTGATGTGTAAGGATTCGAGTAATTTTAATTATGAGGCATCTTACATGACGTATTTATTGGCGTATTTGGCATAGGTTTTCTGTGTAACTATGCCAAATACGCCAATACGAATAGCCATGTAAGATGCCACTATATAATAGACACAAATTGACCATGAAAAAATGTGTGATAAAATCAACTTTGATAATATTATTTGCTATCAAAAATGTGGCGATAGGAAATATTTATATTTTCGAACAAATAATCTGATCGCATTCCTCATCGCGTAGATTCCAGATTACCACTTCGCGTTTTATTACATTTTTAATAATAATATGAATAAAATACTTTGGGTTCACACAGCTAACAAGATGTATGACTTATATTATGCAGTGTTTGTGCTCGTGACACATGTAATCAATGTTATCTCACGTAAATAAATGCGAAGATAACAAAAATTCTTCTTCGTAAAGATTACTGCGCACATTAATTTCTTTCGAAGGCCAAATTCAAATTCCAATGAACTCTGCGCTGGAGTTTCTAATGGCTATGACTGGTTAGTGTTTATTATTTTTTGCCGATTGTGTTATTTTCTTTATTGTAGCGACACTGATAGATAGAAGGAGTAAACTGATGACCGGACAACTCAACAATGTAAAACTTCATCACCCCTAAAGTAGACAAGAGTGGCGAGGCTATGAAGCACCGCTCAAAGAGGGAACCGATAGATTACAAAGCACCGCACAAAGAGGAGACCGATTGTTCTATCTCATTCTCTCACAGGTTTAATTATGAAGATATATGTGTTTGTCTTTTTTTAGTGTCGCTTTTTCGTTTTATCACGTTTCAAATCACAACAATGTTAAAGAAGTTTTCGCTTCGAAAACATGCGTATTATAGATTTTTTAAATTTTATTTTTTGTTTTATTAAATTTCTGCATTAATATCTACAAAGATAATGTATTTATATGAGTCAAATTTAAACCGTTTAAAAAAAAACACAAGTATACCCACGAACAGGCGATACCTATGTGGGATTTTTTTGGTTAATCTGATAATTGTTTTATTCTTTAATTTTAAAATGTTTATATATAAAAAAAGCCTTTAATTATTGTAAAATTATACCAATGTATGTACCAAAAAATTGTTAATACAAAAAAAAATGATTACGTTAGGTTGAGTTAAGGGCTATTTAAAACAATCATCACTTTTTATGACTTTCAGAGGTTGAAATGCCATTTTGTTGAGTTTTCATGGAACCGTTGAACTATCCAACAAATTAATAAGAATATTTCAATCAGAAAAATGTCATTACATCTGAGTCAATATTAGTCTTGCGCTCAGATACTCGGAAAGAAATATTTAAAAAAAAGCACCTCTGTAATAATAATTGACGATTTAAAAACTTAAACTACTTAGCTTTTGATCCAAAGATGTTAAGTTCAAAGCCTTGGTAATGTTATAGCTACTTTTGGTACTACATCAACGGTCGATCGATAAAGGTTTTATCGGTAACTTTTTATCGTTCCCGAGCACACTGTCGAGTAACTATAAAACCTTTATCGAATATAAGGAAAGACGAAAAATAAGAGGACGTTTAAGAAATTATTTCCAATCTGGGTTTTCAGGGTTTCAGGCACAGTCAATCGATAAACGTTTTATCGATAATAACGGTAACTTATCATCGTTCCCGATGATCATAAGTATGAACTAATTACAACCGCGCATCGAGCCATCCTAACTTACGGTACCGAAAAGTAGGTTCCATTACAGTTGATCCGCCAACGATTGGCCCCCTGGCATACTTATACAGAATGTGCAGTCGGTTTAGGGAAAGTACAGTATACCTAATTACACTAAATATAACTAAGTGACCCCGAAGGGATGTGCAGAAAGAATGTACCGCCGAATAACAAAAATATTAAACATATTTTCATTCAAATGCATCAAGGAAAAATCTGTTTCTCCATATTCTGTGTATACCAGCGCATATAAGTACAAAAAATAGACACTGTATAATATATATAATATACATTCGTTTCATATTCATACCAACTTGTTATTAAGGGTATTTTTGAAGTCAATTTTACGTTGTACCTAAATAATGTTGGTAAATAATGCAAAGAAATATAATTTAAAGTAAATATTATCATTTCGCCAATAGATAGTTAACGGATCATCTGCCGGGTCACCCTAAAAGTAACTCCGTAATAGGTATTTACAGTTTTACACCGTTGAAACATCATGTAAATTTCAACCATGTATTTTTTTTATCTTGTATTGTCTAGACATGGACATTCTACAAATAATATTAATTCAAATATTATGTATATTATAAATAAATGTATGTAGGTATTTCTCATATAGGCTTGCAGTACAAATCCCACTGGCTGTATCAGGCTATGTGTGCGTCTGTGTGTGAGACGATTGTTAGTTGTATCTCTCGCCGATGCGTATGTATTGATTATTTTATACACATTATGAAAAAAACCTTTGAAAATGGCCGCTTCAGTAATGGCGACCAGATCGACGCCCGATCGATCCGGACCACAGCCAATCGATATTCTAGCTCGAAGGCGCGTCGCAAACGGGGAATTTCAACGGGTAAAACAAGCATTAACGATTGTAATTTTTTAGCGATGTGTCCGAATATTTTACCTGCCTATTGACTTGTCTAGACCGGGAATTACAGATTAGTAGTCGTAGAACCGAATTCCCGGATGGAGCGATTTATCTTAAATTTGTAGGTTTTGCCGAAGATAGACTTCAATTAATAAATAAATCAAACAGTATATAATGTAATTTGAGATCTCTACACCTACATACCTATAATATTAACATTTAACAAGAGTTAAATACCTATTGTTAACTTTAATAAAATAATAAAGGACCTAAAAAGCCCTAAACAGAGCAGTAAGTACGATTTTGTCTGAATGAAATTGAGGCCAAATCTAGGGTGAGATGATATTGCCTGGCAGCCATCTTGTATGACAAACTTTTGAAATGATTTGTATGCAAAATGGTATTAGATGAACTATTTTATTTCTAAAGAAGAAGATAATACTAATAAATCTAAATGAAACATTAAACAGAACAAGACATAGAAAATAAAAAGGTAACCGTTGTAACTGGGACTGGAACCCAGGATCTCTCGTCTAATCATCTTATCGGGATTCAGCGCCATAACCAACTCGGCCATCGGGACCTATATTTTTTATGTCGATCTCATATTTCAAATACATAATTAACAATATCATTATCAACCAATTTTCCCCATATTTTTCCAGTTTTTTTTTGTATAATTATAAGGTTCTTTAACGAATTTATTTGAAACCTAGACATTGCAGTGTTTCCAATAAACACTAACTTATTTTACTTATTTATATAGGACACCTGTTGACTTTTTCTAAAAGTTTAAATGAATATTAAATTTTTATTGAAATAAATTTTATAACGGCTATATAAACTAACTAAACTAATTAACCATCACGCCATTTCCCCGCAGGGGTAGCCAGAGAGGACGGACTGCCAAACAACCGGTCTTAATACACACTCTTTGCCTCACTCACATTCATACATACTCTTCTATTATTCTGACTTTTTACATGACCCGACTCAAGTAGTATCTGATTTACTTGATCGTGCCATGCCTTCCTCGGGCGTCCCCGACTTCTTCTACCATTCAAATTTACGTAATATATTCGTCTTACACTAGACTTATAGAGATTTGATTGGGTATTTGATATTTTTTGGGAATGGGATACGTCATTATAAAAATGAATTAGTTGAAAAAAATTCATACATCTTTCTCTTCACCCCACGGCTTCAAAGTGTTCTCGAATAGCTCTGCCCAGAGCCTTGAAGGTTCATAATAGGTAAATATATTTACCAGTCGGTGCTTTTTACATGCGCAACAAAATTGCGTTGTCTCGAGCAGATAATATCTCAAATTTTAAAAAGGTATGTAACGACTAAAAAATACAAAATTAAAGCAAATACATTAGTGCAATGAATTGAATCACACATTGAACAAACAGTTAACACCTAGTGATATAATCTTCTATTTTCACGTACATATTACCACGCGTGATACCGAGTGTATTCAACCTTGAACCTATCAAATCTACCAAACAGTCTCCGTACCTAAATATAACAAAATACATAAACATTACACACATAACAACCAAAATATGACGTGCCAGGCTGTTATGACTGTGGGCTTGTTTATTTAATACCTCCGGCACAATTAATATACTACTTTTATTCAACAAGGAGTAGGTAGATAAGGACTTTGTTGCAAAAAGTAATTATAAGTAAGATTTTAATCCGTCTTTGTTTAGACAGACATTCCGACGTCTCGGTGTGTACACTCAATACTGTACACTCTGTACACTGCGATAGGAGGTCCACGAATCATCAATTCTGATTAACAATGTAAATAAACGAACGCTTTGTAATTTCTAGTGACGAGATCGATCCTAGCGACGGTAAAAACAGCGCGGAATAACCATCCAAAACCAGAAGAAACACTACGATATACAGACTACTTTTATGTAAATTACTAATTGGATAAATGGCATTTTTTAATTTTTGTAACACACAAAAAAACACCAATATTTGGAGAGCAATTGCATTTTTTATGGTAGATAAATGTATTTAGGTAATTTTTACCTGATTCTTTCTACCTGTTTGAAATAAAATGTATGCAACGTTTTTACAGCCTCATAATGACCTTAACATAGAACTGTAAATCTTTCCCGTAAATCACCTAAATTATTTGTTTTCAATTGTAACATGTCCACATATTCAGAAATTTCTGTTATTTGGAGTTTTACGGGCCCAGTTAACAGAGGAAGGGGCCCTAGCACAAAGACACAATGACTGCCATTATCCTGTGCAATTAGTTTCACTGTTATACAAAAAGACTATGAGAAGTAATTTACAATATTTCTACCTTTGCTGAATGGACGTGATTGGTGGATTGTAAATCACTGTCAAGAAGCTACCGAAACATTGCTAGTCCTGTGTATTGTTACCAGAAGAATCGCCTTACCATTTGTTTTGACATTTGGCTGAAAACTGTAAACACTAACCGAGATAGAGCAACACCTTCTATTCGAAATCAATGCCTAAATATTGTTTATAATTACTGCTAGTCCATAAATAACAATAATAATTGTTTTTATTTTCACTTTCAAAAGAACGAACGAAAATAGGTATTGCCTCAATTCAATTATCATAGTAGATATATTAAATTTGCACTTTATTTTAAAGTACCAACTACACATTCGTAAGACCCACGTATATAAAAACAATGTTGATTTTTAAAACACTCATACAAAGATTTAACCTAGACAGAAGTGAAACAAAGGATCAGAGATAACATGAACAAATAGTTTTTTCTTTGATATTCATAATTATATCATTTTATATCTCATAGACAAATAAGGAAGAAGGCTTTTTTAAGAGCCAGCAATATTTAAATTAACGTAATTTAACTTATTTATAATATTTTCAAAAAATCATTACGAAACGCAATGCCACATTTTTGTGGAGTCAAGTACAACGAATTCTTGAACTCCTGAAAAACATATTTATCAATTATCACTAATTCTATTATTTTTTATTTTTTTTCATAGGAAGCAATTACTTTGTGGTTAGACATTATATTATAAAAATAAAACACTGAGTTATTATTTATATCCTGAAGAAGCTTGAGTTATTATTTATATCCTGAAAACGTTTGAGTTATTATTTATATCCTGAAGAAGCTTGGTCGAAGTGAAACCGGTCGATATATGCAATAATAAATTCGTGGTTAAATACAAAGTGTTTGTGTTTTATTTTTATAATTCTATTATTATTGATTACGCATTTGAGAAAATACAACGAAACTATTGATGAAGTACATTGAACTCAACTACCGACATATCATTAATGTACAGATGTGTACAATTTTTAGGATATTTGTAATTATTTAGGTATATAATAAATGAGGCATCACATATCACTGATTCCTGGGAATGTTGTTTAAATTAATGTGCTTCAAATGTTTCCGAGATACCAACGCTGAAAGTTCATCGTTTGATTGACACAAATAACACTTCAAGTTCGAGAACAATATTCGATCGTTGAAAATGAATCTTACTCTATAAATATTCCAAAGCTTGCAATTTTCCTCGCAATCTAAATATTTAGTTTTCGTAAAAACCATTTCTAACAATCGCCCGTCTCGTAAACACCGCGCGTTGAATGATCGGTTAAACACTTTTCTGAATCGATGCAATGTTAGTTAGGCGCTAAATCCATTTTATCTTCTGAAATAATTTGCGCAAAAGTGAAGATTCACGCTAAAAGAGTAACTACTTTTAAGCTTATATTTCTGTTTAACAGGTTTAATACTTTAAACCCACTAATGAGCTTTTCAAGTTCAATAATTCTTATAAGTACACTTTATATTAAATTAATCGTAATGAAAAAAACATAATAGGAACAACTTTATTACCGTGAAAGAGAGTGTATTAATAAAATCAAATTATATCCCAACAAGATGAGGATGGTATCGAAGGGATGATTTTATGTTTAAAACTTTTTGGTTTGAAAATTTTTACTCACTGAGAGTATGAAAAGTTAACTACACCAAGGACGAGATATTTCACAGAATTTTAAGAATTCATCCAATTTCACAGTTAAAATTCAAGTTCTTTAAAAAGTCTGTTACTATCCAAGTTCTGTGAAACAACCGGCCAATGATAAAATAATAACATAACTTGAACTTTTACAGAACTTGAAAAAAAGCTTTGATATTTGAGAATTGATCAATTTTAATGTTCAAATTCTGTTATTATATCACTATTGGTCAGTTGTTTCGCCTAACAGAACTTGAATAGAACTTTCACAAAACTTGAAAAGTATCTTTGAAATATATTTACGTGAATTTCACTAAAGACTCCGAATAATGCATTACACACCGGTGTGAGTCTGTTTGACGGCAATAAAGAGGTTCCTCCGGATAAGATGGAGTGCACAGTACCTGTGTCATGAGGCGGTCAGCTCCCGTGCCCTCCTCGTCTTTGAACACAATGTCGGGGTTGTAATTGGGGACCAGGTCCCTGAAGCGGGGGTCGGAGCGGTTGACCCTGCCCTCCGGGGCCCCCGAGGCAGACGCGTGGTTCTCGTTGTTATTGGGCACGTGCTCTGAGAACACCAGCGGGGTCTGCTTGCGGGGCCCGCGGCGGCGGCCCGCGCCCCTGCCAGGCCCGCACGCGCGCCCCATCCCCGCCAACAACAAACAAACTAACAACACAGCAGCCTTCATGCTTGCAAGCCACACTCGCACTCGCGCCGCGTCATCCGCATCGTATCTCTTACTCTTGCCACCACGCCGGCGGCTTCACTACTGACTGCTGCTGCTGACTGCCTTCACTACAGACTGCCGCACGGCGGACGGAGCGCTACCTGCCCGCTGGCCGTAGCCCGTAGCGCCGGGGTGGGGGCCGAGCGTTGCGCACCGCTCAGGTGGGCGTCAAGACGTCTTCCGACGCTCGCTTACTCGCTATCACAAAGCGGTATCTCCTGCTTCTGATAAGAGTCTCCTCTTGTGCAAATAACAAACAACTACAGTCAGCATTAACTAGGTCAACGGAAAACTTGAACATACTTTAAATTTCGTTTTTCGCATTTTCGCTAAATAAATAATTATAAAAATCCAATAGAAACAATTTGAAGTTGTCGAATTCCTCCTCACCCTATAATGCATTATTTTTTACATAAACCTTGATTTCAACTTAATCGAAACAAGTATTTATTTTTACTTTAACTCAACACAGAAGGCCCTGTGGTAAATAATTTTCTATTTTATTTTTATTTTATTTTGTTTGGAAAACCAACAGTTTATAAAAATAATGTTTGATGAAATACATATTTAACCAATAACAGATTTTCACTGATGTGTATTAAATTATTTAGTGAGTAGGTATAAAGAAAAATAGTTAAATTAGGTTATGTGGATGGGATGATGGAAGGGAGGGGAATTGGATGGATCTATTCGGTGTAAATAGTAGTTTGTATCTATGTGTAAATGTTATTAATTAATTTTAGATTTGAAAATGTTAGATACTTTTTTTTACATTAACTCCACACAGGAGGCCCTGAGGAAAATAATTTCCCTCGGGGCCTATGTCATCTTTGAGGATGCTGTGTGGAGGGTAGGTACTGTGTAAAATAAGTCGAATTCACAGCATCCACACAGAGATGCTGTATGGTTCCACGGGGCCTATGTCATCTTTGAAGATGCTGTGTGAAGGATCTTTTTGAAGAGAGGAAGAAATGAACGTGGGTCTTGAGGATACCCATATTGTGGGAGAGAGAAAATACAGAGGCAGATCATTCCACAGCCGTGCTGTTGGGCTCAAGAATTAACCAACACCCCTGCCATTGGTCACCCCAAATGTT
The DNA here is from genome assembly GCA_917563855.2 of Limnephilus lunatus. Classification (NCBI taxonomy): domain Eukaryota; kingdom Metazoa; phylum Arthropoda; class Insecta; order Trichoptera; family Limnephilidae; genus Limnephilus; species Limnephilus lunatus. The sequence continues at coordinate 81,572,848 of OU830592.1, forward strand.
TCGTTACGTTTGGTGACTTAGCAGGGATGCCCGAGTACATGTAGGCAACATTGACATGCAAGAGGAAGGTGGGGAAGTACCTGGCTATTCAGATCTGGTCAACCATTCCGAATTGTTGTCTGACACTAAGGCGATTCTGAGAGTGTCTTCCACTCTTAAACCTACCGCAAGTATACTATGCAGGGTGTTAAAGGACGATTTGACTTAAGTACTTTAGATTCCTGAAATTATTTGTAGTAAAAACTTTAAATGAATTTTGGTCTCCGGTGACTTTTTTTTCAAATTAAAATCTTAAAAAAATACTAAATAAGGTCGGGGTGAGGGATTGGACGGTTACTCGACTTAGTGACCAATGACGACATGTGAAAGATTTTTTTGTTATTTAGTTTTGAAATAAAAATTCATTTAAAAAGTCTCCGGTGACCAACATTAATTTTACATTTTTTACTCCAAATACTCGTAATGTCAGGATTGTCAGGAATCACTTGGTAAAGTTAAGTTAAGTGCGTTCCTTAACAGCTCTTGTATAAAACACTGTGTATTATTTCAAATTGTGAAGCGCAAATTAAAATATAAAATGTACTAACGCACACCGTAATTTGAACCCGTGACCTCAGGATGAGCAGAGGCCTAAAATTTATCTCAACCTACGTAAATTGTCGTTTCTGTTTTAATTAAGTTGAAATTAAGTGTTATTTTGAGTAAATAACTAACCATCACGCCGTTTCTCCGCAGGGCCAGGCAGAGAGGACGGAACGCCAAACAACTCGGTCCTGGCACACTTTCCTTGCCTCGTTCACATTCATACATGCCCTTCTATTATTCTAACTCTTGACATGGCCCGACTCAAATATCTGATTCACTTGGTCGTGCCATGTCTTTCTCGGGCGTCCCTGACTTCTTCTACCATTCACATTTGCGTCATATATTCTCCTTATTTTGTGTTATTTTGAATTTTTGGCAAATTAAACTTGATGCGGAATTCGGCGATTTTACCGGAGCAAGATTTAATCTCAATTTGTGTTATACAAATACAAACACTAGTTAAATACTAATAATACAAGTACTGCTGGGTTTTTCAGAATCAGTGCGACGGTTGTGATATGTAAATTTTATCTCCGGGGAAGATGTGTACAAATACGTATACTATCACAAAATAATAATCTGTAAGAATTTTCAAGTTAGCAATAGTAACTACAATTATTTTAAACCTTCTTATTTTAATTATTTTAAACCTTCCAATCAAGGTTCAGAAGAACACCGATCACATCACATATGTACACATAAAAAAACATACATCACATCACTTTTTTATGGCAACAACATTTTTTTTTAAATGGAGTAATATTGCTTTTTGACAAGCCATTGAAAAAACAACTTTATCACACTTTGTTTCGTTCAAATTCAATCACAAACGTAGAACAGAAGTAACTGTAGTTAGACTAAATAATAACGAAACACTTTGAATAACACGATAAAATAGGTTATATTATTTTGACGTAAACGTAACTGTTAAAATGACGGCGTGATTTTGACAGCTAGCACTGACTTTTACGATAATACTTTTGTGGTGCTTTTAATTTATTTTTTGGCTATTGGGTTAACGTATTTAAGGTGAGAAAGGCGCGTATATAGGTGCTTGCATATAATATAATGTAACATCAACTCTCTCATAGATTAGAGTCTTTGGCGCTGTGCAAACCATTCAAATATTATTAAATCATAAAACGATTTGAGAAATCCATCATTAATTTTTTAATCGCGTCCATTGTTGGGTAGGTATATTTTGCAACAATTTTTTTGCAACAATTTGCGGCTTTATTAAACATAGTAGGTACTTTATTGGTTATAATTAGAACTGACAGATCCACACGTGGGTTCTGTTTATCATTCTTAGCACTTGAACAGTGTGGCAGCTGTTAGACAGGACTACTAGACCTGACTGTGGATTGATTTGTTTGCTGGAAATGTAAACATCGTCGGATCAGTGCGATAAGCAAGGTTACATTTTTGGAATAGTTATTGTAGCAGTTTACTAATGATCTCTTTGAATTTCGAAATTATACAATAAAGTATAGTAATTCTGTTATTACATGCGTAAAAATTTAAAACACCTGCGTTTTTAGATTTTCACGGCCAAAAGCATTTTCGTTATTTGTTTTGGGGGTGTGAGATGTGTGATCTGCCACATCTGCCGGATCTGCCCTGATGATGGACACTGCAAAGCTGTCCGAAATGTTGGCTAAAGAAGGAGGTGGCGCAACACGGCATAACACCCCAAAAACAGATAACGAATATAAAACACCTGTTAAAATTGTGTTAAATTCTTCTGATAAAATTGGAAAGGATAGTTTTTTTTTGCATAATCTCCACATAGGAGGCTCTGAGAAAAAAAATCCCTAAGGATCTCTGTCATCATCGGGGACGCTGTGTGGAGGGTTTTTTAGGAAAAGGAGAGAGAGGAAGTTCTGGGAAGAAAAAGGGTTTTGAGTGATGGGTATGAATCTGGGAGTCAATGTGTTCATCAATGCTGTGTAAAGGGTCCTTTTAGGAAAAGGAGGGAGAGGAAGTTCTGGGAAGGAAAAGGGTACGAGGGATTGGTAGGAATCTGGGAGTCAATGTGTTCAGGAGTGAAGAACGTATGGATCCAACCCTCCCACTGCGGTGCAAGGCAATGGATCCGGCCCGCCACACAGTAAGAAGGCAAAAGTATCCGCCGCCGCCTTCTGCTACATCATCAAACGTAGAGAACTACTCGGGGTGACCTATGGTAGGGGTATTGGTTATCTAATAAATGGTTCCCGGGACGGCGGTATCCATACTCGCCTACCAATTTGTAACATTTACAGAGTGATAACATGATAGTTACAAATTTAACTTTGGGAAGGGCGTAAATCTTAATAATTCACTTAAAAATATTCACAAAATGCCAAATTTACGATTTATTTTTCACTATAGAGCATAGATTCTCAACGTGGGCGATAACGCCCTCCCAGGGGCGTTTTACAGACCTTCAGTTGGCGGTAGAAGACCAAGAGAAAATTGGGGGCCTTTCATACTTTCAGGGGGGCGGTAGGAGACCCGGAGAAACCCATCCCACCCCATCCCATCCCATTACCCCCCCCCCCCCTTTTTTTAATATCGTTTTTTTAATACCGACCGGTTTCGCTTAACACCAGGGCATCTTCAGAGTATAAAATTAAACTGTTCAAAAATACGTTTTGAGAGCTTATTTATACATACAGAAAGAGACAAAACATAATATAAAGTAACAGTTAGAAAGTGAAAGTAAAAACTTACATAATAAGTTTTATATAATAAAAGTGTAACTTACTTTAACTAATAGAGAGAAAGAAACGGATATCAAATGAGTTACCATAATATTACATTATAATATTATTATTTTATTATTTCTATTTATATTTATCTAATATTTTTTTATAATGCACGCCTTAGTGGTATTTTACATTCTATTTTACAAGTTGTTTGTGGCATTGTAATTGTACCTACTTAAAAAATAATACAAAAATAATGAAAAAAAGTAAACAACAAAATACTTAGGTAAAAATGTAAACATAAACTGAGAATTCTCTCGTAGATAGTTTTTCAACATCATAAAAAATAGTAGAAGGTATACGTAGGTATATTTGTCCAGAAGTATAAAAGCGTTAGAATAACTACAATTATTTGGATTAGTTTCATATCTCTCCTTTCATATATTCGTATATCTCCCCTTCCAGAAATCCTATCCAAAGATTACAGTGAATTGACAGTTGATCCTCCGACATTTTACCTCCCGAAAATATAATTATTAAAAAATTATATTTTTTTGTGCATCATTCAGCAATTCCAAACCTAAAATCAATTTATTTACAGTATCGACTTATTGTAGATACTTATGTGCTGGTATATACAGTATATAGACAAGTAGATTTATGCTTGATGCATTTGAATAAAAATGTGTTTTATGCTTTTGTTATTCGGCGGTACATCTTCACAGCAACACCTAGTTATATTTTGTGTCAGTAGGTAGGTATTTATTATTTTCCCTAAACCAACTGCATATCGTATATAGATATGTCGGGGTCAAGTGACACGGAATCACAGATTACGACAGGTCAAGAACCTCCCCTTACGGGAATAGCAACACCAACGACTACCATAATACGGGCATGTGCCTAACGTGGTAGTCGAATCACCTGTAAAACTGTACACAAATTATATAATGAATAAAGAAAAAGAAAAAATTTTAAAAGCATAAATTCCAAGTTGTTCTTTACAAAAGTGAATTACTTTAATAAGCTTGAAATTTACCGTACTGGAAAAACCAAATAATATCCTTTTAACTTATTTAAATCCACCTGTGCCTATCGACCCTACCTACCTGTGAAGGATTATCCTCTGACAAGTTTTGTTATTTCGTAAAAAGACATTAGGTAAGGGATGTTTCTATCCATGATTGTTTAACCGAATAGGACCCACCTATCGCCTTAAAACATGGATTTAGCCCTGTTTGGCAGATAGATCTTCGACTATCCAATAGAAGGGAGGGGAAGAATATTGGGAAGAGGAAGTTTATTGAGATCTAATCACCGAACATGGCTAAAACCATTTCATGCAACGTTTCAATTCTGAATGGTGATCACCAGGAGTGTATCGTATCTTCCACTCTGGTGCGGGACGCAAATATGATATGTATTATTTTTAATGAATTTAATTCTGAAACAACGCAAATTTATTGAATGAATCCGCCATCTCCGTATTTCTAGTCCCCTCGACCACAGAGGCCGCCTAAACTTTTGAAGAATTTTTAGATACGTCACTTTAAATTTCACTATTATTTTTTCGATTCAATGAATCAAGAAAAACGAGTGTGCTTTAGACCACACGACTGAAGTAAAACTTCACTTTTATAAAAGAAGAGAGAAAGGAAATGAACGCGCGCACTGCTCTCTCTCGCTCCTACAGTGTGATACAGACAATAGGCCTGCGCTTTGTCTTAGATATACGAAACGTAACTGGCTGTGAGATAAAGAGAGAAAGAAAATGTTTGCTCGCACCTCTCTCCCTCTTGCCCCTACAGTAATATACCAAACGTAACTCTCTCTCTTTCTATCTTCACTTACTTTTATCTCCCTCTCAACTTCCGTTCGCCTCGCCCGATTACACTTTTCGTAACGCTCTCGTCACGCATTCACCAGCTTACTCCCCAAGTCAAGCGTGCGTAAAAAAGTTTTACTTCTAAAACAAAAAAACTTTGTGTTTGACGGGTTTATTTTTTAACTTTAAAAAGAAATTTCTATTATTTTCTCTCATATCATCGTATCACAAAACACACCGTCTATAGTTCTTTCAGTTTAGCGTTGTTGTACAAAGAAGTGTAGAACGGTCCCATCGTTTTAAGTGTTTTAGAATACGGAGTGTAAGTGTTGACTTTCTGATTCCAGGTATTGACTCACCTGATTTGTATGTTTCATTCAGTGGAGCCGCTCGCTCTGTTAGACTCGTGAACCAGTGATTTTCAAAATAACCCATTTACAGTTTCTTTTTGTTATTATTTATTGGACAATTTTGTACAGCTTCGTTTAGAAATAAAATCGCCGCAGCTAATAGCTCTTCTTTTAACCTCTCACCCTTTCTCTTAAACGAGACATGCAAATTATGCCAGAAAGGGATATCATAGCTGAGCTCTCAGTACGTGTTTTTTTTGTGCACAGTTTTTTTGAAGTAAAACTTCTTTACACACGCTCGACACTTGGGGGTAAACTGGTGAATGCGTTACGAAAAGTGGTGATTGTTACGAAAAATGACATGCGAACGGTAATCGATGCGAACGGTGATCAATGGCTAGGCGGGTCGGGCCTTTACGCACGCTTGTTATTCGTATTATTGTTATATTGTTAATGGACTATTTTTCCGTAAATAAATAAATTAATTAATAAATTATATACAGCATACGGGTACCCGGCATACGTTGCAAGGCCACTGTAACCTCTGGGTCAACTAAACTGTAATGGTTCCATCCCAAATCCCGGGAAACTACAGTATAATGCAAGCGCCTGCACTATATAACATTACATACAGCGGGTACCCGGCATGCGTTGCAAGGCCACTGTAACCTCGGTGGCAACTAAACTGTAATGGTTCCATCCTAAGTCCCGGGAAACTACATTACTACTACTACGTCCCGGTCAGTGGTCGAGTGGGCATAGCGCTTGGGTCTTGATTCTTCGGCTGACTAAGTCCTCCATCACAACACAAGCAACATTTTCGGCTTTCTGTGGTGGTAGTAGGAGATTTTCAAATATTGTTGGATTATTCGTAACCCGGGAATGTTTGTCTTTCTTTAAAAATAAAATGCAAGCTGGCGCCTGCACTATATAACATTATATACAGCGGGTACCCGGCATAAGTTAGTGAAGTTTTACTTCAGTCGGGTGGTCTAAAGCACACTCGTTTTTTTATGATTTTACTTAGTTCTTAAACAATTTTTATCATATATAGTATATGGACAATTTTTAATTTTTGATTCAAACGCTACTAACTGTCTGAAGCTAGTGGGATCATGATGTTCCAATTGTAATAATAGTTGGAGGGAATGGGACTATGGAACATCCAATAGCGGTATGATGTGAGGTTGGAGACAGTGAAACTATGAATTCCCTATTGAAATATGTGGTGAGGTTGGAGGGAGCAGGACTATGAATTCTTCGATTGGAATATCTTGGGAGGTTGGAGGAAAGGGGACCATGGAATCACCGATTGGGGTATGTTGTGAGTGGGACTATCGATTCCCCGATTGGGTTATTTGTGAAGTTGGATGGAGTGGGACTATGGATTCCCTAATTGGAATATATTGTCTGGTCGGAGGGAGTGGGACCATGGAATCGCCGATTGGTTTGAATTGTGAGATTGTAGGGAACTGTTTACATGAATTATTAAATAATTATTATTTTTATCATACATGGAGTTTGTGATGTTTGTGTTTAAAAAAATGCAGTCGAAATTTGTAGTTAATATATTTTTTAACTTTACTTATATTGTAAATGTTTTTGCAAAACCGTTGATCAAACTATGAAATTGTGGTTCTTATTATAAAATGTAATAACATTAAAATCACACAAAGACAGGTAAGTATTTACCAGATATCACTTCGGTTTATTGCATATAGGTGTCACTCAAGTAACAGGTAAAAGTCTACCTTTGTAAAACCTCAATTGCAGTAAATGTGCACTGTGCAGTTAGGGCGTCGCCTAATTACAAAGGTCATTCTTGGTGTCCATTACAACTGTATTATCTGAATTCGTGTTATTTGTACTTATTTTATAATCCAGTGGCGTGCTAATACTGGTGAATTTAGTCCGACGACCTCAATGGAATCATTTGCTTCAAATCCAGAGGTCTCGGATTTAAATCACAGCATGCACAAATACTTTTTTGAAATAGTATGTTCTACTCGAAGTAGAATCAGTATTGCCCTGGTGAAAGACCATCAATCAGAACCGACATGGCTTGAAATGATTTTAGTCATGTCTGGTGACAAGATCTGAACTTCCAGTTATTTCTCATCTTTCCGCTTCCCATTTCCTTCCTTACCCACTCTTTTCTGCTTCACATCTTACCCCAATTGAGGTTCCATTGTCCCACTCCCTTCAACCTCACAACATCCCTCAATCGGGAATACTACGGTCCTACTCCTTTCACAACATACCCCAATTGTGGGTTCCATAGTCCCACTTCCTTCAATCTCACAACATCCCTCAATTAAGGATTCCATAGTCGCACTCCCTTCCATCTCACAACATACCCCGATTGGAGATTCCATGGTCCCATTCCCTTCTACCTCACAACATCCCTCAATCGGAGATTCCATAGTTTCACTCCCTTCACAACATCCCTAAATTGAGGATTATATAGTTCCACTCCCTTCAACTTCACAACATACCTCGATTGGAGATTGCATAGTCCCACTAACTTCAACCTCACAACACACCCCAATTGGAGATTCCATAGTCCCACTCCATTCAACCCACGTATAATATACATTATCCTGATGAAGAAACCATTGGTTTCGAAACATGTCGATTATTTTGGTTAAATAGTGGTATATTCAAAGTGTTATATTTTCATGACGCCAGAAAGTGAATTTGCAATTATTGGAGAAGTAATCTCTATTAATTGACCGAGATGAAAAAGTAATTATTTTTAATTCCCTCAATAGAAAAAATCACAAAGCATGCCCCGAAAAATATATCTGTTTCTGTTATTTAACATGTTATAGGTACGAACAAAATCACAGTATTTCTTTTAATGCTACTTAAGACATTATTTATCGAGCTCAGTTTTAAATAATTCACGCTTTATTAAATATTTAAAATAATCGTTTAGCACGCTCCTTTTAACATCGCCATTTACGTTATCTCCCTTTCAAACCATCTTCTGCTTCTTTTGGACACTTATTACGGTGGCTTAAATATATGAATGTCTAAAAAGGCAAGTTTTTAATTTGGACCGATTGTTCTGGAGGAGTATTACGAGTATATATTTATATATAATTGAACACGTGACGATGCTGCCATCTTGTTTCCAATACATACTGATAATTTATTGTAATATACAGGTAACACCTCGGTGTTTAAAAGCGTTGTATATCACAGACAAGTCTGCAGGTGACAAGGCGACACCTTACAGGTTACAGGCGGTAACCGGGGCCGCTTTTATTTTTGTAAGTGCGAGAACCGCTCAGTATGGAAATTTTAAATTACCGTTTGTGGTCACGCCCAGACGTTGTCAACACCTTGATTTGAAGACAGTTAACGCTTTGGAAAGGAAAACAACACAACAGTATTATGAAGAGTGGTTTACTACCCGGTTTCAACCATGTTTCAACACTCTTTGTTCATTTTTTATCATTGAACAATCGATATTTCCAACTGATTATTTGTGATTATACTTAAAAGCTTCTTATGATTAAACGACTTTGCTAGGTAAAAATAGATGCAATTTGCTTTTCTTCAATCTAACAAAATTGCGATTGTGCTGTTTTTTTCATACAAAACTAAATTTTGAATTTGAAACCAAAATACAACCAAATTTAAAAAATACATATTTTTAAATGATAAAAGAATACTGATTTTCGTGATTTTAGAGGATCGGTACTTTTGCAATTATTAGTGTGTTAATGATTTTTTTTTAAATACCTCAGTCGACTTTATTGGCATTACGAAATATAAAATAAAATAAAAATATACTAAAATTAACATTTTAATATTAAAAAAAAATATTAATAAAAAAAACTTTTTGTTTTTATTAAATTTAGATTACAAACGACTAATTTGCGTTAGAACGCAAAAACATAGCCAAAACACGTCAAATTCGCGCCCCCCACTTGTACACGGTTAACATTATTAAAATTTTGGCACGGGAAAGGGTGGTTTCAACGACCGGCTCGGCTTTGGAATGATTTGCCGGCTTCTGTGTTTCCTTCCTCCCACAACATGGTTATGTGACAGAAGACCAAGATTCATTTCTTCATTTCCAGAAAATCCCTCCACGTAGCATCCCCAAAGTAGCATAGGCCCTAATTTCACTTGGTACTTCATGCGCGTATTTTTTAAAATTGAAAATGATGCTTAATTTAGAAATTCCAGATAGAAAAATTCCACGCCAACTGAGAATAGTCATTAAACACCTCTTTGAAAAGTCATTAAAAACTATGAAAAAAAAATTAAAGTAGAATATAACCCTAACCTAACATAACCTATTTAACCAAAAATTTTACATCATTTCTAATGACTTTTCTGAAGTGGTTCTGAGTTGGTTTCGAAATTTCTACTAATTTTACAAGTTTCGATTCTACAGAAATTTTCCGAATGAAATCTTTTGGTTTCACTAAATTCAAGATATCGTTAAATTTTATATCAGAGGTGCATTCTTCAACTTAAGTCAGTTCCTCATTGCTGAATATCGTGACCCTTACTCCAATTTCCAATTTCCATGGTGGACAAGGCTCCTCCACTTCTCGCGGTCCTGCGCTGCGTGGAGAGCTAAGGACACCGACGCCACGCGACGCGTCGTACCGGACTCGTATTTCCTTTTCCGTGTTCAATACGAGGCAACCATGCCTCGAAATCAACACGGGTTTGTAACGCCATTTATCCACCAAACCCGTGTCCAGTAGACGCAAGCGGCATCCTACTGTGCGCGGGTTTGTAACGCCAATTCCCTTCCCAAATCCGTGTTCAGTACGAGGCATGTTAAGTGAAGCATTATAGACAAGTTTGTAACTGTATTTATAACAGCAGAACGTCGAAATAAATATATTAGAATAATTACACATACCCGCTAGACAAATCTTGCTTTGCCAAACAAACCATTCAAAACCTGGGATGTTTTTAAAAATTATATGACATGCGAGTTTATTTTAGAGAATTTATTTTATAAGATTGGTACTATGAAGTGTTATAAGTACTATATTATAAAGTGTTTTTTTTATTTATTTCGTTAGTAAGGCTGTTTGCGTTTTATTGCCCATGCATTATATTGTGCGTGTATGCACACACTTTCTTTTTTATGTTATAATCATGATTGGACAACACGTGCCTCGTACTGAACACGGGTTTGGGAAGGGATTGGCGTTATAAACCCGTGCACAGTAGGATGCCGCTTGCCTTCTACTGGACACGGATTTGGAGAAAAAATGTCATTACAAACCCGTGTTGATTTCGAGGCATGGTTGCTTCGTATTGAACACGGAAAAGGAAATATGCGTACCCGACTCCACTGATACTTGGTCACTCCAGTGCACTGGTGACCTTCCTCTGCTTCTTCTTCCAAACACTGCGCCCAGTGACTGTGAGTTTCTCCAAGTTGGAGTTCTCAGTTTGTCGAGCATCGTATCCAAAGTATCTTAAAATACGTTGTATGCAGACAGTTGAAAGCCTATTGGGGAATGGTAGATATAATATATGTAAATAAGATACCTACAAAAATAATATTGCTTTGCTGTAACGAATTATTGATAAAATAACATTGAAAGTGTACGTGGCGCCTGTAATTATCGCTATTGGTAGGTACTTAATGTTGCTTAATCGATTGTTACAAATATAAAAATCTTCTTTAAATTTTTTTCGTAATCTTAAAAATGTAATAACAATCTCATTAATCGATTTACTTTTATCGCGATCAAGGTATTATTAGGTGGCATTAATTGAAAAATAGCACGACTAATTTTCTCTGGTAATCTGACGATAAGGTAGATTCTATCTATTCAAACATATTTATATGAAAATCTTTGTGACTAGTTAAGTTTCAAACTGTACCTACCAATAGTACCTGCCATAGGTCACCCCAAGTGGTTCGCTACGTTAGGTGATTTAGCAGGGGTGCCCGGGTTCATGGAGTGAGGTTTGTGTGACCAGGACACACTGAACCCCATATTTCTACCCACCCCTTAAACCCTTTTCCTTCCCAGAATTCTCCTCTCCTTGCTTTTCTAAATAAAATCACCGCTCAGCAACCCCAAAGATGACATAGACCCTGAGGGAATTTATTTTCTTCAGGGCCTCCTGTGTGAAGTTAAAGCAGAAAAAAGGTAGGCATTTACCTCGAGAAAAAGCTGCCCTACATTATTTATTCCAGTTACTTAAAAAATCTATATAAATGGTCAAATAGTAGATTTGGTATTCCTGAAAAGAGCTTTCAATCATCTGGCGTATTGTTTCAGAATCACAATTCACATTTCGTTTTTTACAAGGTGGTCATATTGTACCTGCCAATCAAACTAAACGTGTATATTCCCTTGTATTTATTATCGTACCGTAATATTATCGATTACAAGTAAATATGATTCAAAAACGGCAACGATACTGATAGTAAAGAGGATATCCGTTATTAACGGGAAATGGGTTTTTCTTGGGTCGTTAGTAAACTCAGCACATATAGTCACACCTCAAACCTACCTACTGTTTTTATATCACGTAGATATAGATGATATTAAAATGGGCAAAAAGCTTTTTTTGGGTCGACATTTGAAATAGCAAACGACAAAATTGTTATTTTTTAATTGATAAACTAATGTTTAAGACAAGGTTTGTATGCATAGCACAAAGGGTAACAATTATTATAAGCAATAATTATTAGCCTGAAACACACATCTACATTGAAAAAATCTCCCGAGAAAAGATACATGCCGCCGACGGGACTTGAAACCGCGTCCTTTTGCTCCTTGAATGCTCCGACCGGCAAACAACCAACTTTATTTATATGATAAAGGCATTGTTAGTGCTAAATTTCTCACTAGGTGGCGTCGAGACAAATTACGTAGTTGTTTGCAGGTGGAAAAATGTAATAAGCAGTAATTGTTGAATGAAACACTAGTATATATTGAATAATTTAGCGGGTCGATGTAGCTCAGTGGTCAGAGCATTTGACCGGAAATCAGAAGGACGCGGGTTCAAGTCCCGTCGGCGGCATGTATCTTTTCTCGAGAGATTTTTTCAATGTAGATGAGTGTTTCAGGCTAGTAATTATTGCTTATAATAATTGAAAAAATTGTGTTCTCTAACAAAAAAATGGTTTTAGTTTCATATTTCAACACAATAAAACGCTTTTTCACCAAGTTTTTTTTTATTTAACTAAGTTTTTTTCTGATTGGGTTAGCTAGTGCGAAGAGCTGCAAAACCCAGTTATTTTTTTTTATAAGACGCAATTACTTTGTGATTAGGCATTTTAATCAAATTAATTTATCTAATCAAAAAATGAACCATAGCCCTAACTTCAACTTGTTACCTGCTATCCATCCAAGCCCATGATATTGTATGTGTTATATTATCGTTCTTACAATGTTTTTTATACAAACATAACATTCTTCTTAAATACATTCATTCTTTCTTCATTCTTCATACTTTTAGGCATTTCATCATACATCTTTAGTTCTCTATACATCATGTGTTTTTGGTTTGAAAATTTTATCGATTTGAAATATTATAGACGCTTCAAACCTCAAGTAGAACACATCCTGGCATGGGAAATAAACGAGTATTTTTTAATAAGTCTCTTTTTAAGCCTGAAAAACAATAAAGACCTGTAAAAATACTTTAAGAAGCAAAATTTAATGAATCCATTTTCGGATAAAGTTTTTTTTATATAATGTGGTAAATAAAGTTCTTTAGTAAAAATAATAGGAAAACATTTTAATATTTGTGCCTGAATTTCACAAAATAAAATAAAACAATGCAATTACACGCTGTTTTTTTCGGTATGTATTAAAGTTTGCAGCATTCAACGAATTTGGAATTGAGAATTAAACCTTAAGCCATCCGCATAAAGATTATGTGTATTTTGTTTCAGTTAACTCCCCGCTGAGAATGGACGTCCCTAGACTCCGCGTCGCTTGGTTCCGTGAAATCGATTTTAAATTTCCTTGTTATTATTTTTTTTAAATGCGTAAGAAAAGAGTTACTGATTTTTTACAGGCCTTTACCAAATCGACCTGGAAAAAAACAACTCAAAAATGTCATCTCCAACCTTTCCAAAAAAGTCTTCTCAAGTCTTTTCATGAATTTTAAATCCCTCCCAAAAAGAGGCGGAGTCCTTTCGATTTCGAATTTTTCAAGGACTAGTGGATCACCTTAAAATAAGTCAAGTACATAAGTCCCTTAACACCCGCATACACAAAAAATCTATCACCCCGAATTCCTCCGAAACCGTCATACTATTGTTGAAAAATAATTTTATTTAAATAAAATCATCTTTTTTTTAGTTTTCAGCTGAGGGAGTTTTTAAATATGTAATTCATAATAGAAGCAAGGGAATTTTCAAATACCTACAGACTTCATTGACGACACCTTTTGATTGTGATTTTATATGACTATCTCTGGCAACTTCTCGATATTTGCTTTACGTTTTTATTTACGTTTCATTGCGTATTCATCCATTGATACCCTTATCTCTTGTTTATATACCAGCACTGGAGTATTTCATTATAAAATTGTAATGTTCCCGTAAGGTACGGATCTAATACTTATTTATTCTGAGAGGCCAGGTTTGTGTCATCGGTTAAACAGTGAGTGATGTTCATTTCGATAAGGAGAAAGGAGATATTATGTCAAAAGAGTTTTTTTCACCTTTTAACGGTAGGGAGCATTGTAACGCCATCACAATATAATATCTAAAGGGACACAAATGATTAAGTTTTTACGATCCTTGTCTACGAATCCGAAGGTAAAGGGTTCAAATCCCGGCGTTCGTAATTAAATCTTATTTGATATACATATATCAGAAACGATGTGTTACTGTAAGTTAACTTTTCCATTAAATCATATTACGATTTACTAGTAAAACCTAAGATTTACGGACTTTTACAGTAACATGTATGGTGGTGGATCAGTAGGTACAGACTCCCGGTTTAAGGCTCCGCAACCAGGCTCGAAAAGAAGAAGATGGAGAGATACGAAATTACGAATGTTAGAGGAGCGCGCTAACATTTACAGCGACAAAATCGATGCGAAAATTGCTAAAATGTTTAATAAAACACGACTCGTTTAAAATAGGGCAAAAATCTCGTGAGGAGCATCTTAAGTATCATTTAAAGAAACATTGTGAATTTTTTCACAAATACAATTTATAAGATAATAGAAACAGACTTGTTTTTAATAATTTTTGGAGCATACTTTGCGATTTTTTTCTATCAAGGTAATTTCATATAATTTGCGTTTCGGCATGGGTAGCATCTAGACATTATCTTCAAAAATAACATATATATTTTTAAGAGCTTAAAAACTTCAAATGTGTAAGGGAGATAATCGGTAGAAATTCGGGTTGCCGAGGCTTAAGGCCACCATTCAGAATTAATGCGATGCGATGCTAGAAATCGCTTTAACCATTTTGATGACCAAATCTGAATAGCCAGGTACTTAGCAACTCTTTTCAATATCCTTACCCTCCCCACTATCTTCCACTATGTAGAAATAGGTAGACACTTAAAAGAAATTATGAAAATGTCTGTCTCTTCAATATTTCCGAGATAATGTAATCTAGTATTTACGTAAATGAGTCACGTCCGTAGAATGTATCTTTATCTCAAGATAACATAAACAGAAACACAGTCACAGAGGCAGATGGTTCTAGAACGTCTTACAGCCTGAAGCCCTTGCAAAGTTTAGTGGGGAGTGACTTGGTGAGAATTGCCACCTGAGGTGTCCTTATCAGATAAGGCCTTACCATGTTCCCTGCACCTTGTCACTACCTAGTACCCAGGCTAGGTTGTCAATGGCCGACTACTCCCTCGTCTCTATGGCAGTATTATGTGCGAACTAATTACAGGATGTCGTAAAACGAATGCCCTCCAATGCGCAAGTGCAACCAACCTTGCCACTTCCTGTTTTGCAGATTCAGAGGCGCTCAACAACCCTTGGATTTACCAAACCAATTAACATTTTGTTAAAAAATTGTTAATGGTATTATAGACAGCACTGATTTATTAAGCTTAATTACCTTCCATATACCAGCAAGAACTACTCGATCTAAAATTATTAAATTGAAAACTTCTTTAGTATCTACCGTTGTGATTTGAATCGAAAAAGCGACAATAAAAAGAGGCAATTATATATTTTTTAAAGAAAGACAAACATTAACGCGTTACGAACAACCTGCCAATATTGGGAAATCTACTTCTACCACCACAGCAAGCGGGAAATGTTGCTTGTGTCGGATGGAGGACTTAGCCAGCGAGGAATCAAACACGGGAATACTGGGTGGGGCCCAAACGCGATGCCAACTCATCTAATGACTGACTGACCAGTCGAAACCGGTCATACATATGTACATCTATAGGTTTAGCCTGTGAGAGAATGAGATAGAATAATCGATCTCCTATTTGTGCGGTGCTTCGGAGCCTCCCCACTGTTGTTACTTTAGTTTTCTGAAGTTTCACTTCCACCGAGTGTGAACTGTAAGTACACTTGTATTTTTTTTCAAATTTCAACAACAATATTAATTGAATGATGTCATTGAGTCATTTAGATAATCGCTTGTACCTTAATAGTATGCAGCAAAGTTGTCAATGCTTTCTCAGAAGTAGTAGATGTGTTCAACTGCACGGAATACAGTAACAAATAGGCTATAATAACATTCCTCAATAAATCAATGTTTGCATAATACCCATTATTCTTCTGCATGGATTATTTATAATTTAATTGGCAGTTTCTCATGATTACTATTAAAGCGCCCTTGGGGTGATTTTTCACAAAAACGGCGCTCTACAAATTGTCCAATATTTTACGGTGCTCCAGATTTTATGTCCGAGTTAAATTTTTCCCAAATGAAAGACTAAACCCTTCCACACACTTTTCCGCAAATGAATATCTACTAAATTCACGCAATGTAAGTGCACTATATAAGTATAATAAATACAAAACAATACACGAACAATACGTCAATCCACAAGAAACATAATGGGAAAATATTTCACCGACTCCAGATATTTTCATATCAGAGGGTTCGGCTCTGATGAAATCCTAACTGGTCCGATAAATCCTACTGATCCCTCAATATAAATATTTAAAAAATCTTTCGTAATCCTACATGTATTTAAAATGACCGACTTTTGCATTTTTGTATACAAATTTTTTGACAAATCTAATACTCCTAAATTTTTAATGAGAGAGCTAGGTATAATGCCAGTAGCCGAAATAACAAATGGTAATATTTTTATAGTCTGAGAATGCCAAATTATTTTAATCTCATTTCATAAATCTGTATATTTTCTTATTTTTTCAGAAACAGTTTTCTGAATATTACAAGAATTTGCAATAGCGACATCAATGATATAAGTTATTTTTTTTTATTTTGTCATGTAAAACTATATCGGGTCTATTATGACTAATTATTCTGTCTGTTAGAATAGTTTTATCGTAATAAATTTTATAAAATTCATTTTCTAAAAATGAATTTGGTTCATATTCATAATATGGTACATTACGGCAGTCAATCAAGTTATGTTTAATTACCAAACTTTGGTGAATTATTTTTAAAACTTGATTGTGCCTAAATGTATACTCGGACGGCGCTAATACAGAACATCCCGATATAATATGTTCTATAGTTTCCGGAAAAGCCAAACATTTTCTACATAAATCATCAATTTGATTTGCATCTTTGATGATATGCTTCCTATAATTTTTAGTATTAATGACTCTATCTTGAATGGCAAGCATAAAGCCTTCTATTTCTGCGCTCAACTCTCCAATACTCAACCATTTGTTTGACGATAATTTGTCAACATATGTTTGGTTGAGATAGTTGAAGTATTTTGCGTGAAGAATTTTATTTGACCAGGAATCTAATAATTTCTGGTTGGCATTTATAAGAATGCTGGCACTCTCGTCGTATAAATTTAATAGCGAAATATTTCTATCTGCCTTGCAAATTATTTTGTGCATTTCTGAACTATCAGCTTTGCTATGGAAAAAATTTCTACCTGATTATGTTTTAAAGATGTTATTTTGACTATACCTCTACCTCCTAAATTTCTAGATAAATTAATTCGTTAATTATTAATTAATTATTATTTTTACTGTTCCACAAAATTATTATGTATATCACATTCTTGTAAATACCGAAATAGGCGTTTATTAATATAAATAAATAAAAATATGTCTCCCCATCCGCAACTTTATTTGACCTTACTATTTACCTAGTTACCTACTAAGTGGGTAGATACTAGTTTTTGACAGAAGTCAGGCTTCTATTTATGTAGCGTACGTAAAAAAATGTTGGCGCTCCATCTTTCAAAAATTATGTATCGCTTTAGCTTATTAGCGAAGAAGTTCAGAAGTTGCCGAGATTTAAGGCTTCCCAAAACAAAACTTGCACACAAAATAGCGTGTTTTATAAAGGTCAAAAACTTTATAACAACCCACCAATAGCCTTAAAAGAAGCTGCACTTTTCTCAGAAAGTCTTGGCACTTTTCGTAGAATATGTGACAAATACGTGAAAAACTACATTATATTTATATATATTACTTGCATTTGTACCAACTTAACTGTATTTTTATTTTGTATGAAAAAAATATTTGGCTGCCCGGGTTCATGGGCCACTGACCCGCTGACCACACTGACCCCAAGATTCCTACCCCCGCCTCATACAATTTTCCTTCCCAAAACATTATTTTCTAAGAAGACCAACCACACAGCATTCCGAAAGATTACGTAGGACCCAATATAAATTATTTTATTCAGGGTCTCCTGTATGGAGCTATTGTAAAAAAAAACGATGATAAAATAACAATTTCAAAAATATTTACTTATTTGAAGATGAGATTTGCAACCCCTGGCATCTCTTTGGGGCGCTATCTGGCGCAGGGGTAGTAAAATCATTACGAAGGCTTACACTTGCAGGTGAGAATTCTCAGGGAAATCCCAATGTTCTTTAGTTTCATATCCCCATATAACTAGGCGCCGCCCGTCTGACTCTGAGTGCACACTATAAACTACAAACTATTACAAACGACTCACTTTATCTTTATTATGGCCGAGATGATATCTGCCATTCATGGATAGATGTAAACAAACAGCCTGCCAACGCTTTGAGGCTTACAGCATTCCGCTAGATTATTCTTTTACTATATTTATGGTTGGCTCCACTGTATGAGCCATCGTGTTGCTAATGATTCTGTCTTGCAATGTAACAAGTAAAAACGACGAGTTTTATAAAAACATTACAATTAATTTTTTGTTAATTAATGATGGAATAAAATGATTAATTTTGAACTAAAGTACATAATGTTATAATTAAGACTTGATCAAGTACTACTAATCGGTACAATGTAATAAAAAATATACGTAGAAATTCGTTCTATGAAATTAAAACTTATAATTAGTGTTCGGTTTTATTTGTGATGTAAAAGCTTTATAATTTTCTTCAGATTTGATTTTTCATAAGAGGTCGTTAAAAAAATTATACCTTGATAAGAATAATGGTGTTGAACAGAACTCGTTTTAAATTTAGGGATTTCTAGGTTGCCACGTGATTCAATTCAATTTATTATTCTTTTAAAAATATTACAAAATTAAACATTTTAATGTGTTTTTTAAAATACAATTGTAAGAGTATTACATTAAACATAATTATAAATATAAAACAAATAGTAGGCAAAAACTATAAAAGCATTAATAGAGCTTGCCTTTTAAAAGCAGCTTCACTAACGCTAAATATGTCGATATCCGAATTGAAAATAAAAAACTTTTTCACTTTGTTCCACTTATTTAAGTGGAACTTAAATAAGCGGAACAAAGTGAAAAAGTTTTTTATTTTCAATTCTATTACAATGGAATTCCACCACGAATTAACAGTGCAAAAACTAGACTCGATATCCGAATTAATTCTTTTCAACAGCAAGATTGCTCTCCCGATCGGCATGACCATTGGCAAGTTAGTCCTGCAGGCCGGAAGATAGAACGGTCTATGCTGTCGGTGGCGAAGATAACCATTGGGAACATAGAAGTGAATGCTCTCCAAGATAGCTGTATTTTCAAATCATCCACGAATCAATCTGAAGAAATGCGTAGCAATGTGTACATC
Organism: Limnephilus lunatus; assembly: GCA_917563855.2. Classification (NCBI taxonomy): domain Eukaryota; kingdom Metazoa; phylum Arthropoda; class Insecta; order Trichoptera; family Limnephilidae; genus Limnephilus; species Limnephilus lunatus. The sequence continues at coordinate 81,592,430 of OU830592.1, forward strand.
CCTTCTGACCCATAGATGGTTCATTCCGAGCATACCCAAAAGAAAGTCGGTAGGATATAGCCACGGGTAATAGCCATACTCCCTCATGTACAAAAATCTCAGAAATTTTTTCTGAACTCTCTCCAACATGAGGGAATATTTTACTTGGTGTGGACTCCAAATCACCGACCCACTTTCAAGTCTACTCCTTACTAAGGAATTGAATAGGATTATGAGAACCCGGATATGATCTTGATCGGTTACTTACTTTAGTGATTGTTGTTGTAGTATTGAAAATTGTTTTTTGAAATGACAATAATCAAACTAACTGTCAAAATTACAAAAAAATACTTGATCTTACGCAGCAAAATTTGGAATATTGTTATAAATTTTAAAGATCTCTTTAAAAATATCTCATGTCTGTTCTCAACGTCTTACATTTACGTATATATTTCGAAATATCCACAAGATATAAAAAATAATAATTCTATAGTCTACACATTAAAAAAACGTCATATTTTTCATCATTCTACATACTATAAAATCAGTATATATATATTTAAAACTAAAAAAATTAAATCATTTTATATATTGATGATAAAAAACCTGAATATTTTCTTCATGATAAAACATTTCTACATACTACATTTTTATGTTTCTTTTTCCATTACTTTACGCCTACATTCAACATTTCGATATTTCTACCAGAAAATAGATAATACAATACCAATACACAGTTGCGTTTACCGAAGGCTAGTAAATTATAGACTACTAAAGTCTAATTATAGATATATTACTTCAAAATTATTATTATATACATTACTAACCCATGTATCACGCTGCCAATATTCTATATGCAATAATCTCTACAGTATATGTTCACTTGTACTATTGATATATGTATGTATGTACTATGTACTATTCTACTCAAGCAAGAATATTGCAGCACAAATTATGATGGTTATACTGCTATTAATACCTATTGTACAAATTTCAAATTTTAACACATGCAATGAATAATATTAACTTAAACGAAATCGATAAAAACCTAAACATAGAAGAATATGTATGTGAAACTTCAATAGAATGCAGTAAAATATATAAAAATATAAAAAATCGATTAACAATCTTACACCTAAATATAAGAAGTGTAAATAAAAAACATGGATGAATTTCTTGTATCACTAAATACACTCTGTTCACAACCAGATTTTATAATATTATCCGAATCCCATATACATTCGAACATAAACATACCAATTATTCCCAACTACAAGCAATATGTTACAAATTATCAGATTAATAAAAATAGTGGAATTGTAGTATATACTATTGACAAATTTACCGATATCAACGTTATCGAAATACCCATATGTAACGTAAACTGTCTGTCAATCAATTTTAATGTAAACAATAGGCCCTTTAATATAATCGCTATGTATCGCACACACAGTTCAAATGTACAACTATTTATAGAAGAGTTAAAAAAAATTCTCTGTAATAAGAATACTTTAAATTGTATATTAATAGGTGACATGAATATTAATATTGGCCCAAATAATCACTGTAAAAATAAAATTGAATATATAAACACGATGAATGAAATGAATTTTATATCATGTATAAATAAATTCACAAGAGAAATTGCAAAACAAGCACCATCGTGCCTAGATCATATTTGGACCAATATTAAAAACACAGAGAAAATTAAATCTATCATATGGAAAAACGATATAACAGATCATCATACGAATATATTTGTTTATGACCTATGTAAAAACTCAGAAATTTATGATCCTGGAAAAAATATTAAAATCATTTCTAAACTGAACTATCATAAATTAAATAATAAATTACGCAATGAATCATGGACATCAATATTAAATTGCCAAAACCCTGATATATGTGCAAATTTTTTTGAAGAAACATTTACTACTAATATCGCTGACTGTACCACCTATATTAATCTCCAAACTAATGCTAAATTAAGGAAAATTAAACCATGGATTACGCAAGGTCTAATCATATCCATCCGGAAAAAGGAAAAACTCTTCATTCAAACAAAAAAAAACCAAACAATAATCACATTAAAACTGAATATAAAATATTTCGAAATAAACTCACAAAAATTATTAAAGATACGAAAGAAAAATATTACAAAGAAAAAATAAGCTTTTCAAAAGAAAACACTTAAAAAAACATGGAACACCATAAACGAAATAATGAATAAAAATAATAAAAATAAATCAATTATAAATCTTATAAACAACAATGGAACCACATTAAATGCTATCCACGAATCAAAGAAGTGTGCAAATATTTTCAATAATTTTTTCGTAAACGTCGGACAAAAACTTGCTTACAAAATTGATCAAAATTATCAACCAGATGTTATACATGAAGATAAACTAAGTGAAAACAATCTATCAGTTTTTAAATCGATTACGGGGGAAACTATTGAAAACATAATAAAATCACTAAAAAATGGTGCTGCACCTGGATATGATGGTGTAACTACAGAAATCCTAAAAAAATGTTCTAACTCACTAACTAAACCAATTACTCATATAATTAATGTAAGCATTGAAAATGGAATATTCCCATCAAATTACAAAAAAGCCATTGTAACACCTGTGTATAAATCCGGAGATTCGAAAGAAATAAACAATTACCGCCCAATATCGTTAATATCCAATGTAGCTAAAATATACGAAAGAGTAATAAAGAAACAAATTGTAGATTATGTGGAAAATAAAAAATGTATTAATCCTAGTCAATACGGTTTTAGAGAAAAAATGAGCACACAAGACGCAATAGCGGAATTAACTAGAGTTATTTATAAAGCATTGGATAAAGGGAAAAAATGCTTAAGTATATTCATTGACCTCCGTAAAGCTTTTGACAGTGTTTCACACTCAAAATTAATCAACAAACTAAATAATATAGGAATAACCGACAAAGCTAAATCGTGGATAAATAGTTATTTATATCAAAGAACACAGCAAGTGAAAATAAATAACGAGTTAAGTGATATGGAAAAAATTAATTTTGGAATCCCACAAGGAACTATTGTTTGGTTCTGAAACAGTTTTTAAAAAAAAAACTTAATCCATATTCCCCAAGTCCTTCATAAATCATATATTCCTTCCTCGTCCTCCTGTCCTCAAAGTCTCTACCAGGGGAAGAAGAAGATGTTTGTCGACTACCTACCTGTGAACAAGTGGAAAATAATATTGTCGCCCTAATCTAAGTTACCTACAGAACAGTTGAAATCTCGCAGTGTTATGGGACACAGCTCTCTGTCGTTGAACTATCGCAATTATCGCAAAAAGTCCGTTTTTTATGGATTATAAGTGTAACTGGTGTTGTGCCGTTTCTTGGGAAATTCCATATCCAGGATCGATCCTGAAACAGCCGAATAAACCGTCAAAAGGTAAGAGACTATTCCGTCATACCCCATTTCCCGTGATCTGTATTTTAAAACACAATTCATTGGTCATATTCTTTTCGAAATCGATTTACAGTCCACAACATCATATTGTCGTGTCATCGGACGCGACATTTTTGGTCCTTCGAGCCGGATAAATTCTCGTTTTTGTCGTTTTTTGATAGTCGTAATTTCGAAACTAGATATTGTGTTTTGAAATATAGATCATTCCATTCGTTGACCTTTCCGGTTTTATAAAGCTGTTTCAGAATTACACATTCAATCGTGAATATTGATTAGCATATTTAAATTTAATTTGGTATTAATTTTAAATCGTGGGTAGCTTAATATTCGTAGATAATACTTTGTACCTACATAAAGTATTCATTGCCGCGTCGGTAGTTTTAAATACAAGCATTCTCGTGTCGTTGGATTGATACCCGCACTGAGTGTCGGTAAAGAAGATCGCGGATCGCATCGGTCAGCTGTTATCACAGCGGACATTCTGTTTGTTTACAAGTTTGACGTTTGACGTTTGTTTGCGGTTTTATTATTAGAGTTTGGTTAATATACCTCTTCATAATGGCGGCTACTCTTGTGAAGTACAAATTAGCTCTGTTAGACATGGAAAGCATTCGCTCCGCTGCCTTGAAAGCTATAACTTCGTTGAATGTTGTTGACAAAAATATATTTAAAGCGCGTTTTTCGGATATATCAAATATTAGAGAAACTTTTGTTGCATCACATATTTCAATAGAATCACATAAAAAGGATGAATCGGAAATTGAAGTTTTACAAGGAAAATATACTGAAATTCAAAACATGTATTACGAGATTCAGTCGTATTATAATCAATTATTTCCACAAGTTTCGAAAATTGAATCGGATCATTCACTGGCAAATAATAATGTGTCGTTACCAAAATTAAAATTGATTATTTTCTCGGGAATATCAACAGATTGGACAAATTATATTAATACCTTTAATTCGTTGATCGATTCTAATAATGCCTTAAATCCTGTTCAAAAAATGCATTATTTAATAAGTAGCCTGTCAGGAGAGGCATTAACACACATTAAACATCTGCCGATTTCTGAAGAAAATTATTTTATTGCATACAACCTTTTAAAGGAACGGTATGAAAACGTACGTTTCATCGCTGATAGGCATGTAGAATTAATTCTGTCGATTCAACCTGTAAAATCTCAGGATAATATCAGACAATTTATTTCTATTTTAAAAGAAAATACTGCTGCTTTAGAAGCTTTGAATTTTCCAGTTCGCCAATGGAGTTTTCTTTTATTACATATTGTATTACGTAAATTAACAAAAGAATTGCGTATTGATTTTGAAATTCAACATAGTTCAGAGAATATTCCAACGTTTGATCACCTATTAAAGTACTTAGATAGACAGTGCTTGGCAAAAGAAATGGCACTCGGGGTTTCTCCTGAGAACCTGATACAGGCTCATAAAGGTCAATCGAAATCGTATAATTCTAAACATCGATCTGGCAATAATGTTAATGCATTTGTATTAGAGATTGAAATCAAATGTATTCTTTGTAAATCGTCACACTCTCTGCACAAGTGTGAACAATTCTTACGCCTTACTCCAAAAGATAGGTACTTGTTTGCAAGGGAAAATAATTTATGTCTCAACTGCCTCACACAAGGAAAACACAACGCTAAGAATTGTCAATCTCGTTTCACTTGTAGGGAATGTCAATCAAGACATCATACCCTATTACATTTTCCAAAAAAAATCGTGGAAAATTCAGACCAACAAGAAAACTCGTCGGAGCCTTTGGCGTTGACAACATTTTACAATAAAACCAACACGGTACTGCTGTCCACAGCCTATGTGGAAGTTTTAGACAAAAATGGAGTTTTCCAGAAGGTTCGTGTCATGCTCGATAGCGCCAGCCAGGCAAATTTTATATCGGAAAATTGCGTGAAAAAATTAGGATTCACTCGTTTTAAGAAACAACCTCTTACCGTGATAGGTATTGGAAATACTCCTACAATTAATTCTAACGGATTAATAAAAACACAATTTCGTCCTGTCGATTCGAAGGAATCTGGTATTTTGACAGATTTCCTTATTTTAAATAATATTTGCTCAAATATGCCATCAAATCGTATCGTCGATCATCATTGGGAACACATCGTAGGTCTCAAATTGGGAGATCCAACATTTTACCTACCATCAGCTATTGATATACTGCTTGGAAGTGCTATTTTTGCCTCATTGCTATGCTCAGGAAAATTGATGGGCAAAGAAAATGAACCCATAGCCATAGAAACTAAATTGGGTTGGATTTTGATGGGAAATGTTGGACCATCAAATAATTGTATAAATTCATTCTTCACGTCAATGGAGGAAAATATTGATGAAAAGCTTAAATGTTTTTGGGAAATTGAAAATGTTCCACTTTTGAAGAAAATTCAATCGCCTGATCCGTTAACTCCTGCACATTTTTTAATTGGAGCTCCTCTTGTTTCTGTTCTTGAAGAAAATTTTGTGGATGTACCAATGAATCGTTTATCGCGTTGGCAACTATTGAAAAAAATGTCCCAACATTTTTGGAATCGTTGGCGGAAAGAATATCCACATACTCTTCAACAACGGAACAAGTGGGTAACATCAACTCCTAATTTGCAAGTTGACGATCTAGTCATGATAGATGATTCACAAGCTACCCCAATGCGATGGCCTGTCGGGAGGGTGGTTGAATTGTTCCCCGGTGCCGATGGTGTGGTTCGTGTCGCTACTGTAAGAACCCCTCAGGGCATTTTTAAGCGGCCCGTGGTCAAATTGTATAAACTACCCATCGATTGATTAATTAGTTAATTAATTAATTTCATTTTTTAATTTTATCTTGTTCAATTCCTAGGTTAATTAGTTACTTTGCTTTCGTTTTTTTTCGTTGCTTTTTTCGTTTATAGTTGTTGAGAAAATATCACATTTTCTCAAGGTCGGCGGAATGTTTGGTTCTGAAACAGTTTTTAAAAAAAAAACTTAATCCATATTCCCCAAGTCCTTCATAAATCATATATTCCTTCCTCGTCCTCCTGTCCTCAAAGTCTCTACCAGGGGAAGAAGAAGATGTTTGTCGACTACCTACCTGTGAACAAGTGGAAAATAATATTGTCGCCCTAATCTAAGTTACCTACAGAACAGTTGAAATCTCGCAGTGTTATGGGACACAGCTCTCTGTCGTTGAACTATCGCAATTATCGCAAAAAGTCCGTTTTTTATGGATTATAAGTGTAACTGGTGTTGTGCCGTTTCTTGGGAAATTCCATATCCAGGATCGATCCTGAAACAGCCGAATAAACCGTCAAAAGGTAAGAGACTATTCCGTCATACCCCATTTCCCGTGATCTGTATTTTAAAACACAATTCATTGGTCATATTCTTTTCGAAATCGATTTACAGTCCACAACATCATATTGTCGTGTCATCGGACGCGACAACTGTACTGGGCCCATTGACGTATGATATCTAGACGCGCCCTGTGAAATGCAAAATGACCCCAGAAGCCAGCAAAAGGAGGCTCACGGCCCATTTATGAAAAAGTGCCTGCATTGTTTTGCACCGTTTAGATCGCATAGTGCTTTGTGTTGTACCTTTTATCGGTCTACAAGGTCTACACCGAAACCAATTTGAGTTCCAGCCGTCCGCACCGGAGTTAATTTTTTCAAACACAATAATATCTAACTTCCGAATGTTGTACAAAGTACACACCGCGGACTTTATTTTTGAAAATGTAGTCAGCTATCTGACTACAACAAAAAAATAGACCTTACATATGTCTTTTAGACAGCGTTTTCATAAACGTAATAATGTTACAGAATTACTTTTGTTGCCATCAAAGTTTCCTACGTCATCAAATCACCGCACTGCCTGTGTTCGACTACTAATACATACAAGGAGGGCTAGTATCACAATTTGGAAGAGTTTTCAAACTTTTTTAAAGCGGGACCCGCTTTTAGTAATAAAATAAATTATATTATTTCCATAAATTATAATTATAATTACATAAATTCACCACCAGCTGTTTTTTAGGAATGATCAACCTTTTTAGTCGAAGTATTATTAATGTATCCATTATTATTATGAACTTATGCGGACCTTGGTGGGAGGGTATGTACAACATAACCTGGTTAACTTTTTTGTCGGTGGAGTCGCAAACCTGCTTTACATATTATAAAACAATATTTGTTTAATTAAACTATCAAAGAGGGTAAAAAAAAGCCGCAGCTGAAAATTTTATATCCGCAATGCCAAAACAATGAATGATATCGATTTTTTTCATTTGGAAATGTTAAATTTTGGCGGTTGATTCAAAAAGGGCAAAAATTGCCAGACAAAATTTTTACTACGTTCGAGGTCAAACCGGTAAATGGTGTTAGTTTATTTTCGTTTGTAATTACAATATTTATAAGTACAATATTTCGTCAAGATAATTTTTGTTATTTTGTAAAACGGAAACCTTTAAAATACATAAAACACAGATTTTAACAAAAAATCGTTGCAAAATTCTTTAATTAAGGTCGCAAGTTAAACAATTAACACTTATAATTTAATTGTATGAAATTTTCCCCGATAGATAAAAATCCTAAGATATACTCCAAAAAACATTATTAACTTGTATTACAAGATATATAGGTATACGAAAAATTTCATAATTCATTGTTTTTTTCAAATCCTTTTTGAGACATTTTCCGTGAGATTTTTGTCCTATTTCAAACGAGTCATGTTTTTAAGAATAGCGCGCTCCCTCTAAAACTCGTATTTACGTATCTCCCCTTCCTCTTCTTTTTGAGCGCTTACTACTGGGCTTTAAGTATCCACTAATTTCAGTATTTTTTTTTATTTGTTATTCGCAAAAAACTTAATGTTTTGAGTAGCTGATTCAAAACTTTAAAAAGAAATTAAAGTTTTTGGCTAATACCTTTTGCAAAACGGAACAGAAGCCTTTGAATATTTTTAGCGCAATTTTTTGATATTTTTTTGTAGTCAGTCCGAAAAGCAGTAAATGGGCTTGCGGACCGCTGGTTGCTCATCACTTTGTTAATGATGAGCAACCAACTTGGGTAGCCCACGGTGCATGGGCGGTAAAAAGATGATTTTTTCGTAAATGTTTTCAAGCAAATGATGATTGGTTTTTTTAATAAACTCATTAAGCTTACGAACCAACAGAAAAAAAATGCAGACGCATCTGCCGCCAAGACCTGGACAAACATCACTCCATTAACCCGGGCACCCCTGCTTAGTCACCAAACGTAGCGAATCACTTGGGGTGACCTATGGCAGAGGCGTTGGTTATCCAATAAATGGTTCCCGAGGCGGCGGTACCCATACTGGCCTCCGAAATTGAATCGCTTGTCAAAATAAAGTATAAAAATATTTTTTTCCAATTAAATTTATGAATGTCTCGTGACCCCCACTTTGAAAACCACTGTATACAGCACGGCTTGTGGATATTGTTCATGCGGCCAATCCGTGAACAACTATTGATGTATTAGTTTGACAGAATTAGACAATAGGATAACTTGGCGGTCAGTTGTTTATTGCCGGGAACTCTGTATGCAAGACGGCGGAATTGGAAGGAGAGTTTTGTTGCGAAATTACTGTTACTGGCGTTATTTTATTCTGATTGTTACTATGAGAGGGCTTGTCTAGGGTATAATTGGTCGAAGACTGGGCCCAATACTATTTCTATTATATGTAAATGAACTTTTTGAACTCCCAATCGTCGGAAAGATTATATCTTATGCGGATGATACAGTATTAACAATTGAAGAAAACTCTTGGAAAGAAGCCGAAATATCGGCAAATAATGCAATAAATATCATTAAAAAATGGTTTGACAAAAACTTACTTTCTTTAAATGTTGAAAAAACTCATTTTCTACCTCTGAGCCTAACAGAACATATTTCAAATATAAATGTAAACATTAAAGTTCACGACAGAAACTGTCTACTTAAAATCACACCCTGTAACTCAAATTGTATACATATTAGTAGTAAAGAACAAATAAAATATCTTGGAATAATTATCGACAATAACATTAAATGGAAAAATCAAATAAACTCCACAATAGACAGAATGAGAAAACTAATATATATATTTTTCAGACTTAGAAATACTATCACATTAAAAATATTAAAAGAAATTTACTTTGCACTTGCGCACTCGGTACTACAATATGGAATCATAGCTTGGGGGGGTGCATATAAATCATCCCTTATCCCACTCGAAACAATTCAAAAAATTCTTATAAAAATTATCCTAAAAAAACCGTATTACTACCCAACAATAAACGTATTCCAAGAATTCCCTGTTCCCCCACTTACAAAAATTTACGAAAAAATAGCACTACTTCAGCTACACAAAGATATATTTAAAAAAAATATTACCCCACTGCTAAATATTAGCATAAGGAATACTTCTATTGGTGGACTAACTATACCACCCATACGAACCACAACAGCACAGAATCACTATGTATATAAAGGAATAAAATTATTTAATCAATTACCCGCCGATATGCGAACAGAAAAAAATTACGACAAATATAAAAAAAAAATTAAATCATATTTTGGTAGTCCCACCATATAATTTTAACTTTTATTAGATATGTTTTTGACTGTTTGTTATTCCAAAGGTTTTATGTACATCCTATATATATATTTTGTTTAATTACCCTTATTAATCTTTAAAAAATATGTTATTAAGTCTAAATCTATTCATAAGTTAAGTTCTTAAGTTTGTCATATTATAAATCTATTCATAAGTTAAGTTTTTAAGTTTGTTATAAGGATTTGAAAAAAAAAAAAAAAAGTTATTATCAAGTTGTCCTCTCCTAAACACAAGCACTTGCTTTATTAGGAGAGTATATAAAATATGTAATATTAGAATGAAATAAACTTATTGTAAAAAAATTTACTCAATAAAAAAAAAAAAAAATAAATAAATAAAAAATCTTTGTGGGTTTGTAACAGTGAGTTATTTTCGAAAATTTTATTTAGACTGAGAACTCTAAAAGAGTTAAATAGCTGTATTCTTTGAAATATAGATAGTTTTCGTATGATGACTTTTAGAATCAACCTCTTTACCCTTTCTACAGGTTGGAGGTTAGTTTTGAAAGTTCACCCCATCCGATTATGCCATATTGTAGAATAGAATACATACGATAATCACCTACATTTACATAAAGTCACATTACGCTATTATATATATTACTTGGAAAACAAAAAGTCCAGACATTCTTCGTAAATTGGTTTGCGATTGGCTTCGAGAATTAGGGAGAATTAAGAGCGAAATTGTGCCTTTACAAAGTTAATCGAAGCTTTAATTCATCAACGGTTAAAAACACATATTATGTGCCTACGTATGGGATAATTGTTAAGGTACCTATCTAATTAAAAACGTTTCACGTCTGATGTTCAAAAGTTGAGTAGTAGTAGATATTCATACTCCAATATACTGATTCCAAACAGAGGTTGGTAAAACAACTCCAGAAGCTCTGCGAGGACAGGCTGGGTATGCATTTGTCTGAGGCTGTGCGATTATAAATCGGGTCTGCATTGGACTGAGGCTTTACGATTACAGGCCGGGTTTGCAATCGGCTGAGGATGAACGAAGAGGTTAGATCTGCATTTGACTGAGGCTGTGCGATTATAGGCTGGGTCTGCATTTGACTGAGGCTACGCAATTATAGGCTGGATCTGCATTTGACTGAGGCTGTGCAATTACAGACTGGGTCTGCAATGGAGTTAGGGTGGGCGAATACAGGCAAGATCTGCATTTGACTGAGGCTCTGCGATGATAGGCTGGTTCTTCATTTGACTATGGCTACGCGATTACAAGCTGGTTCTGCAATGGAGTGAGGGTGTACGAAAGACAGGCTAGTAGGATCTGCATTTGACTGAGGCTATGCGAGGACAGGCTGTCAAATTTACTTCTTTAATTCAAATATCAACACAAAATAATAAAGATCAAAATGATTTATTTTTATTATGAACGTTTCCTTGTATCCACTGTTTAGTATTTTTCATTTAGTTATTTTGTTTCTAAATTATTATTTTTTATGCATGTTCCAAAAAGATAAAAATGTACTTATAATCCACTGAAATAAATATGTAATCGACGAAGTTCACAGTCTAAGCAAGATTCATTTATTGTAGAAAGCAATCACTTTGTGGTTTGACGTATTTAATAAAAATAAAACACTTAATTTTTGTGCAACCACGAGTATTAATTAATTTATTTGCCAACCGGTTTCGCTTTTCTCAAACATCATCATCATGTACAAATTAATACTAAACAATAAATACAGAGTGTGTGCTTATATGTATAAATGCAGAGGGAAACAAAAAGACAAAACAAACAGTAAGGATATTTGTTATTTTTTTTAACATACTCTGTATTTGTTGTTTAGTATTAATTTAGACCCTGATGATGCTTGAGCAGAGCGAAACCTGTCGGAAAACAAATAACTTAAATCTTAAATCTTGTGGTTTTACACAAAATAAGTGTTTAATTTTTATAAAGATTTATTTCGTTGACAGTAAAGTCATCGATTTAAACTCATTCGGTTTATTTTCTAAACATCCTAAAGTTTATTAAATTCGAGGAATCACACATTATTTTACCGAGGTACCTGTCCAAATATAGTATCGAAAGAAAACACTCGACGTGTGTAAACTTATTCTATGGAAATATTTCATTCATGCGCTGCAGCCCTTTATGGCATATTATTTTAGCTAGATTCAAGGGCTGATTAGCTTTCAACACTGCGTCAGGTAAGATGAGGTATGTGATGAAAGAACTATACGAGGTCTTTTTTCGTTGTTAGTTTTTGGGGTGTTATGCCGTGTTGTGCTACCTCCTACTATAGCCGACGTTTCGGACAGCGTTGCAGTGTCCATCATCAGGGCAGATCCGGTAGATCCGGCGATGTGTAATTGTTAGTGTAGAGTGTGTGATTATTTACTTGGAAGCGATACCGTGTCGTGCTTCCAAGTAAATAATCACACACTCTACACTAACAATTACACATCGTCGGATCTACCGGATCTGCCCTGATGATGGACACTGCAACGCTGTCCGAAACGTCGGCTATAGTAGGAGGTAGCACAACACGGCATAACACCCCAAAAACTAACAACGAAAATGCTTTTGGCCGTGAAAATCTAAAACCTTATCTATACGAGGTCTGTTCACGAAAATGTTAGAGCTATTTATTTTTCATGTGGACGAAAATGAAGCACGAGAGGATTATGAACATTTTTGAATGATACTGAAAGTATCTAATAGCACTCTAAAAGACGTATAAATTATTTTATTTCTTTCTAACATATCCGAATACTAAAAACTGTTTTCAATTATTTCTGCCTTTCGTCCTTTAAGGGTGTAAAATAGTTATATCAATTTTTTTAAATCAAAATAAACATGTAATTTTTATGCATAAAAATTTTGCATGCAAACATGAAAAAGTTTGCAAAATGGCTTACCTTAGGTTTCTTCTAGCTAAAATTACTGAAAACGAAAAAAAAAATAAAGCACTTACCATACTTCATTAGACTAATGTATTATAAACGTTGTCGTTACCTCACTTTTCTGTCGTTATAATTAATAAAAATTCTCAAGATTTTTTTTTCCAATTGCGATCCGAAATTTTTCTTTCGTAATTGTATAGACTTAAATTATTTTATGGTTAACTTTTAGATGTGAATATAAAGTGTGATATTTTCTCTTTCTAGCACTGTTTATATCACATTTCTTAATATGCTAGTACAACAATTTCTACGCGACCTACATGAGTTGTTCGGAAAAGCTAACAAATTAGCCTGACGGGTTAATAAAACAAAGATAGACAAATTTTTCAAAAAAGTAGCAATGCAGGAATCGTATTTTAATTTATTTCATTTGCCCACATGCAGAACTAACATTAGAAAAAAATATCCAGGTGCAAAATAATACAAAATTTTGCAATACAGACATTTTTAACAATACCCTACAGAAATACCAAATAGAAGTAACGCGTACGATAGAAAATTAATAAAATAGTGTGGAATATATCGGAGCATCTCCTTACCCTATTTTGCTCATCCTCACTCCTCCTCATCATTCCATCTCCAAGTAATTTAACATACGAGACCTTTATGGCTTGAGTTAATTTAACTATGTTTTTATGTGTAAAGGAAATAATATATTCCCTTTAAATTTGAATCCTATGGTGTCAGTTAGAATGCAATTATCAGTTGTCACTTGTTTTATTGTTCTATTATTTGATTGTAAAATGTGAGTTTTTGTTAGAAGAAACCATTCAAAGGAGTGATATAAATAAACACAAATGTCCTCCACTTGTTGTATTTTTATTTGTAATGACAAAACAAAACATATTTTGATTACTCCAATGTCTGCCACATAGCCATCACATAGATAGTAAAAAACAAAACTGTTTTTATGGCACCAAAACAACACATCATATTTGAAAAACAATTCATTATTCGAACACAGAGGAATCCTAGATATTTCTAGGTACCTGGGTATTCCTTTACATATTTATCTCTACATTTTACGTATTAGCTATTTGTCTCTTACAAATAAATAAAATTTCAAACTCCATATATTATGTTTCTCGTACATTCGTTGTGATCAGTTTTTTTTAATAAATATATGTAGTATTTTGATCCTTGTCCAATTCTATGATCTAAGATTAAAGGGGATGCTGAAAACATTTGGGAGAATAATAATATAAAATGTGGGAAAAAATGAGAGAAATATGGAAAATAAATAAACGTCGATGGTAGGTAGTGTCAACATCCGGTACAGAATATTGGCTTGACCGAAATGACTACGCAAACAGACAATGAAGAGGGCGCTAGGCAAAGGCCATAACTGCCCGGGTTTATTGCTTGGCGCAGGCGTGTAAAATTATATTTACACCAAATTTTACCGGCAGTGTTACAAGTCATAAATATTTGTATAAATAAATTATTGTTATAATTGTTAAACTGCCTTTCAAAAAACATAGCGTTCTGTTTTTAGAGTTCCAACAGTTCCTATATCCATATCAATGATATTATATCGATGAAGCCATGCGAAATAATGCAAAATCATATAAAATCAAGTTTTTTTTTGTTTTGAAAATGTGTTCGCTTAGAAGTATTATAGATGCTTCAATTAAATACTGCGTGTAGAACACATCCTGGCCTCAGAAAATGTCGATCATTTCTTTTTTATAGGCTTAGAAAAAATAAAGTATTAGGTCTATAAAAAAACACTTTCAAGTTCAAATTCTCCTACTTATAAGCTCTTTTTTTAGAAAAAATAAACTTAAAAAACTATTAAAATATTATTATAAAAACTATTATTATTTTAAACTTCACAAAATAAAACTAAATATGCATTTTCGCGTTGTTTTTTTTGACATCAATCAAGACCGCCGGTATTTGACTTTAAAAGGTTTTTTAAAGTGAACCTTATGCCATCGACGTAAGAACTATGCACTTGTCACACCCATTTTGTATCAGTACCGCCCTGTCTGCAGTACCGGATTATCCCTAAGGCAGAGTAGGCAACTGCCTAGGGGCCCCGCATCGGCTGGGGGCCCCGCGCCCCAAGAAAAAATAACTTGCGTCAACGGTTCGACTCACAATTAGTGAGCAACTCCGGCACACTTTTGAAAAAAGTCAGCTTTCAAGATGTTTTAAATATTTTATTTTTTTATTACGAACATTTATAGGTTAATAACATTACATGCATTAAAGGAAACAACAAATTATAATAATTAGGTTATAACCCAATAACTGTTCACATCACGCACAAATAATAAATAAAAAGTCAATAATTGAAATAAATATTTAAACATAGTTGTATTTTACTTTACTTTCCTTCGTATCAATGGTGATATGAGTATAGGTGCCGTGTGTGGTTTATATTGGCATTTGTTTTTTTTTGCTTTTATTTCTAATGTTTAAAATATAAATTTTGTACAAACTTTAGTGTGCACTACCTACCTATCTGCTTCCTAAGATTCTTTGTTTCTCTTCATACCAAGGTTGTCTGGAAGAGATCACTTTAGTGATAAGACCGCTCATTGCACTATTGTTTTCGTTTCATTTTTTTATTAATGGGGGTGAAGGCATACCTTCGAAATGTAAAAAAAAAAAACAGATTAATTATGAATAAAATTACGTTGTGGTAGAAAAAAAAAGTTTGGAAGTTAGAAAAGGGTAAAGTGCAGTGGCGGACTAAGCCCGTCAGAGGCCTGGGGTGGAAAAGCTGGATGAACCGCTCCCCCCCCCCCCCCCCCCTAGTTTAAGAAGTTGATGTAATTTTACAAGCTTTTTCTTCAGTTCACACGGGCCTCTGACTCTGAGGGGCCTCCAAACGCCTCCATGTTCCTTTGAACAAATCCTAAACAAGGCTTTAAGGCACCAGGTCACTGAAAAAAAATTATCATTTTTAAAAATTAATTTTCTGAAGTTGCATTTGTTAATAATGCTCTGACCAAATGTTTTAAGGAAATTCGCAAAATTGACGGAGATACCTACAGTGTTTTATATGAAACCATTTTAAACAGTTTGTATGTTAAATTAACGTTCAGCAAAACTTAGAACGCGTTTTTCTCGAAACTGCTTTCTTCAACACGGTTGACAACATACCAGAAAAACTATACGTCCGATTTGCATGTAGTAAATCTTAAACTGTTAGTAAATCCAGTCAGTATGGCACCACTTAGGGATTTTTTGATAATGGGCCCCCTTCTATTTTTTTTTATGAACAACGAAAATTTTCCATAAAAAATCGAAATTAAAATTCGTTGGTGCGCCATTTTTCCTTATTTTTAAACAAAATTCACCTACGTGGTGAAATAAACACTAGATTTTCAAACAGTTAAAACATGTTAGTAGTTTAGAGAAAAACACAGTCAAAGTTTTGCTGAAGGATAATTCAACATGCAAACTGCCCTGAAGAACCTACGGTTGTAGCGAAACCCGGTCGGCATATAGTATGTATAATAAAAGTGGTGTTTACTAAGTTATTGTTTCACATAAAATGCTGTATCTCGGTCAATTTTTCGAATATCTTTAAAACATTTGGTGAGAGCATTTTTAACAAATGCGGCTTTCAGAAAATGAAATAAAATAAAATTACCAAAAAAAATTTTTTACAGTGTCCGCCTTAAGTGGTAATCACCAGACAAAACCGGAAATACGTCGTTTTTAAATCAAATCTTAGACGTATTGTCTCTTTTTCACCACAAAATTATAAATTGATTTCGAAAGTAAAGTAAATTTATCTAGTAAAGCTAAGTTTTAAATTTTGAGAAAATATGTTTATTTTTAGTACATTAAGTTAAGTTAAGTTAAATTTTCAAACAAAATTTTGTATTATACAACACACATTTCAAATTATATAATCATGGAGTAAAATAAATCAATAAATTATCTGGTATAGATATGTTTCAGAATTTTAATTTTAGTTTAAATAAAATCATAAAAAAAAAACAAATTACATTTTTATTTTGCTTAGACATTATTGAAAAATTATAAATACGTATGATCAAAAAATAATTAGAAAAAGTATATAATTTGAATAGTTTTATCATCACAACTTTGAGCATTTTTGAATTTAGGTATTTATCAAAGCAAATATTGTGAATGAAATAATATCGATATTGAGCTATTATGTTAAAATGGTATGGAGAATAGTTCATCTTACTCATCGGAACCGCCATGTACAGTTGCAAGGGTACGATCGCAAGATCATCGTTCGACGAAATTTAAATTCTCGGCCGCTGATAAATGGCATTAACGCCTTTGTAAAGGGGCCCCGAGACGTGCATTGCCTAGGGGCCCCGACATGGTTAATCCGGCCCTGCCTGTCTGCCATAGGAATAGACGTCTCTAGACCCTGCGTCGCGTGGTTCCGTGAAATCATTTTTTTTTCTGTGACCTGTAATCATGTATGGTATATTTATTTATACAGGGATATTAAACAGGAAGGAAGGAAGGGACGGCTCATGTAGAGCAAATTATCAAAGTAAGAAGTGCAAGGAGAATATACAACATGAATGTGAATTGTAGAACAAATCAGGGACGCCTGAGGAAGATAAAGCAATTGAACCAAATGCCATAGTCAGGCCATGTCAAGAGTCATAATAACAGAAAGGTATATATGAGACGATTTATGAACGTGAATGAAGCAAGGAGTGTGTGCCAAGACCGAGATGTTTAGTTAGTTAGTTACCTAGTTTTGATAACTATTAGTAGGTACATATTTGGTTTTCGATTTCAACACTTGAATGACGTTATCGAACAACAATCAATTTCCTGCATTTAACTGCAGTTTATTGACATAATAATAAAATAACGACAAGATAAATACAGGTAGATAAGGAACCGATGACTATTTTTGTCATAAGTGTAAATTCCTCGTAACTTCGCAAAAACCCCGTATCTGTTTCTGGAAAAACGCTAAAAAAGGGCATTTAAAAACTAAATAATGTCATATTTATAAGGTATCCATAAAGTAACGGATGTGACACATATTATGGAAAATCCATGCAGTTTAACTACATATAAAATGGTGACAGTTAATCTCAAGACAGTTCGCCCTCCGAAATTATAATTTTTTTGTACATTATTTATCAATTTCAAACCTAAAATCGACTTCAAAAATGCCCTTAATAATACAACGAATTTGTTTATAGTCATTTTTGTACTTGTACGCTGGTATATCTATCATCATCATTACATAGTATAAAATTAAGTCGCTCAAAATGTTTGTGCGCTTAGATCTTTTAAACTACGCAACGGATTTTCATGTGGTTTTCACCAATAGATAGAGTGATTCAAGAGGAAGGTTTATATATATATATTACATGCTTATTATAATAGAAAAAAGCTGAGAAATTCAAATATTCATCATTACATAGTATAAAATGTTTGAGCGCTTAGATCTTTTAAACTACGCAACGGATTGCGAAATTCGAGAAATTCAAATATTCAATTCAGGCAGCGGGCAGCGGGCAGCTGGCAAGCGGGTGGTGTGGATTTTTTAAATGTTGGGTAATGGCGTTGTGTTTCGTTAGCCACAGCAACGTGTGTCCGGGTCTGCTAGTACAGTATACAGACAAGTAGTTTTATCCTTGATACAATTGAATGAAAGTATGTCTTATACTTTTGTTATTCGGCGGTACATTCTCTCTGCACACCATTTCGGAGGCACTTAGTTATATTTTAAGTAAGTAGTTATATCATATTTTCCCTAAACCGACTGCAAATTGTATATAAGTATGCCGGAGGGCCAACTTTCGGGGTATCAACAGTCATGGAATCATTTAAAATTTAACTTCTAAACTTTCCATATTCCTTTTCAAAGAACCAACTTAACTTTCTTCTCCCGACCTCTTCTTGTACGCATGCGTCTACTATGTTATTATAAAGTCAAGATTCCGAACATATTTAGCGATAGCCCCCTGGGTACCTAGCACGGTCGATCAATGATCGATCAATTATCGACAATGTCGATAACTTGTCATCGTTCCCGAATACGATTGCAGATCGCTAACGGACAAACAGCATTTCCCACCGAACAAATTAAGAACACTTGTTGTGTTGTTTGTGCATTGGCGATCTGCAGTGATGCTCGGGAGCGATTACAATTTATCGACATTATCGATAAAATATTTATCGATCGACCGTGCTAGAAACCCTGAACTTTACTAAATTTCTCGAATCTCTTTTTTGACTAAGCCCAAACTTGGGAGATGGGTATGGGTACCGCCGCCCCGGGATCCATTTAATGAATAACCAACACCTCTGCCATAGGTCTCCCCAAGCGGTTCGATACATTTGCTGACTTAGCAGGAGTGCCCGGGTTCATGGGATGAGATTTGACCAGATCTTGGCGGCAGATGCGACTGCCCACCAACTGCATGGCAGGCAAAATCGGGAAAGACTGATCGAGTAAGACTTTTTGACAGGACTCTCCCGCAACATCGCTTTGCACCGCAGCAGGAGGGATAGATTCATATATCCATCGCTTCTGGACAAACTGACCCCCGGATTCCTACCCACCCCTCATGCCTTTTTCCTTCCCAATACTTCTTTTCCTTAAACGACCCTTCACACAGCATCCCTAAAGATGATATAGGCCCTAGGGGAGGAAGGCCTCTGGGGGAATTATTTTGCTCAGGGTCTCCTGTGGGGAGCTGATGAAAAAAAAATTGTAGGGTGTCTTGATTTTGTTACTGTTTTACGTTTTAAGTATTTTAAATTTTATTTTAACATAATATTGTTTTACTTCTTTATTGGACAGATGGTATATGTAATTTTTTGATTATTTGTATGTTTTTATGTTAACCCCTGTCTGCCGTGTACATTATCTATCAACAATTATTTATATTTATTTATTTATTTATTTATTTATTTATTTATTTACGGACGAATAGTCCATTAACAATATAACAATAACACGAATAAAAAATAGAGAGATGACAATGGAAGGAGAGTACATATATATGAAGAGCATTGACAAAATACATATAATATAAAAGTAAATATAGAAGATAGTAAATATAAATTCATATTATATAAAAGAACATAAGTAGCTTGAAGATGGATTAAAAAGACTTTAAAAAATCACATTGCGTATCGACTGCCGAAAGTCATTTAGGCTTACACCAAAAAATTCAATGCATTGATTTGCGTTGACAAGTCTCGACATTCTGGATAAAGGAGAATGATATCCATAATTAGTAGAATGTTGATTGAGGAACAGCAATTCATTATTTCGGAGTCTACGGGAAGGGATGTTGAACTGGATGAGTTGTAACAAAGCAGGTGTGTCAGTAATACTGTTGATAATTTTGAAAATGCATATTAGATCAGAGTCCTTTCTACGTTTTTCTAAAGAAGAAATGTTTAAAGTTTGTTCAATTTCATCATACGAGTACTCGCCTCTTTCAAGTCCTAACCTCCAAGCAATCCCTCGCAGGAAGCGATGTTGTACAGATTCGATGTGATAAATATGGACAGCATAGAAAGGAGACCAAATAACACTAGCATATTCAAGGTGAGGGCGAACCAGCGAACAGTAAAGAGTTTTAAGTGTACTTATATGTTTAAAGTCAGAGGTAATTCTATGAATGAAGCCGAGTAGTTTAAGTGATTTGTTTACAATGTTATTGATGTGATCACGGAAAGAAAGTTTGCAGTCTAGAGTGAGCCCAAGGTCCTTTATAGATATGACAGTAGAGAGACAAACATTATTTAGTTTATAATCAAACTCAATAGGTTTTTTGGTTCTATAAAAGGACAAAATTTTGCATTTGTCAACATTAAGTTGCATGCAGTTAATTTTGCACCAATCATTAAATGAATCAATATCAAGTTGAAGAAGTAAACAATCATGATGGCATTTAATTATCTTAAGAATCTTATTGTCATCGGCAAAAAGCCAAAAACGTGTGTGAGAAAAAACTTTAATGATATCGTTAATAAAAAGATTAAAAAGAAGCGGGGCCAAATGGGCTCCTTGCGGAACGCCAGAGGTTACATCAATGTTAAAGGATTCAAAGTTATTTATTTTAACCCTTTGTTTTCTATTTATCAAGTAAGAGTGAATGAATGATAAAAATGGGTCTCTAATGCCTATAGCATAAAGTTTAGCCATGAGGATACGGTGGTTAACTTGGTCGAAGGCTTTGGAGAAGTCAGTGTAGAGGACATCGACCTGAGTGTTGTCTTCTAAGGCTTTAATAATGGTATTTGTAAAGGACAATAAATTAGTTGTTGTAGATTTGGCCGATCTAAATCCATGCTGTTCCTCAATCAGAACATTTTTGAAAATAGGAGTGATTTTCTTTGTAATTATTGACTCAAATATTTTGGAATATTAGATATAATTGATATTGGTCTGTAATTTCCAATATTTGACTTGTTTCCGGACTTAAAAATGGGTCGAATAAATGAAATTTTCCATGAGTCAGCAAATGTTCCGGATGAGAGTGATAAATTGTACAAAATACAAATTGGGTTAGATAATGAACATTTACATTCTTTTAGCAAGATTTCTGGAATGCCATCAGGTCCGGCACTTTTTTTGTTAGAAAGATTATTTAAGGATTGGTATACCTCTGCAAGTGAAATTTGGCAATCATTCAAATCAATATTATAATCATAGTTAAGTGGAGGGATGGTACATGAAGCATCAGAATATACAGAGGAAAAGTGTTTAGCAAAAAGGTTGGCGATGTCGTGACCATTTGTAGCGTGAGTTTCATAATAATACATACTTGAAGGGAGATCATTATCTGTACGCTTTTGCGCAACAAATTGCCAAAATTGTTTAGGATTTTGCAGTAATTTTGTCTCTGTAACTTCTACATAAGATTTAAAGCATTTGGCTGATTCGATTTTAGACAATTCCCTTAATTGAGAAAATTTTTGATAAAATTTTAAGTTGCCAGTGTCTTTAAATATCTTATGAGTTTTCTTTTTTTCAATTATTAACTGTTTAAGTTTCGAGCTAAACCAATTTGGAAACTTGGGTTGAGAGTAACATCCCTTAGGAACAAACAAATCTATAGCACGTGTTACACATTCATTAAATTTAAATACGGCGTCATTAACATCAGAATTTAAAAATAGTTTTGTCCAATTAATCTGGGAAAGATATTTGTTCATGTTAGAATAGTCACCATTAAGATATCTGTAGTGATACGAGACACTTGATTTCAGAGATTCAAATTTGAAAAAGTTAGTGATGTTAATAGAGAGAGGTGGATGATATTTATCAATAGGTAACAAAGAGACATCAGCTTCACTTACTATGACATTAGGTATGCTAGTGAAAATTAAGTCAAGGCAAGAACCTAGATAGTTAGTAACTGAATTTACTTGAAACATATTCATAAAGGCAAAAAAATTTACAATTTCAATAGCTTGTTGCGAAAGATTACTAGTAGGAGTTTTGACCCCTTGGTTGTCATTCAGCCACAATATTTTAGGTAAATTATAATCGCCACATATAAGTAAGGAATCAGCGTTTCTAGAGACACGCTCAATTGAAGCAGTATGCGACTTGTAGACTTCTACCGAAGAGGAAGGAGGAATGTAAACACAACCAAGTACAAGCTTTTTGGTACCAAATATAACACATAGGAACAATTGATCAGAAACATTGTTAGATGTTTCTAGAACATGGCAAGGGTATTTTTTATTATATAGAAGAGTGTCTGTTGCGAACTGGCGGTGAAATTTTTTTTTTAATGCAAATCTATTGTTTTTTTTCCGAGATTGATGAAACCCAAAGCAAGAGGAAGGTCACTATCTAGGTGAGATTTCTAAAAAATACTCCCATCCCCTTGTCCATCTCTCAAAGCAGAATGTTGATATTTCTTGATGAAATTTTGCTCACTTGGCGTTCAAAATAAGATGAAAATAACTGTATATATGATTTATGAAACTCTAAGAAAGCCCGGGCAACTCGCGCCGAAGATTTCAGCTGGTATAAAAAAACGAGTGTGCTTTAGTCCAGACGACTGAAGTAAAACTTCACTAACTTATAAAAGAACAAATGACATTGGGGTTACCTACGATCATGGAGTGACCTACGACCCTGGGGTGACCTACGACCTTGGGGGTGACCTACGACCTTGGAGTGACCTACGACCTTGGATTAGTATGTACGCCTTACCTTAGTTGTGCAGTATGCACGCCTCGCCCGATCACCATTTGCATCGACCACCGTTCGCATCACACTTTTCGTAACGCATTCACCAGCTTACCCCCCGAGTCAAGCGTGCGTAAAGAAGTTTTACTTCAATTAAATATATTTTTTAAATAAAATTGTCCGGAGCTAGTGGGATTATGACATCCCCAGTTTGGGAATGTTGTGAGGCTGAAGGTGGTGGGTGGAAGTGGAAGTAGATGGGGAAGGGAAAAGTGGGGAAGTACCTGACTATTCTATTACTATTCTGTCTACGTACCCCGAATTATGTGTTATCTAACGATCATTTTCCCAAATTGAACGAAAATCGTTTTTTCTATGGCGGAGCTAATCTAATATGCCTATACAAGAGTGATGATCAACCTTTTTAGCCTGTGGGCCAATTTATCCATTTTCAATTTATTCGCGGGCCGCAGGGGGTGGGATGCCTGCAGCACAGATCTACAATGTTAAATTCATCATTTTCAAACATTAAAACACATAGGTAAATGTCCTTCGGAAAGTAAAATTTGTCATGAAAACTTTTGTTTTATACAAGGGAAAGCTCACATAGCACTCTCTTTAGGGTGAATTGCCATAGACAAAAAAAAAAAAACGGAAAGCTTTAAAATTTATTTGAAGTAAAAAACCGCAGCGCTCCGAAGGTGAATTTTTTTCTATACTGGCGATGCACAACGTCATTTAAAATTCGGGATTAAGCCGCTATCAATAACACTCCTTGTGTAGATGGCGATAAGGTTTAAGTTCCCGTTTACACAAGCCGCCTGATTTGTTTTATTAATAACTAGCTTTTACCCGCGGCTTCACTCGCATGGTTTCAGGGGGAAATATATATACACATAAAAATCAAAATATTCTAGCTTCTGAGTTTGTAGTTCCCGGTATGCGTTGCTATGCCACTTAATAAAGATATTGTTTCTCCCTGCGTGTCCTTTCCCTTCGTCCCATTCTTCTTCCGCCTCCTATTCCTCTTCCGCATCCCATTCCCCTCTCCCGCTTCCCCCGTCCCATAAAACCCCCTCCCGATTCCCCCCCCCCTTCCCGCATTCCACACATTTAGTCCCTGTACATTCAGTTTTCAAATAGCTTGCGTGACACCTATTGCAATTTTTTATACAAATTTTATAATACCAGAGCTCACCAGTATATATATTGTTACGATACGCCCCTGCAGCGATTAGATTCAAGCCCTAGAGCACAGAACGCAGCAAGTCCACACAACTCAGCCTCCCCTCTCCCCCCTGTTTCCTGCTTCCCGCTTCCCTCCCCCGTGCCCGGCCACTGGCCCATTCCATTCCTCCACACAGACGAGATTCGAGAGCCTTGGGAAGCACACGTACGCGGCCCGCTTTCGGGCGAGCGGTCCAAATTCAATGTGGCCGCGAAGTATTATTGAAATACCTACGAGTAGAGTCGGCCTTTGCCGCGCCATATAGTTCGGTCTATTTAGACTACGAAAGTGCCTGATGGAACTTCCACATGAGGCGAGGATCCTGCTACTCCACATGTAAGCTGTATCTTGATTTCCTCTTTTAAATGTGTCCGTAATCAGTGAAATGTAGGGCCCCGCGAAAATCACCACTCGGAGAGTTTCGCTTCAGAGAGAGATAATGAGAGTTAAACACTTTAGCTAGGTTTGTGTAATTTGCATTTCTTGTAATTGAATTGTACTGTAGAAACCTATGTACTGTGTTTGAGTTTACAATACATGTCCTAATGATTTAACTTTGTTATTATTCTGCTGCGGCAGGAGGTTTATTGACCAGAGTGTATCCCGCTGGACGCCGGAAGGTAGGGAGAAATTCCATAGCTTTGAGCGACTCGCCCCTGAATAGAGAGTACCTTTGTTCCCGCTGAGAGATAGCCAGGGACATGTTTGGGGGCCCCCTTGGCCCAGAGCTGGTGTTGGTTTGGTAGCCAACATCGGGTACCCTAACAATATATAGAAACCTTCGGTGACGTGCTCACAACAACTCAACAAAGTTTCATCGCAATCGGATGAACGGTTTAGCAATGCACAATTTTATGATGCCAGGGCTCACAATTGTATACAGAAACCATCGCGGGCATGCGCACATCAAATCCCCAAAGTTTCATCGCAATCGGGTGAATGGTTTAGCAACGCAAAGCGGACATACATACATACAAACCCAGAAACAAACATATTTGATTTTTATATATATGGATAAAAAAACGCCAAAAAGCGTGTTTTATTTTATTTTGAGAAGTTCAGGCCCAAATATTTAAAAATTTACTTTTTCCACTTTGTACAATAAACCCTATAACAGAAAAAGAAGGAGAATTTAAACTTTAAAGCAGTTTTTATAGGCCTGATACTTTTTTCTGGGTTAATGAAAAGACTAATCATAAAAGTAGGTACCTACTTAATTATTTCAAAGGCAAATATATATTTACATGCAATATTTAATTAGCATGTTAAATATTTCTAAGCAATCTTTCAAACCAAAAACACACGATTTTGCATTACTTGCTAATAATAATAATAATAATTGGACAATTTGTAGAGCGCCGTTTTTGTGAAAAATCACCTGAAGGGCGCTTAAAGTGCATCACCTTAAGGTCGAACCGCGAAATTATTAGAATATGTAAACCAAATCTTTTAGAATATGTAAACCAAATCTTATTTTTTTCAGCTGCTGTTTCAAAACTTTGAAGAATCACTGATATTTTCCACTGCAACCTTTTGTAAAACAGAACATAAAACGTTGAATACTTATATTATTTTAATATTCTACACCTCATTTTTATAATTTAATTAGTTAGTTAGGCAGTAGGTACGAAAAGGTTTGCGGCCGCGTGAAATTGGCAGGTGGGCCATAAGTGGCCCGCAAGCCGCGGGTTACTCACCACTGTTACAAAAGGTGTAATAATGATGTTGCTTTATTCGAGTAAATAATATGTGGGTTTCTAGACTTTTCCAATTCGGTTTATGGAGTAATTTATTTGAACGTTAATTAACAAATTAAGCCAGAACGTGCCGTATGTTGTGTGTACCCTATTAAAAATAGACACACATATTATATATAATGCTGCTAATTAAGTCCAAGAATGGCCTGTTATCCTTTTAGCTTAAAAAAATAGAACTTGGAGTATTTTCATTTCAGTTATTATCTAATTATAATTATTACATACACTCCATTCACGTCAACTTTGCAATTATCACCGAAAGAATTATTTTTGCTTCATTGGGATAAACCATTGTAGTCTTAATAACAAGGTTTCCCATTTCTAAGCAGCATTACTCAATCCCACAAATATAACATTTTTTTATAATTGATCAATTGTTTTTTTTTTTATTAAAATAGATTTATTTAAATTTGGCCAAGAGCCTCAACTGCTCCCAACAGTATGGAGCCAGTGAGACTATAATTGTGGTGAAGGTAGTGGGCAGGGAAAGGAGACTGCGTATAGGAAGATGCAAAGTACCTATCCATTCAGATCTGATCAAACACGGCTTATTAAATTATTTCAAGAAACGTTTAATTCGATTCTGAATGGTAGTGTGTCACCAGGGCGAAACTGAAAGTATCTACCAAACTGGTGAATTTACATCACATTTGGAGTCGTTTTTGTGGTAAATACAACTATTTTTGGTTTGAGCTTTCGTCTTCGAGTAAATCGAGTCCAAATCTATAATTTTTAAGTTAAATTTGAAAAAAATCAGTCGTTTATTATCAGTTGTTTGTCTTTTAAAATGCTCTCGAAACTGACTCCAGCAGATTTTTTTAACCTTTAAGTTGCCGAAATAAAAAAAACACAAGATTAAACACAAATGCTCAGATCCAAAAAATAAGTTATCGGGGTTCTCCGTGTGATGTAGATTCGCCAGTTTCCCAATCACATTACGAGTTTCCGGATACCGTATACATTTTACCTAAATAATAATCATGATTCATGATGTTAAGTTGATTTTTTTCATGTTAGTATCGATTGCAGAAGACGTTTTTCACGTCGCCTAATCTTGATTGTTCCATGCCAACTCAGAATCATGTCAACTCAACACCTCTTTGAAAAGTCATTAAAAACTATGAAAAAAAATAAGTGAAAAATAGTCCATAACCCAACCTAACGTAACCTATTTAACCAATTTTTTTCATCACTTTTAATGACTTTTCAAATGAGGTTTTGAGTTGATTTCATTCTGATTTGTGCGGTCATCAATCTTGATAAATCATTTTTTTATATCTTGATAAATCATTTTTTTATACCATTGCTTTTTAACACTTTGCTACTTCCCTAAATAATAAGATAATCTTTTCACTCATTCCAGAAAAAGTTCTTCTCACGAGGCTAGAAAATTCAGTTCACTACCTTCAGAAGGAACTTATAGGTACATTCATATACCTGATGATCTTCTCACTTAGAGCCATAATTATTGAATCATTCACCTACTAATGCATTGGCTCTCTAATATGTGTATATATATATAAATGTAATTAAATAAATATGTTTGTGTGTGTATATGTACGCATAAAATATATGCGTATAATGTACACACGTACGTATGTATTTAGGTACTTACTAATATTTGATTTTGATCCTCCTTGTTTTATGTGCCTGTAAATTTAATTTATTATTACTTATTGTAACTTACCATTACACAAATAATGTAGTGATGAATGGCGTGCTCGCCTATAATTAGAATCATAATTATAACCACATTGAAAATACAAATTACTGTAATACTTATGTGATGTATTCTGTTGGCGAGCCAATAAATAAATAAAGATCGTTGATTCTGTGTTTATATATGTTTTTCTTTTGTCATTAGATTAAAAGCTTCTTGGTGATCCAAGATTATGTATGTATTAACAAATCATCCCCAACCATTTATTGTAATTAAACCCTCTTTTTTCGCCATAGCCTTCCAAAAGCCAAACATTCTAAAAGCATTCTCTGAAAGCAACGCTTAAAATGCAAAAACTCCTAGCTAAAAGGAACTTCGGAATGTCCAAAGCTTTCACTGTTTTCACGGCGGTGGAACACGCTCTCATCGTTCTGAAGTGGCAGAGCACACAGTGTTAATCGTAGGCACTAAGTAAAGCAGATATTACAAGTCCTCGGGTCCTTACTTACGGCTGAAGTGGACGACACATTCTCCCGAGGATAATCTCAAACAATGCAGAACACGGACCCTTCTTGCACACTGTTCTCTGTTGCTAGCGGCCCAGTCCCGGTCGTTGGGCGCTAGTACCTAAACATCGCAAGTGATTTCCACCAATCGACACGTCTCAAGATTATCGTGGGCACTTTATAAAAAAATATTTCAGTACGTAGGTAGTTCTCATGTAAAGGTAGCGATTGACTTGAGCATTTGCTAGACGTGAGGTGTGAATATTTGCTCGAATGTTTTGGCATGACTCGAGCAATGCTCACAGAGCCTAAAAATTGGTTTCGATTATTTGTTATAAACTCCACACGCAGGAGGCCCTGAGAAAAATATTTCCCCTCAGTGCCCATATCATCTTTGGGGATGCTGAAGAAAGGGAAGAAGATCAACCAATTCTGGAAAGGAAAAAGGTATGAGGAGTGGGTAGGAATCTGGGGGTCGGTATCGAGAGACAGACGAATGAATCCATCCCTCCTACTGCGGTGCATGGCGATGTTCCGAGAGAGTCCTTCTGGAGAGGTCAAAAGGTCTACTTCAACCTGTCTCTCTCGTTCTGGTCTGGCACGTAGCTGATGGGCAGATGCATCCACCGCCAAGACCCGGACTCAATTGAATCAAACCTCATGAAACCGGGCACCCCTGACTCAATTGACTCAAACTCGGACTCAATTGACTCAAACCTCATGAAACCGGGCACCCCTGATATAAGTCACCAAACGTAGCGAACCTCCTGGGGTGCCCTATGGCAGAGGTGTTGGTAATCTAATAAATGTTTCCCGGAGCGGCGGTACCCATACCCGCCTACTAAATTGGGAGCGGTACAAAATGAAAGCTTTTTTGGTAAAATGGCAGGCCTCCACTACACGTTTTATACACATTTTTAATTTAAATAACACCCGATTTCAACTTCATTAGGTACTATAAGAGACGACAATTAATGCCGGCGGAGATGAAAATGTGCACAAAATTAAATGAATTAAATAATTTATACATGTTTCCAAACTTTCGTAAAATTTTTGATGTTGATTGAATACCATATCCCCTGATATAAACAGTCGTCTCTTGCAGTAATGAATCTGAAATCAAGTGTTACTTTAAAAACAATGCGTATTAATAAAGCGTACAGCGGAATCCTGTAATTTCACCGAGGTTTTTTCTCGATTCCACTGCGATGTACATCAATATGATGATACACCAAATCTCCCG
The DNA here is from genome assembly GCA_917563855.2 of Limnephilus lunatus. Taxonomy (NCBI): domain Eukaryota; kingdom Metazoa; phylum Arthropoda; class Insecta; order Trichoptera; family Limnephilidae; genus Limnephilus; species Limnephilus lunatus. Next base: position 81,621,934 of record OU830592.1, read on the forward strand.
CACGTCGTCGTTCCCGAGATCTAGGGAAATTTCCCTAGACAAGACATACCATCATTGCAACACTCTGTCTCCGCTAAAACAAACGTACAGTTTGAGAATTTCGTATTATTTATTTATTTGTCCGTGTCATTGTTTGGTCAGTGTCCCGGGTAGCAGGGGCGTATATGTTCGATTTGACCTTGAAACTGCAAAACGCAAGACCAAATTCTTATAGACAAAGCTGAATTGTAGATAGTAAACGGGAAAAAAAAAAAAAAAAAACGGAAATGAAATATATGCCGTTGAACCAGTATATTTGATTGGTTTATTTATGAGTATATTCATGGCAATGGTATATCCGGTCGGGGGTTTATTTATTTGTGCAAGTTGATACATATTTACAGTTGTTAGCGTCAGTGACAATATTTTGAATTAAAGATGTTGCTTGCTAGAATACTTAGTGGAAAAGTTAAAAAACTGTGCTGCGTTAAAGGCTGTGTAGATAGATATTCAGTTCGACATAAATATCCCGACGTAAATATTAACGAAAGTCAGTTTCGGGAATGGTCGTGGAGAATTGATAGAATCGATTTTATCCTAAATCCGAGGCTAGCAAAAGAGGCTTCTGTTTGTGGATGCCATTTTCCAACAGGTAGTAAACACCCGTTAAACGGCGGAATAAGAAAATATGCCTTGCCTACATTTAATCTTCCCGGCATTGGAAAATTTGCAGATTTACCGAAGCCAAAAGGAAAAAGGATTCGTTATGGTGACGAAAATAAAGGTGATAATCTCTCATCCGTTATCAAAACGTTGTTTTTAATGTTTTACCGATACTTTATTTATCTATAACTGAATTTATTTCTCATTGCAGACCCCAACTCGACAAAATCGACCAATATTAAGTATTGTGGTGCCGTAAGAGATCATTCTTACGTCAAATATCAAAAAGGTGTGTAATCTTTAATTGCATCATTATTCATTTTTATATTTATTCAGATTCAACCGGCATACTCCATTTTTGCTGACGACAAAGCTGTGGAAATTATTATATTTCGCGAACATGCACTTTTTACGTCGTTTTTACGACATGTCAGATTTACGAAAACTTTGTATTATTTCCGCTTCACAATTAAAGCTCTATAAATGAAACATTTCTGAACGTAGCCGAATACTAAAAACTGTTTTTGAAAGGTTACAAAATAAGCTTTCAAATTGTTTTATTACAAATGAATATTAACATTTGTAAATATTAAAATTTAGAATGCAAACTTTAAAAAAATGTAAAAATGACTCACACGATGTTTTTTATGTGAAAACGGTACTAAAATCACGGATTATATAAAAAAAAAACAATACTTATTTTATCGTATAAATGTATAATAAACAATTTAGTCACCTCACTTTTTTATCATTTCATTCAAGAATATTTAATAAAAAATAACAATGTCTAGCAGTGGGTAGGCAATTTGGCGGTCTATCATGTATCTGACAGAAAAGGTTTTTTAATGTATCTATGGACATAATGATTTCGGTGGAATGCGTTGATGTGAAAACACGCTTATTGTACTTGACTGATGTTGTCATATTAACGTGTATATCTGCTTAAGTTGCTGAGTAGTTTTAATAAACTTTGGCACACTAAAACTGCACACTTTGGGTCTTTGCTGTTACACTTTTTCATTTATTTCATGGTACAATGACTTCGGTATGGTTGCCAAGGGGGGTTATATTTCTAAGGGAAAAAATAAACTACTTTTAGTTCCCAAACTTCGGTTAATGTATTAAATATTTTTATTTCAGAACCAAACGTCTACGCAGGCACCAGTAGTGCGGTTATTCCTGCCATAGGGGTCGCAGAAGACAACGAAGGTATGTACGTTTAACAAACATTGGCAGACTGAAACTGCACACTTGGGGTTTTTGCTGTTACACTTTTTCATTTACAGTAACGTAGGTAGGTGCCTACCTAAGCCATGGTGGGCAGATCAATATAGGTAGGTACTTACTACTTACATAATAGGTACCTATTACATTTTTTTTGATTAACTGAAAAAATGGTAATTAGTATCGATAAGTCGGATTGTGATTTTTGATAAGCAAACTCAATCGATATAATATTGTAATTATAGTATAAACAATAACCTTTGCAACTTTCCTATCCCTAATTAACAGATATTTATCATAAGAATTATAATGTAGGTTTGAATGTTGTACGGGACGGGCACTGTAGTCGCCAGCCGCACAGACGATGAAGTGGGAAGTTGCCGGCTGGCCGCTTCGACACCTAGGGAGAAAGTGAGGAAAAAATGTAGGGAGTTTTCTCACTTTCTCCCTAGGTGTCGAAGCGGCCAGCCGGCAACTTCCCACTTCATCGTCTGTGCGGCTGGCGACTACAGTGCCCGTCCCGTACAAATGTGAATCTTATACAAATCCAACATGAAAAATGAATTCGTATACTTATTTTGAAATAAACGGGCAGGTAATGTTTTGTAGCATCAGATAATCATAACAAGCTTCCTGATAATAAACTTCTTTCAGAAAACCAACATGAATTACAGTATAATATTGCTTGACCTTGCTTTTACTAATCAATGTAATAAAAAGCGCAATGCGAAATACGAAACTCTTGTAGGCACTCTAACCAATATGTGCTTAGCCAACGAATCAATCCATTGAATTTCAATGAAAGAAACTTGGCGAAACTATTTTTTGGCATAAGTAATATGAAATATTATGTAAACACCTAAGAGCACCTTTTTATTTCTGTCAGAAGTCTGGTTAATTAAATTTGTTTCAGGGCATAATGACTTTCCAAGGGCCATTGGTGTGGTTACCAAGGGGGGTTTTATTTCTTGAAAGGGAAAAAATAAACTACTTTAAGTTCCCAAACTTCGGTTAACGTATTAAATATATTTATTTCAGAACCAAACGTCTACGCAGGCACCAGCAGTGCGGTTATTCCTGCTATAGGGGTCCCAGGAGACAACGAAGGTATGTACATTTAGCAAACTTTGGCACACTGAAACTGCACACTTTGGGTTTTTGCTGCTAGGTCAGAAGCCGTATAAATGTTATATTGAACCTAACCTAATGATTTGTTTGAACCATTAAAAACATTGTTCACTCAAAGTTCGACGCATTTCATACGAGAGGCATTAGTGTGACAATTTTAGTTTCATTTTGACAATTGTTCTATTTTCCAATAGCCAGTAAGACTTAATTCAGTTAAAAAAACATAGCAGCCGAGCACTGAAGGCATGTTCCCAGGGCAGCATCTTCGAAAGGACCCTTCACAGAGCATTCCTAAGGATTCCTGAAATAGATAGAGGAAGATCTCAAAACTTTAGGTCAAGAAGAAGGAAGTAGAAGACGTAAACTTGGAATACACGACTAAGGTGTTTTATCGGGGCGGTTGTGCCACCTCAAGCAACGTTTTGGGATCTTTCATGCAGCATTTTCTACAGTGCTAATCAATCTTTCAAATCTATTTTAATTGCTGAGTGATTTATTATAATGTGTTAAATATATTTATTTCAGACCAAAACTTCTACCTACGGACCAGCAGTGAGATTGTTCCTGCCAAAGGGGTACCAGGAGTTGACAAAGGAATGTGTATTGGTTTTATATTTCTTGAAAGGGAAAAAAATTCTACTTTTGGTTCCCAACCTTTGGTTAATGTGTTAAGTATATTTATTTCAGACCAAAACTTCTACCTAGCTAACTAACTAACTAACTAACTTCTAACTATTACCAGCAGTGAGATTGTTCCTGCCAAAGGGGTACCAGGAGTTGACAAAGGAATGTGTATTTGTTTTATATTTCTTGAAAGAGAAATAATTTCTACTTTTAGTTCCCAACCTTTGGTTAATGTGTTAAGTATATTTATTTCAGACCAAAACTTCTACCTAGCTAACTAACTAACTAACTTCTAACTATGTATTACCAGCAGTGAGATTGTTCCTGCCAAAGGGGTACCAGGAGTTGACAAAGGAATGTGTATTTGTTTTATATTTCTTGAAAGAGAAATAATTTCTACTTTTGGTTCCCAACCTTTGGTTAATGTGTTAAGGTTAAACGTCACGTACGTTATAATCTACGCATTCACAGATGGCGCCAATCAAATTATTTTAGGTTTTTAATACTTTTTGCATGTTACGCTTTATAATATTAAGGTAAATTAATTGTTCTCGCCCGTACATATTTAATATGAATATAAATAAATAGTTTTGTCCATAAACAAACCCAAATCTTTCAAGAAATACTGAAAAATTAAATTTTGTATCGGTGACTCAATCCAATATTGTATTTTTCAGCCTTTCATGAAAGATTTGGGTTTGTTTATGGAAAAAATCTATTTTTTTATATTCTAATTAAATATGTACGGGCGCGAACATATTAAACATATTTAACATATTTGATTGGCGCCATCTGTGAATGCGTAGATTAAAACATATGTGACGTTTAGCCTTAAGTATATTTATTTCGGAGCAAAATATCTACCGAGGGACCAGCGATATGTTTGATCCTGCCAAAGGGGTTCCAGGGGTTTAAGAAGACATATATCTATTTTATTTTGTCGAAGGAAGCAAATACTTTGGGGTTTAACATTATTTGTATATTGCATGAAAAAATACACTTTGTAATACGCAATTTGTTTTATTTTCTTATATTTATGTGTTTGTATGTAATTAGCTTTAGTTAATTTAATAAGCCGTGATAAAGCTTGAGCTAAGCTAAATTAAATATTAATAATAAAAAGTGGTGTATTACAAAGTGTATTTTTTTTATTTAACATTTTTTATTTTGGTGGAAAGGGAATAATAATTCTTACATTTTCTTCATCTAACATATAGATTTTTCTTCCATTCCTAAGAACTAAGATACATATTATTTTTTCAGATATAAGCTTTCCTGTGGGACCGGGCAGTAGTAACTCAGTCGCTACACAGAAAAATGAAGGTTTAATGCGTAAGCATATATATAGCTTTTTGTTTGTAGATCATGGTTTGGTACATTTTGTTATGAAAAATGTAATAATTTTTCTAAAATATTATCTTTCTAGGTAAGCGGAAGAGCATTTTACGTTACGCTGGACCGATCGCAGCCCCGACTCCCAGGAAGAAGGTGGATTCAGAGATTCTGAAGATAAGGCGTCAGCTGCGGTACGTCCGGCATAAAAATTGCACCTTGAAAAAACGTGTGCATATGGCAACTCGATGTAGAGTTAAAAATAGCTTGGAAGATTCTCTTTCAAGCTTAAACCCCATTCTTTCAAGATTTGTTTTAGCTCAAGCTAAACTTAGCCCACGTCACCAAAAAGGACGGAGATACAGCAGGGAGGATAAGTCTTTAGCCCTCGCTCTGTACAAGGGAGGACCAAAATCTTACAGATTATTATCCAAACTGTTTGTTTTACCGTCGCCGTTGACCCTTAAAAAAGAACTAGCCTTAATATCCCTTAAACCAGGAATTAATCAAAATTTATTTGACCATTTAAAAAAAAAAGTAGATTCTATGAACGATATTCAAAAACACTGCATATTAATGTTTGATGAGATGAGTATTTTTCCTCATGTTGACTTCAACGCACGTAGTGGAATTATTGAAGGGTTGGAGGATAAGGGAAATGCCAGAAAAAAAAAATTTGCTGATCACGCTCTGGTCTTAATGGTTAAAGGCCTTACCGTTCCCTACAAGCAGCCAGTTTTTTTTTCGTTTTCAGAAAGTGGAACTAATTAATTTGACTTAAAAGAGATTCTTCTAACTGTTTTATGCAAATTGTTCGAGTGTGGTCTCAAGCCAGTTGCAACTGTGTGCGACCAAGGCGCTGTTAACTGCAGGGTGGTGAAAGCCTTGCTTGAAGACGCTCGAACAAGTTGCCTAGAGGATGAAATAGAATATAGGGGTGGATACTTCATGGTAAATGAAAATAAAATTTTTCCTTTGTTTGATGCACCCCATCTTTTAAAATGTGTTCGTAATAATCTTTTAGATAAAGACTTAGTTTTTTATGAGGACGGTGTGAAAAAGTCAGCTTCATGGGACAATCTGGTGACTGCATACAATTTAGTACCTAACGAATCTTTTAAGAGGATGTATGGAATAACCGACTGTCATATTGTTCCCAAAAAAATTAAAAAGATGAAAGTAAAACTTGCCTCGCAAATATTTAGTGACAGGGTGTCTGCTGCCCTAGAAGCATTACACCATATACGTCCAGAGGCATTTACTAAACATCCATTGGACACTGCACGAGTTTTGCAATTTTTTGATGCATTATTCGACAGTGTCAATGGGACATCATTTCACCCCAAAGGGGGCAAAAAATATCGTGTAGCTTTATCGAATGACTCCCCGCACATTCAATTGTGGAATGAGTCGTTGAAAATAATGCACACAATGAAATACGTCCATCAGATGACGGGAGCTAATATTCGAACTTTAGCGCCAGTGTTAAATAACTGGATTTTTTCCATCCGTGGAATAATGGAATTATGGAAAAACCTTGAAAAAGTTGGCTTTAAATATTTAAAATGCAGGTATTTAAACCAAGACCCGCTGGAAAATTTTTTTGGTTCAATAAGAAGTCGTGGGGTCCGAAATCCGTCCGCTACGTTGTTTACAGCGGCCTATAAGTCTCTATTAATTTCTAATTTATGGTCCGCACGTTCTCCTGGAATGAATTGTGAAGCTGACAATTCAACTGTCCTTATGTCAAACATAGCTGATTTTATCTATACCCAACCTACCTCTTCCCCTTCAAATTTTAATTTAACTTCTTTTTTAACAATAGCGGATATAGATACCCAATTTGGAGACATTTTAGATTCATTTTCGATACAATCAATGAGTAATGATGCCTATGTGGCGGGTTTTTTGTTAAAAAAGGTGTTAAAAAGTATTAGAGATTGTAAGGAATGCAAATCATCTTGCATTGGTGATCCATTTCATCCCTTGAATGCCTTCATTTTGAGCCGTGAATACCGAATCACGGAAAGGCTTAGTCTGAACTATCCAACTAAAAAATTTGCTTTAAACGCTTTGGAAATTCGGTGTGTCATCGAAAATGTATTAACTCATAATTGCGATAATATAAATCTAGTGCCCATCATAAAAAATACTATTTCAAAATATGTATGTTTTGATTGGATCGATTGTCAAGAGCATAAAAAAAATTTGACAGATGCTATTGTGAAATACTCTGTACCTTTTAATATCAATGCGTGGTGTTCAGACATAAATAAAAAAATAAGTGGGAAAGATACCAGAGCTTATAATGGACCAGATTGCATGAGAAAAATGGCTACTCTCAGATATATTAAATATTCAAAATATAAAAAAAAATGGTCTTCTTAACCCTTTGAGCAGTATGGCTGCACGTATGCGGTGGCAAAGTACAAAGATGACTTGGCATAAGGCGCGGCGTCAGATTTGCTTTCTTAGCCGGTTTCTTAAATTTCAAACGTTATTAGTCTAATTCTTTTCTTAATAGCACCTCCCACACGGACACTTTGAAGGGCGTCGCTTCAGGCCGCCGCGCAGAAAAGTCTCACAGTGAACTGCGCTGTAAACTGTTATCTTACTATCGGTCTTTACTTTTCTGCGCGGCGGCCAGAAGTGACGCGCTCCGAAGTATCCGTTTGGGAGGCGGTTATTACTTTCTTGAATATCTTTCAACACCTTCTTTAAGTAAAATGTTTTGTGCTTACATGTTTTGTATAAAGCTTTTTGTGTTAACATATTTTTGTACAACGCTTTTTATGCTTACATACTTTTGTATAAACCTCTTTGTGTTAACATATTTATGTGCTTACATAATTTTGTATAAACCTTTTTGTGTTAACATATTTTCGTATAAAGCTTTTTGTACTTACGTATTTTTGTATAAAGCTTTTTGTGCTTACATATTTTTGTGTTTTATCATTTTTTTGTATACGTGTTCTGTGCTTGTAATTTGTCCTATTCTTTTTTTTGTGTATTTATAGTAATATTTATTGTACATTTTATATAGAAGATTACAGAGTCAAGCCAAATAATGTATTCATGGATATTCAATTGGAAATATGAACAATTATTTAATATAACAATTTGACAAGTACGATGTACATCGAGAATAAGCTGTAATACAGGCGTGAATACATTATGGCCCAGTCAAGATTAGTTTCTGACTTACTAATTAAAAAACTAGTGGCTTTTCTAAGTAACTAATTATGAACTAAAAACTAGTGTGATAGTTACCGCTAGGTCACCTGGAAGAGCTACTCATGCTCAATCTATCTGTGGAACCAACTCTGTGTTTTTATGTGATGTTTATTCATTGTCTTTCTGAAAATAAAATGAAATGAAAATAAAAATAAAAATATTTAAACATGCACCTTTTGAGTTTTTCATTTTTCTAATGTAAGCAGAAAAATGTTAAACATTTATTACTGTTGTAAAAAATCATTAATCATTATTTGAAAATGTTTTCCTTTTATAAGGAATTCATATTTCAAGTAATTTTAGGGTTTTTTAACAATGCTTAATTTTTCATTTCCTCAGGATAACAGGTTTCCATCTGACAAAGCTCCCTGCTGAGAAAATGAGCTGTAAAACATTATCTAATGCTCATTCCCTCAGGTTTTGCCAGATGGAAAGTTGTTTTCTTGGGGAAGCATAAAACATTTTTCTGCTGTCAAGCATTTTTATTTTTAAATAATTTATTTGGCTAATGAATTAATGAAGTAGGTGGAGTGCAGTTATATTGTCTATGGTGACAAATGGCCTTGAACGCCTTAAACTTCCTCTATGTTATTGTCTACGGTAGAACCAACGGTGTTTTCTGTGGTTAAGTTGATGACAAAAAACTTACTAGGAGAAGGCCCGAAGATATCAATCTAGGGGTTAGTATATTTATGCCGGGTAGGTACTGGGTACAGACCGGCACCTACCGGAGACTGGAGACCTGAGACGTGGGACGGTGTAAACTCATTCAGAGCTTTATGGATAGGTAAACAGTTTAAAACACTATCGCCACAGAGGTGTTGGGTTAGCTCTTGTCGGTTCTGACTCCATTAAAGCCCACCTGTACGCCGCTCAAGTGTTAAAAAGCGCAGGGACAATCCGTAGATAATATCACCTCGAATGCCTCAAAGACAATACGACTGATAATGCGGCGTTTCTTTTTACTGGATCAACGATTGTCAAATTTCATTTCCTACCCGAATTAATTATAATATTAATTATTATTTAGTAAGTTGGTAGTATGTATTTTTTACATTAACTCCACACAGGATACCCTTAGAAAAGATGAAATACTGTGTGAAGGGTTTTTTAGGGAAAGGAAGGAGATGAAGTTCTGGGTATGAAAAGTGTACAAGGGGTGGGTAGGAATCTGGGGGTCAATGTGTTCAGGAGTGAGGAACGTTTTTTTTTTTAATTTTTCATTTTAAAAAAGAAGACAAACATTCACGAGTTACGAATAACCTGACAATATTTGAAAATCTCCTACCACCACCACAGTAAGCGGAAAATTTTGATTGTGTCGTGATGGAGGACTTAGCCAGCCGAGGAACAGAACATGCGACGCTTGGGTGGGACCCAAACGCGATGCTAACTCAGCCACTGACCGGACGGTATGAACCCATCCCCCCTACTGCGGTGCAATGCGATTTTTCGAGAGTCCTGCTGGAGAGATCAAAACGTCTCCCTAAACCAGTCGATCCGGCCACGCAGTTGGTGGGTAGATGCATCCGTTGTCAAAACTCGGAAAAACTTCACCCCTGTGAAACCGGACACCCCTGCTAAGACACCAAACGTAGCGAACGACTTGAGGTGACCTACGGAAAAGGAGTTGATTATCCAATAAATGGTTTCCGAGTTCCCATACTCGCCTCCCAAAATGCACCTAATGTAGGTAGTGGCTATGAATGATATGACACGAATGAATTCACAAACTTATCGTAGCTGTCTTTTTTAAGAATTCTATACGATAAATCATTTTAAAAAGATCGGTTAGACCGAAATAGATAGTTTTGTGAAACCAAAGTTTCCGACCGCAATTTGAAAAAAAATTATGAAATTTTTGATGAATTATTTTTAAACGAAACGACAAAAAGTGAGTTACAGATAACGTTTACAATATGCCTAATATGCGTGTTTTATTTTTCTTTTCGTGATTAGTAATTTTAGTTAGAAAAACGTAAGGTGACCTATTTTTAAAACTTTTTATGTTGGCATATAATTTTTATATTTAAAAATTATGTTTATTTCGAATTATAAACGTTTAAAACGTATTTTATCACCTTTCAAAAACAGTTTTTAGTTTTCGTATGCGTTCAGAAATATTCCATTATTTGGATGTTATTGCAGAGCGGAAATATTTTGACCTTTCGACAAAATAGGCCCAAGGCCTTTGTCCACGGCGAAACCTAGCGTCCGGCGTTACCCGGAAAAAATAGCAAAATTTAGGCAGCCGTTTTCGGTTTTACAGTCTACATATATGTACACATACATATTTTTAAAAAAAACGTCTTTCAATAAAGCTGTTCAAACCTTTTTAAAAGAAGACAATATTTCCTACAATTTTAGCATAAGATCAGCTATATAAGTATGACAATTATTGAGGTACAACTTTGGGTGTTCGTAAAAATCAGAAATAAAAATCGCGTATAAAGTACCAATTTTGATCAATTTGAACATAAGATGACCTTTGTACATCAAAAGGTTCCCGAGACACATAAAATAAATATATTAACCATATGTTTGGTACATAAGTCAACAGATTTTATTTTTTAGTAATGTAACTTAACAACTTTCGAAAAATTATATAGTAAAATTCATTATTCCCTTTTGCGAATAAGGATTATTTATACTGCCCAGGGGCGGCACAAAACGTAAACAAGAAACGCGTGATTCTGTAAAATTATTTATTTACGCCCTTAGGGCCTTAGGTGTGCGCTGTTTTAGCTAACATGCAATTATTATCAATCCAACAATTTTAATATCCCGTGATTTTTCACAGGTCTGCGCTAGGATATTACATTGGTGAAACAAACTTTCAGAAATTTAAAACTGACCCATTTAAAGAAAATGATTTTGCACGATTTTAGAGGCAACTATGGCAATTATTGTGATATAATGTTAATTATTTTAAAAAATAATTTTGGCCTATATTCTTTGTAATTAAATAAACCGTTAAATATTAATAAATCAACGAAAAAACGCGTTAATAGTAGAAATTTTAATTTAAATGACAATTTTGTGTTCCATCGTAATTTTAAATTTACGCATATGATAAAGCTTTTTTCATTCCTAATTTTTATTTTTGTATAATAAACTTTGAAGGCGGAAATGGGTACCGCCGTCAGGGGAACCATTTATTGGATAACCAACACATCTGCCGTAGGTTTCTTCAAGTGGTTCGCTACCTTTGGTGACTTAGCAGGGGTGCCCGGGTTCACGGGGTGAAGTTTGTCTGGATCTGGCGGCGGCACACTGAATAATAATAAAAAGAAGAAAAAAAAATGGATACAATTTTTTTTTTTACTCACTCAATTGTTATTTAAATGTTTGCCTATCAAAGTGCTTTTTTAAATGTTTTATTTTATGTTTCACTTTATTTGTGTAGTAAAAAAAGAAAATATATTTTATCATCAATTAATTAGGTACTAAAGTTACCTCTGAAATGGTGAAAATTTGATTTCTTCGAAAGTCTACATTTTATAATTTAAAACACAAATAAAAAAGTAGGTACCTAAAGCGTTTCCGTACTAGATATTTGCTTCACCATTAAATTTAAAAAAAAAACCGTTTCTTTGGGTATTTTGGCCTCAAATCTAAATTTAAGTTTTGCATGAAAAGGGCCGCGCAGCCATTCCCCTTGATTAATTTTTATAAAAGTAGAAATTCGCTAATGTTATTTTGCAGGATAATTCGGTTAAATGTTAAATCATGTATTTTTTTTTTTTTTAAATTAACGTAATTAATTTCTTCAGCGGATATGGATAGTTTTCAAATTGACGCGCTTTATATTGGGTAAGTACCAAGGGGGACCAAATTGTTACATTTTATACTAAATGACTTCTTACTAAGGCAATGAAGAGATTCAAAATAATAGACTGGCGTAAAAGCAGTGCCCATGAAAAACTCTAAAATTATTAGCCCTGAACTATCAGTTAAGGACATGGAAATGGGGAATAGGAAGGTTGAGAAGCACCTGGATATTCAGATTTGATCTCTAAACACAGCTAAAGCTTCTTCAAAAAATAATAAATTCTGTGGTTTTAGCGAGTTTTTTAGGCGATCACGCCGACTCGTTTGAGGAGCTTGGTGTGTTATAATCAAATCTCAAATCATGACCAGAAAATTGTAAGAAAGATATGTAAGTACCTACTACTATTATATTCACCTATAGATCAATGCACATAATTGTTGATGACGCATAATAATACACCATTTTATTGCTTATCTCCAATAAATTCAACAATATCCAGTAAAGTTCATCCAATAAGTAAGTGTGTATGAAAAATAATTGTCCCCTAAAACCAACACCCTTCATCAATCTAATCAGTGTTAACATATTATTTTTACTTTATGGCTATAAAACATATAGAGATCCGTGGCCGCGTAGGTACTCCGCGCCAGTACCTAACTACGGCGGCCAGAGGCTAGCGGCATGGCTCCGCCACTGACCACAGAATATCCATTTGTAAAAAACGAACGAGAGGAGGATGGATGCCTCCCAGGTCCCAGGCCCCGGAATGTGGTCCCGCGCTGAAAAACTCCGGAATTTTTGCGAATTACGAGTCGGTTCTCTGCCGGCCTGGGAGCCTGGCTGGTGTTTTATGCCGTGTCTGCATGTATATAGGAACTATGGTGTTTAATACATTATTATTATTGTTTTAAAACGATTCATGGTTCTAACTCTCCCCACGTACAACTTGATTAAATAAAATAAAAACAAGTAAATAACATTTAATAAAATAAAAACAAGTAAATAACATTTAATAAAATAAAAACAAGTATACTTACAATCTTTATTTATAAAATCCTTTCATTAGTACCTACCTGTATGAAATATGGTACGTCTGCTTTATTTAAACAGACATAACTAATAATTCACCATTGAAAGTATTCTCCCATTCATCAACAGTAAAATAAATAAAAAAAAGAGATAACAGTTTATTTTGGAAAACCTGAAAAATATTTAGATGTTGTGCCTAGTCTGGTGGTTGAAAAATCAAAAACGTAATAATAATCTACATAATAAACTGAATAAAGAAAACAATTTTAAAAAGATTATGCGACGTTCTGTTGAGTCTGAGTCTAAAAACAAATAATTCTATAAAAACCCCTAAAAGGATATCAGAAAAATCTCCGAATAAAAAAAAATATATATAACTATTTTCAAAATATTAATCCTGCATCGAAAAAGGTTTTTACTAAATATAACGCCCCTAGCGGCGGATAAACGAACCAAAATTTGAACGGGTGGTCCAGTGTTGCTCTCTAATTGACAAATTGGAATCTTATTAGGGGGAGATAAACGTCAGCTTCTAGTTGGCCTCGCGCGTGTTCGGTTTGGGTGGGCCGAGCGCTTCCGAAGCGCCACGGAAACACCCGAAGGTGAGGAAAGAACCGAGCGGCTTTGGAGCGCGTGCCACACTTTGTGTGGTCCTACAAGGTGGTCCGCAGCAGCGATTCTAAACATTTACAGCAAGCTTACAGTTCTTGCTCATTTTCCAAAAGTTTAGTCGAGTAATGAAAATGTATAAAAGATAGCTTACAAAATATGAATCTCGTATTGTTAGACAATCGAAATTGTATACAATATAAAATACAACAGACGATAGGAAGAAAACTGAAATTGTAAAATTTAATAACTCGTAGCGTTATATGAATAATTCAAACAGAAATGTATTTTATTCTACTTTATTTAGATAATTTTTCTATTGTAGGAGACCACTTTCATTTTTGTGTAATAGTAATATCATTAATTGTTTTTGTGTTCGGTTTTGGTGGGCCGAGCGCTTCCGAAGCGCCACGGAAACACCCGAAGGTGAGGAAAGAACCGAGCGGCTTTGGAGCGCGTGCCACACTTTGTGTGGTCCCCCAAGGTGGTCCGCAGCAGCGATTCTAAACATTTACAGCAAGCTTACAGTTCTTGCTCATTTTCCAAAAGTTTAGTCGAGTAATGAAAATGTATAAAAGATAGCTTACAAAATATGAATCTCGTATTGTTAGACTATCGAAATTGTATACAATATAAAATACAACAGACGATAGGAAGAAAACTGAAATTGTAAAATTTAATAACTCGTAGCGTTATATGAATAATTCAAAAAGAAATGTATTTTATTCTACTTTATTTAGATAATTTTTCTATTGTAGGAGACCACTTTCATTTTTGTGTAATAGTAATATCATTAATTGTTTTTGTGTTCGGTTTTGGTGGGCCGAGCGCTTCCGAAGCGCCACGGAAACACCCGAAGGTGAGGAAAGAACCGAGCGGCTTTGGAGCGCGTGCCACACTTTGTGTGGTCCCCCAAGGTGGTCCGCAGCAGCGATTCTAAACATTTACAGCACGTTTCTTGTCGAACACGTTGGTTAAATTTAAATAAAATATGTAAAATTTTGCTTTTCCATTGTGTGTCAAATTTGAAGGTTTCTGTACCTTTTTGAAGTAAAACTTCTTTACGCATGCTTGACTTGGGGAGTAAGCTGGTGAATGCGTAACGAGAGCGTTACGAAAAGTGTAATCGGGCGAGGCGAACGGAAGTTGAGAGGGAGATATAAGTTAGTGAAGATAGAACGAGAGAGAGTTACGTTTCGTATTTACTGTAGGGGCAAGAGAGAGAGAGATGCGAGCACACGTTTTCTTTCTCTCTAGCCAGTTACGTTTCGTATTTCAAAGACACAGCGCAGGCCTATTGTCTGTATCACACCGTAGGAGCAAGAGAGAGAAGTTTTACTTCAGTCGTGTGGTCTAAAGCGCACTCGTTTTTTTTTAAATTTCCAACTGATTTGTGAAAATTAGTTACGAACCTAGACATTTTATTTATTTATTAGGTAGTATTATATTTCACATGATCAATAGATTTTGCATATTATTACATTCCTTCCTATTTTGTTTTGATTTATTGTGTCTTTCTACATGGTACTAATAATTATTACACCACGCGACAATTCGTTCAAATTTGCCCCATATGATAGATTTGCGTTTAGGAACTGAAAAATAATTGCATTTTAAGTGGTGAAGTTGGTAGACCTGTCTCTGTCTGTCATTTTACCGCTTCCCGCCTTCAGGAAAAGAATTCCTCGATTCGGGTAGCCGGGTTTGTGGCTTTTGTTCGTGTGTTTTGTGGAAAATATCGGTTAATTACAAAGTTCAGAATGCCGGGTTTACTCGATCTCTGTGAAAAGTACTTCAAGTCCAGGAATTTATACGAAGTCTTGGATGTTGATAAAGATGTTGCGGAAAAAGACAGTAAGTCTGCGAACGGCGTCGACCTTCATTTGCATCACTGTGATTCAATTTTTCCGTTAATTGTTATTAATTATACTTACTTTTGGTTTTTCAGTCAAGAAGGCTTACCACAAGGTTTCGTTATCAGTCCACCCAGACAAAGTAGACGAAAGCGAGAAGGCGGAAGCTACTGAAAAGTTTAAGGTGCTTGGCAAGGTTCACGCTATCCTCAGTGACAAAAACAAAAAAGCTGTTTACGATGAGTCCGGCTCTATTGACGAAGACGATGAAGTTACAGAGAGAAACTGGGAGGAATACTGGAGAATTCTTTTCAAGCCCATCACTGAAGAAGACATTGCCAATTATGAAAAAAACTATAAAGGTTAGATTTTATTGCATTGTACTTATTTTAAACACTTTTCAAAATGGACGCTGTGCAGGACAAGTTGTGTGATTTAAAATATATTTTTATTTGAATCATTATTGTATTTTGCCAACAGGTTCAGAAATAGAGATCCGAGATGTGACAAAGGCTTACCTGGAAGGAAAGGGCGATATGGATGTGATAATGGACGGCACCCCTTTCGCTCACACGGCAGATGAACCCAGATTACGTACTATCATTCAAGTTAGTAAATGAAACAGTCTCTATGTATTAAAAATGACCATCGACTCTGCTAGATATATTTTTTGCTAAGAATAAATGTATTTGCCATAAAATAAATTATTTTGTTTTGAATATGAGCTGGGATCAATCCCTTCTGAAGCATTTCATCGATGTTACAGGTTATGTGACTATTATTTATTTCACAAGCGCATTATATTTTTCCAGGGAATGATCGATAGCAAGGAGCTTCCAGCGTTTAAGATATTCATCCACGAACCCGCACAAAAGAAGAACCGCCGACACAAGCGAGCGGAAAAGGAAGCCAAAGAAGTGGAAAATATAAACAAAATGATGGAAATCGAGAAGGAAGAGAAAGAAAAAGGTATAGTATTTCTTTAAGATTCACTCCATGTGGTCCGTTGGTAAAAAATAATCTCTCTATACGTAATTTTTTTTAAATATCTCCAAATTTGCCGCATTTTGACCAGCGGACTCTCGCGAGTGTGTGCATATTGGCCAAAAACGTTCCAGGATAAGATGAAAGTATAGAGAGCTATATGAATCTCTGATAATGGAAAATAATATTAAAAGAGAGATCAAAGTGTTAGTCCGTTGTCCCATGGGTCAGTAAGGAATCAACATAAACCGAGTGCTGTAAGTGAGTGTGTGCAGCAAAGTCCCAAAATGGACTGTACTAGAGACCATTAGCAGTTACTTGATCACTTTAGTGATTTTTCATTTTACTGCACAGATCAAGACACTCAGTTTGTGTTGATCCTTTACCGAACTGTGGTACAACACCCTTAAAGGCGTGATTAACGCAACGGTGTTATTAACGTCACGTCGCTTACTTTCTGTTTGAACGGGTTCGGCGTTAGGCAGAGCGTAGACCCGATTGATTTATTTCAATTCCAATGTCCTCCCACAATCTCTTTTTATTACTAAACGTATTATCTTTGTAATAATCTATAATGTGTATGTTAAAGAATAGAAAAAAAAATTCGATAAACTTTTCAATATTCATTTTTACCAGTGTCAAGCAATAACGTCCGGCGTTAAAAAAAAATTTGTAAAAAAATACAACGCGACGTCCTAACGCCGCCTTAGAATATCGCGTGATGCTAACGCGCTCGCTCTGTTTGACTGGTCTAGTAATGTTCAGTACAACACAACGCAGCGTTATTAATGCGGTGTTATTCACGTCACGCCGCGTGAATCACGCATTCTGTTTGATGAGGCCTTAAAAGTTCAATCATTTGAAAAATGCTCCTCTCCGACATCAAAACTTCATCTTCGTAAAAATTAGCAATTGTTACAATTCGAATTATTTTATTTTTTTTAAAAGAAAGACAAACATTCTCGGGTTACGAATAACCCAACAATGTTTGAAAATCTCCTACTACCAACCACAGAAAGCCGAAAATGTTGCTTGTGTTGTGATGGAGGACTTAGCCAGCCGAGGAATTGAACATGCGACGCCCGGGTGGGACCCAAGCGCTATGCCCACTCATGCTTGTGTATACTTTTTTAACACAGATGAATATTAGTATTATAATGGAGGGAAAGAGACAGCAGTGTTGCCAAATCCATTTTTTTTTATAAACTAATCAGCGTTTATTGAAGAAAAGAAAAATTATCTATGGTCTGACTGAACCCTAGCGCTGGGCAAAAACCCACTGCCCTGTTTCAGCTTTGGGTTTCTTGCTTTAGCAGAACCCCATTACTACAAAATAAATTTAATTAACCATCATTATAACCTAGACTTACATTCAGTTCCCTATCTTTACCATTTCAGAGAACAACCTCACGCTGATGATTCGCAAGAAGCAGGAGGAAAGGGGGGCTCAGATGGACAACTTCTTCGATAAACTGGCGGCTAAATATGGAGGCGAGGAGGACAAAGAGAAGCCAAAGAAAGTAGGCAAAAGCTTAAAAAGGAAAGCCGCCACCCCCGGCACCAGGACCAGCACCCGCACGGCTTCAAAAAGACAAAAAAACTAGCACCTAACCTCAATTTTAAATGATTGTGATCGTGTATTCTCTAGCAATCAAAATAATTGTAATAGAATCCTTTTCTATACGGCAGGGATGGTAAAAACACTGACTAGGTCAAACTACATACAATCATCACAGTGCAAATATTTTCACATGTGCAAATTTACTATTGTTAACTAAACTCATAGTGCCGGTGTGTTCTTTATCATCAGTTTATTCCAATCTGTTTGGTTTAATGGCGGCCTGACTTTAAAATTGTTATTATTTAATTTTTACTGAATCATTAAATTTAAAACTTGAATTTGAAAAGCTGAATCGTAAAACAAACTTTTGATTTTCCACCAGAAACAATTTTATTGATTATCTATTATCTTAATAAATCTCATAAAATCAACATGGCTAAATGCTACATGTAATAGTATGTTGTGTTGTGATAATGAATTATTTGTATTGAAATAAATTACTCTGTGAGCGTTTTCTTTATACACAAATAACTATTTGTTTTTATTTATTTTTACTCTTAGAAAAGTGCCTTCCATACAAATTTTATTAGAAACAAATGCTCCATTCAGCCAACGAGACCAGTGCTGTCTCACTTAGGTGGAACGTTTGCGCGGCCCGTTTCATACAAATCTTAATTAGGGATTTGAGATCAAAATACCCAACCAAACTGAAAAATTATTTTTGTAATCAAAAGGTATAAAAGAATATCTAGTACTGATGTGAGCTACTTTATTTATTTTTACTTTAAATTATAATATAAGACAAAAGATTTTGTTTCGCCATATTTTTTAGTAAAGTAGCTAACATCCGAATGAGATATTTACAAACTACTCGTTTGACAGAAATGGCATCCTAGCAAGTTGTCCTGGTGTTAGGAAAATATCCATATTTATATTTACTACAATTTACCGGAATACATACAAAAGGATTTAGCGGAGGTGTGAAGTGAGCTTAAAAAACAATAGATCTGACAGCAATCTCATGCATTTCCTTGGCGGTGGCGAATGCCCTACAATTATTTATTTCATTGAATGGGTGAACCCAAAATCTTCCTTCATTTCGTTTTCTTATGCTTGTTAAGATAAATAAATATCATTGTCTTCATCGCTAGAGTTACTTGACATCGAATTAATTCCACAGCTGTACATGAAAAAATGACCAGGATGAGTTTATTTCGGTTAGCGCCGTAAATCGGAAAGTAAAGAGTATCATACTGGTAGGCTACTTGTGGTTGCATCAGTGCCTCTGTATATGACGCTACTTACAAGCTACTCGATCCTCGTGAGCGTATCATACGCACCGATCGTAAGTACCCCTTTACGATTTTGCTGGTGCCCGTACACGTCGCTACGTGACGTCTGTCGGTTTCAAATCAGTTTCACCCAACTGGCTGGTGCTGATCGCACGCGACATGTTGCATCATTTGTGTCTGATACTTTTTCGTTCGATATTTGACAGAAATGGCGTCGGAACATGAAAGTAATGCTAGATTTGTTCTGGAAGTGGAAAAAATGCATGTTTATATAACTATACTTAACCAGAATACGTAAGAAAGGATTTAGTGGAGAAGGCATAAATTGATGTTGGAAAAAAACTCCATGGCTGCACGTGAAAAATAATCAGGTTCAGTATATTTCGGGTAGCGCCGTGTACGGAAACCAGCGTTAAAGAGTGGAATAATTGCAGGGTACTTGTGGTTTCTTCACAATCATGTAGTTTGTAAGTATCTCCATGAACGGAGGGCCTCACAGTCACGTAGGTATTAGTTCATTTATGGTCACGTAGCTTATAAGTATCTCATGTATAAAGGGCCTTACACTCGCCTGGCTTTGTAGATCTCAATCCCGTTAGAATTTCATAAACACAGGTTTGTATTAAAAATTCAAGCCTCGATTAGGCAATATTTGAAACGCCCACAAGGCGCTTCTTGTGTTTTTCTATGTTTTTACTGTACTACAGTGTTTTGAAATGGTACGAGAGTCGTTCAAAATTAGTTACAGTGAATGGCAGTAACCAAAACTAATTGACAACAAAGATTACAGTTTTTTTCTACATGTATGGAAGTTTTTCGATTTGGAGATTTTATATGTGATAGATAGTAACATTTTCTTTTGCACATAAGATCTTCCCACACAATAAAATCAGCCTCATGAAGAATGCAATGATTGTTCTTTGTGACCATATAGATTAACTTCGAAAACAGAAGAATAAAACTCAATTACAAGTAAATTTTTTTTATTTTAAAATATAAATATTCAATGAAAAGTACAACACAATGACCTCTAATGAGATCCCATCGTCCTTTTGATCTTTTAAATGTGTCCCAACGAAATTAAATAACATGAGTGGTGTAAAAAAATCCAAGAACAAAAACAGTTTGGCAGGTAATCCGCACAAACTTATATACAAATATAAGAAATGGTTTGCTTCTCCATGAGAGTAATAAATTACTTAAGGCGGCACTTGCATATTAAATGAACAATAGATAATAGAAACAAAGGTGGATAATGCTGGATGTATGAGAATCTATGGTTAATTTATAGAACGAATAACATCTCCCACACACGCAATTCAGGGCGACCGAGTCCGGCGCCACTTCAGGCCGCCGAGCAGAAAAGTAAAGACCGATAGGTTTACAGGGCAGTTCACTGTGAGACTTTTCTGCGTGGCGGCCTGAACTGTGCATGTGGGAGGTGCTAACGTTGAAGTCAATTTAACTTTGGTTTCTATTCCATAGACAAGCCTGTTCTCACAGATCTATCTATTTCAGAGATTCTATGAAATAGATCAGGTATGATCGCACCTGACAGTAATAATTTTAATATCAATACTTTGGATTATTTTTAAACATGTACAAAACTGACATTATATACATTTAAAACAAAGTCTCTTTTCTGCAAAGGCCTTAAAATCCGTGTATATGCTTTATTAATACAAAAACTATGCAGTTTCATTATGAATATTTCATATAAGATCAACAATTGATTGTTCTAAAAAATTACCTATACACAACACAACATAATTGTTAAAAAAATTTGTAGGAATAATTCTCAATGATCTCGAAACCAAAAAGTGTTGGCAATTGTTATTTGTGCTTGGGAACAGTCTTCTCATTTGCGTTGGTTGTTTAGAGTAATATGTTCAGAAGTTTCACCACAAAGTTGTTTGGTTGGTTGGTTCTGTGCAAGAACCACCTGTTTTTAAATCTATTTAATAGTCCTAATCATTCCCGATGAACCAACACGTATAAACCTAGGCAGGCCAAGACAAAGAACTGAAACAAACAGATGACAAAGTAATTAATAAAAAGTCTTAAAATGTGACATAATTTTTTATTAATAAAATGGTGTGGGTAGAGCGGCTACATGACAGTTGATTTTCGACAGGCCCCCCGAAATAATAATTATCATAAAATTATGATTTTTTATGCATTGTTAACCGATTTCAAAACTAAAATCGACTTCTAAAATACCTAATAATAAGTTGGTATGGCATCAAAACCATAGCAGGTAGTAAATGGACAAGAGTATAAATATTATAAATAATGTAACGTAATTTACTATCTGAATAAAGGCTATTATTATTAAGTTGGTATGGATATCAAATAGATTTATTTAGAATGTCGATTTGTTGTACTTATACAGTATATAGACAAGTAGTTTTATCCTTGATGCATTTGAATGAAAATAAATATTATACTTTTGTTATTCGGCGGTACATCTTCTCTGCACACCCCTTCAGACACTTAGTTGTATATATACCGTATTTTTCCTAACCGACCGCATATTGTAAATAAGTATGCCGGGAGGCCAACTGTCAGCGGATCAACTGTCATGGAACCTAATAAAATGGTGTTTCTAGAGC
Organism: Limnephilus lunatus; assembly: GCA_917563855.2. Lineage (NCBI taxonomy): Eukaryota > Metazoa > Arthropoda > Insecta > Trichoptera > Limnephilidae > Limnephilus > Limnephilus lunatus. The sequence goes on from OU830592.1 coordinate 81,643,830, forward strand.
TGTCGTTTTTTATAATTCAATTTTAAATCGACTTTAAATTGAGTTCTGCTAGGTTTGTTTTAGGGATGTTATGGAGCTCCGTAATATTAACCAAAACTATCAGATATCCGAAATAAAAAAAATATCCGTAACCGATATAAAAGTTTCGGATAAAGGCGGAGTCTAAATGACAAGTTACGACAGTTTATGCTTGTTTTGCCCGGCCAAGCCGTCTTAAAGTGGCCATAATAATAGTTTATTTATTTGACTGACTGTAAAAACAAATTATAATTAAAAATAAAAGTCAAATCTTGCTATTTGTATTTTACTTTTATAATTTTAAAATTCTAATATCCGTAACGGAAATTATCCGAAACTAGCGGATAATCCGAAATAATTTTGTATCAGTAACCGTATCCGAAATCGATATAATATTATTCCTATATCCGTAATTTCATATCCATAACATCCCTAGTATGTTTTATGTTTGCGTTTGATGCTATTTCATCATTCGAAGACATTGTCAAACTATATCTTATCATGATTTATTCTTGGGTTATTATACCGTGTTACACTCATGCCTTCTTTAGCCAATATTTCGAACGGCGTTACAGGATCTATCTGCCCTGATGATGGAAACTGTAATACTTTCCAAAACATTGGCTAAGAAGGAATCACAACATGGCGGAATAACCCAGTTATCATGATAATACTTTTCTCTGTGAAAATCTCAAAATATCAAACTGTAACTTATTTATATGCATAAATTAAAATTTAATTGAATTTTTAAAACATCCATAATATCACCAGTCATTAAATTATTTAAAAAAAATAGCTGAAAATCTATTTTTCTATTTCTTCGCCATTATGTAACAATTTGGATTGTCATGCGGTTTTCACCAATGGGGTCGTCCATTAATCACGTGATGTTTTTTAGCAACTTTTTTACCCCCCCCCCCCCCCCCCCCCTGGTGATATGTGGTGAGGTTTTAGACTACCCCCCTCCCCCATTCCCAAAATCACGTGTATTTTTTAGTACAAAGCATATTGAAATTTTCAGAATATTATCTTTAAATACAGGTATAATCTGATTAAATTTTAGAAAATTAAGCATTGACATTAAGGTTGCAGGTTGTTTTTGCCTGGCATTTGGTTTTGAAATCGTGCGTTCAACGAAAAATAACTACACATGATATCTCATTATAACCACCCCCCCTTTTTGAGCCTCGAGAATAGATAGAGTGATTCATGAGGAAGGTTTAGGTATATAATTTGTCAAGGTTTTGTGTAAATTGGTTGAAATATATATAGGAGAATGTCTGTATGTGGTGAACGACCGGGCTGGCAAGCGGACGTTGTGGATTTGATTTGTATGCAAATCTACAGTTTTATGCTGAGGTTGATGAAATTTTGCACATGTGACCTTCAAAGCAAGAGGAAGGTCACTGTCTACATTTGATTTCGAATAGTCTATGTAAAGTTCGGGCATCGCCGGGGGCTTCAGCTAGTTTAAAATATAAAGTAACAAATGTACATTGAAAATGAAAACTCTTCAAAACAAAAGCTGAAAACCTGTCTATAATATGAGTTGACAAGTTTAGAATCCAGTTCTTCCTGACCTTCCTTCTCCCCTCCCCAATCTCTTCGCCTTAAAAAGACCCAATTTAAGATACCACAGTTTGGTTCAGGGCAGTTGGGAGTCTTGTTCAGCATTTGCCTCAGGGTTAGTTTTTTGTTTTCAAATGTTTCATGTGCAGATATTTACACTATTGTTGTCTCATGAAATTTTAGTCAATACATATTGCATAGGAGATAAATAATTGAACATCAAAAAGCGTTAATAAAAGAATGTGCCTCACCTTAAACTTAGGGTATTCATTCATATAGATGGTGACCATGCCGACGTACGGCAGGAATCCTCGAGCGCGCCCCACCACGTCCTTGGCGTGCAGCCACAGCTGGCCCTGCGCGTATAGCCCTCGATCGTCCACGTTATTGTTGTCTCCTTTCGTCAGGAACTTTACTGTGCCATTGCTGGAATAAACAAATACATCATAATGAGTAAGGTTCCACTAACTACCAGCAAACATCTTCCCCCCTCATGTAATTTAAGCTTATCAACCCAATAAGTAATCCCTGAGAGAGAGTTCCCACAAAGCTGTTTTTTGATCGCGTGGGAAATTTCAGTGCCACAGCAGTTAGTGATGTCTTATGTGACTTCACACAGAGCAGATGTGGTTTTTTTTACCACGGGGATGATTATTATTATCGCAGAAATCCAAATTTATAAATTTACAGACTAACCCATCAGAGAAAGGGGGACAAACCAAGTTGCGCGGAGAGGAGAGGCGGCGTGACCGTTTTGTGATTTGTGAATAAATGAATCTAAAAGTGTTCAGGTCAACTCGCACTGTAATATCACTATTTAGTCTGAGAATTTGCAAAAATAAAATCTACTTAGGAATTACTAGTCCTTTTTACAATGGCATCCAAATTGGTGGCTATGTAAAAAACTTAACTACAAATCAGACACTTACACAAATGTGATATAAATTACCTATCACTATTAGCATTGCTTCGCTAATCAGTTTCGTTGAAAACAAATTTTCACATCCTGCACAGAAAAGTCCCAAATGGACTGCACTGCAAACCTTTGCCTGACTGTAGCGAACTTTACTTTTCTGCAGAGTCTGGTTATTTCGGTGGTTGATGTACGACTGACTACTATCGTAGTTTATTCAAAGCATTCTCAAACCTTCACAATGCCAAAAATACGGTCACGTGGTTTGCCTCCAGCTCGTCGAAATGATATCCAGATTTCATGTTAGGAGCAAGTCTATTAATTTTAATGTCTACGATTATTATTAAATTTACCATGCTATAAAAAATCACTCTGTGGGACCTCTGGAAACATAAAAAATAACAAAAAAATTCACCACAATTTAAAAGAGCAGTTGGGATTTAACTGGCGAATACCCTTCAATATTTCCATTATTTACTTCCATTGACTGACAACACTGACCACTAACAGCATTTGTGGCATAAAATGCATTCAAATATAAATAAAATCAAGCTGCACAACTCGCCACTAGGAGGCGATAGTATAGCACAGTCATTAGAATGTGTGGGAAATGTCAGAAGTTGGAGATATTTAACCTCTCGAGTGATGGCTAACCAAATTTAGGTAAGTGATTTTTTAAAATTAAAATGAATTATAAATTTAAAGATTTGATTAAAATATGGTAAACAGAGAAATCCATGTGGATTCATTGGCTTTAAACTGCGGTAAGCAATTCATGTATTTCCGTATTAATATTTGAAGGTATGATATTAATTAAATCGAAAACTGAACACCCAGAAATTTCCATTTTCAAAGTGGAAAACTATTAGTATTTGCTGAAAGAAAGTTCAATTTCGAGTTTGACCGATGCATTAAAGGAGATTGGTCATTGATAAATACACTCAAATAAGTTGTGCACTCAGAGTACCCTATGACCCAGTCACAACGAAATAAACTGAATGAACACAAAAATCTGCAATTATTTGGTGGCACTTTCTTATATTATAAAAATTTTCAATGCAGCACAGCCCTACGGGGAAAAAAATTGCGACAGGTTGATATAGTACGCAATGAATATGAAACACTATTATTAAATAATCCATAAGCTGCCGCATTTTTAAGCATGGATTATGGAAATCATACTTCATTTCAACAATTACTATAAGAAACAACTATTTACGTACACAAAATAGGTTCTTAGTTTAGTAGTTTGAAATAAAACTTCGCAAATGTCAAATCCATACAAAAAAAAGGAAGCAATGGAATTTTATAACTTTGAATGAAAATCGAATTTTAATGCATATTTTTCTGTCTATCCCGACTGAAAACGATGTTTCCTTTGGTAATTAAGTTTAAAAGTAGTTTACTTTTCAAAATCTATGCCTATTAAAAGTGGTGACAGGACAACTCAGAAGCCCCTCAGAAACCAACTCAGAAGCCCCTCAGAAACCAACTCAGAAGCCCCCCAGAAAGGTTATTAAGAGTAATGATAAAAAAATTGATTAAATAGATTAAGTAGGGTTAGGGTTACCGGCTATTCTTAAATTATTTTTTCATAGCTTTTAATGACCTTTCTGAGGTGTTTCTGAGTTGGTTTCATTCTGAGTTGGCATGGAACCATTAAAAGTGCAGGGCATGAGGCAGCTTATGGATTATTTACCACACTATTTTCAATCACAATTTTTAATCATATAGTTGAGCAACATGTTATATTGAACTTTTACAATTATGTTTTTTCATTAGCCATGTGTGCACATATTATGGAAACTATTTAACCACCTGCATAATGCGCACAACACTGTTATACATATAGTTGTCATTTAAAATTGTAAACTAAACCTCTGTCTTGACGTAGGAAACATCCTAGTGACTTAGTCCTGATACACTCCATCGAATTACAAATATTATTCAGACAAAAAAAAACAAATATCATGCGTGTTAGCATAAAACTAAACTAAGTGATTTGACAAAACGCATATTACCGCAATTTGTGTGCACACCTTGTTCAAATAGAATTAGCTGAGTTAACAAGATATTTTATTTGTGTTCATTCTCTCTGACTTACTTTTCATGAAGCTTAAGTACTCGATGGACAATTGGGATATCTCGCCCCTCAACTTTGAACACAACAATTTCTCCAACTCTGACTGGTTCCTCTGGATAATTGGTCAGGAATAAGAGATCACCCCTGTGGAACGCAGGCTCCATACTCCCTGACAATACCACCACAATAGGACTTTCACTGCCAGTGACAACCATCAGACCTTTCCATATCATTAGAGCTGATGAAACTATCATCCCAAAACTCAGGACCTGATAAACAAACTGGAACAAGGCAACAAATTAGTGAATCGCACACAAATATATGTATAATTTATGTTACGATAGGGTTTCCCTGGAGGTAAAATGAATAATATTGACAGAACAAGACCATATTTGTCAATTTTTGACAGAGCGGAACGGAAAACTTGTTGCGGGTTAATTTACACGATTTTAGTCTAAATACCTGTCGTTTGTTCATCCGTTTAACATCATCAAAAACGCTATCAAACATTTTGTCAATTTGAAAACAAGCCGGTCTATATTATAAATCCCGATCCGTCACCACGTCAGTCAAAATCGGAAAGTGGCGTGGAAAACAGTGCTACCACAATGTCCACAATACAATTCTTAATATTTGGGTACCTACTTTAAAATACATCTGCGGATTCGCGAACCGTTTATGGCTGTTCAATATAAAGTTTTCTCTTATTATTATGGAAAAAATATTTATTTTATTGTGTGTCGATATTACCATTCTTTAAAATGGTTCATCATGTAATCAGCAGTATTATATCGTAACACCTGGTAACCCCCATAAATTAACGATTCTTTTTTTTTTTTTTGATTCTACGGATTCTTTCGTAATCCTCTAACTAGCTAGGGCTTTGCAATACCCTTCATGTTTCTAGCTACTAGTACTACGGCTCATTTGGCCTTTTTACTATTACCTTCTGAAGGTCGTATTTAATTGACTGAATTTAAGTTACAATTAGTGTCATCGTGAGGAAAAAGTCTTTACTGGATAAAAAACCTCACGCAAGTTGCAAAGCAAAAGGGAACATAAGTTCTGAACTTTTTCTCAAAATTTTACATTTATTTTTACTGAATGTAAGTATTTTATTTCTTCAGGTCTGCGTCTCGTCCTTGGAGCTGGTACTGGTGCCTATGTCTAGTGGAGGAAAGAGGGAAGAAAAACATCATTAATTTCGGCTCGATCTGCGTTGGTTTTTACGCCAACGCCCATCGAGCACAAAAAATCCGAGTAAACTCGCCCACTCTACGCCACTGGATGCGCAGATGGTGTGCGCGTGTTTTGGTCGGCCGGCAGTAAAATTAACGATTCTGTTATTTTATTTTTTTCGCTTCATATTTTCGCAGAGCAGCAATCGAACCTGCAGCCTGCAGAGTGCAGACTTGAAGCCAAAAGCGTAGACCTTTATTTACGCTATAATAACGTTGTTCAAACCAAAAGTGTTCTAGCAAAATATGTAATAAAATATGATGCAAGATATCAAAACTAAAACTTTCCAAAAAATTAAATGAGTTTTAGCGGCACGCACATTGTATTAATACACTTTCTTTTAATATATTTTAAGCTAGTGAGACAATGGCATCCCCAATTGGGGTACGTAGTGAGTCTGAAGGTAAGTGTGGAGGCGAAGGAGATGGGGAGGAGGAAAGTACCTGGCTATTCAGATATAGTCACCAAATATGGCTAAAGCCATTTCAAGCCTGAAAACATTTCAATTCTGAATCGTAGGGATAATTAATGATTTTCAAGTTATAGCTATACAACAGTATAATAAAATTTTCTACAACTTGGTGATAAACTTTAAGATGAAGCCATACTAAATAATGCAAAATCATATGTTTTAGTTTTGAAAATTTGACCGCTTAGAAGTATTATATATGCTTCAATTAAATACTGCGTGTAGAACATACCTTGGCCCTTAAAAATATCGGTCATTTTTTTTAATAAGTCTTTTAATAAGCTTAGAAAAAAATAAAGTATTAGGTCTATAAAAACATTTTTAACTGAAAACTCTCCTGCTTATAAACACTTTTTCGGATATGGTTTTATTGCATAATGTGGCAAATTCAGTTTCTTACATAATTATCGCGAAAAAAAATGATATTTACGCCCGAACCTCACAAAATAAAATATAATATACATTTTCGCGTTGGTATTTTTGACATCACGGCGACAATACGGCAGTCGACGAATTTGTTATATCAATGTGAACCTTATACCGTCCACCGAAGAACGACTGGCAGCCGCCCCGATTTTCTGTCATTACTCCTCCTGACTCCTCCTAACGGAGCGGAGAGAAGACGTGTTATGATCCGCGCCGCTTATTTTCGTGAAATCAATTTAAAAATTCCGTTTTATTACAATAAACAATGCATAAAAAAGGAAATAATGTTTTTTACAGGCCTTTACGAAATCAACATGTAAAAAAAAACTCAAATATCTTTTCCAACCTTTCCAAAAGCTTTTTCTCAAGTATTTTTAAACTCCTCCCATAAAAGGGCGTGAATTCCGATTTCGATTTTTTTCTGTACTAGTGGATCGCCTTAATGCTTATTCACGTTTTTAGATAGAAAATTGCTCTGAGATGCGATTTGCAGCTCTCCTTTTCACTGGGGGTTCTGCATTACCCTCCCCCCCCATACCACCGGTGGTGGGGCCCCAACCACATGTACTGCCTCAGGGTCTACAGATCGCAATGCATAATAACTGACTTCAGGCCTTCAGAGTGAAGATTGCAGTGATTGCACCAATAGGAGAGGGCAAGAATAAGAATGCATAAATAATTTCGCAATTTCTAATTGCATACAACAAGGTGACAAAAATAATACAAGGAGGAGGGTAATTTCAAAGTTTTATTGAATAAATAATGTACAATATTGTATAATTTCCTGCAGTAATAATATTTTTATCAACTGACTTTTATGAATACCAATAATGGCTCATAGAAAGTTATTACTTAAATTAATACAAATTTATTATATCGTATATGTAAATATAATACCACGAAAGAGTAAAAAATTAAAAAATAAGTTTTTTGGCGCTTTCAGTTAAATAGCACAAGCTGAATTGCTTGGTGCTTTCCAGTTGACCAGTAGTAGACTGTTTTTACTTGTTTGTTAATAATTGCATAATTTGTAGCGCCTTTTATGTGAAAAAATCACCTCAAGGACACTGTACAATTTATTATGAGTTCCTAGGCTCTATATAATTTTGCCATTTATAGGATAATTTATTCGGTTTTCGGAACAACTCATATAGATCTCATAGAAATCGTTCTCCTTTACTATGGTTAGAAATTATGATCTAAACTTTGTTAGAAGAGAAAAATCCACGCTTTATATTAAAATCCAAAAGTTAACCGCAAAATAATTAAAACGTTCACTTTTATAAACCAAAGTTACCAAATTATAAAACATTGTGAATTTTTTATTAATTATTATTACATGAAATGCCAAAAAATGAGTTGGCAATAACAGCATAATACATTTGCCTAATAAAATACGTGTTTTTTTTTTTTTCGAGATCAGTATTTTGAGTTAGAAAAAAAGTGAGGTGAGCCATTTTCAAAAGTTTTATGCTAGCATTTAAAATATTTATATGTATTTAAAAAATTGTACGTTTATTTTGAATTACAAAATTTGAGAGCGTATTTCATCAACTTTCAAAAACCGTTTGTAGTTTTCGGATGCATTTAGAAATATTCCATTTATTTGGATTTTATTGCGAAGCGGAAATATTTTGACCTTCCGACAAAATAGGCTTGATGCCTGTGTGGTTAAAGTTAATACCGCGAATGTACCCCAGTACATAATCAAGCAAGTTCGCTTAGATCCCTAGATAATTTTTTGTCCCTCCTGAATTTTTTTACAAATATTTCTTCCATAGTATTGCACTTACACCGACGACATCTACTCCAAAGGTTTAGTTACAAAAATGATGATGTAAAAAAACCTGTAAGATATAAATTAGTAAATGACCACAAAACATATTATTTATACAACAATTTATAAATTTTGAACAATGACTATTTTATAAATCTCTACAGATGAATTACAAACAAAAAACATAAATAATGTCATGTCTCTTTGAACTATATATTATATTTAAGACTTAGTTTTACGCAAACACTTTTTTTAAATAATACAATATGCATTATTTCACTTTTGTCATACTTGTATTTCCAATTATAAAAAAGAGTCTCCATCAAGTTTAAACAGATCTTGATTGTAGAATAGACGTTAGTCTAGTCAATTCACTCACAAAAAACATCACCAGCGGAAGAAATAAGATTTTAAATATTGAACATAATAAGAATTGTTTCAAGACAATTTATGAAGAGGAATCACAGTATGTACATTCAAATTGATTGCTTTGTTTACCATTTTGATTAAGGTACGCTAAAAAGTATAAATTACATTACTACTCTTATGCACTTAGAATTCTTCTACAGTTTCTCATATCAGAGGTTGTACACCTCAAGGGGTAGCTATTCTGTTAGTTGAACTAACTACAATCGCAGCATTCTCTGAAGTTCTTTCTAATTTCTAAATATCTAATATTCCCTTCAGCACTAGTCTTCTGCGAGCCATTTCTTTTTTTATGTGAATATCGCACATGTTGCTCCCAACCACCTGGGGCCAGTGAGACCCAATTGGGGTATGTTGTGAGGCAGAACGTAATTGGGAGGGGGAGGAGATGCGATAGAGGAAAGTGGGGAAGTGCCTGACTATTCAGATCTGGTCACCAAACACGTCTAGAACCATTTCAAGCATGTGGTCTTACACCAGGTAAGTGGTCTTACTGAGAGTATCTTTCACTCTAGAACATGAATATGCCATTGACATATTATTTTTAATTAATGATATACTGCAGTCGATTCAGCTTAATTGGGACATGTTGGGACCCGAACATTTTGTTCCAAATAAGTGGCTATCCCGATTAACGGGGGTATGAATTAAGCAGAATCGACAGTATATATTATTTTAAATAAATAAATAATGGAATTGCACAAATTAATCGAATAAAATTTATCTATTACGCTGGGATTTTAACACACGCCCTCCGGATTGCTAGTCGAGAGCCTTACACCTCAAACTATAAATAATTATCATAATGTCTATATGCTTTATCGTAATAATAAACTAATAAAACATTATGTTGCTTTCTTACAACTTTCCATAGCTCAATCTCAAATAATTTGTCCATAAAAATTTATACGACTAATTAATGTTCAAGTAAAATATCCCAATTTATAGTAGAGTTGTAGACCTCTTGTTCCAGCCAAAGTTCGTAGTGTTTCTTGAAGTCTTCTCCCAAATGAACAGGGATAGAGAGGGCTGAAGCGAGGCAAGGACTCGAGAGCGCATCGGGTGCGGGCTTTGCGTATCTCCTTTTGTTGAAGCGGTCTATCTGATTTCGCAGGGCACACTCCTCTCCTTGGAAGTCCCACGGCCTCGCTTCCACATCATTACCGAAGGCCCAGTCGTCGTTTAAGCGATGCCTCACTTTCGCATAGATGGCGCTGATTGTTTTCATATTAGATTTCCTCCACTGCCGGCCTAAATATTTAGTTTGCATTTTCAACAACTTCAACACGTAAACTTGCATCATAGCATGCCTCACTTTTAATGTGCGTTTTAAAATGGGTGCACTTTTGAAAACAACAAGCAACATGATTCTGGAGTGTTTCCACTTAATCAGTTTATTCAATGTACGCAAGAGATTAATGCACGAATAGAGATTTCTCCAAGAATACTGGAACGATGTGTCTCCGATCTCGAGGGAATCTTGGGTGAGTTCCGCCTGTTCTCCGATGACGCAGGCAGGAAATTCAATGATCGGGATAACATTTTTAGCGGCAACGTACGAGGTAATGTTCTGATTGAAAAATTTCAGTACCAGCGGAATACAGTTGGCGAAGACCAAGAGTTGTGACATAAACTCAAATTGGTAAGCGTGGTTCAATTTGAAGTGTTTCAGAAGCAACAGCAATATACCGGAGATGGCCTTTGTGATGATTTCTTTATGGCGGTTCACATCAATTCCTAGTTTCATGGACTGCAAGACAGTCATAGGGTTTCCTTCCGGCAACACATCTGCCATTATATTAATGGAATCTGTTTTGCCATTTGAGGTAGGAGCGGCAGCGAGCAATATCTTTAACAGAGCGATTGTGTACTGAGTGAGACTGGGCAATATGGCCCGGTACAAGATCTCCGCAGGAGTCTCTTCTACTTCTCCTTCACCTTTAGTGAGGGGGCTACGGGCTATCTCAGATTCCCTTTTCAGCTGCATCTCCGCCAGACTAACATACATGTGCCTCTGCAGAATACTTATACCTTCGTGGATGGGCTGTGGAAGTCCGGCCAAGGTGACACTATCTCCGGGCAGAGAGTATCCGACAAATTTGATTCTAGCGTTATCTAAGAAGGTGTCAATATCCTTTTGGCGTACTTTAGGGAGCCACGGAAGCCCCCTGGGAGTGGGGCAGGGCTCCGGGGTGGCGGCTTGCTCCTCCAAGGTCACCTCAGGCCAGGCGGGCAACATGGGGGCTGCCTCGCGCCTTGAATTATTATTTCCAGATGCGTCGAAGGCGTTGTTGTCCTCCATTTCCTCATCACTATCATTATCATTAACTATTCCCATTTCGTCCCGCTCCATGAACATCTGTTCCCTGTCTGATTCATCGAGGGAAGTCTGCTTGATGATGAACTGGCGCCTGAAGGGTCTCCTCTTCTGGTTCTGGGCATCGATGAGATCATTGGCACTGGGCGGGGGAGAGCTGGGTCGCATGTTCCGCGTGATTTCCACCGTGTCCTCCGTCATAGGAGGGAGATCGTACCTCGTTCTGTACTTATTTTTCAATTCTTTCAAAGTGCTGGATCCACCGAGGTACACGAGAAGCACTTTCCACAAAAGCAGTAGAACCTTCTTCATGGGATAATGGGGATAACCTCCGGAGCAGAAGAATGTAACCATGTCCAGCAGTTTTACAACTAACAGTTCGTCTCCGTACGGTGTCCCTAACTCCTCTCGAAAGGATTCGACTACGCTGGAATACTCCGAGTTCACTTCATCTTTTTCGGCTCGCATCACTTCTGTGATGATGTACAGGATAGACAGGATAGCTCTCAGGTCTGTAGATTCAGTGAGAGAAACGGAAACCTTCTGCATAGCTTCCAGAGCTGCGTCATTATCGTCTATAACATAGTTAAGCAGGTCGACAACGGCGGAGAAGGTTCCCATTTGATAGAGCAACATCACATTTACCCTTGTCCAGTGCTGTTGTTCAGCATCAGACTGCATTTCAGCCCAGCATCCTTGTGCAATATATAGAATACATCTTGCAGCTTTCATACGCTGAACTTTGTTCGTACATTCTAATCTATCCAACAGTTTCATAATAGCACTTCTCTGTTGGATCTTTGTTAACTTTTGCCAACTCTGAGGCAGCTCGAATTCTTTCATGAGCTCCTCGAAAGCCTTTTCATTCAATGCAAATTCGGGATATTCCGTGTAACTATACAACTCGGCTATTTCGTTAATGTGAGAATCACAATCGTCGTACACAAAATTTAATACCGGACTATCCACCTCCTCCTCGCCGTCCGAATCATCTTTTTGACGCCTCATATCTCTAGATTTCAGGAACTCTCTTCTACCGTTCAAATTTGAATCCATATTATTCTCACCAGCATTACAGTGGTATCGGACCGGAGTATATTATTTCGAGTCAAACACAGTAGGAAGATAATATACACCGAAATAAACGAAAACACAGACTTCGTGACGAAAATGACAGAAACAAATCTGGCAAAATCTCTAAAGCGCTCATTGCGCAGGCGCAGGGATGCTGTATGAATAAATATGAATCCAACTAAATACCTTACCCATAAGGGAAAAATCCGGAATCTCTGCTGGCAACACATTTTTTAGAGAAGCTAGAAACATTTATGATGATATTTTTTAATGAAAATGACCTTTGACGAAATTATGAATTTCATTGTTACATTTCACGAATTTGTAAATTGTTTTTATTTATTCTACACCTATTATATATCTGGTAAAAAAATAATCGAATTTAATTTAATTTCATGGCATAAAAATTACCACTTATAACTTATTTCCATAATCTAGAACGACTTTACAAGTGGACTTGTAACTTGTAGACCCTCGTTAGAATTTGTTGTCAAAAGTCGTGCTTGACAACCGGGTATGTTGTGTCAGTGTCGTTTGATTTGTTCACATTTAAAAAATTAAAGTTTATCTGCCGTATGATGTTTCTTCGTAGTATTTGGTTAATTTTATACTGGTATATGAGGCCGATCCTGAAGTGGTTTCTTCGAAAAACCACAAAGTTATGTGAACTTCAAAGAATATGTTACGGCGAGAGGCCGGGTGCTCCGCGAATATTGGGAGTTGAAAAATCTTTACAACTCTCCCGAAATAAAAGCATTAAGGACTTGATTGACCATTTAGACATGATGGCCAGTAATTGTCAGATTAATGAACATAATCGAAAAGATATCGTCGCTTGCGCTACCTGCGTTATTCTAAGAGTGAAGAGAATTAATCACCAAATTCATTCTCACTTCGGACCTGCCTTTGAGAAATGTGTCGAGCAGATTTGGGGATATCGTCAGCTTTATCACGAAGTAGAATCCATAAGGATTACTCAGTACGACAGTAATTCTCTTGACCATGAGGTGAAGCTGATCGAGCTGTGGAGTTTGTTGATGCCACACGAACCCTTGGAAGGAAGGGTGACCAAGCAGTGGCAAGATATTGGCTTCCAGGTTAGTTAAATCAAATTAGATGTTTTCCTCCTATTTCATTACACAAATTATAATCCATATAATAACAGTCATAATTGCATAATTTGTTATTGTATTACCAAGGCCTGTTTCCCTATGTGTCATAATATCAAATGCACCCATTTTGTTGTTCAAGGCAAAGCAGATCATAAAGTGTATTATTGATCGTTTAACAATCGTTTGTGATTAATTATTGATAAGAAATGTATTTGGTACCTGCACTGTTCTTTACCAGTAAACTGGATTAACAAACTTTATTTTTCTATGGCAGCATGTATTTTATGAGATATTTTTATAATAATAATTTATTCTAGAATACAGGGGTAGTGCAATGCAATTCCTTCTGTAAATTTATAAAATCAATTATTTCCAAGATTCTTGATTAGTAAAAATAATTTGTAGAAATTTATTAGTAGGTTCTTATTACCTTCGATAAAATTTTAGCTAATATGAATACATACAATCAATAAGGAAGTTGAGTGAAAGATATTTTGACTTATAAATAAAAAATATGTTCATGTAGATCAAAACATATTGATTCTAAATACATTATTATTCTTAGAATTAATTAAACGTTCTTAAAAAATGATTAAAAGGCTATAAACTAAAAACGCTTCATGATTCGTCGAAAGAATTCTGACGTCATCTGTACGCCGGTTTGTACGATCATTGGAATCATGATCGTGCATCTCTTTCTATTATATGAGAGATGGTTTGTTTATGATAAGAGAGGTATAGACCAAACAGTTTTGCTTGCTATCTTGTTAAGAGTCTTTAGTTAAAGTAAAGCCTCGATGACATTGAGCGAGTTTACTAGGTGGGAAATTAACTAAATTTTAGTAAATTCGCTCAGTGTAATTGTATTGCTAGTTAACTAGCAGATTGTGGACAATCTGCAAAAAAGTTGAAAGGTGGGTCAACTTTGCTCGATCGCTAGCGTTTGCCTCAAGATGGCGGCCCACCAACAGCTGATTTCGTTACTGTCGGAATTAGTTCGCGCGGGAGTCGTAATTCTCGCTACTGGCTAGCGTGTGGCGCTAGCTGCGAGCTCAAGTTTTCTACAAAATGTCGACAGAATTAGTTCGCGTGGGAGTCGTATTTCAAAAATTCGGCTAAAGTTCGGTTTAGTGGCGAAATTCCTAAAAATACAAACTAGTTATTTTTATACTAACTATGGGCCGGGGAATACGAATCTGAAAGAATTAGGCGGCGGCAAGCAATATTAACTGAATTATACGAATAATTCAGTTAATATTGCTAATTTAAATTTTTTTTTTCACACATAGGAAAATGGCCATTTTGGAAGCATTCTGATTCCTAGAAAATCAAACTAGTTATTTTTATACTAATTTTGGGCCGGGGAATCCGAATCAGAAAGAATTAGGCGGCGGCAAGCAATATTAAATGAATTATACGACTTTAAAATTTGCTATAAACAGACACAAAAAGAAGACATTTTGACATTATCGAATTCGCAAGAAAACATAGAAAAAGAATAAAGATGTTACATCACATAAAATTAAGTGTTGCCATTAAGCAGTAATATCAATAACGTAAAATAACATGTTTATAATTTAAGTACTTACTTTTTATAAATTTTACTCACTTTTGTATCACAAACCATGCTACCTAAACCTAGCGTAGCCGCTAAACTACTTGAAAACTGGGATGTTTTTTTAAATTGACGCGAGCAGGCGGTATAAAGGGGCACAAACCATGTTACACAAACCTAGCGTAGCAGCTAAACTACTTGAAAACTGGGATGTTTTTTTAAATTGACGCGAGCAGGCGGTATAAAGGGGCACAAACCATGTTACACAAACCTAGCGTAGCAGCTAAACTACTTGAAAACTGGGATGTTTTTTTAAATTGACGCGAGCAGGCGGTATAAAGGGGCACAAACCATGTTACACAAACCTAGCGTAGCCGCTAAACTACTTGAAAACTGGGATGTTTTTTTAAATTGACGCGAGCAGGCGGTATAAAGGGGCACAAACCATGTTACACAAACCTAGCGTAGCCGCTAAACTACTTGAAAACTGGGATGTTTTTTTAAATTGACGCGAGCAGGCGGTATAAAGGGGCACAAACCATGTTACACAAACCTAGCGTAGCAGCTAAACTACTTGAAAACTGGGATTTTTTTTTTAAATTGACGCGAGCAGGCGGTATAAAGGGGCACAAACCATGTTGGGTTAGGTTAGGTTAGGTTTTATATAATAACATTGATATTGGTGACCGGTCTAGGTAACAACTTTTTAAGACTACGAATTTTCATACTTTTGGTTTAAGAATACGGCCGTTGAGATAGTCATAATTCATCAGGTTAATGTGTTATGTGATGAATTATCATGTGAAGAATTATCGTGTCGGAAAGTTTTACTTTACGAAGATGTGTTTGATTTTTATAAGGTATGTTCGATGATATTATTGTTTAATGGCCACACTTAAATTGTTGTTTTTCTATGGTTTCTATGGTTTTCATGTGTTAAAATGCTTTTAAGATGGCTGTTTTCGTTTGTGTTTATTGAAAATTTAAAAGTCGTGTAATTCAGTTAATATTGCTTGCCGCCGCCTAATTCTTTCAGATTCGGATTCCCCGGCCCAAAATTAGTATAAAAATAACTAGTTTGATTTTCTAGGAATCAGAATGCTTCCAAAATGGCCATTTTCCTATGTGTGTAAAAAAAATTTTTAAAGTCGTATAATTCAGTTAATATTGCTTGCCGCCGCCTAATTCTTTCAGATTCGTATTCCCCGGCCCAAAGTTAGTATAAAAATAACTAGTTTGTATTTTTAGGAATTTCGCCACTAAACCGAATTTTTTCCAAAAATTCTAACTTTAAAAATTAATTTCGCTATGAAGTCTTGATAATTTTTTTTTAAATACTATTAATTCTGATAGACGGTTAACATTGATAAAAAAAATTACTGGAATTCCTTATTGAATAATTTAAAAGAACGAGTGCTTTAGACCACACGACTGAAGTAAAACTTCACTAACTTATGCCTTCCATTAACAATATAACAATAACAGGAATAAAAATATCCCCATCCCCTCAACATCCCCATCAACTCAACTCTCAACTCTCAGCTCTCAGCTTTCAACTCAACTCAACTACCCCCAAGTGTCGAGCGTGCGTAAAGAAGTTTTACTTCAGAAATTTGATATATAAAAATGATTTTCAAAAATGACAAATTATGCAATTATGTGTCACATTTTTTCGTAACGTTTCATAATGTATTCATCATTTTACCCTAAAGTGTCGAGCGTGAGTAAAGAAGTTTTACTTCAAAAACTCCATACAAAATGCTCAAGCGACATATTTTTCAGAGTCCTAATGACGTCAAACACACACCCCGCCTCTTACCGCTCGTTTTGGCGGGCTTAATAAAATATAAACTTGGAGAACTAATTTAATCTTGCGCTACCTGCGTATTCTTCAATCAATTAATTTGTTATTATCTTCAATCAATTAATACGTCAATGGTTATTGTAGTAATAAAATTGCTGTTTTTGAATTGTGTATCAGCAATAATGTAAACAGAAACAAAGTATTGCTGTATAAGAACATATATTATACATTCATAAGTAAACCATAGACAAAATTGCGAGAAACAATTTTACTAAAAATTCTGCCTCAATACAGGTTCGCCTAGTGAGGCAGACTATGCGCAACTTAAAATATATATTATGTTACTTCTATATAACAGTTCTTACCTCCATATCTTTTTTCCTATTTTGATACAGCTTTATTAGCATCAATTATTATTATAACATTATTCTTATAACAGTGTTGTTAACTTATAGATATTTACTTACTAATGCATCATTCATTACCTTATGTTTTTAACTTTGTAAGTAACATGTTATTGTCATTAAAATTATGTTATTATTACTACTGTGTAAAAGAAAAGGAAGAAAATATAAAGGGAAAATGTAACCAATACCGACTGTAATATGATATTATATAATGTATTCATATATTCTTTGGATGAAATAAATAAATTTAATTATGAAAACGAATTTGAAAAAAAAAAATAATCTGAACATTGATAAAAAAATGGACTCAAATTTCCTCATTCTAGCTAAATATGAATACATCAAATAAGAAAAAAAAACATGGCTGACGTTGTAAAAGGTTTACAAAATTTTAAAATTTTATTTTACTATCTCCCCGGACATCAATAGTTGTCTTATAGTAATTAAGTTGAATCAAAGTGGTTTTTTTTTCTTTTAAATAATAGTTCTAAACGTATTCAGCTACTCTAAAAGTTAAAACTCATTTTACTTTATTTTTCCAGGGAGATGACCCTAAAACTGACTTCCGTGGAATGGGAATGCTGGGCTTAGAAAACTTGTTGTATTTCGCCAGAGAATATCCTGGTCCTTCTAGCCACGTGTTAAGCCACTCTCACCATCCTAAGTACGGGTACACCTTTGCTATAGTTGGTATAAATCTAACATCTATGGCATACCACCTTCTTAAAGATGGATCAGCCAAAACCTATGTGTATAATATATCCAGAAGTCTCCCAACCATGAAAGTGTTCCACCAACTTTACTGTTATCTTTTCTATGAATTTGATAGATTTTGGATAGAATCTAAACCACAGAATATGATGGAGTTCTCTTGCATTCAGGAAAGGTTTGAGAAGAGTATCAGGACTGGTCTCGCAGACAAGACTAGTGTATTTAAAATTAATATAGAAGTTGACAATGTGTGACATGTTTTTACTGCACTATGTAGTCAAAATTATTGAAACACCGGTGCAATAAAATCTATGTTTCTGCAACACAAAGCTTTTGTGATTTTGAAATGTTCTATGTAATTATTAAGCAAAATTTTAGGTAAATAATTTTAATATTTGAAATCAATCAACTTTAAGTCGACATCTTTGTGTCACTGAGAATGAGTTGTTGACATACTAGACAAATTTTCAGAATCTTCTTTTTCTTAAAATGTCGATTTTAGTCTGGTTAAATTCATATCGCACAATTATTTAGGGATAAATAATTAATATTTAAGCGATTTAATTTTTTTTATACAATTGTGAAATTTTTTTGATGTCTATTAGTTTTAAGCTGCAAACCACCCAAACTGCATCTCCCAATAGTACCCGTGCCGTTTATCTTGCCTGAAATCAACACCTTTGACACCTCACCTGCTGTTTTCAGTATTTTAGAAATCCTCTAGTATTTAATAATACGACTCCCGCATATATCAGACGATTCACTAATCACTCCGCCTCTTTCCCGCGAAATGACCCGTCTGAACATGTGATGAAACGAAAGTGATGAGTGACAGTGCCAAATGAAGCATTCCGACAATGTTGGATATCGGTCTTCATTCGCAACCGGAATGACGTCACGATATGATATCTTGATGCAAATGAACTGTGTGATTAGGGTTTCATTCCGTGAATCAGTCGGCCGGGCATTTTATGATAGAAGGTCGTCTTGACGGAGCGCGCGAGACATCAAAATACTTACGCTACGGCTATTTCTTTGTTTTTCGAAATAACTCATACCGGTCTCGTAGAAATCGTTGTTTCTCACTTACTATCATAGTGAAAAATATGATCTAAACTAGGGATGTAACGATACATGATTTTGCCGATACGATTCCGATACTTAACAAAAATAATCAGCGATACCGATAGTGATGCCAATATTGCCCTCAGGGGTGTGAAAGAAAAATAATTAATAAAAATGCAGAAATTAAATTGAAAAAAAAAGCATTTATTTGTTTGGAAGAAAATAAATCACATAGTTATAAAAAAGAAAGATACATAAAGTTAGTAATTAAAATTTACTTTTGGTAGATTTTTGTTAAGAAAACAAAGTTTATTCAAATTATTATCATTTTGCATCAGGCCTGCAGTTGAAAAAAGACGTTCTTATGAAGCTACGACAGAGCGGCAACGTCGCTCGCGTTGTTCATTTCGCGCGCTGGATATCGGGTGTTATATATCGGCTTGCCGATTATATCGGTATCGTTACATCCCTAATCTAAACGGTATTGGAAAGAGAAAACAACATAAAGTTAGTATGTAATTAAAATTTACTTTTGGTAGATTTTTGTCAAGAAAACAAAGTTTATTCAAATTATCAGCAGATAATCTGTTGCGCAAATCATTTTGCATCAGGCCTGCAGTTGAAAAAAGACGTTCTTATGAAGCTACGACAGAGCGGCAACGACGCTCGCGTTGTTCGTTTCGCGCGCTGGATATCGGGTGTTATATATCGGCTTGCCTATTATATCGGTATCAGTATCGTTACATCCCTAATCTAAACGGTATTGGAAAGAGAAAACAACACACTATATATTCAATCTAACAATTAACTACAAAATAATTTAAATGTACGCTTTTATGAAACCAAGGTTTCCGTTCAAAATTTGAAAAAAATAATTATGAAACTTTTTGAATTTTTTATGAATTATTTATATATGAAACGACAAAAAAGTGAGGTGATGAAAACATTTATAATTAATAATAAGTGGGCGTTTTAGTAATTTTAGTTAGAAAAAATGCAAGGTAAGCCATTTTTAAAACTTTTAAAAGTTTACATTAAAAATTATTCTATTTAAAAAATTACATGGTTATTTCTAATAACTAAAATTTGGAAGCGTATTTCATCACCTTTCAGAAACAGTTTAGTTTTCGGATACGTTCACAAATATTTCATTTACATATATTCTATGGATTTTGTTGCAAGCCGAGGCCTATTTTGGAATAAACATTTTTCAAAGTGCAAAAAATACTGTTAGATGTCAGTTTCAGGTTATTATTCATTTTATGGTGTTGATTTTTATTTACTGTTTATAAAAATCACCAATTTCTCGTAATTTAATACGACGTTAACGGAAATGTCAATTTGAAATCGTAAATATTCTTGAATTGAATTTTCCTCGTCTGCGCTGGCCAATGCGCACGATTGCACTGACCTTATAGTGGGAATGGCGAATGAACATTTATTTCTAGAGAACTGTCTGAACATTCAGTGAAATGAAGATGGAACATTTGCTCTAGTATGACGTCACGAAACAAGTGAATAGTCTGATGCTTTACCGCTATCTCTGCAGAACAAATGATTACCATATGGTGTACAACAATATAGGTGTAATTTTCTTGCCAGTATGATTTGATAATATTTATAAAAACATTGTAAATAATATACATTACACAACCTGTTAGTAAGTACTGTTATCAGATGAACCGCTGTTTTGTTGCATCACATTTTAATAGTAAGGATGAAACGCAGGCGGCG
Source organism: Limnephilus lunatus (assembly GCA_917563855.2). NCBI lineage: Eukaryota > Metazoa > Arthropoda > Insecta > Trichoptera > Limnephilidae > Limnephilus > Limnephilus lunatus. The sequence goes on from OU830592.1 coordinate 81,664,529, forward strand.
ATATGTTATATCCCTTGTTTCCTCTCTTGATTTTGACACTTGTGCAAATATTTGTATTAATTTAATACAGATATCAAACATTGGCACATTCTTACATTTTGATTTATTTTGATAAGTTACTTCTTATAGGAGTTAGGATCCTTCAAAAATCCTTAAAATTTGCCTAGTTTTATTGCATCAACAGATGTTCAGAAAACTAATTTAACAATGTATTTTTAAAAGAACAAATAGTACAGACATAGAATATTTTCTTCTAATATAGTAGGTGAAAAGAATCTTTAAAATTAGTCAAATTTTTGAGGAAAAAACGGGAATACAAAACCTCAGTTTTGACAATTTTATTTAGGTATACAAACTGTTTACAGCCGTAAAAACAAAGCTTATAAATCCGCAATGATACTGGTGCGCAGGACTTATAGCAAGGTTTAAAGGATATCCATCACCAAAGAGGCTCCTTTATATGTAAGCCACCAGAATGAAGGATTGTTGGGAAATCTAAATTTGACTGGACGGTGTGGAGATGACTAGAACTCTCTAATGTTTGTAGTGCTGATAATTTTATTTAGACATTTAAATTTAAACCACCTGACGGCTTGCACATAATATCTTTATTTGAATTCTCATTCAGATCTGCATTCAACCAAAATAATTTGGGCCATTGCCAGATTCAGAGGTTGAAAAGCGGGAATATTACCCAACACATTCGTGATTATCGTTTCTAAAACAATCTGCAGGTTATGAATCTCAAAACTAAGCATTTCTTGAAGAGTTATTTATTTATTTATCTTGTATTCAGTGACTATGCTGGTTGCTTACTTAACAGAGATTTACTTATACAATATTTTATTTACCTTTTCACCTGAATTATCTCATAATCTGAAACCAACAATGACTATTATTATAATTTATTGACTTCATCACCGATTTGATTACCAAATATTAGTTTAGAAATGCAAAAACTGTACTGTGGGTTCACATTTTATAATAATTGGATAATTGTATAGCACCGTTTTTGGGAAAAATAACCTCTAAGGTGTTTTTATTTTACTTTGTGAAAACATATTGATTTCCATTTAGCTTTAAGCTGTGTACACACACAGCTACAATATACGTGGTGTGGCATACTGTACATTCCCAATTGAAATATATGGCCGATATGCTGAAGTATGTCAAGCCACATATATTATAGCTGTGTGTGTACACAACATTAGAGTAAATTGTTTCAACAGTGTCTTAAAGACTATGACTATGAATCAAGATTATGTACATACATAATTGGAATTCACTTAGGAAATAATGTACATACAATAATAATAATAGTCATTAAAAATGTCAATTTTTATGTGTTTTATTTAATAAAAAATGTGTAATAATTTCAATTTGTTTTTATTTGTTTCACCAGCTGAAATTCTGTAATAATAAAAATAATTTAAATATATGAAAAAATGATATCATACATGTAAAGAAACAAATTGTGTACATAAAAATCAATTTCATTTTCAAAGTAGCAAAAATATAATTTTTTTAAACTTATAAACAAAGTACAAAAGTAAAAAAAATTGTCTATTTTGTTTTTTTACTTTGCCTTTTGGGCGGCTTTGTTTGAGGGGGCTCTTCTTCGGATTCCTCGCTCTCGTAGTCGGAAGTGGGTTTGACGTCTGTGGTGGATTTGCCGGCCTTGACGACTGCGATGACGGAGGTGATGGCCACCAGCCCGAAGCCGACTACTCCGATCTGCCAAATCCACGGGTGTTCCGTCAGGATCCCCAGCACCAAGTCTACGATGTCTCGGATCATGTAAACACACCACGCTACAAGATCGTCACTGAAAAAAAAAAAACCATTGAAATTTTCATCAGATTATTAATGTTAATAAGTCAGGTACACCTCATACCTATGTCCAGTAATGTTATATTATCGTGAAAACAAGCTTATGGATGCGAGTGGTTAATACACTTTAAGCGGGAAGGGTAGTTCTACCTTTTACACCGGTCCTACTTGAAAGCCTGGAAAGGAATCACTGTCAAATATTTTAATATGAATATTGTACACCAATCTCTTCATAAGGGTCCCAACTGTGTGTATAAAACATATAAATATCTATTTTATATAAAACATATAAATTCCATTTTCTCCAAAGGATTCCTTATTTTTGTTATAATAATATACCTTTAATCACAACCACTTAAACATCTCAGCACAGTTCTCCCAGTGAGGAGTTCACGAAACATAATTTTCCATTCACTATCAGATATTTATAGAAATAATAGAATAGGTATAATTTACTTACAAAGGTGACTTAGGCACAGGCACCTTCTCACTCTTGGCGTTGTTATACCAGTCTTGTGCGAATGACACAAATGATTTTGTGTCATATTTAGGAATGTCATACCAGTACATCTTTCCCTTTCGGAACCTGTAATAATAATTAATAAAGACTGTTATTGAATTCCTATTATAAACTGAAATGTTCTATATTTATCGTAATAATTTTCTTTCCCCATTTCTAACAGGGTTGAGCGTGCGTTGCTTAGAAAAGGCGTCTTTAGATGGCAACTGTCAACTGCAGACCCAGGTAATCATTGGTTGCAGAATATGTGAACTCGTATATGACTGTATTATATACATACATAGTAGTATTGTAAAAACTACAGTTATGCAGTATGAGAGTAGAGAACACTAATCTCTGGCTTGCCATTGAAGTAAAATCATGCATGGTATCATAATAATAAACGCCCGGGTTGCCAGCAATTAAATTAATAGTGCTTTCACACAAATGAAGTATTTAATTTCGTAAGTCTAAACTTAAAGTTTAGGTCGTAATTTAGGAAATATGATTGGAAGAGACTCCAATTCACTGATGGTGACATGTCTCGCCTTAATGGGAAGAATTTTCAGATATCTTGGAAGACATATTGCCGAACCAGAATACATAGTCGACCCAATGACTCTGAGATATTTATTAAGACTCTGATGAACAAGCAACTTTTTATGACAATTTTTTGCTGGACAAGATATTGCAAGATCTTTACGCATCTTGACAGTGAGTTCACTCGGCTACCAATATTATGACAATATTGCCGGGACAAATCCATTTCCTTCTTGCTCTGTTACATACATGTGCGTCTCTGTTTGCCACCTAGCCACTGCTAAAACTGTCCCAATTTAGAATGCACTTAATATGTATTAATAAATAGTTTAGTGATTTTTTTATTCAAGTTTATACCAGTTTGGTGGTATTATTGTAGGAGATCGTTTTTTTGTGATTTTGTTTTATATACTACAGCAATCTTGACAGCCAACACCTTGGCCTGCAAGACTATTCGTCGCCTTAGTTCTTAATTGTCCAAACGACCATTAGAAAATTTTACAAGAAAAGGTTTTTTTTTCAGTATTTTAAATGAAACATTATGATAGGTAGATACGTTTTTAGATTTTCATGGCCAAAATTATTTTCGTTATTTGTTTTTGGGGTGTTATGTCGTGTTGCGCTACCTCCTTCTTTAGCCAACGTTTCAGACAGTATTGCAGTGTCCATCATCAGGGACGATCCGGCAGATGTGTCCATGTGAGATCTGCCGGATCTAAAATTTTCTAATGGTCGTTTGGACAATTAAAAACTAAGGCGACGTATTGACAGCAAAGACAATTTTTTGATAATAGGCAATTTATTTTACTCTTTTACAAGTTCATTTAACCTTTAGATGCCCAGTGGACCCGTACGGGACCGCGGGTTTGCGTCGTTCAATGCCCAACAGTCCCGTATGGGATCGCTGATTATGGAGCGAATATTTCACAAAAAATACTTGGGCAGTCTACCTTTATTGCACGCGGCGCACAAGCGTTTAAAGGTTAAGAGACTGGGTATTGTCAAGGGAATAAGATAAATCATGGGAGATAGCACAATGAGAACCTAAGTGCTTAAATAAATTATGTAAGCCGCCTGTCAACAATAATAGTAAAAATAGCAAGGTGGTGGTTGATCTTACAATAAGAAAGTGGGGTCTTTGGTGACCCCGAAGCGCCGGGCTGTGGCAGCGGCGGCCCCCGCTCGGTCAGCCCGCGCCGCTAGCAGCCCCCGCCCCCTCCCCGCCGCCCCCACGGCCTCCCAGCGGGCCCACAGACGCTGGCACTCCAGGCAGGATGCGCTGTAGCTGCAATCAAATCAGATAAAATGATGATCATTTCATTTTATTTTTTGACTCCTTACCGTCTGTTTAAAAAGTGAAAGTTACTGACCTCTAGCGTAACACTTCGAAGCTAGTTATTAGTGCAGATTCCTACCTGCACCGGGCGGTATAATTTCGAAGCTAGTTGTAGTGATAGTTGATAAAACAGATTTCTGCATAGTCTAGCATATTGTGTGTCATTGTTATTTGTTGGTACAATTAGTTTTTTAGGTTATAAATACTTTGTTCTGTTGAATAAATAAGAAAAGTCTCTTATCTCTTGAAAATAGCTAGAATCAACTAAGTTATGGTCTGAAGACCCTTTTTAGTGCTTTTTCGGGTCGGGAAAAAGTTTTGTTGTAAAATGTGCTTATAATTCAATAAATCAGTTTGTTAATCCAGTGAAGAAATATTGCGTCTTTATTGAAGAGCTTCTACCATAAAAAACCAAACCCAAACACATTACTGATCAAAAACATTACTTAATCAATGTGCACTCACTATACCCCACTAATTGATGCTAGTTCCTTGGAGCATCTTCCATTTAATTACTGGCAGAACAAGGATAGCATTCCCACCTGATGCATGTGCTCTAAAAATTGCAACCCAATAAGACAGGGGAATCTAACAAACAGACTATCTGCACAAAGTCAAGGGTTTTCTCAGGTATTTTGTGGCTTTAGACCAGAGGTAGCTGCCATATTCAACTTTATACCACCCATCTTACTACTCTTAAGTTTCAATTATTAATCCTATTAAATAAAAACCTACCTAATTCACATTGATTTGCTCCTCTGTAAATTGCTTTTGAAGAATTATCAGATCTTTAAAAAATAATTTCTACAAAACGCAGACTACTTTCGACTTAATTACTTATTAATTTAAAAAATAGAGCGCGAAAAGCATGATTAATTAATTATTATTATCGCACAATATTTTTAGCGCAATTTAAAATATACTGAAATAATTTCGGAATAAAATAAATCTGTGTTCTTATGAAAGGTGTTTTGAAATTTTTCAAAGGCTTCAAAATTTAAAATAACACAATACTCAGACAGAATTGGTAATACATTTTATGCAAAAAGATTTTCATTTTAAATCGATAACTATCAAAAATAACTTCTGGATTATAAGGCAGCACTTTTAACACATAAATACATATTTAATTTTCTTACTCATATTAAATTTTTTATTTATTCATAGATTGAGAGTTTAAGTCGATTCAATTTTGGGTTTCTGTAGAACAGAAAGCCTGTTGTCACTGATTTATTTATTTATAGAACGACAGTTGAAGTCGATTCAACTTTGGGTTTCTATCGCACAGAAAGTCTGTTCTCACAGATTTATTTATTCATAGAACGAAAGTTGATGTCAGTTCAACTTTGGGTTTCCATCGCACAGAAAGCCTGTTCTCAGAATGTATTTCTGCCATAGGTCATTTCAAGTGGTTCGCTATGTTCGGTGACTTACTAGGGGTGCCCGGGTTCATGGGTGAGATTTGTCTAGGTCTTGGCAGCGGATGCGTTTGCCCACCTATATCGAGAAAGACTAGTTGAGGGAGACCTTTTGAGCTCTCCAGCCAGACTCTCTCGACCCATCGCCTTGCACCACAGTGAGAGGGATGGATTCATACGTCCATCACCCCTGGACACATTGACCCCCAGATTCTTACCTACCTGTTTCCTTCCCAGCAGAACATCCTCTCTTTCCTTTCCCTTAAAAGACCCTCCACATAGCATCTCCAAAGATGACATAGGCCCTGAGGAAATTTTTAAATTTTTTTCCTCAGGGCTTTCTGTGTGGAGCTAATATAAAAAGATAAAAATTGATTCTGTGAATAAATCATAAAATAGTTGACGAGGTGGAATCTCAGATTAAAATTATGTTTACCTACATTATATTGTAAAAAAGTTTTGCTGTACATGAGTAACAAGGAAGAGGAAAAACGAGGTTTTACTTACAACATGACAAACCAATCCCCAGTGGTGGCGCCAGTAGCAGCCTGCGTCAGGTGTTCAAAGTTGTCGTCTGCCAGCTCTCGTACATTTGGCTCCTTGTTGTCGATGAAGGTTTGCACAATGTGCTCTTCGTCGGCAGGTCCTAAAACCATACATTTTAATTAGAATACAATACAAGTGTAATACCATCGTCTTCAAATGTATATGTATATAGTATTGAATAATGTGTTGCTTTGTTTTTTTAAACGCCCTTTAGTAAAAATTTTAGATCAGAATTTTAACGAACCGTCATAAAGCAGGGGTACTCCGTGTCTGAAGAAGACCAGAGCTGGTTCTGATGTGGGGCTGTAGAGTCGGATGAGGTGAGACTTTGAAGTCATCACCACCCAGGCTCCGAGTGCATCCACCAGCTCATCACGAGACTCCAGCAAGAGTGTCTCTAGCTTCGCACATGCGGGGCAGTCCGGTTTAGCTGAAAATAGTCAAATACAATTAATTAAATAATTACACTGGTTTTAAACTTCCTATTCGGTATTTTTTGCATCCCTACCCTTACTTTAACCAGATAACTTTTACTCTTAGATAAATTTCAAATAATGTTCTATTTTTTGTTGTGTTGAAAAACAAAAGAGTGGTAAGTGCGTCAGATTGAAATGTTTTTGATGTGTTTTATTGATAATAAAAAACTTTTTGACACTAATATTATATTTATTGAACAAAAAACCAGCGAAAATAAGCTTTTATTTCAGTAAAAGTTATTTTCTGGTATAACTTGAGCCCTCTTATAGTAAAGTTAGGCTAGTTTGTAAATGAAAGTATACAGAAAACCTGGATCTTCATGTTATTATTGTCCACTATATTTTAGTTACTTTATGGAAAGCTATATAAGAATGCATTTTACTCTGTTAGACAAAAATAGCACGATATGAAAAGTTAAAACAAACTTTTGTCCAATGAGTGTATCAATGATAACATTGAAAAGGTACCGAATTTGCACAAATTTTAACTTGGATCGTGATTTTAATATAATGATTATACAGGAAAAAACCATAATGTATTGTTTGTAATGGTTAAATATTTGTCACTCTAAATATAAACTAAGAACAAGTTAAAAGAATACTTACTGAATAAAACGATAACATATTTTTCATTTTTAAACAAGTTTAATAAATCGTCATCGTTAACTGTTTCTAGTTCTGCACCGTCTAAATTTTTGAGAAGCACAAGCAGAACCGATAAAATAAATATGAATTTCATTTTAATTTATTCGAAATGCTACGTTTTTAACTCCTTCTGTTGTATTTTTGACACATGTACATTTAATACAAGACCGGCATCGAGTTCAACTTATTAGCTTCTCACAAGAATTAATAGCACTTAACTTTTTCTAATAAACTCTTTAAAAACGTATGTATATTTATTTCATGAGGCCACGTAAAAGTTCAAACATCAAAACACCAAAGTAAAATAATAATGATTGCGAAGTGAAAACGCACAACTTTTCATTTTTGGTTGACAACCATAGAATATTTCCGAACACATACACAATACACATAACATAAAAAATAGCGGTGGGCGTGATCGTGAATCGAGACATTTGTTTCGAAATAATTGAAGATTGAATTCGGAATGGATATATTTGGAGACATTGATTTGTAAGCCTTCTAAAAATAGATTAAAAAATAAGAAATGTTTTTTTTAATCACATAACATTGGAATCATACGTCTGTCATTCCCTGGATACACTGACTCCCAAATTCCTGCCTATACAATTTTTCCTCCACACCACAGAACCTCTTCTCTTCAAGATAAAGTAGGCCACAGAGGAATTTATTTTCATTGGGATCTCTCGTTTGGAGCAAATGTAAAAAAATCCCGGTGATTGGAGACATTGGGATGACGAAACCCGTAATCGGGAAATTATAAGTTGGAATGCAATTTCAATTTTGTGTGGTAAAGGGAACCGTGTAATTGTGCTGGGCATATCTGGATTCTATAACTATTTTGCATCTCTTCGATTCTAAAAAAACGGCATTTTGCTAGGGCGATACAAAAATTCCATTAATGAATTGTGCGCATGACGTAAAATAAATAAATTCATTTTATTTGTTATTTTGATTAGGAAGATGTTTCGGAACTGAATGTTTTGATTTTGTCCATCACTACGCCAAAGTACGACATTTTTTCTTTTTTATCTATGACTAATTATTTAGAAATTTGGCGGAAGTTTTATGAAATAAAATATTTGGATTGACGAAATAATTTATTACTATTCAACTACTATATATTTTTGCGCTGCGCTGAAGCCGCTTAAATGCATTCCACTATCTCAGGTGGTTTATTTATGATCTCAGGGCTTGTCACTACAGATGTCAATCTACATTTTTTAATATTCTATATTTTTGACTACGAAATAAGCAGGCCTGACGTATTATTATCTAGTTTCTTCACCTATCTCAAATAGTAATGGTCCAAGTAAACATTACAAAACATCATCTAGTGACCCAAAAAAATAATAGTCTTGATGTGAAATTTTATTAATGCTGGAATAAAATAAAATGTATATTTAATTACTTCTTCAAACTTTGCAAATACTAATATATTTATGAGTACCTATATTTAATTCCTTAGAACAGGCTAAAAGCAGTGGCGTAGCTAGCAATTTTCACCTATAAAAAGACCAAAGGGCACAAAATTTCCCCGTTTCGGGGCACTCCACGGGAGTAGCTACGTACAGCCGTAGAGCTACGACCATTTTCAATATTTTTCCACAGTCGGGTGTCACCCCCCGTCAGATGTGGTACCACCCCCCGTTGGGTGGCACTCAGGGTGGACCGCCCCCCCTCACTACGCCACTGGCTATACGTCCAGCTTGAAATTAATATCAAACAGGTAACTTCAACGTAGGCGGCCCCAAAACGATCTCGAATTCGTAATATTACGAATTGTGCAATACTATTGACCGTTTGGGGTTAATATTGAAGATTGCACAATGATTGAACAAAAGTTTGAGCGAGTTTAATTTTTATTGTACCATAATTTTTCATTGCATGGTGTAGGGTTAGTATTGTGCAATATTTACTCGAAAATACTAAAATAAAAATACTCTAAAACATTGCGCAATATAATTGATCACTATTTTTTACTGTTTATTGTGCAATATAATTGATCGTTAGGATTATAAGCGCCTTTCAATCTTATTGAACAAAAAAATATATTGTAAAATATTTTTGTAGCGTCTAGGGGCCGCCTTACATGTACCTGAATTTCCAATGTTATACATACTTACTCCACAGGTCTGAATCCTGTAATAAAGGCCTTTAATATTTGTGAATTATGCGCAGATGGCATTATAGGAAAGTATAGAGCTAACCTGTTTGTGTGAACATCTATTTCTCCCGCAAAAAAGGTCAATCATACATGCACCGAACATAAGCAGTCGCGCACGGTCGGTGATTCCGTAGTTTTATCTGGTTTTAGAAGACGACTGAGCATTTCATGATATTGTATATAGCATATGATAAAAAAGTCTTTTATCTAGGTATGTATATAAATAATAAATAAAAAAATATATTAATTGGAAATCACTTTTTAATTTGTACTTACGTAATAGTTAAGTCTGTGAAATCTCAATTTTTTAGACATCTGACACAAAACAACTCTATAAATCAACATAAAAATGAAACAAGATAAAATTTTCAAAACTACTTATTTGCGTATAAAGTATTTACGTAAAATAAAACTAAGTTCCAAATAATATGATACAAATATCATGAAATACTCACTCAGCTCTCAATATTATTCAAGAAATTTTTTAAGTATACAACCAGTCTGAGACCGCAAATATAAACAAAAGAACATGTGCGCTTGCGTCGAATGTCACTGGGGTACTAAGGGGATGTACCTCACCCCCCGAGGATATCACGGAAGCGCAATTGTCTATTGTTTATAGTTAGCAAATAACCAGTAAAATAAGCTCGCTGCGGACTCACAGACCGCGTGCGACGCTGAAAGGTTAATAGAGGGGAGGCATTGATGCTAGGTAGTTACTCGAGCGTTGTGGGGACCTATTGGATTGCATAGATTATATGCTAAAAGGAAAAAAGTTTATATGATGTATGCCCTTTCAGTGGTGGGGGGAGCGAGTATAAATTTTCAAAAATGTAAAAAAAAATCGTCACAATGACATACTTGAGCTCGTCAGATATTAATAGTGTGCACGCCCTACATGTTTCTTGTAACGGAGAGATATTAATCTGACGACTTGCTTGGTGGGGGTGACCGTATGAAGCGGCAGAAAATTGAAAAAAAAATAATTTATTTGAGCATGTCAGATTAAGGTAATGTGAGTTAATTACATGCAGAAAAGTTTAAATTTCAACAATCTGAGGATTTGGATGTAACCTAAATTCATAAAGCTGATTTTTTAAAATGTAAAAAAAATTGTGACCTTGACAATACTCGAGCTCGTCAGATTTTTATACAGACGGTTCAGCTTGATGTCCTTGTTGTGCTGACTGATAATCTGACAATTATGTGGAGGGATTTTCTTAATCTGACAGTTTTAAGTTTTAATTTTTTTTTTTATTACAATGAACAAAAAATAAAATATAGTGATAAAAGAAAATCGCTTAATTAAACTTCTTAAAAATTTCATTTACTAAATTTCTTTACACAATGATTAAACCAAAGCGTAGTACACAAACGCGCGGCCTAAGGGTTAATTCGGCTCTGCGACAGAATTTAAAGCAAGCGCCCGTCAACGTACGACTTCGACACTCTCGACAGTAGGCAGTTCTCAGTGCCGTCAGCCGCTGTACACTCCACACTTTAGTGATGATTTTAGCATCTTCGGCTTGTAGAAATCGTCAGATTATATTATTTCCGTGATCCTTACATTATTTCCTTCAAAATAAAAAATAAAATGAACCGCGCTCGAGTAAATCCACGGGACTTTTTTTTTGCAACTTTGAGACTCGCCAATTTTCTTACGTCACGTTCAAATCGTCAGATTATTGAAATGTTAACTTTTCACATTACCTTAATCTGACACGCTCGAGTAAATTTGGGGATCGATTTTTTTTTACTAATCTGATCGGTTGTCCTAGCCGCACCCACCAATATTATGGGTTCATATATGGTGGTAGTCCATAACAAGGTTCGAGGTATCTCCCCTTAGTTAATCTGACGCGCTTGAATAAATTCCAAAATCCCTGCTTGGCCTCCCCTACTATAATTAAAGCATCTAAAATATTTCTTACCAAAATCACATGATTTTGCATTATACATGTTACCTTAACCCTAACTGGAACTTTAGACTTTTTTTAATTCAAAATTTTGAACTCCATCATAAAAATGTGATAAAATTTTTTTTTGGCAGCGGAAAATATTTGGCAGTATTAGTTAGTAGCTCGCTGCTACTCTAGGAAATATTTATTTTGTATGTGTGCTCACTAGGATGCCACAATAAGGAACTCCAGTGAAAAATATTATGGCTTTAAAAAAATATGTTCATATAGACCAATAAACGCTGATTCTGAATATATAAGTTTTATTTAATAATATTAAACGTACAGTTTTTAAAAAAATATTAAAAAGTGCATTTTTAATATTCTCGTTAAAACACAGCGTCAGGTTGGTATGCTGTGTAATGCTGTTATGGTGACGTCACAATGGTAATCACTGTAATGACTGGTTTATTTATGCAGTACGTCATTTGTATGGGAATTTAGGTATGACACAAACGAATGTTCTATATATTTCTTATTTTTGAAGATGTCGTAAAAGCATATACCTTTATAGAAACTAAATAGAATTGCCTTTTAGATTTTTGTATCTGACATATACGATCGTGTTTGAAAATTGTAGTATTTTAAGTTTCAGAATGAAAAAATTAAAAAAAAACAGCTGACTGTAAACATAATCTATTAAAAGGTCGAAAAATTTAGGAAAATTCAAAATTTTATAGATACAGTCCTCTTACTTTATGAATTTGGAATAAAACTGTCACTTCACTTTTTATCTCGTTCATACAATTAAAAAGGATAAAAAAATATTTTAATGATTCCGAAAAAATAACTTAAAAAATATGACATCTTGGATTCGGTGTTAATGCGTTGATTTCTGTATTTTGTATTTATTTACACATGCATTAGTCTTTTACATTATTAAATAATATTACTTTTATGGAAGTTTTATTAAATTCACGCGGAAAAGTCATTAAAAAAAATTTCAGACGTAACCTTAAACCTATCGTACAACGAAAATAAATCACCAACAAAACACTATTTAAAGGACAAATGCGTCGATGACACAGGGCGAGTTTACAAGCTACTATCTCGGAAATTCACTATCTGTTAGCAAACTCGCTCAGTGTCATCGCCGACTCGTGATTGGTTTATTTGGGTTTCCAATATGGCTGCCAAAAACCAGCTGATTTCGACTGTCAACTGTCTGAAGGATTAGTTCACGTTATTTCCACTATTGGCGCTAGCAGCTACGTGCGAGTCCAGTTTCCTACAAAAATGTCGCGAGCTACTGAGCGAGTGGGCAGTTTTGTGTGTCATCATGACAATCTCACTCGCCGATTCACCCGCTTTTAAATTTAGTAGATAGTAGCTTGTAAACTCGCCGTGTGTCATCGAGGCTTAAAACTGAAAAAAAAGTAACGCAGCATTGGTACTTATGATGAATTACACTAATATCACAGTGAATTGATCATTTAAACGTAAATTAACTTCAAAAACGTAAAACTTCAATTAAAATTCATCATGTCATTTATCGAAGCTTCTGATCTCGCCGTCGCCATAGCCGCCATTGCCCATACACCATAAATAGATCAATCAACGCGTTAATAATAAGCAAGATGGCCGGCGGCGCCTGCGCAAATCTATGTGAGATTCAAGGAGACCAACATAAAAATCATAAAATACGTTTTTTCGTATTTAGTTGATGACGTCACAAAATGATAGATATGGTGTTTTTAGAGGGACCTTGAAAAATTAAAACTTTGAAAATTATTTTAACTATTAAAACTAACTCTAAAAAATAAAAAAAATATGCAGTTATTTATGTTAGAAGGTCATTATTCATAAAAAAAATTGGACTGGACTTGTCTATTCCGCTAAGGGTTAAACAATAATTTATGTATAGAGTTATGTGGATAAAAAAAATTATAACCGAAATGATAACAGTGGGGCAGGTAGGCAAGGATGAAATAAACAATGTCTTACTTTTCTTATTTATTTATTGAAAATGTACATCAAAGGCATTTATGAAAGAATTTACTTTATACTAGCATCATAATATAATTGGTAGCTCTATGAAAACTATGTGCACCACTTTTTCATTGACAAATCAAAGAATAATGCATTCGATATATTACTAGTGGTGTAATGGCATGGCTAAAAATAAACCATGGCCAAACAAACTTCAATCATATAACGCTACTCTTGCTTAATCACATTCAACTCGTGGACACCACAATAAAAGCTATTGTAAATGTAATTAAAACATAATAATTTATTAGTGCAAGTAAAAGAAGAAAAAAAACATATAAATACACAAGTAGTACGATAATGAATTCAAAATCTATCCAAATAAATTATTTTCATAAACTGAATATTTATTTCACACGCTGTTCTCAAAACAGTCCGTCGACAGAAAATGGCAGTAGAGTTGTGGTGATAGAAAGGATAAAATAAATTTATATCTTAAAATGATGGATGATTTAATTTTCTTGATGATGTTCCTAACTAATTAATAAAAATAATATAAGAAATATTCTTAAGTCAAGCGATTCAAAATGACGAGAGCTACTGACATATATGATAATATATTATTAAGAAAATATAGGCTCAATTTCTACAGACAAATTAAAGTTTGTTAATTTATTTATGTTACACAATTCATCTAGCACGATTGTACGCTACTGGATAATAACTTACGGTGCAGTAGTCTGGAGAGAGGTTGTACATATGTCATCGATGATTGTCCTCGTAAGAAAACGAAAAAGACAGAAGATACTAGTTACATACGACCCGTCTCTCAAATTAAAGGGGAGCAAACCAATTGTCTGTTACACTTCAGATAGCGTCAAGTCAGTTATATAAAAATGGTTCAAAGATCAAAAATCTAGGACCAGGATACATAAAATTTGAAAAATTATTAATTTGACCAATTTCTTATTTACCGATTATCCTTAGATTTGCACTGACGCAATGAAATAGAAATAAATTAATTATTTAGTCTCAACAACAATGCAATTAAATGTTCATAACACCGAAGAGATACTTTATATTTATCCTGAGAGTAAAAGAAGTTTAAAAAACCAATTGATCGTAAAAATTGAGCTTTATTTTCTAACTTAAGAAATAAATTAAAATTACGTTGTATATACAATTATTCTAATAAGACATCAGTAGAATAAAATGAAATATTAACTTGGATGTATATAAGATAGACAAGTGTCAATTAAAGATTTAAAATATGTTTTTATCAATAAATATAAATTATTCATGAAACCAAGACAATCATACAATTATCACAATATCAGATATACAAATCATTCAACCTTCATTTTGACGCAACAGGAGGACATATTTGTCAGGATCGAAAATAAACATTACATTGTATTTCACTAAAATAAGTTTTATGTCAAATGGATCTAAACACAAAATATATTTTTACAAAAAAAAAACACATTTAAAATCTTCGTTGCATTGATAATAATTGTATGAATTAAAATTTACAACATTGAATAAATTTTTGTATGAAAATCTATTTCATAAAATAAGATACCAATATTTATCTCAAATCAAATAATTTGTAGGCATGTAACAAAATCACACAGTGATTTATACACGCTTCTGAAGAATCTATAAAAATATTTAAGAGATCTAAACTCTTGATAAATAATTTTTCCTTGAAGTATTGAATATAAAAACATACATGAATTTTAAAAAGGACAAAATACTTTAAATAATATAATTAACATTATAAACTAAAATTAAATGTCACTGTCATTATAATAAAATCTGAAATACATATATTATATTTGAATGTCATAATGAAATGATATTTTTTGGTATCTTAATAATTATATGTTTATTTATACAGCAGTAAAATTGGACTATTATAAATGAATGAATTTGATGTGCGGAGATTAAAGCAAATTCTTGATGGGGTGCAGATGCGATATATTTGCAATGGTCTTGACAAAAAGCGAAGATTTACCAGCCAAGAGTATAGTTGCGTGAAAAATGCCCCATCCTGCGCTTCCGAACTAGAAAATAAACAAATAAGTAAGAACACTTCAATCAATTTAAAAAACAACATGAAAAACTTGTTTACTTTTAAATATAACCGTAGACATCTAAATTGATACCCTAAGATAAAATCTGGGGGCCATTTCATGTGACCATATTTTTGGCATCAGGAGGGTTCGAGAATGCTTTGAATAAACTATGGCATCAATCATCAAGGGGCGCACATTGAAATAACCTGACTCTGTGAAGAAAAAGTTCAAAGGAACGGTTTGCAGCACAGTCCATTGTGGGACTTTTCTGCACAGGGTCTGAATGTTTTCAACTGAACTGCCTACAAATCGGGTCGCATAGCGAAGCAAAAATGAGCGAGGTAAGTAAATTATAACATATTTGTAAAAGTGTCTAAATAAATAGTGTTATAAAATATTCGATTTTGGAAACAAACTTGAACGTTTGTTTACCTTATTTGGGATTTGTAGTTAAGTTTATTCCGCAGCCAGCAATTTGCACGCCATTGTAAAAAGGACTAGTCATTTGTATGCGGATCTTATTTTCAAGGACTAAATAGTGATACATATTATGTATTACAGTGAGAGTTACCTTTACACTGTCAGATTAATTTATTGACAAATCATTGAAAGGGAGGTGGTCACACAGATTCCCCGCTCCGCGCAACTAGGTTAGTTCCCCTTTCCCTGATGAGCCGGTCTATCAATTTAGATGTCCATGAATATAATTAAGAAAATTAATCAAATTTATTTATCAAGAAAGTTTTAAAAATACAATAAGAAATAAAAGATTGCAATATTATAAAACACTACAATTTAAATGATTTTAAATTTGAATGGAAATTTATTTGTGATTCAAACATTTTACTAACAAAAATGTTAATTAAATCATTGTTAATGCAATATTTTTTTATATTACAAGTCTTCTTGTTATGATTTTTAAAAGCTAAATTCTATGCACATACACCTGTGTTAAGTGATGGTAAAATTATTATTATTTAATAACTAATAAAATGTGCTTTGGACAATAAAAACAAACGCTATTGAGTAAAAAAATAATGTTACAAAATCATGTGATGCAATCATGAAATTAAATTACAAGCGTGATTCAAAAATGAAATCTTTCTGTGTTGGTGAAAATGGCTGAAAAAATAATATACTGAAGTGGACAATAAGTTTTTAGATTTTTACGGCCAAAAGCATTTTCATTGTTTGTTTTTGGGGTGTTATGCCGTGTTGCGCTACCTCCTTCTTTAGCCGAAGTTTCGGACAGCGTTGCAGTGTCCATCATCAGGGCAGATCCGACGATGTGTTCTCATCGTCGGATCTGCCCTGATGATGGACACTGCAACGCTGTCCGAAACATCGGCTAAAGAAGGAGGTAGCGCAACACGGCATAACACCCCAAAAACAAACAATGAAAATGAAGTGGACAATGTTCAACAATACACAGTGATTATGGTATGGACGAAAATGGACATTTCTGATTAATGATACATTCAACTATTATTAAACCTATTAGTTTATTATTGGTTTTTAAGTCAACTAGATTATGCAATTACTTTGTGTGTAGATGATTAACATGTATGACTAATATTTCCTACCATTTTGTTCAGAAGCCACGGTGAAATTAAAAAATTTCCACTTCAATCCGAAGCCTCGGTGAAATTCCAACAATGCACTCTTAGTTTTGGTTGTTTCACAGAAATTCGAATGTAACATTGTCATTAAATGACCATTTTGTTTTTTTTTAATAGTTGAAAGGTCCCCCTCTCATCTGTCGCAAGCCCGCCGGCTGGCCCAAAAAAACTTTTTTTTTAATGCGATTTTAACCCATGAGTATAAAGAAACTGTATGAAGGACAAGGGGGCCTAGTCTCTATCTTTTATTAACCTCAGTTAGCGGGTTAATTACGTCACAAACACGTATTTTGACAGTTACTCTAATTAGCGTAGCTGTCAAAATACGTGTTTGTGACGTAATTAACGCGCTAACTGAGGTTAATAAAAGATAGAGACTAGGCCCCCTGGTCAGAATCGCTTGCGCCCTTATCAATCTAGGACCTAAGTACTATTTGATTAATGTAGCTACTCTGAATTAATTTTAAAGAATTTTCTATGAAATTTACAGGCATTTTTTCGAAATACCATCCAACGTCCAACAGTTTAAATGACGATGAAAGTCCGTTTCAGCTTTTGAACAAATTGTGATCAGCAGAATTCAACAACTATCATTTTGTTGATCTTGTTAGCTTATTGCAATTTGATATAAAGTTGAAACCCACCTAGAACCGGATGTTAACTGAGACCTTATGTTAAAAAACAAAATGGTGCTAAATGGTGATTTGATGACAATGTTACATTTGAATTTCTGTAAAACTATTACATATTTTCTGTGTGAGTTATTTAATCTTCTTCTTCAGTATCTATGGTTAAACTTATAAAATATGACAAAAGGATCATAAATGATTGATAGTACATAGTTGTTACATCAGGAAGAGTTGCTAATCATTCCAAGTTCATACCGAGGCTAATTTACAAAACTGAAAACTACATTACACATTTTCCACCTGTCCGATGATGTTATTTTATTACATTTTAACTTTCACCCTAGAGAAGAGGCATTCAATCAATACTTTAATAATTAAAGCATTTATTAAGATCCCTATTTTTCTATGGAGGTATTATGATAATTTGTTAGTATGACATATTAGTTGAATATTATAAATGCAGATAGGTCTGCTATCAATAGAGGGTATCTGGGGGTAAAGTGCTCAACATTTACATTACAAAGGGAATTTCATTTAGTGTACTTTACCCCTCCGACACCTTGTATAAAAGTTTCCCAACAAGGGTGCTGTTGGCACCATTTTAAATTTGGCACCATTTTTTTATAATAAAGTTGGCAACTCTAAACATCTCATGTGTTTTCTGGTAACCTTTCGATTTGTAAATATGGAATGAAACACGAAAGAACAATGTGTTATATTTGTTAAAAATCATAAAAATGGAGAATGTTTTGCTAAAATTTTGTTGTATTTTCAATCGAAGTAATGGTCCAAACGAGTCAACAATTCGAAAGATTTATTAAAAAATTTGCGGAAACGATGATGAATTGATGTCCCTGGGGTTTCAGTAAAACATTTTCTCAATGCGTCTATGTTTTCGAGTGAATGCCTGCTGCGAGGACATGTAGGTGAATTATTGTCCAGAATCGAACCAGTTTCTCATTAATCTTCAAATTGACAACTCATTTCCAACGAAAATTCCACAAAGTTTATTCTTTTAAACTTTCTCAATTTTTATAATGAGTTTTAACCATAATAGTGCATTGTTCTTTTGACTAGCATTTCAAATTATTTACTAATTACAAGTTTAATGGATGACAAATGAAATTTTCAGAGCTGCCAACTTTATAATAAAAAATGGCACAAAATTAATGTCCAGCGATGTTATTGGGACACCATATAAATGCAGTGATTAAATGACATGCCCGATGCAAACATTCCTCGTGCAGTAAGTAATAATGCAGAAATATGCCATGCAAATGTGTGCAATGATTAATTTGAAATAAACATAGTAAAAAAAAAATCACAGGTCTAATAGATTTTATTTGAGATGGTAAATAAGTTAAGAGACTCTAGAGAAACTGCCAACAGTTTTCAAAATGCATATTTTCAATGGTCACATTATGATGTACTATTTACTATAATAGGTTGAAAAACATTTTTTTTTATTCAAAGAAAGATACATAAATTACAATAAATTCAATATAATAATTAATTACATAATATGTGTACATATTTGATTTATCCCCATAAAAAAAGCAGGGCTTGTGTGTATGGGGGTGTTATTATATTGGTTTAATTGTTTTATTTTATATATTCAGTTCAAATTTTCGGTATAATTTTTAAGGTGAGTTTTAAATTTTTTGAAATTACTATTCATGTTTCTGATTTACTCCGAGATATTTATGATATATATATTTTATATACATAAAAGCTCTTTACATCAACCGAGCAATTCCATTTTTTTTTGGGATCGTTATTTGCTTTTTTTGTGTACAACGTACATTAAATGAATAAATAATCATGCATACTTGCAGGAATTCGTGTTTAAATTGATCTGAACTAAAATATGTGACAGTAAATATGTAATAATCACAAAAATCTGAGAGGAGATAACGTCCATTATCCAATAACGTTCCCACAAAATTTACAGAATCGCTCGGCAGAATGTGACCATCGAAAATTTCCACCTGCCTTTTTGTTTATGATGGCAGAACATTAGTTTTCAGTTGATTGTCCCAACCAGAGTTTTTATTACCTCAATGGTAAGCCAATTATTAATATTTCTTTGCCAAGAATGATAAAAACATTGGTCTCTAACATTAAAAAAAAAAACTTAACTCATTCAATGAGGGAAGAATTTTTTTACGGAATGATCAATACTTAAATGGGTAAATATGCATAAGTCCACCTCACGGATAATACGGAACGCTCGTGTTGTCGAAGTTTGACGCACGGATAATATGGAATATTCATTTTTTAGGTTTAGGTTAAACTACGAAAGCTTCATGTCATCATAATTTTTAAAAATATCCCAGGTTTTGAATGGTTTGAGGGCAAGGCAGGGTTTATCCTAGCGGGTTTGTATAATTATGATTGATTGTCTATGAAATAAAAACGGTACATACAAAATGGCGTAACCGCGCAAGCGAATTAATTTTAACAAAATTAAAATGTTAAATGCAAATTTTTTGCATTATTTTTTGTCTCCCGTGACATAAATACTCACTTTTCGCGATAATAAAGCTAAATCTAACTGTTTGAATACAAAATATTCCGTATTAACGAGTAAGCGGAGTAAGACATAAACATAAATAAATCAATAAAGAATAAAATAAAGAGTAAAGAAAAAAAACTAGCTATAAATAAATCACTAAATAAAGGTAGGATATTGTACTTACTTTTAGATTGAATTTAGAGAAAAGAAAAATGTAAGATTGTAAGGCTATTTTTCTAGGTTTCTGCATTTCAGTAAAGTTGAAATTTGGGTTAATAAAAGCATTGTTTGAGCATGATGGAAGGCTGAAGCGTGTTGGTTGGTGTATGTGCGTACTCGTTAATGAAGATGTATACATTTGTGAGAAAAAGATATATGTATATATAAATATATATATAGAGGGCGGGTGGGCCCGTACATACTGAAGCGCACTGGGGAGCATTCAGGGATCTACAGGCTCGTCTGGCCCCTGCGCGAAAGGCGTACTGCAACACACAAAACACATAACCAAACAATGCGCAATCGGTCTTTTCCCCTGTAAAACTTGTTAATATTGGTATTGCCACACCAAAAAAATAAAATTACCAGAAAAACACCGAAATTAGTTGCAACGTAAAAAAAAATTACAATGAGTCAGTTAGCAGGAACCTACCCAAAAATATTGTCAGGTCGGTACCCTAAAAAAAAAAAAAAACCAGAGCTTAATTTATTTTTATTCTCTGTGGAGCAGGCATTTTCACAATCCTAAGAACTAATTAAAAATAATTTTATCTTTACCGAGTCCTAATATTATGAAAAATTAGGATAAGTCCGAATCAAAACAATAATTTTTTTTAAATACAGAATAAATTTAAAACATATTTTTTGATATGGCAATACATATGGCACACAGTAATAATATTGTTAAAAACACATCTAATATGTGTTACAGATCATAAGTCATAAATATTTCAAAGTGCAATAATCAACAGCAAAACAATATTACTTATTCAATAAAATGTAACAAAAGTACAAAATGATTTTAGAGAGCAAAATATAAGAAATATTTTATATATTAATCAAAATTGTTTTTTTGAAAGAGGAGTGGATAAGTAATATTGTGTCTGCCATGCATCAACATTGTTATGGATTTTTAATTTTTTGGGGGAAAAACACATACAAAAGAATAACACATCAATGTGGGGATTGTCATTCATTAGTCGGTTCACAAAAATACAAATTATTAGTGCAAATAATACGTTATCCAGTTCTGAAAAAAAAAACAGATTAAACATTTGAGCTGTATTTGAATAGTTATAAAATCTATGTTACGACTAAGCCTGTATTATTTTTATTATTTGAAGCGTTTTGTAAATCAAAGAAGCAGTACATTCATCGCTTTAGTGACATATTACCCGGTGACTGAGTGGAGTTTCCACTATTTTTTAATACTGTAGCGAACCATCTATACTCCCCTCGCCGCTAGAAATTAAACGACGACTCGATGTTAGACATCTTATTCAATACCTGGAGTTCAAACATCTTATTCAATTCAAAATCTAGATGTGAGACACTTTATTCAATTCAATATTTTGTATAATTCAATATTTGAAGTTCAGAAATTTTAATCAATTTGATATCTGAAGCTCAGACACCTTATTCAATTCAATGCCTGAATATCAGATATCTTATTCAATTCAAAACCTGAAGTTCAGACATCTTGTTCAATGCAATGCACGAAGATCAGATTATTCAATTTAATAGCTGAAGAACCTCCGACATCTTTTTAAATTCAATGTCTAAAGACCAGATATCTTATTCAATTCAATTCCTGAAGTTCAGAGATTGTTTAATTAAATATGCGAAATTCAGACATCTTATTCAATTCAATACCTGAAATTCAGATAATAACTCAATATGTGAAGATCAGACATCTTATTCAATTCAATGTCTGAAATACAAATATCCTGTTCAATTCAATACCTGAAGATCAGAAATTTTAATTTGATGCAATATATGAGTTCAGACATCTTATTCAATTCAATACCTGAAGATCAGATATCTTGTTCAATTCAATACTTGCAGAAACACTCAATATTTGCTTATCAGAGTGTGTAGACATGTTCTGAATTTCATTGCATGTAAAATATTTATCAAGAGTGACTTCATTTGGAGAACACAAACATAAATTGGCATGCTTTAGAAAAAAGGAAACTCATTCTGCATGCTAGTGTTAGTAATATTGATGTTTACTGTAAATTTTGAGCATGTCTAAAATAGAGTAAGTGTACAGTGTTTAGAATTATTAATAAGCACATTATGTTTACCTGCAGTTTTCAACCTGATAAAAGCGGTAATTTTTCCCAGGCCTTAAAATTTAACAACGAGAGGGAAGAATTTATCAACATTTGATTGGATGTTCTAATAAATAAGATTTTATCAACGATTTGTAAGAACTTATAATAATTTTTTATAATGGCGACCCTGAGATTGTACCATAATTTTTTAATCTATGTTATCTTCCTGGAGAAATGAATGTAAACTATAAATTGTATAACAGATTAAATTGAAAGGCATCAGTGGGAATGGCATTAGTGAAGCACGGTTGTTGTTATGCTAGAAGCATAATATACCTATCCTGACCTTTATTGGATGCGGGCTGACTTCCTATGTAGATTGTTAAAGAATCTGAACTGAAGCCTCAGGGTTAGATCTTTCCGTACTGCAAAGGTAACACAGAGTAACAAAACATAGTTTCTCATTCATTTGTTGCTAGGTTTAGGCTATGCGCGTGGGGTGTACATGTATGTGATAGGTTTCAGTGTGGTGTATTGTGTGGATATAGTAATAATCGTATGTAACTGTTTGTATCTTGTCATATCAATTCAATGCAAATCTTCCTGAGGATGTAACACTCTGTTCACTGGTGAGGTGGTGAAACACTCATTTCACAACTAACTTATCTGCATTCTGGAAAGGATGTAACAGAGAACAAAATAAAACAAAACCAACTCTATAATATATACACCAGGTACAAGTCTCATCAAGCATGTTGAATGTTGAAGGCAAACAGAATACACATATATATTTGAGATCAGTTCTTCAATTTTAAATTCTTCATAAATGCAATAAAACTGACAACAGATGAGATGGAGAACAATAAAGATGATGTAAGTTTCCGATGATGATTGGGGACAACGCTTGCACAAAGCATAATAAGGCTCGGGGAGCCTACTCACGAATGGGGGTTGGGATTGAAGTCCAAAGGAGATGCCATCACAAATTTTTCCGGCTCTTTATTCTCAAGGCTCTCTACTTCGGGAGTTTCAGGCGGTTTTGGAGGTTCTTCTACTTCCTGAGGCGGTTCTACAATTTCTTGAGGCGGTCCTACGACTTCTGGAGACACTTGTACAACTTCTTGAGGGACTTGTACAACTTCTTGAGCGACTTGTACAACTTCCTGAGGGACTTGTACAACTTCCTGAGGGACTTGTACAACTTCTTGTGGGACTTGTACAACTTCCTGAGGGACTTGTACAACTTCCGGAAGTGGTGCTACCACCTCTTGCGGAGTTTCCGCCACGGGAGGTTCCGGCACTTGCGGGGGAAGTGACTCGGGCAGAGCGCCGTCGGGCTCTACGGCGCTGGGAGGGGTTATCAACTCTTCCTTGGGAGTTTCTTGGGCAGATCCTAACAAATTATCTCCCTTGCTAGCGCGGGGAAGCTTCAAGTTGAACGTGGCATTAACTTCTTGCTTTTTGAGACGGAAATCTGCAAATGCGGCCGATAATAAATACACAAAAACCAGTGGATCGCTTTTGAAAGGGACAACAGTAAGCATTCACTTTGGAAGAACGGAAGAACATTGCGGTGACGAGTGCTGTGAACTTTGGTGATGTATTTACAATCTCGGATGAATTTAATTTGTGGTGACTTGGAATGTAGTGAATTGATGATGAGTTAATATAAATGAGAGGAAGAGTAAACCTTAAAGAGTTCAACACAGAGAAGGAGAGTAAGGCATTCAAGAGAAAACTGAGAATGTTAAAAGGGGACGGACACAGGAAGAAAGATAAGATGAACAATGCTCCAGTTGCTGACCTTCTCTCAAGGTAGCTGGCAAGGGGGGGGGGGGGGGGTGAAAGCTCCAAACATTGTTAAATTGACTTGAATATATCTCTATTGTAAACTTTAGAAAAATCTAACATTTCCATTGATTAAACTAGAGCTTATTTTGACAGTTTTTTTTCTGAATAGACAAGGACATAATGAACTTACATTGTCAGCATATAAAAAGCATTAAATAGATATATTGAAAAACTGAAGATATAAGATTTAGTACATGATATAATTAAGTACAAAAAATGTCAAATGCTTGCTAAAATCAGTTCTAAAACTTGAATGAAAATCAAACGATAATTTAATTTAATAAGACATTCAAACAAATACATTATCAATATGATTGAAGGAAAGGTGTTTCAAACATTTGGGACTAAATACGGATTCAAATCAAGTCCTCACGATGCTTCCAACAATTGAATAATATTTTACCTTTTTGATGATAAACAGCTTTACAAAATGTATATTTAATTATTTAAAGTAAGGTTAACTCGAAATAAAACTTGATATAATATGTAGAAATGTCTATAATGATTCTAGAAAGAAATGTATTCATGGTGAAAATCCACTGTTTCTATGAGGGAACGACAACGAGAAGAGATGGTAGAATGATGAAGAACGAACAGTCATCAAGTCCTATATAGTTTTGGCTTCATTTCTGCAATGTTCGCTGGGAAAACCTGGATGGAACCAATATCGATAGCATTAATACTATCTCAAGTCTTACATCCTCATTCTCACACTTCTACGGCAAGACGTATCATACACCTTCACATTAGGGTGATTGCATCAGTACATTTCACTATATGACAACCAACTAAATCAAATTGCTTTTTACACCAATATTGTCAAATCTTTTGGCTGAAAATAAATTTTATAACAGATTCTTATAGATAAGTGAAGGAATGCAGTGGAAGTAAACAGTTCAGAAAGCATTACTAAATAATTATCAACTAACCAAAGCCAAACCTTAATACATATTATAATTACCCCAAATAATTTTTAACCACACAAATAACCCAGGATTTATTGTAAAAAAACAATTACATACATACTAAAAATTTACATTACAGCCACCATAAATATTAAAGATTTTAAAATACATTTACATATAGTTGAGGAAAGAAATGCATTAAGCTGTATTCAGACGGAAATAAAGAAGCACTGAGATTTTCCAGTTCATGACATTCACCAAAAAGTGTCACAAAAGTTGGAAAAATGCCAGTTTTTTTTTTACTCCCAATCTGAATAAGACCTGACATGTGTCATGACTGCTGAGGAATACACTAAAAGCAAGCAAATAAAATAATTTTTCATTTTAAGAAAATAAAGTATGTAATTCAAAGGAAATAAGAACAATATAGCTAAATGTATAAAATAATGTATTACTGGAAGATTTCCTTCGTATATATTATGTAACCCCACAAAGTAATCCTTGATCACTGCTATCGGCATCAGAATAACAAAAGTAAAACAGGAGTTTGTTCTTCTTAACCATGTACCTAAAATAAATCCTTTGAATGGTGATAGAGTTTTGGTTTCAAATTTTTTGAGAAATTCATACCAATTCCAAGAAATTTCCATAGACACTGTGAAGACGCTGGTAAATGAGCAAGATAAATAAATAGTCTATTAATGCCTATTGCTGAACAATTTTATTGTTTTGCCTGCCAATAGTATATCTCACCGAGGTTGACGTAATGTATAAGGCTAGCTTTACACTCATAAGTAAAACTTACAGCTTACATGAGATTTTGATAAGTTACTCACAGGAGCGTCTACATATGGTTATTAATCTTCACGGAAATTGTTTGGAAGTTTAACTTATGTAAATTCTCACAGCGACCTCTACATACGTAATTTATGCATAATTTTATTATCTGTAATATGGCTTCTTTTGAACAACGATTTGTTGCTGTTAAATTTATGCAATTTTGTCAATAAAGGCGAAAGGGCCCAAATAAAGTGTTAGAATCAGTAGGAATAGAGTTGGCTAGAGAGAAATGATTCTCCACACGCTTTTGTTCCGTTAATGGTGGAGATTAATGAAGTTCTTTAATTTTATCCACATGACAGCTAGAATGACAGCAAACGGTATTGAATTCAAGTACATAATGTTATAAACAAAAATATTGAGATTTTATATTTCTTATGGTAAGCGTTTCAACTTATCAAACTGATGTGACAAGCTGTGAGAAGGCTGGAAGTTTGCGAACGCGATTAGACCTATCAAAATTTTTACGTAAGAACATCTTTAACTTGCCATAAATTACGGTAAGTGACTTTTGGTGCCGTTTACATTGGTAATTTGGCCATAATGTAAGTGACTTACGGGAAAAAAACTTATGTCTGTAAAGGCAGCAAAGACAAATTCACAACAAAAAATGATCGCCTGCAATGACTCCACCAAAGCCTTATATAATTGCGATTGAACCTACGACAGTTTTGGTACCAGGTAGGTGGTGAACAGAGACGCACATATGTAATAGAGCGAGAAGCAAATGGATTTGACCCGGAAATATTGTCATAATATCGATAGCCGAGCTAACTCATCGTCATGACAGAGCAATATGTTGGCAAGAATAGGCAATACACAACAACTTTTACAGAAATACCTTGCCGGCAAGAAATTGTCCTAAAAAGTTGCTTGTTTACAAGAGCCTTTGGAAATATCCTGTTACAAGAATTTTTCTTCTGATGCCCTCTCATATCGGACGTTGGCTATCTTCGGGGCAATCTTCACCCCGCAAACTGCAGCCCACAAATATTTGTTTAGTTTATTTAAAACAGAACCAATTTTTGACTGTTCAACTAGGAAGATTTTTCAGCAGAAATGCTCCTGTAACAGTTATGTAAATGATCTCAGAGAAGATAATTCTTTGAAACATTTATAAACTGAAATCTTAAGAATTTGCATGAATTTCTCGAGAAATATGTATGGTCCAACTCCAGGTCCACTGATAGTGCAGCGCCCCGCAACGCTGTGGAAGTAAGGTGAAGGTTGGTTGGAATGTATGTTTGCGGGATACTCACTCCTGTCGATGTTCTTCTGAAGGTGGGAGGCGATGCGGTGGCGGGCGTCACTGTACTCCAGGTGCAGACCCAGTCGCACCAGCGTGGGATTCTGCTCCACCAGCTGCGTGATCTCCATCTCAATCTTGTTGCCCAGGACAGACGATCTCTGCAAATTCAACAATTAATTAAAAATACTTATTAGCATTGTGTTATCAATTGTTCCCAGCAGTGGCTTTAGAGAAGGCGGTTGTAGAATCAGTGAGTCACTGGCATCAGAAGAGATAGACCTGCTCTAATGCTAAATCTGACAAGCTTGAGGCGAACCACGTGACGCAAATTTTGGAACCAAGAGAGTTTGAGAATGCTTTAAATAAACTACAACATCAGTCGTACGTCAACCGCCAAAGAGCGTACATCGAAATTTGTAAAAATGTTAAATTACTTTTCTACTGTAAGAAAACATTCGATTTTGATAAACAAATACAGTTATTACGCGCTATTGTGAAAAGGATTACTTATTCTTAAGCAGATTTTATTTTCGAAGGCTAAAAAATTATGAGTTTCCTCAAAATGTAGACTGTCAGATTCATTTATTGACAAATCACGCCACTAATCCCACTCTGCAAGCTGGTTTATTTCCCTCGCCTTTATGGGCAGCTCCGTCTCTTATTAGTTCTATGGTGACAGCCAAATTCGCCAGCGATTTCGCTGTATTCGGAATGTAACGTCGGAAACAGTCAAAGGTAGTTTGGCTGTATTTGGTTACGTGTTAAAGCCCTAAGTAGAAACTGCATGGCAGTAATGTAAGTGGGCATTTTAAAGATTTCTAATATAATTGTGTCTTACAATAAAGTGTGTCAAACGATAAGAAAATAATGAATAATACAGAATTCTCTCAGTAATCTGCCTCTCGATTATACGACATCTACATACTTCGAGGACCTGCGTTGTCTAGGGGTAAGGCTCTTGACTCGCAATCGGAAGGTCGCGGGATCGAATCCCGGCGTGGACAAATAAATTTTATTTGATTTTGTGTTATTTCACAATTAATTCATTAAAAATAATATATAGTACATTTGCGGCACGTTCCAGAGTGGAAGATATCCTCAGTATCGCCCTGGTGGAAGAACATAATTCAGAACTAAAAAAGTCACTTTAAATGGCTTTAGGCGTGTTTGGTGATCAGATCTCAATAGCTAGGTACTTCCCCACCTTTCTACCCTCCCCATCTCCTTCCCCTCATCTTCAGCCTCACAACATACCCCAATTGGGGATGCCATAGTCTCACTAGCTCCAGATGAGAGCAGCTGGGACTCTTGTGAGGTATTCACTTAAAAAAATAAATATACTATAATCCGCCATTATTTTTAAACAAAAAAGACAGAAGATACTAGAACGATGATGTGACGTAGGACATCTCTCTGACAATACATTATTTCCAATGTTTCATTATACCAACAGGAGCCCAGTTCCTACGATATGTTCAGTGATGTTTCCATTGGGTGTTTGGAAATAACTCCTGATTCCACAAGGTAGTGATTAATTCCACAGGAATCTACCTGATCCTACTTTTAATTAACCTCCCGGCTATTTGTTAGCTTTTGTTACCCATTCCCGGCTATTTGTTACCCATTCCTATAGGCTCATAGAAATCGTTGTGTCTCCCTCACTATCATGGTGAGAGATATAATCTAAACAGTGTTAACCGCTTCTGTGCCAAGAGCGAGATATCTCGCATTCTTGGCCGTGCCCAGCAGGCCGGCCATAGAAAAATAGCGAGTATTCTCGCTCTTTTTGAGCCTCTGTATCATACATATGTCCCATTTTTTATTAATTTAAAATATGGAACACACAGAGAGATCTATTGGGATGATTTTAATTTTTTTTTTTTTTTGATTTTGTTTTTTTTAATTATTATTTTTTTAAATGATATATTTTGATTAAAAGTTCACGGCCTGCTGTGTACAGCTACACTTCTACCTACTGGCATTTAAAAGGTTAAGAAAGAGAAAACACCAAGCTTTACATTCAAATCTAAAAGTTTACTACAGAAGAATAAAATATACACCTCTATGAAACCAAGGTTTCCGGCCGCAATTTGAGAAAAATTTAATGTGAATTATTTGTTTATGAAACGACAAAAAAGCCAGGTGACAGTAACGTTTATTATACATGTCTAATAAAATATGTGTATTTTTCTATTTTTTCCTTATCAGTAATTTTAGTTAAAAAAAAGTAAAGAGCCATTATTAAAACTTTTTTGTTTGCATTAAAAAAATTAAATACTATAAACCAAAAAAATTTCAAAAGGCAAAGGGAATATCGCATGGCTTAGAGACCAGGTACGACAATCGAACAAATAATATAAACTCAATTGAAGTTAAGTAAACAAATTGCACAGCTAGTACAAAAGCCTACATAAAGTTTTATTTGATTTTTATCTCGATCCGATTCCTTTATGTGCCTAGACCAATTGATTAAACACGCCCTGAATACTATTATTACGCAGCGACCTTAAATTATATTGCATCCAAAACACAATGGTTATTGCTTTATACACTGTCAGCACACATACACATAAACAATCTCAAATTATTATTAGTTTATTTAGAACTTTAACAATTGAAACAAAACCCAATGTAAGGTTTATTGATGTTCGACAAAATGTTAAATAATACAGCACACCGATTGATGAATTTTGCCAATTTTAGCACAAGTAGCTAGTCAAATATGCATGAATCTATGATATAATAATCATCAAATCAATGATTTTATCATTGTGCCATTTTGAATTTTTGATGTTTGAACAGTTCCATTTCAGTTTCTGAGCAAATTGTGGTCAGCTGATAAGCATTCAGTCATGCTTGACAGCTACTCAGCAGCAAAGCAGAACGAGAATCAGCATTAAAGCTTATTTCATAACCTTTCAAAAACAGTTTTTAGTATTCGACTACATTCAGAAATATTTCATTTAATTGCGAAGAACAAAGTTTTTATAAATCTGACAGTTCGTTTAAGACAAAAAACTTGCACAATGGCAAAATACCTGAGTGGTTAATGCCCAAGAAATACAAAAAAAAAGAAAGGACCAACTTATTTTTAAATTTAAAACAACACAATACACTGTTATAGTTATTGTGACACACATATAGTTTGTCAAATAAGAGTAGAAAATATATGAGGGCGCCACTGTTGCCCAAATGGCAATACTAAAAATATAATCATGGTGTTAATCTAAAGCTGTGTAACCTACATTTAAAAAATTAAAAAGGCATAAAAGTGAAAAAAAATCATTGCAATACAGATTTCAAAATTAGAATTGAAAAGGTATATTATTATTATACGTTTGTAATTTTGTGTCAACACAATGAAGAATAATGATATTGTAATAAAATATAAAGCCCACTTTAGAAATTGCCAAATTGCTCACATTTATTCAATATTAACTTAATTACCGAGTGTTGCCCGGGCTTTAGATCATGCCTCTAATTTTAGATCTGAATATATTTAACTCATTCAGATCTAAAAGTAGTGTACCTAAACTCACCATTAATAATTTCGAATATCAAATAAGCTCATGCCTTCACAAAAAAGCCTTAAAGTTCACAGCTGTAACCCCTCATTAACTCCATGTACCTGTTCTTCTATAAGTAGAGTTGACAGTATTAAATATCTTGGTATTCAAATAGATGATCTTCTTAAATGGAACGCACATGTTACAAACTTAACGACAAAACTGAGGAAATTCGTCTATTTCTTTAAAAATGTTAGAGATATATTAAATATAAAACAACTGAAACAAGTTTACTGTGCTCTCATACAATCATCACTTGAATATGGTATTATTAGCTGGGGAAGTGCCTCAAATACTTGCCTGGAGCCTTTAGTAAAGATTCAAAAACTAATTTTGAAGGTTATTCTTAAAGTCCCGTTGAGAACGAGCACTGATTTTATTTTTAATACACTAAATGTTCCTAACCTGCAAAAACTGTATTCAAAAAATATTCTGCTTCACCAATTTAAAAATACACATATGTTTGAGGAACGAAAAAACACTAGAGCCCTAAGAGAGTCAAATGTAAAATCTTTTAACATCCCAGTTTGTCAAACCTCTTATGGACAAAGAACTTTTAAATATAATGCAACAAAGCTATTCAATTCTCTACCTACTGAAATAAGAAACACTCAAACCAAAAGTGCATTTAAAAGTAGAATCATTGATCACCTCAAATAAACATATTTATCAGGAGTATTTAATAACATTCTTACCTTTATGCCTACTGTGTGTAAATATGTAACCATGTACCTACTGCAATGTTCATATAACATACTTGAATTGTATATTACTTAGAAAAAAAAGATTTTATATCAAGCTGTCATGTTCATAATATTAATAAAACAAAATCATAGATTATAACCACTCTGTAAATTGCCATCTCAACACAGGTGTTTCACACCTAGTGAGATGGGCAATACGTCATTATTATAACCTAATATAATATGAAAATAATTAAATAAATAAAATAAATAAATAAATAATTCTTCCTTTCCACCTACTGTTAAATTCAAATCTATGTTAAATTAAATGAAAGCCAGTCACTTTGTAAAACACAATTTAATCAAATTTATGACATTTTGTAGGTACCTTCCACAATAGTGCTTCTTCGATTAATTTTTTTTTTTAAGAACAAAAAAATGTTTTTAAAATGTGCATACAGTGTTTTGTATTTTCAGTGCCATTGCACTTTTAAAGAATATTTGACGGATAAATTGGTGTTTAATTAATTGCTAAAAATTTCTTAGTTCCATTTTTTATATTTTCTACTCTTATTTGACACTCTATGAGGGCATCAGCAGAACGTTGCCAGCTCATTATATAACTTATATCAGTCCTGCATACCTGATTAGCCCCCCGAAACTCCTCGACGGTCTTGGTCTTGAGCAGCGCCTGCACGAGGCGGACAATGAGGTGCGGACTGATGAAGTTGGTCTCCACGTTGATGACCCGCAGAGTGTTGTTTCTCTCTATGGCGTCGGCCAGCTGCGCCGCCGTCCGGTCCGTCAGACCCACGTTGGTCAGGGATAACACCTCCAGGTGGGTGTTCTGGTTCAGCGCGTCAAACAGACGCTCAAACTTCTCTTCGCTGATATTCTACAAACAAAACAAAATATAATTATAAAAAATTCAAAAGTACAATAAAAACCCCATCAAAATAGCATATTACAATCATTATCTTTACATAGTATGAAGTAAAGTCTCTCCCGCTGTCTGTACGCTTAGAATTTTTAAACTAGGCAACGGATTTTCATGCTGTTTTCACCAATAGATATATGATTCATGAGGAAGATTTAGGTATATAATTTGTCAAAGTTTTGTGTAAATTGGTTGAAATATATAATATATAAAGGGAGCGGGCTGGCAAGCGGGCGGTGTGGATTTGATATGTATGCAAATTAACAGATGACATTGGTTATAAAGGTTGGGTAATGGCGTTGTGTTTCATTAGCCACAGCAACGCCGGGTCTGCTAGTACTTTATAAGACAATGTAATATTTCTTAATTATAATATTAGAAAGCCTTTTTATTTTTTTCTCTCTTCTTCTCTATCCTCTTTTTATTGTTATTTCATATCTATTACATGTAATACATTTTTAACATGAGCATTGCTCTAAAAAAAGGTGTAACACTATTTAATGTAATGTACTTAAAAAAAAATTATGTAATGTATACTACAAAATATGTAATTATACCATTATAATCATTCCTGGGTAAAAAAAAAAAAAAAAATGCATCCGTCACTCCTAGACATACTGACCCCCCCCCCGATTCCTACCCGTCCCTCAAAAATCTGTTTCTTCCCCAGAGTTTTCTCTCCTTTCTTTCCTTAAAAAGATCCTCTACATAGCATCCCCAAAGATGATATAGGCAGTGAGGGAATTTTTTTTCTCAGGGTAACCTTTTGGGGCTAATGTACAAAAAAAAAAAGAGTAGTGGAAGCACGGAACAAACTTCTACAACAGGTCATCGATGCTATAAATACATATCTATTTAAAGTGATTGGATTCCTATTTGAAGATAAGAAAGGACTAATTTATTTTTATAATTTTGCTTAACTTAATTATTTTAGAAGTTATTGTGAAATTAGTTACAAGCACATCAGAAGAATGCTGCCTGCTCTTCATAATAAAGTTTTTATCAAGGTTATTTTTTTATTATTATGGGTACATAAAACAAAGGTGTTACAATCGATGCAATACGATAATACGTTTTCGTAAATTATTGATACTTTTTCGTCAGTTCGATGTGATTCTTATCAGAGGTCAAACCACGAGCTAAATTATTTATCAATCCTAACAACTTATCACGGAATTAATCAAGGCCTTATCAATTTTTAGATAAAATATTGGTTTGAGCATCCAACCGTAATGAATTTTGCCAGAGTTACAAAAAAAGAAAACTAATCCCTTTGTAAAGTGCCGCCCAAGAATCAAGATAATTAAGGTAGGTTTCGGTGATATTAGACAATTACATATTTGATAATAAGATATGAATACATTTTTTTAATGATGCATTTTTAAAGATGTCTATCAAAAAAAGATATGATCTTTATTAAAAGTAGTTAAAAATATTAGCCAGACAAGCGATAGAGATTTCCCAGTGTTCGGTTTTCAGACACGCTCATTACAAAAATCACACACCCAAATATTAATACGGACACATATGAACTGCCTACCTAGATTTCACTGTTTATCCAATATTTTTAGGTTTTATAATTTATTTATTTTTAAATCTCAAATTTGGGTAATCCTTCTTTTTAAATTCATATTATATCTTTGTTGCGCTTTAAAAATCACCAAAAAGACATAAGTAAACCTTCAGCAAAATGCTGACATCACTTCTTTCACATTTCTATAAAATTACAACTTTCTAACAGTGAAAGTAACAGCAAAATGACAAATGAAATTTGTCACTTAACCAACAGGCTGTAAGGTCAAATAGGCAAACTTTAAAGACTTCTAAAACTGTGTTTCTTTTAATATTCGTCACAATTTTTTGGATTAAGACTCACATTCATGGCATTCAAGAATATATTTATATTATTTATAAAATATATAATTGGACCCAACACCGGTCCTTGAGGAACTCCTGGGTTATTTTTAAATTGTTCTAATACTGGGCTTTCATATTTAGTTAGCTATTTTATTCCTTAGAGGTATTCTTTGAATAAGTCGAGAATTTGCCGAATACTACTTGACACTAAATAGGTCAAATAGGTAAACTTTTAAGACTTCTAAAAATGTTTTTCTTTTAATATTGGCTACAACTTTTTGCATTAAATTCACATTAAGACACATTCATGGCAATCAAGAATATATACAGGGTTTTCCAATAAGAGGTGTTATTTTGAATAGCACGATGATTAATGATTTTTTATGGCCGGAATTGGATGGTATTGATCTGGACAATGTTTAATTTCAACAAGATGGCGCTACGTGTTACACAAGCAACGAAACCATTGATCTTTTACGGGAAAAGTTTCCGAACCGTGTTATCTCTCGAAGAGGTGATCACAATTGGCCACCGAGATCTTGTGATTTAACACCTTGCGACTTCTTCCTTTGGGGCCACGTGAAAGAGAAGGTCTACGCCAACAGCCCAGCTTCGATTCAAGACCTCAAAGATGGAATTCGTGAGGCTATCGAGGACATAGGGCAGCCACTTTGCGATTTGGTTATGGAAAATTTCATGAAAAGGATATGGTCCTGTAAGCGTGGTCGTGGTGGTCATTTGCCTGATGTTATTTTCCACTATTAACGGCATACCTTCCTCTTTATAATGAAATAAACATCCGATCATTTATATTAAAAAATGGCATTTTTCTTTGAATATCAAAAAAACACCTCTATGGGAAAACCCTTTATTACAAATAAAATATAAAATTGGACCCATCACCGATCCTTGAGGAACTCCTGGATTATTTTTAAATGGTAGTAATACTGATCTTTCAAATTTTGTTAGATGTTTTCTTCCTTAGAGGTCTAAGAGAATATATAACTAAATATATTACATATACAGAAATTTGGAAGTGGGTATTCAATAACATACCTTGATATTATTCCAATTGAGATCGATCAGCTTCTGGTCATCGTCCTGGACCAATTTGATGGTAGACTCGGGGTCCGTGGTGTTGGGGGGGTCTTGGGGGAAGAACTTGGGCTGCGCCGCTTTGGTGATGCCGTCCCAACCCAAACCCACGGGCTGACCCTTGTTCAGCAGCGAGGCGTGGTATTGGTCCTGGTTCATCATGGAGTGGAAGCCCAGGATGGCTAGGGGATGAAACATTCATTCAATTAAATTCATAATAAATAATGCATATTCTTAACCATAGAAAAGGATAACTTCCATGTAATTTTTGCAAAATAGAGATGTAGTAATGGTTTTACAAAAAGGAACATTGAAGAAAAAGAATGAACTTACAAACAACGAATAATAATAAAATAATGTAATATTTATATAAGGCAGTTTAGTGTTATTTCAATTCAAGTGCAATAATGAATCTATTCTTTTACAATATTCTGTTGTGTTACTGTTCCGTTTTATCCGGTTGGTTAAAGTATACGACAAGCAAACAGAGGAAACCGAAAAAAATGTTTGCATTGGAAGAATTTATATAGGGTGTAACAGGACGCACCCTAGGGATTTTAACCAGCGACTCCCGAGTATGTTTGGAATAAAAAATGTAGATGTAATTTTGTGTCTGATGACATTTTTTTGTATTAAAAAAATTAAAAATATCATCACACGCTGCAACTGACTAGTTAAAAGATTAGCGCGTTTATAGCCTAGTGGACACTTAATAAGCATTTTGTCTTGTTCTAACAGCATATTACCATACGAAACAGCGCGTATCGTTCAAACACATCACGACAGGATATATCGCATAGCGATGGGAACAGTTGCGTGGTGTAATTTAAAAACATATTTTTTGTGTTTTATAGAATTTTTTTTTTTTAACCTTTTTACTCCAAATATGCTCAGGAATCGCTGATTAAAATCCCTCAGGTACGTCCTGTTACACCCTGTATATTAAGTGTCATTTTTCATATACATAGCCACATTATTAAAAAAATCTTTTGGGCATTCGGTGTTGAAATGTTGTTTGCTAGATAATTATTTGTTTGAGAGAAATCAAACAAAACTGTACTCAAATAAAAGACATGAGAAATTTTGAGCCAATCATGAACCTCAGAGTTACTGAGGTAGTCTTCAGACTTTACATGACCTTCCAATACATAACCCTTCGCAACAGGTAAAAGATGGTGATGGGCCTAACTAGTAAACCTCCTAGTTATGATCCCATAGGGCTGGGCGACTTACTGGTTGAAAAGCAGCTCACAAATGTTCCATCAACGCCGGTTCTGTTCCCAAAAACAGATTTATTTTCTGTCAGAATATTTTCAAAGATAAACTCAAGCTCATATAACCACTGGAGCGACAGCGCATTTTAAAACATTTTTCTCCATTTGCTCGACATTTTCAGATGATCATTTTTGAAATTATTCGCAAACATTAAAAAAATCATGCCTCCAAATTTTAACATGAAGACATAAACTTATTATAGTGCTATATAGCCAATGAATTAACCTGTATTTTACCATTTATCTCATATTTGTAGGATTTATAAAAAAAAAAATTTTAAATCGTAATGTTTATAACTGTGCGAATCCTGCGTGGTTGTTACTTTGAAACTGCCGTGAGAGGTACTTATTCAAGTAAAAATCGAATATTTTCGATTTCTGTATATTGTCTGTGGTATACTTGGTAATAAAAAGTGCATATCTATGGAAAAAGGACTTTTAACCGTAAACAGCTGATCAGAAATTCTGCGTGAATTTTTTTATTTTTAAATTATTATAAAATAGTCTACAAAGTTCAGATTTGCGATATCTATGGTCATTTAGATAAAGAATTTCAATAGCTTCGTTTTAAGTCCAAAATAACAAACCTGGTATCTACAAATATATAAATTTTTTAAATTTTGCCGAATCAAGGAGATAATTGCCAATATTATCCGAAAAGCAATTCGAGACATTTAAAATGGTGCTAATATATGGCAAAAATGGCTCCAGTGGTTAAAGTCGGTTGTAAAGGGATATAGATTTTAATGTTTAATCATCAAAACTTCAAGCTTATAGTAAGAATCAATGAGACAGTAATAAAATGGGCACAAACATATTATGTAAGTAGAGGGCAAAACGTTAATATTATAAAACTGTAGTAAATAAACTCACCAGCCAAATCAATGATTTCTTCCTGGGTAGCATCGGTTAAGGCACTCTCATATTCATCTCCCATGTCTATAGCTATTTGTTCTTCCGCCTCTCTCATCTTGATACTTTCTGGCGGAGGTGACCACTGGAAAAGAAACATACATAAATACAACAGGGTGAATTAAAACATTGATTTCCGGTGGACCTGTTTAGTGAGCCGCCTAGTGATGTGCACCTGGAAATATTCCATGAACTAATATAAATACCCAAAGTCAGGAATTTTTATTTTTAACTTAATGAGTAAAATCTCAAATTGCAATATTTAATTAAATGAAGACAATATTAGCGAAACTCAATCGAAAATCTGAAACAGAAAAATCAGAAAAAGATACGGTCACATCAGGACTCGAACCCAGGACCTTCTCGCCTTGCCGGGGCGCAACTCTACTAACTGAGTTAATGTGTCCCTATCCGGTTTGGTCATATTTAACGTTATCATACTTCGACTAAGAAGTACAAAAATTATCTTCATTTTCTTAAGGCATATTTTTATTGGCTGCTATCTTTATGTATGATTGCAAGATTCAAACCCGTTTGTTCGATTCAAACAGATGTGACCGAATCTTTTTCTGATTTTTCTGTATTCAGATTTTCAATTGAGTTTCGCTAATATTGTCTTCAATTAATTAAGTATTACAATTTGAGGTTTTAATCTTTAAGTTAAATATAAAAATAAATATGCATTTCAAAGTTTTGTGATTGATATGATACATTTGTATAAAATACAAATTTTTCGTAATCTTATTGGTTAGTCTGGGGATTTCATTATTTTGATGAAAATTGTCCGTTTCGAAAATATTCCCTAAAAATAAATTCACAGAATATTCTCAAAAATAAATTCCCAGGAATATTCCCTAAAAATAAATTCCCGGAAATATTACCCAAAAAAAATTTCCCGGGAATATTCACTAAAAATAAATTCCCAAAAATAAATTTCCTGGAATTTACCCATCACTAGGGCCACCAGGAGGTACTGTGTCGAGAAGATGGGTCCCCGACCCGAATAGGACAAGTGGAAGAAGATGAAGATGATTTTGAATAATTCATTAAAGGTAATGTTTTTTATTGTTTATTATTTTTATTTATACCAATGTGACTTTGAATTTACATACAGTCTCATCACGTTAAATGTGTATGACCTCTGCTCTATGGTATTAGCATAATATAGCAATTGGCGGTCTGATCATGTGTAATACATTTTACAGATCAGGACGGTGATGGTACCGTATAAAAAAAATAAAATGAATGCGGGATTAGTGCAGTGGGAAGTCGACATGCCATTTCGACAATAACATTTAGTGTGGTGTTTGAGATATATATCTGAAGTTTTCAGATGCATATATATTATTATAATATCAACACTGGAAAGGAAAAATGACTACACAACTGTAAAGCCATTTAAATACAATACAGCTGTATGGTGCGTAAGCCATTTTTCCTTTCCAGCGTCGATATATTACTAGTAATTATCGTGACTTATTTTTGGGAAATTTTGGCGTATTGCGTTTCTTCTATATTCAGCCAATGCGGACAGCGTTACAGTGTCCATCGTCAGGGCAGGTGATATGTGGGTGAAGCGTGTTTTTTTAAGTGGTACTTTATCATGAGTGTCAATCCTCTTAGAGCCGCTATTTCAGTATAATATTTAATTTAATTAAAGTGGTTTTGGTGTTGCCACAAGCACCGAAACCAAATACTATTAAGCTTAGTCCCATCGCCACTATTAATTGGATTTCAATTGTCTCCATAATTAGGTGTCCTCAATGCATTTGGGGTCTTCCCAGGATTTCGGGAATTTCATAATTACATAAGTACTATGAAGTTTTCCCCTGAGTTTCAATACTCTTATGATAAAACTAAAAAAATTGGAACAAATAAATGTTAAATGGATATTTCCAAACTCCATAACATATCACAGAAATGACATTTCAAACTGAAATTAGTTACATTAACACAGAAATTCTAGACAGAATAACCTATGTAAATTTCATTACGTTAGAGCTCACCATTTGGTAAAATAATGCAGCTTAAAAAAACAGATATTTTGTTTTAAAATGATTCATAGTTAAGGATAACAATCATGGTATATGAATAGGCCTAAAATGCATCAAAATAATTAGAGAAGGGTTTTTTAAATTCTTCACGATTAAAACATTATTTCACGTTCACATATGTTGGATCATTCACACAGGTAATTTTTTACAAACAAGTATTATTGTAAAGATGCTTTATTCATCCTCTTGTTATGGGTCGCCCATAATCTTCCGGACGGACTACATAAGCCAGCAAGCGGATATGGTCCACGCACGCGGATCGTGATTTCAATCACGCATGTCTTGGCTGATCACAACAGGCAATTGTAGCGGGCCAATGAGAAGACGATTCACGACACAAATCACCTTATATGGGCACGTCACAAGCATTTTGTAACGGGCCAATAAGAAGTCGTCCTCACGGCAAATCACCTTATATGGGCATAAGTATCGAGTCCCCCCCCCACTCTCTCGACAGGAGCGAGGAGCCGTGACCGGACGAGACGGACAGACACGTTTGGACCGGGACCGCGAGAGGTCCTCGGAGAACACAAAGGCAGTTTGCCGCGCTTCGTCGCGCCCCTAGTTAAGTCTCGGCCTAGACCCCGAGTATTGTGATAACACCGGTTCCAATTTAACCGCCGCCGGGTTGGAAGCATGCTGCTTCTAGCCGCCCTTGTTGCTGACGAGCCGCCCACTTAACTGCCGCCCTGGAAGCATGCCACTTCTAGTCCGCCCTTGTTGCTGACGAGCCGCCCACTTAACTGCCGCCCTGGAAGCATGCCACTTCTAGTCCGCCCTTGTTGCTGACGAGCCGCCCACTTAACCGCCGCTCGGTTGGGAAGCTTGCCGCTTCCAGTCCACCTTGACGCTGAGGAGCCGCCCATCGCCGCCTAAGGCCAGATTGCCATGGCCCGGTCTGTGAGCATAGCTCCAGACCCACCCACCACGCAGGGAAGCTGCCTGCCGCCGCCCATCATCACGTGAGGTTCCTAACTTTCGTATTGTCCTTTCGAGCCCAGAATCAGTAGTCCTTTTACTAGCTTGCCGCTCTCTTCCAAGGCTAGGTCTTAAACCGCATACTTTCTGCCCTGTTCTTGTTCTATCCATGCATATTGGGAATAAACTGAATTGTAACTAAGTTCTGTTTCATTTGGAGTAAATAGTCGATGAGCGCGGCCGAACCCTTCCCCGGAGATGAGCATCTCAAGCCCAGGCATATGACCCCCGGGGGGTCTGCTTAACACTTGTTCCCCCGTCTAGCTACGTACTTCCCCCCCCGGGAGTGACTGTATAGCACCGGCCCCAACGGTGGCTTTATAACCCTGAGGTTATATAACACTCTGTACAAAACATAAATGATATATCATAGAAAAAAAAAAAAATCTGTGAAAATTTATTATGCAGTTTATTTGTATCAAAAAAGGTTATTTTGAAATGTAAAAATTATATTTTATATGTTATTTTTGCTGTATAAATAATGTATCTTATGTAATAAATAAATGAAAAAAAAAAAAAATATGACTTCCAACAAGCCCTTTGCATGTTATAATATCAATTAAACTTCACTATTTACACAACATACCAAATTGTATGATTTAAGTGGAACAAATGGCTGTTATAAATACTGATAAGATTACGAAATTAATTATTAATATACTAGATGAAGAGTACTTTATTTAACCTCACTTTTATATATAAAAGATAAACATTTACTTAACTGAGTTACAGACTGAAGAATAATAACCTATTTCATTATTACAAAGTGTTTGTTTTTACAGGAGAAGATTGCATAATATCGACATCAAACTGAAGATAATTCTAGCTAAGTGGGTTTAGATTAGTGGCAATACGTATTCTTGTAAGAAGATATAATTATAGTGTTCTCATATCACATTACGTCGGAATTGAGATTTTATTCTTATGCCAAAATTCCAAGAAGAACAATGACTTTCATTGGGGAGTGCAGTTGCAGTGTCATCTTCATTGATATGCAATGCAACTCAATATTAATTACAATACACTATAAGATGTATACTGCCAGTACATGTTTGGAGTCTCATCAAGAATGTAGTGACAAAATGCGAGCCATGGAAAGAGCCGTGCTAGGAATCTCCTTGCAAGATAGAAAGACAAGTGGTTTAGAAGCCAGATAAAGGTGGCCGACATTACAGATAATCTCCACATTAAAGTGGGACTATAATATTATGTATGTAGAAATTTACTATCATTGGAAAACAACAGAGAACACAGGTCGCCTACAGATTAGGATGAGCTGACGACTTGAAAAGAACTGCTGGCATCAGATGAGTTTGCCAAGAATTGGCAAAATTAGAAACATTTGAGAAAGGTTTGTGTCCAAAGCGTAAAGCCAAAGACTTAACCCATCATTCTAGGGTATATTCTGTCAGGTCAGAAAATACCAGCTTTGCAATAAAATCCAAATAAATGGAATATTTCTTAATGTAACCGAAAACTAATAACTGTTTTTGAAGGTGACAAAATAGGTTTTCAAATTTTATAAATCGAAATAAACATATAAAATTTGACGTATAAAATTTTCGCATACAAACATTAAAAAGTTTTAATAATGGCTCACCCTACGTTTTTTCTATACAAGGTGTCCGGAAACTCGTAGTACAAGCGGGAAACTGGGGATTCCCCATCACATTTGGAGTCGATTTTGTGGTATAACTTTTTTTGATTTGAGCTTTCGTTTTCGAGAAAATCGAGTCAGAAGTTGATTTTTTTTTTGGTCAAATTCTTGTTAATTATTACCGACGATCATAGTACCTAACTAATAAAAACAATTTAAAAGAAAACCAAACAAAGAAATCGGTATTTAAAGCATAATTTTGAAATTGCCCATCAATTAATTCAACATAAAAATAAAAAGTTCGCTCGTTCCACGGTTCAAACACAGCTGTGCACAGCTGTTACTACATATTCGCAGCTTCTGTTAAAATAACAATGCAAAATAAGCTCTATCTCTTTCTACGCTAGGTACAATCAACACGTGAAAGAAGAGACGAGATAGCGTTTTCGATATTTCGTAAACAGGTACCATACGGACGAACTAATAATTAAAGGGCTCTTCACACGGCACTGCATGCAGGGAATCTGCCGCAGAGTTCCTGCAAATTGGGTGGTTAGTAGTCAGAACCGCCTGCCGTATTAT
Organism: Limnephilus lunatus; assembly: GCA_917563855.2. Taxonomy (NCBI): domain Eukaryota; kingdom Metazoa; phylum Arthropoda; class Insecta; order Trichoptera; family Limnephilidae; genus Limnephilus; species Limnephilus lunatus. Next base: position 81,707,370 of record OU830592.1, read on the forward strand.
TATTTACCCTCTTCGAATTCTCTGTCGTGTCAGCCGCAGAGGGTCCGCCTCCAACTTGCGACCAATCTGCCGGAATGAACATGTTACGACACGTCGTTGGCAGCGACTTGTACCAGAACAGCGATTAGGATATAAATATTATTATTTTACTCATCATGCATTGAAAAGGAAAAAGAAGTTTGGGTAGAAATTTTTGATTTATAGATGCTTGTGTGATATTTACCACAAAAAATATTTGCGGCGAGATCTAAACCATAGATTCTCAACGTGGGCGATAAGGGGGCGACAATTCAGGGGGCGGTACAATTAAAGGAGAAAATTGACGGCGTTTCAGACTTTCAGGTGGGCGGTAGGAGACCCAGATAAACCCATCGCACCCTATCCCATTAGGGGCCATCCAATCACAAAAATAATTTCCCTATCCCATTACGCCCCCTCCGTTGCGGCAAATGTAGCCCCATCGTGATATCCCGTTACGCCCCCTTCGTCGTGGTGATGGTGGTGTACCGATACGCCCCCTCCGTTATGGCAAATGTAACCCTGTCGTGGTATCCCATTACGCCCCCTATTGCTGTTTCGGATAGGGGGCGCTAGGATAAAATTATTCTTAAAGTGGGTGGTGGGCAAAAAAATGTTGAGAATCTATGATATAGGTTCTCTACGTGGGCGAAAACGCCCCCTTGGGGACTTTTCAGACCTTCAGTTGGGCGGTAGAATACAAGGAGGGAATTGGGGGGCGTTTCAGACTTTCAGGGGGGGGGGGGGGTAGGAGACCCAGAAAAACCCATCTCACCCTATCCCATTAGGGGCCATCCATTCACAAAAATAATTTCCCGATCCTATTAGGCCCCCTCCGTTGCGGCAAATTTAGCCCCATCGTGATATCCCGTTACGCCCCCTTCGTCGTGGTGGCGGTGTACCCAGGTGTAGGGGGACCCAGAGGAACCCATCCCACCCTATCCCATTAGGGGCCATCCATTCACTAAAATAATTTCCCTATCCCATTACGCTCCCTCCGTTGCGGCAAATGTAGCTCCATCGTGATATCCCGTTACGCCCCCTTCGTCGTGGTGGTGGTGGTGGTGTACCGTTACGCCTCCTCCGTTGTGGCAAATGTAACCATGTCATGGTATCCCATTACGCCCCCTATGGCTGTTTCGGATAGGGGGCACTAGAAATAAAAATATTCTCAAAGTGGGCGGTGGGAAAAAAAGGTTGAGAATCTGTGATCTAAACGGTGCGGTGTTATAAATATACAACACCACTTTTTAAATTCGAACCTAAAAGTTAACCTCAAAATAATAAAATATGTACACCTTAAGAAACTTAAGTTTCTGACCACAATCTGAAAAAAAATTGTGAAATTGTGGGAATTTTTGAATTAATTTTATGCAAGAAACGACATAAAATGAGTGGTTAATAATGTTTATAATAAATTTGCCTAATAAAATATGCGTGTATTTTTATTTTTTTTCATTATCGGTAATTTTAGTTAGAAAAATACGTAAGGTGGGACATTTTAAATTTTTTTTCATTTAAATTGTTCCGTATTGTACCAACCTTTTCTCATTTTTTCCATTGTTACCGTTGTCTATGTTTATTATTAGTCTATGTCTGTTATTTTTCCTTGACATCGTGTTCTATGTCTATTTTTTAAAAATTAGTATTATTAAAACCCCGAAGAAATAAGCGTTGCTTACGAAACATTCGGTTTTTATAAACAATAAAAATTGTAAAAACTAAGTAATTTATTCATTTGGACTTTTTTTATTTGTCAGGGTGTAACAGCACGTACCCGAGGAGATTTTAACCAGAGATACCCGAGCTTATTTGGAGTAAAAAAAATTATAGTCATTTTGAAATTTAAAGTCATTAAAGTCAGTCAGCGAGCGCTCCGAACACGTACGCACAGCGCAAAAACTAAGAACTCTCTGCAAATTTGGTTGTTGCCCTGCTTGCATGAGTGCCTGCTTGCAGGGGTGCCTGCTTGAAGTGTCTACAAATCGGGCCGTGAGGAATGCCCTTAAAACATGGCCGTTCATTATTATAACGTACTTCCTTGCTTTGTTTGGGCAAGTTCAAGGTTAGTTCCCGCTGTCACGCGTTTGATTGAGGTCGTTCACATCTTTTAACCGTTCTGTTAATTAAACTCTTTTTTTGTTTTATAAAAAAACAACAAAGTGTGTTTGTGAATTATTTGTGTCATTTTCATATTTTAAAGTGATTAATTATTGTGTATTACAATGGAATAATACCAACGCAGAATAATTATGACGTATTTTTTGTGATGTGCAGTGTTTTAAGTTTTTGGATTACCTTTCCTCGGAACATTTCCACATAATGTAAGTAGGTTAACACCTATGCTAATAATTTCTCTCACAAGGATTGTTCGAATTGGTCCAGTACTAAGTCAAGTAGCGCGTACACTGAAATGTTGCTGAAAATCGTTCGTGTTGCTTTCAAGTACAATACATTTTTGCCCGCCGCCCGTTACAAATTTAAACCCTAAAGTAGCCGAAAAAATTCATTTATTATTTTTTTTTTAAATTTTAAATGTAAAAATGCTTAAATAGAAAATCTTTATGTTTATTTGGGTTCTCTATGTGATGTAGGTTCACCAGTTTTCCGCTTGTACTACGAGTTTTCGGACACCGTGTATAAAACTACTTGAAAAAAAAAAGAAAAACACAAATATTTTATTATATTTTTTTTTATTATAAACGTTATTATCACCTCACATTTTTTCGTTTAAAAAAAATTAACGAATAAAAAAATTCTTTAAATTTTATACAGTTTTCTCAAATTCCTATAAACTTTAGTATCATAGAGGTGCAAATTTCATTTTTTTTAAATTAAATTCTAGATTTGAATATAAAACGTGTAGTTTTCTCTTTCTAACCCTGTTTAGACCGTATTTCTCACTATTACAGTATGGGAGATAAAAGACATGTGAGAGCTGGGAGAAATTTGGTCTCCTGTAATTAAATAGGTTAAGTGGGTGATAGATGCACGATCTACACATCTGCCCTGATGATGGACACTGCCAGGCTGAAATGTTGGTTAAAGAAGAAGTGCAATATGGAAAAAATCATCACAATTATAAAGAAGTTGTTTACCTTTTTCCCTCGGATGATGCCAGCAACAAATGGTTTGAGTTCTGGTCTGTCGGGTGTTTCAAGGGCCTGTTTGTTGATGTGTTCAATGAGCTTTTTTCTATTCAGTGGTCCCGTAGGGTCCTTTTCACAGTCATAACTATTCCTCTGTGAGGGGGGTAAAAACGAATCCTGCAACACACATACAAACATATACAATATTATAACAATATTTTAATATTACCATCCATTGATTGATCTACATATTCAAAATAATATCTGCAAGCTAAGAAAGGAAGAGGAGAGATAGAGGGAGTCGATCCTTTGGACAGATTCCCCTTTCTTAACAAACAGATTGCAATCTTTAGAACAAAGGGAATCAGCACTCAATTGGGAATGCTGTTCAAGTTTTGTACAGGTATTTCAATGGAAAATGCTCCAAGAAAATGCTTCGGCACCGGTGCATGGTAAACACACTAAACGCATGCCCAACAATTGTACACGGTTGACATTTTTGTCACATGGGTCGTTTCTAAGACTCGTTCTTGAGTTTAACAAGTAGGCTGTTGAATAATTTGCCGGCCCCTATGTTTTCTCCCCTGTTCACTCCCTCGTCTCATCACAAAAAAAAACACACTTCCCGAGGGAAATTATTTTTCTCAGGGCCTCCCCTATGGAGTTAACCACTCCGATCTATCGCGAATATGCACTTTTTACGTCTTAAACGAAATGTCAGATTTACGAAAACTTTGTGTTATTTCCGCTTCACAATTAAAGCTCTATAAATGAAACATTTCTAAACGTAGCCGAATACTAAAAACTGTTTTTGAAAGGTTACGAAATAAACTTACAAATTGTTATATTACAAATAAGTATTAAGTAACATTTGTAAACATTAAAATTTAGAATATAAACATTAAAAAAATGTTAAAATGGCTCACGTGATGTTTTTACGTGAAAACGTTACTAAAATCACGGATTATGTAAAAAACAATATTTATTCTATTTTATAAATGTATAATAAACAATTTGGTCACCTCACTTTTTTATCATTTCATACAAGAATATTTAATAAAAATTAACAACGTTTGGCGGCCCGTAGGTGATTTGGCGGGTAAAATATGTATCAACCATGTATCTGACAGAATAGGTCTTTTTATACATTTCTATGGACAACTTGAACAGGGATGGCAAGCTTGATTTATTATCGACCTTTTACTTTTTGTTTTAGGGATGTCACTAGAACCATAACGGAGTTATAAGGATTTCTGTGGAAACATACGCGTTGATGTGAAGATGCGCTTATTGTACTTGACTGCTGTTGTCATATTAACGTGTATATGCTTGCGTTGCTGAGTGGTTAATGTAAAAAAAGGAGATAAATATGCAAACTTGTGACATAGGAAAAATTTAAGTTTTACTGAAGCAAAGGACTTGTATCGGTGACTCCATCCAATATTGTATTTTTCAGCCTTTCTTGAAAGATTTGGGTTTGTTTATGGACAAAACTATTTTCTAATTAAATATGTACGGGCGCGAACAATTAATTTACCTTAATATTTTAAAGCGTAACGTGCAAAAAGCATTAAAAACATAAAAGAATTTGATTGGTACCATCTGTGAATGCGTAGATTATAACGTACGTCACGTTTAACCTTAAAGTTTTAGTAAAATTTTACTATTCCGCCTCATTCTCAATACACATAAATTATTAAAATAACACTTCGTGTCAACTTAATTACTACAAGAAACTATTATACTTTGGCGGAAATGGAAAAATATGGATTTAAATTTTAAATTCAATTTGGTAAAAACTTATTTAAAAACTCATTTGGATAAAATGTACCAAAATACAACATGGTGTCAACTAAAAATGGAAAATTACGCTTATATTAATTTTAACAAAATTACACTTAAATTCATTATTTAGCTCCCCCGATGTTAATAACTGATAAATACAAATAAATGTTTGATAAGCATTGAATAATAGCAAACAAAGGATTGTATATCTAAAATATTATAATAGTTATTGTAAAGCAATAAGTACTATCATTCTCGAGAGGGAAAAAATGTTCGTCAATCTATAATATCGGTCTCATGAATCTACAATGATTCTATGAATGGTAAAGTATGACTTTTTGGCAAATATTTAACAACCTAAATAACTGTCATACGTTTAGGCAGATTATGGATATTACACTTTGTTTTAACAAATACTACAAGAAACAACTACAGTGAAACCCTCTTAAGAAGTTTTCCCGATTAAGAAATGGTTTTTTCAGTCCCTTGAAGGCTGAATGGCCCAACTTATCCTAAATATAAGAAGTTTTTTCCCGCCTAAGAAGTTTTTTTTCAGTCTCTTGGAAAACTTCTTAAGAGGGTTTCTATATTTTACAAAATAGGTTATTAGGTTCTTAGTTTGGGTTAATTAAGTAATTCAAGCATACAAAAAAAATACAAGTGTGCAGTTCATACGCGATGAAAGTAAAACCTTCAGAAAACTAAAGTAGACAAGAGTGGGTAGGCTACGAAACACCACACAAAGAAGAGACCGGTTATTCTATCTCATTCTTTCGCAGGCTAAATCCTATAGGTGTATGTGTTTGTCTCTTTTTAGTGTTGCTTTTTCGTTTCATCGAGTTTCAAATCACAACGGTGCTAAAGAAGTTTTCACTTTAAAAATCAAGATGGCGGCAAAGGGATTTTATATGGAAAATTTTGAACTTTGATTTAATAAAAATTGAATTTTAATGCATCTTTTATCATCAATCCAAACGTAATTAGTTGTTTCTTGTAATAATTAAGTTGAAACAAGTGTAATTCCCATAATTTGGGCCCATTCAAAAATGCAGCGGTTAGGGGAATATTTACTGATTTTTTTTGGACATACTTAATATTTTATTTGGTAAATTTTCGATACTAGTGTCCACGCTTATTACTAATAATTTTTAGAAAAAAACTTTAGATTCGCCTTAATTACTATAAAAGGAAACTTTTTGCATTTCGGGCGGCGGAAAATTATGCATTTTAATTTTCAATTGCGTAAATTAAAATTCACTTCGCGAATCTACACGATGTCAAATCGCTGTCACTGTTAAGTTGGTATCCCTGATACATTGCAAATAACTAAATACGACCGTAGCCATCTTCGTGGGATACATGAAGACGCGCGTAATTATGAAAAACAGAATTAATAATATAATGTAAACGAACCTCTAATCAGTCTAATACGGAATATTTTTTATTCAGACAGTTAGACTTATAAAACAGCTAAAAAAAAAAAATTTACATTAAAAAAAAAAATTTCACATTGAAAATTAATAAGTACTTAAAAAAATAAAGCTTTTTTTTTACTTTAATTTGCCTTTATTCATTTTATTTTCAGAATTTCATCAAAGTAGTGCTTACGTAATACGCATGTTTTTATTTTTATAATTCTGTCGTTTTCATGTATCCCACGAAGTTGGCCACAGTCGTATTTAGTTCTTTGCAATGTATCAGGGATACCAACATAACGGTGACAGCGATTTGACATCGTGTAGATTCGCGAAGTGAATTTTAATTTACTCAATTGAAAATTAAAATGCATAATTTTCCGCCTCCCGAAATGCAAAAAGTTTCCTTTTATAGTACTTAAGGCGAATCTAAAGTTTTTTTCTAAAAATTATTAGTAATAAGCATGGAAGCTTGTATCGAAAATTTACCTTTAATTTTGGCTGATATGGCTTTATTACTTTCCACGTTGATAATATAATATTTTTCTTATCATGTATCAATATAATGAAACAAGCAAGAAGTTTTTGTTTGAAATCAAATTAAATTAAAAAAAAAACAAAACTCATAATAATTATATAAGTGTGTTGTGGGTAATGGAACAAACACATGACTCATACATTGCAAGTACATTTATGAGCAGCTATTGATTATGTTGAGACTTTCCATGATTGGGGAATTGAAAGCATGTTTTACCAATTGCAATCGTTTTGTGTACTAATATTCTCGAGGTAGACAGAACTGTTGACAGAATTATAGGAATAATAAAGCCGACATTCGTAAAATTATAACTTAGTGCAGAGATATTTTGCAATTTGCAACACACGTTATGTTATGGAGGTAATTGGGTTCTAGTGTTTAGTGTTAGATTCGGCGTCAAGGACGGAATAATTGTACAACTTACATCTGGGTCAACTTCTTTCGCCAACATATTTATCTCTTCTGTTGTGAGTTGTGACAGGAGCTCATCCACATCGACCTCATCGTAAGCCGAGAGGTCTTTTCCATATAACTTCGCCGGGGTCGTCATGGTCGTGGTGGTTGTTGTCGAAGACGTCTGTGAAAATCAAACGAAAACAAATCAATGCACAATAGTCCAAAGCCGCGGCTCTAAAATCCTCCGCGATAGGCGATAGTCCCCCCTTTCACTTTTGACAGATACTCCTCCCAGATCTCGCCTGACACACTGAACTAAAACACTTCACAACAGACTAGTGCAAGATAAAAAAGCAAAACATTAGAGAGTTGACAGAAAGGGGAGCACATTTTTCTTACATTTTATGATAAACTATCTAACTGGCGAAATAAAAACAAAAGCACTCGATACAAATACTGAAAGCCAACACCCAGCACTCTGACAAGTTAGTATGAAAACTGCACAAATGACAGGTAATAGAAGTTGGCTAACGGATCTGCACTCACTTTGAATGAAATAAATGCTAAAGCACACCTAAAAGGTCGATGATGTAATGAACTCTCGTCACTGAAAATAATTGGTGATATTGGATAAATAAGGACCACTTTACACACACACCCACTACTGAAAAACAACAAGAACGACCGTTCACGACTCGCTACCGGCGGTTGACAAACGTGAAGTTAGCTACTTTCCGATTGTAATGGCGCTCGCAATGAGATAGAGAGAGATACATGGTGTTAGTGCGCTTTGCGTTGATTTCGGACGGAATCGGAAAAAGTTCAATAAAAAATATTGATTACGATAAAAATCATTTTATTTTTCCTCGCAAGAATAGGTAGGTAACTTGATAATGTGATGTTTATGATGACGAGTATTATTTTCTAAGAATGTTTAGATTTCAGCAAACTGTAGTACGACGTTACATTATTTATCTTATAAAAAATCTCTATCGCGGTGTTTATTGTTGGGCGATTAGACATGTGATTTTTGATATTATGATTCTTTGGAATAATGAAAAGTATAAAAATTTGCAATTAAAAATTTGCTTTGCAATAATATTTACATGCAGACAAAAGTGAGTTTTCGAAATTAATGACAATAATAGGTATATGTAATAATGTAATCTATGTATGTATCTGTTGTGACTTGTGACCTTTCTACTGAGTTCGTATGAACCCCTGGACGTTAGGCAAAATTCGTAACACTACCCGAAATAAATACAATTTTATGGTAGAAAGGCGCAAAGACAAATAATAATAATAATCTGTAATATGTATAATGAATCTTGTGTTGCATCCTCTATTTTTGATATTTATGATAGTTTACTGGCTTCAAAGGGAACCCTCCCTCCCTTAGGATCGAAACCCCCCCATTTGAATGCTATAGGTCAGCGGTCGGGGGACCGGGGTAAATTACCCCAAATGGGGTAAAAATGTTTTTTTTGGGTAATAAGGAAATTTTTCTAGTTTGTTATTTCATAAACGTGTTAGTATTTTTACAAACTTGTATGACAAACAAATATGGGCTCTCAAAAGTGAACTCTAAACTTTTATGTTTGATCAAAAGAGTATTCTCGCAGATAAGTTTCAAAAAGCCCCTCGTGGATTGCACAGCTTGCATATTTAACTGAAATATTTGAGAATATAAATATATTGAACAAAGAATTGCAAGGAAAAGATATTAATATCATTTCAGCCAGCGAAATACTGTCAGCGTTTTTGGATTAAAGCTTCAATGTTGGAGACAGAAAGCAGAACAGAAAAGGATAGCTTCTTTTTCAATGTTAGCTTTGTTTTTGGAAGACTGGAAATATTACTTTTGATGACATCAAGGATACAGTTATAAAACATCTTACCAAACTCAGAGAGCGGTTCTCTGACTACTTTCCAAATCTTGAAATACATACTTTCAATTGGGTTGCAGATCCTTTTAAATGTGAAATTGCTAACATACCAGAAGAACCTCCGGGTTTGGCAGAAACAATACTTGAACTTCTATCTAATACTGAAGCACGTATTCAATTTGAGAGCAAAGCCAATCTGTCGTATTTTTGGATGTCAAAAGCTACGAAGGCTTTCAAAATTGCACATGAGGAGGCGGTAATAAAGTTGCTGCCATTTGCAACAACCTATCTTTGTGAAAAAGGCTTTTCCACTCTAATGAACATAAAAACGAAGAACAGAAATCGATTAAACGCCGAAGACAGTATTCAAATTGCTCTTACATCAAAAAGTCCCAATTTTGAGGAAATTGTATCTAACATTCTATTTTCCTCAGGGCCTCCTGGGTGGAGTTAATGTAAAAAAAAACATGAATCAACATAATTTCTCCAAAAACTGAAAGGGAAACCTGAAAATCTGAATTTTTGTTTGATCCAATTTGAGAATTTTATTTTATTTGACATATCTACTAATTATTTTCATAAAACTTTCTTTTTGTTTTCCGTGTAAATTAATTCAATAAATAATTTTTATTTAAATATACATTGATTGTCTTCTTTTCAAAATGGGGGGAAGGGGTAATATCGACTTATGCAAACATATTTTGGGGTAATGGTTAAAAAAGTTCCCCGACCGCTGCTATATAGGTATATACGCTCTTGGTAGTATAAGTATCTAATATCAATTTAATATCTAATATTCAATTTAATCAATTGATCTTATCCTATATGTAAACTAGAGATGCCACGAATAGTGATTTTGCCGAATACCGAATAACGAATATTCGGCTAGGCTCTCGGCCGAATGCCGAATATTCGGCGACACTTAGAACATTTCGGGGGTAACAGGTTCCGACCTGCATCATTGAAGTGCGAGTGGTAACTATATATTTGTTTCATTTGCGAGTAGGTCGAGTCACAACACGCATTATTTGTTGATTGTTGAATCAAATTGTATTACTTACAGTTTACAGTGTGTAACACATCTGCTTGTTCGCGAAAAGCTTTACAAAATTGCACCAAATGATGGACAGATTATCCTATCTTAACAAATGGATTGCAATCTTTAGAACACAGGCGTCGGGTGAGAATACCGTCCTTGTTCCACCGGTATTTCAATGGAAGATGCTCCGAGGAACTGGTGTCATTGATCCCTTCTGCACCGGTGCCCAGTCGGAAGAAAAACCTCGTTCTTGAGTTCAAAACCTCGGCTATGGAATAATTAGGATAATTTTGAGTATGAGCTGTGTAACTACATACTTTCAACTAGGAAAATCGATTATATACTTAATTAGCGTAAGTACCAGAGTAACTTGTAAGTACCTACCCACACATTTTAAAACAGATTTTAATGCCTTTATAAAACGAATCGCACATCCAACACAATAATTCTTATCAACCTTAAATACCTGCAAAGAAGAAAACGTTGGCTTCGCGATAATTGAACAGCATTTTCCGTCTTGAATTTTCAGCTCCAAACATAATTTCCATCATTAGTAAAAGAGCGTTGAAATATTCAAATGATTGTAAAAAATATGACCAGACGCCATTTTTTTTCTCTATATTTACTTATTCAATAAGGAAAAGAGTAGGTAGTAAAACTAATAATATAACATAATTCCTTTATATGTATAATAATAAGAAAGTTTCGATTAGATAAGTCTTAGGTAATGTATCATTGCATTGCATATACAATGAGGAAAATATATTACGAAGACATAAAGAAGTAGTAAAGAAAGTGTGACGTTCTTGTAAAAATCACAATCCTGTTTTCCTCCCTAGACGGTCAGGTATTTTCTACAAGTTGTAGGTTTAAATCGTAAGATCAAATTGTTGAGTAGGTACAGCTTGACAAGGATAACTTTGCAGGCAGTCAGACGATGAATTAAAGATGCCATGTTTTTTGTAAATGGATTGTCAAAATATTTTGATTTAGGTGTCTTCTAACTTAAAGGTTTTGTTTAAATTTTTATCACGCAAACACGAAACTTAAAAAAAAATTTCTAGAGCAGGTAGGTTTTCACTAACTTTAAGTAGGTATATACTTATGCCGTTATACGTTTTTGAAGTAAAATTTTTGACGCACGCTCGACACTTGGGGGTAAAATGATGAATACGTTCCATAAAAATATGAAACGTTAGGAAAAGTGTGATTGTTACGAAAAGTGTGATCGTTACGAAAAGTGTGATTGTTACGAAAAGTGTGATCGTTACGAAAAGTGTGATTGTTACGAAAAGTGTGAGTGTTACGAAAAATGTGATTGTTACGAAAAGTGTGATGCGATCGGTCATCGATAAAAAAGGAAACGAAGCATGTGCAACTTTTGCCCACGCTTCGTTTCCTTTTTTAATGTGTTTCAATTTCATATATTCTTTTATAAGTTAGTGAAGTTTTACTTCAGTCGTGTGGTCTAAAGCACACTCGTTTTTTTAGTAGTTCCTGCTTTGTTATAGAAAATTATTCCCACTATCAGTTTAGTGTTATATTTTTACTCGTTGGTTATCGATTATTTTAAATTAAATTAGAGTAATTATTAGACAAAAAAGAATTTCTATATGAACACCGCACGAGAGTTCTAACTGCTCCACACTGTTCGAAGCCAGTAGGACTAGGGCTTCCCCAATAGGGGTGTGTTGTGACCAGATATGAATAGCCAGGTAATTCCCATCTTCCTCTTCACCATCTCCTCCCCCCCACCCACTACCTTCAGCCTCACAATATCCCCATTAAAGATGCTGTGGTCTCACTGTTTCCTGACGGTTGGACGCAGTTAGGGAGTCTAAAAAAAGTCTACGGGGGCTTCGCCACCGACTGCAATGTTATCCGTGCCAAGCTGTATATACCTACCAAGAAGAAGACTGGATTATATTTTAATATAAACACGCTTGACTATCTCATTGTGATTCCGTTTTGTTGCTTATGAATATTCAGCAATTCACTGCCGTATAAGGTAATGTTATACCTTACCAGCCTTACTCATAATGAAACCCTACCACGACTCTACCGAGTCGCGGTAACTACACAGGGGGGTACACTACACCTCTCAGAGTAAAAATCTTTACTCATCTTCATAATGTTACTCGACAGCTGTTATGATTTTTTTGCGGTAGCAACACTCTGTTCCAAAGCTGAAAAACGCGGTAAATTTGGCATTTCGCGGCGTGTTGCCAACTTCACGTTTATTCATACGTCAACAGAACAGAACAGCGTCAAGCGTCAACATATTCGAATTCCTTATTTTAATATGTGTGCAGTCGATGGCACCCATTATTCCGGGAAAACGTTTTATTGCTTGGAAATTTGCAACTGTTGCTTGTTGTTCTTCAATACTTTGTGGCATTTTAATGTACTGTGGAGCAAGGCGGGCAAATGCTGTTGCAACCCTTTTAGCTATACGGGACATTGTTTGTTGGCTAAATCCGTGTATGTCGGCACAATCATCCTGTATCTGCAAAAAAAAAAGTTATAAAAAAATAATAACAATAAAGCCTGTTTGGTTAACGATTTCGCTGATTTGTTTCACAAGAACGTAGGTAATTATAAACACTGTCTCACCTCGTTTCTACCACAGTATCGTATGGCACAAAGAACTTGGAGATCGGTAGATATTTTGCCACCCCGTTTATTGTTCACATCCAAATACGGCCGCACCAAATCAATCAAACGTCTCATATTAACTTTTGTAAATCTATATTTAGACCTAAAATCTCCTTCCGTAAGTGCCGCAAATGGATCGTACCTTTTTTTGTACCTTTTCGGTAGCCGTGGTACACGAATGCCGCGAATACGGTCAATATTTGCCAATGCTCCATTCAAAACGTCAAGATTCTCGTAAAAGTTCGCCATTTCGAAAGTTACAACGCCGTGGTACTGAGTTAACCCTGGTGACCGGTCGGTTTAAATTCTGACAGCTACTACAACTCCCCGTACAGCGACGCGGGTAAGAAAACACGGACGCGCGCCATGTTGAGTAACAATTTCACCTACCCCGGCCTTGCTCTCGTGGTTGTATCTTATTTTTTGATTATGAGTAACACTGTACGAGTATATCGTTACTTACATCACGGAGCAGTGCACCGATTTGATTAAAATACAATATTAGCGCGAAATGTGTTGATAAGAAAAATCCGCATGGATTTACTTTCATGCGCTGATTGTTATACTTTTATCGGTGATAGTATTTTTGGTTTTTACTCCCTGAATAACTATTATGGCACTATGGCGACCTCTGTGGAAGATCGGTAAGGTATTGGTTCGGAACCCTTATTCCAGAAGTCAGAGATCATTGGTTAAAAAAATTGTGGTTATTATGTTTCAATTCCACCGACAAGGGGCCATTGGGGGCCAAGGGGGGAGGGGGGGGGGGGGGGGGTAGTAGAGAAATCTGACAAGGGGTATGGGAGGGTGATCTCTGTGACGTCGCATGTAAAAATCTAAATTATTAAAACGCAAAACTTAAATTTAAACGAAAAACTAAAAAATATTACCAACTCTTTCTAAACGCTTATAAGATTTAAGTAGGTTTTATTCGTTGGCAAGTTCACCACCAAGTTAAGCTAACAGGCTGTTAGTAAAACGTAAAAGATAGGGACTAGGCCCCCTGGTTTGAGACCCGTGACGTCAGAATGAGCAGATTCCGTAACACCAACCTAACGGTGTGTTTTAATTTGATGGTATTTTGTTCGTTTTTAAATGACGATTTATAAATTCTACGTATAATAATATTTAATAAAACTTATTTATTCAGAATCAGCGTTTGTTTATTGATTTAGAGAGTTCGTTATTGATATAGAAAAAAAAATAATACATTTTAACCACGTTCTAAAGTGGTTGTAGATTCGTTCGGTATCGCCTTGGTGAAATATGTGTAGGTAAGTATCCTACTGAAATTCAAATAAACAAATTGAATAATTTTTATTTTATTTTTTTAACTTTATGAGTAAAATCTCAAATTATATTATTTAATTAAATGAAGACAATATTAGATTTTTGATTGAGTTTCGCTAATATTGTCTTCATTTAATTAAATTGAATAATGTCACTTAACAGGTTATTTAAAAGTAAATTATGTAAAACCAGCGCAGAGCCATGAAATATCACATTTATTAAAAAAATAAAAATAAATAAATTGCCACGGCCAAGAATCGAACCCAGGCCCGGACTGGCCAGGTCCACAGGTCCGCGATCGCGGAGGGCCCCCGGCGCGAGGGGGCCCCGAAGGGGCCCCACAAAACGTTCAAAAAAAAGTTTTTGTCTTGTTAGTAGTTATTTTGTATTCTTGGTAATGTTTGTTATTTTGTGTTCTTGGTAATGGACCCCAAAAAGTTTGACTTTATCTTGAAACTCCAAAAATTTCCCACAGAAGCTCTGCACAGTTTTTCTAAACTGTGTAAAATTGAAAGAACTTGGCTGTTGATAGAGCTGCGACAGTTTTACATACTGCAACTTCATAGCGGCAGAGTCCACTGAGAACTATGGAGACAGATGCAGTGACGAAGAAGACGATTTGGACCCAACAGCAGCGGAAACAAATGCTGACATTTACTGCTCTAAAAATAAAAATAGACAATGTTTCCAGTGTTTGACATGTGCTTTTTCTGTTCTGTTTGAACTTACTCAATCTGGACTGTTTACCAAACTGTATATATAAATTTGTTCTTTCCATACCTTGTACCCAAGTCACATGTGAACGAGTTTTTTCTAAACTTAAAATCGTCAAAAATCGAATTCGGTCGTCCTTAGGCCGAGACCTTATGTCCAGTCTGCTTTTTATTAATGTTGAGAGGGATTTATTTTATCATGTGAACAAAAATAAAATAATAGATGGAGTAGCTTTAACAAGTCAGTTGTTTACAAAGAAACTGTTACTTTAGGACTAGGGGAGCAAAATGTCGAATCATTTCAGTTCAGTTAAGCCCCTTCTATTCTAGTATACAACATTGTAAACTGTTAAACACCCAGGATTTTTTTTAAATTTTAGTTTTATTTTTCTAATCCCTAAAATCCTTTTGTCATTATTTTTACTACACAAATAATTTTGACATAATTCATTAATGCTTTGGTGTGAATAAAATCCTGCCCTTTATTTTGAACTCCGTTATAATTATTGGCAGTTCTACAGCATGTGTTTAGTAGTGTTGTGGTATCCTAAAAATACCATGAATTTCTTCTCCCCCCCGCGCCCCACATTAGGGGGCCCCTTTACAGGTTTTAGCGGAGGGCCCCAAATGGTCCCAGTCCGGACCTGATCGAACCCCATTCTTTGTTACATAGTTATCTCGTTATCTGGAAGGCAACTATGTAACAAAAAAATTGCAATAGCTTTGCCTTGAATAGGTTTTTAATTTGGGCAAACTAAGAAATTCATCCGTAGGTATTTAGATTAAAACGAGACTTCGCAAATGTCAAATCCATGCTATACAACTTTAAACGTATGTTAAATGAATATATAATCATGTATACTTACAGCATTTCGTGTTTTAAACTAATTGAAAAAGCAATTGCAAGCCATAGACAATCACACAAATTTGACAGGCGATTACGCAAGGAATCGATTCCGTATCCACAAACGATAGAAAATCGCATGGCAGGGCACTTGGGATGGTATTTGCATACAAAAAGTGATATCATCTCAACGAAACGTATAAGCATACATATTATTAAAGTGTGTGCACGCTATGACGTTAATAACATAAAGTTAGCCATTTTTTGTTATCGGGCAGCCAAGCAGGCGCAGGCTTGCCGCGGAACACAGTTTCTCTCACGGAAGGAAGTGAAATAAATTATAAACACTGTATTTTACGTTCTCGTGTGGTTATGACGTAACATTATTACTCGCAGCGCGTGCTACCACAATGTATAAAAAATCACATACCTAACTTGGAACATTATATTTTACATTATCAAATATATAACAAAATCTCACCCGAGGTAAGAAACTGCGAATTATCACCCTTCGGTTAAAAAATACCAAATGGCTTATTGACCTGGGAAGAAAGCAGTCCGAGGACCTGTTAGGAATGTATTTTTTAAATTTTTTTTTTTTAACTCACGTAAAGTTGCATTAAGCACAATTTTTTAATCCACTGAAAGGTTACAACGATAAATAAAAAAAAATATCACCTTTCCATTTGGGAGGCGGGTATGGGTGGATACCATTTATTGGATAACCAGCACCTCTACCATAGGTCACCCCAAGTGGTTCGCTACATCTGGTGACTTAGCAGAAGTGCCCGGGTTAATAGAAGTGAGGTTTGTCTGGATCTTGGCGGCTGATGCGTATGCCCACCAGCTGCATGTCGGGCTGGCTCGAGAGAGACTGGTTGAGGAGACCTTTTGACCTTTCCGGCAGGACTATCTCTGAACATCGCCTTGCACCGAAGTGGGATAATGGATTCATACGTCCGTCATTCCGGAACAAACTGACCCTCAGATTCCTCCTTCCTCTCCCAAAAAAACCTTTACGCAGCATACCCAAAGATGACATAGGCCCTGAGGGGAATTATTTTCACCGGGCCTCCTATGTGCATGGAGCTAATTTAAAAAAAAAACGTTACAACTCAACTCAACATTTTGATACCCACATATTATTTATATTTTTTATGTTGTGAGTAAAACCTCAAATTGTAATGTAATCATTGAAGACAATATTAATTACTCTCAAAATAAACATGTGAAACAGAAAAAGAATTCAGTCGCATCCAGGAATTGCACCCAGAACCTCTTCCTAGATTGCATTTAGTTTGGGTAGAATCTTGCAAGCATATCTTTTTATAGATATTATACAGGCAAAAGTTTGTACGGATGTGTGTTCGTTACTCTTTCACGCAATAAATCCCGAATGGAATTTAAAAATTATTTCACTAATCGAAAGCTACGTTATTTGCTATATCTAATAGGCTATATACATTGGTAATCTCTTTCGTTATGAATAAGCTTTGGCGTTATGAAATTATTTATTATACTTTTATTGGCAAAGCGTGTTGCTAAGTAAATGTTTGACGTTGGCTGTCATTTTGTTATTTTTGTAGGTTACTGTGGAGATTTCTTTGATAACAAAAATTCAAATACGAGTATTCTAATATGAATATAGTGTAAAAATATAAAATAGGTACTAATCTACATTTTGACCTACTAGTATGAATTCGAAACGGCGCGTATTTTATTGTTCATTTATTTTTAGAAGGGGTGGGGGGGTGGATTCGGGGAGAGGGGTTAGGGGTTGGGGGGAAGGAGGGGGGGAGGGAATATGCGAGCGAAGCCGGGGGCAAAAGCTAGTATTATATAAAGATAGCAGTAAAATTAATTAACGTAGATAGCTTTCAGTCGAAGTATGATTCAGTTAAAAATGACATAAGTTGATATGGTCGAATTAACTCAGTGGTCAAAGCATTTCCCCCGCAATGAAGAGCTCCTGGGTTCAACTCTTAGGCGCGATTGAATGTTTTTCTGTATTTTATGTTCCACATTTTTCGTTTGAGAGTCGTTAATAGTATTATAAGTAATAATTATTAGCCTGAAACACTCATCTACATTGAAAAAATCTCCCGAGAAAAGATACATACCGCTAACGGGACTCGAATCGGCGTCCTTCTGATTTCCGGTCAACTGCTCTTATCTATTGAGCTTCGTCGGCTTGTCAAATATTAACATATTTAATTCCTTTTAACACGCAATATATCTTACTCGCAGTTTTAATTTAATATCGACCAGGCAAACATAATGGCAACATCAATATGCAAATATACACACGTGATATTAATTTATAATAAATTATGTGTTTTACTTTGTATGTATTTTGTGCTACGGTATTTCAACCGAAGATGCTCAGAGAACCTAGTGTCATTGATTCCTTCGGCACCGGTGCAGTCGGGAAACACGTTAAACGCCCGCCCAACATTTGTGCATAGTTGACATTTGTCACATGCTGTGGTCACATGAGTACGGGTCGTTTCTACGACTCATTCTTGAATTCAACAACTCAGCTGAGGAACGTTTTGCCGGCTTCGGTGTTTCCTCCCTCCAACTGGATGAGTCTCTTCAAGAACCATGTTCACTCCTTCCTTTCTATAAAAAGGCCTACAGCACAGCAACCCCAAAGATAATATAGGCCCTGAGGGGAATTACTTTCCTCAGGGCCACCAGTGTGGAGCTAATATTAAAAAAAAAAAATAAACGATGTAGAATTTGTTCCACTAAAGAACACCAAGGAGTTTGTCTACCTCGGGAGCAAAATAACATGGGACGGTCGGTCTAAGAGCGAGGTCGACAGCCGTATACACCAGGCTAGGTTTGCATTCAATAAAAGGTCGAAAGTAATTGAATCAAATAATATAGACCTAAAACTGCGAATACTCCTCATCAAGACCTATGTGTGGAGTATCTTGATGTACGGCTGCGAAACATGGTGACTATCCGAAAGAGATAAACGGAGACTAGAGGCTTTTGAGATGTGGTCCTATAGAAGATTATTAGGAATTTCCTGGAGAGACCACATTACAAATGAGGAGGTTCTCCAAAGAATCGAAGAAGGAAGGCACCTGCTCAGGACCTTGTCCGAAAGGCGTGCAAGATGGATCGGCCATGTTATACGACAAGAAGGCCTCTTGCATGCCATAATGGAGGGTATGACCGAGGGGACAAACTCTAGGGGACGCCCACGCCGAGAGTACCTGGACGACCTGCTGGTGGACGTAAGCTGCTCATCATATGCAGAATTCAAAAGAGCCGCACAAGACAGGGAAGAATTGAAGAGAAAATTAGAGGAAATTGCTGCAAACCAATCCCAGGATTGAAACCAGAGAGAGAGATATAAGAAAAATGGTTTTAAGAGATGTTGAGATCATTCATTTCTACGATTAAAATTAAAGTACCTACCTAAAACAATATTTCTAATTTTGAAACTGACAATTCGTGGTGGAATTCCATTATAATAATATGTTAAAACACATATAAAACTTATTTACACATAATTTATCAATTTATTTTAAGCCAGCAACAAAAAAAAAATTATTATTTATTTATTATATTAATTATTTTTAAAGTTTTCATGATCTTCAAAGATCGGGAAATGGGACGCAAAACGCGCGCCCAACATTTGTACACGGTTGGGTCTCGAAGACCTATATTCACCCCTTCCTCTTCTCAAAAAGAACTTTTAGCTAAAATCCCCAACGATGACATAGGCACTGAGGGAAAAATATTTTTTTAAAGGCCTCCTGAGTGGGAGTTAATGTTTAAACATGTAGGTAAAATCATATTTTCAAAGTTATTATTATTTCATTGATTGTCTCATGTGACATGGTGACAGGTGACTTCTGTAAAAGATAAAATATGTGAGGAAATAGACGAGAGACAATCGTGGCTTCGTGCTATAATCGTGACAACATTATTATATTATATTATATTATCACATAGCGCGCAGCATAATAGGGGACAGGCGGGTAGCCACCGCGTACATAATAAGCATCACGTGCCGCTTGTCTTTTCATCGTTGCACACACAAAATATCGTATGTGGACTTTAGAACATTAGGAGATATAAAAAAACTATCTAAAAAAAATTGGGACTTATATTTTTATTTTCTAATGTTTTTAAATAATTTTTTAGAGTTACCTTTGACACCTTGTTTATTATTTTATATTTAAGTGAACTTTATATACAATTTTCATTATTACTGCATCTTAATGGCACAAGCTAAAAGTCGCATACCGTAACACTTATCGCCATGTGTTCCGCCTACCGAGAAACTGCAGTGCTACGAAAATGTTCCTGGAGGGACTAGTGCAAACTTTGAGAGCACTTCTCCACCACCACATAAGAATCTTGCGCCAACCGAAGAATGCGATCATCCCTGCCATTGTTGTCTGGATGTAGTCCCCCCTGATGGCTCTCTGGATAAGGGAGACGTTGAAATATCCGCCGTAAACGGATTTTTTTTATATGAGCTCCACACAGGAGACCCTGAGGAAAATAATTTCCCTCAGGGCGTATGTCATCTTTGGGCATGCTGTATGGAGGTTTTTTTTAATGAAACGAAGGAGAGGAGAGTTCCGGGAAGGAAAAGGGTTTAATGGGTGGGTAGGAATCTGGGGTTCAGTGTGTCCCAGTCATCCGCCTCCAACACCTAGACAAACCTCGCCCCATGAAGCCGGGCATCCCTGCTAAATAACCAAACGTAGCAAACCACTTGGGGTGACCTACGGCAGAGGTGTTGGTTATCCAACAAAGGTTCCCGGGGCGGCGGAACCCATTCCCGCCTCCCAAATTGTAAATGGCTGCTTGCGTTCATTTGAACGTTTTTTTTCAGTTTAATTTCTTATGTTTTTCATGCTTATTCGTTTTTTTTAAATTTGAATCACGTATTATTTTTTTTTTCCTTATCTTATTATTTGTCTACCTTCTTTTGTTATTTCGAAAATATGGAATGTACACACCCCTGCACACATTCTAGAATAAACTTCTATCCAATCTCCTTCCCCTCCCCACTACCCTCAGCCTCACAACGTACCCCAATTGGGGATGTCATAGTCTCACTGGCTTCAGACGGGAGCAGTTGGGACTCTTGTGCGGTATTCATATTAAAAAAAAATAGATATTATTATTAATCATTCAAAATGTCAAGGGCTTTAATAGATTTAATAGACGAAATCAGATAAATCTTTATGTAATAATACGTGAAAAGAACAAAACATTATGCATTGAAGAGATAAACCCGTAGAAGTGATTTTGGGCTTGTCTGCAGGACCCTAAGTAACTTTTTAAAATATTGAAAATTTCTAGGTGAGGTAATCTCAATTCTCGGCTAGTACCTGGTTAATTTCATAAAATAAGTTTGTTCAACTTTGTTCTTAATTTAAAAGTGAGTTTCCCGCTCATTTGTCACGCGCCAGTGCTGACACTCCCCTGTCAAAATGTTAAATAAAAATTAATGGAAAAAATACAAATATTATTTCCGACATAAAGTCTGCAGAAAAATGACAGTCGTGCATACTAGATTCGGACTCGAAATAATCTCACCAGAATAAATTATGGTTTCGCAAATAATCTAATACTAAAAATTGGAATGTTTTC
Source organism: Limnephilus lunatus (assembly GCA_917563855.2). Classification (NCBI taxonomy): domain Eukaryota; kingdom Metazoa; phylum Arthropoda; class Insecta; order Trichoptera; family Limnephilidae; genus Limnephilus; species Limnephilus lunatus. The sequence continues at coordinate 81,728,666 of OU830592.1, forward strand.
GTAAAAGGGTAGGTAGCTTCATAGATAATATCAGATCATCATCTCAAATTTATTTTTTAATGTAACTCATCCTAACACTTAAGATGCATTACTTCTAGGTAGGTTTGGTTACCTGTCGATGATTCTATGGCTTTACCCCACTTTCTTACATTATTTAAGTAACACCTAGTTTCACAATAAGAAAATAAATAACGCTAAGTAGGCTTTAACTTGCAGTTAGTTAGCAACTGTGTTATTTGGAGGCGTTAGAAAGCAAAATTACCATAATGCTAGCCATTTATCGATAGCTGGAATATTATTGATCGCTTCAATAAATACGGGCTCCTCATTAAATTAATGTTAACTAGCTTATTATATTATATCGTGTGTAGAAACGATCTAGGCAGCCGTTTAGGAACAATAAAAATAAATAAAAATTAAAACTTAAATCGAGATTATATCAAATGTATGATTATTATCATATCCAAATTTTCAGCCTTACTAATAAAAAACATTTAACAACCGTTAAACGGTGTTTTTGCTCGGTTACCGTTAAACGATGTTTCTGCAACTTTACTAATAACTTAAGAGGAATATAAACGCTAGAAATATTTCGATTCTCGTGTCTGCAAAATTTGCAATCGAGCGTCTTATTTGCGCGAGGCAAGTAAGCGAAAAAGTGGTTTTTATTTATTTTGTCCATAATTTTATAAGAGTGAAAAAAGTAAGAACATAGAAAACCTCAAAAATGATCTTAACCATATAGGGGTATTTTTATAAAAATGTTTCTTGTATTACTTCATAGTCATGAAAAAACATTTTTTTAGCGGTTTACGCTTATTTTTTTTGTTATGTAAATAATAATTTAATTTTGATTCCGTTACATAGAAAACCTGGTAAAAGCTTCAATTCATCCGTAGCATATTTTTTGATGTTCATACTGTAAGCCAATTCGTCGTAAAAATTAATCGAAATAGTATCAAAATAGGATTTCACGTATAACTTCACCTTAACTTGTGTTCCAAATTGGACATATCCGACAGCCCTGAATTTTCTAAAGAAACGACGCCCGACGCTTTCCTGCAAAAGAAGACAGATTTTTTGTCGTCTACCCTACAACCCACGTAAAAGCCCCGAAAAAGGGCGTAAATAAATAAACGTTTCATCGAATACACATTTTTTAGAATTAAAAGTTCGATATAATTCAGTTAGATTGTTGAACCTTCCCAAAGTTTCTGTTTTTATTGAAAATACTTTTTTACCATTATTTTAATCACTACAAATAAGTGATTCAAAATGATATGTATAAAATACGGCCACCATGAGCGAGGGGTAAAGTATCGGCTACTAATCCGGAAATCGTCACTGTCAAGGGCATAGTTGTAGCATTCAAATGGGGGTGTTGACCCTAAGGGGGGGGGGGGGGTATAAATCGTGGGGTGGGGGGGGGGAAGGAGAAAGGGGGGAGTGGGTTAAAAAATTGAATCCTTTAAACACTAAACATTTAATTCGAAATTGTAAAAGATGTGGGTAGGTCAATCAATAAAATAAAAACTCAATTAATTATCAAAGTGTACATTTTTTAAAATGAGAACAACGCATAAAGATAAGTTGGATGCGACCGTAAGATACCCTAATTTTGACACCGGCGTGCACGGTTTTCAAAACCCCCTCGAATATTAAGCATATTTTTCTGCCGCTGAAAGCTCCATTGTAGCCTAGAGGTGGTGTGGATAGCGACAAAAACAAAAAATATGCGCCATTGAATGATATAGGTGAAACGGAGTTAAAAGTGCTTTCCTTTGTTAGGTTACTACCGATTGTAAAAAAGTTAATTTGAAAATTCAAAAGTCTACGTTCGAACGCGAATGCTGCCGCTGTTGTGTTTTCCTGCCGGCAGGCGGCGCCCCCCACTAGAAGGCCCCCTCCATAGCCAGCCTGGCTGCCGCCCAAGTGGCTATAATTGGAGATAGCCGTTGCGCGCCATTATTTATAGCAGCGGGCAGTGGCCTTCTCTGACTCGCTGGCCAGCCGCACTTGACCTAGTGCATCGCGAGGGGAGAAGGTGACTAGCACTAGCCTCTACTCATTCCTCTCCTAACAACACTGCACTGATAACAAATAACAACACTAACCACAACAGTCAAAATGAGGGAGTGTAATAGACCACACAGACGGAGAGCTTTGTTTTATGGCTATGCGATCTTACGGCAAGGACTCGTCAACGATACATTAAATTTCCTCTCACATTTTCTCACAATCGACACGAGATGAGTGTAAAATACCCCATTTTGACATCTTACTTACGGCCAGTACGGCTAAATTTTCAACTAGAATCTAAGTAGTAACACAGACAAGAGGATCATAATTGTACATAAAACCCAAAAGGGTAGTATAAAGACCACCTTAAAAACTTCCTTAAAGACGCCAACAAAAGAAATCTTCAAGTCTTATGCGGTCCCAAAAATTGTAGATTGTTTCACAGAATTTGAACAATTCATCAAATTTCGAAGTTAATTATCAAGTTTTGTGAAAGTTCTATTCTAGTTCTGTTATTATTTCAGTTCTGCGAAACAACCTGTATGACGGCCCATAATGGAATAATACAATAATTTGAACAGAACTTTCACGAAATTTGAAAATTATCTTTGAAATTTGATGAATTGTCAAAATTCTGTGAAACCACATTTTGAAAGAAACAAAGAAAACCTACTTTCGCAACACAATAGTTAACCAGAAAAACATTTTTTTATTTATAACTGTTTACCCAAATTTGAAATTTGTAACTGCTTTTGGACAACGGAACTACAAATACATCTTCACTAAGCTCTACAATTCACTTCTAACAACAATAAAGAAGACGGATAATGCAAATTATTTAAAAAATAAATCAAAATTGGCTTGAAGAAATCAAAGAAGAGGAATAAATTACGCAACTTTTTGAAAAAAAAAACATCGTAGTATCTGAAACAAGCATAATTAAAATAAAACACTAGTTCGCCCCAGCACCGATGTCCCTAGTGAGGGGGACTAAGAAAAACATTATATTGAATTATCTTTTATCCTGTTATAAAATAAATATACAATAAGTGTTGAAATTAAATAGAAAAAATACAAAAAAATTGTACAAGGCCGCTGAAGATATAAAATGATAGAAGTGGGAATGTCCGTGTGCCGAAAGTTAGTTTAATTTTCTTAATTCTGATGAAATTGATAAAAAGACACCGAAATTTCTTTGGCGTGACTGGGGACTTTAGGAGTCTTATTATAAAGAGGCAACACTAGTTTTCTTTCAAATCTCTTGTCGGTGATAAGTTTTTTCTCACAAATGGACACCAGGCGGACAATGGACACATTCTGAACACGTCTTATATTATATTTTTATAGAATCATGTAGGTAGGTGGGAAAGCTCTGTTTTTGCTGAACAGAGCTTTCCCACCTACCTACATAGATCATTGATGATATTTTATTTTCGTTTAATAAACCTGCAATTTGAGTAAATCAGAAAAGAGCTTAGTTTTAAAACTGTATCTACTGTCTGGACTTTAGCATGGACCTAACAAACAAACTCGAACATGAATCGTATTAGGAACATAAAATAGAGCTTTTCCTATACATATATCTTGATGCAGTTGAGTTTTTTCAGTAAATCGGTTTTCGAGGGAAATTACATGAAACTTTGCCAAATTTCTGACTGAAAAAGAGTGGTGCATTTTGTGAAAAGGGAAAGCTTTTTTTCTCGCAATGCAAAGCTATAATTTTTTTAAACTATTGCTTGTCACACAAATGACAGAATCATTCAGCGTGATTGTATCCCAAGCTGTGAAATTGATTTTATTGAATCCAATACATTGTTAAATATTTATTTTGCTGCAATGAGGCTAATGGGCACCTAAGCTAAACACACAACTTTGCTGGCGGCCGAAGGAGGAACTAACGAATGAACTATTTGAAAAAAAAGCTACGCCACCAGCTGCAAAGTTATTGTGTCAAGTACTGTATTAAATGCTTTCGTTCTTGCTAACGTAAAGTATGTAGATGTAGGTACAGATAGATCATTAAGAGGATAAGTTTGAATATATTTATGCACACCAGTGTATCAAAAGTTCCTAAAAAGTTTTTTGAACTAGTTTGGAACAACTTCGCCAGAAGTCCGCTCTTACCTTCCAAATGCCAAAGGTATGGGGTGCGTAGTGACGTTTTCAAATGATTATATTTACAAAAAATAAAATTAATAATTTAATTAGAAATAATTATTTTAACTTAGCATCTGATCAGTAGGTACTAAGTACTAGTAATAAATCGTTTAAATTTAGGCTCGCGATTTACACTTTATAATGTCCACACTAATATGTATACAAATTTAATGCATGTATTTTATTTTTTTTAATTACTTACGAATAATTAATTATTTATTGAGTTAACTTTAAGAAAGATGATTATGTTCCTATAAGCTATACTCCTTGTAATTTATATTTTATTTGTGCAGTAAAGATTTTTTTGAAATTGAATTTCCATTCAAACATCAAGCGTTAAAAAGACAAATGATTGTCATTTTATATTCATCCAGTACACCTATACAAAAGCAATGGTCTCCCTGATTGTACGTAAGGTAGGTAGCTTCTCGATTTTTCCCAAATATGTTTTTTTTACGTAGGTGCATACCTATTTAGATGACTCACTAAAAACTTTCAAAAATAGAGCTTTCTGCTGAAACAAAACTATAATTTTATCTGAAACGTCAAATTTCCCGCAAGAAAAATATCAATCCAGTTGATAAATTAACATCAGTATTATTTTTAATTTTTAAGCCTGAAAACTCAATAATAATTGTAATGACGTTGCCATTTGGACCGCCTGTCTCAGGCATATCTCCACTCGTAAAGATTGGAAGGTATATTTTCCTATTTTTGGGAATAAAGAAAGGATTTGTAGGGCAGAAATATTACATGAAGCGGGCGGACCATGATCGCGAAGTTGCAGCGGAAGAAAAAATTAAACGAGATATTCGTATCAAAGAAGAAAGAAGGCTAAACGCAATTTACGAAGAAAAACAATTAAAGAAGCTTGAAACTGGGACTTTGTTCGATGAACTATAAAACATTATTCGACCCTTATATTAACATAATTTGATATTTCATGGAATAAAATATGTTTCGCATGTTAATTGTTTCAATTTTAATTGAATATGTACTTTGTTCTGAAAGGACTATAACTACTCGTAGTGTAAAAATTCTTGAAATGAAGTTGTCCTGATGCTTACATAATTTGCGTAAACACTTTGAACAATTTAGGTTGGTTTCAATGGCTTGGAAGATTAATATGTCTTTACTAAACACTGCCATAAATACTTAATATAATAATAAAATAAGTAATAAACACTTACTATATATATATTATTACATCATTATAGGTTATAACATGGACTTTAACTAACGAAACCTTTTCATAATGATTCCAAATCAAAAATTTGTACCGAAGTTTGATATGAAATTTGTTTCTCGAAGTACTATCAAATTCTTAAGTTCATATAATATTTGATACTAAAATTTTTCAGTTTACATATTTCCTTCACACACTTTTAAAATATTTACTGGATTAAATTTATTTGCTTGATCTGAAAACGCAGGACATCTAAAAGTTTAACTATTTCAACTTTCAAGAATTGATTTTTGTTGTTGTATAAAACGTGTTTGTCATACTTACCTTATGTACCTATATTATGTACATTTATTATTTATCATAAAAATTATGCCTGTGTCATCTTTGGGGATGCTGTGTGGAAGATTTTTTTAAGAAAGGAAGTTCTGGAAAGGAAAAGGGTGTGTAGGAATCTGTGAGTCGGTGTGTCCAGGAGTGACATAATATGAATCTAACCCTCTAACTGCGGTGCAAGGCGATGTTCTGAGAGTCCTGCTAGAAAGGTCAACAGGTCTCCCTCAACCAGTTTCTTCCGACCTGACCTGCCACACAGTTGGTGGGTAGTCGCATCCGCCGCCAAGGTCCGGAAAAACCTCACCCATGAACCCCACCAAACTACTTGGGGTGACCTATGGCAGGGCAGGGGTATTGGTTATTCAATAAATAGTTCCCGGGGCAGCGGTACCTATAGCCGTCTGTCGAATTACTCACATCATCTAACATTGATGCAAAAGGAGTAAGGATACCCATATACAATGGAGAGCAGCTGAGCAGCTAGATACCTAACGTCCCGATGATATAAACCCACCGCACCCGTTAATACTCGCTTGTCGTCAGATCGGCAGCGATCCAAATAAAATTTCTGCGTTTGTTTCAATATCTGCCGTGTTCCTAGCCACCAGCCGCCAACCACCGGTCCACAAGGTTACACGGGAATTCTTGGCTTTGTCCAATGTAGAATTGTAAACATCGCTTTAAATGTTTCATAATTAATTCATAAAGAAGTGGAGACGACAATTAAACGTGTTTGGGTTATTTTACGAACGCACCAAGCCGATAGATAAACAGAAGTTTCACGTCTGAAATTTCATGTAAAACAAAAAAAATACTATTTTGTCAGATTCAATTTAGTACTTTTATACCGAGCGCAAAAAAGAGTAAAAAATTTTGGATTGACTCATTATTTCAAACATCTAAAAATATATAGATCATACAACATTTTGATTATTCGAAAGACACTCGTATCTATTGATTTTACAGATTTGAATTTTCCCGCAATTTCCACATCTCCACTTCCGCTACGGTCAGTAATCCTGGCGCGATTGGAATGTGCATCTAATATTTATTTACCAGTAATAATTATTAAAATAAATGGCAAACACGTGCCTAACATTATTTGTTCACGGTTGACATGTTTACGAGTCGTTTTCGTACCTCTCAACATCTCGGCTGTTGAACAAGTAGCCGGCGTTTAAATTGATTTGAGATTTTCACGGCCAGAAGTATTATCGTTGTTATTTTTTGGGTTATTATGCGTACTGTGCTTCCTCCTTCTTTAGCCAACGTTTCGGACAGTCCATTACCAGGGCAGATGCGACATGCACTGTAACTGTAATGTAGAAAGCGCGACACGACATAATATCCCAAAAATAATAACGAATATAGCTGACGTTTGTTTTTCATCTATCTTGAAAACATAGGGAGTATTTAAGATTCGACTTGACCAATTCATCTGCTAAAAGACCCTCAACGAAGCATCCCAAAAGGTGGCAAAGGCCTAGATGATTCCCCCTGTGGCAAAATGCATATAATATTAAACTTAGGGCATGAAATATGATAGAAAATAGTTATAATACAAAAAAATGGGAGCATATCAAAATAATGCATGCAATGGTCTGTTTACTCTAATGTAGCAACATCAATTTATTATTTCGGAAGGTTAACATTTTATATTCTAAGAAACACAATACTATGATCAATAAAGGATCAATACAAAACACAATAATTATTCAATAAAATACCCTTCGTAGGTACTTACATTCTGAATTTTAATAGTCGACTACCATAATACAAGCATGCACCTAGTGTGGTAGTAGAAAAAATTGTAAAAACTGTATACCTAAGATATTTTTATGAATAAAGAATATTAAAAAAGACAGAAATTAATGGCGCTGCGATCGCTTAAAATGTTTTGAATGGCAATACCAAGATGGCTTTTAGAAAAATGATAGTAATTTCACAAAAGTAGAAAGTCCAAGTGTATATTTTTTACTTTAACCAAACAGTGTCCAAAAATAATTAATTATACTTTCCGAAAAGAGATCAATCTACATTATATTCCATACAAAACTTTTGTTTATCATCTAACGCTTTGAAAGGAAGATATGTAATTACATGAAAGGGCATAATTTGTATTTATCAAAATATTAATTTAAATCTAATTCAAACGTGAGTAGATACTATAAATTTATTAAAACCAGTTTAAAAAATCGAGTTATGTGGTTTTCCCTTGCTTTTTAAAATGAACTATCGAACTTTTTTGATAAAATTGAATTTAAGAACTTCAAAGACATGAGTTGGTGTTGCCTTAGCCATAAAAGTTTTTAGTTTCAATGTAATAAATTTCTTTATTTTATAGGCAAACTGTAAGGACCTCGGCAGTCGAGAAACTCGCGGAGACAGTTTATTTATTTTATTTATTTATTTAAACACCCATGGAGCTTTTACATATAATGCATTACTTACATTTTTTTTTAAATTACGAGTTGGTAATGCAGGTTACATAAAATATAAGAGTTGACTCAAATAGTCCAGTCAATGAAGGAGGTGTAGAGTCAGTGGCGTAGCGTGGGGGCCGGGGGGGGGGGGGGGGGGGTAGTATCATTTTAGCTCTAATTGATAGTTGATTTGTGTTTTATATTCGCGAAGCTTTGTGCGCCCTGCTGAAAGCGCACTAAAAATTACACTTATACGGTTTTCTTCCACGTATATATCACGGTGTATATATTTTAAATTTATTATCACAGAAAAGTTAAATAGCTGACAGGTTTGTGCATACTTATTCGAAGTGCAGTTATAAAATTCTAGATGCACACTATCTATGTGCTGCCAGAATCAAAGAAAAACCATTTTATGTTCTCAGTGTAGTTTTAATTCACCGCATACAGATAAAATTTAAGCCAGTTTATTGTTCAGAATGTAAAATTCCAATTGTGTATTCATCTGCTGACATATTTCGAAGGAAAACATAACTTTTTTCGAAGTGCAAATATAAAATTCTAGTTGCAGACAATTTATGTGCTGCCAGAACCAAAGAAAAACCGTTTTCATGTTCTGAGTGTAGTTTTAATTCACCGCATACAGATTTAATTAATAAAAATCGGCAAATAAATATTTAAAAAAAAAGGATCACTACCACCCCCCCCCCCCCTTCCCCTGAAGAAGTACCTATATAGGGGTGGAGGGCGGCAAAATTTTCCTCCGCCCCGGGCGGCCGATACCCACGCTACGCCACTGTGTAGAGTGCGTGAGCAGGAACCTAAGCGATTCCTTCAGAAACTTGTTCAGGGTGCGTAGGGTGTGAACATACTAAAAGTCCTGACGTCTAGGTGGTGAGCTAGGAGAGGGGGAGGGGGGGAAAGTCCCAATTTTCGTGTTTCCGCTTTTATCTCAAAACGGTGCGTCGCAGAATTAATTAATTTTCTTAGAATAAGTAAAAGCTCACAAAATTATCTACAACTTTTATTCTATACGTAACTTTCGAAATCCCAGCCGTTTTTGAGTTAAACGCTCCACAAATGTAGATATTTTTCGAAAAAATCATTTTACCTCACATTTTTCATCAAACATTCCTTCATATCGTCTTAAATATTCATCAAAGAAAAAAATTATGGGAAAGAAGTTGTAAAGAATTTAATTCCAGGTAACATAGAACGCAAGTTAAATAAAATTGGACAATGCCAATATCCTCCAAATCAAAAATAATATTAATAAAAATGTTTAAAGTTGGTGTTCACATTTCTTTATGAAATAGGTAGAAACGGTTGACACATACCTACGGCGTTTGAAGTTTGCCAAGTTCAAATTGTTGTCAAATATATCTAAGAAATTAGATAAAGACTATGTAAACGTTATATTGGGGAATACAAACTATAGTTAGAATGAGATGTATGTACCTACATAAAATGTTAATGTTTGTCTAGTTATTCGTGTAGACATGTAGATTTATTAATTGCAGGAGTTCTCTCTCTCTGGTTTCAATCCTGGGATTGGTTTGCAGCAATTTCCTTTAATTTTCTTTTCCATTCTTCCCTGTCTTGTGCGGCTCTTTTGAATTCTGCATATGATGAGCAGCGCACGTCCACCAGCAGGTCGTCCAGGTACTCTCGGCGTGGGCGTCCCCTAGAGTTTGTCCCCCGAAAGTATCGAAGGAGGAAGGCACCTGCTCAGGACCTTGTCCGAAAGGCGTGCAAGATGGATCGGACATGTTATACGACAAGAAGGTCTCTTGCATACCATAATGGAGGGTATGACCGAGGGGACAAACTCTAGGGGCAGGAGTTCACACCAATCGAATTTAGATTTTAATAATTCGAAAATTTAATAGTTAATTAATTTAATAGTAGGAAAACTATTCCAAATTCAAAAACTAACTAACTAACTCCGCAACTAGCACTACATTAATATCGTTGCCTTTTTTTACTAATTAGACTAAGGAAGAACTTTCAAGCATCATTTCTCATTGTAACATAGTTTTGTAACCACCCAAAGCACTACATATTACTAGCCTAATTAAATATAATTACACTAGGGCAATTAATTTCAATGTAAGCGGTGCCAAGTTGACTCGGACAATGAAAGGAAAACGATGAATTTTGGACGAACGACTTCTGGTGGGCATCTTTCTAAGGTCAAACATAAATAATTATTAAAAGCATTCCAATCTTATTAATATCAATCGCAGTCAAGTGACATAGATCGTTTACGTTTCATTCCAAAATAAACAAACAAATTTAATACTTTGACAGATATACGGGGGATGATTGAATGTTTTATAACCACAATATGTAAATACCATTATGCAATAGGCAGGTACTAAGAGTACCTATCTTCTTTATACAATTCAGTTCTTTGTGGTGAACAAATAGGCACGTAAAGTCCTTTTTTACAAGCAAAATATGAACAAAGTTCAGTACAGACCTACAAACTTTTTTTCATAATATTTCCTCCGAGAAAATCGAAAAATTGGAAGAAAAAAATTGGTGGGAAAATGGGTCGGGAAATTGCATAAAAGTTTATGAAACTGAGAATTTCCATGTTCTGTAAATTTTCTATTTGACATTATCTCATCGGCGAAATTGTTTGAAAAGTTCAACGGTTCTTTTTTAAAAATTACAAAAATTACAGAGGACTCCACTCCCGTTCACAACAATTCTAAACTGTACAGAGATTTGAGCAAACTAGTTTGACCTGTTCTTCAGTTTCTCTTTAGGGCGTCAGCAGAAAAAACGTACATTGAGTCAATGAGAATTTTTTTTTGATTTTACAAAAGAACAATTAAATTCAGTTTTTTAAATTTAATTTCGCAAAGTAAATTTTTTTGACAGTGGTTCAAAGAAAATGCTATATAGAATGTATAGAACCATAGAATGCACTCTCAACATCGCCCGTTAGCGAGACTGAATCGAAATGTAGCTTGAAATGGATTTAGCTATTTTTGGTGACTTGTCCTAACTCCCTTTCTTTAATCTCACTACATTGAATTTGGACGGCGGGTATGGGTTCCGTCGCCCCGGGAACTTTTATTGGATAATACACGTCTGCCATAGGTCACCCCAAGTGGTACCCGGTTTCATGTGGTGAGGATTGTCTAGGTCAACACGGCGGATTCGTCTGCCCACCTACTGTGTGGTGGGCCGGATTTGAAGAGACTGGCTGAGGGAGACCATTTTAACTCTCCAGCAGGATGTCTCGACCCTTCCCCTTGCACAGCAGTGGGAGGGATGGATTCATACGTCCGTCACTCCAGGACATACTTTCCCCCAGATTCCTACAAACCCCTCATAATTTTTTCCTTCCCGTATCCTCCTCTCCTATCTTTCCTAACACAAAGATCCTCCACACAGCATACACGAAGATGACATGGGTCATGACGGAAATAATTTTCATCAGTGTCTCCTGTGTGGAGCTAATGTAAAATAAATTGAGTAGTGTGTTTTAGATATAGAATAAAGAATCCCACTGTCCCACTAGAATGATTTCAGTGCCGAAACAGACACACCTACATCATGCTGTATTTTATGTCTACGTATACCTATTACATTTTCAGTAAGTATGTATATAATATTTCAAAAATGAAAGAACGGAAAACTTTTGAACTTTGCGAACTTTAAACGTGAAAGCAAAGGTCAGAAGCGTGTGTCGCCCTTCTATAAATATCTGGGATATTTCCATCCAATGACGTTGTATTAATGTCTTTGTTTCCATCCATATAAATAAATTGATCGTCCTCGAAGTTCGAGGTCGTGTCGGGCCACCATCTTTAATCTTCGACCAGTTATTATATTTCATCTACCATAGAGCAGAGTCGAGCAGAGTTTCTCGCAGTTTCCGACTGGGGCGCTCCCAGCGGCTATTTCAGATACCACTTTTCGGGCCCCCGCAAATTCTGCAACGAATATCTCGCAAATAATATTATATATCGCCAGCGGTGTTTTTATTTTTTATTGTTACATCTGATCCGAACATGTTGGGATCAACAAGTACAAAGTGTCAAAGGAGCGATGAGAGACTGCGAGAAAAATTGGCAAAAATTACGGCATCTCACGTCTTTCGCAAATAACGTCAGAGTGTTTGAAGGTTTGAACATTATCGTGAGAACTATATTATCATAATATACGTATTACATCTATCTCTACTACTTCTAGCTTCTAAGAGAATGAATCTTGTCGGTTTCCTGAGAATCGTCACGGACTGAGAAATGATGTTTTCTGTGAATTTGGCATTTAATTTAAGCACATTTTAGTGGTAGGTTTTCATAAGTCATTCATTATATTTTAATGGTTCATTTAAGATGGGTTTAAAATAATTAGTAGCTTGATACAAATAAAATAACATTACAAAAAGCTTATTTTAAAACACCCATCTGAATTATTTTAACGATACTTATAACATCTCTGTTACAACTTATGGTTCCATGACAGTTGGTCCGCCGAGAGTTGTCCCCGGCATACTTATATACAATATGCATCCCATTATATAAAATACGGTATACATAATTACACAAAATATAACTAACTGACCCCGAAGGAGTGTGTATAAAACATATTTTCATTCAAATGCATTAAGGACAAATCTATTTCTCTGTGTACTGTGTATAGTGTATACCCGCGCATAAGTACAAAAAATCGACACTTCTTTTAATATTCTACCAACTTATTATTAAGGGTATTTTTATAGTCGATTTTGCGTTTGAAATTGGTAAATAATGCACAAAAAATTATAATTTTAAATATCATTTCGATGGGACAACTGTCGGCGGATCAACCTTCGATCCGGCGCCGGCGGGTCACGACAGCTTATATACTTTAGCGCAGTCCCGTGAAAAATTAAGGGATTATCTGAAATCTTGACGAATAGTTCCAAATTTTAAAACACCAATTAAGATAATTTTCAGTAAAAATATGTTAACGGTTCCTTCTTTACCGCTTGTTTGAATTCTTCACACAACTGATTCCAATTTTGAAAATGACCCAAAATTGGAACTAATTTGGGTACATTGAACCAGGACTAAAACTTCACGCAAAAACAACCTAAATTAGTAATTTTGAAAACATATAATACCTACTTAGTACTTTTTGAGCGTGTGTAAAATTTTAATTTGTTTTCGGGGATTTTTCAACTCTTCACAGGAGGCCCCTAGGAAAACAATTTTCCTCAGGGCTAATTTCATCTTTGGGGATGTTGCATGGAGGGTATTTTTGCGTTATATTGATCTAAATAAGTAATAATAACTTGAATTTTCTTTTCACAAATACAGCTACAAATCCCAACTGTTCCCAACCGTCTGGATCCAGTGAGACCATGGCATCTCCAATTGTGGTATGTTGTGAGGCTGAAGGGAGTGCGGAGGGGAGGAGATGGGGAAGAGAAAGGTGGGGAAGTACTTGAACTGGCGTCATGTTTAGAGACCGGATTTGAAAAGCGAATTGTCGCAAATTAAACGCAAAATTTCCCAATACTGGGGTACCTACTATATGCCTGTTTCAACAGAAAGTTAAATAGGACAGTGCGCTGTTTCATGTGTGCTTTTGCTAATGTAATTATTGTTAGTGTGGCCACTGGCCAGTCCAAAAAAACAGATTATTCCTCGAAATTATGTGAAAAAATGCACCGCATTATTTTTTGGTGTGACCACACCGTAAATTTAATTTGAGAATCAGAACAAATGTCAAAATATCTGCTCTATTTGGTTTCGCTTCGTTATAGGGCATTATAGGATCTAACAGCTTTGTTGCGATAAAAATATTTGTATGAATATTTACAACTAAAGACAACCTATTTTAATATATAACATGGAAAAAATGTTATTTAATTTCCAGTAGCTGTTATATTTTGATGAATTTGATGTGTCATAAATTTTCTTGAAGATCTTCAATTCAAATTAATTTATTTTATTGCATCAAAATCTTCCCAAAATATACATTTTTGAAATTTCGTTTATAAGATTATTAATTAAATTAAACATGAGTAGTAGCTATACAACTTCACTAACCCTAAATATGTCGATATCAGAATTGATTCTGTTCAACAGCAAGATTCTTTCGACATGCGATGCCGCGCCAAAAATTCGGGACCGTCCTAAGTAATTAAATTATCATGGGGTTCAAATTTTTTGGTTTTCGCTGCAAGACATATTGGATGAGAAATTCATTGCCATTATTATCATCTTCTATAATCATGTTGAAGCGCGCAATTTCGTACCATACCTCCAACAGAACTGTCAAATGTGTCAAAATGGCGGAGTAACTCTAGCTTAACTGTCATATTTCGAAAAGTAAAAGCAAAAGTTAAAAACGACGTAAAACAGGCGGTTAAATTGATTGAAAAACGCGTTTTTGTGATATTCATCATAAGCAATTTCTTTCACTGTTGCTTATACCTAAGCAACCGTTGAAGCAGACTGCCCGTGAAGACTCTCACAAAGACTATAATAAAATATTATATTTTGAAGTAAAACTTCTTTAGCGCCGTTTGTTATTTGAAATTCGGATGAAACGGAAATGCTTCACAACTCAGTTCTACACAAATACTCGGCTCCAATATAATGCGGTAAATTCGAGGCCTGCGGACCTTGCCATGCGGGCCTTCCAAAGCGCAGTGGGCAAGGCGCCTGAAAAGTCTCAGCGGCCAGAGAGACAGACATCAAGCGAACGGAGGTTCGAATCCTACGAAATCCAAAAAAAAACATTTTTATTGTTGTGAAATCAATATCCAATCTTCAAACCACTTTAAAATGAACAGGTAAAAGAAAAGAAAGCGTCTTTCTAGTTTCACTTCTACTGCGTGTGAATTACACACTTTGATTTTTTTTCATGCCATCTGATATATTTATCTCGGTTAATATTAATATAATATCTAAAATACTGATATGAATCTGTGTATCGACTTAATTGATAGGTAATTATATATATATATATATCAGTCGGCTGATCATCGGATATGAATCATAGTCAATAATTTATTATTGACTATGATTCATATGACTAGGGTTCGTCGGCCTAGAGAAAATTTCGCGAATGCGTTCAAGGGCTAGATTTAGATCAAAGTAACCATGTGGCTTTTAATTGTAAAGATTTACGTAGTAACATAATTCACGGTGAGCGCTTTTAAAATCATTGTTAAAATTATCTATTTGAATTTCACTTTTGTTTCATTGATTGAATGAATGCCGCTGAATCTTGGATATTAATGACCTCCGATCGAGCTGAAAACCGGTAGATAAACTCGTTGATTGGCAGAAGGTAAAGTACGTTATTATTTAGGATATTTCTATATAATAGCCGTTGTTTCCAATATTACTGATCAACTCTTAGGCATACGTTATGGCTTAACACTTCTCAAATGAACAAAAACGCTCTTCCCATCGCAATTTTCCGAGCAACATCGAGCGTTACTAAACAAATCACTTAGTTGGTCTTAGACTCAGTTTTATCCATTTGAAAAGTTGGGAACAACGGTCGTTAGACATATATAAAGATGTACATGAGTTTTCTCACTCTGTCTTTGATTATGTTTATAAGTGTGTAGAGACTGTAGCGAGTGTAGACTAATTTAGGCATTAGTCTACTGCAATTCTTAGGTATTTTATTTCAGTTTTGCTTTTTAATAATAATAATAATAATTGGACAATTTGTAGAGCGCCGTTTTTGTGAAAAATCACCTCAAGGGCGCGTAAATCTATCTCTAAACACGAAATTTTGCAAGTATGTTTTTTTTTCAAAGCAAAATGGTACCAATATAAAACTTTTATTTTTTTAATATGGTGTTGGTAAGTTTATATCCAACCCCTTTTTAAGCTCATTGATATATGCGTCGGCCATGTTATTCATACATATATAAGCTATTAATAGTAGCACTGGGTCGTCTCCATATTTAGAATCATTAAATATATCAGATTATAATAAAACAAAAAAAAACTTTATTCCACTTAATTTTATTGACCGTAACCGGTTTCAGCTCGTCAGAGCCATCTTCAGACTGGTACAAATAATTCTTAGTCTACGGTTTATATACATAACATATGGGGGAGGGGGAGAGGGGTGGTCTACAAGGATTTTAATAAATTATATTTGTTACTAAGTAGTTTTAGACTGTCGAATTTCTAAATATTTTGGTAATTCCAGTAGGCTAATTACCTTGGGTTTGTAGCTCACTTCAATATTGTTTAGGGAAAAAACTCAAAAGTAATATGAATTATTATTAATATCCTAATTTTATGAGAAAATGAGGTATGGGATTTTTTGAAGTGCTTTTTGAAGGGATACATGTTTACATTGGAGTACGAATGGTCTAAACTACATACATATTTTAATTTCGAAATTATTATAAAAATGTTTAAATCTCATCTTAACGCTCAATCTTTACAAACATTTTCCGGAATCGACTCAATTTGTAAGTATGTAGAAAAAATGTACGTTCATTTTGCCAGTCAATTGCAGATTTTATACGCAAACTAGTTTATCTTCCACTAAAAATCGTTTTACATAATAAAAAAAAACTGTTGTAGGCTTAGAAAGAACACAGAAAATGAACTATTACGAAATTAGTATCACCTTTCGACATAAATCTTGAAAAAATCTTTAAAAACCTCGAGAAATCCACGAGAATATTTTAAGTTATCTAACATTTTGTCGCATTTATGAGTTCTCAAAAATAACTATTGAAAAGATCGCAATAAAGTACTGCATTCATTCGGACTATGAATTTGCCAAAAAGCTTTCTGCAAATTACACGCGCGATGAAAAAAGGAAGTCTTAATTACCCATAAAATTTGATATTCGTTCATTTTTGCCCAGCAAATTGCAAAAAAAACATTTTTATTATATAATATGTTGCCAAGTCATCCAGATATGTCACATTGTTTGTATGTGGAGGGCGACTCGATTTAAAAAAGACATGAATGCGTAGAGAAACATTAGGTCGTCCATTCCTTTACGATTCGAGGCTATTTTCAGCAAATTTGTTACGTTTTTATTTGAATTTTGTGACGAGACACATCTGCTCTGAATTCATTTACTTTTAGATGCAAACAAAAAAATATTATTTCCGGCACCAATCTAAAAGACATCATTGAGGATGCCAAATTTAATTTCTATGAATATGGGATTTGGTATGCGAACTTGTAAATTGGACTCGCAAACAGAAAAACGAAACAGCTGGTTTGGATTTATTACAATAATATTATTTCAATCTGTTCTCAAATTATTGCAAACTTTGCATGTAAATCAATACTCGACCTGCAAATCACATTAGTAAACTCTGCAGGTGTATTAGCATCCATATTATTTCATTCATCAGTCTTTAATTAACAGCTAGTACGAAATACTTGGAAATTATGAATTCGTAATATTTAATGTGATCGTGTTTCTACATTGTGTTTTTCCCATATTTTTCTATACGTTGTGGAAACACGGACCTGAGCCAGCAAAATAAAGCGGATAGATGCCATCGAAATGTGGTGCTGGAGAAAATGCTCAGGTTTCTATGGACAGCCAATGACAGACCAAATGTGACCATTCTGGAAGAACTAGTCATCCACAATAGGCTTTAAACTATCTGCCTACAATGAATTTTAAGTTACTTTGAACGCTTTGCTCGCCAAACAGAGGAATCCAACTTGGATAAACTCAAGTCCTTGGCAGAAAAAATAGAGGAAGGTCACCAATGCCCTGGAGTAACCAAGTATCAGTGGCATCCGGTTGGTCGGTGTCCGCAGCCCTCCACGCAGTGCAGAACCACGAGGAGTGAAGGAGCCTTGTCCACCGAGGAAATTGGAGTATGGGTCACGATCCATTGCAATGATGAACTGACTTAGAAGATGAATATATTGTTTGTAAGTAGGATTTCACGTTTTTTTTTCATTCCGAAAAAAGCGTTAAAATTCGACCCACAGAAAAAGCATCCCTCTTTGAAATGTGTTCAAACGTTAATAATAAATAAAATATATAGATATATCTATTCTAAATCATTATTATAGTACCACTGTAAATCTAAGTTGATAAGAAGAAAATGCCACCAGGCAATAAGTCCACCTTTTTTCAACCGGTGAATAATTCAATTCAGTTCTTTAGTGATATATTACAATAATTCAATAGTTTATTATTTTCTTCATCAGACGAGAGATTGGTATTGAGGGAATTAAATTTATTACTTCTTTTTTTCAATCGATCGTCAGCCACTTTTCTAAAAGTACTTAATTTCCAGATGGTGAACAGGTGTTTGATTAATACTAATAACTGATGAATACTCATATTATATAATAGAGTAGCTGCGTTGCTACCGAAGATCCCTTTTGAATAGTCTGACAGACGTGTATAGAAAAGGTGAATAAATTACAAACTTAACAATTCTCTCGATATCTCGTTTTGTTCGTATTTTCGTAATATTGTATTAACCTCTGGCTATTAGCCATTGGTATCCGAAGAAATAGTGCCAGCTTTCCAAATTTCTCGAAAACCAATTTTACCGTGGCTATCTACGAAATAACTTCTGAACAACGTAATAACTTGTGTCATGGATGTATTGATCACGTCATATTCAAACATTGCGAGATCAACAGACTAAAATACAATTTGCAAAAATAATTATAAATGTATACTATGCCCTTGTTCATTCTTTACTTATCTAGGGAATTATAGGTTGAGGAGGATCTTACAAAAAACAATCTAAACTCAGTAAAAGTTTCGCAAAGAATTATCATTAAAGTAATATTTTAAAAAAATCTACCTTCTCAACAGAATCACTTTTTAAATTATTTCCATTACCAAATGTCGATGACATATTCAAGCAAGCTTCCATTATAAAAATGTGCAAAGAAAAAAATAACAAAGAATATCAAGAATTTTACAAACTAATGAGAAATGGAAACCAATTTATTACACCTAATTTTAAAAGAACTCAAATGCAAAATCATTATATTTTCCAAGCCATAAAACACTTTAATAACCTCCCTTCTGAATTACGCTGTATCATCAACCAATCAGAGCAAATAAATAAATTTAAACAAATTTTCAAAAAAAATTACAGTAAAAGTAAATAATTTTATACAAAACATATTATAACCTACAACCTAAGTAAGAATCGTGGCTCCCTTATCAGTCACAAGAGCTCCTCTTTTCTTATATTGTATACATGACCAATAACAACCTTTATAATAATATTTTGTAAAATATATATGTATACATATATGTAACTCATGTTTTATATTACAATAAAAAAAATAAAAAAATTGTTAGCAATACCTTAAGATTTTTGATAGATTATGATATGATTTTTTGAATCGGAAATCACTTATCTGGGGAAAATAAAGCGGTTTACATAACAAACAAACCATTAAAAGAGTAATTATTTTTGGTCTTTTTCCAAGCGATAAGAACTATTCAGAAGTAAGGTTAAATATCAGTTGTTAAAAAAAACATGTTTCATTGAGAATTATCGCAAAGTAGGTTTCATCGCTATATATATTCTGTTTCCAATATATGGAAAAAAAGACGATACCTTCAGATATTGATCTCTTAATTTGATTTGAGATATCATGCTATTATTATAATACAATTATAACAATATTTATTTGATTGAACCACAATATTTTTTATATAAATATGTCGACTGGTTTTGGAACAACTGTCCCTTCCTCAGGAAAATACATACTAACTCGACATTACAAAACAATAAATGAACGTAATAATATATTAAGGGCCATTAACCAGCAAGCGGCAGCGACTTCATATTTCATCGAAAGATGTTCTTACGATCGTACAGGGCGGTTTCAATGAGAAATATTAATTATTCTCCGTACCAGCTTTTTTTAAATACTAACTCAATATGGGTTTTTATCGTTTTATTTCATTCAAATTTGCTTTAATTTATACCTACATTCAAAAATGCTGAAAGATGTCATGATAAAACTATTCAAATTATGTAGGTACTTTTTGTAATTATTTTTTGATCTTAAGTATTTATAATTTTTCAATAATGTCTAAGCAAAATAAAAATGTAATTCTTTTTAAATATATTATTTTGAGAGACCGTAAATAAATAGACAAACTGAAATATTTTGGTCACAAAACACGTGTGCGGATCTTTTTTTAAATGATTTTATTTAAACTAAATTAAAATTCTGAAACATAGCTTTCCAGATATTGATTTATTTTACTGCATATGATTTTAAATGTGTGTTGTATAATACAAAATTTTGTTTGAAAATTTAACAAATCTGCCAACGACCTACGGTAAACCTTATTGTACTAAAAATAAACATATTTTCTAAAAATTTAAAACAAACTCGTAGCTTTACTAGATAAAAGAACAGTCTTTCGAAATCGACAAACAATGAAACATTCGTTTTTATATAATAAGATAACCACAAAGCTTTCTTTTTTTCTTTATTTGATGTTCTTCCAACTAATTTTATAACGTTACTACCTACTCGTAGTAAGTTCTGCAAGTATTTTAGTTTTTTATGATGGTGACAGCTGCTGCAGCGTTCAAGGCCATTTTTAAACTGTCGTTAGTGTGGATAATGAATATTTATTAATAAACAAATAAATATTAGCAATAGGTAAAAAGTCGGCTATTTCATCCAAAATATAGTCACTATTCAATGGATCGAGTTCCGAATAGAAAACTCAAACTTTATAAATAAAGAAATCGAAAATGTACGTTATCCTACGGAATCAATCCTTCAATCTGAAGGATGTTAGCCGAGGTATAGGATAAGTTAGCCGAGTTTTTTTGCTTGTTGCGAGAGTATTTATTTGTTTATTTATTAATATTCGTTATCGTATGGATAAGCTATCAGGATAATGGTGAAATACCCCCTTAATCAAATAAAACAAACTATATTAAAAATTACATTCTTGATTAATTCCGAGAAAGCGACAAATAAATATTAAATAGTGTTGATAATTTTATCTTCTTATGCTTTATTTACACCAGCAATGTCGTTCTAAGCAGATGTGATTTAATTTCCAGGGAAGTGACGTATAGTGACAGACTTATTTCATGCTATGCCATGCTCTAATAACAGCTTGGGATCTATGTCACCTAATTATACAGTCAATTAATCACCTGTCAATGAAAATTCAGCCACCAGGCATGTAATAATGTTTTTATAAAATTTAGATTAATTTTAACCAATTCAGTCTGAACTGCCATAGTTTAAGACGTCGCATCAGCGGTCAAAAAGAAGAACATGGAGAGATATGTAATTACGAATGTTAGAGGAGCGCGCTAATATTTAAAGCGATAAAATCGATTCGAAATTTATGAAAATGTTTAATAAAACACGACTCGTTTAAAATAAAGCAAAAATCTCGTGGAAGGCGTCTTTAGTATCATTTAAAGAAACATTGTGAATTTCTTGACAACTATAACTTGTAAAATAACTGAAACGAACGTGTTTATAATAATTTTCGGAGAATACTTTGCGATTTATTTCTATCGAGGGAATTTCATATAATTACCGTTTCGGCGTGGGGAATGTATAGATACTATCTTAAAGAATAACATATTTTTAGAGCTTAAAAACTTCAAATGTTTAAGGGAGATATATATGTAAGAAATCAGTAGAAATTCGGGTAACGGCGGCGGAAGGCCTTCCCTCCGGGACTTCATAATTTAGGGTTCGCGAAAGCATGTTGTTTATTTTTATATAAAAGTATATGCATTGACCTTGACGTCTTACGGTATTTTTTTAATAAGGTAAAATTAATCAATAAACCGGGACAAGTTAACACCAACATTAATTCTGTTGCTGTGGTTAGTTTCAGTAAAAAATATTTCGAATGGGATGGGTTAACTATTCATTTTAATTTAATTTGGTTAACACTTCCAAATGCAACAAAAATGTTTATTTTGGACGTTGTTTTTACGGGGATTCGTATTGGCGAACAAATGCTTTTTTTTCAAGTCTTTTACAATTGCACAGTACATTTTTAACCTAGATTTCAAATTTTTTGATGAATTTATGCGATCTGGAATGACGTCTTTGCATTATTTTAATAAAATAAAATGCTTACCACTACGCCGCCCGTGTCAAAATTTAAAAGTAAATTTAGTTTGTAATTGAATTAATTTATTTGAAATATTATGTAGGTACAATTTTTTGTAAAGTGGGGAAACTCGGAAGTACTATATTATTTAGCATCATATTATTTAATCTTCATTATTTAAAAATCAAAAATACTTCGGTGGAGTGTCTATGATTGTAATTCTGGTTCAATGATCTCGGATTTGCGTTGAATATCAATATTTAAGTGTCATTTTCAAAATTGGAACTGATTGTGTGAAGAATTCTGAAAAGCGATATATCGATAATATGTTATATTTTTTACCAGATAGCGAATAGAATGCGAATGGTCAGATGCTACGTGTTTTTTGATATTATTTTATGGAATGGATGCATGGACGCTTACTAATTAGGCGGCTTGAGGCAGTCTAGATGTGGATTTACATAAGAATACTTAAAATAAGCTGGATGGAGAGGGTTACGAATAAAGATGTTATGGTTCGGATGAATAAATAATAAAAATTATTAAAACTAGAAATCCGAAAACTTCAATATCTTGGACATATGATGAGACATTCAGAGAAGTATGAGATCTTGCATCTCATAATGCAGGGAAAGATCTAGGGATTGGCCAGTCTACCGTAGAGCTGTTCCAAGCCGCAGTAAACAAAGTCCGCGTAGCCAACATGATAGCCAACGTCCGTTGAAAGGACAGGGCACAAGAAGAAGAAGAATATTTTAATTCCATTTTTAAAATGTGTATTTTTTTTGTTAAATTTCTTATGGTTAATCTTGACAAATAAAGTCAGATGTAAAAATCGAGGTTCTGTATTCCCCTAATCTCTTCTCCAAATCTGGACCGATTTTCAAATTATTTTCACCAACTTCTTTAAAAGAAAATATTCTATGTTTGTATGTTTAGCTTTATTTTTAAAACATTGTAAAATTTGTATACTGTTGATGGCGTTCAAATTAAGCAATTTCGAGAATTTTTGGAGGGTCCTAACTAATATAAAAAAGGAATTTATCAAAAAAAGAAAAACGTAGGGACATGCCAGTGGTTGATATCTATATTATATTATATGTATAAATATTTGCGTTAGTGTCAAATTCCAGAGAGAAAATAAGGAAATACTTTTGTATGGGCAAAACGCCGCCCGCGTATCCGCTTGGCTCGTTACTCCGACATGGATCCATTGTAAAATCCGTAAATCTGACACTGTCTTGTTTATTTTCAAGGGTTAAAAAACTATAATATAAAAATAAATATACCTCCGTTCTAGTACATAAAAAAAATCTGCAAATACTTTCTTCGACACGATTCGAATTTTTATGTGGGTGAAGATATTCATCCAATCAATATTTCAGCACATTAAAATATGTGAGTCAGGCGAGGTCTTTTTCATACACATATTACAAATTGCAACTTCTCTATAGATCTATCTATAGAACATAGAAAGATAAAATGGTGGGAGGCAATTAGTTCTGATCACAAGCATAGCTATTACTAGAAAGTGATATTACAGGATAATGAAAAACTTATTGGATTTTTAAATGCTTTAATAATAAATAGATGATTTTGTTTGGTTTGTGGAAATTAAAGTGGCGATCGATAAATCGCACACTTGTTCTAATAGCTGATATCAGCTTTCTAATAGTAATGATTTTTATGTCAAAAATGTTGTCGAACCGAGAACATGGCTTGAAGTGACTTGCTCTTTGAGACGTGCTGCAAAAGTCTTCAGCCGAGGAGTGAGGACCTCGGAGTAACAGCGTTTAAAATTATGCATAATTTGGTGGTATATCATAAGTACCTTCTGGAATTCTTTAAGTTTTTTATACCAAACAACTACAGTCAGGGGCAGCAACACTATCTTCAACACGATCTTATATACTGATCTTCTATTGTTCCACTTGGTATGTTATTTAGCGATACTTATCCGGGGGGGGGGAGGGGTTAAAAATTTAATAGAAAGTTTTTTGAGATCTGTACTTACCACAACTTATTATTGAAATGAATATTTAAACCCCCAAACCCCCCTTATATAAACCATTCTCTTTATCATGAACCTTAAAGGCTTCAAGAGGCAATAAAATGTTATCGTTATTTTTTTTTTTTTTTTTTTTTTTTGTAATTATTTTTTATTTTCATTCATATGTTTTACATGTTGCTAAGTGATAATTTTACATCTTAGGTTTTTTACTACTTTTCCATTTAAAGCATTTGCTTGTGTATGGAAAAGGAGTGTACATAAATGTGGTTATTACTTAGTACTTAAATAATTCATTTACATAAATATATGTGTCTTGTAATAGTATATAATAGTATATATTTAAAGAAAAGAAAGAATATTATGGAAAACTAAAGATATTTGTATACATTTAAATAAAAGAAATAATATTATGGAAAACTAAGGATATTTGTAAGGATAATTAAGTGGCATTAGTTTTTTTCTTTAGAATATTTTTAAAATGTCTCTTGACAGAGAGCAGTATTTGGGTTTTATCATTAATGCTTCTGATTTCTTCTGGTAGACGATTGAAAAAAGTTCTTCCCTGGTAAGTGTAATGATGTTGTGCAAAAGACGTATTTAGTTTTGGGCATATAAAAACATGTTTAAGTCGCGTTCTGTTTTCGTTTAGAAATTGGTATTTATCTTTTTCTTTGATAATTTGAATTAATGAATTTTTAATATATAAATCTTTAAATGTAGGTACTTGGAATTCATCAAATAGGCGTTCTGTTGGGTAGTCCAAGGATTTTTTTAATATAATTTTAATAATTGTTCTTTGTACAATTTCTATTGGAACAAGGTTACATTTATATGCGGATCCCCAACTAATGATAGCGTATTGTAAAGTGGATTGAACTAAGGCATAGTAGATTAAATATAGATTTTTTATCGACAAAAAATTTCTAATTCTTAAAAATATGTATATTAATTTTCTAATTTTGTTTACTACTTGACATATTTGTTCCTTCCATTTCAGATTTTTATCAATAATTACTCCTAGATATTTAATTTTATTTGTTGTTTTTAATATTGTACAGTTTGATTTGCAGTAGTTTTGGCTGTGAATTTTAGTATTTTCATGAATGACAATGTTAAAATTTTTGGGAGCATCGTTTAAATGTATTGCAAATGGAATTACAAATGTCTTTTCACTATTTAGTGATAGTAAATTAGTGTCGAAAAAATTCTTAAGCGTGTTAATGTCTTCTATGGCCTTTAATTCTACATTTTCCCAAGTCTTTCCACTTATTATTAATACTGTATCGTCGGCGTATGATGTAATTTGACCATGTAAAGGTTGAAAAAAAATATCGTTTACATATATAGTAAATAGGATTGGTCCAAGCACTGTACCTTGGGGGATTCCAAAGCTTGAAAGCTCTTGATCGCTATTAACATGATTGATTTTTACCACTTGAGGGCGGTTTTTTAAGTAGTTGGTGATCCATTTAATCGCGTTGCCTTTTATGCCAATATTATTTAATTTTTTTAATAGCATCTCATGAGATATGCTATCAAATGCCTTTCTGAGGTCAATAAATATACCCGCACATTTTTTACCTTTATCTACTGTTTCGTAAATGTATGAAGTTACGTTAGCAATAGCATCTTGTGTGCTGAGTGATTTTATAAAACCAAATTGGTTTTTGTGTATTATTTTATTACTATCTAGGAAATTTACCAACTGTTTTTTTACTATTTTTTCAAAGATCTTTCCTATATTAGAAATAAGACAGATTGGGCGATAATTTGTTACTTGGTGTGGATCTCCAGATTTGTAAATAGGTGAGATTATTGTGTTTTTGTAGTTCATTGGAAATATTCCTTTTGTTAAACTTAAGTTTATTAAATGAGTGATGGGTTTTATTAAGTAAGGTTTCATAGATTTTAACATATGTGCCGTAATAGAATCAAAACCGGGAGACGAACCTCCTTTCATATTTTCTATTATTTTTAAGATTTCACATTCTGTTGTTGTTTCGAATGTTGAAAGTATATTACGTTTCTGTAAATTTTTATTTTTATGTTTTTCCGGGTCAGAAGGCTTATGAATATTTTTCGCAAGATTTTTTCCAACATTTGCAAAGAATGAATTAAAAATGTTTGCACATTGTTTAGGTTGCATATTGGCATCTATAATTTTTTTATCGTGTTCAATGTACTTAATGTTTTGTGTTTTTTTTGTATTGTCTATGGCCAAATTTACTGTTTTCCACATTTGTTTATGGTTATTTTCTGAAGATAATATTTTATTTTTAAAAAACTCTTCTTTACTTTTTTTAATATAAGATGTTAATTTATTTTTATATTTTTTATAGAAAATATATGCTTTTTCATCGTGGGGATTTTTTAAAGTTGTTTTGTAAAGTTTTTCTTTGTTCCTGATAGATATTATAAGTCCTTTGGTAATCCAAGGCTTTAAACATCTTAATTTGGATTTTATGTGTGTTTTTTCAGTTGTCGAATTTTTAATGTGTTGTGACAGGATATTTTCAAAGTAAGTCGAACATATTTCGGTATCATCACTGCTCAAAACATTGTTCCAATCCTCCTTTTTTAGTTTTTCAGAGAGAATAGTCATATCTATCATTGATTTTTTGGTTATTAAATTATGTTTTTTATGTTTAATATTATTATTATACAGAAGTAAGCATGAATGATGATCCGTTATGTTAGTTTTCCAAACAATAGATTTTAGTTTATGTAGATCTTTAATGTTTATGTTAGTCCAAATGTGGTCTAAACAAGATGGAGTATGTTCTTTTATTTCTCTTGTATTTTTATTTATGCAAGATATGAAATTTTGTTCAGTCATACAATTAATGTATTCATTTTTGTTATTATTTTCTATTTTTTCATTGATGTTCACGTTAAAATCACCTACTACGAAGCTAAGTTTATTTTTTAATTTTAATAATATGTATTTGAGGTCATTAATAAACGTAATAATACTCGAACTATGCGTTCTATAGATAGCTATAAGATGATATGTTGATTTGCCGAGTCTGAAATGTACTTCAATGCAGTTAACCAAATGTATTGGGTGTTCTATAATGTTAACAATACTAAATTTATTGCTTGCAAATATTATTATTCCCGAATTTTTGTTAATGTCTAATTTAGTAGAGATATAATTGTACTCGGGCAAGTGATAAGGCGGTGACTCGGCGTTTGTAAATGTTTCGGTTAACACTATAAAGTCCGGTTTTTTAATTAAATTATTTATTTTTAGAATTAGTTCATCAAAATTTTTTTGAATACTACGGATGTTTATGTGCATAATAATTATGTCATTGATGTTTTTAGAAATAATTTTGTTACACGAATCAGTACATATACATTCATATTCCTGAATTTTAATATTTAATTCTAGTTCGTTATTTAAGAAATTATCCATTTAATGCATTTCTAGTTGTATTTTGCAAAATTATTTATAAATTTTTTATTCAATGTCGTAGTTTATTCTTTCTTTGGCTAATTTAAGCATGTAAGATCGGAACTTACATGTTTCGCTGTTTGTTCGGTGGTCTACTTCATTGATTTTATTGTTGAAGGAGTTTGTTTCTTTTTTCTTGTTAGCCGAGTTGCAGTTAGCGCATTTGGGTGGCAGTTCCAGGGATTTACATTCGGAGATGGGATGATCTTCTGAACAGTGCTTGCATGTTGGTTTATTCATTCTATTGTAGCATTTTTGTGCTGTGTGTCCAAATCTTTGACAGTGGAAACATTGGGTAAGAGGACTGCAGTCATCTACATAGATTCTCATGAATCCTAGATGGATTTTTTTTTTATTAATAAGATGTAGTCTCATTTCGGGATTTGTTTGTAGAATTAAGTTTTTGCTGTTAGTTTTTTTGTTTGTAATGATGGCCTTAACTTGTAATATTTCTTTGTCTTTGTATTTTTCACATATCATTTTGATGTCGTTGTTTTGTTCAATGATGTCTTCTAAGAATTCTTTTTCGGTATAATCTTTGTCAAGACCTTTGAATATTACGCATGGATCCGTTTTCAGAAGTACCTCCGCTATTATGGTTTTGTCGACTTCATTTATCTTTTCTTTTAATTTTTTTGCGTCTTCTTTTTCTGGGCATGTTATTATAAGGTTTTTTTTTGTCTTTTTAATTTCGCATACTCGAATTCCCAACTGCGATATTTTAATCTTTTGTATTTTCTCTTTTATTTTTTCAGTGTCTTCTTCTTTTAAGCTTTTAATTATTATAGGAAATCTTTTTTCTGGCATTTGTGGTATCAAGTTTTTTACGGCAGAAGAGTATGAAAATGGGTATTTTTGTGCTTGGTTTTTTTCTTGAATATCACACTTTTCTTGTAATTTAGCTAATTCTATTGCCATGTGCGATATCATTTCCATGATGTTATTTATTTCTTTCATCATTTTTGATTTGGTTTCTTTGGTAAGTTTATTTTCTTCTATGATTGTATGTAAATCACTTATGTTTTGTTTCGCCTTTGTTATGAAGGCATGCGGATCAACCGCTTCCTCCATTTTCACAGGTTAAAAAAATTATTTTCGGTAAATTTATGTATTTATAAAATTTGTCTGGGTTTGAAGGGGTTATTTTATTTAGTCACCGCTTACGGCGCTCACTCGCGTCCAACACCGTTAGAGGTTTGGGCGACACTGTTGTTAAATGTTATTATCAAATGTTGATTACATGTCATTCTGGTTAACTTTTATATCGAAATAACTCCCTGTATTTTTGCATGTTTGTTACTGTGAATATATATTGTAAACGGATTTTGTCTTTTATACATAAAAAAAAATGAGTAGAGACAGGTAGCCTATCATCCCATATCTCTTCTCTTACCTCTCCTATATTAGTCCGTATTTTCGTCCCTATGTTGGGTGTACCCGTTTCCCTGTCAACAGTTGGGATCTGAGCTTGTGGGTCCTATATCTTTATTATAATTAAATGTTGCATATCACGAGTAGAATTAATCAGTTACTTAAGTGAGCGCTTGATAAGGAAGGAAAAAAGTATCTATTACTCTGATGGAGTACAATTTATTGACTTCGTTCTAGGCATGCTTAGAACGAACTAGGTGCTAAATCATGGAATATTATAATTTCAATATTGAAAAATACATTTCAAATAAATTTTCTATTGAAATATTATATCATCTTTTTTAAAAAAAATCTGTTCCAATTGCGACAATGATACTTGAATTCAAAATAAATACGTGAACTATCTAGGGTACATTGATTCGGACTTCAGAAGCACAACATAAATTTAAAAAAAATAATTAACTTCACCCACGAATTCTAGAGGGAAATAATTTTCCTTCGAGCCTGTGGGGATGATGTGTGGATGGTATTTTTGAAGAAAGGAAGAAGCCTTGAAGAGACCCATGTTGTAGTAGAAAAAAGGAAGCACAGAGGCTGCCAAATCATTCCACAGCAAAGCTCTTGATAACAAGAACGAATCGTAGAAAACGACTCGTTCTTACGTGACTATGAATGTCAGCCGTGCATGACAATAGATTTTTTCATAACCAACATATTTTAATCATTGCACACTTCTTCAAATAGTACACGATTTTGATTTGTGAAGATTTTTCAAATGAATATATTTAAATGAATCGGACATATTGAACAGACAGCGAAAAACTGTACACAAATGTTTTCGCGAAAAGCTCAAAAATCTTGAATGTATTTTAGTTTATATTCTGTGTTTAAGTGGTGAATGTATTGATGTCAACAGGTGTAAGGAACACAATCGAGTCCCCTTGTCTTGTATATACGATTATAACATATGAGAATTGTTGTGTTATATTTCAGCCTAGAGAGACGCCTACTCTACGTGACGAATTAACGCTTTCGATCTTGCGTATATTTACAGGAAAATCTAAAATCTGTGAGCCAAACAAGCAACTGCGATTTCGGGCATCTTGAAATTCGCACAGCTTATTTCGTTTGATATTTCTAGGTTAACGCACCTATTTTTAGGTCGGAACATTATTTAATCACTAAGGATGGAGGTTTTACGTAGGTATATGTATATTTTACTGTAAAAAAATAAGACAAGGCGCCATATTGTTCCACATTTTTTAATTGAATTGATACAAAAAGATTTGCAGAGAGTTTAAATCTTTCCAGGTACTACTAGTAAAAAATGTATATTCAATGATTTATTTTCATCAAAAATGCCAGTCAAGTAAACAGAAGTCACGGAAACGTTTTTGAAATAGAACAAAAAATTTACTCAGAACACAATTCGTTTTAGAAAATTTTTCTTTCTGGGATTGATGATCATTTGAATTCAGACGATATTAAACTTACCTTTGAATTTCTGACAATCCTCAGCCCCACAAGTGGAGCAATAATTGAAAATGTAAGATTTAACTTCTACAAAATTGCGTACAAAACCACGTTTCCTTCATATTTAATACTCAACGGTGAGACCGACGTTCATCTTAGGGATATTACTACCGAAACGAAAACAGTTTTATAGCTGTTGTTTTGCTACAACTGAAGTTAAGTACTAACACTATAAATTTCGAATCTAAAAACTATTTAAATAATATTTACTAAAATCAGACCAGAAATCGCACAATTTTCGTAAACAATTGATAAACCAAGGTGCACCATTTTTTCGTAGAGTAATTGAAGTAAACAAAACATTTATTTTAAGATATTCAAGCCGGGAAACGTCGAAACGATTCAAAGAATTCAACGAAATGAGTACAGATACAAAAGCAATGCAAAATATCAATTCGATTTCAGATTGATTACCCGCTTGATGTGATTTCAATGGCCAAAACAATGAAAACAAACAAATCTTCATCTGTCATTATATGACAGATTTTATAAACTCTCTTTTGTAAAATGATCTATTTTATATGGAATGAATGAGGAAGTATTTGTTGCTCGGACATTTGAGTTATTGTTTCAGGATTTTCCTACGATTTAGGTCGCAATAAAAGCAACGTTCGCTTTGCAATACAAACATTATTTTCCGCAATGTATTTTAATTTATCGCTTGATATTTCTATGGACTAGTAAATAGTTCATTTCGAGGCGGTACACATTATTTAATTAAAAATCTGTTTATGATTTAGCAAAACAGAAAAGATACTTTCGGACTTTGACAAAAAATTTTGGCCTTTTATCAAATCTCAAACTTATCACTGAGAGCTATAAAAATTCCGAGACGGAAAATCATAGTTTGTCAAACTTATTTTAGAGTTCATTAGATCAATCAGCATTTTAATAATCTACACATTATCGCAATTCTTTCTCAATACCTTATACTGAAACACATCATGCTATCTAAATTAATAAACTAATTAGGAATAACTCTTCCTTCGCCAGGACGAAACGTATATTAAAAGAAACCTCCCTTGGAACAATCATTCTGATGAAGGAAAGGTTTTTCCGCAACTGACACACGTTGGTATCAACTGAATGGTTTAATACAATCCCTAGTCTAACTGTAGTTTGCACAATATAAGCTTTGATCAGTTAATTGATGGTCGTTTTGTTGTATTTATGATTATAAAAAAATCGGTTTGTGGAGTTTAATAAGTTGTGTGTTTCAAGTTTTATTTGGGTTACTCGTTTCTGTAAGCTTTTCATGAAACTGGCTCACAGTTCCCGTGTTCTAAATATTGGGAACATTGCAGCCGCTCTTTTGTTAAATTCAGGCTCAGAGTCACCAACATTATTTTCGGATTGGATGGCGGATATCGCCGATTATTAGAAAAAACGCGGACACAATGTATTTCAAGTGAGAGAGTGGGATTATGATAGATGAAAAGTGACATTATTTAGTGCAAAAAGACGGAAAATACTTGACTGAAGTTAATCACCACCGATGTTGGCAAGAGTCATTGCTGGCACTTTAATAAGATGTGCGTTAATTAATTTGATTTATGTTTCCCTTTCTTTGGATCTGCATCATGAATTAGCAATGATTGTAGCCATTGAAAGATCATCAAATCATGTTCTCACCGTCTTCCTCGAAGAGCTCCATGATCCAAAAAACTCCGTCATTGTGATAAGGCACTTCTTCAATCCTTAAAGAGAACAATGATAAAAAGCACTGATGAACTAAGGTCGTAACACGGTATTCTGCCTTCACGCCCGTGGGAACTTCACTAACACCAACTGTGAACTCAGATCTAGCCGGCTTCTCGATTTCATTTTTTGAAAATTATCAGATCAAAATAAACTGATCCAGTTCACACCGCGACATGAAATGGACCGCTCCACTCGCGACAGAAAGATATTCCGCGATAATTGCACTAGATCAATGTTAATCGATCGGTTTTGTATCACTGATCTGATGTGTTGGGACGCTGTGCACTCTGGAGACACTTCTCACGAATGTCCGTAATATACCGGGAGACTATTTCCAACTGTTTCGCTCTTCGGCCGACCAATCACTGAGAGGTCTCCTCTTCGGAGAGTCCCACTGCTAGCCGCTCTCTTCCAAACCGAAATACACAGGAATATGTTTTATAAAGAGCCGACTTTGTCTATACGTCATATAAAGCAAGCTCTATGGAAGCTCGCCGGAGCTATGGAAAGATACCAGTTCAATAACGCATAAACATTCGCTTTGAATTATGGCGCCGTTACGCGGGCAAGGTTTTCCGCGCTTTATTCGGGAAGTGGGTCGGGTTGAACCTACGAACGCAACTACGGAAAACGTCACCATTTTATGCTTATTATTTGTGTGCCAATTACGGAAAATGATCCACGGGAATACGACGTCAAGGAGCCAAATGGTCGAAGGACTTTCACAAAAATAACTGGACGATAATAAAAGACAAAAGTGTTATAAGCTAGATTGATTTACATCTTAGAATATACCAAGAAAAATCCATTAATAAAAATTAACATGCTCAAATGCTATCCGATATTATTTCAATTTATAATACAAGAAATGTACCTACGTACATTTAAGCTACCTTACCAGTGAGATCCTTCATTATTAGATACTATAGTGACAAGTACAGCAACAGAGAAAAGTACAGCTGTGAAAATTGTATATACTAATTAATTTTGGTTGTCTGTGATCTGAAATATTCCTGCGTAATGATCTCTAATTTGCTTCAAAATTTTAAAAAATTAGAACTGATGATCATTTGAATTCAGACAAGAGATAAAGTAGATACCTATCTGTAATCGTCAAATTATCTATCAGAAGTATTTCTTTTCTTGAAAGGTAAATTTCTGATGTCTCTTTTGTTGAGTGTTGTGTCGTCCCATTTGCAAAATTTAACTTCATTTTCTACCTGTCATTTTGTAATTAAAATTCATCTCGATTCATTTCCAGCCATGTACTATTTTACTTTTTAATTTAACGTCTGTGTCGCAGTTAATCTTAATTTTTACACGACAAATTTGTCTTTGTATCATTTTATCTATGTTTTCAAGAGAAACAAAAGTGTAAAGTCACGAAACCTTTTGCAAAAATTCAGTCATTTCATTTCTAAAAGCTTTACAGAACGTATCTAAAATCATTTAATCTTTATTACGAGTTTATCAGAACTATTTATACGCATTAACCTATACACCAGTAAATTAACACAAGTGTTTTATTCCAAGTATAACTTTAAACATCACTACGCGGTCATCCCCTTGTTTTGGAAGCCAAAAGCTGTCATATATCATCAGGAGCTCGATTTACGACCAACTAAGAGATTAGAGACCTTCAGTAGACTGTTAATCTCTAATTTACCAACAAAAAAATATGTGTACGCAAGTATATATGTATATGGGGTTTAATGCTAGAAGTGCCCATGTCAGTTTTTATTAATTTAATTTAGGTACCAGAAAATACTCTAAAACTTCCCTTATTTAAATGCTATGAATATCGATATCTGAAGATCTAGTTTTATTTTTATGCCAGGATATCGATAATCAATCTTCATTTACTTGGCGACTCACAAATTTGATATTAAACCATAGATATATTTTACAAATAAATTGGTAATATTTGTTTTTGAAAGGCAGTATGACCCTAGGCCAAATATTTAATAAATACTTTCAGCTTCACAAATCCTACAATTAATTATTTTGCACAGGTTTTCGTAGTAAAATAAATAAAAATATTCTTATTTCATCCAATCTCCTAATTTTTTCCCTATAATTTCCTAAATTTTACAATTTCCCCAGAGAATTGATATAAATGTGTTTTATAAATTCCACGTAACTTGTAACGTGAGGGTAATGTTAGTTTGTTATAGAAGCATATCGCGAGCTGATCCGAATCTGCTGGAGCTTTATAATTAAACCGAGAGAGAGCTTCATGTGAAACACCGCGAGAGCCGTGGGTAATACAGGCGTATGTGTATAAAGCTCCCAAATTATAAATCAATGGAGAGGATTTACCAAAAAGATGAAATAAAGAAACCAAAATTTGGAAAAAAATACGGCAGATTTTTTTGTATGCAATCTCTTAACCTTTAACATTTTTAACAAATTCAGCACCATAATGGGGTATTTCCACAAACGAGGGATTCTGTTGAAAATGTACGGAATATTTAAAGATAATTTTTCTAATTTAAATCATTCTACTAAAAATGTTTGTTTTTTTAAGTTTTCATTAAATATTATTGATCTTAAAAACGATCTAAAACTGACAAAATCAAAACGGCCCGTGGTTGGCATATCGGATTGTGACGTCACAAGCGTCGCTCAGCTGGGCCGGCATAAACAAACACTGTCAGTGAGCGTCCACGCTCATAAAGTCACACGATAGCCCCGCCCCAAAATATCGTTTTAGCGGTAATTAAAAAATGTGAAACTTTGACTCGCTGTAGAAAATTTATTCGTCAACATAAAAATAAAATAAAAATGCCATAATCACCGTATTTTTTTGTTTAATTTTTTTAAGAAATAAAAAAAACGTGGAAGTATCTCATTCATAATCATTAGTCCAGTAACTTTGTCGCCTGAATGTATGGGGTAGTATGCGTTAAATCCGGTAGTTCTGATTTTTTGCAGGCTTGTTTATAATATTGGCCTAATGAATAATCCAAGTTTTTGACCTCGACCGCCGAACGCAACTTTGTCAAAAATCGGAAAAACCGCGAAAAAATTGTCATTTTTTCAAATTTTGTCGATTATAACCCTAAAGGACTAGTTTTAAAAAAAACTTTTTATGACGTTTTTAAAGTAAACTAAATTTTCTACAAAATGATACTATAATTGTCTCTGTAGACCCAATAGTTTTTGAGATTAAGCCTTTCAAAGTTTGTGACCTCGAGCGCAAACCGCGAAAAAATCGATTTTTTTTTCAAATTTTGGCGATTATAACCCTAAAGGACTAGTTTTAGAAAAAACTTTGTAAAATGTTTTTAAAGTAGACTACATTTGCTACAATATAATACTAGAACCGTCTCTGTAGACCTAATAGTTTCCGAGATTGAGCCTTTCAAAATTTATCATTTTTTTCGAACTTCGTAATTTTTTGCAATTTTGTCTTTCTGAATGAATTTTGACCCTGATTATTCTATCGAAGCCCTGTACTTTTATGATGGGATGATGATGAATAAGCAAGCTACGAAAAATTAAGTAAAAAAAAAGTATTTTCTTTTTATTTTTTTATTTATTTAAAAAAAAAATAAGTACAACAAAAATTATTAAGTTTATTTGTTAGGAGACTGAGTAATATTCAAAATCAAAACATTAAATTAATTTAGCCCTCTTGGAAGGTCCCGGTTGAGGTTCGTCCGTATCTGGATGGCATATCCCCATCAGGAGATGGTGATGAATCGTCGACGTCTTGTGCCCACAAGTCATCCTCCATTTCGACATCGGACAGATCGTCGCCTTCTGGGATATGTATTACTTCAACATCGGGTATATTGTCACAAGAGGCCCCGCTACAGTGCCTGCAGACTGATGAGCATTTTAATCCTGCCTTCCTGCAGCTGCACGCGTTCCCACAACCCTTCGTGCAGCCGCAATAAATCATCCGCAAGAGGTGTTGTGGGGCTGCATCTCTGGTTATCATTTTGGGGTTGAGGTCTTGTGGCGTGGATATCCACCCCCAGGAGAAAGGGTTCAGTGTGACTCCCAACCACGCCTGAACCTGTAAGAAGATTGTACATGAGAATAGAAAATGATGAATGATATGTAACTGATGCAAGGACAAATTTTTACCTGATGGTATGTCCGCAAGGAGTAAAATCGAGCAGAGTCTCGTGTAGGAGGTAACCTGGCTAGATTAAAGCTGTTTTTCGTCGCAGCCCTGGCGAATAGTTGGTACCGCAGCTCGTCAAGGTTATGGGTGTTGGGGTTGCCTCCGTATAGAGCAATTATGACTCGTTCTCCTGCTGCTGCTATATCGTCAGGTGTAGAGTTGGTGTCGAGAAAAATCGCGGCTTGCTTTTCAACATCCGGATTTTTTTCGACTATGGACATCATTTGTATCTTTCCTAAGCCAAAGAAGCTGGATGTCGAGTCACAACCACTAAAGGCATGGATGAAGAGGAAAAGCTCTGTTTGTAAGGAATGAAGGGTGCTGTGCAAACCATATACAGAGTTTTTTCAGTATCTGATTCATCTCTGGTGACACGAGATGGTCGCCTGTCAACATTTATTCCAGCATCGCTTTTTCAAAATCCTCTTTGAAAACAGGGCTTTTCCTCTTCATCCATGTCTTTAGTGGTTGTGACTCGACATCCTGCTTCTTTGGCTTAGGGAAGATACAAATGATGTCCATAGTCGAAAAAAATCCGGATGTTGAAAAGCAAGCCGCGATTTTTCTCGACACCAACTCTACACCTGACGATATAGCAGCAGCAGGAGAACGAGTCATAATTGCTCTATACGGAGGCAACCCCAACACCCATAACCTTGACGAGCTGCGGTACCAACTATTCGCCAGGGCTGCGACGAAAACCAGCTTCAATCTAGCCTGGTTACCTCCTACACGAGACTCTGCTCGATTTCACTCCTTGCGGACATACCATCAGGTAAAAATTTGTCCTTGCATCAGTTACATATCATTCATCATTTTCTATTCTCATGTACAATCTTCTTACAGGTTCAGGCGTGGTTGGGAGTCACACTGAACCCTTTCTCCTGGGGGTGGATATCCACGCCACAAGACCTCAACCCCAAAATGATAACCAGAGATGCAGCCCCACAACACCTCTTGCGGATGATTTATTGCGGCTGCACGAAGGGTTGTGGGAACGCGTGCAGCTGCAGGAAGGCAGGATTAAAATGCTCATCAGTCTGCAGGCACTGTAGCGGGGCCTCTTGTGACAATATACCCGATGTTGAAGTAATACATATCCCAGAAGGCGACGATCTGTCCGATGTCGAAATGGAGGATGACTTGTGGGCACAAGACGTCGACGATTCATCACCATCTCCTGATGGGGATATGCCATCCAGATACGGACGAACCTCAACCGGGACCTTCCAAGAGGGCTAAATTAATTTAATGTTTTGATTTTGAATATTACTCAGTCTCCTAACAAATAAACTTAATAATTTTTGTTGTACTTATTTTTTTTTTAAATAAATAAAAAAATAAAAAGAAAATACTTTTTTTTTTACTTAATTTTTCGTAGCTTGCTTATTCATCATCATCCCATCATAAAAGTACAGGGCTTCGATAGAATAATCAGGGTCAAAATTCATTCAGAAAGACAGAATTGCAAAAAATTACGAAGTTCGAAAAAAATGATAAATTTTGAAAGGCTCAATCTCGGAAACTATTAGGTCTACAGAGACGGTTCTAGTATTATATTGTAGCAAATGTAGTCTACTTTAACAACATTTTACAAAGTTTTTTCTAAAACTAGTCCTTTAGGGTTATAATCGCCAAAATTTGAAAAAAAAATCGATTTTTTCGCGGTTTGCGCTCGAGGTCACAAACTTTGAAAGGCTTAATCTCAAAAACTATTGGGTCTACAGAGACAACTATAGTATCATTTTGTAGAAAATTTAGTTTACTTTAAAAACGTCAAAAAAAAGTTTTTTTAAAAACTAGTCCTTTAGGGTTATAATCGGCAAAATTTGAAAAAATGACGATTTTTTCGCGGTTTTTCCGA
This sequence comes from Limnephilus lunatus, assembly GCA_917563855.2. Lineage (NCBI taxonomy): Eukaryota > Metazoa > Arthropoda > Insecta > Trichoptera > Limnephilidae > Limnephilus > Limnephilus lunatus. The sequence continues at coordinate 81,766,911 of OU830592.1, forward strand.
TTTTTGACAAAGTTGCGTTCGGCGGTCGAGGTCAAAAACTTGGATTATTCATTAGGCCAACATTATAAACAAGCCTACAAAAAATCAGAACTACCGGATTTAACGCATACTGTGATGTATAAAGTTACTGGACTACATTACTGGATTCATAATTTTCTTCTTGTATAATGCGAATGCAAGTAGATATCTACGTAGGTACCTACCTACCATTCGATGATTTGAGTTTATTTTACTATTCCTACACAGGAGACCCTGACGAAAAAAATTTCCCGAAGGGCCAGAGTTGTGGAGTGGATAGAGTGGATGGAGGCAAAGGAAGGAAAGGAAGTTCTGGAAGGGAAAAAGGAATGAGGGGTAGGAATCTGGGGGTCAAAATGTTCAGGAGTGACGAACTGACGAGCGAGTCCAGATGGAGAGGTCAAAATGTCTTCCTAAACCAGTCTCTCCTGATCCGGCCCACCTTGCAGAAGGTGGGCAAAAACATCCGGCGCCAAGATCAAACCCTGGTCACCAAACCTCACCCCATGTACCAGGCACCCTGTTAAGTCACCAAACGTAGCTAACCACTTGGGGTGACCGTGACGGAAGGGGTTTTGGATACCCTACCGGGGCGCCAGTACCAATACCCGCCTTAGAAATTGTGAAAGTGACACTATAAAATCGATACGCGCGCAACAGTATTTTTTATAATAGTTTATTTCTATATTATCAGCACTGGAAGAATTCTTGTATATAAAAAAATTGCTGTTGAATAATTCTGTGGTTCGTTTCTAAAAGGACCAATGTCAGTTTTTCGATATATATATTTTGCGATTTCGTCTCGAAATTGTGTTACTTTCCGAATCCTAAAAGAGTCTTTCGATTTCGAGAAAGGATTTTCCGATTTTCTGGAGCCAATTCTGTCTTCAAACTAAAACTTGCTATAAAGATCAATTCCACATAAGAAATTCGATAAAAATAAAAGTGACCCTTTTAGAAGCGAACATTATTTAGAGATGCCGATGCTTCGAAAGAAACACCATGATAGAATGAAAGCTTCATAAATAACCCTACCGAAGTTTCAATATTTAGAATCATTGTAATTATTTGTGATCAATGTAACTCGTTATTTAGATTACTTGGGATGAATGTGACGCGTCACTGTTAATTATTTAGGATCAATATAACACAAATGTGATTATTTGGGATCAATGGAATACACCGATGTCAGAATCAACGATAAATGATAACCAAACGAAATGTAAAAATCACTTTTTTAATAATAACACCACACGGGAGGCTCTGAAGAAAATAATTCCCCTAAGGGCCTTTGTCATCTTTGGGGATGCTATGTGAAGGATATTTTTAGGAAACGAAAGAGATGATGTTCTGAGAAGGAAAAAGGTATAAGGGGTGGGTAGGAATCTGGGGGTCAGTATGTCCAGGAGTGACGGACGAATGATTCTATCTATTGGTAAATCAATGTGAATCTGTAGGATTAATGCATTTCTTCGGAATTTTTCATACAAAACTTAAATTTGGATTTGAGGCCAAATTACTTAACAATACTAAAAAAAATTATTATTATTAAGAAAATAAAAAAAAAAAAACAATTTTCTACTACCATGTTTGTAAATATATAGAAATATAAAATAAAACATCGAAAAAAATACATTTATTGGATAAAGATTTTAATTTATGGTCGTTTATAATTTGAGTTTACGCCCATAAATTTTCTTTTTTCATTTCATTATATTTGTAGAGTAAACAAACCAAAAGTATTTTTTTGACAAAGTTGCTTCTAAAATCATGCAAAATGAATTCTTGAATGGCCTTTATATCGTAATTGTAAACAAATTAAATAAAATGGCACATGTCTGTACTAGATATTTGCTTAAATTTGTTGGGTATTTTGATCTCAAATCCAAATTTAAGTTCTGTATGAAACAGGCCATACACACAATCACAATAAATCTTCAGGATCAATGTAATACTTCATAGCATTTATTTAAAATCAATGTATCGCAACATTGCAATTATTTACGACCAATAATGTTGGTACCTATTTGAGATCAGTAAATTTTTATGATCAATGTATATAATTCCTTGGGATTTACAATGTCATATTATGTTATTCATTTTTGGGAATCAAAGTAACAACTAAAGACCGGCTTCCCGCATTTCTACGGATTTATTACATATTTTCCTAGTTTCCCGTAAATTTTAAAGCTCTTAAAAAAATATTTAAGTATGTTATTCTTGAAGATAATATCTATACATTACCCAAGCCGAAACGACAATTACATAAAATTCCCTCGAAAAAAAAATCGCAAAGTATGCTCCGAAAATTAATATAAACACTTTTTTCTGTTATTTTACAAGTTATATGTATGAAAAAATTTCTGTAAGTGCTATTTTAGATATTGATTTTTGCTTATGAGTCGTGTTATATTTAACATTTTCACAATTTTCGCTAAAATATTATCGTTTTTAATATTAGCGCGATCTATCTAACATTCGTATTTACATATCTTTTCATCTTCTTCTTTTTGAGGGGGTACGCCTTAGGATCAATGTAACAAGAATATAATGTAAAAAGAATGCGATGATATCAAAGTATCAAGTCGGTGTAATCAAAGTAATTATCAATATAATATAATATGATGAAAGTAACAGTTTAATGAAGTTTGATCAAAGTAACAAGTCAGTGTAATTCTGTAAGATCGATGTAACGCATCATTTTAATTCTTTTAGCGTCAAGCATAATTTAAAAATATTGCGATGATATCAAAGTAATAGGTCAGTGTAATCAAAGTAATTATCAATTTAATATAATATGATGAAAGTAACAGTGTAATGTAATTTGATCAAAGTAACAAGTCAGTGTAATCCTTTAAGATCGACGTAACACATCATTGTAATTCTTTCAGCTTCGGTATAATGTAAAAAGAATACGATGGTATCTATGTATTTAACGGTACAGAAATACGTGGTTGTTTAGAGTCTGGCCACGTGAGTGTCTCCGTCGGAGTCCCGGTCCCGAGCCCGGAGCGGGGCGGACAGGGCGGCAGTGAAGGGGACATTCATCAGGAGACTTTTTATTACGGGACAGAAGCGTAATGCTGTCGGCTGCACCAACACATTATTCAACGTCAACCGGCATTAGGAACGGCACGGTTATACGAGGGTACATATTATATCGGAAAAGCATTAGATAGTTACACTTTGCGCTATTTAAACATTAGGAAAGTGCGTTCTTTAGCACCGTTGTGATTTAAATTCGATGAAACGAAAAATAGCGACACTAAAAAGAGAAAAAACACACGCATCTATAGGATTTAGCCTATGAGAGAATGTGATAGTATAATCGGTTTCCTCTTTGTGGGATTCTTCGTAGGATTATAGTTTCCTATCCTCCCCACTATTGTCTACTTTAGTTTTTTGAAGATTTCACTTCTACCGAGGAAAATAATTTCCCTCGGGGCCCATGTTACCTTTGGAGATGCTGCATAGAGGGTCTTTCTAATGAGAGGAAGGAGTGAACATGGGTTTTGAAGAGACCTATGTTGTAGAGAGGAGGAATCACAGAGGCCGGCAAATCGTTCTACAGCCAAGCTGTTGGACTCAAGAACGAGTCGTAAAAGCGATTCTCATGTAAAAACGTCAACCGTGTACGTTGGGCGCGCGTTTCACGTGTTTACCGACTATACACCGGTGCCGAAGGGATCAATGACTGAATGGTCTGAATTAAATAAAATGGCAAATACAGATATCAATGCACTAAATTTAGGGTTTGATAAAAACCTGTTGACTTTAAATTCTAAAAAAACCTATTAATTACCATTTTTCAATAAAAAACAAGAAACACCTAAAGAAATAAACATAATAATCCACTCTGTGACAAATACAGAAAACCACAAATGCAGTATATTATGTACAAACATAGAAAGCAAGACCGATATTAAGTACCTGGGCATAACAATAGACCAGCGTTTAAAATGGTCCCCACACATAAATATTCTGAACAACAGAGTAAGGAAACTAACATATATATTATTAAACGAAAAATTACTTAGAACCACATACTTCGCTTTCTGTCAATCAATTATACAATACGGCATTATAGGAATGGGCGGTACATATACAAATCAAACACAAACAATTTACATTTCACAAAAACTAATAATAAAAACAATTTAAAAAAAACCCTACTCATATTCGTCAGAACTTTTATTCCAACAATTTAAAGTCAGAAAATTAAGTGCAATATATTTTTATCATGCAACATTCCAAATTTATAAAGATAATATTGAAAATAAAGTTGCACCATTTAAAAACAACAGAAATCTTAGACAAACATCAATACTTCCTACTCCAAAATGTAAAAAAACACTAGGACAGTTAAGTCATAAATATCTCGGAGTAAATTTTTTTAATAAACTTCCTGAAAAAATCAGAAACATGAACAGTAATATCAAAAAATTTAAAACTCACCTTAAAAATTATACCGAAAATTTGAACTGAATATAAAAAATTAAACAATTAAACCAATATAATAACACCCCCATACACACAAGCCCTGCTTTTTTATGGGGATAAATCAAATATGTACACATATTATGTAATTAATTATTATATTGAATTTATTGTAATTTATGTATCTTTCAATGAATAAAAAAAAATAAAATAAAAAAAATGTGCTCTCAAAAATGCGATTCGTTTGTTAAGTTATTTTTAAACAAATAAAAGAAATGGCCAGTGAAACAATTAGTTTGGAGCAGTTAGGACTCTTGTGTGTGAAGCAATATTGTTTGTTCAAGAAATAATTCAGGTCTTAGAAAATATTTAAACAATTTCACTCAGAATTCAAATCTAACTGAGGAAAAAAATGAGTTAATTTCAGGCATGGGGCACACTCATAAAACACACAAATCGGTTTATCTCTATGGGGAATTTATCCATAGATATTCTCCAATTACAAGAATTTTGATATTTAAGAGGGTATAAATAGAGAAAACCAGAAATATGTCATTTTTAAATCAGATTTTAGACGTATTGACTCTTTTCCACAAAATATTATTAATTGATTTCGAAAGATTGTTCATTTATCTAGTAAACGTATGCTTTAAAGTTTGAGAAAAAATGTTTATTTTTAGTATAATAAGGTTATACCGCAGGTCGTTGACAGATTTGTTAAATTTTCAAAAAAGATTTTGTATTATACAACACCTATTTCAAATCATGTAATCATGCAGTAAAATATATCAATACATTATCTGGTAAACGTATGTTTCAGAATTTTAATTTCAGTTTAAAATAAAATCATTAAAAAATATATACGTACAAGTGTTTCTTGACGAAAATTGGTCCATTTGTGTATTTATTTGCGCATTTACAAAATATTTTTTTTCAGATTTTTTAAAATTCTTATTTTGCTTAGATATTATTGAAAAATTATAAATACTTGTGATCAAACAAAAATTACTAAAAGTACATAGATACATAAGTAATTTTAATAGTTTTATCATCACGCCTTTCAGCAGTTTTGGATGTAGGAATAAATTAAAGTAAATTTGGAATGAAATAAAATCGATATTGAGTTACAATTTTAAAAAGCAGTAACGGAGAATAATTAATCTTTTCATAGGAACCGCCCTGTACGATCGTAAGAACATCTTTCAACGAAATGTTGATTTTCGGCCGCTGGCTAGTTAAACGCCCTAATGAGCGTAATACACGAGGCCGATTCCAATTAGAGACAAAAGTCAACATTTTTAGATTTGCGCGATAGCTATTTTCACCTCTATTTTCATATCTAGGATTTCAATTGTCATCACTGCAAACAACACATGAACCATACTGTTTGTTGTGATGCCTACTGAAATCGTAGGTATGAAAATAGAGTTGAAAACAGCGATCGCGTAAAGCGAAAAATGTTGACTTTTGTCTCTAATTGGAATCGGGCTCGTGTATTACGCTCATTAGGAATCGTTGAATTTGAACAATTCATAATTTTTTAAAATTTTATTTCAAGTTCTGTGAAATCCTTGTAAAAGTTATTTTATTATTCATGTAGGTACTGTGACGCAACCGGCCCATGATGAAATAATAACAGAACTTGAATAATAACTTGGAAATTTGACGATTTGTTCAAATTCTGTGTAACAACCCGTCCAAAGATAATCATGTCAATACGTGCAGTTGTTTATGTAAGTTTTTATTTGGTTGTTCAGCCATAACATTAATTCTATTTCATTCTCAGATTTAAAAAAAAATACACACTGGAATTCACTGAAAATATCTGCAAATGAAATCAGCATTACTCGTACATATACAATTCTACTATGAAAATAAATCGTACGTTTCAAATAAGAAATTGTTTCTCATACCTCGTATAATTGAAGATTCAAGCAATAAAATCTTTATTTCCGATTCATAGAATAAATATTACGTGTGCATTTTCTATCATTTCAAATTAGAAAAGCAATGAAATTACCAACTATTAAGTAAATATTCTAATAAATTTTGTTTTCTAAGCATCGCCTACACGAATAAAAAACTAACCCGAATAATTCTTTTGTATGCCTAGGGTATAATATAATCCAATAAATCGTTTTCTGTTTGTCACTTGAAAAAATATCGTTTTGAGAAATCGAGCACTTTTCTCTTTTTTGCAGAGGAATGAATGATATTTTGTTTCTGACTTTTGATTTCAGCTGTTCAGTTTTAAGCTCATTAATCATTAGGTTATTTAGTAAACATAATGTTTCATAGCGTATGCAAGGTGCATAAATATAAACTTTCTTAAATGTAGTAACATTTCTAGAAGAATTAGTGCAGTATTCTTGATATAGGTAACATGAATGCATTTAATCTATATTAATGATTTTTTAAATCGTTATTTTTCATAATGATGTTTGGGACATTCCATTTTAAGACATATCATGTTTTTAGTAGCATCCGTAAAATTATTTAAATCAGCATAGCTTCCTTTTCAAATTATGTGTAATTTGTCACTAAAAGAAAAAAACTTTTTTTTTTAAATTACCACTAAACAAGATTCCCATGTTGAAATTCCCAAATCACTACAAACAAACAATTACCAACTTTTTTCGACGTGACAATCAATGAATGTAAGAAAGTAAACTTATTATTAAGAGCAAATTTATAAAGGTGAGTTTACCAGCAGATGTCACTGATTGCTACTTTATTTATTCTAAAAAGCTCTGTCTTGACATTAACACAAGCGAGCCATCACTTAAATTTTAATTTTTTTTATTTTTTTTATTTTAGCGACTATATAAAATAATTGTTACATACAAGATATAATGGTGAAATTAAGTATAAATTATTGTATTTCTTAGTCCTCCTCACTAGGGGGTCCTGTGCCGAGGCGGACTAAAGTTATTTAAATATGGTTTATTTGTCTTCTATGTCGTTTTTAATGTCTTCATTAGGGTTTTTTCATTGACCTCTTTTAGCCATATTTTTATTCTTGATTTGTATTCATTAGGATTTTTTATTAGTTTTATGTCTTGGGGAAGGATGTTATGGAGTTTTGTTGCAAAGTATGTATAGTTTCTTTGTCCGAAAGTGGTTTTATAACTTGGAATATTTTTTATATCGTTTTTATTCGATCTTGTGTTATGCATACATGGTCTAGTAGAGGATTCATTATTTTTGAAAAGCTTCAATAATATATTTTTGGCATATATTTGCTGTACATTTGGTACGTCGAAGCTATTGAAAATTTCAATTGAAGGCGTTCTAATTGGTACTTTCAATATGGTCTTTATGATTCCTTTTTGAATCGTATTCAGGTTGTGGAGGTACGTATGTGTAGCAGATCCCCATCCTATGATTCCATATTCAATTCGAGAATGACACAACGCGTAGTAGACCTTTTTCATATCATTTTTATTTACCACGTTTCTTAGATTTTTAAAGAAATATATAAGGCTTGTGAGTTTTTCCGTAATACCTTTAATATGTAGGTCCCATCTAAGATTTTCGTCAATTATTACTCCGAGATATTTTATGTTTTGCGTTTTTTCTATGACGGGGCAGTTACATTGTATATTATTTCCATGGCATTCGTGTAGTTTTAGTTCTAGTGATTTTATTGGTTGGCTCCGTGCGTTTATTGAAAATGTTATATATTTAGTTTTGCTTATATTAAGGGTAAGCGAGTTGATTTTCAGCCAATTTTGAAGTGCACTAAGCCCTTGTTCAGCCTCATTAAATGTATCCGTCCAATTTTCTTCTTGAAATAATAAAACAGTATCATCAGCAAAACTGATTATGTTTCCTTTAATGATAAGGTTATGTAAATCGTTGATATAGATAATGAATAGAATCGGTCCCAGTACACTTCCTTGAGGAACGCCATAGTTTAAAGATAGTAGTTTGCTCTTTTGTTTACCAATTTGTACTTGTTGTTCTCGCCCTGTTATATATGACTCTAATAAGTTCATTGTTGTTTCGGCCATTCCTATTTTTTTTAGCTTAGTTAGTAATATTTTATGGTCTATTGTGTCAAAAGCTTTTTGAAGATCTATGAATAAAGCCAAACACTTTTTCCCATCATCTATGTTTTTTATGGCTATGCTAGTTAGTTTTTCTATGGCATCATTGGTGCTTAGATTTTCCCTAAAGCCATATTGGGATGGTGATAATAATTTGTTTTGTTCAAGAAATTGAACAATTTGCTTCTTCATTACAGTTTCCAAGATTTTTGAGAAGGAGCTTAAGAGACTTATGGGTCGGTAATTATATATATCCTTTTTGTTACCACTTTTATGTATGGGTATAACTGTAGCTTTTTTAAGGCATGAGGGGAATACATTCGTAGATATAGACAGATTGACCAAGTATGTCAATGGGAAGGTCAGCTCATTTTGGAGTTGTTTTATTGTTTTATTTGATATTATATCATTTCCGGATGATTTATTAACATTAAGGGATACAATTGCATTTCTGATTTCAGTATTGGTTACATCAGTTAACTTTAATTTATCTATCTGGTTCATACTTTCCTTTTCTTCTGGTAAAATGCTAGTTTTTGGTTGTCTGATTTTCTTTGCTAATTGTGACCCTATATTAGTAAAACATTCGTTTACGTATTCGAGAATTTTGTCCGGATGCTTTGCGAAAGAGATTTGGGTATTTTCAATTGTTAGTTCGTCTATGCTCTTGTTATGGGATGATTTTGCACTTGTAATTTCATTTATGATCTTCCATAATTTGCGTGGGTCATTGTTACATTCGTCTATTTTCTTCTTATAATAATTTTCTTTGACATTGCGTACAACATTTTTGCAAATATTTCTGTATCTTTTATAATACCGTTGTATAAAAATATCACAAGGATTTAATTTAACTTTCCTGTGTAGCTCATCTCTTTTTCTAATGCAATTTATAACGCTTTGGGTTATCCATGGTTTAAGATGTTGGTTTTTGTGTGAAATCTTTTTTTCTATTGATTTGGTATTTGACATGATGGTTTGAGTTATATATTCAATGAATTTACTCCAGGCATTATTTGTGTCAAGGTTCTCCAGTAGGTTTATCCAGTTTGTATTGAGTAACTGTTGTTTTACTTCATTCCATTTGGTTTCTGTCTTCTGCACGATAATTGGGTAGGGCTCCGATCTTTGTATTTTCTTTTTTGTAATAGATAATATTGTTGTGTAGTGGTCGGTTATAGTAGAGGTGAATATGATAGAGTTGGTTGATTTAATAGTCTTACTGAATATGTGGTCGATGCAAGATTTACTGTCATTGGTTACACGCGTAGGTTTATTTATCAAACTTTTAAGTCCGTGGGCGGCCAGTGTTTGCAGATAATCAGTTCTATTTGGATGACCGTTTTCTAATATGTCAATATTTATATCTCCGATGAGGAAGACATTTTTTGTGTTTTTTAGAAGATTGAGTTCATTAGAAAGCGTTTCAAGAAACTGATTAATATTAGTTGTAGCTGGTGATCGATACAGTGCTAATATAGTGGTTTCGTCACCCACTTTGATTTTCAAACAGTTTGCATTTGGAAATTTTATTTCATTGACTTCAGTTTTAATGTCATCTTTAATGTACACTATCACACCATCATTTTTTGTGTAATTCAATTTGGTTGCATATGAGGTGTAGTTATTAATATGCAAGGGTGAATATTTATCCTTTATCCAGCATTCAGTAAGGATGATTATATCTAGATTCATTTTTAGATTCTTAATTAGTATTTGAAGTTCATCAAAGTTTTTGTTGATACTTCGTATATTTTTATTTAATATATTAAAATTGTTTTTAAGAGTTGACAGTTCATCTGGTTCGTTTGTAGTTATTTGTTTCCTTATCCATGTTCTCAGCAGGTATTTCAGTTTGGTGTATTTAAGTAAGTGATTTGTTATATTAATTTATCGAGGTCGTCCAGATGATTTACGTACAAAATTTTTTGATCATGACCTTTACGAACCATTATTTTCCCATTTTTAATCCAAACAAATTCATATTTTTTTCTTTTGCTAATTGTTTTGCTTTCCAAAGCAACTCTTTTCTGTAGGGACTAATAACTTCACCGATGTATACTTTTTCGTTTGTCAAATCCTTTAGTAAATCAAAGTCTAGTTCTCTTTTTTTAGATAGAAGGATGTCTTTTTGTTTAATGTCTGTAAATTTTACGAGGATTTTTGGCGGAGCATTAAGTCTTCGGTCTGTAGTTCTGGTCACATTGCTTATATCAGCGTGTTTGATTTGTATTCCAGCTGCAGATGCGACTTTTTTAATAATTTCCACCAGCTGTTCACCATTTTTTTGTGGAATTCCTGCAATTTCCAGATAATTCAGATTTGATGTATATTCAATTTCATCTAGTCGTAGTTCCAATTTTTTTATTATAGCGTTTTTGCCTACTTGTTCTTTTTTTATATTTTCAAGTTCATTTTGAATTGATTTATTTTGGTTGTTATTTATATCCAATTTTTTTATAATTTCATCATATTGAGCACTAATGTACTCAATACTTTTTATAGATTCCGTATTCTGACATTCTATTTTTTGAATTATATCCTTTTTTAAGGAATCAAACTTTTTGTCGATATAATCAAAAATTTTATCCATAGTTTGTTTGTCCTCTTTATCAAGGTTTGATTTATTGCTACGTGTTTGGGTATTAGACATTTTGTTCACAGTTGACAAGAAAATTGGGTTCAAAAATGCCCCCACTTCAATTCAAATTTAAAATATTGTCTCTTGTTACAGTGACAGCCAGAACAATATTTCATTAGATTTATGTCTATGGCTTCAAATGTCACTTGTCACGCTAATAAGATTTTGTTTTTAGAATCACTATTATAATAGATCTGTTCTCACTATGATTATTTAATAATCGGAATACGATCCACTTATTTAATGTGATACAATTAGTTTTTGTATAAAAAGCACAATGTAGATAACGATTTTTAAAACTTTTTGTAGGATGAAATATTTGCTTGCTTAAATGAAAACTCCATAGAAAAAACCTCACATAGTTCACAATACACACGTATGTGCATAATACACATACATTGAATTATGTTCTTTGACATGGCGGCAATTGGGCATCCTTAGTTCGTGCTTTGGCCACATTATAGTGGAGGTCAGTGGGGCGTTGCAATTCGTGGCAGGAACTATGTATATATGTATTTTTTTGCCATAATTTAATAAAGTTTTGAACTATTATTTTTATGATACGCGATTTCGGTAGGGTAGGCAATGCTTATGTGCCTACATGGAATGCATGCCTCTCTATGTACATTATAACCCAAACCTCTTAGAAAATAGAAAACAGGAACAAATTGAGAACAGGTTTTATTTCCACATTCTTAAATAAACATGTATTTGTTTTTGTTTAAAAGAATTATAAACACTGCGATCATAGACCCGCATTATTAATACATCTTGATAATACTGCAACAGCAAAATCAACGTTAGAATCGCTGCGGGCGGCGTATAATGGTAAATAATCTGATATTCTGGTCCATGAGGGATTATTTTTGTAAAACGTTGCGAAAGGCAGAGCAGGGCGATTGATCTGTTCGCAAATCTAGACCATCTAATTTAATATAATCCCCGAGGATAGATGATATTTCGTCATGTCTCATGTCAATGGAGAATCTATCTTCAGTCGGGAGCTGTCAAAGTTTTGTTAAAAACAAATGTCTTTAAGGTTACAAAAATTGAATTAATTGAAATAATTTTAATGGAACGAGCCATGCTAGGAATCTCCTTACGTGATATGTTGAACGAGTAGATGAGGGGAATGCCTAAGGTGGTCTTCATCATCAATACGATTACATGACAGTTGATCCCCTGATAGTTGGCCCCTGGCATACTTATATACAATGTGCAGTCGGGGTGTGCAGAGATGATGTACCACCGACTAACAAAATAATAAAACATATTTTCATTCAAATGCATCAAGGATTAAACTACTTATCTATATAGGTACCTACTGTATATACCAGAGTGAGACAAAAAATTTACACTGTAAATAAATTCGTTTGATATCCATACCAACGTATAATTAAAGGTATTTTTGTCGATTTAATGTTTGAAATTGGCAAATAATGCACAAAAAATTATAATTCTATATAACTTGTATTTCGGAGGTCATCTGTCGGGGAATCAACTGTATTATTCTTATATTATATTAAATTATAGGTTATCGTTTTTCTTTAAAAATTACATGTCAGATTTTTTTTTAATAAACCCACATTAAAGTCCTTGTTATCATTTTTTAAAATATAAAACGAAATAAACGAATCATTTCCACAATGACACTAAATATGTCAAAAATAATGTCCGCCATTTTAAACTGTACGAAAATCGATATGTAGGGACCAAAACAAAATACGTCACTTTTTTCATTCGAATCCATTTGAAAAGACAATCTATATGGAAACTAGACTAAAAAAACTTACATAATACATATTTCACATAGGAGGCCCTGAGGAAAATATTTTCCCTCAGGGCCTATGCCATCTTTGGGTGTGGGGGGTCTTTTAGTGGAAAGGAAGAAGAGAACCAGGATCTTGAAGAGGACCATGTTGTAGGAGGGAGAAAACATAGAGGCTGGCAAATCGTTCCACAACCGAGCTGTTGAACACAAGAAGGAGTCGTGGAAGCGTCCCGTTCTCATATAACAAATATCAACGGTGTACAAATGTTGGGCGCGTGTTTGACGTGTTTCTCAAAAGTACAACCGTGCCGAAGGAGTCAATGACGCTAGTATTTCGGAGCACCTTCCATTAAAATAACGGTAGAACAACAACAGTATTCGCACCCGATGCCTATGCTCTAAAGCTAGCAATCCGTTTGTTAAGTATGATAATCTATCAAACGAACCATTATACGGGCATGTTCCTAGCGTGGTAGTCGAATCACCTGTAAAACTGTATAAAAAATTATATGATGAGTGAAGAAAAAAAAAAACGGCCGTTTCCGCACAGTGTCGAGGGTTTTTCCAGGTATTTTGGGGCTTCAGACCAGAGGTGGCTGGAAAATTCAACCGTGGGGTTTACTTGTGATTTGTACAGGGTAAGCAGAGTTTAACTAAAGGGAAACTAACCTAACCTAACCTAACCTAACCTAAAACTAAGACCACTGTTTGTTTTTGTTTTACTACTTACATTTTATAATTTATAATTTACAACTGAAAAATGTCCTTTACTACTTACATTTTATAATTTACTGAATATAATAATTTGATAGTATTAATATTAATAATAATATGATAATTTGATATAATTTATAGAATAATTTACTGAAATTTACTACTTACATTTTATAATTTATAATTTACAACTTAAAAATGTCCTCTACAATACAGGTGAACTCCTAGTGTGGAGGACAATATACTATACCTTTGTAATGTAAATATACTAAGAATAAATAAAAATAAAAAAAATACAGCAGGAAATCAACAGAAGTGGAGTTCTCCAGGTGCAGGTGATGAAAATGGTGAAAAAAATATGAGAGAAACATTGTTACAATTTTTTGCAGTATACCTAATATCAAGAATCCACAAGTTATTTATATACATAAGTGACTTTAATCGGTTTTATATTGATGTTGGTTTACATAAATAACCTTTGATGTTCTTTTGAATCCCTGTTTTTATCGCTAATATTTTAGTAGACTCTTATAGAACAAACAAAAATAAAAATATTATTTCCAAGGCGGTTATTTTAGTAAAAAAGTAGTGATTGTTTTAACCTCGAATTAAAAATGTGTTAACACGAGAGCTTTCTACAAAATTTTTATTCATAATATAATAAATTGATTTTTTGCAGAGTACTATCAAATAAACCTTATTTAAGTACGAAATACAAATTCTACAAGTTTTTATTTTACAGCAACTTAAATGTAAAGTAGAAATCTGTACACACAATGGCATCGTGAATTTATAAACTTATTTCTCCCTGAAGTCTCGGTCTGGGGTAAAATTATGTATTTTCAGCTCATAACTTCATTTCCATTATGATTTTCAATTTGGGAGGCGGTTATGGGTACCGCCACCCCGGGAACAATTTATTGGATAACCAACACCTTTGCCATTAGCGACGTTTGACAACTAAGCAGAGGTGACCGGGTCACAGGGTGAGATTTGTCTACGTCTTGGCAGCGGATGTGTTTGCCCACCTACCACGTGGCGGGTCTGTATCGGGAGAGACTGGTTAAGGGAGTCCTTTTGACCTCTCCAGCCGGACTCTATCGACCCATCGCCTTGCTCTGCAGTGGGAGGAATAGATTCGTATGTCTGTCACTCCTGGATACACGATCTCCAGATCTCTACCCACCCCTCATACCCAGTGGCGGCTCGTGACATTTGGGTGTGTTAAAGTGCTGATATTAAAAAAATGGCATTATTCGAGTTGTTGTAGCCGAAAAAAAATTTTCAAAAAAATCAGTTTTTTGTATGAAAAAATTCAAGAAGTTTCAGTTTGGCCGTGTGCCGCACGGATTTCCTGAAAAATCTTCATACAAAACACCGATTTAAAAAAAAAAAACTTTTTTTTTTCGCCTACGACAATTTCCATGATGCCATTTTTTTAATATTAGCTCCTTAGCACACCCAAAAGTCACGTTCCGCCACTGCTCATACCTTTTCCTTCCCAGAAATTCCCCCTTCCTTTCCATAAAAAACCCTCCAAACAGCGTCCCCAAAGATGACATAGGCCCTGAGAGAGTTTTTCAAAACCTATGGAGATTTGAAATATTATATACGAGTATTTAACGCCCGTTAAATCAACGGGAAAAAAATTAAAGTCACCATGATGTTAAAAAAATAGAAATTAATTTAAAAAGGATGTTTAGTATCTACTGGAATTGTATAAATAGTGCGAGAAAAAATTTTTCAAATTGAAAATTCTTTAACAAAAGGTATAAAAAGCACTTTAAATAATGCACTTAATGGCTATTTTAAGAAATCAAACTTTAGTTTAAATTGAAGTTAATGTTCATCTTAAATACGCCTGCATTTATAGCCTCATTAGAGTTATGTTTTGAAAGCAGAATGCGCCGCATCGTGGTAGATTATTTTATTTTTCCAGCAGCCGAAGCGTCGCGCCGCTTAGGGTGCATCGGCCGCGCGTCCAAATAAACGGAAAAAACTTTCAACCATCATCCGGTTTATGGAAGACATTTATTGCATTTCATCGACATTCTTATGATATAATTCTTAATTCTTATTATAATATATCCGAATTAGACTGTTATGAACTCCTGCATCTCATTGACTATAAAATACCAAATCGAGCAACTTGGCAAAATATATTATTCTGCAACAATATGTACCTACAACATACTCGTACATGCACCTATTCCACGCTTTCACACACTTGGAAACAATTTTTTTTTTTAAAGAAAGACAAACATTCCCGGGTTACGAATAACCCAACAACGTTTGAAAATCTCCTACTACCACCACAGAAAGCCGAAAATGTTGCTTGTGTTGCGATTGAGGACTTAGCCATCCGAGGAATCGAAAACGCGACGCCCGGGTGGGACCCAAACGCGATGCCCACTCAACCACTGACCGGTCAATATCGACATATTTAATACAAGTTTACCATTATTTAAGAGATTTACAACTTGGGAGGTGGGTACGAGTATCCCAGTTTGAGCGCCCATCCGGGCGTTGAAATTTGATAAATAAACAAATAAAATAATATAGGTACTCTACTTTGATCACGATGTGTTTAGTCATTATTTGAATTTTGAATGAAAGTGCAAAATTGGACCTTTTTCATGTTTACTTTGAATCTATTTTCTTCAATAATCTCATCAAACATGCTAATTTCGGTTTTCTGTCAAGTGTGTTAGTTATTCCAGAGTGAAATGTGAAATCTATTCCATGAACTCAAATTGTATTTGAATGATCTGTCATTGTCAAAATTGCTAGTGTGAAGATTCAGACAAACGATAAAGATAATTGGAAGAAAATTGAATGTATATTTTTTATGTGGGCTCCCCACAAAAGTCCCAAATACTCGCAACCACCTGAAACCAGTGAGACTATGGAATTCCACAGCATTCCATATATTACGAGCCTGAAAGTAGTGGGGAGGGGAAGGAGATGGGTTAGAGGAAGTTGGGGAATTACCTAGCTGTTCAGATCTGGTCACCAAACACGGATAAAGCCATTTCAAGCCAATTTTCTATTCTGAATGGTGGTCTTTCACCAGGGCGGTACTAAAAGCTTCTTCTAAAGGCGGTACTGAAAGGATCGTGCAGCAAATACACCTTCATTACATAGTATAAAATGAAGTCGCTCCAAATGTTTGTGCGCTTAGATCTTTTAAACTAGGCAACGGATTTTCATGCGGTTTTCACCAATAGATAGTTATTCAAGAGGAATGTTTATATGTATAATACATGCTTATTGTAGTAGAGAAAACCCGAGAAATTCAAATATTCAATTCTGGCAGCGGGCAGCGGGCAGCTGCCAAGCGGGTGGTGTGGATTTTATAAAGCTTGGGTAATGGCGTTGTGTTTCATTAGCCACAGCAACAAGTGGCTGGGTCTGCTAGTGTTATATAATTTTTAATGAATAAATTGTGAAATAACACAAATAAATCAAATAAAAATTTACCTGCGCACGCTGGGATTTTATTTCCGTAAAAAAGATCTAGATATTTAAAAATGTTCAAACAATTAAACCAAAAAATAAATGAAAATTGAGCTACCGGCACATAAACACACCCACAGTACACTTCCATCGATTTATGCCTTCAGTGCATGTCACAATAGGATTTTAAACTCTTTTAAATTCAAATCAAAGGGTTCGAGTGATCCGGTTTCCAGTTGTCAGGATTATAATCCAAAGACTGTGGTTTGAGATAAATAGGATTTAACAATCATATCAATCTGTCTCCGTCAGATCTATTGTGAAACAGTCGCTGATTTATTACCGACAACTTGTGTAGTGTAAGTGTGTGATCCCCGCTAGAGTTTATTGTCCGGAAAGAAACCAATAAGACGCGATACCGACATTTATTTTGAGGAGAACAGAGGGGAATTCATGCATTTTCCACCGGGTGCACTGAACTTTTGATTTGAACGCAGTTTTTACATCGAAGTCTGGGGTTATTTTAAACATTTTAGAAATGAAATATTTTCATGTATATATTTTTTCATCAAATTATTTTGGGACATCATTTTCATTCAAAATTAATGGAAAACTTAGTTTTAACCTGGTTTACTGTTTAAAAAACCAAAATGTTTTATAAGCAATGATTACTTCGTCAGGGTTTACTTAAGATGAAAATATACGCGATACGATACGAGACGATTGTACCCCCCAGCCAGGAGCACTCCTGTCCCGGTGAGACCAGACCAGTACACCGAGGGGCACTGATTTGTTAGGACTTGGAATACGTGCTAAGAGGATGGCAAGGAGGTTGGAGTTTAATCGACCGGTATACATGGCAACCTAATAAGCCAATATTGGAGTTTAGGATAAGCAGGAATAAAGGAAAGGATAAAAAAAAAAAAAATTATGGCTTCCTTTTTCTTGCCTGTTCTTGCCTCTTCTTGAATCTTCTCGATGTTCTTGACTCTTCTTGTCTCTTCTTGTTTCCTGTTGGGTCTTTTCTTATCTTCTTTGCACTCCTTGACTATTCTTGTATTTTCTTGTTTCTTCTTGGATCTTCTCGTCTTTTTTCGGCTCTTCTTGGCTCCTCTTGCCCTCTCATGGCTTTTCTTGTCTCTTCTCTTCCTGCCTCTTCTTGTCTCTTCTGGGACTCTTCTGTCTATCCTTGGCCTTTTTTAGTTCTTTTTGTCTTTTCTAGCCTCTTCTTCATTCTTCTCATCTCTTCTTGGCTCTGCTTGGCTCTTCTTGCTGTTTATCGTCTCTTAATGTTTCTTCTCGGCTCCTCATGCTTCTTGTCTCTTCTTGGATCTCCCGTCGCTTCTCTGCTCTTTTCATCTCTTATTGTCCCTTCATGGACCTTTTCGGCTCTTCTCGGTTCTTCTTGGCTCTGTTTTTTTTCCATTCTTGTATCTTCTTGCTTCTTCGTCTTTCTTCAGGATTCTGAAGAATTCTTAATGATATTTTCTGATACAGGTATATTTGGGACTAGTACAAATATAGTCGGGTAAAGCTTTGCAATGATAAAAAAATAGCAGTAAAAAAATTCAACGAGAATTCTTAAATGACGGATATACTTATATCAATATCATATTGATGTAGGGTTTTATCGATCATCCGTGCCAGACCTCTCATTAGCTTTGCACGGGCCAGCAAGAGAAGCTCTGGAGAGATGTCACATTATCACAAATGATTTAAGTATCACCGCTGAGTCTCACTTCGCAATTATTTTGTGTTGAACTACCTCCGCCTTCCTGAGCCGAAGTTTTGGACATCCTAGCAATATCATCATCAAGGCACCCAAAAACATATTATTGCATTTATTGACAGATTGAAATACTGTGCGCGGTTAATGAAGAGAGGGCGCCGCTCTAATAGTTCAATACTCTAATTATACCCATCTATTCTTGGTGGACTCTGTGGACAGCGGGATGGAGGACTGAGGACCCCTAAACACTTCCTTGATGAGCGCGAACTGGGATGATTTACGGCGCCAGCTGACGTTCTCAGAATTGTCGCGATTGCCTGTCTAGTGTCTTAACGGATTGAGGAGGGACTCTACCGGTCCAACCAGTGATGCCATGTCCCAAGAATCAAATAAAATACGTTTTTCTATGTTTAAAGGATAAAAAAACATGTTTTACCTAAGTTTTTTATTGAGAAATTAAATAAGAAAACAACTTTACCTAAGTAAATTATCCACAATCGTTTCTTTGTTTGTCGCTTACGCGTTCCTAAACCATTCATCCGATTGCGGTGAAACTTTGGGGATTTGATGTGCGCATGCCCGCGATGGTTTCTATATATAATAATGAGTTTTGGCTTTATTTTCGGGAATATATTAATTATTCGAATTATTTTCTATTACGCTATTCATCCGATTGCAATTAAATTTTAATGAGTTGTTGTGCACACGCCCGCGAAGGTTTCGATGTGTATATACCGGTGAGCTCTGGCGTTATGAAATTTGCATGAAAAATGCAATAGGTGGCGGTTTGAAAAATGAGTGAATTCCATATAGTTTAGCGGCAAGGAAGGAGGGAGGGTGAGGGAAATTTAGGAGTGGCGGAGGGGAACGAAGGAGGGGGGGAGGAAGGCAATGAAGGTGGAAGTTAAACGAGGGAGGAGGGAGGAGAACTTATTAATATTGACAAAGACGATAATTAGATAAAAATACATTATGAACCCATTCTGAAGTTCAAAAACTACATTCCTCACTCAAAAATACATCCCGGACCCTTCATTAATTCGACTTTAAAAAAAATATATATTGAGGTGTAAATACCATAAATTACCCAAAAAACCAAGTAAACATGGTAAAACCTATGCTTCTGGCAACACTTGGGCCAAACCGACACGAGTGTCAAAAGAACATCACGTGGAGATGAACTCACGGTTTTGCCAGATTCATAATTGGTGCTTAGCGCAAATTAACAAAAATTAGTCGCGGCTCGACTATCTCTGATGTGAAATATTTATCACCCCTTGGTTCTTTCCTGTATTTCAAACGTTTTGTTAGAATAATGAAGACGCTTGATTGATTTTACTTTTATTTTTATTTTTTAATTTAATTAAAATTGAATTTAATAATAATAAATTATTATCAAGTTCTGCAAGTATTTTAACCGTGGTATATAGTACAAGTATTTTCGTATCGAGTCGAAACAGCTGTTTCAAAACATAACAAAAATACATACTAAAATACTTGCAGAACTTGATAATAACTTATTATTATTAAATTTAATTTTAATTAAATAAAAAAAAATAACCGAAAACAATTAATATATTTACCTACGTTTGATTGAGTTCATCTTGATTAAGAAAAACTACCGTCCTTTTAATCTTTTCTCACAGAACTTTCTAAAACAAGTAGGTTTCCGTCCATATTATTTAACAGAAACTTTCAGATTGTGTCTAACTAAAAACCAAAATCCTTAACCCCTCAAGCCTCGCCCATCTTTTGTCAAAGGGAAAAAAACCATTTTTGCTTTGAAAGTATCCGAAAACTAAAAACTGTTTTGAAAGGTGATAAAAATTTTAGAAATGGCTCACCTTACTTTTTTCTAACTAAAATTGCTGATAACGATAAAATATCAAAACACATACATATATATTATACACGTTACTTTCACCTCACTTTTTTGAGATTCATGTAAAAAAAATATATAAAAAATTCTGAAAGTTTCATAATATTTTTTCGGTTTGCGATACGAAAGTTTGGTTTCATAAAGTCGTACATTTAAATTACATTGCGATCAACTTTATTTTGAATATAAAGCATGGTGTTTTCTCTTTCCAACAGCGTATAGATCATATTTCTAACTATGATAGTAAGGGAGACACAACTATTTCTATGAGACCCCTATATGAAGTTGTTCCGAAAACCGAACTAATTAGCCTGAGGAGTTAACATGTCTCTTATCCGAGCGTATAATATGTTGCGCTTAGATATTACTCGCATCGCTCTATTTTGCAGTAATTGCAATTTTTTAAATTTTTTCCTCTTGCGGAGGAACTTTCAACAAACAGACGGTAGGCACGTGAAACAACCAAATATTTTTTAAAAATTAGAACAGTTACCGCAAATCTGATGTAGGTGAACGATTATTGTTTTCGGTGTGCCTATAAATGCATTTCTTAGACATATTCGACTCCCGAATTATTCCTTATTTTAACAGTAATTGAAGTCATGTGATATGTGTACTGGATATTATCTGACATGTTTCTTTATCAACTTTATTTTTGATTCTGCAAAGATTTGTTTTCGGCAATTTTTAAAAATTAGAGTCTGTAATTTTTGAGAGGTTCTGCTTTGAATTTATAGATTTTAAATTTCTTCCACATTTTTCATGAATTATTTATTAA
This sequence comes from Limnephilus lunatus, assembly GCA_917563855.2. Classification (NCBI taxonomy): domain Eukaryota; kingdom Metazoa; phylum Arthropoda; class Insecta; order Trichoptera; family Limnephilidae; genus Limnephilus; species Limnephilus lunatus. Next base: position 81,788,383 of record OU830592.1, read on the forward strand.
TGTAAACCTTTGGAACCTCATATGTATTTTTGGCCTGTATTCATTTAACACAAATCAAAGACTTAGGCATCACTTTTCAAACAAACCTTTCGATAACCATATAAAAAAACTTTTATGAGGGCTTACAAATTTAGGTATTTATATTTAGGTTAACTAGTAATTTAAAAAATATTACGTATACTAAAGTGTTATATTTTGCCTTTCTTAGAAGCCAACTTGAGTATAATTCTCCCATCTGGAACCCACATTATAATATTCATTTAAGAATACAAAATAAATTCTTAGGTTTTCTAATTTTTGATTGTCCAGAATTGCTTGCATTGATAAGCTTTCAGATTTCCTATATTCCGATTTCTAGAATACTAGAAATCGGAAATATATATTCCTCTTTGCCCAGAATACTAATGGAGGAAAATAATTAGGTAATTTTTGGATAGGGCCTGACACGCTTATTATGAATAATTTTTAGAAAAAAACTTTAGATTCGCCTTAATTACTATAAGAGGAAACTTTCTGCATTCCGGGAGGCGGAAAATTATGTATTTTAATTTTCAATTGCGTAAAACCAAAATTCAATTCGCGAACCGACCGGCGGCTGTCAGCGGGCATTGGGTACGTCACTATTATGTTGGTATCCATTAACAAGAGCTAAATACGACCGTAGCCATCTTCGTGGGATACAAAAAGAGGCGCGGAATTATGAAAACACAACAGAATTATAATGTTAAGAAACCTCTATTCGTATATCTTATGTATATTTATTATTACCATAAAATAACGATTAGCTAGAAGTTACGTAAAATAAAAATAAAACATGCGCATTAGGTAAGCACTACTTTGACGAAATTCTGAAAATAAAATGAATAAAGGCCTTTAGGCAAGTTTTTTTACATTGAAAATTTTATTTTTACATTGAAAATAATTGTAAGTAAAAAAAAAACGCCGCGTTTTTTTTTACTTAAAAAAATTATTTTCAATGTAAAAATAAAATTTTCAATGTAAAAAAACTTGCCTAAAGGCCTTTATTCATTTTATTTTCATAATTTCGTCAAAGTAGTGCTTACCTTATGCGCATGTTTTAATTTTATTTTACGTAACTTCTAGCTATTATTATTATTATTATTTCTATTCTTCAATTATAATGCGACGAATACCAACACCTCCAACTATAATGACGATGAAATCGAACACATGATTCCAGTGCCTCAGCTAGACTCTGAAGTGATTCTGATTAGAGGTTCGTTTATCTACATTATTAATTCTGTTTTTCATAATTCCGCGCCTCTTTGTGTATCCCACGAAGATGGCTACGGTCGTATTTAGCTCTTGTTAATGCATCATTATTACCAACATAACAGTGACGTACCTAATGGCCGCTGACAGTCGCCGACCGGTTCGCGAAGTGAATTTTGGATTTACGCAATTGAAAATTAAAATGCATAATTTTCCGCCTCCCGGAATGCAAAAAGTTTCCTTTTATAGTAATTAAGGCGAATATAAAGTTTTTTTCTAAAAAATATTCGTAATAAGCGTGTCAGGCCCTCTCCAAAATTTACCAATAATTATAACAAGGCAGTGGAAATCTTAAATTTATCAAATAAATACAAAAAGTTGTTACTGAGGCAGTTCAATTATGTATAATAAATTCTGTATAATTTTTACTATTACTATTCACATTTTTCTAAAAATGGCGCTAAAAGTAATAAATACATAAATTTATTACATAATTACGCTTCCACCGGCCTTTATGGTTTTATCACACGTACTTCTCAGGGACATTATTTCTACAGCATTATTCAGTCTACTTTCATCCTTCGTCTGTCTGTTCCATTACTCACTGCCATACATCAGGTACCCAGAACTCCATTGTGGATTGCCAGCTACGCTTCTTTGGACAATCTTGAATACAAAACTGTGTAAACATAAATCTCATCTGATCTAACTTCTTTCCAGGAGGTTGGCTATCATCAGGGCAATCTGACAATCAGAATGAAACAACTCGACGGAACTGCATTTGTACCTGTCACGTAAGTTTGGAAGCCATGAAGCGCGCCGTATTCCGCGTCTATTTGTCAAAATAAATATCCTGGAAGTCACTCAACGTAAATAATTGCAATCAACAAAGTGTGCATCAATGTTCCGTGTAGTGAGTGCTGCGGGCTGCGGGCAGTGAGTGCAATCGGCGTCATTCAACCGATTCATTTTACGGCCATAGATTAATTATAGATATCGAGTCTTGGAAGCAATGGTCCAAACCTAAGCACACACTCCACCAGGGCCGCAGCGAGGGTAATGACTGTGCGCGAAAAAAATGCCACCCTGTCAAATTTACATATATATTACGTACCAACGAATAATAGCCGTTTTACACCAAAATCAAAGACAAAATTTTTCGCTTTACACGATCGCTATTTTCATATCTACGATTTCAGTTGGCATCACTGCAAACAACACATGAACCATGTTGTTTGCAGTGATGCCAACTGAATTCTTAGATATGAATATAGAGATGAAAATAGCGATCGTGTATAGCAAAAAAAATTGTGTGACCTTTGGCAGAGGTGTTGGTTATCATTATTATTCCCGGGCGACGATACCCATAACCGCCTCCCAAATTAACGAATGAATCAAACTTATTGTCAAGATCTCGAAAACAAAATTCATTATTACGAAGCGAAAATACAATGAATGTCAGCAAATACCTAATAATGAACGGTGAAAACTTTAATAACTTGGAATAATACTAGGATCAATGATTTTATTGCAAAAAATGACTAAACATGTGTCTTTCATTGGAAGAATTAGAAAAAAATCAATAAAAACAGGTTTGCTAACTTATGAAACAATTAAACATCTCCCTGATGATGGACACTGTAACGCTATCCGAAACTTTGGCTAAAGAATGAGGTGTAATACCCCAAAAATAAGACACAATATTGCTTTTGACCGTAAAAATCCAAATCATATCTGAAAAAATAGGTTCAAGCAGGTGAACGTAAAAGGAGTGTAAAAAGAGAACCAATATTTTGAACAATTATTCGTAAACTTGATTCAAATTAAATTTGACCATCAAATTCTTCAATCTTAATTGCTTTCTTTATTGGATCAACTCATTCACAATTCAGTGATATGTGGTTTCACCGTTCAAAAGCTTACAAAAACCTTACGACTAACGGCTATGAATCTGGAGTTCGTTGGTCAAATCCCAACGAGTGTAAATAATTTTTATTTGATTAATTTGTGTTATTTCACAATTTAATCATTTAAAATAATATATAATGATTTGCGGCACCTTCTAAAGTAGTGTATACTTTCAGTATCGCCCTGGTGAAAGACCACCATTCAGAATTGAAACATTGCTTGAAATGCACCGCAGGCATGTGTGGTCGAACAATCCTCAAATTATTTTATTAACAATTCAATAAATAAAGAAATACATTTTTTTATAAAAGGGATTTAGCCGTGTTTGGTGAAAAGATCTGACTAGCCAGGTACTTCCCCATCTACTTCCCTTCCCTGCTACATTCAGCGTCACAACATACACCAATTCTTGACAGAATGATGGGATGATATTGTCTTCGGCTAGTTGGGATCATTTTCATTTTTGTACTACTTAAAAAGAAATTCGTCCGATAAGTTGTCGGTTTTTTTTTTGTTTAATTAACTCACACAGGAGGCCCTGAGGAAAAAAATCCCTCAGGGCTTATATCATCTGAGATGCTGGGTGGAGGGTCTTTTTGAGTAGAGGAAGGAATGAACATTGGTCTTGAAGAGACCCATGTTTTATAGGAAGGAGGAAACGCAGAGGCCGGCAAATCGTTCCACAGCCGAGCTTTTTAAAACAAGAAGGAGTCGAAGAAGCGAGCTGCGACAAATGTCAACCGTGTACATATGTTGGGCACGCGTTTGGTGTGTTTCCCGACTATGCACCGGTGCCGAAGAGATCAATGACGCTAGTTCCTCGGAGTATCTTCCATTGTAATACCGGTAGAACAAGGATAGCATTCCCACCCGACGCCTGTGCTCTAAAGATTGCAAATCCGTCTGTTAAGATGTGAGAATCTATCAAACGGACCGCCCGTTTTTGCACAGAGTCCAGGGTATTTTTCAGGTATTTTTGAGCTCCAGACCAGAGGTGGCTGCCAAATTCAACCGTGGGGTGCACTTGTGATTTGTACAGGGTTAGCAGTTGTGTACTATTAAAGTATCTTAAGTAGAGGCGAGTTCAATATACCGCCCTTTAGATTGGCCGCCCGAGTGCGCCGCACACATTGAACTTGAGAATGCAACGCTTCTGCACACTGCAATAACCAATATTCAGTATAGACTATCTGCATAACGTCAAATCGTGTTAGAAATGCATCCGATCTAACGGCGTGATTCAGAGGCAGGATAAACGAAGGTGAATATTCATTTCCGGCAACTGCAACAAATGTAAAGGATTTATACGATACACAGGACATCAATTCAATTCTGGCCAACGCAATTTCTTTCATCTGGCAAGGTTGCAAAGTGTGTTGCAATTTATTACCAATAAATTTACTTAACATATCGTATGTGAGTTACCAATGTCAACAATATGATAACTAAAATTCAACCAGGTGAATTGAACGCAATTTTAAACAAAGAAATTGGGAACATCTGAACGACACGTGATAGTTTTGCAAAATCAAATTTATTATAATTATTATACACTTATTACACATTGATAAAAACGCGTTAGATTATGTAAGATCAGGTTGGGCAACATGAAAATATCTAACTTAATTTGGGAAAAGGTCAAAAGAGAAAACTATTTGGTTTTGAGGCCAAAATACTAATCTATATCTAAATGTGCAGCAAAAATATATACTACGGATACGTGCTACTTGCTTTATTTGTGTTTCAAATTACAAAAATAGGGCATCAAAGAAATCTTTTTTTCACGGTTTTAGAGGGAAACTTTAGCAATTATTTATGAGTTAATGATTTAAAAAATAATATTTCCTTACATACTACGAGTACTACTACATTAGTTTAATATATACTAATATTATAAATGCGAAAGTGCGTGTGTTCGTTTGTTACGCTTTCACGCCTAAACCACTAAACCGATTTTTTAAAATTCTTTTACCAATAGAAAGCTACATTATCAGCGAGTTACATAGGCTGTATATAATGGTTAAGTTATGGCGTTATGAAATTTGTATAAATGAAAATGTGTGTATTTCATATATTTTAGCGGCAGGGAGGAAAGGAGAGGAAAGAAACGCGGGAGGGGTGAGGAGGGGAAGGTGGAAGGGAACGGGGACGCACGGGAGAGGACATGCAGGGAGAATCAATTTATTTATTTGAATGGCATTGCAACGCATACCGGTACCAGCTAGTGAAATTTAAAATGAAAAAAAAATATCATATAAAAGCATTTTGATTTTGACGTAACTTTAAATTACAAATGACTGCTTTAAGTTGGAATACAATTTTTTTCGTATGTAAATTTAAAATTTCGACCCAAAAGACGCCTTTTTCGGAAAGTGTTATTTCTGTAGCGGTATGGCAAAACTTGATATGTCCGATTTTTTTAAGACGATCATTAAAAAAAAGGTATTCACTTAACAATTACCTAATACCGGTTAAACGATATTAATAAATTTCATTGCACATGTAATTTAGTAAGTTGAAAAAAACATTGACAATTCACTTAGAAAATTTCAAGAATTTAGGGGGCCTTTCAATCTTTCAAAATCCTCTACTGAAAAATTAGGCAAGATTGACATATCAAGTTTTGCCATACCGCTACAGATTTTTATTCTACTATATTTACGTAGCACCTAGATTGAGTAAGACTATTATTTTAATAATTACCATTAACACATAAAAAATTGTCAAAGTTTCCTCTAAAATCATTAAAATGGAATTCTTTAATGGCTCATATTTTATAAGCTAAAAACACAAAAAATAAAATGCATATCCGTATTAGATATTTGCTGCACCTATTGATTTAAAAAAATGTTTGTTGGGTGTTTTGGACTCAAATCCTAATATAAGACTCAAATCCTAATTGTATTAAAAAGGCAGCTAAAACGTCCTCCCAAAGCTAATTTTTGTAACGCATTTTTTTAATGAAAATTCACTTCATGTAATTACCTATGTAGACTTAGATCAAATAAATTGAACCTAATAAAACATCACAAAAAGGATGGTAGGTAAACATCGTAAAGAAAGTAGATTGTTTACTTTAACGAAGCCAATTTAACAATCAATTGAACTTTTTAACAAAAAAAATCTTCTAACCTTGAACTAAACTAATCGATTTTCTCATTAATCGTCTTGAAAGTGGGGTGTTTTTATTATATCTACTATTCACCAGCGATCGGAAATAAGTTTTGGTGGCGGGCCGTATGAATATGCCCTTTTTTAACGGGCCATACAACCGTCGACGTCCCTCGTGCACGTGCGAGTCCGCTCAATCAGTGCGCTTGTGACTGCCCGTCTGATGTCCCGTCGTCATCGTGCCTAACAGCTAGCAGCATAGTATAGTACAAAGGTTCCCAACCTTAACCGAAGAATATTTTTCCTCAACACATCCCCCCCCTCTGCAAAAAAAAGTAACACAGAAAAACGGAAAAGGCGTCGCAGGCGAAAAGTTTTTTTTTGTGAAAATTACATGTTGGTTCGTAGCCTAGTAGTTATTGGTTCCCGGGCGTTGTTCTACTAGCTAGTACTACGTCATTGCAGAAGCCACATTTTCCATTTATGATTATGGAAGTGAATCGATTTTCAATATTCTAAGATTGTTTAGAATATAGGAATTTTAGCACGTACGAAGAAAGCGAGACCAGATTTACAAGTCTAGATATGAGATAAGATATGATTGTGACTGATAGTGCGCTAAGTATGGTGAAAAGGAATAATCGTCCGTTTGGAGAAGGGACCAGAAAGGAGCACTTCGCGGGCCACCAATTGCCGATCGCCGCTATAGGCAAGACTACAGGTAAGTAATAAAATCATCGATAATAAATTATGAGTTTTTTTTAAAGATTCCCCTTCAGAAGATGTTTATCAAACAAAATTTATGAGAAGTCGAAGCAAGCAAAGAACCTTCAAAATTAGAACTATATACAAATACAGTTTGGCAATTAAGTGTAGAAAATAAATGATGGCGCTGCGATCGATTTCTTGGTTTTAAATGGCAACACCGTGATGGCTCATAAGACAATGAATGTATGTTTTAAAAAACCCTTCAGCCAAAATGCATATTTCATAACGTGTTTGTATTTTTATAAATTTTGCACAAAAACACACAATTTAATAGAAGTAAAATAAAACTAAACAGGTTGTAAGTGGGCGTTTATTTTATTATAAGAACGTTGGTACATAGGTATTTAAAAATCTGAGTATATTTATTCAACACCCGACATGTAATAATTATTGTCTTAGTCCTCATATGATTCTTCTTCTTCCATATCTTCATCTTCATATAAACGTTTTATCAGTTCATCTATATCATCATATAGAGTACTTCCTCGTGCATAATAATCTGCCTCAATTTTCATCACGTTTTTGCAACAATTTTTTTTTAATCATCAACACTTATGCTATTTTCCGTTTTCCCGGTGTTTCAAATTTTCCATCTGCCTTTTCCCTTCCTTGACGATTTATCTTACTTTTCAGATTTACCTGTATGTGGAAAACATCATTAAAATGATTATTCTATAGAAGGTAGTTTTAAAAAAGCACACCTGATAATATTCATTTAGAAAGAAAGAAAGAGAAAATTAAGAACAAGTTACATTTCTATGAGTTTAAAGAAGTTGCATATTATTATTTTTTTTTTAAATTGAGTTATTCCATTTTTCTTGTGGCCTAATATTAACTGTCAAATGGAAATGTCAAATTCGGATTTTTAAACATAACCTCAAATCAGATTGTAATGGTTATAATCGCACAAAAATTGGCATAAATCTTGTAATACTAATGAAATTTATTAAAAAAACTATACCACGTACTATTCATTTCTGCAGTTCGTTTGTAAACTTGGATAGGAGCTTCTTCGCACGATATTCAGCTAGGCAGCGTTGAAACACGCAGTTTACAACTTCTCTTGCACCACTACGTATTGGTTTGTTCATTTTAATTCAATTCAAACAATGCACAGGCAAACAATGAAAAAAAAACACTAAACGAGCGATTTTCAGTGTGTTCTACATGATTAAAGTCAGTAAAGCCAAGAGCCATACAAAATGTCATTGACAAAACGAGTATTTCGGTGTTACCATAGTAATGAAAAAATTTAGTTCCAAATTAATTAATTTCTACACTTTCTTGCCAAACAATATTTCCAACTCACACTCGCTGAAATATTATTATTTTTTAAATATATTCTACCTAACGTAGTAAGTAGGTAGGCACTAACAAAAACGAAGTAGAATATATAATCCTGGAGTAAACGTGGAATGGAAAAACAACTACGGCTCTAGTCTACGCAAATTTTGTGTTTATAAACAACGAGAAGGATACAACAACCAACAACAGTAAACAGAGCCATAAAGTTGAGCGTTTTTCCCAAGAAAAGCTGAGTATTAAAGTATTGGCAGCAGCGGCAAAAAGCTCAATGACTGCAACGTGACCTTCAACGTTTCAAAGAATTTGTTTAAAACATTTTGAAAATAAGAAACCTAATTTTGAAACACTATTAAGAAAATAAAATATGCCTATCCGTATCATCTTCAGAATAGTACAAAAAATCAGAGAGTATTAATTTTTTTAAATAATTCTTTTTGAACACTACTTAATTAATTCAGGTTTTACACACATCTGTATCATCTTCAAGATAGTACAAAGAAGCATATAGTACAAATAACTGAGGTACGCCTCATACGTCATTACATACATTTGGTCGTGTTGTAGGTAGCTTGGCTTGAAAACAAGCTAATGTGTCCAAGTGGTTAACAATCGTTAATCTGCGAGAACAAGTTAAAATGCAAAAAAAATCTTCGGTAGATGTTTTTTTATATGTGTGTTAATTACTATTTGAATCTGTCTTTTCTCTTTAAATAAAATAAAATTAACACAGGGATAAATCTTCTTCGTGTTAATAATAAAAGAAAACGCTTAGATAACTTATAAATAAAAGTAAAAAATCCCTTAATCATAAAACTATCAATAACAAAAAATATTTCTGGCTTGCCATTAAAGTAAAATTATGTAGTGCTTTCACACAAACGAAATATTGAATTCCGTTAAGTCTAAACTTAAACTTTAATATTACCTTCTAGTCCTATCTTAGACATGTTCCCGTTCAATGTCCGTTCTGTTTCCTCCCCTCTTCATTAATACCTAGCCACGCCCCTACCCCCACCACAAGAAGTAATACATTTTACAACTTGTGGTAGTTTTTAAGACTTAGTAATACATTTTATTCACCCACTGTTTTTTTAATGTCAAGTCATTATATGTTTGCCCTGAGGAAGGAAGGTCATTTTGTAATCGGTCGGCGTTAATAAAATATAAGTGGTTCTAACAAAGAAATATAGTTTCATTAAAAATAATAAATACCCTAATTTAAAGTAAAAAATTTATTTTTTATTCAACTTATATCTTTTTCATCCAATATCTTTTTCTGATTTTTCCGTCTCCAGATTTTCGATTGAGTTTCAATAACATTGTCTTCATTTAATTAAAAACTGAATTAAGCTTTACTGATAAGAGTTCACTAATAGCTGATAAATGCAATGAGTGGATGTGTGGGTTTCTTTACTTGTGGTTTATATTTTTACATCGTCGAAACAGCCATCATAAGTTGTCAGGACGTGAAAGAACTTCCATTTTTACGGAAATAAACAATTTGGCTAAAGATATGTACAGTAAATATTTGCTTGTGGGTTCTTGCTTTCAGAATTGCTGTCAGTAAATATGATAAAAGCTTAAACATGTCCGCAAGGGCGCCAAAAAATAATTTATAACATGATTATCCTTGTATTCTGCAATAAATTAAGTAAAAGATGAAACGCGTTGATGGATAAAGATCCTTGCATAGCTTGGTAAGTATACTTGGCCATCCAAATCGAGGTGCGTCAATCGCCGCAGACCATAATTTTCAATGCGCAAAAACGCAGATCTGCTGCAGTAATAGTGTATTTCAACTGTCAAATGAGATGCGCCCGGCGGCATCCATTCAAATTTTTATTGCCTGTTAAACACCGAATCCGCGTGCATCTTACTAAATTATATACGAAGTAATCTCACGGTCAGCGCGTGACGGCAGTGCGCGAGGAATACGATTCGGATTCTGCGCATCCATTCATCGTGCCGCCAAGAGATGGGCGATGGAACAGGTGAGAAGGAATGAAAACAACGAACTATTCCTGACGCGAGTTTGGCAAGTCCCCACACCTGAGATCAGCGGATCAGCGGACAGTCGGATCACTCGGGATAATGAGCACTTCTTGTCTGGGGAAGTTGTCCAACGCACAACGAGACAACTGGAGGAAGCGATAAATCATGCTCATGCCACAAAGTTCGGTATCTTAAATCGATACTTTTTCTTGTTGCTTCTTTGAGATTACACAAACTAATTCCAATTCGTACAAGAATGTTGCTTCGAGAAAGTTTACTTGATTACACAACGTGACCCACATCAGATAATTCAACTATTTCGATAAGCTAAATATGTTTATAAACATTTTTATAGTGTTCTATACATAAAGCCCAACACATGTTTCTTTTAACTAGCAGCAAATTCATAAGTCTTCACGATACCATATTTTTAAAAGACATAGCTAAATAATCCACTGTTTACATCATTGGCTATAATTTGATACACCGAGATGCTTTCATGTACTTCACCACTTTCATGGCAACTAATATCAATAAAATTTAGAGAAAAACATTATAATCGTTATAATTATAAACGTTAATTTATCTTTATAATCATAAATTATAAACGTTATAATACATGATTTAAGAGGCCACTATCCGCATTTCTACCGATTTCTTGCAAACCTCCCTTAAACATTTGAAGTTTTTAAGCTCTTAAAAAAATATTTTTTTTTTTAAAGATAATATCTATACATTCCCCACTCCGAAACGTAAATTATATGAAATTCCCTCGATAGAAAAAAATCGCAAAGTATGCTCCAATTTTTTTTATTTTCAAGTCTGTTTCCGTTATTTTATAAGTTATAGGTATGTACGAAAAAATTCACAGTGTTTCATTGAATACTGTTTTAGACAGCCCCCAGAAATTTTTGCTCTATTTTAAACGAGTCGTGTTTTATTAAAGATTTTCGCAATTTTTCCATCGATTTTGGCGCTGTAAATGTAAGCGCTCTCCTCTAACATTCGTAATTTCGTATCTCTCCATCTTCTTCTTTTTGGGGCCGGTAACGGAGCCTTAAACGTTTGTGCGTAAGTAAACATACGGTATGGAGGCACATTTCTCACGCGTGTGTACAAGTTTTGGGTGATGAAATTAAACCATTTATTAATTAATTAACACTCGTGTTAAAATATACATATTTTAAATGCATAATATAGAAATTGAATACCTAAATCAACTCAGGTGCCAATTTGCCATGCCACAAATGACATATTTGACATTGAGAGCGAATTCAAAGAACAAGATCAAAGCTTTTGAGATATGGCAATAAAGATGATGGTTGAAGATACACCAGTAACAAATGAGCCGGTTAATACTACTAAGCGAAATGAATTAGGAGAAAGAGCTCCTGAAAATATAAATAAAAAGGCACACCGCTCTCAATTTTCGTATTCTGGTTGGTATAGTTCCCAGAAATCATATTTTTTTAATCATTAAGGACAATATTACCGAACCTTCAAACGAAAATTTGAAACAGAAAAATTAAAGTAAGATTGGTCGCATATATGAATTGAAGCCAGAACCTTAGCCGTGCTGGGGCTCCACCCTCTCTTCTTTTGTCGTATTTAACTGTATCATACTTCGATTAAGAACCACAAACGTCAAGATGCGACCGTACCTTTTTCTGATTTTTTTATTTCAAAATTTTAGTTTTAGGGGCGCTAATATTATCTTCAATGACTAAATATAACAACTGAGGTTTTACTCTTTAAGATATTCCAAAAAAAAATCAACGTAGACTTGCAGAAAAGTCAACAGATGTCGCACATTAAAATACAAAATGGATATATTATTTATCCAAGATATTATTTAGATTGCGTTTAGTTGAATATCTTGATTGGTTCCGTGCAATCTATTTTAAATTTCCTTGTTATAAGGCCTTTACAAAATCAACCTGTAAAAAATAACTCTCAAATACCTTCTTCAACCTTTCCAAAAAAGTCTTCTCAAGTATTTTTAAATCCCTCCCGAAAAGAGGCGTGGATTCCGATTTCGACTTTTCAAGGACTAGGGGATCACCTTAAGAGCGTATAACCAGCCAGCGGCCGAAAATCCACATTTCATCGAAAGAGGTTCTTACGATCGTACAGGGCGGTTCCAATGAGAAAGATTAATTACTCCCCGTACAAGCTTTTTAAAATTATAACTCAATATCGATTTTATTTCATTCCAAATTTGCTTTAATTAATACCTACATCTATAAATGCTGAAAGGCGTGTTGATAAAACTATTAAAATTACGTACTTTTGTAATTATTTTTTGATCATAAGTATTTATCATTTTTCAATAATGTCTCAGCAAAATAAGAATGTAAAAATTTTTGAAATATATTAGTCTGTAAGTGCGCAAATAAATACACAAACTGACCAATTTTCGTCAAGAAACACATGTACTTATATATATATTTTTTTTTATGGTTTTATTTGAACTAAAATTAAAATTCTGTTATATATGTTTACCAGATAATATATTGATTTATTTTACTGCATGATATGTTTTGAAATGGGTGTTGTATAATAAATATATCTTTTTGAAAATTTAACAAATCCGCCAACGACTTATGGTATAACTTTATTATTCTGAAAATTATCATTTTTTTCTGAAAATTTAAAACATACCTTTACTAGATAAAAGAACAATCTTTCGAAACCAATTTATAATTTTTTGTGGAAAAGACGTCTAAACACTGATTTAAAAATGACATATTTCTGGTGTTCTCTGGTTATACGCTCTTAAATGAGTATTTCGATTAAAGTTAGATAAATTACGTTATTTTTTCTGCATTTGTTTTATTAATCATTAATAATAACCGGTTGGACCTTGCGTTTTATTGTTGGACACCCTACCACTACAAGCTACAACATGTTGCTTTCTGGACTAATCTCAGATAGGAATAAACCTGTGTTTAGAACAGTGAGTCAGTCATATTACACATAAAATACAAGTTGGAAGTTAGAATATAATTTCAGCCGGCGGACTTCTAAAAATACATTCAATGTTCACGCTAGAGGAAGCATCTCGTCAAACGCATAAAGACGTGGATTTTTCTATTGGACTGTAATTATTACTGGACGCTAATTAGAATTCTGCTGTGACTTGGCTCTTGGATCTTGGAGCTTGATGTAACTTATTTATGGAAGCTACTCAGGATTTTATTAAATAGAATTTATTTTTATAGTACTAGGAACTAATTAGAATTTTCTTGTTGCTTTTATCATTGAAAATTTTGGATCATTTAAAATTCCAAGCTTTGACAAACATAACAAAGGGCGAGTATTTATAAAAAAAACGTTCTACGGATTTGGCAAGAATTATTACATCCTCACAAAGTTAAGTGAATAGTTTTAAAATGTTGATAAATGTTATAAGATATAGTTAGAGAGCTTTTGCAGTAATTAAAGCCTCAAAAAAATTATTTTAGAATTCGTGTGATGAGTCCCAATTGCTCACTGTCAGGAGCCAGTTAGACTATGGAATCCATTGGAATATGTTGTGAGGTGTGAGGCTAGGAGTATGGAATGAAATCATATGTCAAAGATGAAGGTTGGGACGTACGTACCCAGGGCCAGATTAACAATGTCGGGGCCCCTAGGCAATGCACGTCTCGGGACCCCTTTTCCAATGACGGAAAAACGGAAGGAGGGGGTGGAAGCGGCCCGTCCCGGGCCTCCTGGTTCTGGGGGACCTCCAAACGCCTTCATGTTCCCTTGATCAAGTCTTTACATTGGCTTTAAAGCACCAGGACACCGTAAAAAAATATTTCAATTTTTTTAAATTTCGTTTTCTGAATGATTTAAAGAAATTCGAAAAATTGACGGAGTTACAGCATTTTATGTGTAAACCGTTTGAAATAATTTGTATGTTGAATTATCTTTCAGCAAAACTTTGAAAGCGTTTTTCTTGAAACTTTTTTTAAGACTTTTTGTAATACAACATTTGAAAAAACTGTACCTACATCCAATATGCATTCACCAAGTCCTAAACTGTTCGAAAATCTGGTGACTATGGTACCGCGTAGAGGAATTCTGATATCTAAAAAAAAGAAAAAAAACGCGCCACGAATTTTATTTTCGATTTTTTATGGAAAATTTTCATTGCTCATAAAAATAAATAAAAAGGCGCCCTTTATTTAAAAAAAATCCCTAATTGGTGCCATAGTGACTGGATTTTCGAACAGTTTAAGACTCAGTGCATGCAAATAGGAATTATAGTTTTTCTAATATGTTGTCAACCAGTTGGAAAAACGGAGTTTCAAGAAAAAGCGTTCTAAGTTTTGCTGAAGGATAATTCAACATACAAACTGTTTTAAAACGGTTTTATATAAAATGCTGTATCTCCGTCAATTTTACGAATATCCTTAAAATATTTAGTAAGAGTATTATTAACAAATGCATCTTTCAGAAACATAAAACAAGACAAAGAAGACAGTGTCCTGGTGCCTTGTTTATAATTTGATCAAGGAAACATGGAGGCCTTTGGAGCCCCCCCCCCCCCCCTCAGAGTCAGAAACCCATATGAACTGAATAAAAAGCTTGTAAAATTACATTAACTTCTTAAACTTGAGTTCTTTGTTTCTTTTCATAACCTTGCTATGAAGAGAAACAAAGAACTTTAGCAAGCAGATAGGTAGTGCACACTAAAGCTTATACAACATTTATGTTTTAAACATATAATTAGAAATAAAAGCAAAAAAACTAACAAAACAAATGCCAATATAAAATACTTACGGCACCAAAGATATTGAATGTCAATATTTTTGCAGGGCAGCTACAATCACATCCTCATTGATGTAATGTAATGTAATGCTGCTTAACGAATAGAAGGAAAGTAAAGTTAAATACAACTACGTTTATATATTTGTTTTAATTATTGACTTTTTATTTATTATTTGTGCATGATGTGAACATTAGTTATTGGCTTATTGGGTTATAACCTAATTATTATAAAATGTTGTTTTCTTTAATGCTTGTAATGTTATTAACCTGTGTTCCTAATAAAAAAAAAAAAAGAGTCAAACCATTGACGCAAGTCATTTTTTCTCGGGGCGCGGGGCCCCCAGCCGACGCGGGGCCCCTAGGCAGTTGCCTACTCTGCCTTAAGGATAATCCGGTACTGTACGTACCTATTCAGATCTGGTAACCAAGCACAGCTAAAGCCATTTCAAAGAACTTTTCGATTCCATCTGGTGGTTCTTCACTCACCAGGGCGCTACTGAGAATATCTACCCCTCTACCAGTGTAGCTGAAAATGTTTTTTTTTTTTTCAAAATTTCAACTTTTTGTATGAAGATTTTCAGGATGCTGCTTTCAGTTTGGGGATGCGCCGCATCCACTTACTGAAGGATATTCAGAAAAAAATTTTAATTTTGAAAAAAAAAATCTTTTTCGGCTACAACATCAAAAACGTCGTGCTTTTCAATCTTAGCACTCTAGCTCACTGAAAATTCACCGACCACCACTGCCCTCTACATTGTCATATAAAAAAGCAGAGCCCCGATAAACCCAGTCATAGAACATATACAATATATATAATTGACTTTATTTTTTTTTATTTTTAGTGGTATTATGACAGCCCTGCTTTATTATGTTTAATTACCTTCCATATACCAACAAGAGCCTCGATCTAATTTTTTTTATTACAACAACATTTTCAGGACTGAATCATTTAGATAGTCGCTTGTACCTAGATTGCATGCAGTTGGCAAGAATTTCTCTCAAGTAGTAGATATGTTCAACTGCACGCAATACAGTTATAAGAAGGCTATAATAACACATCTCAATAAATCAATGTTAGCATAATACCTACTTTTATTCTGCGTGGGTTCTATATAGGTATATAATTTAATTAGCCTATTTTAATTCATGATCACTGTTCCACAAAATTTGTATGTACATATATCACAATATGTTTGTTAATGCCCGTATCGACGTGATTCTATATTCTATATTCGATATATACGGATTCCGGCGGAACCGCTCGTGCGGTGATCTTCTAGCGTGTGTGACGCATGTTTGGGGACGATGCCTGGAATGTTTTGGTGAGACCCAAACGGTTTTACTGGACATTTCCAAGACCTTTGACCGGGTTTGGCATCGAGCGCTTGTCAACAAACTGCATTCTTACGGACTTCCCGCATCCTTGTGTGCATGGATTTTTGAGGGGGAGGTCGATTCAGGCGGTTGATGACGGTTTCACCTCTTCCCCGCATTCGATAAATGCTGGCGTCCCACAGGGATCGGTTCTGTCTCCGACTCTGTTTCTGTTGCACATCAACGACCTCTTGTCATGTGCACCGATTCATTGTTACGCGGATGACAGTACAGTCCATGATAGCTTTTTGTTTGACAAGCCTCCAAAGAGCACACAAACCCCAATAGCTAGGAGGGCTTTGAAGCAAAGAATGGACGGTTACCTCGAGAGTGTTTTCTCTTGGGGTAAGAATAACCTCGTTGAATGTTAATCTAGTCTCCTTCAACGGAAGCATTCTTCCGAACAGGCCCTCCATTGATATGCTTGGTGTAACTCTAAGTGACCAGCTCAGGTATGGGGGCTCAATCGAAACCAGAGTTAAGTTAGCCTCTCAGAAACTGGGCGTACTGTACAGGGCCCGCAGATACTTTAATAGTACACAACTGCCAACCCTGTGCAAATCGCAAGTGCGCCCCGCGGTTGAATTTGGTAGCCACCTCTGGTCTGGAGCTCCAAAATACCTAAAAAAAAAACCCTTGACTCTGTGCAGAAACGGGCGGTCCGTTTGATAGATTCTCCCATCTTAACAGACGTATTGCAATCTTTAGAGCACAGGCGTCAGGTGGAAATGCTGTCCTTGTTCTACCGTTATTACAATGGAAGATGCTCCGAGGAACTAGCGTCATTGATCCCCTCGGCACCGGTGCATAGTCGGGAAACACGCCAAACACGTGCCCAACATTTGTACACGGTTGACATTAGTCACAGGAGAACGGGTCGTTTTTACGATCGTCTCTTCAAGACCCATGTTCATTCCTTCTTTTCCTCAAAAATACCCTCCACACAGCATCCTCAAAGTTGACATAATCCCTTAGGGAAATTATTTTCCTCAGGGCCTCCTGTGTGGAGTTAATGTAAAAAAAGGCGTATATTAATATAAATATAAATAAATAAATAATATTATGATCATTTTGTACATTTATAAGAATACTTACTATGAACTTACAGTTCAGTGTAAGACACAATAATTAATTACCGTGACTTTTAGATTTTCGATTATTTCAGATCAATTAAATTTCACAACGCCCCCAAACAATGAAGAAAAGTTCTCACTTCAACAAATAAAATAATTGTCATAATTGGATATTCGGTACATTATTGTACGATTGTTACAAGTTACGACATTCTAACATTCAGGTAACACACTCATTGTTACTTTGTTATAAAGAATCCATTTTTTAATTGTTAAATACCTGATCGTGAAGCTCATTTCAGCATTGTACCATTATTCTGCATTATCCCGGCTTTTATCAATTTTCTACAGAACAAAAAACGATGTGAAAAAACTTTAAATGTTTTCAACCGTCAAATTTTTTAATGCTGAAAATCTGTTTGATATTTGAAGCATTGCTGTTCTAAGGTGAGCTGCTTCAAGCAATAGTGTCAAATTTATTGAGGTCTAGAATTTCAAGGTCAATACAAATATTTTATGTTTGCAGCGGCATCATTTACGCCACTACATTTTAAACCAACAAAAAAAAAACTACAAATTGATCGATCAGAATTTTTAATCTTCTGTGAAACCGGTTAAAAAAATCGTTTTATAAAACAGTTTCTTTATTGAGTACTAGTGTTCATTCAAATGAACATTGCGTAACTATTGTAGCACCTAAAAATGAATAGAGACCAAATTGTTTGCTGGAATTGGGTGTCAGGTGAATGAAAAACTAGGTATGCAAGGAAATGGGATAACCAATCACTTACCACTGTATTTCTGCGAAGGGGCACAGTACACAACCACCGCGATACCTCGGTACAATTATCGCCACAACAAAACGAACGAGTACAAAACTATATTACGTAAGAGTACTTCCGAGATGGTCAAATTTCTTCCTTTTACTTAACAACTAGATTGTGCAGACGAAAAACTCCAAAAACTTACTTCGAGGTAGTCCCAAATCTTCTTCTGTTTTCCAAACAAATGCATTCGAATTTGCACTATTTATCGGTTAGGGAGAGGTAGGAACTGGATAAATGACAAACCGGTAGGAACTAAGCATGTTCTTATTTCAAAACCAAACAACTACTGAACTGGTTTTTTTATAATTTGAAAATTTTTGTAGATTTAATATCAAGCAGTGAATGTTTTTCGTATAGATAATATAGGTATATACCTATTATATTAAATTTAGGTAGCTATCAAAGGGATATGGATTAATAAATTATATTGCTGTTCAATTGCGATGTTGAATCTTATACGACAAAAATGTCAATGGACGAATATGAATATTAATAAACAAGTCTCGGTACAGGACGAGTTTAGCTGCGGGTGGTGTGCTGGTGTGTGATAATATGCATTTATAGCATTTGAGTGCACGCTGCACACGGTTTAGTAAAATGCGCTGCATGAATGCACATTGCTGCTTGTGTCATGCACGTGACATCCTTATTATTAAAACAGGCGACAACCAGTACCTATGAGATGCCTATCCCATACGACTACGGCTAAATACGGCATTGACTAACAACTAATGTGACTTTAAAAAAACGACTTGCTAATTATTAATGTCCATTTTGTTATCTCAATGGATATGCGCAGTCGCGTTTATGGTGTTTGATTTGTGTTATGTCAATTTTGCAAAAAAAAACAGTTTGTTTGAAATAAATATTATCATCCTTTAAATTAATCTCACAACACAAGCCACATTTTCCGCTGACTGGTGGAAGTTGGAGATTTTCAAATATGGTTAGGTTATTCGTAATATGGGAATATAAATAAATATATTCATATACAATCAACAATAATACAAATCTACAGTTTTATTCTGAGATTGACGAAATTTTTAACACTTGACCTTCAGAACAAGAGGAAGGTCACTGTCCATATAAGATTTCGAAAGACAACCACCACCATCCCCTTTTCCCATACCTTAAAGCAGAATTTTGAGACTTCTTTTTTATGTGAACACACACAAGAGTCCCAACTGCTCCCAACCGCAAGGAGCCAATAAGACTACGACATCCCCAATTGGGGTATGTTGTGAGGCTGAAGGTAGTGGGGAGGGAAAGAAGGTGGGGAAGTACCCAGCTCTTCAGATGTGGCCATCAAATACGTCTAAAGCCATTTTAAGTAACGTTTCAATTCTGAATGATGGTCTTACGCTAGGGAGTTTCTGAGAATAGCTTCCAAAATGGATCAATCCACAAATACACCTTATAGTGATATATCCAGCTGTCTATGCAATCCATTGGAAAGAGTAGATTCCATTAGATACTTAGGCGTAATAATTGATAATAAACTTTGATGGGAAGATCATGTAATTAATGTCACAAGCCGTATACGGAAACTGGCATATATCTTTAGATCATTGCGCAATATACTAAAAAAAATACACTGAGAACAGTATATTTTCCCTGTGTCAATCAATTTTATCGTACGGTATAATTGTCTGGGGAGGATGCTCTAAAACTGTATAAGATACATTAATAAAAGCCCAAAAATTGATAATACGCACTATTTATAAAGTACATTATATACACCCCACGAAAGACCTTTTTAAAGACTTCAAAGTTCTTAATATAAAATCCATATATGTAAAAAATATTACCTCTTAT
This sequence comes from Limnephilus lunatus, assembly GCA_917563855.2. Lineage (NCBI taxonomy): Eukaryota > Metazoa > Arthropoda > Insecta > Trichoptera > Limnephilidae > Limnephilus > Limnephilus lunatus. Next base: position 81,808,547 of record OU830592.1, read on the forward strand.
TTTAAATTCAAATTTATAAAAAAAAAATTATAAATTCAAAATACAACACAAGATATTCAAACCAATCGAATTATATTATTCCAAAAACAAAAACTTCATTGGCACAATCACAGTTTAACTTTCTTGCACCTAAAATTTTTAATAACTTATCAATTGAAATAAAGTCTAAAGCCAAATATCTCACTTTCAGAAAGGCGCTTAATAACTTTCTGATGAGTGACTATGATAGTGTTTACAACTTGTTTCATATACTCAGATAAAGATATAAATTTTCAACATCATTACATACTATTACAATATGTTTACATGTTTATTTTATTTACATGTTTGTTTTACGCACTTCTTTTTCTCTTTTCTATTTTTTATTACAACTTTACCAATTTAAACATTTGTTTACACTAGACTACACTCAAAGTAACTATCCTTAATTAATCACCATGAAACAGGCATTCGCCTAGTATGGTGATTTAATAAATCTTTTCTATAGAAATTTCAAATGTATGTAACATGTTATAAATCAATAAATAAATAGTATTTTAAATTAAATGAATTGTGTAATAACACAATTCAATCAAATTAAATTTACTTACTAGTCACGAGCGACCACGGAGGCTATCCTGATTTTTTAAAACTCTGCAAAAAGCCCGGGCAACGACGGGGGCTTCAGCTAGTTATAAATAAACTTGTGAAAACAAAACTGAATATCGCAATGATTTTACTTTGTTTTCTTTGGAACTCTGAGTGAACTTTCTGGAAAATACAAACTGAAGTGCATTACGTAGGTGAACCTCACTTATATAAAATATGAAACATTACAATACATGGCGTTGTAAAATTAGAAAAAAATAATAATGTAAGTTCTAAGAGTTGTTCCAGTAGCTAGAGATAGATGCATGAGAGTGAGAATTTTCTTCATAGAATTGTTTATTTTAAAAGCACTTGGCTCAGTGGCCGATCTAAAATAGGCCGCTGTAAGTTTGTCAGCGAATGGGTTTGTTCTCGGGAAACACATTGATGGAAGCAAACGGCTTTCATTTGTCTTTCCGACACTGATTAACTGGGCCTTTGTCTTTGTCTACTATTTGTCACAATGGTGATACGCTTTGAAATTCAGACAACATTTTGAGACACCAACTTTATATAGCTAAATACTATGTACACGCCAAATATACATATAAAATAATGCAGTACTGTAAAATGGGGTGGTTTAAATCAAATATCAACTTTGAAACTTTTTTATAAAGTTTCTTTTATCACGTTTTCTGTTTCATCGTTTTTATTTTTTAATATATTTCATTACATAAAATATTTTATTTTACACTGACTGCCATTTAATTTAATTTGCTAATCATAATTCTCGTTGATAAGTGATTTTTCTGAATTATTTCAAGCGTTTTAGGGTGAAAGATACTCTCAGTATCGCCCCGGTGTTACACCAACATTCAGAATTTAAACGTTGCTAAAAAAGGCTTTAGCCGTGTTTGGTGACTAGATTAGAATAGCCAGGTACTACCCACCTTCGTCTCTTCAATTTCTTTCCCCTCCCCACTTACCTTCAGTCTCACAACATAGTTACCCCTGTTGGAGACGCCATAGTCTCACTGGCTCCAGACGGGTGCAGTTAGAACTCTTGTGAGATGTTCATATAAAAATAAAAAGGTTTTATGTTTTGTAACTTTACTTATTTTACACATCGATGCTATGGCGCTTGCTTTTTGCTAGCGCTTGTTTACCATCGTTCCTATGTACAATAAAAAGTTATATAAGAACTATATTCATGGGCGTAGGCACTGTAGGTCAAGGTGGAACGTTTGCCCCACCCTGGCTGGCCGATGCCCGACCTCCGGGATTGTGACCGAGTAGCTTTTTCATATTAACAGCAGTTCATAGGATGTTTTTTTTGCTTCTTCCGTTCATATTTTTTGTATTTATAGAGCCTTAATAATGAATATGTTGTCAAAGTCTACTTTTTTCGGTACCTACATTAGATTTTTATTTTTTGCCCCACCCTAAATCAAAGCCTGGCTACACCCATGACCCATGACTGTATTACTTCATTTATTTCATGTAAAAACTCATTATGTCGTCAATAGTTGCAATCGATTCAAAAGTTGCCCCATTTTACGGTATTCAGTAAATGAGATCAAAATGTGATCCGAGATGTTCTGAATGACAGCTGTGATGTCATTTTAGTGTGGTTCACAAAACAATCAGCATTGCATCACCCAGAAAAGAAAAACAAACAATGTATTTAGCACTTCTCTTCGTTTTGAATTTGCAACACAATCATATCTTGAACCAAGTTCTAAATCAAAAACAGCTATTTTATTATTTATTTATTGTATTTTTTATCACTCACTTAGCCCTGAGGCTAATTTTTTCATCTTTTTAAACAGTTCACATAGGACTCATGGAAATCGTTGTATCTCCCTTACTGTAATGGTGACGAATATGATCTAAACGGTGATAGAAAGAAAAAAACATGCTTTATATTCGACTCTAGAAGTTAACCACAGAAAAATTAAAATATGCATCTTTATGAAATCAAAGTTTCCGACCGCAATTTGAGAAAAAAATTTGAAACATCGTGAAATTTTTAATAATTATTTTTTTACGAAACGACAATCTATTAAGGTGACAATAACGTTTGTAACACATTTGACTAATAAAATGTATAATGTGTTTTTTTTCTGTATCAGTAATTTTAGTTAAAAAAATGTGATTTATTTCAGTTTTATGTTTGCATTCAATATTTTTAAGATTTTAAAAACTAAATGTTTATTTTTAATAATAACATTTGTAAGTGTATTTCATCACATTGCGAAAACAGTTTTAGTTTTCGGATAAATTAAAAAATATTCCATTTATTCGAATTTTATTGCAAAGTGGAAATTTTATGACCTTCTGAAGAAATATACCCGTGCCCTGAGGGGCTAGTAGTTTTCATTATGGAAAATTTAAGACCGTCTGATGGTCCTTTGTTAAAAAAGCTAAGTTGATTTTTAAAGCTCCATAGTTCATGACAGACTTGACGTTGCGAGCAGAAAACAGTTGTGTTAGCCTATAAAATGAAAAGAAATTTAAAAACAAAAAGTTGAGCATTTTTCATGACGTCAGAACTCACCGTTCAAGAGTTTTTTACGTTTGTTGGGAATGACGTTTTGAATTCGCAATGATTGAAGTACCCACTGGTCAACTAAGTTGGCAGGACCACCGATGAATATTTTCGGAGACAAGTTGTAGATTTCCTTTGCCAAGAATTATTTCTGATAATTTATAATAATATTATACTTAATGCGAGATATTTGCTTTGTTCAATAGTTACTTTATATTATTCACCCTGAACATTAGATATTGCATTTTGATTATTTCCATCGATAACTAAATTTGGGAGAAGGGAATTGTTGGTGCCGTCGCGTCGCCCCGCGAACTATTTATTGGATAACCAAAACCCCTGCCATAGGTCTCCCCTAGTGGTTCGCTCCGTTTGACTAAGCAGGGGTGCCCGGGTTCATGGGGTAAGGTTTGTCTTGGTCTTGGTGGCGGATGCGTTTGAGTGGATCGGGAGAGATTGGTTGAGGGAGACCTTTGAACTCTTGTACCTTGCATCACAGTGGGAGAGATGGATTCATACGTCCGTCTTCCTAGACACATGAATCGCCAGATTCCTACCCACCCCTCAAACTTGTTTCCTTTCCAAAATTTTCCAAAACACAGCATCTCCAAAGATAACAAATCTAAAGATAAAAAATCCCTCAGGGACTCCTTTGTGGAGCTAATGCAAAAAAAATTAATGTTGTTCCATTTATGTATAGCTCTTGGTAAGTTAGGTAAGAAATCTCGTTTTAGAATCGAAACATTCCTTGGAATAGTTTTGTCTACGTTAAATGACTAGATGGCCAGGTACATTTTAACCCCCATTACCCTTCACGCATTTCCTTCAACCTCGCAATATTTTTTAAACATTTTCAGTATCACCCTGTAATAAAGTTGGTAATTAATATTAAAAAAAAAAAAAGTTTGGAATGACTTTAGTAACCTCGCAATATTTTTTAAACAAGTTCTGCTTTGTGATTATTATTTAGATGAACGAGACCTTACGACCAGTGGCGTAGCTAGCATGGGTGGCACCCGGGGCATAAACGTGGTGTCACCCCCCCCCCCCCCAACGCAGGGAACTCGCTAGTCAATTATAAAAAAAATCCGAGTGTGCAGTTCATACGCGCTAGCAGTGAAACCTATGGAAAACTAAAGAAAAACAAGAGTGGGGAGACTACGAAGCACCACACAAAGAAGAGACCGATAGGCCACAAATCACCGCACAAAGAGGATTCCGACTATACTATCTCAGGTTAAATCCTATATATGTATGTGTTTGATTATTTTTAATGTCGCTATTTTTCGTTTCATCGAGTTTCAAATCACAGCGGTGCTAAAGAAGTTTTCACTTCAAAAAAATATTATATAAACAAGTGTCGAATGTAACTTTCGGCATTAAGACATCGTGTTGGAATAATACAATCTCGTGCCAACAAAAGTTCAGTTGTGCGTGTGATTTGGTACAGTCTAATTATTCTTTTCCAAAATATGTCAATGTTTATATTTTCCTGAGCTAGATATAAGCGCGTTGAATAACCCACTTATTCCCTGGATAAAATCATGCTCTATTTAATGCCACACGTTTTTTTTTTAATTTGACAAACAAAAAATCCCGACAACTAACTCCCATTTAAATATACACGAAGCTTATTTAAAATGGTTCCATCATAAAAAATGTCACACTTAACGTAAGTAGAAAATATTAAAATCACATTAGGTGTATGAAAACGTGTGAATATTTTATGCATAAAGTGCTACCACTCAGAGACCCGTTATTGACTCGTATTTTAATAAAAACAAACGCTCTTTAAAATTCTAAAGTTAAGTTATTATGATGATTGATAGCTGTTTCGCCTTTCGAAGGCATTGTGAAACGTATTTAGCTTTCATTGCAAAATCTACATTTGAATAATTATTATTTTAAAATTAAATTAAACTCAAAACTATGAAGTTCTAAGAAGAAATATTGTTATAAAATAAAAAGCAGGGTTTTCGCTACATAATTATCATAATATTCAGCCTAATGAATTATGCAGAACTAGCAGACCCGGCCATACGTTGCTGTGGCTACTGCTGCTGCTTTCTCGGCTTTTCTCTCCTATATAATAAGCATTTTCATACATAAAAACCTTCCTCTTGAATCACTCTATATATCGGTGAAAACCGCATGAAAATCCGTTGCGTATTTTAAACGATCTAAGCGCACATACATTTTGAGCGACTTCATTTTATACTATGTAATGATTTATTCTTATAACACCGAAAATATGTAAAAAATGTATATATATAAATTTATTACGTTAATAAGACGATTTCGCAATCTTTCATATGAATTGAATACATTTTAAAATAACTTTTCAAAATTTAGATTCAGTTTCGCCAAAAATATCGAAATGATAAGTAAATTCATCGGTGTTTGACAGGTTTTTAGGAATTTCGTCGGCTTGTACGATTTCATATTAATCTGAAAGCATTTCCAGAAAGAAATCTGCTCGTTCGATGGGATATTTCGTGGAACTGAACATTTTCCTAGCATTTTAGTTCCGGCCGAAGCCGCTAGGCGGGGCTAGCTCACAAATCGGAAAATGTTGGCGGGCTTTTACGAAATTAGCTTCTGAACGTTTTAAATTTACGAAAATTTTAAATTTTCGAATGTTTTATATTTCCATTAGTTTAAATTTTATAAAGTCTACCCAATTCTTCAAATTATTTCAACTGCATTATAAATCAAAGTACCTACCTACGCAAAATACGTTTTTTTAAATAGTGCAATCAGTTGCTTTTAAATAGTTTCACAAATTAGCGGTTTATAAATTGGAACTATTTCGAGCATTGCACCTAGTTTATTCACTAGCGAAAATGGGTCAAGCAGAAATACAAAAGGTTCACTGACGATTGAATGAAATAAACTCGTATTTAATTTGTTTTGTTACATTTATGGTCCCGCCGCTGAGAGCTCCGTCGTAAACTCTTTCTGTAACAGGGCTTGTCGTTTTGTGAGAAGTTGGTAGGATTACAATGAACTAGTAACCATAATGTGAGGTTATGTGGTTCGAGATCCCGATTGTAATAGTCGTTATCTTAAATGTGGAAAGTTATCAACCAACCGTTGCTAATTACTTCACTCATTACCAACTGTTGTATTGTTCATATTTCCAGTTTCTATCCATTTATCATAGTATGGCATGTGTAAATTGCCAATCCTAAACATACATTAGATTACTGGAGAATTTCCTTAACCTAGTTATTGTTTTAATAATATTTCACGAATGCTTTCCATGTGGAATCACGCGTTTAATACCTAACTTCTTGTTTGTTTATTATTCTTTATTAGTTTGATTACGTCGTCATAGTAGATATGCTTAGAAAGATTAGAAGAATTCACAGTTAAAAAGGAAACCCTCTCAAGGTCTATTTTCTCATTAAAAATCCTTGTAATAACCTAATAACAAATTTGAACTTCTGTATGTAAATTTTGAATAGAGTTCCAATTTGAAATTTAATTTAATTTCGCAGGTGAATTATGGATTAACCGTTGCTCCGTCAATGATGTTTTAGGTTACGAAAAGGTGACAAAAAAAAATCAATAGAACTAGTTAAAGTAATAAATTCTACACATATTCCCACAGCATAAGTGGAAATTTGAACATTTTTTTGTAATTCCAGAGGAAGCGGATTCCCATATTGGATTCCACCAACCTTGAACTAAAACGACTTTTGGACAAAGAAATATGCAATAATTCTCTATAAAATTATTGAATTTACTCCCTCTTGCAAAAAAACCATTAAAAAAATATCCGACTTCAAAAGAAGCATAAAGATATGCATTATGGACATGGGAAGGAAGAATATAGATACAATTTTGCAACCTAACAAAGATTAATGCTTGTATTGTACTTTATTTTCAATTTTAACTTTATAATTTTCCTCTGTACCTAATATTTTAACATAGGTACTTACTTATAATTCAAACAATAAAACTTGTACAATGTATCCTTAGAACGGGGTGCCCCAGTAAGGATACATTTTTCTCTAAAAAAACTGTAAAATAAAATAAATAAACATATACGACAATTTACGACAAGATATACGAATATATCTGTTTGTCGCCAGTAAGCTGTGAGGTCAAGCAATGTCTCTATATTATTATATCGGGGAAATGAAGTAGGTACCTATTTTAACGATCCATATCCTCATACGATTGAATTTCCGCGATGCTGATGGCAAGCGCAAATCAAATGACATTATTACCCACTTATCTGGCAACTATCACGGTATCTAATTCAGCCACGATTCGCGACCCAATTAAACATTTATTGCGGCCCAATTGCTAAAAAAAATATCTGGAAGTTTGCGGTTTGCTATTGGTCAAAATTCTCAAGAACGAAATAAAACTGGCAACAGGAATTGTCGTTATTAATTTTTAAGTTATTGTGCCGTGTTGTGCTTCCTCCTTTTGCCAACGGACAACGTTACAGTGTCCATCATCAGGGAATATTGCTATAGCGTCACACAGGAGGCCCAGAGGATAATAATTTCCCTCAGGGCCTATGTCATCTTTAGGGATGCTGGGTGCAGGGTCTTTAAAAAAATGAAGGTTTTAAAAGAGAGGTTCTTGGAAGGAAGAAGGTATGGGGGGTGGTCCAGGAATCTGTGGGTCAGTGGGTCCGAGAGTGACGGGCGTATGAATCCAACTCACTGCGGTGCAAGCCGATGGGTCGAGAGAGTCCTGCTGGAAAGGCCAAATGATCTCCCTCAACAAGTCTTTCCCGATCCGGCCTGCCCTGCAGTAAGAGGGCAGACATGGTAAAACTAAATTTCAAATGGTTATAAAGACAGAGCAAATGTACGGACGATTGTCAATGGCGCCAGTCTATACGCTCAATCAAAGTACCCATCGTTCCCCTGGTCATTAAAATGGGAAGTCTCGGTTGTCAATCACTTCAATTGCCTCCATAATCTATCTTTCAATTATCAATTGACAATCGACTCTGATGGTCTCCGGGTACTTTACAAACTATTTAATTTATAGCAATTATATCCGTCAAAACATAAACCACAACAATAAACAACAAAAAAGTTGGCCACATTTTAAAATGTTGTGAATCACTGTTTTGATTGCGTATTTCTATATCTCGTATGATTGATAAATTATTAATTATAAATGCAAAATGTCGCGCAAGGTAAATAATTTTCTTCATGCAGAACTTGTTTCAATTCCGTCGAGAATTTGACGATATCATGCATTTATGCATAACTAAAAAACTCGTAAATTTCGAGGTGATTAAAGTGGTATTTTAAATGATGACGTACTTGAGATAATTGCTGTACAAATTAACGATACGAATGCTGATATCAGTTAATTATAATAACATTTGAATGATGTCCAAAATTTTGAGTATGATTTAAAACGGCCAGAGCTGGACCAATTCAAAATTATAAATTAAATCGTGTTAAATTTAAAAATATGGGTTTTTCTTATATTCTTAAAAAGCAGATAAATTTCAGCTAACCGTATTTAGATAAAGTAAACAAATGCTTTGTATGTCGATTTGAAAAGAGATCCCTTTTTTATTGGGACAAAAGTTCAATGAATACCTAATATACGTAGGTCTGTTTCCTCCAAAGGATAAAGTAATCTTTTTTATTCATCTCTCTCACACACCGCACCGTGACGTCTGCGAAGATCCCATAAAACCAAGGTTCCCTACAACACTACTAGCCGTTACGATAATTTTAAAATTATGGAATATAGTTACAAGGATAATATTGAAGTGTGAGTGAATTCCAAAATTTCAAATACATCAAACGCCAATGCTGTGATAGTATTGCTTCTGTTCATAACGCTGCTGCTCTTTCTTACACACTAACTAACAACAGCCGAAAATGAGACAAACAATTAACGTACCTATGTCTGCAACCCCCAAAAGAAACATACAATCATTATCTTACATCTCCCTCACACGCATAAAGAAAATAAAACGCTATTCCCGCCGGTAACTGGGCAGTAATAAGATATATCTGTTTCCGCCAAACGACAAAAAAAATAGTACTTTTGAGAAAACAGTCTTACGTATTTTGTATTTCTCATCTTTTGTCTCACCATTATTTAATGTGTAAGAAAGAGCTGCAGCATTATAGCGATAAGGAACATATAAGAAGTTTATTGCCTTTCTTGCCGTCACGATAATGGTAAAAGCGCCCACCGCCGCAAAAACTGGAAAATGTAAGGTTCAATGATTTTTATAAGGACACACCTATATCGATGGTATACACCACTTTGTGTAGTAAGTAATTCCATCTGACCTCTGTGACCCTGCATAGGCACACAATAGTCGTGAAGTGAATAAAGGAGGGGTAAGTTAAGTATGGGTTAGGTAAGTTGAACTTAATTAAATTACAGTTAACAGAATCAGTAAAAGAGCTTGTTCAAACTAATTGTCTTATGCACTTCACCGGAGAAATCTTTTAAGACTTGTGTTATCAATTATGCGACAGATACGATAAAGTTACAAAATAATTATTGTTTTGAATGTAGGTTAAGTGTAAGATAATGATCGTGTATGACTTTTTTTTTAAATTCTAGAACTTACTTATGTCGGCTTCTGAGAGAAAGTCCATGGCGTGTGTCAAAAACCGCTATCTTACCTGTAATAAGATTTAAAAAATAGATTAGTTTTGTGGTGTGTTTTTTTTTAAATTTTCGCTACGTGCATTAGCTGTGGTTTCTTTATGGATTCAAGAAATAATTTACTTTCTTTTATTTGTGTTATCAATAAAATACATTAATTTTATGGACGTTATAATTCATTCACGATTTTATTACCATGAATAATCGTAACCATCAACCACACCATTATTGGAATTGAAATATATTTTGTAAAATGTTATAAAATGAAGTCCATCGATTTATACTTTTTAAACAAAGGATGGAACAATTTTTTCGTGTTTAGGGGCGTGAAATTTATTCACCATTAACATTAAGAAATATTTTTTATGGTTGGCTGTGCAAAGTTAGCGTGAAGCTAACACATAAAATATATACAGATGCAATTGTTGCAAACAATGGTTAATTTTTATTACATGAAAATATAGAGTTATAAAATTCCGCTTACTTAATAATTAAGTTATCTTAGGAGGTATCTTAACTATGAAGCAGAAAACCGAATAAAAAATATTTATCAGATAAAACAGGAAAAAACTTTATAACGGAGAGTTCTGGTGTCGTGTGGATAAATTGGGCAGCTTTTTCGGTCTATTTTTTAACACACTAAAAATATACTATTGTACCTACATATTATTGAACATGGATTTATATTGCTTGTCCCATATATTTATTTATTTACGACCTTTATAGGGGCTTTTACATGTGGATAGTAAAAATTATACAGTATTTATTTATTGTAGGTACATAGCTGAACTGCAGTACCAACATTTTGTATTTGTTTAGTGACTAAATGAAATGTCTATTGAATTGGTATAATTATTTCCCTCCATTAGTATTCTAGCCAAAGAGAAAGAGGAATTCATATGGTAGTTAGTCCCAGAATTTCTGCATTGAAATAAATCCCGACTAGCAATTCCGGACTATCAACTACGTCATTTATTTTTTATTTTATTTTTTATTTTAACTTTATGAGTAAAACCTTAAATTATAATATTTAATTAAATGAAGACAATATAAGCGAAACTCAATCGAAAATCAGGAAACAAAACAATCAGAAAAATATATTGGCACCACTGATTGTCCCAGAGGTGCCAATATATTTTTATGATTTTTCTGTTTCCAGATTTTCGATTGAGTTTCGCTTATATTGTCTTCATTTAATTAAATATTTAATATTTTTTTATATCAAGTCAGTGAAAATCCTTCTTTTTGATAATTCAAGCATATTCATATCATTTAAAAGAGTGTTGTAGTTCAACATATTTGCTAATTTTAAAATTTAGAAAACGTAAGAATTTAGATTTGTTTTCTTTGAATAGCTTGTACAATGTACATGAATGTTATAATGTGGGTTCCAGACAGGAGAATTGTATTCAAGTTGACTTCTAACAAAGGCAAAATATAATAATTTAATACACTTAATATTGTTGAAATTGTATGAAATGTTTCAACACTTATTTCGAATTCTGTAGAGTAGTTAACTTGGAAATAAAATATTAATTTAAGTGGATATTTCATTTGCCTCTTAATAGCTTATCCTTAGGATAACAATTAGGTATATTAGATTATAAAAATAAACAAATTCACATTCGCAATAGGTAGAAACTTCGGTTAACTTTTCCGACATGTGGCCATTATTCACAGGATCGAGTACCAAAAATCTAAAAGATGCTTTTAACTATGGATAAAGTATCAGGAAAATGAGCCTAAACATGATAACTATAAATGACTACGTAATAGTTAAGTTCGATAGTCACTGCGGGTAGGAACCGAATTACTAACATTCCATTAGACTTAATTATTAGGAGAAATATCTGTAGGTAGACACTGTCTTATGTCTTTATGATATATATTTTTCAAACTTCTCAAAGGAAAAATAAATACAAATTATAATCCCTAAGTACGTTCGTTTGTTGCATTTTAAGTAGCTTCGTTAAATTTCTGACCTTGCACAGATCAGCTGGGTGGCTTCCAACAGGTCATGTATTGCTCTTTGAATCACTTGACGGGTAACTTATGCTCTGTGTTCTGTGTTATGCTAAACTAAATGCACATAACATAATAAAGTACATATACTATAATATAATGTAGAGCTTGTTAGTGCCAAACCTGCATCAGATAATCGTATGTCTTCTAATGTGGAACGATCAATAGATGTGCGGTACAAACTCGATTTAATTGCTGAGCAAACTGGTTGTGAAATCTGCAATTGATTGGACAGATTAAAATTTATTGCATTTTGATAATTCAACTATATGGCAATTATAGTGTAATGGTATAAAGCGCCCGACGAACTTCTGCAGACATTTAGGAGACCAAGGATCGAAACCTACGAAATAAAAATAAAAAAAATTGTAAAATCAATATCCAATCTTCAAACCACTCCAAAATGAACAGGAAAAAGAAAAAAAAAAAGAAAGCGACACCCAAAAAAAAATAATAGTAATAAGATGACCAAATGTATAGGAATAGGTGCACTGAAATTCGACGACAAAAATATGGAAAACATTCCTTCAAATTGATAAAAAAAGTGCTTCGTAGTCTTCCCACTCTTGTCTACTTTAGTTTTCGGAGGGTTTCCTTTCTACCGCGTGTGTATTGCACACTTTGATTTTTTTGTTTGTTGGTCATGAAATTTGGTTTGAAATTTTTAGGTCAACGCATGTCACGGAATCAACTGCTTGAAAATAGACATGAAATAAAAATTGTTAGTTTATTATATATCAATGAGAAATTAAATTGATTTTATGTCGAAGACGGTGGTGAATTTGTACCTAAATTCGAGTATCTATGAACATATTACATCTAATAAGTTGTGCACATCCCAGAGTTTATGGCCACAAAATACCCATTTTAAATTCCGTGAAAAAGTGCCGCAAAACAAGGGGCCGATGATTTTTATGATCTCCCGATCAGTCACTAACTTTTGAAGATGCTTCGTTCCAGAACCTAAACCATCACAACTTCCAACGCTCCGAGTTCAAGAGAAAACCGCAAAATTACTATACAATACCTACGTACATACATATTTACGAGACACGCTAATATGCATCTATAGACCTCCAATAACTCCATGAGAAGTATCAAATCTTGCATAGGTTATAGCAAAGGAATAACTCAATATCCCTTTCTAGAAAATGTTAAAGGGTTTTAATGGTTCTTTTTTACTCAGTGTTGGTGTTTGTCTTGTCCAGTTCCGGTTGGTGGAACTTGAAAGTTCCGTTGAAACTGCATCGGGTTTAACGGCACTTTACTGTAATATACTACAGTATGAGTTTTTCATTACCAAATTCCCTGCGGCAAACGAAACATGTTTCTTTTATCTTCATTGGGATTATAATTTTGCGAAGGTATCGATAACGAGTAAATGACCGATAACATTTTAAAATAAGGAAGTAACAAATGAGAAAAAAATTCCTTGAAACTTTGTGATATAGGATATTATAACTTATCGAAAATCCACTTTAAAACATTCCCGGGTTAACTAAATAACAATCACACCGTTTCCCCGCAGGGCTAGGCACACAGAAAGAACTGTCAAACGACCGGTCGGTGGTTGAGTTGGCATCGCGTTTGGGTCCCACCCAGGGGTCCCATATACCTCGGCTCGAAGTTGAAATGTTCTTTTTAAAATTTAAATTAAATTTAAAAAAACTCGTTCTTGGCACATATACTCTTTGCCTCATTCACATTCAGCCATCGTGTCATACATACTCTTATATTATTCTGACTCAAGGGATCAAGTGAATCAAATACGTCAAGACATGACCCGACTCAAGACTCAAGTATTTGATTCACATGATCGTGTCACGTCTTCTTCAGGCTTACCAGACTTCTATCATTCTTATTCGTGTTATGTATTCTACTTACACTCTTCAGTCTTTGTTCATTCGTTCATTCGCTTTACACGCCGAAATCATCTAATTCGTCCCTTTAATCTTACTCTATGCCTTGCATTCTTTGCAATCTACACATTTCTCACACGATCATACATGGTTTTATCACTCATACGCCTCGAAGATCTCATTTCCACAGCATTCAGTCTACTTTCATCCTTCCTCTGCCAATTCTATGCCTCACAGTAGGTATCAGCACTCCATTGTGGCTAGCTTATCCTCTTTGACTTACGATTAGCCTGACAATATTTGAAAAACTCCTACTACAATCATTACAAGCAAAAAGCGTTGCTTGACGGGGAATTAGTTCGCAGAGGAATTGAACACACGACAAATGAATGAGAAGCCAACGTTAGTCCACGCAGCTACTAACCGGTCAATTCAAAAGAAATTAAATTTTGTAATCTGTAACTGGATCATAATTTATTGATGGAGTATTTTCTTTTATTTTCTACACACAACCTATCGCTTACCTAATTCAATCTTATCTCTATTTTATAATAATAAGCTAACTTTAACAAATATAGAACTTTAAACTCACATGTGACAAAGTCATCAAATGGCTATTCAGCGCCATTTTTTTTTACAGATTCTGTTTCTGTTTTTTTGACAGATTTTGATGAAGTCCGTTTCAGCTTTTAAACAAATAAAGATCAGCAGAAGACGGCAACTATCATGTTGTTAAGCTTGTTAACTTATTCTTCCTTTTTAAATGCAACAATAATCGGACTGAGTATACGAAACACTCGCTTGTACCTAGGTTGCATGAAGTTACTAATAGATATGCATTTGTGATAGATCTATTTAACTGCACGGAAGGCAGCTACAAGAAGGCTATGCTATCGCATTTTTTTAATCAATACTAATTTTATTTGTAATACTCGTACATATTTTTGCATGTAAATGTATCTCTGGTGTCACTTCCCAATGTAACGCCACAATCAACTGTTATACATACACTTTTTATTATTACTAATATTTTTCATATGAATTTGTGACATGTAATTAGTGTTTATGGCATACTTACGCCGTTTGTATTGAATAAATAAATTACAATTTGACAGAAAGTCGAAACGCACATAGAATCGGCGTTTAACGGAGATCTTTCAAAAATCAAAAAAACAAAAATGGCGTTGAATGGCTATTTGATGACAATGTTATATTTGAATTTCTGGGCAGATTCGTTGCATGTCAGTACATCATTGTTCGTCAATCCACTGTACACGTTTATCACTTCTTTTGCATTTAAACAATAAGATTTAAACGATGCGAAAATTCAGTTTTAAATGCATTCATTTCACAAAGGGAAAGCATGGGAATATAACATTGAAACCGCAAGTCGTAACAAGACAATAGGGAATTAAATACCCCTATAATTAAACGATCCAGAGCACAATCTAGCAGCAGATACAATAATTCTTTCAATGTGTAAAAGTGAAAAGCATTGAAGGTTCATTTGGACTTAATAACAGTGCATGTTGAGAAAATGGTTCTTACTAACCTAATTACTGAACCAGTAAATAACAACTGAACGGTGTAGGTACTGATTTATCTAATAACAGCTGTAAAAAGGCAGGTGTCGAAAATATCTATCATCTCTTCTACCTATTCACAAAGTCGAATCTGTAATTCATGAATTTATTACATGCCCTAATGGGCTTTTACACATTAGTTTATAAGTTGGTTGTATTACTATTATTGTAAATACATTGAAATTAAAACAATGAAGAAAATATAATACAATAAAAAATGTAACATCAAAAGCATAAAATAAAATATATTGGTAAAATAAAAAATGTATCCTCACATAAATAGATTTTCAAAATAACAAAAATAGTGGAAAGTATATACTCAATTTTTATTATAAGAACTCTCTTTTTATAACTTTTAAAGGTTATTACTATCAATGTATTATATCATTGAAGAAGAAGATAACACTCATAATCTAAACGAAAACATAAAAGAGAACAAGCCACCGAAAAAATAAAAAGAAAAGGGTCGCAACTGAGACTCGAAACCAGAACCTCTCGTCTTACCAGGACAAACGCCTCTACCAATTCGGCTTCTGCTAACTCTAAGATCAATAGGTATTTAATATGTATAAATAAAATCGTATATATTTATCCAAAACACTATCTAGGTTTCAGGCTTGTTCTTCAAACAATTGTTTCCAATGGAAAAGGTAGTTGCCAATACAAAATTGCAAAGGTAATATACCTATAAGAAATTCTAATTTTGAGATCAGTAAGTATTTATATTGCAATGAATAAGTATTTTTTTCACTTTTATACCTTTTTAATGTTTTACAAAAATGTGGGTAACACAGCTTTACATATCCACCATGAGTTGTATTTTTAGTATTGCCGTTTGAACAATAGTGGCGCCCTCGTATATTTTCTACTCTTATTTGACAAACAGAAGACAGGTTTTTAAGTACCTGCTTACAGATCTAACGATTTCGGAGGAATTTTCGGTTGTAATTTATTAAATAAGATAAAATTAGAAACATACTTTTTGGACCCCAAGGTCTGCTGTTCACAGCAGCTGTATGCAGTTACAGCAGTCAGTTATCGTGAACTTTAATACCATTAACGTTAATGAATAAATAATTATTCACCTTACAGATAAATCATTCGGTGAGCTGTTCAATTACTCTCAAATCAACGTCTTTTAGTGAGGTTTATTATTTATTAGTAATAGTACTAATAATTGATCATTCGATTTGAAAAGAAATGTTAGACTAATTTTGGGCAAGTAACTGTACAATTGTACAGACTAAGTAATTTATGGTAATCCTATTATGGTAGGTAAGTACTAATTCCTACTTTGGGAAGAAGCCTTGCAACTAATAACCTACATTCGATAGTATAATATGCACATAATCTGATTTGTCAAGTGAACATTTACCCCAAATTGTACTAAGTACTTACGAAAAAGTTGGAGGCAAGCTATATTTTTTAAATAATAGTCGTGTTTATTATCGTATTATTTGTGGATGCTCTATGTTTATATGCCGCAGGGAATTGGTCACTTTAGGTGCCCACCGGTCGATCGGATATCATCGAATATCTTCGTAAATGTTCGGGTATTAGACCGGAACGTGCGCCAGTTGACTCTCTCATATAGTACAACTTAACTGACCTCTCGACCAACGCGTCAAAACTACATATAACATCTTTACTAACGAAATTGAAACTCCACGCATAATCTTACACTATAGTATATTTCTATCATTTACCACTGATTAATAGATAAGTGTTTCATCTTCAGGTAATATTTTACCAATAATACCTGAAAATGAATAATCACCAATAGGATTATGGGCTAGATTTCCTGGGCGGTAAGAAACTATTTGTAAATCAAAAAAATGATTATAATAATAATACTCCTACAGAATGTTTTTAATGCCCTTAATTCAACGTTACTGAAACAATTATAATAAAAAGATATTATAATTACACAATCAAAAACCAGGTTAACTTTACACAGACAAACTCGGGCCGATTCACAACATTTCCTATTACATCAACCTACAACTAAAACGACTTTTGAACAAATAAATATGCAATATTTATTTATAAAATTATTTAATATACTCCTTCTTGCAATAAAAAACATTCAAAAATAACCAACTTTAAAAGAAGCAATAAGATATGGATTATGGACATGGGAAGGAAGAATATAGATACAATATTGCAACCTAACAAAGATTAATGCTTGTATTGTGCTTTTTTCTAGATATAACATTATAATTTTCCTCCTTTAATATTTTAACATAGGTACTTACTCATAATTCAAACATGAAAACATGTACAATGTGACCTTAGAACGGGGTACCCCCGTAATGATACATTCTTTTCTAAAAAATTGTAAAAAAAAATAAATTATTTAGCGTTCTTGAGGAGATTGTCCATGGCGTGTCAATGAGTACCTATCTGCTACTAATTACTTCACGGATGTCATGTTTTGATTACATAAGACATAAATCTATCTTAAAATAGGAAGATGTGCATAATAACGTCGAATTCCGACTTGTATGTAGGTAAACACTAAACCGTATGAATAATGTTCCATTTCAAAGATAACAATTTCCTATGTTCTACAAAATAGTTATACGTTCTGAAAGTCCACATAAACAAACTTTAAATTACAGTTCACTAATGAATTGTAACATAATATTTACTCGCAGTTTGCACTTACCAGTATTCATAACAGCGCAGTTAAGTATAAGAAGTGGTGCATAAAGTGTAATATTTATTTCTCAAGCAATCTGTGTACAAAATGTACCTACTAGCACAGTCTTAAACACATCAGAGATAAGAATCTAACTCTCAAACGCAGTTCGTAATCAGTTCATTGAATAGTTATTAGTTTGCATTTAATGGCTTTTAATGTTTATAAACATTGTAAAGCCAATAATTTATTATATTTTTCTACGCCCGCATCACATCCGCAGACGTTTTTTTTAATTTATGCATGAAGTTGTAAGCACATTTGATGGAAAATGTAATGATGATTAAGGGTAACGTATGCGCGGCCCATTTCGGCGCGTTTCATACAAATCTTAGATTAAGAATTGAGGTCAAAATACCCAACCAAACTGAAAAAATATTTTCGTAATCGAAAGCTAAATCAAATTCCTAGTACGGATGTGAGCTACTTTCTTTATTTTTGCTTTAAATTATAAGATACAGGTTACTAAAGATTTTTATGTTTCTGGATTATTTATTATTAGAGGCGGTTTGGGCACTTATTTGTGAGTAAATGGAAAATCACAAAAAAAATATTTTACTATGTTTATCATTTAAATATGATGAAGTATAAAATGAAAAATACTAATTTATAAAAAAAATCATTTTATGGGTGTAAATTAAAAATAAAAATGACCTGTTTACGGTGGAATAAAAAGTAGTTGTTTAAATATTAAAATTACTACTAAAAATGCATTTTTTATTTTATTTTTCATTGTATTTAAAAAAAATATAGTAATTTTTTTTTTTTAGTTTTTCATTTACTCACAAATGGTTGCCTAAGTTAACTCCAAAATCATGAAACACTAAAATCTTTAATGACCTACATCTTATAATTTAAAGCAAAAATAAATAAAGTAGCTTACATCCGTACTAAATATATAATATACGTTTTGATTACAAACATAATTTTTCAGTGTGGTTGGGTATTTTGATCTCAAATCCATATCTAAGATTTGTATGAAACGCGCCGAAATGGGCCGCGCATACGTTCCCCTTAACGGCCGGAAAGTCGTACTAAAATCAATATTGAATACCGTTATTAATTTATATCACTATTATTGAGAGTTCGACAGTTCTACTTGTTGAAATTGACCGACTATCGTCAAAGAAAATATTACTGAGAATTATTTATTATACCTCAAAGACGATTGAATTAATGAAATTTTTTGTTATTTTATGTATTACATTACATGCATTTTTTACTTATTATTTTTGTCACCACTGAATTTCTACTAAGTTTGTCTTATTGGAATGCATGTAAGAAGTTACCAGTCAAATTAACTTTTAAATCAATGAGCAATTTTGTAGATAAAAATATTAACCGTAATCGCAGTTATAGTGTTATTACATGAAATTTTGAAATATGACATTGAATCGACCAACTGTGAAATTATTGATTTAAGTTTATGGTTTGGGTTACCACCAAAGAATCACTGTTATGTAAATTATCTACGACGTTAAATAAAACACGAAACTGTATAAAAATTATTGTGGAAATAACACCTTATTCGGCATTTTTGTTGTGGCTTTATAGGAATTCTATCGAGTCGCGTCACGTCTCGTTTTTTTTTGCCAATTATTATTGTAATATCGTAACGCTCGCTCCATAAAATCTATATTTTTCATTGATTAATAAAAACAATATTTCTAAAAAATTGTGTTGAAACTCCTCGAATTTTCGTGCTAGATAATAGTAAAGATGTTTTTATAAATGTTAATAGTGTTAAAATTATTAGGAATCTTCAATATTAACACTTGCTGGATTGCTTTATCATGTACAAATTATTATACAAATCAGTCGAGCAGCAACGACGAATTTTACGAAGAATTTTGTTGGGTTTCCTGAAAACTGAAAACTACGCCACCGACTGACTTCAGTGTTGTGTAGTTTGCCTACCCGTAGGCGCGCTTGCGTTACCAAGTTATGTACCTTCGTAGCTTTTCTAGACAATATAACATAATATAATTATGATCATAAGTTTATGATTTATTTTATATCATTAATTTTCTTAACGCGTGTAACATTTTACGAGATCAAAATGAATTATACAATAATTTTCCAAGTATAACATCATTCTTGTTTATAAACATATTCTTACTTGAATTCTTGTATTTATACTATTTGTGGGATGTGTTGGATTGCACTAACCTCTCCATATTCTGGAATAGGCCATTATTATTGTGTTTACTATTATCAATTAATATTTCTGGAATGGAGATTCTAAAAACCTAGATTATAAAAATATGAAAAACTGTTTGACTAGATTTGTACAATGAAATATAAATTTTAAAGGATATGACATAGCTACCTATAATATTTTGGAAAAACCAGGCAAAACAATTTTTTAAACTTCATGATGTCAGAGCTCATCATAGAGGTTTTCTGAACTATAATAAAAATTAAACACTTTTTCAAACATCATGCATTACCATATTTTTATAAATCTTACGAAATATTGAAAAACAAAATGTCTGAACAATTTTTTAATACTTTCGAACGTTTTACTTTCACGGCCAATAGAATTTTCGCGATTTATTTTTGGGGTATTATGATGGTATGAAACATCTGACCTGCCGATGGACACTGCAATGCTGTCCGAAACTTTGGCTAAAGAAGGAGGTAGCGCAACATGGCATAACACCACACAAATAAATCACGAACATTTTTGATTAATGTTACGTCCATAAATTCAATAAAAAGAATTGTAAGCTCAGACTCTTATGTAATATATTTCACCGTCTAATTTTATTATAGCACTAAAATAGACATGAAATGGCAATAAACATACGCGTTCTAACAAAGTTTCCAACGACATTAGTTTACTGGGATATATTTTCACTTGTGAAGGTTAAATCACACATAACGGTGGTTGACTGAACTCACGAATTAATAACATCTGATTGTGAAATAGGTTTTATTTTAATCCGAGACCCTTGAAACCTAATAATCATTCCACAACCATTTTGCATTTTCCCACGTGGGCTCTCAAAGGAATATTTTCGCGATATTATTAGTCACCGTAAATACGCTTGTCTGTTGCGAAAACTAAAATATGAATGCTGGTTTGCCAGAGGAGAAAAATGATCAAACGATATGCTCCGTTTGTATTATCCAACTTAACGTAGAGTACCTACTTTGTAATCAGCTGTGCATAATATTAGATTACCACAGCTGAAATATTTAAGCCAAGATTTATGTCATGAGCATTATGTTGGGTGCACTATTTAACAACAAAAAATATTCATTTTTCAGGACAACATTTACCATACTCAAACGAAACATGTAAGACAGAAAACTATTCGGTCGCATCTGGGAATTGAAGCTAAAATCTCTGCCTCGCCGGGGTATTTCTCTGACTATTCAGTTATCCATCCTGAGCGACCGCCTGGAACATCAGGCCATCTCTACCACCACGGTGTAGAGCAACGCGCTGGCTGAACATCTGTGGTGGCGGAGATGACCTGATGATCCAGACGGTCGCTTGACTCCGTGTCGGCGGAGATGGCGGCTGTGACTCCCGTGAGCTGGGGACATCTGCGGCGCAGGAGGAACCTTATGAGGCGAAATGAATCTCAGTGGCACCGAGGCGCGATGGGCCTCGGTACCTCGGTAGCCTCTCGGTAGTCTCGGGAACTCCCTGGACCGAAGGTACGGTGGGCCTTTTAGTTGCGGAATGATGATTATCTCTTGAGCTGACGGTGCGATGGACCATGTAAGCAGCAAGGTGAAGTGAGTTCCTCGAAGGTAACAAAGGGTTCGAGATGAGTGCCGTAGTCCTTTGCTCCCTTGCCGCACTGGAGTTTGCGTTATCACATAATGCACTGTCCACTTTATGTGTTGTGTTACGTAAATGAACTTGACTTGTAGAATGACAGTTGTGGCAGTTTCGTACATGGCGAAGATTGTTCTTGCCGTTACACATATTTGTTCCCTACATTCTATGGTTCTACCCTTGGCGGCAGTATTGTAACTAACTAACTAACTAACCATCACGCCGTTTCCCCGCAGGGGTAGGCAGAGAGGACGGACCGCCACACAACTCGATCTTGGCACACACTCTTTGCCTCGTTCACATTCATACATTGTCTCATACATGCATGCTCTTCTATTATTCCGACTCTTCACATGGCCCGACTCAAGTATCTGATTCACTTGGTCGTGCCATGTCTTCCTCGGGCGTCCCCGACTTCTTCTACCATTCACATTTGCATCATATATTCTCCTTACACTCCTTTCCTCTTTCATTCGCTCTACATGCCCAAACCATCGTCCCTTTCTTAATTTTACACATCACGCTTACATCAGCCTTGCATTCTTTGCGGATATCCACGTTTCTCACACGATCGTACATGGTTTTACCACACATTCGCCTCAGGGATCTTATTTCTACAGCATTCAGTCTGCTTTCATCCTTCCTCTGCCAGTTCCATGCCTCACTGCCATACATCAGGGTAGGTACCAGCATTCCATCAGGGGCGTGCACAGAGTTTTTGATCAGGGTAGGCAGTAAGAAAATACAACAAGTTTCACAGATTAAAATTTCCATATTCTATCAGATGATTTCAGAATTAAAGTACGACAAACGTTTTTGAACCGACAATTAGCATTTATGAAAGACAACTATTTGATAGAAGTACATACAACAGATGTTTTTGTCGTCACTGATTGCCATTTGCTAATTTTGTTCCAGAAAGCACTGCTTAATACTAACAAAAAAACCTCATAGAAGCAAATCCAAAACGACAGTTCTACTCTATGCTTTGTGCATTTCGTAAACATTAAATTATGTCTTGTATGAAGTTAGCTCTAGTTAGAAATAATTCCTGCTTAGACCGCATTTCAGTGAGGCAATTGGAGGGCGCGCGTGTAGTTTCTAGTTACAGTTTATGCCGCGTTTGTAGTATGCCGTTTGATGTGTTGCTCGCGTAGTTTCGGTTGCTCAGCTTTTTCGCTCTTATTTTTGAAAGTGTGTATTTATTTTTAGCAATAATTTAATAAATCATAATATTATTTACATGCTTATATTTTACAAAAACGGGAGGGTAGGCAGTGCTTATGTGCCTATATGGAGTGCACGCCCCTGCATTCCATTATGGACGGCTAGTTTCGCGTCTTTGGACAGTTTTTTATTACCGCCAACGGCATTCAGTCCTCCATTAATGGAGTTACCGGCATTCACCCTTCTTTCAATATCTCTATCAGCCTTCCCATCTTTCGTAAACATACTACCCAGATACACAAACTCATCCACCTGCTCCAAGTATTTATCATTCACAACTATATTGCATACTGTTTTCGTACTCTCTCTTTCAAACACCATGACTTTAGACTTACTGCAGTATTGTACATACGAGTATATTATGTTAGTATGATGAACATCTCAATATTATATCGACACTTCGAATTGTTCAAATTTTGAGAAACAAGATGCCTACAATGTACGTCATATTTTTTCAGCCCGATTCCAATTAGAGACCAAAGTCAACATTTTTCGCTTTACGTGATCGCTATTTTCATCCCTATTTTCATGTCTACGATTTCAATTGTCATCACTGCAAACAACACATTAACCATGCTGTTTGCTGTGATGCCAACTAATCGTAGATATGAAAATCGTAACACAACTAAATCGTAGATATGAAAATAGAGTTGAAAACAGCGATCGCTTAAAGCGAAAAATGTTGACTTTGGTCTCTATTTGGTATCGCGCTGAAAAAAGATGTCGTGTATTGTAGTAAAAGTCTTTATTTATAAACGTTTTATTGAATCAATGACAATAAACGCTGAATTAATTAATTGTGAGAAAGAGTCGGCGAAAAGGTCTACGCATATGCCTCATTAAACAGATATTCCGGGATTGAGCTAATTAACGTGTTTTCTTAATATAATTAAAATTTTCCGGTACCTATGTCGGAGAGTTAGGCGTCAGGCGTCGGAACCGCAAATTGATTGATATCGTTGATATCTGGAGCACGAACATGCAAAGTTTGCAAACAGGCGCAGTCGTTTAATTTCAACAGTGGTTCTAAACCAACGTTCCTTGAACTTGTTGAAAAGTGTTCTGCGGCATTGATAATTTTAAAAGCTGTGGTAATGTTGCTGTAAGTCTTATTTTGATAGAAAGTGTTTAATCTACTTATAGCTCAGATTTTTAAATTTTCACTTTTGAAAAAAAAAACACACACCAGGGGGAAGATTTCCTGATGAAAATGACATGAAGCACGCTGTCGAGACCTATTTTTGCAGCAAATCCATCCATCCATCGCTTTGTGAATTCCACCATTAAAGCCAAATTTACATTAACTTGCTACACATAAGTTGTTTCATGACATTAGTTGTACCGCAAACTTATACATAGTTTCATCATGCATCAGGATGCATTAGTTGTACAAAAGTTGCCACAAAATTAAAATCGCGCTAGCTCGAAAATACGACACCTAAAATACAACCAATCCAGCTGAGCGAACGTGTGTGTTCCTTATAACTGCGTGAGAATTGTGCACAACAACATTGTGCATTGCAGAAAAAAGCTTTGAAGTTGATGGTAGGGTTGCCAGATGGCCTGGAATTCCGGGAAAGTCCCGGAATTTTGCGTGTGGTCCCGTGTCCAGTAATTACACCTTACTGTCCCGAAATTCATGAATACTAGTTTTTTTCCAAAAAATTACGGCACCACGGGGCGACACAACAAGAAAATATTGCCGCGGTCTGTAGGTATGGAGGGGAGGTGATTTTAAATACTGGATTGTGAAAAAAAAGAGTTTACTGTAATTTGTAAAACATGTAACTCAGACATCGCATTTCAGTATGAAGGTCGCCGCGCGTTGACAGTAAGTCGTCATTATTAGGTATATTTACTATGTTTTAAATCTGATTTATTTATTGGCGACGCCAATTTGGCATCGTCGATTTTTTACTGTGTATGAAATTTGTGTTGTAATTTGTATTGTATTGCAATGTTGTAGGTTCACGCCAATAGTGCCAAGCATAAAAATATGGTGTCAGCCAAAAAGGCTTTAAGGTGCATGAACACTTTTTTCATAAAGAAAGATACTAAGGAAGAAATTTCGATAGTAAATGCAGGAGTAGCATTAGTTTTTCATAATGTAAAACTTGGTTTGAGTTACAATAGTTTAGACTGCTTGGGAAAAAAATTACACTTAATAATTCCAGATAGTTATAACTGCAAAAATGACATGTGGACGTACATAGGCTTCGGCAATCACACGCTGTGTTTAGGGACCCTATTCGCAGGAAAAGTTGATATCGGATTTAAAAGAATCTCATTATTTTTCAGTAGTAGTAGAAATGTCCAGGAAACGATAAGCCCATATCTGGCAACCCTAGTTAATGGTGCCATCGTTGCTGTGATACTGAAAGTTGCACGACACTAAATTAGCACAGTTTACACCAACTTTTTTGGTGTCGAACAATCATTGGGAACATGCCTGCAATTAATTACATAATTTAAATTCGGCTTTAGTATCGGAAAGATGCTTGACTTTAGCTACGCTTCATTACCAGATCTGATTGGTCAGGAATAATCCAACCCCACCATATTTCCCTTCGCTTTCCCCTCCCACACTTCCTTCAGTCTTACAATATTCTCCAAACGGAGATGCCATAGTTCCACTGAATCTGGGCAGTTTTAATTTTGGTATGTTGAAAAAGATTAAGAACCACTGAGAGAATAAGGAGTATTTTCCGTCCTCAGCGGCGAGCATTAAAGTATAGCTATGTGCTCTGAGTTGAGCGCCGAAAGAAAACATTTGCGGGCGTATTTTGGCGCCAACACAAGCAACCTTGTGACGTCACAAGGCGCGGAATGCTAAGTGTTGATTTCTTCTGACGATTATACAACCAACCCCGTGTTGTGTTCATATCTATATATCGATCTATATCGTATCGGAGACGATTCTGTTGCTAGGGAGGTCGCCATTGACCAATGAATGAGAATTAATTTGTTATTTATCGATTGTGCATTCGGTCCAAATGCCTCCGATTCGGATCAATGTCACGAAAGCAAAAGTGCATTGATTCGGTACATTTGAACTTTGCAGTAATGTCAGATGTTGTCAATCGACGGCCAGCTATATTTCAATCGGTATGCGCTCGAGCTATATTTGCAAGTTGTACTAGCAGTTGTACAAAATACTATGAATGGGTGTTTATGTTTGTTGAAGTTTACGAGGTGTTAGTTTGATGGTAAAGTTTAATGAAAATATTTGTATCTTTTTTATAGCGCTGTTTTTGTGAGAAATCACCTCAAGGCCGCTTTACAGTGAATATAGTGATCAATAGATCCGCCTCCTACGTCATACGAATGTCTGGCAACAACAAATTGTCTGGAAAACAAGCTTATAGTTCCAAGTTGTTAAAGTTAAGTTTTTAATACTATTTTATGTTATTATTCGTTATCTATTTTTCGCTTTTTGTGTTATGTCGGACGAAGAATCGAGACCTTGTTATCATATAAAGGGATACTTAGATGGCCAGGACATGTAGAGCGGATAGATAGAGAAAGGTGACAAGAGCGCCCACGTCTGTAAAGGTAAAAGGCAGGAGAACTATGTTGGGCAGCGTTGTGAGGCGGGTTAAGGTAGGGGCTGTATGAAGGGATTTATTAATGCGGGTCTGAAAGAGGTTCGGATTATATATGAAGGAGGAAAAACAGATGCCGGTAGCTCGTTCCACGTATACGCCGACTTACACAAAAAACGAGTCGAAGAAACGACCAGTTTCAAACATCAACTGTGAACGGGTGTTCCGCTCGTATTTGTCAAGTTTCACGCACGTGCGCCAGTGAACCGGGTATCAGCTGCTAGATCCTTAGAACAGGCTCCATTAAAATACCTATAGAGCAGACTCAGCACGTCTATAGGTACATTGAGTCTGTGAATTAGAAATGACTATCGGTCTGTTAACAACAGATTGATCAGACAGACCGCCCTCTGCATTAAATCAAGAAGTTTAATCAAGTATATTGAGGCTCCAGCCTAGAGGGGGCTCCCAAACTACATGGCCCGACTCTGTTTCTGTTTCACTTGATAGTGCCGTGTATTCTCGGGCGTCCCCGACTTCTTACATCATTCTCATTTATTCAGTAGCATTCAGTCTACTTTCATCCTTCCTCTGCCAGTTCCATGCCATACATCGGGGTAGGTACCAGCACTCCTTTGTGCACTGCTAACTTCGCTTCTTTGGACAATAAATACTGAAATAGGTTCTTATTTTTACATTTTCTTTTTATGATTGTCATTTTGTCTACTAAATTAACAACATAATAATATTGAATCTATTTTAAAAACAGTTTCCTGTTTTTAGTTGGTTCCCTACGACGATCTTGTTAGTTTACATAGATATTTACGACAAATTACGTCTACGACTTGTTAACACAACATTTGATAGTCGGAAAATTAATATTATTTTCATGCTAATATAATTATTGGCAATTTACAAATGAGTTTAAAGTATTACAATCTGAAATACGCGAATAGTCCTTTGACAAAAATATACTCAAAATATTTGACAATATATACAAAAATAGTTAAAGGTCACATAAATTAGTGTGAAGCGGTCCGATAACCCAAAAACGAAATCATTGACGTCACCCTGTGACGTGCTCGGGGAAATTTTACGATTTTTTGTTACGGATGATCACGTATTTTCTTTTACGACCCTTTTAAAATTACAGTCTGGTATTTTTTTTAACAGTTTTTTTAAAGTGTAGGCATAACAAATATATTTGTGAAACATAAATTATATAGGTATACACGATTTTAGGTTCGCACGTTTTCATAATAATAAAACATATTTAATTAGAGCATAAGGCGGTGAAACCTCCTGCGTCAGTTGAGTTGAGCTCCTGCGTCACGAAACTTGCACAGCTTTTTCTGTGTTGAATTTTTAGGAAATGGTATCTATTTAGTTTCAGCTCGCGACATTATTCCCTTGATAGATAAAGCAGTTTTTAAATTTTAATTTGGCATTAAAAATAAGACAAACGTTCATATTGCTTGTTCCTGTTTCCCACAAGAAAAATAGTTTTGATAAAAAAAATGACAGCCGGGCGAAACCGGGTAGTAAATACGTAAAGTAAAATGACTGTATGTAAAGTAAAATGACTATATAGATTAACTATCTGTTTACAGTACAATTCTTATTTTAAAATTCTTAACATTTGGAAAGATGAGTAAAATATTTAAGGTTATTTAAAGAATTTTTTCATTAGGGCTTATGTTATCTTTGGGGATACTGTGTGGAGGGTATTTTTAGGAAAGGACGGAGACTAAGTTCTGGGAAAGGAAAAAGGTATGTGGGGTGGGTAGGAATCTGGGGGTCAGTGTGTCCAGGAGTGACGGACGAATGAATCCATCCCTCCCACTGGGGTGCAAGGCGACGTTCCTTCTCTCAACCAGTCTATCCCGATTCGGCCTGACGCACTGTTATTTAACAGACGCATTCGCCGCCAAGACCCGGACAAACCTCACCCCACGAGCCCTGGGACCCTGCTGTGTCCTCAAAAACACAATTTTACAATATTTTCATAATATTAGACCTGCAATATGACTATGAAGAAATGTCTTTATTTTAGGTTTACCTATGCAATTTAATTAATATAATAATTGTCGGTCCATTTGAAAATTGTCAATTTGTGTTACAGCTCTAACAAAAACTAACTATGAATATTGGAGGTTTTTTATGTTCAAATTGACCAAAGTAATTATTTATTATTGAAATTAATATTGATACACGAAGATAACTTAAATTAACCGATCTTGAACTGTTAATATTCAACCGATTTATAATACCAAACAATAGCCAAATAAGTTGCAACAGACCGTAAAATTAACAAGATTCTTGGCAGGAGAAAATTATCTCCGGTATTTTTCAGGTGAACCGACTTTCATTTTCAGTACCGGCTGCAAAAATACATTCAAATAAATACGGTTTTATTATTACACCGCTAGAAGAATAGTGCTTACTCTGTAATGTTCCTTTGCACCAGTTCGAAATTCAATATTCAAATTAATACGGTTTTATTAACGTACCGCTAAAAAATAGTAAAGTGTAATGTTCCGTTATGTCACGGTAACGTTCGAAATTTGTCGTTCAAAATAAAACTATTTTATTATTGCTCTGCTAAAAAAACAATAACGCGTAATGTTCCCTTGCGTCATTCAATTTGGGAGGCGGGTATGGGTACCACCGCCCTGGGAACCATTGGGATAACCAACATCTCTGCCATAGGTCACTCCAAGTGGTTCGCTACGTTTTGTGACTTAGCAGGGGTACCCGATTGTCTATGTCTTGGCGGCTGATGCGTCTACCCACTACATATAACGAGTCGGATTTGGAGAGATTGGCTAAGGGAGACGTTTTTACCTGTCTAGCAGGACTCTCTAGAACCACCGCATTGACTCCCAGATTCCTACCTACACCTCATACCTTTTTCATCGCAGATTTTCCTCTCCTTCCTTTCCTTAAAAACCCTCTACGCGGCATTCCCAAAGATGACATAGGCCCTGAGCGAAATTATTTTCCTCAGGGCCTCCTATGTGGAACTAATGCAAAAATATATTAAGCCCCGTACTTTTTCATTCATGTCATTTTCGAAATATGTCTTTCAAATTATTAAGGTTTCATTATTACACCGTTAGAAAAATAGTAATGTGTAATGTTCCCTTTTTATCTCTGTTACGTTCGAAATTTAAGATTCAAATCAAAACTATTTTATTATTACACTACTAGAAAAACAGCAATGAGTAAAGTTCCTCTGCATCAATGACTCGTTCGATATATGAAATTCACATTATTACGGTTTTATTATTACACCGCTAGAAAAATAGTAATGTGTAATGTTCCCTTGCATCACTGTTACGTTCGAAGTTCAAATAAATATTTTTAAATGTGGACGTTCCGGCCTTTAGACACGTTGTGGAATTTTTCCGCGTCCCAAGGTTTACCTGTCGCGCGTCGGTCATGGAAACATTGGAACGTTGGAACGCTGAACGATGCAGTAAATTAAAAATTCGCACTTCAAATAAGATTCACGTGAGCTTTTTAAATAATATTACGTAGCCGGGCAATTATTTTTGTTACTCCATACCCATACTAAGTGCAATATATAATTCTGTGATTTTTTTTCCGATGTTTTTGTGATTTTTTTTTTTTTTTCATAATATAACTCTATTGCTGAGGGGTTAAAAATACCCTCCACACGGATTCCGCAAAGATGACTTAGGTCCTGAAGAAAATGATATTCCTCATTGCCTCCTGTGTGGATTTAATGCAAAAAAAACACAAAACATAGAGTGTGCGTTTCATATTTTTCCAATGATCAATAAGAAAAACGATTTAAAATCGAAGAATGGGTGAATTAATGATGGCGTTGAAGTCTAGGGTGCTTAACTTGTTTTAAATTTTACACAACCAAAAAATAACCATTAATGTACGGTAAATGGTTGTTTAACATATCGATCACGAAAATTTGAAATACTGTACAGGACCAAATATTAATACTTCGGAGAGCTAAAAGTTTTTTTTATTTTTTTCAAAAAATCATTTCACTTGTTTTTGTAGATCTACAAAAATTAAGGATTTTTATTGTAAAATAAAATTTAATAAATCGTTCAGAATACTATTTTTTGTTGTAAATTTATTTAATAACAGTATTTTTTTTCTGAAAAATAAAATCCTCTTAAAAAGAGAAAAAACGGATATATTTAATATTTAACTCATTTTTGGAATATCGTCCTTTACTGAATAAAATTTAAAACCTTTTTATATTAGCAAGGAGGTAAAAATATAAGTTATAAGTAATTTACATTCATACTTATAATATCAACTCTTAGTAAAGTGTGAATGATATAATTTGATTGGTGATAATTCTGATTTCTACTAAACGGTTTCATTAATTTCTAAAATACTATAAAACTGTAATCGTCCCAATAATAATGAATGACCAGAGTTTATCCTCGCGCCCGAATTAGTTATTTTATTATGATAGAGGTTATTATTTCATCTATTGCAGATGTTAAATGTTTTATGAGAGCAGACGGGGCGGGAGGTTGTGAAATTCAGGGCGCTGGACCATCAAACATCATCAATAATAAATATATAAAAATAACCAACAAGTGATTGTTCCAAATATTATTTGCGTCTGCTTAAAAATAGATAATGCGGACGTCAGTTAAAGAAAGTCTGAATGAATTAGGGTAAATTAGACTATGATTGCCCGCAACTAGTGATTGCCCATTCTCATTTCGATTGTACTTTTTTCACTAACGTGTCCTATAAGTTACACTGAATTTTAATAAATGTTTAATAATTCAATGCGAAAAAAACTGCCGTACTGGCAGAAACAGCCAGTTAGCAACACTGTTAGTTTTTATGCATTATGAATGATTTGGGGGTGTTGATGAGTAATTTCAGTATTGTTACCAGATAGAGGGTACACTTTTATATATAACTACACACTCAACTAAAATTTCAATTTTTCGGAGATGTCTGACTAATCAACTGAACGATCGATAATAAGACAAAATAAATAAATTTGTAATATCTTCAGGTTCTTTAATTAACGATTTTGATCGAATCACTAAAGTGGGCAACAACTGTCATTATTGTGGGCATCGCCACTAACAAGTGGGCAATCACTATACATGTTGTATATTTTTTGATAATTTAAAAAATATATATTTCAATGTGGTGTGATAATAATAGATGGAAGTATTTGATAGGTAAATAATTAAATATTATGCAACTATTTATTGTTTTGTAAGACCAAACCTACAGCAATTTTTCGTAGGATAAAACCTATTTCAATTAAAAGTAAAATTTCCTTACCTATTTTGTCCCTACCTACTTATGTATTTTGGAATTCTTCGTTCACAGTGGGATCATTTTAATGCGGTATAAATACTCGTAATATTTCGTCCAGAATTCGTATGAAACCTATGGATTTTGGAATTCTTCGTTCACAGTGGGATCATTTTAATGCGGTATAAATACTCGTAATATTTAGTCCAGAATTCGTATGAAACCTAACAGGATTGTTCACCACATAGGGATAGTCGTCCTGTGATTTTTCCGGGTAGTTTTTGTCTTTACTGATCACTGTATCAGAAAAAGTTACTGACAGCTTTTCAACCGTGTTTAAAAACCGAGATTACACCGCTTAAAATGGGATTTTTTCAGTGTTATGCAAACTTGCATTGTCATCCTGTTTTAGCTTAAAATCAGGCAGGACTGTTCGGAGATTCAACACGCTATTTTGACCCGGGAAAATATTATGTGTCATCTATATGTATACACCTATCTACGTTAATAGTAAACAAGTAGATAAGACACCGGTTCGTTAATTTTGGGTCAAAAACGAAAACAATGGAACGCAAAAAGTAAAACTCTAATTATTGCTTAATTCCCAGCCTCCCGTTCTGTGATTCCGAGACATATGATTTATGCATTTGATTCACTTGATCGTACCTTGTCTTCCTGGAAAATCCCAGATTTGCTATTTCAGCTACCAGCGCCTAATATATTCTACTTATATTGCTCAATATCGTAAAATTGCGCTGTCTCAAAACACGAAAACACGCATAATATTTTTTTTATTTCATTCAAAATGCAATACACGCGCACCTATAGCAGGAAAAACAGTCAATAAAAAAATTTGGTAAATATTTTTGTACCTTTCATTAATTATAAACAAAACTATGAATTTCATTAACGTGCCTGTTGTTGTTTGGAAACTGCGGTGCACTATCTCTGTAGGTACCGTTCCGCCTTTGAGAATTCGCTTATTCAAGTTATTTCAGGTGTAAAAATAAATCAATGCAAGTAGTGTAATGTCAAGTGCTTCATTGTGGGCAAGAATATCATGTAGAGGTGGAGAAAATGGGCTATTTTCCGACGGTTGCGGTCTCTGGGACACGCAGCTGAGGCAGAGGTGTGTTCGCGTCAGGTCTCAGGAACACTCTTGACATTGTCAGTCTGGGAGACTATTTACAGTATTTACGTGGACACATTTAAATATACAAGTTACTTCATAAGTTACGGACGCAGAAGTTACAGGTGAATTATCACGCGAAGGTAAACAGGTTGGAGTAAGCGTTGGAAGTCTCGTGACGGTCATTCGGAAGTGAATAATAATGTGGCGTATGCAATTTAATGAGGTTAGTTATTTTAGACGAAACGTTATGTTTTTTTTTTGCATTTTCTACAACTGAGAAGCATTTTTTGTTTTGGTTTTTTGGAACTTAATGACCGAAGTACCTGCTCGTAATTTTAACTTACTTAAGAAAAATTCAATTTTTATAAGAAAAACTTTCTTTTTATACTTTTTTGAAGGTTATTCTCATCAGTGAAATATATCATATTATAATAAGTTAACAATAATAATCTAAACGAAAATATGAAATAGAACAAGACACAGAAAAACAGAAAAAAGACAATGGTCGCAACTGGGAATGTCTTGTTCTCTTTCATATTTACATTTAGATTATTATTGTTAACTTATTCTAATATTTACTTAAGAAACTTTTCAATGGACTGAAAGCACTTTATACCTACGTATTATTTTCAACTTGTCATTTTAATAAATGAATAAATAATACAAACATATATCTGAACCTGTAACGTAGGTTGGTTTGTCAAAACATTTTTTTTTCATGAGTTCCACACATAGGAGGCCCTGAGGAAAATAATTTCCATCAGGGCCTATATCATCTTTGGAGATGCTGTGTGGAGGGTTTTTTTAAAGAAAGAAAGGAGAGGAGAGTTCTGGGAAGGAAAGGGGTTTGAGGGGTGGGTAGGAATCTGGGGTTTAGTGTATCCTGGTCATCCGCCTCCAAGACCTAGACAAACCTCACCCCATGAAGCCGGACACCCCTGCTAAATTATCAAACGTAGTGAACCACTTGGGGTGACTTATGGCAGAGGTGTTGATTATCCAGTAAATGTTCCCGGGGCGGCGATACCCATTTCCGTCTCCCAAATACATTGATCCAGAACTCCTAGTACAGTGTCAAATAATCAAAAATACTGTTTTCGTGCAGCCAAAAAAAAATTGTGACAACAGGCAAAGCTGTCAGTGAAATTAATATTTTCGATTAATCTTTACTAGGAATTGGATTCTATTATAAATATTAAAAAATACGTTTTTATTAAATCAGTGCTTTTTCTATTGTTTAGCTTGAGCAAAATAAAAATAAAAATGATAATTACTTTATAAAAAAATATAAGCGTAAACAACTAAATAATAATGTATTTTTTTCGGTAGAAAATTATGAACGCATATAAGAAACAACTTTAAAAAAATATTATTTATGGCTTAGATTATTTGTGACAGTTTCCCTTGTTTAACTTTTTTCTTTCTTGTGAAATAGGCCACTTGCATGGATTTCATAACGACTTGGAAAAAATCGTGTGGATAGATTTTTTTTACTAAGATAACGAAAATGTTATTAGAAAATTTTAGAAGTGTATAGTTTTTTTTTTTACATAAATAAATCCATTATTTGAGCTCGTGACGTCACTACATTAAAATTTCCCGTCTCCGATTATGTTCCCTTAATTTTGTAAAATTCCACACTGATAATTTTTTTTTATATGGCAACACTTTGATTTCCGGCGAATTTTTGAATTTGCGTTTAACGTTCACTAGATTTATTGTTTGATTGTTTGATAAAGATGGCGTTGTGTTTACAGATGTTACAAAGAGAACCCCGTACAATTTATTGCTATTCGTGTGGAAAACGTTCTTTTTTTAAAATGATTTTCGGCAACATAATTATCGTTTTTTCGCACCCATAAAATTAGGTCCCGTCTTTCCGGTTTATAAAAAATGGTCTGATTTTTCGGATTGAAATTTTCAAAAAATCGCCAGGTTTTCAAAAATACGAATAAAAAATAAATAAAAAATACGGGATGTCTTAACCGGAATACCGGAATATTTGCCTAAACCGGAAAAAAAATGTGATGCAAGTGGCCTATTATTTACAAAATAAATAAAAACCACTCTTGCGCCTAAATCGTCCGGTTCCAGACTCCGTTTGAAAAGCGATTTTTATGCCTTTTACCTTGGTGATATAAGACACTGACAAAGAATAGGCATATTGTTGGCTTATGTATTCCTCTTAAATGCAATGGAGAGTTTTATCGTACAATTTTTGATATACTTGTAGTTTAACGACCCATTTTTATGATTGGATTATTTTATTTATTTATATATATATATATATATATTACAATGCATTACAAAATGATACTCTCTGTCCAACTGGGAAGGATTCCCGTTTTAGGACAGCCAAATCGTATATTTAGTTCATAAATATTCTTAACAAAGGAATGGTTTTGCTCAAGATATCACAGTAATGAGCTTCTGTCAAGACAGTTTTTGAAAACATTAATAATTGTATTCTGAACGAAGGGATTTAAAAAAAAAAGTTTTTTTAAAGTTTTCTTTATTCATTGAATTTTTTGTTACATAAATTGCGGATTTTTCGACCACCATGCTAAGCATATGCCCGTGTTGTGGTGGTCGATAGTTTCTTTATGTCCTTAAAAGAATCGCAAAGATGTAATTTTTCCCAGGTCATTTTGGAGAACATTAATAAATGCATTCAGAATGGCTGGATGGTTTCTTTCGGGCGATCACAAGTATGAGATTCTTTCCTGGTCATTTTGGAGAATATTTACAATTGCACAATTAGAATTTAAACATTTATAAACCCATATATGACGTATGAGTTCCCCACGTATTTATTAATTTTTAATTGAATAAATTACTATAATTTTTGTATTTGGATTATATGGTGAAAAGCGATCTGTAACTGTAGATATGAAGTCAGTGAAATAATGATGCGGATGTTCGAGATGAAGATGAATTACATGTTTAGGAATTAAAAGCAGGAACTGACGAGTCGGTGAAAGTCAGAACCGCGAGGAATGGAAATTTTCCGAGAAGGGGTGAACGAACTTGAAGCGCTAGGAAATTCAACTTCGTTCAAATACGTTTAACTTTATAGGCGCGAGATGAATACGCAGAATACGACGGAATATTGACGGTCTCCATGGTAGACGGGTAAAGCTCTCTAAAGGTCGCGAATTCAAATGCCCGCGTGCATTTAAATAAATTTAATTTATAAAATAATGTACGTTACAGACTGGAAGATACTTTCATTGTGGCCCTGGTTTAAATTCAGAATTGAAAAGCTGCTTGAAATGACTTTAGTCATATTTGGTGATCAGATTTGAATAGCCAGGTACTTTCCCGTAATCCTCTTCTCCGCCATGACCCATGCGCGGTATTCTATTTTTTTCAGCTCCTTTGCGGTAAATAGATATTTTTCAAATTCAAGATTCACCTACTTTAACAGATGGGTGGGGCTATCTATGGGCAGTAAAATATGGATGGAGGGTGAATTTGTTTTGAATGTGGTTATCCTTATTTCTCGTATTAAATGGGTCGGTTATGGGACTACCTTTTTTCACGTTAACTCCCCCCTAAGCTCTACAAGACCTAAATTTAATCTTTTCTCTACATAAAAACACCCACGAAAAAACATAGCCAACAAGATACCCAACAAATCTGAAATTGAACCTAACAATCGACAAACAGTACCCAGATCTGGAAGCGCCCATATTAGGTATATTAAGTAATTTAAAAAAAACATGATATAACAATAGTGTACGCTAGGAGATAATCTAACCTGCAACCTACCAATAAATTAACTAGTAGAATGCTCAGCCAACTAAACCACAAAAAAAATCCAAACATTTTAAAGGATGGAAAGATCTCCCGCGATTGTATGTAGATTTATAATAAATGTATGTGAACATAATAAAGCGAAGAAAAAACTGTTTTTCCGACAACATCTGATTTAATTCTATTT
The DNA here is from genome assembly GCA_917563855.2 of Limnephilus lunatus. Lineage (NCBI taxonomy): Eukaryota > Metazoa > Arthropoda > Insecta > Trichoptera > Limnephilidae > Limnephilus > Limnephilus lunatus. The sequence goes on from OU830592.1 coordinate 81,845,359, forward strand.
CAAATTGGTATACCCAAGATATTCCAACAGGCATTTCAAGTGACAAAGGACAATAGTTATGTGTTTACTAAATTGGCAAAAGCTCTCAAATCTGATAATGTATTTGGCACAAGGAAGTGTTAAGTGTTTTGCTTGATTATTCCGTTATTGCTTTCACGGTGAATTTAATTCATTAAAGAGATCCAAGTTGATTAGTTATCTGTTAATTTATCAAATGGTTGCCAAATCGAGCTGACGCATTCTAAGAATTTCTAGTAAAAATGAACAGTTAAGTTTGACAGTAGCAAACACACAAGTTTTTTGAGAATTTTATGGTTGGTATGCCAGTTTTAATAGTTGCTACTGCGCATCACAGATTATTGTGATAGTACCTAAACTATGTATTTGTAAGAGCTCACCAAAAGAAAGCACAAACCAAAAATAATGTCAAGAATAGCCGAAAACTTTTAAGGTGTAAAATATCTAAGTCTGGTCCTACCACGCAACTGTCATCAACTCAATCAGATAGTTTTTTTAAATAAATATTTCAAAAAAGAATGGTATTTTAAGAAAATCCTACCCTTAAAATAAAGCATTTTTATTTTATACAGTGTGAAAAGGTGAAAGTTGAGTGGTGTTAGGTAAGCCATGCGTTGTCGATAGTTGTTCAAATGTAAAACAAAAACAGTTACAATACTTCATTTTGATTGGATTGGATAACTTTTAAGTACTTTCCCTTAGAAAAGAACACTTCAAATTAATCCCTAAATAATTTGTTTGAAATTTGCTTCTTGAATAATTACAGTTTCTTCTAACCTAGATGTGTAATGAGATGTGTGGTGTTAATAGATTAACGAGGGCATTGAAAAGTACAGATAAAGAGAGGAATGAACACACGAACAACATATAAATAGAAACAAGAATTTGGTCGCCTGTTTTCAAAAGACATTAACGGAGCAATAAAGCTCATTGAAAGCAACTAACTCAAGAAAAACAGACCAAATCCACAGCTTTTAAATAGGTATCACGTAAAACCGAAGCCAATATTAGAATGCTTCAATGAAATGTTTTGATGGTATCCCAAATTTAAGCAAATGAGCACTCTAAATTAAGACTTGAATCTCTTTGCACTGCAAATATTGCATTCCCAACTAAGTGAGAACTTGTTCATAATGATTCCATAACAGTTGATCCCCCAACAGTTGATGCCCAACAGTTGATCGCAAACAATTGTTCCCCCAACAATTGAATCCCCTTAAAGATGATCTCCTTCAAACAGTTGATCCGTCAAAGGATTATTGCGGCTGTAACTCCTCATTTATAAAGTATATGTGCAGAGAGGTTACACGGCAAATAAACATAAATAAAAAAAAAAATTAATTTCAAAATTAAAAAAAAAAAAAAAAATTTAAATAAAAAATAACAAGAGTCGATATATTTATATTTGCAGGCTTTTTGAGTTGAAATCCGCTGTACAAAAATATTTTTGATAACAAAAAGTTTGTGTCCCCCAAAATATTTTTGTAATAAAAGCCGAATACCGAATAACAAAATACGACATACTTATACATGCAGTATTTTTAGGGAAGCTATTTCTACTTCTATTTTTTTTACAGCCCTGAGGAAAATATGTTCATCTTTGGAGATGCTGTGTGGAGGGTCTTTTAAAGGAAAGGAAGGGGAGAGAGTTCTGGGGAGGATAAGTTACGAAGGGTGGGTTGGGAATCTGGGGGTCAGTGGGTCCAAGAGTGACGGACGTATTAATCCATCCCTCCCACTGCGGTGCAAGGCGATGTTCCAAAAAAGTTCTGCTTGAGAGGTCAGAAGGTCTTCCTCAACCACATCCGCCACAAAAACCCGGACAAACCACCAAGAACCCGGTCACCCTTGCTAAGTCACCAAACGCAGCGAACCACTCGGGGTGATTTATGGCCGAGTTTTTGGTTATCCAATAAATATTTTCCAGGGCGGCGGTACCCATACCCGCTTCCTAAATTATATTTACATAATATAATACAACGGTGAAGTCAGCGGGCCAACTGTCAGGGGCCAACTGTTGAGGTCACCGTTCAAAATATCGGTGCATTCAACATAATTAAAGTCACGTTTTCCACTACGCAGTTCATACCACATCCACATGACTTGATAATAAACAGTACCTACTGTTTTCTTTTAGTCGTTGTTGCTGCTCTGCAAACTACTGTTATTTTTAATGTCGATTTGGTTGGTTGGCTTTACTCTTGTTTCCAATCTTCACCTAATATTAGATTTAGTAAACTCATAAAACGGGAGAAAATCCACAATATTATTTGTTTTGGAAGTTTGTTTTAAATTGCAGCATTGAAGATTCGCTTAAAATTGAATAGACAAATACCTAATAACGAAATAAGTTCATCTTTTCATAACCCCGAGCGAACAATAACAAACTTTATATATGTTTCTATTAGCTATTTATCTTCATTTTTAATTTTGTATCCAAATTTGTGGTTTTCTTCAGGATAAATGTAGACTCTTGTGATGCTGTGCGATGAGATCTGAGATCTGGATCTTGAACAGACCCATTTGTAGAAAAAATTAGACGCGTCAAAATCTGAGATTCTTCCACAACCGAGAGCTTTACAATAATTACGACGTGCATGAACGACTAGTTCTCTTGCAACATTTGATTTTAAATACTCAGAATTACTGAGTATGGATGATGTTGAAAAAGCGTTTGTCATATCTCCCATCTCCAGATTGCTCAGCGAGCCACCTCCTCCGAAAACCCTCAATAAATTGAAATTCTGATAACAAGGATACCATTCCTTCACATGATATGTATCTACTCAAATCATTGGAAGCAGTCTGTTCCGATGGAGTCCATAAGTCCATTTGATGGTTTCCCTTTACCGATCTCAACAGTAGAACGCATTAACATCACAGTCAACAAGTAGTTGCGGCGTAGAAAATTCTGTTTAACAAACTGTCTCATTCAGTCAGAGCTCAGTGAGTTTAAATGTCATCTCTGCCGCTATTCCACATAAAAAAGGCGACCTGAAAAGAAGACGAAAAGAAAACAACTCATAAAACAGTAATAGTTTCGTAAACAAATTAGCTACCAAATTATTGACTCAATTTTTCCTAACTCAAACTCGACCATCTGTGACAGACAGTTATTTCAAATTAATGAAAACTTTTCCTTGCATATTCTTCTGTGGCGTGACAAATGCTGTCAAAAACTAAAAATAAATCAGGTTGCCGATTTGGATAAAAGAATACAACCCTGCCCAGCAAAAAAGAGACCGTCAACTCTATCACTAACCCACCGAGTCACGGTTTTACTGCAATTTCAATTGGTATTGAAACAAGAAACGATTAGAGATAAATTTTCGGCCCATTTAGTCTATAAATACCAAGTGAAATATTATTATTTGACCAGCCCGCGTCCTTACAAGTGTTACTAAACTTCAAAGATATTTTACGTTGATTTACGAGCTTATAGACAAACATACCGCTCTATGGTAAAGTGCATTTTGCGCAGTATATGAATGAATATGTTTTGCCAACTGCACTTTACGAGTTCTAGTACATAAATAAATTTGAAATCAATAATAATGAAATGGTTTAAGGTCTCATTAGTGAGACGATAAAAGTCTTTTGAGTTTTGAAAACATTTATATAATCTTAGGTACATCTAAAATTGTAGATGTCATTTAATTTGGGTTTTGAGTGACAACTTCCTATTTGGACTTGTCATAATTGATTTAATAGGCCTTAGAATAAAAACAAACTCACAATATTTAAGAAATGCTATACTTTTTCTAATTGAATGGTGGATAAAAAATCAACATCATATTTTGGATAGAATATTATTTTTTATCTGCTAGCTTGGCAGTACAGCTTTTGTTTGACAAGCTTTTTGTTTGACAAGCCCCAAAAAGTACACAAAATCGAACAGTTCGGAGACCTTTGAAGCAGAGAATGGACAGTTACCTCGAGAAACTTTCCTATTGGGGTAAGAATAACCTAAAATCGAATTTAATCTCCTTCAACGGAAACAAATCTTCCCAACATTCCTTCCATTGATGTGCTTGATGTAACTCTGTAACCAGCTCAGGCACGGGGGTTCCAACGAAGTCAGAGTCAATTTAGTCTCTTAGAAGCTATACGTTCTGAACAGGGCCCGCATAACACAACTGCTGACCCTCTACAAATAGCAAATACCTCTCCAAATACCATTGTTGAATTTGGCAGCCACCTCTGGTCTAGAGCCCCAAAATACTTGAAAAAAAAACTTTTGCCACTGAGCAGAAACGGTCAGTACATTTGATAGATTCTCATTTCTTAACAAACGAATTGCAATCTTTAAAGCACAGGCGTCATGTAGGAATTCTGTCGTTGTTCTACCGGTATTATAAAGGAAGATGCTACGAGGAACTAGCATTACCGATCCTTCAAAGACCCTCCTCACTAAGACTCTCCACACAGCATCCCCAAGGATGACAGGCTCTGATGGAAATTATTTCCCTCAGTGCCTTCTGCGTCGAACTAATGCAAAAAGCTTTCATTTTAAAACTCAGTTGAAGAACAAATTGAACGATCAAGCGTCTTGTTTGATTTTCTGAAAGTAAAATGATTTTTTTCATAGCCCTGCAGCTCATCGTATTTGATATTTCAAGATGAAAATAGTTGTATTCCAAACAGAAAATCGAATTAGGAAAAACAAAATTAGGTTAAATACTATGATGCATGTAAATAATGAGCTTTTATGTAAAGCGCCCTTCTGTGATATTTCATAATAACTAACAAATTTACGAAGGTAAACTACTATAGAATTTAATTACCGCACAATATTGGCTCCATAGATTTCCCGTTACGAACACAAACTTCAGTCAAATCCTGACCTTTCTCGCCGGATTTTCTTACCACTTGCTGATTAATACAAACAAATATATCGCCGAGTGGCAAATAGCTTCGAATACCGCGGATTCGGTAAAACAGCGGCCACTTTTGATGAATGATAAACGTCATTTTGTAGAGCAAACAAACATGGCGTCCCGCTGTCGCGCGGGAAACGGCTTTGCGCGGGAAGAAGTCTGCAGCTGCCAGAGACTAATAATTTTGAATTTTCCGTATATTATATTATATTTCTACTGGATATTGGATCATGACGTCAGTTACAAATGCATCTCGGTGTATTCCGCAATTTATTATTTCTGTTTCAAATCCGCAAAACGCGTTGTGTGATCATTTAAATGCATAATGAGGGGTGAAGGATAAATAATAACGTAATGCACATAAATAATTTTCCTACGTACATCCTTTTGTGTAGATTCTAATAATATGAGATATTCGCATAGAAAATAGACTAAATGGTATATTTACAAAATACATTTTTTTAATACGAAATTATATAGATAAAACGACAACGAAAACGTTTTTTCTCTAAGAAAATGCGTTATATAGTTTAGGTTTACTTTCAAAAACCACTGGACACGCTTAATACGAATATGTACAACAGAAAAAATACATAGATTTATTGGAACAATTCCAAAAAAAAATTCTTAGGTATCTCTATATGAAAATGCATGGTGAAAACCCGCGATTCGTGCATCATCTGGATTTGCTATCTGAAACGCGCTTCGAAAGTCTCCAATCTAGAAGAAATGGGACCCTAACAGTAACAGCTTTCCAAATTATAAACTATTACATTGACAGCCCATACCTTTTAGAATGCTATAAATTGTTCGTACCAAACAACAGCTGTCGGGGTCGCCACCACGACTTGCTCTGTATCCCACACGGAAGAACAGACGTTCTGGCCCAGCACAGCATAACAAGAGGTATGGTGCTGCTAAATTAAATCTCTAGGTCCCTTGACATTTTCAACACTAGTCTTGAAGGTTTCAAGAGTAATTTTAGGCAAAAACTCTAAAATATGTATTATTTTAATTGTTATTTTCTTTCTCGTTTAAAGTTATGTACATCTTATATCCTTTTGTGTATTGTAATATAATTATACTAATCTGTAATGCACAAAAAAATGTTTTTGATAACTAAATTTTGATTACTCTAAAAGACAACTGTTTGCATTCGGGTGATGGAAAATATTGCATTAGGTAACCGGACTACTCAGAATGAATTCAACTAAACAACTCCTTTGAAAATTCATTAAAACTGAAACGGTATATAGAAAAAAGGTTAAATAGGTTACGTTAGTTTAGGTCATGAGCTAATTTTCTTTTTTTCATACTTTTAAAAGAGACTTAAAAAGACTTTTCAAAGAGGTGTTAAGTTTAGTTGTTTCTGAGTTGTCATGGAACCATTGCATTCGTCGTACGAGGTGTCGGCCATTTACAATAATTTCTGTCATTTTGTTATGTTGGTATTTCTTATACTTTTGTGGTAATTAAAACAAATAAAAAAGGTTATTTAAAAAAAATCGTATTAAGCTTGTCCACTGATTTTGAAAGTTTACCTTTGGTTTTATGAACTTCTATTAGTGAACCAATCTAAAGTGTAATAAAACTAAACGAGCAAATCTATCAAAATAAGAAGATACTCGAATGTGGTGTGTTTGTCTGGTGACTTTATGGTACAAGAATGCAGTCGTTCGTCTTTAATTTTCCCAACAACTCTATAAATAAAATTACTGTCTATGAATTTCAAGCAATTTCCGGTGGTTTAGTAGAAAAAAATCTCTAAGAGGAACGGCTGCGCGGCCATTTTCATACTAAACTTTAATTTGAATTTGAGGCCAAAATACCCAACCATACTAAACAATTTTATTTTTAAATGAAAATGTACATTAAGTATCTACAACGGATACGCGATATTTTATTTATTTTTGTTTTAAATTATGACATGTTCATTAAAAAAATCGATTTTGCATTATATTAGAGGTATTTTTTGATAGATAATTATGATTATTAAAAAAATAAATCTTTCCCTACCTGCTAAATTAATATAATGAAAAATAAATAAATAAAATAAATGTAGTAAAAAAGATATTTCTTTGGGTGGAAATTTTCATTTATATATGACAAATTTGTGTTAAGAAAGTAAATCGGTCGTTTAGTAATTGGAATTTATGCACACCAAAATTCATCATACATATTTATATATATTAAATAGAGCAAAATGTTTTTAAAAAATAATTATCATTAACCCACAAATAAAGTCCAAAGTTGCCTCCAAAGTTATGAAAAATTGTTTTTTTAGATACATATATTTTATACGTACCTATATATAACGTCAACTTAATAATCATTGTTAAATTCATCTGCATGAGTTATACATAATTTGAATATCACATTAAACTTCTTGATTACTTTTCCACATTATTATGTAAGTATGTCATATGTTTGCAAAACCCCATATAGGCGTATAATACCTAATGTAAATAAATAAATAATTAGAGAATCTTGAAAACGATAACCTAACAAATCTTTTCAATGACGATAACCAAAAAAAAAAAATAGACCATAATATTGTTCCACTTGTGTGAATTTTGAACCCAACTGAAAGCGGGATATATATATGTACACTCCAGACTTTTTAATAGCATGCTAATGAAAAATTGCAAATGGAGTCACCGTACCGCTTCAAAACATTTTGGGGTTTTTTGTAAATCTTTAGTTTAATGCTTGAGCCAAAATATTTGCAATAAATCTATTACATTTCATCTTTGATCGTTAATTGAACGAAACATATAATAAATCAAACTTGACAGCAATGTCGGCATTGAAAATTTGTTTTTGTAAAACGGAACATTTATTAAGAACTAATATTATAGAAATATAAATTCCAGAGATTTATTGCGATTCGAAATTTTAAAGAGAATGACGATAATATCTACTAATAGAAAACAAAAATGACTTTTTCTGAAGATTGCATTTTAAAAAGTATACATTAAGTTTATCGAAAAGTTGGTCCAAATGACAGTTCATTATTGAGGTTAACTTCAAAATTATGGGTTTTTACGAGGGTTCCACGATGTTTCTAACAATTTTTTAAACACAAAAGTTCTCTAATAATTATTATTTTACATGTACGTAAATGGAAAATATATATTAAATAGAGGAACTAGCGTATTTGATTCCCTCGGCACCGGTGCATAGTCCGGAAACACGCCAAACACGCGCCCAACATATTTAGGTACACGGTAGACATTTGTCTCATGAGAACGGGTCGTTTCTACGACTCGTTCTTTAGTTCGATAGCTCGGTCGTGCAATGATTTGCCGGCTTCTGTGTTTCCTCCTTTCTGCACATGGGTCTCTTAATTTAATGACCCACTCCTTCCTACCGTCTAAATGACCATCCATACCGCATCCACAAAGATGACATAGGCCCTGAGGGAAATTATATTCCTTAGGGCCTCCTGTGTGGAGTTGTAAAAAAAAGTTATATTCTAGCTGAACGGGGAGTCGGCGTTGTAAGGACTTCACAAATATTTTTTCAAAATCTGATTTAGACAGTATTTTTAATCTTACTTTGAACGTCAGGTGTGTAAAATTTCATCAAGAAGTATCAACATTCTGCTTTAGATAGGGTTGTTTTTTTTAATCCCACATAGGCAGTTACCTTCCTCTTGTTCTGAAGATGTGGAGTGCAAAATTTCATAAATCTCGGATTTAAACTGCAGATTTTTAGTAAAAATAAAACCACGCCGTCACATACACAAGATAAACGATAAGGAAATTTAAAAAAAATCTGTGTGTGCAATTCACACGCGTTGAAACCTTCAGAAAACTAAAGTAAACAAGAGGCTACGAAGCACAACACAAAGAGAAGACCGATTATACTATCTCATTCTCTCGCAGACTAAATCCTATAGATGTATGTGTTTGTCTCTTTTGAGTGTCGCTATCTTTCGTTTCATTGACTTTCACATCACAACGGCGCTAAAGAAATTTTCACTTCTTATTTTCAATAAACGTGAGATCTTTAACAAATTTTCTTAATTCATACAATAACATTTCTCGTAGCCACCTGGCCGAATAATTTAATTCCAGTGAGAGTAATTCTGGAAACAACAATAACACCGGAAGTTATCTAACTATACATCGTAAAGCTTCCAACAAAATAATAATCGTGCTTCTGCCGATCTTTCTCTAGCCAACAGCCAACAGCCAGCAGGTGTGCGAGGCCACCATTAACGGAAGCCAATAAAACTTCAAGTGTCTGCCCAGAGATTTCACGCCTCCGTACAGTGTACCCTGTGTACTCGTTGTATTATGGTTATTAATTACCTTTCCAGCAGTGGCGTAACTAGCATGAGTGGCACCCGGTGCTCATAGCGTGGTGTCACCCCAAGAGTGAATGTGGTGTCACCCCAAGAATTAGTAATCCACAAACTAGATTTTGGATAATGTCCTACCTAATATTGAAGAAAATAATTTAGGTATTATGGTTGGCGGCGCGCTAGTAATGCGAGGGTGGCCTCTTATCCAAAGAATCGACTACTGAACGAAATCTGGGGGCGCTTTTACATTTGCTGGACGAAAACGACGAAACTACCCAAGTCAAATGTGTAAACGTTTTTCGAATTCCTCCAAATTAATTATTATTTATTACTACTCCTTAATTTATTTAGGTATTTGTGTTTTTTTTACAAGACCTCCACTAAATAATTTTCCTCAGGGCCTGCGTCATCTTTGGGGTTGTTGTGTGAAGGTTTTTTTTAGGAGAGTTAGGAGAGGAGAGTTCTGGGAAGGAAAAGGGTTTAAGGAGTGGGTAAGAATTTGGGGTTCAGTGTGTCCTGGTCATCCGCCTCCAAGACTTAGACAAACCTAAAGCCATGAACCCGGGCACCCCTGCTAAATCACCAAACGTGGCGAACCACTTGGGGTAACATATAGTAGAGGTGTTGGTTATGCAATAATTGTTCTCGGAGTGGCGTTACCCATTACCGCCTCCCAAATTACACACAATAATGAAATACAGAAAAAAACATGCAGAGTATTGATTTTTTTTCAGTTATTGATCGATTCTGCTGTAATTGTATTCAGGTGTGGCATTTATTAGTTATCGTTTATTACAACAACAAAAAAATGAACTATCCAATCCACTTATTTTGTGTTTTGAAATATGTCTTTCAACACATTTAAAAATACTAACAGAATAACAACTTTTTCAATAATTCACGTCAATCAATAGGTAACAATTCACTTCACGAGTTCACGTCAATCACAATGTACGAAAGAAATGAGACTGACACAGATGACAAGACAGTGTTCATGTGTAAAATATTTTTGTGGCAATATTCCACCTTCGTAAGACTTTTTACCCCGATCGGGTATCAATCACCCCCCATCGGATGACACCCGGTACGGTCCGCCTCCGCCACCCCCATCTAGCTACGCCACTGCTTCCCAGTTGTACTTAAGTATCTACTTCGTGTGAAAGCACTGAACAATCTGAACACTGACCCCGAGTCCATTTCGTGGCTACTTGACCTTACTGTAATTACTTCAATGTGTTGTGTTTGGGGTTATCCTAAACCCGTTATTCATGAAATATAGTCCTACTAACCACCAATGATATTTGTATTATATACTTCTGCATGTATTTCTCATATTATATTTAAATATTAATAATACTTGGATCTTGGATGATTTGCATAGCTTTGTTTTGTGAAAAATCACCTCAAGGGCACTGTACAAATATAACTATGTAACTCATATCCTATGTAACTCTTATCATTCCATCGATTGGTCAAACTATTATAACAACTCATGGCTAACAGACCGCATCCACCGGTTCGTCGATCACTAATCGGATCGAAGCATTTGATCAATGAACGCAATGCTTTTTATGTACCTACATATCTTTGTATATTATTATTATTTATTTATATTCTTTTCAGGCAGATAATATACAGGACCATACTTGCCTGGCAGGTCACTTAAAATTTACACTGTTTATTGTTTATTATATAATTGGGAATACATGATATTTATTAGAGATGCTTTAAAATATCTGCAAAGTATTTTTAACAATATGTGTCTAATGAAAGTGTTTAGGAAAGGAAAGCAAATTGTATAATGGGCGGTATAACTAACGCGACCATTTATTTTTTTCCCTTAAACCGGCACACCGAAAAAAAAGGTAGCTATATAATAATAATTATAACTTATAGAGAGCGCTGTTTTCGCGAAAAATCTCCTCCAGACCGCTGTACAAATTAGCATGGATTTTACGAGTGAATTTACTTTACTGTGTAGGAGGCTAGATCACAACTCGTATTGCAGATACAAAGCGCATGGATTATTGGAATTCTAGCCCCTTAATAAGTTAAATAAAACATTTTATATATCTACGTATTTTAAGAATATCGGCATGTTTGTGGAGACGCATAAAATGCATGAGTTCTCAAATATTTTTTCAGGGTATCTACATAATATTTTATTTATGTTATTTTTTTTTAAATCTACTGCGAGTTTCTCTCTTTTCGAAAACGGGACATTTTGGCGTTCCGAAGCTTTGTTCGGGGACTGTCCCAGTAAAAACGGGACGTCTGGTCATATTGGGTATAACAGTACAAGGATTTGATTATTCCTAAAAGTGATTCATCCCTCAACAAGAGACAGATTGAGGGTAAGGCTTCGAATAATGTGAATCCAATAAAAAAAGGTTTTATCAGGGAATATTAGAGAAAATACAGGAATAGTGCTCGCAAGGTGGTGTATTTAATTTAAGGGTACGAGAGTCCGAAAAGCTATATTTTTAGTTTGGACCTACATTCTATTGGGCTTGTCGTGCATCTTAGTTCCGGAGGAAGTTTATTAAAAGCTTTATAACCAATCTCTCCGAAAGCATTAATTGATCTGGTTTATTATCTTTGTTTCTAATACATTTAATCTGTACTAAAAGAAATTTACTAACCTCTGTCTGTATAATTAAAATTCTCTGAACGAATCTATCGTTCTTGAATGCATTTTATTATACTTTCGTTCCGATTCTAAAGGAAAATAGGTCAGAAATAAGAGACAGAGAATACATAACTTACTCTAGGAATTTTTATGCTACCATTAGTATGACGTCAAGGCTGTGACAGTACCTACTAATGTAAATTGGGAGTGTTTTAATATCCTGATCTTTGACATTTGTAAAGTATTAATATAAATGTCTACACGTGCTTCTCTTCTTGAATTGAATTCAACGTTGTAACGATATAACGATATAAACATAATTAGTCTTTAATTTGGTGCAATCAGTTTTAGTCTTTATTTTGGTACAATCAATTTGTCTTTATTTTGGTACAATCAATTAGTATTTATTTTGGTACAATCAGTTTGTCTTTATTTTTGGTACAATCAATTTATCTTTATTTTGGTACAATCAATTTGTCTTATTTTGGTAGAATCAATTTGCAAGTATAATAAGTATTTATAGCAGTTCAACAATTGTAACAAACTTTAAGTGAAATAAAATTTAACAATACCTTTTATGGGTTCACTTGAGAAACAGGTTACACCATTGTCGGTCCTCCCAAAATAAAACTAACGGTTTCCTTAACCTTTCGTTTTACCAAAAGGGTTTCAACGAGTATTTTCACTCTGGGTTAGCTGAACTCCGAAGACGACGGTTCATGAAGGTCAGTTCTGGCAGAGGTTCGCTTGAATTAGCGCGATATGCACCGGGAAGCAACTTGCTCTCTAACACTAAAACATGACCTTTTATCGGTCATCACAGCTGTTACATTCCTTCTAGGGATGAGCGGTGGGTGAAAAACTAACCAATAGCATCCCTCGCCCTAATTAGTAAGAGACAAAGCGATGCGGGAATGAGAAAGTATTCAAGATCAAAGAATTAATCAATACAATATACACTCGGAAATCTGAATAATAATTCGATGTTTGTTACAACGTGCATTTTCCACTCAGCAAACATTTTAAGAAGCATTCATTTTGTGAAGATATTAGTAGTCTAGACTTTCCAGAACACAAAAGTACATGCTTTCTTTATAGCGGAATAAATCGTCAGAATCTATACAAAAGACATACGCTAAAAGGTACAAACCACAAATTACAGCCGACGAAGAAAACTCTTCCAAAAATTGGCTTCATTAAAATATTGCTTGTTTAAATTCATGTACATCACAATATTGTGATGATGCATTTTTGTGATTCACGAAAGAAAGCTTTAATTTAATGAAGGTTCTTTTTATTCCAGAAGATTTAATAGATAAAATCTGTATTTTTCTTTTATTAACTCGCTTCGGGAGTAAACAAAGATCGTCTTTTTCGCTGTCCCGTGCGACCTCTAAGGGAAAAGAGGTCAAATACCCCAGAACGTATTCTGTACTGTACATACATACATACGAGTATTGTGCATTGCTCGCGAGAGGAAAATAATCTGAATGAATATTTGGCTCAATTGGATCATAATGGAAAGTTTATTAAAACTGTTCAGAGTATTTGGGCTGCGAAAAGCTCGAACATAAACACAAATGTTTATATTCGAGTTTTTTATATTTTTCCTCTCTCTTGAAAAGAGTTATTCTTGGTTTATCTCCCCAAAAAACCTCCATACAGCATCCCCAAAGATGACACAGGTCCTAAGAGAAATTATTTTTCCTCTAAGCCTCCTGTGTGGAATAATTCATTTAAGTTAATATACAAAGTAAAAAGGAAAATAATCCAAGTGGATTATAATATAATATAGATTGTGAATAGTTTGTGATTTCCGAGTTTTTGGGGTAAGGTTTGTCTGAGTCTTGAAGGTGGATGCGTTTGACCACCAATTTCATGGCAGGCCGGATCGGGAGATACTGGCTGAGGGAGACCTTTGGACTCTCTCAGAACATCACCTTACGCCACAGCGGAAGGGATGAATTCATACGTCCGTCACTAGTGAACACACAGACCCCCAGATTCCTACCCATCCCTGATACCTTTTTCCTTCCCAGATATTCCCCTCCTTCCTTTTCTAAAAAGACTCTACACACAGCACCCACAAAGATGACTTAGACTCTGAGGGGAATTATTCTCCTATGTGGAGCTAATTTAAGAAAACAAATAATTGTGTGGCAATATTCAGCTATAATAAACATTTTTTCAAAACCCTTGGACATATCTCAGCATCTTTGTTTGCCTATCAAAATGAGTTCGCATATTTATACTTTAAATATTTTTAATGGTATTTTAATGAATCCTTAAAATAATAAGCAAATGCTAATAACATCTTTGAAGGGACCCAATACCTTCATAAAACGGTCATAAAAATAACATACACCATAATAACTATATAAACTTCAATAGTTAGAGAAGACTCAACACACACAAGAATATAAATATTAATAAATCCTAAACGAATTTCAGAATATCGATGAGCTGCTTATATTGATAAAACTCTAACACTGGTGAACACATTAACAGTCCAGATTAACATTTATATATAATTCTTGCGTGTTCCTGTTTATAATTTTCCCTAAGCCAATTTTTGGCTCGGGCCTCGACTCTGAATCTGAAGAACTTTAACAGTGCGCTCGTAAATTCACTGACCTCTTTACGAACGCATTTTTCTATTTGTGTAAAAAGTTCAGCACTTTTTTGCCCGAAAATCTGACAGAGTTGACTTAGTCACTGACACCGCGGATGTATTATGTGGTTTACGATGGTAGAGGAGAGTTTAACGAACATGTTAATAACCATGTTAACATATTTATAGATACTTTCAAGCACTTTTTGTTCACTTAGAAAAAATATTAATAACATTTTATTAGAAAGGGTTTGCGTTAATGTACTCGTTATTCATATTTATGTTCTTGCCATTGATCAACTGAGCGAATACAAAAGTACATTCAATATTTATCCAATGTCTATCCAAGACTCTTTCTCGATCTTTATCATTCATTTTTTAACTGAGATTAGAAAAGGTTTTGATTCGTTAAATAACGCTAGTTTAGAGAGTCCGTCACGTTCGTGAAATTCTTTCTTCAATTATTGTAGAAATTCTTACTTTATTTGTAGATCCAAAAAGATGCCCGAAGCTAGTGAAATGTTGCCATCTCGTTTAAATAAGATATGATATTCTTAATATAAAATCCATACATGTAAAAAATATAACCTCTTATTTTATATTCAAGTTTACAAAAAAAAAATTATAAATTCAAAATAAAATACAAGATATTCAAAACAATCAAATTATATTATTCCAACAACAAAAACTTCATTGGCACAGTCCCAGTTTAACTTTCTTGCACCTAAAATTTTTAATAACTTATCAATTGAAATAAAGTCTAAAGCCAAATATCTCACTTTCAGAAAGGCGCTTACTGACCTTCTGATGAGTGACTATGACAGTGTTTACAACTTGTTTCATATACTCAGATAAAGATATAAATTTTCAACATCATTACATACTAGTACCATATGTTTACAGGTTTATTTTATTCACATGTTTGTTTTAAGCACTTCTTTTTCTCTTTTCTATTTTTTATAATAACTTTACCAATTTAACCATGTGTTTACACTAGACTACACTCAAAGTTACTATCCTTAATTAATCACCATGAAACAGGCATTCGCCTAGAATGGTGATTTAATAAATCTTATCTATGGAAATGTCAAATATATGTAACATGTATTACATAAATAAAGATATACGTTTAAATTGAGAAGAGAAACAGAAAAATTAGGAAATACGCCAGTAAGTATACAGATTGTTTTAATAAATACAGCGCAATTCATTTCAAGTCAGAAAATGATTCTAGCTAGTAGAATCTCACCAGGGCGATACCGACAATGTCTTTTACTATGGGTGGAAGAACAAATTAACTTTATAACATATTTTTAATTTTTCGCATTAGAAACTTTACAAATTTACAAAAAATTATAAAGTTAACAATAATAGCATCCTAAAAGTCACATTTTCTGACTATGTTTCCATATTTTGACTCCCACCACTTTTCCCCTTTCAAAACTCCACCTCAACTTATTCCCGACTTACATAATTTTAAGTTAGTTTCAAAAGCACTATTAAATGACAGAGATACGTTGGATCCGGTAGCGAATTATAGAAGACTACATTAGACAAGAGCGAGGAGCCTACGAAGCATCGCATAAAGCGGAAACCGATTATACTATCTCATTCTGATGTATGTGTTTGTCTCATAATAGCGTCGCTATTTTTCGTTTCATCGAATTTCAAATCACAACGGTGCTAAAGAAGTTTTCACTTCAATAAAACTCTCCAATAACAAAATATGAAAGAAGATAGAGGTATCAAACACGTTACATTTGCACCTCGATCAAAAGATCAATCCACTCTGTGAAAGAGCTTCAAAAACATTAGTTAGCTTATTATTATTTTGTGATCACCCGGTATCCAAAAGCCCGACAGAAATGTTTTTCTCGTCAGCTTTGCGGGTGTGTGCGTGTGTTATCTTTAGAGCTTAATGGAAAATACGACTTCTGCAAATTATGATGATCTAAAACGGTTCACAACACATTTTCTTTTCATCCTGTCAAGTATTCTGTCGATATTATTGGAAAGCAATCGACTTCTATTCGTTTGTGGTGGCTTACTTATTTAATTGTTGCTGTTCTTAGAACGTATCTTTCATAATATAATATTTTTAGTTCATACATAATAATATTCCGATGAAACCAACTAAATCTAATATAATTGGGTTTTTGGTAGATTGAAGATAGATTCCTAAATTTGAAAGGCTTCCAAAAAACAATTTCTAATAAACTAATTGAATAAAGCGACGAATTATTTTATGAAACCTTTAAAATTAATTAAAACACCATTTAGTGAAAATTACACTTTGTATCCAGATGAAGAAATCATTGGTTCAAAACATCTGTTTGGGAATGGATACCGCCGCCCCGGGGAACCATTTATTGCATAACAAATACCCCCGCCTTAGATCACCGCAAGTGGTTTGCTGAGTTAGCAGGGGTGCCAAGTTCATGGCGTGAGGTTTGTCTAGGATTTAGCGGCGAATGCTTTTGCCCACCTATACTGTGTGGCAGGCCGAACCGGGAGAGACAAGTTAAAGGTAACATAGTAACGTAAAATGCATACGTTTTTTTATTATTTTATGTGGTTATCTCACAGGAGTGGAGTCTCAGCCGCTCCCGTCTGGAGCCAGTGAGATTATGGCATCCTCAATTAGAATATGTTGTGAGGCTGAAGGTAGTGGGGAGGGGAAGGAGATGGGGTAGAGGAAGGTGGGGAAATACCGATTATTACCGATTATTTTCGATTCGGAATGGTGTTCTTACACCAAGACCATACTGAGAATATCTTCCAATCTGTAACGTGCCGCAAATATGTATACTGTATATTATTTTTAATTAATTACTTGTGAAATACACAAATTAGTCAAATAAAATTTATTTGCCCACGCCTGGATTCGATTCCGCGACCTTCTGATTGCGAGTCAAGAGCCTTACCCCTAGACCATGCCGGTCGTCAAGACTAGGAATAGGTAGTAATTGATAGTAAGTTCTTACATCTGTATAAGAGATTTTTCAAAATTAAGATGTTTAATGTTTAATTTCTTTTAATAGCAACACTGCTTTTTGTAAATCAATAAACTTTCTTTGCACTGTTCTCTGAGTCGAGCCAACCGCGGTGTAGGCTTTTGGTGTAATGCCAAGAAACACTGCTGCATAAATATTTTCTTTGTTTTAGTCTGAATCTGTCATTTGTCACGCCCTTACTGCGCTGTCGCTGTGAACATCACAATACCGGGAAGGTGTCTGTACAACGATGAACTAAGTTACTAAATTAAAACAAATATTATTCTAAAATAGTTACTGTCTCTGATAACGCAGGGAACAAAAACTCGCTCCTGTTGTATAAAGGTAAAAGATTGACGAAAAGCCTAAAACCAAACTGTCCCACTTTTCTGATATGTTTTCTCGGGTTATGTCATGTCATGAAGTGCATTCAAAAATGCCATCGAGGATAGCGATAAAAGACTAATATTAAACAAAAGCGCCCACCAGATACTAATTTCGGTGATCGTGATCAGGTAGATCATAATGCGCCTAGCTACTTCGTGAAGTGCCTCAGGTGCATCTTGATTGGCCTGATTTTACGATTTGCCTGCGACATATATATGAATAAAACAATTTGTAGTAAAATAAATTGTAAAACAACACCAACAAATAAAATAAAATAAAGTTTGGGTCAAGTAAAGTCAAGCAAAAAGAAGGCATTCGAGAAAGTTTGTGAAGTTTTCAGGGATTCCGCTAAATATGTCCGTAATCTTGCCACTGCAGTGGATATTATAATTTTGTCGACACTTTGGTACAATATTTAGGGTTTTTGGAAAGGAATGTGGAAAGTTTCGGTATTTCTTATTATACGATGATACCAAGGATGTGGTCGTTGCCTCTATTAAATTCAACTTATTCGAGTCTCCCAACACTCTTTCGTCCTGTGGGCTGATCAATCTATTAATATAAAGAAGAGTAGCGGGCGGACATCGGGCGGCGTATTTCAAAAACCTATACTGGTTAAGTCGCGGTAGGGACTGAAACGGGGTAAGGTTTGTTGTGCATACAAACACTATACCGGTTCAGTCACGGCAGCAACTGAAATGGGTTAGTGTTTGTTATGTGATTTTGCACAACAAACCCTAAACCGATTCAGTCGCCAACGCGCCTCGTTGCTCTATCTGTTTCGGTGACGACCGTAATTATAAAGCAGAGAGGAACACCGCGTTTTTTTTTAAACTTTAAAATAATTTTCTCGGCGACCGGATTTCCTCTTAACATAAATATTCTCCAAACCTCTCTGTATGTCCTATCGCAGCACTGTTGTCCCAATTCCCAATATCACAATATAAAGTGCAATATAGCATAAGTCTTCATTGAATTTTTGATATTTTCGTCATCGCGTTGGACCGACAATCCGACTATGTTTTCATTCTCGACAGTGTCACAGTGAATTGACAGCGGGAAATATGATAGTTTTCTCGGCCTCTTTTGTGATGCATATCTCCCGCGCATCACGGTGCTTGTCAGCGTGTGAACATTTGAGAATCTGAGCACTTAAGTACCACCTGAGCATTTGAGCATGAAATTGGATTAGCTGCATTTGTAACTGGATTTGGAAAATAAAACTATCATGGGCAAAATTATATTTTCTACTAAAAGACTGGTAATCAGCAACTTTTTAAAACAATTTCTTGTCGGCAAGGTATTTCCATCAAGTTTTCCGTATTGTCGGTCATGATTGCGCTAGATTATCGTGTATTGGCTATTCTTGTTGACGTATTGCCCCGTTTTGACGGTGAGTTCATTCGGCTTACGATATTCCGACAATATTGTCAGATCAAATTTATTTCCTATGTGTTACATACATGTACATATGTAACAGATACATATTTGTGCGTCTTTGTTATAAATAAATAATTTCCCGAATTTTTATTCAAGTTTATTCGCGTTTGGTGGAGTTATTTTCCATAGGGCAGCAAACTCGAAAGGGTTAGGTGCCAAAATTGCATTTTTTTAAATGTGAGAACCACACAGGAGTCTCAACTGTTCTAATCTGAAGCCAGTGAGACTATGGCAACCCCAATAGGGGTATGTTGCCAGGCTGTAGGTAGTGAAGTAAATTTGATCGAAGCGACGCTGAATCTCTTTTAAGGCGATCCAATAGTACAGGAAAAAAATCGAAATCGGAATTCACGCCCCTTTATGGGAGGAGTTTAAAACTACTTGAATAAGAGTTTTTGGAAAGGTATTTGGAAAAAAAATTAAAGGTTTATTGCGTAAAGTGTTGTAAAAAACATTAATTCCCTTTTTACGCATTGTTTATTGTAATAAAACGGAATTTTAAAATTGATTTCACGAAAACAAGTGACGCGGAGCCTAACGAAATTCCTCGCTCCGTGAAAGTTTTTTTATAGACCTTATACTTCATTTTTTTTCTGGGCTTATTAAAAGACTTTAAAAATTACTGATATTTTTAAGGGCCAAGATATAAATATACCTATATTACTTCTAAGCGATCAAATTTTCAAAACAAAAACATATGATTTGTATGATTTTGCATTATCTGGTAGGGCTTCACCTTAAGCGAGGTCTTCTGCAACCTCTGACACAAGTTGGTTACACATTACTATAAACCAGTGTTTCTTAACCCGGACCCCTGGGGGTATGTATGGGGGTTCCGCAGTCTCATCCCTGGACCATTTTAGAGACCGGAAGCAGATTATTTTCCAGTACCCGACAAAATTGGATATTAAACCCCTTCAACAAGGATGTTACTGTTGTTACTGATTTGTCAATGGCACAGGAAAGAAGATTCTTAGAAACGTAAATTCAAAGAATCTTCTTTATCAAGTTTTTGGGTTATGAGATATTATTGAAAATATCGGAAGAAGCACTGAAACATTTACTGCTTTTCTCAACCTCATACCTCCGTGAAAAGCAATTATATGCTCTTGTACATATTAAAAATAATTACAGAAACAGATTACAAGTGTAATCCTATTTGAGAAAACAACTTAGTAGAAACATGCCCGAATATCACTAATTTATTTGCAAAAAAGCAACACCAAACCTTCACATTAATTAACCGTTAATTAATGTGAATGTTGGTGTTGCTGTTGTACGTTTATTAAAAGTTTTTTTTTGTATTTGTAGTATTAAAATATGGTCCGAAATTTATCGCTGTTTTTTTAATATGTAATATACCTAAAAGTGTGGAATTACTTAAGAAATTATTTGGCTTACCGGGGGCTTGGGAGTTCGTCGCTACACCACTGATTTGAAGTTGATTAACAGTAAACATTAAATATTTGTATAATGTAACAAACCAGACGATCTTTTAAATGTTAATTTGGATGAATCACTTGCTTTATTGATCAACATACGAAAACAGTAATACGAACATGTGTATATTTTATGGAAAAGTAAACGAAAGGAAAAATTCTTACGTTAGAGAAGATCTTCCAGTTTTTGCTTTGTTGTAGTTTTTGATTTCTTATAAAAAAATGCACGTGTATTAGAAGTACGAGTGTTTCTTAAAATAATCGTATTTTATAATTTTTTTCATGCGGGTTTTCTCCAGAAGTATGGAAACACACACACACGCCCACACACACACAAAAAAAAATTAAAACATACACACGCCCACTAAACACTTATCTCTTTATCTCTTCAGTGATTGGTATTCATACTTTAATCATCTTCAAAATGTTTCAGTATATTTTTCTTTGAACACGTCCTATAACTTAACAACAGATAAACTACATACTCAATATGGAAAGAATCGAAATCCTTCTCAAAAATACTATTTTTTATTATTTGACTGAGCGTCGCGAAGTCCCATTTTGACTGTAGGTACCGGTTTGCATCGCCTTGAATCCGCAGAGGGAGCGATGGATTCATAGGTCCATCACTCTTGGACACATTAACCCCCAGATTCCTACTCAACCCTCATACCTTTTTCCTTCAGAACTTCCTCTTTTTCTTTTCCCTAAAAAGAACCTTCACAAGCATCCCCAAAGTTGACATAGGTCCTGAGGCATTGTTTCCTCAGATCCTCTACTTACTGTTTTATAGGGAAACATTCACCTAGCTTCTTGCCTAATAGCTCGTAAAGAAAGTAAAATAATAAATACTTTATTGAAGAACAGTTTGAGGTTATGATTTAAAATACACGCGAATTTAAAATCGTTTCAAATAATGACATGAAAATAACAGCTGGAAGTGAGTAATTTGGCGCGGATTAATCTAATATACATACAAGCTGACATCTCGCGGACACTTTATAAATGAGAACAAGTGGGTATTCCCCGTTGGCGCAAATAATGTAAATTTGCATAACATCGATTAAAAAATTGTATTTTTGAACGCTTATATTTATAAATATATTTTATTTTTCATTAATTTATGCAGCAAAATTACATAATAATAATATTTCAAAATAACTATAGATTTTAAAATGTGTACAAGTAGATATAATAGAACAATACATGAATGTATGCGTATGTACTCATAAATAGTATTCATATAATACCATTCCTCGCATACATATATACAATATGTTGTCGGTTTAGGGAAAATATGGTATACCTACTTACACTTACACAAAATATAACTAAGTGTCCCCGAAGGGATGTGCAGAGAGGATGTACCGCCGAATAACAAAAGTATAAAACCTATTTTCATTCAAATGCATAAAGGATAAAACTACTTACCTATTATACTGTATAAGTCAATGACATTAATACTGGACGCGGGGTCGAAATCTCAAAGTGAGAAGCCAAACACAAGACGATTGTAGCTGTCTCTATTTCTAGTACTTTAGTACTAAACTGCTACGCGTCAAGTGAGGTCGTGTCTTATCAGTAAGTAAATTGCATTGCAAAGCGCCAAAATGCCCTCCTGTGTGATGAGAAAATGCTTTAATTACACGGCAAATAGTCGTAAAGGCGAAGGAATAACACTTCATTTGTAAGTACACGCAAATTACTTATTATTATCAATTATTATAATTATTACAATTAATTTTATAATAATACGTCATTGTATTCTTTACCCTTCCCTGTCCATTGTGTAACCGAGTGAGGGTATCTTGTTATCTCAGTCACACTCATAGGTCACACCCGTGATGTGAAAGCAGTATTCGGCGAAGAAATTAATAAGCCGCCCTCCCATATATCTATGACATTCACACACGTACATTCTTTGATTGTCTATCTTTATCACACAGGAATAAAGTTTTGAATTTAGAAATTATACTGAAAACCGCTGAAAACAAAAGAGTGTTGTTTGCTGTCCACATTATATTGTGAGTATGTGAGACTATGGCGAGACTATTTATATAACGTCATTGGTATAAGTACAAAAAATCAACGCAGTAAATAAATTCGTTTGAAATTCACGCCAACTTACGTATTTTCAAGTCGATTTTAGGTTTGAAATTGGTAAATAATGTATAAAAATTGTAATTTTATAATAATTATAATTTCGGGCGATCAACCGCCAGGTTGAAAGAGGTCTTATATATATGAGATGAATATATATGTATACAGATATTATATTAATAAGTACAAGTAAAAGTGGTAAAATAAGTAAATCTTACAAATTACAACATGGTGATTAGAAAACTGGTCATATTTCAAACAGGAAATTATTTTTGCTCCATTGCCATTGCAGCACTTCGGCGATGGTTGACGAAATACTCAACTACCGTGTGTAATTCGATCATCTTTTACAGTGAATAGATGTATAAACTAAATAATCAGTAGTTCTGTGAACATTAGACTTCTCGCAACAGGCGCAACACTCACGTGCTCTAGCGGAATAAAATGGTACTATTAAGCACGGCTACCATCTGGACAAGATTGACCAAACACGGAACACAAAAACAAATTTACACAAAGACTAAATATGCAAGGCGGTACATTCAAAACGGGACTTCGCACCGCTCAACGTCAATAATAATAAATAATTCATTTTCAGAAGGAGATCCATAGGACGTTTTCAACCTTTTTCATTGATAGTTTTTGGGATGTTATGCCGTGTTGCGCTATCTCCTTCTTTAGCCGACGTTTCGGACAGCGTTGCAGTGTCCATCATTAGGGCAGATCCGGTAGATCCGACGATGCGTTTTCAACCTTTATATAATATATATAATGTTGAGCAAAATAATTTTCTGTATTTGAGCTATATTTTGTTACTTTTTGGATTTTATTGTAATATACATATAATTATGTAACATTTGAAAAAAAGAATACAAAAAAAACATAACAAAAATAGCGAGTTAGGACGAGATCTGTTGTACATGAGATATTTCTACGATGGCTACATACCCAACGTTATTTAACCAAAATCCAAAGGATAATTTAACGAAAATGGTAACTTACGTAACTAGTGTGACTGCAATTGATTTGCTTGCTTCCGAGTTGCACTTTGCAAGGTGAAGATTTCCTTAACGATAGCAACAGACTCCCAAAGGAGAGCGTACAAGGAATTGAATACTATACACTTTCATTGATTTCTTTTCGTGGCCTGTTTTGTGAAAGGTACTCGCCACATAACGCCGGAATAAAAAACACTTATTCGTATTATGTAGATGATTAGACAAATCCATATTGATTTTGGCACCACTGGCCCCAATGACCACAGTGCAGAGTTTTATAAGCCGAAGTTCACAGCACGTCAAGCGAGATGACGGGGCCTATTTTTATTTTGAATAATCATTTTACCCACTGTTGCCCGTTGCCTGTTGCCTGTTGCATGTTGCCCGTTGCTTGTAAGTTGCCCGTTGCGAGTATTCTCGTCCCAATCTCCCCGTCATAATTCCGTGTGAGCTTTTCCCTTCTTCCTGTCACAAGACTGTCAGCCTCAACGTGACTACTGCAGTTCACTGGCACTGAACCTATTGTCGCCTTTACATAAGATTTGTGCTTTCATGGAGGAGGAGATTACGACAAAGCTTTAGAGCAAACTTTATTGTTAATTCAATGGCATCTAACCAAAAGACATTTTAGTATATTTTATACACATTACCTTACTTTTATCTTTTTACTCCTTTCACTTTACATTCATACTGTTACATTCTTTATGTTGTTGTACTATTTATGTGTAAATTTAATTATGTTAATGGCACATATAATACTGTGTATGTGGAAATAAATAAATAAAAACATAAATACGTATAACATGTGAATTGTTTTCGGCAATAGCTTGAAAACAATCTATAACTTGCATATACGTCTAGGCTAGGTATTTACCTACAGTAGGTAAGGAATGAATAAGTAGTATTCTTAGAGATAATACTTACACTTTAAAAAAATGTGAAATTACCTCGAAGATGCTGCTATTATTGATATGTTTAATAATCTATACATCTCTTCGGATCTTTCCAAATCTTCACTTTTGTGTGGATTTTGAAAATCATTTGGTGTCACTGTTAATGTTATAGTCTAAACGCCCTATGACTGTATAAATAATTTAGGTAATACAACCGACTTATTCAATTGATTGATATATGACCATATTCTTTGTGATGATGATTTTTCCGATCTAAAGTAAGGTTGCCGTTCGTATATTATTTATTTATTTACGGTATAAACTTCTTTAAATACAGTTTTTTTTAACGTAAAAATGGATTAAAAAACAATTATACAGTGTAAACATGTCATAAAAATGAACTAAAACTTACAATTTTGGAAACAAAATGTAAATAATTGTTTTTAAAAAATATGTTAAATGCTTTTTTGTGTTATTTTGGTGCTATTGAAAATATCGGTGACCCGACAATTAATTCGCCGACAATTGACCCCCCGAAATGATATTTATTTAAATTATTTTAAAACTACATCAATAAAATTGCAATTATTTTTTTCATGAATGGTTCCATGAATTTCGCTATTATAATAAGATAACTTTTTGCCTCCCATTCTCTCACTTCCTAGACATGTAATGAGCTCCAAATAAACGCGGTCAGACTTTTAAAAAACAAAAAAACACGTCGAGATTCGTGACAAAGTATGTAGGCACAATGAACAGTACTTAGTTCACTTAACTGTCGTAAGAAACAAAAACTCGTCGTGACAAAACTAGTTTCAGGTATCTGTCTACCAAAAGAGGATCGTGCATCTTGGACACAGTTGTAACCGAATTCGTACTGTAGCTGTTGATCAGGTTCCCGAATGGATAATGAATCGTGAAAGATTCATTGGATATGCAAACCGGTTCCGCGGTGACCGCTAGCACTGTTCAATCTTGCCCCACATATCCGCAACATGTTGCTGTTCCGGTCGACTGCAAGTAGAGCGTACTGAAAAGGTAACTAAGTATCTGACTGGTAATTATCCAATCATCATTTGGCTAACTAACATATCATTTAATCTTCTTCTCGGTTTATGAGAGGCATCAAGACAGCTAGCACACGAACACGTGAACAGAACACTAACGTTGTTGTTCATAGTGATGCCTCATCAATTTGTTCAGCAAATTCCTCAAAATCGGTTCCAGTTCCAAATAGTTAGATTTCGTAACGTAAAGATGCACGAAAACTTGTAGTATTTAGTGAATTCAACACAAGAATAATATCATTATGAGTTTATGAGATGAACAGACTTCCGGAATTTTTTACCTTTTTTCAGTTTCTAACCCTGATGGACAAATTTTTCATCAAAGGTCATTCCACACTTTTTTTAAGTAAACTAAATTTCCCACATTTTGAAGTCAGAAGAGTTCTTGTGGATTTTATAGTCTCTGAGATACAGCTAGAAAGATACGGAGGAGGTCAAAAGAGGTAGAAAACTCGAATTTACCAGGTCTTTATTACAAATATATACAACATATATAAAAAATCATAACTATCCATTTGATACTAAGGTGACTTCTTTTTTATGTGATAAAAACACACATGTAGTGCACTTAGTCCTCGCGAAAAATAGTGAAAGGTTATTTGATACTTTGAGGGGAAAATGAAAAGAAAGTAGAGCAATACAAGAAAATGGGTTTCAACGGACAATGTTTTACCTCGAGCTATAAACACATAACAATTATTTGGAAGTTGTTAATGACATGATAAGAATAGGTTTCTATGCAATAAACCTGCTGGACGAAGGAGTATAAAAAAGAAATAGGAGAGAGACAATAGAAGAAAGGCATGATTGGAGGGAGGTATTACTTAAAGATGACCAGGGCACCATGATGATAACATTAACATAAATAGCTCCATAGCGAGCGGACTACGCATTTGTCTATAAAGCCTTGGTTACCGGTTCGATTCCCGCACGATAGCACGACTAAATAATTTAATGTTATATTGGCGCTGCAAGGTCTATTTGTTGATTTATATCATTATAAAGTTTAATGGACCTTACAAAACTGGCTCATAATCTGTCGTAAAATAAATAAATCTAACAGGAAATAGATCAGCTTGTTATTATCGGCTTTTTAGTAAATTAATTTCTATTGTGCTGGTATGAATAAAAAGCACAACCTTTTGTTAGTGCTCATAAATACATCTCAATTACTCTTTTTGCTTTTCAGTAATACTTACTTCGATTTAAAAGATATTAAATAATATAAAGTTTGTCATTTTTTATATCTCAAACATTACGACTTGCAATAAAAACTGTAAGTAGGGCGAGCATTTCCCGATTGACATGGGCGGAAGTTTTTCTATCTCCCATTTTGACAAGGGGGTAATGAAAAAATCTTCTTACTGCTTGTATTTCTGAGAAAAGGAAAACATGCTTGTTGATGTCATATTTAAAATTGAATTCTCTGAATTTAACATGGGACCTAGTAACCTGGAAGTTGAAATAAGGATATTCCAAAAAGCGGGTGTCAAAAAAGTGGAAAACTTTACTATTTTAAGACTTTAAATTATCAATTAACTTTTCATTTTGTTTTGGGATCTAATCGCCTGTCATGAACGAATGAGCGAACCATCACTTTCAACGCTTGAAGATTGGAAAATATCTCGGCAGTAGAAAGGACAATATCTTTAGAGAGCTTCAGTTAAGTACAAAGATTCAAGGCATTAAATTGAATAGCATTGCTAGCATTATAATTAAGGTATTTACAAGAGCTCGAATGGGCCCGGAGAATATTCCACGTGAATTCTCCTGATCTTGCTCCATCAGATCATATGTTCAGGACTCTATCCAACAACCTTCGAGGAATCTTCTTGAAATTGCCAAACCACAGGATTTTTCCAGGCTGGAAACGAGAAGCTATCGTAAATAATGCCAAATACCAATTGGTTTATAGATTTTTATTCCACCAGAAGATATAAGAAGATCAAACATTGAGGATCTGCGTTGCTTTAAAGCTAATATAAATATCTGATGGATTTGAGGGAAACGTATATCAAAAGCTGGACACTAGAAGGCTGGGGAAGAAGATGAAAAATGTATCTTGTAAAAAAATCACGTTGGTTGAATCTGCACCCATATTTCCCCTATTCCAAGGTCTGCTGGAATCGGTCATGCCAGCAGGGATTGACGTCAAGAAGTTAAACGTCCACGATAATCACGATACCGACGCGAATTCAGTTATTCTGGTCACACATTAAACATCTACATAATATAATTTCTCTGAGAACTGGGAAGTTGGTAGCCAAGCGGCAGTCCGAAATCTCAACACACAACGAGCAGTAATTTTACAGTAGTTGAGCTTACAGAGGCAAACAATAACACGCTAAATAGAAACATTGAAGAAAACGCAACAACATAACTTGAATAAAATACGCCTGTAAGATTACTGAGAATTGGCTTTTATTCATAGGATCTTGCAATGTAATTTGTAATATTGGGTAGAAATTATTAAACTCTTTATACATGTGAGGGAGCGGGGCAGCGATCGGCAGAGACGGGGGACGATTGAATGAAAGAGCGTCAGTCGATGTATGAGTCAGTCTTTATTGCTGCTACGTAGCGATGGTAAGTTTGGAGTAAAGTAACGGTGTAGACAGGAGCGATGATGATGTGGCTCTATGGTGTTGCATGTGATGAAGGTCGGTGGATGCAGTGGTGTAGCAGAACTCGTGTCTGCATGTCGCCAGCATGTTATTCCGCACCGTGGTGGTGGAGAAGACCTTGACGTCCAGATGATTGCTCGACGCGGTGTCGCGGAGATGGCTGCGGTGAACCTGAGGAGAGGGTAGTCTCAGTGGCTGAGAGGTTGCTGCCTGCGTGACAAGAAGGTGCGGCGGGCCTTATGTCGCGGGCAATTGTGTCGCTTGTTGCGTTCTCGAAGGTTGATGAGCACCGGCACAGTCGGCAGTGGGTCGCCGAGAGTCTGGCCGGTGCCGCACTGGAATCGTTATCACTTTATGCACTGTCTATGTATGGGTGATGTTACTGATACTGGAGCAGGGGGGTATAACTCCGTCAGTTTTTGTAACCCGGTCACGTGATCATGACGACGTCATAGTAACGACTACCAATAGGAATCTTACAATTTCCATAGAAAAACTTTTCAGAACTGAGTGGTATATACGGTGGGATATCTATGGTATTATATGTCAAATAGCACGTTGGCCGAAACAATCCGAATATTCAAAACAACGAAATATTTTGAAAAAATGCTTCCTAAATATCGTTTCAGTGTCGAAGGCTGTGAGGATAGTGTTTCAGTTCGACACAGAGTACCTAACTGCGAAAATAATGAGAGTCGTTATGGGAATGGGCGTTGAAAATCGGCAGATCTGACTATTGCCTCTCCGATTTTGGGAAGTTGTGGTTATGTTTGGTTCCCATTTCACTAATAACTGCAAAAATTCCAATGGCACGTTAAAAAAAGACGCTTTGCTGACCCTTAATCTTCATGGAATCGGAACACATCGGGGTTTACCTAAAGAAAACGTAAACGATCGTAGGATACCAAAATACAGGTGCGAATCTTTTGTTTGTTTAGTGTTCCTAATATACTTTGTAACTTTTCCCTAACTTCACCTAAAAATTGTATCTATTTTCATTTTTAGACTATCCATATTCTACCTGGAGTGTCCAGCACGAATGGTGCCGTCCAAGACCACAATTACAGTTTAAAAGTTATAAAGTCTTCTCTATACTCTATATGGCATCAACCTATTTTATTCATAGAGATAGATGCTGATTCACTGAGTCTTTCTTATTATAAAGATATTCAATACTTTTATTTATTTATTTATTTATTTATACTGGGTTTTACAGATGTTTACATTTACATGAGAACAATCCACTTATAAAACTCAGTTATTATACAATTATAAAAATCTACAATTACGTACAATTAAATACAAATAAATACAATTAGAAAAACAAAAACATCACAAATTAAAATACAGAATTATATACAAGGTCAATCAAGTAACACATTACAATGAGTGGTAAAAGACATATGAAATACGCAAGCATGCATAGAGGGACAATTCACACAATATAATTAGTTAGTACTTTTTAACAGCGCTAGAACTTTTTTTTTAAAACTGTACAAATTATCAATGAAAATATCCACATCAGCGCACTCTATCTTGTTATACAGTCGACACATCTGGGTCAGAGGGCTGAAGTAGGCGATATTATTTTTAAATATATTAATATGAAAAATGTTATGGCGTCTTAAACAATGGGAATTGGGGACATTAATTTTAATACTGTTAAGACATAATTTAGTATCAAGATGGCCGTGAATAATTTTATGTAAACATATTAGATCAGTCAATTGCCTTCTAGTTTTAAGTGTATCAATCTTGAAGTAATCACGACGTACATCGTATGATCTGAGATGGTCGTGTAGTCCACATTTGAAGGATAACATTCTTAGTAATTTTTTTTGAACTGATTCTACAATGTTTTCATATTTGCAGTAATATTACATATTACATGTATAATACATTTATTATTTCTTCAAACACAGCAATTCCATTATTATTAAGATATTTAATATGACAGGCGCGTATCCGAGACGCGTGGTCGTTGTTCTTAATTTATTTTCTCTTTTATACTCTGCAGTGGTAGGATATAGTTCATAGGATGAGGCTGGGTAATGTAATGAATTTTTTTTTGTTTCAGAACCAAACGTGTTCTACCTGGGCCGAGTACCGTGCGTTTTGCTGCCAAAAAAGTAGTGGAAGATTATACAGGTATACATCTGGATTTATATTTCATTAAAGGAGATAATATTATATGTTTTGCTTGCGAACTTTGGTTAATGTGATGAATATGTTTATTTCAGAACCAAACGTGTTCCCTGGGCTGAGAAGCGTACCGTGTGTGAATTGCACTCTGTTATTACATTGTCTTCAGACCTCTGCAGCCATACTCCATCAACCATCGCCTTGGCCGCAGTAAGACGGATAGATTCATACATCCATCACTCTTGAACATATTGACCCCCAGATTCCTAACTACCCCTCTGTACATTTTTCCTTTTCAAAACTTCCTCCCTTTCCTTTTCCTAAAAAGACTCCACACCGCATCCCTAAAGATGACATAGGCCCCGAGAGAATTTTTTCCTCAAGGCCTCCCATGTGGGCTAAAAATCTATCCAAACATTCCTTTTTTTATTATTATTACTCATATTTTCATTAATTATGATTAAGTTCCTTCTAAATGTGTTTGCACATGATTGTATTTCCGTTTTTTGTGTTATTCTGTATAAAGCAATAAAATACTACATGCGATTATGAGTTTTTCATTTTATTTTTTAAAATAATTTTTAGGCTAATGATTTGGGTAGGTACTGATATTGTCCAAGGTAGTATCTTTTTTTTTTTTTTTTTACTTTCCTCTATCCTTGTCGATGGTCCGTGACGTCATAATCGCGGAATGAGCAGTATTTATGGTCAAATAGTGTTGACACCCGTTCCATACAAAAAGCCCGAAGATATCGATCTAGGTATTAGTTCATTTATGTACTGGAGACTAGAACTGACTGACTGACTAGCGCGGTGTCGCTGCGCTTTATATAGCCGACCGTTGAGTACCCGGAACGCCAAGTAATGTTGAGCCACCGCGCAAAGCGGAGAAGCCTCTGGAACATTCCGCGGCCGTAAGAATGTGACGGCTGTTAGATCGAGGCCTTTCGCTGCGCTTCCCGAAATATTTAGCCGTGTGCGGCGTGGAAACACTACAACTGTAGGTAGTATGTACATTTCGAGAATGTGTTTGCTATATCAGTGGCGGCGCAAGGATTGTGGCAAAAGGGGGCGACCGTTCTGGTCGCCACACATGTAAGTAATTAGCCAAATTTTCGTAAGAGCAGATTGTATTCATATTCTTGACCTACTTCATAAAATATTCTATTGATATATTTATTTAAAACTTGTGTGATATATTCCACGCAAGAGTAAAAAAATAATTGGGACTCCTCCATAGACGGCAAGACGCACAAATGTGTCCATTCTGGAAGAGCTATGGATCCACGATAGACTTTCAACTATCTGCCTACAACGTATATTAGGATTCTTTGAACACGTTGCTCGCCAAACTGAGGACTCCAACTTGGTGAAACTAATTTTGTGAAGCTGAAGGTAGTGGAGAGGTGAATGAGATGAAGAATACGTAGGTGGGGAGGTACCTGGCTATTCATAACTGGTCACCAAACACGGCTAAAGCTATTTCAAAATGGTGGTGAATGGTGGTGGTTTTACACCAGGGCTACACTAAGATCTTCCACTCTGGAACAATGTTGCAAATAGTGACCGGCCAACTCAGAATGAAACCAACTCAGAACCAACACAGAAAAAAATACAAAAAATTGGTTAAATAGGTTACGTTAGGTTAGGGTTAACAGCTATTAAAAAACATAGCTTTTAATGACTTTTCAAAGAGGTGTTGAGTTGACTTGATTCTAAGTTGGCATGGAACCGTAGCAAATCATTTCATTACATAGTATAAAATAAAATCGCTCAAAATGTACGTGCGCTTAGATCTTTTAAACTACGCAACAGATTTTCATGGGGTCTTCAGCAATAGATAGAGTGATTCAAGAGGAAGGTTTATATTCAGACAAAACATAATATATCTCTATTTTCCAAATTAGCGGCATTGTATGTACAAGATTAATTAATAAGTTAATTAATTAATAAATAAATAAGTGTGATCTATATTTAACAACTCCTTAAATTTTTCATTTTCTAAGAATTCTCTAACTTCCTCATCTTCTTCTTGTAACCCAATCTAACTATATATCATTTTCTTATAGAAGATCTGTGTGCATAGTATTAAGAGCAGGCATAACATGATATATTTTTTACATATTTTTATTTACTATCTAAGCAGCTTTGTATGTATGTATAAGACTGATTACTGTGACTTATATACCAATAATTCCTTAATATATTAATAATAACTTCTCTTTTCCAATAACTCTTTAACTTCTTTACCTTATTCTTATAATCCAAAATACCAACATAAACTCTCTTATTGTAGAAGAATCTGTGTGCATAGTATTAATTAGTGAATATTTTCAACCAATACTAATGAATGTAATCCGAAAACTGTAAACTTCACCCGCCATAACACAGGGTGTTCACCCTAGCATGGAGGGTGAAATATCGTAAAAAAACTATATGTACTTTCGATTTTTCATGTGTAAAATGAATAAAAATAAAATAAAAATATGTATAATACATGCTTATTATAGTAGAGAAAAGCTGAGAAATTCAAATATTCAATTCAGGCAGCGGGCAGCTGGCAATCGGGTGGATTTTATAAAGGTTGGGTAATGGCGTTGTGTTTCGTTAGCCACAGCAACGTGTGCCGGGTCTGCTAGTATACTATATATTATTTTTAATGAATAAATCGTGAAATAACACAATCAATCAAATAAAATGTACGCGCGCAATCGGATTTATTTATTTTAATACACAAGGCACAACATGCGCCATTAACATAAGTAGTTATTTTAAGTTTAAATTTTTAAAAATTAAAGTAAAAAAATTTAAATTTAAATTTAAATTTTTAAAATTTAAAAATTTACAGTTTAAAATAATTAAAAAAACAGTGTAAGTATAAGTACAAAAAGTAGTTACTGTGTATAAGTAGGTAAAATAGTATTAATTATTTATCAATAATAAATTTACAAAGGTTAAGATTATTGATACAGTCATTTAATCAACATTAACATAAAAATATAGTTTATTATCGAATGAATACTTATGTATTGATAGTTGCAGGCAAATTTGGTTTTACGCATCTACGTTCCACGACAACCCAACAAAGTGGCATTTCAACACCCCTTTAAAAGTTTTTGAATATATTTATTGTTTTAAAGATTAAAAAAAAATTACCCACAACCTAACCTAACGTAACCTATTTAACCAATTGTTTTTATTTATTTTTTCATAACTAGTAATGGCTTTTCAAAGGAGTTGTTGAAGTTGCATGATCCTGAGTTGTCCGGTCACCGATAATAGACTTCCAGCGCGATCGATGTTGGAATATTCATTATCTAACCGGTGCAAGCGATATATTATTGAATTTAGTTCATTTAGTTTATGGCGAGGTTGATTCTGCGCAGTTAATTTTGGAGCGGTCCATTTGTGATGTTTCTATTTCGATTGCTACACGACCAGAACAACCAGTCCAAAAGATGAATCTGCACATCTACCTATGCAGTAGGTACACCCTGTACAGTGTACACTCCACCTCTACCGTGTATAGTTTACCCGTTATGCTAATTAGAGTGATTGTACTAATAAGTAGACTGCGAAAATCTGTATATGGTCTTGGGGTACAAGGGCGGTTCAAATTAACTTAGCTCAAAATAAATTTATGTTTTTGTACTGAGTGTGTTTTATTAACCTTCTTGTATTCAGATATAATTTGAGATTTTCAGGCCAAAAATATATAACAAAGTCGGGTTAGTTACACCATTTATAACTCGAGAGCGGCTGGACCGTTTTTATGATCTTTGATTTGTTGGATTTGTCTCCGTTCCGAATAGCAGAATAGCTATTAAAACATCGGAAAAATTCACCAAAAAATAAATTATGAAAAAATATCTTTTCCTTACACATTTTGTATGGAACGAATTCTCATCTTTTGAAAGAGCTACAAAAATATTGTGATAAATATAATATTGAATAGTGAGTGAAATCCAAAAATTGAAAACAGTCAAATGTCAACGCGCTGATTGTTTTAATTTTGTTCTTAAACATATAATACTGCCCCTCTTTTTTACACACTAAATGTCAATAGTCGAAAATGAGACAAACGGTGAACGTATGTCTGCACCCCTCCAAAGGTAAAATACAATAATAGTAAGTGGAAAAGTAAGAAAATCACAAAAAATATAAATCCGTACACAACGCCATCTCTGATACTGACAAAAGCAAAACGCAGTTGCGCATCGATAATTGCTTCATTGTGTAATTTTTAACTGAATTTAATTCAGCTAATAAATTAACACAACATTTATTGAATCTGAGGCGGTACGAAGTTTTCCGGGTCGGCTAGTATTATAATATATTTTCCTGCTCTTATTCTAATAATTATTTATTTTAATAAAAAGACAAATTACTTTGTTTACATCACTTTCATTTTATAAATAAAAGTGATGTTAACAAAATTATATGTTCTTTTCATTAAAATAAATTAATAATGCCATCAAAAAGTGAAAACCTTTCCGAAGAAGTTTTCTTCGAAAAATTAATAATTATATGTTTTTCTTGTATATCTATGTAAAAACGAAGTGAAAATGTGTATTTTATGTTTTTAAAATAAATGATTGAATTGATTCCAGGGCCGGCCCTAAGCCAAACAGCGCTTGGCGAAAGTAAAATTTTGGAACCTCTTTTCAAAGCTCCGCTTAGGGCCTTCGCTCGTGGAGAAACAGAAAAAAAAAACAGTTGTCTTCGCAATCGCAATTAACCTCCTGAACAAAAGTCAAAACATGACAAAACTTGGCAGGTAGTGAACCCATTACCATGGCAATTTGTCAACCATGCAACTGAAACGCGACTGCCATGGTAGCGGCTCACGAACTGTCAGGTTTTCAATTAATCTGCAATACGTCAGATCAGAAAAATTTCGATTTTGTTCAGGAAGTTGATTGCGATTCGGTCGACAACTGGTTTGTTCTCAGTTGCTCTCTGAGTTCATTGCTCCGTAACCAAAAATATTTGGATGATTCGCATGTTTTACCCATAGGTTTAAACGATTCCATGACCATCGATTCCCCGATTCTTGGCTTACATATACAATATGCAGTCGGTTTAGGAAAAATATGGTATACCTACTTCAACACATAATATAACTAAGTGTCACCGAAATGGTGTGCAGACAGGATGTACCTACCGCCGAATAACAAAAGTATAAAACATATTTTCATTTAAACGCATCGACCATAAAACTACTTGTCTACATACTGTTTAAGTACAAAACATCGACACTACATACATAAATTCTTTTGATATCAGTGTCAACTCATTAATAAGGGTACTTTTGAAGTGAGTTTTAGGTTTAAAATTGGTAAATACCTAATGCACAAAAAAATTATAATTTTATAATAATTATAATTTTGGGAACCCAACTGTCGGGGGATAAACTCACGGGTCACTGGATTAAAAATATGACCTACCGCCCTAAGCGTCTTCATAAATTTTTTTTTTTTAATTTAACTTTTTTGTTTTTGAAGTATTTACAAAATTATTCTGCAGTTAGCTCCTAATATACATGTACTAATGGGCACGTCACTGAATAAATAACCAACACCTCTGCCTTAGGCCACCCCCCACAAGTAGTTGGCTACGTTTGGTGACTTAGCAGGGGTTCACGGATTCATCATACGAGGTGTGTTCATGTCTTGGCGGAGGATACGCCTGCCCACCGGTTGCGTTAGAAACCGGTTTGGGGAAACCCTTTGACCTCTCCTGCTGTTCATCGCAGCGGGAGGGATGGATTCACACGTCCGTCACTCCTGGACACACTTATCTAAATTTCCAACCACCCCTCATACCTTTTCCTTCCCAGAGCTCCCTCCCTTCCCTTTCCTTAAAAATACCCTTCTCAAGTTTCCCCAAAGTTCATAGGCCCTGAGGGAAATTATTTTCCTCGTGGGACTCCTGTGTGGGACTAAATTTTTATTTTTATTTATTTATTTAACGCCCAGAGGGTTTTTACATGTTTTGTTGTACAATTAATTCAAGACAGATGATTTTTAAACAGATAAAGAAATACCAATACAAAAAAATAAAATTAGATAAAAAATGCAAACAGTCGTAAAAATACAAAGATACCTACAGCAATTTGATAGGTTTTAGGAATAGTTTTGGATTAATTTTTTTACAAGATCCACAAAATTCGCCAGGTTTATGTTAAATATGTCAACACCACATAAGTACTGATTTCCCACAGTGTGAAATCGGTGTATAGGAGAGTGAGCAATGTATTTCCGCTTATGAATCCTGCAGTAGAATTGTGTATTTTGTCGTGTAGTTACTGTCGGTATTCGCAAGTTAAGAGTAAAAGTAACGTTAAAAAATCATATTTTTTAATACTGAGTATATTTAAAGAATTACAACATTCAATAAATTCGTGGGAAAACGCGGGAAAAATCCAGAGAATTTGAATGACTGCGTATTTAATATTCGAAAGCAAATTAGCGACATAACTCTAAATATAATGTGTTGCTTCTGCAGCAGAGATTTAATGAGTGCCCACAGCCAGTGGCCATATATATTCAATGGCCGGTGACCAGTCTGAGCATCAGGGACCAAGAATTGACCAGTGTGGCAGTGTGCGGTCGGCAGTGAGTTGTGAGTGACTACAAAACAAATGTTTAGCATTGCAACAGAGATTGAAATATGTTTTCTGAATCGGTGCCCGCAGCTCGCACGACATGGTAGTGACGATTTTACAACTGGACATGAAACAGAATAACGGTGAAGCTAAAAAATATATAGATAATTATCATAGAAGATAATATTAAGAAACCTCACCGAAACATATAATAGAAAAAAAAATTATGTGAATTCCTCAAAAGAGTCCCAGGTGCTCCCGTCTGGAGCCAGTCAGAATATGGCATCCCCAATTGGAGGGAATTCGTAATAAAAGCAATGTATTTTTTACTATAATACGTCTATTTTCAATTTTGGAGCCTTCTCTTGGGTCGGCTCGTTGATAATTTCATAAAAATTACATAGAGTGCCACTACACGCCATATAGAAACCGGTAAGGGTAAAAAAAATCAACCAATTAAAAAAATTAGAGTGTTCAATTCACACGCGGTAGAAGTGGAACCTTCAGAAAACTAAAGTAGACAAGAGTGGGGAGGCTCCCAAAATTACCTACAAAGAGGAGAACGATAGACTACAAAGCACCGCACAAGAGGAGACCGATTATACTATCTCATTCTCTCGCTGGCTAAATCCTATAGATGTATGTGTTTGCCTCTTTTTAGTGTAACTATGTTTCGTTTCATCGAGTTTCAAATCACAACGGTGCTAAAGAAGTTTTCATTTCAAGAATAAAAAAGAGACAAATGTAGGAATCGAACACATAATCATCCGTCGTATCGAGATTACACTCCACCAATTGAGCTATGACTAAGACATTAAAATTATTTTCAAATTCAAATGTTCTACTTTCCGTTACCTATTTTACCTATTTAATATGGTATGTATTGCTTTTTCTTGAATTTTTAATACGAGATCGATCAAAATTAATGTCCTCATTTGAATAAAGATTTAATTTAGATCTATAAACATAGCTGTCTGCAAATCACTGTAAGATACGGTATTACCGGATTGGACAGAGCAGACGAAAATTTCACTAATTTTTACGGCCTCTGTGGTCGAGGGGTAATGTGCTCGACTAGCAAGCTCGAGGTCACTAGTTTAAATCCCGACGTGCGCAAGTAAATTTTATTTGATTAATTGATGTTATTTCACAACGAATTCATTTAAAATAATGTACAATATATTTATGGCACGTTTTAAAATTGGAAGATACTCTCTCTCTCTCTGTTGTAAGACCACCATTTAGAATTGAAACGTTGCTTAAAATGGCTTTAGCAGTGTTTGACCAGATCTGAATATCCAGGTTCTGCCCCACTGTCCTCTTCCTTATCTCCTTCCCCTACATATTACATTCAGCCTCACAACATACTCAAATTCGCGATCCAATAGTTTTACTGGAGCAGCTGAGACACCTGTGTGGTATTCACATAAAAAAGATCCGAAAAATCAATCACGAAAATTATACTGAAATTCCCTTTAAGACTAGCACTGACGAAATCTTCAACAATATTAACAGCATGTTAATTAAACAACTCTCCTAAACAAAACAAAAAAAAAAAACATTTAAAACTCCTTTACATTAATAAACACAATACACAATTGATAACCGTATATTAGAAACTTGATATCGTTTTCAAACCATATTCAACAAGCAACTACGAATTCAACATTCAAACAAAAAAAAGCTTCTTATGTGACGTTTTACAACAAACTGCCACTTTCATTAAAAAATCACAACATTATAACTTTTTAAATCAAATAAAAGCTGGATACAAAACATATGGAGGTCAGAAATATAAAACATATTCACACCAAATACAGATTAAACAGAAACCTGACAACTGCCCTAAAAATACTACATAATATATTTATATTTTTAATTATTTCAGAAACTTCGTATTATTCATATGATTAAAATTTAATATGTTAATGAGATCCTCAGCATGAGAGATCCATCCAGGATAATATCATTATCTCAACTTATAACAAACAAATTAGGATATTAAAACATATAGATAATACTAAAAAACATACATAAAAGTGAATCAAAGTAAATTATTGGAAAACCTAATTTTAAAGGACACTTGTAATCTGGAATGAGGCAGACTTTAAATCACAACAAGGCAGGGTGTAATTTAGATACAAAAAACAACAGAGAAAACGTCCACAGACAATACAAATATTATTTTTCAAAAAAAAACAAGGCGCATAATAATTAATCTCGAACGTATTAACAACAATTAAAAAAAAAGTATACTAACGAACAGCTCAAAGGTTGCAATTTTTACAACAAAACTTACAAAATTATGATCAAAATACAATAACATACGCATCCTACCGCTGGCACTTGAATATTTCGGTACAGAATTAAACCAAATTATTTTTTCACTAATTATTCATTTACATATTTTTTTAGATTGTAAATAATATGTTATAAAATACATAACAACAAAATAAAACGAAGATTTTCCGGAAAATGATAGTTTTTCTTAGCAGTCAGCAGAACACATCCTCCGAAATTTCTAAAAGTACACCAACCAGTCTTCTGGGACGGAACAGTATTATGTAATCAAATTAATATTACGCCAACACAACGCTAATGTACCTCATCTAGAAACGTCTTCTGAAAGCGGAAATGCGTTATCTGAAATTGTTAACCATTTTAGAATATATCCGGCGGAGTTACGCGCTAAATATTGTTGCTAATTTGTAAATAAAACAATTGTCAATATTTTGAAATTTTAAACCTTGCGTTTCGTCGTTTAACGGCGGGTCTTTTTTGTACATTGAACCAAGCACAAAGAAAGAGGCGATTTAAAAATACAAGATAAAGAGTCATTCTTCATGTATTTGGAACAGTATTTATAACAAGTTTGCGCAACGGTACACGTCATCGGGACGAAAGGACGGTGGAAAATTTTCTTAGTTTGTGCTTACTCCCCTTGTAAACATTCAATCAGTGATATACAATTACTTTATTAATTTCACTCAGGGCTTGTCATTTTTGGGATGCTGCGTGGATGGTCTTTTTGAGGAGAGGAAGGAGTTAACATAGAACCGGTAAGAACCAGTCTTAGAAACCACCGGTCAGTGATTGAGTGGGCATTAAATGAGTGTTCGATTCCTCGGCTAAGTTCTCCATCACGACTCAAGCAACATTTTCGGCTTACTATGGTGGTAGTAGAAGATTTAAAAATATTTTCGGGTTATTCGTAACCCAGGAATGTTTGTCTTTCTTTTTTTTAAAAAAAGTGATAATATGTGCAGCGCGCGTTTGGCTTGTTATGATTTATGATTATGCACTGGTGCCGAAGGGATCAACGACGCTAGTTCCTCGGAGCGTCTTCCTTTGGAATACCGGTATATCAAGGCAGCATTCCTACCCGGCACCTACACTCTAAAGATTGCCATCTCCACTCTAAATATTGTTAAGATACGGGAATCTAATAAACGGACCAAAAAAAAGAAAACAAACATGAACGGAAGGAGACTAGATTTTTTGAAAGTCGTGTCATTTTCTACAGTATATCAGCGAGTTTTCAACAACAACAAAAAATATTTAGTTAAATCTTACTGCTGACTGCTCCATTGTAACTTACCCATCTTAATAATAATAATAACAATGGATTAAGAAAGATATTTTAAATATTTATATTGAGGGATCAGTAGGATTTATCGGCCCAGTTAAGAGTTCTACCGAGCCGAACCCTCTGATATGAAAATATCTGGAATCGGTGAATTATTTTCCCATTTGGTCTCTGGTAGATTGACATGTTGTTCTTGTATTGTTTTGTATTTATTATACTTATATAGTGCACTTACATAGCGTGGATTGACTAGATAAACATTTGTGGAAAAGTGTGTGGAAGGGTTTAGTTTTTCCTGTGGGGAAGATTTAACCCGGACAGCAAAATCGGAAGCAATCAAAAATTGGATAAGTTATATTGCGCCGTTTTGGGCGAATTAATTATCTTAGACTTAGATGCATCGATATACCTATAAATGGTCGATGCTTAGATAGCGTTTGCAACAGAACACAGGTTACAGCGGGAATCTAAGTAGTACATCAAAAGTGACTTATCCAACTTAAAACCATCAATATCTTAAACTACTAATTTCCTAAAACGAATAAAACACATTGCTAGTAAAGTGACTTTATTTATGAAGACATTAAACATTGAACAATGCGTATATAGAAAATATTGAAAGCTTGCTAAATGACAAAACAAAACTTGGATACAAACATAAACAATCGTACTGATAAAAATGATGAAAAATTTATACAATTGATAAACAACTGTGTATGTGAAGAAAACTTTACTAATGAAAATTTATAATGCAAAACTGACAAGAAATAGTTCTTGGAAAGATATACACTGTTTATACAGTCAAAGAGGGTTAGTTATCTGTTGTATAAACTTTTTTTTTAACTTGAAATTTCTCATCGCATTTTGCAATAGTTTCAACCTAATTTAAATCGCTTTATATCTATAACCATGACGTAAAAGAAAATATCATTTTGGAAACTAGATAAAATTACCTTGTAAATTTTTGTACTTGAAATATAATTTAATATTTATAACTTGGAATATTTTATTTTCATATCAATATCTTTGTTTTTAGTCTAAACGTCGAAAAATTGTAGAAAATACCTAATTTAGAAAACAAATTATTTTTATTTAGGATATTTACAAGAAAATTGTCACTTCACTTTTTATCTCGTATAAATAAAATAAATCAGAGAATGCAATTCACACGCGGTAGAAGTGAAATCTTCAGAAAACTAAAGTAGATAAGAGTGGGAAGGCTGCGAAGCACCGCACAAAGAGGAGACCGATTATACTATCTCATTCTCTCGCAGGCTGAATCCTATAGATTTACTTAAGTGTTGTCTCTTTTTAGTGTCGCTATTTTTCGCTTCATCGAGTTTCAAATCACAACGGTGCTAAAGAAGTTTTCACTTCAATAATGACATTTTGGATTCATTGTTTGCGAAAAGTTCATTTCTAGGATTTACATTTACCTACGCAAGCACAAGACTATATAATGGTATTAAAAAACATCACTTTCATAGTATTCTTATTAAATTCGTGCGGCAACTAACAGTCAATAAAATATAACATCTCCGAAATAAGTTTACTTTTTCAAGATGGAAATTCAGGTGCCGGTCTGGTGAAATGCAACGTTTCTAGCCCTTTCGGAGCACAGTTAGACGTTTTTTTGTACCAAATCAAATCTCTATAGCCTTTATCCAATGTGTAACTAAAACACCGTTTAACGGTTGGGAGGAGTTTTTATTATTAGAGAGGCTGTAAAACTATGTCTCTATATGCATTAGGTACCTATTCTAGTTAGTACTCGTGAAAAAATAATAAAAACCCTCAGTGTAATATGCAAGTCCATTACTATGGCTGCCAGGTTTTAATTGAAATATGCTCTTGAACCATAGTAAATCAAAGTGAATTTCAGGTTGAAAAATGAATTCAATTTTGTTTATGTTGATGTCGTTGACCTGCCATCATGAAAGCCGCATGCATCAGCCTTGTCAAAACAATGGTTTCGTTTTCAGGTTTATTGAGATATGAAAAAACGTGTTCGTGTTGAAATAACAAGTCATTGTAAGAAAACGGCATTAATGAAGTTTACTGTTAGTTATGAAATTAAACAATAACATTTCTATCGAAGACAGATATTTGAAAAAAAAAAACACTGATGGGAAATGTCATTAAAGTGATAAAACGAGGAAGTTACGAAGGAAGAAGAAAGGAGTTAAAATAATATGGATTTATCGGGCGGAACAGCTGTCACCATAAATATAAAAGTAGCGTATATTTTGCAAAAAACTATAAATGAAGATTTTAAAGCTGTTTCTTTTCGTTTTAAATTCGATAGAGGTCAAATGACAGAGTTATAAAATCAGGAACGACTGCTTACACTTTTATAGTAGTTTACTATTTGATGAATTTGGTGATTTTAGTTTTAATTTAGCTATTTTTTATGTATTTAATCGCTTAAGAGATTTTCACGGACAGTGCCTTCAAGCTGCTTTTTGCACTTGAAAACTCACGTTGCATGTCTTCAGTAAAAGTATCAGAGAACTCCTCTCTTACTCTGTTCTCCTATTAGATTGTTGACATTGGCATCGATCCTTGTTTACTTCTGAGGTCCTAATAAACATATAAATATATTCTCTCTCCAGTCTGCGCAGAAAGACAATGTAATGAAGGAAAATTAGCAAACAAATGCTCCAGTTTCCCAATGTAAATACTTAGAATGTAAATACGACCGGTCAGTGGTTGAGTGGGCATAGCGCTTGGGTCCCACCCGGGCGTCGCATGTTCGATTCCTCGGCTGGCTAAGTCCTCCATCACAACACAAGCAACATTTTCGGCTTTCTGTGGTGGTAGTAGGAGATTTTCAAACATTGTTGGGTTATTCGTAAACCGGGAATGTTTGTCTTTCTTTTAAAAAAAAAAAGAAGAAAGAAGAATATTCATATCGACTTTAAATTGATTTCCATTAATTTAACTTGTATACCTTTGTAAATCTATTCGTGCACACAATATTTTATACTAAACTAGTCTACTAATAAATATATAGCAGTATTAAATTTGTCTTTATATTTAATTACTAGTTTTTGTCTGAAAAAATCTGTGCACAAGAAGCTAAATATGTTTTGTTGTTTGAGATGGTGGGCTGAGGCATTCCATCCACTTTGCCAACTTCTGGAAGGACACAGAGACGTTGACGTTAATGTAGCAGAAATAAATAACGCATTTCGAAAACATTTGAAAAATGAGACAAAGTTTTTCTCTCAATTTTCCCTAAGTGTTTTCAAGATTTAAATAGCCAATCCTTTTATTTCGATTACCGTTCGCTGAATGGGGGAATACTGACATGTGTGTTTTAAAGACATAAATAAAAGGATTTGTACTTCGTACTAACATGTTGATTTATTGTGTTGTTATAGTGTCTTTGTTTATCCCCTACACGGCACGTCGCGTGGGTACATAATGTGTGCAAAATCATCAAAAAACGGCTTTCGTTTTCTAATTTGTGGTTCCTACTTGCAATGTTTTCCGGTAGTGTGAACGCGCCTGTAGGTACCGTCCTCGTGCGAACCACGTCGCGACGCCCGAGTCCCGATATCCGACGCCCGTTGCGCGGTCTTTTTGAAGCGCACACGTAACCCGTCCCGCGAAATCATCCGCCTGTCAAACAATTCTATTCTTCCTACACATCGTGCGATTTAAAAATAGCACGAAAAGAGATATTCATCCGCCGACCTGGCCA
Source organism: Limnephilus lunatus (assembly GCA_917563855.2). Lineage (NCBI taxonomy): Eukaryota > Metazoa > Arthropoda > Insecta > Trichoptera > Limnephilidae > Limnephilus > Limnephilus lunatus. Next base: position 81,889,785 of record OU830592.1, read on the forward strand.
CCTAACCACCAAACCATCTGGCCATCAGAACATCTGAGGATCAGGTCATCCGATCATCTAAGATTCTTACCTCTTGGATCTTGAGACTCGTCCTGACCGTCTTGCGGGTGACAGCGGTCTCGTATGATTCCTCGATAGTTTCCGCCATCTTGAATTTTTCCTTCGCCTTCTCGGTAGAGCACAGAATCTAAGCTTCAAAACGTTTTATAGTTTTTTTTATTATTTATTCCAGTGTTGTAGTATTCACTGACACAAGGCACGGTACAGGCAAGGCACAGGGCACAGGGCACGGTGCGCGCTGCGTGTTTGGCGGGCGGCCGCAGTGGGACTGGCTAAGCTAAAATTAATATGCGCGCGGCGGCTGCCAACTAACTGCCGGCCGACCAACCGACTGCTGCCAACCGGCGGAGTGGCTATACGTCACGCGTCTCCATGGGCGCTGCTGATGGTTTCTCTGTTGTCTGTTGTTCTGCTGATATGCTCTTCTCCTGTTCTGGTCTGCTGGAATCTTATCATTCGACATTGGTTGACGCCTTCATTGCCTGTAACCAGATCTGAAGTATTTCCGAACTTTCATTTTCTCCTCCCCTCGTCCATCAGCCCCACAGCACACCCCAAATTGAAGATGCCACTGTCGGACTGGTTCCGGGTTGGAATTTTAAGCGGTTATCACATAAATGGCTGCTCTGGAATCTCATCACTCCACATCCACATTTGTGTAATTCGTATACACTTCTAGAATCGCCCTAGAGCGACAGCACCATACACAACAGAAACATTGTTGCTGAAAATGGCTTTGGTAGTGTTAAGTGGCCATATATGAATAGTTAGATTTTTTCCAACTTTCCTCTTCCCCGTTTCCTTCCCCTTCCCACTTCCTTTAGCCTCACAACACACCCGAATTTGGGGATGCCATCATCTTACTCTCAGCTCCGCTCAATGAGACAAGGGCATTCTCAATCAATTTTAATTGGGATTCATTCATTGGGTAACCAGCATGTGTGCAATATGTCAATCCAAACAGTTGGCTACATTCGGTGATTGGGGTCCGGGTTCAAGGGTTGTTGTTTGGAATTGGAGAGGCCGGTTAAGAGAGATCCTTTGACCTCTCCAGCCGGACTCTTTCGACCCATCGTCATGCACCGCAGTGGGAGAGATGATTTCGTGCGTCCGTCACTCCTGCACCTGGACACATTGATCCCCAGATTCATACCCACCCCTCATACTTTTTCCTTTCCAGAACTTCATTTCGTTATTTCCTTAAAAAGTAAAGTAGGCACCTACTATACTAAAAATAGAAATAAAAAATTGTAACTTTTTTTCTTCTACTTATTCAATCTGTTGTTTTCCATCCATGTCTAGTACGGCATCCTCCCAAAGTGCTTCCGATGACCACAGCACACCGAGAAAATCACTGTCCAATTATTTAATTCACCACTTCCTGTCTGAGTAGGTACCTATACATGCGAAGCGGATAGTGTGAAGGCTTGTATGAAAACGTTCATTAGATTAACACAGGTGCAACTGATCTGACCGTATAATACTGACCGTATTTTGGAACATTTTATTTCTGGGTAAATTTATATAATAATACTTTACCATTAAGAAAGGTCGCTGAGAAATTTGAATAATAGATATTTTACCAAACTGTTGGTGTTAATGTCGCTTTTATACCCCCGAATACTGAGCGAAAGGGACAACCGCACCTCATGCTGATAATACCTAAATAAAATCAAGATTTTATTCTCTTCATTTTTCTCCTTCAAAACTTGACCGATTTTTAAGAATTTTTTACCAAATTTATTAGAAAAAAATATTCAATTATTCAAATATTCAATATTCAATTTGCTTTTTTGTCTAGTTTGTACACTCAGCGTCTGTTGATGACGTTGAAACGAGGCAATTTTAAAGATTTTTTTAGAGAACTAACTCCTATAAGAAGTAACTTATCAAAAAAGGCAAAACTTACTGACGTACGTACCGCAAGTGGTCGATATCTATACTATATTAAAAAACACTTTTGCAGTATTTGCACTAGTGTCAAAACCCAGAGAGGAAAGTGGGGATTACGTTGTATGGAAAAAACGCCTCCCGGTTTCTCTTAACATTCGGAAAATATGCGGTGCTCGGTTCATAATAGCGTCTGCTTTGAAATTATTATTTTGTTTATTTGATTTTTTTGTGTCCAATCACTAAATAAATACTTAATCAATGAAGAAGATATCTACGATCGTAACTGGGGGCTCGAACCCAGGTCCACTAGTACTCTAGACTTATCGGGTCTGGCTCTACCAATTGAGGTATTGCTATCTAATCCTTCATCCTCATCATTTCCTAATTTCTATTTTTTTTTAATTAAGTAATAATATTGTCTTCAAATATTTCCTTTTTTGGCTGCCATCTTCATGTGACTTTTTTTACTATTTTCATTGGGAGTTGTTGATAATATCTTTTTCAACGATTAAATAGTACAATGAAGTTAGTAAATTCATTTATGTCTAATAAATTACTAAAAACTATTTAAGTAAATCCAACAGTACCATGTTTCACTTTATTACAAAATCATTTAAGAGGGAATAACCAGACAAAACCGGAAATATGTCCACTTCACCAAATATGTTTTCCACCCAAAAATATATAAATTGATTTTTATTTAAATTTTCGATCTTTTATATGGTAAGGTTATGTTTTAAATTATGAGAAAATGTGTTTATTTTTAGCATAATAAGGTTATACCGTAGGTCGTTGGCAGATTTGTTAAATTTTCAAATAAAGTTTTGTATTATACAACACACATTTCAAATCATATAATCATGCATTAACCAACTTATTATCTGGCAAAGCTATGTTTCAGAATTTTAGTTTTAGTTTAAATAAAATCATTAACAAAAGATCGGCGCATGTGTTTTGTGACGAAAATACTTCAGTTTGTCTATTTATTTACGGTCTTACAAACTAATATATTTAAGATTTTTTTAACATTCTTTTGTTGCTTAGACATTATTAAAAAATTATAAATACTTATTACCAAAAAATAATTACAAAAAGTACATAATTTTAATAGTTTTATCAAGACGCTTTTAAGCATTTTTGAATGTAGGTACAAATTAAAGCAAATTTTGAATGAAATAAAATCAATATTGAGTTATAATTTTAAAAAGCTGGTACGGAGAATAATTAATCTTTCTCATTGAACCGCCCTGTACGATCGTAAGAACATTTTTCGACGAAATTTGGATTCTCGGCAGCTGGCTGGTTAAAGGCCCTTAAAATGTGAATAGATTTCCGCTTCCCATTTTTGGAAATTTTCTTTAATAGATTTTCGTTTCCAATTTATGATAACATCCTTGTACTTTGAATAGATTTTCGCTTATAATTTTTGGAAATACCCTTGAAATCCTTTACAATGAATAGATCTACAAATAGCAAATTGAATTCAATCAACTGTTGCAATGCTAAACACAAAATAACGAAGTCATTTCCTAAACAGTTGGTCTTGTTTCCGAGAATTTTCCAATCAAATAGTGGCCTTGCCTCTGTGGTCTACAAGCCAAGCGTTTGGTTTTGATCCCAAGGTCAGGGGTTCGACTCCCGCCGAAAGCTAAATGTATTTATGACAAACGAGTGGTATTTCAAACTTGTTGTGACTGATATTATCGGAAGAATGAAATTGCGAGAATGGCATCACAGCTGTCACAAGCATTTAGGAAAATAAATTAATGTTTTAAAAATTTAATGCTTTTATTATAAGGAAGAATGCTCAAGAAACACGCTTTTCAATTTTCACGAAATCAGATTTGCGTTTGGGTAAATAAATTATGAAGCGATGATTTTTTTAATTAATTTTTCGCTAAAAGTCAAGTAATTTCTATTCTTAATTTATATTAGACTTTTTTTACAGTTTCTTTTCACATTAGCTCCACACAAGAGGCCCCGAGGAAAATAATTCCCATCAGGGCCTATGTCATCTTTGGGGATGCCGTGTGGAGGGTATTTTTAGGAAAGGAAGTACTGGGAAGGAAAAATGTAGGTATGAGGAATAGGTAGAAATCTCGGGGTCAGTGTCTCGAGAAGTGACGGATATACGAATCTACCCCTCCTACTACGGTGCAAGGCGATGTTCCGAAAGAGACCCTGGCGAGCTGATGGTGAGCTCTGGCGTTTGAAATTATTTCGTATACTATTCATTCGATTCCGATGAATTTTTGGTGAGTTGTTGTGCGGACGCCCGCGAGGGTTTCTATATACTATAGAGGTGAGCTCTGGCTTATGACATTTATTAGTTAAGCGGCAGGGAGAGAAGACAGGATGGGGGAGAGAATCCGGGAGGGCGGTGGAGGAAACGAAGGAGAGGAGGGGGGAGGGTTCACAGGAGGGTGTAGAGAAAGGGATAGCAAAGGAGACATAGTAGCGGTAGGGGTGGTAGGGGTAAATTTTGAAAATCCGTGCTTACAGCTGTGAAAAAGTTGTAACTTATTCGTGACACCACCAGACGGAAAAACAAAATATATTGTGTATTAGAATTAGCACTTCAATAAACAAAATAAAACACCTTTATTTCTTTGGGTGGCATTGCAACGCATGCCGGGTACTCGCTAGTTTTAATATAAATTATTTACTTACTTGGAATTTAAAAAAATAAACAGGAAAACAATTAAAATATCTTCATCGTTTCATTATGTTTAAAAATAAACACTAACACATCGCAGGCCGTTCTGATATTAGTAGGCTAAAATAATATTGGCAATTGGCAAGGCTTATGACAACAGGCGCCATCTTCTGAGATCATCATAAAACAATATATGAGAAAACAATTTGTACGAAATCATCACACCACATTTATCTTTTTTTTTTCGTTCATAGGAACATTAAAAATCATAAATGTTCGTAATAAACTTTTATGATTATCGTTATATATTTTAGGGGTACTATGCCGTGTTGTTTTAATTAATTAACTAATTTTATTAATTTATTTAAGATAGCTATATACCTTCCTGTAAATTCAGTTAACCCATTAAGATCATTTTTGCACCCGTGTACTTAGATTGTAAAATTATGTAAAAACTTAATTCTTCTTCTGGCGCTAATAACACTAAAAAATAGAGTAGGGTAAGGGAGGGCAAAGTGGAAGGGGCGGGCAAAGTGGAAAGTTCATATAAAACAAAAAATAGCGACTTCCCCCCCCCCGCTACGCTCACTTACCGCAAGTCACGTGTTGCCCTTATGCCCCTTCAGAAATTTAGTATAGCTCAGGGGCGTATAACTCTGTCAAAATTTGTGTCCTGTGACCATAAATAACTCTTACTCTAGCGAAAGTGCCATACACCACAGACAAAGCTGAATTTTAGATAGTTCTGTAATTTTGATTTTCGCCATCTCTCGCTCTCTACGTGTGTCAGAAAGAGATGCTCATACACCTACGTCACTAAAAAAAAAGGTACCAAATGTATGTATTATTTATGGTACCAAATGCAAGAAACCGCACACCGCACTATATGCAGGAAATAGACTCGCATCTATGGATTTGCCATCCGCCATGTTTTTACAGACGCCGTTTTTTTGATAATTTGCCGATGAATCGATGAACATATTTTATTCAAAAAATGCTTACATGAATTCTAGAGGTGAAAAAAGTGTATGTTGATCAAAAAATCAGGTAATTAATTACATAAAACATTATCATTCACCTTAATTTATCTGTAAATCAATATTTGAGGTTAAAATATAGAGATGGAATGATGTTTGAACGAAATACTTAATTTATCGTGAAGGCAAGCTTATGGGTACTAGTGGTTAATGTTTTTCCATATTTCGTTTCAGAAAATGTTCTACCACCTCATAAAAACGTTGTTAACGTATCGAAGCCTATACTTTAGGAACATTGTTAACGTCAGATTTGTGACCATGATTGTGAGATCATACATTGTGGCTGGGGATGCGATGATGTTGTCTCTCACCTGGCATGCCGCTTGAAGTCCCGAAAACCCTCGGTACAGAAGGAGAAAGACTCATCCGACGATCGTCTCTCACCCCAGAAGATAGGCGGAGGCTTGAAACGTCAACGTTAAAAATGCCCATCTTATACAAGACTTCATACAAGATCTCGTACAAGGTAAAATTGATAATGCTTTAAAACAAACCATTACACTGTTTCCCCGCAGGATAGGCAGAGAGGACGGACCGCCAAACAACTCAGTCTTGGCATACACTCCTTGCCTTGTTCAATTTTACTTTAAATGTATGTGGGGTATTTAAATGGTAGCATTCAATACAAAATGTTGTTTAGTGAACATAAGTTTGTCAGTTGTCATGCTAAATCTTTAAGTAATATTTGAGATACAAATATTGTAAAAACTGTTTTCAATTTTCAGATATAACAGGAACACCAGAGGAGAGTTCAACGTCCCAGCAGAAGACACGTCGCATGATTCCAAAGAAAGGTGACAGTTTATTTCTCTATTTGCTATGATTACTTGCACATACATAGGGTCAAATAATGCTCGTAGAGCTTTAGTTTAACCTCTCGTTCCTCCACCATAAAGAAAGAAAGGCCCTGTTGCAGACGATTATTAACAACTTGCTCTCCGCCATAAGCCTCTCACTTATTTGGACTCACCAAACTCGTGTAAACCGACTAACACATACTATTCTGACTCTTGAAGTAGCCCTTCGCATACAAACTTTGTTCATCACAAGTATTCTATGTTCCGTTCCCAAACTTTGTTTAATGTGACATATTTATTTCAGAAGACATGTTGCAGTTTTTTTATCAGTTGTCATGCTAAATCTTAAGTAATATTTGATATACAAATATTGTAAAAACTGTTTTCAATTTTCAGATATAACAGGAACACCAGAGGAGAGTTCAACGTCCCAGCTGAAGACACGTCGCATGATTCCAAAGAAAGGTGACTGTTTATTTCTCTATTTGCTATGATTACTTGCACATACATAGGGTCAAATAATGCTTGTAGAGCTTTAGTTTAACCTCTCGTTCTCCACCATAAAGAAAGAAAGGCCCTGTTGCAGACGATTATTAACAACTTGCTCTCCGCCATAAGCCTCTCACTTATTTGAACTAACCGAACTCATGTAAACTGACTAACACATACTATTCTGACTCTTGAAGTGGCCCGTCGCATATAAACTTTGTTCATCACAAGTATTCTATGTTCCGTTCCCAAACTTTGTTTAATGTGACATATTTATTTCAGAAGACATGTTGCAGTTTTTGCTGTGAGATGGCTGAAATATATCCACGGAAGGTATTTCATATTTTTGTAAAAAGCATTTTGTGTTTTTGGAACACTTATCCATTTATCCATTGTATTTGTGAAAATAAAAATAATATTTAAACATGTACCCTGAGTTTTCATTTTTCTAATGCAAGCAGAATTTCAAATTTTGCCGCTCTAAAGCGTTTTTATTTTTTATATAATTTATTGGGCTAATGAATCCGTGAAGTAGGATAGAGCGATTATATTGTCTATGGTAGACAAATAAACTTCCTCTATCTTTTAGTCAATTCGCGCCACGCAAGTCATTTTGACAGTTAAGTTTGACGACCACATCACTAGTATGGAGAAAGCCCGAAGATATCGATCTAGGGGTTAGTATATTTATGGTATAGCTACGGCGACCCAGCGCGGTGCACGTCTATGTTGAGTGATTTGTGCAGATTCCTTACGAAAACATTCAAACTTCAACGGTTGATTTTTCATTGAAAGGTAAGGATTTAGTTACATGCTATTTATTATTATATTGCATATAAGTATAATTCAACGTTATTTTAATACGTCTGTAATATTTTGATACGATTTTTCGAAATATTAATTTTTTTGTTCCTTTCACACCATTTGGGCAAAGTGGAAAGTTGTATGTGAGGGCAAAATGGAAACCTTTCCACTTTGCCCGCGCTCGTGATTTCTTAGAGACATCCAGTTTTACTCTAACGTAACCATTCAATTTTATTTTTTTATTTTCAGATGGTTAATAAATATATCAAGCGAAGCAATCAGGGTTCATGGAGCGAAGAAAACATGAGAAGAGCCATGGAAGAATCGAAGACTACTTCCCTATCTGCTGCATCTAAAAAATATGGCATACCTCTTGGGACGCTGCATCGGCATTTGAAAAGTGGAATATGTACTAAAAAATTAGGAAGATTTCGTACTGTATTTTACGAAGCTCTAGAAAAGCTAATTTGTGAACATGCCAAAGAACTGGATAGTTGTTTCTATGGGCTAACAAAGGAATCCTTGCAAACTTTAGCCTACCAACTAGCTGTTAAAAATGACGTGGAACATCCATTTCAAAATGAGAAAGCTGGTCGAGCATGGGTTACAGGGTTCATGAAGAGGCATCCTGAACTAGCATACAGAACCCCGGAACCAACATCTATTGCACGTTGTGCAGCTTTTAACCAGTTCCAAGTGAATCTTTTTTACGATAATTTGTGGACAATGTTGGCACAATATGATTTCATCAACCGCCCTGACGATATTTACAATATGGACGAAACTGGCGTCAAGACAACTTCTGAAAGACCTCCTCGAATAATATCAATAAAGAGTAAAAAACAGGTAGGAGTCATATCTTCCGCTGAAAAAGGCCAGTTGACTACACTTGTGTGTTGTTGCAGTGCTACAGGAAGATTCATCCCACCATGTTTTATTTTTGGAAAAAGAAAAAGGATGAACGAGCGGTTATTGGATAATGCTCCTAATGGTGCACAGGCATGGTGTTCGGATTCCGGCTGGATCGTCAATGATATATTCAATAAGTGGCTGCAAGTTTTTATTGAAAAGTCAAAACCTTCAAAAGAAAAACCCGTTTTACTTATCATGGATAATCATTCCACCCACCAAAATCTGGAAGGATTAAATATGGCTCGCGAAAAGGGCGTTATAATTGTAACCATCCCTCCACACACTAGCCATAAACTCCAACCTCTAGATGTTTCAGTCTACAAACCATTCAAAGTTGCCTTTGAAAGAGCTGTGGACACTTTCCAAAAAAACCACCCTGGAAGACGTATAAACCAAATCGACGTCGCAAAACTTGTTCGATTTGCCTTCGAAAAAAGTGCAACAATAGAAAATGCAGCAGCTGGTTTTAAAAAGTGTGGCATTTTCCCATATGACAGGAATCTTTTCACTGATTTAGATTTCGCTCCTTCTACGGTTCACTACATAGCGGAAAACACTGAGCTGACCACGAACAATGCCACATTGGTTGAAACCGTGACAACATCTACAGTTCCAACGTCTGTAGAACTGGAAAATCAACAGCCCACCGAAACAACTTTGCTGAATTTAGAAACCAACGATGGAATAAGTTTTCAAAATTTATCTTTGGGCTTAAACATCACTAGCCCTACGAGTCCAAGCAGAAAAACGTGCGATATACCCCCAGATGAAATAATTGCTGTTTCTCCGAGAGACTTAATTCCAATACCAAAATTTTCTAGACCAGTTAATGAAAAACGTGTCAAACGGCCATGTCAAAAGTCAGAAATTCTAACCAGTTCGCCCTACAAAAATCAATTGGAAGAAAAAATAGCCAACAGGACGAAAATTATCAAGGAAAGAGAGCAGAAATTAGAAATATCAAAGAAAATAAAAATTGAGAAAATGGAAAAGAAAAAGAAAATTTTTAAAAACAAAAAAATTAACAAGAAAGACGAAGAAAAGATTTCTCGAAGAGAACCAGTCAAAGTGAAAATTAATTTTCAACCTCAGCCCGGCACATCGAAACAACAAAATTTGACACTTTGCATGTTTTGCCAAGAAATTTACATTGATCCTCCAACTGAAGAATGGATTCAATGTAATGTCTTTCAAGAATGGGCACATGAACTGTGTGTCGATATTGACAATGATGGAAAATTTACCTGCTTTAATTGCCAATCCCATTAGAGGAATCATTCTATCGCATTCTACATTTTATTGTTATATATTATAAGTTTCCACTTTGCCCTTTCCACGTTTCCACTTTGCCCTGCTATGCGGGCAAAGTGGAAAAAAGTAAGGTTTTCAAAACTGGGTCTCCATTACTAAAACTGTTCGTTTTTATTATTATTTTGTTTCAATTACCAAAAATATGTAAGTTCCTTATTTTAATAAAATTTTAAAAACTTTAAAAAACTTACATTTTCTTAATTAATCTGTAAGCTAAAGTTAAGTTTTCCACTTTGCCCCCCCTTCCCCTAGTAATGTATGATAAGATGATAGTATGTATAAATTTTGTAGAATATAATATTCGTGTATAAATTCCTCAAACTGCTCCGACTCGCTGCATTGACTTACCTATGTTACGGGTTTATAAATGTAGGTACCAACAGAGTTTATTATTTTTTGGTTTTTAATGTTATATTATAACTGATATCCCCGGCAAACCCTAATCAAGTATTTTTAAATGTAAATACTTATTTTAGTTGTAAATCTCTAACTTTCAGTCAGAGTTGTAAATATGTACGTCATTTTTTTCTATATATATTACAGTGTTTACCTAATTTTTAATATTTGTACATAATATATTTTGAACTTTTATTCAATTCAATTCAATTTTAGTGCCGGCAACCCGGGCGTTTATTTATTATTAGTTATGTACAACAGTTTTTTTTCCTTACCCTCCTCACTAGACAGAGTCTGTTCTGAGGCTGGTAACTAACAATTTTTAATTACATAAAAACAAGTAAGTGGTAAAAAAAAAATAAAAAAAGAAACATATATATTATAGTAAAAATAATAATAATAAAATAAGAGGAAATCAGAATTTAAAAACAGAGTAGAATAAAAGAAAATATATAATATTAGATATTAAGAATATTACTTATCTCTCTTCTTTCTTTGACATTCAACCAGTTTAAAAATCTTTTGAAAACCCAATTCAAATTATTAGATGCGACGTAGGTTATTGAATATATATGGTGCCAAGTAAGATTCATGTTTTTTTGCAAAATTTGATTTGATAATTTTGTAATTGATTGTTTGTGTTTGCTCTTGTGTTTTGCGAGTGAGTTATGAAGTGTGGTGATATTAAGTTGGGTGTAAGGTAGGTTTGATCAAATACATACTTGCCCAAGGTGTACCTGTGCGACTAATAGTGAAGTACCAATTTTCTGCAAACTTCTTGTATGCCTCCGAATGGCCAGCTTTCAGTTGTATCATATTTTGCACGTTTCACGTAGAGATGGGCACATTTTGCCTACTGGAAGTGCTCACTTGCATGGAAGAACGGATTCATCTACTGTACACACGCCAAGTAGCCGTCCCAAACGCCACGACGTTCAGAATCAATGAACTTCTTCATCAAGGTAACTATGTGGAAGTCTCAACCGAACTCACAAATCAGCGCATTGGTAGGCCATTATCCTTGAGGGATTCCAGATGATTCTGAAATTTAGTCGAAGCTGACACCAACGAAACTCTTCAACTTTGTCGGGAGTAAGTTCCTCCATGCTGGTCAGCTTAGTCAAGATCTCTCCCTTATCTTCCATTTAATTTTCTACAATAAAAATTTAATTTCTAACAATAAAACTTTCATTTTTAACAATAAAATTATAGTGGTAAAAACAAAGTAATTTATTAATTTGAAATAAAAACTGTGTTTTTTTTTAATTGACATTTTCTCCCCTCTATATTGATCCTAAAAAGTTTATAGAACCTTTTTTGTAGAGAATTCTACGTAAATAATTTAGTTCCTAGACATTTTTTCGCTAGAGGCAGTATTTATCGAGTTATTAACGAAGTTAATTAAGTTTTTCGAATTATTATAGAACACTCTACCGGAAAGTTCTAGAAGGTTCCATTGAGCTCTAGAAAGTACTGGAAGGAATGGCGGAGTAAGTCGTGGAATGTTCGGGAATAGGGAATCGGGAACATCATTGTGGAACATTCTAGAACACTCTCGAATGTTTTCCTGAGCGAAGCTGGGTAACCCGGCTAGTATTATATGTTTTGTGAACACCTCACTAGGAGAACCTGTGTTGAGGTGTTTATTAAGTCACTAGTTTTAGGTCGGTAGTTATATGTCTTAGTCATAAGTCATTAACTATAAGCCTTAAATGTAAGTCACTAGTTATATTTATAAATCTTAGTTGTAAGCCTGTTATATTAATTATCTTATATATTTACTAGCTGACCCGACGAACTTCGTACCGCCTCAGAATCAATAACTGTTGAATTAAATTCAGTTTTTTTATTAAGTTAAAAATTACACAATGAAGCAATCATCAATGCGCAACTGTCCGTGTTTTGTTTTTGTCAGTATCAGAGATGGCATTGTGTACGGATTTATATTTTTTGTGATTTTCTTATTTTTCCACTTACTTACGGGAATTTGGGAGGCGGGTGTGGGTGCCGCCGCCCCCGGAACCATTGATTGGATAACCAACACCTTTGTCATACGTCACCCATATTCACCATTTAGCAGGAGTGCCCGGGTTCATGGGGTGACGTTTGTACGGGTCCCACCCGCTGCGTGGCGGGCTGGATCGAGAAGACTGGTTGAGGGAGGTCTTTTGACCTTTCCAGCTAGACTCTCTCGACCCATCGCCTTGCACCGCAGTTGGAGGGATGGATTCATACGTCCGTCACTCACGGACACACTGACCCCAGATTCTTACCCACACCTCATACCTTTTTCTTTCTCAGAACCTCCTATCCTTCCCATCCTTAAAAAGATCCTCCACACAGCATCCCCTAAGATGACATAGGTCCCGAGGAAATAAAAATTCTTCGGGGCCTCATGTGTGAGTGGATGAAAAAAAAAATGCTTTTCATTTTCTTTAAACGTGTTAGGGCATTGAGGTATGTTATGGGGTTTTTATTATAATTATTGAATCTTTCCTTTGGATGGGTGGAGACATACGTTCACCGTTTGTCTAATTTTCGACTATTGACATTTAGTGTGTAAAAAAAGAGAAGCAGCATTATATGTTTAAGAATAAAACAAAACAATCAGCGCATTGACATTTGACGTTTTTGAATTTTTGGAATTCACTGACTACACAATATTATAGGTAGGTAGGTACTTATCACAAAATTCCCGCAGCTCTTTTAAAATCTGAGAATTCGTTCCATACAAAATGTATGGGGAAAATATTTTTCTTAATAATTATTTTTTTCATTAATTTTTGTGATGTTTTAATAGTTATTATTTATTATGTTATCCGGGGCGGAGACAAATCCAACAAATCAAAGAACATCAAATTCGGTCCAACCGTTCTAGAGTTATAAATAGTTATAATTCCCTTGATTTGTATGAAAAATGTTGAATTTGTAGATATAAGATGTTAAATTATAACATTTAAAATTTATATGTAACTAATTATAAGCACCTGCTGACAAGCCAATTCAATTTGCTTAGCAGGACTTGTTTGTGATTTGTAATAACTATTCTTACAATGATAAAAAAAACAGACTTTGTTTTATATAGGTATTAAGATTATATTATCTTGGACACTTCAGTTTCTAGAAAATATATGTTATTTTTTTAAGATAATATCTATACATTTGTAGAGTAGAAACGGTAATTATATGAAATTCATTCGATAAAAAAGTATGCTCCAAAAGTTATTACAAACAAGTTTATTTCTGTTATTGTACAAGTTACACATATGAAAAAAATCAGTGATTCATTAAATGCTATAACATTTCCCACGAGATTTTTGACATATTTTAAACGAGTCGTGTTTTATTAAACATTATCACAATTTTCGCTTAAATATTATCGCGCTCCATCTAATATTTGTGTTTACATTTTTTTAGCGTTTACTAAATATCGTGATATCGGCAACCATTGGTGACGCTTTTTAAGGCTGTGATATTGGCTGAAAATCACCTGATCTGTTTGATTACCAAGGCACTGCCATTTCTATTTTCCCCACCAACAGATTAGGATCGTCTGGTTTAGCGTCGGTGTAAATTACTGAATAAATCATACACGCGCGTTAATAGTATTACAATCCTTCAGAGTGGGCCTATTAAATATCAAATTAGCATTCTTAATTTAGCATTCATTAACCTCCACACTAATCAGTAACCAGTAACCAGGCGGTAACATCATTGGAACTCTGGAAGTGGTTGTTATCTACATATAGGAAGTGACTGTCGCTTCAGTCAAATTTATCGTTTTCCCTAGGAAAGTGGTGTACATTTTCTAATAACATTCGCCTGGAGCATAGGTTCTCAAACTTATTTCAACCTACGCCCACTTCGAGATTTAAAAAAAATCTATTGCCCCCAATATTTTTTAACTTCCTTTTTATATTACCATCGAGTTCGAAAGATACACGACATCGAGTTTGACACTTTGATTGAACAAAATACATTTTGGTCAACTTCTGGAAATGCCAGATTCATGAAATAAAAAGCTTAAACGAGACCAGGGCATGCGCAAGCGATTATAGTTTTTTTCGTCCCTACGGGTCTCCAACCATTCTAGCATAAAATCGTATCTCAAGAATTTCGGATAGGGATGGGATCGCCACTAATACATAATAGATCAATTTATGGAACCGAATCCATAAATTGATCCACGCTATGACACGTGTAATTTAAACTTTAATTTAACTCCAATTCAACCGTCTATGCGGGACTCCGAGCATTCGAGTAGTAAATCGCATCTCAAGTGGTGTCGTGTCTAGATTCCGATGGATTTTTATGGGTAGAATTTGTCTGCGGTCGTCCCTCTAGATTTCCATAAGGCGATCCACTAGTACAGGAAAAAATCGAAATCGGAATTTACGCCCTTTTATGGGAGGAGTTTAAAAATACTTGAGAAAAAGCTATTGGAAAGGTTGGAAAAGATATTTGAGAATTTTTTTTTACATGTTGATTTCGTAAAGGCCTGTAAAAAACATTAATTCCTTTTTAATGCATTGTTCATTGTAATAAAACGGATTTTTAAAATTGATTTCACGAAAACAAGCAGCGCGGAACCTAACACGTTGTTTCTCCGCTCCGTCCGGAGGAGTAATGACGGAAAAATGGGGCGGCTGCCAGTCGTTCTTCGGTGGACGGTATAAGGTTCACTTTGATATAACAAATTCGTCGACTGCCGTATTGTCGCCGTGATGTTAAAAATACCAACGCGAAAATGCATATTATATTTTATTTTGTGAGGTTCGGGCGTAAATTTCAATTTTTTTTTACGATAATTATATAAGAAACTGAATTTGCCACATTATGCAATAAAACCATATCCAAAAAGTGTTTATAAGTAGGAGAGTTTGCACTTAAAAATGTTTTTTATAGACATAATACTTTATTTTTTTCTAAGCTTATTAAAAGACTTAGGTATTAAAAAAATTACCGAGATTTTTAAGGGCCAAGGTATGTTCTACACGCAGTATTTAATTGAAGCATCTATAATACTTCTAAGCGGTCAAATTTTCAAAACAAAAACATACGATTTTGTATGATTTTGCATTATTTAGTATAGCTTCATCTTAAGGCCCCTTAATTTTCTTTGAGTCTTTACTGCCCCCCTGAAAGTCTCCAGCGCCCACAAGAGGGCGTTATCGCCCACTTTGAGAAAGTCTGACCACTGACCTATAGGTTATCGAAATACACTACACCAGTACCAAAAGTAAGAATCTAGAAACCTAGTGTTTTAATTAAACTATTAGGTTTTTAAGTTCTTAGTTTGGGCTAACTTTATTATTAATCTATAGACATCGATACAAAATAAACCCATACTAATACAGGGTGGGGCAAATGTAATCATCCGATGTTCTTTTGCTGTAATTTTTTTTTTTATGAAAAACTTTGGTTCTGCTTGTGAAATATGTTTATTTAATCTATTAGAATTTATTCCATCAAGTCGAGAAAATGATATTGGCCAAGTGCCGCCACCAGAGTTGATGACCATACGGGCCCGTTTTATGGCATTTTCCATCACTCTTGCCAGAGCTTCGGGCGACAGGTTCTCGCATTCCTGGCGAATATTCTCCTTAGGGCTTCAAGAGTCTGAGGCTTGTTGACGTAAACCTGCGACTTCAAAAAAACCCCATAAAAAGATATCTGGAAGGGTTAAATCGGATGATCTGGCCGGCCAGTGCAAATCACCAAAACGAGAGATTAAGCGACCCGGGAATGCTTACTTCAGAATATCGGTTTTGGCTCGAGCAGTTTGCGCCGTTGCACCGTCCTGTTGAAACCACATGTTCTCCAGACCCAATTCATCCAATTGAGGAAGAAAAAAATCGGTAATCATGGCTCTATAGCGCGCGCCGTCCACAGTCATCGTTTGGCCCGCGGCGTTCTAAAAAAATGGCCCGATGACTCCTCCAGCGTAAACAGCACACCGCTCAGTAACTTTGGGCGGGTGTAATGGCTCTTCGTAGGTGATACACGGATTTTCCGTGCCCCAGAAACGATTATTTTGTTTATTTACGTAACCGATAAGATGGAAATGAGCTTCATCGCCGACGAAAAATCGTCCACCTCATCGTTGAGATTCAGGATGGCTTGAGCGTAGGTTATACGCGTTTGGCGGTCAACAGCTGACAGCTGATGCATTTTCTGCACTTTGTATCAAATCTTTCACCAAAATTCTGCATAGGGACCGCCGGCTAATGCCCAATTACATGTCACGTCGTCTGGTCGATGTTCCGGGCTCATCTTCGAATTCTTGGGCAACAGCAGCGATATTCTCAACAGAACGGCTGCTCCGAGGCCGTTCTTCTTTTTATGGAGTTTTTCAAAGATGCAGGCTTACGTAAACAAGTGTCAGACTCTTGAAGCCCTTAAGGAGAATATTCTCCAGGAATGCGAGAACCTGTCGCCCGAAGCTCTGGCAAGAGTGATGGAAAATGCCATAAAACGGGCCCGTATGGTCATCAACTCTGATGGCGGCCACTTGGCCGATATCATTTACTCTACTTGATAGAATAAACTCTAATGGATTAAATAAACAAATTTCACAAGCAGAACTAAAGTTTTTCATTAAAAAAAATTACAGCAAAAGAAAATCGGATGATTACATTTGCCCCACCCTGTATGTTGGTACTTGTTTTTATTTAATACAAAAAAGGTTCTTAGGCGAATGCTAACGTTCAATATTTATTTTGGTCCGCAGATATTAATTCAATATCGTGATATTGATTGAACGTGTAGATCGCAATATGGATGACAAGATTTCTAGATTTCCTGAAATCGGGACCCAAAAAACTCGCTGAAAATATTGAACGTGTAGCATTACGCAGCGGCGTAACATTTACTATTCAAAGAGTTTGAACATTTTGAAAAATTGTCCAATTTTTCAAACAATTATTGCGCTTTAAATTTCTTTGCCAAATTTACAATAAAAAACAGGAAACAAGCAATGTCAAAAATTAAGTTGTAGACATGTGAAAAGAGCTTTACACCAAGTGCTGAGTTTTCAAAACATTATTTTGAAAAATAGTTTTAACATTCCCATGTTAATTTCCCGCGTAAAGAGCGATCACGTAAACAAATCATCTGTCAAAAGTATTAGCCATTCCTCTTGGAATTATTTTTGGCTTGTCTAATCTCCCTAAATACTCTTTCTGAAAATAATTTCATAAATATTAAATAATCTAACTGGTGGTCGCCAAAATTTTATTAACTTATTATTTTCGCTGTGTACCTACAAAAGTTTTAAGTATTCCTGGGAAAATGTCGTGTCAAATTGTCACGATAAATATAAATGCGTCCAATAATTTATTTAAAAATGTGTACCTACCTATGAGTACCTTGACTGATAAAAATAATTGGGACCAAAGTTGTGTAAACTTTCAAAATGTTATCAAAACAGAATGTCAATAGATCATATTAAGAGTGTTTCTAGAAGGTTTTAGGTGAAGAGCTTCAAAAGAGTTGATATGGTAGAGATACCTAACCTACATACCTATTTTCTATGAAATGGCTTTCCAAATGTGATTTTTATGAATTAAAATAAATTATAAATGTAACGACTTTATATATTTTTTATAAACCTAAAAATTTTTGAGAAATCCAGGTGGATTAGAATTAGATTATCATAAATCTAGGTTTTAAAGCGTAATACCTGAGTAATTCATATATTTCCTCGAAAATATTTGGAAGTATGAAATTATTCATTTATTAATTATAATTTTGCAGGCGGGTGTGGGTGCCGCCACCCTGTGAAGCATTTACTGGATAACCAACACATCTGCCACCCGTCAATCAAGTGTTTCCCTACGTTTGGTGACTTAGCAGGGGTGCCTGGGGGTGAGGTTTGTCGAGGATGGCTTGGCGGCGGATGGCTTGCCTACCTACTACTGCGTGGCGGGCCGGATCGGATGAGACTGCTTGAGGGAGACTTTTTGATTTCCACATACTCCTTCCCCCCACCCCCCATACCTTTTTGAAGTAAAACTTCTTTACGCACGCTCGACACTTGGGGGGTAAAATGATGAATACGTTATGAAAAAATATGAAACGCTAATCAATGTGAAACGCTAATCGATGCGAACGCTAACGCTAATGAAAGTGAAACGCTAATCGATATGAGTTGAGTTGAGTTGAGTTGAGTTGAGCTGAGTTGAGTTGAGTTTAGTTGAGTTGAGTTGGGTTGATGGGGATGTTGAGGGTATGGGGATATTTTTATTCCTGTTATTGTTATAATATTGTTAATGGACGGCATAAGTTAGTGAAGTTTTACTTCAGTCGTGTGGTCTAAAGCACACTCGTTTTTTTTTTTGTTTTTTATCATCACTCTTAAATGACCTTTCTGAGGTGCTTCTCAGTTGGTTTCATTCTGAGTTGTCTGGTCACCATTTATTATCACATACGTACTAGATCTGGACAGCGCAAGGTTTGGATTTTAGTGCGTAAAACATGTGTGTTGTAAAAGTGTCCTTGTGGTAAACAAAGCAAAACTGCTTGCAACTGTGCTAAAAATATATTCCAATACCCAACCTGGCTACTATACTAGACGTGGAGGAATCACATTTATTTTTAAATAAAGTTTTCGTGTTCAAATTAGCAGACTGATGGATAAGGTTTATTACCGCAAATAATTTGTACAATACATATGTAATATAAATAGCACAAACAAAATACGAAAGAAAATTTTTTAAACTAGATAGTAGTGCCATCTATGAAGAAACTCCTTAAACAGTTTATGATACACTTTAATTAAAATGGCAGCATTAATTAATTGGGGATTTCCTAAGATTTTATTGTAAAAATAGATGATGATCAATAATATTTGATATATTTTTTAATGTTTCCTGGGCAAGAAATCTTGAGCAGCTGTTATATTTATGAAACAGTAAATTATTAACTGTGACAACTGAGAAGCCATTTTAGCATGTTGCAAATTTAATAATTTTTATTGGCAAGTCACAACATCACATTCAAAAACCTAACTTTTTTCAACATCACACTTTATTCTAGACGGGAATCAAACCAGTAAACTGCATAATTTTATCAAACAACACTACAACCAAACTTATGACTTATGACCAATTCAATAAAGCCCATCATAGCATGGCTTAGAATGGATGACTTTGTGATAAATTGGTTGGTTCTGAAGCCAAGTGGAAATATATTCCTGAAATAATTTACAGCAACCACATAAAGAACATTTTTTAATTCTTCCATGCTCAAAAATGTTTTTGCATGAATTTGCAGTTACATCTTGGTGGTGTTTATACTTACTCATGCATGTTCTTTATTTATATCCAACCCAAATTCAAAATTTGAGAAAAAAATTCTGCAGCCGTCAAAGCAAAAGTTAGCAGTTTTCTATTCTCTCTACCTACACATCTGTAGTGAAACAATAAATAGTTTTTTTCTGTCTGGGATTCTAGGTACATACATTTCCAGTTTCTTCAGCTCACAACGTCGTTTCCATTATGAACGATGAATCTTTGTTAAATTTATTAAAATGTCTTATTCTCAGGGGATATTTCATTATCCTCACGATAACTACCTTCATAAAAATCCTTGCAACAGGTAGAAAACTCGGCTGCCTTATCCAAAATATATATAGCCACTACTCAAATAGTAAACTGGGAATTAAAAAATACAGTTGTCCTGTGGATTAGCGATGTGTCGGTTCAGCTGGAATGGGCTCTTGAGCTCGGGTTCTTTGCGGGAAGCCGATCCTACTCCTACTCCTGTTTCAAATCGACTACTCCCAGAGAACCCGGTCCCGGTCTCAAACTGGACCGGACCGAAACTCGGATTCGAGCATGAACCCGAATTCCTCCACCTACGTCTCCGCTCCGCGGTCCACGCCGCTCGCGAGTAGCGAGTTCTCAGTTCTCCGGGAACTAGTGAGTAGTGAGTCCTGGTAATTAGTGACACGTCATAGTCTTTGCTTATCTGGCGGTCGATTCTGTTTATGAACTTTACGATGAGTAAAAGTTTTGTTTGTTGATCAATCTGGTATTGGAGTTATACGGCATTGTGGGTTCCTTTTCCACGCCGGTGAGTTAAGTAGGTGACACGCACTAATAATTCAATACAAGCAATAAATTGAGTGCAGTGGCGATTTTCTCTAAAGTGCGTTTGTGCGGTGAAACCCCATTAAAAAGATGATATTATTATAATAAAACAAGAAACTTGTTTTATAATAATATATATAATATTATTATAAAACAAGTTTGTAATCATTATAAAACAACTTCATAATCACATTATAAATAGGACTCCATTAAAATCCTTATTTAAAACTCGCACCGCCACCAGCACCGCGTCGAAATCGGTACCAGTTCCATTTTGTGCTTGATGTTATTGGGCGCAAAGTTCTCTATAGGAAAGAATTCTGGCCCATACAGATCCCTCTGACGGTGATTTGAACGAAACCATGCATTTCTTTGCCAAATTTATTCCCGCTTGGATCACGTGATCTCCGATCTTTCACGAGTAGTACCGATCGAGTTCGTCGCGAGTGACCATTGCCTTTGCACCGGATGAAGTTATAGGTGAAATCTTATTTAGATACTATTTAGATTAATTTTTATTACGAATTAGTTTATTTAATGAACATCACAAAATATGCTATGAATAAAGTGAAGCTTTTACTACCTTTTGAATGGATTGGAAATACAATCAAATTATTATTTACATAACAAAAAATAAAAGCGTAAACTATTAAAAAAAAATGTTTTTTCATGACTTAAGTAACTATGAAGTAATATGAGAAACATATTTTTTTAAATACCCCTTTATGGCAAAGACTATTTTTGACCTTTTTAAAATCTAACTTTTTCATTCTCATAAAATTATGCAGAAAATAAATTAAAACCACTTTGGCGCTTACTTGCCTCGTGCAAAAAAGATGCTCGATTTAAAATTTTGAAGGTGTGAAAATCAAAATATTTCTAGCATTTATATTCCTCTTTTTATATATATCAACGTCGCATTTTCAAGTTACTAGTTATGTAATTTTGTGTTTAACTTTATAAATAATTTAATTATTACCTCAGTATTATTTTGGCTATCAAATTGAAAACGATTGCGTTTATTGGTTGTCGCTAATATTCCGTCATATTTTTTTTACACAATCGCTGAATACAGTGTTTTGTACATAAAAAAATAATGCTAATACTTATGAAAAAAGGTTGGAAATTAAAAATTAGAGGCCTCCGCATCCACTTATATATTCTACGTAATTATTCTTGTTTGCAAAAACAATAATAATTAGCAACGTGCATTGCTATAAAAAACATTAAGCAATTTAATTCCTTTAAAAGTAAATTTTGATTTGATTTTGATACCTTCTCTTGGATTTCTGAACCCCCGCTGATTTCTGAAGGCCACGAACCGCCACTGTTTGAGTGATATTATAAAAATTAAAGTGTCAGTTAAAATTTGATTGAATTAGGTACATAATAATTAGAACCCGCAACTTCTCGATCGCTAGTCGAGAGCCTTGCCCCTCGAACACGGAGGCCTATATACTTAAATCAGAATTATGTATCTGTATTCCTTCCCTTCTTCTTTTCTTCTGCATACAGAAATACACATGTATTATTCTACAATTCCTTGACATTCCGATATGAGTGGGGGTTACTGCAGAAAATAAATGCGAGAAACATAAGTTTTGATACACATTTTGTTAATTTATTATAGTGTTTTATAATTCTATCACAATAATTAATAATTTCATCATAAGCCATATTCATCGATAAATAATCAATACATATTGATGAATATGATAACATTTTAGATATAAATTGTCCAGACATAATAATATAGGTTTGTTGGATTTATTAAATAAAACAAATACATAAATAAGTGTTCCTTGGGACATCATGAGTGACGGGCTTACAGCGGCTATTTTGCCAACAGTATTTTCACATTAGCGTAGTGTTAAATCACCTCGGGTGATCTTTACTATCATCACAACAATCTAATTAGTATTATTATTGACTATTTCCAATTAACGGGCCAGTGAGATTATTCAGCGATTCTGTAAATAAAAAGATATTTTGTTGTAGACATCGTAAAAAAATACAAAGAATTTTAGATAGACATTATATCAGCACTAGATTGGTATCAAAGCGGATTTGAGTTTCTGACATAATAAAAGCAATAGATTTAACAGGACATCCCTGCAGATTTACATGCTTCAGTAGTAATTAAAAGCAAGGTACCTTGAAATATGCCAAGCTGTAATGGAATAATTTTTGTCTGTTCTTATGAATTCTAAAAAAGGACCTCTTCTTTGGCAATACTCTTGAGTAAATTCTTACAAAATGCTAGGCTGCCTTTACACTCGTGTAAGTTTTTCCCGTTAAGTCGTTCACGCGAGTGATTTAAGGTCAAATTACCAATGTAAACGACACCAAAAGTCACTTAACGTAATTTATAGCAAGTTACGGAAGTTGTTCTTTTGCGAGTTTTTTGACAGGTATAATCGCTTCCGCGCGAACTTCCAGCCTTCTCACAGCTTATAACATCAGTTTGATAAGTTGAGAGACTTGCCGCAAGAAATGGTACCAAAATGTGCTGTTGTGAGATGTCAAAAATTAACAGACAGTTGTTTTCGTAGGATTTTTTTCATGAAAATGAGCATCCTTCTACTCAACTATCGGTCCAAATAACATTACATATTTGAATTTGAAGTCGGTTACTGTCAGGTAGCTGTTGTTCGGAAATAATGAAAGAACTACATTAATAACTACATTAATATAAGAGACCCAAAACGACGTATATTTAATATTCACATCTGTTGTTCGTACTTACCTGGAGTCGGTCCAAAGCTATCAAACACTCAGCGATTATCTTTTTTCAACAGTCATACGTCTAGAATATCCGATCTAACCACAAACTATCCAAACGATATCTTCCTACTAATCGGAGATTACAACATGCCTAATATCAATTGGAACACCACACATCATCCCCGCGGTACTGACCTTTGCTCCACCACCCTCCTAAACTGCCTATCTTACTCGGACTTAAAACAATACAACCACATTCCAAATAGGCACGGTAGAACACTTGACCTAGTGCTCTGTAACACCACAGTCTGCGTCTCTCCTGCCGACTCCCCTCTGGTTCAGGAGGATACACATCACACATCCTTAATAGTCGAACTCAATATTCACTCCCCCACAATTACTTCCTCACCCCAGACGATCAAATTATTCAATAAAGTCAACTATGACCTAGTCAACGACGCTCTATCAAAAACTGACTGGTCTTCTGTCTTAAACGCACAGGACGTCAACACGGCGGTTAACAGCTTTTATTTTATCATTGACGCCTTAATAGATAACTTTGTTCCAAAAAAAATTCTGAAACCAAACAAATTCCCAACGTGGTATTCTTCGGCTCTTATCAACATTACAAAAGAAAAGCTTAAATTCTTTCGAGCCTGGAAACGCCACAAGAATCCACTAGATTACCAAACTTTTTCACTGCTCCGAAAACGACAAAAGAAAATCGCTACTCTCACATACCACAAATATATTTCACATTTAGAATATGCCGTACAAAATAATGTTAAAAAAGTATGGAGCTTTGTCAAAACGCAAAGAAAATCTCCTTCCATACCTGAACACCTAACATACGGCTCGAGAATCGCACACAATAGTAAGGAGATTACAGATCTGTTTGCTGACTATTTCTCTACCGTCTTCACTGATCATACCCAAAATTTTGCATCCGATGTTCACGAACCTGATCCACTGAATAATATATCTATAACCTCAATTACAATCAATGACGACATCACCTACAAGTATCTTTCATCCATTGACATTAACAAAGGACCCGGTTTAGATAGTTTGCCTGGTATCTTCATACGTAACTGTAGTAAATATATCACTCCTCCGGTCAGTGCAATTTTCAAAAAATCATTAAGTGAAGGAACTTTTCCTCATAAGTGGAAGTCTGCCGTAATAACTCCGATTTTTAAAAAGGGCGACAAACATGACGTTACAAACTATAGACCTATCTCTCAACTTCCCATCTTAAGTAAAATTCTCGAAAAATTCGTTTACGACCAACTTTACCCGACTATCACAACAATAATTACACAGAACCAACACGGATTCATGAAAAATCGGTCTACAACATCTAACCTGGCCCTTTTCGTCAACTATTTGCACAGCAATATGGACGAAAGGGTGCAGGTCGATGCTATGTATACCGACTTTTCAAAGGCCTTCGACCGCGTTATCCACTCAATTCTGTTAAATAAACTCACTCGTCTTGGAATACACGGTGACTTGTTTAGATGGATTAAATCATACATCAGCAATCGTAGTCAAGTTATCATAATAAATGGAGTTTTATCCAAAATTATCAAAGCAACCTCGGGTGTCCCTCAGGGTTCCCATCTTGGTCCGCTCCTCTTTAATATATACATAAATGACATAGGCTCATGCTTCCAACACTCTAAATTTTTAATGTATGCAGATGATATGAAAATTTATAAAACGGTTCGCTCTCTATCGGACTGTAAAGAGCTACAAAGTGACTTAGATAGGCTCTGCAACTACTGCACAGCTAACTACTTGGATCTCAATGTTTCTAAATGCCACACTATGTCCTTTACTAGAAACAAGCGTATAATTAACTTCCGCTATTCACTCTGCGATGAACCCGTGATCTCAAAAAATGAATGTAAGGACCTAGGAGTATATTTAGACAGTAAACTTATATTTAATACGCACATTGATTCAATCACTGATAGATCCTACAAAATGTTGGGTTTCATACTACGTCTGAGTAAATTATTTAAAAATCCAAATACGCTAGTAATGCTTTACTCCTCACTAGTCAGAAGTACACTGGAATTTGCATCGCCTGTCTGGAATCCCAAATACACCCAATACGTCAATAATATAGAGCGCATACAAAATAAATTTATTAAGTATCTCGGTTATAAATACAACAATAATTATATCTGCACTCTCCAATCCCTGAAATCCAGGCGAACGGTAGCCGACATGACATTTCTCCATAAAATAATACATAACGAAATAGACTGCCCAGAACTCCTATCCCAAATAAATTTTAACATCCCATCTAAAAGAACTCGCCACACCAACCTTTTTTACACAACCAGTAATAATACGAACGCTGCAGCCAACTCCCCCATATCCCGCATCCTTCAAAGATTCAACTCAATTCAAACAAGTACAAATATCGATATATTTTTCGATTCCCTTCCTTTATTTAAGAAAAACATTTCTAGCACACTGAACTTGCACACATAACACACACATCCACACACACACACACACACACCCTTACCCCTCTCCCTCAATAATTTATTAATTAAATATAGGTAAAATGCATCACTTGTCACATAAAAACATATACTATAAAACAGCGACATGTCATTGGTACCAATTATTGTATTAACTCTATAACTTGTAACTACTTTCTAATATGTAATTATGTACTGTTTGTTTCTGCAAAAATAAAATAAAAATAAAAATAAAATAAAATATCTGCCATTGACGGCACAAAAGCGTGTGGAGAATTGTTTAATTATAGCCGAATTCTATTTCAACACTTTATTTGGGCCTTTTCGTTTTTATTGATAAAATCGCGTAAATTTGACGTAGTGGATCGTTGGACAGGAAGCCATCTTAAGCAAATAAATTTACAGGTGTAAACGGTCGCATGAGCATTTACACAAGTTGAACTTCCGAACAACTTCCGTGAGCATTAATTACCACAAGTCGGATGCATATGTAAACGCTCCTGTAAGTAACTTGTCAAAAACTTACGTTAAGTCGTAAATTTCACTTATGAGTGTAAAGTTAGCCTTACAAAATGCTACATGTAATTTTATGTAATTTATTTGCTCATACACTAACTTGCTCAATGTTATTATATCAACAAGCTAAGGTCAGCATTTCATACACAGAGCGTAACAACAAACATTATTATTTATAGTAAACAAACAACATGAGAAACATTTATGATTTGATAAAATAATGTAAACTTTATTACACACATCATGCATTGTAGATTTCATTTTAAAGTAAGTGTTAGTACCATGTGTATTCAAATTTAAAAATATAACCATCCAATTAAAAATGAACATGAAATTTCCAAATGAACCAAAACCATTAATGAAATGTAAAACACCAGCCCATTGGTTTGCATAAATAATGCAAATATTAAATTTAATATCGAACACCAAATTTTAATATAGCCATTTATTTAATTCAACAGTAAGCGACATTTATATACATATTTGAATAATTAAGAGTAAAATTAAAAACGCGTGGTAATCAAAAGTATTTATTTTTATTTTATTGTAAGTAGGCAACAGAGTGGATAGAACGCAAATGATATTTCTTCTTGATAGACAAGACTACTTACATTCTAGTCATGCATAAGCCTTATTTAAATGCACCGGCATACCTACTTCCTAGAATCTAAAATTATAATATGTTGAATCATTTTTTGACAGATTGGGCAGATATTCAGAATGGTTTGTTGTTGGCCCGCATAAATTAGGGTGGGTGAAAGTGCTCAATTTGTTGCCCAAATTTGGCTAATTTGGCTATAGGTATGTAATTTTTATGAATTATACTCCACTAATATTTTTGGTCGCTAACTGATTAAGTTTCATTAGAATGCCAAAAGATGCCACAAATTTTCTTCGCGTGGAATTTACGATTTTAATGGAATAAGCACGGACAATTCCCAGACTGAACGCTCGGAAATCCCTAATGCTTAAGATATATTTTTTTAAATGCGTTGATGCTAGATAGTAGACAAAAACTATTGAATCTGACATTATTGTGTTGTTGGACGTATTGTGTGTTCCAAACTATTGTTAAACGTTTAATTTAAATTCAAATTATAACTAAAATTTAAGTTAATATATTTGGCAACATGCCTTTGTTCAAATATTAGAAAATATTATATTAAATAAATTATTACTTTCCTGTGACAAGCCAAGACGGCAAACAAAACATGCACAGCCATGCGGGGTCACTGAGTATTTATCCATTATGAAAATGAAACATCATTAGACGAATTTTAATTGTGGGGTTACTCATTTACCCCTCACGGTTAACAAAAGAGTTGACACTAAATCCTAATGATTATTAAATGCAACATGCAATGAAATTAAAGAAAATGCATTAAATTATTAGCATGTAAAACAATCTGATCCATACGGGCATATTCATTGCGTTTATTTTAATTCATTGCCAGACTCATACAAATGTGTAATTAATAAATAATAAAAATATGAACAATATCATGCTCTGTAGTGATGGGATTGGTCAGATGATTTCTGCAGATATAATAAGCTAGGAAAATTCAGCCTTTTTCTAATTTATTGTGTTTCAATAAAATATTTTCAGTACTTTGTAAATGTTGGTCAAAAACACTGAAAAACGAAAATGTCAGATCTATAAAATGAAATCTTATATAGTTTAAGATTCTCACGGCTAATAGAATTATTTGTTGGCAGATCTCCATTTAATCTGTCCCGAGATTGACACTTCAAGGCTGTCCCAAAAATTGGCTCAAGACAGAGGAAATATACCTCAAAAGTCAAACAAAATAAAATCAAAATGATTAATTCCCACCACAACTTATTATTTGCCATAGACAAAATGACACACAAGACAACACATATTTAAAAAAAAAGGACATAGACAAAGAACCACAGATCAATAAACCAAAGACTAATGTTGTTAGTGATAGGGTAAAGATAAAATAAAGCTAAAGGTCCATCCGCATGATAATATTATGGTTGGATTATTCTGTTCCGTCCCCCTCCCCCTCCGAGTATACGTACACGACGCGCATGGTGTTGGTGAAGCCGGAGCCTTGCTTCCAGCCGGTGACCACCACCACGGAGTCGCCCGCCTTGATAAAGCCGCGCATCTTGCCGAAGTTGAGGCCGAACTGCACGCGTGCATCCACGTCCTTTAGCCAGTCGGTCAGCGGTGCTTCTGTTAAATAACAAACAATATCATCGTTAGAAATTACTTCTTTCGTAAAGTGCGGCTCTAAAATTGATGTTATTTTTATTTTATTTATTTTAGAGAAAGTTGACAGCAAATCAGAGATTACAAAATAATACAATAATTAGATGTTAATTATGCCAATTATGAACTTTCCACTGATGGTAGTGAATGATAAAGTGTGACATTATAAAGATATTTTCTAAAATAATTTATTTTTAGTTACAATAAATGAAAAGAAGGGGAGGGGGGAGAGGAGGAACATAGGAATAGGATTAAGAGGCAAAGGACGGGAATATATAGGGATTGAACTTCCTAGTTTGAGTCATGTTGCTTAGTGAGATTTCGTTTTATTTCATGTAACGTCGAGTTAAAAATGTCAATGTGGTAATAATTTAAGTTTAATGAATGTGTGGATCTGTAGATAAATGAGTTATATTTGGAGTTAGTCTTGCAAAGAGGGAGATTAAAAGTAAGCGACTGTCTACTGTTGCGATTTGGAACGTGGAATGATAGGCGTTAAAGAAGATCAGAACTATCGATTAAGTTATGTGTAATTTTAAATAACATTACCGAATCTGCTATATTTCATTGACAAGTTAGCGTCTGTATTTTGAAGAATTTTGCAAAGTCTTCATTACTAACATGAGATCGAAAAGAGCGGAAATTGAGATACCTTAAAAATCTATTTTGAATACTTTCAATTCTATTTTTGTGAACTGCATAGCCTGGGTTCCACACTTGAGATGCGTATTCAAAGATACTACAAACATTTGAGAAATATAGTGTTTTGAAAGTAGTAAGGTCTTTGAATTGTTTACATGAGCGGATTATGAAACCAAGCATAGAAGATGCATTAGTGACTATGTGGTCGATGTGTTTATTAATATTCAGTTTACTATCAATTATAATCCCAAGGTCCTTAGTTTCGAATTTGATAGATAACGGTACAAGATTAATTGAGTATTTATGATTGAGTAATTATGATTCCTGAGTAAGTCAGGTGTCGCCCTGTGGACCTTGTAAAATCTGCCACAAGATGCATGAAGTATGTTGGTATTTGGTACTACTGAGTCAAGTCTTGTAGAACCCATCTGTATATTATGTGAGCAAAACGGCTGGCAAGAGTCGACGAAAGAAACGAATGAATAGCGTGCGGGCTGACGGCCTCGCAAGGGGGGAGCGCGTGCCCCCCCCTATATATGCCACTGCCTTATAAAGGACCCAGTAAGAACACATTAGAAATATGCACATATTATGTGCAAATGTGTAAAGGTAGTATGCAGTAAATGCAAATGTATGTGGTAAGTCAGTGTGAGTGAGTATAGTGTGAGTGTTTGTATGTTGTTAATATACATGTAGGTATGTATAACTGTTGAATTATTTATTTAATTGATGATGTGTAACTATTGCCGATAACATCAGTAGTGATAAACGGCCGTCAAACAAAACAATCTTGACAGGAATTAAAAACACACAACTCAACTGTTAATTTTCTTGTTTCTATGCGTGACAGCCATAAATCTATACATATAAAAAAATTACATTTAAAAATCAAATAAACCAAAAAAAAATTATTTAATTATATCTAAATAATACATATATGTGTGTCTTTTTCAGAGAGTTGCTAAATAAAAAATTATTATTTACTCAAGGCCCCCTAGCACAGTCGATCGAGAAGGATTTTTTGGATTACTTTCGGTAACTTCTCGATGTTCCCTAGAACAACTGCAGATCGCTAACATACAAACAACAGTTGGCTTCAAATATACTAAAAACACTCGGGTTGTTTAAAAAAATTTGAACAATTCGCCAAATATTTTAAGTTAATTTACACTTAATTTAATTGTGTAAGTTCTATTCAAGTTCTGTAATTATATCATTATAGGCCAGCTGCTTCATAAAACTGAAATAATCACAGAACTTGAATAGAACTTTAAAATTAACTTCAAATATTTGATAATTATTTGTGAATTGTTCAAATTTTTTGAAACAACCCATCCTTAGTCATTGTAAACTGTTAATTATCGATAAAGATTGTATCGAAAGTTATCGATACAATCTTTATCAATCGACAATGCTAGGGGTCAAGCAAGCAGGCTTTTAAAATAAATTCCTACCTAAAAATGGTAAACTCATAAATGTGGAAATTCAAACAAAATAAAATCCATCTTTGATAGTCTGTAAAACAAAAGTGATGCACATAATAATAGTCACCAAAACACAACACACATTTTTCGGATACTGTAAATTTAAAAGCTAAAATATGTTACATAAAAATATCGTTTTAAAATTAATAAGATTATTTCTTTAACATTCAAATTTAAATAGACTTGCGCATGTGGCTTGGTGACTTTGATGATTTATACCTTCATATTCTTTAAAGACAAGGTGATTACGAACAAGAAGAATTCAAATACTGTTTGGTTACTCATTGGGAATTTTTACTTCTTTTAAAATATAAAACATACAATGAATAAGCATACCTTCATACTGCAGAGGGAGCACGGCCCTGAAGAGATGTGCCTGTCGTGCAGTCTGGGCGAAGCGAGTGACGGCAATGATGGGGCAGCGGGGGCGGTACTTGGAGATGAGATGCGCGGAGCGACCCGAGGTGGTGATACAGATGATGGCGGCGGCCAGGCACTTAGAGGCGGCCTCCACCGAGGCGATGGCCACCGAGTGGGCGGCACCGATGGGAGGGCGAGCCTGGAAACATTAACAGTTTATATAGTACCATAAATTATATTACCTTTACATTAGCTCCACACACAGGAGGCCCTGAGGAAAATAATTTCCCTCAGGGCCTACGTCATCTTAGGGGATGCTGTGTGGAGGGTTTTCTTAAGGAAAGGAAGGAGAGGAAGTTTTGGGAAGGAAATAGGTATGAGGAGTGGGTAGGAATCAGTCAGTCAATGTGTCCAGAAGTGACAGACCTGTGAATCCATCCCTCCAACTGCGGTGCAAGGCGATGGGTCTGGGGATTCTGGCTGGAGAGGTCAAAAGACCTCCCTCAACCAGTCTCTCTTGATCCGACCTACCATGCAGCAGGAGGGCAGATACTTCTGCCGCCAAGACCATACTTAACAAGGACAAAACTCACCCCATGAACCCATGCACCCCTGCTAAGTCACCAAATGTAGCAAACCACTTGGGGTGACCTGTGGCAGAGGTGTTGGTTATTCAATAAATGGTTCCCTGGGCAGCAGTACCCATGCCCCCCTCCCAAATTCGGAGACACATGCAGTTGCTGGGAGGAAAACACCAATTAGTGCAGGAAATGTGAAGAGGATAAAGTGACTCCAATTCACCTATGGTGACAATGACCGGCCCGATGAGAACAAGGCTCAGATACCTGGGAAGATACATTGTGGAATCAGAAAACATAGCCATAGCAATGACAATCCTGGTGAACTTTATCAAAGGGTCCAGGTTACTTTTAAAGTAATGAAGTAAAAATGGGAGCTAGCACAATGGGCCCCAAGGCCTGAGAGCTCATGGGAACTATCAATAAATAAAAATGAACCAATAATAAATTTTTTTAAATAACCTTTTAATGATAAATGAACCTTTTAATGAACCAATAATAATTTTTTTTAAATGGGAGCTAGCACAATGGGCCCCAAGGCCTGAGAGCTCATGGGAACTATCAATAAATAAAAATGAGCCAATAATAAATTTTTAAAAATAACCTTTAGAATGCTACCCTTTAATGCAATCAATCCCATTATGTGGAATGTTTTGACATAATCCATATGTTTTAGTGAAGCTTCATGAATCATACATGCAATATCCACAAACAGGGTTAGAAACCAATAAATCACATGTGCGATGAATCAGATAATTTATGCACATTTGTAATATAAATTATTAATTTGTTGTTACCTCAATTTCTTTTAACGTGTGTTTATGGCAATCTATATTTATATTTAGTCTAAGCTTTGTATTTTTAACTGTAACTACCTAACCATCAAGCCGTTTTTTCACAGGGGTAGGCAGAGCGGACGGACCGCCAAACAACTCGATCTTGGCACACATCCCTTGCATTAACATTAACCATTCATACATCATCTCATACACACTCCATTTTCATACTCCATTACTTTGCATACTCCATTACCTTGCATACTCCATTACCTTGCATACTTAACAAATGGAATTCTTGCATGCATTTTGAACTCAGTTCTACATTACAGTTTTAAATGTTAGAATGGAATTAAAAGTATGAATTGGCTAGACCACAGCTAAAAAACGATACAACCCGCCCAAGACTTATGTTTTTTTTTATATAATTTGAAAGTAGACACTAGTTTTGAGTAACGTTGGGTGGAGCATAGAATTACCTGCATGGACAGGTCGGTGAAGATCTGCTTCTGCCAGATGGCGGCTTCGGCCTCCTTGCAGATGTTGGCCATGGTCCTCACGCACTCCAGCGGGTAGTCTCCCTTGGCGGTCTCTCCCGACAGCATGACGCAGTCGGCACCGTCTAGGATAGCGTTGGCCACGTCAGACGTCTCAGCGCGAGTGGGCCGCGGCTTCTTCACCATAGACTCCAGCATCTGGGTGGCGCAGATGACTGGCTTTCCAACCTGAGACGCATAAAGAAGGTTACAAATCATAAACTATCATTTTAAAACCCTACTTTACTAATAGGCAGCCGGCTCACTCACAACTAACCCTGGAAAATGGAGAAATGTTCTCTGACAATGTTTACAAAAAAATGACACCTCACGATATATGTAGTTAGACAAACTACAGTTTGTCAAATAAGAGTAGAAAATATATGAGGGCGCCACCGTTGCCCAAATGGCAATACTAAAAATATAATCATGGTGTTAATCTAAAGCTGTGTAACCTACATTTTTATTAAAAATTAAAAAGGCATAAAAGTGAAAAAAAAAATTCATTGCAATACAGATACCCATTGATCTCAAAATTAGAATTGCATATGTATAGGTATAATATTATTATACGTTTGCAATTTTGTGTTAACATAATGAAGAATAACGATATTGTAATAAAATATACAGCACACTTTAGAAATTGGTAACATTTATTTAATATTAGCTTAAGTACCTAGCGTTGCCCGGGCTTTAGATCATGCCTCTAATTTTAGATCTGAATATATTAATTTCATTCAGATCTAAAAGTAGTGTTACTAAACTCACCATCAATGATTATTTCTTTCCACCTACTGTTAAATTCAAATCTATGTTAAATTAAATGAAAGCCAATCACTTCGTAAAACACAATTTAATCAAATTTATGTCATTTAGTAGGTACCTTCACAATGGTGCTTCTTCGATTTAATTTTTTTTTAGAACAGAAAAATGTTTTTTAAAATGTGTATACAGTGTTTTGCATTTTCAGTGTCATTGCACTTTTACAGAATGTTCGACAGATAAATTGATGTTGCCAGCCTAAAAATTTCTTAGTTCCTTTTTTTATATTTTCTACTGTTATTTGACAGACTCTATGTCAAACAAATAACAGTTAGTATGTTTTAAACTTTTTTTTTAAATCTTTTTATTTCCTTCTTTTTTTGTACAAACCATGTTCCATATGTTCATACTCATCCTAATTTGACTGCCCTAAAACGGGAATTCTCCCAGTTGGGCAGTCAAAACATTTCAAAAATAATGTATGTATATATATTTTAAAATATTATTATATTTTATATTGTGAACTCCACACAAGTCATCTTTGTGGATTGGGATGTAAGGAGAGGCAGTACAGAAACTGGGTCCATATTGTTGGTTCATATGGTGTGGAAACATGGTCACTTAGTGCCAGCGAAAGAAAACTGATAGATGCCCTCAAAATGTGGTGCTGGAGAAAAATGCTCAGGAATTCTTGGCCAGAAGCACAAATGTGTTCATTCTGTAAAAGCAAGGCATCCACAATAGGCTCTCAACTATCTGTCTACAATGTATTTTAACCACTCAGCAACATAAGCAGATATACACGTTAATATGCCGACATCAGTTAAGTACAATAAGCGTGTTTACACGTCAACGCGTATGTTTATACAGAAATCGTCATAACTCCGTTATTGTTCTAGTGACATCCCTAAAACAAAAAGGAGAAGCTCCATTATAAATCAAGCTACCCATCACTATTCAAGATGTCCATAGAAATAGATAAAAAAAATCTTTTCTGTCAGATACACGTTAGACCGCCAAATTGCCTATCCACTGTTTGACATCGTTATTTTTTTATTAAATATTCTTGTATGAAATGATAAAAAAGCGAGGTGACCAAATTGTTTATTATACATTTATAAGATAGAATAAATATTGTCTTTTATATAATCTGTGATTTTAGTACCGTTTTCACATAAAAACATCACGCGAGTCATTTTTTCATTTTTTTTATGTTTGCATTCTAAATTTTAACGTTTACAAATGTTAATATTTATTTGTAACATAACAATTTGAAAGCTTATTTCAAATCCTTTCAAAAACAGTTTTTAGTATTCGGCTAAGTTCGGAAATGTTTTATTTATAGAGCTTTAATTGTGAAGCGGAAATAACATAAAGTTTTCGTAAATCTGACATGTCGTTTAAGACGTAAAAAGTGCATATTCGCGATGTATCGGAGTGGTTAAGATACTTTGGACATGCTCGCCAAACTGAGGGAAATGTCAACCATACACATTATACATATTTAGCAACCATTAAAGATGTGTCTCTCAAATGTGGACTATGTAGTAGGTATGTGCAAAAGAAGACTTGCTAAGCATAGAAAACACGTAGGCTATAATAGAGTAAATTGAGGTTATCCCTGACTTCATTGAAAAATTATTTATCGTAATTAATCTTTCATATCTTTCTTTAATACCTCTATTTCTTTCATATCTCTCTGAAGCATATAAATGATCAGTTTGCGAAAGCAATTTGCGGAACTTTGTAATTTTGCACATCTTTAATGGAAAACAATAATGGTGTAACTACTACTAGCTAAGAACATACTACGTTTACACTGTCTGGGAAATAACAATTAGTTTTTTTAATTCTATTTTTTTAAAGCTTCACGTAAAATAACATGGTCAATACTGTTAACTGTATTTTTATTTTAAAGGTGCACATTAAATATATATATATATAAATAGTAATGCTTCACAAACAACAATAATATTACAATTTGTTATCAAGAATCCAGAGTCTATCATAGATTTATGGGCCGAGCATAAAGAACTGAGTAAGTATTCACAAATAGTTAGCCAACATACCTTGTTACACTTGGCGATCATGGCCTTCTGGGCCAGGAACACCTTCTCTGGAGGAATTTCAATTCCAAGATCACCTCGGGCAACCATGATACCATCGGAAGCCTGCAAAATATACACAACACACATTTATTAATTCTGGAGATCATATGAGTCATATAATTTCATTGGCGGCAATCTGATGTTACTTCATCTTTTCAGCTGACCAAAACACCTTTAACCAAGGATAAAATTACATAGTTTTTTTTCCTTTTTGTGTAGTATATTTATTTCTGGTTCATTTAAGCCCCCACATGCCAAATTTTTACCGATTTAAAACACAATTCCCTTGTCGAGAGATTTTCAATGAGTTGTAGTTTATTAAACATTTTAACAATTTTCACTTAATTATTATCATTTTTTCATTAACATTCGTATTTACATATCTTACTTTTTATTTAATGCGAATTTGTGTAAAAAAAAAATCCAGAATGTTATATTTGAAAATCACACTCACTCATGTCGCCTTTAATTCAAAAATACTGTCAGATTCCCGGTTATGATTCTAATATTATTTTGATATATCATTGAGATATATTATTTTGTGATATTGTTTAATGTATAATATTGTGTTATACA
This sequence comes from Limnephilus lunatus, assembly GCA_917563855.2. Lineage (NCBI taxonomy): Eukaryota > Metazoa > Arthropoda > Insecta > Trichoptera > Limnephilidae > Limnephilus > Limnephilus lunatus. The sequence goes on from OU830592.1 coordinate 81,926,030, forward strand.
TGTATTAAAAATTTAAAAAATTATATATATTATTTTGTAGAACCTACAGACAAGCCGTCATGTGTGACAGCTTTGTGGGACTGCATAAAACTTGTATTTTAAAAATGTTTTTTCTTGTATTAAATAAATAATAAAAAAAAAAAAAAAAAAAAAAAAAAAAAACATTTTTGCAGATTGCTACTTTTGTTTCTCATTTGTTATTTGTTTCTATGAACCGATGCACTCCGCCATTGTGTTAGGTCATCAAAATAGAGGTTAGTGATTGGTCGATATTACAGATTGCTGTATTAATTTGTTTCACACTCTAAGCACAGTTCCATGTTCAAATTGAAATTGTGTGAATTGCAGTCTGCATCAGCATTCTGATACAGATATTTAGGAAATTCTCAATGTTGCCATATTCATAAGTCATTTTTCTCAAAAATTGTCATATTGCCGCCTTTGAAATACACTACCCCATTCAGACATCTGGTAAAAGTAACCAATGTCCCAAATACATCCGAGTCTGTATTGGAAGTATAAAGATGCTTACCTCAATGATCTCATCCAGGTTTTGCATTCCCTGTTGATTCTCAATCTTGGAGATGATGAGGATATTCTTTCCCTTGTCTCCCAAGATTTTCCTGATTTCTGTCAATGCTGATCCGGTACGAATGAAGGAAGCAAAGATCATATCAACCTGTAAACAAATTCACTCAAAATGTTAATCATCATTTACAATCCAAAACAACAAGCCCAAGGCTGCCTTTACACACATACGTTTTTTTCCTGTAAATCACTTACGTAAGTGACTTATGGCAAAATTACCAATGACACTCACTGTAAGTCACTTACTGTAATTTATAGTAAGTATTTTTTGGACAGATCTAATCGCGTCCATGCAAACTTAGGGCCTTCTCAGAGCTTCTGAAATCAGTTTGACAAGTTGAGACGCTTACCGTAAGAATTGGTACCCAACGCACCAAATGCGAAATGTCAAAAATTTGAATGTAATTTTATGTAAAAGACAGAATTTAGTAGAATTTTATTTCCTATTAAAACTAGTGTTTTTACTACTTGAACTGATTAGGATAAGTGGCTAAGTAAATTAGTATCTCTCGAAACCAATATAAAAAAGTTTACTATTCCAAAAACTGAGCAGATATCATTTATTTTTCAGATGTGAAAAATCTTTCAGAAATGAGCATCTTTCCTTTCTTTTCTAAATGCTTCTGTTTATAACACGACATGTTTGAATTCGAAGTTGGTTGCTGACGTCTGGCTGTCAATTGGATAAAATTAAAGAACTCCATTAAAATCTGCCGTTAACGGAACAAAAGCGCACGGAGAATTGTTTCTGTCAAGCCAACTTCTATTCCAACAATTGATTTCAACCCTTTCATCTTTATCGACAAAATTGCATTAATCTAACAGCAACAAATTGTTGTTGACAGGAAGTCATCTTATCGCAAATAAACTTATTAAAGTTGCTAATAAACACTTACATAAGTAGAACTTCCGAACAACTTTCACGATCATTAATTACCATAAGTTGGATTCATATGTAAACACTTTTCAAAAGCTTACATAAGTGTCAAATTTTACTTATTAGTGTAAAGCTAGCCTTGAAAGTAAAAATAAAAAAACAAAAACTTACATAAAGGAGAAATTCGCATGTGTTTACAAAATTATATTAATTTTTAGCAATGCAAAGCCATTATATATAATAATTCTTAAGAACTTACATTACGTCAAGTAGGTACATCATAAAGTAATTAATGCAATGGTGATGTAATAATAACTTCAATGGTTATGTAATAATAAAAACAAGTGTGGCGCATAATAATAAATATAATGGGTCATAGTTTAGTGTCAGTAAGGAGTTATTAGTCATTTATCTGCAATATTACTGACATAAGCCTCTTTTAAGAATCTACTCAGTGTTTTATAAACACTTTTAAAAATAAATAAATTACTAGAACAAGGCAAAAAAAAAGATGCCTGTATTTGCAATGTGATAAACAATGCTTAACCCGTAGGGGACGGCAAGAAACTTCTACAAATATTTTTTTTGTTAAAACCAACACATAAACAATAACATACTTTTCATATACCTAGTAACATTTTTATTTTCGTCTTCAACTTACTTAGTAGAGGTAATATCTGAAGGAAAAATGAATATGGTCGACACTGCAATTACAGAGCTTCGCACCATGCATTAGCACGATTCTTCAACACTATAATTGCAGGGCTCCGGACCCTAGGCGTCAAAAATATGCATTATTAGGAGACAAGTGGGTTAGTAGTTGCAACAGGGTGAACATACAGAATATCAACACTGGAAAGAATAATATACTGCTATACGGCGCTTTAGCCATTTGTGCCATTTGATGACAATGTTACACTCCTTAGTATGTTTACAAAACTTAAACAATATAACATATTTAAATGAGCCAGAGCAGTAATGTCATTATTAAGCCATTAAGAAAACATTAACATTTAGTGTGGGGAAAACAGATTTCATAGTACCCCACATAATAGTGTCTACTGTCTCAATTAGTTTCTCAGCAAATTGGTTTAACCGGTAATAAATCAATTTACCCACCTTCAAAAATTGACATTAAGAATCGTATAAATAAGTCGTCTCATAGTGGTTTAACCACAGTTTGAAAATGGTCTGCAAATTAAATGGAGTTCTAAGAATTAAACAAAAAAACAATAACTTACATTCTGTTCAATACCGAAGAGGAAATCTGACTTGTCCTTTTCCGAGACGGCGGGCAGATCCACAGGCAGGCCGGGAAGGTTGACTCCCTTCCGGGATCCGAGGGTGCCTCCGTTCTCGATCTTGCAGATCAGGTTATGTCCGGATACCTCCTCGCAGATGATGGAGATGAGGCCGTCATCAATGAAGATGCGGTTGCCGGCCTTCACCACGTTGGTGATGTTTTCGTAGTCCACCCAAACGATGGCGGCCGTGCCCTTCTCCATGTAGGACTTGTCAGTGGTCAGCTTGATGGTATCATTGCGCTTCAGCTCTACCTCAGCCGAACCCCCCTGAAACATTATCATTTGTTGCTGGTTAGATTCAAGAAACACAATGTACTTCTGGCTTCAAAATAGTTTCTAATAAAATAATATCACATCCATCACAGGTGATTTGAATTCAGAGAATCGATCATCGCCATTCAGGCAAAAGTCACCAAACAACGTGTTGAGATACCGTGTGTTGTACACAATGAGATACTTTTTTTTTTACATTAACTCCTTTCAATTGGGGAGGCGGGAAAGGGTACTGCCGCCCTGGGAACCTTTATTGGATAACCAACACCTGTATCGAACGTGTCGAAGAAAGCGTATGACAACCCTGAGAATTCAAGAATGGAATTTACGCTTCCACATAATACCGTGCCGCTGCGCGTTACCCCTTCCAATAACCTACGAAACAAAGGGAGTGCTCCCATTGGCCAACGAAACACTGTGCGTTTGGCATGATGTCTACAATGCTGTTACATTCTACAATTAACTTATCAATTGAAAACATAAACGCAATTGATAATAAATACATGCTGCAGCTTCATTGGACTGGAAAACACATCTGAATAACCACGTAATGCTTCCACCAGGGACCCCAGACAGCAATGATCAAAATCAAGAAAATGATTGAGTATTTACGTTATCCCCACCCTGCTACCAGCCGCGGCGCTATTGGTCAATGCTGAACAAAGAGAATGTTTGAATCGTAAATATTTACGACAGCCAATTTACATTCCGAAAAACTCGGAGCTAAATTTCGGGAAATGGGGAATAATTTGAATCAAGAAATATATATCATCACCTAAAAATAGGTATATACTACAATAACACCTCAAAAACTGTCGTCTACCAGTGATTATTGCACTTTAAGAAAAATATTTATTACTAAATATTGTACCTTGTATCACATTTGTAAACTTGTACCTTTTCTTGTTGAAACAATAATGTGAGACTTTGGTTTATTGGAACGGGACTGTCTTGGCAAAGGTTATCACACAGATTTTTAACACATCTGATCAAAAATAATAGCGATTGGGAAAAATACGTAAACACAAGCACCCTTCAGAAACAGGGAGGTTCTGTGTTCCAAAAGTCCAACCCGGATTTGCCCTATAAAACAAACGGCAAACCGGTAGGAAATCAGTTCAAAAACTACCAGCCAAGAAGTAACAAGTCTCCAAGAAACTGAAGTCTCCAAGTACTAACCTACTTAAAAAGTGTTTTTAATCAGTATTAAATTCTGTTCTACCTTTCTCCCAGTATCCCATTATCCTATTATCCTGACCCCAACAGTCTCCAAAGTGCAAATTATATTAAATTAAGTAACTAAATTCAGTTTTGGCCATTATAACTAAATCAATTTTCAAGTAATAAATTCATTAAAAAGACCATTGGCGTACCAAGATCCATTGGCATACCATATTCCCAGTCTCCTGCTATTCCCAAAGTTTCCAAAATCTCCAAAAGTCTGCAAGTCTTTTAAGTGTTTTACAACAGTAATAGATTCAGTTTTGCTAATTTAACTTAGAATCATTAATCCAGAAGTAAAGTAATTTAAAAAAAAAAAAAAAAAAAGACATTGGCGTGCCAAGTTGTGTCCAGCTCCCTATTTTTTGCAATTTATGTACAAACGTCTAGTACAACACCTCTGCCATAGGTCACCCCAAGTGGTTCGCTACGTTTGGTGATTTAGCAGGGTTGCCCGGGTTCATGAGGTGAGGTTTGTCTAGGTTTTGGAGGCGGATGACTAGGATACACTGAACCCCAGATTCCTACCCACCCCTTAAACCCTCTTCCTTCCCAGAACTCTCCTCTCCTTCCTTTCATTTAAAAAAACCCTCCACACAGCACCCCCAAAGATGACATAGGCTCTGAAGGAATTTTTTTTACGCAGGGCCTCCTGTGTGGAGCTCATTTAAAAAAAAATAAAAAAAAACTCCACACAGCAGGCATTGAGGAAAATAATTTCCATCAGGGCCTATGTCATCTGCGATGCTGTGTGGGGGGTCTTTTTGAGGAGAGGAAGGAAGAACATTGGTCTTGAAGAGACCCATGTTGTAGGAAGGAGGAAACACAGAGGCCACAAATCGTTCCACAACCGAGCCGGGATCAATGACGCTAGTTCCTCGACGCATCCATTGAAATACCGGTAGAACAAGGATAGCATTTTCACTCGACGCCTGTACTCTAAATATTGCAATCCGTTTGTTGAGATGGGAGAATCTATCAAACGGATAGCCCGTTTCTGCACAGAGTCGAGGGTTTTTTCAGGTATTTCAGAGGTGGCTGCCCAATTCAACCATGGGAGCGCACTTGCGTACAGAGTTAGCAGTTGTGTACTATTAAAATATCTGCGGGCCCTGTACAGTACGCCCAGTTTTTGGAAGGCTAACTTTACTCTGGCTTCGATGGCGGCCCCATATCTGAGCTGGTCACTTAGAGTTACACCAAGCATATCAATGGAGGGCCTGTTCGGAAGATTGCTTCCGTTGAAGGAGACTAGATTTAGGCTTATGTAGAAGAATGCAATCTTGGAATATTATGATCTTACCCCTTCCAAGAGGCCAGTCCTGATCTCAGGCCCCTTGGTATCCAGCGCGATGGCGCAGGGGTGTTGCAAACCGAGGCGAGCGCTGTAGTTCTTGGCGGCCGTGCGCACATTGGCGATGGTCTCCGCGTGGTACTCGTGTGAGCCGTGCGAGAAGTTCATGCGCGCAATGTTCATGCCCGTCTCCATCATCTGCTCCAGGGTCTCAACTGCCCTCGAGGCGGGTCCTAAAAACATACAGTTATTATTAAAATATCAAATAACCAACTTCCCCAATGACTGACACACCAATAAAGGTATTATAAGTAGTATGAACAGGTTAGAGGCTTTTGAAATGTGGCATTACCAGAGAATACTCCAAGTCCCATGGACCGACATGATCACCAACACAGACATTTTTAGGCGGGCTAGAGCAGATAGAGAACTGCTCACATTATTAAAAGTCAGGAAAATTTCATATCTGGGTCACATACTTCGAGGGGAGAAATATCACTTGCTCCAATTAATATTAAAAGGCAAGATAGAGGGTCGCCGAGGGTCTGGTAGGAGACAAATGTCTTGGCTGCGAAATGTACGAGAGTGGACTGGTATTAGAAGTGTGGAGGAACTATTCCGGGAAGCGCAAGATAGAGATACATTTACCAGAGTGATCGCCAAAGACCGGGGGAACCTGATAGGGCACACGAAGAAGAAGAAATAATATTTTGTCTTTGAATATGTATGTACAAGTCGTTAGATTGAAAGTCACAATCGAAAATTGGGTAGAGAATCGGATAATAAGTAGGTAAGATTTGATAATTTGTTGCTTTGGAACAACAAAAACATTTTACAAAAAATAAATAATTAAATAAAACAAAAACAAAAACAATTGTTTTGCAGAGTTAATCTTCAGGGAATTGACCTGAAGTTAACCAGGGAGTAATCCTGCAGGTAGTTGACCTAGGGGCAGTTGACCTTCAGGGAGTTGACCTTCGGGGAGTTGACCTTGGGGGAGTTGACCTTAGGGGTGTGTTAACCTTCAGGACCACATATTATCATGACCCAAGCGGTAAGTGATAGATAGCACAAATTGTTTAATAAAAATGTCAACTTTTCTTGTTATAAATATATAATTTAAATATCAACTTAATTATTGAGAATAAAAGTTTTCCATAAGTTTTTCAAGAGCCACTCTTCACAGTTAAGTATAGGAATATTCCTAGGAAAATAAAGTAAGAAATGTTTGAATTAATGTTAATAATATTGACGTTGGAAAAATTAACCACAACAAGATGGGCACTAAACAAAGTTACCGTAAATGCATCACAGTGCTGCACTTTATCAGTGAAGGTTATTATAATTTACAACAAATAGTATAATGATTTACCAATGCCATTTTGAACATTAAATGAAAGACCGCATGACTTATCTACATAAACACAGTTAGATTTCTGTATGTATGTTGCCAGAATAAACAAAATTGTTGCATATTTTCCTACGCTATACATATCCGGACAATTCCACCTTAGTAGACACACACAGTCATTTGGTGTGGAAAGCACCGACAGCTATAGTAAATGCGATAAAGAAATATCCATTCAACTATACTACTTCAAGTACATATATAGTACATTTATAGTACATGCACAATGAAGGTTAGCCACTCCCAACTAGCAAATACTCTAATGTTCTTGAACATTAATCGAAAGGCCCGAATACACTATTATAGTTACAATTGATTTCAAACACTTTATTTCGCCCTTTTGACTACTTCATTATTTATTTGCTAGTTGGGAACTTACAGCCACAGAGGAGAACCTGATGAAAATAATTTCCCTCAGGGCTATGTCATCTTTGATGATGCTGAGTGGGTGGGTATTTTTGAGGAGAGGATGGAGGAGAGGATGGAGGAGAGGATGGAGGAGAGGAAGGAGAGAGGAAACAGAGGCCGACAAATTGTTCCACAGCTGAGCTCAAGAATGAGTTGTAGAAACAGCCCATTCGCGTGTGACAAATAATGTCAACCATGTACAAATGATGGGTATGCGTTTGGTGTGATATATTCTAAAGATTGCAATAGAGGAATCTATCAAATTGGTCTTCTGTTTCTGCACAAAGTCAAGGAAGTGGATTAAGCTAAAAACCACTTGAACAATGTACAATTTTATTAAAGGAATTGTGCCACTGCCAAAGCAGGGCAAATTTTAAAGAAAGCACTCACACCCGTATTCAGAGTCGATCCTTAAAAGTTGTCTAAGTCAAGTGTCGGCCTTACCTTAGCAAAGGTAAGTAACGTCCTTACCTTTAACGCTTCTATACAGAGTCCACACTTTGAGCTTCCTTTCCTAAGGTAGAGACCTTTTGTCTACGCCGAAAGAAAGGTGTGACGTCATTGTTTTATGTTTTCGACAGCAGCAATTGGGAACAAATCACCGACTTGGCAAGTTAAAGGTACCTATCCCACCAAACTCGAGTTTTGACAGCTATAAGTCAAATTAAGCAAGAATGCGCGTGCGCAGTGTCGTAGAGACTTCCATAGTGACGTCTCTGAATACAAAAATTTTGGAAATCTTAAGGAAGGTAGCTTCCTTACTATGTGACGTCACACCGACCTTAGGTGTTTCTCTGAATACAAAACGGTGTTTCTTAACCGCTTCTGTACCAAGAGCGAGATATTTCGCATTCTTAGCCGTGCCCAGCAGGCCGGCCATAGAAAAATAGCGAGTGTTCTCGCTCTTTTTGAGCGTCTGTATCATACATATGTCCCATTTTTTATTAATTTAAAATATGGAACACACAGAGAGATCTATTGGGATGATTTAAAAAAAAAAAAAAATTTGATTTTGGTTTTTAATATATTTTTTTTAATAAGATTTAAAAATGATTTTATTTGATTAAAAGTTCACGGCCTGCTGTGTACAGCTACACTTCTACCTACTGGCATTTAAAAGGTTGAAAGAAAGGAAGGCTCCTTGAACTAAAGGATTGACTCTGAATACGGGTGTTAGAGTCTATAAAGAGTGCAATACAGAGCACCTTCATTTGAAGGTTTTGGAGTATGTAAGTATGAGAATTTTTAAGTGGTGTTGACTTACCAATGGTGCAGATGATGCCTGAGAGACGCACAAAGGGCGCCTTGGAGTCGATGTCCAAGGTGCACATATGATCCAAGTGCGTTCCGGCATCTGAGGCCTGCAACTGCGTCGCGGGGACTGCAGCAACCTGCACACAACACAAACACACCCCATATTAATATACTACACAATATTGAATACAATTCCCAGCAGTTATCACCAAGCGACCCAGAAACAGGCATTGAGGAAGATATTGAAGATTGTAGGGGTATGGCGAAGCACTGCATCCAGTGAAGAGCGTGCGAGAAGAAGGCAATGATGATCAAATACAAATGCTTCATCATTTCAGGCTAACTTGCTAATTCACCATCATGCTATTTCGCCGCAGGAGTAGGCGGAGAGTCTTGGTCTTGGTACACACTCCTTGTCTCATTCACATTCATACATCATCCAATACATACTGGACAGAAACTCGATGAGGGAACTGGTAGGACTACTAATGGGACATTGTCATTTCAAGAGACATATGCAGCTATTGGGAGTGGAAAACACCAATAGAAGTAGGAATCGTTACAAAGCGTGTAATGCATGGAATTCTTATAAATTTGACAGTAAATCTGAAAGGAATTTATTTAAAAATTTATTAAAAAACATCACTTTCATGGAATTCTTATATAATCTGAAAGTTGTATATTTAAAAGGATTGTTGAAGCTTTCTAACAGTACCCCCCAATGAGAAAATGTCCATTTTTCATTAAAAATTTTCACACTCCACATAACAAAATAAAGTAAAAATGTTTTTAATAAAATTTACGGGCATCAATTTTCCGAGCTGATATTTTCAAATTTTCCTTGAAGATTTTTTAAGAAAAATAAAAATTTCCCAACATGGAATATTAAAAAATTTCACATAATATCAAAAAGATAAATTTATTTTAAAAAACCCGATTTATTTTCCAATGTTCGCAGAAGAAATTTTATCAGAAAAATAAAATTTCAAAACATGAAAAATTTCCAAACTTCAAATAACAATATCAAAAAGATAAATGTCTAACCAATCAAAAGTTTTCCAAAGTCAAACATAAAAATTTTCCAAAAACAAAGTTTTCCAAAGTCAAAGTCAAACTTATGAGCACAACTTTTTACGGAGAGATTTCTGTCACAGTTTCTAAAAAAAATTATGTGTCAGAAATAACATAATTTTTCAAGACGGGAATGTCATGTGTCAGTCTGCCAAAATTCGACATTGCCAGCTCTTTCTAGCCCAGGTAAAGATATTTTTTATTAGCAAGTTATTTAAAGGGTATATATGTATATTTAATTTATATATATTTATTTTATTTATATTTAATTTTGTATAACTATTTTTAGATTTTTAAGCAATTAATCACCTTTCCTTTTTAATATTTCGTCTATGTTATAGTTTATTCTAATTTGTCTATACTTGTTTGTCTTTTTTTTTTTTCTTTATATTAACATATCCTGAAGAAGATAACATTGATGATAACATGTCGATATTGTTTATTAAAAAAGTGGTTTATACAAAGTTATCTCTTATTAATTAAATAATAAATAATGCCACAAAGTTATTTTACAAAGATTGAAGAAGTATTTAAAGGGTAATTAAATAGATCTATTATTATCATTCATTTTCAATAGTACCATTCCTCTTGTCATGTTATGCTGAGCTAGAACATTTGCTCTGCCGTGTGGTATCTTCAACAAGTCGTGGCGACGATTACGGCTTTGCTGGAGATCGCATTTAAAAAGTACGGAACAAACATTATTACGAAATTTAAATGGATGTTTCACAGCTCATGATGGAATAAAGAGTTAAAAGTTAAAAATAAATATGTTACCTAAAAAATCCAGACGGAGAAAAAAAATCGTAACACCAAAGCTTACAAAGACAAAACAGATTTTTATTATAAATAAAATAATTCCAAAACAGCCTTCAGGTTTCTCCAATCATAATTCATTTTACTAACTATAATTTTTTTATTATTTTTTTATTTAAATATTATATTTTTTAAATATTAAATATTATAATATTTTTTTATTTAATTTTTTTATTAAAATTTTTTTATTATTTTTTTATTTAAAATTCTATTTATTATTTTTTTACTAACTATAATTTTTCTCCAATCATAATTCATTATTTATTATTTTTTTAATAACTTTTTTTTTTTTTTTACTAACTTTATTGTTCTCCAATCATAATTCATTATTTATTATTTTTTAATTAAATTATATATATATATTAATAATCAGTCAACTGATTATTCAACCAAATTTATTATTATTATTCTGCTAATCTTCCTTTGGTAGATATCTTAAGAAATTAATTTGCTAATACCATACTAATAAAATAGACAATAATATTGTTGTAACAAATGATAATCTCCGACTATCATGCAGCAGTTTCTGAAGATTGCAATCGAAATATTACACATTTTGAAACCAAAATAAACAAACTGACAAAAATGTGGGCGCAGCAAGAAAGCGTGCCAAAACTGGCGCAAAGCCATAAAAAAATATAAATAGGTGCATAGTACCTAGATATATTGTTATTAATTCATTTTAGCAATTAATTACAAGCAGTATATTTTTCGGCAAATTTCTCGGCAGATCGAATGCAAGTGGAGGGTTGAGTGCAAAGGACATAGGTTTGGCCCACCAAACGTAATTTGATTTGAAGTAAAATACGCTTTAATTTAAAAAGGACCAAGATGAAAAGAAAAAAAATGTATATAATATATTATAATAATTTAATTTAAAAATTTTCATAATATCATTTAAGGCGAAATAATGGATCAATTCCATCAAACATTTGAAGTGGTTAGTTAACCTTAAATGACTTAAGTACCATTCGTCTTACGTAGTCTGTAATACTCGTGTCAAACCTAGCTAAAAAAGCGCCAGCATTTTTCTTTCTTTCTTTTTCATAAAAGCCAAGCCAAAAAACGCTGGCGCTTTTATAACTAGGTCAGCCACTAGTATAACTCTCATTTTTAATTATTTTTCTCACAACTGAATCCACAATATAAAGAATAAATTTAATATTATACTGTGTATTGAGAAAGATGTATAATCCTTTAGATTTAGATAAAGAGAAATAAATAAAAATTTTAAAAAATACTGGGATAAACAAACAACAAGGCAATATTTGAAAAACTCGAAATATATTATAAGCGAAAATATTGCTTGTGCATTGATGGAGGACTTATTAGCAGACGATTAAACCCGTAACGTCTGGGTTACCCGATGAATTAAACTAAAGTAATCGTTATAATCTAACGAAACTAGTAAGAATTTTATGTATTGTTAAAAATAAAAGTGAATAAAACAACGTTAAGTACATACAAATAATTTAGTTCCGTATTTTTATAGCTTGGTTTAAAAATACAATATCTACTAATTATCCTCTAATGACACTGGCTGATAAGTGGCAATACTGTTGACAATGCAATTGACACATTGTTTGTGTAAAATCACTTGAAGATAAAATACTTTCAATGAAAAACAATGGAAAAATAATAGGACACGTAACTAGTTAATGTCAACCGCGTGTTTTTAGTATTAAATTTATCAATACGCATTGCAAACGTAAATTATAAGTTTTTAGTCATCAGTCATTTTGCTTCATCACCTTGCAAATATTTGATTATAAGGAAAACGGAACGTACATTATAATATACGCATTCACAGATGGCGCCAATTTAATTATTTTAGGTTAAAACGCTTTTTGCAAGTTATGTTTTAATTGTTTGCACCCGTACATATTCAACACGAACATGAAAAGTTTTGTCCATAAACACACCCGAATCTTTCAAGAAAGGCTAACAAATACAATATTGGATCGAGTCACCGATACAAAATTGTATTGTTAGCCTTTCTTGAAAGATTTGAGTTTGTTTATAAACAAAACTATTTATTCATGTTCATCTATACAAACACGTGTATAAAAATGAATCCCCGTTTCCCTTGGTCACGCCATAACTTCAGAACGACTCTCGTACCTATTTCATTATTTTTTAAAAAGATTTCTAATAATTTTGTAGAAGTTTCTTACGCAAAGAAAAATCAAGAAAATTGCGCAGAAAATTGAACGATTTCAGAAAACTTAACTGCAGGCAGCTGTTTTTTTTTGTATTAAAAGAATTGTCTATGGATTTTTTAAATTATAGATATTTTAAATAGGTACGTATAATAGGTACCAAATTTGATTGATTGTTCTTATAATACACAAAAATGAATATTTGTAATGTACGAAAAATTAAAATTTGAATAAAAAAATTATACATAAAAATGTAATAGGTGGCATGCGAGCTGTTTGAAAACTGAATGTACTGGGACTGAATATATGGAACGCGGGAGGGGGGTTTTCCGGAAGGGAGAGCGGGAGAGGGGAGAAGGTGGGCGAGGAAGGTGGAAGAGGAACGCGGGAGGGTAGGGATGCGAGAAGGGAACGGGGACGCACGGGAAAGGACATGCAGGAAGAAACAATTTATTTCTTTGAATATGGCATGAATGAAAATATGTTTTATTGTTTTGTTATTCGGCGACACATCCTATCTGCACATCCATTCGGGGTCACTTAGTTATATTTTGTGTAATTAGGTATAACGTATTTTCCCGAGCGATTGCACATTAAGCCGCCGCTACCCGAATTTCTACCGATTTCTTACACATCTCCCTTAAACAGGTTAAGTTTTAAAGCTCTTAAAAAAATATATGTTATTCTTGAAGATAATATCTAGACATTCTCGGCGCCGAAACGCAAATTATATAAAATTCCCTCGATAGAAAAAAACCGTAAAGCATGCTTCAAAAATTATTATAAACACGTTTGTTTCAGTTATTTTACAAGTTATATGTATGAAAAAAATACAGTGTTTCTTGCAATGCTGTTTAAGACAACCCCCGCGAGATTTTTGCCCTATTTTAAACGAGTCGTGTTTTATTAAACATTTTCACAATTTTCGCATCGATTTTGTCGCTTTAAATATTAGCGCGCTCCTCTAACATTCGTAATTTAATATCTCTCCATCTTCTTCTTTTTGAGCCCGGTTGCGGCGCCTTAAGTACACCGGGGAACCAATTGTCGGCGGATCAACTGTCATGAAACCATTTTGGATAGAGTGCGTAAATCTGGTATAAAAAAACTGGATACTTTTATCATTACTGAGAACCAACACGCACAATTAAAATATTCCCTTATCTCATTTCACCTAATCTTTCGAAAAATCAGATATTATTATTGAGTATGTACTCACTTACTGGATAAACAAATTATTGTTGTTCATGCCGGTGAGAGGCGATAAGGAAAAAGATCTCTATCCTTGAAAATAATCTCCGTAATTTTGTAGCATTATCTATTTGTGCAAAATCATCTCAATGCTCAATGGCACTGAAAAAACAGCGATATTAAATATGCATTTAAAATTAATGGTCAATAATGGGTTACGGCAAGTGTAATGTTATATTTTTGTTTAATGAGGGGATGTCTCGGGCTGCGAAATAGATTTGTATAATGAACAATATGTGTAATGTTTTAATTTGGGAGGCGGCCCATTATTGGATAGCGGAAACCTATTATTGGATAACCAACACCTCCACAACAAGTCACCACCCCAGGTGGTTCGCTTGGCAGGGGTGTCCGGGCTCATGGGGTGAGGTTTGTCAGTGTATTTTCCTTCCTAGAACTCCCTTTCCTTCCTTTCCCTAAAAAGTCCACACATCATCCCCAAATATTATTGGAACGATATTATTTATAAGATCACTTCTAAGTTTATTATAGTTAAGCACAAAACTGCGCTGTATAAATATTACGTTATAATTATTATAATATATAAATATCATATTAGAAATATGGTAGATACGAGTAGATTGGTGGAATGATAATATTTATAAGAAAAATAAGAATGTCTTCACCGGAATGGTTTGTAATAATAGTATCTATTATTATTAGATCTTACTCAATAGTATGATTATGATGTCAAATTAAATAAAAACATTACTATCTATCTATAATAGAGATTGTGCGTGTGTGTGCATTGTAGCTTCTGTACTTTTCGTTTTAATATAAGGGCTGTGAGTAGGAAAAGGACGATCATCAGTGAGGCAAGTACGGCGAGGCATATACCTACGCCGGGACTAGCATAAATCTTCTTTTTTTTTTTAACGATTATTTTTTAACATTACAAATGATTACATTAAGCAAAGTTATACAATAATTCGTTATTATTCTACTACTCCATAAGTTGAGCTCTAGGAGCTCGTGTTTATGGGAGGAGAATAAAAAAAAATGTTCTAATAAAATATGTAAACACTGATCAAAGACTTAACTTGAAATAAATACAAACATTATTTGACATAGGTATAGAATTTAGAAAAAAATAGTTATTAAAGTAAATGACTAGTATCTTCGATCAATAAAGTCACAAGTATCTATCTAATATGTGGCGGGCGGGCTACGAGGATTTGATTTTGATACAATTAATTATGAGATTTATGAAATTTGGCATACTTGACCTTGAAAACCAGAGGAAGGTCACTGTCTACATGGGATTTCTAAAAACTCTGCGTAAAATCCGGGCAACGCCGGGGGCATCTGCTGGTTAATAATACTTATTAGACGGCAAAATAATTTTTGATTAACACAGTGAACAAATTGTGTCGAAATCTTACAGAATGTTTCTTAGGTTTCCTAATAAAAGTTGCCAAGACTTTACAAATGTTTTGTTCATTGGTCACTGGAGTTTGCTTCCACAATATGGAATCGTCAATATGTTATACATAGATTAAGTAGAAAAAGAAGTTTTTTTTAAAAATATTTACGTAAGAAATACAACACAGCTACAAATAATATGTTAATTTTACAAAATCTACTAAATAATAAAATACATAGTCCCGAATTGCTATCCGTCATTGGATTAAATGTTCCAACGAGAGTACCAGCCACATTACGCCTCTTCATACAGAAGCCAATAACAATATTAATGCAGCAAATAACTCACCAATTACTCGCGCAATATCAAAATATACCCACAACGAAAATTTTCATGGTTCCTTGTTAACATACAAAACAAATTTATTAAATTTCTTACCCCGATTTAAATTATTTTAAAACTAAGTAGTTTTAGTACACTTAATTATTCAATTATTCATTAAAATTTTATTAACACTCAATTATAATTTGTGAGCATATAACTCTTGATTTCAAAATCACAGTTTCTTCTTTTTTATGATTATTTCTAATAGGGCTCAACAGTTCTCACTTCAGGCGAAATTTCCTGATGATATTCCATGGACATACGTAATAAAATAATAATTTAAATAAAATAAACAATTTAGTACATAATAAAATAATATGAAAAATTTACTGTGCACTTTGTCAATCTTTAATCGAGCACGGTATTATATAGCCTGGAGAGGAACAAGCGCTGCCGCCATTGATCCGATTTTTAAAAAGCTCAGAAAACTAATTATAAAGATTAGGTATCCTAGAACTACCGATCACAACCAGTTCGGATGAAATCTTTAGGAGAATCCGTGTTTTGGAAATTATGCAACTTTATGCCAAAAACATAGGTACTATAGTCGAACAGATACCAAATGCACTCCCAAAATTTCACACGGGGATTAAACATACAGTCAAAACTCCGAAAAACCCACCCTCGAGACACTCCACCATTATATTAGACTCCGAAAAACCCACCCTCGAGAGACACTCCACCATTATATTAATAATATAATGGTGGAGTGTCTTTCGAGTTTGGGTTTTTCGGAGTTTTGACTGTACGTTAATCCCCGTGTGAAATTTTGGGAGTGCATTTGGTATCTGTTCGACTATAGCAGGTGTGGCGAACCTAAGGCACGCGTGCCCGAGGTGGCACGTTTGATAATTTGGATGGCACACAAACGATTTCCAAGTTCCAATTTTTTTTTAATTTTTTATATTTAAAAAATAAAATTTTTGATTAAATAATCCATGAATTATTAATTTATTCCGTTTCATTAATTATTAAATGATTCTCAAGATAAACGACAATCGTTTGTTATTTTATCATGGAACCTTATGATTTAACCATGATTCTTGTAACAAAATTGATGAATTTGATATCTGTACGCGGATTAAACAAACGAAAATTTTTAGAATTGTTAAATGAGGTGTAATCAGTATATAATGGTTTGCTTGTGTTCTATTTACTATTCTTCATAGATTCCTCGAATGTTAGAAGTTAGGTTTTTTAAAATGAGAATCTCATTGAAAAATTTAAGGAGTTAGGTACTAGATGTCGAATGGCTTTCAAAATAATATTTTTTACTGATTTGTGCTTACATTTAATTTAAATGAATTAAATATTATGCTGCAAGGTGTAAACAAAACAAGTTTTGTTATGTTTGATTAATTCAAAGCATTTCAAGCATTACAAAATTTTGATCGTGACGTTGTATCTAACACCTTCAAATATTTCCCAAATACAAAAAAAAATACTTTTTGCAGAAGAAAAGCCAGATCAAATCAAATTAGCACAAGAATTTTCTGTAGTTATTCGATCGATAAAATCAACAAGTTTTCTTCAAGATTCAAACAATTCAGGAAATTTGAAAAGATATTAAAATTTATTTAATATTCAGACACACTATCAGCAGATGACCTCAATTTTGGAGATTTTCGAGTGGCTAACTCTATAAAACTTTGAAATAATACAATTTATCGAATTCCAATGGAGTTCAATATGGAAAAAAAATTGTTGATTTATGAAATGATTTGGAAATAATTGAAAGCGATCGAATAACGACATAAATAATAAGAATGCAGAAGAAGAAATAACGAGAACTTGGAAAGTCATTCCAGAAATCTTACATAATAGCGATTTAATAAAACTAGAGCAATATTATCAATTTTTTGTTCTACATATGCTTGTGAGTCATAATTTTCTGAAATGAATTTTATAAAATGTAATTCAAGAACGCGAATGACTGATGAATTCAGTTGGTCGTATGTATTACTAAAAGTGACGAAATATGAACCAAATATTAAGAATTTGTCATCGAATGTACAGCAGCAAAAATCTCATTGATAAATAACTAATGTGTATATTTATTGATTACAACTTTATTTTTTTGGAACTCTATTGTAATTTTTAAGCGTGTAAAAAAAATTCTGAAAAAATGCCTTTTTTATTTTATCTATTTTATCATTTTTTTCTGCTTGGGCACGCCACACAATCGAGAAATAATATTTGAGGATTTTTGGCACGCGGACCCAAAAGGTTCGCCACACCTGGACTATAGCATACCTCTTCAAACACACAAATGCTTTTGATAATGTCCAAACTGCTCGAGATACTAGAACCAAAGGGCATTATCTCTTACTTATCCCTTTCGTTAAAACAACTTTTAGCCAAAGAAATTTTAGCTATACAATGCACTTCCATTGGCCATTAGACAGAAAAACTCAATTTAAATATAAATCAGACACCAAGTCTTGAATCATCAGCCAAGGCCGTGGAACCAAGATAATATCCATAAATAGCCAAGACAGTCCTAACATTAAAGATTTTATCAAAACCAATTTATTAGAGTATGCATTTTCAATGGTGAGACGTTGATTGTCTTTTATTTTAAACGTAACATTGTGTTATTTAATTTTTGTTATAAAAACTGCTAATGTCATAAACTGAGCCTACACTTATATACACGTATGCATTTCCTGTCCCGTTCACCTTCCTCCTCCGCATCCCCTTCCCCTCTCGCGTTCCGACTCCTCCTCCTCCACCTTCCCTCTCCTCACTCTACTCCCCCCCCCTTCCCCCGTCCCATGATCTCCCCTCCCGAGTTCCCCTCCCCCCTCCCGCGTATTACCCTTCCGAGTTCCCCTACTTGTTCCCGCGTATTCCTCTTCCGAGTAACCCTCCGCCCTCCCGGGTTCCCCTCTGTCCTCCTGCATTCCATACATTCATTCCTAACAGCTCCCCCCCCCACCGTCCCCCGTCCCGCGAACCCCCTCTCAAGTTCCCCTCCCCCTCCCGTTTTCGCCTTCCCCCTCCCGAGTTCCCTTCCACCTTCCCTCTCCTTACTCCACTCCCCCCACCCCCCCTCCCGCCATCCCCTTCCCCCACCCCTCCCCCACTCCTCCTCCAACCCTACCCCTCCCCCCTCCTACACCCTTAACCCCCTTCCTTCTTTCCCCCCTTTCACTCCTACAACCCCTCCACCCCACCTTCCCCCCTCCCCTTCAAATTTCTCACATTCCCCACATTCATTCCCGGCACATTCAGTTTTCTAACTGCTCGCGTGCCACCTATTACAATTTTTTATGCAAAGTTCAATATTAGTTTTATATAGTATACACAATTATCCAATTTGGTGCAGTCGTTCGGAATACATACAATTCGGCGATTCATCTTTAGAGATAGGTATTAACTACGACGCCAATAAAGCACCCTTTTTAGGGTGAATAGCCTAATTCAAAAAAAAACATCGTTTCCAAGGCAACAATTTGTTTGCTTTCTTCTGACGTTTGAAATATTCTGAACAGTTTATATGGGAAAATGAAATTGTTATTTTTACCATCTTCCTCGCCATTTTTACATATTTTCTCACCTATTAAAGCTTCCCTTGATTACGACAAACATTTCAAAACCAAAATCAGCTAAATCGGCCCAGCCGTTCTCGAGTTTTTGGCGAGACAAACGAACACCAATTGATTTTTATTTATTATAAAAATAAAACACAAACACTTTGTATTTAACCACGAATTTATTATTGTATATATCGACCGGTTTCACTTCGACCAAGCTTCTTCAGGATATAAATAATAACTAAATGCTAAGACAGAGTTATGGCTTATATATAAGAGTGACAGAGGGAGAAAGAACAAAATTAGAGGGAGACAAAGTATTTGACATAGGTAAAGTGGATAATCAAGCAGTGGGAGGGAGACAATAATTAATTACTGGGAGGGAAACATCAATACACATCATAATCACAAGTAAATGAACAAACAACAGTTAACTGTAATCTATGAGATATTAAAAAGTTTGTTGTATTTTACATTAACTAAAGGACAATTTTTCGATATATGATAATATTAATAATGAATCACGCTACAACACATAAATAATATCATGGGTTAGGATGGATTGCGGGAAATAAATTAAAAATAGGACTATAGGGTGTATTTTTTTGATTTGATAAGTTAATTTGATTATTTAGTAAGTATTCTGACATATTTGTATTTAAAGATTTCCTAATTTCTAATGCTTCTAAGTTATCTAGTTTTATACCTATACTATTTTTATGTAAGATGCGAGTTCCATCTCAGGAACTCGCATCTTACATAAAAATAGTATAGGTATAAAACTAGATAACTTAGAAGCATTAGAAATTAGGAAATCTTTAAATACAAATATGTCAGAATACTTACTAAATAATCAAATTAACTTATCAAATCAAAAAAATACACCCTATAGTCCTATTTTTAATTTATTTCCCGCAATCCATCCTAACCCATGATATTATTTATGTGTTGTAGCGTGATTCATTATTAATATTATCATATATCGAAAAATTGTCCTTTAGTTAATGTAAAATACAACAAACTTTTTAATATCTCATAGATTACAGTTAACTGTTGTTTGTTCATTTACTTGTGATTATGATGTGTATTGATGTTTCCCTCCCAGTAATTGATTATTGTCTCCCTCCCACTGCTTGATTATCCACTTTACCTATGTCAAATACTTTGTCTCCCTCTAATTTTGTTCTTTCTCCCTCTGTCACTCTTATATATTAGCCATAACTCTGTCTTAGCATTTAGTTATTATTTATATCCTGAAGAAGCTTGGTCGAAGTGAAACCGGTCGATATATACAATAATAAATTCGTGGTTAAATACAAAGTGTTTGTGTTTTATTTTTATAATATAATGTCTAACCACAAAGTAATTGCTTCCTATGAAAAAAAAAAAAAAAAAAAGATTTTTATTTATATGGATTTATGTTATAAATATGCTCTCAGCATAGGAGTTCCTAGTGACTCACTAGGAACTCCTATGGCATAGCACATCATCAATAATAGAATTAATAAAGATGATTAATACTTTTTGTTTTAAACAGGTAGTATAACCATGTCATAATTCAATTTATATAAATTGTGTCATACTGTACTGTGCATGTCATAATAAACAAATTATATGGCCAAAGATTGACCACGCATTTGATTTTACCAAATATCATTGCTGGATTGAACTTTTTCCGATAGACAATTTGTAAGTAATTTGTATTTATATTACGTTATGCCAATATGCTATACATAATTGCAAATCCAACCTCTGGCAGTGCTGTAGATATTCGTCGACATCACCTGTTCCATAGATATTAGTCAGCAGTTTGAGCTGTAGATATTCGTCCTCACTTTGGTTCTCATAGATATTAATCCGATCTGTTCAGTTTTTGGAATTCCTGTATATATTAGTAGACGCCTCCGTGGCAAATGTATAAATATTATATTCAAAAATTAAATTTTCATTTTTTAGAATCTTATAAACTTAAAAGTGTTCAAGAGAAATATATTATAAAACGTTAGAAATTCGGAATGCTTCGGGCTTAAAAAAATATCATAAAACCAACGATGACAGGGCCAGTAGTTTCGCAGAAATTCGAATGCATCAATGGCCATTCAGAACCATTTTTTTTTTTTACATTTTAGAGGTTCCCGTTAAACTCCGATCCTGGGTGTGTTTCAGCTTTCTATCAAATTGAAATAAGCTGAAAAGTTTGCTAAGATGATAGTTGTCCTCTTCCGCTGATCGCAATTTGTTCAAAAGCTGAAACGGACTCAGAATTGGCAATTAACGGGAAGCTTTTTCAGCTGTCAAAATAACGAAAAGGCGCTATTTTTTTACATTGACTCCACACAGGAGGCCCTGAGGTAAATAATTTCCCTAAGGGGTAAATGTTCCGCTACTGAGTCCACGCTCAAAACACACTTTAAAAGATTAAACTAAACGGTACTAGGTAGATAATAGTTAGTAATAAGTAATGCAGTAACCGGAATTCAAAAATATTGCGTTTTAATGATTATTTTGTTAACTTTAAAAATGCGAAATGTCATTTTTCAAGGACCGCCATGTTATTAATTACGACGATGAAATATGCACTTTTAAAAGGAAAACTCACTCTCTTTCAGTTACACAATAATAAGTACGAATTTCAATTTTCGAAAATGATAAATAATGTGTATTAATCATTATTTTGTTAGGTTTCGCAAATTCAAAAAATCATCCCTTATTACGCGTGCATGACGCGAGACGCAAGCCTATATGAAATGTGAAAATATACCAAACCACCCACAACTGTTCCATGTGAAACATGTTTTACATGCAATTTGCAAATGAGCCAACCTAAAAAAAAAAAAAGCATTCACGAAGCGATACATAGACGATATTATTACGAAAGTATCTGATTTGCCAAATTATTTTAATACCTAAAACGAAAATAAATAAAAGAACACGCACGCGTTTTTCTTTTCAATAACACCCAAGTTTTGAAAGGTTTGTACTGCAAGTAGGATTAGTATTATAGACAAGTTTGTACCTGTATTTATAACAGAAGAACATGGAAAGAAATGTCACTTTCTTTTGTATCACAAACCATGTTACACAAAGCCGCTAAACTACTTGAAAACTGGGATGTTTTTCTTGGTAGGTTATTTTACAACAATTAATTGTTATTATATTATTTGAAACAACTGGTTACGTAAATGTTTTTGAATTTTTAGGTTGGTAGTGTGTATTTACAATTTGCGTATTGCAGTTTCACACGGCACAAGAATGGCCTTCTTATTTAAAAAGATGGCGGTCCTTGAAAAATGACATTTCGCATTTTTAAAGTTAACAAAATAATCATTAAAACGCAATATTTTTAAATTCCGGTTACTGAATTTCTTATAAGTAACTATTATCTACCTAGTACAATTTATTTTAATTTTTTAAAGTGTGTTTTGAGCGTGGACTCAATAGCGGAACATTTACCAAAAACACATATAAATTTGTAGTAGACCACTTTTATTTTATAAACACTCTGTCAGTTTCGGAAGCACCCTTCCTTCGTCAGGAGAATATTAAATTATAATATTCTGTATAATAGGTTAGAGTGTTTATAAAATAAAAGTGTTCCACAACAAATTTTTATATGTGTTTTTATTGTAAATTATGGCGAGCCACAAAGTTAATGCTTTTTACAAATAAATAAAATATCCTATATTATTTTGTGAGAGAAGTTGAAGATACAAATTTAGCGAGGAGCTATAATATGTACATACGTCAGTAGAATACATTTCCACCCACCCGATCATCAAGAATGCGGTAATACTGTATTGCACTCGAGTGCCAAACTATAATTTAATAAAAAAAGCTAAAACTGCGCGACGCCATATTGTAATATTATCATTTTCATTTGGTAGATGTTAAAATTTATTTATTTATTTATTTATTGAAAAAAATAAGAAATACATGAAAACATAAGCTGCACATCTCACTAGGGCATTCCTGTGTCGATATATGCAGTTTTACAATAAAGTAATTTAAAAAAAAAAAGAAACATACATATACCTAAAATGCATTTTGTTAGAAGTCAACTTGAGTACAATTCTCCCGTCTGGAACCCATATTATAATACACATGTACAAGCTGTTGAAAGAATACAAAATAAATTCTTACGTTTTCTAAATTTTAAAATGGGTATTCCAGCAATTATGTTGAACTACAACACTATTTTAAATGATATGAATATGCTCAAATTGTCAGACAGAAGAATTTTCACAGACTTGGTATTTCTTTATAAAATTCTAAATGATTTGGTTTATAGTCCATTATTGCTTGAATTAATAAGCTTCCGGATTCCTCTACATAATACTAGAAGTCAGGATTTATTTCAGTGCAGAAATTCTGGAACTAACTACCATATGTATTCCTCTTTGCCCAGAATATTAATGGAGGGAAATAATTTTACCAAGTCTGTGGACATCTTCAATTTATCTTTAGACAAATACAAAATGCTGTTACTGAGGCAGTTCAGTTATGTATATTAAATACTGTATATTTCTTAGTAAAAGAAATATATACCTTTTATACTTATTGGTAAAAGAAATATATAGTATTTATATTTTATTTAATCAAGTGTAATTTTTAAATTGTATATGTAAAAGCCCCGAAAAAGGGCGTAAATAAATAAATAAATAAATAAATAAAATTAAAAGAAATATAATAATAAACCTACAAAATTAAAGAAGCACTGAGTACAGTTATTTAAACATTACTAATTAATAATTATTACAGCTGGGCAGTATGCTCATTGTTGACAAAAATAACATTATACGGTAAACTAAATATTAAAATTTGTAAATACAAGGTACCTGTTGTGGCTTACCAGATGCAATAACAGGGTGATCATACCACAGTAGCATTAAATTATTAACAAAAAATAAATAATAATAAACAATTATGTAATAAATTTATATAGTTTATGAAATAAATATAATATATTAAGTAAATATGTAGATATAAATAAATTAAACAAATAATATAATAATGAGTAAACAATAATAAACAATTTAATAATAATAAGTAAATAAACATAAGTAAATAAAGTACATAATAATTATGAGTAAATACTAATAAACAATTATAATATTGTATAGTAAGTAAATTATGATAAGAAAGAAGTAGATAATAGTAAGTAAATACTTATAACAATAAGCAAATTAAAAGTACATAACAATAAATAAGTTAAGTACATACAGAGTAATTAAATATGGATTGAATCAAATATAGCTTAATTCCATAGTGATTTATGATATAAGCGACAACATGGGTAATCCAAAACCATCACTCTCAGTTAGTATACATATTTTGACCATTTTCTTGAATAAATGTAATGTACCAATAGTTTTTATTTTTTCATTGAGCATATTATAAAGCAACGGAGCTTTGTATGAAAAACTTCTTTGTCCAAAGGATGTTTTGGTATATGTGCTGATACATTAAAGAAGAGCCCAATCTAGTGTTGCGTACTTGTTGGGATCTTTTAGCAGTGATAATGTTGTTGAAATATTTGACTTGTATTTATTGTTCAGTGTGACCTTCACGAGACACGCCATTAATCGTTAGTCATTTAAATGAATAATGATTCAACAGTGAGTTAAAGCCATGACCAATGACGTTATAAATAATGTTTGGAGCACAGCCGTCAGGTGGGAATACTGTCCTTGTTCTACCGGTATTACAACGGAAGATGCTACAAACACGAGCCCAACATATGTACACGTTTGACATGGTCACATGAGAACGGGTCGTTTCTACGACTCTTTCTTGAGTTCAACAGCTCGGCCATGGAATGATTTGCCGGCCTCTGTGTGTTCTCCCTCCTATAACATGGATCTCTTCAAGACCCATGTTCACTCCTTTCTCTCCTCAAAAAGACCCTCCACACAGAATCTTCAAAGATGATATAGACCCTGAGGGAAATTATTTCCCTCGGGGTCTCCTGTGTGGAGTTAATGTAAAAAAATAGACGCGTGATAGAAATATCAAAGATGATAGCCAAAGTAAGGTCGTGTCTTACCAGTAAAAAAATTAGTCTAGTTTTTGCACTGTCAATTCGTGGTGGAATTCCATTGTATAAAAATTGAAATTAAAAAACTTTTTCACTTTGTTCCACTTTTTTTTTACCAGGACCGGTTTCATCCTACTACGGACATTTTCAGATGGTAGTTGAAACTCTTATGCTACTGAATTTATACAAACTTAATATGATTTTACTTCAGAGAGCAGTGGTATAATTTAAGTATGTAATTTAAAAATGTAATAACCCAAATATGTGGAGAACCTTATAATAATAACTACTATAGTGATACCAATATTTGACAATTAAGCCCTAAGCAACAAGGAGGGAATATTCCAACATTACAAAAATAAAATATCAGATATCACAAAACTTTTCAATTATATAAATTCTTATATATTTATGTGAATTAAAAATATCTACTCACTATGTAACATCATTCATAATGTTAATAATAAACTTTATAATTACCTAATGTACCCTAAATTAACAGAATAGCTTATAATACCTTAAATTAACAAAATAGAAACATTAATTTTATATAGACAATGTTGTGTACCCCTGCCTAAGTTTGTATAAATTCAGTAGCATAATAGTTTCAACTACCAGTCTGAAAATGTCCGTAGTAGGATGAAACCGGTCCTGGTAAAAATAAAAAAAGTGGAACCAAGTGAAAAAGTTTTTTTAATTTCAATTCTTATAGTAAATAAATTATACTAAAAAATTATCAGAGTGTGCAATTCACAAGCGGTCGAAGGGAATCCTTCAGAAAACTTAAGTAAACGAGAGTGGGTAGGCTACGAAGCACCGCACAAAGAGGGGACCGATAGGCTATGAAAGCACCGACGTTCATATGTGTTTGTCTCTTTTTAGTGTCGCTATTTTTCGTTTCATCGAGTTTCAAATCACAACGGTGCTAAAGACGTTTTCACTTCAAAAATGGCCTCCTATGCTATGAGAAAATGTTTTCATTACATGGCAAACACTAGTAAAAGCCAAGGAATAACGATTCATTCGTAAAAACACGCAAATTGTTTATTATTATAAAAAATACAATTATTTCGATTGTTTCCGGAAGATTTTAGCGCCATTAGAGAAAGTGAGATAGTAAACAATTACGTATAAGAAGGACAACCTATGACAGTAGGTCGTCTCTTATAGCATTCCGTATTCACGACTAAGCGTATCTTGTCATCTCAGTCACACCCGTAATGTAGAAAATAGTATTCGGCGCAAATAAAAGCGCCGCCCGGTCCTACACCCTACACCTACACCTATATCATTCAAAGACACACACATTCTTTGAATGTCTATCTTTATCATATCTTAATAACATTTGAATTAAGCCGCCGCTACCCGAATTTCTACCGATTTCTTACATATCTCACTTAAACATTTGAAGTTTTTAAGCATTTAAAAAAATATGTATTATTTTTTAAGATAATATCTAGACGTGTTCCACGTCGAAAAGCTAATTATATGAAATTCCCTCAACAGAAAAAAATCGCAGAGTATGCTCCGAAAATTATTATAAACACGTTCAATTCACTTATTTAAGAAGTTAATATGTATGAAAAAATTCACAGTGTTTCTTTAAATGCTCTTTTAGATGTTACCCACGAGATTTTTGCTCTATTTTAACGAGTCGTGTTTTATTAAACATTTTCACAATTTTTGCTTCAATTTTATCGTTTTAAATATTGGCGCGCTCTCTCCAACATTCGTAATTAAACATCTCTCCATCTCCTTCTTTTTTAGCGGGATACGGTACCTTAAGAATTTACTGAAAACAAAAGAGCGTTTCTTACTTGCCGTATTGTACCTACCTTGATTAGTGAGATAATGGCGAGTATAGTTAATACAATAACATCATTGGTCGTGACAGCGACATTTCTTCTTCTATCAATGTTCTTCCCGGGTTCCTAACTAACTAACTAACCATCACGCCGTTTCCCCGCAGGGGTAGGCAGAGAGGACGGACCGCCACACAACTCGATCTTGGCACACACTCTTTGCCTCGTTCACATTCATACATCGTCTCATACATGCTCTTCTATTATTCCGACTCTTCACATGGCCCGACTCAAGTATCTGATTCACTTGGTCGTGCCATGTCTTCCTCGGGCGTCCCCGACTTCTTCTACCATTCACATTTGCATCATATATTCTCCTTACACTCCTTTCCTCGTTCATTCGCTCTACATGCCCAAACCATCGGAGAGTCCCTTTCTTAATCTTACACATCACGCTTACGTCAGCCTTGCATTCTTTGCGGATATCCACGTTTCTCTCACGATCGTACATGGTTTTACCACACATTCGCCTCAGGGATCTCATTTCTACAGCATTCAGTCTGCTTTCATCCTTCCTCTGCCAGTTCCATGCCTCACTGCCATACATCAGGGTAGGTACCAGCACTCCATTATGGACGGCTAGTTTCGCGTCTTTGGACAGTTTTTTATTACCGCCAACGGCATTCAGTCCTCCATTAATGGAGTTACCGGCATTCACCCTTCTTTCAATATCTCTATCAGCCTTCCCATCTTTCGTAAACATACTACCCAGATACACAAACTCATCCACCTGCTCCAATTCCCGGGTTCCAATTTCCAATTGGTGGCAAATATTAAATGATGACAATGGTAAGATGAAATTTTCATTAATTTAGTGCCTAAATAATTTATAGTTACAGCGCGAAAGCTCTGGGACCTCCGAGGACCTCTCATAATAATAATAAAGCGTTTATTCATCAATAGATTTTTTACAGTATTATACATTTTGTTATTTTATCATTGAGTCTTATTGATGATAAGGTCACTGCTCAGCTACAATTCAGGATTTCTCCTGGAATGCAGCTGGTTTTGCGTATGATAAAGAATAATACTTTTTATAAAGACTTTTGCCAAATGATTAATCTCTTTTCTAAAGTAAAACAAGTATACTAAGGGAGAGATCGTACGCATGTCATAGACGATAGCCCTAAAACCCGTTCATCAAAACCTTCCTTCTCACACATCTTGTATGAAAACGAAAAAGACAGAAGATACTAGAATTTCGAATTACTTTAATCATATTCCTGTAGAAATTTTGCAACCGTGATGTCTCATTCAAATTGTAGAATTATTAAAGTATTGCCAGTTATAAAAACAAGCAAAAAAAATTACGTTATTTTATGAAGTACACATATGACATTATCGTTATAAATTATAAAAGTTTCATTTTAGAAGAATGGTCATTGCCACCCAATATTCATAAATATTATAAAGGGTGATAGTAAAGTGCACAAACTTCGGAAGGTGATTCTACACGATGGTAGAAGCGATTCTACACGATGGTAGAAGCGATTCTACACGATGGTAGAAGCGATTCTACACGATGGTAGAAGCGAAAAAGATGAATAACTTTTTTCGAAAATCAAAATTTTTTCCCCTACAGAAATATTTTTCCATACAAATAAGTCAACTTTTTTTTTACCCGAAAACTACCTTGAAACGTTGTATTTCCGAAAAAGTTATCTAACTTTTTTTACTTGTACTATCGTGTAGTACAAGTACATGTAGTACAAGTACCTCCCGAAATTTGTGGACTTTACCTCCGGACATTCTGTACATTATAAGAAGCAAGTTACCACGTACGTTCCTTTCGAATTCTCCACGATGACGTCGATACGGCCTCTGCCTGGTTTTACTTTAACCTATAGGTAGGTCTCTCATTTCGGGAGGGTATAGGTACGGCCACCCCGGGAATCATTTATTGGATAACCACCACACCTGCCATATGTCACCTCAAGTGGTTCTGTACGTTTGGTAACTTAGCAGGGGCGACTGGATTCATGGGGTGAGGTTTGTCTAGAGTCTAGATCTTCCAGTTGCAGTTGATACAGTAGTATACCTCCTTCGTGACAGGTCGGACCGTAAGAGATTGTTTGAAGGAGACCTAACCTAGACCTCTCCAGCCGGACTAGTGACCCATCGCCTTGCACCGCAGTGGGAGGGATGGATTCATACGTCCGTCACTCCTAGACACATTGACCCCCTGATCCCTACAAACCCCCTAATACCCTTTTCCTTCCCTGAACTTCCTCTCTTTCCTTTCCTTAAAAAGAACCTTCACACAGCATCCCCAAAGATGACATAGATCCTGAGGATTAATTCCTCAGGACCTATGACATCTAAAAAAAATTGTGTGGAAATAATGTTGTAAAAGGTACTACTTACTTACTTTAAAAAAAAACGAGTGTGCTTTAGACCACACGACAGAAGTAAAACTTCACTAACTTATAAAATAAGAGAGAAAGAAAATGTGCGCGCGCACTGCTCTCTCTTGCTTCTACAGTGTGATACAGACAATAGGCCTGCACTGTGTCTTAGATTACAAAACTTAACTGGCTATGAGAGAAAGAAAATGTGTGCTCGCACCTCTCTCTCTTGCCCCTACAGTAATATACGAAACGTTACTCTCTCTCTTTCTATCTTCACTAACTTATATCTCCCTCTCAACTTCCGTTCGCCTCGCCCGATCATACTTTTCGTAACGCTCTCGTCACGCATTCACCAGCTTACTCCCCAAGTCAAGCGTGCGTAAAGAAGTTTTACTTCAAAAATCTACTTGATTAACCGAAAGCATGGAAAGTAAGAATGGTATAAAACTAATTGAAGGAAACCAAACAAAACAACGTTGATTGGTTAATCAATGAAATAGAGAAGCTGTATAAATATAATGGAGATATTATTTCACGCCAGAGAGAATGAAAATCAATTTCCTTGAAAACTGGTTAAACCGATTCCGTGTCAAGCCGCAAAAGCTTTATCAGAGAATCGTGTTTAATAATGGTGATTGTGGTTTATTGATTCCTTGTAGTCCTGTAGGTGTAAGTTACGTCGTCTGTAAGCAAGCAATATGACAGGTGCAAGGGAAACCTCTGGTTTTAACACAGGTTCTCCTAGTGAGGACCCTACTACAGTTTCACCTTCACAAACCTACCTTACACCCAAAATAATTATTGTGCCGCATGTAATTAACAATCCTTATGGAAATCAATACGACAAATAATATACATCTATCTATATAAAGAAGAGGGTCTGTGGGTTTTTTTTTAAATTCAAATCTACAGTAATCTGAGATTGACGAAAATTTTCACATTGACCTTTAACAAGAGGGAGGTCACTGTCTACGTGAGATTTCGAAAAACCACCCCATCTCTTTTTTCACCCCTTAAAGCAGTATTTTTATACAATTCTTCATGAAATTTTGCACATTTAACGTTGAAAATAAGATGAAAATTACTGTCTACAATTGATTTCGAAAAGCCCTGCGTAGATACTGCCCGGGTAACGACGGGGGCTTCATGCAGTATAATACTCGTATAAACTAAAACTCTTGCAAAGGGGATGCATAAAAAAAAAGATGAACTAAAAAGATGAGCTCTCAACTCGTGAAATTATATTAATTCGTAATAAACGAAAAAAATCATTTTATATTATGATAGTGCATTATTTTACCCTTGAAAATTGAATAAAAAAGAAACAAAGTAAAATAGATTTTTCAGTTACGGTAGGTTCAGATATGTAGGTCAAGACGATTAGAATTATTGCAGGAATGACAATGAAAATTTATGCAAGTAATAGGCATGTAACTGCATTAAAATTTCACATTTTAATAAATGAAAATAGTTTATTTTTCGCGTAGAAACGTTTTGTAGAGATTTTTCAGAGAATAAGAGTATACTTTCATAAATCCGCCCACAACGAGACCTAACACAATATTTTCGCAAACGTCAAAATCAGCAGGAAGGTGGAAATGTCGTATCGATTTTGAGATTTTCCTCCGGCGCCGCATAACCTAAATGTCAAAATAAGCGGCGCGCCGACATCTCCCCACCGCGAAAATTGTATAAATAACTCGCTACACTTTCTGTATTTACCTTCACGAGCGAATCTCCGCTGTCGAAAGCTGTAGGCCACACCATTTTGACGGGAACTATGCGAAAAGCCCGGAGAAAGACGACCACCGCTCTGCACTGGTTAAATAACACTTTGACGTAATTGTTCTTCAACTGCCCTTCAGAGCACCCTCTCCCCCCTGGCGCCGGAAAACCGCACTGAGAAAGTAACTACCCACAGATTACATTTACACGTGCTGAAAACATGCACGGAAAATATGCACGGAAAATATTGGATAATCTAAACTCAGGTGAGCTTCAAATAAAAACTCGAATCCCTTTTGGTTTCCTCCCCTAACCCTAACCTAAATATCTCCAGTACATACCTATTTCAGTCATGATATTTTGAAAAGAGAATTAAAATTAATACATTAATATTGAAAGTAAGTACTATTCACAAAAAAATGTAAAAACTGGTATATATATTCTTTTCCCACAAAAATTTTCAAACTTCCCGCGTTCGAATTTTCCGATTTTCCGACCACAGACAATGGGCTTGCGGGTGGCGATCGATCTATTACATAACCTACATTTGTTTGACAGGGGAGAAAACAAAATGATTAAAGAGGAGTTTCAATAATCAAACAGAATTTTTAATTTTAAAATAAGTGATTCGGGGCGGACTGTTTTTCCTAGTAAATATTTTTCGCGGAAATTACGGTACTTTGTGCGTGCACCCGCGCCGCGTTATTTCTACTGACAACAGATTGATATTACAAGCAACTAGCAATGGTACTGCATCTATCTTCTCTTTATAGATTATTTAATACCAATGGTCTAATAATAAATCCTAGACTTGGATGACTGCGAGGCGGAAGTCGCGATGTATTCCAATGAAGTCTTTTGTAAAAATTCATCGCGGAAAAGCGAGGTTACAAGCGTTCTGACGTACTTTTGGCGGGAATTTGATTACGAATGTGATAACACGTAATAATTTATAATATCATAACTCATTACACAGTGCGCTTATCACCTCTTGATAAGAAAGAAACACCATATTACTGATTGCATACATTATGTTAGAAACCATTGTTATGGTATTGTTATAATATCAATAAGCATTATACAGAGTGTCCGGGGGTAAAGTGCATTAACTTCGGGAGGTGATTCTACATGATGGTATAAGTAAAAAAGATAAATAACTTTTTTCGAAATTCCAACTTTCAGGGGTAATTTCGTGGTAAAAAGATAAAATTAGACCGGCGCGGCGTGTGCGGGCAGCATTATAATTACCAAGCAACGTCGCAACAATCGCGCCCGGCAAGCTAACAGCAACTTTATGGAGTAATTTTTACCTTACACTAAGGATTTTTAGTAGGAATCTCTTTTTGAATGGAAAAAAAAAGTTGGAATTTCAGAAAAAGTCATTAATCTTTTTTACTCCTACCATAATGTAGATCACCTCCCGAAGTTAATGTACTTTACCCCCGGACACCCTGTATACATGCTGTGAAAAACCTTTGAAACTTGAAAAAGATAATAGCTATCATGACATGTATAATAATCCAAACATGTTTGATAAACAAGGTAAAATCAATATGAAAGTAGTGCACTGATAGTAATATTTTAATAACAATGACAAATGAATCAAATACTTGATTCGGGTTCCTATGATATTTATGAGACGGTGCACGAGTTTGAATGAAGCAAGGAATGTGTGCCAAAAAAGAGTTGTGGGTTGTAGATTGTAGACTATTCTCTCTGCCCACCCATATGAGAAGATGATAAGCGCTATATATGAAGTTTTTTTTTCTATGACACCACACAGAAAATTTACATAGTCAGGAATCAGTGGAACTTTTCCTGCCCTGATTGTGA
Source organism: Limnephilus lunatus (assembly GCA_917563855.2). Lineage (NCBI taxonomy): Eukaryota > Metazoa > Arthropoda > Insecta > Trichoptera > Limnephilidae > Limnephilus > Limnephilus lunatus. The sequence goes on from OU830592.1 coordinate 81,959,039, forward strand.
AGTGTTGTGAGGCGGAAGGGCATCGGGAAGTTACAGCCTATTCCCTATTATTTTTTTTACATTAGCTCCACACAGGCGGCCTTGGGGAAAATAGTGTATCTTGGGACCTATGTCATCTTTCGGGATGCTGTGAGGTTTTTTTAATAAAAGGAAAAAGAGGAAGATCTGGGAAGGAAAAAGTATGAGGGGTGGGTAGTAATATGGTGGTCAGTGTGTCTAGGAGTGACAGACGAATGAATCCATCTCTCCAACTGTGGTGCAAGGCGATGGGTCAAGATATTCCCTGCTGGAGGTAAAAAGGTGTCCCTTGACCAGTCTCCCGGCCAGCCAATCAGTAGGTGGGCAGACGCATCGCCAATACTTAGACAATCCTTACCCCCTGAACCCGGGCACCCCTGCTAAATGCAGTGAACCACTTGGGGTGACCTATGGCAGAGGTGTAATCCAATAAATTGTTCCCATGGCGGCGGCATCCAAACTAGCCTCTCAAATTCATATACACCCATATCAGTCATATCGGTTACTAAACATAGCCAAGGTCCATTACCAAATGACGATAAACTGTGATAAACTAGTCCCAGCGAGAGCTCGTACAGATGTCGTAGACGTTCGTCGTCTTCCTTTTCAAGCGTCTTGTTTAAAAGGTAACAACATATTACCTAACTAGATAGTTAATAGGTACAGGTAAATCAAGAAAAAACCACTATCGGTAATATCGGTATGCACAAGTAATATGGTATACATTCAAACGTGCGCTATTTAAAATGATTTGCCTGCGTTCGGTGTTCGATTTAAACATTTACTGCCGGGTTATCATCATTTCATTATATGATCTGTTTCAAGGGTCTAGCTATAGCAGTCACATGTGGTGGGGTTCGACCCTAAGAGATGGTCAATCCTGGAGGGGGGTAATAAAATGTATTAGAAAGTTTATTGGTACCTCGACTTAACATAACTTATTATTTACATCACATTGTAAAAGAGATGTGCTGATAGGGGAAGGGTTGAACCCCCTAAATCTCCCCCCACCCCCCTCTCATAAAAGACCTTGGTCTATTTCATTGAACGAAATTTGAAGTCGATTCAAGTTGAATCGACTTCAAAATTCAACTTTTCGGTTTCTATCCCATATAAAGCTTGTTCTCATTGATTATGATTTATTTCATCGATTCTAATAAAACGGTCGCAGAACAGATGAGGTGGGATCTATCATTTAATATATATTCTGACGTCAGTGGTTTCAGATCAAGTTTTATAATAAAATCTGAATCATAACATAAGCATTTTATCGATATTTTTAATATACATTACCCACAATAAATTGTAAATATTAAAAAAATACAAAGATATTATTAAACAAACTATATAGCATCAGTTACCTGTCTGTCTATTCGCGATAAACTCAAAAACTACTGAACGTATTTTCATGCAGTTTTAACCAATAGATAGAGTAATTCATGAGGGAGGTTTAGGTATGTAATTTGTCACGGTTTTGTGTAAATTGGTTGAAATATATAATTAAAGGAGAATATGTCTGTATGTATGACAAGCGGGCGGCGTGGATTTAATTAACAGATGGCGGTGTGAGTTAAAAGATTGGGTAACCATCCAGTAGATAGCGTTGTGTTTTATTAGTCACAGCAACGCGTGGCCGGGTCAGCTAGTTTATGATATAATAATAATTTTGTTTGCATTGTTTATTATTTTTATTTAATCAAGTTAGATCACAAGGTGTTTTGAGTACGTCATTAACGTTATATTATCCGTTATCTTTGAATTGCTTATTTATATCGGCCAAACTCGATTCACTGCCGGTTGAAGGTCTCTTCTTAAGTTTTGCATATTACATGTTAAATAACGGAATATTATTATTAGATAACGGTAGTTATTATTATTTATTATTAGTATAATTAGTCTACGCGTTATGATATGGCAAACGAATAGACTAATAATAAATAACTAGACTAGTAATAAAATGCTAGGCCCTGCAGGCGGCTTTTTGATGGGCTTCACCCAATTTAGTAAAGTTCCCTTAGAGTAGAATTTTGCCCCTTTGTATGTACAACAGTAATTATTAGAACGTGTCCAAAATTAACTTGTCACATAGGTACCTATTCATTTTTTTAATCCAAATAAAAACCATTTGTGAATTCCTAATGTCGTAACTTCGTCCTTTTAAAAATTCACTGGATGAAGAAAAACCAATTTTTTTTTCTACTAAGTAAAAAAACTACTAAGAAACAAAAGAACTCAAGAAATTAAAGAAACCAATTGAAATTGTCGGAGAATAGTTAAGAGTCGGGATTTTTTTAAATATAAAAACCTATTTATTTATTTAGTTAGGCGGTATTTGTAAATTTTCGAGTTTTAAATTTTTCTAAAATTTCTTTCGGAAAAATTGGAAATTGGGAAAAAAATGGCTCGGAAAATGGGTCGGCAAACTGAATCAAAGTTTTTGAAACTGAGCAATTCCGAGTTTTGTAAACGTTATTTTTGACATTTTCTCATCTGTTCTTCAACGGTTCTTTTTTTAAATAATAGAGGGCGCCACTTTAGCAATCAAAAATGTGCAGTCCTTCATTTATTTAATTATTTACTTTTCAGGTTCTCCATAAAACAGTTATACACCAAACTATTACGGAGAACATTACAAAATTTAAGAGAAAAAAAAGTCCAAGTGGGCAGTTTCACTATGTTGAGACGTATGTCAAAAGAAAGTTACTGAACTCTCTATAGGTAACATTGAATATGTCGATGCTCAATACAGAATCTGAATTGCTCTGTTTAATGGCGCATTCTGAAAGGAAGAAGTTCTCGCTTTCGGAGCATAAAAAAGTGCGTGGGATCTCCCACGAGTATGCGCGATAGGGACATATAGGTTAATCTCCTTCAACATAGGTGGATTCAGTACAGTACCGGAGATCAGCTTAAAAAAATGTTTCCCCAAAAATATTTTTCGGCGGGCTTCTAAGGTGTTAACCCTAGAGTGGGCGAGCTAAGAGCATTTTGCCGCCCTTTGCAAAAAAAACGTTGATAATTCTTAAATCTATTGAGCTTAAATTTTGAGAATTTGGTAGCTGGCCCCACTGTAGTTCAGAACCCATTCCGAAAGAATGGACGCCATCAGTGCATGGGGGGTCGCTGGAGAAAGAGGTTTTTTTTTTTTGTCGAAGGAGGTTTTTACCAACAAGTGTCGTCCGGCGGCGATTTGCTCACTGCGCGCCCACTCACGTAAGTGAAAATTGCTTTATATTATATGAAAACTTTTTAATACATTTATTCACTTATTATGAAAAATACAAGTGATACTTAAAACTAAATATAAGAATTAATCTGTACTTTTTTTTCAGTAACTATATATTTATTATGTTTTACATTTTTTATATGAAACATGTTAGGTTTATATATAAAAATAGAAATTATATTATAAATACGTAGTCAGACACTCTTAGTTCCACAATAAATTACAGTATTGTGGGGGAAAAAGAGTGTTGCGGATGCTCAAAATTACTGTGCAATGAACATTGCATATTGAAAACTGTTTCGCCAAAGCATATCCTGTAGATTTAGAAAATATTAATTTTTTAATTTTTTTTTCATTTTTATAAATATTATAGAAAGATAATGTAGGATAACTCAAAAAAGTAAATTAAAATGTGAAATTCTCTTAAATTGACTGTAAAACAGAGTTCCTTAAACAAGCTTCAATAAATATGTTGATTTGTCATTCCTTTTTTGTGTTTTACTTAAACCCTGAATTTTTTTTATTAAATTATTAGTATTCCCTACTACTTAAAATTGTCCACGAAAACGAGCGACAAAATGATAAAGATCGAGCATTCCTGTTAAAAACAACGATGGATACAGGAATGGGTAGTATGTATACAGGTAACTCATATACAGGTAACGCATAAAACTTTTTTGTACTCTTTCTATTTCTAGGATATGGTTTTTTTCAGAGGGGGCCCAAATAATGGAGCTGTATTCCAGGACGCTGCGGACAGGTGCTTCATTATGTTCTTCGTATTGCAATTCCATTTGTAAATGATCTCGCATTACGAAGAACAAATCCGAGCATTTTGTTGGCGCGGGAGACAATATCGGATATGTGAGATTTAAAAGAGAGATTTGCTACAAAAATCACGCAAAGGTCTCGAATCTCGTTTTTGCGTGTTAGTATAATTTTATTGATGTTGTATGGGAATAGAAATGTGTCTTGGAATCTTGTAAATGTGACGACACTGCATTTCTGGTTGAATAACTTACCATCAGATAAGACAGATAGTACCAAATTAATACTATAAATGGTAACACTAGCATTTCTCTCAAGATGGTTCGTATATACCCATACATATATATATATAGTTTGTTGAAATTTGCAATTTAAGGCGATCCACTAGTAAAGGAAAAAATTCACGCCCTTTTATGGGAGGAGTTTAAAAATACTTGAGAAAAAGCTTTTGGAAAGGTTGGAAAAGATATTTGAGAATTTTTTTTTACATGTTGATTTCGTAAAGGCCTCAAAAAAACATTAATTCCTTTTTTATGCATTGTTTATTGTAATAAAACGGAATTTTTAAATTGATTTCACGAAAACAAGCGGCGCGGAGCCTAACATTTGTATTCTCCGCTCCGTCCGGATGAGTAGTGACAGAAAATATGGGGCGCTGCCAGTCGTTCTTCGGTTGACCACTTTGATATTACAAATTCGTCTACTGCCGTATTGTCGCCGTGATGTCAAAAATACCAACGCGAAAATGCATATTACATTTTATTTTGTGAAGTTCGGGCGTAAATTTTTTTTTTCGATTATCATCTTCGACCAAATCATACGTCAATGGATTATCATAAAAGAAACTAAATTTGCCACATTAAACAATAAAACCGTATCCGAAATGAGGTTTATAAATAGGAGAGTTTGGACTTCAGAGTGTTTTTTATAGACCTTATAATTTATTTTTTTCTAGGCTTAAAAAGACTTATAAAAAAATTGACCGATTTTTTTAAGGGCCAAGATATGTTCTACACGCAGTATTTAATTGAAGCATCTATAATACTTCTAAGCGATCAAATTTTCAAAACAAAAACGTATGATTTTGTATCATTTTGCAATATTTAGTATGGCTTCATCTTAATAAAAGTATCCTTATAAGTAGGTACCAACCTGCATGCCAGGAATTCATAAAAACTTGTTTAGTGACTGATTAGTGGTTAGTTTTATTAGAGTAGGTACCGTAACAAGGCGCAAGGGTAAGGATTATGTGTGCCGCAAGAGTCGACTTTTTGATGTGAAATTTCTACAGCCCCGTTGTGATTCGGAATTCGAATGAAACGAAAATGACGCATACAGCACCTGCGAAGCATCAAACTCTTATCAAGGCTTCTGTTGGTTAAGATATAAAACGGAAATGACGCTAGGTCTGCGCTCATTGGTCGCTTTGATTATGACCTCACTTTTATAAGCTCTTTGGTTCTTCATTGGTTGAGATTGTTTTGGTAAAGTTTCGCTTCTACCGCGTGTTTAATGTACCTGATTTTTTTTAATTAAATGTTTGATTTCATTCCGGTGCCCAACCCCTCCAAATTCTTTTCGAACCCCTATAAATAATGATCAACAAAATTGTGAATTCTTCAGACGTTACTTTATTTTTATTTTTAAAATGTGTCAACTCGCTACATAATATGTTTCTGCTTATTAATTCCTATAGGTATATATTCCTTAATTAGTATATTATTATATCAATTTTGTACATTGAAAATTAAAACTCTTCAAAACAAAATATATATTCCTGATTATTAAATACAATAATAAGGAATATATAAAGCCCTTTCCATTTTTAGCAACACGGATTAGAATAAAATAAAGTAAGTTCATAGCAAACTTTTTACCTTGATAAACAAGTCCAAAAACAGTTGAAGGTTGTATTCATAACAACGGAAAGTATAACAACATTTTCGCTTAGCTAGCAACAAGGAAAGAGACACGTTTATAAATTGTATGAATTGACTGGATTAGTTAGTTTTAAATTGAAGCATCATATTTTTTATACAATTATTCCATCTGAGAAACCGGAAAAAGACTAATAATTCGAAATTTAATAAATACCTTTATCGCGGTACGCCGGTGTTATTTCCACTTACTGAAATTATAATTATCGTCATTATGATACTTTCTTGTAAAATGAATGTCTTTCACCAAAAAGTTCCATAAAAGTGCTACACTAAACTCGGAAAACTACCGGGAAAACTTTATACTTTCTGTGGATTGGCAATTTTTATTGACTGATATTTCCTGGAACACTGAATATCACGGTTCTTATCGTAAAATCATGACACAAATTTACGAGTACCTAGGTAAGTAAAAGTACCTACGCATACCTGGAATCTGATAAATCTGAGTGAGTTTCGAAACAAACTGAGGTAGAACTTAGCCAGATTCTCATAAAACTTTAGATTTTACAAATAAATGCTTTCATTTTTGAAGTATACCAAACTAAAACAATATACTTTTTAGTAGCTTTTGACAGGTAAATAAATTGGAGAAAAAAGGTGGTAGGAAAAGTACCGTCTAAATTCCTGTTTATCAATAGTAAAGAAACGAAAATATGCAGGTGGGTACTGGGTACCTGCATATTTTCCTTTTGTACCTATATCTGGAATTATGCATATTATGGAAAATGTTCCAATTCTGATTTTTTTTCAGTTGAGAGGGACATATGAGTGAAGAGAGTGGAGGAGTGAACGTGGGACAGATGGTTTGACATTTAACTTTGACCTCTAGTCACCTACCTAGTCACGGACGTACTCGCGGAAATTATAAAAATAGTAGATAACAACTATTCGTTTGGTTTTAACTTGTAAAAATTGGTTTTATATTTAGTTCGAATATAGAGAAAACTGAAGATGGCATTTTTATGGGAAACTCGTCAAAAGGATTGTAACAAGAAAACTTTTTTTTATTTCACCGTAATCATTTTCCGCCGTAGGTACCTACACGTGTAACCGCTTACTTGGCATTCAAGGTGATATTATTTTTAGGTACCTATGTGTGCAGAAACTTCGAACATGTTCGTAAATAATTATCACTGTAATGTAGGTCGTGTTCTTCATAGATTAAAAAAACTAAGCCGGCCGCCGACAGTTACATACACGTCTTTGATTCATGCTTTGAGAGATATGGCTATGAAATTTTGCAAGTAGTGTCAAACTAGGTACGTTAAAAAATACTGTTCAGCAGGCGAATTGTCGCTTTGCCACCTGAATTATATCATCTTTGATTCTTTTGATTGGGTGTTCTTGTTAGATTCTTATAATATTCTAATTTTCATTGAAAACATCGACACCTTTGCAAAACCATTATAAATACTTACGGGCTTCTAGATGTTTCTGCAAAATAAAGGAGCAATCTAAACAATTTATAGCAATGCGATTGCATGTCACATGCACTATGCTTGTACATAAAGTACACCACGAGAGAGGGGATAAATGTTTAATTTTCGTTACTGAGCGTACAAGGGGGAACAATGTATTCGGGTTCGAACCGCACCCTACGATTTATCCTTTATCCTAGAGGCCCCCTTGCTACCGATGAGATAATCGTATTCTGTCTGAAATAAGTATCAGAGAGAAGTATGTATCTGCGTACACCGCCGACAGAAGTGTCGCGATACTTCGTAAGTGACAGATCCTAAAACAATGTCAAATATCTCATCCGCGACTGACGTCAATAAACATTTTAGGTTGAATTAAACTAGCCTAATCTATTTTTGAAATAATGCCGCAAAATTATTAACCAGAAACACGGAAAAATTACATAAAATACCCGTATAAAAATAGACGGCGGAGAAACAATAATCCTTCAGATACGTAAGAATTTACAAAATCTTGCAAAAGTTGTATAACTTTGCTATGTAACATACGATATTCGAGTAAATAAAATATATTTCTGTCATGGTTTGTCAAAATAATACTGTTTAGGGATATCTTACCTTAGACATGATTTCGGAAATGTTTAATAATATTATTCTGAAATCAGACACGCACTCACCACGGCGGTTAAAAACGAACTGTTTTACAGAATTCGCCGGCAGCGAGCCGCGTACTCATGGAAGGGCAAATGGAAGGTCACGCAACTGATTTTCTTGCAACAATTGCAAATAAATTAAATGCAAATATTTAAAAAAATTTTCACATATCGATTTTATTCCCGGCGGGTCAGGGATATTTAACAAATATTTAAATATACTGTATTTTGCCGTCCCTATTCTCGCTAATAACACCTACCTACCTCCTTTTGACCTTAGGAAAATGTTCAAGAATTTTAAACCAATGAAAAGTTTATTCGTGACCCCAAACTTTTCCAATGCTTTTTTTTTTAATTTGAAATAAAACATTGAGTTATGAAACCACTAGAAAGTTTTACTCCAATCAAGTTGAGATTTCTCATAACAGAAGAGTGATTCATTTATTTATGAGTTAGCAACTGCAACATTAACGCAATCAATGGAGTATTCTTAATATGCATTAATGAAATAACTTAATTATTCTTTCAACTTAATCACTGAAATAACTATTGACATAGGGGGAGATGCAAAATAAAGCATTTAAATTCTTTTCTTTTTTACAATAGCTCCAGACAGGAGGCCCTGAGGAAAATAATTCCCCTCAGGGCCTACGTCATCTTTGAGGATGCTGTGTGGAGGATCTTTTTAGGAAAAGGAAGGAGAGGAAGTTCTGGGAAGGCAAAAAGCTATGAGGGGTGGGTAGGAATCTGGGTTCCGTGTATCCAAGAGTGACAGATGTATAAATCTATCCTTACCACTGCGATGCAAGACAATAGTACCCTTTACATGTAGAGTTCGGAGCGGGACGTGCCCCGACCGCCGCGCAGAAAAGTAAAGACCGAAAGTATGATAATGGTTTACAGCGCAGTTCACTGTGAGACTTTTCTGCGCGGCGGCCTGAAGTGGCGCGGGGCACGTCCCGCTCCGAACTCTACGTGTAGAGGGTACTAATGTTCCGAGAGAGTCCTGCTGGAGAGGTCAAAAGATCTCCCTCAACCAGTCTCTCCCGATCCAGCTTGCCACACAGTTGGTGGGCAGACGCATCCACTGCCAAGATCCGGACAAACCTCACCCCATGAACCCGGGCACCCCTGCTAAGTCACCAAAAGTAGCGAACCACTTAGGGTGACCCAAGGCAGAGTTGTTAGTTATCCAATAAATGATTCCCGGGGCGGCGGTACCCATACCCGCCTCCCAAATTGAATCCCTCTTTGTTCATGTGAAGCAGATAGTTTGTGATGTGACATTATAATTTAAAATAAAACAATAACTTTGCTAACACAACTTTTATTTTTTAAATACTTTATGCCGACAGGGTTTCGCTACAACCGTAGCTTCTTCAGGGCAATATAATACTCTACTGTAGTAGTATAATATAATACTTCACTGTACTACAACCGTAGTTTATTCAGGGCAGTATAATACTGTACTACAGTACAGTAGAGTATTATACTATAGTGCACTGGCAGTAAAATACTCTACCACAGAACGGTAGAGTACTATACTATTACAGTAGAGTATTTTACTGCCCTGAAGAAGCTACGGTTGTAGTGAAACCCGGTCAGCATAAAGTATATAAAAAATAAAAGTGGTGTTTTGTTGGAAGTTGTGTTCAAATTACATTTGTACTTTATGGTGCTCCCGCCAGTATGTGGTTTGAGGAATTAGATTTCTAGCAACCGTTGTTATGTACACGTTGCGTTAAAATAATAATATAATACAAATAATAATTAATTATTAGATTTAATTATTTATTTTTTAACCAACCAGGAATTATTAGATTCCTGGTCAAATAAAATTCTTCACGCAAAACACTTCAATTATCTCAACCAAACATATGTTGACAAATTTTCGTCAAACAAATGGTTGAGTATTGGAGAGTTGAGTGCAGATATAGAAGGCTTTATGCTTGCTATTCAAGATAGAGTCATTAATACTAAAAATTATAGGAAGCATATCATCAAAGATGCAAATCAAATTGATGATTTATGTAGAAAATGTTTGGCTTTTCTGGAAACTATAGAACATATTATATCGGGATGTTCTGTATTAGCGCCGTCCGAGTATACATTTAGGCACAATCAAGTTTTAAAAATAATTCACCAAAGTTTGGTAATTAAACATAACTTGATTGACTGCCGTAATGTACCATATTATGAATATGAACCAAATTCATTTTTAGAAAATGAATTCTATAAAATTTATTATGATAAAACTATTCTAACAGACAGAACAATTAGTCATAATAGACCCGATATAGTTTTACATGACAAAATTAAGAAAATAACTTATATCATTGATGTCCCTATTCCAAATTCTTGTTATATTCAGAAAACTGTTTCTGAAAAAATAAGAAAATATACAGATTTAGGAAATGAGATTAAAAGAATTTGGCATTCTCAGACTATAAAAATATTACCATTTGTTATTTCGGCTACTGGCATTATACCTAGCTCTCTCATTCAAAATTTAGGCGTATTAGATTTGTCGAAAAATTTATTCATAAAAATGCAAAAGTCGGTTATTTTAAATACATGTAGGATTACGAAAGATTTTTTAAATATTTATATTGAGGGATCAGTAGGATTTATCGGACCAGTTAGGATTTCATCAGAGCCGAACCCTCTGATATGAAAATATCTGGAGTCAGTGAAATATTTAAAAAAAATAATTTATTAATAATTTATTTAATAATAATAACGTTTTAACAGAATCCCGTTGGATAAACATTGTTTTGTAGTTAAATAAATATATCACTGATTAAATAAGTTACACATGTTTTCCTTTAAATCCAACCTGGAGATTCCATCATGTTTACTGTGTTTTATTTTAAAACATTTAAATTCTACTTTCATAAAAAATAAAAAAATTATATTAGCTCCACACAGGAGAATCTGAGGAAACTAATATCCCTCAGGGTCCGTCATCTTTGAGGATGCTGTGTGGAGGGTATTGTTTAAGGAAAGGAAGGAGATGAAGATCTAGGAAGGAAATAGATATGAGGGGTGGATAGGAATCTAGGGGACAGTGTGTCCAGAAGTGACGGACGTATGTATCCGTCCCTCCCACACTGTGGTGCAAGGCAATAGGTTAAGAGAATCTGGCGGGAGAAGTCAAAAAGACACCCCTAACTAGTCTCTCCCGATCTGGCTTGCCACGCAGTAGGTGGGCAAAACCATCCAGCGATAAGTCCTAGACAAACCTCACCTATTGACCCGGGCACCCATGAGGCATGCACCGTGTGTGAACATAAACCTAATATCCCATTTTCAGTTAATGCCATGATATAGCGATGTGGCAAGAATGTATTTATTTATTTACGGCAAAAGTACATTTAACCCTTTCCACTCCAAACCTTTTTTTTGTTTTTATTCCACCAGCTCCACTCCAAAATTGCGTTATTTAAGTTTTATTTTTTTTAAATAAAGTTGATATTTTAATAATTGAAAAAATTTAAGATGCGTGGTCCAAAATGACGATTCGTTTTCATTTAGATTTATATTTTCGGCTTTTGGCCTTTTCGACACATCTCTTTTTAATTTTTTAAGACATGACGGGATCGAGGATTATTTCACTACATAATACACAATCAAGCTATAGAAAATAGAATTCAGAAATAATCTATTCAACGATACGGTTTTGACGACAGCACGGTGCGATAATTACTAGTGTACTTTTGTAACATAGTAATTAAATTATACCATACTCGACCATAGTAATAAAGTATCATGCAATCCTAGAATGTGTCTTTCAATCTTAATTCAAAAATTTTAGTAAAAAAAATCCTACTATCTTAAAATTGTCTGCAAAAAGAATTATTACACCATATCGAGTGTCACTCGACATTGATTTTGTTCCACCAGCTCCAAGACATTGGAGTGCAAAGGGTTAAATACACAGAATAAATCATTTTTATAAAACAAAAACAGTGTAGACATACTAATATGATAAAAACTTAAATTTACAATGAGGCCATAGAAAAAAAAAAATCTTCAAGTGATATGATTTGAAATCTTCACAGTATTATCGTAATTTATTTTTGGGGTACTTTTCCGTGTTACGCTACCTCCTTCTTTAGCCAACGTGTCGGACAATATTAAAGTGTTCATCATCAGGTGTAGATGAGTAATCTATAGTATAAATTACAATCTTAATTATCACCTAATCCAATTGTCAGAATCAACTATATGTACTTACCATCTAACACCTATCTATTATGAGAAATGTGATAATATTATTTTTACTTCATCTATATTATTACTTTTAATTATCTATACTACTTGTATCATGTACATATATCTAATTTAGTAACTGCTATGTTAGAAAATGTCTTTATCAATATTTGTTATGATTCATAAGTGTATTTTCTTAATTTAAAAAAAAGATTATATATGTATATTATTTTTTCTTTATATTTTTCTATAATAGCACAACTCCCCAATTCAAACACGAGAAGTGTTTCCTCTTTTAAATTGGGTAGATTCATTAACAAGAAATAACTTTATCTGTTATTAGTTTTTAAGAACCAAATATTTTCTTTCTGTAAATCTGTTATATATATGTATGTATATTTCAAATAAAAATCACTCCGCATTAACGTTCGGATATTCTTGTAAAAGGCTACAAAAATTCCTAAAATTATAGATGGCACTTTGGGTGGATGGATCTTTGGTAGGGGTAATTTTGACAAACTTTTCAGATGATGACCCAATTGGATTGGCAAGAGCTTTGTAACTTTGACACCGTTGATGAGGTGCTACATTTTTATTATACATGTATATATTATATGTAATGTATTTGACGCTTGCTTCCATAGGAAAATTTTATTTTTATGCAAACTTGTACTGAATCTATTGAGGTGGATTTATGAAACCTCAACTATTTTTGTTTTGTATTTTTATGTATCAATTTGGGAAGCGGGCATGATTAGTACTATTTAAGTCAAAATAAACAAGCTGTGGAATGGTATAAATGATGGCCGCCTTGAAAAATAGTGGCCATAAATTACTGTTGCTCACAACGGGTTAAATCAAGTAAGCCCATTGAAAATATGCCCCCTCATTTTTTTATCTGCCAAATAACACGACTATTGACACTGTAAGAAAATGCTTTTATATATCAACAATGAAATTCATTATTGGAATAATCATTGGATTTGGCTTTTTCGTAACACAAGTGCAAAATAATACTTGAATCAAATCTTATGGCTAAATTCACTACGAAGCAGTTACTTGTAACTTATAGGTTATTTAAATTAAGGCGTCATGGCTGCATCCGATTAAAACATACCGTATCTTTTTCTGATTTATCTGTTTCAAATTTTCGTTCGAAATAATATATTATGTAGTCTTCAACGATTAAAGATTTGTTATGTATTCATTTATCTTTATTAATCTCTTTCCATTATAGAACAAGTGATATTTATGAAAATAAATTTATTAAATGGTATTTTGTCCATATTATATTACATACAACAAAAAGCAATCAATGTCATTTATTCATTCAACTAGAAGGATGGTCCATCATACATACATATTATTTGCATTGAATAAAAATGTAACAGTTCAAATAGCTTAGGAAAATACATTTTGCTGTTTACAGTATTATACAATGTGGTATTTAAAATATTATTTATACAACAGAATTCAATCTATTTTGGAACTTGGCGGGCAAGGTTCCAGTTTGGAGCAAATATGATGTCTTAATAACGTAATCTGAACATTTTATTTATTCCTACAGATTATAAAAGTTGAATTATTATGTTTATATTCCGTCATTGTTACAAATGTCTTGAATTGAAGCAGAATAGAAGAAAGCAATACATATTCATTATATTAAAAGTGATCTTACTTAGTGTCTGACTGATTAGCAAACATTTAACCGATGTTATATAATCATGTTAAATCCTATTTTATGTGACTTTTATAAATAGAAAAAAAACACAGATTTGTCAATTTCCTCCTTTACCACAACACTCATCATGTATAGTAGTCTCAGAGAGAGGTATTATGTAAGTCATCAACGATCGCTCTCTTCTTGTATGAAAATGAAAAAGACGAAAGATACTAGAACGACACGTAACGTATGACCTCTCTCTGAGAATGGCTGATAGATTGTTTAATAAAATAATAACTTGTAAGTACGTAAATACAGTGAAGATACATTTGATATCTAGTCGAGTTAGTCCTAAAATGAATTTTGAGACGTGACTAATTTTATTATTAAAATTTATAACGATTATTAATTATTATTTGAACATACAAATATTTGAATAAGTGATAGGTACAAGGAATCAGGTGTTTTTCTATGGAAGACGGCTTAGTAAAAAATAAATCAATAATTGATAACATCGTGTGTACGTTGGAATGTTCTCAAGTTTCAGCGAAAAGCTTAGGTTTGCAAAATAGCAAACACAGTAATTATTATAATAATAATTTTATTCATAAATGAGTTAGAATTTTTTTGTAATTATAATATTCAAGTAAGCATTACTGAACTAGAAAGAAAGTACACATATTGTTACTTCGTCGAAACCTTTCGCTGCATCAAATTTTTTGCAATACGTACTTAGATGGGAACTTCAATTATAAAGAAAATAAAAAAGACGTTAAATGTAGATTTTGCTACATCATTATTTTTACATGGATAATACATATAATGTGTTGCCATTAGTTTTGCAAGTTTGTAGCTTTATTTGTATCTAAATCTTATTATTCCAAATTGATATAATTTATGTCTATAATAATCCCAAAGATACTGATTAACAATTTTTACATTTCTTTTGCTTTATTTTGCAAATGAATGGGTTTAAAAAGTCACATCACACAATATTGAAGGCTTTGTAAAGTGACAGGTTTTTTTTTTTAAAGTTTTACACACCTATGTTATATTTATGAAAATATTAATATGTATTCGTTTTAAATCATTGCTAAGACTTTTAAAATCCCCTACTGTGGTACTGGGATCATTGAAAAATATACTTTTTGAATTACGCTCTTTTTAATGATGCATTTCTAAGACTTACACTAATTGTTCAATTATAATATGATTTGCTAAAACAAATAATATTTGTGTATACAAACACCACTGTGATGTTAATGCAGAAACTGTGATGAATTATTGCTTATTATTAAATATTTAAGTCCAAAAATGATCCTATTTATTACGTTATTAATTTACTTTGTGTTAGGTACCATTTTTTATAATTATGTTACAATAGTGAAAATACTCTCAATCGTTCATAACGACTTAACGAAATGATACTGATATTTTATAATATACAATATAATAATAATAACAATGAGAATGCTATAGCCATTGTCTCTTTATTAAGGAGAAAAGCTTGCAGTAGTAGTATTTTAAAAAGTTCAATAATTAAATGAATAGAATGGAAGCCGGACAACATTGAAGTTCAATTTATTACATATTGAGAATTATTTACTTTTCGCCTAGTATGAATACTATTGTAGAATTAAATTTGCTAAAAATATTACCTATATTTATGTATGTATATCACTTTTAAAGCAAATTTCGTTTATAATATATATGAATTTGAGAATAGTATTAAAATACCTCGCCTTTAACCCCTCAGGCTAATTTGTTCGCTTTTCAGAACAACTCGTATAGGTCTCATAGAAATCTTTGTGTCTCCCTTACTATCATAATGAGAAATATGAAATAAACGGTATTGAGAAGAGAAAACACCGCACTATATATTCAAATTTATAATTTAACTGCAAAAGAATTAAAATGTACACAAAGGTGTGAAGTAAAATTTTTCGATAGCAATTTGAAAAAAAAATAATGTTATTTTGTCAATTTTAAAAAATATATTTTTATATGAAATGACAAAAAAGTTGGATTGTGATAACCTTTAAAATACATTTGTCTAATAAATGTGTTTTTATTTATTTTTCATTAACATTCATTTTAGTTAGAAAAAACATAGGATGAGTCATATTTAAAACTTTTTTAAGTTTCAATTCAAAATTTTATATTTAAAAAATTACATGTTATTTCTAATAATAGAATTTGAAAGTGTATTTCATCTACTTTCAAAATCAGTTTTCAGCTTTTGGATAAATTCACAAATATTCCATTTTTTAGGGTTTTAATGCAAAGCGGAAATATTCTGACCTACTGACTGAATACAGTCGAGGCCCGAGGGGTTAAAGTTTACCGTCTCCACCCAATTGAACAAATAATAATAATTGCAATCAACAAGTCAAAACATACAGAAATGACAATACAGTGAAATCCTCTTAAGAAGTTTTGTGGCTTAAGAAGTTTGTTTTTTCAGGTTGCTTGAAAAACTTCTTAAGAGGGTTTCACTGTATTGACTATTTGTGTAGGAAAAGCAAATTTCCTCAAAGAGAATATGTTAAGTCAGGCCTAACGAAGCAAATATTGCTGGCCTTAAAGCGAATAAGCAGATATGATGATTCACGGCCAACCATCCGATATTGGCTGTTTTTTGGGTATCAGTGCCGTTCTCAGCCGACATTGCCGATTCCACTATTCTATGACAGATGTGGGGCCAGCTTACTATTTCAGTTGGCACTAGCCCAGGAAACAACCACCATCAAGTTAGCAGTGGAATTAGTAAAAACTTGCTTTGCAGATCTAAATTGTTCATTATGTCCACAAAAATTCTTTAAAAAAGAGTGAGTGTGTGCAAATAATATAGATAAATAAGATATTATGTATTTGCACACAGAATAAGAAAATACTTTAATAAATCCCTTTTCTATACAGATTACATATTTATTTTTCATCAATTCAAAGCAATAACATCCCATTGATCCAAAAAACACTCAATCATGAAAAAATAAATTAATATAGAAATTGTATTCATCCAACAATCACACTCTCATTAGAAAAAATAAACAAATCCCATTGATCCAACAATCACTCCCATTAAGAATAATCTATCTATGTAAAGAGTGTCCCGGTATTTTTATTGTGAGATACAGTGAAACCCTCTTAAGAAGTTCTCTCTTAAGACGTTTCGTGGCTTTTAAGAAGTTTGGTTTTTTCGGTCCCTCGGCCCAATTTTTCCCACATATAAGGTTTTCCTGCTTAAGAAGTTTGTTTTTTCCGGTCCCTTGGAAAACCTCTTAAGAGGGTTTCACTGTAGATGAAATTTTGCACACTTGACGTTCAAAACAGGAGAAAGGGTACTGTCTACAGGAGATTGCGAAAAACCACCCCCATTTTTCTCAAAGCAGAATTTTGAGAATTCTTGATGAAATTTAGCAAACTTGACATTCAAAATAAGAGGAAAATTACTCTCTACATCTGATTTCGAAAAACTCTGCGTAAGGCGGGGAGCAACGCAGGGAATTTCAGCTAGTAAATTAATATGGAAATTCCATTGATCCAACAATCACTTTCATTGCGAAAAATTAATCAAGAAATCTCATTGATCCAACAATCACATCCATTATAAAAAATAAATCAATATACAAATCCCATTGCTCCAACAATCAATTTCATTGCAAAAAATAATCCAGATAGAAATCCCACTGATCCAACAATCACATCCTTTATAAAAAATAAATCAATATAGAAATCGCACGGAGAAGATAAATCTCCCACAAGATATATTTATATATTATACATTTAGTGTAAATGTTAAATTTACAAATACATCGTATACTCAACTACTGTTCATTGTCTGTTCTTACATAAAAAAGAAGATATGGAGTAGAAGCCGACCTAATTTTAGGTTTAGATGAAAGCAATTCGTCAAATTCGTCATTGGATATTGGTTTCACAGTTTCGTCATCGCACATTAACCAGACACTCTGGTCGGGGCAGGATGCCAATTCCTCCGGAGACCACAGTCCCGGCTGATGGCCAAGGCGGATCCCGCAGCAGTCCAGGCTTGAGCAGAAGCTCGTGTCACTGGAGGCTCCCGCCACAGGGGGCACCAACAGAGGGACCCTTCTCTTCACGGGTTGGCTCTTGTCAGCGGCTGACGCGCCATTCTTATTCCTAGCAAACAAGTTCTTCATAAAATTGGACTTCTCGTTAGAGTTTGAGACGACGCAGTTTTTACTGTCTCTCTCGCAGCAGATGTAGGGGGCGGAGTAGTCTGCGTAGTTGGCGCGGGTGTAGGCGATGTAATGCCCCCCGGTGAGGGTCTGGCCGAGGTGCATAATGACGCTGTAGAGGCTGTACTGGTGCGGGCGCTGGCTGGCCGGCAGCGGGCAACACGTGTCGCAGAAGCATGCCAGGCGCAGCGGCGTGGGCATGTGCGCCGTCAGCTTCTCCATGCCGCCGCTGAACCTCTTGAGCTGCAGCACCACGAGGCGGGGCAGGGTCTCGTACGTCACCTGGCGGCGAGCCTCGTTGTATCGCGCGCACTGGTCGCACCAGTATTTGTTTTGATCTCGCAGACACTCGCTGGTGACGCAGGCGTTCTGGTACACGGCGCTCGGGTCCGCCGTCCGCTCGTTGTCAGAACGCTTGTCCTCCGGGATGGGAACTGATATATCGCACATTGTCTGTTTACGTTCCGTTACCATTTCACACTCTAAACAAGTTGTCCGTAACACGGTAGTTCCTTCGAAATCTTCAGCCACAAAATCGAAACCTAAATTTTTACACCACTCATTGGACGGTGGCGCCGTCTCTTCTTCCATGATGGTGGGAGATTTGCCATTAGTGTCTTTAGTCGGGGAATCCACTTTTCCGGTTTTAGCCTTTTTCTTATTTTTCCAAGATTTCCTTATAAGTCCAAAGGTGGGCTTGGAAGACCCTAAAACGGCACCATCATTTTCTGCAGGTGGTGAGTTCTCTGTCACAATGTTCCTGAAAGAATAACACTATAATAGTAAATGATGCCCTTGACCAGATAATATAATGCAAATTATATAGTAGTCCCACGGAAAGGTTATACGTGACATCATCTTTCTAGTACTTAACGCCTTTTTCATTTTTATACAAAAGATATAGGACGATTGTCAATGGCGTATGATTATGAATGACCTCTCTCTGGGACTACTTTAGTAGCTATCAGTAATATAATAAATCCTTACCCTAAAGGGTAAACCATGCAAGTCCATGGCTAAGTCTATAGCTATGTGTGGTTTAACCTTTAAGGTACTTAAATGTACTTATAAAGAATTTAGGATTGAAAATTTTTACAAATTTAATCTTTGAAATTGTGAAATAAATAATTTGCAAGAATGTCATTTGCAATCTTTATCTGATCAATTTTTATATAAAATATCATTTTTCACCAAAAAAATTATCTATGATGATTGTTTCTACTTTGGTACATAATTAAAAACCAAGTGCCTTGCAATAATTTTTGCGATTAAAATAATTTTTCTACAATATTGGTAAAAAATTTGCTCATTGCCTCACCCTGACACCGTGCCTGGAAAGGCTGCCGCAGATCTCAGACAAGATTATGCGTCATAAAGTTAGTTGTCCCAGAACCATATGACAAGTAGTTAATAGATATAAGTAGATCTAAGTATGATTAAGATTATAAATTGACGTGGCCAAATCCATACATTTAAAAAGAGATCTCTGTAATTAAATTCATCCTCCTTGTCCCAACACAAGCAATCCAAA
This sequence comes from Limnephilus lunatus, assembly GCA_917563855.2. NCBI lineage: Eukaryota > Metazoa > Arthropoda > Insecta > Trichoptera > Limnephilidae > Limnephilus > Limnephilus lunatus. Next base: position 81,978,688 of record OU830592.1, read on the forward strand.
TTGGTGAGAAGACAGAGTGGAGAAAGTACTGAGGTATGTATAAAACTGCATTTATTTAAATATTCAATAATTATCCTGATCTAGTTACTGGAACAATAAGGAATGTTATTCTCCAATTCTCCAGCTCAAGTTTGCCAAAGTTCCGCTGAGAGCAGGCACAAAAAAAATAAATAATAAAGTTACCCATTGGGAACATCAGGTTGATGATTAAAGCGCTGCTGCAGAGAGCGACAAGTCTCCCTGATGCTGTCCAACACGCACATAAGCAGCTCGTGGGCATCCTGCTGCTGGTTGCCCTCGAAGATGGGGTTGACATTCCTCAGCGCCGTTAGGAAGGTCTCGGCCTGGTAGGGCTCGGAACTGTCTCTCAGCTCGGCGGCATGCAGCCCGCAGTACATCTCGTGCATCTTCTCGGTGGTGATCTGGATCTTGCTCTTAGCGGTGGAGGAGTCGGGTGCGCAGTGCAGGCCCTGCAGCGAAGGCAAGTCCTTGGAGCTCCAGGAACGGGAGCCGCTGCTGGCCAGGTTGGCGAAGTTGCGGCCCAGCGAGGAGCTCTTGGCCTTGGCCTGTCCGAGGCGCTGCTCCGCGAGGGCCAGCTCACCCACCAGGTGGTGCAGGTTATGCAGGAAGCTGGGCGTGAAGCGCAGCGTGTACAGGATGCTGTTGAGGAAGCAGGTGTTGCCGAGGTTGGAGAGGGTGGCTATGGGTGGCCGGCCCTCCGTGCCCTTCCTGTGGCTGCCCCCGTAGCTGTTGGCGGACTCTGTATGGTAGCCATTTAACATTTCGATCCTCGGCTGGCCCGTACTAAGCACTACAGAGTTTCCTTCTGGAAATTATAAATAAGAGTTATAATAGGAGCGGAGCGTTGACAAAAGATGTCAACATCATGGTAAAAAAATTAATACTGTATTAATTTGTACCCTGATGATGCTTGAGCAAATCGAAACCAGAGGGTAAATAAATTAATTAAAACTCGTGGTTTTACACAAAATAAAGTGTTTTATTTTTATTAAAAACTAGCTGACCCGGCCACACGTTGCTGTGGCTAATGAAACACAACACCATCTACTGGATGGTTACCCAAACTTTTAACTCACACCGCCATCCGCTAATTAGCATACAAATCAAATCGATCGGTCCCTCCATTTATATTATTATAGCGAGTTCCCGGTATGTGTTGCAATGCCACTTAATAAAGAAATTGTTTCTCTCTGCGTGTCCTTTCCCATTCGTCCCGTTCCCCTTCCGCCTCCCCTTCCTCTCTCACGTCCCATACCCCTCTCGCATTCCCACTCCACCTTCCCCCTTCCCTCTCCCCACTCCCCTCACCAGCATCCCCCGTCATTAAATTAGGCTATAGGCAACATATGGAAATCATAATATTTAATATTTTCCAAATAGGTATAGTACCCACCAAACTTAGCGAAAGAGAAAGATGCATAAAAACATACATGTGTGACAGAGAAAGGTGTGGGCGGGGAGGCATTCCACTTTTCTGTCCTGAAACTCGCTTATTGCGACGATTTTTTTTTAACATCAGGCCGGTCTTAGAGTTTGACGTGCACTTTACTACTAACGTCAATTTTAAAGTGAATAATACGCAGAATTCATGAATTTAATGATTTTATATATTTTTTTTATTAATCCTATAAATATGGGATAAACAGTTTAATATAGGTGCATTTAATGGCTCTCTAACATTATAAGCTGTTAATTAAAATTCAGAGTACGATTTTTTTCAATGAGTGGGAAATTTCCAAATCGTACTTTCAGAAATCCCGGACACTGGATGCGTATTTCAATTATTAAGGCCGGTTGCAGTACACGACCGATGGTCGGTGCGTACGGTCGGTCCTGACGATACGCATGCGTACGGTCGGTCCTGACGATCGCATACCACCGACCGACCGTCGGTGTACCGTCAGTTCACGCTTGACCAACAAGCTGACCGGATGTCGTACGCGTTTACGAATAGTTTAATTGCTGCTTATTATCTTCGTAGACATATTTAGGAACAGAAGACGCAACTTAGGAATAGAAGATGCAACACTGCCTAGCTCATTGGTCGACCGACGGACCGCATGCGCACGCGCTCGATCGACGATTCTCGTACGCACTGCGTAGAGATATACGCATGCGTACGGTCGGTCCTGCACTGAACGATTTATGAATTTTCATACAAATGACTAGTGCGACCGACGTACGCACCGATCGTCGGTCGTGCACTGCAACCGGCCTAAAGCAAATGTTAGAGTGGATAAGTTGTCTTTTTGGAAGTCCAGATTAATAATAAATCCAATAAAGTTATTATATTCACATCCATTCTGCCAGCTCAACAAGCAGTGAAGATTATTTTGTACAAAAACTTTTCTTTAAAAGAAGTGTGTTCCTTTTTCGTTATTTGTTTTTGGGGTGTTATGCCATACTTTTGGCCGTGAAAATCTAAAAACGTAAGTGTGTTCCTGAAAAAAAACTGTGCTCAGTCATATTGGTGACATTTTATCTTGGCAATCACTCAAGTTTGATTGGCGAAGGTGGCAGTTAGTTGTTAATTACAGTTACAGAATTTATGGGGCAACTGTTTAACCAAATTTGATAAAATAACTTAAGAGCATGTATTCCAAATTATCTGATCAATAAATTACACGTACAATAAATAATAAAGCATGCTAAAAAATGTTAATGACAACCAAAAGGGTAATTTATTGAATTGTGACATGCCCAATCAGATAATCCTATTTAATTGATAAAAACATATATTATGTTATCAAGAACCAACCTTCCAACAGATTGGCAATTTGTAATTTGGATGCACAAATAAATTAGGAATATTTTTGATTAGTAATAATGTTTCATCATACCAGGTTAGGAGGGATTTTCAGGGATATTTATATTAATTGATGATCAGGTGTGATTGAGGGTGCTCATTAATGATCCAAATTACTTTAAGACTTAGAAATGATAGTTAACATTTTTGGAATGCAAGCAATAAGGATCTGTAACAAGGTTAGGGTAACTTTACTGCTCTTCATATTTACAAGTGGGTTGACACTTTTGACAGTTCTCACCTGAGGTTTTGAAGAACTTGGCGTTATTGTTGAAGTACTTTTCCTCCAAAGGCCGCTTGATCCCCGTGGTGAGGCTTTTGGACAGCTGTAGTTTGGAAGGAATAATTTCTCTCAGATGTTCCTTCTCCGAGGGAGCACTGTCACTAGAACAACTCCCCTTTCTGTCATTTTTAGCCAGAGATAACTTTTTCCCAGCTCCTTTCTTTTTATCTAGAAGGGTATAGCTCACGTGCATCTTCAGCACACCTACAACCACAAAATCCACGGTAAAGGGGCATGAAGATTGCAATGGCAGATTCGCAAAATCAAATATAGGTTAACCAAAGTGTCACTTGTGTGGGCATCATACGGAATTCCTAAAACAGTTACCGCACTCTCCGTACTCTTCTCGAGCGTAAGCAAATCATAAATACAATACATGTAAAACGATGACAAGTTATGAAAATAACCAGTAAAGAATGGTCGACAAAATGAAAAGTGATGATCACGAAAATAAAAAGCTTTAACCAAATACTCACATATGAAAAAATAAAAACTTATATGCCTACATGATAGAAGCCTTTATATAAATTTTAAGAATAAACAATTATTACCGGGAGCTGACTTGATGTATCGCCATTTTGGCATAAAATCAGTTTATTTATGGTAAAATCTATGGACTAAAAATCACCGTTGAAAATCTATACAACGATAATCAATCTCACTGATACAGTCTATGGTAATTCTCAGGAGTAGGAACCAACGTGCCAGCGGGGATTCAGTCCAGTTGATATATCCTTAATACATGTGCAATCTTTCCCAGCTAAATTCCCTAGCAGCAATAAGGCGGCAAACACAAAAAGGTCTTAGAGTTATTTAATGGGAAGGAAATAGTCATATAAATATAGAAAGCGGTCAGGATAAAATAATAAAATTTGTAGATAGAGACCATGTTAAGAACCATGAGAGAAATTCAGTTTTTCGAACGCAGCGTGAGCATAATTATATTTAGTAGAGCCAGTTTGTCGGCAGTCATAACTCAAAAAACGCGACATTGCGAAACTAATAAAACGGAACCCAGAAATTGCCGAGCCGGGCGAAAGCAGTAAACCTTTTGGCGTTTGTCCCACGCCGACAGGCATAAATATGTTGCCAACAAGCCGGCGCACAATCGTTTTGCTAGTATGAGAGCGTTGGAAACAAATCGAAATTTCAAATTGCAGGGCCACTAAATTTTGTTTCTATATCTTGACATCACATACCAGCGCATCTTTCCAATCTAGGAGGTTTTGATCTTTCCACCCACCACCGAAATCAGCAAAACGTTTCGACGCTGTGTAATATGTCGGCAAAGATTGACTTCCCCGAGCAGTCGGGACGTTTGTGTGAAAGTGCAACGTTTATTATGTAACATTTAGGGATTGATAACTTTTTACACCGCTTGCTGGCAAACTTTTTGAAGTAAAATGTCTTTACTTCTCGACACTTGGGGGTAAAATGATGAATATGTTACGAAAAAGAACCATCCATATGCGAACGCTAATTGAAGTAAAACTTCTTTATGAATATGAAACGTTACGAAAAAATCTATATGAAACGCTATAATGAATATGTAATGCTAATCTATATGAAACGCTATAATGAAAGTGAAACGCTAATCTGTATGAAACGCTATAATGAAAGTGAAACGCTAATCGATATGAGTTAAGTTAAGTTGAGTTGAGCTGAGTTAAGCTGAGCTGAGCTGAGCTGAGTTGAGTTAAGTTAAGTTGAGTTGAGTTGATGGGGATGTTGAGGGGATGGGGATATTTTTATTCCTGTTATTTTTAGATTGTTAATGGACGGCATAAGTTTGTGAAGTTTTACTTCAGTCGTGTGGTCTAAAGCACACTCGTTTTTTTCAACATGGATCCAATACCTCCAGGTGTGTACTAAAGATGTTAAGTTTTATTTTTTCATTTCCTAATATGACAAATTTGGGATATTTAAAAAAAAAACATCTCGTGAATTTTTTTAAAAATACGAAGATTTCTGGAATAGTTAAGGTTTTAGTTTGATATTTCCAAAAAATCTCATATTTAAAAAAAAAAGTCTTGTGCATTTTTGCGACCCCATGCAATCTCCCGAACAAGGAACTCAAGAGACACCGGCTCGCGGATTTCGACCAGGAATAGCCAAGACGTTTCGCGAACTTCCGCCAGGAAGTCCAACCAAGTGACAGCGAAAAATTCCGACCAGGGATTTGTGCAATTGTCACTTTGTACAAATATTCAACAACAACAAAAATTAGCTACTTCGACCCGTGCAAGTGGTGCAATTCTGAATAAATAAAGTGAAAAAAAAAATATTTTAAGTGTCAGTGGTCCAAATAGGACGAATAGTACGCGAAGACTTCAGGCTGTCCTCAAACCAGGGAAGTGACTGCAAATTTTACTCAATTAACCGTCAAGTGATCATACTCTGTACAATTAAAGACTTTTACGTAGTATTAAGCAACCAGACATTCTAATTTTAAGATCTAGATCAGGGGTCTCCAAACTACGTCCCGCGGGCCACACCCAGCCCGCCAGTATCATCAATCTGGCCCAAGAAAAGCGAATTTAGCACTTAATTGGCCCTTGGAACTTACTGGAGTAATCATTATGGCCCTTAGGCTGGAAAGTTTGAAAATCCCTGATCTAGATAATTAAGTACCTAGTATAAGACTAACACCAGATTAATAATAATTAACACCCGCCATTTGTAGTAATAGAATAAATGTGTCGTTTCTTAATCAGTACCTAGCTTTTTACACGCGATTGTTGACGGAAGTAGTGACATCTCGTGACGAATTCTTGAATTTAAAACCAAACTACAAAACAATAGCTTTGTGTGTAACTCCACGTACACAGATGTTATTTGTGGCGCGGCGTATAAGGCGTGACTTCGGATATGCAATGGAAGTCGGGTTCTGGAATTCAACCACACGCAGACGATAAGCTATTAATACTGTTTGATTGATGATTGATTACTTGACTTATAAAATTTTATATGATAATATAAAAAAGCGAAAAAATTCATTGGTAATTTTTTAAAGGTTTTTTTATCGGTTTTTTAGTTCATACAAATATTTTTATTTATTATTTTTTTATGTCGAGAATAGTCCGTGTCGAGCGAATTACAATGTTTTCGAATCGGATTTTATATTATGTCATCTCATCACTATCAGAAATAAAAACATTTCGTTCAATTTCATTTATCTATGACTTTGCAATACATGACAGGTGACAGGAGACAGGACCTGTCAAATTTACAAAACAGTTATATCGGTATTAGTTCATTTATGGTTATATCCAATATCTAGTTGCATCTAACCGCATTTAACATGGTTTTTACTGAAATATTTTAAAACTATAGATATATATATATTACGCATGAAAAGCACTGTCGAGTGATGGAAATTTTTTTAAATTTTACTCTTTGTTGATTCAAAGCAGGAATGAAAGGTTTGTGAAGCTGGTATTAAAAAAATTCCTTGTTTTAGGTGTTTATTTATTTATTTCTTTCAGATGATTCACAAATCCTGTCAAAAAACTCCAAGACTTGTGTGTTATTGGTGCTGTCATTCGAATGCCCTTTGTAAATAAGAATAATTTGTGTATTTATTTTCCAAGCGAATAACATGTAACGCCATTTTCATATTGCACAAAGCAGTCCTACTTGTCACGAAGACGTGGCTGCAAGACAGGGAGTCAAAAAAAGATGTCTTTTGATAGTAATGATTTATATGTATAATGAATTATTTGCAGATATATCAGGAAGCGCTCTGTTTTCTGTTCGGTTGGTGACAGCAGATTACTATTTAAGCAAACCTATCCCAGAACTAGATGTACAGTTTTCAGAATTTAGAGGGTCAGAAGTAAAGCAGGTACCGTTTCTTTTAGATTTATTGTAACATTTTCTTGTGATGTAAATTCTATTAATCAACCAGGTGACAGTAAACCACAGGTTATAACTCTTTTGTGCATGTATTCAGCAATCTTTGACTTATTTCAGCTGCCGATTCTTAGAGTTTTTGGATCAACTCCTCGAGGCAATAAAACATGTTTACACATTCACGGAGTGTTTCCTTACCTCTATATTCCGTGTGATGATCCCAACCCTGAACCAAAGATAGCGTACCAAGTAACGTATTGACTGAATAATCACCATTACTTATATCTGCTTGAACATACCTGAAATCATGTAATAACATCTACGGTTAATCATTGCAGATAGCAAACAGCATCGATAGAGCGTTGAATATATCATTGAAACAAGCCAATTCTACAAATCAGCATGTATATAAAGTTATTTTGGTGCAAGGGATGTAAGTTTACCCATTAAATTTAATAATATGGAATAGGTTTATTGAATAGAGTTTGTATTGGTTTACTTATTTGTTATTTTCTTCTTTTCTAGACCGTTTTATGGATTCCACACCAAAGTACATCAATTCTATAAAATATTTTTCTACAATCCTTCGTTTATCAAAAGAGTGGCCGACTTGCTGCAGAATGGAGCCATCATGGGTTTATCTTATCAACCTCACGAAGCTCATATTAATTTCACAATGCAGTTCTTTTTAGATTTCAACCTCTACGGGATGAGTTTTATAAATTTGGAGTATATTAAGTTTAGGAGAAAAAATGTACAAATTACGCAAGACAAGCATTCACAACTCAACGAAGAAGAATATCTTCCGGAAACAATACAGTTCACAAGCTGTTGTGAATTCGAAGGCGATTGCTTAGCACAACACATATTAAATAGGAAAGATGTAATCCATGGTAATCTCGGTGCTAATCCAGGGTTAGAGGCTTTATGGGAAGATGAAAAGCAAAGACTGAATAACATGAATATGTCTGAAACACTTGTTCCGACACCAACTCAAGTTAGAGATAATATACCTCCAACTGACTCTCACTTGTACCACAGTAGAAAACTCTTAGTTAAGTTGGCGCTTAATTCAGAAATGCAAAATGATTCCGTCGATCACAGTAATATGACACTTTCAATTCTGAATGATTCAGAAAGAGCAAGGTCTAGCGTCGAACTTACTCTGGAAGCATCGAAAGAAAAACCTTCCACTATTGTTAGTAAGGTGGTATATCCCGCTGAAACTCCGGAAGAGAGCCTGATCTTTAATGCTACCAATGTTATGTTACATCATCCCTCATCCCGAGTCTCAAAGAGGTCAAGCAAGTGCAATAATGTTTTAGAATTAAGTCAGAGTCAGACTTTATCGCAAGTAAATTGTAAGTAACTACATTTTATTTTGACACCACTTAACCTACTCATTATTACTTAAAATTTTTTTATTAATGACTGTTTAAATAAATAATATAGTAGTTTATTGACAGTCTTCCTCACAAGGGAATCCTGTTCCGAGGCGGACTGTGGGTGTTATTATTACATGATTTCCTCGTCTTCATGTTTATTGATTTCTTCATCTTCATGTTTTTTTTTATTTCCTCATCTTCTTGTATACTTACTGTGTTTATTGATTTCCTCATCTTCTTGACTTACAGTGGACAGTGATGACATGGACCTGATGGACATGTTAAAAGATATGGAAACCAACATTGAAGAGGATAGTATTCTCGGAACACAAACCAAACCAGACGTGGAGGAGGATGAGATAGAAGAAGAAATACGTGATTTCAATGAAAGATTTACAGAAGAGGATTTCAATGTGACGTAAAGATAATTAATTGTTTATTCCGTTGAGATACTTTAATTAGTATTAGTTGGATTAAAATATAATTTTTTTTTTACAGTGTGAATGAAGACAAAACGTTATCTCAATCTTCTATTTGGAATGATACTTTCTGGGACAATGTCCAAAATATTTCCCAGTTGGATGGATCTTGGGATGTAGAAGGTAGTTATCAGTTTTTTTAATAAGTGGATTTTGTTAACAGTAATGGATACGGTATGTGTAATGTATTGAAAGAGCTTGTATCGGATATCGACAGATGCCAGCAGGGCAAGACCTTCTATCGGATGCCGACAGATGCCAGCAGGGGTATATGGTATACTTGCATAGATAGGTCGTGTGACCGGTAGTATAATTATTGTAAATATGTTGACTCATAATAAACCAGTTTGTATCAAGTACCTATTGTTATTAAGAAGTACCCCCACATAATTAATAGTGTTTGAATGTAAATAACACAAACATCACAATATGTGAGTTAATAAATTTTGGTTTTGTCCTCAGATGAACAGTCCACTACGTCACAGTCTAAAAGAAAAAGAAATTTAAAAGTTGGTCTTTCTAAACCAAAAAAGAACATACCACTTAAAACAAAGGAAGAGGAGAAAAATGTAAGAGTATTAGAAACTCAAGTTCAGTCCCCTAAGAAAAGTATAAATATGGAAATGAAAATAGAAGGCTTCAAATATGATCTGCGGAGTCAGGCAATCAATCCTAAAAAATCTCCCGCCAAACGCTTAAGTAATTTTAAGCCATTAAAAATTACTCTTGAAGAATCACCATCACGCCCTGAGAAATTAACTACTAATAGTAAATTACTGACCTTAGAAACGAATTTTCATGTAAAACAGGAATTAGACTCTCCAAAATCCAAAAAAACATTGTTTATGACCAAGAAGTCTTTTGATCTGACACAACAGTCCTCGTCAGATGGTGATTACCAAAGTATATCTAGTTTTTCAGATGAAGACAAAGGCAAATATGTTAAAACTCTTTTTCAAAAAAATGAATTTAATGAAAACAAAATAGTCCACTCTCCCGAAGATGAAAACTCAAATACTGTAAGCCCTCCCAATTACAATGAAGACAACAATGTTCATAAAAATGCTTTGACATCTTCTGCATACGACAGGTGTCATAATTATATTCCTGAGGCGGGATCTTCAAGAATTATGGATATTTTAGTGGAAGAGAAGGAAGTAGAATCATTATCCCTGACACCGAGCTTGGAAGACTCTCAACTTGATGAAAGTGACGGAGGAATCGTAAGTTTTTATAATACTACGCATTATCACGATACAAGTTTCGCCAACGCGGAGTTTATCCAGTATTCTCCGATGAATGTTAGCAAGCTACCTTCAGTTAATCAAAAAACGTCCATCAAAGAAGAAGATGGTGCTGTTAGATTGCACTATGATACATCATTTTCTCCAGAAGGTGCCAAATCAAGAATTATAAATGTTACAGAAAAGAGAACAAATAAATACGGTACAATCAAAGAAAAGAAGAAAATAACGGTATTAGTACCAATGTTGCATCCACCTTCATTCAATGAAGTCCGATCAACAATACGTGAACACGGTATTCCTCTTTGTATTCACGAACAGCCATTCTACTCAAACGCTAAAGATGTCGGCAATCAAATTGAAGTGGGGCAAATCATACTTAAGATAAAAAGTAAAAACTTGGCCAGTCTTAAATCTTTTCAATCCGATGTTACAAATTCAAACAGTCTGGAGGTCTGGAGAGAAAATATGTTTTTAACAAACAACATTACACAAGATAACTTGAATGTTAAAGACTTGGCAAGCCTCCTGGCTAGTAATCGACCTTGCGTTTTAACTCCTGTGATGCGACCTCCTTCTGCGCAAGAAGTAAAGAATTGGCTCAAAGCAGCGGACACCAGGAACTTAAAAAACGAAGTTGAAAGTCCAATAGAACCAGAAAAAATGATCCTATACTTTCCGTCTAGTCCTGGTCAAGAAATGAATAACAGTCAAATGGAATTAAGTTTATCTTCTTCGTCTGACACATCAGTTATTACGCCATCACCAGAAGAAACTATTGTCATACGCAAACGAGTTTCCATTGTTTTAAATGAGTTTGGCGATATGAACCAAGAAATAAAATCGACAGGTAAAAAAAGAAAGAATCTCAGTCAACCTGTGAGGAAACTGAGACCACGTTCATTGCGCCTTTCTCTTGCGAGGAAACTTAGCTTAGATAGTAATGATTGCTCCCCGAGAGAACTGTCACAAGGGTCCAATGAGTCTGACATTGTGTGCGGTCAGCAGTCTGAAGTTAATCACTCACCAACTATAGAATTTTCTCAAAAAATGCTCTTGCGAGATATTGAACGGCCTGATCTAATAACAGAAGAAAACATCGCCCCACTTGAAAGCGTAAGTTCGGTGGTACATTTTCTGTCTTATCAAAATTATTTCTAATTTTTAAACAGTTGGAATTCCACTTTAATATGACTTTTTTATTTGGCGTGTATGTTTACAGATCAATTTTTTTTATAGGAATGCATCAATGTGGATAAATCTCTTTCACAGGCTGTAGATAAATCTGCAAATCATAGCACTACACTCGGCTTCAAATTTTCCGGTGAAAATTATCAAGATGCACCAACTATTCATGAGGTATGAATTGTTTACTTTAACAAAAATATTGAATTGAACTTCTTATCATTTTGCACTCATTTTACATAATTTTTCTTTTCAGAATGAATATTTAACGGTAATAGTGTTAGAAGTTTTGACTTCTACTAGAGGAGACATGTATCCAGATCCTGCTCTTGATCCAGTATTAGCCGTATTTTATTGCATCGATAACGACTGCCCGGAAGACCATGTCCTGCCTCAGAAAGAAAGTGGAATAATAATAGCGAAAGATGGGCACTTCAAAACTGAATACAACGAGACAGCTTTCTCTTATCTGCAGGGATTGAACAAGAAACACAAAATAGTTTTCGTAGAAAATGAAAAGCTACTTTTCGAAGAAGTGTTGAATTTAATCGCAAAATGGGATCCCGATATTCTATGTGGTTACGAAATAGAAATGCAGTCTTGGGGGTTTCTCTTTCAAAGAGGTTTCATCTTAGATATGAACATGGCATCCAAAATATCGAGAGTGCCAATTGAAGAAAAAGCCGACTGGAAAAGGGCTTCTCAAGAAATAAACAAAGATATCAAATTAATAGGACGTATTACTTTGGACGTGTGGAGATTACTGCGGCACGAGATAGCTCTGACGAGTTATACTTTTGAAAGTGTAATGTATCACATCATGCATGAGAGAGTTCCTCAATTCTCTCACAAGACTTTATATTTCTGGTGGAATCATCCTTCGGGTTTACTGAGAACACTCTCTATGGAGTATTACCTCACGAGAGTCACAGGCGTTGTTCACATATTACAGCAGCTGGATCTTGTAGGTAAGTACAAAGTTGCAAACAATCGATGGTCCTGAATAAATCTCTTAAAAATAACTCATGACTCAACATAGTAAAATCTCGATCGATCGTTCCTTAATTAACCCATTGGCCACAGAATTAATGCGCTAAAAAATCGGCCTTCACCACTGAATTATTTTTGTAACAAAAATTGAAACCTGCATTGGTGTACTAAATCTATTGTAACTTTTGAACCATACATATATTCAAATGAATTAATTTCATTAAATTTGTTTACATATTGGATTAAGGTGAAGAAAAACATAAAAATTAAAAAAATATTAAAATATGTGTACATAAGGATACAAATATAACCTTCTTTTTTTTCGTAAGTTTTTTCCACATTTTTATTCGAAAAGTTACAAAAGAACATAATATTCATAAATCGAACGTTGATAATTTTCGTTTTTTATGTACTTGTATACTAATACCTAATAAAATAATTCGGTATGATAGTCGTCAAAGCAATCAGGGACGTTCAGGGTCACTACCAAAATCCTAGAACCGCTTGCAATTTTGAAGAAATTAAATGGCGGCTGGCTGCATATAAAACTTGGAACACAAATATCAGGGAAAAAACATAAGAAACATATTGTTGCCAATTCAATGAAATTAATGATTAATTAACTACAGAGCATTCGGCATTAAATTTTTTATTAAAAAATGTTACTCTGTTTTTTGGCAGACCTACTCGAGCCCGTCAGCACGCCGGTGCTTGTGGTTAAGTACCTGAGTTGCACAACCGGCAGGCTGCCGGGGTTTGTGGCCAATGGGTTAATCGTTTCCTGCATGTGTCGTTTGTTTCTTCCGACCTTCCGATCCCGAATTAATTTCATATATGTTGGAATGAATAGCATGTAGGTAGATTTTGTACAGGTGTTTATTCAGGAACGAACAAATGACCAAAGAGGACGAAACACGCAAGCATTTCTTTATATATCATGTGCAAGCATTCTTTCTCGCTTATACTCATCCTCTTTCATGCACACATTACAATGCAAAACCTGCAAAAATACATTGTATCATTTTACCGCATTAATCGTTTAAAGTATGCATTTTTGTACTATTTTACTTGACCGATTGCTGCTGGCGATTGATTGGTATTAGTTGTCATTAGACTAGAATTTGGTAGGTGGGTATGGGTACCACTGTCCCGGGAACCATTTATTGGATAACCAACACCTCTGCTGCAGATCACCCCAAGTGGTTCGCTAAGTTTTGTGACTTAGCAGGGGCACACGGGTTCATGGGGGTGAGGTTTGTCCGGGTCTTGGTGGCGGATGCGTCCACCCACTGCGTTGCAGATCGGATCAGAAGAGACTAGTTGAGGGAGACGTTTTGACCTCTCCAGTGGGACTCTCTCGGAACATTGCCTTGCACCGCTGTGGGAGGGATGGATTCATATATCCGTCACTCCTAGACAAACTGACCCCCAGATACGTCATACTTTTTCCTTCCCAGAACTTCTCCACCTTCCTTTCCTAAAACGACCCTCCACACAGTAAAAAAAGTGCGTGGTACTCAAAGAAGAAATAGAAAAAACACATTGAATGGCCAAGGATTTAGGAATTGCAGCATTTTTTAAACACATTCATTTTATATGTGAAATAAGCATTCTATATGTGAAGTAAGCTTCTTTCTAAAAATTCCCACATTCATTGTCTATTTCAATTGGACCCTTCAGGAGATTTCACTATAATGTGCCTACGATGTTAAAATTTCAGGCAGAACATCGGAGCTGGCACGTCTCTTTGGTATCCAGTGGTACGAAGTGATGTCCCGAGGTTCACAATTCCGGGTTGAATCTATGATGATCCGGATGACACGTCCAAGAAATTATGTTTTAGTTTCCCCAAGCACGATACAGAGGGCTGGAATGAAAGCCCCAGAGTTTTTGCCGCTAATAATGGAACCCGGTAAATACAAATGTTGTTGATTTTACATTTGTACAAACGGTGGCCAGCCAACTCAGAATGAAACCAACTCAGAACCACCTCAGAAAGGTCATTAAGAGTGATGATAAAAAAAATATAAAAACATTGAATAAATAGGTTAAGTTAGGTTAGGGTTACCGGCTATTTTAAAATTATTTTTTCATGGCTTTTAATGACCTTTCTGAGGATTAATAAAGCTCCTCTGTGATTTCAGCAGGATGTGTGTACATTGCTCCTGCCTTATTTTTCAAATATCTCGTGTGTTTTTCTAGCTACATTCATAAAATTTGTTTAGCACACGCGCAAAAATCAGTGATATCTGCTAAACTTCCCGAAATAATTTTATCGCTTTCGGGAAAGAAATTACGCTAGATATAAAGTAGATGTTTTCGAATATTTTCAATGTTCTTTGTGTAAATTCATAAACAGACAGAATCTGAAGAGATTAAGTGTCTGGTGTGAGAAGACAAAGGACTGCATCACATCAACAAGATAAGTCATATATTAATTTGTTTATGTTTATGTTAGAATGCCGCACTTGAGCCCATAGGTCTGGGACCAACTGGTGTGCAACCATTGGACCGCGAGACATGATACGGAGTTTCACGGTGCCTTTAAAGTACTTTGCAAAGCAACGAATAATGCTTGTTTGACTTTGTTTTCTTTAAACAATCGCCGTATCGGAATATTGTTAGTATTTTTTCAATTTCTTTAAGATTTTGAAAAAAGAGGCAAGAGCAGCCAAGTAGAGTAGATCCAAGAAGAGACGAGAGGAGCCAAGAAGAGACAATAAGAACCCAGAAGAGAAGAATCAAGAAGAGACAATAAGAACCCAGAAGAGAAGAATCAAGAACAGCCAAGAAGAGACAATAAGAACCCTGAAGAAAGACGAAGAGACAAGAAGGGGAAAAAACCACAAAGAGATAAGTAGATACGAGAAGTTCTACGAAGAAGCACGAAGAGCGAAGAAGAGACATTGAGTGACAAAAAATAGCAAGAAGAGCCAAGCAGAGCCTAAAAGAGATGAGAAGAATCAAGAAGAGACAAGAAGAAGTAAAAAGGACCAAGGAGAAACAAAAAAAATCTCAGAAGAGACGAGAAGATCCAAGAAGAGACAAGAATAGCCAAGAAGTGCCAAGAAGAGACGAAAAGACCCAACAAGAAACACGCAGAGACAAGAAGAGTCAAGAAGAAACGAGAATATCCAAGAAGAGGTAAGATCAGCTAAGAAAAGCCAGAAATGGACCAGAAGATCCAAGAAGTGCCGAGAATAGGCAAGAAGAAGAAAGCCATAAAAAAAGTATTAATGAAAAAATCATAGCGCTCAATCCATTCCTTCATTCTCGCCTATCCTTTGATTGCCATGTATACCGGTCGATTAAACTCCAACCTCCTATATCCTCAGAGCACGTGTTCCAAGTCCTAACAAATCAGTGCCCCTCGGTATACTGGTCTCACCGGGACAGGAGTGCTCCTGGCGGGGGGCTACAATCGTATCATATCGCTTTTTATGACCTTTCTGAGTTGGTTTCATTCTGAGTTGGCATGGAACCTATACAAACATATAAACATACTAAAAATTACAAAATCTTTTCACTATTTCAATAAGCTAAACTATTTTGTATTTGATTTCAGAATCTCGATTTTACAGCGATCCTGTGATTGTTTTGGATTTCCAAAGTTTGTATCCCTCAATGATGATTGCGTACAACTATTGTTTTTCTACGTGCTTGGGAAAAGTCAATAATATGGGAAGGTATATTTTAAAACATAATCGAAGAAAGCATTTATTTAGTTTGTGGCTGATCGTAATTGTAATATAAACACATAAATTTGTTTGAAACCACTTTCTTTTAATATTCTCCTGATGAAGGAAGGAAGGCAGAGCAATAAACTTCTTCATATGTAAAAAATTATGTTTCTTTGTTTATCAAAGCTTTCTATATATAATGGTAGGCTCTGGCATTGTGAAATTTGTATAAAAAAATTACAATAGGAGGCACGCGGTTGTTTGAAAAATTTATGTATTTCATAAAGTTTAGTGGCAGGGAGGGGATTGAATGAGGTTAGCGGGAGGGAGGGGACTAGGAATGGTAGAGAGCAGGGAAGGGGAAAGTGGAATGCGGATGGGGGGGAATGTGAGGAAGGTGGAAGGGGAATTTGGAAAGGACACGTATAGGAGAGGTGGGGAAGAGGGAGAGATTTTAAAGGAGACATAGTAGCGGTAGGGGATAGCAGAGGTTAAATTTGTAAAATCCATGCTTCTCACACAGACAACTGTATATGGCGTCGGAAAACCTTCTGATTTATTCCTGTATGCACCAGACGAATAACAAAAAAATATTTTGTATCAACACCTTCTTTCTTTGAATGGCATTGCAACGCGTGTAGTTATAAATATAAAGTGGTTTCAAACAATTTTATGTATTTATAATTTGTATATTTAATACTATAAAAAAATATTTTCTCCTTGTAATTTTTATCACAATAATTAGAACCAATACTTTTAATTTTGTACCATTGCATTATGCACTATATTTGTGATCAATTTTAATTTTTGTCTTCTTCTTGGTCAACTTTTAAAATTAATCAGTATTTGGTTCTTTACAGAGACACTCCTTTTGAGTTTGGCTGCACCCAGTTGAAGGTGTCTCCCCGGATGTTGGAGCGTTTGCACAAGAAGGACTTGGTCCACTGGTCTCCGTGCGGAGTGGGCTTCGTGAAGCCCGCAGTGAGGAAGGGCGTGCTGCCCATCATGTTGCAAGACATCCTCAACACCAGGCTGATGGTGAAGAGGGCCATGAAGAAACACAAAAATAATAAAACCTTACAGAAAATATTACATTCCAGACAATTAGGTTAGTGGATTTACTCTTCACTTTGATTAAAATTCTTAGTTAGATGTACTATAGCTATACTGTTGGGAGGCGGGTATGGATACTGCCGTCCCGAGAACCATTTATTGAATAACCAACACCTCGGATACGTTTTTAGATTTTCGCGGCGGAAAGTATTTTTGTTATTTATTTTTGGGGTGTTATGCCGTGTGGCGCTACCTTCTTCTTTTTCTTTAGCCAACGTTTGGGAAATCGTTGCAGTGTCTATCCAGTGTACATCTGCTGGATCGGCCCTGATGATGGACACTGCAACGCTGTCCGAAACGTTGGCTAAAGAAGGAGGGAGCGCAACACGGCATAACACCCCAAAAACAAATAACGAAAAGAAAAAAAAAGAACCAACACCTCTGCCATAGGTCAGTAAACTTTAATACTTTTTAACGATAATATCACATTATTTTTACGGTAAAATTGTTAACAAATAAGTGTGTAGTAATTAATTTTAAATGTCTACCTCATCCTTTTATCACCATAGATAGACTGAGTTTAATGAAATAAAGCTTTTAATTTTTTTGCTTGTTTTTATAGCTGGCAATACCATAATAGTTCTACAATTCGAGAGAAACGTATAGTATATAGCATAGGTTCTCAACGTGGGCGATAATGCCCCCTCGGGGGCGTTTCAGACCTTCAGGGGGCAGTAGAAGACCAATAAAAAATTGGGGGGGCGTTTCAGACTTTCAGGGGGGCGATAAGAGACCCAGAAAAATCCATCCCATATTGCCCCATCCCATCTTGCCCCATAACATCTTACCCCATCCCATCCCATTGTGGTAAATAATCATGACGACAATTGCTGTTTTTATTTTTTAGTCATATTCTATTCGACACATTTACAATAAACCGCTCTGTTCTTTCCGGAAATGCCGTAATTACCCCTTCCCCTTTGATCACCTCCCACCAAACACCAAAAATTTATGAATGTGTCTGTCAATATTCTTTATCGTAGGTTAGTTCTAATATTCTCCTGACGAAGGAAGGGTTCTTCTGAAACTGATAGGGTGTGAATAAAATAAAATTAAAGTAGTCTTTATATGTTTTTATTGTAAATTATGGCAGGCCACAAAGTTCATGCTTTTTACAAATATTAATGAAAATTGTTGAAAACTCTAAAAAGATGGCGATAAATCTTGGCGCACCTCAGCTAGCTCAATGGTATGCAATGAAAAGACCGCGAACTGAATCAGTTGTCAAAGGATAATGCACACAATGCCATCTACTGGCATTCCCGGAACCAGCATACAAAGCCATGTTTATTTTTGTCCTTGTTTTGTTTCTGTCATGTACCAGAGAAGGCGTTGTACGTTGTGTGATTATACGGATTTATATATTTTTTTGATTTTCTTACTTTCCCAATGCACGAGCAAACTTCTTGAGGCAGAGACGAACAAAACAAAGTTAGGGGGCGCTAGAAAAAAAAATCTCTTAGTGGGCGGTGGGCAAAAAAAGGTTGAGAATCTATGGTATATAGTATATAGGAAACTAATAGCAGGAGACTGCAATCAGTTTTGGTGGCCGGCCGCATGAATGTTAATTTTTTTGTCAGTGTCACTTGTGGGTGTGCGAGCCTGCTCGGTCAGTGTGCTTGTGACTGCCCAAGTATGGAAGGAATAATCGTACATTCAGAGACTATCCCTTCTGGCCCACGGGCCGCCAATTGCCGATTGCTGTTCTATAGGATTATGATTAAAGACATTCTAGTTCTTTTTAATTTTGATACAAGACGTGTGAGAAGGAAGATTTTTATGAACGACTTTTAGGACGATCGTTGATGATGTGTTTACGATCTCTCCCTAGGACTAGTGTACTATGGTTTTCTGTTGAGATTTCACTTATATTTTGACAGTTTTTGACTGCACTGAAGGTAGTAAAATATTGTACCTAGTTTCAGATTAATTATTTGAGTACCTACTTACAGATCCTATGATTTCAGAGGAAAATTTGATTTTTTTCATCGATTTTTCTTCATCGCCGACGTTAAATTATCGCCGTGCACCAGATGATTCTATTTTTAGCCTTAACTTAAGAGGCTGTACGGTGTGGAGGTGAACAACATTAATTTCCTTGGGCTTAAAGAACTAAAGGGAGGCAACATAAGACCTGATTAAGGCATTTTCAGAGGCAGCCAAGTGTTGTAACACCAATGATCAATCAAATAATATTTTTTGTAATTATGTCGCGTTTCAGGTCTCAAGCTTATAGCCAATGTGACCTACGGCTACACGGCGGCCAATTTTAGTGGACGAATGCCGTGCATTGAAGTGGGAGACAGTGTGGTGGCTAAGGGCAGGGAGACCTTGGACAGGGCTATTAAGATGGTGGAGAATACTCCCAGGTGGAATGCGAGGGTAAGACCATAAACTGGACTTTACACTTAAAACCAGAATCAAGTTCAAGTCTAAAACATCATAACTGTATATCTTAGATATGGTTAGCTGTGTTAAACATAGATGGCATTAGTAGCATATTTCGGAGCTACCGATATTGTAGAGATCTTTAAGATCAGGAAAAATACCGCTCAACCCTTTAGAATAACAAGGTTCCATCTATCGCGGTAACGTCATGCGATAATGGGATCTATAGTAAGCTACTTTAGAGTGCATTATCGCATGACATTACCGCATTAGATGGAACCTTATTATTCCAAAGGATCACACTGCTATTCAAGGTATATTCCTACTGCCCTCTGATATTGAGCCTATGTATAGCCTACCAGCTATCCATCAGCTTTTATATAATTTATGTCAACAAAAAGTCTAGTGTTAGGTTTACTTCGCCCTTTCCATAAAAGACACTCCACACAGCATTCCTAGAGATGACATAGGCCTCGATCAAGCAGAGCAGACAGACACCGCCGATAGCAATAACAACCATTACAGCGAAGACGAACGCGGGTCTGCATGTCGCCAGCATGTAGTTCTGCATTGTATTCCGCAGTAATATTGAAAAGCTATCAGATTCCGGGTGTTACTGAACTGAACATTTAATAAATCTATGAAGTTGTCAACATGAGCATGAATGAGTTGAATACCAAATGAAAGGAAAAGAGACATCAAAATATAAAAATAGGGGAAATGGCTTAAAGTTTGTGCTTACCTCTCTTAAAGTATGTGCAATGTTTTTCAATGCCAGTGATTGGGATTATTTGATATATGTTCAGGAATCTTCAATAAAGCTTGTGGTTCTTCGAGATTACAAGTTACTTCATTTACATTATTGTGTTTTTCACAATGAATATTTAACTGGACCAAACGTCTGTTCTAACTGGTAATTTCAAAAAGGAGTACTAAAGACAATTTTGAAATTACCGGTTAGAACTCCGACAGAAGAATTGTTTCAAAGCATTCAAGTCTACAACATACAAAAACTTTATGCAAAAAATATTTTATTTAAAATTTAAAAAAACATATCAGAATACTCCACTGTCCAACATAGATACACAACCAGGGCAATAAACCAAAATATTCTAGCTACAGCCAGTTTGAAAACATCTTTTGGACAAAGAAATATGAAATTCAATGCGACAAAACTATACAACGCTCTACCAACTCAAACAAAAAAAATAACAGAAATAAATAAATTTAAAACAAAAGTAAAAATATGGTTGAGAGAACAAAGTGAAAATGAACTATCAAACATACTGAAGACAACTGGATACTAAATAAAAATGTTGAAAAAATACAGGCCGCCTCAGAACAGGAAACCCTAGTGAGGAGGACTGTGAAAAAACAAAAAAACTTGTGCTTTATAATACATAAAAAAATAATGTACTTTATAACGTCACACTAGGGGGGAGGGGGATCTCACAAATGTGACAGGGAGGGGGGGGGGGGGAATCATGAAATTCGTGTGACGTAATTTATGGATGGCCCCTTGGCTCATGTGGGCATTTTGTTAACGAGGTACTAACTAAAATTTTGGCTGAATAACTTGAGTATAAGTCCCAATTCTGTGTCTGAGGCCCTCAGGGCCCTAACCGTATTTTAAATTATAAGAAAAGAAGTAATAAAACAATTAAAGACAGATGTTTTAATTCAAAAATACATTTGAAACTGTATACGGTCGAAGTTATACAAATTCACCTAAAAATAATACATAAAAAAATGAAAAGTGAAATACAAATAAACGTACAATCTTTAGTTAGATACGTAAGTTATGCGGGTACAAAAAAAAATCATTTCTAATATTTATCCCAACTTTCCACGATGCACACAAAAATTATAAACTGAAAAGGTAATAATAAAAATTAAATTGATTCTCACAAACAATAGGCTACCGACGTAATATTACTTAACGGTTTGTGAGCATTCCTACATCTTTTAGGGGGGGGCAGCTGCCCCCCCCCCCCCCCTGCCCGTACCTCGCTACGCCCTTGCTCAAAACTACATATACCTACGTATACTAAAGACATCTGTTGAAGGACATTGCAACTACATGCATATTCCTATCACTAGAAATATGTTGTTGGAGAGCAGACTTAAAAATGCAATGTTTTCCAGATTTTCTCAATTTCCTACAACGGGCTTTATTTCCAGGTTGTTTATGGAGATACTGATTCTCTGTTTGTCCTGATTCCTGGAAGAAGTAGAGATGAAGCTTTTGACATCGGAGCTGAAATTGCTGAAGCTGTCACTAATGATAATCCTACTCCTGTAAAACTTAAACTAGAAAAGGTAAAGAAATAAATGCATTCATAAATGAACATATCATTGAAGGCTTATAAAGATTAGATTTTTGGTATGATTCTACTTTTCTTATTGCTTTCAGATATTTCATCCGTGCATTTTGCAAACTAAAAAGCGATATGTTGGATACATGTATGAGAGCAAAGATCAAAAAACTCCAGAATACTTAGCGAAGGGAATTGAAACGGTGCGAAGAGATGGCTGCCCTGCTGCAGCTAAGGTAACGAATTTATTAAATCTAGTCAAATAACATTATCTACAAAACATATCTACAAATAATTCAAGGTCTTAAAGTCAAATTTTTTCTACAAAAAAAAACATACCAATAATTCGAGAGCTTAAAATCAAAAAGGTAACGGTCGCAGTTGGGACTCGAACCCAGGATCTCTTGTCTTTCCGGAACACAGCGCCTTTACCAACATTGTGCCCACATTGGAATTCCCGGTAAGACAAAATTTTGAATTTGTCTCATAGGCATATAATATTGCAATGTTGAAGAAGAATTGTTGCAATGGTATGGTAGGTAATGTCTTGTAACTGTCCTGCCAGAAACACGGAATGAAATGTAATAAATGTAAAAGCATCCAATAAAAACTGACAATATTTGTTTTTTTTCTTTCTTTCAAGATGTTGGAAAAGACGTTACGCATCTTGTTTGATAGCTGCGATGTCAGCAAAGTGAAGTTGTATGTCTGCCGGGAGTTTCAGAAGATCATAGAGGGGAAGTGCAATATCCGGGACTTCATATTCGCAAAGGAGTTCCGAGGACTGCACAACTACAAACCTGGAGCCAGCATACCTGCCTTGGAAATTGCAAAGTATGATACATACTACATATATATTTTCATCACATGCATTTGAGTTATTGAGTATTCATGGAAATAAATTTTAATATACTTTTGGTGTAACCACGAGTACCGAAGATAGTGTGGTAGGTAGTCCTAGTATCGCCCTGGTGATACACCACCATTTAGAATCAAAACATTGCTTGAAATTACTTTTCGTTTATCATTAATTTTAGTTAGAAAAATGTAAGATGAGCCATTTTTAAAACTATAATATTTGCTTTAAAAAATTTTATATTTAAAAAAATTATATGTTTATTTTGAATTATACAATTTTAAAGCACATTATCTTTCAAAAACAGTTTTTATTTTTCAGATGCATTTAGAAATATTCTATTCATTTGAATTTTATTGCAAAGTGGAAATATTTTGACCTTCCGACAAAATAAGACCGAGGCCTGAGGGTTAAGGTTTGATAAAATAATAAGTTAGGTTAATTTAAGTTTGATAAAATAATAGGTTAGGTTAAGTTAGTTTAGGTTAGATAAAATAATAAGTTAGGTTATGTTAATTAAACAATTTTTCAAAAAAAAATTATAGTAAAAAGTACATATTTTATACAAAACATATTATAACATAAAACCTGAGTAAGAATCATGGCTCTCTTTTTAGGCACAAGAGCTCCTCTTTTCTGATAAGGTTTACATGACCAATGATGACTTTAAATCATAGGTTCTCAACGTGGGCGATAACACCCCCTTGGGGGCTCTCAGACCTTCAGGGGGGCGGTGGAAGACATGAGAAAATTGGGGGGCGTTTCAGTCTTTCAGGGGGGCGGTAGGAGACCGAGAGAAACCCATCCCACCCCATCTTATCTTGCCCCATCCCCCATCCCATTACGAGCCATTCATCCACAAAAATATTTCCCTATCCCATTACGCGCCCTCCGTTGCGGCGGCAAATGTAACTCCATCGTGATATTCCGTTACACCCCATTCGTCGTGGTATCCCGTTACGCCCCTTCCGTTGTGCCAAATGTAACCCTGTCCCATTATGTCCCCATATGAATCCCATTATGTCCCCAATTGCTGTTTCAGATTCACGAGTTAGGGAGCGCTAGAAATAAAAATATTCTCAAAGGGGGCGGTGGGCAAAAAAAGGTTGAGAATCTATGCTTTAAATATATCTAATATTTTGTAAAATATATAATATGTATAAATGTAACTCAAATAAAAATGTTAGTTTAGGTTCAATAAAATCATAGGTTAGGTTTTTATTTTTTATTTATTGGCCTAATACTGCAACTTATAATTTTCTACATCAAATGCAGTATACATGCACGCACAATAATATGATGAGGTACAATGTACATCGAGGATATGCTGTAATACGGGCATGAATACATTATGGCCCAGTCATTATTAGTTTCTAACTAGGCAGTGCCTTTCTACGAAACTAATCAGTTTGTTCTTTTTCTTCAATGTTTTTTTAAATTGTGTAACCATTTCACCATTCCAGGCAATTCAAGGCCCAGGACCCGCGAAAGGAGCCGCGAGATGGTGAACGGCTGCCATATGTCATAGTAGCGGGGGCCCCCGGTGAGGCCCTGCTGCGTCTGGCGCACCACCCCCGCGACCTGCTCACCGACCCCCGCCTCAGGATCAACGCCGCCTACTACATCACACGGGCCATCATCCCACCACTCAACAGGTGCCTCACGCTGTTGGGGGCCGATGTCAACTTGTGGTAGGGGTTTCAATACATTTGTATTACTAAAATGATATTCTAAGCTGAAGAATAGATCTCAGATAAGTTAAATAGTTACAGCCTTACTAAAAAAAAAACCTTCCACGGCCGATAACCTGTATTGTCGCAACAACATAAATAAAGCCCGTATACACTAAAACACGATCTGTTACTAACAAGCTTTCTTCTGCGGTCATGCTGTAAAAATGCATTGAATGTATTTTACATCTGGCAACGTTGTATTTGGTTATAATTTACTTGGTAAAAATGGTTGTTTTAATTCTTTTCCGAAAGGGGGCGTTATTAGCGCGCCTGCGCATTTTTCCTCTGCGCTGAAAAAACAATTTGGTATATTTATGGCAGGATGTTAGTAAATTTTGTTAGTAAATATTGTGATTTTACTTAATGATTTCTATTATAGTAACCAATTCACTCTTCTATTCATATAATTAATATATTTACTATTTAATTAAATGAAGACAATATTAGTGAAACTCAATCGAAAATCTGGAGACAGAAAAATCAGAAAAAGATATTGGTTCCACTGGGACTCGAACCAAGGGCCCTTTGTTGACATGACAAGAGCTCTACCAACTGAGCTATGGAACCCATTTCTAATTCGGTCACTTTTAACTGTATCATACTTCGACTAAGAACTACCGACATTATCTTCATTTTCTTAACGCACATATTATTGACTGCTATCTTTATATATGATTGCAAGATTCAACCGGGTTCGAGTCCCAGTGGAACCAATATCTTTTTCTGATTTTTCGTTAAAGTTCATAGGTTAAATAAATTAAGTTGTAGCAACAGAGCTTAAACAGTCTTAATAACTCAGGTACGCCTCATACATCATTACTAGTAGGCGGCTGGCAGAGGCAAAATGAAGATTCCAGAGCTGCTCATTATTAAAGACAAAACAATTAAATTATGGTTATTTAACTGGTCAAATTTGTTTTATGGGGCCCACTTAACTATAAAAGATCATCTGGTTTTGACCTATTTCTGCATATTGCTCGCCATACATTTTGCCTCTGCCAGCCGCCTACTAGTCATATATCTGGCCGTGTTATAGGTAGCTTGAAAACAAGCTGAGTGCATTTATTCAGTTTTCGGAACAACTCATACAGGTCTCATAGAAATCGTTGTCTCTCTTACTATCATAGTGAGAGATACGATATAAACGGTGTTAGAAAGAGAAAACACCAAGCTTCATATTCAAATATAAAAGTTGACCACAAAACAAGAGAGTGTTATGTAACCAAAGTTTCAGATCGCAATTTGAAAACAATGTATGAAACTTTGTGAATTTTTTATAAATTATTTTTATGTAATGACAAAAAGTGAGATGACAATAACGTTTGTAATACTTTTGTCTAATAAAATGTGCATGTGTTTTTATTTTTTTTCGTTATCAAGTAATTTTAGTTAGAAAAAAAGTAAAGTGAGCCATTTTTAAAATATTTTTATTTTTGCATACATAATTTTTACATTTGAAAAATTATATGTTTATTTCGATTTATATAATTTGACTATATATAATTTGAAATTTAGAGCGTTTTTTATCATCTTTCAAAAACAGTTTTTAGTTTTCGGAACATTCAGAAATATTCCATTTATTTGGATTTTATTGTAAAGCGGAAATATTTTGACCCTCTAATAAAATATGGTCGAGGCCTGAGGGGTCAAACAGAGCTATAGAAATAATCCAATCATTATCATTACATATTATAAATGTTTCAGGTTTGCAGAACTGCCAAGGAAACAAGTTCAATTGTATCCATTTTTAGACGATTTTGGAAACGAGGCGGAGAACAAAAAAAGTACAATATCGCAGTACTTTGCCAAGATCAACTGCGCCGGCTGCGAGACCCAAACCACCGGGGGCCTGTGTTACACCTGCATACAGAACCCGCAGAGTACCATGTTGATTCTGCAGAATAAGATGAACCAGTGGCAAAGGAGGTTGAACCTTACCAATAAGGTAGGTCAAATTTAATTCAATTAAACTTCCTCAGGTTTTAAGTAAACCCTGAGGAAGTGAGCATCGCTCACGAAACATGTCGGTTTTTTATAAACAATAAACGTGACTAAAACTAAGAAATCTATTAATTTTTAATCAAAATGGTGGCGCAAAATAAGTTTGCTCTGTTTGAAGAAGTATATTCTGTTACCCTATCGTTACAATAATATCAACAAAGTTATTACACCTTGCTCTGTAACTACTTGCGTAGTACCTAAATACTTATTTTTACTCTTATTAAACTTAACACTTGTTGAACTCCTTTTTTACATCTTTACAAAATACTCAAACAACATATCTTGTTTTCCACGGTCGGGTGTCACCCCCTATCGGGTGTAGTGTCCCCCCCCCGTCGGGTGGCACCCAGGGCGGACCGCCCCCCCCCCCCCCCCCCTCCCCACTACGCAACTGCCTACTTGTATTGCACCAGCTTACATCTTTCATATTCAGTTTATTATGTTAAATACTATACACTTATCATTATACTCCTGAAAAACTTATCTATAATAATGTATACATGTAAAAGCCTTAATAAATCAATACTTACATACATGTTACAGAGCACCGGGCGCAACCTCTCTCACTGGAGGTCCGAGGCAAACTGAATATATATCACCAAACTAAGCTATGCTTCCAACTTGCAGATTTGCCAGTCTTGCTGCCTGAGTACACATGCAGATTGTATATATCACCAAACTAAGCTATGCTTCCAACTTGCAGATTTGCCAGTCTTGCTGCCTGAGTACACATGCAGATTGTATATCCGTGGACTGCCCAGTATTATTCAGGATGAGCACCGCGAGACAAGACGCAGAACAAATTCCTTTCATCAATAAAATGACTCAAAAGTTATTGGAGTTTTGAGTATTATAATCAACATCAGAAAATTATTTTAAAACTCGATTTTAACTAATCAAAACAAATTAGAAATAATGATTTTCCTCTTCACACACAATTTTTATTTATTTTTTGATAATTTTTCATTGCATATTTTTTATCTCTTTTCAATTTTAAATGTTTGAGCATAATGTAGTTTTTTGAAAAATAATAATTTTATGAGGAAAAACTTTAGTTTTTTCTAATTATTTTATGGTCATAATAAATTTGAGTAGTGTCTTTACAATTGTTACAAACAAATGGTGTGATATTAGAATAAGTTTTTATAAGATGTTTGTGAATTTCCACTAAATGACATAAATAATTTATTCGTGGTCGAGAAGTAAGACTCTCGGGATCGAATCCTGACGTGCACAAATAAATTTTATTTTATTAATTTCATAATTAATTCATTCAAAAAATATATAGTATATTTGCAGCATGATCCACAGTGGTAGATACTCTCAGTATCACCCTGGTGTAAGAACCCATTCAGAATCAAAACATTGCTTGAAACGGCTTTAGCCGTGTTTGGTGACCAGATCTGAATAGCTAGGTATTTTCTCACCTTCCTCTCCCCATCTCCTTCCCCTCTCCACTACCTTCAGCCTCACAACATACCCCAATTGGGGGTGCCATAGTCTCACTGGCTCTAGAGGGGAGCAGCTGGGACTTGTGAGGTATTCCAATAAGAATTTTAAAAGTATGTGGTAGGTTGGCATTGGGTACAATGATATAATAAAAATATAATCCAATACATTGCTTATTTTATTAACAAATCAAAATGTACAAATATTTTTTGAGAATCATTTATTAAAAATAAAGAATGAAAATGAAAATGTCTTTGAAATATGTATATTATTAAATATATTTGAATGCAATCGATTAATTTAATGAGAATATAAAATGTTTAAAACCATTTTTACATTAATAATGTAGGGCTACGCTATTAAATAATAAAGCGACAGGGATGTGAGTTTATGTAAAATGTAATTCTTTACACAATAATGGATGATGATGCATGCATAAAATAGTTGGAGAAAAATGGCAAATTACATGTTTTGAATGATTAAATAATAATATGAATGAATAATTAAACTTAGGTATTTACATTGCATTGATTTAATACAGGTTAATATATGAAGAGACAAGAATTTCATGGTTATAGTAAGCACCAAACTTTAAAGCCGACCTGATGTTGATGCAGAAATCATCGCAATAGGCGAGTATAAGGTCCGAAGAGCGGAACGTCCTGTCTCCTCGCCTACGCCTTTCTTTGTTGCGCGTATATACTACGCATCTTTCGCTTACGGTCATTGTAAAGTCAGTAAAGTAACTGTACCTGCGTGAGAATTTTTTTTTACATTAGCTCCACACAGGAGGCCCTGAGAAAAATAATTCCACTCAGGGCCTACTTCATCTTTGGGGATGCTGTATGGAGGGTATTTTCCGGAGAGGAAGTTCTGGGAAGGAAAAAGGTGTGAGGGGTGGGTAGGAATCTGGGGGTCAGTGTGTCCAGGAGATGTACGTATGAATCTATCCCTCCCACTGCAGTGCAAGGCGATGTTCCGGGAGAGTCCTGCTGGAGAGGTCAAAAGGTTTCCCTTCACCAGTCTCTCCCGATCCGGCCTGCCACGCATTTGGTGAAGACGCATCCGCCACCGAGATCCAAACAAACCTAACCCCATGAATCAGCCACCCCTGCTAAGTCACCAAAAGTAGCGAACCACTTGGGGTGACCGAGATGTTGATTATCCAATAAATGGTTCCTGGGGCGGCGGTACACAAAACGCCTCCCAAATTGAAAATGGAGAGTATCAAGTTCAGGTCGGCATTTAAATTTGGTGTGCACTATAAGGGAGGAAACTAATATGAAGGAAAGATCAGTTTTGGAATGCCGTTGCACCGACCCACGACTCTCAGTCATATAGAGTCAACGGCATTTCATTACTGAAGTTTAAACTACGGACTAAATGAAGCTATGAAATGATCTTCTTTCACGCGCGCAATGATCTTGCCATAGATACAGCTTTTATTAATACGTATTAAAGCGGCATGGACAATTTAACATACAATTTTTCAACATCTCTATATTTTAAGGCGGCAGGCAGAACTATTGTTCATACATTTGACATGAATTCAAGTTTCACAATACAATAAATATCAGTGGGCTCTAAAATTATCATAAATTGTTTCTTTTTTTCAAAGTTTATCGGAAAGCCTTAGTAATGTGATTCCCCGATCTAATATAATTTCCCAAAGACGGGATTTTTTTTTAAAATTAAAATTTATTCTGAACGAGGTTGTTCTTTAGTCAATAATGACAGTAAAATTAGTTTTTTGATATTTCAAAAAAATTTGAATTTTGAAGGAGCTTTTAAAGTGAACTTGGGTAAAACGTATACAATTTTGTCTCGTGACGAATAATTCGAATGGTAGTGCTACAGTACTACATTCTGCGCCAGTCATTGAATGTACCGTGACATCACACGCTTATCGGCTGGGTGCAAATATCAACATTTTGACGGCTTATATCTTCAGGATTATTCGTTATTTTCCAAAAATTCTGCTCTACTTAATATTATATAATGATACATTTTTGTAAATGACATGATTTTTCACTGTAGGAGACAACCACATGGGGATTTTACCATTTAGATGAATATTCCCGCAATTTCTCCTGTTTTGGTAATATTCCCCAAAAATAATCTGAGAATTTACCCAACACTAGACAGATAATTTGAAAGAAAATTGCAGCAAATTAGTTTTTCTCTGCCTACCCCGACGGGCCATGGAATGGTGTTGCATCTGTTAGAAGTCTTCAAAATGTGTTTTTTCTTCTAGCAATAAAAGTGAGCGAGGTAAAATTTATGGAATGTGCATAGATAGTAGTTTTTTTTTTAAACGGTTAAATCATTATTTTTATTACTCTAAATTTAAGATTACAGACATTCATTGGCATTAAAATAATTTATAAAATAGATTTGTAATTTAAGTTATCGACGTAAGGTCGCACGCACACCGCCGTCATGGCTATCGATCACTATATTTATAAAATAATTTTCGGTATAAAAATTAGGGAATTTATAAAAACTATATTAACTCATGTTTATTGGCAGCCCTTACAACTATTTTATTCTATTCTATTTACAAATTCAAATACACATTTTGTTTTATCTGTACATTTTTATACAGTGAAACATTGATTTTTTTTACATACCAGATCTCAACTGGTCAATCATTTGTATAGCGTGAAGAGACAATATTAAGACACAATATTATTATTTATTTAAACTTTTTTAAACATTCATAAATCTTAAATATAATTAATCTCAAATAGCTGAACCATTCCGTACACTTATTGCCCCGTGTGCGGACAAGGCAATTGGAAAACATTACATAAACGCTAGCGGTCATATGACAAACAAAGACGAATTACATTCAATAAAGCTGTCCACTTTAAGCATTGTTCGAAAATAGGACAGCTGCTATATTATACCCATTCTTTGCAAAATCTACAGACACAAAATAATAATAAATGAAAATACATATTATAGACATTGAAATCAAAGATTTAATGTAAATTATTGTAAACTTAATGTTCACAATTTACTTGTTTATGAAAGGATTACAGTTATTATACATAAGTGGGTACCAATTTAAAGAGAAAGTGATGAAAACAGAAAGGAATAAAATTTGTCGATTAAACATCTATATTATTATTTATCTATATGTACAATTATATAATCTATGTGATGATATCATTTATAAATAACTGATGATTTAACCTACCAGGATTTCAAATTGGGTATTTTTGAATCAGTCATTTGTAACATTTTAAATGTAAGATATATACATAATATCAAATACACATCATTACCTTTCCCTGCTGCAGAATCAATTGTTTTTTAAACAATACAACCATAACATGAAACCAAAATGATCAGATGTCACAAAATATATAATAATGACCATATATAACTTATATTCATATGTACTAAATTTTTTACCATAACATCGGTAATAATTTTGTGATTTTTTTTTAATGATCCCATTTCTTTTTATTTTTGTTAAAATGTATTCGATGCATAAATATCTGAAAATGAGTAAACCACCGATTTTGTCAAAAAACTTCCACCAAACAAATAACCCACAGCAAGATTCCCAAATCTCCCGAGTGAATTCTATTTGTTAAAACACCAGAAAAAGCACCGTTACATTTTAAAGTTATATGTTTCATTAGTTTTTGATATTTTACATAAATAATTTGGCTTCTCCAATATTTAAGACTCAAGTAAAAAAGGATTCTATCGAAAGATCAGTCACCAGTTTTTAAGATACCGTATTTAATTAATGTAAAGAATACAAAATTCAATTATCAATACCAAAAACTTATTTCAAACTGTCATTATTGTGATGTACTTTTTTATGTTTGTTTCTAAATAATTTGTCCATAAAAGGTTAAAACTTTAAACAAATATATTATTTTAAATAAGTGAGAAATATTTTCAAGAATGATAGCGGAATCCTTTCAGGAACAACTTAGACCCATCTTCCTAAGAATAGGCGATATCTTGACGATTCAAGTATCTTGGTGACTACCGACACACATCTGCGAGAAGGTTCGTACACGGGCACATGTTACTGACATTTTGTAAAATTGTCCGTGACGCCAGTTCTTCTGCAAGCAGCCGTTGTTACCACTCATGTTGAATTCGTTGCCACTCACATTGTCCAGACAAACATAGCAGAGAAATTAACGAATACGATAGTCTAGCAAAAATGATAGTATCATCGTCACTTGTGTCAGACATTTTGTAACAATGCTTGTGATTTAATCAATGCTAGGAAAAAAACGGTCAACAAAAAATGACAGCTACAGCACAGTTGTAAGCGAGTTTATGAAAACTAATTTTGATGTTTGGTGGTGGCAACTCGGGTCTCGTGATTTCAGTTGTGACCGTGTACAGACTGCGCATGATAATTTTTTTGCGACGTGGATACACAACATAAATATCGGCTACTTGCATATTCCTGTGGAAGAAGGGCCTTAGGGTTAACGGTCTTAACCCCCCAGGCTAATTTGTTCACTTTTGGGAACAGCTCATATAGGTCTCTTAATATCTTTCTGTCATGGTGAGAAATATGATCTAAACAGTGTTCGAAAGAAAAAACACCACACTTTATATTCAAATCTAAAAGTTAACTTAAGTTTTCGACAGCTATTTGAAAAAAAAAAAAAAATTTAATTGATTATTTTTACACGAAACAAAGCAAAAAAGAGGTGACAAAAACGCTTATAACAGTCCAAGAAAATATGTATGTTTTTATTTTTATTCATTATCACTAATTTTAGTAACTAAAAATGTAAGATGCTCCATTTTTAAAACTCTTTCATGTTTTCACTCAAAATTTTTGTATTTTGAAAATTATGTTTATTTTTAATAATAAAATTTTTGATCACATTTCAAAAAGTAATTTTTGTGATGTTTTCGGATACATTCAGAAATATTCCATTTATTTGGATTTTATTACAAAGTGAAAATTCTCCGACCATCTGACAGAATACGCCCGAGGCCTGAGGGGTTAATTAACACGAATTATCAGGAACATAATCAACTAAATCTTCACTTTTTCGTAAAATAAGTTATTCTATTTATATAGACACATAGATTTCACATTTACAAACTCAACATTCCATCTCTAAAACTATATTTACAAATAGCTCCCTCCCATTAAATCGATACAAAATGTCAATCAACAATTTGATCTGAATTGAACACTTCATTTTACAGATCAACTTATTTTGTCTAAATATGTATTATAGTTCAAACATATAATAACTGCGTTTATTGTGTAATTTAATTACCACTTGGCTAGTTATGTAATTAAACAGAATGGGATATTGATTTTATCTCCATTGCAAATTTTTATAATATTTTTTCTACACAATCATCTGATGCATGATTTGTTCATATTTGGAGACGGATGACATCTCACGAAGAAGGCTCTTGTCAGTTACCAACAAGTTTTTAATAAAATATTTGCAAGAGTGAAAATCGTTAATAATAATATAAATATATTTAGGATTGAAACATTACCATAATATCACCAGCTCGGCCACCCAATTAAAAAATCTATACACGTTAAATAAATGCAATGAGACGTGCTATTTACCCTTCACAATATTATTTAAAGTGAACTTCTAAACATTTCCGATCACAAGCCTTTTTACAATAGGGACAGACTGATAATTTAAGGGCTTGTTCATAGATATAATAGAATATGCAGATCGGATTTAACTTTGGCCCATCCGGAAATTCTACACCGAAGGCCTCGTTACATTTTTGTAACAGAAACAAATTTAGTCATTTGTGTTAAAACGTTAAGAAAAACAATGCTTTGTTCATCGTCAACAGATCATTGTTCCATTTCAAAACGCAACCAACACACAATTCTTCTAAACACAGCCATATTCCTTTTGAACCAAACCAGCTATCATTACAATTTGCATTTAATTTTTATCTATGTTCATTTATCTACAGCGAGACACAAAAGATCGTCGACAAATTTACGAATTTGTCTTCCACCATTATGTCATGTTGTGTGATGAAGAGAATTCATAATATTCATTACCTATGGATTTTTCAATTAAAATGGCGCTAACTTAGTAATACAATAATTTACATAGTAACAATAATCTTGCAACTTACACTGACAGCAAATATTGCCATACTAAGAAAAGTTCAATGATTCGCTTATAGATAGAGGTGATTTTCCCACGAAAACGGCGCTATAGAAATATTCTAGCTTATTCTAGTAGTTACTGTGGCTTGAACACAAGCAAAAGACCATGCGCAGACACAAGTTTCTTGCCGAATGGGCGGGTCATTATTAATACAACATTTGAACACATAACAATCAGAATTTGAGGTATATCAACTAATCATGTATTGACTTCAATTCCCAAAGGGGAAATAATACAATGAAAAATTTACAATTTCTTTATGCTGACAAAAATTCCAACATAAAAATAGTAGTCTTAAAATGATTGCATTAATTTTAGATAGCGGCAGAAAACATCTGAGAAAACTTCTTGTAAAACTAGGTTTTTGTTGGAAAGGGTGTCAATTAAGACGTAAAATACTAATTGATAGAATGGAATAAGATATTCTTGGAGAGATCGGATATTGGAATCTCTTTTCCGTTCCGGACGGCACTAGGGAATGGTCTTTTGTTTGTGGTCAAACTATACCCGGCGTCGTCTGAATTTCAACCGCCTTTTTATAATTGAAACTAGAAATTCCAGACAGAAAAAGCTGTACACATTTCATGAGCTTGAAAGCTTTTGTTGTTTCAGTATATAGATTTTGTGTTTTATAATTAACCACTGGAGCGCTTTTTGCCATAATATGGCACTATTTAAAATACCTCGGATTGCTTTGCTGCCAGTTTTAGGCAAATTTTCCCTAGATGCAATTGTGCTTAATTTGAAATATTAAGTAAGGTATGATTTTTTTTTAATGTGGGCGGAAAATATTCAAAATGATCACCAAAAAATCACGAGCAATCCGATGAAAATGTTTTAAATTGGTCTGTAGCTCGAGTGGTTAAGCTATTACACAACTAATCTGATAAAAGGCTGATTGATAACTTAATTTTTCCAGTGATAGGAATGTTCCACTCTAATTACTTAACCCCTCAGACTAATTTGTTCACTTTTGGGAACAGCTGACAAAGGTCTCATAGAAATCGTTGCATCTCCCTAACTGTCATAGTGAGAATTGTGATCTCAACAGTATTAGAAAGATAAAACATCACACTTTATATCCAAATCTAAAAGTTAACCACAGAAAAATTAAAATGTGCAACTCTAAACCAAAGTTTGCAACGGCAGTTTGAGAAAAATTTATGAAACTTTGGGAATTTTTTATTACATAATTATTTTTTTTATGAAATGACAAAAAAATGAGGTGACGATAACGTTTATAATACATTTGTCTAATAGAACATGTGTGTGTTTTTATTTTTTTGTTACCAGTAATTTTAGTTAGAACAAAACATAAGGTGATTTATTATGATTATTTTTAAAACTTTTTTATGATTGCATTTTAAAAATCATATGCAATTTCTAATAATAACATTTTAAAGCGTATTTCATCACTTTTCAAAAATAATTTTTAGTTTTTGGATAGATTCAGAAATATTCCATTCATTTGGATTTTATTGCAAAGCGGAAATTTTCTGACCTTCTGACAGAAGAGGGGTTAATAAAAGTGGGATAAGGGGGCATACATTAATTACGTTAGCTCAAAATGGGGGGGGGGGGTCCAGCAAAATCTCACGTTACTTGAAAAGAATATACGAAGTGGCCCAAATTTATCTCAAGGGGGGGGTCTAGATGGGAAGAACTGCTAACGTAATTAATGTATGCCCCCTAATCAGTATTGTTACTGTGCTTCTTATAAGAGGTTGGCCAACACAATGGATAATAAATAAAAATAGTCAGTAACTTATTCTTCTATCTAAATAACTTTTTCTAGCTATCTGAAACGCGGCTTTACAGTATATTTTTGTAGAATAGCTATGATAGAAGCACTATCGAACCATTTGGTATGTTTGTTATTAGAAAGTTGATTAGTAGATTTTACAATATCATTATGATGAAACTTGGTTATTATATAAGTATGAGATAGAGAAATATGTCAACAACGCAGCCACAATGCATGTACATATAATAAATAACATTAAAATCAAATTTGTTTCATGTATTGAAGAATTATATTCTTATTTATATTTTCTTTGACTAGGCATTTGTAAAATTCAAAGGAGTTCCAATCTATCTGGACTCTACAAATGATATAAAATCAGTCCCATTTATTAAGGGTATTTTTAATTTGATTTGAAAGTTATTTGCGTGATGACTGCGTTGTTGTCAGATGTTTCTGTAGTGAATAAAACTAACAATATTAATATAATCAGCCGTCCTGATAGCGGTAGAAGCCCGGCGTTTATTATCATTGTTTCAATATTTAGAATTAAATTGTAAACATGCATTACTTTGCACCATTCTTTCACTAAAGTACCACCTTGTAGATGAAATAACTCTCAATACTGTGGAATTGTTTGAGATAATTATAAGGCAAAAGTAACTTAAGGAGCAAAATTACAATTTAAGGTGCAAAGTTACCCTTTAAAGACTAAGTCACCCTTTATGGTGCAAAGTTTAACTTTTAAGGTGAAACTTTACATTTTAATATGTAAAATTACCCGGTGTAAAGTTACAACTCAAGGGGCAAAGCTTACAATTAAAAGTGGAAAGTTACCCTTTAAGTTCCTTTTAAGGTGTAAAATTACCCTTTAAGGTGCAAAGTTACCCTTCAACGAGCAAAGTTAACCTTCAAGGACCAAAGTTACCCTTTATGGTACAAAGTTACATTTTAAGGTGCAAAGTTACAATTTAAGGGGCAAAGTTGACAATTAAAAGTGAAAAGTTGAGGAGCAAAGTTCCTGTTCAGGTGCATTCTATAGTGTAAAATTACCCTTTAGGGTGCAAAGTCACAACTAAAAGTACAAAGTTACGCTTTAAAGAGCAAAGTTACCTTAAGATGTAAAATTACCCTTTAACGTGCAAAGTTACAATTTAAGGAGCAAAGTAAGACATTCTTTCGGAAACACGGTTATAATGTATGGAACTAACGACACGTTTAGTCTGATGAGTGTGGTATATGTGATGGGGAGGGAATAGGAGAAGTGGACTAGAGTATACCATTGGTCATGTACTGGAAGCGGTCGTAGAGCCGGGTAGAGATGGAGGTGAGGGCGGAGTGGACGAGGGAATCCACCAGTGCAGCGAGCTGGGCCTCCGTGCGCCCCGTGTGCAGCCGGGTGCTGAGACCTCGCAGGGCACTGGTGCCGCGCAGACAGGCCAGTTGCCCGCCTGGACAACATAAGAACAAATGTATTAGAACATGACTAACTAACCATCCTTGTTTCGTTCACATATGAATGTAAACATTGTCTCGTACATTCTTATTGTTATTCTGTCTTTGGACCTTTTAATTCTACACAGGAGGCGCTTAGGAAAATGACTTTCCTCGGGGTCTATGTAATTTTTGAGGATGCTGTGTGGAGGGTCTTTTTGAGGAAAGGAAGATGTAAATCTAGGTCGTTAAGATGTATATGTCGTAGGAGGGAGGAAACACAGAGGCCGGTAAATCATTCTACAGATGAGTTGTTGATCTCAAGAATGAGTCATAGAAACAACCCATTCTCATATGGCAAATGGTAACTGTGTACAAATGTTGAGCATGGCCCGTCTCAAGTATTTTTACTTCATCACGCTATGCTATCCTCGGGCGTCTCCGACTTTTTCTTCTATTCACTTCCACTTATATTCAGTTCCAGTTGTTAAATAAAGCTACGTAAATACAGCCACTTCAAGTAAGGTTTCAATTTAATTCTTCTTTCATACAGTGGGGGGTCAGAGAGAGATATCTAGGTTTGCGAGCCAGTCTAGGGCCACAGGCGTTGGCCTGTGGACCTCATCAATCCCGCCGGGGAATGAATGGAGCGCACATTTGTTGACCACATGTTCGGTGGTCTGCACCGCACCGCAATCACACATCGCCGACTCTTTAAGGCCCCATCTATGCACCATGTGAGCACAACGGCTACGGGAGAACCTCATCCTATTGATGGCAGACCAGAGTTTGCGAGGCAATGAGAACTCAGGCTGTCTCTCAGTGGGGTCTTGAATGAGATGGGCATTTTTCACGTTGACCGATTGCCACACAAGCTTCCACCTATCTTCAATTTAATTTGTTTGCTAATGCATTCTGTAAGTATAGAATATTATCGTGACAACTTGTGACTAACCTGGCCTCATGACTTCCACAATGTGCAGAAGTCGGTCCTGGTGTTTCCGGGCAGCCACCAGCCCCTGCAGCATGAGGATCTTGAAGTAGGAGAACATGTCAGACTCTTCTCCGTCCATCACCTCCACTATCTCACTTGTCAACTATAACACGCAAGGAAGTACATTAACATCAGAGTTTTCTTCCATTGCAAAGTGAAAGACAGACTTCAAGATCCCTGAGCCAGTATAGAAGATCAGGTGTTGCCCTGCAGTCCTCTTCAATTCCTGGCTAAAGGCATTCATCGACTATATGCTCAGTATTCTTACATGACTGGAGTCATAAAATTAAATAAAATTCAAAATGCCTATTAATAAATCCACCAATAAAAATACATTGAACAAGAAATTTTTACAGAATTATTATCTTCATTAAAAAGCAGTTGATAGCGGCATTGTTTACCTTAAATGGTGATGTCTCAAAGCCAAGATTTTTAGGGGAGATGGAGAGGATAAAAGCAAAGTCAATGTGAATCAGGTGACCCTCCACATCCAGCAAAATGTTTCCATTATGTCTAAAACAAACACATCAAACAACTAAATTATTAATAACATTAACCACTCCGATACGTAAGCGGCTATACACGATAATATAACGATAGCAGTCAAGTACAATAAGCGTGTTTTCACGTCAACGCATGTTAGTCCAAGAGCCCGTGATGATTAGACCTTCGTTATTTTATAAAACCTGAAAGTTCCTCTGTGTATGTCTCTAATACAGATAAAGACGATCCCCGATTATGAAGTTTGGATCACGGGGGCTTTGAAAGATATTATATTAATTAATTATAATTGTATTAGAATAAGTTAACAATAATAATCTAAACGAAAATATGAAATAGAACAAGACACAGAAAAAGACAATGGTCGCAACTGCCTGCGTCTATTTTAATTTCGCTATTGCCACCTTCTGTCAAAACGTCATAATAAGGAACTCCAGTGAAAAATATTATGGCTTTAAAAAAATATGCTCATAAAGACCAATAAACGCTGATTCTGAATGTGCATTTTTAATATTCTCGTTAAAACACAGCGTCAGGTTGGTATGCTGTGTGGTGACGTCACGATGGTAATCACTGTAATGACAGGTTTATTTATGCTGTACGTCATTTGTATGGGAATTTAGTTATGACACAAACGAATGTTCTATATATTTCTTATTTTTGAAGATGTCGTAAAAGCATATACCTTTATAGAAACTAAATAGAATTGCCTTTTAGATTTTTGTATCTGACATATACGATCGCGTTTGAAAATTGCAGTATTTTAAGTTTCAAAATGAAAAATTAAAAAAAACAGCTGACTGTAAACATAATCTATTAAATGGTTGAAAAATTTAGGAAAATTAAAAATTTTAAAGATACAGTCCTCTTACTTTATGAATTTGGAATAAAACTGTCACTTCACTTTTTATCTCGTTCATACAATTAAAAATGATAAAAAAATATTTTAATGATTCCGAAAAAATAACTTTAAAAATATGACATCTTGGATTCGGTGTTAATGCGTTGATTTCTGTATTTTGTATTAGTCTTTTACATTATTAAATAATATTACTTTTATGGAAGTTTTATTAAATTCACGCGGAAAAGTCATTAAAAAAAAATTTCAGACGTAACCTTAAACCTATCGTACAACGGAAATACACCAACAAAACACTATTTAAAGGACTAAAACTGAAAAAAAAGTAACGCAGCATTGGTACTTATGATGAATTACACTAATATCACAGTGAATTGATCATTTAAACGTAAATTAACTTCAAAAACATAAAACTGCAAGTGAAATTCATCATGTCATTTTTGCGAAGCTTCTGATCTCGCCGTCGCCATATTGCCATTAGTGCCCCTTACACGCACACTTCGGAGCGACCGAGTCCCGCGCCATTTCAGGCCGCCGCGCAGAAAACTCTCGCGGTGAACTGCGCTGTAAACCTATCGGTCTGTACTTTTCTGCGCGGCGGCCTGAAGTGGCGCGAGATTCGGTCGCGCCGAAGAGTACGTGTGGGGGAGCCAATTGCCCATACACCATAAATAGACCAATCAACGCGTTAAGATGGCCGGCGGCGCCTGCGCAAATCTATGTGAGATTCAAGGAGACCAACATAAAAAACATGAAATGGAACATGGATGACGTCACAAAATACATCTTAAATTTGGCGGGTTTTTGAGGGACCTTGAAAAATTGAAACTTTGACAATTATTTTAACTATTAAAACTAACTCTAAAAAAAAAAAAAAAATGCAGTTATTTAAGTTAGAAGGTAAAAAAAAATAAAAAAAAATGGACTGGACTTCTCTATTGTCAATCTCATATTTTCAAATTTTAGAATTACATTATTATCAACTAATTATTTTTCTCCATATTACGGGCAACTACCCTTTTTATTGGAAACAATCATTCTAAAAATTGGTTTGTGACCTGGATAGCATCTCTATGAGATTGACAATTATGACGTTTTGACAGAAGGTGGCAATAGCGAAATTGGTTAACGCGCTCGTCCCGGTTAGACGGAGAGGTCTGGGTTCGAGTACCAGTTGCGACCATTGTCTTTTTCTGTGTCTTGATCTATTTCATATTTTCGTTTAGATTATTATTGTTAACTTATTCTAATATGATATATTTCACTGATGGGAATAACCTTCAAAAAAGTATAAAAAGAAAGTTTTTCTTATAAAAATTGAATTATAATTTTACTTACGTTAAAGTATAAAAGAATATGTATGTTAGTTGAGAAACTATCAACATATGTTTTCTCAGTTATCAGACAGTTTCGATGGTTGTCAGACACATCAAAAGTCTTTCGTAGGTGCGAGCGCGATACATACTGTCACATAAATATTATGTGACTAGTGCAGTTCTTGCCTATTTGGTTATTTTGTCTATGGTAATTTTTTTGGAGACTGGCAATTTTTCTTGGGTAGTAAAATGCGAGTTTGTTTATGGTCACTTCCTCCCCGAGGGTTTTTTGGGCAAGCCGTCGGCGGAATTAGTCACTCACTATAGAGGTGTTTTAGTCACTTAAATCATGTGAATCGAAGTTTGTTTTTCTTAAAAAGGGCGCGGGGTGTTTTTACGTAACACGAGTGGTTCGTGTACGGTATGATTTTTGGTGGTTATATGAATCCCACTTTTTTCCCGTGTTGGCAGTTAGCCATTTTGTGGAAATGTTTTTTGACTCGTGGTTGTAAAGTGATTGTTCCTGTATTGCGGCTAGATTAATATGCCTTGTTGACCCCGCGTCGCGAAGTCACGGATTGCTGAGAGTGGAAACCGTAAGTCTTGGAGACTGGTTGGGCCACGTGCCTTTCGGATGGAGATTGATGGGTCAATCCGAGACGGGAGACGCTCCTTGGAGGCATCACATAGAAGGAGGACCTAGGCTCCCTGGATTCCGCGTCGTCCTCGGCGGTTGACGCTGGAAGACCCGCCAGGACCGTTCGCTCGACGAACCAAGATGTCGGTCGTCATCCGGCGTTAATTTTCCTCGTACAGGCTTCGATAAGTTAGTTTAGCATGTCCAGGAGTCCATCCGGTATGTCCTTGTTGTATTAATTGTGCACTCATGTTTGCTTATATTATAAGTTTATCAAAGTTTATCTTCTTATGATTTTCCCAATTCCCACCCACTTGACAGAGAATATGCCCATAATCCTGAGCTGTGCCCTGCTCTGCCGCAGTCATTACATTTAACAGAAGCATAACTACATTACAATACATGCAAGTGGGTGGGAGTGAAATTTCGACGCTAGCTACTTACTACTAGACTACTTACTACCTTGTAAAAGTGCGAGCAAAACGCTCTTGAAATTTTTGTGCAATTGTATATACCTTTGCAACCTGCTATCTTTCAAGGCCACCGTGATCCAAGCTTCATAATCGGGGATCGTCTTTACCTGTATTAGGGACATATACAGAGAAACTTTCAGGTTTTATAAAATAACGAAGGTCTGATCATCACGGGCTCTTGCTCTATGTGTTTCCACAGAAATCGTTATAACTCCGTTATTGTTCTAGTGACATCCCTAAAACAAAAAGTAGAAGGTCCATAATAAATCAAGCTGCACATCTCTATTCAAGTTGACCATAGAAATACATAAAAAGACCTATTCTGTCAGATACATGGTAGATACAGATTTTACCGGCGAAGTCCGTTAGACATTGTTATTTTTTTATTAAATATTCTTGTATGAAATGATAAAAAAAGTGAGGTGACTAAATTGTTTATTATACATTTATACGATAGAATAAGTATGGTTTTTTACAAAATCCGGGATTTTAGTACCGTTTTCACATAAAAAAATCACGTGAGTCTTTTTTACGTTTTTTTAATGTTTGCATTCTAAATTTTAATATTTGCAAATGTTAATATTTATTTGTAATATAGAACAAATCAACAACAGTTTTTAGTATTTGGCTATGTTTCATTTATAGAGCTTTAATTGTGAAGCGGAAATAACACAAAGTTTTTGTAAATCCATTTCGTTTACGACGAAAAACTTGCATATTCGGAGTGGTTAAATTAATGCAAGTTAACTTTTTGCTTTCATGGAAGAAATTTGATATGCATAACTTTGTAAAATATGTGCCACATAATCTCTAAAATAAAAGAAATGTTCGGTATTTAACTAGAATCATTTTGAAGTATAGGTAAAATGTTTTTTTTTCCTCAGGGCCTCCTGTGCTGAGCTATGAATGCATAACTTTGCATAAAAAAAATCTTGCAATCATACATAAAGATAGCAGTCAATAAAATATGCATTAAGAAAATTAAGATGATGTGGGTGGTTCTTAGTCGAAGTATGATATAGTTAAAAATGACAGCATTGGATATCGACACCTTGGCGCAGTGGTAGCGCGTTTGCCCGGAAAGCGAGAGGTCCTGGATTCGAGTCCCAGAGGTGCCAATATCTTTTTCAGATTTTTCAGTTTCTTAATTAAGTTTCGCTTATATTGTCTTCATTTAATTAAATTTAAAAAAGAGTCAAATTTGATGTTTCAAAGATACAGTCATGTCTGAATACATCTAGAAGGAATCAAAATGAAAATCTAGTCTTCTTTAATAGAAGCAATATTCCCAACGACGCCAGACACAAGTCAGCCTTTCTGAAACTGGGAGTAGCATAGCTGACATTGACCAGCAGATCTTTCAAATTATTTTTATTAAAGCGGAGACGGTACACGCATAATTTCCGTGAGCACTCAAGCCATGGGCCCATTGGCCTATCTCCCATTTCACCTCATTCCTTTCGGCTTGTTTCCAAGTCCCGGGGGTTTCCACAGTTTTTTCCTCATCTGGATCCCCTGGAGAATCCTTCAGCAGTAAGGGATTTCCCATGGGACATCCCTCTTTGTTTGGGTGTCTTGAAGACCCCAAGAGCTAAGAGTCCACAGAGGTGCCCCCAGTTCTCCTCTCCACTCCCTCTAGGTTCCCTGAAGATCCCGTGAGGAGTGAGTCCACTTCCCATTGGTTCCTTGAAGACCTCACGAAGGAAGATACCTTGAAGGTGGCCCCGCTCTCCTCTCCATTCCCCCTTGGTTTCGTGAAGGCCCCACAAGGGAAGAGTCCGGCAGATAATGCAGATAGGATACAACTGCCGACCCTATACAAATCACAAGTGAGCTACACTGTAGAATTTGGCAGCCACCAGTGGTCTGAAGCCCCAAAATACCTTAAAAAAAACACACACACTGAGCAGAAACAGGCAGTTTGTTCAATGGATTCTCCTATCTTGATAAACAGATTGCAATCTTTAGAGCACAGACATCAGGTGGA
Organism: Limnephilus lunatus; assembly: GCA_917563855.2. Classification (NCBI taxonomy): domain Eukaryota; kingdom Metazoa; phylum Arthropoda; class Insecta; order Trichoptera; family Limnephilidae; genus Limnephilus; species Limnephilus lunatus. Next base: position 82,022,568 of record OU830592.1, read on the forward strand.
AATGCTGTCCTTGTTCTACCGGTATAACAAAGGAGGTTGCCTCGAAGAACTAGCATCATTGATCCCTTCATCACCGGTGGACAATTAGAAACACGCCCACATTTGTACACAGTGTCACGATAATAATAATTATTAAATTCGAATAATTATTCTCGTGACCTATTTAACTTTCACCTGGCCGCTCGCGTTATTTGTTGAACCGCCTTTGGCTTTATTTTTGCGGGTGGCAATGTTAGTTTCTAGTTTCCGGCACTTCTTGAATATCGCGATATTTGATTCGTCACTTAGGTGTTAGTTTTTGCAAGTTTTTAACATGGGATAATCCCTTATATTTATATTTTAATATTTAAATCCACGAGCCGGATCATAAAAATGATTTTGGGATAAACGCGACCCGGAGTAATTAAGAGGGCGTTTTGGCCGTCGGTGGGAGAATTACTTGTGCCACGCGATGTTTGCAATGAAATAAATCCGCATAATCCTATTTTGTGCAGTGACATAAAGCGCGACGGAACACCTTTATGGCCTTGCCTGCCGTCTGCCTCGAGTAGTTGTGGCGAATTCCTGGCGGAAAGCCTTTGACGTGGCTCTTGCCTTGTGCTTGGCAAAATGCCCAGAGTTCCTTGATGCCTTCAGCCGGAATCCTGGTCATCCGGTGGAACCTGCTGCCCGGCTGCCCGGCTAGCCAGAGTCGGCGGAGCATGTGTTGGCGATTTGCGGTTGCGTCCCATGGATGCGCTCCTCGGTTTCTTACCCCCACGTCTTCGCGGCGACAGTTCATATAAATGTTCATATATTTGTTTTTTACAGTATATATATTTGTTTTTTTAGTTGATTTGTCGCCCTTACCGGTGTTGTTTTGGGGTAATTGAAACCCCTGGTTATATGTTTTTTGAAATACATATTTAATTTTGTTATTTGGTAAAGAACTCTTTTATTTAAAAAAAGATAAACCTAATAATGCTGGGGAGAATCCCGTACTTCCATCCACAATTCTGAGGAGACTCGCTTGCTCTACCTATTTACAATTATATATAATACTAGTAAATGGTTCCCCGGAACTATTTACGTTACAACAGTTGACATTTGTCACTTGAGAAAGGGTCGTTTCTATGACTCGTTATTGAGAACAGCTAGGCTGCAGAATGACTGTTTTTCCTCCCACCTACAACATGGTTCTCTTCAAGGCCCAGGCTCACTCCTTCCAATCCTCAAAAATACCCTCCGATATTTGCTAAAACATTTCATTGTGGTTTGTCAGACCTGACATCACCAAAGCCGAATTAAAATAATCAGAAATTGTTTGGATTTCGCGACTCACCTATCCTTAAGTTGCAGCAGATAAGAGGCGAGGGCATAGGCGGCCGCAGACCTGACGAAGGAGGTCTGCGCCCGCATGAACCTCTCTCCGGTGGGGGCGCCGTGCTCCCTCAGCAGGTATCCTCGCAGCGAGAGACCGGACTGACGCCGGATCTGGTGCAGCGACACCGTGTTCACCAGCGGTGAGATGAGGCCCGAGTCGTCTGATAGACACACCACCCTGGAATCCAGAATATATTAGTTCATAAATGACTTATTCAGTGTGTCCCAAAAACTGTTATGGGCTGGACCAAAGAAATTGAAATACAAGAGATATGCTATGATGGCCGCCTGACTGTCGGCGGACTACTGATGGGAATAGTTTAATATGGAAATAAATTGGTTAACAGTATAGTTTGAATATGGAAAGAATTCGTTTGATTTTTTTAAAGTGGCAGTAGTATTGGTTAACAGTATCGGCGAAGCCAAGAAATACAGTCCCACTCAGTAAAAACTGCGGATAGAACATTTCAATATCTTTGGGTTGGACCATTGGAAGGAATACCAGAATACAGGACACCAAAAATTATGATCAAGAGGGTGCCCCAGCAGAAGCGACCCTGAAGCAGATCTTGAAAGAGTTGACTGCGTGAAAGAGGATTAGGAGAACTAGAGGCGAATAGATAGGCACCACAGCATTTGTGATCATTAGATATGAAGGCTGCTTAACTCCAGATGAGTAGTTTTTTTTTTCTTTATTATCAATAAAGAAAAAAAGGATTGCAGCTTGGCACACTAAATTAGCATACGCTACAGATAAGCTGGCATTGAAGAGGTTAATATTGTATTGAATAAATTGAGTTGATTTATAGTTCAAGTAGTGCAGTTCTCACCTGCAGGGGTGTAGCCTGAGCGGCACGTGTTCCTGGTCCCACACGGCCTGCAGAGCCTGCAGCAGCTGCGAGGCCAGTAGTTCCTGACGCAGGTCGTCCCCGCACTTCACGATGGCCCCCAGGAGCTTCCAGCCCGACAGCTGGCCGTACGGGGAGCTGGCACGCACTCGCGCTTCCTTTTCACTCCACAGCTCCTACAATTTGAATTCATTTTTTCACATACAATTTGTCTCTTCAAAAATCAATCAAAATTTCCGAACGAACGAAAAAAAAAAACGATTTGACAACAATAAAATAAGGTCATTAATAATTCATATTGTAAGGTTCAATTACCCGAACAATATTGAAGTTGCTACAAACCTGAGGTAATTAAGCCTACTGGGAATAACCAAAATAATTAGAAATTCGACAGTCAAAGACGACTAAACAGATGTAATTAATATAATTGATTAAAATCCTTGTAGACCACCCTTCTCCCCCTCATCCATAAGTTATGTATATAAACTGGTTGCGCCAATTGACATTTTGAATTATCAATTGTCTATTGCTCAACTGCTTTGTTCCTTTTATACATTCCTGTCAAACTTGGTTCCGCTCCTAATTTGCCAAGGGCCTGTAGGTTGCCAGAACTGCATAATATTGTTACCAAGGAACCGTGAGTGCAAACTGCCCACCGCTACATGTAGCAATTGTATTTGGTTTGCCCGCTCGAAAACAACGTGTTGCAGTGTATTATTTGTGTATTTTGATCCGCCGCTGTACCAACAACGTTTGTTTCATTCCCCACTACGCAGGGGTGTGATATTGTATCTGATATCGTGAATTTATTTGTTGTGATTGAAAAACTGCTTAAGGCTCAATCTGCCGGACGGTAGATTGTGAATCCGCTGCAGAACGCATTATGGAGCATTTGTCGCTGTAATGTGAATAGAAATATTTGTACCAGTGTGAACTATTTTTAAGTGTGAATAAAGATATTTGATGAGGAACCAGCAGCCTAGGATCCACGATGATAATATAAGCAGGGTAGGTCTTTGGCGTTCCTTCCCAGAAACCTTACCTTTTCTTGGCATTCAAGCAGTTTCAGTGAATTATTATTTAGTTAATGAAAGCATCCGCAAAACGAATGGATATAAATTAATTGCCGCAACCATAAACCGTAGGCTAAGAATTATTTCTACCAGTCTGAAGATTGCTTTAACAGGCTGAAACCGGTTATGGTCAAATAAATTAAAGTGGAAATAAGTTTTATATTTGTTTTATATTACAGTGAAACCCCCTTACAAGGAGAATCTAACTAACCTCAAGAGAATACTTGCAAACGACTTGACTTTAAAAAGATGCATACCAATAAGATTTATATTTTGTGTCCATCGATATCTGGAATCAAGGTAATCCCTACCTGCAGCATTACGAGTCATATAAACACAAATTTCACATGACCTGAAATCCGCTCCGCGTCGCCACAGTGTTGCCAGTAGAGAAAGAAAGTGTGGCAAGTTGAATAAAATGACAAATATAGGGAATAACACGCGCGCGATGGAAATAAAAAAAAGGGTGAAAGAGCTACATAGCTCTCTCATAATAGATGCCAGGCACCAAATACGGAAGACAAAGTATAGAAAATTGCTCACTTAAAAGTAAGTCTGATTTTTCTAAAGTAAAGTTCAGCCATGCGATCCCTTTATCCTTTGTGGATACGGAATCGATTCCATACGTAATCCCCTGTCACATTTGTGTGACTGTCTATGGCTTGCAATTTGTCTATTGCTTTTTCTAGGGGCTGATGTGTCAGCTATCAGCGCTGTCGCCGATTTCAACTAGATTAAAACACGAAATTTATTTATTTATTTTTTCAGGTTCTCTATAAAACAGTTATACACTAAATTATTACGGAGAAGATTACAAAATTAAATGCGTAAGTATACATGATTATTTATTCATTGAATGTACGTTTAAAGTTGTATACCATGGATTTGACATTTGTGAAGTTGGCGACAGCGCTGACAGCTTACCAGGGTTGCCAATTTACAAGGAATTTCCTAAATTGTGGGGAAATTGCGGGGAATTTGATATTTTGTTCTCCCCAATTTGGGGAATTTGAACATTTATTGCTGGTATTTTAGAACATAAGCAACCCTGCAGCTTACACATAAGCCAGTAGAAAAGCAATTGCAAGGCACAGACAATCACACAAATCTGTCAGGCGATAAGTATGGAATCGATTCTGTATCCACAAAAGATACAGAATCGCTCTTCTGATCAGATAATTTGAGCTTCGCTGCAAGGTTTAATCACTGGTTCTTCAAAGTTATTCGATAATGACAGTAGGCCTGTATATAACTATATGCAGTACGAAGTCGACCGTGGTCAACATGTTCACCACACTACCATGTATAACAGGAGTAAGTCTATTAATCCTATAGGTATTTGGATATTATTGTACGTTACCTTTAGTGCCTGCGCACTTGGATCCTTAGCATTTCTGAAAGCGTGTGCCCCATCGTGTTCCTCTGCAGCAGCCAACCGTCTCCGCACATCGGCCGCAGCTAGCAACACACTCTCCCTCGAGGATGCCGATGACCCGGACAACTGGGACAGACTATCCGCCGCTTTACACCGATACTGGGAAACAACACACACTGCAATGTTAACTTGTGTAGACACTATTGTTAGTTCATGCCACATTTGTAGATTGGGAATAAATTAATGGCTTCCATCAGCTACCTCTTTAACTCTGACCAAAATGCCCACAAACTCTTCACTTTCTCTCAGGATGGGATCTTCTATCTTCCTGAACTGGCAAATAGAAATAATAAGGGATTAAGTCAGTTTTCGAATCAATAAAATTAAAGTTACGGTAAATAAGCATTTTTATTTTCAAACTGTAGGTAAGTTTAAATACCTGAAGTGTTAATTCGTCATCTTCTTGACTCCAGCATCCTTCCGTTTCAGGATTTTCATACGGGGAATACACTGAGAATGTGCGCCATTCTGTGGAGAAAAAAAGAAGTGTTAAAAAAAAAACGAGTGTGCTTTAGACCAGTGTTCCGCAAAGTGTGTGCCGCGGCACACTGGTGTACCGTGGTCGTTAATAGGTGTGCCGCACCGCAATGTTACATTGTGACGCTGCGCCAGCTTAGTCGTCCCAGCGGTCCCACATTTTTAGAGACCCAGGGTTCAGATTTTGCTTCTCTGTTTAAAAAAGAAGAATGGGTGGCAAAACTTGCGTATATGGCGGACATATTCTCATTGAAATGAACAAAAAATGCAAGGATTCTAATACATATTTTAATGTCATCAGACACGATTGAAAGCTTTCGCGCTAAGTTGGTGTTATGGGTCTGCCACACTACCAAGGTAGTAATGAAATGTTCCCAAATGTCATGGCTGCCGATTTAGAAAAAAAAGTGCTTTGATAGTGAAACACTTGGAGCAATTAGCAGAAAAGGACGATCGACGAAGAGATAAGAGCAGCATTATTAACGATTACTCCAAATTGCAGGTGCTCAGTTAAGTAGGCTCACATTTCTCATTAAACATCTTTTCATGTTATTATATTGATTTTAATAATAAATAATAATAATAATAATAATAACGTAATATTTGTATAGCGCAGTTTTGTGTCATTTCACTTCAAGTGCGCTTAACTATAATAAATTTAAAAATAATCCTACGGTGTTCCTTACGAGATCATTACAAAATATTTATAAAATAATACCTATGAAATAAAGAATATACAGTAGGGTGTCCCAAGACATAAGGGAGAATTTTTTTTTCATGAATTTAAATACGCATACCCTCTTATTTTTTTCCATTTGATCCCAATAACTCATATAATAAATATTATTTTGATCAAACACCGGCAACCCGTGCCGACTTGATGCCAAACATATGGCACAAAAATTTGTACTGAGTTAATACGGAAGGATTTTAAACTTTAATTTTTCTTGGATAAATAAAACTAAAAACTGCACAAATGTTCCATTACGTAGTATTTTATATTTAAAAATGGTTTATTGATTAAATTTTTGCTTCAAAGTTTGTTTTTTACAGTCTTCCGGTGTTCCTGAACGCATTGTAACAATTTTTTTTTCGTAAGCCTTCATCGATTTCAAAAAGCACAAGTCTTTAACTGCTATAGCCATGGCTTGACATTGGATGTTACTATGAATAAGCAATCGTCTAAAAGTGCCGCCTTTAATATAATAATATAATAAACGAATAAAGCGCCCTTGCCATCCATCGAGCATGGTGCATAGCACCTGGAGGCCGAATCGTAAATTTTCTCTCTACATATATCTTCGCCTAAAAACATAATATAATAATATTTTAAACGAATAAAGCGCCCTTGCTATCCATCGAGCATGGTGCATAGCACCTGGAGGCCGAATCGTAAATTTTCTCTCTACATATATCTTCGCCTAAAAACATTACAGAGAGCTCTAACAACTTTCGATAATCATCTCGAAGTAGGTATTTTTGTTGTCGGTGCAGTACGGTAAAAGTCAAGCAAATCATGGATTTCGGAAGCGATTAGGTGCAATGTGAGATTTTCTCTGTAGCACCGAATTTTATCGGGATTAGCATTTTTCCAGTTATCTCTAAAAATTTTTGAAGAGTGGGATGTCAGGGCATGTAGTCACTTGATTGATTTTTAATTCAAACACAGCTTTTAATACCAACTCATACACGTGATGGCGGAAAGCAAAAATAAGCATTTCTCTGTTAAGCTTTTGTTCAAGAAGCACACAAGCACCATTAAACTGACCTGTATTTTAAGCTGTTGTATCACAACACAGAATTTGCCCTTTATCTTCCAGATTCCAGTCTACAATCGCATTTCATACAGCCTGCGCTTGTTCCTTCGTGGCACAGCAACTTTCCAATCGTGGCACAGCAATAAGTTGTTCGTTATTCCCATATGATATAACAGTTGGAAGATGTTCTTCTTTTTACTTTCGAGGATCTAAAGCAGGCAACAGTTTGTTGTCCCAGTGAAGAGTCACAGCATTTGGTACCTCCTTTTAAAAAAATAACTTTTATGGCCTTCACGGGTGCCTTTCATTTTTCCTTTCGAATTTTTTGAGTTGAAGGCTTACTTATTGGAAACTGATCAATATTATATCCAAGCGCCTCAATAGTAGCTTCAAGAATGAAAAAAGAATCTCTCATACTTAACTGGCACCTCTCTAGCGCAGCGACTAACTTTGGAGTAATGAAGTCTTTTCGTATCGACGTTTTACTGGTTTCAGGTTGAGTGTTCTGTAGCGGTTTTTAAAACTTCTGAATATGTGATCAGAAGATGAGTAGTTTTTTTGACGGTTCGTAAGAGGATGTTGAAGAAGTTGGCGCAGATAAATATTTGGTTCGCCGCTTTTCTTGCTCGATTGTTCTAAGTCGCGATCTCTCCTCTTTATCTGTCAGTTTTTTGTCCACCCCCGCTAAGTAGCCAGGACGACCTGGCTCTCTTTGCCGCTGCAAGAAGATTCTATCTTCATTTATTTTTATTAATTTAAGGGCATCATCGTGTACAATGTCAAATAAATTATGAATTAGTTTTTGACAAACTTTTGACGACGTTGTTCAAATATGTCTTGCGTTTTCTGCGCATTTTTTTGCAAATCCCTCCAAACTTGATGCAAGTTTCAAGATACAAATTTCTTCACACAATTAGGTAAATATTTGGTTAGCATACGCGCCTTTTCCCAATAGATAACACACTCGCGAATAGTGAGATTAGCACTTTCATTGACAGTTAAATTCACTTCTCGGATATTGTAGAACGAAACTTCAAGAACTTGTTCATTAGAGGGTAGTTAAGAATCCGATATTTTGTGTTTTACGACTCCTCTTAAAAACATACCCTTTCCAGAATTGCGTATATCAAACGACATCTTGCCTGAATGAGTAATATGCGTTTATTAACAAAAAAGCAAGATACTACAAGCGCATTAACACATTTGCTCGCGGGCGTCTTAATATAAAAGTACTAATAACTTTCGATGCAAGTCGGCACGGGTTGCCGTGGTCCCAAGTAAACGAATTTTTTTTTGTAAGTGTTTTGTCATTATTGAAACAAAATTAGAGGGTATGCGTTGAAAAATAACAACTTTAATTTTTTTGGGACACCCTAATATACAGTATTTACAAAACAATGACAAGAGAACAAAGATTAACAAAACAGTGCTGTTATAGCACAGAGGAAAATAATAATATATAGGACAAAACAAGAACTTTTAAACTAAAATATAATACACTAACTTCTTACAAAAAAATTCAGATATTATTAAACATAAAAGTACAATTAGGAGGAAACCGAAACCAAACGATTACCGGATACTTGAGAACATGACTTATTACTTGTATTGAAAAGATGTTAGGATTCATGAATGGTACGATTTTTTAAATAATTTTGTTTTTAAAGCCCGTTTAAATTCTGCCAAATTCTGGATGTAAGTAAGAGCTGAGGGAAGTTTATTCCAAATGAGAGGGCCAGTTACACGAAAAGAGCGATCATAGTAAACGGCTCGATTTGACCGAGAAAGTTCGATTAAACGATTAGTAACATCCAGATCTGCTGACCTTAGAGTAAGCTGTCTCTCGCTTAAGTTTTGTCAGACACATAGTTCCGATATATAGTATGGCGCCATTCCTTGCAATGCTTTGAAGGTCATTAAGCAGATCTTGAACTCTATTCTTTCAGGACATCTAAGCCAATGAAGACGATCCCTTAGAAGCGGGGTTATATGACAGTACTTAGATTCACCAAAAAAAAAAATATATTAAAAAAACATTGGTTTTTTTTCTTTGGTGTACCTTCAAAATTTTCTGAATTGGCTGGTGTACCTTGAACAAAAAAAGTTTGCGGAACACTGCTTTAAACCACACGACTGAAGTAAAACTTAACTAACTTATGCCGTCCATTAACCTCGCTCTCGCCGATAGGCCATATGTGGCCGCGGTAGGAATTTAAAAAAAAAACTTTTTTGGATGCGATTTTGACCTTTAGTCATAAAGAAATTGTATGAAGAACAAGGTCTGAATGGTTTGGGCCATTCTCGTTCTTGACGTAACAAAAAGCTGCATAGCGCCTAGCCTCTCGGAATAAATTACAAAAATTATCTTTGGTTGACTTGGCGACCTCGGCGTCACTTCAACTGTCATTTTGGGTGTGTAAACTTTGAAAATGTAAATATTTTACATTTTCAAAGAAGTATTAATGTCATAACTTCTTCGAAAACACCCTTGGATTGTTTTTATTTCACGTAGGGTGTCTATTCAGGTTTGTGTAGAAATAAAAAAATCAGTTCATTTTCGTATAAATATATTTTCTTACGATTTGTTTCCGGAGTGGCAAAAAGCTAATTTCGCGCGATTTTTAGTATTCATCATTTTACCCCCCAAGTGTCGAGCGTGCGTAAAGAAGTTTTACTTCAATATTCTTAATTAACATATTACAGTACAAATATGGGGAACTTTAAAGTGTCTATACCACGGACGTACAAAATATATGGACATGCCCTTACGTGTTAAAAAACGTGTTATTTCCCCCTCCCATTGGAACCATTTTTCGGAACCGGCTGGGCGTGTCCGGACCAGTGTCATGCTCTCATCGTACATTTTACGCACGGACGCTGTATGTCTATGAAACACATCGAGATACATAGCGACGCGAAACACAAAGCCGCTGTTTACTGGGTCAAGTAAATCATGAAACATTTGTAAAAGTGTCTACGGAAACAAAATATTCCACTATGAAAATACTCTGAACCTTACTTTGCGAATTTGGATTTTACACATCTGTTCATACCGTGGCATGCAATTCGCGCTCCCATATAAAAAGGTCTATTCATTCAAAAGCAGATTTTACTATCAAGAACTAAATAGTGATATTATAGTGCGAGGTGCCTATATACTGTTAGATTGATTTATTGGCGAATCACAAGTCTCTTTCCTCTCTTCGTCCCGCCATAGTTGGTTTTTACCCCTCATCTGTAAGTTCTCGTCTAGTTATTTGTATGTCTATGGTCTATACATATTAACGCTGAAAGGATAAATGGCAGAAGCACCGTACAACTGTGTGAAACATGAGCCATTTTTCCTATTTGTGGTATTTAAGAACCTACTTACAAATTTTGGTTTTGATTTTTTTTATTTGTTTATTTTATTTTATTTATTGATCTATATAAGGTATGTTTACATTATATTATTCAATGCCTGTCTCTCACTAGGGTATACCTGTGTTGAGACATTATTATATAACCACTGGAGCAATCACGCGAGATAAATAAATTTGCCTCGATTGCTAGAGATTTCCCAGAAGGTAATTTTTTAAATTTTTCGCCAACATTAAAAAAATCATATCTTCGAATTTTAACATGGAGACATAAAAACTTATAGTGCTATATAGCCAATGAATTAACCTGTATTTTACCGTTTATCTCATATTTGTAGGATTTATAAAAAAAAAATAAAAAAAATCGTAAAGTTTATGATCGCGCAAATTCTAGGTGTTTTTACTTGAAACTGCCGTGAGGGATACTTAAGCCCCGTTTATAATAGGAATAAGCGATAAGAATAGGCCGGTGCCGTAATCCGTAATATTTTAGAACGTCGTTTATAATTGGAATAGGAATAGAGTAGAATACGCCCATAGAAGATACTACGTCAACTGTCAACCGAGAGTATATTCTACTTTGTTTTATGTAAATAAATATTGAAACGATGGATTCGTCAGACATTGTTGCATGTGGAATGTTTTTATCTATTCTTGGGCTAGCATATACTGCATATGGAGACGTACAGTTGACGAAAAAAACACCAATAAATAACGTTTTCTAAATATCTTTTTCTTTCTCGTCATATAAATGACGAAATCGTTAGATCCAAGAAATCAATTCCGCGTCATTTATATTCATTAGATCATTTTTGCTTTCAGCAAATATATATAAAATAAAATTATTGTTCAGCTAAACTGAATACTTAATCCAAAGTCATAGAGTATCGATCGAAAATAAATAAATGTCAGCATATATATCTAAGCTTTCTGCAATCCGTAACCGTAAAAGATAAAGTTGAACCATCTTTTCAGTTATGGAAAAAAATAACAGATTATTGACATCTATTATAAACGGATACACAGGTTTCCTATCTTCCAACTTCTACGGCCTAGGGCTTATAGAATACGGATAACATACTATTCCTATTATAAACGGGGCTTAATTCGGGTCAACACAGAATATTTTCGGTTTAGGTATGTTGTCTGTGATATACTTGATAATGAAAGGTGCATATCCATGGAAAAAGAACTTAATTTTATCCGTAAACAGCTATTAAAAATTCGGGGGGAAAAAAATATTTTAAAAATGTATTTTTAACATTGTTCTAAAATAGTCTACGAAGTTCATATTTGAGAAATCTATGGTCATAATAGATAAAGCATTTCAATAGCTTTGTGTTAAAATAAACGGCAGGCCAAGGAAATGTTTTAAATAATTACAATAAATGTTTTACGAATGTTAGGAAAATGTGGTCCATTTTTGGACCGAAATCAATCGCAGAAAAATAAAAGTGGTCCATTTTTCGACCGAAATCGCTCCAGTGGTTAAGAGGAAATTAGAAACACTTTTGTGAATAGTAAATTAGTACCTGTGGGTAAGGCTTCCTCGCTGCGAGCGTGGCGAATGGGTGTGGGCTGCTGAATGACTCGGGTGGGCAAGGGGGCCGCCTCGCCCACCTCTAGCACCTCCACGTACAGCAGGTACGGTGTCTGGAATGGCAAGGAAATGCTTCAATTAAGGTAAACCCCCCGACAGTTCTCCTCTGGAACCATCTGCCGGCTTTTGATGACCTTAAAAGATTTCAATTTTCAAAAGCACCTTTGAGCCTCCGTCATAATAAGATAAGGATAAGGCCCTTGACTCATAATCTGAAAGTCACGGGATCGAATCCCGGCATGCGCAAATAATTTTTTTAATATGATTAATTTGTGTTATTTCACAATTAATTCATTTAAAATAATATATAGTATATTCGCGGAACGTTCCAGAGCGGAAAATACTCTCAGTATCATCCTGGTGTAAGACCAACATTCAGAATTGAAACGTTGCTTGAAATGGCTTTAGCCGTGTTTGGTGATCAGATCTGAACAGCCAGGTAGTTCCCTACCTTCCCCTCCCCACTACCTTCAGCCTCACAACGTACCCCAATTGGGGATGCCATTGTCTCACTGGCTCCAAACGGGAGCAGCTGGGATTCTTCTGAGGTATTCACATAAAAAAATAATAAAAAGTTTGGGCATATATTAGCTGAGTTGGCAAATGAGTCAGGTTCCCCATCTTTGGCCAATAATCTTCTGCCAGAAAAGTCCTCCAGCAAGTTTTATCACTTATAATGATGGTAGTAGGAGAAATTCAAAGATTGTTGGGCTATTTTTAGCCTTTGAATATTTGCCTTTCTTTTGTAACAATTATTATATCCATTTCAATATTACAGAATGAACACATTGACCGACCTTGTCTTTAGAGTTGAGTACGGCGGCAGTTTGCGGTGGTATCCTAAGGACGTAGTGCTGGACGGGATGGAGGGGTAGCCAGACCCTGGCCGGAAGGTTCAGATTGAGGCTGACCAGTTCTGCACGTAGCCGAGTGTTGCGAAGCTCCTGGGATGCTATCGGAGTCAGCTTCTTGCCGATGTTGACTAAGGCATCTGAAAGATTATGAAATTTAAGAATATTAGTAACATGTAACGTGTTCACGGAGATTTACATTTTTGTTGGTGGTGAAGACATCTTGGATGCCAGGGCAACCCTTCAATCAAGTCACCCCTTTCTCTTCTTTCTCTTAACGTTGGTAATTTGAGTTCCTTGAGTCTATCTTCATATTGCCGGTCTTTCAAAGCTCTGGGTATTTTTGTAAATCTCTCTCTATTAGATCTTTTTTTTTTATATGAATACCGCACAAGAGTCCCAACTGCTCCCGTCTGAAGCCAGTGAGACTATGGCATCCCCAATGGCAGAATGCTGTGCTAAACTTCTCCCGCTTGGCGGCGCTGGTGTAGTTGTAGACCTGTCATTGATAATTAATATTGCTTTGTATCTGGCTTGCGTGTGCATTTTGGAAGTAATATTAAAAAATAGTGGATAAATACGGTAACTGGATTGTAAAGGAGTTAAAAAAAGAATTAAAGAATAGAAAGGCAAAATATGTTGGCAAGAAAGAAGTTCTAATCAATATGTAAGCTAAGTGGTTGGAACATAACCTCATTCTTGTACTTCTAAAACACATTAATTGTGTATTATTTGTAATAATTATAGGTACTTTAGCTAACGCTGCTTATTTATAATGTACCCAATAATCATAATTATTAATTCTAGATTGGCTGCCTATGACTGGAATAATAACTTTATGGAAATAAATGATTTTTAGTATGAAAGTGAGATAGTGGGTATATGTTGGCCCCCAGATGAATCATTTTACAGCATACAGGATTCGCCGGTATTGCCACAAATAGATATAGTTCATATAAACCAATACTTTCTTCAAGTTTACAAAGGGCAGGAAGGAATAACAATGTATGCAGCAGTTCACAGGAAAGGATACAATATGATGAAGGAATATTTTTGTTTCTTTTAATGAAAAAAATTGTTTGGTGCATTGTTATGAATGTCAGAATTCACAAAAATAATCGCTTCGAACCTACAGAAAACAGACAAAAATTTACGAAACAAACTTTTAAAAGGTCTCTTTTTGTATTTAGGTCTACATTTACACTAGCGCCAACTGGTGTCGATTTGTGAACTATTCAAAATATCCTGCCATTGGGGTATGTTATGAGGCTGAGGGTAGTGGGGAGGGGAAGGAGATTGGGAAGAGGAAGGTGGGGAAGTACCTGGCTATTCAGATCTGGTCACCAAACACGGCTAATGCCATTTCAAGCAACGTTTCAATTCTGAATGGTGGTCTTACACCAGGGCGATACAGAGAGTATCTTTCACTCTGGAACGTGCCACAAATATACTATATATTATTTTAAATGAATAGTGAAATAACAAAAATTAATCATATAAAATTTATTTGCCACGCCGGGATTCGATCCCACGACCTTCGGTGTGCGAGTCAAGCGCCTTACCGCTGCACTAGGCCGGCTGTCATCTATATTCTTTACAAAATATAGACTCCATATTTTGAAAGCATATTCCAGGAGAGATTGCACATATTTTTAACATCATGTCCGGCAATAGATCAGGAAAGACTTTCCTGATAAGTAATTATTGAATTTGCTCTTTTGAAGATTCCAGCGATATGTGGTTCCTATTAAGTCTGATTTGATAACATGGAAAATTGTCAAGTTTGTCGCAGCGTTTGTTTTGTTATTTAATGTGTAAAATAGTTGGCTATGGCGGGTAGGTTTAGATGGTATGTTAAAGTTGATTTGAAACAGGAGTTCATGTCAGTTTATTTCATTATTTAGGATTTTATACATTTTAAACCAGAATGCTAGTAAGTAAAAAAAAGATTTTATTTATAAAGGTACCTATAAAATGCAACTGCGGCTGTATACAGTGACAGCTAGAAGGCGTGCTGCACCCGCAATCAAACGCCCTCCCACTGAGCAAGTCCCCCAGGGCAGTGGCGGGCGGGGGCGGTGGGGGCAGCGGGGGCGCCCGGAGTGCCGAGGCGTCCGACCTGGACCTGGCGTGGTGCGGGCCGGCCGAGTGCGAGGGGCGCTGCAGGGGGGGCTGACGTGGGGGTGCTAGCAGCTGACCGCGCATGCGAGCCCCGCGGCCCCGGGACCGGCCCCCGCCTGCTACCGTGTCCCCCGCGCCATACGCCCCCAGCAGCCAAGCCAGGCGGAGGGCAAAGTCGGCGCTGGCACGGCAGCGCTGTACAAGGTACGGATGCAGAACCTAAAAAAGAATTTGAACATCATTATCATTCTGTATTTTTTTTTTTAGGGAAATCAACAGTTTACAATAATGATTAATTTATACATGTATAATTAACCTAACTGAGAAACCAATTAATAGATTTCCTCATTATACTATTACACCGTGTGTCTAGAAATTAAACAGTAATCTTACAACAGTTAAAAGATAGTACATTAAAAGATATTATATAGGTATAACAGGTGGAAGGTAGTACATAGTATATCATTACATTTGTGAATTTTGTAGTCATTTAATACATTTTAATACACTTTTGATATAATTTTTATATTTATTTTCGTTACAATTTTAATACATTTTAATACACTTTTGATATAATTTTTTTATATTTATTTTCGTTACAATTGAAGATATCTATATCAGAGAAAATGTTATTGTATGTTGAACACTGTCTAATAAGGCAAGCATTTTGGTTTGAATTTTTTTAACTCTTTTCTTAATCTAATTAATAATTTTCTTTTCTATTTCTTTTGTATCTATCTGTATGTACTTGGTTAATAAATAATATTCACATTACATTACCATGCACTTTATCCACTGGAGCGATATATATTTCTGGGTGTTCGTTTTTATTACGCCGTTCGGTTTAATTACATAGTATCATATCTCAATTAATATGGAAATAAATGAACTGCTTAGTGCAGTTTAAAGTTAATATGTTCACCTAGATTTCACCATTTATCCCATATATATTTTTTTTTAATTTAAAAAAATCGTAATATTTATAATTAATTTTAATTCATTAAAATCACCTACCCAAATTTGGCTAGCTATGGCTTGACTGGTTGAGTAAGGTGGTTTTCAAATTCGCTACATATCCCATTTGAATTTCATAACGGAAATTTAATGCCAGATTTTCATCACACGACAATTCTTGTATTCTTCTTTATTAGTGATGCAACGAATACAAATACGAATATTCGTATTCGCCGAATAGTAGACATTTACCGAATATTCGTAATCGGTTAATAAGTATTTACGAATACGAATACTATAAAAAAAGTACGCATCTCCGTTTGATTATACCATGTCACGCACCTCTGTATCCGAACGCTATAACCGCAACGACAAGACGCGATGGGGAATTCAGGGAAATTCTCTATTGCAATGCCACCAACTTATCTGTGCCAGTCATGGTATCGATAGTAGTGAACAAATATGTACAGATGTTGTGTTTTCTTAATAAAAATTTGACAGTTGTAAATTTTAATTATTAGTATAATAAAACAAACAGAAAAGGGTTAAATAAATTTGTGTTTTATTACTCTGCCAAGTTATTCGTATTCGTATTCGCCGGATAGTAGGTTTGATATCTTCTGCATACGTAAAATTATCTTCTGCATACGTAAAAGAGACAGACTCCATAAACAAGCACTAATTAACCCAGACCCCCAAGTCCTACGTTTCTACAAAAAATATCGCAACATTTGCAATAACCTGATAATAATAACCAAACAAAAATATTATAAAAAAAAAATTGAAGATTCAGGTTATGACAGTAAAGTAATCTGGAACGTAGTCAATGACATCTCAGAAAATAAAAAAACCTCGCTCAATATTCAATCTCTAGTTATTAATGGGAAAAATACTCAAGTCCACGAAGACCCAAAAACCGTAGCCGATCACGCCAACCATTATTTTAGTAACATCGGCACGAACTTAGCCAACAAAATTCTTAAAGCCACTAATAAAACCCAAAACCATCTAACTTCACGGGTAAGACTCTCTTCATCCCTCACTTATCCTAGCCCCCACATCCACTAAAGAAATTTTTGACACAATACTTTCCATAAAAACAAATAGTGCAGCGGGTATTGACAAAATTTCACCATACATACTAAAAAGTATAGCTCACTTTATTACCACACCGTTAAAACATATTGTAAATCTAAGCTTCAATAGTGGCTCCTTCCCCAACCAACTAAAACATGCAACGGTTATCCCAATATATAAGAGTGGCGACAAAACAAATATCGAAAACTACAGACCCATTTCTTTGCTAAGCGTCTTATCAAAAATCATTGAAAAAATTGTTAAAAGTAGACTTATCTCCCATCTTGAAACCCAGAAGATTCTCTCACACAATCAGTTTGGCTTCCAAAAAAAAATTAGTACAGAATCTGCAATCTTAGAATTGACTGAGAACATCACAAACAGCCTGAACGAAGGCGATTCCTGCCTAGCCATATTCTTAGACTTAGCCAAAGCATTCGACACCGTTTCGCACCCCATACTTCTAGAAAGATTGTCTCAAATAGGCATCCGGGATTCAACTCTTAACTGGTTCTCCTCATACCTAACTGGTAGATCACAAACCGTGAAAATTAACAACGTAGCCTTAAGTAACCCTTTACCAATCCAATTCGGAGTCCCACAAGGAAGTGTTCTAGGCCCAATTTTATTCCTCATATACATCAATAAACTCTGCAACCTATCCATAACGGGAAAACTAATATCCTTTGCAGATGATACTGTGCTTATAGCTCAACATAAAAATTGGAAAGGAGCATTTGACATAGCTCAACACGACATAGGCCTTGTAAAAAATTGGTTAGATGACAATCTCCTCACCCTCAATGCTGGTAAAACCAAATTCTTAACCTTTAGTCTGTCTGCTGCGACCCAACCTACCAACAACCAGAAAATAACAATTCACTCTTGTCCGAGACCTTACTCTTCCTGTACTTGCCCAAATTTGGAAAAAGTATCGCATATAAAATACCTGGGGGTCCTAATTGATCATCATCTTCGTTGGGATCAGCACTTAGCCAGTCTAACTCTCCGAATTCGCAAGCTGTCTTATGTTTTTAGATCTCTTATAAAAAACCTTACTCCCACAGTACTAAAAACAGTCTACTTTGCTCTCTGCCAATCCCAATTAGTATATGGCATCATAATATGGGGCGGCTGTGCTCATAAATTTATTGATCCCCTACAAAAAGCCCAAAAAACGATATTACGTGCTATCAAAAAGCGACCGACAATATACCCCTCCACTCGACTATTCACCGAATGTAATGTCCTAAACATACGTCAACTCCATCTAAAATTTACCTTAACGTACTTCATGTTTAAATATAAGAAAAAAACCCTTTTACATCATAATTACACCACTAGAACAATAACCAACCGACACTACAACGTACCTACACTACATACCACGTCAGCTCAAAGACATTTCATATACCTAGCTCCTAAAATATTTAACCTTCTCCCTGAAAAAATAAAAACCGAATCCCAACCCCACACCTTTAAAATACTTTTATCACAATGGATCCTTACATTTAGAAACCATTATATTATATAAAACTTGTTACTTGAATTGTAAAGTTTCAATACTATTATTATCAAATTTTATTGTATAATTTAACAACAATTTTTTAAATTAACATATAATTTTATAACTTTTACTTACATTGAATTTTATTATCGACCTAATATTATTATACATATTATTATTACTATTCTTTCGCAATTAAATTGTATAACTTATAACTATTTTTTTTTTAAATTAACAAATAATTTTGTAACTTTTACTTACATTGAATTTTATTATCGACCTAACTATTATTACATATTATTATAACTATTCTTTCGCAATTAAATTGTATAACTTATAACTATTTTTTTAAATTAACAAATAATTTTTACTTACATTGAATTTTATTATCGACCTAATTATTATTACATATTATTATTACTATTCTCTCGCAATTAAATTGTATAACTTATAACTATTTTTTAAATGAACAGATAATTTTGTAACTTTTACTTACATTGAATTTTATTATCGACCTAACTATTATTACATATTATTATAACTATTCTTTCGCAATTAAATTGTATAACTTATAACAATTTTTTTAATTAACTAACAATTTTGTAACTTTTACTTACATTGAATTTTATTATCGACCTAATTATTATTACAAATTATTCTTACTATTCTTTCGCAATTAAATTGTATAACTTATAACTATTTTTTAAATTAACAAATAATTTTGTAACTTTTACTTACATTTAATTTTATTATCGACCTAACTATTATTACATATTATTATAACTATTCTTTCGCAATTAAATTGTATAACTTATAACTATTTTTTAAATTAACAAATAATTTTGTAATTTTTACTTACATTGAATTTTATTATTGACCTAATTATTATTACATATTATTATTACTATTCTTTCGTAATTAAATTGTATAACTTATAACTATTTTTTAAATTAACAAATAATTTTGTAACTTTTACTTACATTGAATTTTATTATCGACCTAATTATTATTACATATTATTCCTACTATTCTTTCGCAATTAAATTGTATAATTTAACAACAATTTTTTAAACTAACAAATTTATAACTTTTACTCACATTGAATTTTATTAACGACCTAATTTTTATTACTTTTAATATTATTAATTATTTTACTCTTATTATTATTAAAGAATATAATTATTATTACATTTAAAAACCATGATATATAATATTTGCAACTTGATTTAATTTGTATAACTAAAATTTTTGCTTTACAACCATAACATGTATAATTTACTATCTGAAAACTTCACCCGCCATAACACAGGGACATCCCTAGCATGGCGGTTGAAATAACACAAAAATAATATACAATGTACAATATTCTTATATTAAATAAATATATAAATAAATAAATAGATATTCGTATTCGTAAAAGTAGTATTCGTTGCATCATTATTCTTTATCCTTTGATTTTTGCCCTTTGAAGAAAGTGATAATACATTACCTCGGCAACGTCATCTATCTCAATGAACATGGTGGCCAGCTGAGGCAGGTAGAAGTCCACATCCTCGTTGGGGAAGCTGAAGAGCTTGTTGGCGAGGTAGCTCTGCACGCCCGGCTCCTTGGAGTTGAAAAGATAGCCGATGGCCATGTGCATGTCAAACAGTTTGCTCTCAAACAGGCGCAGCAGGAAGTCCTTGGAGCGGGCTGCCTCTCGAGCCGTTGACTGGAACACAAATTGTACTTCATTATAATTACATAATCGTGATTAGAAAAAAAATAAATAGGTCTATGTCTAAAGATGGACACCCAAAGTTGGCTTCTTGAGAATCAGTTGTTTCTTCAACTCGTTTTTGTGTATGTCGACTCAAATGTGAAACGAGGTACCGGCATCTGGTTTTCCTCTTTCGTATAATCCGGGTCTCTTCAAGACCTTCGAAGAACTTCGTCTCCGTGTGTCTTTGGGTGACACCCAAAGACACACGAAGGTCTTGAAGAGACCCGGACTATACGAAAGAGGAAAACCAGATTCCGGTAGCTCGTTTCACATTTGAGTCGACATACATAAAAACGAGTTGAAGAAACAACTGATTCTCAAGAAGCCAACATCAACTAGAAGGCTCCGTCGAAGCCAGAGTCATGATAGCCTCTCAGAAGATGGGTGCACAGGGCCTGCAGATACTTTAATTGTACACAACTGCTAACCGCGTACAAATCGCAAGTGCGTCCCACGGTTGAATTTGTCAGCCACCTCTAGACTGAAGCCCCACAATACCTGAAAAAAAACCCTCGACTCTATGCAGAAAAGAGCAGTCCATTTGATAGATTCTCCTATTTTAACCGTCCTAAACATACGAACGTACCGCTCGAATGCAACAAGCCGTATTCCTTAAGTTCAGGTAAAAAATAACTATACCCGAAACCCACAAAACGTTTGCGATACGTTCATATACATCATAGGTTCTCAACGCGGGCGATAACGCCCCCTTGGAGGCGTTTCAGACCTTCAGGGGGGCGGTAGAAGACCAAGAGAAAATTGGGGGGCGTTTCAAACTTGTAGGGGGACGGTAAGACACCCAGAGAAACCCACAACCCATGCTATCTTGCCTCATTCCATCCATCCACAACAATATTTTCCCTATCCCATTACGCCCCCTCTGTTGTAGCAAATGTAACCCCATCGCGGTATCCCATTACGCCCCTTTGTCATAGTATCACGTCTCGCCCCCTCCGTTGTGGTAACCCTGTCGTGGTATCCCATCATGCCCCTTCGTTTGGGGGCGCTAGAAATAAAAATATTCTCAAAGTAGGCGGTGGGAAAAAAAAAGGTTGAGAATCTATGGTATACATCAAGTTTGTTCCTGCGTTATCACGAAGCTAAGGAAAGTGTTCGGGTATTTTTGTATTTTCTCAATACAAGTCACACCGCTAGTGAGTGGTACTCTCCACGCAAGTGGCGCGGTTTATATAACTGTTTAAAAAACCAAATGTTTTTTTACCTACTTTTTGAATAACAACCCAAAGGTAGGGCGATTAATAAGCAGATTGCAATCTTAAGAGCACAGGCATCAGCTAGGTATGCTGTTCAGCCTTACACCTCTCTTCCTACCAATATTACAATGGAAGATGCTCCGAGGAACTAGCATCACTGATCCCTTCAGCACCGGTGCATAGTCGGGAAACATACCAAATTGCACACCAATCGGACCATTGCGACAAGTTTTCAAAGTGAGTCTTTTACGGATGCTTGTGCAACGATTAACCTAATGATCCCTCAGTGCCATAATATCGATTTGCACTGAAACGTACAGTGTAAATCAGATTCCTTCCCAATTTCACTGTTCTGTGCGAGATTTCCGTAGTTGGGTCAATTTTTTTACTATATTCCCTTTACGTGTCAAAAATAGACTTAATTCGCAGACAATATTGTGACTATAGCCAGAAAACGTCCTGAAAAGCTGTTGAAGAAGTAAAAACCGGTTACACTGTGGTTTGCTTTAATTAGATTAAATTAAACAAATTTGAAAATAAGAATTACAGAATGATCAGTAGCCAAATAAATAGAACTTAAACGGTAGAATTTCACTAATCCGCCACTTCAAAGGTCGAGCATCTTCATAATCCGGCACTATCTGAATTCTGGAGCTTCAGAACACGGTGTTGAGTGTGAGAAAAGAAACGGAGATAAGAGATTATATTTGTCAACAAAAGGGAAAACGTTTTGAATTTGACCGATATTTTAAATTCGTGTGTAGAAAAATAACACCAACATAAATAATATAACCTATTATTATCACATAATTATCTGAACATAGTGAAATCCTGTTTTAACTCGACCATTTGGCATTTCATCGGCTTGTAAGTTCCATTTCCGGATTCGTAGATCTGCTGCATCGACTTTATTGTTCAAGCAAGCCTTACTTTGACCAGATGGCTAACTTTTACTGAGCTTTTCAATATGACGGTACCTACCTGCCTGAAGAAAGTTTGAAAAAAGAATTATCATTGTGATCGATAGAGATGTTTATCTTCCTAATATATAAAACAAATTCGGATTAGTTACACCATTTATAACTCGAAAACGGCTGGATCGATTTTTATGATCTCTGGTTTGTTGTATTAGTATCCGGCCCGAATAGCAGAATAACTATTAAAATATCGAAAAAATTCATGAAAAACGTAATTATGAAGAAAATTCTTTTCCTCATACATTTTGCATGGAACGAATTCTCATTTTTTTAAAGAGCTGCAGGAATATTGTGATAAGTATAATATTGAGTAGCAAGTGTATTCCAAAAATTCAAAAACGTCAAATGTCAATGCGCTGATTGGTTTGCTTTTGTTCTTAAACATATAGCGCCCTTGAGGTGATTTTTCATAAAAATGGCGCTTTATAAATCAGCCAAATATTATATAATGCGGCCCCTCTTTCTTACACTAAATGTCAACAGTCGAAAATGGGACAAACGGTGAACATGTCTGCACCCTTCCAAAGAAAAAATACAATCTATATACTAATATTATAAATGCGAATGATTAGATGCCTAAAGAAGACATGGCACAATCAAGTGAATCAGATACTTGAGTCGTGCCATGTCGAGTCAGAATAATAGAAGAGTATGTATGAGTGTGAATGAGGCAAAGAGCGTGTGCCAAGACCGAGTTGTTCTGCGTTCCGTCCTCTCTGCCTACCCTTGCGGCGAAACAGTGCGATAGTTAGTTAGAAAATTAAAAACATACTTTTTTGGATGTGAAATCTACTGTTCACAAATCTACTAGTTTATTATGAAGTAAAAACCCAAAAACTAACTCCATGATTTATTGCATTACAACATAAGTACTGTATGTAAAGTTGATGCCATTATAATGCGAATGCATTTTAAAAGTAAATTCCACAAATGCACATGTGCAGAGGAAATATAGAAGTTCATTTCATAGGAATTTTATCAATGACCTTTAATTCCCATAAGACTGGGACGGCAGACAATAGACACCCTATAATCCAGAGATCCTGATTAGTTCAATACATTATTACACTACAAAATTGTAAAATCGTACAATATTATAAGTATGCTCACAATATAGTTAGTGAGTAAATGAGCACTTTTAAAATTACCGTATTCACGGTTACGGTACTATGACGGCAAAAAAATGCAATAAACAAACATTCCTTATTGCTATAAGCTGCAGCTCTTTCTTACACATTAAATAATGATGAGACACACAAAATATGTGTCTATTTCCTCCAAACTACTTTTTTGCGACGGGAATTGCGTTTCATTTTCTTTATACGTGTGAGGGAAATGTATGACAATGATTGTATGCTTCCCTTGGGGGGGTGCAGGCATACGTTCGCCGTTTGTCTCATTTTAGGCTGCTGTTATTTAGTGTGTAAGAAAGAGCTGCAACATTTATGTTTAAGAACAAAAGCAAAACCATCAGCGCATTGACATTTAATGTTTTTGAATTTTTGGAATTCATTCGCACTTAAATATTATCTTCGCAACCTAGTTATAGTCTGTTAATTAAGAGTAGAAAATATTAAAAATGGAATTACAAAATTTGTAGGCTGGCAACCCAATTTAACTGTCAAATATTATTTTAAAGCGCAATGGCACTGAATGTACAGAATAATGTAAATCACATTTTTTTTAAAGAAAAAAAAAATCGGAAAAGAGCACTGTTGTTACCTACTTAATGACATAAATTTGATTAAATGGTGATTTACTAAGTGATTTGTTTTCATTTGATTTAACATAAATTTGAATTTAACATTAGGTAGAAAGGAAGAGTCACTAATGGTGAGTTTAGTTACACTACTTTTAGATCTGAATGAGTTAAATATATTCAGATCTAAAATTCCGGGTAACGCTAGGTACTTAAGATAATATTAAATAAATGTGAGCAATTTCTAAACTGTGCTTTATATTTTATTACAATATTGTTTTTCTTCATTATGTTAACACGAAATTGCAAGTGGTGCGTGAGTTTAAAGAGTGTATTTCTCTTGTTTAGCAGCAGGGAGGGAAAGGCAGGAAGGGTGAAGGGGAAGGGGATGCGGGAGGGGAAAGGGGACGAATAGGAAAGGACACGCAATGAGAAACAATTTCTTTATTTAAGTTCCATTGCAACGTATGCCGGGAACTCACTAGTTATAAATAAGTAAAAGAAAAGAAAGATTCCCATAAAACTTTAGTGAGAGAAGTTGTACGGAAATGCAGTCCTGTGCAACATTGCTAATACACATGTGGGACGATTTAAACTGCGAGTGGGCAAAAATATCAATGGAGGAAACATTAAATAAATAACATAATAAGACGACAACCATGCAGAGAAATAATTTAGACCTGAGGCGGTAATAGAGACAAATAAAAAGTATAGTTATTACCTCAGTTTAATGTTGGTTATTTAAATACACAAAGGAAAAATGGCTAAAGCGCCACACAGCTGTGACGTTAAAGATGAACCTACACAATAAGCTACATTGTTTGTTTGTGGTAGTATTTAAAACCAAGTTTTCTAGAGTTTCTCAGAACACGTGGGAAAATCCAGAAAACTTGATTTAATGAACACAAGCACAGACAATATCAAATTGTGAGTTGATTAATCAGACATCTCTAAATACTAACTTTTGAGATAACGAAGAAAGCAAAATTCTAATGCTCACTATAAATCAAACATCACTTACACATGTGTGTGTTTTACATATTAAATATGCTATAAAATAAAACTGGGAGGCATAACGGTCCGTTACATTACTACATTTTGAAATATCCTACTGGTGCCCAGAAAATATCATCATTTTGATTAATTCACTAGTTTTTCTGCATTATAATTGATTTGGTAGAGTTCATCAGTAATTTGAGTATTGTACCAGATAGAGAGTGCACTTGTACATGAAACTACATACTCAACTCTAATTTCCATTTCGATGTCTGACAAATCAACTGGACAATAGATAAAGGTAATTGGGCAGGTTCATCTTTAAGGTCACAGCTTTTTATCTTAGGGGATACTGTGTGGGGGGTCTTTTTAAGGAAAGAAAGGAGAGAAAATTCCGGGAAGGAAAAGGTATGAGGGATGGGTAGGAATATGGGAATCAGTGTCCAGGAGTGATGAATATGAATCCATCCCTCCAATTGCGGTGCAAGGAGATGGGCTGAGAGAGTTAGGCTCGAGAAGTTGAAAAGATTCCCTAAACCAGTATCTCTCGATCCGGCCTGCTACAAGACCCGGACAAACCTTACCCCATGAACTCCGACACCCCTGCTAGGTCACCAAACGTAGCAAACCACTTGGGGTAACCTACAACAGAGGTGTTGATTATCTAATAAATGGTTTCCGAAGCGGCGGTACCCTTACCCGCCGATTCCAAAATTAAGCTGTATGGTGCTTTAGCCATTTTTCCTTTCCAGCATCGATATAATCATGAGATAAAAATATTTACAAAATATTTATGAAAGGCGGGAAAAACATATTATTTACAGAAATCAAAAGATTGAAGTAAAACATTTGGACAAAGAAATGCCACCCTCCAAACCTATTCTTTCACAACTAACATATTACATTTTATGTGTGTGGAATTTAGTACAGTCTTTCAAGCACAACACATTACCAAATGTGAAATGGTGATATAATCTGAAGCCACAATCTTAAAGGTTACTAGCAAGAATATTATAATCTCTCAAAACACTGATCTAGATATGCAAATAAATTAACTTCCAAATGTTTGCTTGGTCTCTCCAACCAGTATTATTTACTCACCGCGACACTGAATACAATAAAATAATTTCGGCAAAATCACAAAGTATTGGGTGGGCCATAAAGATGTACGAATTTCAAAACATTATTGTGGTCAAGCGGCGCCGCGGATTGGGATTCTGGTGGTAGGGATCAGTAGCTCGGTTCACGGTAATTCAGTCACAATGGAGCGCCTCATTTTCACCTAAATGGTCATGAAAAAGAACAAAATTGTCATTACTGGGCAGCAGAAAGTCCAAAATCAAAACATCAAAAGCCCCACAGTTTGGGCAGCAATTTCATCCCATGGAAACATGGGTCCTTATTTCTTTAAAAACCAGCGAGGAGAATCTGTGACCGTGAATTCAGATCGGTATAATGTTATGTGATTTTTTTTCTATCCGCAGCTGCATCAAATTGAAGGTTATAACACTAGGACACGGTTTCAACAAAATAGCGCGACTTGCCATACTTCTAACGAGACGATGGCAGTTTGTAAATGAGATGTTCCCAGGAAAAGACATATCGCGCCGAAGGAATGTTCCAAAGGCCTCCCAGGAGTCCAGACTTAACTCCCCTTTACTTCTTTCTATGGAGATACTTGAAAAGTCGAGAATACACAGAAAAAACCAAAATCAATTGCGCAATTGAAAAAAATCATCATCCAAGAAATGGCTGCCATTCCACGCGCAATGTGAGAGAGAGTTGTTGCAAATTTGCGCTCAGGTTCAACGAGTGTTTGAGTCGAGATGGTTCACACCTTGATGATGTAATTTTTAAAAAGTAAATTTCCCATATTTGTTTGCTTATAAATATTTAAGTATGTCCATATGACCCTTTATTATTTAAATTTTTTCTAATCCGCGCTAATCTAATTCTTTACTGCCCGCCCTGTATATTTTTTTCCACAAAATGTATTATTTTGTGTTAACAATTGGACATAGTAATTTATTGCGTAAACAAAATAAGTATGTGTTTGAAAACATTCGGTGTGTTAGTAGTGCTTACTCAATTACCACATTTCATGTTGCATAAATGTTATATATTAATTATTTATCATTCCAGCACCTGTAAGAATATAATTTATGTAGCAATGTGTGGTAGGTGTAATGCATGCAACACTCATTTCAACATCCATATTTATATTATAAAACTTTTTTCACTCAGGAAATAGAAGTTAATTAAAGTACAACACATAATAATACAAGGAATTAGAAACTCAGAGTTCAAGTTAGATTTGATAGTTATTAAAATTATGAAAGGTGGTACTGAAATTCTGTGTTTGAACCAAATTTTAACATTTAGGCCAAGTTGTTTTGCAGAAATTCAAATGTAACATTGTCATAAAATTGCCATTTGGTTTTTTTTCATTAGAAAGGTCCCTATTAAACGCTGATTCTAGGTGCAATGCAAAGGTCATTGGAGAGGTGAGTGCCCAAAAACAGTCCTACGGAGATCGAAACAAGACTGAGGGCAATTAGCCCAACTAGCCCAATTAGCCCAACAGACGGATTGCAATCTTTAGAGCACAGGCGTCAGGTGGGAATGCTGTCCTTGTTCTACCGGTATTACAATGGAAAATGCTCCGAGGAACTAGCGTCGTTGATCCCCTCGGCACCGGTGCATAGTCGGGAAACACGCCAAACACGTGCCCAACATTTGTACACGGTTGACATTAGTCACATGGGAACGGGTCGTTTATACGACTCGTTCTTGAGTTCAACAGCTCGGATGTGGAACGATTTACCGGCCTCTGTGTTTCCTCCCTCCTACAATATGGGTCTCTTCAAGACCCATGTTCACTCCTTTCTTTCCTCAAAAAGACCCTCCACACAGCATCCTCAAAGATGACATAGGCCCTGAGGGAAATTATTTTCCTCAGGGCCTCCTGTGTGAAGTTAATGTAAAAAAAAAAAAAAAAGCTGGAATGAAGCAGGACGGCAAACAAGCCGAATACTCCTTCAGACAGCAGTTTGATGTGATGTACCCCACCCGGGAGGAGTGGGACATGGTCCCAGGTCCAACCTCTAGACAGGAACTAATCTGGTTCACAGATGAGTCCAAGATGGAGGAAGGAACGGGGGCCGGGGTATGTCTACAGGGATCCAAGAGGGAACTTAGCATACCTCTAGAAACTCACTGCACTGTGTTTCAGGCTGAGATGAAAGCCATCTTGGCCTGCGCACAGGAGAATATGCGTATCGGGTACAGGGATACAGTGGCGGCTCTCCCCTTAGGACAATGGGTGTTTGACCCCCCAAAATTATAAGATATAATAATACATTTTTACGGATAAAACTGCTCAAAGCATCGAATTGTTTATTTGAAATGAACCGCGAAATAACGGCAGGCTAGCGGCGACATAGACGAGCAGTGACATCTATTGCAAAAAATGGAAGCTCCCATTCCCTGGGTCAATTTTGCCAATGTCCGATCTTCTCTCTCTATGCGCGCCATACAACAAATGAGATGGCACTATGTTCTTCGCCTGGAGTTGATATTCTACCGCATAGGTAGTAAAGAAATCCTAACTACGCTTGGGTTATGTCCGTGAGGGAGACACCATTATGAATGTTATGTGTTGTTGAAAGAGATGGTGATATAACATAGGTCGATTTTGCTTTTTGCACGTATGTCTCGCATGAAACAATGGTTGTTTTTGTATTGAACAGTTCGGGAGAGATTTGAAATAATTATTCACATTGTTATTGATGTAATTTGCGTCATTTCAATTTTAATTTGGTAGTACATTGGGAAGTAGATCTTTTCAAAGATTATTTATTATATTATTATGATCAATTTTCAACAGACATGGAAAACAGCTTGATTTAAAACAATTTTTGTTTTATTTTTTTATATAGGTATTAGGTACCGGTGCCTATTATTTCTATTAGCATAAGTTAACAATAATAATCTAAACGAAATTATGAAAGAGAACAAGACACATAAAAACAAAAACATTATAAAATAATAAATTATAAAAAGAAAGTTTTTCTTATAAACATTGAATATTATTTCTAATCTAATTTTGTTTTTAAATTTTGGATACTTAGGTACTATTGGTGTGCACAACTATATGGAAAAGTGCCCTCTTTAAAATGATGTGCCTTCAAGTACCTACATGTATTATGTAGCGACTTTGCAATTTACAAATAATACCTATGTAATTTGAGTTGCGGATTCATGACCCTACCTCTCTTTAAATTGGTTGATAATAATGTATCGGCATTTTTCTCAATATCAAATAAAGATTAATCACTTTTTTTTTCAAATGACCTTCCACAGCTGGAGCCCTAGAGCCGCCTCTGATATGAACATAACCAATTGTTCTGATAGCCAGGCAGTCCTAATGGCACTGGAAAGTAACCGATGCGACACCAAACTGGTGATGGAATACAGGACTGTTCTTACAGAACTCGCTACCATCAATAAAATAACCCTGACATGGTTACCAGGACATAAGGGTATTGAGGGCAACGAGTGGGCAACAAACTAGCAAGGAAAGGGGCAAAAGCACCACTTGCAGGATCCGAGCCGGCCGTATGAGTAACAGCTTGCCATACCAAATTACATATTGAGAGGTGGGTCAAATCCCAGCACTGGAAGGAACGGGAGAGGGCACCCGGAATGAGGCAATTCAAAGTACTCATAAACGGACCGCACCCCAGACGGACCAGGAAACTACTTGATATGGACAGAAACTCACTGAGGAAACTGGTAGGACTACTAACGGGACACTGCCATCTCAGGAGACACATGCAGCTATTGGGAGTGGAAAGCACTGATAGATTTAGAAAATGTGAAGAGGATAAAGAGACTCCAATTCACTTGTGGTGCCAATGTCCTGGCCTGGTGGGAACTAGGCTCAAACACCTGGGCAGACACATCGTGGAACCAGAAGACTATCCAATGACAACTCTGGTGAACTTTATGAAAGGGACCGGGTTATTGTTAAACGATTGAAGTAAAATGGGAGGTAGAACAATGGGCCTATGGTCTAAGTGCTCACGGGAACTAATCGTAAACCGTCTCCGCAAAGAATAAAAAACATCAGTTTCCTCTTCTGCTGGTCACAATTTGTTAAGCTCAAACTGACTTAGGGGGCATCCATTAATTACGTGAAATTTATTTTTTTCAATTTAGACTCCTTCCCCCCCCCCCTTGGTGAGATCAAGTGAGATTTGGTGGGACCCCCCCCCCCTCCTCATCACGTGAGATTTACACTACAGTTGTTGAAGGATTACATTTATTTTCATAAAGAATAAAAATAATACAACTTTCAGGTATACTATAAAAGAAGTGAAACAGTTTTACTTTTTTTTCTATAATAATATTATTATTTAGAATTATTATTTTATTATTTTAAAGTAAGTTTTATTGACCCCCCCTCAGTTTAAATGAGATTTGATAAGATTTGACTGGACCCCTCCCCTCCCATTTTGAACTCACATAATTAATGTATGCTCCCTTAGAATCGGCACTTAAAGTCCGGTAGTAAGCGTTAAAAAAACAGAAGAAAGGGAGATATGTAAATAAAAAAGGACGAGGAAGTGCGCTAATATTAAAAAATGATTATAATTAAGCGAAAGTAGTGAAAATGTTTATATTATAAATATTAGTTGAAAATAGAACAAAAATCTCTCGAGAAATGCTAAAGTTGTATTTAAAGATACACTGAGAATTTTTTCATAGCTATAACATGTTAAATAACAGAACAAAATGTGTTTTAATAATTTTCAGAGCATACTTCGTGATTTTTTTCTATTGACGGAATTTCTTATAATTACCATTTCAGCTCTATAAATGTACAGATATTATCATAAAAAAATCTGAAAGTGTTCAAGAGAAATATGTTATAAATCGGTAGAAATGCGGAATGCACGGACTTAACGGAATCTTTTAAACAATCAGAAAAAAAAAATTGGTGCCGAATGACCTTTTGACTTTGTCACATGTGAATTTCTGCCAAACAACTAGGCCTAAGTTAAGCTAAGTATTTGAATGAGTAATGTCCAGAAACTGGATTACTGAATAATTATGATTTGTTTTCTCCTTAAATATAGGAGTGGCCATATCTAGGCTGTATTAGGAGATTAACCCATCTCATGTTGTGCTATAGAAATCTTAATATATATAAGTACATACAAATCTATTTTTATCTATAAATATGGGGATTTCGATTAAGAGTGAATAACCAGCACATGACAACTTCGATTCCGACACTAGCGCTAACACATCAGGGCTCGCGAGCGGGCGTTTTCAGAACTAAATTTCGTTCCGCGGCAATCCGAGTTTTGAGGGTTTTGTTCACGCGAGCTAGGGCTACCCGCTACTATTACTACTTTATATTACTATTCTCGCTTCCAGAAATTTAATTAGTAGTAGTTATTTGTAATTTGTATATCGAAGTGCATAAACATAAATAGATACAAGTGAAATGCGTAAACACAGTAGGTATTAAGTCGATACCTACATGAATAAACAATTTGTTATATTCTTTTTAATATTTTGGTTTTTGTTTTTTAATTGTATTTTACGACCATTAGAGTGGAAGATACTCTCAGTATCGCCCTGGTGTAAGACCACCATTAAGAATTGAAACGTTGCTTGAAATGGCTTTAGCCGTGTTTAGTGGCCAGATCTGAATAACCAGGTACTTCCCCACCTTCCTCTTCCCTATATCCTTCCCCTCCCCACTACCTTCAGTCTTACAACATACCCCAAATTGGGGATGCAATAGTCCCACTGGCTCCAGACGAGAGCAGTTGGGACTCTTGTGCGGTATTCATGAAAAAAAACGAGTAATATTCAGTTGGATTGTAAAAAATGTCGCGTTTTGAAATATTTATTCGTGTGCATAATTAATAATAAGCACTTCAACAAAAAGAATTAAAGCGCACAAACCCTTTCTTTCTTTGAGTGGCCTTGCAACGCATGCCGGGTACCCGCTGTATATAATGTTATATAGTGCAGGCGTTTGCATTATAATTCCCGGGAATTGTGATGGAACCATAACAGTTTAGTTGACCGCGAGGTTACAGTGCCCTTTAAACACATGCCGGGTACCCGCTGTATATAATTTATTTATTTATTTAGGGACAAATAGTCCATTAACAATATAAAAATAACACGAAAAACAAGCGTGCGTAAAGGCCCGACCCGCCGAGCAATCGATCACCGTTCGCATTGATTACCGTTCGCATGTAATTTTTCGTAACAATCACCATTTTTCGTAACCCATTCACCAGTTTACCCCCAAGTGTCGAGCGTGCGTAAAAAAGATTTACCCCAAAAAATATTTTGGAGCAGTTGGGACTCTTGTGCGGTATTCACACAAGAATAATTTAAAATAAAAAAAATATTCGAAATTTTAAAATTTTTTGCATAAAAATATTCAATGAACATGAAAAATTGCGTTCGGGCAACCCTATTTAACAAACATGAATCAAGGAATTCGTGTTTATTTCAAATTTCGTTTTCAAATTTCATTTCCAAATATTATTATACAAAGCGTCGCGAAGACGTGCTCTCCTGGCCGCGTTTGGGCCCGTAATGAAATCTGAAATTTGTGTTTACGGGCTGCGATAAAAATGGTGAAATGCGATGTTCAAAATTATTTAAAATTAAATACTTCCTGAAATTATTTTACGATCAAATTATTTATGATTGGTCAATAACGTCTTAGCAAAATAAGTATGTAAAAAAATCCGAAATTTATTTGTTTGTAAGTGCACAAATAAATGCACAAACCGACCAATTTTCGTCAAGAAACACATGTCCGTATATATTTTTTAATAATTTTAGTTAAACTAAAATTAAAATTCTGAAACATAAGTTTACCAGATAATGTATTGATTTATTTTACTGCATGATTATATGATTTGAAATGGGTGTTGTATAATAAATGTACTTTTTTGAAAATTGAACAAATCTGCGAACGACCTATGGTATAACCTTATTATTCTAAAAATAAACATTTTTTTCTCAAAATCTAAAACATATGTTTACTAGATAAAAGAACAATCTTTTGAAATCCATTTATAGTGTTTGTGGAAAAGAGTCAATACGTCTAACCACTGATTTAAAAATGACATATTTCTGGTTTCTCTGCTTATACACTCTTAAGTATATGATACACATGTACATGAATACCGCACAAGACCCATCTGCTCCCAACTGCCTGGAACCAGTGAGACTATGGCATTCTCAATTGGGGTATGTTATGAGGCTGAAGGTAGTGGGGATGGTGAGAAGATGGGGTAGAGAAAGGGGGGAAACACCTTGCTATTCAGATCTGGTTTCAACAATGTATTAATTCTGAATGCTGGTCCTGCACCAGGGCCATACTGAGAGTATCTTCCACTCTGTAACGTGCCGCGAATACACCTTATATTATTTTAACACAATTCAATGAAATAAAATTTACTTGGCTCGCTGGGATTTGAACCCGCGAAAAGACCATGGAGATCGTCAAACTATGTCATTTTCTGAAAATTGTATGGTATAATTGATGTAATTATGATCTTTATGGTTTTAGAAAGCATTTAAATGTACAATAATCTTAAACGTAATCAGTTCTGCAGTTATTTGTAGTTGCACCTCATTTTTGTATTCATCAAAACCAATTTCCAAAATATGTGTAATTACACTTCAGCTGCTTTACCACAAAATATTATTTTTATCTATCACACTTTTTGATAGCAAATGAATGCGTATTATCATGTTATTGTTTGCAAAATACTCAGGGAAAATGTATTTAAAAAATGAAAAGTGTGCACGTATAACAAAATGCTATAAATATGACAATGTGTCAATTATATATATATATTATAATAAATTATTATTATTATTAATACACAATAAAATATGACAATGTATCAGTTATTGTGTATTAATTATAATAACAATAATGAAAAATTTGTATAGCGCAGTTTTGTGTTATTTCACTTCAAGTTCGCTGAACTATAATGAATTTAAAAATAATCCTTTAGTGTTCCATGAGTCCTTACAAAATATGAAACAAATAATATACAAAGCAATGCCAAGAGAACAAAATCAACAATAACAATGCTGTTTTGGCTTTTGGCACAGGACAACAGATAATGATAAACAATAACGGTGCCATTTAACAAGAAGTATTAAAATTAAAATATAATATAAAACAGGAGGCAGTTTACATTTAGAAATAAGAAACATTCTGAGTGTACATTAAACATAAAAAGTACAATAAGGAGGAAACCAAACAATTACGAGTAACTATTAGTATCATGAACCTAAAAGGCCCCGGACAGAACTATTTGTGAAGATGTATGAAATATGTAATTAATTTTATTATGACACGTCCCCTTCCCTGTCTCTGTCTGACAAAAAATAATTCATAAGCCATTATATGCATTAACAATATAAAATTAAAATAGTTCAATTTATAACACTTTGCATACAAATTATTTACAAAAGCCAAGCAATTTCCCCTCACCCTAGATTTGGCTTCAACGTCATTCATATAAAATTACATTAACCACTCCGATACGTAAGCGGATATACACGATAATATAACGATAGCAGTCAAGTACAATAAGCATGTTTTCACGTCAACGCGTGTGTTTCCACAGAAATCGTTATAACTCCGTTATATGACATCCCTAAAACAAAAAGTAGAAGGTTGATAATAAATCAAGCTACACACCCCTTTTCAAGTTGTCCATGGAAATACATAAAAAGACCTATTCTGTCAAATATATGGTAGATCGCCAAATCGCCTACCCGCGGTTAGACATTGTTATTTTTTTATTAAATATTCTTGTATGAAATGATAAAAAAGTGAGGTGACTAAATTGTTTATTATACATTTATACCACGGACGTACAAAATATATGGACATGCCCTTACGTGTTAAAAAACGTGTTATTTCCCCCTCCCATTGGAACCATTTTTCGGAACCGGCTGGGCGTGTCCGGACCAATGTCGTGCTCTCGTCGTACATTTTACGCGCGGACGCTGTATGTCTATGAAACACATACTTAGACAATGAAGAAGACTTGGCGAATCACAAGTCTCTTTCCTCTCTTCGCCCCGCCATAGTTGGTTTTTACCCCTCATCTGTAAGTTCTCATCTAGTTATTTGTATGTCTATGATTTATACGGTAGAAAAAGTATTGTTGGGTGTTAAGGGACGTACTTGATTTACTTTAACCAGTGATTCCTGATATTAATTGGAGTAAAAAATTTAAATGAAATTTTGGTCTCCGGTGACATTTTTGAAGTTTTATTTTTTTTTTCTACAAAAAAATAAAAATTGATGGGTTTTGTACAGTTGGAGGCGGGGTGAGGGGGTGGTCGGTTACTCGGCTGAGTGACCAGTGAAGACATGTGGAAGAAATTTTTTTTGTTTGAATTTGAAGAAAAAAAATTTGGAAAA
Source organism: Limnephilus lunatus (assembly GCA_917563855.2). Classification (NCBI taxonomy): domain Eukaryota; kingdom Metazoa; phylum Arthropoda; class Insecta; order Trichoptera; family Limnephilidae; genus Limnephilus; species Limnephilus lunatus. Next base: position 82,058,132 of record OU830592.1, read on the forward strand.
AAAAAGTCATAAAAAAAGTCACCGGAGACCAAAATTTCATGTATATTTTTTACTCCAAATAATGTCAGGAATCACTGGTTAAAGTAAGTCAAGTACGTCCCTTAACACCTTGTATAACAATTTGAAAACTTATTTCATAACCTTTCAAAAACATTTTTTAGTATTCGGAACTGTTTCATTTATAGAGCTTTAATTGTGAAGCGGAAATAACACATTTTGTAAATCTGACATTTGGTTAAAGACGAAAAACTAGCATATTCGCGATGGATCAGAGCGGTTAACGCTCTATTCAGAGCCTTTTAGGTTCTTGATTAGTATCCCCAAAGATGTCCTTTGTGGAGGTAATAAAAAAATGAATGATTACCTCAGGTTTGATTTCCGGTACAGGGCTCTCCGCTTTTGCTTCCTCTTCATTCTTCTCTTCGCTGTGATCACTTTTCTGGCAGTCCTGGTCGTCGGTTGGTTCCTCATCGTTGGTTTCGGGTGCCCCGGAGTCCAGACTCTCCCGGGACCTTCCGACTACGGGGAGAGCGGCGGTGGGCTGGGATCCTTCATACTTGCAGCTGTTCACCGGACAGATTATTCCCGAGTCATCGGAACCTGATGAAAACAACATTTTCAAATGAAACACTAGCACTTTACATGTTTACACAACTTATTCATTAATAACAATATTTCAGACACAACTATGCCTTCCTTAGGGCAATATCACAGCTAATAAACAAAATATAAAAAAAAACGAATTAATTATACAATCTAATCAGCTTTTCACTAAAGATTAGATGTAAACTAGTAAGGGGTCGTCCATTAATCACGTGAGGCTCGAAAGGGGGGGGGGGGGGGGTCGGAAAAAAATCACGAAACATCACGAGGTGGGGGGAGGGTAAAATGAGATATCACATGTATTTATTTTTCATTGAACGTACAATTTCTAAAAGTGAACGTCCATCTGTCCAATTTTCTAAAATTTATTCAGATTATTTATCCCTGTATAAAGATAATATTCTGAAAATTTCAATATACTTTGTACTAAAAAAAAAATACACGTGATTGGGGGGGGGGGGGGGGTGGTCTAAAGTCTAAACCCTCACCACATATCAGCAGGGGGGGAGGGGGTTAAAAAGTTGCCAAAAAACATCACGTGATTAATGGACCACCCTTAATGTTGTCATTTATTTTTTATTAAAATGAGGTCTCCCAAATTGTTAAAGGGAACGGGCTGCAAGGCCTTTTTCATACAAAATTTAAGTCGGATGGTTAAAATATTTCAGCTTTGCAATAAAATCCAAATAAATGGGTATTTCTGAACGCCTCCGAAAAATTTAAAGGTTTTTCAAAAGTGATAATTTTTAAATTTAAATTTTATAATTTGAAAAAAAAAACATAATTTTTGAAGCACAAAAATTTTTTCTAACTGAAATTATTGTAACGAAAAAAAAAAACATTTTTAGACATTATTAGACAAATGAATTATAAACGTTATCGTCAATTCAATATCTGTTGTTTCATGTAAAAATAATTAATAAAAAATTACCAAAGTTTCATAGTTTTTTTCAATTGCGGTTAGAAACTTTGGTTTCATAAAGGTGTACATTTTAATTATTTTGTGGTTAACTTTTCGATTTGAATATGAACCTATATAATTTTTTCCGAAAAGCGAAAATTAGCCCAACTCACAAATAATTGCCAAATTTGCCTCTAAAAGTCATGTAAAAGTAAATAAAGTAGCGTATATTCACACTAGATATTTGCTATACCATTTGATTAAATAATATATAAATCAGTTTGGTTGAGTGTATTGGCCTTGAATCAAAATTTAGTTTTGTAAGAAAAATGCCAAGCAGCCGTTCTTCTTAACTAGTAAATCCTAACACATTTTAAATAATATATATTAATTTAAACTAATTTTATTATCTTATAGTTAACCAATGGTACTCACTATTCGTTATATTTATCACAAAATTGCTGTAATTACACAAGGCGAATTTGCCCTTTTAAATTTAACATTTGTACAGCTGCAAATTTTGTGTAAACAATGTGGCGATAAGCAAATCTGCTTAAAATCGTTGCCTCAGTAGGATACATAATATTTCCACCAAGACTGTTCCAAATACAAGCTGTGTCAATATTATATTTGGAATTATGCACACAATACGTCCAAAGAATAAGCTTTTTCCATTGAGTGTTTAAATCATAATTGTGAGACTATAATATTATTATCAGCTGTTAGAATATCACTTGTAAACTAAAGCCAGACAGACGTCTTATGCACGTCATCATGGAGTATTCGAAAGGAACGTATGTGGTTACTTGCTTTTTATAATACTGATTTTATTTTTTACATTAATTCCACACAGGAAAATATTTTTTTAATAAATTTAAGGAACTATGTCATCTGAGATGCTGTGTGGAGGGTTTTTTTGAGGAGAAGAAGGAACATTGGTCTTGAAGAGACTCATGTTGTGTAGAAAGGAGGAAACACAGAGGCCGGCAAATCATTCCACAGCCGACCTGTTGACAAATGTCAACCGTGTACATATATTGGGCGAATACATTGAAATACCGGTAGAACAAGGATAGCATTCCCACCCGACGCCTGTACTCTATTGTACTGTACGCCACGACTCTGTAATCCATTTGTTAAGTTAGGAGAATCTATCTAACGGGCCGCCCGCTTCTGCACAGGTTGAGAATTGACTAGGAATATGATTAATCATTTGAGTGCCGATTGTCATCCGGGTGACAATATTTCAATATGCGGCCACATTCGGCACACAACAAGTTAAAGACATTCTAGTATATTCTGTCTTTTTCATTTTCATACAAGACGTGTGAAAAGAAAAAAAATTATGAACGGCTTTTAGGACAATCATCGATGATGTGCATTCAATCTCTCCTGGGACTTAGACTAGTATATCAGGTATTTAGTATAGGTCAGTTAATGGTGCATAACCGGTTTTTATTTAACATTTAATTGCATTAGAGCATGACCTTTTTAAGAACTTACAAAGAAAAAAGTAGAATAGAAACATTTAAATTTAATAATAATAAAACCAAGAAAAAGGAAAAGAAATAAGACGAGATTTTTTTGTGGATTAGCAAGTTTAAGTAGGTGGATGTTTTTCATTCAAAGGTTGTATTTATTTCAAGTGAATAAATAGAACCTTGACATTAGTTGATAAAGAAAAATACCGTATTGTATTTCGCAATTTAATGCAGATTTATCCGTTTATCTGATCAATAAAACAATCTCTAAGTAGAATCAGTACTTTAAGTGTGGATTAAAAACACATTATGAAAATAAATAACTCTGCAATCTTCCTACGAGTTAATAAAATATTTATACAATGACAAATGAAATAAAATCATATCAAAAAGTATTTACCCAGAAATTTAGCAGATATAAAATGGTACACGTTTATTCTAATGATTTTTCTAATTTCAATTATTGTTTAACTAGAGGATTCCCGGCATGCGTTGCAATGTCACTTAAATGGCCTATGTCATCTTAGGGCATGCCAAGTGGAGGGTCTTTTTAAGGAAAGAAAGTAGAGGAAGTTCTAGGAAGGAAAAGGGTATGAGGGTCCAGGAGGAACGGACATACGAATCCAACCCTCCAACTGCGTTATAAGGCGATGGGTCGAGAGAGTCTGGATGGAGAGGTCAAAAGGCCTCCCCCAAACTGTATTTCTCGATCCGGCCCGCCACGCAGCAGGTGGGCAGGCGCATCTGCCACCAAGCCAGGACAAACCCCACCCCATGAACTCGGGCAAATTGATTACTTGTTACTGCATATATTGGTGATTTCAACATTTAATTTAATACTGCAGGTTAGGTTAGATTCGAATATCCAATCATTCATAGAAATGATTATAATAAAATTAATTTTTAGGGGTGATTGTAATGATTGTAATAAAGTAATAACCATTCGAACGAGAGAGATTTCCGGGTCTTCGGTTTTCGATTCGGCCGCACGCAGCACAGCTCAAGCATCTAAATATTAATACGGAAACATACGAACTGCTAACTGCGGTTTAAAGCCAATGAATCCAGCTAGATTTCATTGTTTATCCCATATTTTTATGTTTTATAAAAAAAAAAAATTAATTTATAATTTACTACTTACCTACCCAAATTTGGGTAGCTATCTCTGGAAAGGTTAAAGTATGGAATGACCGATGTGTAGGTAAAGTACGCTACCTATGGAGACGTGTTCATGCAATTGGGTGTGGGATATCGTACCCAGTGGCGGCACGGTGGTGATGCTGGGGGATGGGGTGGGAGGCGCCTCGGGTATCCGCTGCAGCACACTGTCCAACGAGCGGTTCCTCTGGTGGCCCCCGGAACCTCCCATCACCTGGGGGCCGCATCTAAACAAACACACATCCAGTTAAATCATATTTACCATATTGAATGCTCCAAGACAAAAGTATGCAAGTGACAAATCGCAACTTCAAGGAAGTCAAAAATATTGTAGACATAATAATTTACTTTGCAATTGAGCCCTTATGCGGAAAACATCTTTTGAGACCTTATGAGCCTTTGCCCTTAGAGCCCTTTTGTGAAAATGTGAGTTCTGTGATATTGGCTATTTTGAGGATATATACATACATTGAACTAACTATCACGCCATTTCCCCGCAGGGGTAGACAGAGAAGAGGGACCGCCAAACAACTCGGTCTTGGCACACACTCTTTGCCTCACTCACATTCATACATCGTCTTATACATTCTCTGCTATTATTTTGACTTTTGACATGGCCCGACTCAAGTATCTGATTCATATTATGTCTTCCTCGGGCATCCCCGACTTCTTCTATTCTACCATTCACATTTGCGTCGTATATTCTTCTTACACTACTTTCTTTGTTCATTCGCTCTACATGAACCAACCCATCTGAGGGTCCCTTTCTTAATCTTACTCATTATGCTTACATCAGCCTTACATTCTTTGCAGATATCCACATTTCTCACACGATCATACATTGTTTTACCACACATACGCCTCAGGGATCTCATTTCAACAGCATTCAGTTTACTTTCATCCTTCCTTTGCCAGTTCCATGCTTCACTGCCATACATCATGATAGGTACCAGGACTACATTGAAAGTCAAATAAATTTATATGTAATAAGGTATTTCAATTAATAGACAATAAGTTTTATGTATTTAATTAAATCATTCATAAGTTTTGAGAATACACATAAAAGAAGAAAAAAAAAACAATGCAATTTTTCCTTAAAACAATATTTTTTTCATTTTACTAACAAAAATTTACATAAAATTTAAAAATTCCAGGCTTATTAAGTACGACATATTAAAAAAATGACACAATGCAGAAATAAAACTTTATCACCATATGACAAAGATGCCAAGCGCCAATCGCACAAACCGTCAGTTTCAATTAAATAATGGCTGACTTTTTTTTATTTTATTATCTATTATAAAAAAAAAAAAAAAGTTTTTTGAGAAAGACAAACACTCCCGGGTTACTAAACTGACCGGCCAGCTACTTGTCTTGAGAGCGCGCTAATTGTCGTCACCATAGGGCTTGTACTGTTGTCTGTGGTTGAGAATTTAAAACAAACTTTTCTGTGATTATAGTTGGATATGTGGCGCATAATTTGAATGAATCTGCACAAAAATAGAGTTATTTGGGTAATGCTGTGTTTTGTTGCCTCAATTACGAAAGAAGAGAAAATGTCTAATGATTATTAGATACAATTAGAAAAAAAAAATAGATATATATATATATATATATACATATCTCTTTATCTTTTATTTTTTTATCTCATTTACATCATATTTTTCCCGTTGTTATATTCAGGTCGGGGACCCACAGTACCCACAGCAGTCCCATCCTCTCCTCACAGTTTCTAAAGTTGCCTCGTCCTACCGCGTCTGGGGCGGTCCACTGGATGTCTACCCTCTGGAATCGCACTCAGTATTTTCGTATGAATTCGGTCATCAGACATTCTTAGTACGTGCCCAAGCCACCTCAATTGCGATTTTTCTATGAAGAGTGTAGTGTTTGTACCTATGAAATAGATACAGTACATTGTCTCACGTACACTTAGTAGGGTGGCAACACTGTCAACGAGAGGGAGCGGTGGTCGCGTGTGAGGCACTGCGGGTTGGACGATTGCCTACGCCCGAGCTAAGTGTAGTGATGAGCCAGTGATATAATTGATCAGGTAAAAAGAGATTACTACAAGTGGCGACGAGGATAAAGGTCAGTAAAAGTATTATGCATTGGAAATTTTTAGTTCGCGTGCTATCAATTTCACAGTAAAATGGGAATCAATATGGCGGGTTCCTAATGGACCAATAAGAGAGCCGTTTGAAGCGCCTTTAGGAAGTAATATACTTACCTTGCAATCGCGTCATTGAAATACTTCGCGCTTCCTCTCACCGTAATGAAAAAAAAAAATCATGAAAATAAACTTGAACTACATTTGAATGCAACGTTTGTACCACATATGTGCCAAACATTTATTTGGCACAATGAATTTGATATATTTAGGGGTCAGCATGGATCGGCTCATGTAGTTGTGGAGACCTTTTTGTCTCCCTTGCTCTAGTGACGAGAAGGATGATTTGGACGGGGGAGGGGGGGGAAAGAGAAGGCACTACGCTGCGAAACAAGTTCTGTAAAATATCCGCAAAATCAATCGAATCTATAACGTCAAACCAAACTTCCACCAGAATAATGTAAAGCAAGGGTTACACTCGTAATTGGGGTTTACAGGTTACCTAAAATTTTGACTGATCACTCGCAGAAGCGTTTGCATATGCGTCTGACTTGTGATAATAATTGATGATCACGGAAATTGTTTGGAAGCTCGACCTATATAAGTGCTCATGCGACGGTTTGCATCTGTAGATTTATTCGCGGTAAGATGGCTTCCTTTCAACAACAACCTGTAGCTGTCAAATTTGCTCGATTTTGGCAATGAGGACGGGGAGGCCCGGGTTTGTGTTGAGGTGGATTTTGGATTGTTTTGATTTTATTAGAGTGCGGAAATTCCTTGGAATTCGGCGGCCATAGACAACATTGATATAATATATAGATGAGATGGCGCCTCTATTGTAATCTTTATGATAGACAACTGCTTTTTATTAGCGATATCAACGGTTAGTCTCCAATCTAGAGGGATTAAATTGGATAAAGGGGTTGATTTTCAAAATTAAAAACCTTGACGCTGATTAAATTCGGTGTACCCTGACGCTGATTCAATTCGGTGTACCCTGACGCTGATTAAATTCGGTGTACCCTGACGCTGATTAAATTCGGTGTACCCTGACGCTGATTCAATTCGGTGTACCCTGACGCTGATTAAATTCGGTGTACCTTGACGCTGATTAAATTCGGTGTACCCTGACGCTGATTCAATTCGGTGTACCCTGACGCTGATTAAATTCGGTGTACCCTGACGCTGATTCAATTCGGTGTACCCTGACGCTGATTAAATTCGGTGTACCTTGACGCTGATTAAATTCGGTGTACCCTGACGCTGATTCAATTCGGTGTACCCTGACGCTGATTAAATTCGGTGTACCCTGACTCTGATTCAATTCGGTGTACCCTGACGCTGATTAAATTCGGTGTACCTTGACGCTGATTAAATTCGGTGTACCCTGACGCTGATTCAATTCGGTGTACCCTGACGCTGATTAAATTCGGTGTACCCTGACGCTGATTCAATTCGGTGTACCCTGACGCTGATTAAATTCGGTGTACCTTGACGCTGATTAAATTCGGTGTACCCTGACGCTGATTCAATTCGGTGTACCCTGACGCTGATTCAATTCGGTGTACCCTGACGCTGATTAAATTCGGTGTACCTTGACGCTGATTAAATTCGGTGTACCCTGACGCTGATTAAATTCGGTGTACTTATCTTTCATTCAATTGAAGGCATTTTGATGTTAATTAAATCTGATGTATGGTTGGCTCTCATTAAATTGAAGACATTATGACTTTCATTAAATTAATGTATTTTCAGGTCAATCATGGCAGGTCAGCTACCGCCACCTAAAGAATTGGAGATAGAGGGTGACAGTGCATCCGTCGGTTTAAGATGGGAGAAATGGAAACGGTCCCTTCACATTTATCTTGAAGCCACGGATATTACAAATCCAGTAAAAAAAAGGGCAACATTATTAGTTCTAGGGGGAGGTGCGCTGCAGGAAATATATTATAACTTACCTGGAGCAAATGCAGTGCCTGGAGACAATATTGACATTTTCGAAATAGCTATTAGTAAATTAGATGACTATTTCCTTCCTAAACAAAACAAGACATTTGAACGGCACATTTTCCGACTTATTAAGCAAGATGAAGGAGAAAGTTTTGAAAAATTTCTCATTAAATTAAGAGATCAGGCAGCAAAATGTAAGTTCGAAAAACCAGACGATCATATAATGGATCAAATACTGGAAAAATCTTTGTCATCAGAATTAAGGAAAAAAATGTTAACTATGGGTGATGAAATTACATTAGACAAAGTTATTACTATAGCTAATACTTTAGAAGTTGTGAGCTATCAGCTAGATAGTTATGAACAAAAAGAAAAAAAGGAAACGAATGAAGTTAATTTAATAAGAAATAGGAATAGAGATAATACAAATTGGAATAAACAAGGAAAAGAATCAAATGAAAGGAAACTGATGCAAAAATGTACTAGATGTGGAAATTTTCCACATGTCCCTGGAGGCGTTCCCTGCCCAGCAATAGGCAAGAAATGTAACAATTGTCAAAAAATCGGCCATTACCAGAGATGCTGTAGAACTATGTTAACTCAACAGAAGCGTAAGTTTTCGCAAAACAAAGAAAGAGAAAATGATTACCATAACAAGCGACAACGAAGAGAAACTGCAGTAAGTTCTGTAGAAAATGAAGAAGGGGAATACATATTTAATATGAACGACGATGCAACAATGAAATGTGAAATAGGAGGTGTGAATTTAGAAATTTAGTATCTTCTAAAACCTGGAAATATCTAAAGGAAAAAAAGATTAAGTGTGAGAAACAAGTTATACAGCCAAACCAAATATTATTGGCATACGGAAGTACGACACCATTACAGATTAAGGGTTCTTTTGAAGCGGAAATAAAAGCTAATGAAAAAATGGAACGCGCTACTGTTTATGTCATTGAAAACGGATCACGAAACCTACTGGGTAAAGAAACTGCATTGCGATTAGGTGTTCTTAGGTTGGGTACGAGTGTAGATCATCTCGAAGAGGAATCGAATAATGTACCTTTTACGAAATTTAAGGAAATTTTAATTGAGATTCCTATTGATTCATCAGTAAAACCAGTTACGCAACCCTACCGTAGAACACCTATACCATTAGAGGAAAAGATAAAAAAGAAGATCAAAGAATTATTAGACTTAGATATAATAGAAGAGGTACATGAACATTCGCCATGGGTTTCTCCTATAGTTCCTATCCTTAAGGATGAGGGGGATGTACGTTTATGCGTAGACATGCGGCGTGCTAACGCAGCCATATTAAGAGAAAACCACCCATTACCCTGTATGGAAAACTTACTACCAAAAATAAGTAAAGCAAAATACTTTTCGAAAGTAGATATAAAAAATGCATTTTATCAAATAGAATTACACCCAAATTCGAGATACGTAACAACCTTTATAACAGCTAACGGTCTCTATAGATATAAAAGACTTATGTTCGGAATGACATGCGCCCCAGAATTATTCCAAAAAATTATGGAAAAAATGCTAATTAAGTGCGAAGGGACAACAAATTTTATAGATGACATATTAGTAAGGGGAAGTAACGAGAAACAACATGACTCCCGACTTTCCAAAGTGATGGAAGTATTGAAGTTTAATAATGTCTTGTTAAATGAACAAAAATGCATTTATAAAGTAAAGACAATACACTTTTTGGGTCATGTATTAAAACCAGAAGGGGTAAAACCGTTGCCTAAATATATGAAAAGTATAGCGGAGTTTAGAGTACCACACACAATAGAAGAATTACAAAGTTTTTTAGGGCTAGTAAATTACATAAACAAATGGATCCCACATCTGGCTACGACTACAGAACCACTAAAACAAATATTAAGACTAAAACTAGGAAAGAAAGCAAGTATAGAGGAATACTGGAAGGAGGCACACACTGAGTCATTTAAAAATTTGAAAGAGTTGCTATCGGAAATAAAAACGCTGGGATATTATGACATCAAAGATAAAACACAAGTAATAGCAGACGCCAGCCCCGTAGGACTTGGAGCAGTCCTGGTACAGATTGATCGTAAGGGACCAAGAATTATTGCATACGGCAATAGAACTCTCAGTGAATGTGAAAGACGATATAGCCAAACAGAAAAAGAGGCCCTTGCTTAAGTATGGGCAATCGAACATTTTAACACGTTTCTTTTTGGAAAAACGTTTGATTTGATAACGGATCATAAGCCATTGGAATTTCTGTTCAGTCCGAAATCAAAACCATGTGCCCGTGTTGAAAGATGGGTTTTGAGACTTCAGGCGTATCGTTATAATATTCAATATAAACCTGGTAAGACCAATATTGCGGATCCATTATCGCGGCTGTGTAAATACTCGGATCAGTCAACTCATCTATCAGAAGAGAATTACGTTCATCAGATAGTTGAACTTGCAAGACCCTGTGCTACATCCATGCATGAAATAATAAAGCATTCAGAAAGCGATCAGGAAATATGTAATGTTAAAAAAGGAATTTTCAATAACCAATGGGATGACTCCGTGAAAACATATAGAATATTTTCAGACGAATTATGTTTTTATGAGAACATCCTCTTGAGAGGGAACAGAATAGTTATACCCACGAATCTCAGGAAGCAGGTATTATTAGCAGCTCACGAGGGACATCCAGGTGTTGTGGCTATGAAGAGTCGCCTTCGTTCTAAGGTTTGGTGGCCAATGAGGCATGGGTGGACATTGCAATGGATATATTGGGTCCATTACCGAATAATGACTATATACTTGTTATTATTGACTACTACAGTCGCTATAAGGAGATAAAGATTATCAGAACAATAACAAGTTTGCAGATTATAAAAAATTTGAAAGAACTCTTTAGTCGTTTGGGCTATCCACAATCTCTTACTACGGATAACGGCCGGCAATTTGTAAGTGAAGAGTTTAAAGATTTTTGCCATACTTGTAATATCAAACTTTTTAATACTGTAGCATATTGGCCTCAAATGAATGGAGAAGTGGAACGTCAAAACAGAGATATATTAAAAAGGCTAAAAATCAGCTCTAGTGAAAAACGTGATATGAAAGACACACTATATGAATACCTCATCATGTATAATTCCACCCCTCATTCAGTTACTGGAAAAACTCCGTCAGAACTTTTTTTCAAAAGAATGAACAGGGATAAAATTCCTATGTTGAAAGACATAAATGAAACAGAAAATGACACTGAAGTTAGAGACAGAGACAAAGTTCAAAAAGAAAGGGGAAAAGAGTATGGAGACCGTAAAAAGAGAGCGGAAAATTCTAAATTGATGGAAGGGGAGAAGGTGTACGTTAAAGAAATGGAGAAGGCCAATAAGCTATCAACTAGTTTCAATCCTACACCACATGTAGTAGAACAATCAGTAGGAGGGGATGTTACAATAAGAAATACAGAAACTGGACAAAGATTACGCAGGAATGTGATTCATCTTAAGCGTGTGGAAGGCCAATGGAAATCGGTGGACGAGACTAAAGAAAAGGAAGGTCAAACAATCGAAGATAATGAAACAACATAATGTGAAATAGGTTAATTTCATCATATTATATAAAAAGTAATTAAATTGTTGAAAAAGGAAGGGATGTAGTGTTTGTACCTATGAAATAGATACAGTACATTGTCTCACGTACACTTAGTAGGGTGGCAACACTGTCAACGAGAGGGAGCGGTGGTCGAGTGTGAGGCACTGCGGGTTGGATGATTGCCTACGCCCGAGCTAAGTGTAGTAATGAGCCAGTGATATAATTGATCAGGTAAAAAGAGATTACTACAAAGAGTAACAGTGATTCAATGTTTAGATCGTCTCGGATCGTCGAGTTTCTTATTTGATCCCATTTCGTAACTCCTGCCACTCCTCTCAATTACCTCATTTCGGCAGCTTGGACCCTAGAGCGAGCGTGTTAGTTCATTTAGCATCCATATCTGGTGACTATATGTAAGCGTCGGGCAGTATATTGTTTTGAACACTGCCATCTTTGTTTTGATACTAAGCTCGGCTTTCCTTATCACTGACCTGTAGAGAGGATGTAAAACACGCTTGCCGCGCTAATTTTTCGATGAGTTTAGTCCCTTCCTATAACGATCACCTCTGTTTTTGAGGTACTAATCTTCATTCCCGCCGCCGTGCACCTTTTCGTTGATTTACTCTTGTAGTCCCCCCTGTGTTGTCGTTAATCTCGCGATGTCGTCAGCAAATAGTAGGGAGCTGATTCTAGTATATCGATAATGCTGGACGGCAGTTTCTGTAATACTTACCTCGCCATCCAGGGATTTCGATATTAGACTCTCAATCACAGGAGGTAATAAAAGTAATTATTATCATGCTGTATAAAATTCGTAATATATTTATTTTTACTTGCGACAATATTTAAAGATGAATTGACAATAATTAAGAGCTACAACGAAACAACTACGAGAAGACGGATTACCAGCTGGAATGAAAACCGATCTCGTCGCGAATTGACAAGTCACCCGTGTTTCACTTATTCGGAGTTGCTCTCTTATAAAATATCTTTTATGGCTGTTAAGTTTTTGCTGAATGTAGGTACCACCACACTAGTATTGCCTACCAGTGCTGCATCCCCTCTTTGACTGTTTTGGCTAATTCAATCCATGAATATAGTTTGATTGAAATTGCTGAACACCCTGGAGACAGGGACCCAAGAAGAATTAAACAGCGTAGAAACGGACGAAGAGGGTGAAATTTCGTTGGAAGAAGTAAAACTGACAATTAAGTCCCTGAAAAGGGGAAAAGCTGCCGGACTAGATGAAATAAGGCCTGAAATGTTAAAAGCTATAGGCACAAATATCTCATTTACAACAAATTTATTTGCCGGTTTCGCTATCCTGAAAAGTAGCAATTAATAAAGTACCTAGTGACCTACATATTTTTGAAAGGTGAATGTGAAACATAAGTAAAAATTTCTCAATTTGAGTTGGTCACTGTTTGTAAGTACTTCACAATACAACATACTTCCATATTTGAGTTGATCACTGTTTGTACTTCCTAATACACAGTAACGGGTATACAAAAAATTTAGGGGTTTAATATTAAAGATTGCAAAATCTACACAACTCTACAAGACGTAACCCCACGAAGATCTTAAAATTACAGCTAGGAAAAACACTGTTTTGCATTGACTATTTAAGCCTTGTTAAAAAGACATCAGTTCTCATTGGTAGAATGACGTTGAAATAATTAAAATAATATGTTTGTATACATAGTAGCAATGTTGAGAAGACAATATCAACTAAAAACTGTACAGAACCATGCAAAAAAAATATACATATATATATTTTACCAGACACACCTCCGAATTATAGTTGATATTAGGTGAAGATTAAAAAATATAATTGAAAGCTCTAAATTAAAGATTTTAACAGTTGGGGTTTATTCATACCTTAAACTTTTGTCTAATTTAGATTCTTCATTGTACACTAGACAAGCTTTTTTAGACTGCGTACCCCCTGACTCTGAGGGGCCATCCATAAATTACGTCACACCTTAAAGGGGGGGGAAGGGGAGTAGAGAAATGTGACGACATTGTGTGACATGGGGTATGGGGGGGGTGTGTCATCAGCTTTGTGACGTCACATGCGACTGCCACAAAAATATTTTCCCTATCCCATTATGCCCCCTCCGCTGTGGTAAATATGACCACGACGATATTAAATGTTGATGAAAAACTTACCAACTATTATTTTTATATGTAAAATTGCAAAATATGTGACGTCACGCTAGGGGGGAGGGGGCCTCACAAATGTGACGATATGTGGCAGGGACAGGAGGGTGGGGGGGGGTAAAAAAATAAGTGAAATTCGTGTGGCATAATTTGTGGATGGCCCCTTACTACAAATTTGTTGTACCCCGTACTCTCTATTTATCTTCTATACAAGTGTAATGAAAGACATGTTTCATTTGTAATTTTTTAATACTCTCATTATTAGATGAATTTAACAATCAAATCACACAAATAGAATTAATGCAACTTTTTACAAAGTGTAACACGACTTTGGGCATTTTTAACCAGTTATTCTACATGAGAAATTGAACAAACCTACATTCGTGCTACGATATTGCGTATCCCAAGGGGTACGGGTACCATAGGTTGAAAACCGCTGCACTAGACAATAGCAAAAGACGTCCTGTGGATATGTTAGCAATAGATAATGTAAGATGTCCTGATTATGTGTTGACAATAGACAGCGTAAGACATCCTGATGATATGTATATTGGCAATGGATAACGTAAGTTATCCTGATGAGGTATTGGCAACAGATAGCTATAAGATAATATAATTAAGACTTTATCCTGATGATATTTAAGACATCCTGATGATATGTTGGCAATAGATAGAAAAAGAATAACTCAAGAGATGACCTGAAGCTAATGGGCTACAGAGGCGTGTATTACTCACTCACTTACACTACGATACTCACGTAGAAATATAAATGATATTAATATTATAAAATTAATGCAAGAAATCAATCTACACTTTAAAAAATATGCACAAATTTGAATTGCAGCATCACGGACACCCTACTGACCGTCCAAAGTGTCAAAAGCAGGAACTAAGTATGCAAAATTACGTACAAGTCATATTAAAATGTTAACTGTATTCTACACATATTACAATGTGTGTGTAATGCGCATAGTATCGAAAAAGGCCATGATTTTTGGTATAAATCCCAATTGCGGCAATCAGTGCCATCTGTCAGCACTTGTATTAATTTGTAAAACTTTACTAATAAAATAAAAATCTAATTATTTTGTCGGCTTTCTATTTATAACAGCAAGCTAATATGCATAAATAACGAAGCGCTTATTTTGACACATGGTGCAGCAAGAAAAATTACTTTTTTTAACAACAATTAATTTGTTGTTTTTCCTTCTGTTTAAAAATCTGCCCAACACTGATGGACTACAATGATGAGGATGAAAGCAGATAAAAATTACCTAAATGGTCCAATTTTACATGTTGCAAGTTCAAATAGAAAAAATATCACGGTAACAAAGACATCAGAACCAAAATTTAGCACTCGTGTTACGAATTTTGCCTACCAACAGGCGCAAGGACAACTCTACTACGTAACTAACATAATAATATTTCACAACATGAATAATTGCAATGCCTGTTCAGAACCCACTCTCTCTGACGAGTCCGTATTTACCTGCGCCGTGTGCAAGGGAATATTCCATTTGCACTGCGGCGGAGTGGCAGAGAGCTCATACCGTCGACTCACTAAGGAGCGACGCGCCCAAATTAAATGCAAGAAATGCCTATCTGACACTCCGGCTTTCAACGTCACTGCCAGCGGTGCCTCAACTTTGGACAACGAACTACTATTAAAACAAAACGCAATATTTGACCAAAACACCCAAATTCTCGCCACAATCTCAGCAATGAGTAAACAATATGAGGATATCCTACTTCGAGTCCACGAACTTGAGAATATAAACAAAAAACTTGAAAAAAAAAACTGTGATCTTGAAGCGCGCTTAGAGCAAATAGAAGGAAAATTTGAAAATGTAGACAGGGAAAACAGGTCGAAAAACGCGGAAATACGAGGAATCCCGGAAATAAGCGGAGAAGACTTAAAAAATGTTGTTTTCAATATCCAAAAAATTACAAATTCCGGAACAGAACTGAAAAACGTGGAAGCAGCCTACCGTACTGGACAAAAAACCAACAAAGATTTACAACGGCCGATAATCCTCAGATTCAAAACAAACGATGACCGTGACATCTTCTTGAATGACATAAAAACATTTAACAAGCGATCTGCAAATCGGGAGGATAAACTAAACACAAATATCATAGGAATGGCAGGAAAGAGCTCCCAGATTTATATCAGTGAACACTTGACATTTCGAGCTAAACATCATTGGTTTCTTGCACGTAAGGCTGCACGAGACAATATTTTTAAGTTTGCCTGGATCAGAGGGGGACAAATATATGTACGCAAAGAAGTTGGGACGCCCGTTATACTTATCAATGAAAAAACAAAAAACCTTTTATCTCCCTCACCGAATAACTTATAATCAATTTTCGTCCTTTGGTATACTTTTATTTTACTTGATTCTCTTGTATATTGTTGTATATTCATTTATATGTTACTTGATACTCTCTGTTACAAAAAACACATTATTGAATTTTTCTAGCCCAAAGACATTTAACAAAAGCATATACCCCATCATCGTTTTCAATCGATCAAATAACTTAATACAATCACCTCTTTCCAGTAATCTAGTTTTCTTATTATGTAAAAAATGTGTTATTGTTATTGCATCAAAACCGTTACAACTTACTATGCTTTATACAAACATTAAAAATGGTAGATATAACTGATCAATTGGACAATTTGTCCATAATTCCATGTACAGAGACAAACAGTCCTCTCGAAGTCCAAAAAATATTAACTCAACCTGCCCTAAAAATGTTCTCAATGAATGTCAGAAGCATAAACCGTAATTTCAACGAACTATTGTTAGTTCTCACAGATCTGAATTCAGACTTTGACATAATCATTTTAACTGAATGCTGGATCAATGAAAACTACATTCCAAAAAACATAACAAACTACACCCACTACAACACACAGAATAACCGAACACAGAACGAGGGAGTTATCGTATTCATCAAAAATCATATATCTCACTCAGTGAACGAAATCATAATCAACGACTCAAATTGTCTCAAAATTGAAATAGAAAACCATGTAACCATATTTTCTATATATCGATCACCAAGCACATCTAACATAACCCCATTTCTAAATTCACTTAATCAATCTCTATCATGTGTGAAAAATTGTGATAATATCCTTATTATCGGTGATCTCAATATAAATATAATTAATTCCACACATCCTCAAGTCAGTGAATATGTAAACCTACTAACACTACAAGGTTTCGTCCCAGCCATTACAGCACCCACCAGGATATCTGGCTCGTCTGTGAGTTGTATTGATCATGTATTTTCAAAATGTAAATTAAAAACCATATCTCTTGTATACCAATGCACTGTCACAGACCACTACGCTACCATAACATCTCTGTCTCATAAAATACATAAACCACCGCAACACGTAATCACACAAAAGAAAATATCTTACAATACACTTTTTGACTTGGTCTCTCAAGAAAATTGGTTAAATGTTTACAAACAAACTGATCCCAGTCTGGCCTGCAAATCTCTTGTTGACACACTACATATCCATCTAACCAACGCTACATCAGACACAACTCACAAAACTAAACGCCATGATTCTAAACTTAAGCCTTGGATAACTGTTGGTATCCTACACTCTATTCGTAAGCGCGATAAACTCCACGCACTCTGTAAAAAAAATCCCAACGACCATGAATCTCACCTGTTTTACAAGAAATACAGAAATGTGTGCAAAAAAATTACTTTAAAGGCCAGAGAAGATTACTATAAAAAACAAATAAA
Organism: Limnephilus lunatus; assembly: GCA_917563855.2. NCBI lineage: Eukaryota > Metazoa > Arthropoda > Insecta > Trichoptera > Limnephilidae > Limnephilus > Limnephilus lunatus. The sequence continues at coordinate 82,075,842 of OU830592.1, forward strand.
TAACGCAGAGAATGACAAAAAAAAATTATGGAATATCATTAAAGACATATCTTACACTAAAGTAACGACAACACCCATAAACAAGATTAACGTTGATGGTCATTTACTAACAAACACAGGTAATGAATCTGAAAAAATCGCAGATCATTTCAATGAGTTTTTCACCACAATTGGTTCTAACCTTTCCAATCATATTTTGACAAGAAATAGTGTTTCGGAACATGAACTTGCAAACGAAATATCTCTGACTCACCTGAGGTATAGTCCCTTCCTTTTCACCCCCACTACAGAATTAGAAATTATAGAAATCATATCAACTTTAAAAAATACTCACTCAACAGGAATAGATGAAATCTCTACTAAACTTACAAAACATTTAAAAATACTTATAGCCAAGCCTCTAGAGCATATTATAAATCTTAGCCTCCAATCCGGTATATTCCCAAACTCTCTTAAACATGCCTCAATCATCCCTATTTACAAATCAGGTGACAGATCTTCCCTAAATAGTTACAGGCCAATATCTCTACTGAGTACAATCTCCAAAATCATTGAAAAAGTAGTAAAACTAAAACTGATTAAGTTCCTTGAGGAAAATAAAATCCTTTCAAATAACCAGTATGGCTTTCGCAAAAACCGTAGTACTGATGATGCAATTGCAACCTTCACGAAACTGATATCCGATAACCTTGATAAGGGTAATAAACCTCTTGCTGTCTTTCTAGACTTATCTAAAGCTTTTGATAGTATTTCACATCACATTCTCCTAAAAAAACTGCAACAGATTGGGATAGAAGGTACTGCCCTAAAATGGTTTAAAAGCTACCTTACACAAAGATCGCAAACAACTGTCCTTCACTCAAATCGAGCATATAGAAGTAAATGTCTATCTATTTCCTACGGTGTGCCCCAAGGAAGTGTTCTAGGTCCGCTCCTATTTCTCATATATATGAACTCCCTATTGAAACTGGACATTGATGGCAATATAATATCTTTCGCCGATGACACGGTTATCATATTCACTAGCAAAACATGGAAGACATCAATAGAGAAGGCAAATTATGGTCTTAACAAAATTAAAAAATGGCTAGACTCCAACCTCCTCACCCTAAATGTACAAAAAACACAATGCATACACTTTTCAATCCGTAAATTCACACTCCCAGAAAACCTTCCTAAATTAATCATTCACACGTGCTCACAAAACCTAGACACATCTCCACTATCACCCAATAATAGCTGCTCATGCCCAAATCTTAAACCATCAAATGAAATAAAATACCTAGGTGTCATTATAGATAACCAATTACGCTGGGAGGCCCATATTAACTCCATAACTAAGAGACTCCGTAAGTTATGCCATATTTTTTATTCTCTACGATCAATCCTTGATATAAACACTCTTAGAACTGTATATTTTGCTCTATTTCAATCGATAGCAACGTATGGCATTATAGGATGGGGAGGTTGTGCAGAATCCATCCTCTACCCTCTAGTGACCGTTCAAAAACTTTTGCTAAGGGTCATCTTCAAATGTTCCCCCTCTCATCCATCAGAGCCACTTTTCAAGAAACTCATAGTCCTTGACATTCGCCAACTGTATATCAAGATAGCTCTTATCCATATCTGGAAAAATGGATTGATAAACTCTACGCAAACGGACATACATACACGCTACTCAAAGCATGGAAAATGCATAATTCCTGTAACAAAAACCACTTTTTCACAAAGGCAGTTCTCATACATCGCACCCAAAATATTCAACACGTTAAATAACGACATCAAAACATCAAAAACACTTACTCACTTTGCAACCGGTGTGCATAAATGGATATCTGAAAAGGGGCGAAATTTCTTTAAGGAATATATGAACCTATACCACCAGTAAATAATTAAAATAACTTGTATATTACAGAACAATATATTCCTCTTTCATATTCATCATTAAAAAATGTTTAACACCACTGACATGTTTCTTATACTCAAGTATTTATTACGAAAAATATTGTGACAATAATTCCATATTTGAGTACATATTTTTAGCCTTAGCTCAAACGAGGATTTACACAAAAATTGCTGATATCTATATACCTATGTTACCATAACACGCACATGCAAATCACTCATCAAGATATAACTTATCCATACTTTCTTACCAAATAGTACTTTCTTTGATTTTATATTATATTTCTATTTTTTTACAAATACACTTGTACTTAATGTACTTGTATTTTTATTATATTTTTATTGTTTTTTAAATTACACAAATGTACTTGTATTTTTTTTTGATACATGCTCCTTGTATTATTTTTAATTCAATAATACGTATCTTCTTTCATATACTTTTTATATTATTTTAATTTTTCTGTTTTTCCATACTTATTTTTATATTCATATATCTTAAACGTATGTAGATATTTTGTATTATTTTTAATTTCTTTATACTTCATACTTGTTTTAGATGTATAAATTATTTTATTTTATTTTTATATTATTCTGTTTTTCATTCAACTTATTTTATACTTAACATAAAATTGGCCACTACAACACGGGCATGTGCCTAGTGTGATGGCCAAAAAATTACCCATTTTCTGTAATATTGTATAAACTTTACTGAATAAAGAACATAAAAAAAAAAAAAAAAAAAAAAATTTATACCAGTACCTGCACTTAATAGACTAGAATATTTCAAACCAATTAACCCTACAGCAGTTGTTGGTTTTTCCCATTTATTCATATCAGACGTGCAATTAGATGGCAATATCCCAGTTTCCAATTATGAGCAAGAATACTAAAATACTTGCACGATAATGTTTCCCAGAATGAGATGCGATGCTAATAATATTAACTTGGCTTTAGCATAATACTCAGAATCAAAAACAAGTGTTTTACAGGTGACTCCCAGACCAATTTATTTATTTATTTGTGAGAAACAAACACCTTTTTTACATGAGGTTAAATAATGTTGAGTCAAAAAAGTTTCTCATGCTAATCTTGGTTAGAGAAAGGAGTTTTATTTCGCATTAAACTAAAGAGAAGGTAAAGGGAAGAGGAAAATAGGTTGGGGATCAGAGATGCTCTCAACAAGTAGTGTTATTGTTCAAAGTTGCACAAAATAAAAAGTAAAACCTAAGGTCAGTCTACACCAGTGGTTCCCGACCTTTTTACGACCAGGGACCACCACAATATTTATTTGTTCTCGCAATGACCACAAGGTACAAGAATGAACTCTTCTTGGACTTCTTCAGCTACCTCTCCAATACTAATACCAAAAGGGTAACGAATCAGCTTTTGGATACCTTTCGTTACGGTTTTGTAGTAATATGAATTAATGTTTTGCTGACCACATTTTAGATCTCGCGGACCATCGGTTGGGAACCACTGCTCTACACGCTCAAGCTTACTTGCACAAACTCTAAAGTGGATAACGTGGGTGACGGGTACTCAGTTGTATATTTGTAAGGCCGACACCGTCGAACACTGGGAACTAGATGCCCTTGTCGACTTGCACAAACTTGTATGGGAGACACCGCACAACGCCACATTCTTCCCCAGACCAAGAACCGCGGCGGATCCCGCAAGAGCAAAAAAACCGTCGAGCATGAAACCGGGCTCAATGTATTATAGCCCTAATTTGAACAAGTAAGCATGTACAAACATTAAATCTACTAAAAGTAGGTAAGTATAATACCATTCAAAGTCATTTGAATATTTGAAAAAAAAGTACTCGCATAATAACAAAAAAATAAAAACCTTGTTTAACCTTTTCTGACCCTGCATCTTTTTATACGCTTAATGATAGGTAACAAATACTGTTTTGAGATGCAAAAAATGTACTTCGATATATAATAGATGTCAGATATTATTATTGTACCGACAAAACATTGAAAACTAAAATAAAATCTGGAGAAACTGACACAAGGTTATAAAAACTGGGCCGAGTTATAATGATAATGATTCTCTTCTGGATTACATCTTGCGTCATTCTTCCTGTGCTTGGTGAATGTAGACACATTCAACTAGTATAATGACAGGATAAAGTACCATCAAGGGCGAAGCATAATATCCCCAAAAATAACTCAATCGGTGAACAGATCTGTCAATCTAACAACTGAATCTGCTCATTATAAAATACAAACATAGCTATAGCGTAAAAGAACTTCCAACCAGTGTTGCCAACCCGTTTTTTTGAAAAAGACGTAGATCGGACTAGAAAATTACGTAGAATCGTATAATTTGGATTATGAAAAGTTAGTAGATCTACGTACTTTTTTTCTGAGTGAAACATAGAAGTTAGGGTAGGTGAACGTAATTAGTTATTTCTTGTAGTAATTAAGTTGAAATGTATCTATTATTTTTAATGCATTTTTTGCAAATTTTAATTATTTTTTTTTATGATTTATCATAGGTTCTCAACCTTGCCTCTCACTCTTGGTTCTCAATTTTGCCCACCTCCCACTTTGAGATTTTTTTTTAGAGACCCACCTTTTTTCTTATGGGGGGGGCGGGGGGGTTAATGGATTCAATTTTCTTCCACTTCCTCAACTACCGAAGCATGTGAATTTTCGCACACGTGATAAAAATGATTACAATACATAAAATAACAAAAATCAACCAATATAAAAGTTTATTTTGCTTAATTAGTATGTGATGAGAGTGTTTTTTTTTTTGTCTTTTTAGACCATATTTTTTACCTGCCCTCGCCATCACTGTACCACCTCAACGCCCCCTCTTTGGGTCTTCTACTGTCCCCTGAAAGTCTCAAACGTCCACAAGGGGGCGTTATTGCCCACGTTGAGAACTTAAGGTTTTAATGAAACGAAATATAGTTTTTGATAATTATGCAAAAGTGGGGTAATAGGCAATATTTAGGAAAAAAAAACATGAATATGGAGTAAACAGTTAAGTTCAAATACTAGCAATAAATAACTTAGCGATGCCTTTGTCTGAAATTGTGTATTTTACCGGGAAGTAGAAGATTACAACTCGAATAAAAAAAAAATTACGGTAATAGTTCGAAATTTTCCTACATTTGTGCTGATTTCCCTTTTGCCTAAAAAATAGGGAAATTTCCCTAGACATCCCAACCCCGGAGCGGACTCTAGTATGAAACGGAACGTTTGTTGGAGTCCGCGCCACATACTTTGCCCCGCTGAGGGGGGCGCCACCGTAAAGTAACGGAAAATATGCTTCTTCAGCATAATGAGTTATGTTATTTTGAAAATTTGTACAATTTGACAAAAAATACGTAGATTCTGGACTGAAGTTAGTAGGTGTTCAGGAAGGACCTAAAATACTACGTAAAAAGACGTAGAGTTGGCAACGCTGCTTCCAACATCGTTCTACAAGTGGCACAAAGATGTAGATTAACAAATTAAAGCAATACACAAATAAACAGGATGTCAATGATTTCACCAAACATATTTCAACAATATTTTTCATAAACGGTAGCACAATAAACAGTAAAATAAAATGCTAATGAATTCTGTCAAAACATCCTCTTGTCAATTAAGAAATAATAAGCAGTGTTTGTAAAGTAGGTAAGTACCTGAAGTCCAGACTGTGATTTCTCTGGTGGGATGAGAGCTGAATGTGCAAATTGGCCCTGATGCCCCCAGATCGACTGGAGTGGACTGGCACATCTTCGCACATGCTCGCTGCCGACAGGAATCACCGACTTTTGTTATAACCGACCTCATTCACCAAACTCGAACTACATCCGATAAAAACATTCACATTTTAAGGTCATACATTTCATGTCAAACTTCAACCTATCCAGCTTTCCACACGACGTAGAACTTTAGTGTTTCGCCCACTTATTGCACATTATAAATGATCGTCCGAAAACACACAAAATATGTTAAGAAATTATAGTATCCTGATATACGTCACACGGCAATAACTTTCTACGATCTGTAGGTGTAATTAGTGACAGGATTGTTTTCGTTGGTTTACTATTACTAACAACATACTCGATCACCAAACTCGATCGTGCACTTACAATACTGTATCAAAAATACTTAATTCATTGGTTAAAATACACAGCACGAACCGTCCGAGAGCAGCCAATTAATTAATTAAAATATAATAATAAATCAACTTCAACAAATTTCCACTGCACCCAGCCATAGATACAAAACAACATTGAGCAGTAGCATAAATAAACCAGTCATAGCAGTAGACTAGAAATATTTATGTTTTTTTGTGTCTATGCTTGGCTAATGGGGAAATCGAGGCAAGCGAGCGTCAGAAGTGTCAGCACTACGATATGTACTACACCTAAATTTATTTAATAATAATTTGCTTTATATCGCTAATACTATTATCAAATTATGTTTCATGACTAAATCAGTTGATCTCGGTGATCATTTTAGGTTTTTTGTGTAACTCATTGTAATCTTAGACGATTTTTTTTTGCAGTGCCCAAATTCGTATTCAAAATGTATCATGCTCCAATGTTACGCTGATCTTATTAATGTTATTACAAATCGACGGTCCCGAAGAACAATGTCGGATGTGCGATTTTGTAGTTTTGAAGTAGAGCTGTTTAAAGCTTCGTTTTTTCATTTTTACTGTTTTTGAGATCAAAAAATATAATGTTGTTTTAATATTTTGCATTTCTTTAAAAATTCCGAAAACGCAGACTTTTATAATAAAAAAAACGAATGTGACTTAGACCAAACGACTGAAGTAAAACTACACTGAAGAGAGAAAGAAAATATGCGCGCGCACTGCTCTCTCTTGCTCCTACAGTATGATACAGACAATAGGGCCTGCACTGTGTCTTAGATTTGTGACAGAAAATGTGTGCTCGCACCTCTCTCTCTCTTGCCCCTACAGTAATACGAAACGTAACTCTCTCTCTTTCTATCTTCACTAACTTATATCTCCTTTTCAACTTCCGTTCGCCTCGCCCGATCACACTTTTCGTAACACTCTCGTCACGCATTCACCAGCTTACTCCCCAAGTCAAGCGTGCGTAAAGAAGTTTTACTTCAAAATAAGCCAGAAAACTATTTTTAACAGATTCGACATTGTTCTTCGGGACGGTCTAAATTATAATTGTTTTATTTTTATTTTTAACTTTATGAGTAAAATCTCAAATTATAATATTTAATTAAATGAAGACAATATTAGCGAAACTCAACCGAAAATCTTGAGACAGAAAAATCAGAAAAAGATATTGGTTCCACGGGGACTCGAACCCAGGGCCCCTTTTTACTTCAAAATAAGCCAGAAAACTATTTTTAACAGATTCGACATTGTTCTTCGGGACGGTCTAAATTATAATTGTTTTATTTTTATTTTTAACTTTATGAGTAAAATCTCAAATTATAATATTTAATTAAATGAAGACAATATTAGCGAAACTCAACCGAAAATCTTGAGACAGAAAAATCAGAAAAAGATATTGGTTCCACGGGGACTCGAACCCAGGGCCCTTTGGGGTCGTCCATTAATCACGTGAGGCTTGAAAGGGGAGGGGGGGTCGGAAAAAAATCACGAAACATCACGAAGGGGGGGGGGGGGGGGGGTAAAATGAGGTAAAATTTCTAAAGGTGAACGTCCTATACTTTGTACTAAAAAAATACACGTGATTTGGGGGGGGGTTAGCCCAAAACCTCACCACATATCGCCAGGGGGTCAAAAAGTTGCTAAAAAACATCACGTGATTAATGAACGACCCCATTGTTGACATGACAAGAGCTCTACCAACTGAGCTATGGAACCTAATTTAGAACCTAGGTTCCATAGCTCAGCTGGTAGAGCTCTTGTCATGTCAACAAAGGGCCCTGGGTTCGAGCCTTAGTGGAACCAATATCTTTTTCTGATTTTTCTGTCTCCAGATTTTCGATTGAGTTTCGCTAATATTGTCTTCATTTAATTAAATATTATAATTGTTTTATTTATTTATTACAAGCCCTAATGGGCATTTATATTCTATTTTACAAATCGTTTGTATCACTGTTGAAAATTTTTCGACTTTTCCACTACCCCTCTTTTCTCGTTTAAATAGTTCTGCATTCCTATCGCCTACATTTAAAAAGAAAATGGTAAATGTCTATGGTTGGGCGTAACGCTGTCATTATTTGTCGTCGTTTGTCGTTGTGCGTCATGTCATGATGGGTGCTTCGCGTGTGACGGCATGCTTTTTTGCTTTATTATTATCAGGTTGCAGTTCAGGTAAAAATAATAAAATAGATAACTCATATATTTTAACGTTACTTTTTGAACTTTCTTATCATTTTCTGTACTTAATTGCTTAGTTGTACATTAAAATAGTATAACGGTTTTGTCCAAAACTTGTTGTCGTTATTTTTATTTTTCAAAATAATTAGATAGTTCTTAATATTTATGACAAATATTGTGTTCATTACTTCAGTTATCTGTTTATTATTTTATTAGTTAGTTTATAATGTCTAATTAGCTATTATTGCTACGTGTGAGTAGTGTCAAAAGAATGTTTAATCAATAGGACTAACACACCCATAACTATTATTGTTAATTTTGTTTATGTACATACTTATAACTTTTCAACTGCACACATACTTTGAATCTCAGAATCAAAGTAAAACAAGCTTTTATTTTAAAGGTTATGACAAAATTGATAAAATATTTTGTTTTGTTTTTAGAATATCATGGGAGATATTATGACGATTATGAATGCAACACACCCCTTTTGGAAAGGGCAGTCCTTTCAGCTACATCGTCTATGAACGAAAGAGGACCTAAGAATGCTATATTAGACGGTAAGTTTTGTATTTCATGGCAAATTTTATTCTTCAAAATCTAATATAATTTTTGCCATATTTCGGTATAGTTTTCTTCACAAGAAAGCATATGCTCAATTATGATTATTATTTAACTTTAAACTTGTGAGTATTTTAGTTACTTTACATATTATACTAATTTTGGATGACTCTAGTTATGTTGTCATAACTTTTCTAATAATGCAATGAATCATCACTTATAACTCACCGTTATACTCGTTACAAGTTGACATCTTATTTAACAATTCTTTTCTTATGATTCGTTTTTCTTTCTAAAATGTTTATGATTCAATCAAAAGAATGGTGATTTCAGTTTGCAGAAAACTCTATTATGTAACATTGTATTGGAAACTTTATGTTTCTGTTTTTATTATTAAACCTTTAAGTTTTACGCTTTTGTATTATCAGCTCGATTGTCGATACATAGTTGCATGCGCTATATTTAAAATTATTAGGATTGGTGTCCATTTTTAAAAAATCTATTTAGCAGTGCATTATTATTTTGTATCTTTAAAATTACTTCTGAAGGCAAAGATCCAGTCCACATAAAGCTTTAAATGTATTCTTTTCAATGTTCAAAAATTTTATTTCAATAATTGAATTCTATTGAAAAGTTACAAATCACAATCACGTATTGTTGCAGGTGATCATTAGCTGTTGTGGACTGGACTTTACCGTGCAAACCAAAACGTGTAGTGATTCTTTCCCGTGAATAAACAATAGACTTATTTTTTATTGTTATTATTAATAAAGTGTTATAATGAGCATTCTTAAAATGGCTGAAAAGCAAACATTCAGATGGGCTTTCAATATAAATACTTGGTTGCCGTCAGAGGCAGATATTCTGCTTGCCGGGGCATGCATTCAACCAGAAGAGAAAATAAGGGTGTCCAAGTTTGTGTACAAACAGGACTTCATGTCCTCTCTCATTGGTCGACTGATGATGAGAAAATTTGTTAGCGTAGCCACTAATTTGCCTTACTCGGAGGTTATCTTCTCTAGAGACAAGAGTGGTAAACCATTCCTTCAAGGCGAATATCCTGAAGTTGATTTTAACATTTCCCATCAAGGGAAATACGTAGTGCTCGCAGGACACGTGGGTAAAAGCCGTATTGGCATCGACGTCATGAGCACAGTTCGTCCTCCTAACACTTCTTGCCAAGAGTTCTTCAGACTAATGAAAAGACAATTTTCAATGTTGGAATGGGAGAATATTACATCCAACTCTCAACAGCATCAGCTCACTGCATTTTACAGACACTGGTGTTTGAAAGAAAGCTATGTTAAAAACATCGGAGTCGGAATTACAGTTGATCTACAAAAAATAAGTTTTGCAGTCAAGACTCCTCGTGTGGATGTCAGCTCTTTTGTTACTGACACCAATCTCACAGTGAACGATGAACTCATTCGTGGTTGGGTGTTTGAAGAAACAATGCTGGATCCCACTCATTCTGTAGCTGTAGCCATCAACCTTAAAGGGGAATCTTACGAAGAACCCTTGGCTTATGAATTTTTAAGTTTTGAGAATCTCATGACCGGTTCAATTCCTTTATTGGAGAAGGACTTGGCTTTTTATGAAAACTTTTTAAAAAAGGAAGAAAAGAATTTCTGAATTCTATAATTTTTATTGAATTAGAATATGTACTAGGTTGTGCAAATGTCTTCTCTAAAATAAGTAATATTTTAGCAAAGGATATTTTACCAGTTTATTTTTATATATATGTACACCATTTTATAAAATACTTTATTATGCCTGTAAAATGTTTTTGTGGTTTCAAGTTTGTTAGTAATAAAACTTTGTTTATTTAATAATGAGTTTTTATTACTTTGGCTTTATATAAAAATCTGACATCAAATAATACAAATTCAGCCAACAGCAACATTCATAATTTAATGTCTTGTGTTTTACTGATTAGAAATCTTGCACTCCCCATTATACTATGCATACTAATAATGTAAATGTATATCAATATTGATCGTTTGGTAACGTGCAGGGGATTCCTTCTGATACAATTCCTGTACCACTCTGTGTCACCATTCATGTCAACCCTACTTATATTTCTGTATCCTGCTGCTACGAAATAAATCAATGCTCTTGTCTGTTGTCAAATTCTTTTCTATTAATTGTACTTCCCTGGCAGACTTTTAAAAAAATATATTTGGGGCATTGTAAATTTCTCTTGAAAAAATGTTAATTTTTTGGTTTGCTACTTCAAATTCAACACACCGTTGAAGTAATGTCCAGCTATTATAGTTGAGAACTGACTGAGCTCCACTTATTGGAATCCCTAGCATCCAAACAATGTTATTTTAATTGTAGTACTATTTTCATTATTATTATAAAAAAACTATTTTTATTCCTACCGATGAAAGATTATTACACTGGTCATAAAATATTGTTCAGAATAAAGTCTCTCAGTACTCAAAAAGATCAGGTCATTATCATTAGTAATAAAATTTAAGCTGAACTGAAAACAATCTGTGGTATTTTTTACATAAACTTTAGGCCTAATATTAACCTTTTAATCTTGATTGAAGAAGGTGTATTTTGAATACCAGTGAACTTATCAATTTTCTATGAATCAATGATTCATCATTTAACAATCGCAAGTGACCGCATAAATTACTATAATAATCTGACTTATAATACCTTAACTGAATATACAATTGTTTAACATTGTTTTGTTATTTGAAATTCACCAACATGAAACAGTTGTTTGGCATGCTTTTTAGTATTTGATATTCACCAACATGAAACACTAATTATTTGGTATTCTTTTTTTAAATATTTGAAATCCTTATTTGTGAAACGTTAATAATTTGGCATTCTTTTTCTAAATATTTGAAATCCTTATTTGTGAAAAATTAATTATTTGACATTCTTTTTTTACAATACATTCAGAATTCACCATGACAGCATTTTTGAAATTCACCAACATGAAACAAATACTATTTATTTGGCATTCTTTATTTGAATATTTGAAGTTGTGAGGAGTTTGAAGTGCATGTATGTAATTGGTTGGTTGTCCGTGAAGGGGGTAACGCTTGGACGGCGTCGGAGAATGATTTTGGCCAACAGCTGATAATAGACCTGGGCTCCGTGATGAACATCACGCGCATTGCCACGCAGGGCCGCCCCCACTCTGCCGAGTTTGTTGCCGAGTTCGGCGTCAGCTACGGATATAATGGCCTGGATTACGCAGACTATAAGGAGTCTGGTGGGGACACCAAGGTACGACCGACCCCCGTGGCTGATGGCTCTACCTAACCATGGCTGGATTTGGTCCGGCTTTGACTGAATTCGGCCCTAACCTAACCTGTGAATGGATTTGGCCCTACTGCTTTAACATTTTTCCTCAATTAATACTAATTTTCAACAACTACGCACGGTGAAGGTGGTATTATCTCCTGCTTGAGAATAATGAAATAACCCGTCTTAAGAATAATATACAATGCTTCCTGATATCCTGATTCAAGCATTATTTTATCGAATCCTAACAATTTAAAAAACAAAGTGAAACTTTAAAATGTTAGAACTTTAGTAAAATGTTATCTTTTTAAATACATTTTTGTTCTGCTATTGAAAACTTTTGCTTTATTATCTCTACTTTTTACAAGATTAGCTATACATTTTTTTTAAATTCTGTAGTGCCTAATGTGTTTAAAATGATTTGCATGTTGAGTTTAGTTTGCATTTATGTTTGTTTGTAAATTGAGATTCGCACATATCTGGTATGTTTATCACTTCACAATTAGGATTGCTTTGATCAAGTGCTATCAAATGGTTCAAAGATTGGTACAAATGGCTGGTGATTTTGAACATAATATGTAGGTATTAGTAGGTTATACCAATATTTTGTAACATATTTTTCAATTCCTATAATATTCACATAAATTAACAAGTTGCACAGATTTTATCACATTGTATTCAGTGACATCTGGTGACTTTTTTTCATATTGAATGGTGATTCTGTATCTTTTGTGACAGCGAAACGTGTATTAAATCGACCATAAACACACATTTTGACAGTTTTCTTAAATGTGGTATTCCGTATCGCGCTATCAAGCTACATACTGCTCTTAAGACACCAACTCTTAAATGCCAGAGATGATGGTACGTTTGTCGCATAATCCTTGTTAAGAGATGTCAGTCGTTGAAAAATTTGAGGATCAAATGTCACATCGCCCACAAACATCAAAATAATTTGACAAATGGTTTGTCATTTATTAATGCCTATTATGCTTTTATAGATATCGGAAATTTTAAATGCTGTTACAGAAATAAAACGAAAATGAATTATATATGACATTTTTCTCTGATTTTTTTTTCTCTTTCGCTCTGCATCATAAAAGTATTTGTATGCATTTTAAGAGAATTTTTGTTTTACAAAAAATGTGAAGTATTCTGAAAGATCTATTCAATGTTGTTTTATAACAAAAAATCATAATTATAGGTCTACAAAAACAGAACATAAGATTTTTTGAAAAAAAAAAAAAAACTTTCTTTTGGCTCTCCGAACAATTAACATTTTGCCTTTATCGAATTTAAAATTTTCGTAATCGATAGGTAAGTAGTTATAATAACTAATAAATGGAAAATTGTGTTTTTAAGTAGGTAGTTATGACATCAACACAAAATAGTCGTAGACAAGCATAGAAAATCACAGAAATTTGACAGCTGATAAAGCACGACAGATGCCTTCCGACATCCGACGGATTTAGACTTTTTGTAATCGTCTTTTACAATTATTATACTCAAATCTATACATTAATAATAATTGATTGTAACATGCTATGTATATTATTTAATAGTATAGTAACTTCAAGCAACCTCCAGGTATTAGGTCAAATAATAAAAATATTACATTATGAGCCCTCTCAAAGATGGTGAAGTGCGATAGCATGCAATAATACGGCATGTATGTATGTCATTCGATTGTTGCATAATGACATAATAGCCCTAGGATGTACTGCTCCCCTAAGCAAGACACACAGGCAACTCAAGAATTGAAGTCGTTGCACGAACAATGATGATTGGCGCACTTGCAAAATGTTGGGGAATAAATTAAACGTTAAAAAAATTTGCTAGAACATAAACATCATGTGTCGAGATTACATAATTATAGGAGAACAGCGTGTGCCGAACATTCTTTTGTGTTCAATTTTCTAATTTTAATTTGTCACCATTTTGAATTTGCTTATGCTAAAAATGTAGCTGTCATTTTGTTTTCCGATGATAATTAAAAAAAAAATTAAAACAATAAAAATATTTTTCCATCACTGTTGCAATGAGTAGTCAAGTATAGCCTAGTGGATCACGTGATAAGCACTCTGTCTCGTTCTAGCAGCACGGTAACACGAAACAGCGTGCGTATCATGTGAATCCATCGCGAAGTGTGGGAGTAGGAGTGTGACGTACGATTGAAAAATATATATTTTTTTTATTTTTAACAGAAAAAAATATGATCAGACTGCAAAATGACATCTACTTTTTGTACTCCAAACACACTCAGGAATCGCTGGTTAAAATCCTTCAGTAGTATATGCTGTTGCATCCTGTACATGATGTTCATAATCTACAGCTTCTGAAAACAATTCTACTTTCGGGAGTGGAAGATACTCTCGGTATTGCTCTGGCCAGAGAGCACCATTCAGAATTGAAACATTGCATGACATCAATACCTGTGCATAGTTACCAGCCTAGCGATTCCATATTTTTTGAGGGATCGTTATTGGATAACGGACGTTATCTCTTGTCAGATTTAATGTCACGTATTTTAGTTTAGATCTATTTAAACACGAATTCTTGCAAGTACGCATTATTATTTATTCATTTAATGTACTTTGTACATAGAAAAAGCAAATAACACCCATAAAATTCACACAAATCTGACAGGAGATAATGTCCGTTATCCAACAAAGATCTCACAAAAAATACGGAATTGCTAGGCAGACCCGAATGGTTCGGTATCTCTAAATATCTCTACATTCACCATTTCCCTCTGCCTTTGGGTAATATTCCTTCATATTTGCATTCTTCCCCAACTTCCTTATATTCTTCCCTTATTAACTTCCCACTTGTACTATGATTGAGATTGCCTGCCACAACTAACCTAACACTGACTAACCCGGGGCTGGAATGCGCGTAGGACCCAACGCATGGAGCCCGTCCTCCAACATGATGGACGAGTTCTTCACAGCCAACCTGGGTGCCAGGTATGAACTGCGGGCCGTGGCCACTCGCGGCCGCAGGATGCCGCCCGAACACGTGTCGGAATACATGCTGCAGTACTCGGACGACGGGGAGGGCTGGAGGACCTATACCACCCGGGCGGGGGAGGAAGAGGTACTGAGAATCAACACTAGATTAGATGCGATTTGAGATTCTTACCGTCAAAAATATTATCCCAATTGATTTTTGAAGTAATACGCCATATTGCGCTTCATCTTCCTTTGGTCAACATTTCAGACAGCAAATGTCTGATGTTAATGTATCTGCCCTGATATCTAAAATGATGATACATGATGAACCGTCTACAGGCCATAAGGTTTTTTTTTTTTACGTTAGCTCCAGACAGGAGGCACTGAGAAAATTAATTTCCTTCAAGGCCTATATAATCTTTGGTAAACCTGTGTGCAGGATCTTTTTAAGGAGAGGAAGTAGTTGGAAAGAAAAAGGTATCAGGGTTCGGTAGAAATCTGGGAGTTAGTGTGTCCAGGAGTTACAGACGTACAAATCCAACCCACCCACTGCGGTGCAAGGCGATGGGTCGAAATAGTCCTGCTGGAGAGGTCAAAAGGCCTCAACCAGACTCTCCCAATCCGGCCCGCCAAGCAGTCCCGGTAGCCCGGAATTCCCCATGGCTCTTAAACTGCTATAAACTTTTAAAACTAATGAAAAAAAATTGGTTTAGATTGAACCTTCCTCCTCATGGACTGACTAAAGTGAGTGAACACCTCTAAAATATAAGCCAAATCTGAATTTGATGGTACCGACATTTATTTAGTATATTAACTGTTGTAAATTTATAAATGTAATATCATCATTTGATAGAAATGCTTTTGCGTGAGTGCCATCAAAAGTTGATAGGATGCATTGTAATTGACAATGATTCTATCTGCTGAGTTTCAGCTTGGTTGGATGTCGGGAAGTGGGTTAATTTCCACTTCCAAGATTCCATTTCATGCATTCATTCATTCAAGAAAACAAAATCGAAATTCAAGTAGATGTATTTAAAAATGTTGGACACTGCAAGGCTCTCTGAAACGTTGGCTAAGAGGGAGAAAACACAACAGACTTTAGCAAGATGGAGAAAACACAACACACCTTAGCAAAATGGATAAAACACAACACACTTAAGCAAAATGGAGAAAACACAACACACGTTAGCAAGATGGAGAAAACACAACGCACTTAAGCAAAATGCAGAAAACACAACACACTTTAGCGAGATGGAGAAAACACAATGCACTTTAGCAAAATGGATAAAACACAACACACTTTAGCAAGATGGAGAAAACACAACACACTTTAGCAAAATGGAGAAAACACAACACACTTTAGTAAGATGGAGAAAACACAACAAACTTTAGCAAGATGGAGAAAACACAACACACTTTAGCAGGATGGAAAAAACACAACACACTCTAGCAAAATGGAGAAAACACAACACACTTTAGCAAGATGGAGAAAACACAACAGACTTAAGCAATGCTGAAGCAACGTTCTAGAAATATGAAGCGGTACTGCGCCTTAGGCCGGCCGCACACGTCAGGTATTTTCATCCGATTGTCTGATCCGACAGTTATTATTGATACATGCACGCGTACAGGATTGGACGGCCGACGCGGATTAAAAATAGGCCGCGCCAGCCCTCCAATCGGGTTTCGAATCGGATCATGAAATCGGATGGAAAAACCTGACGTGTGCGGTCGGCCTTAATCTGCTCAGCCTGTAAATGTCCCAGAAAATAAGATAGAATGTTTGTCGGAAGTTTTATTCCTATAATTTTTTTTTGGGTAACCACAGCATTACAGCCGTATTTACCGTACGTACGCCTCTGAATACTAATGCCGTATTTTGCATAGGTACTTCGAAATTTGCAATAATTCTCGTTGGAAGGCAGTGGCCGTTTTTAAAAATCATCAGGAATTTCGATAGATACATACAAGGAAAAGGGTAAAAATTGGTCTGGTAAACCTGGTGTTATTGAGTAATTTGGTTCTATAACTACCCTGAAATGCATTCTTATTAAACAACTTAATCTTAGCTCTATTAATTATAGTACTAATCACCCGGGTAGAGGAACTAATTTGCTTGCTTGCTTTCTTTTCCTTTCTAACTTTTCTAAAGATGTATATATGTTACTGTAAAAACCCGTACTACAGTAAATGTTAAGATTTTCCAGTAAATCCTAAGATTTACCAATTTACGGGCTTTTACAGTAACACATACATGTTATTATTGTTTAAATTATGTACAGCCAAGCAGTAAACAAATAAAATAATATGCAAGGTGGGATATGATTTTAGATTTTCATGCCGGTGTTATACTGTGATGCTCTACCTCCTTCTTTAGCCAACGTTTCGGATAGCGTTACAGTGTGACAAACATCTGCCCTGATGATGGACGCTGTAATGCTGTCCGAAACTCAAAACGTTGGCGAAAGAAGGAGGTAGCGTAACCCGCATTAAAACCCCAAAAATAAATATCGAAAATATTCAAGGTGTCCAGGGGTAAAGTGCACTAAATTCAACAGGTGATTGATGGTGAATTCATGATGGTAATAAAGATTTAAAAAAAAAAGTTTTCTGAAATTCCATTGTTGAATTTAAAGACAATTTTGGGGGCAATTTTCTCCTGATAAAATAAGTTTTTTTTAAATTTTTTATTAAAATAACTCTCTTATAATAACTTTTGAATGTTATTACCATCAATGTAATATATTCTTGAAGAAGAAGATAATACTAATAAATCTAAACGAAAATATGAAAAAGAACAAGACACAAAAAAATAAAAAAGTTAACGGTCGCAACTGGGACTCGAACCTAGGATCTCTTTTACTGGGACAAGCCCTCACCCATTGAGACCTCTTATTTTTAAGTCATTTTTGTCTATGTCATTTCAAATTCAGAATTAACAATATTATCTTCGACTAATTTTTTTTCCATATTTATTGTAGCTACTTTTTTTAATGATCACAATATTTAAAGAACTGGTTTGTAACCTAGATAGTTTCTAGGATAAACATATCCGATTATATTTATAGATAGATTTATAAGTATTACCTTCTTCTTCAATGATATGTTTTTTAATTGACATCTTAATGGGCCGCAACTCGAATTTCTACACATATCTCCCTTAAACATTTGAAGTTTTTAAGCTCTTAAAAAAATATATGTTATTTTTGAAGATAATGTCTAGATGCTGCCTAAGCCGAAACGCCAATTATATGAAATTCCCTCAATAGAAAAAAATCGCAAAGTATTCTCCGAAAATTATTAAAAACAAGTCTGTTTCTATTATCTTATAAATTATATTTGTGAAAAAATTCACAATGTTTCTTTAAATGATACTTAAGATGCTCCCCAAGAGATTTTTGCTTTATTTTAAACGAGTCTTGTTTTATTAAACATTTTTGCAATTTTTGCATCGATTTTGGCACTGTAAATGTTAGCGCTCTCCTCTAACATTCGTAATTTTGTATCTCTCCATTTTCTTCTTTTCGAGCTCGGTTGCGGAGCCTTAATGTATGGGTCAAAAATAATTTTTATTGCTTATTTTTCACAGTGAGTCTACTAAAATATCAGAAGTTCGTGCAGAGTTAATTATTAATGTATAAATTTATTTATTTGTCATGTGGCAGATGTTCAAAGGAAACAGTGACGGGGACCATATAAGACGGAATGAGTTTGAAGTGCCTATAATAGCGCAGTGGATTCGCATCAACCCAACAAGGTGGCGTGATCGCATCTCACTGCGCATGGAGATCTATGGTTGTGATTATAGTAAGTATTTTATACACTATTTGTATATTTAATGCAATAATTATTCCAAAACTGAAGACAGAAAGAGTCGAGGACGTCTCAGATGCAAGGCGAGATCATGTGAAAGTTAGTCAAACACATGTTAGTATCTGTGAAAAGATGTAAAAATGATATTATATGTGCATCCGCTCTGCCTACCCTTGTCGATATAGATAAACTATTTAGTTGTTAAAAGGAACGACTGCATGGCATTTTTCATTCAAAATTCAAATTTGTATTTGAGGCCAAAATACCCGTCATTAATACCCATAAAATACTAATCATTTTATTTTAATCAAAAGATATAGAAAATATCTAGTACTGACTTACATGTTTTTTTTATTTATTTGTACATGGCTGTTCAATAAGTAACGGGAATTTTAAAATTTCACGGGTTTGGAGTGTCCGAATATCAAAAAAAAAAATTGTAATGTTAATATACATGCCCCTGAAGTATGATAAAATTTTTAGCTATATTCATTGTTTAGTTTGTCTGGCAGCCGCTAAGGTTAGACGTGTTTGTAGGAGCTCGGCGTTTTTTTTATTTTTAAACGGACCAAAAAATTTTTTGTCAACTTTTGCATAAAAAATGAAATAAAATGTAACAAAGTATGTGAAATGTTAACAAAGGCCTATGGTGAGTCTGCTACGAATAAAACAAGGGTTTACGAGTGGTATAAGCTTTTCCAAGATGGCCGTGAAGACGTTAAAGATGACGAACGCCCCGGGCGCATCAACAACCGATGTGCTGGGGCGTCCAGGGCGTTTGTCATCTTTAACGTCTTCACGACCATCTTGGAAAAGCTGATACCACTCGTAAACCCTTGTTTTACTCGTAGCAGACTCACCATAGGCCTTAGTTAACATTTCACACATTTTGTTACACTTTATTTCATTTTTTACGCAAAAGTTGATACAAATTCTTTGATCCATTTAAAAAACATAAAATTGCCGAGCTCCTAAAAACACGTTTAACCTAGCGGCTGCCAAGACAAACTAAACAATGAATATAGCTGAAAATTTTATCATACTTCAGGGGCATGTATACCAACATAACAAAAAAATTTTTTTGATAATCGGACTCTCCAAACCCGCGAAATTTAAAAATTCCCGTTACTTTTTGAACAGCTGACGTACGTTAAAATTATGAAATATTGGCCATTAAAGATTTAGATTTTTCATGATTTTAGTGACAACTTTGGCAATTATTTGTGATTTATTTAAGATTTTGTTAACCACTTGGACCCATTGTTTTCATGATAATATAACATTACCGGACATATGTATGATGTACAAGGCATACCTGACTTATTAAAATAAATAACTTTGCCTAACTATGTGAAAATAATAAAATATAAAACACAAAAATACCAAAGTTTTTTCGGAAATCATAAAATTATAATTCTTTAAGAGCGAATAACCAGCAAATTTAAATTCAGATTCCGACGTCAGCGCTACACACTCGCTAGCGGGCATTTTTAGAACTAGAGTTCGTTCCGCTCCAAGCTTGGTTTCGAGATCTACTAGCTCACACGCTAGGACTGTATAGACGCCACAGTATGGGTCAGATGAAGATGTTAAATTCTCGCTTCCAGAATTTTGATGAGTAGTAGTTATTTGTAATTTGTATATCGAAGTGCATAAACATAAATAGATGCAAGTAAAATGCGTAAACCCAGTAGGTATTAAGTAGATACCTACATGAATAAACAATTTGTTATATTCTTTTTAATATTTTGTTTTTAATTGTATTTTACGGCCATTAGATATCTCAGTATCGCCCTGATGTAAGACCACCATTAAGAATTGAAACGTTGCTTGAAATGGCTTTAGCCGTGTTTAGTGAACAGATCTGAATAGCCAGGTACTTCCCCACCTTCCTCTTCCCTATATCCTTCCCCTCCCCACTACATTCAGCCTTACAACTTACCCGAATTAGGGATGCCATAGTCCCACTGGCCCCAGACGGGAGCAGTTGGGACTCTTGTACGGTATTAATGAAAAAAAATTAGTAATATTCAGTTGGATTGTAAAAAATTACTCATTTTAAAATATTTATTCGTGTGCATATTTGTTTTTTTTATATTTATGTGAACACCGCACAAGAGACCCAAATGCTCCCGTCTGGAGCCGGTGAGACTATGACGTGACTATGGGGTATATTATGAGGCTGAAGGTGGTGGGGAGGGGAAGGAGATGGGGAAGAGGAAGGCGAGGAATTACCTGGCTATTCAGATCTGGTCACTAAACACGGTCATAGCCATTTCTAGCAAGTTTCAATTCTGAACGGTGGTCTTACATCACCCAGGGTGATACTGAAAGTATCTTCCACTCTGGAACGTGACGCAAATATATTATTTTTAATTTAAATAATTGTGAAATAACCCAAATTATTCAAATAAAATTAATTTGCCTACGCCGGGATTCGATCCCACGACCTTCGGATTGTGAGTCAAGAGCCTTACCCCTTGACCACGCCGGCCGTCAATAGGTAGTATCAGTAATTTGGAAGGCGGGTATAAGTACCGCCGCCCCGGGAACCATGTATTGGATTATCAACACCTCTGCCATAGGTCACCCCAAGTGACTTAGCAGGGGAGCTCGGGTTCATGGGGCGAGGTTCGTCTACGTGGAAGGTCGGATCAGGAGAGACCGTTTTTTTTACAATCACTCGACACACTGCCTATCTCTACTTTGGGAATGCTGTGTGGAGGCTCGTTTTAGGGAAAGGAAGGAGAGGAACTTCGGAGAAGGAAAAGGGTATTAGGGGTGGGTAAAAATCTGGGGGGTCAGCGTGTCCAGGAGTGCGGATGTATGAGGCCATCCCTCCCACTGCGGTGCAAGGCGATGTTCCGAGAGGGTAAGGCTGGAGAAGTCAAAGGGACTCCCTCAACCACTTTTTCTAGATCCGACCTGCCATGCAGCTGGTGGGCAGACGCATCCGCCGCCAAGACCTGAACAAACCTCACCCCCACGAACCAAACGTTGCGAACCACTTTGGATGACCTACGGCAGACGTGTTGGTTATCTAATAAATGGTTCTCGGGGCAGTGGTACCCATACCCGATTCTCGTGTTTGTTATTTTTGTAATACGAAAAATGGATATAAAAAGGCCTACCCCCCCCCCCCCCCTAAACCCCCCTCCCCTCACCCCCCATCTCTAACACCTCTCCACCCCCCGGCTCCTTTACCGCCCCCCCCCCCTCCTTTACCCCCCCCCCCCCGACCACCAATTTCATCTCATCTCAACTCTCCTCCAACCTCTCTCCCTTGGGAGCTGTTGGACTCTTATGCGGTATTACATAACAATATTTTTTTGGAGCATTTGGGACTCTCGTGCGGTATTCACATAACAATAATTTACAATATATATATATTTTTTAATTTAGTGTGCTTTAGAGTCTTTAGACCACACGACTGAAGTAAAACTTAACAAACTTATAACAATAAATTTAAAAAAAAACGTGCTTCTCAAACAGACAGCTGTATGCGACCTGCGGACGTGTCGGACGAAAACACAAAAATTTATGTGAACCTATTCAAAAGCACTTCAACAAACAGAATTAAAGCGCACAAACCCTTTCTTTCTTTGAGTGGCCTTGCAACGCCCGCCGGGTGTCCGCTATATATAATGTTATATAGTGCAGGCGCTTGCATTATAATGCAGTTTTCCGGGACTTGGGATGGAACCATTACAGTTTAGTTGACCCCGAGGTTATAGTGGCCTTGCAACGCATGCCGGGTACCCGTTGTATATAATGTTATATAGTCCAGGCGCTTGCAATATAATGTAGTTTCTCAGAACTTGGGATGGAACCGTTACAGTTTAGTTAACCCCGAGGTTACATTGGTCTTGCAACGCATGCCGGGTACCCGTTGTATATAATGTTATATAGTGCAGGCGCTTGCAATATAATGTAGTTTCTCGGGACTTGGGATGGAACCATTACAGTTTAGTTAACCCCGAGGTTACATTGGTCTTGCAACGCATGCCGGGTACCCACTGTATATAATTTATTTATTTATTTACGGAAAAAATAGTCCATTAACAATAATACGAACAACATGCGTTCGTTAAGGCCCGACCCGCCTAGCAATCGATCACCGTTCGCATCGATTACCGTTCGCAGGACATTTTTCGTAACAATCATCACTTTTCGTAACGCATTTACCAGCTTACCCCCCATGTGTCGAGCGTGCGCAAAGAAGTTTTACTTCAAAAAAATTATTTTGAAGCTGTTGGGACTCTTGTGCGGTATTCACATAAGAATAATTTACAATAAAAAAAAATTTCAAAATTTTCATAAAAATATTCAATGAACATGAATTTTTGCGTTCGGTAAACCCTGTAGTTTTTACAAACACGAAACAATGAAATCGTATTATTTGGTTTCGTTTTAAATTCGTCATTTCCAAATATTACGATACAGAGCGCCGCGGAGACAACCGCCGGCTGCCACTTTTGCGGGCAGAGTGAATTCTCAATTCTCGAGTCGTCGAGCTATAAGAAAAATGGTAAAACGCGAGCTGTAAATTAATTAATAATAATTACTTCTTATGATTATTTTTCGATCAAAATTTTTATGACTTGTCAATAATGTCTTAGCAAAATAAGTATTTAAAAAAATCTTGAAATATATTAGTTTGGAAGTACGCAAATAAATACACAAACTGGCCAATTTACGTCAAGAAACACATGTACGTATATATTTTTTAATGATTTTTTTAAAACTAAAATTAAAATTCTAAAACATACTTTTACCAGATAATGTATGGATTTATTTAACTGCATGATTATATGATTTGAAATTGGTGTTGTATAATACATGTACTTTTTTGAAAATATAGCAAATCTGCCAACGACCTATGGTATAACCTTATTATACTTAAAATAAACATTTTTTCTCAAAATTTAATCCATTATTTTACTAGATAAAAGAACAATCTTTCAAAATCAAATTATATTTGTTTGTGGAAACGAGTCAATAAGTCTAAACACTGATTTAAAAATGACATATTTCTGGTTTCTCTGGTAATGTCCTCTTAATGGCCTATATTTCATAATTTAAAACACAAATAATTAAAATAGTATGAACGTAGATATATTTGTGATACCTTTTGATTAAAAAATATTATTCAGTTTGCTTTATCCATTCCTCTTAAGAACTCGAAAGGTAAGTTTGTTTTTTGGTGGCATACGTTTTACAATGGTCAAAGTAAAACTTACCATTTTTGTTTCTTTAATAAATAATCTAAAAATACTTGGCTTTCAAAAATATGTATATAAAATATACTATGATTCAAAAATAATGTTTACCGTAACTTTTTTTTATTTGTCGCACAATTTCTGGCACATTGAACTTAACCTTTTAACCTGTTTGTCATTAATATTATTCATATTCCTGAGCAAATTATATTAAAATTGATGAAAATTTTAGCTGCCAACAGTACGGTTTCTATTGAAGTAATTAACTGATCTGAAATTTTATTTATATATTAAATGCCCTCTCCCTTCTGTTAATCAGTACACTTTTTAAATTAATATCCACTAGTTGATATTAGGGAAAAAATTACCAGTTATCTTGACCTCTCAGATTAATTTGTTCGGTTTTCAGAATAACTCATATCGGTCTCGTAGAAATCGTTGTCTCCCTTACTATCATGGTTAGAAGTATGATCTAAAAAGCGTTAGAAAAAGAAAATACCACTCTTTATATTTAAATCTAAAAGATAACTATAAAATAATTAAAATGTGCACCTTTATGAACTCAAGTGTCCGACCGCAATTTGAAAATAAAAATTATGAACTTGCGTATAAAATGTGTTTCAAATTTTTTTTTTCTTTATCAGTAATATAGAAAAAAAGAGTGTGACGTTTTTAAAACTTTCTTATGTTGCATTAAAAATTTTCATATTTCGAAAATTATATGTTTATTTCGTACTATAAAATTTGAAAGCGTATTTCATCACCTTTCAAAAATAGTTTTTAAGTTTTCGGATGTGTTCACCATTTATTTGGGTTTTATTGCAAAGCGGAAATATTTTGAATTTCTGACAATATAGGCCAAAGGGGTTAAATAAACTTTCTACAAGACATCTAGAATAAATGTTTTTAAAAAGAGCAGTTCTAATTACCAAAAAAAAAAAATATAATAAAAATTGTCCATTGCAATCGTAGCCCCACTTTTGCAAGTAATGCACATACAAAATGGTCACACTCACATATCAAATCTTAATAGAACAGCTAACAGAGAGGGAAGAAATAGTAATCTACATGTAAAGGCTTTGTGAACCACGCTAAAGTAAGAAATTTATTATAACTTTTGTTATTTGGGCGTTAATGAAAACCCACCAAAGTTTCGGGTACGAGCGTGGAACATGAAGTATATTTATAACTTTTTTATTACTTTAACTCTTGAACGCTTTTCGAAACTTTTATATTTTTCAGCTTGAACCCTCAAGCTTCGACCATACTCAAAATATTTCAACTTTACATATATATTATAATTTTTGAAATATAAAAAGTTTGCATGCAAACATAAAAAAGTTTTGAAAATGGCACACTTTACGTTTTTTTAACTAAAATTATTGATAATGAAAAAAAATTAAAACACATTCATATTTTATTACACAAATGTATTAAAAATGTTATTTTCTCCTCACTTTTTTGTCGTTCCATGTAAAAATAATAAATTTAAAAATTTCCCAAGTTTCATAATTTTTTTTCAAATTGCTATACGAAACTTTGAATGTGGAGTGTGGTGTTTTCTCTTTTTAACACCGTTTATATCATATCTCTCACTTTGATAGTAAGGGAGACACAACGATTTCTATGAGACCTATATAAGTTGTTCCGAAAATCGAACAAATAGACTTGACATAGGGTTAAGCGATTGCAATGGTAACTTAAGTTGATGTATGTAATAATATAACCTATTTATTTATCTAGTTGCTGATACTTTATACATGAACGGGACGTCCCTGGTGCAATGGGACTTGACTCGAGAGCCGATCTCAGCTTCCCGGGAGTCAATCCGCATGAGGTTTAAGACCTCTGTGGCTTCCGGAGTGATGCTCTACTCTCGCGGCTCGCAGGGAGATTTCCTCGCCCTGCAGATGAGAGACAACAGGCTGCTACTCAATATGGACTTAGGTTAGTAAACCAAATCAATTTTTTACACTTTTACACATAATAAGTAAAATTAAAACACTAAAAAGAGTTGATGACCTTGAAATAATGTAGCTAAGAACCATCTCGATCACGTCAGCTTTCAAACAAAAAAAACGCATCATAATTGGTCCATTCATTTAGGAGCTACGATGCCACAGACAGACACACAGACGGCGTTCAAACTTATAACACCCGTCCGTTTTGCATCGGGGGTTAATAAAATGGATTTTGCAAAACAATCACGTGTCTTCAATCTGTGAAAATGTGGAGATCCAAAAAGAATGCAAGGCTGATGTAACCGTAATAGGTAAGAATAAGAAAAGGAAGCTTAAATGGTTTAGGCACGTAGAGTGAATGAATGCAGAAAGGAGAATGACACGGAACGGTCAAGTGAATTAGATACTTGAGTCGGGCCATGTCAAGAGTCAAAATAATAGAAGAGTAAGTATAAGACGATGCATGAATGTGAATGAAGCAAGGAGTGTACGCCAAGACCTAGGCTTCATCTCGGGATGAGTAATTAAAAAATTTTGAAAAATTATAGATTAAAAAAACAAATGGAGATATGGCCCTGAAGCGTGCCGACTGTCGCCCAACTATGACCATACCGTTCATACTATCAAAGTGGCGGAGCCAATGATGACAGCCTCTGTGGTCGAGGAGCAAGGATCTCGATTAGCAATCCTCGAGGCATAGGTTGAAATCCCAACATGCACAAATTAATTTTATTTGATTATTTCACATTTTATTTATTTGAAATAATATACGGCAGGATGGAATATATAGAAGGAAATGGCTTTAGCAGTGTTTGGTGACCGGATCTGAATAGCCAGGCACTGCCCCACCTCCTTCCCCATCCTCTTACCCATCTCCTTCCCCTCCCTCTTGTTATAATAATAATGAGTGTAAGGCATGTAGGGTGCCAAATTGTTCAGGTGTAATACAGATACCTACCTCGCAGTGTGCAGCTTCGTCTCCAAACGAGACTCGGACGCCAAACATTTGCCTGTTCCAGCAAATGTATGCTGTACCCTGCGGAATGACATGAGAATCCCTTCTCAGAGATGGGCATATGATATAACCCCGCAATTACATTTGGATGGGTTGTACTTTTGAATAAAAGAGTGGTTCACAATCATATAGACTTCTATTTGATGATAATAGATACAGTTAGATGTTGGAATGACTTACCCCCCAGACCGATTGTAAACTAAACTATCTACTCTTAAACGCTGAAGCTCGGGAACGCCTTCCTCCACGCGGCAAGCCAGCCAGCTCCGAATCCCGTTCAGTCTCGTGCGTCCGGGTCATCTAGGACTCGGCTAGTTGATCCCGGCAACCATGTACTCGTCAGCAAGGGCGACATTCATCACGCGCAACCGCGTGCTTGGCAGAGTTCGGATAGAGCGTCTCGCCTCCCAAATATAACATCCGATCGATAATATCCACGATTATCGTCAATCCTGACAACCAACAGGTTCGGAACGAGCGCGGATTCACGTTCTCTTGCATCGATTCTTCGGAATCCAATTTCACCTTTCGGATTACACCGTCTCGCGTTTCTTATTACAACTTCGGACTTGCTTCACGCATTCTCCGTAATTTACCCGCGAACCGATCACGAACTTTATTTTGTCATTTAAATCCGTTAAAGTAACAATCGTTACGCTCCAAAATAATTACCGCTTAATATTTAATTCTCGTAAAAATAGCACTGCCGTCCCGTTTGAGCCAGGGTGCCCCTCCCGGGCTCAAACGGGAAGTGACGTTTCGTTTTCTGGAAAAAACTAAACTACCTTCACCGCCGGTGTGTATGGCTGTTCCAACAGACCATAAACAAACATAACTTAAAGGTAACACAGTACCTGACCACAATTGTTGGAAAATATGAAATAGTTTCATAACACTCTTTCCCATCTCCTTCCCCTCCACACTACCTTCAGCCTCACAAGATACCCCAATTGAGGATGGTGCCAGTCTCACTGGCTCCAAATGGGAGCAATTAGGACTCTTGTGAGGTATTCACATAAATTATGACACAAGTAAAAACCCCAACTTAGGTATTTTATTGTGTTCTTTGTCCAAGGGCATATACCTACCACTTTATAGACATTGTAAGCCTCTAATATATATTTTTTCAATGACATCATATCCTCGTTTGCCTCTGAGTATTATCAACTTTTAAGCTAATTTTAAATGTACACAAATTCAAATGAAAAAACAGTATTTCTGCTCTCCTACAAAGTTATCCAAATGGACAAGCTGTCCTATGACTCCCAGGTACACAATGATGACTCAAGATGGTTTGTGTCGCAAACTAATTTATATGTTACTAGCTGGGTTACCCGGCTTCGCTCAGGACAATAAGATAGTGTTCTGGAATGTTGCACAATGATGTTCCCGATTCCCTATTCCTGATCATTCCACGACATACTCCGCCACTCCTTCCACAACTTTCTACAGCTCTATGGAATCTTCTAGAACTTTCCGGAAGACTGTTCTAGAAATTTCAAGGGGCGAAACTTTCAGCCCTTATATCTTTAAAAGCACGCCCTTTAGGTAAAAACGGATACCCTTATTCCCTAGGGGGGGATAGAGATCTACCACACCATATAACTCCCTTGATCGAACCGGGACTCGTTTCTGAGTTTTTGCGAGTTGCACGTTTTTTTTTACTTTCTTTTATAATATATGCCATATTCAAATAAATAAAATGTTACTCCTTACATGTCCTTTCCCGTGCGTTCCCCTCCAGCGTTCCACTTCCACCTTCCCCGCCACCACTCTCCCGCTCCCCCGTCCCGCCAACCCCCCTGGCACTGCATTTCTTGACTCCTCTCCCGCCCGGCCCGTAGCCGAAACTTTTTTTTAATACTAACAATTTTAAACTCGTGATATCTTTCTAATTAAATATCCGAATTGAAAAATTCAAAAAGTTAAATAAAGGTATTGAAGCTGTCTTGTATATGAAGTAATTTATTTTGAAAAGGATTAAAACCAAGATACAAATAAAGAGCCTTTTCAAGCGGTGACATTTTAATAAAATTTTTAAAATAAAAGAATACTTATTGTGGCATAACCATAATAGTTAGACATATGCTGTCGCGACCTTTTTTGTAAATAATGATGTGTTCTATAAAGTCGTACTACATTATTTTATTCTATCATCAATAGTTTTCGCAGTGCACGCGATTTAAAGAATATTTTAGGTAATTTTCTTACACCCTGGGTTACATTATTGAAGTTTTAGTAAGGAAGTCTATTTTAAAAAAAAATATAATATAGCCTATGTCACCCAGGGATAGTGTAGCTTCCCAACAGCGAAAGAATTTTTCAAATCGGTTCAGTAGTTTTGGAGCCTATTCGATGCAAACAAACAAACAAACAAATATTACCTCTTTATATAGTGTAGTAGATACCACACCATCTTGAGTCACTCTATTACTGATGATATTATTTTTTTAACCTACTCTTTGAAATTAAAATAATTATCTTTGGACGATTGATCTCTAACTCAGCATCATTCAAAATTGATTTGGCATGCATTCAAAATGTTAAAAAAAGATAATAATGACTTTCTAGGTATTTATGGTATGCATGGTGTCTGGTTAATATCATTTAAGAAGCGTGAATGGACATCTCATAGAGAACTCAAAAAACTTATTTTTTTCAATATGAATTTTTTTAGATTTTTGAAAAATCTTTTTTTTGGCATTTTAGACGGTTTAAAATAACTTTTAGTGGCGGTCTACATTTCAATTCAGTTTAAAAGACAATAACAATTTTTTTAATAATATAATAAAAGAAAAATGAAACTTTCGTTTAAACCTGTTAAAGACTGGTAAAAATTATTCTTAATCTACGGTTTATGTACATAACATATAGGGAGGAGGGTGGTCTACAAGGATTTTATTCAATTATATGGGTATTTGTTACCGAGTCGTCTTTGACTATCGTATTTCTAATTATTTTGGTTATTCCCAGTAGGCTTAATTACCTCGGGTTTGTAGCTTACTTTGATATTGTTTGGGGAATACCTTACAAGTAATATGAATTATTAACTTATTTATTATTATCAAGTTTAATTTGTAGAACTCCATTTTAATTTTTTATTTATTTTATATATAATTATTTTAAGATAATGCCCTCAGAAGGCGAAACAGCTGTCACGCGTAATAATAATTACCAGCAGAACTTGTTTATAAATAAACTGTTTTTATTAATTTAATAATAAAATTATTGAATATATAAAATAAATAAAAAAAAATAAATAAAAAAGAATTATTAACAACCTAATTTTATTGTTGTCATGTCTATTCTTAATTAAAATTGTTATTATATTTATGATATGGAATTTTTTAAAGGACACGTATTTTACATTGGAGTAGGAATAATCTTATAATGGTCTGATGGACATCTTATATGAATACAGTGAAACCCTCTTTAGAAGTTCTCTGTTAAGACGTTTCGTGGCTTAAGAAGTTTGGTTTTTTTCGGTCCCTCGGCTCAAAATTGGTACAATTTTTCCCACATATAAGGTTTTCCTGCTTAAGAAGTTTGTTTTTCCGGTCCTTTGGAAAACTTCTTAAGAGGGTTTCACTGTAATCTTATAATGGTCTTTTGAAATTTGACTGAAAAAATTCAATTCAATCAAAGTTACACCACAAAATCGTCTCCAAATGTAATAGAGATTCACCAGTTTCTCCCACTTGTACCACTACTTTCCGGACATCATGTATAGCCCGTATTATGGTGACTGTAGAATGTGTGAATAATAAATTTATAATTTGATATGGATACAATGAGTAAGCTAACAAGGTGGAGAGATGCAGCTCGTCTGAGAGTTAGAGTTACGAATGCCATTGTTTTTGGATAATAGCATCGGGGATTTTCCCGCCAGGGGCGTTAGTGTACCGTAAGTTGTAAATATTGAAATGTTTGTTTTTGCAGGTTCTGGTCTGACGACGTCAATGTCCGTGGGTTCCCTGCTGGACGACAACATCTGGCACGACGTGGTTATTTCAAGAAATAGGCGCGATCTCATCTTTTCCGTGGATCGAGTGGTCATCCAGTCGAGGCTGAAGGGGGAATTTAGCAGACTTAACTTAAATAGAGCGGTAATACTTAACTTCTTAATAAATTAACTAACTATCACGCCGTTTCTCCACAGAGAGGACAGACCGGTTTTGACACACATTCCTTGCCTCAATCACATTTGTATATACACTTCTGTTATTCTTGTCATGGCCCGACTCAAGTATCTGGTTTACTTGATCATTCCATGTCTTCCTCAGGCATCCCCGACTTCTTCTACCATTCTTATTGGCGTCCTATAATCTCCTTACACTCCTTTCTTCAATCATTCGCTCTACTTGCCCAAACCATCTAAGCATCTCTTACAGCTGTTGTGTCCAATCCTAATGATCAACTGCTGAGCCGAAATCTCGGCTCAACCCTGCTCAAATGCACAAATATGTTCTTTCCAAAGCGCAATCATTGCCATACCACTACTCAACGTAAGGA
The DNA here is from genome assembly GCA_917563855.2 of Limnephilus lunatus. NCBI lineage: Eukaryota > Metazoa > Arthropoda > Insecta > Trichoptera > Limnephilidae > Limnephilus > Limnephilus lunatus. Next base: position 82,107,334 of record OU830592.1, read on the forward strand.
AACTATCCTGGTGGGTTAAACTTGCCTGAGGAAGACGTAGTTATAAAAACACTCAACAGGGTGAAAAAAAAACTGCAAAAAAATGTTATCAGTCATCTCGCAATATTTAGCACTTATCAGATCTGAAACATTTTATTATGAAATTTGCTTATTTCTTTTTCAGAAACTGCCCAATTTTGCCATGCAATCAATTGCTTGTAGCTTTACGATTCTATGCAAATGAAATTGGAGCTAATTCTGCAGCTCACCTCTGCAATAAATAACACTGCAGGTATTCCGTTAGGCCCAATACACAGCATAGTGTCTAGTGTCCGTAGCATTTAACATCAAGCCCTCGTAAAACTTGGAGTACACCCCGATGCCGGATCCTCAACTTTTTCATATGAAAACACAGTGAGGAACGACCAAAATGTCACCACCATGCCAAAATACAACCCCTGTGTACCAGACACGCGAAATGTGTTAGTTTTGCCATTTGAATTTCAACTGAGTTAAACGTCAAACGTTACGCAAAGAAAAAAGAAAGTCAAGCATGACACTTTATTTTTAGCATATTAAATACGTGTGTTTAAAAATATAAAATGTCGGTTTATATATTACGCTATTTTAAAGAAATTATCTGTATAAATAATAAATACAATTATTAACTTGCTTCAGTATTAATTTAACATGAAAGTTCCTACTCTGACATAATTTTATTGTCTATAATAACAGACGGCGCCACACACTAGGCGCTCCGATCAAAACGTTTGAAACAGGCAAATTGGAGTGTTTCCCTATGATAACTTAACTTAGCGGCGCCTAGTGGTATCCTCAGATTAATCAATCGAAACGTTGGACACAACGGCTGTTAACTTTGCGAATCGCCACATTTCTCCTAGGATCTTGTATAGTTTTACCACATACAGGGATCTTATTTATACACCATTCAGTCTACTTTTATCCTTCCTCTACCAGTTCCATGCCTCACTGCCATACATCATGGTAGGTAACAGCACTCCACTGTGGACTGCTAACTTCACTTATTTAGACAATTTTTTGTTCACTCCATTAATGGAGTTTCCTGCATTTACCTTTCTTTCAATATCTCTATCAGACTATCTCTAACATCTCTCGTAAACTTCCCAAATTATGATGAATTACATCATGTAATATCCGTTTGAACCTTACTAATTGAGAGTAAATTGTTTCAGTTCTACGTAGGGGGAGTCTCCAACAAGCAGGACGGGCTGGTGGTGACGCAGAACTTCACTGGCTGCATCGAAAACCTGTACCTCAACTCCACCAACATCATCCGGGACCTGAAGGAGGCGTACGAGAACCAGGAGGCACTTCGCTACAAGAAAGTCAACACTCTCTATACCTGTCCCGTGAGTACCAATTAACTTTTTTTTAATCAAATGAAGATAATATTAGCGAAATTCAACCAAAAATCTGAACCTAAAATATCAGAAAAAGATATTGTCACATCTAAGACCTAGATTAGAAGTTACAAAAAGAAGAATTAGTAAGAAAAAGGAAACTAATTTTTGGTGTTTCCAGGAACCCCCGATAGCCCCCGTGACCTTCCTGACCCGTGGGGCCCACGCCCGTCTCCGTGGTTACGAAGGGTCCCCCTCCCTCAACGTGTCTCTGTCTTTCCGCTCCTTCGAACCCGATGGTCTGCTTATCTGGCATGACTTCACCTCCAGTGGACACGTTATGGTAAGTTGAACCTTTATTTATTTTATTGAATGGTGCTGATGACCCTATTTTAATATTTCCGTTTTTTGTTATTCAAAGGCAGTGCATAAAAAGTGATAAATGATCACCAAACAATGATGCCGATTTAATTCCTTAACCCTTAGGATGCTGCAGGTAAAATGCACACTGGCTGACACTATTTTCCTAATAACTTACTTGCTTTTTGCAAAATGATGTTTTTGTAGATTGTACCAGAAAATCTTACTTCTTACTAATATTATAAATGCGAATGTTTGTATGCATGGATGTTTGTTACTCTTTCAAGCAATAAATACCGAATGGAATACCTTAATATAAAAATTCTTTCACTAATCGAAAGCTACATTATTTGCGAGTAATGTAGGCTATATATATTGGTAAGCTCTGGCGTTATGAATAAGCTGTGGCGTTATGAAATTATTTATTATACGTTTATTGGCAAAGCGTGTTGCTAAGTAAATGTTTGACGTGGGCTGTCATTTTGTTATTTGTTTAGGTTACTATGGAGATTTCTTTGATAGCAAAATTCAAATATGAGTATTCTTATATGAAGAAAAATTGAAGCTCTCAAATATATTTTCAAAAATAATATTAAACATTCTCTTGTTCTCTCTGACTGTCTCAGTTCCCTCCAAAAACTTAAATCCAGTCCTCTTCTTTATCCTGATGATCACTTTGTATGTCTTATTTGAGTGCCGATAACCTCCATTCAAAGCTCTAGAAAAAACGTAACTCTGATTTGGATTCCTGGACATGTTGGCATAATGGGTAACAATATTGCAGATTCCTTGGCACACAAGGAGCGTCCAAAGCTACTGTTACCCTCGTATACCTTATTCCCCTATCTGATACGTTTTCCATCATCAAAGATAGGTCCCGCAATGTTTGGACAGAGCATTTGAACATTGCTACTCAATCCAAGGCAGCCTTCTATGCCTCTATACAAAGGACTATCCCATCAAAACCGTGGTTTCAAAAATTCCTCCATTTTTCAAAAAATAAATTTCCTCACTTATTCGTATGAGAATCGGACATTGTTCCATTCCTTCTCACCTTTTTAAAATTCACATCCTTGACTCTCCAGATTGTACATTCTGTGGTCTAGATGTGGGAACTTTAGATCACATATTTTTTGGTTGTCCCTCTCTAAATAAATAACCTCTCTTCTATCAAGCATTATTTAAAATTACCACCCCGCCCCCATTCAACATCTCATCTCCTCTAAGTCTGAACTCGACTCCAATCTTCCACATAATTCTAAAATTTGCACATTTAAATACATTTAATATATAAATTCACCTTTCCTTTCTCTGTAATTTTAAATGATGGTCTAGAACAGCCTTTTTTTTTTTTTTTTTTTTATTTATTTATTTTTTTTTTTTTTTTTTATTAGGTTTGTCAACAGTGATTTACATGAAAGCTTTCACAGATACAATTACACTGAACCATGGTTGATGCTATCACTAATTAAAGACAAACACAACATTGATAACATAATACTTACATATATATATACAATCATTCACACACACACATACCATATATTACAAAATTTTGAAACAAGTTTTTAGAACAATAATATTATAACTAGCTTATGCCCGTTGCAAATGCAACTAACGGGTTAAAAATAACTTGACTTACTAACTAACAGAAAAAAAATCATAGAAAGCGGGTAGGTACCTACGGTTAAACATACAAATATATATAAAGCCGCCCACAGGGCCTAGCAGCAAAAATCTGCCATACGTTAGTATATAGACACCATTGTAGGCATGCACACATCAAATCCCCAAAGTTTCATCGCAATCGGATGAACGGTTTAGCAATGCGTAATTTCATGATGCCAGAGCTCATTTTTGTATACAGAAACCGTCGTGGGCATGCACACATCAAATCCTCAAATTTTCATCGCAATCGAATGAATGGTTTAGCAACGCTTAGCGGTTAAACATACAACTATGTATAAAGCCGTCCGCAAGACCTAGCAGCAAAAACCTGCTATACGTTAGTATATAAACACCATTGTAGAAATGCACACATCAAATCCCCAAAGTTTCATCACAATCGGATAAACGGTTTAGCAATGCGTAATTTCGTGTTGCCAGAACTCACTATTGTATACAGGAACCAGGAATCCCCCCCCTTCCTCACCAGCGTCTTCTTCCCCTTTCCACTCCGCCTCCCTCACCTTCCCTCACCCCACTTCACTCCTAGGCTTCTCCGTATCGTAAACCCTCTCCCGAGTTCCCCTCCCCCCTCCCAGGCTCCCCTCCCCCCCCTTCCTGTTTCCACCCCCCCCCCCCACCTGCCGCATTGCATACACTAATTCCCGGTACATTTAGTTTTCAAACAGCTCGCGCGCCACCTTTAATTTTTTTTTTACAAATTTCGCAATGCCAGAACTCACCAGTAATTTTATACAAACCTTGTACTAACAATAACGAACACAACAAAAAAAGAATTTTTCAAATTGTTGCAGTCCTTCGGAAGTTATGAGCGTACGTACATTTTCATACAAATTTTATAATGCCAGAACTCACCAGTAGTTTTACTGCTTAAAATAAAGCGCTATATGAATTTAATACTTTTAAAAAATATTCGGTTCAACTTCGAGTAATTTCATTGTAAAATTAGAAAACTAATACGTATGCAATATAGTTGGATGATATCTAGTTGTTATGTGCAGATGGGTACCTACCTAAATTCCGAGTGCAAAAAGAGTGTGTAAAAAAAACACATATGTATTTACGCTGGGTTGTTTAACAAAATTAAAAATTCTTCAATTTTTCAAGTCAATTTTAACGTTCTGTAAAAGTTCGGTTCGAATTCTATTCAAGTTCTGTAATTATTTCAGTTTTATAATGCAACTGGCATTAACTGATAAAAAACCGAACTTTCACAGAACGTGAAAATGAAATTGTCAAATTATTCAGTATCGTGGAAATAACATTACCTTAGTAAATTAAATTGCATTGAAACCTAAATAATTGTCTAACTACCCATTCCGGTAGGTACCGGCGCATCTTCTTACAAAATTCCGACAATGGTTTTGCTTTTTTCATCATATTTGCAATACTACCGAGATAAGTAGGTACCTACCCTGAATTAATAACATTTCAATGTACTGGCCGGTAAATATCCACCCTACTGAAGTGAATCTATGGACACCAATTTTCTTGTTTTTTTGGAAAATTTTATAGGTTTTTCGGCGACCCTGAACTTTTTTACATGGGACGGACACTTTATATCGTTATCAAAAGTTGCCTTATATTGCCGGGTACCGAATTTTTCAAAAACATCTAACCGGGGATCGTTTTTTCGGCTGCAATGCCATTTTCCAAAAAACAACAACCCAAACCGCTGAGAGATCCGTTTTAGTTTGACATCTCGGATAACTGATAACTGACCTGTCTCAACATTCTCTCTAGTATTTTCCATTGCATTGAAACTAAGGCCTAATTTGTGGTTGTTTTTTTTAATGCGAACCTGTTGGCGGGAACTATAACTGAGCTGAATTGGTTGATTTAATGAGAAGTTCCAGTTTTCGCCGTTAATTCGTATAAGAGAATAAATCGCTAGCGACGTTAATTTTGTCTACAAAAAAACTCTATTTCCGCGATTGAATTTCACCTCCTCAGTAAACGGTCTCTCAGAAACAACTGCTAGTGCCAAACGAATTCAAAGGATTGTGAACTTTAAATTGTTCCGAAATACCGAGGGCCGAGGTCCATTCTGGCTTGAGATGATCGACACATTTTTTGGCTGAATTTTCCATACAAATTTCCCATACATTTTACCGGACACGGGTATTTGAGGGAGAGTGAACCTTAGAGTGGGTGAAATTCAAACAGCCCGGAGGTCGTTTTGGCGTGCAATGGCCGTCTTAAAGTTCTTCACCCGAATGTGAACCTTGAGGTTGGTGAAACTTAAGGGGAGGTGCGGTCGATTTTCCCGTCAAGAAAAAAGTGAGTTTTTGAAAAAACCAGACATTAATATATATACTAGCTTATGCCCGTTGCAAATGCAACTAACGGGTTAAAACTAACTTGACTTACTAACAGAAAAAAAAATTCATAGTAAGCGGGTAGGTAACTACGGTTAAACATACAAATATACATTAAGCCGCCCACAGGGCCTAGCAGCAAAAACCTGCCATACGTTAGTATATAGACACCATTGTAGTCATGCATACATCAAATCCCCAAAGTTTCATCGCAATCGGATGAACGGTTTAGCAATGCGTAATTTCAAAATGCCAGAGCTCACTTTTGTATACAGAAACCGTCGTGGGCATGCACACATTAAATCTACAAATTTTCATCGCAATCGGATGAATGGTTTAGCAACGCTTAGCGGTTTAACACAAAACTATGTATAAAGCCGCCCGCAGGACCTAGCAGCAAAAACCTGCCATACGTTAGTAAATAAACACCATTGTAGACATGCACACATCAAATCCCCAAAGTTTCATCGCAATCGTATGAATGGTTTAGCAATGCGTAATTTCATGATGCCAGAGCTCACTTTTGTATACAAAAACCGTCGTGGGCATGCATACATCAAATCTTCAAATTTTCATCGCAATCGGATGAAAGGTTTAGCAACGCATAGCGGTTAAACATACAAATACATATAAAGCCGGCCGCAGGGCCTAGCAGCAAAAACATGTCATACGTTAGTATATAGACATCATTTAAGGCATGCACACATCAAATCCCCAAATTTTCATCGCAATCGGATGAACGGTTCAGCAATGCGTAATTTCATTATGCCAGAGCTCACCATTGTATGCAGAAACCATCGCGGGCATGCGCACATCAAATCCCCGAAGTTTCATCGCAATCGGATAAATGGTTTAGCAAGGCATAGCGGACATACATACATACTTACTTGCAAATATTTTTTTGATTTTTATATATATAGAAGATAGCTGGTATCCGGCATGCGTTGCTATACCATTTAATAAAGAAAATGTTTCTACCTGCGTGTCTTTTCTCATTTGTTCCAATCCCCTTCCCCCCCCCCTTTTCCTCACCAGCGTCCGCTTCCCCTTTCCCCCACTTCACTCCTACGCTTCTCCGTCTCGTAAACCCCCTCCCGAGTTCCCCTCCCCCCTCCCAGGTTCCCCCTTCCTGTTTCCACCCCCCCCCCTGCCTCATTACATTCACTAATTCCCGGTACATTAAGTTTTCAAACAGCTCGCGCGCCACCTATTCAATTTTTTTTTACAAATTTCGTCAAGCCAGAACTCACCAGTAGTTTTATACAAACCTTGAACTAACAATAACGAACACAACAAAAAAAGAATTTTTCAATTTGTTCCAGTCCTTCAGAAGTTATGAGCGTACGTACATTTTCATACAAATTTTATAATTCCAGAACTCACCAGTAGTTTTACTGCTTAAAAATAAGCGCTATATTAATTTAATACTTAAAAAATATCCCGTTCAACTTCGAGTAATTTCATTGTAAAATTAGAAAACTAATACATATGCAATATCGTCGGATGATATCGAGTGTTTATGTGCAGGTAGGAACCTACTTATATTCTGAGTATAGGTACTTGCATACATACGTAAAAAAGAACTCATATTTAGGCTGGGTTGTTTAACGAAATTAAAAATTCTTCAATTTTTCAAGTCAATTTTAACGTTCTGTAAAAGTTCGGTTCGAATTCTATTCAAGTTCTGTAATTATTTCAGTTTTATGATGCAACTGTCATTTACTGATAAAAAAAGAGAACTTACACAGAACGTGAAATTAACTAACGTAAAAAAAATGTTAAGTTATTCAGTATCGGTGAAACAACATTACCTTAGTAAATTAAATTGCATCAAAAACCTAAATAATTGTCTATCTACCCATTCCGGTAGGTACCGACGCATTTCTTTACAAAAATCCGGCAATGGTTTTGCTTTTTTCATCATATTTGCAATACAACCGAGATAAGTAGGTACCTACCCTGAATTAATAACATTTCAATTTGGCCGGTAAATATCCACCCTACTGAAGTGAATCTATGGACACCAATTTTCTTGTTTTTTTTGGAAAATTTTATAGGTTTTTCGGCGACCCTGAACTTTTTTACATGGAACGGACACAAAATTTTGGTGTTAAAAGTTGCCTTATATTGCCGGGTACCGTATTTTTCAAAAACATCCAAGCTGGAATCGTTTTTCCGGCCGCAATGCCGTTTCCCGAAAAACAACAACCCAAACCCCTGAGAGATCCGTTTTGTTTTGACATCTCGGGTAACTGATAACTGACCTGTATTAACATTCTCTCTAGTATTTTCCATTGCATTGAAACTAAGGCCTAATTTGTGGTTGTTTTTTTTAATGCGAACCTGTCGGCGGGAACTATAACTGAGCCGAATTGGTTGATTTAATGAGAAGTTCCAGTTTTCGCCGTTAATTCTTATGAGAGAAAAAATCGCTAGCGACGTTTTTTTGTCTACAAAAAAACTCTATTTCCGCGATTGAATTTCACCTCCTCAGTAAACGGTCTCTCAGAAACAATTGCTAGTGTCAAACAAATTCAAAGGATTGTGAACTTTAAATTGTTCCGAAATACCGACCGCCGAGGTCCATTCTGGCTTGAGATGATCGACACATTTTTTGGCTGAATTTTTCCCATACAAAGGGTGGGCCGCGGGCCTTTGAGGGAGAGTGAACCTTTAAGTGTGCGAAATTAAAACAGGCTAGAGGTTTTTTTGGCGTGCCAGCGGCATTTTTGCGTCGCCAAGCCGATTTGAACCTTGAGGTTGGTGAAACGCGAGGGGCGGTGCGGTCGTTTTTCGCATCAAGGCAAAAGTGAGTTTTTCAAAAAACCAAACAATACTATATAACTAGCTTATGCCTGTTGCAAATGCAACTAACGGGTTAAAACTAACTTGACTTACTAACTAACAGAAAAAAACTCATAGTAAGCGGGTAGGTACCTACGGTTAAACATACAAATATATATAAAGCCACCCACAGGGCCTAGCAGCAAAAATCTGCCATACGTTAGTATATAGACACTATTGTAGGCATGCACACATCAAATCCCCAAAGTTTCATCGCAATCGCATGAACGGTTTAGCAATGCGTAATTTCATGATGCCAGAGCTCACTTTTGTATACAGAAACCGTCGTGGGCATGCACACATCAAATATACAATTTTTTATCGCAATCGGATGAAAGGTTTAGCAACGCTTAGCGGTTAAACACAGAATTATGTATAAAGCCGCCCGCAGGACCTAGCAGCAAAAAGCTGCCACACTACATACACTAATTCCCGGTACATTTAGTTTTCAAACAGCTCATGCGCCACCTATTAAATTTTTTTATACAAATTTCGTGAAGCCAGAACTCACCAGTAGTTTTATACAAACCTTGTATTAACAATAACGAACACAACACAAAAAGAATTTTTCAAATTGTTGCAGTCCTTCGGAAGTTATGAGCGTACGTACATTTTCATACAAATTTTATAATGCCAGAACTCACCAGTAGTTTTACTGCTTAAAATAAAGCGCTCTATGAATTTAATACTTTTAAAAAATATTCCGTTCAACTTCGAATAATTTCATTGTAAAATTAGAAAACTAATACGTATGCAATATAGTTGGATGATATCGAGTCGTTATGTGCACATGGGTACCTACCTAAATTCCGAGTGCAAAAAGAGTGATTAAAAAAACACATATTTAGGCTGGGGTGTTTAACAAAATTAAAAATTCTTCAATTTTTCAAGTCAATTTTAACGTTCTGTAAAAGTTCGGTTCGAATTCTATTCAAGTTCTGTAATTATTTCAGTTTTATGATGCAACTGGCATTAACTGATAAAAAAACCGAATTTACACAGAAAGTGAAAATGAACTTTAAAAAATTGTTAAATTATTCAGTATCGTGGAAACAACATTACCTTAGTAAATTAAATTGCATCAAAAACCTAAATAATTGTCCAACTACCCATTCCGGTAGGTACCGGCGCATCTCCTTACAAAATTCCGGCAATGGTTTTGCTTTTTTCATCATATTTGCAATACTACCGAGATAAGTAGGTACCTACCCTGAATTAATAACATAATTTGTACTGGCCGGTTAATATCCACCCTACTGAAGGGAATCTATGGACACGTATTTTCTTGTTTTTTTTGGAAAATTTTATAGGTTTTTCGGAGACCCTGAAATTTTTTACACGGAAAGGACACAAAATTTTGGTGTTAAAAGTTGCCTTATATTGCCGGGTACCGAATTTTTCAAAAACATCTAACCGGGGATCGTTTTTTCGGCTGCATTGCCGTTTCCCGAAAAACAACAACCCAAACCGCTGAGAGATCCGTTTTGTTTTGACATCTCGGATAACTGACCTGTCTCAACATTCTCTCTAGTATTTTCCATTGCATCGAAACTAAGGCCTAATTTGTGGTTTTTTTTTTAATGCGAACCTGTCGGCGGGAACTATAACTGAGCCGAATTGGTTGATTTAATGAGTAGTTCCAGTTTTCGCCGCAAATTTATATAATTTTCGCTCTTAAAATGTGTCAGTTCAATTTTATGTGAGTTTCCTGTCTAGTCTATTTTTTTGTGAAAATCGTGAAGCTAGCGTATTTATTTAAATTCAGACGAAGCTGCCATTTCGAACGGATGAAAATAGAACTACAACAGTATTCGATAGACTTTTGATTTTTTCTAATGTGAATAATCCATACTTGTATTCCGCACCGCTAGAAGTCTCCCGTAAAGTTTTGGCAAACATATTGATAACGATGAAAAATGTTTCCCCTATCAAAAAAAAAACAACTGCTAGTGGCTGGAAAATAATCGACTCTTCGAAGGATTGTGAACTTTGAAGCGTTCCAAAATAGCGAGCGCTAATGTCCATTCTCGCGTGTCAGCCGTTGGGACAATTTCCTTCGAACAAAATTGAACCTTGAGGTGTGCGAAACTCGAGGACCGGAGAGGTCGTTTTGGCGTGCCAGCGGCGTTTTTGCGTCGCCAAGCCAAAGTGAACCTTGAGGTTGGTGAAACGCGAGGGGCGGTGCGGTCGATTTTCCCGTCAAGCGAAAAGTGAGTTTTTTGAAAAACCAAACAATACTATATAATATATATAAGTTTAAAGGTTTAGTTTATAAGTTTATATAAAAATATACAAAGGAGCTTTAAATCTTGTTAATAGACGATTTGAAGTTGGCCAATGTTGACATTGTCAAATTAATTGAATGTTTTTTATAAGCCTCATTAAAATTACGGCACATTCTTGATAAAGCTGAGTCATACCCCAGCTTAGTTCGATATTTTTTAATATTTAACGGAACATGATTTACAAGTCGTGAACCAATTCTAGGAACATTGAACCTGATTTGATGAAGTAGAAAAGGGCGGTTTATTAAACCATTAACAATTTTGAAAAGAAAATTTAAATCTGTATTTAGTCTTCTCTGTTCAAGGGTGCGTACATTGTAGAATTTTAGTCTATCGGTGTAGTGAGGAAGTGATCGAGCTCGCTTATCGGTATACGCTAGGTGGTACATAAAATGTTTTTGAACTCGCTCTATTCGCTGAATATGAACTTTGTAGGTTGGACTCCATACAGCACTTGCGTACTCCAACACGTTGCGGGTGAAGGAATTGTACAGCGTTATTTTTGATATAGGATTTTGAAAATGTTTACTATTTCGTTTGATAAATCCTAGCATTTTCAAGGATCTAGAAATGATGTTGTCGATATGAGGTGTGAAAGTAAGTTTTTTATCAAATAATACGCCTAGGTCCCGAATGGTTGCGACTTCCTGGAGTTTAGTACCGTCGATAAAATATTGAGTTGGAATAGGATTGTGTTTACGTGTAAAAGTTATGTGAACACATTTTAAAGAATTTAGAAACATTCTATTGTTGTTGCACCACTTTGAAACTCTGTTAATATCATTTTGGAGAAGTATTGAGTCTAGTGACGTATGAATAATTTTGAATATCTTACAATCATCAGCAAACAACAAAATTTCAGAATCCAAAATAACATTGCACAAGTCATTTATAAAAACAAGAAATAAGATTGGGCCCAAATGGGACCCTTGCGGCACTCCAGATGGCACTTCTAATCCTCTTGACTCATAGCCATCAAATACTACTCTTTGTATGCGGTCAGTTAGATAGGAGTAAAACCAGTTTAGCAAGGTACCATGAACACCCATTTGTTTTGAGTTTACGAATTAATAATCTGTGATTTACTTTATCGAAGGCCTTACTAAAATCTGTGTAGATTGTGTCTATCTGTTGACCTCTATCGACAGCTTCGGTTAAGGTATTGACATAGCAAAGTAAATTAGAGGATGTTGATTTCTGGGAGAGAAAACCATGCTGTTTTGGAGTTATAAGATTTTTGAGATGATAATTTAGATATGGACAAATTAATTTTTCGAAAATTTTTGCAAACGTACAGAGAATAGAGATGGGTCTATAGTTTGTGACTTCGTGAAGGTCTCCGCTTTTAGGTATTGGTACAATATTAGCCTGTTTCCATCTTGTTGGGAAAATGGATGAAGACAATGATTTTCTGTAAATGATAGTCAGAGGGAGTGCGAAACTGTGTGCACATTTTTTTATTAGGAGTGGTGGAATTTTGTCGGGGCCAGGGCCTTTGCTCTGGTCAAGGTTTAGCATTTCTCTTTTTACATCGTGTACACTAATGTTTACTGTGTGCAGAGAGCTGTTCGAATGGTCTATTGATTCAGATTGAGGTTGAGTCTCTTCGTTGCTTCTAATGTCATCTTTCTCATACACTGATGAAAAATGTTGAGCAAATAGTTCGCTGCTTTCCTCGCCGTTTGACGACTTTTTTTCTCCAAACGTCATGTTTTGGGGGATAGTACTTATGTTTTGTTTCTTGTGTTTGACAAATCTCCAAAAAGCTTTAACGTTATTATGATTAACCAGACACGATTCGATTTGTTCAATGTGTTTAAAGTAGCAATTACTAATGAGTTTGGAACAACGAGTGCGTAAGAGTTCGTAAGAGTTTTTATCACGTGGATTCTTATATTTTTTATAGAGAATTCGAAATTTATTTTTTTCTTTTAGTAATTTAACTAAGTCTGGTGAGTACCAGATGGGATGCTGCCTGTTACGATTTACAAATTTGGTTACGCATTTCTCAATTATACGATACATATGATGTAATACTTGGGGGGATGTAGGAAACCCACCTTTGTCATCCGACAGCTTATCCTAGAGCAAAAGAACATCCTTCTCAGGATGGTGGAGTCAGGGATTTGAGGTCATGAATATATTTGAAACACTTATTTTTCTAGTGAAATTTATAATATTTTATTGCACTTTGCAAGGAAAACATACCAAAGAAGGCTTATCAAAAAGAACATAAATACCTTTAGCATCTATCAATAGATTTGGAGAGAGAGAGTTAAATCAAAATTACGTTTAGTTATTAATACCGCATACGTCCCGTCGTCGTGATTCTCCTCCAAACGACAACAGCAATCCCCAAAACGTCTTCCAGCACGTCATGAGGCCGCTCGGTTAAAGGGAGTCCTCCCAACAAAACAGGCACAGCAGATTCTCACCCATCAAGCGGCATGAGCCAATCTCACCGGCCAAAGGAACAGCAAAGGAATATTGGCGGGTCCAACCAGAGTCTAGGAGCCGCTCCATTAATAAAGGGAATCCACCCAACAAAACAGGCACAGCAGATTCTCACCCATCAAGCGGCATGAGCAAATCTCACCGGCCAAAGGAACCACCAGCAAAAGAACCCTTGCGGGCAGTACATCACCTGTGGATTCCGGTCTAAATTGACCTCGGCACGCGGATTAATCTATCTCGCGGCATCCGGCGAGGGATTAAACAAAATAAATAGGCTTCAATGCCATTTGAGTAGTCACACACTCACGCGACGTTTAAAAATAATATTTCTAGGCTACATAGCACTAGTATCTCACTTTATCCTCCCAATCGCCCCGAAAAACACTCCCCCTGCACAAAATCTAAGTTATGTCTTCCGCCATGATTCCCTGAATGAATCCCTTTCCGGTCTCCTTCCAGTTTTGCCAACCAACAAAGTTAAAATCAGAAAAAAAAATAATAATCAATAGACAATAAACAGTACCTACTTTGCGCAGTACCTGCTCACGAAATAGATATGTTACATTTCCCCGCAACCCCCGAAAATTTTACGCTGCGAAGTGAAGTAAAATTATTAGGACACCGCTCAATACGACTCTCTCTATCCATATCTGTTAAAAAAAAAATAACAAATCACAGTATTAGAAAAACATAAACATACTAAAGTAGCAAATTAAAAAACAAAAATCATTCACAGAATGGAGTACAAAAGAAAACATTGAAAATGAGGTAATACCTCCACTTTTACAAGCTCGCTTGTAAGATTACCAACACGTTACTCACATGACGAGAGATAATCTCTCAAGAAAACACTAGTGAGTATGGAGAACTCAAGCTCCCACTTTCATGTATAGAAAAAGCAACACTTAGTTATTATTAACATAAAAAAATAACTCTCTCTCTCTCTATCCTTATATTCTAAACAAAAGTGATATTTGGAAAAAGTTAAGTTACATAAATTATACTTAATGCGTCTTAAATTATCAACTAAAATTAGACCAAGGTATAAACAAATGTACAGAATTAACTCAATCAATTTAAAATTGATGTGTAGGAGGTCAGATCAAGTATAATACAATTATTACTTGTCTATCTTATAACAAGTTTTATAAAAAACTGTCAATTACAAAGTGGTCAGAGTAGGGTTTATATGTAAAGACATACCTATCTGTCAAAAAATCAGATCAAGTATAATACAATTATTACTTGTCTATCGTATAACAAGTTTTATAAAAAAACTGTCAATTACAAAGTGGTCAGAGTAGGGTTTATATGTAAAGACATACCTAACTGTCAAAAGGTTTTAGATTCGGTTTTACAATTTTAATTACCTATCCATCAAAATTATGAAAAAAAAATTCATTAGGAACACAGAAGCAAAACAGGATCTAGAATGTTAGGCTTAGAGCTTAGGGATTACAATTAATCAAAACACCTAGCTATTATAAAAGTGAACCTCAAAAGTACTCTTGATTCTATACAAAAATACAAGATGTAACTATGAAAAACCATCCTCAGAGGACGTTGCTTATGCAAGAAAAGGACTAAGGATAAACCCAGGTGGCATTCCTTAAAAAAAATAACATTTACAAAAATGCTAAAAGTCAAAATTTCTTGAACAAACAATAATATTTTGGTGATCGAATATACTTATTAGATAATCGACACTAGTAGACAAAATTAACAGTACAACACTGGTTTAAGCAGTGAGAGACCAATAGATGTATATACTTACTTAAGGTTAACTTAAAACTAAAAGACAAAATACACTTTCCTGTATTAGAGGTAAGGTGATAAACTTCTAATTAACTGACTTTAAGGAAAGTTAAACCAGACTTAATATATTTAACACAGCTATGGTATATTTATGACAAAATTTACTTAATCACTAATTGGTGAAATTTAAACAATCTGTGCATAAGAAAGTCGCTCAAATCTCTCATAAACAGAAGTTTTGAATCGTTCTTTCCAAGTCCTTGGAAAATCATTAATCAGGAGAAAGCTCTAACGAACTTGAGAAGAAGGATTCAGATTTAAACATAAGAATAGTACAACATAACCTACTGTTTTACGAACTCATCAGTGTTTAAGTATAATCGCAGCAAAGATATACTATAAGGAAGACGAAACGTCTCATTTTAAACCAGAGAAAAAAAAATCTCGTCAAAGAATAGGTCAATTACAAAAACATGACCTACACAAAATAATGGGCGCCACTGATCACATGGATCAGAGGAAACGACATTCATTACAAACATCGTCTCCTAAAAAAAAAAATATTCAGAAGAATTTAAAAAAAGTTATGATAGTAAGAATGAGGAAATTTTGTGAAAATTCTAGTCACAACCTCTTGAGGGTACCAAGCCCCAAGAGCAAGTTACTAGAAAAAACACTGACGAAACAAACGGAACAGCATGCAAGGTTGGTAGCCCCGCATACTATCACGTTGGTTTCATCAAATTATAAAGAGTAAGAAATATTTAATCAATGCGAACAATATCTTTTACATGAAAATTTCCTACAATTTTACCGTTCATATCAGCTAGCGTATAGACCAAATTAGAGACTTTACCTTTAATAACATTGCGAACGAATCTAGGGGCCAATTTGTGAGAAAAATAATTCGGTCCACTGGACTGGACAAAATTCTTCCTCCAAACCACATCTCCTACTTCATAATTGACCGTCTTACGGCGCAAATTGTAGTGTTGGGCATTTTTCTTAAAAGCTTGTAACAAAGCATTTGAAACTTGTTCATAAATTGGAACCAAGTCTTCTAACTTCTTAGCAAATTCATCCCTAGATTGCTGCAACGTAGTGTCTATGACACCTGAAGATAAATTATTTTTATGAAAGTTTCCGTCAATAATTTGTTCCCTACCATGCATAAGGAAGAAGGGCGTGAAGCCGGTTGCAAAATTAACTGTATTATTTAGAGCTGATTGAATTTGAGGCAGATATCTGGACCAATTACGCTGGTCAGACTCGGTTAAGATAGACAATGCAGTTCCAATAGTTTGGTTATAACGTTCCACAACATTATTTTGGGGGGTGTAATAGGCATTATAAAAAGGTGGAGGTACATTATACTCTGCCAACAATTGTTTAAAGTCTTTAGAAATAAATTGTTTCCCGTTGTCGCAGACGCACGTTTGCGGCACCCCGTGTACAAGGAATATGTATTGTTCAATGTTTTTAACAATGCTTTTAGAAGTTGCATTTCTAAGCGGAAAAATCCAGGTATATTTAGAAAATACATCAACAACCGTTAAAATATACATAAATCCTGCATAGCTACGCGGAAGAGGACCGACAAGGTCAATAGACAACATTTGCATTGGTCTTGTGACTATTTTCGGGTTGGTAGAAATGCCTGCCGGCGCAGCAGTATTAATTTTATGTGCCTTACACGTTTTACATCTTTTAACAAAATTTTTGACGTCATTATACATCCCTGGCCAAAAATAATGAAGTTGAACCTTTTTGTAGGTTCTAAAAACTCCTGGATGACAAGAAATATCCGATTCATGTTCTTTAGAAAGGATTGCGTTACGGTCCTCAAAAGGAACAACAAGCTTCCAAGCTGTGTCCTCCTGCAGAGCGAAACGAGATTTAGTGTGACGAAACAATTTATTTTCCCTAATTTGAAAATTGTTAAAGCGTTGTGGATTTGATTTACAATTGGAAAATAAGGTATTATACCAAGTATCCGTACTTATGGGAACGGAATCAATGGAAGAAATTAATGAAACGTCTTTTCGTGAAAGAATGTCCGGAACCGTATTTAATTTACCTTTCCTGTGTATAACGTCAAAAGAGTACTGTGACAGACGAGTAGACCAGCGAGCAAGTCTACCTGTTGGATTTGATAACGATACCAACCATTGAAGACTAGAATGATCTGTTACCACAGTGAAGTGGGCACCTTCTATGTAGGGTCTAAAATGGTTGACCGAATCTAACACCGCTAGGAGTTCGCGCTCCGTCACGCCGTAGTTTCGTTCATGTACATTATTAAAAACTAAAACCTAAACTAATAAAGAAGTTGTAAAGAGAACCGCCAAAACAACTGACAGTCGCACCACTGTCCAAAAGACCCGAAAAGACAAGATTTTGAATAGAAATATTCGCATGGGGTCTGATGTCTTGTCCAGAACTAGCCATCGGCATGCATGCGTCCATGTCACGCCTGAAGAACCGGTTACTGGAGCTATCAACTAAAGGTGATGATCTCCTGACATCCTTGCTAGCAGGACGCAGAGGATCACACTCTAGTTTTTTGGGTTTGTGCGAGCGGAGTCATCTTTACATTTACTAGAATCCCTCTGAGATTCAGACTTCCATTTCCTACAAAATTGTTTTGTATGACCCTGCGCCTTACAATATAAACAATTAAAAGTTTTTCTATTATTCGAAGAAGAAGTATGTGTTGATGAAGAGGAAGTTGCTTGAGAAGATGAAGAATGAGGTAAGGGTTTATCTATCGAGAGCTTTTCAAATCTCCTACACACATTTACCAAAGAAGTTAAGTCCTTTTCTGCAAAATATGCGATAGCCAAGGCGTATTTAGGTAACAGACTATCAGAAACTAGGTCTACCAACTGTTCCTCTGTAAGTTGAACGTCTAATCTGAGATTAGCCAATTTAATGTCTTCGACGTAATCCACAACACTTTGATTAAATTTTTGTTTCATAGCGAATAAAGCTTTTAGGGCCTCTGTTTGATTAATACAACGGTCAAAGCGTGCTATGAGGTGATTTCTCAACTCAGGCCAAGATAAAGAATCTTTATAAATTGTTCGATACCAAGAGAGAGCTCTCCCCTCCAAAAGATCAGCAAAGGAAGTCACAACCGATGACAGTTCCAAATGACGGCATCTAGATAATTCCTCCACACGTTGTATAAAATCCCTAACATCAGACGAACCCGAAAATTTAATACCCCAAGAATGCACGGACGTATTTGTATTTACAGTTTGATAATAATTATTAACTATGTTTGTAGTATGACTCGCATTATCACTATTACCTTCATTTTGTTGTGAAGAATCACTACCGGATTGTTTTAAGCTCCTATTATACATACGAGCCTGTTCCCGCATAGCTGATAGCGTAAGCTCTGGAGTGATATTCACTTCAGTTAACATTTGTATCATCTCCTCCTTTGTTGCACCGTTAATATTAGAAATCGCCATTATGGAAATGCTCAAGGAGAGAAGCTTCGCAAAACAATAAAAAAATTCGAAAAAGAAAATAATCAAAATGATTATTTGGAAAAGAGTATTGTTAGCAGCTAAGAACGGACACCCTGTAAACAAATTTTCTTAAAAAGAAAATTTTATTTGAAAAAACAAATCAAAGTTATTTTCCAAAGAAATAATATAATTTATAATGTATGTAGATCACCAGACACTGTAAAGGAGAGAATAAATCGAACCCACGAATATCTCATTAAAGAACAATTAATTCAAAAAGACTTAAATATTTTAAATTATGTTGACAAACCAACCGCATATTATGAAAATGACAGCTGACATCAAATTCACGTATTGCCAGTCAAGAGAAAATATTTTCCCCACAATCTATTCAAGCTGTCACCGACAGCAATGCACTTAAATTGTGAGAAACAATATATTATTTCGCATATTATTTATATGGCAACACATAAATCAGACAAACAATGACTGTCAAAACGTAATGTTTTCCGAAATACCCACACTGATGAGTTCGCAAGATACAACTTTAAAACAGACAAATTACATTTTGATAAGATTAATCTTTCAACTATATGCATGATCTGAAAAAATCCCTGGTAATTATCGGTTCGTACTGGACACGCTTATTACGAATAATTTTTAGAAAAAAACTTCAGATTCGCCTTAATTACTATAAAAGGAAACTTTTTGGCTTGGGGGCGGCGGAAAATAATGCATTTTAATTTTCAATTGCGTAAAATTAAAACTCACTTCGCGAACCGATCGGTGACTGTTGGTATCACTGATACATTGCAAAGAACTAACATTTGTTTTTATTTCACAGACAATCAATCATAATTACACAAACCCGCTAGACAAACCCTGCTTTGCCAAACAAACCATTCAAAACCTGGGATGTTTTTTTATAGTTTGATGACATGCAGCTTTCGTAGTTTAACCGTGTTTTTACGTATCCCACGAAGTTGGCCACAGTAGTATCAGTTATTTGCAATGTATCAGGGATACCAACATAACAGTGACGTACCTGATAGCCGCGATTTGACATCGTGTAGATTCGCGAAGTGAATTTTAATTTACGCAATTGAAAATTAAAATGCATTATTTTCCGCCGCCCCCAAGCCAAAAAGTTTCCTTTTATAGTAATTAAGGCGAATCTAAAGTTTTTTTCTAAAAAAATATTCGTAATAAGCGTGTCCAGTCCCAACCGATATTTACCAAATCCCTTTCGAGCACCAGTTTTATAACAAAACTGTTTCGTTGTGCGCCAATGTAATACTTGGGGGATGTAGGAAACCCACCTTTGTCATCCGACAGCTTATCCTAGAGCAAAAGAACATCCTTCTCAGGATGGTGGAGTCAGGGATTTGAGGTCATGAATAAATTTGAAACACTTATTTTTCTAGTGAAATTTATAATATTTTATTGCACTTTGCAAGGAAAACATACCAAAGAAGGCTTATCAAAAAGAACATAAATACCTTTAGCATCTATCAATAGATTTGGAGAGAGAGAGTTAAATCAAAATTACGTTTAGTTATTAATACCGCATACGTCCCGTCGTCGTGATTCTCCTCCAAACGACAACAGCAATCCCCAAAACGTCTTCCAGCACGTCATGAGGCCGCTCGGTTAAAGGGAGTCCTCCCAACAAAACAGGCACAGCAGATTCTCACCCATCAAGCGGCATGAGCCAATCTCACCGGCCAAAGGAACAGCAAAGGAATATTGGCGGGTCCAACCAGAGTCTAGGAGCCGCTCCATTAATAAAGGGAATCCACCCAACAAAACAGGCACAGCAGATTCTCACCCATCAAGCGGCATGAGCAAATCTCACCGGCCAAAGGAACCACCAGCAAAAGAACCCTTGCGGGCAGTACATCACCCGTGGATTCCGGTCTAAATTGACCTCGGCACGCGGATTAATCTATCTCGCGGCATCCGGCGAGGGATTAAACAAAATAAATAGGCTTCAATGCCATTTGAGTCGTCACACACTCACGCGACGTTTAAAAATAATATTTCTAGGCTACATAGCACTAGTATCTCACTTTATCCTCCCAATTGCCCCGAAAAACACTCCCCCTGCACAAAATCTAAGTTATTTCTTCCGCCATGATTCCCTGAATGAATCCCTTTCCGGTCTCCTTCCAGTTTTGCCAACCAACAAAGTTAAAATCAGAAAAAAAAATAATAATCAATAGACAATAAACAGTACCTACTTTGCGCAGTACCTGCTCACGAAATAGATATGTTACAATGAGTGTAAAATAAAGAAACCATATCGTCTACCGGCATGAAATCAGGTAAAAGTAGTGCCCAATCCAGTTCTTGTAATTCCTGATTGAATTGAACGTAATCATTCTTATTAAAATCATATTTAAGTAAGTTTTTATTCTTTAGCATTTTTGTTAATTTGAAATCAAAACTATATTCAATCTCTAAAGGTGGATGGTGTTTATCAATGCGACTTAGGATTTCGGTACTTTGCCTGACTTGTATTGTTTGTGAATTGGATAGAACGAGATCTAAGATTCTACAGTTACTATTTGCAATGCCATTGAATTGATTGAGGTTATTTAGGGCAAGAAAGTTTACAAGATGGTTACCAATGTCAGTATTATAATTTTCTGGAGATAGGGAATGAGTCTGGTTGGGTTCATTGTGGGTCCAACCAATGCTTCCCAGGTTGAAATCTCCTAAAATTAACGTATTTGATTCACCAACTGCTTCCATAGCATTGCCAATTTTTTAAAAAAGATATTCAAAATTATCAACAAGCAACGGGGGAGGTATATAAACAGCACATGTGTAGAGACATCTCGTTAGTTTGTTCTGGCTGAATTTGATGGTCACCCATAAGTCTTCCAAGGTACTTTCCCAATGCTTACAGCGGTTAGTTTGATATTCTCGTAAAACGGCTATTAATACACCCCCTCCGTCACTTTTGTGGTTAGAAGAACTGCTACGGTCCCTTCTAAAAACATTATAACGCAAGCCAAAAATTTCAGCATCAGAAATAGAGTCGTTCAACCATGTTTCTGTTAGAATAATAATATCAAAAAAGTAAACTTCATTAAGTTTTGTTCTTAAACCCCTGACATTCTGGTAATAAATTCTTAGGTTATCCATCTCAGTTTACATAATTCACAGATAATGCACAATTTGAAATTTAGACAAAGATAGGTAGGGAATCAGATAAGCGAAGCCAATGAGTCCTGGTTGCGGATCACCACCACATGCGCCGAGTTTTCGTCTTTGCGAGCGAGGATTCTACCATTTCGGATCCACACGAATTTTTAATTGACTTCTTTCGCCCTAATCCTCGTGGCAGCATGCAAGGCCTTGTTTGCTGGTGTGAGATTTTCGCTGACGTATACCGGCGATTTGATATCGTCGATGCCTAAATGAGTCGAATTTAGCTTGGAGTTCTTGTTTTTCTTGTTGAAGCTGACGACTGCAGCCAGGACTTCATCTCTTGCCCTCACGCTCGGGAGCTTCACGATTATTGTTTTTGGCCTTCTGGAATCTGGTTTAATCTTGGAGACTCGATGGATGTTAAGAATTTCCGATTCGGCAATGGGGCGGGAAATCACGGTCCCAAGTTGTTTTATTATCGATATTAGATTCTCCGATTTGTGTTCTGGTACGCATTGGATCTCAACATTTGTTTCCCTGGCGGTCTGCTCCATGTGGGACACGCGCGCGTTAAGGTCGCGCACTACTGTATTTAGCTTGATATTCTCTGCTTGCAAATTTTTTATTGTGCCCAAGGACTCGGTTAACATTTTTTTAAGTTCGTCGTATTCGGCTGAAATGAAGCCGATGGAATCTTTTATGTCTGGAAGAATATTTAATTTGTTTTTGATTGTGTCGTTCATCTCTCTAAACTTTTTGTCAATGTAAATTATGATTTTATTTTCGTCTTCCTCAGCGTCGCTAGATGTCGTTAGTTTCTTCTGCATATTCCTCTGTCTACTCATATTTATAAATAAAAACAAAAAATCTTTTGGTTGACTTGAGGATTGAACCCGCGCTGTCGCCCTAGCGAACTGTACCGAAACTTGACCGATTTATCCACTGATCCACGGCCCGGTTGGGAGCTACTGCCAATATAAAACTTTATAATGTGTGTTCAAGTTTGGGAAGATGATAAGGCTATTTTGAAAAAAAAAAGTGTTTGTTTTTTTTTTTCTGCACTTAACTCACTATTAATTGTGTATTATATGCATTTGATTGAGACACTGGATTGATATAATGCACTAGATTATGTATTTTAGTATAACTTGTCTTTGCACAGGTATATTTAAGGTGATTAGAATAAAAGGTTGATTTTTCGGAACAACACTAAACACATTTGACAGTTGATTTAAACACTTATAATTACTGTGAAATTACAGCGTTTAGGTTTCTCTAATTTCGGTTATTCACTAAACTGAACTTCGGGGACGCGTCCCACGATGAATTGTATGGTTTTATTAGGAATTATAAACAGTAATTTTGTATATTTTTGTGGAGCGATTTTTGACATGCACTCTGTTGAAAAAAATATTAATTATTGAAAGCCTATATAGCCTTGAAGGGCGAAAGCCAGAAATAATTGAAAAAAAAAATGTTTGAAAATCGATTCAGATATTATCACTTTGTGTTTGTTATAGGAATGTTTTTTGTTCAAACTTTAATCATTAATGTTTGTTAATTTTCAGGTGTTCATGGAGAAGGGCAAGGTGAAGGTGGAGCTGCAGACGGGCAACGGCCCCAAGATCTTCCTTGACAACTACGATGAGGAGTTCAACAACGGACGCTGGCACACGCTGGTGCTGAGCATCACTACCGACCTACTCACCCTCTCCATCGACCAGCGCCCCATGAAGACCCGAAGACTCCTGAAGATCACAACTGGATCTCTCTACCTTATCGGAGGTAAGCAAATCTTCCAATATATCAATATAATGAGTTCCTTTTTAAATGCTATATCAACAAAGATTTATTTAAAACTTTCAGATATCTTCATTCTCTTTCCCACTCCGTCATCCATTATGATCTGTTTAAGTTACATACCATATGCCCAAATACACTCACGGCAAAAATATTTATAAAATTTCAACCACAGACGACAGTGCAAGGCCTAAATAGTAACGGCCGGTAGAGCGCTCTCAATACAAATCAGCTATTTATTACTTGCTAGAAACTGATGTATTGTACGATCGGTTCCATGCCAACTCAGAATAAAACCAACTCAGAAAGGTCATTAAAAGTTATGAAAAAATAATTTTAAAATAGCCGGTAACCCTAACCTCACTTAACCTATTTAACCATTTTTTTACGTACGATCGGCGCTTGGCATATTAGTCATTATTATGGTGATTAAAGTTATATTTCTGCATTGTGTTATTTGTGTAACAAAATGTAATTTTATGGAAATTTTTGTTAGTACAGTAGAATTTGGATGCAACGACTTCGCTTATAAAGACTTATCGTTTTTAGCGACGACAATGTAAACTCAAGTTAGATTTCATAGTTAGGTACTAGGAAAACATATCCATTTAGTACGACTCCGTTTTAAGCGATTAACTGCTTAAAGCAAACTATTTTAAATGACGCACGCTAACACCTATCCTCATCAGTACCTGTAAATCACAGTCAGTGTTTATCATCTGTTGTGACTAGGTTAAAAGCTCCACACAATGAGTTCCGTGAAGCCAAAGTGTTTTTCAATTGAAGAAAAAAGTGCTATACATTTTACATTGTGTGATTGTGTACAATAGGTAAATTTGTTGTCCCTTTCTCACTAATAACAATAGTAAATACTGTTGTGAAGTTTTTAACGCTGCCAATTTAAAGTGACAATAATAATGTGCAATTTATATCTGGTCGTTTGGTATTATTTTCTTTTTCGGTGAGCTACAGCATTAAAGTATAAAGCTTGTTTTATCCTGCTCTTCTTATTAAAAAAATAGTTTGGTTGATTTGGAGTGTATTTTTTCAGGAGGCAAATCAGGGCACGAGACACAAGGCTTTGTGGGCTGCATGAGGCTGATTTCCATCGATGGGAACTACAAGGTCCCCGCAGACTGGAGACCCGAGGAGTTTTGCTGTCCCGGAGAACTGCTGTTTGATGCCTGTCAGATGACTGATAGGTAAAAATCTTATATTTTTAAATAATAGCAAAGGAGTATTCAAGTACATTATAAAATTGTCTTATGTGTAATTTTTCAGGTGCAACCCCAATCCTTGCAAGCACGAGGGTATCTGCCGACAAAACTCGATGGAGTTCTTCTGTGACTGCGCCACCACCGGCTATGCTGGAGCCGTATGCCATACTTGTGAGTTTAATACCTTCTACAAACTTTCAGTTTCAGTGCCGGCAACCCGGGCGTTATTTTTTGTTTTAATTTATTTAGGTACATGGTTTTCTTTTACCCACCTCACTAGACAAAGTCTGTTCCGAGGTAGGTAACTATTATTTGTTTATTAATGACAAACACAGTACACTGTAATACAAGTTATAAGATGTTCAATTTTTACATGGTTATGTACCTATTACGCATGTCATAGAATGTCATTTGGTAGTTACACCTGACATATGTAAAAACAGGTTTTAAAACTTAATTAGTTAATGAACAACTAATAATAATAGAAAGAAAGAAAAGGGAGGGGGGGGGGGGGGAGATAGAGAGACATTTTAAAAGAAGTTAATAAGTAAGTTTAAAAGAACCTTAAGGGTATTCTCAAAATATTTTTAGAAACTTTACGCCGATAGATGGTGCTATTTTCAATATCGTCTAATAAAGCACTTTTAACACGTTATGCTTTTTTAATATTGAGATGAATTATTGGTTCGCGAATGTATATTAGTAATATAAATCTATATAAAAAAAAAAATTGGTACCTATAATTACATAATCGTAGAGAACGGGTGAAAAATACACAATTTCATTGCAAAAAATATGCACAAAAGACATTTTCCACAGCTCCGCGCGCGTTGGTAAAGAACATTTTTATTTACCCAACCAAAAAACATTCGCGAAAACGATGTATTTCAAAAATTTTACGATGTTCCGCATGCGTGGAAGAGAGACGCGAGATAGAGATTTGTTGTATTCAGTAAATTAAATCAACGCCTGGGAAGATTGAATAAATTTATAAAAGGAACCGGCTGGGAACAACGGCATGTGTGGCGGGAGCTGGTGTTAACTGGACCTTTTTTTAGAGGCCGCTTTTGCTAAACGGGCTCATTCATAACAAGCGATGTAGGTACATACCTACTCATTAACCATACATTCTCTAGGTTGCTTGCTCGCTAATATTTCGCGAATAAGTCAAAAAGTTACATTTAATTCTTACATTTCTATGGGGCGCATTTGTCAAACCAACGAAGTGGTTAGAATTGCCAGATGGAGAAACAAATTTGTCGTGTGCTCAAGTCAGGATACCACGGCTTCCCATAACAACATCACTAATAATAATAATAATAATATTTGGACGATTTATATAGCGCCGTTTTTGTGAAAAATCACCTCAAGGGCGCTGTACAAACTTACCATACATGCCTAAAATCTAGAAAGACTACAAGCTAGACAAACAATTAATAACAACTTATGCCTAAAAATTGCATACACCGGTTCATTGATCACCGATACGAAAATATATGTACAATATTTTGACCAATGAACGCGATGCTGCCTAAAAATGCATTAATACAGGACCATACTTACCTGGGAGGTCGCTTGAAATTAACACTGTTTATTGTCTATTTAAAGAAATTTAGATAGAGTTCGCACGCAGAGGACATAATTGTGAACACATGTTGTTTAATCCTGAAAATATGTTAATATTAATTTGTAATATATTCTTTAATGAGTGTATTTTGGAAAGAAAAAAATATTTAATGGTGGGCGGTGCAGTAGTACAAGGATTTGATCTTCCGAGAGATAGATTGATGTGTAAGGATTCGAGTAATTTTAATTCAGTATGAAAATTGTGATTTAGATATATCATAGAATGTTTGGTTTTGAAGTGATAATGTGCACAGTACCTACCGGGATGTCATTTTTATCCTTCCTACCTTCCCCAACCATGTCACATTGCTGAAGAAAGCTGGGAACCGTGACAACAATAACAACCAACAGTTGGTTACTACAAGTCGACTTGTGACATTGGAAGGAAGTGTTTTTTGTAAGTTATGTGTTCGCCTTCTAATTTGGTAAGTGCCTTGGTTTTCCTTACTTCCAAGTAGTCCACAATTTACCAAACACATTTAAGCATTCAGCTGCAATCATTTCTTGTTTGTTTTCGTAATTTTACAGTCCATATCGCCAGTTGCATTTGAGGCTGTCATTTTCGAAGGTAGCTTCGGATGCAACATTTTTGGTCCTTCGAGCCGGATTTCGTGAGCCTTTGGAGTTGGATGCTTGTATGTGTTTTTCCAATAACCTTGATCCCGTGTTCCTAATATTCCTGGCATTTCGGCCTTCGAATTGGGCATATTGTCACCTCAAAGGGGATAAAATTCGTGGTAAATTGCGCATTTTTCGTTTGTTGAATTCTATTTTCAAATATTAGCAAGGGATTATTATTATTCAATCTTTGTATAAAATGGCTGCTTCTGCTATTGTTCGTAATAAATTGGCCATTCTAGGTCTTCGAGAAATTCATGATTCATCGATCAAAGCAGTTATTTCTGGTAATTTAATAGATAGAAATAGTTTACTGGTTAGAATCAAAGATATCGAAAAGCAAAGGAATGATTTTGTTGAATCTTATGTGATCTTAGAAACGTCAAAGAGTAAAGAGCTAGACTTAACCGATTTGGAAAATAAATATAAAACCTTTATGAACATGTATTTTGAAATTCATACGAATTATCTAGCAGTTTTTCCACCAAAGGAAGATTCAATAAAAACATCAAATAGTCTCGGTTTTTCACTTCCAAAAATTAGCTTGCCAACTTTTTCGGGTGGAATTACTGAATGGATAAATTTTATAAATACGTTCGATGCAATTATTCATAATAATGAGTCTCTAAGTGACATACATAAACTGCATTATTTGTTAGGAGCGCTATCGGGTGACGCGTTGAATATTATAAAGCATCTTCCGGTTTCCGCAATCAATTATCCAATTGCTTACAATTTGTTGAGAGATCGTTTTCATAACAAACGGATAATTGCAGACAGACATGTAGAACATTATCTCATGCCCCATAATAAAAAAGGATTCGCTCAGATCTGTCGTTAATGTTTTGAAGGAAAATATTCAGGCGTTAGAAGCCTTACATTTTCCAACAGATCAGTGGTCATTTTTATTACTACATATTGTTCTGAAGAAAATTCCTGATGACCTCAGAACTAACTTCGAGATAATGGGTCACAAGGACGAAATTCCTTCATTTTCGCAGTTATTGTTGTTTTTAGAATCACAATCTAAAATTTATGAATCGGTTCATGGGTACGGTGTGAAAAACGAAGCACCAAAAGCAAAACCAAATCGCTTATTAAATTCTTTTGTCAGTACACAAAAATCGGTGTGCTTAATATGTAAAGGTGGACATTTTCTCTCAAAGTGTGACCAGTTTTTAAAGCTACAACCACCTGCTAGATTCGAGGTTGTGAAGAAATATAAATTGTGTCAGAATTGTCTTTCCGGTCAGCATTTGGTCAAGAACTGTTCGTCGCGTTTTAATTGTTTTCGGTGTCATAAAAATCATCATTCGTTGTTGCATTTTTCTCGTGACGTAAACAGCCAAGTACAGGCGTCAAATAGCAACAATTTCGATAACACTTCTAGACAAGAGGTACTTGATTCCCCACCTGAAACAATCGACCCAATCGTATCGGCCATCGCGGCAACCACACCTCATTTGGAGAGGCTTAATAATCCCAACGTTTTATCGAGCTCTAGCCAATCATCAGTTTTGTTAGCTACGGCTATCGTAGAAGCTCGTGATAAAAAGGGTAACTTTCTCAAGGTTCGTGTATTATTGGACTGTGCAAGTCAGGCAAATTTTATTTCAAATGATTGTGCAATTCGTTTGGGCCTCGACTGTTCTAATAAACAAATTCCTATTCGAGGAATAGGACAGTTGTCGGCCATCGCGCAGAAGGGACTGGTCAAGTGTCGGATCCGTCCTCTATGTTCGAATGAGCTTTTTGATGCGGATTTCGTCGTGTTATCAAGCATTTGTGCACAGTTGCCTAGTTCTCCCATTCGTCGGGGAGACTGGGATCATTTGAGAAATTTAACTTTGGCAGATCCAAATTTCGATAAGCCCTCTACAATAGATATTTTATTGGGTGCTGGGTTGTTTTCATCCGTTCTTCGTTCAGGGCAGGTGGTAGGAAAAGTGAATGAACCGATAGCATTGAACACGGCTTTTGGATGGATTTTAATGGGAAATGTCGATCACAGCGTGTCTCCTTCCATGAATTCGTTTGTGACGACGTCAGAATCGACGATTGAGACTATTTTGAAAACGTTTTGGGAAATCGAAGACCTTCCAAATCATCCTTCACCGTTATCTACAGAAGAGTTGCTTTGTGATGAAATATTTTCAACTCAGCATTATAGAGACGATGCGGGACGGTACGTTGTTCCACTTCCATTCAGGGAAGTTAAATCGGCTCTTGGTGATTCTTATCATTCGGCAGTATCTCGTCTGCATCACCTGGAGCGCCGTTTCTCTCGGCATCCAGATATAAAATCTGATTACATTCAATTCATGAGAGAATATGAATCTTTGGGCCACATGATAGATGTGACAAGTTCATCAGTTTCGACTGGAAAATATTTCATTCCTCATCATTGTGTGATTAAGGATACTGGATCCATTAAAAAGCTTAGAGTTGTTTTTGACGCAAGTTCAAAAACATCTTCTAACCAGTCGTTAAATGATATACTTTTAGTAGGACCTAAACTTCAGCAAGATATTGTGAAGTTAATTTCAAATTTCAGAACGCACAAAATTGTCTTTACAACAGATATTTGCAAAATGTATAGACAAATATTGGTTCGACCAGAGGATAGATCCTATCAACATATTTTATGGCGTGAATCACCGGAACAAATGATTAAAGAATTTGAACTGCAAACTGTTACGTACGGAACGGCATGCGCACCGTTTCTCGCGATACGTAGTTTACAGCAACTCGCATCTGATGCAGATGCCAAATTTTCGACAGCATCAAAAGTTTTATTAGAAAATACGTATGTTGATGATATTTTAACTGGAGCATCCACACTTGAATCGGCACGTAAATTGCAGCGAGACTTGGTGGAACTACTTAATCTTGGCGGTTTCGAATTGAGCAAGTGGTCGAGTAATTGTCGTGAACTGCTTTCTGATATTCCAATCTCACACCAGGAAGCACCTATAGAAATTGATTTAGATCATGCCAATAACATTAAGATTTTAGGTATTGTTTGGGATTCGCAAACTGATTCGTTCTCGTATCGGGTAAAAACATCACAAATAACATTTTCGAAAAGGTCAATCTTATCAACAATTGCAAAGATTTTTGATCCACTTGGATGGATTTCCCCCGTCACATTTTTGGCTAAATGTTTGTTACAACAATTGTGGAAGCTAGGATTGAACTGGGACGATCCAGTTCCTGTCGTGGTTCAATCTCATTGGACGGCAATAGTATCGTCATTGTCAACATTAGCCAATATTCAAATTCCGCGTTACTTAGGGGAGAGTAGTGATAATACATATCAATTAGTGGGATTTGCAGATGCATCCGAAAGGGGCTATGCTTGTGTTGTGTACATTCGGTCCCAACACTCAAAGCAAGAATTTAACATTAGACTTTTGGTTGCCAAGTCCAAGGTGGCTCCAGTGAAAACTCTTTCTATTCCACGTTTAGAATTATGTGGTGCTTTGTTGCTTGCTCGACTTTTGGATTATGTTTTGAAATCATTCGGTACAACTTTACATATTGACAAAGTGTTCGCATTTACGGATTCTACGATAGTTTTATCATGGATTCATACACCTACATATAATTTGCAAACCTTTGTTGCCAATCGAATAGGACAAATCAATGAAGTAAATTCGTTGATCAAATGGTTTCATATACGTTCTCATTTGAACTCAGCTGACGTATCCAGCAGAGGACTTTTGCCTGATCAGTTGGTCAATACAGAGTTATGGTGGAAGGGGCCTCCTTGGATGCTCTCACCCGTCGATGAGTGGCCATTGTTCCATTCTTCCAGTGTAAAACTTGATGTTGTTCCCGAGCTAAAGGCCAACAATATTCATGTATTGACTACAACTAATTCGTGGAATGAGGAGACGTTAAATAGATTTTCTTCATTAACAAGATTGCAACGCGTTACAGCATGGATTTTGAGATTTGCTGTTAACATTCGAAAGAAGAAAGAGGATCGTATATTTGGAATATTAACCGTCGAGGAGTTGCATTCATCTCTGAAATTATGGATTTTGAAAGTACAACGCGTGCATTTTCATATTGATGCAGGCAAAAATTGTCGTAACTCGTCTCATGTTCAAAAGTTAATGCCTTTTTTAGACCCGGTTGGTCTGCTCAGAGTCGGTGGGCGGTTACACAATGCCCCTATCGCCTCTAATTTTCAACACCCTATACTTTTGCCCAAGAAAAGTCACCTTACTAACTTGATTATCGACTCGTTTCATAAAACTTATTTGCATGTGGGACCTAGGACATTATTGTCAATTCTACAATCAAAATATTGGATTGTTTCCGCTCGAAACGTCATTCGGTCGCGTCTTAGTAAATGTATAACATGTTTTAAGGCTCGTCCTGTTGGTGTACAGCCTATGATGGGAGATTTGCCCCAACTTAGATTTCGTGAAGGTCGTCCTTTCCTCAACGTTGGGGTGGATTTTGGTGGCCCGTTTTCAATAAAGGAAAGTAGGCGTAGAGGAGCCAAAGTTTTGAAGGCTTATCTGTGCTTATTTATTTGTTTAAGTACCAAGGCAGTACACTTAGAAGTTGTATCTGATTTATCCTCGGAAGCTTTCTTAGCAGCTTTGGATCGCTTTTTAGCCAGAAGGGGTTTATGTTCTTGTATCATTAGTGATAACGGCACAAATTTTGTGGGCGCTAACAAATACTTATCAGCGCGTGATTACCTCACATCTGCTGCCACCACGCGGCAAATCAAATGGTATTTTCACCCCCCTTCTGCTCCTCACTTTGGAGGCATATATGAGGCAGGAATAAAATCCTCAAAATATCACCTAAAACGAGTAATAGGTGAACAAGTACTCACGTTTGAGGAATTAGCAACATTGTTTAGTCGAATAGAAGCCATCTTGAATTCTCGTCCATTATCTCAATTGTCTTCTGATCCATCTGAACTTGAAGCATTGACGCCTGGTCATTTTTTGATAGGGGCTCCTCTTACATCGGTTCCGGAACCTGATTGGTCTGAAGTACCGATGAATAGGTTGTCACGTTGGCAATTGTTGCAAAAAATAACTCAGGCATTTTGGAATCGATGGAGAAAAGAATATTTGCACACCCTTCAACAACGTGGAAAGTGGATGACTTCATCACCCAATCTTAATGTTGGAGATTTGGTGTTATTAAATGATGGAAAAATTCCATCTATGCACTGGCCACTGGGACGCGTCGAGGAATGTCATCCGGGTCCTGATCAAATCGTACGGGTTGTGACAGTTAAAACTGCACAAGGAACCTTTCGTCGACCAGTTGTCAAACTGTATCCATTACCACTCTGAAACATTTTACTCGTAATTTTAATTTTATTTATTTATCGTTTTCATTTTCGTTTGTTTTCTTTTTATTTTTGTTCGATTTACCGCAGTGTCGGTTGCTATGAAAGATAGTTCTCAGATAACTTATCTTAGGAACATATTCGTTATGTATTAATTTTAGCTTTATTTTAGACTTACGTTCCTATTTTTTAATTTCGTTAAAGTTTTCGTTGCACAAAGATTGAATAATTGTTTGTCGTTTGTTAATTGTAGGTTGTTATTAGATTCATTTGTTTGTTGTCAGTATTCGGAAGTGTGTGATTTACCATCGGTCGTAGATAAGAGATTTCAATCTCTTCTCGGGGGCGGGAATGTTTGGTTTTGAAGTGATAATGTGCACAGTACCTACCGGGATGTCATTTTTATCCTTCCTACCTTCCCCAACCATGTCACATTGCTGAAGAAAGCTGGGAACCGTGACAACAATAACAACCAACAGTTGGTTACTACAAGTCGACTTGTGACATTGGAAGGAAGTGTTTTTTGTAAGTTATGTGTTCGCCTTCTAATTTGGTAAGTGCCTTGGTTTTCCTTACTTCCAAGTAGTCCACAATTTACCAAACACATTTAAGCATTCAGCTGCAATCATTTCTTGTTTGTTTTCGTAATTTTACAGTCCATATCGCCAGTTGCATTTGAGGCTGTCATTTTCGAAGGTAGCTTCGGATGCAACATAGGCAATACAAGTATGATACTCTCAGATAGGTATATTTAAATTAAGTTAAGGGTATGAGAGCCCGAAAAGGTAGGTTTTTAGTTTGGACCTAAACTCTGTTGGGCTTTTTATGCATCTTAATTCCGGAGGGAGTCTATTCCAAGCCTTAGGCCCAGATACTCCGAAAGCACGATCTCCGAACTTAGTATTTGGCTTTCGTATGGGTTCTATTAGTCTGCCTATAGCAGATGAAGTTGCCGATCTAAGGGTTAATTGCCTCGGACCGGTATTTTCCGGGACGCATAATTCAGAGATGTAAGGTGGGGCCATTTCGTTGATTGATTTAAACACCATCCAGCACAATTTGTACTGGATTCTTTCAGGGCACTTGAGCCAGTGAAGGTTACGAAGGTGTTCTGAAATGTGTGAATATTTAGGGACCCCGGTTATGAGCCTTGCCGCTGCATTAAACACGGATTGAAGTTTGTCAGTTTGGTATTTTGGGAGACTAGCGTAGATGCCGTTACAGTAATCAAGCCGTGAGACTACGTAGGAGTTGATTAATAGTTTTGTCGCCTCTGTAGGAAGGTTTCTTCGAACTGACTTGAGTTGTCTTAGGTGAAAAAAGCCGGTGCTTACTGTCCTATTTATTTGACTTTTAAGCTAAAAGTCTGAATCTAAATTAACGCCAAGAAGTTTGACTGTTGTCTTTGGAATAATATCATTGCCGGAAATGGAAATAGGTGAATTGTCTATGAAATGTTGACGTTTGTTTGTGGCCGCCCAGAGGAACTCAGTCTTAGATGGGTTCAGCTTCAGCTTTTTTGAAGACATCCAACGAGTTATTGCTTCTAGGCATTCAGCTATGCGGATTTTGAGGCTATTGATTTCGTTTGGAGAGCAGTAAAAATAAACTTGCTGATCGTCAGCGTAGCAATGGGACAAGAGACCAAATGACTCGATTATTTTGGCGACATCATTTGTAAAAAGGATGAAAAGAAGTGGACCTAAAACGGATCCTTGGGGTACCCCTGAAGAAAGTGTTGCGAAGTCAGAGAGTTTATTTCCAACCTTAACGGCTTGTAAGCGATTGGATAGGTATGATACCAGCCAATTTTATATATCGGAACTCAAACCAAATGTTTCCTCTAATCTCTTAATAAGGAAGTCATGATCAATCGTGTCAAACGCTGCACTCATGTCCAGGAGTGAGATAAGTGCTAACTTACCTGACTCTATGGCCAAAGTTATATCTGACAGCATACGAAGTATTCCGGTTTCTGTTGAGTGAAACCTTCTATATGCGGATTGACGATTAGTGAATAATTTATTTGAATTCAAGTGACTGGTTATTTGTGCAGCAGCAATTTTCTCCAGGATTTTTGATAGGAAAGGTAAATTTGAAACAGGTCTGTAATTACCTAAGTTATCGGAGTCTAGTTGTGGCTTTTTTAGTATCGGCGTAACTACAGCTGATTTTAGTGGTTCAGGGAAGTCACCTGTGCTCAGAGATTTATTAAAAAGATGAACTAGGAATGGAGCTAAGAGAATGACACATTTTTTTAATAACCATGTTGGTATAGGGTCAAGACTGCATTGCTTATTTGGCGAACTTTTTTCTTACTTCTTCCAGCGTTGTGAGTTTGAAGGATGACAAATTTCCTTTAGAATTTATAGTAAATATTGGCGGAGGGGCGTTAGATGTGGAAGCACGAATGGCTTCTATTTTTTCACGAAAAAACGTTAAGAAGGCTTCCGGGGTAATATCTATTTTAGTTGGAACAGTGACGTCGGAAATAACGGTCTTTATTGAGTTCCAGAGACGCCGTGGATTGGTTCGCTCAGAGTCAATTTTTTCATTCCAGTATTCAGATCTTTTGGAATTTATTTTGCTCATATACTGTTTTTGAGCAAGGATCCACTCATCCCTTGAAGTTACCGCAGAATTTTTTCTATATGACCTCTCTAATTTCCGCATAAGTCTTTTCTGGTTTCGGCATTCGTCATCAAACCAGCCGTCAGACTTTCGAACTTTACGTGTTTTTGACGTTGTCGGAGCATATTTATTTAACAGACATATAAGAGTTGTATTATACGTCTCGACAAGTTCTGTTGGCGTCTTTGTTTCCCAAAAATTAAGTGTACATAATAGAGAGGTCTGAAGCTCTTCCAGAAAATCACTAAAACTAAATTTACGCCATTCCCTTGATATAATTGTTCTATATGGTACTTTTGGCGGGTTAAAATCAATATCAGTGCAAACAAGCCGATGGTCCGATAGTCCTATATCACGAATATCTGCTAAGAGCGGTGATCCGCTCTGTTTTGAAATGAGTATATCCAATGTACCACCAGCATCATGAGTTGGGCCGTCGACCCACTGGTGGCATCCAAAGCTGGCTAATAAATCTAAGAATTTAACGGTGTTTGGTGATGTCACGCGCTCGAGACGAATATTAATGTCACCTGTAATAATGAGTGTATCAGAAAGTCCAACTGAGAGTTCCAAAAAACGCGAGAACTCATTATAAAATTCAACAGAGATTGGTTTCGATCCGGGCCTATACAGAGTACAGAGCATAAACGACGTTCCTGTAGAAGAGACCCTGCATGCAATATGCTCAAACGTGCTAAATGTACCAAGGGTTATTTTGGTTAGCCGCAATCCTTGTCGGGCTATTATCGCTACACCACCGTGGTTCACATGAGAGATGTTATTTGATGGTTCCTCGGCACTAGGTCGGGCTTCCTCGAGAACCACATATCCCAAAGCTCGGAGTCTGTGAATTGAGTACGAGTCACTGTTCTCATGCCAAGTTTCTGTAATGGTAAGGATGTGGAGTTTTTCATCTCTGAAAACATCGTCCACCGCCTCTAGCTTGTTATTAAGGGAACGCGCATTCCAGGAACCAATTGCAAGCTGTTTGCTCTTATAGTTAGCATGCCTTTCTAATCGAATTTCATTTAAGTTGTGGAAATTATCAGAATCGCGGAGGGAATTGGTCGTTAGGTAAATCTGTTCGCCGGTTGATGCGACTTGTGGAAGACAGTCTATAGACGGAGAGTTATTATTATTATTATTACTATTATTATTAATTGTTGGAACGTTTAGTTCCTTCTTGTGAAAGTATTTTATTCTTTGTCCTCCACGGCACCCTCTATATCTAGATTTCACGTTAGGATCACGGGCTAGATTGTACAAGTTTATTTTTGTGGTCACTAAGGTGTCCAGCGGTGCACTTTCACTTTTAAAACTTAGGAGTGTTGCTCGGTCATACTTAATAGGACTTAACACTAACTAACCATCACGCCGTTTCCCCGCAGGGGTAGGCAGAGAGGACGGACTGCCAAACAACTCGGTCTTGGCACACACTCTTTGCCTCACTCACATTCATACATCGTCTCATACATTCTCTTCTATTATTCTGACTTTTGACATGGCCCGACTCAAGTATCTGATTCACTTGATCGTGCCATGTCTTCCTCGGACGTCCACGACTTCTTCTACCATTCACATTTGCGTCGTATATTCTTCTTACACTGCTTTCTTCGTTCATTCGCTCTACATGCCCAAACCATCTGAGGGTCCCTTTCTTAATCTTACTCATTATGCATACATCAGCCTTACATTCTTTGCGGATATCCACATTTCTCACACGATCATACATTGTTTTACTGTTATTGTGGATCTCATTTCAACAGCATTCAGTTTACTTTCATCCTTCCTCTGCCAGTTCCATGCCTCACTGCCATACATCAGGGTAGGTACCAGGACTCCATTGTGGACTGCTAGTTTCGCTTCTTTTGACAGTTTTTTATTAGCGCCAATGGCATTCAGTCCTCCATTAATGGAGTTACCAGCATTCACCCTTCTTCAACAACATCACAATACATAATAATATAGTATGTGGTGTGATTTCATAAAATTGTTGACACTCAAACTGGCAGAGGAAGGGGTACAAGTAGAAATGAGATCCTTGAGGGGTATGAGTGGTAAATCCGTGTATGATTGTTCTACAAGCGTCAAATAGATAATATAATATGTGTACTGTATCAAGAAAGAATGCAAGGCTAAAACTGGGATCCCACATCATCTATTTCATAGAATCTATGAAAAATATCGGTGAGAACCTGATTTCTGTACAATAGAAACACAAATTCGACATCAACTTTCGTTCTGCGAAATCTAACAATTTTTTTTTCTGTTATTGTGATACCAACTAACATTATAGTATAGTGTCTCTTGAGATAATTTTTCGCAAAAAACGGCGCAATCAAGCGAATTAATTATTTGGGAACAGTCAGTCGGAATAATAGAAGAGATGTGTATGAATGTGAATAATCGTTTCCTCACATTCTCTTTCAACTCTTAGTTGTGACCCATCCTCTCAGCGAGAAAACGGTAATAAAATAATAATTTTTACTAATTAGTAAAACGGTAATTAGTAAAAATTACACGATTACTACAGAATGTAATAATTACTGCAGAATAAAATAATTTAATTGTTAAAATTAAAATAGTAATTAATATATTTATTAGTAATCAAAATATTTATTATTTAATTTTAATTTTATATAATTTTATATTATTTATTACTACAGAATGTACCTAGAAAATGTGGATATAGAGCGAATTAATGAAGAAAGTACCTAGGTAGTATAAGAAGAATATATGACGCAAATATGAATGGTAGAAGAAGTTGGGGACGCACGAGGTAGACATGGCACGATCAAATGAATCAGATACTTGAGTCAGGTCATGTCAAAAGTCAGAATAATAGAAGACTATGTATGAGACGATGTATGAATGTGAGTGAGGCAAATAGTGTGTGCCAAGACCGAGTTGTTTGGCGGTCCGTCCTCTCTGCCTTCCCCTGCGGGGAACCGGCGTGATGGTTAGTTAGGTAGTTACCGAGAAAATATTTGTAAAAAAATTTGTAACTTAGTCTTGGATTCACTCTCTACCTTCGATCAAGTATGCTCTCTAATAATACTTTTGATTCTTATAAAGAGCACGCCTCATTTTTATGGAATAACAATAATGCGTTGTACAAAGTCGAAAAAAGCTTCAAACGCGTGGCAGACGGACGAGAATCGGACAGAATGTAGGTACCCAGCTCGATCTATGCATTTTATTGTTTAGCAAGTCTCAATAACAAAATAACTAGGCGGGCGTCTAGTGATAGTTGGAGATTTATGAAAGTTCTAAATAATTACAGTCGTTCTCACTATAATTATATAGTTAATTTGTCCTTTTTTACTGCGTGCCAAAACCGCAAATGTTCCTTGCGCCGAGTAATACTGGAACATTCATAAAAAAGCAAAACGAACATTCTATCAGAATAACAAATCGCGCCACGCAAATTGACATTTTTACTACAAATATACTGACCACTTTAACACCATAGGAATGGGTTGAAAGCGTGCACGTGAAACGTATGGCTCGCACATAGGTTTGTCTCCTTCTAACGCAGATTAGGGCATTTTGGCTAGCAGTTTCTGCACAAAATAATTAATTTTGTTAATTTAATTATTGGGTTATTATAAGTGATAGAACTGTGAAATTTTCGTTCGCGAATATTTCATTACAAGTATTATTTTTCGACATTAAAATAAATAAAATATTATCTGTAGTTTTCAAATGCGGTTGAAAAATAGATTGTATGGGAATGGTCACATCTGTTTCACCTTAATCAGTCATTTTCACTAAATTGTAAATGACTGATTAAGGTTTAGTGAAAGGTTAAGCGCAAGTAGTTTTAAAATTTATAATATGTGTTTACATCACGCCAAGAAATTTAATAAATAGTTTTGTATGTTAGCAAGGAATCGTGGAAAATGTCTAAATGTAGTAATTTTTCGTAGTGGGTATAAGTTATGATTGCGCGAGTAATTGGTGAGTTACTTGCTGCATTAGTATTATTAGCTTCAATATGAAAAAGGGAAGTGTGCCTGGTACGCCTCATTGGGACATTTAAACTAATGACGGATAGCAATTCAGGACTATCTATTTTATTATTTAGCAGGTTATATAGAAACAACAGATCTGACAATGTGCATCTTTTTTGTAAAGTTAACATATTATGTATTTGTAGTTTTGTTGCATCTATTATTGGTGATCAATTAATCTTTTCACTTTTACGAAATTCCCATGGGTTTATTTGAGATGCTTTTGTGTAAGTGTTGCCGTTATCAAAACATTCAAGCTACGTCAACTTAACCCAAAATCTGTGCTTCCAGCAAATGAGCATTTATCTATGTGTTAGTTTTAAAAGCGAATTTTTAACTAACAAATGCTTGCCGCGGATACACGTTACCGTTGTTGTTTCATAGTTTCAACTGTTTTCTTTGATTCTAAATCTTAAATTTTCTGTTTCAGCAATCAACCCATTGTCGTGTCAAGCCTACAAGAACGTGCAAGCGGTGCAACAGAGGGCCAACATACAAATTGACGTGGATGGTTCGGGACCTCTTGATCCCTTCCCCGTTACTTGTGAATTCTACGGTAAGTTGAACTACTTAATTTATCCATAAATAGCAATGTGGGTTTTTATCTGGATTGTTCTATGACCGACAGAACCTGTTACACGAGATACGAGTGAAAATCTATTATTGGTTCAGTTATTGTATGTGGTGACTCATATTCCCTATAAACCAAAGTTTCCTACCTACTGCAATTTGAGGAAAATGTATGAAATTTTTTATTCATTTTTTTTTATATGAAATAACAAAAAAGTGAGGTGACAGTAATGTTTATAGTACATTTATCTAATAAAATATGTGTAAATGTGTTTTTTTTATCGTCTTTATTAATTTTAATTGGAAAAAACGTAAGGGGAGCCATTTTTAAAACTTTTTTCATATTTGCGTTAAAATTTTTAATATTTCATAAATTTATTTGTAATAATAAAAATTTAAGTATATTTCGTCACTTTTCATTAACCGTTTTTAGGTTTGGGGTTGTCCATTAATCACGTGAGGCTCGAAGGGGGGGGGGGGGAGGGGTCAGAAAAAAATCATGAAATATCACAAGGAGGGGGGGAGATATAATGAGATATCACGTGTATTTGGTACAATGCTGATTGTCCTTGTACTTTTACTTTAAATGTATATATGTAACATTGTTGTTGTTTCTTATTTTTGTGTTAGTAGTTAAAATGCGCCTGCTCTCAACACAGGAATTCCTAGTGAGACAGGCACAGTACAATCACCTATGTAACTTGATAAATAAGGATTATAATAAAAAAAATAAAAAAATATATTTTTCGTTGAACGCACGATTTCTAAACCAAATGCCAGTCAAAAACAACCTGCAACCTTAATGTCTCTCTGGAAATTTTTATCACGATGCTTAATTTTCCAAAATTTAATCTGATAATACCTGTATTTTAAAGATAACATTCTGAAAATTTCAATGAACTTTGTACTAAAAAAAATACACATGATTTTGGGTAGGGGGGGGGGGGTAGTCTAAAACCTCACCACAAATCACCAGGGGGGGAGGGGGGGGTAGTAAAAAGTTGCTTAAAACATCACGAGATTAATGGTCGACCCCTTTTAAATACGTTCATAAATATTCCATTTATTTGGATTTTATTGCAAAGCAGAATTACTCTGACCTTCTGACAGAATGTGCCAGAGGCCTGAGGGGATAAGGCCTCCATCATACAAGCTACGTTTTCCACTTATAATAATGATAATGGGAGGAATTTAAAAGTTGTCAGATTATTCTTAACCAAATCTAACCTATCCGTGCCATCCGATGATACTAATCATCGTCATCACTGTGTATTTCCTCCACAAATGTTCTCCACTGGCTGCGGTCCCTGGCCTTTCGCCTGCAGTCTTCAGCCTACCTCATTGCCGCTTTCATTGGATCACATCATCATTTTCCACATACAGTGAAACCCTCTTAAGAAATTTTCCAAGGGACCGGAAAAACAAACTTCTTAAGCAGGAAAATCTTATATGTAGGAAAAATTGGGCCGAGGGACCGAAAAACCCAAACTTCTTAAGCCACGAAACGTCTTAAGAGAGTTGCACTGTACTATCATTGGGTATTCTTTCTACTGGCACTAATATTGAATGAATGTTTTGTTCAGGTGATGGCAGAGTCCTGACCGTGGTGGGCCACTCCAACGAGCAGGCGACCAGCGTGGACGGGTTCCAGGATGCCGGCTCCTTCCGCCAGGACATAGTCTACTCCGCGTCAGCCCCGCAGCTGGAGGCGTTGCTCAATCGCTCTCACACCTGCCGACAGAGGCTCTCCTATGCTTGCCATGCATCCAGACTTCTCGTCTCACCAAGTAACAATTATTCTTACATTTTATTTTCACAGCCTCTAAATTTAATGGTGTTTTAGCATTTAGGCAAGTTATCCTTTAATTGGTAATTACCAATTCATTAATGGGTAATGTAAGCTGAAGTGTGTCGGCGAGTAATATAATAAAACAGGTTAAGATCACAGACTTTAAGTTTATTAAATAAAGATTTACAAATTGAATACTCAAACACGACACGAGATCAGAAGAAATTTATTAAGATGGCGGGAATGAGAGCGAGTGGCTTAAAGGAACACGAGAAAAGAATGATTTTTTTTTTTTTTTTTTTTTTTTTTTTTTATTTAGGAGAAAATACAGATACAGATGTCAATTAACAAGAATATACAAAACAATAACTAGAGAACTCACCTGCACCCAAACTATTTCTCACGAATTAACACGATTTGTCACGCCGGTCGACCAAGGTTCCGGGCGCTGCAATGTACCCAGTGATACCATTATAAAAAATAATTTATGTGGCTGTACAGTGTTAATAATTATTATCAGTTTGTGAAAAATAGGTTTTTACAAAATAACCCATAAAAGACACAAGAAAGTAGAAGGTAAGAAATATTACATGTAATGTTTAAAAGAATAATTGTGATGAGTTAGAAAAGACAGTAGGATAGCTTCTACAATAGTCCAGCGTTTTCATAAAGAGTGATATATCCTTTTATTTGATGGCCTCCGTGGTCGAGGGATAAGGCTCTTGACTCGAAATCCGAAGGTCGCGGGTTCAATCCCGGTTTGCACAAATAAATTTTGTTTGACTAATTTGTGTTATTTCACAATTAATTAAAAATAATATGTAGAATATTTGCGGCACGTTCCAGAGTGGAAGATACTATCACCCCACCACCATTAAGAATTGAAACGTTGCTTGAAATGGCTTTAGCCGTGTTTGGTGTCAGATATGAATAGTGTTAGGGTGCCTCGATGTCGGCTTCTAAACCAACACCAGGGCCCAACACGTCCCTGGCTAGCTCTCAGCGGGACTATGGTACTCTCTATTCAGGGGGTGAGCAGCTCAAAGCTATGGAATTTCTCTCCATCTTCCGGTGACCCACGGGATCCACACTGGTCAACAATCCTCCCGCCGTAGCAGAATAATAACAAAGTTAAATCATTAAGACATGTATTGTAAACTCAAACACATACATAGGTTTCTACAGTACAATTCAATTACAAGAAATGCAAATTACACAAACCTAGCTAAAGCGTTTAACTCTCACTGTCTCTCTCTCAAAACGAAACTCTCCGAGTGGTGATTTTCGCGGGGGGCCCTACATTTCACTGATTACGGACAACATTTAAAGGAGGAAATCAAGATACAGCTTACATGTAGGTTGGCAGGAACCTCGTCTCATGTGGCAGCTCCATCAGGCACTTTCGTAGTCTAAATAGACCGAACTATATGGTGCGGCAAAAGGCCGATTCTACTCAAAGGTATTTCAATAATACATCGCGGCCCCATTGAATTGGGTCCGCCGGCTACAAGTGGGCCGCGAGCGTCCGTTCGCAAAGGCGCTCAGATCTTCTCTGGCGAGTGCAGCGGAATGCCGAGTGGCAGGGCACGGGGGAGAAGCAAGGGGAAACAGGAAACGGGGCG
The DNA here is from genome assembly GCA_917563855.2 of Limnephilus lunatus. Taxonomy (NCBI): domain Eukaryota; kingdom Metazoa; phylum Arthropoda; class Insecta; order Trichoptera; family Limnephilidae; genus Limnephilus; species Limnephilus lunatus. Next base: position 82,150,244 of record OU830592.1, read on the forward strand.
GAGAGAGGGGGCGGCCGAACTGTGGACTCGCTGCGTTCTGTGCTCTAGGTAATCCGCTACAGGGCGTATCGTAACACTTCCCCCCACGCTTGGAAAAAAAGCGACGTGGCAATGGAGCTGTAGGAAAAAAAATCCTCTTAAACTTCCATTGGGGTTTTTTGAGAGATTCGTTGCTTGAGAGATGCCTAGCTAGAACATGCAATTTATGTTATAGTTTAGGTCACAATGTTTGTAGGGAATGGGTGAGGGGTACATACAATGTTTGGAAAAGAACAGTTTTGGTGAAAGTACATGGTGTGAAACAACATACAAGATTATGCAATTGAAAGATGACAATACATGGTTATGCAATTGAACAAAATAACAATACATGGTTATGCAATTGAAAAATAACAATTCATATTTGTACAATCGAAGAACAAAAAGCAAGAACAAAAATGCCTGTGTGATTCTAAGGTTTCATTGGTCTGGGAGCTAAGTTTGCGAAGCGTGGATTTGTTTGGTTTCGGAGAATTTCGAAGAGGAGGACGTGGTTTCACAGATTCTAAGGATTACATTATCACTGTAATCAGACCCCTTTGAGATAACACTCAAAAGTACACCTGGGCCTTAGAAAACACTTGGTTTTGTCGAAGACGTCGAAGTTCATGAAGTGGAGACTGTGGTTGCTGTGCCGCGACTAATGGTTACAGAGGTCATTGAAGAGGAGAATCCAGTGTCTGCAGACATGCCAGTACGAATCCTAAGTGTTATTAAGGTAAACACGGATCGTATATAATGGTTATTGAAGCATAATGTAGCTCAACATAACTTGTATTGGTACGCATTCAGCGAATACTGGAGGTCAAGGTAATGATGGTTTACACATGACGATATATGCGTCACTGCATGACAGCGCAAGAGACGACATGGTTGGCATCGATAGCAAGAGTAAGAACAAACCTAGGAGCTAGCGTGCCCAAAAGGTGGTTCAGAGTGTCATAATGTATAGTGGGACAACTCAACTTGCTGTGGCACGACAAAACAACATACATATGAGCGGTATGGTCTGTGCTTTCAGGAACAAATGCGTAGAAAAATGGCAGCAGGAGGGACCTAGTAACCACAGCGCGTGCTGTCAGGAAGTGGAGCTCAGCTTGGCTGTTGGTGATGACATCCGCCTGGGCTTCTTTTTAATCCGGGAGAAATTATTATTAGAGCAAAATTCTTGAAGTTTACCTGCCTAGGGACCAATGAAGAAAAGGTTTGGAGAGAAACAAAATGTGTCCAGATAATGAAATAAACGAAGTTTTAACCACCGACCCAGAGAGTGACGAAGAGAGAGTTTTCTAACTACATTGTGATTACATGAACATTTTCCTTTACCAGGATGACTTGGCGTTTGCCGAGTGACAATATGTCTTGGTTAAAAAACAACTGGCCTTCCATGGCCTATGTTAACATAAAGGTGGTAACATTTTTGTAGAATTTCAACGAACAAGACAAAGAAGTCGTGAATGAGTCACGGTAAAAGTAGAGAAACCAATTCATGAATAAAGGTTGTCAAAAGGAGACAGACGGTACGCCAAGTGCATATCGTACGTATCCAACATTCATGAATGTGTTTCGTAAAATTGAGAACGAGAACAAAAGGTGAGACATATGCAGAGAGTGAGGGAGAAAGCCTGCTGATAATTGGTCAATTTACCGATTCGCACTCCCAGTGAGGGCGAATTATGGTCAACAACAGATTTTCCTCTTCATAACATATACCTGAGAACATGATGGTGAGGAGAAAGGAAAGGAAAAGGAAAGGAGTTGAGTGACGAAATTTGCTAGAGACTGGACTAATTTCCACTTCAAACTCCATGTGAGAATGAAACATGATCAACCAGCAGATTTCCTGACTCTTTACAATTGTTACAAGGATGAGGAGAAATTTGAATACATATTATTAAAGAGACTAATCTTTTGCGTGTATTGGGCAAAAGATTAGGGGTCATTTTTAAAAACTCCTGCGTGATTGTGAGAAAAGACAGACCCTTGCTCCAATTTCACAAACCTGGGGGTTTTCTTATCCGTTCCCCAGACAACGAGTTGGGTGGTTTTGTGCTCAATCGATTAACTCCCACAGCACTATGCCCCATTGTTAGCAGTGAAGCTACAAACTAGTCCTTTTGGGATAGTAGATATTCCTGGGCTTCTTTCCTTTTTGCAAAGAAGTAAAAAAACAGGAGGTCCACGGGCATTGGCGTTGAATGACAACAAAGGGTTGTGGACTACGTTTCGTAGATCGCACACAAAAGGTTTGATATTATTTCGTTCGCACGACTCATGGTAAGTGTTTTAACGTCTCCACGTATAGTGTACAAAAACATGTAAGTACATACAAGATAAAACTCAATTATAGACAGAAGTCAAGAGTTTATACAATGCCTCTTAAAGAAGATGGCAAGGCCGATATTATGTCGTTCGCACGAATCACGGTAAGTGTTGTTATTACGTCTCCACGTCTCGTGTACAAGGGTTGTACACAATTATACATACAAGTGGTACTCATGACAAATTAATGACACACGACCAAAATACAAGAGCGGTACTCATGACAAATTAATGACACACGACCAAAATACAAAAGCGGTACTCATGACAAATGAATGACACACGACCAACTCAATAACATTTAGCTATGAGCAAAAGTGATTATGACGAACTTCTCGTATCGTGGCAGGTATTTTAAGGATCCCTCCTATAACGGTGGATGTTCTAAGGATCTCTCCTATGACGGTGGATGTTCTAAGGATCTCTCCTATGACGGTGGGTTACGTTTAAATACAACACAATAAACGTTAACGATGCTCGTTTTAACACATTTTATAAAGATTCGTTAGATTAACTAACTCCGTAGCCCAAGAGCGTACGACAGAGAAGATAGACAATTTGATGCTACTTCATGTGTTACAAAATACAAGGGTGATGGCAGAGTATAATTCTACTTACACCAAGTATTTAAAACAAAGACAGACCTATAATGGTTTTACATACTGTCTGTTGTGGCAACCTGCAGTGAGGAAGACCAAAGAAAAGGGACCAATTACGGTTTTACATACCCTTTGTGCAGTTACAAACATACCAGGTTATGTGCAATTTGGGTTGCAAATACTTGGTTAAATGGACACCTAAAAGTTGTGAATTCCAAAATCAGGATGACCATAAGGTTTTATTAACCTGTCTCGTAGGGTTGAAACGTGTCATATAAGACATACGTAACGTACAAGCAAAAAACAAAATAACAAAAAAGCAGTGGCTTTGTTATAACAACCAAAGACCGGATGATTCGGTTTTACGTACTTTAGTTGAAACGAGCCAAATTGTTTTATATACAGGGTTATAAAGACCAAACATTGGTTTTATAAATACGAGTTCCAAAATGGACGTATCGGTATCCAGTTTGGGTACATGAGCATGAATTTGGGTAGGACGCCATCAATTTTTAATTTAAGAGGAAAAAATTGAAAAAAACTTATATACACGAGGGGCGACTATGTAAGTAACCACTGTTTGATTTTCATGCTAGAGATACCTCGGAAGGTTTTACAACTCATGATGAACAAAATGAAAGGAAAAAATTGTAAAAATAGTTAACTGGTTCTGAGTCGGAATTTAACACTTTGGAATTTACAAAACCCGACTTCTAGAACGACACGCCGATGGGCAATTGTCAACTACTTTACATGAACAAAATAAACAGGTGAGAAAGTTCCTTTCCACACGACAAAAATGCAACAAAAAAATAGGAGAAAAATTACAAAATTACATGACAAGGCAGGGTATGACATGGCATGAACATTGCGTAGTGTATGTGTTGAGACAATAAATGGGCTCGCGACTTCCCAAACATTGAAACTCGAAAAGTGTCTCCGTTCCAAAGTGATCAGTTTTAGAACAGGTGAAAAAAAAGAAAAAAATTGCCGTGAGGGAAAGAAAAAACAGTGCAAAAACAACATTTGAAAGTGACTTCAAGGAGAGTACGCATTAATTTACAAAATAATTTACAACTTGTTTCATTTACGAAACGATGGGCATGTGATTGACACAATACACGCCTGACGTAGTAAGACTCTGTAAGCTTACAAAAAAATGTGATACATACTGGATCATTTTACGTTTGCTGAGATAGTGGGGGCAGTTTTACTTGACTCCTCACTTCCAGACTTTACAATGTCCTTAATGTGGTAATTACCAATGTGCTTTCCAGATGAGTCAGACAAGGAGTACACTAGGTCTGATATTTTCCTTAGGACTTTGGCCTTCACGAAACGTGGTGCCAGCTTAGCAGAGAAATACATGGCTCCTTGGGAAAGTGTGTTGTTCTTTCTCCAAACTATGTCTCCTGTATTGAAGGTGACATGTTTTCTACGTAAGTTATATCTGTCCGCACTCTTTTGGTGAGCCAGGAGCAAAGCATCAGTGACTTCACTGTAAATGGCCGACAGTTCTTCCAAGCGATGGGCATAGTCTGCGGTAGGGTTGCTTGTGGTGGCAGATGACGTAGGAAAGTTTGTGTCCCTATGTAGAGAACCATGGACGACTTGTTCCATACCGTGTTTTAAGAAGAAAGGTGTGTAACCAGTGGCCAGATTAACAGTGTTGTTCATAGCGGCCTGAATTTTATCTAGGTTTTTACACCAAGTGCGTTGATCTTTATCAACTAGAATAGCTAGAGCTGTGTTGATTGTTTGGTTGTAACGTTCGACAGTGTTATTTTGGGGAGTGTACAAGGTGTTATAATAAATGTCCTTGATTCCGTATTTGGCAAGAAATTCTTTGAATTCCTGGGCAATAAACTGTTTTCCGTTATCAACAATTACGGTTCTGGGTGTTCCGTAAGGTATAAAAATGTGTTTTTCCAGAAGTTTGATGTTGGCGAACGCATTGGCTCTTTTTAAAGGGAAGATCCAACAGAATTTGGTGAAAACATCCACTACACTAAGTATGTGCATGTGTCCGGCATAACTTCGAGGAAAAGGTCCGACGAGGTCCATTGACAATGACTGTAGGGGTCTGTCGGCACGTTTGGGGTTACCCATTAGGCCGGCAGGTGCTGCCGTGCTATGTTTATAGGCTTTACAAGTTTCACATTTAGAGATGTAATTGCGAATTTGTTTGAAAAGACCAAGCCAGTAATACTTCAAGGAAATCTTTTTATACGTCTTGAAAGTTCCTGGGTGTATAGAGTCGGGAGCACTATGATTGTCAATTATTATTTGTTCTCTTCCTTCGAGGGGAACGACAAGTTTCCAAGAGTAATCTTCGAGGATGGATAGTGGTGCCTTGCAATTACGGTATAGTTGTCCTTCTTTTATGATAAAATTAGGAAACTTTTGTTGATTATTTTTACAACCTTCGAAGATTTTCAAGTACCATTCATCTTTTGTAGATGGAGGGGGGGCAATTGTGTCAACATTTAATGAAGCCAATTCAATTCTTGAAAGAGCGTCAGGAACAATATTGTCCGCGCCTTTACGGTGTACAACATCAAAATTGAATTGAGACAAACGGGAGGCCCAACGAGCGAGTCTACCGGAGGGATTACTTAAAGAGATCAACCATTTCAAACTACTATGGTCTGTGACTACAGTAAATTTGCTACCGTCTATGTAACCGCGGAAATGGTGAACAGAATCCAATACAGCCAATAACTCCTTTTCGGTAATTCCGTAGTTTTTCTCGTGTTTATTTAATGTACGGGAAAAATACGCTACAGGGTGTTCGCCATCTGGGAACTCTTGAGTTAGGACTCCACCGATTCCTACGTTGGAGGCATCCGTGTGGAGGGTAAAAGAGAGTGCAAAATCCGGGCAATTCAGAACGGGGGCTTTTTGAAGGGCATTTTTTAAAGTTGTAAACGCTTCTTCAGTTTCAGCAGACCATCGGAAGTTGCTGACACCTTTACGGGTGCCGGTAATTTTATTTAAGGGGGCTGCAATTGTGGAAAAGTCTTTGATGAATCTTCTGTAGTAACCTGCAAGTCCAAGGAAACCTTTGACTTCCTTCGCGTTTTTGGGTCGGGGAAAATTTGCCATGGCTTCCACCTTAGCGGGGTCTGTTCTTAGACCTTTTTCGTCGACAATGAATCCCAAATAACGTAAACGGGACTTACAGAATTCAGACTTCTTCAAGTTGATGGTTAAACCAGCGAACTTGAGTTGTTGAAAAACCTTTTCCAACATTAATAGGTGTTTTTCAAAGGTGTCGCTGACGATGATGAGGTCGTCAAGGTAACAAAACAGGCTGTTATCGACTTCAGGACCGAAGAGTTTGTCCATCAGTCTTTGTAATTCGGCGGGGCTGTTCTTTAGACCAAAGGGTAATCTTTTAAAATGGAACATTCCCCTACCAGGTACAACGAAAGCAGTTTTTTCACACGATTCTGCGTCCAAAGGTATTTGCCAAAAAGCTTTGCTTAGGTCAACAGAGGAGATGAACTTGGCGTTGCGCAGTTTGTCTAAGGTCGCGTGGACGTAAGGTAAGGGGTATGCGTCAGCTTCCGTACAAGAATTTAAACGTCTACTGTCGAGACAGAAACGTGCGGAGCCATCTTTTTTAGAAACCAAAAGAGTTGGGTTGGTCCATGCACTTCTGCTGGGAACCACCACACCCATTTTTAACATTTCATCAAGTTCTTTTTCCAAAAGTTTAAGCTTTTGGGGGGGCTAAGTTGTAATAACGTTGCTTTATGGGTGGGCCATTGGTTTTAATGTGGTGTTCTACCAAATTTGTCAAACCCAATCCACATTTTTCGAAAGATATTGATTCGAATTTATTGACCATTTCCTTTAGTTGGAGAGCTTGGTCCGTGCTTAAATTTTCGTGAGGTATTATTGTGCGGATCTCACTAATTTGAGCAGCAGTGGAGGTTTCGCCAAGAGTATTAAATACTTGGGGAGCAACGTTAAAAGCCTTCCAGAAGTCAACGCCAAGGATGAAATTCTGGGATATAGAGGGCACTATTAGAAAATTGATTGTAATTATTTTATTGTTACAATTAATTGGCAGTGCAAGGGTACCGATGACCGGCTGGGAAACATTATCCGCAGTCGTCAGGTGTGTTGTTTGTGGCGAAATTTTAAAATCGCTGTTAACAAAAGGCAGGTGAGCATTGTTGCCAAGACAGCTGACAGATGCACCGCTATCAAGTAATCCGGAAAAGGGCACATTGTTAACAGAGAAAAGAGCATAGGGTCTCCCATCTTTAGCTTGTTTGCAACAAACCGAGGAAACATTTAAGGCCTGGTTAAAATACTTAATGTGTGATAACCAATCAGTCCATTCTTTAGACCTTGGTTCAGAATGGGTGCCTGAGAGGTTATTATTTAGTTTTTTGGCCTCTTCATGTAGAAATTTGGTGGGGGCTTGGAGAAATCCACCTGAGGTCTGACATCGCTTGGGTTTTGTAACCTTTCTGCATTGTGCCTTGATTTCTTGAAAATGTTGCGCAGTTCGTCGCGTGGAGGAGAGCGGTCCCTAGAGTGGTGTCTCTTGGAGGTTCGGGGTTCCTTGGATTCCAGAAGTCTTGCTTGCTTGAAACAAGTAGCGGCCAGGTGGCCTACTTTTTTGCAAAAGGAGCACACTTTTTTGTTGTCAAATTCTGGCTTTAAACCAGACGAACGGCTTGGCACAACCACATTTTTCGACACATTCTTTATGTTCTTCCTGTCCTGGTACGATTCCAGGAGGAGACAGACTTCGTTTAGCTGGGCCAGGGATGTAATTTTCTGTGAGGTGATGATGTTCTCGTATTTGCTTAAAAGGCCATCAGTTATGACTGGTAATAGTTCAGCTTCCGGAACAGGATGTGAAAGCTTGATGTTGATGGACTCAGCCCTTTCTATGAATGTAGCCACAGGTTCATCTACTAGTTGTTTAATAGATAGTAGAGATAGTTTGATCCGGTGCTGGGCCTCCTTTTTTCCAAAGCTAGAGATTAGGGCAGCTCTGAGTTTATTCCAATCTTTGCATTTAGTCTTTTGGATGCGGTGCCACGGAATTAATTCTGGGGAGATGAGTTCTATAAAGTTTCTCCGTAGAATCTCGAATGGGATATTTTTGATTGTAGCCGTTTCTTCAATACGGTCAATGAAATCCAGCACATCGGAGACGCCATTATATTTGACTTTCCAAGAGGATAAATCGTAAGTTTTATCTTGTGTCAAGATGGGTGCGACGTCCTGTTTTATCATTACATGCGGCGTAGGTTCTTTGTCAAGATTATCCAAAACTTGCGTAGCCGAACATGAATTATTTTCGTTGGAGGGGGCGAGATTTATTCTCCTAATGTACTTTTTGTTGAATAAAAGTGCATATGCCTTCAATGTAGATTTAGATTTGCTTGATGGCGAGAGTCCTCTATCCCTTAAAGCAGCTTGTAAGTGGGCTTTGGATAAACTATGCACATTGGGAATGGTACCCAAGTTGGATGGTGTAATAGGTTGCTTGTCCTCCATTGTGAGTTTCCTGGGTGGTGAGGAGAAGAAAAAAAATTGGCCAGGGGTTTCCTTTAGAAAGCGCAAAATTAATTTTTGTGAGGCACTTTTCACTTGGTGATCACTGTTGGCACTTCCAAAATGTGTTTGGTATACGTGACACCAGAATTCTTGTCAAAGAGAGGCAGACGAGAAAAAATTTTGCGTGGAAAGACCTTAGTGGTAAAGGTTTTTGTATTTCACTGACCACTTTTGAGAAAACTGTGAAATTCACAAGTATTTATTTATTTTAGAAAAATTTTGCCAGGACTGACCTTTAGAAAACAGGTTTTTTATTTTCACAAATCACTTTGCACTGAGAAAGGCACTAAAGTTCACAAAAGGCACTTTTCTGGCAAATAAAGGACAAACTTCCGGATGAAAATGACTGAATATGGGGTTTATTGCATCCAACCATATTAAAATTATTTTATTTATTCATGGAATCAGTCATTGGCTTTATTATTATTCCACTTTTCACTTATGTAAGGGAAAAAACACAATTCACTTTCACTTATGCTGAAAAAAAACAGTACCTATAATGTATAATGGGGAAAGAAAGTCATTATTTTGTCCATTTGGAGAAACATTAAGTTGTACTAATTTGACAGACACAAGTGGGCCAATTGGTATATTGTGCAGAAATAATAAAAATACGTAAGTCCGAAATTTTCATTAAGGAATTCGCAAAATAACTGGGGTTCCAGAATCAAATTTATAATAATGATTTCCGTTGGTATCCTGTTCAATCATAAAAGCGGTTTGGATTTAAAACGCTGCCTAGCAACAGTCAGTTGTTCATTCCGACGGCTCCGTTGGGATATCGGCGCGAACAAGGCATATCGCGTGAAACATCGGCCGTTAGATTTGGCGCGAATCGCTGTTGCTACGCACTCGCTGTTTGGTGACGCGTGCGCAATCAGATTCGCGGACAAAGGCTGGCGCTTCGGGTATTCAAAATGGCCGTTGTTTCAAATGCGATTTAATTCATAATTACAATCAGATCTGTTATGGATCTAATTTACATATTGGTTTCTGTGGTTTTTTCACAGGATTCACTGTAGAATATCAAGGCATAATTAATGTTTACAAAACAGTTGTTATGCGGGAAGGATTTCGACAAAGAAAGGTCCCGCAAAGCGACCGGGATAGAGAAAAAAAATTCCAACCCCACGTTCGGGCGACAGTTGTTAGGGTGCCTCGATGTCGGCTTCTAAACCAACACCAGGGCCCAACACGTCCCTGGCTAGCTCTCAGCGGGACTATGGTACTCTCTATTCAGGGGGTGAGCAGCTCAAAGCTATGGAATTTCTCTCCATCTTCCGGTGACCCACGGGATCCACACTGGTCAACAATCCTCCCGCCGTAGCAGAATAATAACAAAGTTAAATCATTAAGACATGTATTGTAAACTCAAACACATACATAGGTTTCTACAGTACAATTCAATTACAAGAAATGCAAATTACACAAACCTAGCTAAAGCGTTTAACTCTCACTGTCTCTCTCTCAAAACGAAACTCTCCGAGTGGTGATTTTCGCGGGGGGCCCTACATTTCACTGATTACGGACAACATTTAAAGGAGGAAATCAAGATACAGCTTACATGTAGGTTGGCAGGAACCTCGTCTCATGTGGCAGCTCCATCAGGCACTTTCGTAGTCTAAATAGACCGAACTATATGGTGCGGCAAAAGGCCGATTCTACTCAAAGGTATTTCAATAATACATCGCGGCCCCATTGAATTGGGTCCGCCGGCTACAAGTGGGCCGCGAGCGTCCGTTCGCAAAGGCGCTCAGATCTTCTCTGGCGAGTGCAGCGGAATGCCGAGTGGCAGGGCACGGGGGAGAAGCAAGGGGAAACAGGAAACGGGGCGGAGAGAGGGGGCGGCCGAACTGTGGACTCGCTGCGTTCTGTGCTCTAGGTAATCCGCTACAGGGCGTATCGTAACAATAGCCAGGTACTTCCACTTCTTCCTCTTCCCTAATTCCTTCCCCTCCGCTACCTTTGGCCTCACAACAAATCCCTGGAAGCCATGGTCTCACTGGCTCCAGACAGGAGCAGTTGGGACTCTCGTGCGGTATTCATATTAAAAAAAGCAATTATGAATTTGTCCTCTGTACAGTTTTCAAAGCACAAAACTTAAAATTGCATCACAAAAAATCTAGCATGGACGCTATTAGAACGCTCACATGTGAGCTAGCACCGAGTAAGTTTGTGAAAATGTGAAAACCGTTCATCTGGTTAAAGAAGTGACAATAAGAAATATGCTTTTTTGGACACAAGGTCTATTGCACACAGAGAGTTACTAGTAAAAATAGTAAAGAAATTAAAACATGTATGTTTCAGATTATCATAATAGGGATGGTTAATTTCAGGTGACGAGCAATCGTTCCGTCCGTTTGCCTGGTGGATGTCACGCCATAACCAGCGAATGGACTACTGGGCCGGAGCCCTGCCCGGCTCCCGCAAGTGCCAGTGCGGCCTGCTGGGCACCTGCTCCGACCCCACCAAGTGGTGCAACTGCGACTCTGGACAGATCGGCTGGCAGGAAGACGGTGGTGACCTCAGTGAAAAGGAACATTTGCCCGTCAAACAGTTACGATTCGGTGACACAGGCACTCCGCTCGATGAAAAGGAAGGACGATACACTTTAGGCCCACTCATCTGTGAAGGAGACGGTACGATCCTTTTCACTTATTCAATCAATAAAATAATGGGTGAAAAACCCTTCAATACTATTCAGTCAATAGTAAACATATATGTACATATTTGTATGGTATACTTCAATACTACCGAGTCAATAGTAACAGTTGCAATAGCAACAATGAATAGGTTTTTTAAAATAAAATATTTGTTATTATTAAGGCTAAGGTCAAAAATGTCTGTCATTTTGGAGTTATACTGTCTTGAAAGTTTTTTTTTTATTAATTGCGTAAATATTATGGTCACATTATTGTGGATTTTTCGGGCTGATGCCCGTGTTATGGTGGTCGATCTTAATTCAAGTGTTCTTGAATTAACCTGTTATTGGCCGGAGCCGCGCGGATGCGTTCGGCCGAAAAAAGTTCGAAAAAAATATTTTTGAATGCGATTTTGACCCTTTTGTGTACAGAATTTGTATGAAGAACAAGGTCAGAATAGCTAGCCCAAATATCGTAGAAGATATAGCAACTAGTTTCATTCACCTGGCAGCACCAGAATATTTTTAAATGATTTTTATCTGTGGAGTCGTCAAATTTTGCTGCGATTAAATCTGATGTGGAATTCTTTACGAAAACATCGTAAAACCTATCAATTGATCAAATTAACGCACATAATGCAGTTTTGGTACATAGTTTATTGTTCTAGGAATGTGTTTCAGTCAATAAAATATATAATAGCTCAAAATTAATCCACAAAACAATCGATTCAAAATTCAAAGTGGACTTCAAAGTTCAAAATTTAGGAAAAAAGAAGAAGAGGGCCGGTGAATAGTGGCCAACAATAGGTTAAGACAAAACTTTCAAATATACTCATTTCGGTTGTAGGTCTGTCTGCGAGTGATTGTAACTCCGGTTCAATGAACTCAGATTTGTTTTGAATTTATACGTCCTTATAAAAATTGAAGCTTGATGAATAATCTTTTACATTAACCCCACACAGGAGGCTCTGGGGAAAATAATTATCCTCTTTCTAATCTAATCTTTGGGGATGCTGTGTGGGAGTGTTTTTAAGGAAATGAATAATAAGTGGAAGTTTTGGGAAGGAAAAAGGTATGAGGGGCGGGTAGGAATCTAGGAGTCAGTATGTTCAGGAGTGAAGGACATATGAATCCATCGCTCCTGCTGCGGTGCAATAAGATGGGTTGAAAGAGGTCAAAGGGTGGGCAGGCACCAAGACCTGAACACACCGGGTCTAGGTAAATTGACCGAATTGCAATTTTTCAAAAAAAATTTTTGAAATTCAATTGTCCGAAATGCAATGTTTCGAACTTCAATTTTTCGAAAACATGTTTTTCGAACATCAATTGACCGAAACACTAGTTTTACGAATTGATATAAGTATGTATACAGTACGTACAAGAGTATGTTATTATAGGATGGACAACGAACACACCTACTCGATAAACCCGGGCACCCCTGCTAAGTCACCAAATGTTGCAAACCACTTGGGGTGACCTATCGCGTAGGTATTGGTCATCCAATAAATGGTTCCCGCGGCGGTGGTACCCATTCTCGCCTCCCAAATTGATGTGTCGAGCATTCGGACAAGCAATAAAGTCCTACCAATAATAAAAAAATTTTTTGTGCACCGGGGATCCATGCTGCTAGCTCCTTGGAGCAGGTGCCATTAAAATTCCATATTTACTCGGTCTTGGAACCCCGATACTTGAGCCAGTCTGATATACTTACTCCAAGCATTTCAATAGTCTTTCTTGGAGAGTTTGCTCCCTCAAAAATAAAATTTAAAAAAAAAACTTGATTAATCTGTCGTACAATGATTTAAAAAAAATTGTTATGTTTTGCTTAAAAGTACCTAACCATTTAAGTGTATGTGCGATATTATTTCTATTGAGGTGTGGGCCCAAAACTATGCATCAGCAAATTATCTTTTTTATTTTATCTATGTAATTGCTCTCTTTTTAATTGGAATGTGTATGTATTTTTTACAGATCTCTTTAATAATGTGGTGACATTCCGAATAACTGATGCAACAATAAACCTGCCCACGTTCGACATGGGGCACAGTGGAGATATCTACTTTGAATTCAGGACCACTACGGAAAATGCAGTTCTTTTACATTCAAAGGTTTATAATTTATTTTTATTATTAATTTTTGTTAAACCTCCCAAAAGTTGCACTACACAGCAACCTACGTAGCTATGAGTCGTACAGTCATTAATTTTCCAGATATAACTCTATCGCCATCCAGTTATACCTGGCAAATAATGATTGCCAATCGCTTAACCTGTCATTTGTTGCAAGTCATGTTGAAAAAAAATAGCTTTTCTTTTTTTTAAATGCGATTTCAACCCTTATGCATAAAAAAACTGTATGACGGACGAGGTCAGAATCGCTTGCGTCAATATCTTTCTTGACGTAACAGTTGATTTGATTAATCTGGCTACTCGGAATAATTTTAAATGAATTTTCTATGACTTTGTGAGTCACTTTTGGCAACTGTCAATGGCGAAAAAATTGATATTTTACATTTTCAAATGAGTATAGTCTTTATTTATTTGAAATTGTGTTTTTTCATGTTGGGTATGTATTCAAGTTTGTGTAGAAATAATAAAATCAGTTAGCAGTTAGCTATTCTGGAAAAACCTCTTACGATATTATCATGTAATATACTCAATAAGATATATTATCTGGTAAACCAATCGTTTTGTATTTATATCAATATTTGACCAGAACACATTAAGATAATATTAGCGCGGTATTTCGAAATACCATCCAACGTTCAACAGGTTAAGATTTTTAAAATATGAATACTGCACAAAAGTCCGAACACGAAGTTATAACACCGAAAGAATTTTTTAAGAGAGGCACATTGAGACTCGCTCAAGAAGTTTTCCAAGGGACCGAATAACAAAACTTCTTAAGCGGGAAAACCTTATACGTGGGAAAAATTGGGCCTTTCAGTCTTCAAGGGACCGCAAAAACCAAACTTCTTAAGAGGGTTTCCCTGTATTAGCTTTCCTTTTTTTTTATATAGCCTCATTGTAAATTTTAGTTAATTTGAATCATATTAGTGTAATTTTACACTGTATAATTGATTTGCAATCTTTTTTATATAAATTCTACGTATTTAAAGATACATACTTTTAACGTAAATATAAACTCTGTCGGGTAATTTGTTAAACTTGTCAATGCGTCTACAGCTTTTCTAAATGAATGTGTTTTGTTCTGCAGGGCCCTCAAGACTACATAAAGATCTCCATCATCGGCGGAGTCCAGCTGCAGTTTCAGTACCAGGCCGGCAACGGGCCGCTGGGTCTGGCCGTGGAAACTTCTTACAAACTATCTGATAACAATTGGCATTCCGTCTCCGTAGAAAGAAACAGGTAAAGACCTTTCATTGCGATACCTTACCATGCATACCGCAATATAAAAGAACCTAACCTAACTTATGTAATATACAGTCAATTTAATATCTGCAGTACATTTTTCAATATCTTTATTTTTTGCCACGCAGGAAAGAGGCCAGGATCGTAGTGGATGGAGCCCTGAAGGAGGAGATTCGCGAGCCTGTAGGCCCCGTGCGAGCCCTACAGCTGTCCTCGGCGCTGGTGGTGGGGGCCTCCGTGGACTATAGAGACGGCTTCGTTGGCTGTATCAGGGCGTTCTTGCTCAATGGCCGGCCGGTGGACCTCAAGGGTTATGCTGAGAGGGGTAAGTTAATCCTTTCACATCATTTTGCATCGATTATAAGAAGCCCCGAGTTATTTTTCCTTTTTCAACTCAGGGTCATAAATTTACTGTTAACATAAATATTGTCTTCCTTTTTATCAAGGTCATTAGTGATTGCAGCATTAATTAACTATTACATACCTGAAAGTAAAAATAACATCAAAAATCATCCAAAGAGAGGTCACTTGGGACTTGGGACCCCTATACATTGACTGTTTCTCCAATATTATTTTAGCCCCTTCCAGTAACACTCAGATATTCAGATCAGTTTCAGTGCTGGCAACCCGTGCATTTATTTTATTTTCATTTATGTACATAACTATGTACTTAACTCAAAAACTTCTTACTATAGTGCTTTCCAGTAAAATGCACATTTTATGACTTCACTCACAGCATCATTATTATTTTTTTTAAACTAATGAATGTCTGAATGGAAGGGAGAGTAGTTTTTTCAGAATTGGATAGATATTTTTGAATATCATAAAAAGTAGTAATGGGATCATTTTTTTTAAATCTTTACCATTACCAAATAGTTTATGTAAATTTTTGAGTATGTGATGTAAAAAACATCTTAGATATACGTAGTAAGCTGAAACAGCTATAATCTGCGAGCAGATATCTGTTGAACCGCGAGCGCTTATATTTTGTACCGTTCACACAACGCTATCAAATATTTTTTTTCCTATGGTAGGAGAGGGGGTCAGATGAATTAGGGAGCGCCCACAAAATGCACATTTTTTGTACTGAATCTGACATCTGTCGTCCACCGGTCTAGGCAGCCCCGTAATTAAAATGACCCCCTCGTTTACGTCGGAGAGGGGGTGCACAACTTTTCGTATATCGCGCCAGGAGCGGTTACGACGTAAGACGTGTATTGTCTATGGTTGATATGCGCCTACCGCTTAGGTGTGAACGGTCTGAAGGGATTCTATGGAGAGTGATATTTGGCGTGCTATGATCTTTTATAGTTTATACCTGTGTTTGGCTTAACACTTAGATGCTATGGATTTAATGACGCACCTGAAATAAAAATAATATTTGACGCAATATGGTTTTTATTTAACCATAATTAAATAATTACTAATGCATCTGTTCTTCTGTTCAACTCCATGTTCATTGTAAGTCATCGCTACAACAAGGCACCTCCAGGTGTCCTTGTCCTGAGCTGTCCATTGCTGGCCTAGCCTCTTCTCGCACAACCTAATTAATAATTGATGTAATACATAATTCTTATTGAACTGAATGTCCTGGAAGTAAGTTTGTGTCTATTAATATTCATCACCCTGACCATTAAACGGCAACTTTCATATTTTGACAATTCAGATATGTGGGATTATAAAACTGTTAAAAATAAAATCGGTAAAAGATAAAATATTCTGCAAAATTCCTGTTTTATCTACAAGTTAGTAAATAGTGTTGCCAGTAGAGAAATAATGTGTGGCAAGCCGAATAAAAGAACAAATATAGGGAATAAACATAACATAGAAAGAGCTAACTCTCTCTCATAATGGATTCCAGGCATTGATACAGAACACAATTTATTTATTTTTAAATTTTATCTACAAGTTAGTGTGTATTTATGGTACATAGTAGTCTGATGATGTAATTGGTGTCCCGTCTCTCAGGTCTGTATGGAGTGTCAGCCGGCTGCATCGGGCGCTGTGACTCGAGTCCTTGCCTCAACAACGGAACCTGCACGGAAGGATACGACGGATACAGCTGCGATTGTCGCTGGACCTCCTTCAAGGGACCCATCTGCGCTGACGGTAACTATTAATACAACTTCAAACCGCTGATTGTCGACATAATATCAACACAACCAATATCGTGGCAGGCCGGATTGGGAGAGACTGGTTGAGGGAGACCACTCTTCAGCAGGAATCTCTCGAACCATCGCCTTTCACCGCTGTGGGAGGGATGGATTCATACATCTGTTACTCTTGGACCCACTGACCTCTAAATTTCTACCCATCAGAATTTCCTTTTCGTTAAAAAGACCCTCCAGACATATGTAGGCCCTGAAGGAAATTATTTTCCTGTGTGGTACTAATGTAAAAAAACAAAAACGATAAGAAGGTGTTGATGTCACCTTTTAGTATGTGAAAGCGAGAGATTCATGGAGATTCTTTTGTTATTATGAGATTCTAATTCATTATCGTTTGTTTTCAGAAATTGGTGTGGTCATGAGACCCAGCTCGATGATAAAATACGACTTCATGGGTTCCTGGCGTTCCACCATTGCGGAGACCATCCGCGTCGGGTTCACCACCACCAATCCCAAAGGATTCCTTCTCGGCTTCTTCTCCAATATCTCCGGGGAGTACCTCACCATCATGGTTTCAAATTCAGGTAAATTATACAATTAACCCCACGAGCCTCAAATATTTCATATTTTTTTAATATTTGAAAATCAAATACTGTTTTTAAAATCAGATAAAAGACTCTTTCAAATTTTTGTATTATAGATTGACCGACTGTGTATTATGTAATAAAAAATATTAAAATTTTGAATTCAAACGTATTATGTAAAGTTTTTAAAGTCGCTTACTGATGGTTTTTATCATGCAAACAGTAATTACCACTTTACAGTAAACTAAAAAAATATTTAATTAGACGAAGGTATTACAAAATTTGCAAATCTTGACAGATTGCTTACGTTGAATATAAATTTAAATTGCTTTACGTTGTTTCATAGATAGTTCCACTGGCTTCGAACAGTTGAGACTCTTGTGCGGTATTCACAACATTAAAATAAATAAAACCTATATATTTGGTACTAAAAGCAGTATTTTTGTGTTACCTGTGTGTGAAATTAATTAATCTATTGATTTTTCAGGGCATCTTCGTGTTGTGTTTGACTTTGGTTTTGAGAGGCAAGAGCTGATATTCCCCAACAAGCATTTTGGTCTGGGACAGTACCATGATGTGCGACTTTCCAGAAAGAATGCAGGAGCAACTCTTGTTCTACAGGTATGTTATATTTTTTGATTAACGGCCCACTTTTCTTGATAATAATGTAGTGAAACTCCCCGGGAGCCTTTTAGAAGAATCATAGTTTCTTCGAGATTCAACATTTTGGATTTAGAATCCTACGTATAACATTTACCATCACCTGAGAAGAATGGTTTTAAAATTTACATAACTGCAAACAATCATTTATGTATGGTAAAAAGTTGTTTTCAGTTGTGTAAATTTAGGTAATTTGAACAAAAAATCTGATAAATTGCAATGATTCTTACTTCTTTTGTTCTAGAAAGCTAAGGACAGGCTGTTTTGCAGAAAGTTAAAATTCTGTGAAAGTTCTATTCAAGTTCTGTTATTATTTCATCATGTGCCAGTTATTTCACAGTACTTGGATTGGAACTTGATGGGAATTTGATAAATTGTTCAAATTCTGTAAAAAAATCTGTCCCTAAGATTTTATATAATTATTTTGTTGTAAAGGTGATTAGGTTTTTACATTCTTGAAAAAGTCACCAGCAGCACTGCTCTTCTGATATTGTGCTTCAAAAAATAATTTCACATACATAACATAATATGTATTGATGTAAAAGAATATAGAGAGGCGTTGGGTGTGACGTCTTCTCTCTAGTACAGGGGTTCCCAAACTTATAAGTATCACGCCTCCCTACTGCTTAAATTGAATATGCCCACGCCTCCCCTCGGCCCAGGGCTCAGCAAGTAACAGCAAGTGGGCTCGCCAAGCAATTGTAAAATAAAATAAGGGTAGGTAGTAAAGTCCAAAAATACATTTTTAGATGTTTTATTATAAAAATATTTCTTTTATACACTTGTTGTAAGAAAAGTCAATGCGACGGATGAGCTTGCATGTTTTTGACAAGATTTGGAATGAAGAGCGGAGTGGTGACCGCCGCCTACGCCCGCGCCCGCGCCCCCCTCCACATATCTTCGCGCCCCCCACTTTGAAAATCAATGCTCTAGTACCTACTGTCTTATTAGTTTTCATACAGGACATGTGAGAAGGAAGAGGATGGTTATTGATGATGTACGTACAACCTCTCTCTGGACCTACTATAAGTGCCAAATCTGCCATTCAATCAACAACAATCTTCAATGTGTAATGTCTCTTTGTCCAGATTGACAACTACGAGCCCGTAGAGTACGAGTTCAACATCAAGGCCAGTGCAGATGCACAGTTCAACAACATCCAGTACATGTACATTGGGCGCAATGAGTCTATGCAGGAGGGCTTTGCGGGTTGCGTATCGCGCGTTGAGTTTGATGACATCTACCCCCTCAAGCTGCTCTTCCAGGAGTCTGGACCTGCCAATGTCAAGAGTTATCCTTGTGAGTTCATTCACTATTATTTTTTTTAACCCTTGAAATCCTAGAAAATCCTTGGCCGATTTGCTTGGAACTCTTATGTTCGCTTGTTAAGGAAATACTGAACCTTAATAATATTCTAGCTTGTTGTTTCGTCACTTGTAAACATTGATTTTTGACAAATTCCATGTCGTAGTCGTTTGTCGAGGTAAATTCTGTAAAATAAGACCTCCAAGTTGCTGCGGTCGCGAGGAACGATTTTACGCGCCATACGGCAACACTAGCGGTAGCCTTGTTCCCCCCACCCTGCCAAATCCCTACCACGCTGCACTCTCTGTGACGCTTAGTCTCGGCGTGGCAGACGTTCACAATCGAGCTTCCCCTCGTCACATCCTGCGTGTGAATTACGCTCTGTTATTCGTTTTTAAACTTCGTGGATTTGGCAAATCGGAATGACGCCACTGACAGGGCTTTTTCTCTAGTGTCATGTAGAGTATCCAGGTCTCGTCCCCAATCACAATTGTGTCCAAGAATTCCTCACTCAAGGAATTCGCGGGCTGCTTCAACATGTTGTTATTTGTGATCTTCGATGAGCATTTTACGGGAGACTTTATTTTACAGACAGCCCTAATAAAATCCATGTTCAAAACATGTTATTGTACTTACTCACAGGAAAGCTTCATGACATTATATTGTAAAGAATGCTTATTTAGCTGGAGAATATAATAAAACTCAAGAATATTTTCATTATGTTATTTTTTTTATATCAGAGTGAGATAAAAACATTTCTCTGAATATAAGTAGCTAACCTAGGGAAACTATATACATAGCATAGATGTAGTACACAATTTTTATAAATTTATTAACACGTTATGTGTCTGGTAAGATAGTACAGTTTACTAAAACATAATTTTGTACAAAAAAAAGTAAGTTATACGATAATATTGTCGGCCGGCGCATGATGGGCTGCTTGATAGCTGGCACACTAAGGGTTCAACTGAACAAACACTTTGCAAAGCAAAGTTTTGTGATTTAATTTTACTTTTAGCAGAATACAGCGCAGGTTTAGTTCATTCAATTTCACCAACATTTTTTATTTTGTCGTGGATGATCATCTAACAATGTGGATTTTGAAGAACTTTTTCAATGACATAAAGGATTGAAGGAATTCGACTCAAACTCACCCCTGTTAGTAATCAGAGGGGCGATTCTGGTTCTCCCTAAGGATAAGGAATTGTCCTTAACCTTAAAATTAATGACTTTTCGAAGTCTTCCGAGAGAACTGGAATCGCAGTTAGCTTATTTTAAGTGCTATAATTGTTACAGTTGATTTGAATAATATTATGTATTGACATTTTAAAAGACAATCTCTTAAAAAAATTATCATAAGTGCACCATTGATAGTTCAAAATTGTAATCTCTTATATCTTGGAAAGATCTCGTAAACACATGTTTATGAGAGCTCTCAGCTGCAGGGCAATCTGTAGGACATATTTCACCTGCTGTAAATTTGAGGTTATATTTCGCAAACTCTAACATTTTATCATAAATTGTTGTGTGTTTTAATGATTTATGTTGTGTTCCCTCAGCTGCCCTCACGGAGGACTTCTGCGGAGTTGAACCGGTGACGCACCCCACACACCTCCTGGAGACCCGGCCCCCGCCCATAGTGGACCAGGAGCAGCTGGCCAAGGACTATCATCGCACCGACGAGGCAATCCTCGGAGGTAACCCTCTTTCACATACATTCACAATCACTTCACTGTTGAGTTTTGCCTATTGAGTTTACTTCTGGTCTTGAGCCGTGAGATACCTGGACTCTGAAGAAATGAATTTATTATTATCTATTAAATGTGCCTATACATATTTGTAATTATATGCTCAACAATTTAGCTGTGGGATTCCTTCCTTAAATGCATAATTTTCTCATTTCATAATGTTGTTTGTCAGGTGTTCTTGCGGTGATATTCCTGGCGCTGGTAGTGGTGGCGGCCATCGTGGTGAGAACGGTCTCCCGCCACCGCGGGGAGTATCTGACGCAGGAGGAGGTGGGTGCTGCGGGGGCCCCTGACCCCGACGAGGCGGCCCTGCGTGCGCACACGGGCCCCCGGGTTCAGAAGAGAGAAGAGTTCTTCATATAAACAAACAAACTCACACAACAGTACAAATTATTGTTACATAATACCACATTCTTATTTTTGCAAATTAAAGAGATCAATTTTTTCTGTTGAAAGTTTTATACAAGTGAGTTACTAAGGAATTTAAAGACATATAAATTACAGTGAAACCCTCTTAAGAAGTTTTCCAAGGGACCGGAAAAAACCAACTTCTTAAGCAGGAAAACCTTATATGTGGGAAAAATTAGGCCAATTTTGAGCCGAGGGACCGAAAAAACCAAACTTCTTAAGCCACGAAACGTCTTAAGAGAGAACTTCTTAAGAGGGTTTCACTGTAATAATTTTGCAGATATTTGCAATATAACTAGATCACTCCTTAACCCCTCAGGCCTCTGACATATTGACCTTATAATATTTCTTAAAGATGCTGTCAGAAGGTCGGAGAATTTCTGTATATCCGCTTTGCAATAAAATCCAAATAAATGGAAAATTACTGAACGTATCCGAAAACTAAAATCTGTTTTTGAAATATGCTATCAAATTTTATTATATTTTAGAAATAAACATGTAATTTTAAAATTTTTAACGCAAACTTAAAAAAGTTTTAAAAATTGCTCACCTTATGTTTTTTCATCTAAAATTACTGATAATGAAAACAAAACACTCATTTTATTAGAAAAATGTGTTATTAAACATTATTGTCACCTGACTTTTTTGTCATATAATATAAAAATAAGTCATTCAAAATTCACAAAATTTCATAAATATTTTACAGATTGTGCTTAGAACTATGGTTTAACAAAGGTGTACATTTTAATTTGTCTTTAGTTAACTTCTAGATTTCAATATAAAGCGTGGTGTCTTCTCTTTTAAACACCTTTAAGATCATATTTCTCACCATGGCGGTAAGAGAGACACAATATAAGACCATAATATGAGCTGTTTCCAAAAGCTAACAAATTAATTAGGTTAATAGCTGTTTGTTCGTAAAACTGAACCAATTAGCTTGAGGGGTTAAAGATTCTTTCAATTTTCATACCACTATCACTGACTGAAATAATGCGTTTAAAAAATATTGTTGAGGAATGCAAAATGTAACTATCTTTTAGATCCAAATATGTATGTAATTCATTTTTGTATTTCTTGTTTTTTTTTTTTAATTTCTAAGATTTGATTATAAGGTGATAAGAAAATGTGAATCTCAATTACAAACGTGCAAAAAAGATTATTGTTAAATATAAAATGTGAACGCACAACGGCGGTGATGTCCATTGAAAATTGTTATTTTTTCTCAACAAGTCTCTAATTTATACCCTTTTCTGATTTGCCAATCATTTTGTTCAATTTGTCTCCTTTCATTGTGTTGCATTAATGATATTAAGTGAATCTCTTAACCGTGGCAGAAGATTAATGAAAAGTTTAAAGGCCTTAATGAAATAGTGTTACATAAAATAAGAAATGTTTGTAATAAATTGTTTACATGTTATTATGTAAATAACGTGAACTGCGCTTCATAATTTACGTAATATATTTCCACTTTTAACCCTGTCACCAAATTCTTTTAATTGAATCAATTGTATTTACTGGCTTTGTCATATGTGAATCTCTCTTTTAAATTTAATTTTAATTTTAAATTGAAGAAATATAAGTCGACAATGGCTGACATGAGAGTTAAAAATAATTCTTAAAATACTGATAGTCTTCCCCTCATCTGTAATGTTAAAATCATTTTGGATAAAAAACTTTCTTCTCATTAAAAATAAAGATAAATAAAATAAATGCCAAATACAATTCAATTATTTGTATTAATCTCAATACATATTATGTTTTTAAAGTCCCCATTAAAGTTGCTATTTATTAGAATTGTTTCTAGAAATTATGTACGTGGGTAGACTGAAAAGTAATGCACACACGCTTATACAGCGTGAACAAAATGACCTTCAGAAGTGCGCCAGATGGAATATGGAAGTGACATTCTTATATATGTACACGTTTGAGGTTGCTGAATTCATCCAGTGTATTTTGAGAAGCGGAAGTTTGGAGACTTGTTTTAGTGTTATGTCAACGCAAGGTAAACAGCGTGTTATAATCGAATTTTTAACCTCTGAAAAAGTGATTCTTACTGAGATTCACCGTCGTTTAAATGATGTTTATAGGTGGGTAATAAAATTTCATGATTGTGAGCCTGAAAAAGTAATAATTGTTGATGAAACCCACAGCGGACGTCTGATCATTGATACAGACAATAAACAATCCAAACTCGTCCACGATTTGATTCAAAATGACCAGCGAATCACTCAAAAGCGCATCACAAACCATTTTGGAATATCCAAGGAATGTGTCGGCCTCATTGTTGAACAATTAGCATACCTTAAAATCTGTGGACGATGGGTATCATGCCGTTTCACAGATGAGAACGAACATCCTCGATTAGAGCCTCTGCAATGCCTGAAGTTTGAACCGATTCCACACCCTTCTCACTCCCCAACGCGAAAGAGCCTAGCGATTTTATTTTTTTCCTCTACTCAAGAGACACCGCAAGGATAATCATTACACCTCAGACGACGAGGTGAAGGCAGCTGTCAAGTCCTGGATTCGAGAAATGTCAGAAGAATTTTTCAATTACGTAATGTAAAAACTTGTTACACGTTAGGAGAATGCGGTGACTATGTTGAAAAATACATACACATATGGTTTTGAAGCTTAAAAATCATACTTTAATGTATTTTGGCCGATCTTGCTATTTGTTTTTGTTCGTGTTTTACAAGCATGTGTGCATTACTTTTCAGCCTACCCTGGTATCTCTTGATCTTCAGTTTGTAATATCTTTTCTTGTATTGTTATGAGTATATTAGTGTCATAAAGAATAATGCGTGTATAACATACATACATGTATTGCATGTTGCAATCTCAATTAAAAGTACTATTTACAATTATTATTGTAGGATTGTATGTACATACACCTACAATCTACAATCTACGTAAACAATGAATATTACATATACGTATGTATATTATTATATATGTATTATGATTTTATTCAAAAATGTTTTTTTTTTTTTAGTTTAGGACCTTTTTTTACAAAAGTTTATATGAATAATATTGACCTGACTTATACTGTATTATATTATATATGAACACGTAATTTATTAGAGTTACCCATTCCACAGCATAACTTAGTATTTTGCGTCACTTAGAAAACCCTCCTAGAGTTTACATTTTTATTTTCTTTGTGTGTTTTTTATTGCATTTTCTCATTGGTTTTCCGTCCATTTTGTTTCGTACAAGATTTAATTTTATAAATTAAGGTATTTTCTAATTGTATTATAGATTATATTGTTTTGATATTTGTAGAACAATCAAATTTTTATTTTTTACAAAATCAAAATATAAAACGAGTACCTGTGTAAGAGATATATAAAGCTGACATAGAATAAGGCTTTTCGTTCATCACAAAATGTTATGCTCCGCTATTTATTATTATTGCTATTGTGGATTCTGTAATAAAATGTGTCACATACTATGTTTAATTTAACAATGAATCTCTCGTAAGTTGAAAACGCGTAA
The DNA here is from genome assembly GCA_917563855.2 of Limnephilus lunatus. NCBI lineage: Eukaryota > Metazoa > Arthropoda > Insecta > Trichoptera > Limnephilidae > Limnephilus > Limnephilus lunatus. The sequence continues at coordinate 82,175,112 of OU830592.1, forward strand.
AGAATGGCCTAATTTTCTCAAGAAATGCATTTTGCAAATGGACAACATTATTTTAGAAGTTCCACCACTGTAAATTATGCAATTCATTTTTCATTATAGGATATGTTCTACACCCTTTTAACTGTTTAACTGCCTTACTTCTGTTTAAGATATCAATAAAACATCAATTATGTACTGCGCACGAATCTACCTGTGTGTCACAAGGAAATAATGAGTACTAAATTTAGTACATATTTTCATGTAGTTCCCAAGTATCATTTGAGTAGTTGGTTGGTTTCTTTGAGTTTTCTGGGAGGCCCAAGTGCCTTGGACATGACTCTCTCAGCAACAATATTCATTTCCAACAGTTATGTGTACAAAAGCGAGCGCTGGATTTTGTCTTTTCTGAATATTATGTACTTTTGTAAAAAATAAAAAGAGTGAATTCTAAATAAAGCCATTTTATATAAATCATGTGTTTTTTCCTTCATCATTTTTATGTGCGTTAAAAAAACTTTTTGAAGTAAAACTTCTTTACGCACGCTTGACTTGGGGAGTAAGCTGGTGAGTGCGTGACGAAAGCGTTACGCAAAGTGTGATCGGGCAAGGCGAACGGAAGTTAAGAGGGAGATATAAGTTAGTGAAGATAGAAAGAGAGAGTTACGTTTCGTATTTACTGTAGGGGCAAGAGAGAGAGGTGCGAGCACACATTTTCTTTATCTCTTTCTCTCATAGTCTGTTACGTTTTGTATATCTAAGACACAGTGCAGGCCTGTTGTCTGTATCACACTGTAGGAGCAAGAGAGAGCAGTGCGCGTGCACATTTTCTTTCTCTCTTTTATAAGTTAATGAAGTTTTTTACTTCAGTTGTGTGGTCTAAAGCACACTTTTTTTTCTCAGTTTTCGTTTGCGGTGAATCTCTTGAACGCCAGTGTGTATCAAAAATCATTTCACTGAATATATCTCGCTGTTCTGGTGGAACTACATACGGTCGATCATATGCTACTCTTATAAATGTGTAAAAAGATTATCTGGTAAGACGGTACAATGAAAATTTTCTGTCATCACACCAAGACATGTTTCCTAAAAATCAGAAATATTCAAAGGAAAGTTGGAATAATGTCTCAAGTGGTAAAAATGGGATTTCATTAGTGCCAACTCGAACAATACATAATTGTGGATGATCGATGGTTGGAGTTTGATTACAAATATACATATTTAAATCCACAGGGTTTAGATTGTGTCATTTTATGTCAAAAGACAATGGATTTAAATAACATTATATAGTAGAAATAAACCAAATACTTTAGAATTTACAATTTTGTTAACAAACCTCATTGTCCAGCCAGGAAGTGATGTAAAAATGTATCTCACCTTTTTTTTACAATAACTCCACACAGGAAGCCCTAAAGAAAATAATTTCCTTCAGGCCCATGCCATGTTTGGCATAGGCGTAGGCACGGTGGGGTAAGGTGAGGTGTTTGTCCCACCCTGGCTGGCCGATGCATGACCTCTGGGATTCTCGACCGAGTCCCGTTTTCAAATTTACGGCACTTCATATGATGATTTTTCCTTCTTCCGTTCATATTCTTTGTAATCATAGAGCTTAAAGCATGACTATGTTGTATAAGCCTGCTTTTTTCGGCACCTACTCTAGATTTTTATTTTTTGCTCCACCCTAAACCAAAACCTGGCTGCGCCCGTGATCTTTGAGGATGCTGTGCGGAGGGTATTTTTAAAGAGAAGTTTTGGGACGGAAAAGGGAAAGAGAGGTGGGTAAGAATCTGGGTTCAGTAACACCCCCCCCCTTTATGAAGTCGAAATTTGCATTTGTCAACTTTAATGGAGGGGGGGGGGGGGGGTGACACCACGTTATCCGCCCCGGGTACCACTCATACTAGCAACTACACTGATGTATGGATCCATCCCTCCCGCTGCGATGGTCTGCCAGAGAGTCTGGCTGGAGAGATCAAAGGGTCTTCCTCAACCGAACTCTCCCGATCCTGCCCGTAATTAGTGGGCAGACGCATCCGCCGCCAAGACCTTGACATCATATTTGTTAAAAAATTTAAAAATAAAATGGCGTAAATAACTTCTAATACAAGGTGCAAAAAGTATGACATCTCTCTACTTGTAATAAAAATCGACACCGGCAAAGTAATTTTACATACCAAATTTTTTTTTTTTCTCATCTTAAATATTTTTACTTTATACATATATTGTATATGTATAGTATGGAACTCGTGGGACTGCACTACCCTCCCTGAGATCTGGAATAAAGGATATTTTTTTTTAAATGCAACCAACTGCTAAGTTATCTATGTCAAGCTATGTGCACAAAACAGTATGTTTCATGTGTTAAATAGATACCTACTAAAATTTGAATTAAATTAATTTATTGGGAGATGAAATTACCTAGGTATATCTAATAAGTTGAGATTAGCATTGAGATACAAATATGCAGGCATCCTTTTATGGATTATCTCAATTTCCAGAAAAAAAAATATATATATAGGGAGATTTTCAAACTTCCAAAACTTGTTTCCCTGTTTTGCGAGCATAATGCCATTTTTAATGTAAAATTACCAGGAGCACAGACGTTTGAGAAGATAACTCATTGATTTTTAATTACGATTAGCAAGCAATATTACGATTATTGTGTCTATGTACCTACCCATTACAAAATTCGTACAATTTTTTTGTTTTCGATAAGGACAATTTGGTAGGCGGGTATGGGTACCGCCGCCCGGGAACCATTTATTGGATAACCAACACCTCTGCCACAGATCACCCCAAGTGGTTCGGTACGTTTGGTGACTTAGTAGGTGTGCCGGGTTCATGAGGTAAGGTTTGTCTAGGTCTTGGCGGAGGATGCGTCTGCTCACCAGCTGCAGGGCAGGCCGGATCGGGAGAGAACGGATGAGGGAGTCCCTTTGACTTCTCCAGCCGTACTCTCTTGGAACATCACCTTGCACCGCAGTGGGAGGGATGGATTCATACGTCCGTCATTCCTGGATTTCTACCCACCCCTAATACCCTTTTCCTTCCTAGAACTTCCTCTCCTTTCTTTCCTAAAAATACCCTCCACACAGCATTCCCAAAGATGACATAGGCCCTGAAGGGAATTATTTTCCTCAGGGCCTCCCGTGTGGAGATAATGTAAAAAAATACCTAATAATAATAAATCAAATGATCTTTTCGAAATCTAAAGTTACGATATCTAGTGCTATTTCTTGCGTTTATTTTATTGTAAAATTAACGCTGGTTTCAAAAAGTTGACGCCATTTTTTCATGATTTTAGAGGCCACTTCGGCAATTTTTTATTTTGTGAATAAAAATGGACAAGTTATTTTTTTAAATCTCACTCCTACGTCCTTAAAATAGTTCCTCGTACTTGTTACATTGATAATTAAAGCATATTGCTAATGCGAATGTTTTAATTACGAAGATTGTGAGAACATTATCTGTCTATGTATTATTAATAATTTGCTCATTAGCCCGCACCGTTCTAAAATAGCCCTTATTGCACTGCATTCATGAAACATGAGTGAATGAGATAGCTTTCAGTACTTTCAGTAGGTAAAAAAACTGACTGAAAACCGACGCCTGCGCCTTCACGGCCAAGGGCGGAGGTTATGTTGTGTTTTCTCTTATACAACCGTCGGCTTTTCTTTTTGACATTGGTGCAATAAACTAATCGAAAACCCATTATATATTATGTAATCCAACAAAATGGGGAAATCGCCGGGTTTCTATTGGAATAAATTTACATCATGCATCGTTCATCGCGTCGAAAAGTTATTTTATAATTTGGGGTCGGCGGTCGCAACCTATCCCTGGTGGACCATCGGTCTGTGCTGGCTGACGGTCGCTCTCAGCAGCTTGGGCTTGTTTAACTTCCATCAAGAGAGCCATCCCCTGAAGCTGTGGGTGCCCGGAGATTCCCAGTTCATCAAAGACACCGAATGGTTGGTTAATTCCTTCAAAACGATCCACAGGGCCCAGTACATACTGGCCACGGCTCCTAACGTCCTGGATCCGCAAGTCCTCGCAGAATTAGCCAGAATTAACCATCTTGTTGATAATATAAAGGCGCCATCGGATAAAGAAGAAAACACCTGGAATGATGTGTGTTTCAAGATTCCCGTTATTCCAGTCGTACCTTTCGATACGAGCTTCAAAATAAGTCCTTTTTTCTATTGCCTCATAATAAAAACATTTAAATTTGGATGTCTAAAGAGGAGCATTCTCGATTTATGGGATTTTAATGCCACCACTATCGAAAGTTTAAACCGCAGCCAAATCATTGATAAAATCAACACCACTAAAATTAGTCCAACTTTGGGACATAACATGGAATACGTCAGTTCTCTCGGCGGAATTGAAAGAGACCAAGATGGTATCATTATATCGGCGAAATCTGTGCTTCTGGTTTGGTTTGTGAACGTTAATTTCACAAATGTGGAAATGCAAAAAATTGGAAATAACGCGGGGACCGAAGCCTGGGCGAGTGAGTCCGCTCTGGCTTGGGAAAAGAAGTTTCTGGAACTAATGGGGCAAATCTCAGCAAACTCTTCAAACGGATTAAAATTGTTTTATGAATCGGGAAGGAGTTATGGAGACAGCAGTGAAAGTACAATGTTCCAGGACATAGACAAGCTGGCGTATGGTATCATCATGATGGTTATTTATATTATAATAATTCTATCCAAATTTAACTGGGTGGAGATTAGATCCACTCTCGCCCTCGTGGGACTGCTGTTTATCGGAATGGCGCTCGCGGTGGCGCTCGGACTCTGTTCTCTCATGGGAATCCCCTATGGCCCGGTTCACGCGTCCCTCCCCTTTCTCATCCTGGGGCTCGGAATTGACGACATGTTCGTGATGAAGAGCTGTTGGGACCAGCTCTCCGAGTCGGACAGGAACCTCCCGTTGCCCTCACAGATCGGCCTGATGCTTCAGCACGCGGGTGTGTCCATCGTCATCACGTCCTTTACAGATGTGGTGGCATTTTTAGTCGGGTCTATTACAATTTTACCGTCTTTGCAAGCCTTCTGCTTCTACGCTGCCGTCGGAGTTACGTTTTTATTTGTGTTCTCCGTAACGTTTTACGTAGCCGTCTTCGTATTAGATATTCGTAGAATACGCGCTAAACGAAACGGAATTCTTTGTTGTATCACGCATCCCGACTTTACTCCTACAGATGAAGAACAGAATTCAATATCTCAGAAGTTTTTCCACCTATTATTTTCTAAAGTGATATTAAAGACACCGGTAAAAATACTGGTGATTTTATTTACACTCGGTATTACCGGGTTCAGCGTCGAAGCACTGACGAGATTAGAACAGAGATTCGATCCTATTTGGTTAGTTCCCGACAACACATATTTTAAACAGTATTTAAATGAACGTGATCGTTACTATCCCGATCTGGGGAAGGAGGGGACTGTGTACATCGGAGCTATTAATTACACACAAGAATTACCAAAAATCTACTCCTTAGTTGATGCGGTGGAAACAGAAAACGACATCATACACAGCGTGCAAAGTTGGACCGAACCATTTAGAAATTACGTATTGTCAGATTCCGGCAGAGATGTGAAAAACGAAACGTTACCTGATACAGACCTGCACACACATTTGTCTAACTTCCTATTCACCCGCTCCGGAGCCGTGTTCCAGCCCATGTTCCAGTTTTCCAGCGAGTTGAAGTGCGGAAAGCCGGCGCCGCCGATTACCGTTTCCAGTATCAAATTTCGATTCAAAACTTTTTCTGGTCCCAAGATCTACCTCCCCGCCATGCACCGGTTGCAGGATCTCGTGAAAGACGCGGACTTCAGAACGGGCGACAAGATCGCGTTCGTCTGGGCCAGAATTTTCGCCAACTGGGTGACTGACGAGATCATTTCTGTGGAAGTCACGAGGAATTTACAACTTGCTCTGGTCTGCGTGATGGGGTGCACGGTGCTGCTAATAACGGACATCCAGATGTGTCTGTGGATCCTGACGTGCGTGTTGCTGACGCTGGTGAACGTGTGCGGCATGATGCAGCGCTGGGGCCTGACGGTGGATACGGTGACGTGCGTGGGGCTGGAGCTCTCGGTGGGGCTGTGCGTGGACTACGCGGCCCACGTGGGGCACACCTTCCTCACGCTGCAGGGCTCCCGGCAGGAGAGGGCCTACCAGACCGTAACGTCCATCGGAGCCGCCGTGCTCTACGGAGGAGGCTCTACCTTCATTTCAATATCCATGCTGAGTCTCTCAGATTCATACGTATTCAAGACGTTCTTCAAAATATTTCTTTTAGTCGTTGTATTTGGTTTATTTCACGGAATCGTCCTTTTACCTGTAGTCCTGAGTCTTGTAGGACCGAAAGCTTATTCGACAGTAGCAAAAGTTGAAGTAAACGCTCATCCCGAGAGGGAAGCAGCTCATGGCGAAGAACTGGTAGAATTAAATTTAAGGGAAGATCTCAAAGAAGAGCCTAGCTCTTGATAAAGTACCTATACATTAAAATACATTTAGGTATGTTTAGTTAAGTTTTATCCTTTTAAAGGAAATGGTCGGGATTTGTGATACTTTAGGTATAAGTGTTGAACTAGTCCAAGCAAGAGGCAAGGCCAGTGCAAAAAATGGTTGTGTTTATTCCACTGAAGATACTTTATCTTGTTAATAATTTATCAGGCGAGTTTATTTACTAAGTTTTATTTGACTCTATCGACTTTTGTATTGCCTAATCTATGTTAAGAATTAATAATTAACCCGAGCTCAATGATTTCTGTAATGTTTATAATACGAAAACTTATACGAGTACCATGGTAGTCAGTGGTCAGGGGTGATTCTAGACTTCGTGAGCTAGAGTGCCAAGATTGAAAAATACGACAGTATTGATATTATTGTAGTTGAAAATACTTATTACACTGATAGTGGTGATAGATATATGTATTATTATTATTATAGGTATAGGTCTGGTACCTACCTAATGTATGTTATTATTATCGATGAGTAATGGTTCGTACACACTTGCGTGTCGTGGCGTGTCGTGGCGCGCCAGAAGCCATCGGTTTCATACATTACAGCGACACGCCACGACCTACAAATATGTCTCTAACCATAGTAAATGTATGAAACCGATGTACTTCTGGCGCGCCACGACACGCAAGTATGTTTCTGCCTTAAGTATAATCGAGTCGAAGTGTTGCGATGTTAAATCGAAGTGTTTCGTGTTTATATATGTGCGGATATCAATTCTTGTTTTCCTAAAAACACCTTTTCAAAACCGCTTTGGAAATCAATTAAATGCGCTTAATAAATAATAATCTGTATAATAATAATGCTGCCAGTACACGTTGGCCCAATGCGTGCGTGTCTCACTTGGCGTACGGCTGTTGCATTGGCAGCCGATGTTGGCCGACCAACACCAACCCATTAGTGCCGGTTTTTCGTGCAAACTTCAAAAGATCACAAGTTGTTCACACGTTCATTGTTCATTGCGGGTGCGTGTTGTTCTTCACACGTTTGCGGGTAGGCGCCAACGTTGGCCCAACGTGTACTAGCAAGTTAACAATTTTAAAATCAAAATGTTCGACAAAATTTCCCGGTTTTATTTGATTAGATACCAAATTGACTATTTTACTATCGAACTGCTCAAATGATTTTTGACTGTTTATTTATTTTGAACTAGCTGGATCCCGGCATGCGTTGCATTGCCATATATTCAAAGAAATACATTGTATTTCCCCGAATCACCTTTCCCGTGCGCCCCCGTTCCCCTCCCGCCTCTCCTTCCTAGCTAGCAACATAAATTATAGCCTAAATGTTATTCTGATGTATGAGCACATCTGAGTATATTATTGTAAAGTTTCATTAAAATCCATTCAGTAGTTTTTGCGCGAAAGAGTAACAAACACACATACATCCATACGAAATTTCGCGTTTACAATATTAGTAAGTACTAATCGAAATGTTTCGATAAATAAAAAAAAATAACCTATCACTTCTAAATAAATAACTTGATTAATCCCGTGACTTGTAGAGAAAACCATGTTACTAACATTTCTTGTATTCATCATCTTTAAAAAGTTAAATTTACTAAAATGTTTTTTTCGAGTACAAGGGCCATCCATAAATTACGTCACACCTTAAGGGGGGGGGAGGGAAGTAGAAAAGTGGGACAAGGGGTATGGGGGGGGTCATCAGCTCTGAATCTACCTAATATAATATTTACACCGCCACTAGTCAAGTAGTTACCTACACTGGTATAATTGAGTGAAAATATTAAATTTTCCATACATTGTATTCAGGGGCGGATCCAGGATTATTTTCTGGAAGGGGCACAAGGGGCGGAGGAGGGGCGGCCCGCCCCGGGTGCCACCCGATGGGGAAGTGCCACTCAAGAGCACAATTCCCCCCCCCCCCAATTTTTTTTATGAAGTCGAAATTTGTGCTTGTCAACTTTAATGGGCGGGGGGGGGGGCTTTTCCGACCGCGCTTTCCCCGACCGTACCGCTCTCGAAAACGCTGATTATCATCTTTCATTTGCAAGTGTATGAATGGGATGCAACGAACAAAATTCGCAATTCCAGCCAGAAATAGACAAGAGTTTGACTCATGTTCTTTCTGTTATTTTATTAATATATTTTAACAACTCCCCCCCTAGTACTTGTCTTGTCTGGCAACGATGAGTCAAGGCCATGCACCGCTGTTTGGTTTAGAAATCGTGTGTTCAACGAAAAATAAATACACGTGATATCTCATTATATCCCCCCCCCCTCCTTGTGATATTTCGTGATTTTTTTCCAAACCCCCCCCCCCCCCTCTCGAGCCTCACGTGATTAATGGACGACCCCTAAAAATAAAATAAATAAAAAGTAGATAAAAGATCATTTGGTTTGGCGTATTTCGGCATATCGCTCGCCATACATTCCCAATCGTTTTGCCACTGCCATCCTGCTACTAGTTATGTACGTTATTTTTTTACATAACAAATAAGTTTCTATTTTTTATTATTGCAATTTGTATTATTTTTTTTGATATCTCACAGTCGCATCGCGTATTTAGATACCTATTTTTTTGATTTTTATGTTAGCTCCACATAGGAGGCCCTGAGGAAAATAATTCCCCTCAGGGCCTATATCAATACTTCCCCTCCTTCCTTTCTGACTGGAGTCAAGATAGGAAGGAGGGGAAGTATTGTCAAGGAAAAGGGTATGAGGGGTGGGTAGGAATCTGGGGGTTAGTGTGTCTATGAGTGACGGACATATGAATCAATTCCTCCCACTGCGGTGCATGGCGATGTTCCGAGAGAGTCCTGATGGAGAGGTCTCACTCAACCAGTCTCTTCCGATCTGGCCTGTCACGCAGTTGGTGGACAGAAGCATCTGCCGCAAACCTCACCCCTGCTAAGTCAACAAATACAGCGAACTGCTTAGGATGAATTATGGCAGAGTTATCGGTTAACCAATAAATGGTTTCCGGGGCGGCAGTATCCATACCTGCCTCCCAAATTGATTAAATTACGATGCATTTTTTATAAAGTATTTTTCGAACAGTTACGATTATTGATAAAAGGATTATCATTTGGAGTTGCATCTCCAGAGAACATATTTTTATAACTGCTTCGTAAGTTTTTTTTTCCAGGATTTGCCTGAATTTCAACAATCTTTTTATCAAAATTGCACAACAACTGAAGAGAATTTAATGGTCAGTAAAATGGAGAAAAAAAACTGCGTACTGTGTATATATATGTATAAGACAATTTGTCTATTTGTTGTAATTTTTTATAAATAATGTGACATACAAATATCATGAGTTGCTTTGCTGACAAAGAAACTACAATTAAAGTTATTTGTCCGTCTTCAAAATATTATATCACTTTGTAATTATAAACTTATTTTCCAATCTTCTTATTACTTCAATCTCTGCTACCCAGCTAGACAACCGAACAACGATAATATCTATCATTTTCTGTCTCCATTACAACACCTTTTTAAAATTCGAACATAAAGGAATCCTATGCATTTCTAGGTAGGTATTACTTTACATATGTATATATATGAGTTTTTGTGTGGTGTGTGCATAGTTTTTTTTAATAAAAGCATGGTAGTCTGTCAAATAAGAGTAGAAAATATAAAAAATGGAACTAAGAAATTTTTAGGCTGGCAACACCAATTTACCTGTCAAATATTCTTTAAAAGTGCAATGACACTGAATATACAAATTTAATAAACATTTTTTTGTTCTTAAAAAAAAAAACGAAGAAGCACTATTGTGAAGGTACCTACTAAATGACATAAATTTGATTAAATTGTGTTTTACAAAGTGATTGGCTTTCATTTAATTTAACAAAGATTTGAATTTAACAGTAGGTGGAAAGGAAGAATCATTAATGGTGAGTTTAGTTACACTACTTTTAGATCTGAATTAGTTAAATATATTCAGATCTAAATTTAGAGACATGATCTAAAGCCCGGGCAACGCTAGGTACTTAAGCTAATATTAAATAAATGTGAGCAATTTCTAAAGTGTGCTTTATATTTTATTACAATATCGTTATTCTTCATTATGTTTACACAAAATTGCAAACTGCAAACAAAAAAAATGATTTTACACAGCTTTAGATTAACACCATGATTATATTTTTAGTATTGCCATTTGGGCAACGGTGGCGCCCTCATATATTTTCTACTTTTATTTGACAAACTGTACATGTTTTACATCTGACAATATTTTTGGCAATTGGTTTTTACAAATAAAGAGTTATAAAAATCAATAATATTGGTCTGATATTGCTGGGATTTTCTTCTGGAAGAATTGCCCGAGACATTCATTTTATTGGTGGTGTTGTTAGGAATGAATGGTAGTTTTTTTGTGAAATGATGACTCTATACTTTTTAAAGGAAATTATTGCCTGCACAGTTTTCTGTGTTGCCACTGCACTTGAGAGTGTTGCTACTAGATATATGGAAATAATAAAAAACCTTTAAAAAATATATTTCTGACGAAAATACTATGTAGGTACTCACTACCTACTTCTGTCTCTGGTTTATTTTATACTTACCTATTTCAATGTTTCAGAAGAGTGTATTTCTAACATTTTTGTTGTTATTATTTAAGATATTAATATTATATTACGAAATATCACAGCACATCTTTTAAAATCATGAAATTTAAAAAGTACTTATAGGAAATTATTGTTAACATTTTTGTTATCCAATCTCAACAAGGATTTTAACAATTTCATATACAATTTTTTTTATTGTAATATAAATAATGAGTTACATTTATACATACATATATATATATATATATATATATATATATTTCACAAAATATTATATTTAAGGTCATTATCAGTCTTGTATACCTTATCAGAAAAGAGGTAATCTTGTACCTGATAAGGGATATTTATTATGTTTTTTATAGTAACAATATAATAAACTTTTGAGAAAAGTTCATTTTGCTTTTTAATTGCAGATAATACCTGTATAATAATATTTGGATAATTTATGTAGCGCGGTTTTTAAATCATCTCGAGGGCTCCGTAATCTGTAATATACAGGTGGGTAAGAGCAACTTGCTTATTTGAATTTTGCGCCCTGAAGCGATGTTTGCTGCGACGAGGGTTGGGATAGACACATTCGAGAGAGCGGGGTGTAAAGTTGTTGGAGTGGACGAAGGTGGAGCGCGCGTTCCCTGTTAAGGCATACTTTTCTAACGGTCGCTCAATCAACCTCACGCAACGTGCATTCTGTGCCCATTAAAATATTGAGACCCGTGGTCGTGTTCCTGACCAGCAGTCGATTGTTTAATGAGTAAACAACTTCAGGGAAACTGGCGATGTGAAGAAAAAAAAAACTGGACTTCAACGAACAGCAAAGTCACCCCAAAATCAAGACATGATAAGGCTTTCTGTTTTGCGATCCCCTCAGCGCTCTGCCCCGAAATATGCAGCTGCTGTTGGGTTGTCTGCTGGTTCTGTGAGGCGAGTCCTTCATGAATAACTAAAATATCATCCCTACAAACTAGCTGTGGTGCAGGAACTTAATCCACGCGATTTTGTTGCTCGAGAAAGTGCATGTCGGTGTCAAATTCAAATAATTGCTCTGCCCCGCCCTGTATTACTTCACAAAACATATTTTCATTTAAGAATACCCAAAATACTGTACAGTAGAATATTCAGAGTGGTATTGGTAGGACACAATTTCAGAATGAGTTTTTACGGGGTAGGTAGCAGTGGCGGTCCGTGAGTTTTCAGTGAGCTAGAGTGCTAAGATTGAAAAATACGACGTTTTTGATGTTGTTTTAGCTGAACACGATTTTTTTTTTTTTTCAAAATTTCTACTTTTTGTAGGAACATATTATACTGAAATGTGGATACGGTGCATCCCCAAACTGAAAGAATCCTGAAAATCTTTATACAAAATATTGAATTTTGAAAAAAATAAAATTCATTTTCCGCTACAACTACATCAATAAGGTAGTATTTTTCAATCTTAGCACTCTAGCTCACTGAAAACTCATGGACCGCCACTGGTAGGTACCCCCAAATACTGAAGTAAGGTATTGGGATGTGAAATATAAGAAGTGAGAGAGCTAAAATTATTCCGTTACTATTTTTTAAGGCCCATCCAATTCCAACGAAATTACTCTTTCCCCCCTCTCAGCACCCCATTACTTACTATTAAAGCAAATGCTTGCCAAAAACAAGGTCACCCAGTGGTTCGCTGCATTTGGTAACTTAGCAGGAGGCACCCCTGCCCGGGTTCATGGGGTGAGATGTCTTTAAGTCTTGGTTTGACCTCTCCAGCTGGACTTTCTCGATCAATCACCTTTCACCGCAGTGGGAGGGATGGATTCATACGCATGTCACTCCTGAACACATCGATCCCAGATTCCTACCCACCCCTCATACCTTTTCCTTTTCCAGAACTTTCTTTACATAAAAAGACCCTCCACAAACAATCCCCAAAGATGACACAGGCCCCGAGCCTTCAATTTGGGTTTCATCATAATGTTGGTTGCACTATCCTAGGGGGGTTAATTAAGTATTAGCTTAATTAATTGGAGTGACCGTAATTCCGGTCAATAATAAGCAAGTGAAAAATATATATACAGTGTTTTTAATCAGCATTATAGAATTTCGAGAAATTGTTATATTTAAAATAATATGTTTTTACTAGTTTACATACAGGATACAATATGATATTTAAATTCAAATATCAAATATTTATTGGCACAGATCAAAATATCTCATCTAATTTACGTTCAAGTAAAGATTGCCACCATTTTGTGGTTTCGTTATGTATACAATATATATCTTTTAACAACTGTAAAATATTATTTAAAATTTCGTCCAATCTGACATTCGACATCACAACACCCAAACTGGCAGGGCTATCATTTCAAGTGAAAAATATATTTGCACTTTGTTGGGAATCGAACCCGCAACCTCCCGAATCAGTCAAATATGTAGACCACTAGGCCACAACCCCCGCCCAACAACTGCGGAAGATTCAAAACTCAATCACCCTAAATAAGATAATATCACTAATTTTATATAACTATATTGACCTTCTAAATCATATTGACCGTGAAAAGACAGAACCCACATTTACAAGCACTTAAGCTAGTCTCACACAAGCGCTATACTCTCATATATGTGGGTTCGGCCTATTTCATACAGGCCAAGCCCAGATATATTACGAGAGTAAAACGCTTGTGAGGGACTAGTTTTACAAGATTTCTAAAGAATTTTTTCTAAGTATTACTATAAAGTTTGTCTCTTAACAGATTTAAAAATATGAAAAGTAAATTTATTCCCCTCCTTTTCACAGCCAATATATTTGTTGTATAAAATATAATATATATTCTAATATGTATGCCTAATTTATGACATGGCGATAACTTCATCACTATGTAACAATAATGTCAAAAAACTAATGCCCCGTTCTGATTGGGAAAGTACTTTAGTCGAGTAGCAAGTATTTTAGTAACTAAATGCGTCCGAACACCATACATTTAGTAGTAAGTAGGAGCATTTTGGTAAGTCAAGTGGCGAGTTACTCGCTACTCGACTAAATTACATGCCCAATCAGAACAGGGCTTAAGGGACAAATTATTCTCCTTACAAAAAACTAATGCCCCGTTCTGATTGGGAAAGTACTTTAGTCGAGTAGCGAGTATTTTAGTAACTAAATGCGTCTGAACACCATACATTTAGTAGTAAGTAGGAGCATTTTGGTAAGTCAAAATTACATGCCCAATCAGAACAGGGCTTAAGGGACAAATTATTCTCCTTACTGACACAGGTAGAGGCAAATTTCAAAGAGCGCTAGCTTGAATATATTTATGCTCAACAGTGGGTCAAACTGGTTTGGAATACCCGCCTCCAGTCCCCTCTTACCCTGCAGTAGTCACAATGAAATCGCTTTAAAATAATTCTACTGTAGATATGCAATTATTGAATTCAACAACAAATTTGTTTTATCGTTAATTTCAGCACATTACTAAAAGTTTCCAATACGTAGTTGCTATGTATTTAAATTTGAGATGATTTTTCACAAAAATGGTGCTAAACAAATCATCCAAAAATAATAATTATTATTATCAATTAATAATGAGCAAAATTGTAAGTTACATGGAAAATTATTCTATAGCGGAAAAATAGCAAAGTTTTCTCTTATATTATTAGGAGACAATGGTTTTTTTTTTTGTCATATTTGAAGTTACTACTTCAATGAATTACTGTCAATACTTATAATCTTAAAAAAATGCCTTCTTATTAAGTAAGGCCCAGTTGTTTTGCAGAAATTCACGTGTGACAAAGTTATCAAATGCCCATTCAGCACCATATAGTTTTATTTTGACAATAATTGAAAGGTTCCCGTTAAATGCTGATTCTAAGTCTGTTTCAGCTTTTGAACAACTTGCCATCAGCAGAAGAGGACAACTATCTTGATATTACAATTTTATAAAAGCTGAAAAGCAACCTAGAATCGGACTTTTAACGAGGACCTTTATGTCAAAAAAACAAAATGACGCCGAATGCCCATTTGATGACAATGTTACATTTGAATTTTTGCAAAACTGAGCCTATGTATTCTTAAATCAATGTTGTCTATCAACTAAGAATGTTTACAAAACTACTATAGAAACTAAAAAGTCAAATTGAGTTTTAATGTCACAAAACTATGCACGCCGAAGAAATTAACCTGAGATTGCCTTCAAATGGCTACCTTACGCTCACTGAAAATATCTGCACTATTTAAAATTTCTATTAGCAATACTTTTTGTTAATAAAAGTAAGCAGGTACATAATACTATTACGTAAATAAAATAAAATTTTAATAATTGCTTGCTAGAACAATAAACTAAACATTTTATAACGATTTGTAACATAAGTCCTTAATAATAATAATATGTAATTAAAATGAATAATAAGTTTACCGGAACAGAATAATAATATTTGATAGGTATTATTATTATTTAGTGGTGACTTCCATTGAGTTTGAGATTCTCTTCGTCGTGGCCATTGAGGTCACTGTGACCATTGAGGCCACTGTGGCCGTTAAGGTCACTGTGGCCGTTGAGGTCGCTGTGGCCGTTGATGTATTTGAGCTTGACAACGGGGGTCCATGGTTTGGTGTCTTCGTCGGTGGTTTCCGAGGAGCCGTTGGAAATGGCCTCGTGTCCGTTGGAGATGACCAGCTCTTCCATCTTGGGCATCTCTTCTTCATCTGCAGAAGGTAATTCATATTCTTAATTATTTCATTCACTGTACCGATCAAGACATCAACAAGATGTATGACAAAGAAACAATTAATTAATACAATAATAAGTCGCAAAATGTTCACCTTCCGCACATTCTTATTTTTGTTAACGAATGATGTAATTTAATTTTTTAAAAGAAAGATAAACATTCCCGGGTTACGAATAACCCGACAATATTTGAAAATCTCCTACTACCACCACAGTAAGCCGAAAATGTGCTTGAGTCGTGATGGAGGACTTAGCCAGCCGAGGAATCGAACAAGGAACGCCTGGGTTCCCGAGCCAAACGCGATGCCCACTCAACCACTGACCGATCATTGATTGGAGTTCCTATGGGCATATTCAGGAAAAGTTTTTACATTGCGTTTTTGTGTACATGTCCCATGATTTCAATTGATTTTTTCATAGATATATATTATAGAATACATATTGTAAAGTTAATATATTTTTAACAGGCAAATTTATAAATTTTTGCATTTAGTAAATTAAACTGTCAAAATTTTATACATTTTTAATCAATTAATTAAGGTAAATTTTGACAAAAATGACCATAATATGTATACATATTACAAACAAATGCAATAACACATGAAAAAAGTCAAGCTGTTACGTAGAAAGAACCCATTTTATTTATGTTTAGTGATGATGATAAATGTTATCATAGGTAAACTTTTCTATATCATAGGTACATTTTTTTATAAAAAACCTTTAGATTCACTTTAATTACTATAAAAGACAACTTTTTACATATCAATTACATAAAATGAAAATTTACTTTCGCATACGAGACTGCGCCAGTTTGTGGCCATTTACAATAATTTCTGTCATTTTGTTATGTTGGTATTCCCGATAGCCAGAAGTTATGTTACTATACGTATTAAGAAATTATTGTAAATGACCGAGAATAGGCCACCACTTGCATCACATTTTTTTAAATTTTTTTCCGGGCAAATATTATAAGACATTCCATATTTTTTTTTTTTTTTATCGTATATTTGAAACCCTGGCGATTTTTTGAAAATTTCAATCTGAAAAATCAGACCATTTTTTATAAACCGGAAATACGGGACATAATTTTATGTGTGCAAAAAAACGATAATTACATAGCCGAAAATCATTTAAACAAAAGAACATTTTCCACACGAATAGCAATAAATTGTACGGGGTTCTCTTCGTAACATCTGTAAAAACACCGCCAACCGTGTTGCCATATAAAAAAAAATTTATCAGTGTGAAATTTTACAAAATTAAGGGAACATAATCGGAGACAGGACATTTTCATGTAGTGACGTCACGAGCACAAATAATGGATTTATTTATTTAAAAATAAGAGAAACTATACATTTCTTAAAATTTTTACTAACATTTTCGTAATCTTAGTAAAAAAATCTATCCACAGGATTTTTTCCAAGTCGTTATGAAATCCATGCAAGTGGCCTATTGATGCAATCTCGTACGTGAAAGTAAATTTTTATTTTACGCAATTGAATTTTGAATGCATTATTTTCCATCCTCCCGAATGCAAAAAGTTGTCTTTTATAGTAATTAAGGTGAATCTAAAGATTTTTTTCTAAAAAATATTTATATTAAGCATTTTCAGTTCGATCGAAAGATTATCTTATCATAATACAATTTTTAATCACAATACTTTCATTAATTTATATGTGACAAAAAGAGAGATTGGGGTACCAATTAGTGTATTCCAAAGCTATGGTAGAATGTAGAGTATGAATATGAGGTCAATGCCAAAGTCAAGGTGAGTTCTGTCACAAGGTGGGATCAATATGTAGGCCAGCCCAGATTCTAAACGCAATGGAGGTCACTGTCAGTGTCAAGTCGAGGTCAACCTGCCGTAGATAACGTAACAGGTAATGTGCCACATTTCATAACATTAAACTCTAAACTAAATAAACACCATTATTTTTTGCAATTGGAATCTTACGAACATTATTCAGAATAAAAAATATCATTAAATATTTAATAGAATTGCAGTAGGTACTTTCTAACAATTTTTTTCCATTGTCTTTGAATGTGTTCCATTTTCAAAATGCTTTTTTTTTTTTTTGTTACAGTGAATACCGCGCACAAGAATCTCAACTGTTCCCGTCTGGAGCCAGTGAGACTATGGCATCCCCGATTGGGGTATGTTGTGAGGCTGAAGGTAGTGGGGAGGGGAAGGAGGTGGGGAAGAGGAAGGTTTGGAAGTACCTGGCTATTCAGATCTGGTCACCAAACACGGCTAAAGCCATTTTCAAGCAACATTTCAATTCTGAATGGTGGTCTTACACCAGGGCGATACTGATAGTATCTTCCACTCTGGAACGTGCTGCAAATATACTATATGTTATTTTAACCCTTCGAATAATAAGAAAATAATATCTGTAACCTTTTGCCTGTCAAGGTTCGCGCGCAAAATTCCTGGTTCTTGCCATGCATCTTAAATTTTCCTATTTATGGGTTATTTTTTAACCCTTTTGCAAAAACAAAAATTGTTCTAAAATCTAGATAAAATAATCTTTCCGATGTGTTTATTAGAAATCAACTTTTTTTTCCTAAAAATTAAAATTTTGATATTGGAAATGTAAATTAGCTAAAAAATGCATACCTGCGAATATTGGAATTAAAGTACTTAAAATAGAATAAACTTAAAATTTTAAATACAGATTCCCTTTATTAACAAAATTTGTAATAAAACTGTCACCTCACTTTTTATCACTTTCATACAATTTTATTTTAAAATTAAATGTTTGTTACGTCAAAAATTGGCTCGAAATAAAACCGTCACTTATGATCGGGTTTGTAAAATATCTCAAAAACATAGCTCATATAATCCTAATACAATGAGAAGCATTATTGCTTTGGCTCTCTAACATAAAAGAAATCACAAATATTCGCATGACAGGAAGAGAGATATATAACTTTTAATAATGCACGGTCGCTCTGGGACAATCTGGGTCTCTTGTTATTATAACGGCATATGATGTTTTGGGACAACTTGGGTCTCCTGTGATTAGAAGGGTTAAATGAATTAATTGTGAAATAACACAAATTAATCAAATAAAATTTATTTGCGCACGCCGGGTTCGAACCCGCGACCTCCGGATTGTGAGTCAAGAGTCTTAGCCACTGGACTACGGAGGTCGCATTAAACAAAAGCAAATGGAAAAAGTTAGTCAGCCCGCAGGCGAGAGTTTATTAACTTATTATTTATTAACTTTGGTTACGGGCATAAAATTCCATTACAAGAAACTTTTTAGTTTGGAGACTTTTTTGAATTTAGGAATAGTTTCCAACTGTCACCGCAATTGAAGTCTCTCGTCTGCGGGTGGCCTTAGTTGTTTTAACTTTTGACAGGTTGACAATGGTGGGACAATATACAATAAATGTTTTTCCTACTTTTTATGAGCAACTTTTTGATTCCCCAAAAATAATTAAACAAATAAATAAAAAGCAAAAGATTATTATGTAGAAATATATTTATGTAATGTGTTACTTGGTATAATTAATAGAAGAAGAAGACAACATGTAGTATAATTGTAGGTACATATTGTTGTTGAAGATTCAAATGGTGTCAATGGTATTAAAATTGGCAATTGATGTTGAATGTTGATTTTGTTTCTCTTTTTTTATGTAACTTAGATAGGAATAGAGATTTGCAACATCTGACTTCTCTAAACAACAATACCTACATTAAACACTTGTCAAATAATCTGATGATAGGAGGATTTTCCAAGAATTAAAGACCTTTCCTAATTTTCGGCAATGTGGACATTATTTCTCAAAATATGGAGGCACTAGCGTGTAGCTCATACTTTCCCCTAAATAACTGGTAGCTGCTTCAGTGCAATCTTTACATCCGTTTGAGATGGAAGCTCCGCTGCCGAATCTCACTGCCTGTGAGGTACGCTCAATTATTCGCTTTCTCAACTAAGAGGGAGTCCGCCCTGTTAAAATTAGTAAGCTCGCAATTTCGATCCCAGACATCAGAAAGTCTATCATCACACAAACGATTTTGAGGGAAAAATAGCGTATGAAAATTGCGTGCTCGTTGGGTTCCCAAAATACTGAAGAGCAAAATTGTGTGGAAAGCGCTAAGGTCTCTTTGAACCGTTTTTCCAAACCTTTTTTGGGCTGAAACATGGAATCAAAAAGACAATCAATGACATGATTTGCACCTTTTTCTTCACCCTGAAGCAACATTTGACCGGAAAACCTTTGGAGACCGACCAGGACTATTTAATTCTTGGACAACCCTCCTAGTTGGTTAGTAAGAATACTTCTAAGTTACAAATAGAAATCAATCAAATTTCTCTTACCCGAGCTAACGTCGGACATAGTCTTGGGGCTGAAGCGGCAGCCCTTGGACAGGTAGGGCTTCAGCTTGCCCACAGAAGCGAGCACCAGGCCCAGGAAGGGCGGGGAGGGGGAGAGGGGGCGCGACAGGTACTCGGGGTGGAACTGCACCGAGTAGTAGAAGGGGTGTTCCTCTATGCACGCAATCTCCATGCGGTTCTTCGTCGAGTCCTTGCCTGGAAAATTACATTCATTAAACACAATTCAACCTGAAATTGTTCATTAACTCGAGTCTAATTGAGCTTGAAACCATCGCAAGATTCTGTAGATCTCAAAGACTGCGATGAACTGGACCTTTGATAAGAATTCCACCGAAAATTATGGGCAAATGGGTGCCCCAGTGGAAGAGAAAGCAGCGAGAAGAAGAGGTGGACTCACTACATCTTAAATTTATTTTTTTGCGTTAGCTGCACACTGGAGGCCAAGGGGAAAATATTTGGTAAATATACAGAAACGTGGGATACGGTCAATACGCAATTTAAAAAAAAAACACCTTTCATCAGTTAGATAAAGAAAAGTATTTCAGTTTCCGGAAATGAAAAATGATGCATTTTAACAGATATTTCAAAGGTTAAAATCGATTGTTCACTTGACAGACATTGGTCATTGATGTGGAAGTTTTAAGATTAGTTAAGAAAAGTTGTCAAATTTATATATTTTTTAATCAAAATAGCTATTAAAGCGCATTATATCTGTACCATAGCAATTGCCATAGGATAAACAAATTAAGTCCATAGCGATTGCTTTGGACTAAGGTGGTTTATCCTATAGCAATTGCTATGGACTCAAGTGGTTTATCCTTTAAGGTACAGATAGAAAAACTTGTTTCTCATTGTTAGCTAATTTAAAATAAAATGTATCTAATTATTATTTTTAATTGATAAATTTTTTTAATTGATATAAGATTAGCCGCCATAGCTCAGAGGTAGAGCTCCTGACCGGCAATCAGAGGGACACGGGTTCGAGTCCCGTTGGCGGCCAGTATCTTTTCTCGGAAGATTTTTTCAATGTAGATGAGTTTTTCAGGCTGATAATTATAGCTTATAAAAATTGTTAAAATGTATCTATTAACCATGTTCCACTTTTCTATATATTTACAAATTATTTTCCTCATGGCCTATGTCATCTTTGGGGATATTGAGTGGAGGGTTTACAGGTACCCGTCGATGGGTAGGAATCTGGGGGTCAGTGTTTCCATGATTGACGAATGTGTGAATTCATCCCTCTAAGAGAATCCTGCTGGAAAGGTCAATAGGTCTCCCTCAAACAGTCTCTCCCGATCTGGCCCGCCATACAGTAGGTGGGCACACGCATCCGTCACCATGATCAGGACAAACCAAACGCTTGAACCCGGGCACGTCTGCTAAACCACCAAACGTAGCGAACCACTTGGGGTGACCCATGGCTGGTGTAGGTTATCCAACAAATGGTGGCCAGGGTGGTGGTTCCCATACCCGCCTCCCAAATTGAATTTGAAGAGGATAGGAGTCAGGTGGAAATATTTGAGGTATGGAGATGAATGACTATAAATGAGAAGACTAAATCTTACCTTGAGATGAAGCTTTGTGATAGCAATGCTTCAATCAAAATATTAAATTGAAAGGAAAAAAAGAGCTAATGAACATTTGAGAATGGTGCACTTGTAATACAGTAGAACCTCGTTAATTCCAAATTCGCGGGACATCAAAACTAAAATTTCGAATTAACAAATTCCCACGTAATTCAAAATTTTATGAAAAAAAAATTTGTTAAAAATCGCCCAAAATTGAGTTTCTCGGCCCCAAATTCAAAATCAAGCAGGTCGGCCCCCTATATTCAAAGTAAATTCATAAAGATACAATATTTTCAGAGTAAATAAAAACTTTGCGGCTGAAAACAGTTGCGGCCGTCCTTTTAAACTTATAAAAATGTGAAATATTACTGCACAAAACGAATTTTCACAGCCTATTTCCGAAGCAGCCAGCCATTTGAATTCAGATACTCAAAGTAAATTCGTGAAAATACGTTGTATTTGAGGTAAATCGAAATTGTGCAGTCCATTTCCACCGCAGCCGGCCCTTTAAATTCATATAATCGAAGAAAATTTGTAAAAATACGACATTCCAGTGTAAACCGATTCAGATTTACAAAATAATATGAATTAGGACGATGTAAACCGCATAAATCGACATTTTACGCGGTTTTACCGCCACGGTGTCAGATTCAGATTTACGAAATTATTTAAAAAAAAATTTTGCACAAATCGATGTTTTTTCGAATTACACGAACGAACTTTTGTGTGTGGTCTAAAATAAATTTCGAATTTCGAATTAAAAAATAATTTTGTATGAAAAAATTTTGGCGAAAATTTCGAATTATGCAAATTTTCAGGGTTTGAATTAACGGGGTTCTACTGTATAGCTTACATTGTTTAATAAGTCAGGTACGCCTCATACGTCATACATATGTCTGAAAACGATATATGTATTATCATGAAAACAAGCTTATGGGTCTGAGTGGTTAAGCAGCTGCTTGGAGATGTCCAAAGTTTTCCGGTAGGAAGGGAACAAGATGAAAAACACAAAATGTATAACTTACCAACAAATTTGAGTCCAGCCTTTTCTAATTGGTCCGTGTAGGCAGGGTTCACTTCATACCGATGCCTGTGCCTCTCTTCAATTGAATCCTTGTTACCGTACAGTTGGGCTGGAATGATAAAAAAATATATATATAGGTATATAGCGGGTTAATTAAATGAAATCAATCCACGCTTTTCTTCTGTAAACACAATGAGTCTTTATTGGGTGGGTACAATCGATTACACAAGTAGGCAGTTCAATAATCGAAAAAAACAGTAGTAACTTAAAAGTACAAGCTCTAACAGTAGCTTTATGGTTATTATTCCAATAATAATAACTCCAAAGGACACTAATTATCCGTTAATTACTCGTCACTTTATACAAAAGATTCACGAGTATATTCTCTCTGGAGACCTGAAGTTGCGCGAGACACCTCGGCGGGTAAACTTCGACTTTTATTTCCTGAAGCTCAACTCGGGACTCCCCGGCGGGTCAAAACTCAAAACTCTAAGGTTACGTTTGTCTTTATATGCCTATTGGCCCACTGTCCTAGCGGCAGCGGGTAGTAAGGGACAACCAATGCAAGACAGAAAAAGTATTTGAGCGTGAACACTTCTCAAATACGATCAAAATAATTATATGTGTTACAGGTTTACATTTATTCAATTCACAATCCTTGTAGCTTTGAAATTTCGATTTACGCAGTCATATATATCGTCCTAATTCGTATTATTATCTAATTAATCTAGACATTTTTAATTTGAAGAGTTTTACTTTCCTTGTACATGTACATGTGGTGATACTAGAACCAAGTTATCGAGTTTAAGAATGGGTTGTCATAAAATTTTGATGTTTGTCATAATAATGATAACCTTGTATTATTAGTGCTTGGCAAATATTTGGCATGTATTTAATCAATACGTTTTATTGATTATATTTTTAGATAAGGGGATTGATTTTGACCAGTAACTATAAGCATTTACAAAGATAAGATACTTATCGTACCATGTATTATTTTATCATATTGTATTACAGAATCTGGGCAATTAATCTTTAATAGATTTTTGTGGTTCACATTTGGCACACTTAAGTTTAGTACATATTATTATTCGAACGACCATTATTCCCAACTGTTGAGCTGCAATTTTGGCTCAACACTTCTCAAAAGCACAAATATGCTCTTCCCAAAGCAACTCTCCGACCAACAAGTAACAAATCACTTAGCTGATCGGAGACTCAGATTGAACCATCGAAAAGTTGGGAACAATGGCCGTAAGCATTTTGTAATATTGGCAAGACCGGTAATTTATGATTTCAACAATATGTGTATTAAACTGTTATATTTTGCCTATGTTAGAAGTCAACTTGAGTACAATTCTCCCGTCTGGAACCCACATTAAAATATTCATGTACAAGCTATTGAAAGAATACAAAATAAATTTTTACATTTTGTAAGTTTTAAAATGAGTATTCCAGCAATTTTGTTGAACTACAACACTCTTTGAAATGATATGAATGCTTAAATTGTCAGAAAGATTTTCACTGACCTGATATTTCTGTATAAAATTTTTAATGATGTAGTCCAGAATTGCTTGCATTCATAAGCTTTCAGATTCCACTACATAATACTAGAAGAGATTTATTTCAGTGCAGAAATTCTGGGACTAACTACCGTATGTATTCCTCCTTGCCTAGAATACTAAATGGGGGGAAATAATTACTCCGAGTCAGTGGATGTCTTCAATTTATCATTAAAAAGATACTAAATGTTGTTATTGAAGCAGTTCAGTTATGTATAATAAATACTGTTTAATTTTTACGATTCATTTGTAAAAGCCTCTAAAAAGGGCATTAATAAATAAATGAATATGTAATACACGCATTACGATTTTTTTGTAAGCCAATTAAATTAATTGTAGCTAACTGTATCAAATGCATTCGGTACAGGAAATCAATTTATATTATGTTTTGCAAAATTCTTAGAATGGTTGAAACTTTGATAAAAACATCAACATAGTCTAGACTTTATCAACAAAGATAATGTCGTGTTCCTTAAATGGGTGGAGGGTTAAATTTTGGAAAGTCAATGACTTTAATATAGATAATGATGATTACTGACCTACAAAATTGAGGTACGAACTATCTGAAATTATTTTTCAATATAAAGTTAAGGTTTGGCCAAAACTCTTTTTTTTTATTCTATTATTAATATAGCACTGAAGAAATAAATCAATGGAAAAAATGTTTTGGCGTGTTCGTATATATATTTTTTAACATTGATTCCACATAGTCATAGGAGTCCCTGAGTGTCTTTAATCATAGGATGAACATGGCAATTAAAACATTCAGGTCTAAAAATAACTGACGGATAGCGTTAATCAAAGGTGGTGAAAAAAAATATATGCTACTAGACAGTTTAGTGTATTCAGTAAATAAATGCTTATAACTCACACATGACACTCTTGGTGAGATAGGTGGTCCTCTTGCCCAGTCGCATGGTGCCGCCCATCTGTCCGGGGTGGTGTTCGGGCATATCGATGACCAGCGGATGTTTGGTGTCGGGGTCAACCTCCGTGGTGTTGGCGCCCTCGAGGCCGAGCACGTTGCGCGCAAACTCGATGACGGCCGCCTGCAGCCCGAGGCAGATGCCCAACATCGGCTTCTGCGTCTCGCGGCACCACTGGCACGCCTCGATCTTGCCCTCCATACCGCGCTGGCCGAAGCCGCCCGGTATTACAACGCCACTGAAAAACAAAATTATTAGTTAAAAATAACATACCATCACAATCATTGATATGCTTGGTGATACTCTAAGTGACCAACTCAGGTACGCTCCATCGAAGTCAATTAATAGATAATGTCAGTGGCGGACTAAGCCCGTCGGAGGCCCGAGGCGGCAAAACTGAATGAGGCCCCCTCTTAGTTTAAGAAGTTGATGTAATTTTACAAGCTTTTTATTCAGTTCACATGGGCTTCTAGTCCCGGGGGGCCTCCAAACGGCCCTTATGTTCCCTTAATCAAATCCTAAAAAGGGTTGGCACCTCTGTAAAAAAAAAACATTGTTTTTTTTTTCATTTTTCTGAAAGGTGCATTTGTTTAATGCTCTCACCAAATGTTTTAAGGAAATTTGTAAAATTGACGGAGATACAGCATTTTATATGAAACAGTTTGTATCTTGAATTATCCTTCAGCAAAAATTTGAACGCGTTTTTAGTCGTTAGTTAGTCCGCCACTAGATAATGTAATGATTCTACATTGAATGACATTCTTTTCATACAAGTCCGAATTTGCACTCACTCGCTCTTGCAGAGGTTCTGCCAGGCCTCGTGGTACAGCACCGGGTTCTCCGTCTTCATCTCCTTCTCCAAGTTAGCGGCCTCGATGTACTTGATATTGACCTTGTAGCCGGCCGACACGGAGGCGTGCTGCAGCGCCTTGGCGATGCTGGTGTACGAGTCCTCGAACTTGGTGTATTTGCCCACCAGCGAGATGTTCACCTCCTTGCGTAGAGAGTCCACTCGCTTGGCCAGGTCCTTCCACTTCACCATGAACCTGAACAACAAGAATAATAAGTTGAGCAACAAGGTTAACAAACTATAACCACTCATGATCACGTAGTGCTGTATTTGTCACTAAACATCAAAGCCTTTGAGTCATGTTGTGCTATATCTGTCACTAAATGATACATCCTCTTAAAACTCATTCTATTTTCTTTTCTATTCATAAACAGTTTAGAAAGAGAGAACACCAAGCCATTCTATTTTCTTTTCTATTCATAAACAGTTTTAGAAAGAGAGAACACCAAGCCTTGCTCAGAGAGTCTACTCGATTGGCCAGGTCCTTCCACTTCACCTTGTACCTTAACAACATTTATAAAGTTGAGCAACAAGGTAAACAAACTATAACCAAAAGCCGCTGAGTCACGTTGTGCTATATCTGTCACTAAATGATACATCCTCTTAAAACTCATTCTATTTTCTCTTCTATTGTGGTCTGACTTATAATATGATATAAACAGTTTTAAAAAGACAGACCAAGCCTACTCTTTGCACTTAAAAGTTAACCTCTTATAATGTTCAAAAACAGATTTTGAAACATGATATTAAATTGTCTTAACCCCAATAAATAGAGACAATGCTTACTGTAATGAAAAGTTTACATATACATTTTTTTATATGAATTTCGCACAAGAGTCCCAACTGCTCTCAACCATCCGGGCCCAGTGAGTCTACGGCATCCCCAACCGGGGTACATTGTGAGGCTGAAGGTAGTAGGGAGAGGAAGGAGATGGGATAGAGGAAGGTGGGGAAGTATCCGGCTATTCAGATCTGGCCGCTAAACACGAAAGCCACTTCAAGCAATGTTTAAATTTTGAATACTACCAGAGAGATACTGAGAGTATTTTTTTATTTTTTTTTTATTTATTTATTTTATACACTTTACAAATACAAGACAAAAAGTCCCGATAAACTACTTTTTAGCAGTTTGTCTAACGGGTTCTTTACGTTAAAGATCTTATAAAAGTGATTTAATAGTTACATTTTTACAATTATATAAAATAAAATTAAATTTTTTACAGAAATATAGATAAAAAAAAATTTTTGAAAACATAAATAACATTTTTAAAGTCTTTAGAATAATATGTCATTGTAAGCTAATACAAATTAATTCTTTCCGAAAGCCAAGTCTTCAGTAAATTCATCAATTGTTTGTTTTGAGCACAGTTTTTAATTTCAGCAGGTAACATATTTAAACAACTGGGAATCATGTAATTTAACGTTCTTTGTCCATATTTATTTGTATACTTAGGTACAATTAGCCCTTCACTAAAGTTAAAACGAGTATTATGGTTGTGTTCCAGCCTGTTAATATATAAAGGATTATTTATGTGCTGAAATATAATTTTGTACCACAGAATTGCTCTCACTGAAAGAACTTTTCTACTCAAGAGTGCCGCAAATGTACTATTTATTATTTTTAATTAATAAATTGTGAGACAACACAACATAATCAAATGATATATGTATATTGAGCACATCAGGATTTGAGCCTGCGACTTCCGGATTGCTAGTCGAGAGCCTTACCCCTCGACCATGGAGGCCATCATGAAGGAGAAATCAGATTTGTATGTTAGTGAAAATTTATAAGGATAAGACAACACAATTTTTACTTTATTGAAAAAAAAAGACACCAGTAAAATTACGTCTACTCTTACTACACAAAAAAACTCAGGAATTGCTGGTTAAGTCTTTTGGGTTCAAAGTCAATGAGCCACTTTACTTCATCATTGTATAAGATAATATCAACTACTCTTTATGAAAATATTTATGAAGACACAGAAAATAAATAAATATTTTCATTCAGAGTTGTTGACATTATCTTCTTTGATGATTAAATAACACAATGAGGTTTATCCACTACAACGATTTATGGCATATACCAGATACTTGCATAACACTAGATCGAATAAAAACGATAAAAAAAATATTCCAAGTTATAAAACCACTTTCGGACAAAGAAACTATACATACTTTGCAACAAAACTCCATAACATCCTTCCCCAAGACATAAAACTAATAAAAAATCCTAATAAATACAAATCAAGAATAAAAATATGGCTAAAAGAGGTCAACGAAAAAACCCTAATGAAGACACTAAAAACGACATAAAAGACAAATAAACCATATTTAAATAACTTTAGTCCGCCTCGGCACAGGACCCCCTAGTGAGGAGGACTAAGAAATACAATACATAATTTATACTTAATTTCACCATTATATCTTGTATGTAACAATTATTTTATATAGTCGCTAAAATAAAAAAATAAATAAAAAAAAACTTTGTGATATTGTGACATAATTTGTAGTAAAAAGCGATTACATACAAACAAATTTATATGTTTATATTGGATGTTAGTGAGTTTAATATGTATAAATAATAGATCAATTACTATTCTGATGGGGAAACCACAAAGATATATTATGCAAATTGACCACCTGTAATATAAACAACAGTCATTAAATCACATCTCCATGAGGCGTGTTCATGGAATTAACCATTGTTCTCTCATACCTTTTTATTAGTAAATAATGATCCATAGAACTAGAACAGATTAAGCTTAATTATATAGATTAGTAAGGTGCAATTACTGTTGTTAACCACTCAGGCTAATTTGTTTGCTTTTGGGAACAACTTACATAGGTCTCATAGAAATTGCTGTGTCTCCCTTACTATCATGGTGAGAAATATGATCTTAAAAGGTGTTAGAAAGGGAAAACACCACGCTTTATACTCAAATCTAAAAGTTAACCACAAATCAATTAAAATGTACACCTTTAAGTAATGAAAGTTTCCGACCGCAATTTGAAAAAAAAAATTATGAAACTTTGGGATTTTTTACATGAAACGACAAAAAAGTGAGGTGAAGATAATGTTTACAATACATTTGTCTAATAAAACATGTGTAATTTAATTGTTTGTGCTAGCATTAAAAATTTTACTATTTTAAAAATTATACAGTGGAATCCGTTTATAATGACATCGAAGGGAAATGACGAGTACGTCATACTAAGCGGACGTCATACAAAGCATTTTGTAGAAAATAAACAACCCCTATTATTGTTAGGTATATACATATGTATGTATTTATTTTAATAGAGAAAAACACAGCATATTAAGACTTGTGCCGTGCCACGCACGCGCCAAACGTCGTTGGGCGTCACGTGACCCTCCCGAACACCGTCGAAGGTGTTAGGAATCATGATGGTCACTATAACTGATATAATTTTCGATGAATTTAGGACATAATTTATTAAAAATATCCGAACATACTATAAGCGAAGTCCGACTTTGTTATAAAGAATTTTATATGAAAACTAAGCTTCGCCGTGTAATTACATCATATTTTATATAAATTTTATTTGATTAATTTGTGTTATTTCACAATTTATTCATTTAAAATAATATATAGTATATTTGCGGCACGTTCCAGAAGACCACCATACAGAATTGAAACGTTGCTTGAAATGGCTTTAGCTGTGTTTGGTGACCAGATCTGAATAGCCAGGTACTTCCCTACCTTCCTCTTCCCTATCTCCTTCCCCTCCCCCACTACCTTCAGCCTCACAACATACCCCAATTGGGGATGCCATTGTCTCGGCTCCAGATGGGAGCAGTTGGGTGCGGTATTCAAGTAAAAAAAAAAAAAAAAAAAAATTAAGCGGTAGGTCAATACAGGCAGAGTCAAAACGGATTCTACTGTATGTTTATTTCGAATTACAATATTTGAAAGCAATTTCATCACTTTTCAAAAAGAGCTATAGTTTTTGGATACTTTTAGAAATATTCCATTTATTTGAATTTTATCACAAAGCGGAAATATTTTGACCTTCTGAAAAAATATGCCCGAAGCCTGTGGGGTTAAACAATTATTGTTATTTGTGTCAAATGCAAGAATAAAGACCTATGTATTGTTAAATTGGTCACATTATTAAAATGCAATTATGTTGAACTCACTTTCCTGGGCGTGGAATGGGCACATTGAGGTGGAGTCTATCAATCAGGAACTGAACGACTCCCTGGGACTCCATCAGCAGGGGAACATGGTAGAGGGAAGACAGATCGTGAATGCAAATCACCTGGAAAACAAACACAACAATTTGGTTAAATATTTGAATGGCAAAAGGCCTACTATTGTGAACTTTATTTTTCTTTTTTATTACATTAACTCCACACAGGAGGCTCTGAGGAAAATAATTTCCCTCAGGGCCTGTGTCATCTTTGAAGATGATGTGTGGAGGGTAATTTTGAGGAGAAGGAGTGTACATGGGTCTTAAAGAGACATGACATGTTAACATGTTGTGGAAGGGAGGTGACACAAAGTCGAGCTATTGAACTCAAGAACGAGTCAACCATATACATATTTTGGGTGCGCCTTTGGAGTGTTTCGCGACTATGCACCGGTGCCGAAGAGATCAATGTTCCTCGGAGCATCTTCCATAGAAATATCGGTAGAACAAGGATAGCATAACTACCTAACTCTGTGTTCTAAAGATTGCAATCCACTTGCTAAGATGGGGAAATCTATCAAACAGATCGCTGATTTCCGCACAAAGTCAAGGGTTTTATTCAGGTATTTTGGGGCTCCAGACCAGAGGTAATAATACATAATAATAATATATCTTTATTAAACAAAAAATTTGCAAGATTTATAACTAAAAAAATAAACGTACATATTCAGTGTTAATATTTACAATGGTTTATATAAGTACAAAAGATTAACAACAGAAAATAATATAAATATGTATGAACAGTAGGTACCTACTTGAAGAATAGAGAATAGTTATAAATTTAGGTTTTTCATAATATGCCTCACTAGGCTAGCCTGTGAGGCAGAAAGGTGGCTGCCAAATTTAAAAGTTGAGCGCACTTGCGATTTTTACAGGGTCAGCAGTTGTGTACTATTAAAGTATGTATCTGCGGAGCCTATACAGTACGCCCAGCTTCTAAGAGGCTAACTTGACTCTGACTTCGATTGACCCACATTTGTTTCACTATATCAATCATGTATTAATTCGATTTTTGATTTTGTATTTCATCTGTCTGTAAATTTTTTTCCATGATCTTCTTTCAGAAGGGCTCTGTTTTAATAGTTTAGTAAAGAATCTTTTATCAAATGTTGGACTTTTTATTCGCATTTTTCCAATATTATGGTACACGCCTGCCTTAAGAAATTTTTTAAAAAGAATTGTCATTTAGATAGTGACATTTCTTTGGACATTGTACTATTCCTTTTTTGTAATAAAAAAGTTACATAAAATATATGGTTTATAATAATAAAGTACACAGGTATTTATGTACATACATAGCTACGAGAGAAATTTTTAATATTGATTTATTAATTAGGATAAAATTAGAAATATATACTTTCTTGGGCGCAAGGACTGCTCACAGAACTACTAGTTTATATGATACATTAAAGTTTGTAGGGAGAGATGGATTTTACAAACTATTTTATGTACAGTGTTTCCTAACCTGTGGTTCGCGGACCCCTATATATATATGTGGAGGTCCGCAGTCTCATATCTGGACCATTTAACAATAATAAATAAATGCCACCAAAAGTCTCGTAATCGCTACCCTTACTTAGCATGGCGAACGTACGACAGCAGGCGGTGTGCGAAACTGACTGAAGTGAGTGAAATAAGTGCACGCAGGAAACTAATTAATAGAAATGTGGTTTAGCTTTGAAACATAAATTCAAAGAATCCTCTTTATAAAGTTTTTGGGTGAATGTAAAGAAATATCAGAAGAAGCACTGAAACATTGACTGCTTTTCTCAACCACACAATCTGTGAAAAGGCTTTCTCTGCTCTTGTATGTAATAAAAACAAATATAGAAACAGAAAAGTGGAATCCGGTTTGAGATTACAACTTAGTAATATCAACCGGAATATCACTGATTGGTGTTGCCATTGTACATTAATTATTAACGTATTTCTCAACACAATCTGTGACAAGGCTTTCTCTGCTCTTGTATATAATAAAAACAAATAAAGAAACAGATAAGTGGAATCCGGTTTGAGATTACAACTTAGTAACATCAACCGGAATATCACTGATTGGTGTTACCACTGTACATTAATTATTAACGTATTTTTTATAAACAAAGTATTTTTTTGTATTATTGTAAAACTAAAATAAATGGTATGAAATTTATTGCTGTTTTTTTTATTAAGGGGGTCCTTGAAAATTGTTCTTGATTTCCTAGGGGTCCGTAGATGAAAAAGGTTAGGAAACGCTGGTCTAGGAGCATCAATAGATCGCAGTTGGAGAAGGGGGAAGAGTCTAATTACCTGCTCCGGTGCGACGTGGCAGAAGTTGGAAATCTTCTCCTTGACAGAGAGCCCCACGGGAAGCTCGGAGCGACAGACTATCAGGTCTGGAGTCAGGCCCAAGCCCCTCAACTCTCGCACCGAGGACTGGGTGGGCTTAGTCTTGGCTTCTCCTGTGGCACGAGGCTTGAAAGAAAAAAAATATATTTACTTCAAACATTCTGATAAATAGATACCAGTTCCAAAATTCACGTTGTTTCAAGAAACTCCAATAGAACTTGTTGAGTTTTTGAACTCGCAACATCTGACTTTTTTTTTTACATTCCCCTGTCATCTTAGGGGATGCTGTATAGGGGTTTTTTAAGGAAAGGAAGAAGAGGAAGTTCTGGGAAAGAAATAGGTATGTGGGGTGGGTAGGAATCTGAGGGTCAGTGTGTCCAGGAGTGACAGATGTATGAATCCATCCCTTCAACTGCAGTGCAAAGCGATGGGTCGAGGGATTCTGGACTACTCCTCAACCAGTCTCTCTCGATCCAACCTGCCACGCAGCAGGTGGGCAGACACATTGACGGCCAACACCTTGACAAACCTCACCCCATGAACCTGGGCACCCCTGCTAAGACACCAAGCAAACCACTTGGGGTGACCTACAGCAGAGGTGTTGGTTATTCAATAATTGGTTTCCGGGGCAGCGGTACCCATCCGCCTTCAGGGTAAAGAACCGCTATGCCAGGGAGGTTGATAAATACATTAAAAAAATATTAGTAATATCAATCCTTTGTTTGGAATAACAAGGTTCCATCTGACACAGTAATGCCATGCAATAATGAACTCTAAAGTCTCTCTCTCCAGAGTCCATAATCAAATACCTCGTATTATCAAGGGGTAAGCCATTTGAACGAAATGAGGTTAAAGCTTACCGAAGGCACCAGAGAAACGTGCGCGCAGCAGAAGTTTTCTCGCTTGACCCGGAACTGGAATTGACGGAAAGCCTCCACGAAGGGCATGCCCTCGATGTCTCCAATGGTGCCGCCCAGCTCCACGATGCACACCTGCGGCTCCTCGTTGCCGCACACGGGAACCTGCGCCACGCGTGATACCCACTCCTGGATGGCATCCGTAATGTGGGGCACCACTGAAACAATGTACAAATACACCGATGAAAATTAAGAATATAAGTACTCGACTCTAAATACAACAAACCTCGAAGACCACCTCTCCCGGATACAGTTGAGGTCGCGAGATTGAATCTCAGTCACAACATAATCTTTTTAATTGATTAAAATGGCAATTGAGAGTAATGTCTATTCACAATCTATTTTTTTTCCTAAAAGTTTGAGCAACATTGAAGTTAATAATATGTATATAGAACATAGCAATGAATCATTCATGAAAGTGCAGCACAATTGAGCTAGCTCTTTTTCATGAGCCGTAATTAAAGAAAAAAATTGTATTGTCCCCTCAGACTAATTTGTTCAGTTTGGTTTTACGAACAAACAGCTACCACCCATAGTCAATTTTTTCGCTTTTGGGAACGTGAAACGTTGACGTGAAAACAAGCTTATTGTACTTGACTTTTTTTTTAATAAAAATTTTATTCTTGGCGGAGACGGTTTAAGATTAGTTCCCGTGAGCACTTAGGCGATATGCCCATTGTGCTATCGCCCATTTTACCTTTAACAACAACCCAGTCCCTTTAATAAAGTTCACTGGAGTTGTTATTGGGAATGAAGCTATATCTTCTGGTTCGACAATGTGTCTTCCCAGGTCTCATTTCCCATCTTCACTCGTCCTTGGTTCCCTGAAGGCCCCACGAGGGAAGAGGGCTTCATCTCTCTTCTCTACTCCTTAGTTCCCCGAAGGCTCCACGACGGAGAGTCCACCTCCCCTTGGTTTCCTAAAGGTCCCACAAGGGAAGAGTCCACCCCACCTTGGTTCTCCGAGGGCCCCAGGAGGGAAGAGGACTTCATATATCCTCTTCATTCCTCCTTGGTTCCACAAAGGCCCCAAAAGGGAAGAGGTCTTCATCTCTCCTCTTCACTCCTCCTTGGTTCCACAAAGGCCCCAAACAGGGAGAGTTCACAGAGATGGTCTCATTTCTTCACTCCTACATGGTTCCCTGAAGGCCCCACATGGGAAGACAACTCTCCACCTCACTCCTCCTTGGTTCCTCGAAGGCCCCACGCTGGAAGAGTGCCCTTCCCCTTGGTTCCCTGAAGGTCCCACAAGGGAAGAGTTCATGGAGTTGGCCTCAGCTCTCATCTCCACGGCTTCTCCTCTTGGTTCCTCGTATAGGCCCCAGGAAGGAAGTCCACAGAGGTGGTCTCAGCACTCCTAGGTTCTCAAAAGGCCCCTAGTTTTCAAATGGTCCAATTTTTTGTCCCACGAGTTACCAGGGAAATAGAAGGTCCACTCCAGCAGAGCCCCGAGTGTTGGAGTAAGGTCTAAATACTCCGAGATGCGAAATTGTTTCTTGGAGGCACCGTTCGTGACACTGTTCCCCAGGACATTCAGCCTGAGCACGGTAGCTCACACCTTGGCTTGGGATGGCTATTGCAGGTTTGTGTTTCCACTCCCTGAGCGATGGGTTCATCATCGCTCAGGGAGTACTGACTGCTATCGTGTATATCCGCTTATGTATCGGAGTGGTTAAGAAATATAACTGTCAATATGCCAGAGACCTAAGGGGTTAACTAATAAATTTGCATTAACCAATACATTTGTATTAACTAAGAATAATAATACCATATTTTCAGAGTAACCCTTTTTGATTGTAATATTTTAGATTAATGAACACATAATAATTCTTAGTAATCATGTTTCCTGTGCTTGAAGTTTTACAGAATAATTATCAACCTTATCTTTCTTAAAACCACAATGCCATAAATATTAGATTACTTATATGAAATTTTAGGAACCCATTGGATTTATCATCTTGCACCTTCTGGAAATCATCTGATTAAGAATTTAATTCATTGACTGCATGAAGTGTGTTCAATCAATTAATTCCATGTTTTCTATTGACTTAACTGGGTGCATATTAATCTCAATATATCGGTAGTTGTAAGGAGTGCATGTTTACATAATTTATCAGCGATAACAGGTTCCAAAGCAAGAAGCTATTTTCAAAAGCACACATCATAAACTGGAATAATATCATTTACCTCTGAGGCAAAAATACCACTGCGTGTAATGGAAAGTTAATAACAAACAAGATTGTGAGATTAATAGTGCAATTATAAACCTGACTAATTACCATCAAATACTATGAAACAGAGCAAGAGAATGAAAGCAAATGTTTGTAAGCATTGAAAGAATACTTTGTTGCAGGCCCTGATAAGAAGAATTGAGAGTCAAGGATTCTGTTATGATAATATTTATATCATAGTATAATATATTGAGACAGCCTTTGTTTGAAGTGTGGGAAAGGCATTGAAGTTATCTCCTATATGAAGTGAAATCCGATTCTTGTACCTATGGTTATTCTGTATTTTTTGCCAAAATTCAGATCAAACTAATTAACGGCAACATGACATATTGCTAGCCGAACATATCTGCTCTAAAATATTGATTTACTGCTAAAACCGAGGCAAAAACATTCTAAATGTTAGCAACTATACAACAATAAATAATTTAAAAACTGTTTAAGCCGCTGCTACCCGAATTTCTACCGATTTCTTACATATCCCCTTTAAACATTTGCAGCCTTACTAATAACAAAACACCTTAACGGTCATTAAACGGCATATCTATTGCTTGCCCGTTCAACAGCATATTTGCCTCTTTACTAATAAGAATATCACGTTTATATGATTTTTGTGTTGGTCACCTTGAATCTCACATAGATCTGCGCAGGAGCCGCGGTCATCTTGTTTTATAGCTTTGTGGTAAATTTAATTTTTGACATGTTGAATTGTACTCGCAGTTAATTTTAGGTTTTGGAAGATATTTTTCCCTTTAAGATCAATTCACTGTGATATTAGTGGAATTCAACATGATTACCAGTGGCGGCTCTCCCCTTAGGACAATGGGTGTTTGACCCCCCAAAATTATAAGACATAATAATAATATTTTTTTACGGAATAAACCGCTCAACGCATCGAATTCTTTACTTGAAATGAACCGCAAAATAATAGCAGTTAGCGGCGACGACTCGTCGGGTGACGAGCAGTGACATCTATCGTGTCAAATGGAAGCTCCAATTCTCACAATATTAAAGGGGTCTCCACACGGTACTGCCGCAGTACCAATTGCCGCAGAACCGTAGTCAAAAGCGCCAGCCGTATTGTTATTATAATAACAATACGGCTGGCGCTTTTGACTACGGTTCTGCGGCAGTTGGTACTGCGGCAGTACCGTGTGGAGACCCCTTTAGATCCCTGGGTCAATTTTTGACTTGCCCCCGCTATAGGATATCTTCTGTCTCTATGCGCGCCATACAATAAATGCGATGGCACTATGTTTTTATCTTGGAGTAAAAAATTCCCGAGTATAGATACCACAGAAAACCCTAGCGACGTTTTGGACATGACCGGATGTCGTGGAAGGGAGACAGCATTATGAATCTTATTCGTTGTCGAAAGAGATAGCGATACAACATAGGTCGGTTTTGCATTTTGCAGGCATGCCTCGTCCATTGTATTTGGACAGTACGGGAAAGATTTTTAATAATAATTATTTACGTTGTTATCGACGACGCGCGACGTTTCAAATTTAGTTTGGTGGCACATCGAGAAGTAGATCTTTTCAAATATTATTAATTATCATATTATGATCACTTTTCAACGGACATAGAAAACAGCTTGATTTAAAAATACGTTTGTTTTTTAGGTTCCTAATCTAAGTGACAGCAGATTCTATACATTTAATTATCTAGTTACAGGTAAATCATTTGAAAGGGACCTTTGCTTTAGATAGATAAAAAATAATTTAATAATAAATCTGTTTTTGTTAGGTAGCTGAAAAATGCAAAAAAAAAAAACATTGTCAAATTGAAACGCAAGTCTAAATTTAAATAAAATTGATAAATGTCTTTTCTCATCCAATATCTTTGGACATTTTAGGGGTAAAAGGGGACTGCGGACGTGTGTTTCAAAGTCAATTTTTGTTTTTAAATTTTTGATATTTCTATTTCGGTTTCTATTTTTTCTAATCTACCTAATTTTGTTTTTATATTTTGTATACTTAGATACATACTATCGGTGTGCATAACTATATTGAAAAGTGCCCTCTTTAAAATGATGTGCCAGCAAGTACATGAATTATTTAGTGATTTTGCAATTTATAAATAATACCCATGTAATTTGAGTTGCAGGTTCATGACCCTACCTGTCTTCAAATTGATATAGATAATAATATGTCGGCATTTTTCACAATATCGAAAAAAGGTAATTTCACTTTTTTTTCAAATGACCTCCCATACCTGGAGCCCTAGAGCCGCCTCTGATGATTACCAATGCTGGTGTTATTTTTTTTCAGTTTTAGTCCTTTAAATAATGTTTTGTTGATAATTTAGTTTTGTTAACATAAGTTTAATAAAACTACCATGAATAATGTAAAAGCTTCATGTAAATAAATACAAATTCGAGAAATCAACGTTTTAACTGCGTAAAAATGAATCCCAGTTAAATGTATGAAAAAATTCAGTGATTCTTTAAATGCTGTTTTAGACAGCCCCCAAGAGATTTTTGCTCTATTTTAAAAGAGTCGTGTTATATTAAACATTTTCACAATTTTCGCTTCAATTTTACCATTTTAAATATTAGCACACCTCTCCAACATTTGTAATTACATATCTCTCCATCTTCTTCTTTTTGAGCGGGGATACGGCGCCTTAATCCATCAGGCTAATTTGTTTGGTTTTCAGAACAACTCATATAGGTCTCACAGAAATGTCTCACAGAAATCAGTTATGTCTCCCTTACTATCTAGTGCTTACTATCTAGTACTATCTACTCCCTTACTACATAGTGAGAAATATGATATAAATGGTGTTAGAAAGAGAAAACACCACACTGTATATACAAATATAAAAGTTAACCACAAAACAAGCAAAATGTAGACCTTCATGAAACCAAAGTTTCTGATCGTAATTGAAAGAATATCATGAAATTTTGGGAAATTTTTTATTAATTATTTTTACATGGAATAACAAAAAAGTGAGATGACGATAACGTTAATAAAATATTTGTCAATATGTTTTTATTTTTTTCATTTTCAATAATTTTAGTTAGAAAAAACGTATGGTGAGCCATTTTAAAAATTTTGTTATGTTTGCATGCAAAATTTTTATAAGTTTTATTATTCAAATTGTAGAATTTGAAATGGTATTTTAAGAACAGTTTTTAGTTTTTGGATACGTTCAGAAATATTCCATTCATTCGGATTTTATTGTAAAGCGGAAATATTTTGACCCTCTAACTAAATATGGTTGAGGCCCAAAAGGTTTAAATTTTTTGGTCATGCAAAGTTAATTTGCAGAAGCATACATCATGAGCCTATAATCAAAAACAGATGAAATTTTAATAAAAAAAAAATTAATAAAGAAATTGTGGCTACCAATGTTCCAATTTATATTCAACCAGTTTTTGATTAATCTCCGCTCTCTGATATTTACGTTGACGTGTGTAATGGATCTTCTAAGTAACTCATTATTAGATATTTAGGACAATTAACATATGTATGAGATACTTGCTCATTTAATTCTAAAGGTGTCGGTAAATCAGCAAGATAAATCGCCTATTATTGCCTAATGCCGAACAAATGTCTTGAATGTCAATATTGGAGTGTCCCGTCAAGATTGCCATAATTTATAAGACAAAATAAAAAAAATAACCTCCTGCAATAACTCCACTAAACTTGTATAAACTTGGAAGCAACATCGCTTAATTATTAAAGTTACTCGTTAGAAATTATGACAATTTTGGTAGTGGGTAGGTGGTGAAAAGAGACGCACATATGTCACAGAACGAGAAGGAAATAGATTTGGCTTCGACAATATTGTCGTAATATCGATAGGCGAGCGAACTTACCTAAAAGACAGGTCAATATGTTGAAAAACGACAATACACAATATTCTTGCCTGATGATAAGTAAATTTTTATGACAACACCTTCTTGCTGGCAAGAAATTGCTGTAAAAAGTTGCTCGTTTATCAGAGCCTTAAGAAATCTAACGACCGTTATAATAATTAAAAAATTGATAAATTATATAATGTTACAGTTATTGATAGAATTAGTGGGGAACGTCATAAGAAGACAAGGCACTTCTGCAAAGACTAAGTGAATTAGTAGGATCATTTCAAGAGTTAGAATAACAGAAGAGTATGTGTGGGATGATGCATGAATGTAAATCAAGCTAAGAGCATTTGTCAAGACACAGTTGTGTGGCAGTTCATCCTCTCTGCCTACCCCCCCGGAAATGGCGTGATGGTTATTTAGTTTGTTTCATTTATAATATATGCGCCACTTTTGTCAAAACTAATCAAGGGCAGTAGATAAAGGAATAATTTTTAACAAACTGCACAATAAACCATTTTTTCAACATAATATTATAAACTCATAATGAAAGAGAAAGGGGCATTTTTGGTCGGGATCTCTGTATGCCGGTATATCAAAAGTCAAAAGACTAGATAAAGGGTGTGTTCAGTTTATCATTCACCTTTGTGGCCAAATGTAAACAAAAGATAAAATCAGGAAATTCTATGAGTCGTGCAATTATTATCTAATCTTTTATTGGTACAAGATCATCGCATTTACAAATAAAACCAGTAATTTTCTTGGAATTATTATATGAATACTCATTGATAATATATCATACGACAGCTGAAGAACCTTGAGAATTAATTTAAGGTTCGTAGCAATCAATAGTCTATATTACAACCATGAAAAATGAAAAGGAGATTTATTTTTCAAGGAATTAAACACGCAACCGTCTCGACTAAATGTCAAACACTGCAGAAAGTGTTTTTTTATTAGTAGGTAGCGCAATGATTAACGCTTTGCAACCACTTATAAGTGCGTTGTGGGCACGTCTGTCCAAAGTAAGTTGTGCCCAAAGTAAGTGATAATTTCCCTGAAGTTGATCAAACCT
This sequence comes from Limnephilus lunatus, assembly GCA_917563855.2. Classification (NCBI taxonomy): domain Eukaryota; kingdom Metazoa; phylum Arthropoda; class Insecta; order Trichoptera; family Limnephilidae; genus Limnephilus; species Limnephilus lunatus. The sequence goes on from OU830592.1 coordinate 82,215,697, forward strand.
TTTCAAATATCTAAATTCTTTCTTTAACTAACTAACCATCACGCTGTTTCTCCACGAGGTAGGCAGAGGAGGGACCGTCAAACAACTTGTTCTTGCTACACACTCCCTTCTTCATTTACATAAACACATGCGCTTCTGTTATTCCGACTCTTGAAATGACCCGACTCAAGTATTTGGTTCACTTGATCATGCCGTGTTTTCCTCGGGCACCCCTGACTTTTTCTACCATACACATTTCTATCATATATCCTCCTCACACTCCTTTTTTTCATTTGTCCGCTTTACATGGTCAAACTTATCTTAATTGTTCATTACGCTTAAATCAGCATAAATTCTTTGTGGATCTTTGTGGATCGTTAAGATCTCACTTCCACAGCATTCAGTCAACTTTTATCCTTCCTCTGCCAGTTCCATGCTTTACTGCCATACATCAGGGTTGGTATCAGCACTCTATTGTGGACTTATAGATCTACTTCTTTGAACATTCTTTCTTGAACAAATAATATTCGATTTGATTGGATCGTCTGAGGCCTGGGAATCGTTTAAGGTCTTTTGTAAATTGGCGTCATCAATAGATCACTCTCGTGGAGCACTCTATAGATCTCTCGATAGATCACTCTCTATGGAGAGTTTGCGTCGTAAATATTACCATTTAGGTACCAAAAATAACACAATGTGTCTTGGCGTTGAAAAGATAAGCAAATAGGCTAGAATCATGAGTGAGAAAATAATTGCTATCCATCAGAAATTTTACAGCAATGATATCCATAGGCATTGTCGGATACTGAATAAATGAAAACCTTTTTTTTCAGTCTCTCCCGATCCGGCCCGCCACGCAACGGTGAGCAAACGCATCTGATGCCAAGACTTAGGGGGTGAGGTTTGTCTAAGGGTTCATAAACCCGAGCACCCATTCAAGTCACCAAACGTAGCAAACCACTTGGAGTGAGCTATGGGAGGGGTGTTGGTTATGCAATAAATGGTTCCCGGGGCAGCGGTACCTATAACCGCCTCCCAAATAATAACTTATAACTATTGTATTTCAAGGCCAAGTTGGAATGAAAATTAATGAAGAAACTCTAGGTTACTTTGTTCTAACAAACAAAATCTAACGAACCTAAAGGTTACAGTAATTTGATTTTATGTAAACAATACTTAAACTAACTATTTAACCAAGAAACAGCATAAAAATTCATGAAAAACATCATGAGCGATGGATCTGATCAACGATAACACAATGTCATCTTTCTGAAGAATCTTCAAAAGGAGGTAAAAGTGTAATTCCTTTAACAAATTTGATAAAAACAAGGGTTGCCAGCAATGAAAATTTACTTACTTAAATAGATGTATTAATGGCAATTCTTCGGAACAAACGTCAACGGTTAATACGGAATATTTATTTCATAACAATCAATCATAATTACACAAACCCGCTAGGATAAACCCTGCCTTGCCCTCAAACCATTCAAAACCTGGGATGTTTTTTAAAATTATGATGACATGAAGCTAAAGGTTTTATCAAAAAATGTGCGTATTAACCGTTGACGTTTGTTCCGAATATTTACCGTATTAATTTACATAAAATTATTTTTTTATTTTTGGAACGAAAGGTCCCAAGTAGTTTCCATTATTTTTTAACAGGCAAATTTGATTTGATGTACCCAGTGTTTTAGATTACAAACACAATTCCAGAACGAATTACGCTCGTAAACTGAGGTTTCACCGTATTAGTGATAACCAGAATCTTGATTTGGAACCAAAAATGTATTAAATTTATAACAAACACAAACCCTTAATAGTTTAGATTACAAAATATAACCTTTTTAACATTAATTCCACACAGGGGGCCCTAAGGAAAATAATTTCCCTCAGGGCCTATGTCATCTTTGAAGATGCTGTGTGGAGAACAAGATAATTTCTTTGTGAAATCAATATTCTATAAATAGCTGCCCATCTTTTGGTACTCAAACATAATTTTTTAAGCCAAAATTTAGATTGTTGGGGATCAAATCACTACTGATTTGTTACATATTATATTATAAACCAAAAACATAATGTTTACCTTGTACTGTCTTGCCTAAGTAATCCCCTTTGCGTTCCCTGCTGATAACTTGTTGATAGATTTTTCCCGTGGTGATGTTGTTGTCATGATGGAGAGTGACATCCAGGAACCTTTCGTAGTTTCCCAAATCCAAGTCAACTTCCCCCCCATCATCTAAAACGTAAACTTCACCTGAAAACAAACAATAAAAACATTCAAATCAATAAAATTATTTATTGTATAACGCTAAAAATAGTTACGAACGCAATTATTACCATTAGAATCGTACGATTCCGAGCGTCATATAAAATCATATGTCACAAGGATTTTCGCTACTTTGCCATGTTATCATTGAATCTACGAAAATAAGCACATTCGTTGGCATTATGTCAGTGGTTTTCGGATATTGGCAGGAATACTGAAAGAAACTCCCATTCCAAACACACGTTTTGGATTATTTTTTTCGAAATAATGCACATAATATAATAATTAAATTACACTCTCACATTTGACATTGACAGCTTGATATTAATAACCTAACTGCTGAGTATGGCGTTACAAAAACACATGGCCGAGAAGAAAATGACTGATTTCTTGCCAATAAGGAACCAATGTAATACATTTGCCAATAAAATATACGTAACAGAAAGAGATATGTTGTGTTGCTTGACATTTTTTTGTAAAAGACAAATACGTACCGTGCTCGTAAGGTGAAAATGTGCCTGCGTCGATGTTAATATAAGGGTCAATTTTGATGGATGTGACACTTATTCCACAGTTTTTTAGTATAGTTCCGAATAGCTATGACGCCTTTCCCTATGCCACTTATAACACCACCAGTAACTAAAATGTATTTCATATTGGAAATTTTACTGGCGAGGGCGCACATTTCGCGGGGGATAAAAACCTATTGCGTTTTGAAACACGATTCACGAAAATGCGACCGTGTCAGAGCAGCGTACTACTCGCACCACAGAAAAAAACTATCTTCTGTCCTTTTTCACAATTTCCTTCATCTCATTCGTCTATTTGCCAACAACCCTTCCCGCCAAAGAACATAGCTACCAACCTACGGAAAACAGCGTGGGAGTGGGAGACGTACGTCAATTTTATTTTTGGATGCTTTCCACGCGAACGAAATATTGACCCGATGTATATTGATTGAAAAATTGCGTTTTCAGAGCAAGATTGCCGAAAATGCAAAATGTTGACTAAAACCAGCAACCATAAATAAACCACTCACCCTGCAATCCTTCTAATCCACTTTCTTATTTCCGATTCAAATACATACACCATGACGGACGGTGTAGTCCAGCGGTAAGGCTCTTGACTCGCAATCCGAAGGTCGCGGGATCGAATCCCGGCGAAGCAAATAAATTTTATTTTTCAATTTGTGTTATTTTCACAATTTATTCATTTAAAATAATATATGTATAAAGGAAGATACTCTCAGTATCGCCCTGGTGTAAGACCATCATTTAGAATTGAAACGTTTGCTTGAAATGGTTTTAGCCGTGTTTAGTGACCAGATCTGAATAGCCAGGTACTTCCCCAACTTCATCTTCCCTATCTCATTGCCCTCCCCATTATCTTCATGCCATAGTCTCGCTGGCTCCAGACGGGAGCAGTTGGGACTCTTGTGCGGTATTCATATAAAAAAAATATAATTTTAAAATTTACTCATTACTGACCTATTTGCAAAACCGCAAAAATGTTGAGATTTTTTACTTGTATTTCACAGAGAGAGCCAGAAAAACAAAGAGACGCAATGATATAACCTTGGAGGAAAAATTATCTACTGTTCAAATAATAAAAAATTAATGGCCTCGAGGCAACAGAGCAGATATTTGTTTAAAAATATTGAATTAATCACCTACGGTATATTATTATAAGAGTGAAATTTATTTATATGTGGTAAATATTTTTCCAAAACGCCGCAATTTTAAGCACACAATATGGAAATTACACTTCGTTTTAAAAGTTACCAAATTAAATAACTATTTAAAACTAAATAGGTTACTAGGGTCTTAGTTTGGGTAAACTAAGTAATTCATGCGTATTTCGTTGAAACAAAACTCACGTTAATGTCTATGTACCTATTTAAAAAAAATGGCGGCAAAGGAATCGTTTTATGTCGTCCCGGGTGACACCCGACCGAGTGTCACCCAAGAGCACGATTCTCTAGCCACCCCCCCCCCCCCCCCCAATATTTATGTACCTAGTCAAAATTTGCGTCATCTTAAATGGGGGGGGGGGGGGGGGGTGGTGATACCACGTTATCCGACCCGGGTACTACCCATGCTAGCTACGCCACTGCCTATTGCAACTTTTTGTACAAATTTCATAATGCCAGAGCAGTATATATAGAAACTTTCGCGAGCGTGCTCACAAAAACTCACCAAAGTTTCCTCGCAATCGGATGAACGGTTTAGCACCGCATTTTTATGACGCCAGAGCTCAATATTATATATGGAAACCATTGTGAACATGCACACATCAAATCCCCAAAGTTTCATCGCAATCGGATGAACGGTTAGCAACACATAATTTTATGGTGCTAGAACTCACTATTATATATATAAAAACCATCGTAGGCATTCGCACATAAAATCCCCAAAGTTTTATGGCAACCGGATGAATGGTTAGTAATCTGGCAACGTCTAATTTCTTGGTGCCAGAATTCACTATTGTGTATAGAAACCATCGCGGGCATGCGCACATCAAATCCCCAACATAGGATGAATGGTTTAGCAACGCATAGACATCTTACATACAAACAAACCCAGAAACAAACATAATTTTGACTTTTATATATTATATAGATAATTTTTTTTCTTGGCTAGGACAGTACTTGACATTATTGTACTGGCAATTCAATGACAATTTATTGTTCAGAGATAACAACTTGATATTTAAAATATCCCAATTTTTCTATGGTGAAAGTTGACGGATGGTTTTGTGCGTTTTGGATACATTTTCTAACCAAATATAAGCTTCGAATAAATAAATAATTTGTTGATATTGAAACATGCCGAAGTACTATTGTGATTATTGCGATACTTATCTGACGCACGATTCTCCCAGTGTGCGAAAGACTCACTGTACCGGTCGTAAGCACAAAGACAATGTCAAATTCTACTATCAGAAATGGATGGAAGAACAAGCGCAGCATTTGATTGATGCGACGACGGCCGCCTTCAAAGCTGGGAAGATTGCACAGAATCCGTTTGCGAGTGCTAAAGGAGGTGCAGCCATTCCTCCGCCTTCTAACCTTGGAAGCTTGGGTCCACCCCAGAGGCCAGGAGGTCAGCAAGGAGCCCCACCAGGCATGCTCCCGCCGCCTGGGATGGGCCCTGGTCCCATGCCTCCCATGATGATGGGTCCCCATGGTCCAATGCCGCCTATGATGGGTATGAGACCTCCTCCGATGATGGGACAGATGGGCCAAATGGGTCAAATGGGACAGATGGGTCAGATGGGACAAATGGGGCCAATGGGACCTATGATGGGACCGATGGGACCCATGGGGCCGATGCGACCACAGATGATGAATGGACCTCCAATAAAAAATTCTTAGTAACTCTTCGTAAAAATGTGAAAATAAATATTTTTAGTTAACGACTCAAATTACAGTGCAAGTGTGAGACGTTTTATCAAATACCTTTTAACGTTAAGATCTACTTCTAATATAAATATGTAATTAAATGACATTTTATATGCTCCCAGATTCTTTTATTATTGAAATTGTAGGATAATTTGCATTTTAACCTAAAACAAACATTCTAGGTCAGCAGTCGGTAATTAGTTTTGCTGGCGGATCGATAAATACCACGTATGTCAATTTTTTGAGCAGGCCATGCGACCATCGACGTCACTCGTGCGCGTGCGAGCCTGCTCAGTCAGTGTGCTTGTGACTGTCTGTTTGATCAGCCGTCTTCATCGTGCTTCATGTCGTGCCTGGCAGTATCGTACAGTGCAGAGGTTCCCAATCTTATCTGGCTCACTGCCCACTTTCCAAGCATATTTTTCTTCAACGCCTTCCCCCCCATGAAAAGAAAGATGGAGAATATGGAAAAAGTGCCGCAGGTGAAAAAAAGTGAAAATTACATATTATAAAATATCACTGCCAACCGGTTGGTAGCGTGATAGTTATTGGTTCCCGCTTGGGCGTTGCGGATTTGATTCTCTACTTCTTTAGTCCTCCATCATTGAACAAGCCACATTTTCAACTTATAATGATGGAAGTGGGTGAATTTTCAACATTCTGAGATTATTTGTATACATATAAGTAAGATAACACATACAGAAAAAAATTTTAAGTGATCGTCACGACCAAACAGTAAGTAGCGTGGTAGTTATTAATTTAATTAATCTCAATCGGGTGTTGCGGGTTCTTACACTAAAACTTACATTTTTGTTTTCTTCATAAGATAGACATGAAAAAAAAGGTAAATATGCATTTAGTCCACCTCACGGAAAATATGGAACGTTCGTGTTGTCGAAGTTTGATTCATGGGTAGTACGGAATATTCCTTTTTTAGGTTGAGGTTAAACTAGGAAAGCTGCATGTCATCATAATTAAAAAAAACATCCCAGGTTTTGAATGGTTTGTTTGGCAAAGCAGGGTTTGTCTAGCGGGTTTGTGTAATTATGATTGATTGTCTATGAAATAAAAACAATAAATATAAAATGGCGTTACCGCGTAAGCGAATTAATTTAAACAAAATTAAAATAAAAATATTCCGTATTAACGAGTAAGCGGTTTAAAGCATAAATAATAAAAAAAATATATGATTGCGACTGATGATGTGCCAAGTATGATGAGAAGGGAAAATCGTCCGTTCAGGGACTCTGAATGGGGCCAGAAGGGATCATCACGGGCCGCCAATTGCTGTTCTAGATTATCTTTCTTACTCGGCTTGGACACATTATAATTTAAAATGTTAACCTTTTCTATCCCACATATATATCTATCATGACATAACGATATGAATTTTAGTGAAACTTCATGGATCACATATGATACATCCTGTTTGGGGATAGCCGCCTGATGGATCATATAAGTGACAGTGGTGTAGATAAGGTTAATAGACAAATAATGCAAAGTAATGTGTCAAAACACAATTTTACATTTTCACTCTTCCTGCCAAATACTGACTCTTTCAAAGACGTGTTATCAACATTACAGTTATCTTTCTTTTCATTGTGACAAAATATTTTGTGAGATTTGTTAATAAATATGCCATTTTACATCACAGAAATATAAAAAATTACCTCAGGCTGGGTCCAAAATTTCAGTTAACATTTGCTATTCTACCAAAAAAAAAAACTTCAATTACACATAATTATTTATGTTCTACAAAAAAATTACCAGAATTGGAAAATTGAATATTGTTGGTAAGCGTGGAATACGGCGGAATCCAAGGTTTGTAGAAAATGCGTAGGTAAGCTCATATGAGCCTTTTTTGAAAAAAAAAAACTCATTGGAACGCTTTTGAAATTTCAAACGCGTGATGTAGCTTGAAGTAAAAGACTGCTACGTGTATTACACTTAATTCAAATCTCCCAGTGGAACATGGACTTCAAGCTAAGACACAAATTTTTAGCCAATCACCGCTCTACTCCCTTATGAGCTAACCTTGTTAAACGTATTTTCTACAAACCTTGGGCGGAATCCATTTATATAATAAGAATGTCTGTGGTTGGCAAGCGGCGTAGATTTGATTTTTATACAAAACTACAGGTTTGTTACCTGGCTGATGAAATTTTGCACACTTGACCTTCAAAACAAGAGTAACTTCTATCTACTGATTTCAAAAAACTCTGTGTAAAGCAATGCCGGGTACTTCTGCTAGTTGTAAATAATTATCAAAATTTCAGTAATTGAAATTATTATGGTGCCTTTTAACGCTTGCCAAGGCTCGGCAAGCCTCCACAAGCTCCAAGCGTCCACAAATCTCGCTTGGCATTTGGAAGTCGTTAACATGCTTGTGAATGCGTCAGTGCGCTAACTACACCCAAGCATGGTGGACGCCGAACTTGTGTCGGCTATTGCATTTGGTTTAACATACTTTTATTTTAAATACAACAAATTATAAAAAAACAACATAATATTGTCTTGTATTATAAAAAAAAGTTATTCTAATAAAAATCATATATTTTTTATTGTAATAAATACGAAATCATCAATTAAATATTATTTATTTAGATTGACTTTTTAGGTAAATCCAATAAATTAAATTAGTGCATTCAAATTATGTACTTATACATTTTTCAGGCACGCCTCATACGTCATACATATGTCTCGTAATGTTAATTATCGATAGACCACATGGAGCAAAAACGGCGTGCATTCGCCGTCAGTTCGGAAATTCCACTGAGCGTTTGCCGAAGCTTGCCGCTGGATCCGACCCCGACTGGATCGGCGGCAAGCTCTCGCAAGCCCTTGCAAGCCAAGCCAAACGCCCTGTTTACACGTTGGCACTTGTGGACGCTTGCCGAGACTTGGCAAGCGTGGAAAGACACCATTAGGAAAGCCATTCTTCTTGCTGAATGCCTCAAGTGGTATTCAGACCCGGCTATAAGCCGCGAGCAGATATCTGCGCCGCGAGCGCTTGTGTTTTGTACCGTTCACACGACTCTATCAAATATTTCTTCCTATGGTAGGAGAGGGAGTCAGATGAATTAGCGAGCGGCCACGGAATGCACATTTTTGTACTGAATCTGATATCTGTCATCCACCGGTCTAGGCAGCTCCGTAATTAAAATGACCCCCTCTTCTGTTTTGGTCGGAGAGGGGGGCGCTTAACTTTTGGCATATCGCCTCAGGAGCGGTTATGGCGTAATATGTGTATTGTCTATGGTTGATCTGCGCTTAAACCGCTTAAGTGTGAACGGTGTGAAGCGATTGTGCGTGGAGAGCGATATTTGGTGTGCTATGATCTTTTATAGTTTATAGCTGTGTCTGAACAGGGCTTTATTCATACAACTGGAAATTATTTTTTCTCATGCTATTAATAATCCAGAATGTTTATTTAAATTCTTCCAAGTGGCTTAGCTCACAATCGAATTTAAATTTACAAAGCTCAACATAGTTGTATACTAGGACCAGCAAGATATACGTGACGTCATCCATCTTGTCTTTCTTGTTTTCATACAATGCATCTGAGAATGAAGAGGACGATCGTCGATGACATACGTACAGGCTCTTGCTGGGATTAGTGTAAACATTTTTTATTGAATGGTATTTTGAGTGAACCACTCTAGTTTCGTTACTTAAAAATAACGATAGATTATTATCCTAATAAATCTAATAGGTACCTAATACAAACCGTTTGTTTTTATACTATTTTCATTTGCCCACTAAAGTCGTCTTTAACATCCTTCTGGAGATTCTGGATCAAAATATTCAAGGCATTTTTCATTTAAAAACACATAATTTCAGTCTATAATATATTGAAATAAAATTGATCGAAGAAAGTTTATGTTATCAGGATAATTAAAAACGGCATGTAATATATTAATTTATTTTAATAAATTAAAAGCTGCACTGTAATAAAAACAAAAACAGGCTTAACTTAATCAATAAATAATTCATAAAAATACAAAATAATTGTATTTCTTGTCAGTCTGGGATAGCCAAATTGATCTTATAATAAGTCATATTATTACATTGGTCCCAGAAAAATAATACTTATTAAATAAAATAAAAACTGGATAAGTTACTGCACCATTAAAATGTTTAATCGATACAAAACAAATAATACGAATGCAGATTAGACTAGAACGCTAGACTCTTATTCTATAAATTTATTAAAAATCTACAGCCTCTAATGCCAACAGTACAAAATGTTCAAAGGCCAAAATGACAGTTCAACCGCAAAGTTGGCGCACCTTGCTTATCATATATACGGAACCTTAACCTAACCAGTCGGGTTCACCAACAATCAATACTTATTACAATTTGCCGGTTTTCGAAAACGAAAAGCTTTATTTACACCGTTGACGAATTTCCTCAAGTTTCATCATAATGCAGTTTCTAAAGTTGGCGGAGATGGACATTTTACTTGCTCATTATTTGGAGGAATAGCCACCGTATTATCAGATACATTGGACTGCCTGAACTGGCTGGAAGTGGGAGATGAGCTGAAGTTGGCTGTGCCGGAAGATTCTTGGGATAAAAACTGAGCTTTTTGAGCTTGCAACATCTCCGCTCTGGAAGCTTTTGGCTGATTGTATTTGCTTTGCGGCTGTCCAAAAGAATTCAAGGCTTGCTGCTCTAATTTGGTGAAATTATTCTCCTGAGTTGCGAGGAAAATATTATCTTTCATGGGAGAAATTCTGCTAGCGCTTCCTAAATAATTAATAGAATCATTTTGTTCCGGTTGGACATTTTCTTTGATTGTTGGAATGAGGCTTCGTCGAGCACCAGTTGTTGGCCGGGATTCTGTATTTTTGAAAGAGGTTTTATTTTCTAATATTTTATTAGAGAAATCGGTCTCGAGTTGTCGGTGATCTTTGAGATTAGAGCCATTTGGACTTTCTTCTTCGTCAAATACTTCCGGGATTGGAGAAGATAATACATCAGATCTAGGACTGGAGAACCGCCACTGTGTCTTAGGAGATAATAATATTTTAGGTGTGACTTTATGTTCCTTGATTAGGACATTAGTTCGCAGAGGGGAGCTTGGGGCCGGGTTGTTAGTTCGCATGATACGTCTGTGAGTGTATGTTTTAGGAGATCCACTAAGGTCGAGGATATTGATGTTTGAAGCGTTGGGATTTTGTTGCTGAGGACCTGGTTCTCTTGATAATTTAAGTCTTTCTACAGCGGAAACTTTGGCAGGTTGCCTGTAAGTGGATTGAACATTAAGTTTTACACCGTGTTGTAAAAGCAGCTTCTTAAAATCTAATCGGGATGTTTGAGGGGGAGGTCCGTGGCGGTCTGCACATGTCCAGTTCTGCCTCGTTCCATCTTGTCGAGGAGAACCTGACTCTTGCGCCCTGAGAGCCTCTGCAGTGAGGACGTTCTCCTGCAAGTTGGGAGACCAGTTGTGCCTCATGCGAGCGTCACTAAGATAACCCGTCTCCGGCATTTTAACAGGAGTGATACGTCCCGTGATAGAACTCTCTGAACTTCCCGGGGATAAACTGGTCACGGAGAGAGCTGGAGAGCCAGCTCTGTCTAGTGGAGGACTCTTAATGTTCATCTTCTTTTTGCTTTTATGAATAACGGCGTATAACTCTTCATTAGACATGGTTGATTTTACGGGAGACATCACTTGACTTCCAGAAACGATTGATTCTTCTACGGCACTGGTGTTACGAGTGGGTGTTGAAGATTGGAATCTACCAGTACTTCTAGGGTCAATGGGGGACATTTTAAGTGATTCGCTATCTCGAGAAATCATGTTCACTCTGCCGATTGAAAGATCTTGCCGATTTTCAATGGGAAGGAAAGAGTTATCCATGCCTGGTCTAGTATTGTAGTTTTGAGGTACAATGCCGTGACCTTTTAAAAGATCTTCTGGCTTTTGTAACTGCAGCACAGGAGTTCTAAGTTGGTGATAGTAAGGTTGCTGCATGGGTTGGCCCGTGGGAGGGACCGCAGGATGTTGTACATGTTGACCGGCTTGTACCGAAGTTGGTGGGAAATTATTAGCGTAGGAATAAAGACCCCTGGTTATGTCAGGAGTAATGGAGCGTTGGAATGTTTTAACGTCTGACGTCAACAAGGCGTCGGACTTCTTGGGCTGCAGAGTCCAGTAAGCGTTGCCTTGCGGGAGGGAAGGCACGTTCCTCTGCATGTCGTCTTGACTGTAAACCCGTCCACTGGGATTGGCGTGTGGACTTCTCTGTGCGAGTTGATCGATATTTACGCCAGATTGTTGGCTCGGCAGCTGATTAGCTTGAAGAGGTAGATAAACTGGATGTCCAGGAGAGTTTTGATGCATTCGGTCAGCCGATGAATGTCGATAGTCTGGAAAATATCATAATGGGTAAATTAACACAGCCCCGGGCAGAGGAAATTTAAAAAAATATATCTAAATGCTTTTCTATGATGCAAAACATAATCTTTCTTTAATAAAACTAAGGAAATTGCTAGCGCTAATAAACAATTTTTCCATTACATCAACTAGGCATTCTTTCATGCCTACTTCTTTGGAATTGGATCTGATATTCCTAATAAAGTTAAAGCATGCATATGTTCATAATGCGCTTATGGTTTTTAATCAGCTTAGGAAATAAGAGCATAAAATTGTACGCATATTTATGCAAGGGCTATAAAAATATGTAAAAGCCAATTATGTAGTATGTATTAAAGTATAGGCTTAAAAATATTTGTTCAACAAAAAAATTAAGAATTAGAGAATAACTTTTTGAAGTAATAATCCAAATATTACACTTCTGTAGCAATAAGTAACATGTAATAAAAATATAGGTGCATTGTTATGAAAATAGTTACCATTTAAATTTGTATTTACATTGACAGTGAAAAGGCAGAATGGAATAAATCTCTTACGGTTTTGTTATTGTTGTTTACTTTGCTTTATTATTTTTTCTGTGGTAAAAGACCAAAGATTATTTTTAAAAAATCCTTTCTTTCATGAATAGATCACAGCAAGGCGAAAATTAGGCGCTAGAATTAGGTTTTTAATAAATGCACTTTCGATAAGCCAAAAGGAGCTATCAAACATGACTTGTGCATATGACTAAAGGACTATCCTCATTGCTTACGTTTTTTTTCGTAGAATACAATCACTTTGTGGTTTAACATTACATAATATTATTCAAGCATAATAAATCACTTTGTATAAACCACAGATTAAGCACAATCAGTATGCATCAATCACATAATAAAGAAGAAGAAACTGTGTATAATGTCGTCAGTGATGACACTTCTATCAATAAATTAGTAGTTAAGACGATGCATCACTTTGTGTAACATTTGGAACCAGACCGCTCACAAAATAACATTCCTTATGTAGATGGTGATAAGATTCAAATTCCCGCTTAACACCAGCCGCCTGTCTGGATTAATGCAAGAAAAAAACCTTGCCAAAAAGTTTGTTTTATTTTATTTTGTGAAACGCGGCCAAAAAAAATTTAAATGTTTTATGATCATTTTATAAAAAACTTAATTTACCACATTGTAAAATAAAACCATAACGGAAAAGAGGTTCATAAGTAGAAGATTTTGATCTTTAAAGCGGTTTTTACAGGCCTAATACTTTACTTTTTTCTAGGCTGATAAAAAGACTTACCAAAAAAATGCTCGACTATTGCAAAGGCTAAGATGTGTTTTACACGCAGTATTTAATTTTAACTTGTTGTGTGCCGAATGTGGCCGCATATGCTTGAAATATTGTCACCCGGATGACAATCGGCACTCAAATGATTAAAGCATCTTAAATGTTTGCAAGTGATCAAATTTTCAAACCATGAGTATGCTATTTTGCATTACTTCACTTCACAGTGATTCAACCACAAAGCCATTGTTTTACTTGTTTAAACAACAAGTATTATTGTAATACATGTGGGCCTCACTATTAAAAGTTTTCAACATTTTACACAACTGATAAACAACTTACTGTTTAGCATAAAAAAATTGTTTATCAATTGTGTAAAAATGGAAAAAAAGAAGCATATGATTTATATTTATAATAAATATGAGCATGAAAAATTTTTGTGCCTTTGACTATTTTTTTTTTCACGTAAAACTTTGCCATTTTGTCTTTTCACCTTAGATATTAAAAAAACACAAAACAATAAATAAAATAATGTAAAAAATACTACCTTGTTGCAGTGCAGTGGGTTGTTTGGTTACAGTTAGGAGTGGAGATGTTGAATTGTGACAATTATTATCTGCGACAAACATTGCAGGGAGCGTGCCAACACTTGGGAACACAATATTGACAAGGGAATGTTAGGGAATAAGGTTGCCAAAATTTAAATTAATAACTTCCAACGAACCTTTTGTTACAAAAATGGTACCTTGAAAGCTTCCACAATGAATCAATCACCAGTTAGCATGTTAACTATCCCGCAGCCAACTGGGGCTGAAGGTAGACCCCAAAATCACTATCCTTCTTATATCTACTTAAATAAATGAAATACATTTTTAATATTTTAGGTATTCCTGCGTAAAGGATTAATACATAATGTGCCGTTTAAAAAAATATATTAAAAATCGTTGATCGCAGGAAAAAATATTTTGTCAATAATAAATACTCCCTGCCCAATAGATGGACAAATAACAAAAAAGAAAAAGGGATTCCTTTTGTTTAAATGCCCATAAGACAGAAAAATTCATGGGGTCATCGGCCGACCCACATGGTCACAGGCATTATGTTAGGCATCTTGGCCTGTAGAGAGTTAAAAATGTGTTTTGTAAAGTTAAATACATGAAGTTGAGAAAAGAGCTAGGAGCATTATTTAACCTTTTCTAGCCATGTATATATTTGAACATATATAGATTTCAGATTTTTTCCTCACAGTCAATAGAAATATACCTTCCAAGACCTAATGTCCCTTCAAATGAAAGTAGCAATAACTTCTAAACTATTGAAAAAAAAAAAATAATAAAGCTTCAAAAATTTTCAAATAACTCTACCAATTGTTACGAGTATCGAGCATCAAATATGTTCTACCACTGCCATTTTTAATTCAGGTCTGAAAGGGTTAAATCAAAGTGAATTAGATAAATCTGGTATCTTACGTCTTCGGTGTCCTCAGCTAGCATCTAAAAGTTTATACACATTGATTGCTAGTTTGTACCTAACTCAATTCGAGCTTGGTGATGACAGAGAATTCAAGAATTTTGGTTACTTCTTAAAATCAAATATTCTGCTTTAAGTCAAACAAAAAAAAATGGTACGCACAAAGCTTGTTTAATTTGTTGAACTCACCTATGTACGTAGATAATAAGCAAGCGAACATCACAGATTTCTAACCTCAAACGCTGCGAAACTTGTGTCGCATAAACAAAAAAAATTAACTACCTACTAGCATGTGACAATATTTAAACAAGATTTTAATATGGAAACCACGTTGGGATTGCCAAAATGTAACAATTAAAACACGTTGATGTCATAAATTCTTTACCTAAATTTATAACAGGAATTTCTAAAATTCTTATGTAAATTTTATTATTATTCTTCAAATATGGTTTTTGTTGATATATCTTTTTAATTCTGCTTATATCCTTATTGTTCAGTTTATTTTTTACGGTGCTCCAGATTTCATGTCCGGGTTGAATCTTTCCCAAATGAAAGACTAAACCCTTCCACACATTTTTCCACAAATGAATATCTAGTAAATTAACGCAACGTAAGTGCATTATATAAGAATAAAACAATACAAGAACAATACGTCAATCCACCAGAAACATAATGGGAAAATATTTCACCGACTCCAGATATTTTCATATCAGAGGGTTCGGCTCTGATGAAATCCTAACTGGTTCGATAAATCCTACTGCTCCCTCAATATAAATATTTAAAAAATCTTTCGTAATTCTACATGTATTTAAAATGACCGACTTTTGCATTTTTATGTACAAATTTTTTGACAAATCTAATACGCCTAAATTTTGAATAAGAGAGCTAGGTATAATGCCAGTAGCCGAAATAACAAATGGTAATATTTTTATAGTCTGAGAATGCCAAATTCTTTTAATTTCATTTCCTAAATCTGTATATTTTCTTATTTTTTCAGAAACAGTTTTCTGAATATTACAAGAATTTGGAATAGCGACATCAATGATATAAGTTATTTTCTTAATTTTGTCATGTAAAACTATATCGGGTCTATTATGACTAATTGTTCTGTCTGTCAGAATAGTTTTATCATAATAAATTTTATAAAATTCATTTTCTAAAAATGAATTTGGTTCATATTCATAATATGGTACATTACGGCAGTCAATCAAGTTATGTTTAATTACCAAACTTTGGTGAATTATTTTTAAAACTTGATTGTGCCTAAATGTATACTCGGACGGCGCTAATACAGAACATCCCGATATAATATGTTCTATAGTTTCCGGAAAAGCCAAACATTTTCTACATAAATCATCAATTTGATTTGCATCTTTGATGATATGCTTCCTATAATTTTTAGTATTAATGACTCTATCTTGTATGGCAAGCATAAAGCCTTCTATTTCTGCGCTCAACTCTCCAATACTCAACCATTTGTTTGACGAAAATTTGTCAACATATGTTTGGTTGAGATAATTGAAGTGTTTTGCGTGAAGAATTTTATAATAATACTATTTTTTTATTTTTAAATAATACTATTTTATATATTACTTTAATTGTACTCCTGAAAACTTATGTATCTGTATTAACGTGATTTTGTAAAAGCCTTTAAGGCGTGAATAAATAAATAAATAAATAATGAAACATTAAGTTATGGGTAATATATTTAAGAAAAATTAAGTATGTAATATGTGTGTTGAATTAAAAAGGTGAAAACAGAGCATATGAGAAATATTCTTATGGTTATGAAAAAGTTGAATCCGCTGAATGCGAACATATCCATATGGATATCTGACATTAATACATTTTGTTCGTGGGATATTTACCCTCAGCTAGAAGTATTAGGCCGGCGTTCCATAGGTTAACAATCACTGAATTATTTGTAATTATCAAGGGAAATTCATTTTTAAAAGCATCTGTGTTCCATTTAAAGCTTTCTACAAACGCCAATAGAGTAACATAAATAAATCACCATGATAGAATAAAAGATGGCAACCCTATATAAGCGTGGTGAAGGGGGAGGGGTGTCACCAGGTAGCAGGTGCACAAGCATTTGCCAACATGCTACAGGGGTGCATGAAATAAAATGAAATACAAACTTGGACATCAAATGTGTAATCTATTTTGCACACAATTACATTAGCAATGATTATCATTTAAATCTAGTGTTACAACACACACACAAAACACGAAAATGAAACATAAAAACCATGCACTTACAAATCATAGCAATGAGCTGTTGATATGGACTAAATGCTGAACAAAAGAAATCATGCATCTGAGACTTAATCTTCCTTAGCGGGTGCAACCGTGCTGCTATGTACAACAATTAATATGTAAGTGCATTGCAAAGGAACATTAATCCCGTTGATTGTCAATTATTATCATTTTACACTATACAAATATCATTATTGCAAAAATATAGTTAAAATGAAAATTGTAAATACGTACATCTCTTTTTATGTAAAAATTTCATTTAAAATAAATTCATCTTGATAATTTAATAGACTATTATGATAAAATTCAATATGTATTTACAGTTTTCTACCGAAAAAAAAACACTAGTAAGTTATAATACTGCTTTTGGGATGATAGTTTATTTTGACCCGCGGCAACATTAAAATTACTTTTTTTTTTTAAATATTATGTACACACACACAAAGATATATCTAATACCATAGACAATATTCCAAAAGTCACAAGCCCAATAGATTACGATTGCACTGAGAATCCCGGGTTAAATTAAGTTAAATGTTAAATTTTGTGAGCTATTAATGGTAGGCATTATTGGCACCTGGCAGAATGATGACCCAAAAACCACAGCAAAACCCAAACCAATATTCAATAATGTATGTACAAAAGATGGTGGAAGAATCAGTTAAGAGAAAGCTGCGTGGCATTTTTCATACAAAACTTAAATTTGGATTTGCGGCCAAAATACCCAAACTGAATAATCATATTTTTAATCAAAAGATATAGCAAATATATTGTACCGATATTCGCTATTTTACTTATTTGTATTTTAAATTATGAAATATAGGCCATTAAGGAATTCGATTTTTCATGATTTTAGAGTCAACTTTGTCAATTATTTGTGAGTTAACGATAATAATTATTAAAAAAATAATTCTGCCTTACCACTAAGTAAATATAAAAAAAATAAAATAAATGATTAATTAAATAAAAACTACAAATATTTCAACCTAAATGATGATTCTTTTACAATGTTTTATTTTATAAACTACACAGCAGGTCGGGTAAGATTATTTGAGTTTGAATTAGTAATTAAGTAATTACTTTACAAAATGCCAGAGTTGCCTCCAAAATTATGAAAAATTGAATTCTTTAATGGCCTATATTTCATAATTTAAAACACTAACAAATTAAAAAGCTCATAATATCCGTACAAGATATTGGCTATACCTTTTGATAAAAAAAATATTATTCAGTTTATTTGAGTATTTTGACCTCAAATTCAAATAGAAGTTTTGTATGAAAAAGGCAGCTCAGCAGTTCCTCTTAAGTGGTTACCAGATTTCGGTATCTGCATGACTAGTGACAGAAAGCACTCGGGCTCTGTGACTAAAACCGTCATTAGGCATTGTGACTTTATTTGGAGTGGTGACGTAAGGATAAGGAGTTGGTCTCGGGTCTTCCTCTTCAAAGTCAGAATCCATCTCATCTTCAGTCACTACTTCAGGTACATTCTGCACTTTGATCAAAGTTCTAGGTCGGCTATAGAGCGGGCTGTTCAGAGGACTCAACGAGAGCTCCGTCAACTTGCTTTCAAAATCATCCCGAAAGCTTCCTAAATTATCACATTTATCCAAATCATCTCTAAATCTAAACTTAATGTTATTGAGTTCACTATGATACAGCATCTTATCACACAACTTGGGTGAAACGGTGGCCGGATAATTAATCTTGTTTCGTAATAAATCAGCCGCAATTTCTGATTCAATTAGTTCTATGGATTTTGTGTTGGTTTTAGAGAGGCCGAAACTTTCAACATTCAACAGCCTTTTGATTGGCATCATCGGCGAGTTGGCCATTTTGTAACTGTCGCTTCGTTTCACTTTCCTAACATTAGAACTATCTTTACTGTCGTTTAGCAAATTGATTACTACTTTAGAAAATCCTGTCAACTTTGTATTGGAAACAACATTATCGCCAGTGAATTTTTCAGGCTGATTGCTATTTTTGGAGCCGAACAATTTGAGGATCTCTGCACTTTTGGAACCGCTTTTAGATTTAGATTTGTCAGGAAGATTTGGAGGTAAGGAGGTGGGTCGAGAGGAAGTTATTTTCATATTATTAGACACACAATAGTTATGGCAAGATTTTGAATGAACATTTGTACACAAACACCCTGGTAGTCTTGAAATTGATTGTCCATTTTGAACCTTACCTGGGTCATTATCTTTTATAGGTGAAAGACTGATTCCTTCCGCATCTTGCATATTAACATAAGCCCCTTTGGCCACTGCCCGAGGAGACATGGGCCGAATGAGCCTGTTGGGAGTGACTATATTGGAGGGTGGAAGCCTCACTACTTCGGAGGTCGGAGAGAGGTTGTTGGATGCCGCATTAGGAGCCCTGATCACCAACTTGCCCAACTGTGGAGATAATGGTCGCGAGGAGGCGCTCAGTGGTAAGCTTCTATGTTTTTGGGTGTCTCGCTGCATTGGAGAGTTTCTTTGTTCTGTTGTATTCTTCAATACATCCAATGTGGATGCACTCGAAGATGAAGCTACAGTTGGAGAGTCTGTAATATTTATTGAAGATCCATCGGTGACGTCTTTGACAAATGGGCCCGGTTCAAAGGTAGTATGTGCCCCCTTGCGCCTCCGCAAGCTGTCTGAGGAGTAAATAACTTTTCCATCAGAGTCCAGAGTTACTCTAGCTCCGTTGCGTCTAAACGTCTCCGCTGCACTTTCAGCATTTTCTTCAGTGTTTTCATTGGACAAATTAGCATCTTCGGTTGATATGTTGGATGGTAATTCATTGAGTGATACATATTCTGTTTCATGTAGTTTACCAGATAATACTGTTTGGAGGTTTCTTTTAACAACATCATTAGAATAATACACTCCGCCAGTATTTTTAATGTTAACCTTTTGGTTATTATTTCTCACATCTGCGATAGTAACATATTCACCATTATCGGCATAAAGTGACTCGCCAACGTTGGAATCTTTAGTAGATTTCTTTAGTTTTTGTGGAAACACGTCCTTTAATTTACACATAAGATTGTTGAGCGGCATAAAACTAGACTTTCGGTTCTCCGTATTCTTTTGAGATTCGGGTCTCTTAGCAGTTTGTTTCTTGGCCTTATATTTCTTGGATAAAATATTTGTTAAAATGGAATGTTTCGCTTCTGGAGTTTCACTTTCTTCTTCAGTTATGTACAATTTGACAGGTTCAACATTCTTGATTGTTATATCTGAAACATTGTCATTGAAAACTATCGTGTCCAAGTCGGTTTCTTGAAGCGGGAGATCTAATCTGGGCCGGCTTGAAATACGCTGCTTAACATTGAGGTCATCCAAATCAGAGAGGATTGACTCTCTGGGTTTAAAGGTTGACATTTCTACTTTTTTCGGAGGTCTCTCAACAACCTCCGGGGATTCCTGCATAGAACTCTTGATACTTTCATCGTCGGAATTGTGGGGAGTGATAACGCACATTGACGGTATTCTAGAGCTGTTTATAGTAGTTTTTACTCTAATTCTTTCAATTCTATCCACTCCCTCTAGATCGGAAGACTCTGAATAATCTAGTTCTGAGCCTCCGCATGATAGTTTCCCCCCGTGAGCACTGGACATGGAGTCATCAACCGGAGAGCTGGAAGTATTGTGCCCCGAGTCCGGAGACTCAGCTCCCGTGTTGTTCAGCGCAGGTACCTGAGTCTGATGCACCACGGCCACAACTGTTTCTTGAACCCCACTCTCTTTAGATGGCAGACTTTTGTTTTGGTTTGAATCAGATACAAGCTGGATGCTGGTTTTTGGCAACGTATTTCTTTTAATAGTGTTCATTCTTTCTGAACTTAGAGCAATATTCGCGGAGGAATTTTTGTCTGTGGAACTAGCAGAACTGCTCCAGCTCTTATTTAATTTGGAGAGGGAACTCTTCCTCTCAGGAACTGTCGGACCGAGGACTAAGGATCTATCACTGCCCGCTGCTAGAAGAGTGGTGCAAACGGTTCCTGCTGAACTTGTGGTGGTGCTAGTGGAGCCCTTCCCAAACAACTCGTATTCATTTTCCGCTGTCATATTAGTTTGATTACTCGAGGAATTAGTGAATGTGTTTGTGGTATGCAACGGGGTGATGGGAAGACTTATTTCTTCTTCCTTCAAGGTTTTCAATCCCGAGTCCATATGGAAGGAGGTATAGTAACCTTCAGTGTCGCAGGAGTATTCAGAGCTGGTTTCCATATCATCGTGCAGGTCGTGGATTATGTCTGGAGTAAGAGTACCTTCACTAGTGACGCTACCAGACCCCGATGTGTTGAGGAATCTTCTTCTGCTAACAATGGAACTGGGCGGTCCGTGAGGAACGTTCAGGGAGTTGCTGGAGGTCGCGGCTGAAGTAGAACTTCTGGGTGCAGCCGTGGTGGAAGTTATTTCAGATCCAATGCTAGTTCTTCCAGATTCCGAGCTCTGCGACCAGTTGCCACTGGAAGAGTGTGGTTCCTCCTTGAGTGGGCCCGTGGTGGAGCCGGTGGTGGCAGCCCTCCTCCTGCGAGCTGCCGCAGTACTCTCCCTCAGTTTGACAGCTAGCGCTCCCGCAGGCACGGATATCGGCAAGCTCATACTCTTTTCTGATGAGGAATACGAATTATTTCTTTCGTGAGAAATCTTTCTATCCTGCTGTTTGGTTCCGTTCTTTCTTCTGCGCATTGTGACCGTTTCATAGATATTGACATCATCAATGTCTTGAACCGTCGGAGATTTGTTGCTGGCTTTGGGTTTGTCGGCTCGGGAATCTCTTCCGCTGTCGCTGGGAGAGCGGTTGATGAGGCGGAGACGACTGCGGCCCCACTCCTTGAGGGAGTTGAAGTGGGATTTCTTGGTGTTGATGTCGTAGGGACTCCTCTTGAGGAGGTCGCTGGAGTGTGAGCGCAACACGGCTCCCGAGTCGGGGCTGCCCGCTTCCTGCGCGGGGCCCGGTAAGTCTCTGCATGAGGTAAACAAACACACCGAGCCGATTAGTAAGGAACTCTAATTACTATTATTAAGCCATTTTTCAGTACCCTACGGAAATAAAATGAAATTATTAAATGTCGATTATGGTTGGAAGTCAACAACTTTAGTGGCTGTCACATTCCAATCTGAAATTCCGAAAGGTTTGACAAAATTTTCTTCTGAATTCAACGAGCATATAAAAAAAAGAAGCTTTTCATATTAATATCTGTAGGGTGCTGAAGGCGTTAAGGCCTTTTTAAACATAAAAACACATCTGTACACTTCCTTCAGTGTGTATTGTCATGTACAAAGCAAGTGAATGCTTAGAAAACATTTAAAAAATTTAGTAAAAGGAATCTGAAATAGCTCAAAACGTGCTGTAAAAGTTATGTTATGTTAAAACATAAATATGGATTATGAAGCAAACATACCACTCATTTAGTGCAAAGCCTTTAAATAACGTGGTTTGTTCGCATTGATGCATATTGTGAATTACAATTCCAATTCTGTGCAACTGATAACGAACGTTTCGTCATAAAATTAAAGTAGATAATATAAAATTGATGGTTTTCGAGATATTCCGAAGCTCGTCTATACAAGAGATAATTGTAATTCTCAGAAGTAAACATATTGACGGAGTTATTGATTTGTGTGTGGGCTGCCATAGAATAAATTAAGGTTGTCAGTTGCACACAATTGGAAAGTCCACTAGTGAGACTAAGAAGCGTCTATAAAGCTTACCCCGCAATTGCATCTCTAATTTCTTTCTGATCTGTGCCGGTGATTGTATTTCGTCTTTTACCCCGAGGTTTGCGAGATCTGGTTCTTCGCTTCACGGTCTGCCCGTCCCCGTTTACCATTCTGTCGCAGCTGGTGTCCATGTGAAGGAGGGATCTCCGTGAGATGCACATGCGGTCGAACCCTCGACCTGATGTGTCGATCCGGATCATTTGCGGAGGGAATCTGGAATTGTCGACAAAATATTTGTAAATACATCTCTAAGCAGTGGTATGGACAGTTATCGTCTCGGTAATTTAGGTAATATTTTGGAGGCTAGAATAAGTCATTCTTTGGTCTGCAAAGCAGCAGAAGAGAATTATTTAGTCAATACTTGACTTTTTTGTGGTAAGGCTCAGTTTCTTTGAATTCCATCAAATTTGACATTGTTATCAAATCAGCCATTGTCATTTTGAACTTTTTCACATTATTTACCGCTTACCATCAAGTAAGGTAATGGTCCCTGTTAACTGCCGATTATCAGTAGCCTGTCAGCATTTGACCAAATTTCGATTACCGTTATTCAACTAACGCGGAAACATCAAGCTATAAAGGGATCTACAGTAACGTATTTTAGAGTTCATTATCGCATGACGTTACCGCAAGGGGGCATCCATTAATTACGTGAGCAGTTTTTCTTCCAATCTAGATCCCCCCCCCCTCGGTGAGATAAATTTGGGCCAATTCGTATATTTTTTTCAAGTAACGTGAGATTTTTCTGGACCCTCCCCCCCCCGTTTGTGCTCACATAATTAATGGATGCCCCCAACAGATGGAACCTTGTTATTCCAAAGGGTTGAATTAATGATCTGCTTGAAAATTGATTTTTTTTTCATTAACTACACACAAGAGGCCCTGAGGGAAAAAACCTCCCTCAGGGCCTACATGTCATCTTTGGGTATGCTGTGTGGAGAGTCTTTTTAAGGAAAGGAAAAAGGTTTGAGGGGTGGGTCAGAATACTCAGAATCTAGGGGGTACAGTGATGGACTTACAAATAAATCCCTTCTGAGAGTCCGGCTGGAGTATCAAAGGATCTCATTCAACCAGCCTCTCCCGATCCAGCTTGCCACACAACTGGTGGGCAGACGCATCCGCCACTTAGACCTGGACAAACCTCACCCCATGAACCTGAATGACTTTGATTGCCAGTTTTATGAAAATATCAAAAAATACAATACCAAACGAATCAAACAACTGGGCCTAAATAGTGAGGTGACAACATGTTTTGAAAAAATTAAAAGCTAGCTAAGTCCTCCATATTGCACAAGCAATATGTTTGGTTTTTAATGATGATAGTAGTTTTCAAATATTGTCAGATTATTCAGGGAAAGTTAGTCTTTCTTTAAAATAAATAGATGTGTGTGTGTTACTAACTTTGCGGCAATGACGGAGAATTGTTCTTCAGGGCTGGGCAGCTTGTGGTCCAGGGGCTCGTCATCGTCAGAGCTGATGGCTCCCGAGCACTCCAGCTCGGCCATGGTCAGGTTGGCCGTGGTCCGAGAGGCCCCGTCAGGCGCCGTGGTCTGCTCTCCCAGAGCTTCCGTGGAAGTCCATTTGCGCAGCTCCTCTATGGCAGCGGGCTGGAAATTTTTTTTTTATTATTAATAGGGAGTAATTAGGGAATTTTGTATTTCATGGTTATATTTAGGTGATTTATTGGTTTCATGATAAAAAAAAAAAACGACAAAACAGTATATTGAAGAATGCAGTTTTCTTGGAGAATGGTTAAGCTACATTTTTCATTAAAAACTTAATTTTGAATTTGAGGCCAAAATACCTAACCAAAGTAAATAATATATTTTTAATCAAAACGTGTATAGCAAATATCTGATACAGATGTTCATATTTTTAATTATAAATTATATGCCATTCAATAACTTCGAGATATTTTTAACAGTTAATGTACTTAGTTGTTAAAAAAATAATCTTGTCCAATCTACCATCTTTATCTTTAAGACTTTATTTTATAATTAGTAATAATTATATTATTATATTTATTATATGAAGTCTCTCACAATGTATGTGTGCTTAGATCTTTTCAACTACGCAACGGATTTTCATGCGGTTTTCACCAATAGATAGAGTGATTCATGGGGAAGGTTTTTAGGTATATAATTTGTCAAGGTTTTGTGTAAATTGCTTGAAATGCATAATATATTTGACAGCGATCTGTTAAATCAAATCCACACCACGGGCAGCGTAATGTGTGGATTTGATTTAACAGATAGCGCTGGTTACAAAGGTTTCGTTAGCCACAGCAACATGTTTCCGGGTCTGCTAGTTTAAATATAATATAAAACGTTTTTTTGAGTCGAAATTTTAAATTATATACGACAAATTTGTGTTCTAACGTAAATCGGTCGTTCGTAATTTGAATTATCGCCTATCAAAATGCTTTCTTCAATAATTTAATTTTTTTTTAATATTATATTTCATCACATTTGTAATGAGTAGGTAAATGTAATTTTTTTTTTAAATATCAAATGTTTGCCAAAATTGCCTATAAAATTATGAAAAATTAATTCTTATTTATAGCCTACATTTTATAATGTAAACACAAATCAATAAATTAGCACATCGATCGTCAAGTTGATTAGTCGACATCTTAAATAAGTTTTGAGATATGAGGAAAGCAATACTCAAATACAATATCAATCAAATATCATTTACAAGTGTCTGTGTTTTACATAATAAATATGCTATAAAATAAAACCAGGAGGCATACCGGTCCAGCACATTAAAATGATATTTTGAAATACGAGGATCCTACTAGTGACCCAGAAAACACCAACATTTTATTTAATTCACTAAAAGTTTTTCTGCATTATAATTGATTTGGCGGTGTTTATTTTGATTTTTATTTTATTTTATTTATTGTTTCTGAATAATCTGAGTATTGTACCAGAGAGAGGGTACAATTTTACGTACGAGTATAACAGCAACTCAACTTTCAAAATTTCGATTATTCGGAGTTTTCTGACTCAACTGGATGATCGACATATCGGTAATAGATATTTGCTATATCAACCTTTTGATTAAAAAAAATAATTTTTCAGCTTGGTTGGGTATTTTGGCCTCAAATCCAAAATTAAGTTTTATATGAAAAGGGCGCAGCACGCTTCTTTTCAACTTAAGGCGGTACACAATCCTAATAATTTTTGTTTGCTTAAAACTCACATTTTAATCATTTCCGGCGAATTCGTAACTATACCTAATAACTTTTTTATTCCAACAGAACACTGGGGATGTAAGTTCTTTGTGTTTAAAATTAATAGAAACAATAGCTTATCAAATATATTTTACGGACAACGATTTTAAAACTTTATAACACGTTTTCAACTATAAAGTTAGGGTTAAGCACCAGATTTTATTTTTCTAGACGATGAATTATTAACTTCGGGAGTGCGACATGGAGACACATTTTAAATATTTCTAACACTTTCTTCAGAATTAATTAAAATGAACGCGGCGGAAAGGTCGAATCTCCAGGCCTGCTACGGTGAATTCGACCGTACGTCCTTCCAATATGGCGTGCCACGGGAGCACATTTGTTTACACGCTTTCTTCACTTACGCCGTTATGATTCCTACATTATTTATCTTCTTCTTTTCTTTGATAGGGCAAATTCGACAGTAGGTCCGTCCAATACACGGGTCGCGAGTCGCAATTTGTATACACAGCTTCTTTACTTACGTCGTTAAGATTCTGAATATATTTTAGGGTATATTGTTTAAGAAACTATTTACGATGGGGGAGATGTAAAATATGCATTTAAATTCTAATGTCATTAAAATTTATATTAGCGTAATTTCTCGTTTTCAGTTGACGCCATTTTGAAAATTGTTGATAAAAGCTCCCTCGACTAGACATTAATTTGATGAAATGCCAAAGAATTGTTGCAATAAAATAATACTCTATGACAGGGCCGGAGCTGGGCAGGCACAATTGAGTAGTCCGCTCCGGGCGCCAATAGTCGAGGCGCCAAGGAGCCTAGGCGGTGATAATGCCAAACACCTAAGCAGCAAGCACCCTTGAGAAACGTTTGTGTTTATTAGGTAGATAGCGGTACAGCGGAATTCTCATAACCTAATCTATTTTTTATTATTATCTGTTATTATTTGTTTACACCATTTTCACAGAATTAGTACCTACCTAGCAAAGATTATCGCGGAACACTCGTATCAATAATGATTTTCGTTTTTTTTTATGATTGGCACTATTAAGTACTGTCTAATGTTCTATCTGTAAATCACCCTTATTGACAATGTTCCCATGTTATGCTGACTCCTCCCACCACTCTCCCCCTCCCCCAAAATCACCCCTGCCACCACCCCTATCCAAAAAATCTAATCATTTCTGTACTTTGCTAGTGAATGACACGGATGTGTCGAAACCGGTAGCAGAAAAAACAAAATTTAAGTAACAAATTTACATGGAAAGTCCCTTCAAAACAAAATGATAAAAAAATATATTGAAGAGAAAGTTAGACCCACCACGCGATGGTCAGTTTTAGAATCATTCTGATACCAAGTTTTCGAGTTTTTGCGGCATTCGAGAGTTCACAAAAGTCATTCTACTAACCGTTACTTTCGGAATGAAAAAGCCGTTCATCCATATTTGGCAGTAAACTCACACTGCCAGTCCTTGCTCGCTGATAAAAACCAAAGCCGCCAACGGAGATGGCTTGGTCAAAGGCCTGCCTTTTAGGGCAACTTGTCCAACGCAAAACAAAAAGGGGCAGAGATGCGAAAGGAGGAAGTCGAACCGATATGTCTTGGAAATTATAGGGCCGAATCACGCCGTCATTTCAAAAAGAAACCGGTTCTGGGGGCTGTAAAAAGAATTTATTTCTCTCCGGGGCAGTTCTCACGGCGGCGGCAGAAGATGTAATGAAGACCTTAGTGAAACAGGTAAGCAGAACTTACAGCGATAGCCCCAAGGTATTGTTGGTAATGCACCTACGCTATCGAGAAAAACTTGCTCAAAATTATGTTGTATGGTTTATGAT
Source organism: Limnephilus lunatus (assembly GCA_917563855.2). NCBI lineage: Eukaryota > Metazoa > Arthropoda > Insecta > Trichoptera > Limnephilidae > Limnephilus > Limnephilus lunatus. The sequence goes on from OU830592.1 coordinate 82,243,471, forward strand.
TTATAGAAATGCAAGCGAATTCTTTACTATTTGTAAGTACTCGTATATAACCACTGGAGTGTTAATGGCCACATTTTGGCCAATTTGCAAACACCTTCGAGCGTTCGCTGGCCAAAATGTGACAAATCTGAAGAGATATTTTAATACATTTATTGGATATATTTAAAAAGTTCACGCGCGTTGAATACTTCTATTCAAGGGCGGATTTAGGGGGGGGGCACGGGGGCACGTGCCCCCCCCCCAGGACGGTATTTTTGTGTACTGTGGAGATTCCATCACAGTACATACTTGGAAGCAAATCAAATTATCAGAGTTGTTAAAATATATGAATAAAATAACAGAAAAAACATGAGTCAAACTCTTGTCTATTTCTGGCCGGAATTGCAAATTACGTTCGTTGCATCCCTTTCATGCACTTGCAAATGAAATATGATAATCAGCGTTTGCGTGAGCGGTACGGTCGGGGGAAAGCACGGTCGGAAAAGTCCCCCCCCCCCCCGATTATAGTTGACAAAAGGGCCGTTCAAGTATCATGTATAAATTTTCTGATAAAGGGTTTTCTCCTCTGTTGGTAAATATAAGATTTTTTAGATATCCCTTTGTAGTACATGAATAGTTGCAGTCAGAACACGAAAAAGGTTACTCTTCACCGTGAATCAGCGAGTGCGTTCTTGTACGTCCCTTTTGAGAACATGATTAGTTGCAGTCGGGACACGAAAAAGGTTTTTGTCCACTGTGGGTTAACACGCGATTAGATGTCCCTTTGCGATAAAATGAATAGTGGCAATCAGGACATGAAAAAGATTTTTCTCCTCTGTGGGTAAATATGTGACGTTTCATTTGTTATTTTGTAGAACATGTATATTTGCAGCGAAAAAGGTTTTTATCCACTATGGGAAAACATGCGATTTTTTTAATTTCTCTTCGTATAAGCATAGTTTTACTCACAACATGAAAAAGGTTTTTTTTCACTATGAATCGCGCTGTGGATTTTTAAATCTCCCTGTCGAGAACTTGAATAACTGCATTCGAGACATGAAAATGATTTTGTCCACTATGTACAAACATGTGATTTTCTTGGTACCTCTTTGAAGAATGTGAATACTCGCAGTAGAAACATGTAAAAGGTTTTATGTCAATGTGAGTCAGAAAATGAATTGTAAGAAGTTCCTTTGTACAACATGAATATTTGCAGTTGGGAGATGAAAAAGGTTTTTGTCCAGTGTGGATATGTGAATTTTTAGATACCGTTTTGTAGCGCACGAATAGTCGCCGTCGAGATACGAAAAAGGTTTTTCATCGCTGTGAGTCAGCAAATGCCGTTTTAGTTTTTTTTCGAGAAAAAGAATAGTTGCAGGGCATGAAATAGGTTTTTCTCCACTGTGGTTAAACATGTGAATTTTAGATTTTCGTTCACTTCGAAGTACATGAATAGTTGTAATTACTTCGTAGTACATAAATAGTTGCAGTCGGAGAATTTTCTCCACTACGAGTCAGCAAGTGACTTCTTAGGTATCTCTTTTGAGAACACGAGTAGTTGCAGTCAGGACATAAAAAAGGTTTTTCTCTTCTGTGAATCATACTGTAGATTTTTAAATCTTCCTTTTGAGAACTTGTAAAACTGCATTTGGGACATGAGGAAAGACTGTTAAATTGTGGAGATCCGGAAGGAATACAAGGCGGATAAAAATAATAATAATTCCCAATTTTTTTATAAATAGCAACTTGCATAAATAAAATAAACAATATACGCATGTATCGCGAGTTAAAAATATCTTCTTTTATTTATTACCGCAAACGCGATTAAAACAAGAAAAAAGGTATTTAAGAGACTTTACAGTACTTTGCGCAACTTAATTGTGACTTTCAGGTAAAAATTGTCACTTGGGCGTTACGTAACGTTTAGGGGGGGGGGGAGGTGTATAAGAAAACGTTACTGCGCGTTACACGGGGGGAGGGGGGGTCAAAAATTGCATTACGCAATACTTGAACGCCCCCAAACACAAATTTCGACTTCATAAAAAATTGGTCCGTCCAAGGGGGGGGGGGGGAATGTGCTCTTGAGTGGCACCCCCCCCCATCGGGTGGCACCCGGGGCGGGCCCCCCCTCCGCCCCTTGTGCCCCCCCCCAGAAAGAAATCCTGGATCCGCCCTTGCTTCTATTAATCACAAATATTACAAATCATTGACCATGTGTTAACATTTTTTAAATGCTTGTTAGAATTTAAATATAGGAATATCTGAGATCATCAACTAGGCTGTAGACAACGTACAAAATACATGATATTCAATATTAATCAATTTAAAAGTAAATAATACGCAGAATTAAAACCTTCATAAATTTTAAGATTTTTATAATTTTTTTATGAATCCTAAAAATATGGGATAGACGGTTAAATATCGGCGCATTCAATGGCTCTTTAATACTACATGTAGTTTATATATCTCGATATTAAAATTCGGAAGTATGATTTTTTAATGAGGGTGGAAAATTTACAAATCGAACGCTCAATAATCACTACCCGGAAATTAACGCGATCGCCCGAGTGGTTAAATAAAATGAAGTCACGATTTTGAATCCGTTGCAATTACAGCCGACCCAAAAACATGCGAACGTCACTCCTTCCTTTCCCTTAAAAGACTCCCCACACAGCATCTCCAACTCACATACCTTAAGGGACGTTTTTCCTCAAGGTCTCCTGTTGAGCTAACGCAAAAAATAAAATAAACACCAATAAAATCGAGATAAAAAGTAATGAGACATGTTTATCTCCGATTTATTATCGAGTGCAATCGAATTCGGAACACTTTCTATTTGAAATTGAATGAATTGATAAGGATAACCTCTAGCCTTTGGCTTGCGAATTGGGCATTACCCAGTATCCAACACAGACCCACATCAGTAGGTGCTTGCGCAGAGTACTCCGAGATATTGAAGAAAGAGTACATTAAATTGCAGATAACGAACATAAACATGGTGTTTACTGTAGGAACTCATTTCCTGGTGAATAAATCTGGTAAGATTTCCGCGAACCGAGGAACGGTGTTAAAAATCCGCCGTAAATAAGCGGATAATGTAACGAGATACCTTTCGGCGTCACTGCATTTCGAGATAAAATTTCGTTGCACACTGTATATAGGTAGGTACTTAATAAAAATAAATATATATATGATTGACATACAAAAAATGTTTTCTTAAATAATGTAATATGCGTAAGGATTGTATAATTATATAATGTAACTACGTCAATAACTAACTAACCATCACGCCGTTTCCCCGCAGGGGTAGGCAGAGAGAAAGGACTGCCAAACAACTTTAGGACCGGATAGTAATCAATTTCAAAGAAATTCGTGTGTGTGCGTGAGTGTTACAAAAAGTTTATGCCACATGAGTGCCACCGAAATAGTGCATCATCATGCATAGTCTATCTGCCAAGTTTCAGCTCAATCGGATACCTGGAAGTGGGTTAATTTAGACTTTCAAGATTTTCATTAATTCATTCAAGAAAACAAAATCGAAATTGAAACAGATGTATTTTTAAAATATGTAATAATTAAGCATCTATATTTAAAGAAAAATAATGACGATCATAGCTGAAGTTTTGAAATATTTTCAATTGATCGTAGTGCTCGTTAGAAAAATAATTTCTAAAAAAGAGCTTCGAAAGTCGGGAGAAGTAGTGTGGTAAAAGTAGTATTTTTAGGTTAATAAGTACATAGATGCGGTTGGATGCTGCAGGTTAACGGGTCCAAGTGGTTTTAGATCAGAAAAAACAGACCTTTCGAGCGCATTCTAAACCCACGCACTTTTACGATCCTGCTTTATTCACTTGGCCTGAGTATAGACCGAACGAAACAATCTCTTCATTGTAAACCAAACCGTTTCATGGCAGAGACAATATAGGTTTCTTTGATTGGAAACAGACACGTTAAAAATCACACACGTTTATTACTTGAAAACCTCATCTTTCTACTCCAAGTCCCAGACACGTCAATGATATCGATTATCTGCACCAACCAATCACAGTGTCAGTCAAAGCGATATTCTCTAAATTAGTCTAAAAAGATAAATCTGTATGTACGTTACGTTTCAGTTTCAAGATGGAGGCCGTTTTAATGATTCAGTAAAGAATCTTTTTTCAAATGTGAAATCGTCGTGTTTGTTTGGACTTTCTTATGCCTGCTTGAAGAATGTTTGAAAAAATATGTCATTGAGATAGTGACATTTTACTGGACAAATTGTACAATCCTTTATGAAATTTTTAAAAAGTTACATAAAATATATTATGGTTTGTAATTAAGTATGCAGATATTTAAGTATCTATATACCTACAAATAATTGATTTCAGAGGAAATTTTGGTAATAAGAGAAGAAAAATGTAACATACTTTTTTGGACGCAAGGTCTAAAATGTTCACAGACCTAATATTTAGATGAGTACCTACTCCAAACTTACGCTATTGAGAGAATCGATTATTTTTTAAGCCAAGATTGTTGTTAAAATGAATTTCGGTAGGTAATAATTCTTGATTTCAAAATTTCTCTTTATCTCTCTGCACACTTAATTCCTTTTAATTTTTATTACTAATACATTCATTAGTTAAGTTCTAAGAACCGTTGACTTATCAGACAAAATTAACTACTTATATTCTACGGACTTACGTAAAAGGTGCTATAACCATGTAATCATTTAATTCAATATAGGCACGTTATTACTTGAATCATAATATACTGTGTATGTTTTAATGAACAAATAAACAAATTTTGAAGAAATAAACAAATATAATATTTCGTATAAGGATGTTTCTTTTACTTTTTGACGTTTGCTAAGTTTTGAACGGTGAAAGCGATCGTGCCTGTTTTTGAGCCAAAAACCTAACATCTTGGCCAAAACTGGTCGAAACCGTAACGGAAAAAAATCGGTTGGACTCTACCTCGAGTACAATATAATATTATTATTAGAGATCGATGGGCTGGCTACATAATCAAATTATTCGTTTCTTTGACCTTAAAACTGGTTTAGAAAAGATGTAAGTCCTCATCAATTTCTATGGAGGTATAACTGTAAACATTCCCTAAAATTATACAGCGCTTCGGATTATCATATCCTATTTATAGCTTGGAATAGACTACCACATGAACTTACTAAGACCGATAAAATATTCAGGATGAAATTCTTTTTTTTTTCGTTAGCCCCACAGGCGGCTCGGAAGAAAATAATTACCCTGTCATCTTTAAGAATGTGTGGAGGGTGTTTTTAAGGAAAGGAAGGAGAGGAAGTTCTGGGAAGGAAAAGGTATGAAGGGTGGGTAGGAATCTAGGGGTCAGTGTGTCCAGGAGTGACAAAGTGTGAATCGGGTGCAAGACGATGGATCGAGAGAGTCCAGCTGGAAAAATCAAAAGGTTTCCCTTAATCAGTCTCTCCCGATCCGCAGTTGGTGGTTAGACGCATCAGCCGCCAAGATCCGGACAAAGATCACCTCATGAACTCGGGCAACCTTGCTAAGTCACCACCACTTGGGGTAACCTATGGCACGGGTGTTGGTTATCCCATAAATGGTTCTTCTATATATTCTGTACCCTAAAGGATAAAGCACGTAAGTCCATAGCTAAGTCTATAGCTATGTGTGGTTTATCCTTTGAGGTACAGTTTTTTTCCATAGCCCCACACAGCAGGTCCTGAGGAACTATACCCGAGAAAAAAGAGCTGACATTTTATTAGTATTCATGCATATTTTAGGTAATTTTATTAAACTTGAAAGTATTTTTTCAGCTTAGTAAAATGCTCTTGAATTATATTACACATTTATGTACATATATTTAAAATTGTCTTATTATGAAAACGTTAAATGGATTTCCCCTTTCATAATCTAATTCGTTGATAGCTTTTGGCCATGTTTTAAATTGAAAGGCAAAATGTATAGATATTGCAAGACAAGTCTATTGGCTAATAGGGATGTTCGGCTCCCCTTTTCCTTCTAACACGCAACGGTACTTACTTTCCTGCTAATTGATAACTTCAGCATTTAATTTAAGGGGCCTCGGGCGCAGAGCTTAGTAACAAGATCGCAAGGGGCAGAGTTTCTAATAACAAATAATAGTAAAAACTAGCAGTTAAAAACCCGCACCGCAGGTTTTTGCTGCTAGGCCCCGCGGGCGGCTTTTGGTTAGGGAGTTAGGATTCGCTCAGTTGAGATGCATGAAAATGCAAATCCAAGACTACTTCCTACCAGCCGAAATTTCTCATGCTAGCTGTTAACGTAAGTGGCGCCATCTTTTGGCATTATTATCTACTTGCTTTAATTCGCTTATATTACGATAGTAGCTTAGTCACAAACTTCACCTTCACAGATAGTTTCCAAATGGCACGGCGTCAAAGATGTACTCGAAGTCTTATTCTTAAATTTCAACAGTCGCTAGCGTATTAATACTGGATACACATTTCGTAGACACATACACGAGTGGCCCTTTTAAAGTATTATTTATTTTCAAATTAAACCATTTCACATGAAAAATTTAATGAATTCACAGACCAATAAATGGAATTTTTACCAATGCAGTTATTATTCTTGGTCCAAATAAATGGGGACATGAGAAATTGAAGAATGTTAAAAAGTCATAATGTACCTTTTCCTCATTTTTTTAAACGTGAATACCGCACACGAGTCCCAACTGCTCTCGTCTGGAGCTAGTGGGATTATGGCATCCCCAAATGGGGTATGTTGTGAGGCTGAAGGTAGTGGGGAGGGGAAGGAGATGGGGAAGTACCTGGCGATACTGAGAGTATCTTCCACTCTGGAACGTTCCGCAAATTTCTTCTTCTTTATATATGCTATGATTCAAGATGTTTGTTCGAGATAAACTCCGAAACCACTTAACCGATTTTGATGAAATTTGGCTTACTGTGTGTAATTTGGTCCAACTTAAAAAATGGGATAGTTTTTATCTCGATTATTGACCTCAATATTAATTATTGCGAAGTAAGTTCCATAAGTTTTTAACAGATGGCGTTGTGAGTTAATTTATCGACACATGTCATTGAGCTCAGTTTTAGGTCAGCTTTTATATGTCTTAGTCATAAGTCACTAGCAATAAGACTTAGATGTAAGTCACTAGTTATAATTGTAAATCTTAGTTGTAAGCCAGTAATATTATTTTTTATGTATTTATTTGTACAGCGCCCTTGAGGTGATTTTTCACGAAAACGGCGCTATATAAATTAGCCAAATATTATTATTATTATTATTAACACTTGGTTATCTAGGTAGGGTTATCATCCAGTAGATGGCGTTGTGTTTCGATTTCAGGTGAGCCACAGCGGGTCTACTAGTACTTAGTACTATCTATATATGTAGGTATATTATTGATATAAATGAGTATAAATGAATTGTCTGTGAAATAACACAAATTAATAAATCGGATTACGAGTCAAGAGCCTTACCCCTCGACCACGGACGCCGAGTACCCAGTACCTATCGAATGTACCTAATACCTATCGAATTCATGTACTTAGTACGTATCGAATGTACCTAGTACCTATCGAATGCAAGTTTCATTTCCGCTGAAATTTTTCGCTCTATGGCTACATCTAATCACTTCTTTTTCAATACTTGCAACTTGCAACGGTACCTAATCAACCCACCAATCATAATCACGCAGCATAATTTGCAATAATAGGCCTGTCACATACAGACAGAGTTGGCTGCTTGGATCGGGATACCAGGAGAGGAGCACGAAAGGCCTATTACCTACTATTATTATTGACGTTTGACTTGACGGGATGGGATTTGTGCCCAGATTAGGCCTTTGCCCTTTAGACCGTGGGATAAATGTCGAACTATCATCCCCTTCTTCGTGTTAGCGTCTCCTTCGTCTTGGTACTACGTCACCTCAGTTGGACATGGTTAAAAATGACTTTTGAATGCAACACCATTTCTTTTGCTCATTTATATAACCAAAATAATTTTCAGAGCAATCCGTGTTGTATGAGGGCCAGTCAAAAAATAATGCCTCCTATTTTTTTCTACATAAATAAAGTTAGTAGAGTGAAGATTTTGATTTTGGTGCTATTCCTCAAACCTTCTACAATCTGCTGTAGTAAATTTTTGCGTCAAGAGATGGCAGCACTGCAGTCGTTTGTAAAATGGCCGACATCGATGTTCGTATTAGACGTTCTGTGATTGATTCTTGACTGTAGAAGGTGAAACGCCCATTCGCATTCATGAAATACTGAAAAATGTGTACGGTGATGCAACAGTGGATGTTAGCACTTCTAGAGTGTTCTAGACAATGGATTCAAACAAACAGGACAAACACCGCTGGCCGACGAAAAATGGAGCGACAGGCCGTTGATTGCAGTGACTGTACGCAACATTCGTGGTGACCCCAGATAACTACAGATGTAGCATTCTATCCCTCAGTAAAGGTAGTGTGATAACTATTATTCAACAAAAGTTTGTACAAGGTGGGTACCAAGAAAGTTAACGGGCTAGAATAAAGAAACAAGAAAAATAATAGCCTCACAACACTTGCTGCGCTTAGTTTCAGGAAAACATTGTGACCGGAGACGAAATATGGGTTAATTTTTTTGAACCAAAATCAAAAAGGCAGTCAATGGAATGGCATCATATAAACCCACTAAGGACAAAAAAAATCAAAACTGTGTGATCAAAACGGTGTTCTGGATGTGACCGTGCTTTTACAACACTGTGGAGATACATGCCCTTGTTAAAAGATTGACCAAAGCTGTGGAAATGGACGCAGATTAAATTGAAAAGTAACAAATTAATCGTCAATTGTGTTTTTTTCCAACCCATGTAATTGCATTTTTTTATTTCTTGACAATTAAAGAAGAAAAAAAGGAGGCATCACTTTTTGACTGACCCTAGTATTTCTGTAGATAATTGTATGACGAAGTTCCAATATCAAGTTTTTAAAGCTTTCAATTATTTCATTAGGTTATAACATCACTTTGAACCTTTTGCAATTGCCTTTTGTTTGTATCTGACAGTTGATTGAGGGTTCTAACTTCGCCTGACCGTGTTTGGAGGTGTCAAAATTTGCAAAGTTCTTATAATCTATTTTAAAAATTTCTGATTTTGAGGTTCAGGTGAAGTATTTTAGTTTAACAATTTTTAAATAAAAATATTTAAAGATGTTCTATCCGCAGGTTTAGGAATCTCAATTTGGGAGGCGGATATGGGTACCGCCGCCCCGAGAACTATTTATTGGATAACCAACACCTCTGCCATACGTCACCCCAAGTGGTTCGCTACATTTGGTGACTTAGGAGTTCCCGGGTTCACGGGGTCGAGTTTGTCCGGATAGTCTTTGCAAACTTTGTCACCTTATACCTCAAAACAAGGTCTAGTGAAGTTAGAACCCTGTCAAACTAAAGTGACGATATAAATATTTTATACTTTGTGCACTTAGAAATATAGTATTTTATTTTAATATTACCCACACTCAGGCAGTGCCTTAGTGGGTTATCATTTCTTGTTCATACTATTTGTTATTATGTATTATGTTATAATCTTACTTTGCTATTATACATTATATGTACAAAGAAATGAGAATAAATAAAATTAAAAAAAAAAAAAAAAAAAAAAAACGACGTTCGGTAGTGGCCTTTTCTTGCAAAAAGGGGGCAAGGAGCTTACTTCTCAATTCTGTACTACTTAGGTTGTGCAGGTTGATATGCGTAGTTTGATACCCTTATCGCCTACATTCCGGTTTCAACGTATACTCTTACCACTCACCCACTTTGATCGCCGACACTCTAAAAAGGGTCCAGGGAGTTTACCGTTCAATTCAGTACGCCTGCTACTGAGCCACTATACTTACAATAGCTTACACACACGTATATATATGTATATTTTATTTTTTTAAGACTTGTGTTTTTAAAATAAATAATATTAATAATTTATGAATCAGTGTGCTCACTCTTTTAGCTACATTTTCAATTTGGTATTTCCATGTATATAATTCGTCTACACCAGTTCTGGATATGTCGTCAAGAAGCATTAAAATAAATATGTTACCAGTCTGGTCTCGATGTCCACATCCACCTTTTCCCTGAGGCGTCTCCTGCGCGCGCCCAGCACGGGCGTGCATTGCACCAGCGGCGAGCGGCGCCCGCCTCGGCTTCCCAGTCCACCTTGCTGGTCCAGCCGCAAGGCCGTCGAATACAGGTCTTGCAGGCATTTGGGTCTGGAACAAGGAGTCTTGTTAGATCTATGGAGGATGGAAACCAATATACTGGAAGGAAGGTGGAACGCCCAGGAGGGAAGCAGGTTGATGTAATACAGCCAATCGCGAAGTACACAAACTGAAAGAAAATAAGTAAAAAGGTAGCAATCCCACAACGACGCAATCGCGAAGGACAAAAATCAATTTGGGAGGCGGGTTTGGGTACCCGTGTAAAATTAGAAAGCGCATTTCATTACCTTTCAAAAACAGTTTTTAGTTTTCGGATGCGTTAAGAAATTTATTTGGATTTCATTGCAAAGCGGAAATATTTTGAATTTCCGACAAAACAGGCGCAAGGCCTGAGGGGTTAACAAAAGATTAAAAATAACACGAGATGGTGTTTAAAACTACAATAAAAATTACGTGAGTAGTGCGGTCAAAGTTACTAGGCAGGATCTGATGTAGGTACCTAAACCATAAACAACTCCAGATAAATGCTAAAAAGTTGTTGAGACAGAACCCAAAAATCTATTCTAGAATCTAGAACCATGGTTTGACCTTGCCTTGCATAGACGTCAGGATCGCAATAGGCCACTTGCATCACATTTAAAAAAAAAATCCGATTTAGGCAAATATTCTGTACTTTTTTTATCGTATTTTTGAAACCCTGGCGATTTTTTGAAAATTTCAATCCGAAAAATCAGAGCATTTTTTATAAACCGGAAAGACGGGACATAATTTTATGGGTGAGAAAAAACGATCGAAAATAAATTTAAAAAAAGAACGTTTTCCACACGAATAGCAATACATTGTACGGGTTCTCTTCGTAACATCTGTAAAAACACCGCCATCTTTATCAAAAAATCAAACCAAAGGATAAGTTTGCATAGAACAAACAATAAATCTAGTGAACGTTAAAAGCAAATTCAAAAATTCGCAGGAAATCAAAGTGTTGCCATATAAAAATTATCAGTGTGGAATTTTACAAAATTAAGGGAACATAATCGGAGACGGGACATTTTCATGTAGTGACGTCACGAGCTCAAATAATGGATTTATTTATTTAAAAATAAGAAAAACTATACATTTCTAAAAAATTTTACTAACATTTTCGTAGGCTTAGTAAAAAAAATCTATCCACGCGATTTTTTCCAAGTCGTTATGATATCCATGCAAGTGGCCTATTACATTATGAGGCGTACGATTGCGTCTTGGTTTATATAAGAATATTATTAAAGAGTCTAGTTTTCTTGAAGCAAATATTCTTTACATCGTTTGTGCGGCTCGTTTCAGCCCGAGTCATATAAATCTTAATTTTAGATTAGAGATCAAAATACCCAACCAAACTGAAAAATTATTTTTGTAATCAAAAGGTAGGTATATGAAATATCTAGTACGGATAAGAGCTACTTTATTTATTTTTGCTTTACATTATAAGAAATAGGCCATTAAAGATGTTAAGGGCCTTTAAACATCCAGCGGCCGAGAATCCAAATTTCGTCGAAAGATGTTCTTACGATCGTAAAAGGCGGTTCCAATGAGAAAGAGTACCAGCTTTTTAAAATTATAACTCAATATCTGTATATAAAAATGCTGAAAGGCGTTATGATAAAACTATTAAAATTATGCACTTTTTGTAATAATTTTTTTATCATAAGTATTTATAATTTTTCAATAATGTCTAAGCAAAATAAGAATGAAAAAATATATCTTGAATATATTAGTTTGTAAGACCGTATATAATAAATAGACAAACTGAAGTATTTTCGTCACAAAACACGTGCGCGGATTTTTTTTAAATGATTTTTATTTAAACTAAAATTATAATTGTGAAACATAGCTTTCCCAGATAATTTATTTTACTGCATGATTATATGATTTGAAATGTGCGTTATATAATACAAAAAAATTATTTAAAATTTAACAAATCGTCAACGACCTACGGTATAACCTTATTATGCTAAAAATAAACACATTTTCTCATAATTTAAAACATAACTTGACCAGATAAAGGAACAATCTTTCGAAATCAATTTATACTTTTTTGTGGAAAAGAGTCAATACGGCTAAAATTTTATTTAAAAACTAGCTTTTGCCCCCGGCTTCGCTCGCATATTCGCACCCCCCCCCCCCCCCCCCAAACCCCCCCTCCCACCAATTTATTTATAATATTAGTAAGACTCGGTATTTATTGCGTGATAGAGTAACAAACATCCATGCATACAAACATTCGCATTTATAATATTAGTAAGATGACATATTTACGGTTTTATAAGGTTATTCCCTCTTAATGATTCCTGATTTTAGAAGCAACTTGGAAAATTATTTGTGAGTGAAGAAAAACATAAAAAACTATATTTATTATAAAAATATAAAGATAAATAAAATTTAAAAAATCAGAGTGTGCAATTCACAAGAGGTAGAAGTGAAACCTGTCTCTTTTTAGTGTCGCTATTTTTCGTTTTATCGATCAAATCACAACGGTGCTAAAGAAGTTTCACATACAAAAAATAAAACATTATTGAAAATGCATTTTTTAAATGTTTTTCATTTACTCACAAAAAATTGCTCAAGTTGCCTTTAAAATCATGAAACATTATCTTTAATAGCCTGTATCTTATAATGTAAAGCAAAAATAAATAAAGTAGCTCACATCCGTACCAGACATTTGATATACCTACCTTTTGATTAAAATTTTTTTTCTTCTGTTTGGTTGGGTATTTTGATCTCAAATCCAAAATTATGACTTGTATGAAACGGGCCGAAAAGGGCCGCGCAAAAGTTCGTCTTAACATGACCCCTCCAGACGTAAAGTAGCACCAAAATTGGAACCGCAGATACCGGTAATAACCCATGTTTTATCTACTTTATTTATCTCCAATCTCTTGTAGAAACTGAAAGGGGTTCTTTTAAATTTGTAATAAACAACAAGGGACTTTCCTTTGTACAGGCTCTTAAATCTCCCTTATCTGGGTAGGTTCTGAAGTCCTTTTTAACGTAAAATCTTCGCCTTTATTTATGCCTTCTTTGCACTAGATTTATTTTCATCCAAGGGCATCTGGTAGGCCACTGAGGTGGCATCCATTAAATGTGGACTGATTAAAATGCAACGCAGATTTCAGACTTAATCACTTGAAAATAATCATCATGAGACGTTTTTCTAAGTAATTTCTTTGTATCATTTATATTTTGTATTACACATCGATAGCATAATAATTACATGTTTCAAATAATAAAAATAAGTAAAAAACATTTGAACTTTATGGAAAAAATGAAGACTTTGTTTAATTATTTTATTTTAAAATAGATTTCTTTCCATGTTCTCCGTAAAATGGTTATACACCAATATATCACGGAGAAGAATACAAATTTGACGTACTTGTAAGAATAAAAAGGTCATGGGGGCAGTTTTACGATTATGTGACATGCCTGCAAAGGTTTCTATATACCTATACTTAGGAACACGCTCAGCCTAGTGAAATAGTATATACCAAAAAATTATAAATGTATAGTATACTTAAAACTGTAAAAAAAGTATTTTTATGTTTATATTATCTTGGTTAATAAATAATTTAAAAAAAAAACAAGTTATGGTGAGCTCTGGCGTTATGAAATTTGTATTCATTTTTTTGCAAAAGGTGGCGCGCGAGTTGTTTAAAAAAAATTAGTGTATTTCATGTTGTTTAGTGGTGAGGAGGGAAGGCGGGAGGGGGAGCGGAATCCGGGAGGGTAACGAAGGAGTAGTTGGGGGTACGCGGGAGGGGGGGGGGAGTCGCGAGACTGGTAGAAGCGGTAGAGTAAAGGGGGAAGGCAGGGAAGATGGAGGGGAGTGCGGGAGGGGAAGGGGACGCGGAAGGGGAAGGGGACGAATGGGAAAGGACAAGCAGGGAATTAATCTTTCTCTTACCGAGGAACAAGTCACATTTTCGAAGATAAATATTCTGATCAAATCCTTGTACTACTGTACCGCACATCATATAATTTTGCGTTTGCTTTCAAAATACGCTAGTTAAAGAACATATTTGGGATGGTCCGATGCTCTGTGGGGAACACGCTTGCACAGCGCGGGTGTAAACTGTGCACCCTAAAGTTAAAGCTTCGACTTACGGATTTCAATACTTCGTTTGTATGGAAACATTATGATATATGAAAAGAACATATTATATGTATATTATAGTTCCCATTTATGTCCTTTGCATGCGAACTGTACCCAAATTTCTCTAAATAAACAATCACAGTGTAAACCTCAAGTGACCTCCCAGGTAAGTATGCTCCTGTATATTTTCTGTCTCTACAGTACATTTGTACGCAGCATCGCGTTCATTGGTCAAATCATTGTAGATATAGTTTCATATCGATGATCGATGAACCGGTGAATGCAATTTTTAGCCATAAGTTGTTATAATGGTTTGTCTAGTTTGTAGTTAGAGGTAAGATTGAAGAAATTTATTATAAGTTTGTACGGCGCCCTTGAGGAGATTTTTTACAAAAACGGTGCTATAGAAGTCATCAAAATATTATTATTATTATGAATAACGCATGCCGGGAAATCGCTAGTATATTGTAAATTTGTACAGCGCCCATAAGGTTATTTTTCACACAAACGATACAAATATTATTTTTATTTTATGTTCTTAGAATGATGGTGTCAAAGGATAATAAATAAAGAGTTTGTAATTGAATAGAAGAAAATATTAATCTAATAAACCCTGTCATTTTCCGCTTAAAAACAATTTTCATATCTTTCTATGCGGTGGAAAATTACATTTCCCGATAACACTTCAAATTAGTTCCTAATCATTTTGATAAAACCGTACACTGTATACCTATTACTACAATGTAGATTATAAAGGTGCCCCATTTAATTTTCGGGATCCATAAACCACTCTCAGGTAATAATAAAAGGTGGTTTAATATTTTTTAAATAAGTCTTACCTTGTATCTGGAGAGAAAATTCCCGAAGACAGGGTGCTTTTACAGGAAAAATGTTCCTTCCTCAGGGCGAAGGCCGATAGATCTCCTTCAGCTGAAAAAAACATTAATAAATAATTATTAGAGAATTGAAATACGAAATTGATAATCAGGCCCTCGAATAACGCCGGGGCTTAGAACTTAGAACGTTATCTTCGGACGCCTATAAAACATTATTATCAATATTTTTTTAGTGGAATAACTTATTTAGTAAAACCTTAATAATATTTAATCATTTCAGATAATTTTAAGAGCTATCAAACGAAAAAGGTGAATTAGTAAAATCAAAAAAGATTTACTAATATCTTTTCATCTAGGAATTGAACTCACGAATCCAGCCTTGCCGGGGCTTTGCTCTGACCAATGGGCTAATCTGACCCTATCCCCATCGGTCATATAAATGTATCGTACTTCGACTAAGAACTACCAACATTATCTTTATAACACATATAAAGATAATATTTTTATATTCCTTCATATACGAGAAAATACGTATTATACGTTTTACATTCTTTTATATTCTGCTACATTCTTTCATACTCTTTTGTATTATTTTATATTCATTTACATTTTTGTATGTTATTGCACTGTACATAAAATCGATCACCACAACACAGGCACGTGGTGGTCGAAAAATCCTCCGATTATGTCATTAACAAAACAATGAACAAATAAATAAATAGTTCCAGTCGAAAGTAGGGTACCGTTAAATACGATCAAAAAGGATAGGTTCGAAATGCTTAGTGGTCAGAGCAAAACCCCTGAAAGACTGAGGTTATTGGTTCAGTACCTAGATTTTTTCTGATTTTTCTGTTTCACATTATTCGTTTGAAAGTTGTTAATATTATCTTCAACAAATATTATTATCGGCAGTTTTGATTATTTGTGTCGGCGCACTTGAGGTGGTAGTGGTATATTATCACAGAGCTGTACTCTAAAATTTACTTTTACTTTACTTCTAAAATGTATTGTTATTTACATTTTATCACCGACCAAGTTTTATATATTTCTAAGTATGTCTATCGCTGGTATTTGTGCAATATCATGTTATCTTGTCTTTAAAATCGTTCCAAAAAAAAACCACAATGAAGTCTACACTTTCTTGAACTCTTAACAAAAATATATTTTTTTGAAGAGATTTGTGTAAATCTTCTAAGAATGAGAAATTATTAGGCCCCTTAGCACATGCATACCTACAATGGTGCAATGGGGTATTTCCACGTATTTTTTTAATTGCTTAAAAAAATTAAGCAAAAAATTACGATGATTACAGCATTTTTATTTTATTTTTATGTTGACGAATAAATTTTCTACAGCGAGTTAAAGTTTACCATTTTTGAATCACCGCTAAAACGATATTTTGGGGCGTGGCTATCGTGTGACGTCGTGAGTGCGGACGCTCCCTGAAAGTGTTTATTAGTGCTGGTTTAGCCGGGCGTAGCTTGCGACGTCACAAACCCATTTGAAAAAATGGGCCGTTTTGATTTTGTCCGTTTTCGAGCGTTTTTAAAATCAATAATATTGAATGAAAACTTAAAAAGCAAACATTTTTAGTAGGATGATTAAAATCAGAAAAATGGTCTTTAAATATTCCGTACATTTTCAACAGAATCCCTCGTTTGTGGAAATACCCCATTATCGGTAACGTTCCCCAGCACGACTGCAGAACGCCAACGATAAAAAACAAATCATTTCGATCAGGGGGTGAGCAGAGCGAAATAGATCTAAGTAATTTTAAATGTATTTTTTTTTTTTTTGCGAAATTAGCAGTCAACCCCTATAATTGATTTGTACTTAAGAATTTTGCTACAATAAAGCTATATAATAAAGAAAAGTAAATAAATAAATAAAAAAGTTTGTCTGGTATGCAGTTAGAAGTAAGATTCTGGAAATCTGCTATCTACCACACTATATAAAGAGGTAAGATTTGTTTGTTTGTTTGTTTGCATCGAATAGGCTCCTAAACTACTGAACCGATTTAAAAAATTCTTTCGCTGTTGGGAAGCTACACTATCCATGGGTGACATAGGCTATATTATATTTAAAAAAAAATAGGCATCCTTACGCAAACTTCAATAATGTAACCCGGGGTGTAAAAAAAATACCTAAAATATTCTTTAAATCGCGTGGGCTGCGAAAACTGTTGATGATAGAATAAAATAATGTACTTCGACTTTATAGAACACATCATTATTTACAAAAAAGGTCGCGACAGCATATGTCTAACTATTATGGTTATGCCACAATAAGTATTCTTTTATTTAAAAATTTTTATTAAAATGTCGCCGCTTGAAAAGGCTCTTTATTTGTATGTTGGTTTTAATCCTTATCAAAATAAATTCTTAAAACTTCACATTCAAGACAGCTTCAATACCTTTATTTAACTTTTTGCATTTTTCAATTCGGATATTTAATTAGAAAGATATCACGAGTTTAAAATTGTTAGTATTAGAAAAAAGTTTCGGCTGCGGGCCGGGTGGGAGAGGAGTCAAGAAACGAAGTGCCAGGGGGGTTGGCGGGACAGGGGAGCGGGAGAGCGGTGGCGGGGAAGGTGGAAGTTTAACGCTGGAGGGGAACGCACGGAAAAGGACATGTAAGGAGTAACATTTTATTTACTTGAATATTGCATATATTATAAAAGAAAGTCCAAAAAAACGTGCAGCTCGCAAAAACTCAGAAACGAGTCCCGGTTCGATCAAGGGAGTTATATGGTGTGGTAAATCGCTATCCCCCCTAGGGAATAAGGGTATCCGTTTTTACCTAAAGGGCGTGCTTTTGAAGATATAAGGGCTGAAAGCTTCGCCCTCTTGAAATTTCTAGAACAGTCTTCCGGAAAGTTCTAGAAGGTTCCATAGAGCTGTAGAAAGTTCTGGAAGGAGTGGCGGAGTTGTCGTGGAATGATCAGGAATAGGGAATCGAGAACATCATTGTGCAACATTCCAGAACAATCTCGAATGTTGTCCTGAGCGAAGCCGGGTAACCCAGCTAGTATATTATAAATTTGTACAGCGCCCTTTAGGTAATTTTTCACAAAAATGACGCTATACAATCATCCAATTATTATTATTAAAAAAACAATATAGATATTACATATTATATTTACATACATCGAAAAAATGCTCCATACTGTATCATAAAATTGATCTAGTTTGGATTAGTTGCGATACGAATACATTTAAAATAGAGATTTTATATTTATTTTCGTTACAATTGAAGATATCTACATCTTATTAGGCAAGCACTTTGATTATAAATTGTTTTACAGTGTTTTTCATTTAAAAAAGATTACACGAATGCTTGTGCCGCGTAGGTACTTTCAATTCAATTCTGTTTAATACAACAGTCAGTAATGTTGTTTGCGATTAAGAAATTAATTATTAATTCATTTCAATAAAATTATGCAAAAGTTTAAGTACCTATCTATATTTTTTTTTAAAGAAAGACAAACGTTCCCGGATTACGAATAACCCAAGAATGTTAGAAAATCTCCTACTACCACCACCGAAAGCCGAAAATGTTGCTTGTGCTGTGATGGAGGACTTAGCCAGCCGAGGAATCGAACATGCAACGCCCGGGTGGGACCCAAGCGCTATGCCCACTCAACCACTGACTATTACTTATAGGTATATGTATAAGGGGGCATACATTAATTACGTGAGCTCAAAAAAAGGGGGGGGGGGGGGGGTCCAGCAAAATCTCATGTTACTTGAGAATATACGAAGGGGCCCAAATTTATCTCACCGAAGGGGGGGGGAGGGTCTGGATTAGAAGAAAAACTGCTCACGTAATTACTGTATGCCCCCTAATGAAGTCAAGAAATTTGATTAAATCAGATTCTGGTGTTTGTATATACAATACTAGGTAAAGTCGAGTCAATGGACTGGCAAATATAACGCAATGAATACGTAAGTGTTTTTGAAACGAATTCACGATATTATGATAGTAAACATAACACATTACATCGAGTGTGTAAACTGTAATCAAGAGTTATGAATACTAAACATAACAAACTGAAACTAGACGATTTA
Source organism: Limnephilus lunatus (assembly GCA_917563855.2). NCBI lineage: Eukaryota > Metazoa > Arthropoda > Insecta > Trichoptera > Limnephilidae > Limnephilus > Limnephilus lunatus. The sequence goes on from OU830592.1 coordinate 82,262,658, forward strand.
AAAAATGATTTTATCATACTCTCTTCTTGGCGATGACTAATTGATAAAATATATTTATTGAGAATGCAAATTAATCATATTTGTTTTAATTAATTATTTTAATTAGCAAAGCCTGGTCGCCGCCCTATCGACATTAAAACAAATAATGACTGGTTGGAAGACACCGATCGGACAGATGTCTAGAATAAGACGATTGTTTAATTAAACGAGTGGGAACCCTCCAGAGATTTATTATTGGGTACAAAATACAGCTTCTCCGAGGTGACATGATCGAGAATTAATTACGAGAAATAATAATAATACAGAATGTAAATGAAGTTCATTCAATTTCAAACGGAATACATAAATAGGGAATATTGCGAGGCTAGAAGTAAGACAAGATGAAAGGGTGGAGATATAACTTCCTTTATTAATACCTATACGATAAAAGACAGGCAAAATTTTAATAATTATCACAGTTTTTTATTCATTATTATCTTTGAAAGATTTGGGTCAATTTTATTTTGTAAGAAAGTATGAATAATTAAAAATCCACGTTCAATGCCAAATTGGTGTTATGTTGATAAAGCACCTTCACGTTTTCAGGGTCGCCTTAAGTTGACCTAATTATTTTTAATTTTTATTTATTTTTAACACCACGCACTTGTAGGTTGTTATGTTTGGAGTAAAAAATGTAGATAAAATTTTGCTGTCTGATGACATTTTTTTCATTAAAAGTTATTGGCAACTCATTTTTTCTCGTTTCATGTAAAAGTAATTCCCAAAGTTTCATAATTTTGTTTTCGAATTGCTGTCGGAAACTGTCGTTTCATAAAGGTATACTTTTTAATTGTTTTGCGGTTAACTTTTAGATTTGAAAATAAAGCTCGGTGTTTTCTATTTCTAACACCGTTTAGATCATAGATTCTCAACCTTTTTTTGCCCACCTTTAGAATATTTTTCATTCTACCGCCCCCTAACTCGAATCCGAACGGAGGGGGCGTAATGGGATACCACGACAGGTTTACATTTGCCACAACGGAGAGGGCGTAACGGGATACTACGACGGAGGGGGCACAATGGAATATTACGATGGTGTTACATTTGCCACAACAGAGGGGGCGTAATGGGATAGGGAAAATATTTTACGCTGTGATGTAATTTATGGATGGGGTGAGATGGGGCAAGATAGGATGGGGTGGGATGGGTTTCTTTGGATTTCCTACCAATCCCCTGAAAGTCTGAAACGCCCCCCAATTTTCTCCTGGTCTTCTACCGCCCCCTTTAAGGTCTAAAACGCCTCCAAGGGGGCGTTATCGCCCACGTTGAGAACCTATGGTTTAGATCATATTTCTAACAATGATAGTAATAGAGACAACGATTTCTTTGAGACTTATACGAGTTGTTCCGAAAAGCGAAAAAATTAGACTGAGCTCAATGAAATCATTTGCGTTAGACACAAATCAAAGTTATCACATTCATAATTTAAAAAATGCACGATTTACCTACCTTTTAATTCGTCTTTCTTTTTAACTTTATATTTTACCGATGTGAAATTCAAGGTTAACATTTTTAAATAAATTAAAACGATCAATAATACGCGTTTTCCCGTAAAAAATTAATAACTTTAAATTAAAGTGTAGATTCCATTCCAATCAACCATTAACAATAATGATTCACTTGACAGTGAGCACCTTATCAATAAAACAGTGTGGAGGAATGAATTAAATTTAAAATAAGCTATTACTGCAATCAGAATTATATCATCAAAATAACGATAAGATTGATTTGTTTATCGATAATAATACTCATTATTAATCCACTAATCAGAGAATGATATATCAGACGATATAAGAACATTAACATTTTTTGGAAAAAAGGTAAAGTATGAAGAGGCCCGTCGAAAAAAAACCCTCAGAACCCTATGTTATTTTTGGTGGGTCTTTTGAGGGAAAGAAAGTTCTGGTAGGAAAAAAGGTATGAGGGGTTGTTAGGAATCTGGGGGTCAATGTATCCAATTCTATGTCCATCCCTCTTATTTCAACCGACAATTTGGGAGGCGAGTATGGGTACCGCCGCCCCGGGAATCATTTATTGGATGACCAACTCCTCTGCCATAGGTCACCACAAGTGGTTCGCTACGTTTGGTGACTTAGCAGGGGTGCCCGGGTTCAAGAGGGAAGGTTAATCCGGATCTTGGCGGCGGACGCGTCTGCCCACCAACTGCGTGGCAGGCCAGATCGGGAGAGACTGTCGCTCTCTCTCAAAATCTCACCCCATGAACCCGAGCACTCCTGCTAAGTCACTTGGGGTGTCCTATGGGAGGGGTGTTGGTTATCCAATAAACGGTGCCTGGGGCTGCGATACCCATATCCGCCTCCTAAATTGTAACCCTATGTGTAAAAATAATGTGAATCAAGACAGATTTGTATGGAGTTCCATTGTTTATGCCTACCACTGATGGGAAATGGTTTAGTTAGGTACTTAAAATAAGTGAACACTGCCAATAGCCTCAGTAATCCAGAACCAGTGGAACTACGGCATCCCCGGTTAGGTATGCTGTGAGGCAAAAGGAAGTGCGGACGGAAAGGGAAGAGGAAAGTTGGGAAGTACCTAGCTATTCAGAATAAAGCCATTTCAAGCGCCTTTTGGTTCTGAATGGGGAAGGGAAGGGGATGGGGAAGAGGAAGGGAAGGGGTTGGGGAAGAAGAAGACGTAGCTAGTTTTACAATGAGTTACCTAAATGTCGGAGTTAAGAAATTATCAATGTACAGAAGCTGTGAAAAACTTTTTTATCAACAATAAAACAAAAACATCTTCCTTAGTACTCGATAGTAAGCGTTCAAGAAGAAAAAGAAGAAAGAGAGATATGAAAATACGAATGTTAAAAGGAGCGCGTTAATATTAAAAACGATAATAATTAAGTTAAAACATCTAATAAAACGTGACTCGTTGAAAATAGAGCAAAATTCTCATGGGAAATGTCAAGTAGCATTTAACATTGTGAATTTTTTCATGTATATGACTTGTAAAATAACAGAAAAAACGTGTTTTTAATAATTTTCAGGGCATACTTGGCGATTTTTTTCTATCGAGGGAATTTCAAATAATTGCAATTTCGGCGTGGTAAATGTTTAGATACATATATTTATATTTTAAGCTTAAAAACTTAAAGTGTTCAAGGAAATAATAATATAAATTGGTAGAAATTCGCTGCTTTAACGTTAGGTCTGATTACATAAGTTTCAAAGACGTTTTATTTCTCAGAATTTTCAAGAAACATACCTACTGTATAGAAAAATAATATTATATAGTTTAACATATGAAATCTCATCAATTGGGTATTTAATCGTATCAAAATCCCGACCGAAGTCGGATAGTAAAACTCGTTACTTATAAAATGTAATATTGTAATAAAGATTTCCTGTTGCTTCTGACATATATTATGAAGGATATAGAAGACTTGCCTGGGGCCGGTCAATGCAATACAAGCCACTGCTGTCAGAGTTGCCTGCTCCACAGTTTCACGATAACAAATTACAGCAGCCACTGGGCAATAGGCAATGGGGAATGGACTCTCCACCAGTCCGCTGGCAGGATTATGCTGGTAGCAGTTAATATGAATGGATCGCCAGGAGATGGGAATATCAATTTAAAAGCTCCTCATAAGTTAATCATAACTTAACTGGACATTAAAGGAGATCCGGAAGTCTCAGCTCATAACAATTATGGGCATAACTCGATCTAAAACAAGTATCCACACTATTTAAGTGTTGGTGGGTAATAAACATGATATTTTATTAGCGTGTCTGAGTCAGAATCTGTACATAAGTAGGTAGCAACAACTATTGGTTAATAGGTACCCGTATTATGTATAAATTTCAATTCAAACTGTCACCGAAATTATTAGAATTTAGAAATCCCGCGAGAATTTTATTAAAGGTAAAAATTCAGATCTTCTTTGTCCAAAAGTAGATTTACAATAAGGTATATTTTGCTTGTGTATTTGCTTTGCTGGTTTTATGATTAGGTTTTTTTAAATTAGCCCCACACAGAAGGCCCTGAGGAAAACAATTTGACTCGGGACCTAAGTCAACTTTGGGGATGCTGTGAGAAGGGAAAGAAAGGAGAGGAACATTTGGAAAGGAAAAAGGTATAAGGGGTGGGTACGGGGTAGGAATCTGGGGGTCAGTGTGTGACTCCGTCAGGAGTGACGGACGAATGAATCTATTCCTCCCACTACAGTGCAGGGGGATGGGTCGAGAAAGTCCAGCTGGAGAGGTCAAAAGGTCTCCCTCAACCAGACTCTCCCGATCTAACCCGCCACGCAACCAAGACCTAGACAAACCTCACCCCATGGACCCGGGCACCCCTGCTAAGTCATCAAACGTAGCGAACCACTTGGTGACATAATAACACCAAAAAAAGAATGGCTGATACGTATCCACAGATATTGGAAATATAAGCTTAGTAGGTTTTACCTACAACAGAAATAACATAATAAGAATAGGTAAGCAGAGAATTCAGATTTTCTTGTTTTCTATTAATGCATCAATTACAATTAATATGGTACACTCTTCTGACTGATGCCGATCATTAAAAAATTGCTTCACCAAGTGTCCTTTGTAAATATTTTCTGTAAATGATGCTTGAGGTTTTACGGTGTCAATTAATCTTATTATTATTGCGCTCGTCGGAAAATGATCAGATATTTTTGCCTTCTTGTAATGGATAGCTCGGTGAGTAACCTGAGTTGATGTTGGTGATGGGGGTACGTTAATAAAACATGTTCTCGAATGAACCCTCAGATGCTGTGACTCTTGACAGCCAACCCCATACATCATGGGGCCTGACAGTCTCCCGAGTCTCTCTTATCGACGCATCTTTAACAAACAAACACACTTCGCATATTGACTTGGCTATATGCATGCCAAGAGTACAGGAGAAAGGGGTTGCAAACTTTTTGTTCGAACCGAACTTATAATACAGCAATCTAATTCAGAACCGTCCAGACTTTATCGTCTTAATCTCCGCAATCGAGTGGGGTCAAGTTGGGCATGCATCAGAATGGCAAATATAAGAACAGTTTTTATTATTACCGCGACTATCCACGATTACGGTACCGTGACGGCATAAAAAAGGCAATAAACATATGTTACTTATCACAATAATACTGCAGCTCTTTCAAAAGATGAGATACACAATGTAAGTAGGTCTGTTTCCTCCAAAGGAAAAATTAATTATTTTTAATTAAATGAAGACAATATCAGCGAAACTCAATCGAAAATTTGGAGACAGAAAAATCAGATAAAGATATTGGTTCCACTGGGACTCGAACCCAGGGCCCTTTACCTGAACCCGATCTACCAACTGAGCTAACGAACCCATAAAGTTGCACACATGCAAATATGTTGAAAACCTAGGGAAGAACTAACCTAAAAGAACTGTAGTCTTTAACTTCAATGAAAACTACCACGATCCAGATAATAGTAGATATTTGAGGCTTATCAAGAGGAATAAAAACTACCTAATTCAATTGCCAAGAAAGCCCTACGCGTAGAACGATGCGCAATCTCTTGGGCCGGCTGTAGCTAATTTCAGAGAAATGCGCGTGTGTGCGTGAGTGCTACCAAAAGTTGATAGAATGCATTGTCTTTATCAGTTCGATCGTTTGCCGGGAAGTAAGTTAATTTATTCATTCAAGATTTGCATTCATTCATTCAAGAAAAAAAATCGAAATTCAAATAATAAATGTATTTAATAATATATACATCATAGATAGCTTCGAAGCGGCCGGCGCGGCGGCAGCCGATTAAAGTAAAAAATAGATTTAAAAAAATCTTACATTTCTTTCTAGCAAAACAACTAAGTCACGAAATAAATGACGACAACACTTTTGCCACAAAATGAACGATCGTCGCTAGTTTCGCGTACGTTTTAAGAATCTTGTACAACAATTTTACATCAAGTCGGGTTGTTAAGTTAATCTCTATGTCTTGTGACGCGATGCTTTTCAACTGCGGGGAACCTTAGAGTAAAAATATTTTTACTTTGATATTTTTAATATTGTTACTCTAAGCAGGGAACCTTCAATTATATCTAGGCTTTCGTTTCGATGGGGAGTAGTGTTATGAAATTACTCTTAGACGGTGTTATTTTTAGATTGAAATTAGGTAAGCGAATGATTCACTCGAATGATAAAATAAAATAAAATAAGCATAAAAAGATTTTATACTTTTGAATGTAGCTATAACTTTGTGGTAATCCATTATAGATAGATGAAACAATGTTACTTTGTTTGAACCACTTGTATACAAGTGGTAGGTACTTTGTTTTACCACTACTTGTGGTACACTACGTGTACTTTGTTTTAACATTGTTTCATTTATTTATAAAAAGATTTGCTGTAGTTTGGCCAGATATTTAATTTGCCTACCGAAATGATATTTTACTCCAAAACGGCTGCACCAACCCCTCTCAAATGCGCAGAGTTTGCCAGAAGTTGTGGAATCAGAAAGTTTAAACATTGAAAGACATAGACAGTGATACCCACTTGACACTAGCATCAGAAGTCTTCTAACTAACTTGGCTGAAAATTCTGAACTTAATTTTCTATAACATTTAATGCGAACACATTTTGTGACCTACTGATGAATCAAGCAAAAACCGGAAAACACAACAAGAACATGGCTTTTTAGAAAATATGATAAAATTTGTTTGGCTTTTTTTTCCTCTCTTGTCCTAATTAATAATAATAATATATAATTGGACAATTTGTAGAGCGCCGTTTTTATGAAAACGCCTCAAGGGCGCTGTACAATTCTTAAGTTCTATCTAATTTCCAAATAGATACAGAAACATACTTACCTGGCAGGTCACTTCCGATAAACACACTTAAATTAGAAAGTTTATGCTTGGTGAAGATACGGTTTTGCATGTGGAGGATATTATATTTAAAACACTGGACATTGCAAAATTTTACATTTGCTACCCACTTTTATTAATAAATAAATATTTATTTTGAAAGACTGTAGAATTTAGGACTCTTTAGGGCGGGATAATTTTTATGAAATGACCTCTACAAAAGCTTACGAATAAGATTTTTTTAACATTTTTAAACAATTAGTTATTTACTGTGTCGCGGGCAGTAAAGGTGAAAGGTTTTTGACTTTATGAATATGGCTGTCTGAAAAGGTGAGTTTTAAGTATAGCTCTGAATTCCGGCGAGTTATTTGATTTTAAAGCTAGCATTATCTTGTAACACTGATTAAGTTAGTATAACATTTAATTAATTGTGAGCAACCCCTCTCTTCCTCCGTGTCTTTCACATAATATTTGTTTCTGACCTCACCTGACTCCGAGGATCAGTGAGTGCTCGAAAATGACAACATTGTATACATTCGAGTTTAATAAATAAGGATGAGCACGTGTTACTTTGATATATTTTCGAAGACTTGGCTCGAGGCTTAGGCTCGCTTTAATACTTGAACCGGTAAACAAGAACCATCTTGCGACGGAGACGTGTTTCAAGATGTAAACAAAACTATTGAACTCCATCCAAGAAGATACGTAAAACATAAATAACTATTTCTCTTCCTTGAGGTCCTTGGAACACTTGAAATACTTTGTGACATGAAGTGTTTGAAAGTATGACTCAAGCAATACCTTCCTGTGGTGATTTAAAAAATATTCCTCATGTTTTTGTCGAATAACTTTATTTTTTAAAGGATTTCCTCCAGGACCAATGTCATCCATGGGGATGTAGTGTGTAAAGTTTTAATTTATAAAGAAAGCACGATAAATATTAATAATTCGATAATTCGTAGAACGCCGATTTTCTGGAAAATCATATCAAGGGCGCTGCACAATTTATTATGAGTTCCTAGGCTATATCTAATTTTATTAATTACAAACAGATACATATTAACCTGGCAGGTTACTTCCTGTTAACACACTTTTATTAGAAAGTTAATACTTGGAGAAGATACAACGTTGAACGCAGAGGACACTATATTTAAAACATAGGATATTGCACGATTTTACATTTGCTACCCTTTATATTACATTCATGAGAATATTAATTGAACAATATACAACAAAATACAGCCTCGTATATTTAAAAAAAACATCTGCTAGTTTTGTTAGCTATAAGCTCAAGGCCTACTACAGAAAAGCTAATATGACTTGACGGTAAATATATGAACTAAAAATTGTGTCTTTGTTTTATTATCATTTATATTATTTATTTCTTTCGTCTCTTTCTCTATACATACTAGCTATGTATTATATTTTATTTATTATTACTGTTATTTCAGCAGTAGCATCTCCACCTAGTAACAACTAAACATTAATTTACGCATGCAAGCTTTTTAATTGGAGTGCTAAAATCTATGCAATTGTTAACACTCAGTAAATGTTTAAAATAATAAATAAATAAAAAGTAGAGTTGATAATTATTTTGAAAGACTGAAGAGTTTAGGACTCTTTAGGACTGGAGATTTTTAATGAAACGATCTTAAAAAACTAACAAGTTCTATTTACTTCCATTTTTATATATTTAGTTATTTACAATGTAGTGGGAACAAATAACCAATTTATTCAAAGATTTATAATTTATACAAACTGATTTTTGAATTTGTAGTGGTGTGGTTGGAGGTTTTGACCCCAGCCATGTTAACGGTTTATTGGTGAAATAATTTTAATGATAAAACCAGCTTAGTGAGATGTGATTTATCTGCAGATATTAAAAGCAAATAAATATAAATTATTCACTATAATTATATATAAACAGGTTAAAGTGACAAATTAATTAAAATAATGTAAGTAAATGTAATGGAGTTCCATTAAATTGAAAACCGTTATTTTAATAAATAAACAATTGAGATATTTGGTTCATTTTGTTGGATTTAGTGTATGTTTTGTTGAAAACCCGTCAATAATGCAAACAAATAATTTAACGCACGTAACTACGCTGGACAAACATATTTCGATGTTTTATTTTTACCTTCCGAATTTTGTAAATAAATTTCTTTCTTATATCGAAGGTTGCTAAATTTATTTACAAAATTCGGAACGCCTAAAATAATAAAATATTCTAATGCAACTCAAGACGAATGAAATTCATAACGCAAATTTCAAGATATGTATTCACAAACCTTTGAAAAATCAAGCTTTTTTGAACGGAGCCCAATAACATATTTTATATCTATAGGTAGAGATATAAATGTCCGAAGCAGCAAAAACTCTCAAACAATGAGGTCTGGAGTCATGAAATAGAGCAGCATTATTCTGTCTTGAAATTATAAGTCAACGCATCTATTTTCAGCTCGCAACGTAATTTAAATAGCGAGATAATTGACTAAGCATAGAGAAGTCCTGTTTTAACTCGACCGTTAAGCATTTCGTAATTCTGTAAATTTATGTGCACGTTCCGATTCCGTCTTAAGATGGCGGTCGTTTTCAAGGTTCAGTGAAGATTATTTTTCCAAATTTGAAATCATCTTTTTTATTTGGACTTTCTCGTTCGCATTTTTTCAATATCATGGTAGCTACCTGCCTGAATAAAGTTTGAAAAGAAGATTTGTCATTGAGATAGTGAAGTTTGTTTAGAAAAATTGTATAATTCATTATTTGAAGTAAAAATATTACATAAAATTTTGGTTTGAAATTACTTAAAAAATTTGTGTTTTCTGGGAAATTTTGGTGATTTATTAAAAAAGAGAAAATTAGAAACATACATTTTTGGACGCGAGATCCACTGTTTACAGAAATACTAGTAGGTAACTAGAATTATGTCGCTTTACGAAGAAGGAACACATTTAGACAAAACGACCGTAAAAATAAATTATTTAATAATATTCATTATTTGAATATAAAAAGTAAGATATTACTCAAAAAAGGTGCAAGGTTACCTTTTAAAAGAAAATGAAAAGTAAAACAAATAAAGCAGGTCTTTTATAAATAAATTTGCACCAACATTATCTTTCAGACATTTAGAGCGAGGAAAACAACATCAAAGATAAGAAAGACTTGGTGGGATTTAATGAAAAGCTGAGTGCCCTTAGCGAAGGGAGCGGGCCAAGGGCGGAATCTTGGAAGATGAGACCCTTAAGTACCGGCGGAGGATACCAAGGAAATGTGTACCGACTATAAGACAAGGATCACCACTTCAATGGAGCTTCCAGTCTTATCTCCTGGTTACCTTGGCCTAAGGACCTCGGCTGAGGCGGGTTTTAGAGAAAATAATGCTATTGTGAAAAAGCTACCTGGTATTCAACATATTCAATTTGGGGGGCGGGTATGGGTACCACCGCCCCGGGAACCATTTATTGGATACCCAACAACTGGTTCATTGGTTATGTGTGCACAGGTCTTGGCGACGGATGTGCCAGCTCAGCAGCTGCATGACTTTGACCACTCCAGCTGCTCTCTCTCCCGACCAATCATCTTGCACCGCAGTTCGAGCGATGGATTCATACGTCCGTCACTGCTGAACACACTGATCACAGAATCCTACCCATTCCTCATACATTATTCCTTTCCAGAACTTCCTCAAAAGGACCCTCCACACAGCATCCCCTAAGATGACATAATCCCCGAGGGAAATTATTTTCCTCAGGGCCTCCTTTGGAGCTAAGAAAAAAAAATTGAAGACACTAAAGGCCAATAAAGAAAACTAATAAAATATCACTTGATTGTGTGGTACCCTGGCGAAAGACCACTCTTCAGAATCGAAACAGAGCCAGCTACTTCCCAAACTTCATTTTCTCAACAAAATAAAAATAATATAACATTTTGGAATGGTTAGAAGCTTTTACTCTGTTAAGCACCATTAAGATATACACTTATCTTGTTCGAGGCACTTGAACGATGCATTTGTAATAGATGCACATTTAATAATCGCATCAGAATAACATATATGTTAAACTGTACCTACCTATATTTACAAAATATTTGTTATTAGAATATGCAGACCTAACGATAAATAAATCAACCAGATAGATGTCACTGCACTAAACACTAATTTACTCACTAATAAATGTCAGAATGATTAATTGGTAAAAATAAAACCCTTTTAAATAAACACAGTTCTCATGATACTAAATCTCCATGGAATTAAATGTATCCATATATTTGCCCTACCAACCTAACAAACCCGGCATCAAAGAATCTCCCCGGCCCAGGAGAGCGAAATTCATCAAATATGTGCGCAGGTTCATCAAAATTGCTATTCAAATTTATTCGGTTATTCCTCTGTAAAGGGGGTAATTAGGTCCCCTTTCCCCGGCCAAGCGAGTTTCCGTGAAGTCAGAATAAACTCTCCGGGATTCAGTATTAAACGAACAGCAAAGAAAATGAGACACCTCATTTGAATTGCAAGACCCGAAACAACGTTTCGGCTTTATTAATGCATCGATTTACAATAAATTACTTTCATTTGACTGAGAAGGAAGAAATTCAAGTTAGATGCTTGTATTTCTTGTTTGTCGTAAGCCCAAACCAAAACAGAGAATTGTAGATATTCCCAGAATCGCCCTGGTGAAAGACTATTCATTCACAATAGAAACGCCTTGAAACGGCTTTATCCGCGTGTTTTTTCCAGCCTTACCCTTTCTTCAAGACCCAGTGTACCCAATCAAAATGAAGAAGACGGAGATATATGTAAATACGAATGTTGGAGGAAGCGCGTTAATATTAAAAACGATAATATTTAAGCGAAAATTGTGAAAATGTTTAATAAAATAGGACTCGTTCGAAATAGAGCAAAAATTTCGTACAATAGCATTTTAAGAAACACTGATGTTTTTCATACATATAACTTGTAAAATAACCGAAAAGCAGTGTTTATAATAATTTTCTGAGCATACTTTTCGATTTTTTTCTATCAAGGGAATTTCATGTAATTGCCGTTTCGGCATGGGGAATGTGTAGATATTATCTTCAAGAATAACATATATTTTTAAAGAGCTTTAAATCGTAAAGTATGGAAAATATTTAATAAATCGGTAGAAATGCGGGAAGCCGGGCCTTAAGCTTCACGATACACACTAATAATAGGGGATGCCATTATCCCACAGGCTCCGGACAATTGAAAGCTACAGTACCATGAAATTTGAAATGACTCATATTCGTTTTGTTTGTTTCATATTTTGATTTTTTTTAATAGAGCTCGTATATAATAAAAGTTGTCGTCATATTTTAAAACGAATTACATTCTTTGAATTGTGAATGTCGTATTCGCGTGATAGATGGGTATTTGTTTTGTTAAAAATAGGAACAGTCACATTAATAAAAGCTTTAAGCTTGAAAAATGAAATAAATCATATTTAGAATCGTTTAGCATTAAAATAAATGTAAAGTCGGCCAGCAATCGGAGCTAATGGACGACTTGTTTTTCTAAGCTACGAATGCATTTGCCTCGAATTCCTCGTTTAAATACCTACCTTACTTCTGGCTTTTAACGTCGTATTTTAAATTTGAGCTATTTATAATAATAATGCTATTCGGATGATTTATATAACGCCGTTTTCTGTGAAAAATCACCTCAAGGGCGCTGTACTTACTTTTATCTAAAGACTAGACAAACTATTATAGAAACTTACGGCAACAGATTACATCCACCGGTGTGTCGATCTCTAATACAAAACTGTATGTAACTGTATGCGTTAAAATGTACATTATATTGTTTTATTTATATTCTGTACAGGCAAACATATAAAGAACCACACTTTCCTATCTTTTTGGGCTCTCTTACCCTTAAATAAAATATACCTATTTGAGAATATCAGTCTTGTATTTTCTTATTAGATTAACATTATTCGAATCCGAACTGTACCAAAATTTCTCTAAATAAACAATAAACAGTGTTAATCTCAAGTGACCTCCCAGGTAAGAATGGTCTTGTATATTTTCTGCCTGTACAGTATATTTGTACGCAGCATCGCGTTCATTGGTCGAATCATTGTACATATAGTTTCGTATCTGTGATCGATGAACCGGCGGATGCAATTTTTAGCCATAAGTAATGTTGTTATAATGGTTTGTCTAGTTTTCAGTTAGAAGCAAATCCATAGACATACAAATAACTAGACGAGAACTTAAAGATGAGGGGTAAAAACCAACTATGGCGGGGCGAAGAGAGGAAAGAGACTTGTGATTCGCCAAGTCTTCTTCATTGTCTAAGTATGTGTTTCATAGACATACAGCGTCCGCGCGTAAAATGTACGACGAGAGCACGACATTGGTCCGGACACGCCCAGCCGGTTCCGAAAAATGGTTCCAATGGGAGGGGGAAATAACACGTTTTTTAACACGTAAGGGCATGTCCATATATTTTGTACGTCCGTGAGCAAATCGTAGAAATATATTATAAGTCTATAAAGCGCCCTTGGGGTGATTTTTCACAAAAACGGCGTTACACAAATCATCCAAATATTATTATTATTACCTGGGAGGTTACTTAAGATTAACACTGTTGTTTATTGAAGGATTTAGATAAAGTTTAATTATATAAATATTTTAAACGCTATTGAAATATTTTATTCATTCTTCGTTAGGCAAATTATGTCGTGTACCGAGTCTGAGCACTGAAAAGCAAGTACTGAGTACTGGGGTCGTATTGACTGAGTTAATCGGATGAATTCAAAGAAGTCCTTCAACTTGAATGAGACATCCCATGTATCAGCGACGGGCCTTATTACCAGTGAACGTGACCAATTACACGAGGATGCCGCAAGTCGAGACGTCCGAAGTCCTGGACCGACTCTGAGAGCCGGGATGTGAACGACGTCGACTTGATTATAGTCCTACCGCTGAGGCCTCCGCTGTACCCTTCAATATTTTTTGTAAACTACTTTTAAAGATACATAGTATAATAGTATATTAACAGCCATCCCTACTAGGCATTTTTGTTCCGAGGCGGATTGTAGGTATCGTGTTGATGTTGAATCATAATTTTTATTATTTCTCTCTCTCTCTTCATGTTTGTAGACCTCATTCTCATGTTTGTCGATTTCCTAATCTTCATGTTTGTAGACATCATCTTCATGTTTATGGATTTCCCGGTCTTCGTGTTTGTAGACCTCATCTTCATGTTTGTTGATTTCCTAATCTTCATGTTTGTAAACCTCATCATCATGTTTGTTGATATCCTAATTTCCATATTTGTAGATCTCATCTTCATGTTTGTTGATTCCCTAATATTCATGTTTGTAGACCTCATCTTCATGTTTGTTGATTCTCTAATCTAATTGTAGACCTCATCTTCATGTTTGTTGATTCCCTAATCTAATTGTAGACCTCACCTTCATGTTTGTTGATACCAAAGATATTGAAATATAAGGAGATGTGCTATCCGCCGTTTTTACTAGTTGAGACTGCGCTTCCGATTAACCAATTAACAAATAAACTAAATGAACGAATAATTAACGAATAAACTAAACGACCGTTAAACTAAATGAACGAATTCTTTCCGCATTCAAACTATATTGTTAACCAATAATAATGCACACCTTCAAAAAATCAAGAAAATGAACAAATTATTTTTGTATGCAAACTACGCTGATTAGGTCGTAGTTCGGCGACAGTCGCGCGGACATCATAGCATATCTATTTTGTATTTGAATATCTTTGGTTGATACCCTAATCTAATTGTAGATCTCATCTTCATGCTTGTTGATTATCTTACCTTCATGTATGTTGACTGTAGACACTGGAATTTTTTTAATTAACTTTTCATCAGGGCTAATGTCATCTTAGGGGGTGCCATTTTGAGATTTTTGTCTAAATTTCAGGTAATCTCAACATTTCATTTTATAATTTATTTTACACTGGCATTTAGTAGCTAATAATATTAACTAATTTCCATCGAATTTAGTAATAAATACTCGTAAGTGCATTATTTTTGTTCCTGAAAAACAAAACTAAATTGAGGGGAAAATGACTTTTATTGTATTCGGGTATAGATATTACGATACAGATACTAAAATATGTAGGAATATTCTTATTTTTGTCAGGTTTGTCCAACATAAAAAAATATTGTAGGTACTATATTACTTGGTTATTATGCATACTTCCTTTTATTATATGTCAAACGGTTATTAGGTTATTGCCATTACTACCTATTTTGTTCTTATAATCTTTACTTTTTTTATAAACTTTGTATCTAAAAGCCCAACGATAGTAATAATAATAATCATTAAATAAAATTTAAAGAAATAAAATAAAGTAAAAACAAGAAATGTTGCAACATGGCTTTCGGCGGTAGACCTATGTTTCCCGGTCACGGTTAGGACTGGATTAAAGATATTCTCCTATTTAGGAAAGAGGAATGCGAACTTTAATAGTTTTGATCCATGGATATGGAAGGGGCATTTTTATTTCTTTTCTAAATATGTATTGTCGGCTCAGTTAATTGATTGTAATGCGGTTTAGGAATTTAAAAGGTATAAGCTATAAGTTAAAGTGCTGTAAGACTCTGCACAGGAAAGTCCCACAATGGGCTGGGCTGCAGACGTTACCTTACTTTAGCAAAAAAATTACTTTTCTGCGCAGGGTCGTAACAGTACTCGTATTAACAGAATTAGTGACTTACAACTAAAACTCATAACTAGAGAAATAAGTACCGAGACTTACTATGCTACATGAATGACTCATAACTAACGACTTACAGCTAAGATTTATTACTTATACTTATATAACTAGCAAATGTTCTGAGACTTACAAGTACACACTAATAACGTAATTACTTAGGACTAAGTAATTAGTTATAAATATTAGTTGTCACTATCAATTAATCTTAGCTGTAAGTTATTAGTTATAAGCCCCGAAAAAGGGCGTTAATAAATAAATAAATAAATAACTCATTCATGTGTACTAGTAAATCCCAGTACTTGTTACTAGTTACAAGTCTTAGTTGTAAGTCCGTAGTAATAAATCTTAGCTGTAAGATATTTAATAACGTACAACTAAGATTTATGACTAGTGACTTAAAAACTGTGACTTATAACTAACAACAAGTATTGAGAGTTATATCTTATAACTAATCACTTACATCTAAGATATTACTAGTGACTTATCACCAAGATGTATAACCAATAACTTACTTCTTATACTAAGACACTATGAATAATTTATGAATACCGATTCATTGAAATGTATGTAGCTTTCTTCTAATTTGATCTATGCATACAATGAGGAAGGTCACGTCGATTCACATTCAGCCAGTCCCCTGTTGGAACAAAGCCCAATAGCTCAGCCTACCACCAGTGACTGGCTAATAGTACAAGAAGAGTAAGTTCAGCTCCGGAGTCGGGTAAATTCAGTAAAGTCAGTAAAGCCAAGCCGGCGAGTCATTACCACGGCCAGTAATGTATTTTAGTTCGTTCGGCGCGAGTTGCTAGTTACAAGATACAAGGGCAACGGGCAAACAGCGACATCTTCACAATAAGAGGAGCACACATCACTGAGACTTGGCCACTGAAATAGAACCAAAGGATAAACCATTAGGGGCACAGGAGAAGGCACTCATATCTATTATTTATTTTATTTTCGTTTATTGGCTTGCCAGCAGAATACATCACAATATAATTATTATATTAATTTACAATTAGAATATGGTAATAGCTTATAGCGATGATTCCAATTAAAGATGAGCACACCATTCATCTCACCATTCTTAGAATGTTGTAACGTATATACGCCCTTACCCATATAAAACAAATTAAAATAATAAAATCCTATATAATCTAACTCCAAAAATAGATTTGACAGGATTTACTACTTTACTTCTTCTCTTCCTTCATTTATAAGATAACTCTCTTGATGGGATTTACCTACACTTCAATCATCTTTATGTTTCAATTGTATTCAAATTTATATGTATTTAACCTTAAATATTCTTATATATAATATTCATTTATGTACCTCTACTCCTGTCTCAACACAGGCATACCCTATTGAGAGGCATCAAATAATATAATGTAAACATACCTTATATATACAGATCAATAAATAAAAAAAATACATAATAATAATTTAAAAAATTAAATAACAAGTAGGCACTTAAAACAAGGAGGATCAAAATCAAATATTAGTAAATACATACACACACTTACGTTTACGTTTATGTGTAGGTACTCATTATGTATTTATATGCATACGTGCACACACTCGAGTGAGGTCGAATAATCAAAGACGTTTAAAAAATAGTTCAGAACATTTTCATCATCTAGAATCCAGACACTAAAAACCGATAGATATGTTACTGTAAAAGCCCGTAAATGGGTAAATGTTAGGTTTTATTAGTAAATCCTAAGATTTACCAACATAAAAAGTTGGTAAATCTTAGGATTTACTGGAAAATGTTAATAATAATAATAATAATAATATTTGGACGATTTATATAGCGCCGTTTTTGTGAAAAATCACCTCAAGGGCGCTGATTTACCGTAGTACGGGCTTTTACAGTAACCGATACACTGAATATTTAGGACGGGTTGTTTCATAGGATTTGAACAATTCATCAAATTTGAAAGGTAAAATTTAAATTCTGTAAACCTTCTATTTAAGTTATGTTATTATTCCATTGTTGGCTAGTCGTTTCACAACAGAATTTGAATAGAACTTTCACAGAAATTGAAAACGAACTTGCTCAAATTCTGTGAAACAACATGCCTTGAATGTATACTGAATACTATGTGTTAAAATTTGTCTCAATATTTTACTGTTTTCAAAGTGCTCTCAACATTACAAATAAAATAAAGTTTAACATATGAACAAATTCATTGGCTTTGCGTTTAAAAAATCCGAAAGAGAAAAAAATCAAGGAATTCAAGCAAATTCAATCAAAATCAGAGTTGGGAGGTGAACCTACTAGTAGATAGAAGAAGGATGATGGCGACGTGGAACAAATTAAAGAAAAACAGAGATTTGTATCTAGTAATTTCCCCTTAACACTAAGCAGGGAGGACAGTAAATCAATACTAGGAATAACAAGGAAGCAACTCCCAGTCTCAAAGGAGTACTCTTTACTTGAAGTCTGTACAGTCACATTCAATAGATTCTCATTTATGTCACTCATTGTCAAACGCTGGCACTTCCCGCTCCGCGTCTTCCAGATTTATATCGGTCGGGTCTGACGGGAAGTAAAAAGGGTAATATGGCAAATGCATAAGAAGCTGCCTGTGCTAGTGTGCTGTGCATGTGGAGACTGCAATAAAACCAGTTAGTGTTGCAGAGTGCACCGATGCACCGGTCTCGCAGTACCTAATATCGTATCCCGCACGCTTTTCGGCGCGATGGTGCATACACTGCAAATCTCAGACAGATAAATCCAGACTTTGGAAGCTGTCCAAGATCGTTAGGAGATTTCAAGGGAGGGCGAATGCACGATACGCTAAATACCCCAGATAGTGCGCATACCAAGGCGGGAGACAACTCGAAACTATTTACCTAACCATAGGAGTAACTTCTATCAACTAATAATTGCACCTAGAATTTGCTATTATTTATACCAGACCATTGGTAAAACTGCACTAACCTTAGGACTGACTACTAACTAATGTTCCTCGGACTTGCTACCATGTATACCTGACCATTGGTACAACTATGCCTAACCATAGCTGACGTTGGCGACACTTTATAATTTTTAATAATTATATTTTTATGATTTGTACAACGCAGTTGTGGTGAAAAATCTTTTATGTGAATACTTCACAATTTTTAAAAATGTTAATACCTCACAAGAGTCCGAGCTGCTACCGTCTGGAGCCAGTGAGACTATGGAATCCCCAATTGGGGTATGTTGTGATGCTGAAGGTAGTTGTGAGGGAAAGGAGATGGGGCTAGAGTGCTAGAGGAAGGTGGGGAAGTACCGGGTTATTCAGATCTGGTCACCAAACATGGCTAAAGCCATTTCAAGTAATGTTTCAAGTTTCAATTCTTAATGGTGGTCTTACACGAGGGCGATGCTGAGAGTATTTTTCACTCTGGAACGTGCTACAAATATACTATTTATTATTGTAAGTGAATTAACTCAAATTAACCTAATAAAATTTATTTGCGCACACCGGGATTCGATCCCGCGACCTTCGGATTGCGAGTCAAGAGCCTTAACCCTCGACCACGGAGGCCGTTCGAAGGGCGCTAAACAAATATTATTTTAAATACATATTTTTGACTTTCGATTTTCTTTTCGTGAATTAACGAAGAAATGCAAACCTTTGAACTGGAAATTAACCCACTTTCCGACATCCGACCGAGCTAATACTCGGCAGATAGACTCGTTATCGACGACAGTGCATTCTATCAACTTTTGGTAACTCTCTCGCACACACATGCATTTCCCTGAAATAGGCTACTAGCCGACCCTGCCACGAAAATTGAAAATAGAAGTATGTGTAAGGCTTTATCCTACTTATAACAGACAATGTGTGCATACTATTTCATACTTAATACTTAATGGTTCGTGGCCTACCTCCCTGGTTTCTATTATCTACGGTTATGACTATTACTACATCTGCAACTGCTTGCCACTGCCTAACTCTACCTGGAGCTGGATTCGAGTGCATTGGCTCGGAAGCCAGGATAATCCAAATATTAATTTAGTAATCTCAAAGAGTCTGGAAGGAATGCTCGAATAGACTTGAATTAATTTCAATAACAAGGTGAAAAGAGAATTATTAAATTTCCAATATTCCACGTTTTCATATTTGAACGACAAAAGAAAAAAGAAACACAAAAGCATTCGTATTCGAGAATTATTCAGATATTAAATAAAATTTCAAACGTAAAAAGATCTCGGAATATAATCCAATCACAACATTGATATTTTTCACTTTGGGTTTTCATTTCTGATTACTTCATGAAAGAATTTTTTTTTCAAGGAAATAATTTTATAATAATAACTCAATACAAATCTCAAATCAAAACCTTTTCATCGCTCGGCAGCACCTCTGTAAATATTTACATTTAGATACAAAATCTCATTAATTTAATACAGTGTCAGATATGATTTGTGACTTTCAGGGCAAAAAGTATTAACGTGATTTAATTTTGGGGTATCATGCCGTGTTGCGTTTTGCGTTTCCTCCTTCAGCCAACGTTTCGGTCAGCCAGTTTTAGGGTAATATCAGGATATATGTGTAATAAATGAACACAAATATCTAACCTGATGATAGACACTGTAACGATGTCCGAAACTTTGGCTGAAGAAGGAAGTAGCGCATCACAGCATAATACCCCAAACATAAATCATGAAAACATCCTCGTTTATAGATAGGAAGTACTCTCAGTATTGCCCTGGAGAAAGACACGTTGCTTGAAATGGCAAGTCAAGCAAAAATGAAACGTCAAGCTAATTTGTTTGTTTTCGGAATAATTCATATAGGTTTCAAAGAAATCGTTGTATCTCCCTCACCATCATAGTGAGAAATATGATATAACGATGTTAGAAAGAAAACGTACAGCGCTTTATATTCAAATCTGAAAATTAATTAAAGATGACATAGATCCTGAGGTATTTTTTTCCTCGGGGCCTCCTGTGTGCAGCTAACGTACCTATATATAAAAAAAAAGTAAAGCACCCCTGAGATGATTTTGTCCCAAACCGGGCGCTATAAAAAGTTTACCATTAACCAGCGGTATACCGGCACTTACCCGAAATCACGGACGTACAAATACATGGACCTGCCATAAGTGATAAAAGGCGTATTATTTCCCCCTCTCTTTGGAACCATTCCATCGGAACCGGCTGGACTTGCAGAGCCTCGCGTGAATCTAAAAAATGTGACGTCATCATTCTTGTCCGGACCAGTGTCGAGTGTCGAGCTCTTATCGTACATTTTACGAAATAAAACGGCAAAATTTGTGGCTTGTGCTATAAAAACGTGTAAAAATAGAAGTGAAAAGGAGAATAAACCCAATCGTATTACATTCCATAGGTAAGCATTATTTTACTTTATTTTAAGTTTATTCATATCACATAATATGATATGACATCGAGATACATGGCGACGCGAAACACAAAGCCGCTGTTTAATGGGGAAAGTAAATTATGAAACATTTGTAAAAGTGTCTACGGCAACAAAATATATGACATCGAGATACATGGCGACGCGAAACACAAAGCCGCTGTTTACTGGGGTAATTTAATTATGAAACATTTGTAAAAGTGTATACGGCAACAAAATATTCGACTATGAACATACGCGAACCTCACTTTGCCGTATTTGGACTTCTCACACTTGTTCATAACGTGGCATGCAATTCGCGCTCCCATATAAAAAGGTCTATTAATTCAAAAGCAGATTTTACTTTCAAGAATTAAATGGTGATATTATAGTGCGAGGTGCCTATATACTGTTAGATTGATTTATTGGCGAATCACAGTCTCTTTCCTCTCTTCGTCCCGCCATAGTTGGTTTTTACCCCTCATCTGTAAGTTCTCGTCTATCTATATATATATGTCTATGCTCGAAATACTTTAACCAGCGAATTTCAAAGCATATTTGTAGTAAAAATATAGACGTCATTTTGTTGGCCGATGAAATGTATTTTCAATTAAAAACAAACTTACATAACAGGTCGCTATTGTGACCAAACCTAGCGCACTCTGTCTCGTTCCAGCAACACCGAACAGACGAGACATAGCGCGTTCCACGTGATCTATTGCGACGTGTAGCAGTGTGATCAAAGTGTAGAATTTTTTTTTTGTTTTTAACTGAAAAAGAATCATGGGAGAGCAAAATGACATTTACATTTTTACTACAAATATGCTCCAACATCGCTGGTTAATAAAGTCATAAAATAAATACATTTAAAAAAATCAGAGTGTGCAATTCAAACGAGGTAGAACCTTCAGAAAACTAAAGATAACAACCGTGGGGAGATTACGAAGCACCGCACAAAGAGAAGACCGATTATTTTATCCCAATTTCTCTCCGATTATTCTATATTTAATCCTAATTGGTCACTTTTTAGTGTCGCTATTTTTCGTTTCATCGAGTTTTAAATATCACAACCATGCTAAAGAAGATTTTATCAAAAGATATGGATGATAGAGTAAGCGACTTTGACCTACAGAAGAAAATAAATAATTCTTTGATGTACCTTCTCGTATTTTTATTGATAAGGCCTCATAGTTTGTCTTCGTACGTGCCTACGATTATGAAATTCAATAAGCCTTTATTATTAATGGCAGGATCCTACGAAACTTCGAGACGATGTTTTATTATTATTAATTCACGAATTTGATTTATTAGAAAAAGAAAATAGTGAAAGGTTCGATGCGAATCGTGGCTGTAAACTCGAGGCCGTAAAATGGCCGAGATATAAAAACAATATAGGGTGAAGAATATGTAAGTTGGGTCTCAAGGTCATAAATGTCTCGGCTTCATTGGGAACATTCTGAGAGTACGAACGAGAGGAGAAGCATAAGGTTAGGTTGTAATATATGTATAATAAAAGCTAAAATCATAAAGCTATTACAGCGGTTGCGCGATTTTTCATCCCAAGACAAAATATCCCAGACAAAATATCCTACGGACAAAACATTCCCCGACAAAATATCCTATCCGAACCTAACCTAACCCAACAAAACCTTTCGGCGCCAAATTTAAAATTTAAATAGAAACTGTAAGTTCCTTGCTCTCATACTGTATCCTTCCTACCTTGTCGGGGATATTTGTCCGTAGGATATTTTATTCTTGGGAAATTATGTAGTGGGTTATGTCAGAGGATATTTTGTCGCGGATATTTTGTCGCGGGATGAAAACGCGCGGTACCATTACAGCTTGTATACTAGTCCCAGGGAGAGATTGTATGCACGCAATCGACGATCGTTCTAAAAGCCGTTCATAAAAGTCTTGTTTTATGAAACTTCTCACACATTTTTTTATGAAAACGAAGAATTCAGAAGATATTAGAATGTCGAATGTCTTTAATCATATTCGTA
Organism: Limnephilus lunatus; assembly: GCA_917563855.2. Lineage (NCBI taxonomy): Eukaryota > Metazoa > Arthropoda > Insecta > Trichoptera > Limnephilidae > Limnephilus > Limnephilus lunatus. The sequence continues at coordinate 82,285,588 of OU830592.1, forward strand.
TAGACATTTCGCGAACTTTTGTTTCTATCGAATTGTAGAACTGTTGTGGTATTGCTAGTTATAAAAACAAACAAACAAATTAAATGCTTTATTTCATGAAACGCACGCTGTGGTAATAAAATTAGCGCAGGATGAGACATTCAACATTACTTACATGCGCATTCGTTAATAATTTTATCATAAAAATAATATGAGGTGTAAAAATTCCTGTCCGTGACGACTTATTTTTGATTTGTATCACTTCGAATAGAACATGAAAAAATTCGAATTGAACGTTAAATAAATAATCTAGTTGCAATATTATATCACGCCATAAAAGCAGCGTGAACGAAGCAGTTGAATAGACAAGAATTCGCCCGAAGCTAGACATTCCCAGTCTCCATCTCTAGCCCGCAGCATCCTTGAGAGGTCAAACATTATTAATTCTTCTTGTTTCTCAAGAGATTCCTGCTTCAAATTTAAGATAGGAGGTCCAGACGCCAGACAGACGTACAGACAAACCGGCGAGAGCTCTATTGTAACCACTCTGTTGTATCAAAATCACCACAACTCGGGCCAGAATACTAAATAAAGCCGGCCTCTTATTTATTATAAGAATAAATATAATATACTGGGAAGTATTTGACATATTTTAACCAATGATTCCTGACATTATTTGGAAAAATATATATATTTAAATGAAATTTTGGTCTCCGGTGTTTTTTTTCTTCAATTCGAAAAACAACAAAAAAATTAGATACATGTCATCACTGGTCAATCAGCCGAGTAACCGCTCAGCCCCTCACCCCGACCCTACACATCCAATGGTTAATGATTTTTAATGGTTAATTTGGAAAAAAATGCATAAATGTTCCCAATTCCCATTGTTTAAGACGCCATGGCATTTTTACATTTTATCACATTTAAAAATAACATCGCCTGTTTAAGCCCTCTGACCCAAATGTGTCGACCATATTATAAGATAGAGTGGGCTGAAGTAGACATTTTCATCGATAAAATTTATATGGATTCCGAAAAAATCTGCTATTATTAAAAAATATGTGGCGCTAGTTATACGTTATATTAATTGTTTCTCTATTTGTGAATCTTACCTCTATTTGTATTTTTGTCATTCGAGGGAACTTTTATGTTTAGTTTATGAATCTTAGATGTATGCAAATTCGTGTATCCTCTGTCAGAATAGATTTTTGTAATTGCATGAACCTATTTGTGTATTGATTGAGTTTTTATAACTGGGTTGTTCCCACGCAAATGAGATTATCTGTAAAAATGCAGTAAAAAAAAAAAAATAAATAAACAAATAAAATTTACTTGCGAACGCCGGGATTTCAACCCACGACCCGGATTGCTAGTAGAGAGCTTTCCCTCCTCTACTACGGAAGCCTACGATTCATTGTCCTGGCCGTGGTTGAGGTGGTTTTTGTTGTATGCGTCTTTAATGTGAAAGATGGAGAAGTCACAGCAAAGCTCTCAGTGGCAGAACCATACGTATAATGTTATCCATAAAGTAAGTTGTTCTGACGTCAGTGTTACCATTTACCATCCCTTTCTTCCACGGCGGAAAAGAGAGATATGTGTGTAAATGATTTCTAGAATCTATCTGCATTAGAAAAAAGGCAGCGCGTGACTTTGGTACCCAATTGGTACACAGTCTGGGGAGATAAAATCTAATGCCCAATTTACATGTACAGTCACTGTTAAAGAAAATCAAATTTAATTGTGTTAATTTCAAGATATGCAAGTATTTTAGTTTGTATTATTGTGGCAGCTATTTCGGAGTTAAAAGCATTTGTTTAACGGTGGTTAGGCCACATTGAGACAATACACTATCTCGGTAGCATTTAGTTCGGGTTTGAATCTTGCAATCATACATAAAGATAGCAGCCAATAGAATATGCGTCATGAAAATGAAGATAATGTTGGTAGTTCTTAGTCGAAGCATGATACCTTTAAAATGACCGAATCGGATAGGGACACATTAGCTCAGTTGGTAGATTTGCGGCCCAGAAAGCCGAAGGTCCTGGGTTCGAGTCCCAGATGTGACCATATAAAAATTAGTCATCATAATGTGGTATAACCACAGTTTGACAAAGGCTTTCAAAACTATCGAAATAATAAAAACTAAAATATTTGGAGAACTTAATAATAACATTATTAAATTTGGTTTATATTAAATAAATAAATAAATGAAATGAAAAGTCAAAGAATTTATCACAAAAACCATAAATATTTATTTTACTTGGTCAGTTTCTGTACAGTACTCGTTTTTAGCAGCTAGGTCTCTCGAACGGTGAGTTTAGAATTTTAATAATTTTCTGGCGTCATGAAATTTGTATAGCTCTTTTACCCGGAATTTTTTGTAGTGCAGATAACTTCAATATTTTGGCAATTTAATAAATCAGAAAAAATCCAGGGGTGCTAACATCACCACCAAACCTAAAATGGTATCCGTAATCTTTATTCCTTTACCAATCGACAAAAATTGTACAGCTTAGTTTTCACTCATATAAATTGCACTTTACGTCGATATAATTTGTCTTCCCATCATTTTTGAACTACATTCGTTATAGGCTATACGAAATAAAATTATCTGATCAAAAAATAAGTTCTCGAAACTCGTAGTGAAACTTCGAATGCGTACAGTTTGTAATTATAGTGAATCTTTAAAACGATTAATTTGTTGTGATAGATTATAAAATCGTGAAAAAAATACATTAATATCGAAAATACATGTAATTAATAACACGTAATTAGCAGTGTGCCATTATATTGAATAGCCGATTCAGTAGTTGATCTTATCTTATTTAATTCCAATGACCGTGCTGAATAGCGATGCCAAAAATCGAAACATAAAAAAATCGATATGATGTTTCGTATTATCGCTCGAACCCGTCGTGATTTGTATTTTTGAACGACTTTTTAAGGCATCGCGGTATTCAGAATGAATCCCCATCGATTAGTATTATTAGTTAGTAAATATATTTTCGAATTCAAGTGAATTTTAAGAGAAACGAATTTTTGCGAATAAAAGAAAATTCGATGTTTCGGAATGGATTTTTCGAACTTCGATTATGTCCACCACTACAATGGAATCGAAATGGTTAAGATTAAGAATGGGATGCTTAAATTGTTTGGTATGTAGAGCGGTCGAGCGAAAACAGGAATGTAAAGAGAATATAACATGACGCTGAAGTTAATGATCGAAAAAAGAAAAAGTCGGGGACGCCCGAGGAAGATATGACACGATCAAGTGAAATAAAAACTTGAGTTGGGTCATGTTAAGCGCAGAATAACAGAAGAGTACGTATGAGACGTATATGAATGTAAATGAATCAAGAATTGTGTGCCAAGTCAGAGTTGTACGGCGGTATATACTTTCTGCCAATTCCTGATGATAAAAGGCTTGATGGTTAGTTAATTAGATAGAATGGAATCCTATGCATCATGGTGCCGTATTAGGCGAGTCTATCTAATTATGATTAATCACACTTAGGATGAGTATATGCAGCATTGAAAAAGATTTAGAGATAATTTACATCCCGGATCATTTAATTTTAAAATGGTAATACCTGCTTCTATATTAATAAGCCTTGCCATTAGATTCTTTGTTCATTGTGTCTTACAATAAGTGATCGTTTCGCAATATGAATCATAAAAAAAGGGTCGCTACAAAAAAAAACACATTCGGGATAAATGTTAATTAGCCATTTTTTATATTTAAAATTATTATTTGCTCCGCACAAAAGCACAGCGGTTTCCCTCAGGGCCCTAACTTGGGCCCTTGCTTAAACAAATCGCAATCTACAAGTAAAATTTAAAAGTATTGGTGATATCCATTAAATGGATATTAGCAATAATTTTGGATGGCGGAATAATAGTCAATCTACTGTAAACAATCTTTACCGCCGTTCACTCTTTTATAGTACTTTCTCCTCGTCCTCTCACAAATGCCATCTCCATCATACCAGTGGTTACTACGCTGTATAAATTAGCCAATTATTAGGACAATAATTGAATGGAAAGCCGGAAGAGCCTGTTCGTTCTTCAAAGTAGAAGAGGAAAGGAATGGAGTGTTGCGGTGTGTAGAAAACCTCTAGAAGAAGATGTTTAATGGTTAGACCGACACGGGAATCATGAAGTAAAGAGTTAAATTACCTCAACCGCAAACCAGGAAAGGATAGCTCGGTGAAACCAATTATTTAAGGGGGCATCGATCCTGCGGGATGAAGAGAGTTCAGGATGATTCTCGGAACCAACGCGGAGATGGCTTTGCTATTTTAGAATGCTTTACTTTTTTAAGACACGGCAAGGAAAGTTAAGTAAATAACTATTTACATAATACACATTCCGAATGCCTTTCTAAATTTGGGAGGTGGATATGGGTACCGCCAACCCGGGAAGCATTTATTGTATAACCAACACCTCTGCCATAGGTCACCCCGAGTGGTTCGTTATGTTTGGTGACTTAGCAGGGGTATCTGGGTACCTGGGTTCATGGGGTGGGCTTTGTCTACACAGCTGTAGGATCTGCCCTGATGATGGACACTGCAACGCTGTCCGAAACGTTGGCTAAAGAAGTAATATATTTAAGGTTTTTACATTCTTATTTTGCTTAGACATTATTGAAAAATTATAAATATTTAAAAACTTATGATCAAAAAATAATAACAAAAAGTACATAATTTTAATAGTTTTATCACCACGCCTTTCAGCATTTTTGAATTTTGTATAAATTAAAGCAAATTTTGAAACAAATAAAGTCGATGTTGTGTTATTATTTAAAAAACGCTGGTACGGGGAATAATTAATCTTTCTCATTGGAACCGCCCTGTACAATCGTAACAACATATTTCGACGAAATATGAATTCTCAGCCGCTGCTGGCTGGTTAATGGCCCTTAACTGGGAGGTAACCTGAGATTAAGTGTTTATTGTTTATTAGAGAAATTTAGATACATTTTGCACGCATGTTATTGAAAAAACTTGTTGTTTAATCCTCGTGTATATATTACACGAGGATTAAACAACACCTGGATTAAACAATACAGGATTAAAATATTTGAATAATAATAAAAACATAATATGTTCTACCAGTGGCGTGCACAGAGTTTTTGATCAGGGTAGGCAGTAGGAAAACGGCCGAATTGATTTAAATTCAAATAAATAAAAAAGAAACTTGTCACAGATAGTTCCCTTCGTACAAGTTTTCGCTAAGTGTGCTTGCTGCTGGCTGTAGATGGTGTAGGTTTGGATTATCTAAGCTACTTAAATATACAAATAATAATAATAAATAATCGCTTCATGTATGCGTATTATCACAAGCCAATTAATGGATATCCGAGGTGGCCTTGATAAAAGCAGTTGGCGTTGTCTCACTTTCATACTTCAGATAACAACAGATGTCACTGTCGCCACTAATTGCCATTTGCTAATTTGTTCCAGAAAGCACTGCCTGATACTAACAAAAAAAACCTAATAGAAGCAAATTCAAACGACAGTTCTACTCTATGCTACGTGCATTTCGAAAACATTGATATTATATCTTGTATGAAGTTAGCTCTAAGCAGAGATAATTCCTGCTTAGCCCGCATTTTAGTGAGGTAGTCGGAGGGCGCGTGTAGTTTTTAGTTACAGTTTATGCCACGTTTGTAGTATGCCGTTTGATGTGGCGCTCGCGTAGTTTTGGTTGCTCAGCTTTGTCGCGCTTATTTTTGAAAGTGTGTATTTATTTTTAGTAATAATTTAATAAATTATAATATTATTTGGATGCTTACGTTTTACAAATACGCTAGGGTAGGCAGTGCTTATGTGCCTATATGGAGTGCACGCCCCTGTGTTCTACAATGGAAGTGTTTCGGGAATCAAAAGCAAAATGATATTCGGTACAAGAACTTGATTAGAATAATTTATTATTATTATTATTACTATCTTATTTTTTAAAATTATATTCCAAAATGTGATTCGTCCCTCGGTAAGAGTCAGATTGTGGTGTAAGGCTTTGAATAATGTTAATCTAATAAAAAAAGTGTGATTATGATATATTATTTAAGCTTTTTCCAGAAGTCAGTCCATAAGTGTAATCAGTAATACCAGAAGCATTATTTGACCATAACATTGAAGCAACAGTTAAATCAACAGTGGTAATAAAATCAGAGTAATAGCCATTACTTCTGGCTGGGAAAGGCTGCTATATATTTTTTTATGACGGAACCAATCATAAATATGATTTTTACCATATACCTAATTGATCGAGTTAACTGCACACTTCCAGTAACCGGGGATCAGACATTTTGTAAATATGATTACATTAGGTATAATAAAATTCGATACAGGATTGAAAGAACACCTGAGTAATGGATTTTGGAACGACAGGACAGCAAACGTTTAAAGAATGGAGTTTGAATTGATACAAGTAATCAAAAGTTTGTGGAATGAATTTATACCTATCATTAAAAGTGTAATAAAAAGATTTTCGATTCAAACTCGTCACCAATATATGTGGAATGAATGATAATTGTTTTCAACTAAATTTTGTATGAAAAGAATGTGGCTCTAATGTTTTATGCCTGATTTTGGAATCTTTTTGTATGCAGTATGTACCTATTTAATGCTAACGACAAATGCAGCATTATTATTAAGAAGTTTTGCCCTGAAATTACGTGGAATATTTTAAATAAACTAATCATCGTAAAAATAATATGAAATTTCCGTCGAACAGTTTTGCATGCAAATCTGTAAACATGATTTTATGCACAGGATAAAGCCAAATACGACTAATTTCGGGCAGATGGATAATGCAGGTATAAGAGTAGATACTAACACGATTATGCTTAAATTTATGACTTGTCACTGAATTTTATATAGAAATTTATGGTTTGTGGTGTTTAGCATAATGTATTATTAATCATACCAAACGAGGAATTTTAAATAACATTTTTTTATATAATATCGTAAAAAAATACCATCATTTATTGATTTCCTCGTGGAAATAATCAGAATTATATAAAACAAAAACTACAATGTAAGAAAAATACCTACAGGAATAAAACATATGTATAAAAAAAGTTATTTCATCAGAAAACAAACGTCAGAAAAAAAAAACTCTTTTATGGATTTTTTTAAATGTTTATTCAACGCGCAATTGAAAATGTCCGCTTATTAATAATGTATTATTATACCTTTGTCTTTTAAGGGGATGCTGTGTGGAGGGTCTTTTTTATTAAAGGAAGGAGAGGAAGTACTGGGAAGGAAAAACGTATGAGGGATGAGTACTAGTAGGAATCTGGGATCGGCGCGTTCTGCAGTGCCGGACGTATGAATCCAACCCTCCTACTGCGGTGCAAGGCGATGGGTACAGAGAAAGTAGCTTAAGTGATCAAAGGGTCTCACTAAACCAACCTCTCACCATCCAGCCCGCCACGCAGCTGGTAAGCAGGACTATCCACCGCCAAGACCTGAACACATCTCACCGGATGAACCCAGGCACCCCTGCTTAGTCGCCAAACGTAGCGAACCACTTGGGATGACCTACGACAAAGGTGTTAGTTATCGGTACCCCTATCCGCTTCCCAAATTGAAATTTGTTTACAGCTTGTTTTGCATTGATTAGAAGAGCGTGTGGAACGCGCAGGTAGGTACCTACATTAAATTAAATCTTATTAAGCAACTCCGGGTATTGAAAATTAATTATTGTTATGAAATGTTGTGTATATTATTTCATTGAAGACACATTACCGAAGAACTAAGAGGTCATTGTAGTCTCATTGTGTTGAAAGATGAGAGCTAAAACTTAAGATGAAGGAAGGCTCTGCAAGAAATGTGGTTTTCCAATCGGGAATTCTGCTGAGGTAAAATCTCCTTTTACAGAATCCTGTCAGGCCACTAACGGTGCCGGGTCTTGCATCAGACTCTTCAGTCAATACGGGCAGTCAGTAGTCAATCAGTTACCAGACTTGACTTGGCGACGCGATGGTAACAACGTAAAAAAATAATCGTTACTTTTGAGTGAATAGCAGTATAATGGGCCTTTTAGTCGAGTTTTATTTTATACCAATCCCATGGATAGCTATATATATATTTTACATTAGCTCCACACAGGAGGTTCTGAAGAAAATAATTTCCCTCATGGCCTATGTCATCTTTGGGGATGCTACGTGGAGGATCTTTTGAGGAAAGGAAGGAGATAAAGTGCTGGGAAGGAAAAAACGTATGAGGGGTCAGTGTACACGAATAAATCCATCCCTCTGCGATGCAAGGCGAATGGGAGCCCTGCTGAAGACACAAAAAGGTCTCCCTCAATCAGCCTTTCCCTATACGGCCTGCCAATTGGTAGACAGACGCATCCGCCGCCAAGACCCGGACAAACCTCACCCCCCGAACCCGGGCACTCCTGCCACCAAAAGTAGCGCACCACTTGGGGTGACCTATGGCAGAGGTGTTGGTTATTCAATTAATGGTTCCCGGGGCGGAGGTATCCCTACATTATCCCTACCAGCCAAATTGAAACCCATGTTAAAAAACTTTATTTTACACTATTTACACTTACTTTAAGAAAAAAAGTTTCTGTACACATTTTTTTACATAATAACAATTATTACGGTAAAAAGAAAATATAAAGCATGTAAAATAAAAGTGGTGTTTACAGAGTTATTTTTTATTTAAAAAAATAATTTTACAGTTTTGTTAATTATTTTGGCCATAAATCTAAAATTAAGTTTTGTATGAAAAGGGTGATTCACCTACTTACAGACCAGAGATTATCAAATAGTTCAGAGACAATAAATGATTATCAATAATTTAATAATAAAAAACATTAATTGAGGATTAAAAATGACAAGTCATTACCATTAATCTTCAAAATTCCAAATATTTTCACACGAATTGAATCATACTGAAACTTAGTACCTACCGTAAAACAAAATATTTGAGTAGACACAACATGAACGATGAATTCCGTAGAACAAGAAACATCAACGTATTTCAAATATTATTCATCCAAAGAAAATAAATATTGACATAATCATTTAGTTGTCCGTGTTCAAACCGTGACAACAAAAATATTACGAGCTGTTTGTATTCAAACATTGAGTAACATTCATATTTGTGTATTCATTCATATAAACATGAATATCATCATCGATTGTGTTTGTGATTGTAACTCTGGTTCAATGAACTTTAACTTGTTTTTTTTTATCATTTTAACTTAATGAATAAAACCTCAAATTGTAATACTTAATCACTAAAGAAAATATGTGACTCTCAATCGAATACCTAAAACAGATCATTCAGAAAAAGATACGGAACATTTAGGAATTGAACCCAGAATTACGTTAAAAAATTAAGGTAATGTTGATAGTTCTTAATCGAAGTATGTTACAGTTAAATATAACCGAAGGGAATCGGGTCCCAACAGCTCAGTGGTAGAGCAGCGGCTCGCCAAGGCTAAGGTCCTGGGTTCAATTTTTAGATGCGGCCGAATTTTTATCTGATTTTTCTGTTTCAAATTTTCGATTAAGAGTCACTAATAATATATTAAATATAGATATTAAAGTCTTCAGTGATTAAAATTCAAATTGTTTTCAATTTAGGTGTCATTTTCCAATTAAAAAAATGGAACCAATAGTGTCAAGAATGGGGTATTTCCACAAACAAGGGATTGTGTTGAAAATGTACGGAATATTTAAAGATCATTTTTCTGTTTTTAATCATCCTACGAAAAATGTTTGTTTTATATGTTTTCATTCAATATTATTGATTTCAAAAACGCTCTAAAATTGACAAAATCAAAATGGCTCGTTTTTTGCAAATGGGTTTGTGACGTCACAAGCGTAGCTCAGCACCAGCATAAATAAACACTGTCATTGAGCGTCCGCACTCATGACGTCACACGATAGCCACACCCCAAAATATCGTTTTAGCGGTAATTCAAATATGGGAAACATTAACTCGCTGTAGAAAATTTATTCGTCAACATCAAAATAAAATAAAAAATGCCATAATCATCGTAATTTGTTGCTTAATTTTTTAAGCAATAAAAATGGTGGAAATACCACATTCATTATTATTTTTTTACTAGATAATCATTTAAATTGTAATTTTCAAAATTGAAACTGATGAGTCAAGAATTCAGAAAAGTGATGAAGCACTTACCAATGTAGGTATAATTAATTTAATGCTGTATTTGAAAGGTGACATATTTTTTTACATTAGCTCCACACAGGAGGCAATGAAGAAAATAATTCCTCTAAAGCTCCATGTCATTTTTGGAGATGCTGTGTAGAGGGTCTTTTTGGGAAAGGAAGGAGAAGAAGTACTAGTAAGGAAAGGGTATTAGGGGTCTGTTATTAGGAATCTGGGGGTCAGTGTGTCCAGGAGTGAAGGACATATGAATTCATCCCTCACACGGCGGTGCAAGGCGATGTTCCGAGAAGAGTAAGGAGAAGTCACAGGGACGCCCTCAACCATTCTCTCCCGATTCGGAGTGCCATGCAGATGATGGGCAGACGTATCCGCTACCAAGAATTTACTTCATGAACCCGGGCACCCCTGCTAAGTCACCAAACGTAGCGAACCACTTGAGGTGAACTGTGGCAAAGGTGTTTGGTTATTTAATAAATTGTTTCCGGGGCGGCGTTACACGTACCATATATAATTCTTTTGATTAAAATTTTAAAGGTCAATCTTGACAACTCAAGTCAGATTTCGTAATTTTACAAGGATCAGCGATCTGGGTAGTATGTTTACGAGAGATGGGAAGGCTGATAGAGATATTGAAAGAAGGGTGAATATGAAAATGCCGGTAACTCTATTAATGGAGGACTGAATGATGTTAGCGCTAATAAAAAACTGTCAAAAGAAGCGAAGCTAGCAGTCCACAATGGAGTCCTGGTACCTACCCTGATGTATGGCAGTGAGGCATGGAACTGGCAGTAAGAATGAAAGTAAGCTGAATGCTGTTGAAATGAGATCCCTGAGGCGTACGTGTGGTAATACAATGTATGATCGTGTGAGAAATGTGGATAACCGTAAAATGTAAGGCTGATGATGTAAGCATAATAAGTAAGATTAAGAAAGGGACCCACAGATGGTTTGGGCGTGTAGAGCGAATGAACGAAGAAAGTAGTGTAAGAAGAATATACGACGCAAATGTGAATGGTAGAAGAAGTCGGGGACGTCCGAGGAAGACATGGCACGATCGAGTGAATCAGATACTTGAGTCGGGCCATGTCAAAAGTCAGAATAATAGAAGTAAATGTATGAGACGATGTATGAATGTGAGTGAGGCAAAGAGTGTGTGCCAAGACCGAGTTGTTTGGCAGTCCGTCCTCTCTGCCTACCCCTGCGGGGAAACGGCGTGTTGGTTGGTTAGTTAGTTAGTTAGTCAGCGCTTTTTAGCTAACATGCCATAACTATATATTTTTTTTTAAATAGGTAATTCACCCTAAAGAGAGTGCAACTATCAATCTTACATTTATAATATCACTTGATTTTAGACGGGTCTGCGCCAGTTAAAATAGCAAAACACGAACATACCCAATTTCCAATAATAGAATCATAAATCATAACAGAACCATACAGAATATTGAAGATCTACGCTTTGAAATCTTAGAAAGGCCGTAAAGCAATATGAGCTTTCTACAGCGAATAGAATTGAAGGAGATTCACCGTATTATGGTTTGAATGGGATTATTATGATACGTAATCTTTGTTATTACACTTGGTGGCCATGCTAGCTTCAAATAACCGGAGAAAATGGAAGCGTCCGTCTCAAGACGGTCTGAAGGCAGGAAATTAACATAACGTTTGGGCATAATTATTCAAACAGCGTGGGCAATGGACGGAGATACAAAATTAAAATAAATACTTAGCCAAGAGATAACTCTGGGACTTATAATCAGTGTACAAAATTGATATTCAGATATTGAGTTAAGATTGTACAAAATAAACATCAATACTATAAAAATTAATGGTTTAAAATTGGTGATGCAACGATTACGATGCATCCATCGTAAAAGCGTATAAAAATTTTATTTCATTATCTGTACAAATATCAAAGCGAACTTATTAATCATATCGATATTCTACACAGGTAGGTAGAGAGGTTGAAACGCCACAGAACTTTGTCATTGCAACACTTTATTATATCTAGTGTGTTAGCACCTAAATTATAATAGTTGTCACCATAAACTACAAAACAATTTATTGTTTAAAAATTTAATTCGGGCGTTTTACACGTCGCGCTACGCTTTGTTTTGCCCAGTATACCTACTATAGGTCGTTTTAATTTTTTTTTACTTTAGCTCTACACAATAATTCCCCTCAGGGCCTATGTCATATTTGGGGATGCTGTGTGGAGGGCCTTTTTTGGAAAGGAAGGAGAGTAATTTCTGGGAAGGAAAAAAGTATGAGGGATGGATAGGAATCTGGGGGTCAGTGTGTCCAGGAGTGACGGACGTATGTATCTATCCCTCCCCCTACAGTGCAAGGCAATGTTCCGAGAGATTCCTACTGGAAAGGTCAAAAGATCTCCCTCAAGCAGACTCTCCTGATCCGGCTTGCTTTGCAGTGGCTGGCCACGCAGACCCATCCGTCGCCAAGATCAGGATAAACCTAACCCAATGAACCCGGGAACTCCTGCTAAGTCACCAAACGTAGCGAACCACTCGGATTGAGGCGTTGGTTTTCCAATAAATGGTTACCGGGTTAATGGTACCTATACCCGACTCCCAAATTGAAAGTTATGGATTAGGGATCAAGTGTAAAACAAAGATATTTCATGTGGGGTCCCGATATATTTTCCTGGGTTCCATGCAAACTCAGAATCAAGTCAACTAAACACGTTGTCATTAAAAGCCATTAAAAAATATTTTTAAAATAGGCCATAACCCTAACCTAACGTAACCTATTTAACAATTTTTTTAATAATTTTTTGCAGTGAAATTTCTTTAGCCCCGTTAGTGATTTGAAATTAGGATGAAACGGAAGTGCGTCACTGAAATTTATTATTTTACGGGTCATCGATTCTATTACAATACGGTAAATTCGCACCTCGGCATTGGCCTCCCGTAGCGCAGCGGGTAAGGCGCTTGACAAGTCTCAGCGGCAAAAGAGACAGACATCCAGCGAACGGAGGTTCAAATCCTACGAAATCCAAAAAAAAACATAAACATTTTTATTTTTGTGAAATCAATATCCAATCTTCGAACCACAAAATAAACAGGCAAAAGAAAGCGACATCCAGCGACTTTCTAGTTTCAATTCTACCGCGTGTGAGTTGCACACACTGTTTTTTCACTTTTAATGACTTTTCAAAGGAGGTTCTGAGTTGATTTCATTCTGAGTTGTAAGGTCACCAGTTTCCCGATATGGTCCCGATATATGGGAAGCGGAATGAATAACTGCCTGATTATTATTTTTATTCTTCCTCATAAACAAAACAAAAATTCTAGCTATATCTATAGTATCAGAATCAGACTTCAATGCTAAATTATAAAACCGATTCAAAGGCAACAGCCGAGAAGCTTTAAAAAAACTTATCTCGAAACAGTCACAAAAAAGCTTTATGGTTTCTGAACAGCGTTGGATTGACAGAAGACAAATGGATGCTGGAATCAAAGACAACCACCAATACAACGCATGAGCTTAAATACATTTTTAATACAAAGACAAGATACAACGCGTGTGTGTATGGTGTATTACCTCAATCAAAACAAGTCCGTTTTCCGTCCATATACATTATGGTCCTGCCAGTGAGAGACCCGCTGCAAGCTCTCTTTCTGTTACATTCAACGTGCATGAAAAATTGAGAGAGGTTGTATAACATTGTACCATTATTACAAGTACATTAAACTCTCGTTGTACCGGGATAATGGTGAAATAAAATCCCGGTAACGAGTTTATCGGTTAATCAAAATGCCTTAAGAATGCTTAATGATATAGATTGGTATCTATACAGATGCACCTATAAGATAGTGTTTTGATAGTAAACTTTCTAATAAAAGTGCGTTTGCCTGAAGTGACCTGCTTGTAATAATAATGTTTTATTGTCATTTTATCGTTTAATTTGTCATTTTATCATTTAATTTGGTTACAAATACGCCTCACGGTCACACGGATCTCATTTCTACAGCACTTATTCTACTTTTTTCACATGGACTCAACACAGAAAGCCCTGAGGAAAATAATTTCCTTCAGGGCCTATGTCATCCTTGGGGATGCTGTGTGGAGGAGGTTTTTTAGGTAAGGAAAGATAGGAAAACAAAACATGGGTGAAAGAAATTAATGCAGACATACTAGAGAATGTATTAAAAACATCATAGAAACTAAATAACAGAAAATCAAAGAAATCTACCAGTCCGCCTAAGCACAGGACCACCTAGTGAGGAGGACTAAGAACAAACGGATTAAATATTTATATATATCATCATATCTTGTAATTGTCATCAAAACTGTAACTAAATAGTCACTAAAATAAAAAATAAAATAGATAAATATACCCATATAATTACTAGTAGTTTTGTGAAGTGTGATCTCACGTCCAAAAAAATGATTTCTATCTTTCTCTTAGTTTATAATTCAAAACCAAAATTTCCTCTCAAATCAAAAGATTTTTAAGTAGGTACTTAAATATATATACCTAGGTACTTAATTTTTCCTTTCAAATACCAAATTGTGCAAAGCAACGTCACTATCTCAATGATAATCCTTTTTTAAAACTTTCGGCAGGTAGATAATAGAGATGAAATGGATAGTTGTTTGGCCGGATACCGGATGGCCGGATATAATCTCTCAATAATCTCTGTGTTTTTCACGATTCTTTGTTCACTATAATGGTGATTGTGATTAGTTAATCATGTTTATTTAATTTTTCGCTACCCTGCGAGCTTTTTGTAAGTTTTTAGTTTAGATTTTTACTATTTATGTATTTATCATTAGAGTGAATATCTCGAAAGAAAATTTTTGTTTTTTGGAAGGCCTTATGCCTTTTTTGTAACTTTTTCGACTTTAAATAAAAGCCGTCATAATTATAAGCCATTTTATTGATATTTGCCTCACAAAGATTAATGTATTGCATTTTATTATAGGAAATTGTGGTAGTTTTTGAATATCCGGTATCCGGTCGGATATTGAGTTACTATCCGGTATCCGGCCGTAACTAAGGTTAAGTAAATTAAGGCCGGATACCGGATATCCGTTTCATCTCTAGTAGATACCATACTAGTGATTATTCATAAATAAGGATCCACGTTCATGCGAACTCTGGCGCTATAAAAATGCAGAATCCAACACGGCCGTCATCTTGAAACGGATATGGAACGTAGAACAAACAAATTAACAGACATACGAAATGCAAAACAGTCGAGTCAAAACAGGACTTTGCTACCTACTCAATTATATAAGAACGTCGAAAGATGAAACAACAGTATTTATGTAGATCTAAATATCTAAAATGTTCGAGATGGTATTTTGAAAGTATTACCTACATATATATATATATATATATATATATACCAGCAGTTAAAAATCCGCTCCGCAGGATTTTGCTACTTGGCCCTGCGGGCGGGTTTTTAATGTTGGTAACCATTTTATCCGACAGGAACTGGTCGTGAAAAAGAAAACTAAAATTATTTAATAATTTTTTTTCTATAATTTTCCCAACATCACACATGTACAATTTGCAAAATAATTTTTTTTTGTGTGCCAGCGGGTGTACAAATCGTTCCATTTTTGAAAACAAACATTATACATGAATCACACAATTAATAACTCTTTTTGATTTAATTTTCTTGAAAACCACGATTTTTATGAAAGGATGATAATTAAAGTTAGCGTTTAATTGTAGTTTATCCTGACGAAGAAACAATTGGTTTTGAACAACACATCGATTATTTTTATTAAACAAAGGTGTACACAAAGTTATGATTTTCATTTAATTAAAATGACGCCACAAAGTGGATTTGCGATTATTGAAGAAAATTAAATTGTTTGAGATTTTAAAAATTATTTTTCCTCTCATCTGAGCAAACATAAATAATAAAATAAACATTTATGTCAATGGGTGAAGTGCTGATAGAACAGTCACAAATTCCTTCCTTCAAATCTATTCAATATCGACTTAATACATACTTTACTGTTATTCCGACTCTTGCATTGAATAATTTACTTGAACGGGCTATATCTTCCTGGGTGGCCAAAGACTTCTTCTACCACCCACTTACGTGGTAAATATACTCCCGACATTCCTTTCTTCCACTCGACATATCCAAAGCCTTCCTTTTGTTTATTTCATTGATCATATGTACGTACAACCATTATTAATATTACAATGCCTTGCAATTTGGCAGGCGGGTACGGGCACTGTCATCCCGATAACCAGTACCTCTCGCCCAAATGGTTCGGTACGTTTGGTGACTTAGCAGGGGTGCCCGGGTTCATGGGGTGGGGTTTTTCCGGGTCTTGGTGGTGTATGCATCTGCCCACCAGCTGCTGGCAGGCCGTAACTGAGCGAAGGGGAAAATTGTACCTTAGGCAGATAATACCTACCTAAAGAAAATCATCAAAATTGAGTTTTTATATTCCTCATTTTTCTCCTCCAAAACTGGACCGATTTTTAATATTTTTTTCACTAACTGTGTAAGAATTTTTTTGTGTTAGAAGAAAATACTCTACATACGTCTGATTTTTAATACATTGTCTAGTTTGTACAACGAAGGTCTTAGATGTCGTTCAAACCAAGCAATTTTAAAGATTTTTGAAGGGCCCTAACTCATGTACAAAGTAATTTATCAAAATCAGTCAAACGTACCAACACGCTAGAAGTCGATATCTACATAATATTTTTTTAAAAAAGCAGAGTGTGCGGTTCACATGCGGTAGGAGTGAAACCTTCAGAAAACTAAACTTCGAGAGAATGAGACGAATGCAGAGTATCAGGAGTAGGACAATTGTAGGGTTTATTTATTATAATATCGTTACCCAGTTTAAAAACAATTTTACATTTTATTCTACGAAGCACCGCATAAAGAGGACACCGATTAGTCTATCTTATTATCTCGCAGGCTAAATCTTATAGATGTATGTCTTTGTCTCTTTTTTTGTGCCGCTCGTTTCCGTTTCATCGAGTTTCAAATCACATTGGTGCTAAAGAAGTTTTCACTTGAAAAATATTTACAATAGTGTCAAAATCGAGATAGGAAAATTGCTATTTGCTGATTACGGACAAAACGCCATCCGGTTTCCTATTAAGGAGTGTGTAATTTCGGCCGATTCCAAATGTTACACTTCGAGGAAGTGTCTGACAAATTGTGGTAGGGTGTTAAGCTATTTGAGTTTAATATTCAACTAAAGTGTCGGTAATGCACCAGTAATAGTTTTATGGCGGAGAATAGCGGATCTAATCCGCGGAATTCATATCATAATGCACACGATGTTGTTTGGTTTGAGGGTTTTCCTCTCACAGCTGCAGACTGCAGGGTCCAGATCACATTAGGCCAGACACATATAACACATAAATCAACTCAATAACACTGTTTTATAGCTGACGGTAGACTGCTAAAGGGTATGCACTGATACAATAGCTAACATTCAATTTTACATATTCTAACTGTAAACAATTTTCAACGCTTGGAACGCTGCAAAAAGCGATAACAGAATTCCAACCATTCGTCATTTCGTCACTTTGGTTGGAGAAGGTTCTAACTGACATTTTTTTCCGAAGTTCTAACATCAAGCTTTTAAAGATTCCATTTATTTTACGAGGTTCTAAATCACTTTGAACCTTTTGACCATTTGACAATTGATCGCTGTTATAATGCGCAGTATAACTCACTTTAGTTATCAAAGTTTGCGAAGACGATTTCTCGACACTTATTCACCAATTTTGATTTTGAGAATGAATCTTGGGTAAATTATTTTTATTTTAACATATTTTAAACTAAATATTTAAATTTGACGTGGGCCCCTCTTGGGATGACATTAGAGAAATGTAGTTAGAACCATATGCATACATTATTAGGCCGTAGATGCGTATGGTTCTACCTGCAACTTTAAAATACTAAAATAATAATAATATTTTCCTTTAAAATATTTTAAAATAAAACACATTACTAAAAAATCAACCTCAAAATCAGATTTTGGTGAATAGATTAAGAAACATCGTATTTGCAAACTTTTACACCTCACATCTTAGAACAGGGTGAAGTGAAATTAGAATAATATCGAACCTAAGTGAAGAATTTATCGGAATATTTGTAAAACTTGTCCTGAATCGAACTTTTGAGTATCGAGTCTAAAAATGGTTTGTTATTTTAAAAGACTTTACCGATTTAAATGAATCAGTAGTTAACCAATGACGTTACAAAATGTTATTTTCAACGTATGTGCGATTCATTAAAAAAATCAGAGTGTGCAATTAACACACGGTAGAAGTGCAACCTTCAGAAAACTAAAATAGACAGAGAGGCCGAATATATTATCTCATTCTATCGCAGGTTAAATCCTATAGATATTTTATCTGTTTTTAGTGTAGCTAATTTTCGTTTCATCGAGTTTCAAATCACAACGGTGCTAAAGAAGTTTTCACTTCACAAACAAGTCACATAACGCCAAAGCGTCTTTTGCCTCCTAGCTCGCAAGTCGAAGAGCCAAAACCTGAATTCCACCAGACATTCTTGTATTTTCTTTACAACCGACAAAAGATAAGGAGACAGGTCTGGGGTCTGATCATAGAGCGCGGAACTCGCTACGTGATTCTTGTATTACCCTCGAGTTTTACGACGCTACTGCACGTAGCAAGAAACGTAGTTCAAGTTTTCAAATAAACCTCGTGCTTTCCTGAACAGCATTGTTCGAGGTCCAACGCGATACTTGATGAGATTTCATAGCCAGGTAGAGTTTATACTAATCCCAGGCAGAGATCGTATGCCCATTTGACGATCGTCCTAAAGGCCGCTCATAAAAATATTCCTTCTTATATTTATATATTTATTTATTCAATTCAATTTTTCAAATGTTTACATATTTAGTGTCGACGTTATAATTGAACCGTTTAAAACAATATACCCACAGTGCCAAACACCTCGTAAATGCATTATAGGACATGAAAATCATATCGATCTTTTGATCAACTGCATTTTACGTGGCTCTCCTTTCAAAACGAAATAAAAATGAAAAAGACAGAAGATACTAGAATGTCTTTACTCATATTCTAACAGACATTTCGCGAACGTATGTTTCTTTCGAATTGATTAACTATTATGGTATTTCCAGTTATAAAAACAAGCTTTTTAATTTATAAAACGTACACAACGGTAACAAAATTGGCAGAGAATGAGGTGGACATTAAACAATTATTACAAACTTATTCTTTAAAATTTAATTTAAATTAAATTTAATAATGTAATTTTCAAGTTCTACAAGTATTTTTGTTACAGCTGCTGCGGCTTACAAGGCTATTTTCAAATTGTGGTTAAACCATTTTGAGACGACTTATTTATAAGAATCTAAATATAAATTCTTGAAGCTGTCTAAATTGATTTATTACCGGTAAAACCAATTTTCCGAGCCACTAATTGAGACAGTATTATATGGGGTACTTCGAAATCTGTTTTCCCCGCAAGAAATGTTAAGGTTTTCTTAATGGTTTAACAATGAATTTACTGCCATGACTTATTTAAGTACGATATATTGTTTAGGTTTTGTAAACATACTAATGAGTGGGGAATAAATAATTTTCCTTACTTTATTAATTAACGTTACATTAAAAATATGGTATCGTAGTAAAGATTACAGTTCCCGTCCAGGACGACTTATTTCTAGATTGGTAACACTTCAAATTCAAATGATTATGTATTGTAACGTCATTGCTGGGAATACTATATTGATATGTACTGTTGTTTTTTATATTTCCGAAGAACGCGTATCTCCCCGTGATTACAGTTATCAGAGCCCGAGCCCGCTGGCTGTGTTTATCGTCTTACATCTTTATCTCATCCCAGCCTCGCATCGTGGTCCATGGCGAGCGTCCCTTCTCTCACGATCGCGATAAATGGCTCGGGAGGTGTTTAATAATTTACTATTGAATACAATGGCGTATTCACGGCGTGAAAAATGCGGGCCATCGCCATGGGTAAAGTGGGTAATAGACGATTTTCCTGCTTTCACATTTTTATAATGATTTTGTTCGACTACAAGATTACTGTAACGCAATTTGAACAAAATACAAATGTTATTAATTTATTTTTATGGTAATTGCTCGATTCAGAATATGGCAATCGATTATCAAGTACATTTGTTGTTAGAATGTAGTAATAATTAATATGGTTAGTAGATTATTGTAATATATCGGAATATTAGTTATGATCTGTTATATCATACTCGTAGTTCTGTTGTTTATGCTATGCTCGGTTCACATGGTGTCGGTTAAGACGTGTGCCGAAGATAGCCGAGCAGAGGCAGAAAAGTCATTATAATTACGGGAGCTCGCCTGAGAAAATCTAGCTAGCGAGTTATAAGGACGTGTGTCCTCTTAAACCATATTTGTATTGTGCGTAATAACAATAAACAGTCACTGCGATATCAAAGAACCAGATTTTTTTAATCAAATAAAATAGTAGTGAGATAAGGTTCAGTGCTAATAATAAAGACAAATATCTCTGTAACGGATTACAGAGAGAAAGAGACATTACAATTATTCGATTTTTTTAATAACTTTTTAAGGTTATGTTTCTGTCGATGTAATCATAGAAGAAGAAGATAGTACTAATAAATATAAACAAAACTTGAAACAGAACAAAAAGGTAACGGTCGCAACTAGGACACGAACAGGATCTCTCGTCTTACCGGGACGCGTATTCCCAAACCCTAACGCGTTTCAGTCGCGCTATAGACTGAAACGAGTTAGGGATTGGAATGCGTAAATCACCTTCCAAACACTACCGCGTTTCAGTCGCCTTCGCGCTTTGTGGCTCTCCGTTTCTGTTAGGGTGACGACCATAAGTATAGAAGGGTAAGCAGAGAGGATGGATCGCGTTTTTTTTACTTACGAAATCTTTTTTTACATTGAAAAAAAAAAATTTTTAAGTAAAAAAAAACGCGCTTTTTTGTTTGGAAGGTGATTTATGCATTCCAATCCCTAACGCATTTCAGTCGGTAAAGCGACTGAACCGCGTTAGGGATTGGGAATTGGGACCTATAGTTTTCTTTAATTTTTGTCGATCTCATATTTCAAATCAGAATTAACAATGTAATCCTCAACAATTTTTTTTCATACTTTTGACAGTTATCTTTTTTAAATGATTACAAAGATCTTAAACGAATGTATAGGTTAAGTCACTAGCTACAAGTCTTAGATGTAAGTCAATAGTTATAATTATAAATCTTTGTTATGCCAATTTTATTTACGAGTATATTTACTTGAACAGCGCCCTTGAGGTGATTTTTCACGAAAACGGCGCTGTATAAATCAGCCAAGTATTATTAGACTAGAGAGTGTGTCGGATAAACACATCCAGTTTTATTTATATGGGACACCTGTTAACTTTTTTAAAAGTGATGTCACATAAAAAATAGGGATGCATTAATAATTGGGGATGTCATCTTCGTAGGTAGACAAAAGGCAATCATATTATAGAATATTTCCAGAAATTCTCATTCAGTTTATAATCCCAAAAACAGATTTCCATACACTTTTAATTATGAATAAAATTGCATTCACGATTTTGGTATTGGCAATGGACGGTGTTCGGAAATATCCAATTTCAGAAAATTCGAAAAGCAAAACAATTCCAATTTTAAGGGGAATCGAACCGCATGCAAATGAGGGAAACAAGCATTAAGTAACAGAAACGAGGGTGAACGAGAAACAACAAACATACAAACGAAACGAATTTGCATGCACAATACTCAAGCCCTCCGATGTTAGCTATTACGCCTTCCCACCGCGGTAAAGTAATAAAATCATCACGAATGGAGATTAGATAACGCAGTGTTGGGAACCAAAGCGCGGGAAAGGGTTAAATTTTCAAATTTCGCGCCATTTACCTCGGCGGCGATGGCGGTAGTTGAACCTCGTTCGCAAAAGGAGTATTTTTGCGCGATGCGATTTTCACTGATGGCAGAGCGATTATTACATTTGGTCAATTTTAACGGTGACCACAATTAGCCCTTATTTTGGATACTATCAATTTGCAGCAAGTATGACACTTATTTATAGCAGTTCAATAATAGCAAGACAGTATAATAAACGTTAGAAATAATTTTATGGGTTCATTGATAAACAGGTTACACCTGTCGGTCCTCTTAAAGGAAACTTAATTGCTCCCCTAACTGTTCGTTTTACTAAAGAGCTTCAACGAGTATTTTCTCTCTAGGGTAGCTGAACTACAAAAGTAGACGGATTACAAAGCGTCTCTTAGATCAGACCTGCCAGAGTTTCACTTGAAGTAGCGCGGTAAGCACCGGGAAGCAACTTAGCGCTAAAACTTGACCTTTTATCGGTCATCAATCATGTAACATCCCTACCAGGGATCACAACTGTAAACGGTGGGGTGAAAAAACTAACCAATAGCATCCCTCGCCCTAATTAATAAGAGACTAAGCCATATAGTAATGAAAAAATATTCGAGATCAAAGAACTAATATACGCTCGGATTATCTGCATAACAATTATATGGTTTATTGCACATTAAAATAATTATTTTACAGATGAAGGGCCTGTTATTTCACAGAAATTCAAATGTAACATTGTTATCAAATAGCCATTCAGGGCCATTTTGTTTTTTTGACAATTAAAAGGTACCCGATGCCGATGTTGAAATGCCGATTCTAAGTCCATTTCAGCTTATTAACAAATTATGGTCAGCGGAAGAGGACAACTATCATATTGACAATTTGATAGAAAGCTGAATCGCACCTAGAATCGGCGTTTAATGGGAACCTTTCCGCTGTCAAAAAAAAAGCAAAATGACACCGAATGACCACTTTTTGACATTGTTATATTAAATTTTTTGCTAAACAGCTGGCCCTGATAATTCAACGACCTTTAGAATTAAAAAATTAACTTCAATCGACTATTTGTAACATTTATCTTACGAAAGTTTATTTAATTTAATCTAATTACGGCAGCCATGATGGATTATACGAGCACGAAAAAGTGTTTACATTTAACTTGGCACTCAATCCATTACCTTGATAGGACATTAGATTCTTATAGGAACTTTGTGTACATTCTACAGAATGAGCCATTGTAAAGAGGTTTTGACGTTATTTTTCGTTGGAACTGCGCTATAAAAATATCATAGCATTATTATTAAGTCAAAATGACAGCAAAAGGCGCCCAGCACTCGTTTGAACGTCCACCCGACGATTCCCGCGTCATAAAAGACTCGAAAGCCTAAAATTTAACTCCTCTCTGGACGAGGCCATAAAGCGCCAATAGCATAATGGAGGGAAGTTCTCCCAATAATTGGTTTTATGGCGGTTCGGCGTTCGAGTAAACACGGCCATTAAGGCCTGTTCCTGCAGCACCCATTACTTTATGAAGGGGCCTATCTCCCATCTGAACAAAGTCACGAGTCCATCTCCACTTCAATACTCAAGGTCCTTGGAGAAATGGAAGTCTTCGTGTCTGGTAGTTTCGTGGCTCGGAACGTCGTGGATCGGGCCTGTTCATCGTTAGCCATTAATCTGCCGGTTTCTGTGTTGATTCAGCGGTCAATTTCAAAAACGTATTTCATTAGTATTTTCAAAATCTCAAGCCATGCCAATATTGATTCATTGTTGTTTTTGCAGATTCAAGAGAAAAAAGAGAGAGAATTTAATGGTGGTATGTGGTTCTTAATGTTCTTATGTCGTGGTTGGATTTGCGTGCGTTATTATATTTTTAAAAGTGTTAACATAATAATAAGAAAGAGAAAATGATAGTAGGGAATCCAAAACCAATGCGAAACAGAAGAAGCATAATAAATTATATAATCACTGTAGTGTATAGGATCATTCATGTAGTTTCAATGTCCTTTAATAGATGTCGTTGTTAGAGGTAGTTACTTATATGTAGTTTTGAGGTGTCTCAACAGATGTCAGTAAAGTAGTACCTTGGGAAAGTGGTTTCGCGGTTCGTGTCCAATAACCGAATGGTTACGGAAATAGCCGACAATATCCGATCGACAGCTGTGCACCTTTAGTGTCGAAGAAATACACAGAGCATCCGTTAGAACGGACGTTTGGTCCAGTTAGATATTCATTGTGATCTACACAATAACGTCAATAAAGTAACATGTAATTCGACGAACCAGGAACTTTATTAAAGAATCTCAAACATACATCAAGTAATCCCAATCACTGAGATTGAAGAACATTCCAATAGCCAACAATAGTGTTTGCGCATTATTATATGGGATTGGTTGGGTATTGCATTTGCAGACTTGGTGGGTATAATATGTCAAATTCCTGATTTTATCCCACCTACCTAATATTCCTATCCCAAAATGTCACCTTGAAAAAGAGCAATTGTTGCATGAAGAAGAGGTGACACTATTTCAAACAGTACAAATTAATGTCTCAGACAGGGAGCACATATTGAGCATATACTGTTGCAAAATAATATTGCAAGTTAATAAACATAGTGAAGTGCACCAAAACCTGGAGATCAGAGAGGCCCCATCTGCAACTGGTGAGTCCTATTTTCCTTTTCCGTTCTGGGCTTATCTAATTCTCCAAAAGCCCAGATCTGAACATCGACTGAATATCCATCAGGTTTTGCGAGTGCATGCTATCTAATCGTCCCATATAACATAGCGAACACGTAGTTATCGGGACTGGTCCTTTGAGGGTTGCGTCAGGGCTTTGCTCTGATAGCCCAGTCAATGAACGCATTGAACTGGAACAAATTCGGGGAGAGCTGATTTTTTGCAAGTGGATAGTACTTCATACAGAGAGTATTTTCCAAAAAGTCCCCACCCCTCCCCCACTTGCTTCCCCGCTGCACCCCCCCAAACTTTGAAATTGAAGAGTTCTACAAAATCCATTATATCTCCTAAACTATAACACATATCTGAAAAAAATTACACCTTTATACTTTTAAGAAAGCTGTCTAGAAAAAAGACGAAATCTTTTTTTTTGTTATCTACTACGGTTTGGCCAATAATAATGAAATTGTCGCCAAAAAAAAATTTTTTTTCGTAAAATTTTGATTTAAGGGTGAATATTTTTTTTGTCTGAGGAAACACGCAAAAATGTTTCAAACAAACTATTTGCCAAATTTAATAGGATTTAAAACGACATATAAAATTGTTTACCTTTATCCTTAATACTGGTCAAATTTCGACTCAATCGCAGGGCGGCACGGAGTGCAGGCTATGAGGCTTGGCAGTTGAGCCGGGCCCGCAGTGGTGCAGGTGACCGATTTGTGTTTAGGTAGCACTATTTATAGTTTTAAATTAAAACACTGAGTACTTTTTCATTGGTTTATGATGTAAAACACTTTTAACATTAAAAAGTATTTGCAATAAAAGAATGTAAAGAATTATATTACAAAAATTATAGGGTAGGTTTTAGGGGACTATTATTATTATTCACTGGGCATCACAGTCGTCTTCAAATATTTCATCAGTATTTTTAGATGTGTTACTGCAGGAGAGTCCATTGCATTGGCCACACATATCAGAACACTCTAGTCCTGCCCTCCGACAACTGCACCACTTTCCGCACGAGGTTTTACAGTTACAAGAAATCAGCATAAGAAGTTCAGAGCCGCGGGACCTGTCATTGGAATAGGTGCTTATATTCTCTTCTTTGCCATCCCCACTCACATTAGACGATAGTTCATTTCCTAGCCATGTTTGAATTTGGAGGTACGTCCTAAGGAGATGCTGGCGGGCTGCGTTCTTTGTTGGTGGAAGTCTTGCCAAATCAAACTTAGATTTAAGAGACATCTTGGCATTTAAATGCTTAAACTTAAAATATCTAGCCTCATCAAGATTCTTGTATTTTGGCAATCCGTGCAAACTTAAAAGAAAGCGTTCACCATTTTGGAAGAGCAGGTCCTTTTCCATGTGGGGCTGAATGAAATTCTTAGCCACATCTTTCAAATCTATCGGTGTAGTTATTAGACTTACAGCCTTCATTTTTCCGATACCATACAAAGCAGAGGTTGTGTCACATCCTGTGACAGCATGAGCAAATAATATGAGTTTCCTTTGATTACCATACATATGTACAAGAAACTGAACAGAATACACAGTACTGGTGTTAGTAGAAGTGGCTATTGGTTTAAAAAAAAACAGCTTGTTTTCCGTTGAAGGGACCAATGCTACTAGCAATACTAATAAATCTGTGTCTGCTCTAACAACCACCACAGTGCTACCAAGCTGTATAGACTTAATCGCCTGACCAACTATCTCCGTATCAGCATCATCGTTTGCTGTTATTGTCTGTATGTTTGCAGCATGACACTTAATTTTAACAGCTTCTATTAACCTCTTTTTATTTTGAGAATTGGCGAGAAATTCTACCTGAGGTGTTGTACAGACAGTATCATCAGAAAATATAATTTCACTTGATGTTCTTTTTGCAGCTCTTCTTGACTGCTCCTGCTGTTTTGTCGTAGCGTTCTCGAGATAACCATCAAAAACTATTATTACATTTGCACCATACTTTTTGGATACATAATTAACATATCTTTCGGTGATATCATGGAAAGTAGAGACTTTAGGCCACACTACTGCATGTAATAGGTATCCACCATCAAGAATAAATGCAGCTTCATCCTTTGTGAAATTGATATCAACGATACCATCGTCAAATGCTTTCATAATGGAGGCTTTCTTACCTTTCTTTAAAGAAAAATCATCAAATAAAGAAGGTGGATGCGAAGCTAGTTCAAACTCAATGAAGGATTTGCAGGACTGTCACATACGCATAACATTCTATTGAATATCTGCTGAGGGTTGATTACAGCTTCTTTGTTTCTAATTCTGACAGACTTATTACTGGCTTGAGTAACAACCATATCCGATCTGTGTAGCTTTAGTTCAGAAAAACTTTGCCCCGTCATTTTCTTCATAGCTTTGAAACCTATCTCGTAGGCATCGTCACATGTTACAGTTGAGTCTGATACTAATCCCGAAGAAATGCAAATTAATTCAACAGACTTTTGAGCAAAAGGGTTGTGTTGGTTTAACCAGTTTACAAATTTTGATAAGTCTTGGTTGTCCCGTAGCTGGCGGCTCTCCCTAAGCTCAACATGCTGCTCACTTGTCTTGCAGCTTAAACCCAAGAAATTATGAAATGCTTCACTGATTGTAAGGAATGATTGAGCTCCTAATACCCATTTACTGAGAGTGTTGTCAGAAATCCCACGTCCATGTGTAAGTCCTCCTCCTGCTTTTAATGACCTCATCAAGGATTGCTCAATGCACATATCAGTCCAAACTCCTGAGCAAAACATATCCTTTCTTCGTACTGTAAAGAAACCCTTTTTAGTGAATAAATCGTACTCTCTTTCTGTGAGTTTAGATTTGAAATTCAACATTTCTTGAGCATATAAATGAGCAGATTTTGCATAAGGCTTGCTGCATGCAAGTAGGGAAGCATATCTATTGTTGTTTTCAAATGTAAATCCTTTCCTGTTCTTTCGGCAAAAATGAAATTTAAAATAAGATCAATCTGGCGGAGTAAGTTTATCCAGAGTTTTGCTGTCCGACCTGTCGCTTTGATTGTGTTTAAAGTGTCAGTGAAATGTTTAAGATTTATTGCAACTGATTCATCTTCACAAGCTAATTCATGTGACATCTTCTTGTTCAAAATGTTATTTTAGATTTCTGTTATTTCACGAGGAAAAAGTGTATTATGAGAGTCATTGCAAATTATTTTGACGATTGCAGCAACTGTAAGAACATAGGCTCTTACAGCTCTTGCATAGGCGTGTTCTTTTAGCATGTGCATCACTGTGGGACCTCCGTACACAGTTTTCCATAAATCTTCTATCCCACTTCCTTCCATGATGCGGCCAATACATCCCAAATATGACATTAACAAATGAAAACCTCCTAGTCGTACAATAATTTTTGAAATTTCAGATGATCCATCAGCCCCCGCTACCATTTCAATAGCTTTGAGAAAAAGCGGTTGGTCAAAAGTTACAATGCATGTTTGATTGTTTTTTATACACTCTACTGCTGCAAAACATAGTGCAGTGTACACTGAAGATGCGTTAATCCACTTTTTTCAATAGAAATTAAGAATAAAAGTAAATAGTGTTATACATGGTTTTAAAGCTTATTAAATTTGGCAAATGATTTGTTTGAGGTATTTTTTAATATTCTCTCAGACAAAAAAAATATTCAACTTAAAAAAAAAAATTTTGCAAAAAAAATATTTTTTTAACAACAATCTCATTATTATTGACAAAACCAATGCAGATAATAAAAAAAAATACTATATAATTTTTAGGAAATTTTGTAAGAAGTTCAATGATGAAATTTTTTTTCGGATATATGTTTTAGTTTATGAGATATAATCACTTTAGTAGAACCCCACATTTAAATGTTTGGGAGGGCGCAGGGGGGGGAACAAGCGGGGTAGGAGTGGGGACTTTTTGTTAAATTACTCCTTAGAGTATGTACTACTAACCTGCAAAAATTCAGCTGTCCCCTAATTTGTTCCAGTTAGGGCCTGTTTTTTGTCTAGATTGACTGGGCTATGAAGCATAACCGCCAATTTTATAGTGGAGTCGCAGTTTCGCGACACCATTTTTGGTTCTTTCGAGCCTGATTACCAACGGGGTATTTAAAATTAATATATTTAACCTGAAAATTAATATATTTAACCTGCAAATTAATGTTATTTGCTTTTTATAATTTCTAAATTCGTTTGTACCGAACTACGTTTGTAATTATTGTTGCATTAAAATTCCTACATAGAATTAATCATGGCGACGAGTGATGGTACTCAGGATCTAGTTAAAATTAAATTACTAGAATCTAAGATTAATTTAATGCATAATCGTCTCAATGAGTTATATGAGAAAGCGAAAATGATCGCTGATAGAGAGACAAGGAGTTCGGATGAGTTCGTTAAACAAACGGTTAATGTAGCTACATATTATTCACAATTTAACACGTATTGTGATGACTTTCTTTCGCTTCAATTAAAAAGGGATCCAAACTATAATATAAATTTCGATTTATGGAATAAATTCGAAAATAAATACTGCTTTGTAGTTAGTATACGCGAAAGTATTGTGGCGAAGCAAGATTTAGGTGGTACGCAGAAATTAAATAATTCGCAATTTATTAAGCTTCCAGCGATCGATATGCCATCCTTCGACGGAAATCAAGAGAATTGGTCAGTATTTTACGAAGCTTTTAAATTAAACATCCACTCTAATGAAAATTTGAATACTTCGCATAAGATGCAATATTTGATAGGAAAACTTCAAGGAAAGGCGTTATCGGTTTTTGCTGGAGTACTTCCGAATGAAAAAAACTATTTTGTAATTTGGAATGCTCTCGAAAAGAAATATCAAGACAAGCGCGTGCTAGGTACCTTTTACCTGAACAATATATTAAATTTAAAATTATTGGCACCTTCTAACTCAAATGATTTAAATAATTTTATTGAACGGTTTGCGTCTTCCAAGTCTGCGCTCAAGGAATTAGGTATTGATGACCTAACAGACTTTATAATTCTACATATTGCACTGAAAAAATTAGATATACAATTGGTGCAAAATTTCGAAATGTCTATACGGGAGAAAGATATACCTACATATACCGATTTAATAGAATATATTCGTTCGCATGTTAAAATTCTTGAACGAACCGGACTAGATAGTAAAGTTAATAATAATAAAAATAAAGTTTCGCATTCTTTCGCTGTGGTTGAACCGAAGTCGTTTGATAATAATCGTACTACAAGTAATAATAATAAGTGCCGGAAATGCAATCGAAGCGATCATGTTGAATTGTTTAAGTGTGAACAATTTAATGAGTTGAGACCTAAGGCACGTTTTCAGTTTGTAAAATTAAATAACATATGTGTAAATTGCTTAAGCGATAAACATAGGACGGTGAAATGTTCATCTAAATCGGATTGTAGAATTTGTAAAAAACGTCACCATACCGCATTGCATTTTGAGGGTACGGTGAACAACGAAAGTAATTCTAAAAACGAAGCTGTTATATTAATAACAAGGAATAAACATCATAATGATTTTACTGCGGGTAATTTAGCTACGAATGTACTATTGTCAACCGCGCAGTTATTTGCTTATGACAATAAAAATAATCAAGTAACCGTCAGGTGTTTAATTGATTGCGCCTCGCAACAAAATTTAATTAGTTTAAATACTTGTAATGAATTGAATCTTAAAATAATTCCTTTAAATAATTCAGTTATTAAAAGTGTTGGTTCGGTAGAGACACCAATATTGGGGCATGTTGCATTGACAATTAAATCCCGTGTTTCAGAAGATAAATATAAAATAAGCCTATTAGTGGTCGACAAAATCACGGACAAGCTCCCTACACAATATGTTGACACAAAGTCATGTGAGCATTTACTTGGTTTAAACCTAGCGGATCAAAATTGGAACGTTCCATCTGATGTTGATATTTTATTAGGCGCTCAGTTATTTCCATATATTATGCTGGGAAATAAGGTTTTATCTAAACATAATATGAATGCACCACCCGCTATACAAACGGTATTCGGGTATATTGTAATGGGTGAAATACCTAAGTGTACGCCGGATGTTTCGTGGACATTTGGCCCCATAACCAACGTGGATTTATACAATGCGTTATCCAAATTTTGGACCATTGAAGACATGCCTATTAAGTCATTGATGAGTGCTGAAGACGCGGAATGTGAGAAAATGTACGTCGAGTCCGTCCAACGGGATGACTCGGGAAGGTATATTGTATCTTTACCTTTTAAGATAGATCCTAATAATTTAGGAAATTCGCTCAGTGTCGCGCAACGCAGATATAAATATTTAGAACGGAAATTTAATACGTCGCCAGAATTGCATCGGAGTTATAATGAAGTAATTTCTGAATATCTGGAAAAGGGATATATAAGGTATGAAGTTCCGTCTTCATCTAATATTGATGAGGGATATTTCATTCCTCATCACGCAGTAATTCGTAAAGATAAATCAACAACTAAAACTCGTGTTGTATTAGACGCCAGTACAAAGACCAGTTCAGGGTTGTCACTTAATGATATTTTGTATACTGGTCCAAACTTGCAATCTAATTTATTTACACTTTTAATTAAATTTCGCTTATTCGCTATAGCATTGACCGCAGATGTTAAGCAAATGTATTTACGTATAATGGTAACGGAAAGCCATCGTAAATATCAAAAAATTCTTTATAGATTTCACGAAGATGAAGAAATTGGAGTTTATCAATTTAATTCGCTCGCCTTTGGATTAAATTGTTCACCGTTCCTCGCGATGCGAACTTTAAGACAGCTAGCGAGCGATGAAAGAAATCGTCACCCGAAAGCCGCAGAAGTTGCAATAAATGATTTATATATGGACGATTTTGTATATTCTGTAAATACTATAAGTGAAGCCGTCACTTTGTCTACAGAATTAATGGCAATGTTCAAGTCTGGAGGATTTGAATTAGTTAAATGGTCGAGTAATTCTGTTCATTTGCTCGCTCAATTACCAGAATCGCACCGCGCAACGATGGATTTCTCGGATAATTGTAGCATTTTAGGACTAAAATGGGATCCGGTATCTGATTGTTTTCGTTTTATAATATGTCCCATGGAGGAGAAAACTATATGTAAAAGATCAATTCTTTCCACAATAGCACGTTTATTCGATGTATTAGGTTTGGTTGCTCCGGTAATTTTATATGCCAAATTACTTTTACAAGAGCTGTGGTTAGAGAAAGTGGGATGGGACGAAGAACTACCCCAAAGTATTGTTAATCGATATGTCAAATTCAAGGAAGAATTACCGATGCTTTCTAATTTAAATTTACCTCGATATTTGGGAGTAAAAGAGGACTGCACGATAAATATTATCGCTTTTGCAGACGCGAGTACGAAAGCGTACGGGTGCGTAGTATATCTTCATGTCACAGATAAGGGTGGCAACGCTACTATGAATTTGATATGTTCGAAATCCAAGGTAGCCCCATTAAAAATAATTTCGCTCGCTCGATTGGAATTATCCGCAGCGCTTATTTTATCTAGACTTGTTAGATCTATTGTAGATACTTATAAGAATCGCGTTTCGATAAACGATATATTTGCTTTTTCAGATTCAAAAATAGCACTTTCTTGGATTCACTCATCCCCGCACAGATGGCAAACTTTTGTAGCTAATCGAGTTAGTGAAATTCAGGAAAATTTACCTGCGAAACATTTTTATCATATAGATGGAGTTACCAATCCTAGTGATTGTTTATCACGTGGACTATTGCCTGCTCAGCTTATTGATCATTCTCTTTGGTGGCACGGTCCACCCTGGGCTGCGAACCCAGTGTCCGAGTGGCCTGTCAAAAGCTTTTCTCCCTCATCGCAGGAGGAGAATACTTTGGAATTGAAAAAATCGCATACATTCACGATAACGTCAATAGAGAATAATTCTCCAATATATAATCTTGCCTTAAAAATTTCCTCATGGCCAAAACTGCTAAGAATTGTCGTATATATTTTACGATTTACGCGAAAGTTATCGCGTTCAACAGTTATAAATTCCACGGAATTAAATATTGCTGAAATAAATGTATTAAAAGCTTTACAGAAAAGGTATTTTTATGCCGATATACAATTAATACAGAGGAAAAAACTATGCTCCTCTTCGATTCGAAAATTAAACCCGTTCGTCGATCATAATGGATTGCTACGTATAGGTGGTAGATTAACAAACGCGAATATACCTTATGAAAACAAACATCCAATACTTCTACCAAAACAGGATCATATTGTCGATATAATTATAGATTTTTACCATCGTGTGAATTGTCATACTGGTGCTCATCTCCTTATGTCTATAATTAGACAGCGTTATTGGATCTTATCGGGAAGAAACCTAATACGCAAACGAGTACATGCGTGTAATTTCGGTTTTAAAACCGCACCTTCTAATATTATACCACCAATGGCTGATTTACCGACAGCTAGAGTTCAAGAAGCAAAAGCATTTACACATACTGGTGTAGATTTTGCCGGACCGATAAATATAACCCTTTCTAGGCGTCGGGGGGTAAAAAGTCAAAAGGCATATATATGTCTATTTATTTGCTTAACGACAAAGGCTATACATATAGAATTGGTATCGGATCTAAGCACGGACAATTTTTTAAACGCATTTAAACGTTTTCTATCCAGACGTGGACCGGTTTCATGTATGTACAGTGACAATGCGACAAACTTCATAGGCGCGAAGAATTGTCTGGATGACTTATATAATTTTTTGGAGGCAAATTCAACTAATGAAGTTCTTCGCAATGAATTTAACATTCGGAGAATTGAGTGGAAGACGATTACACCTCGCGCTCCTCACTTTGGAGGATTATGGGAATCAAATATTAAATCCATTAAATCACATCTGTATAGGGTTGTGGGTACCCAACTTTTATGTTATGAAGAACTTCTCACAGTTCTGACACAAATAGAGGCTTTACTTAATTCACGTCCGTTATGTTTATTAAGTAGTTGTCATTATCCAGAAGCTCTTACTCCGGCTCATTTTCTAATGTCTACTCCGATTCAGCATTTGCCCGCTTATGATATGACTAATGAACGCATTAGTCTGCTGAAAAGGAAAGAGCTTTTGGACCACCTCGTTCAATCTTATTGGAAGAAATGGCATATAGAGTATCTTCACTCTCTGCAGATGAGACAAAAATGGAATAGTCCCGCGAGTAACATTCTAGTAGGTACTATAGTATTGGTGCATCAAGAAGATGCGAGTCCACTTTATTGGCCGGTGGGTGTTGTTGATGAAATATTCCCGGGCAAAGACGGAGTGGTTCGTGTGGCACTCGTAAGAACCCCTTCTGGGAACTTTAAACGACCAGTCGTGAAATTATGTCCTCTGCCTACACAATAATTATTATTTTTCTTTATCTCTATTTTTTTATTTTTCGTTCTTAACTACGTAATATCAATCGTGGATATATAAGATTATTACATTTCATTTTTCACTATAAATCTTTACTTTATTTTGAAAGTACCTTCAGTTTCGGTAGGTACTTCCAAGGCCGGGAGAATGTTTGCGCATTATTATATGGGATTGGTTGGGTATTGCATTTGCAGACTTGGTGGGTGAATGAGATAGTGTGTAGAGTGGATTTGATATGTGCGAAGATTGACTGACGAAGGACCTTGAATTTTGTGTTACTGTTTACTGCTTGGAATGAGGAAAAAACATATGCTGCATATAAAGGAAAGGACTCACCGAAACAGGATAAAGAACTTGTATGCTGGCAATTTTGTCTTCTTTCTCCCCGTCCAATTGGCACTGAAAACAGCAATAAGCGTGCGTTTCGTTTACACGGCGGACACGGCGGAATTACGTCAATGTTGCAGGTAGCGGGAGCACGGTGGCTATAGGTATGTTGCGGCGCGGGCTGTTGATTGCAGACTCACGTGGTGAAGGTAGTTATAGGTGCGGATTTTGGGAACAAGGTAGGACAGGATTTGCAACAATATTAATACCAATCCCAACCAGTAACAGTATGTATGTGTGCTATGTAGGTGTGTGTATGTGTGGGTATATGTATTGGCGTAACCATGCCCCCCGCCTGGAAGGGGATGAAAGAATCCACTTCCATAAACCAAAAGAGTGCCAATACGTTTCAACGCGCAAACAAAAAATTATAATGACACGCGGTAGAATGTAATAAATTATGTAAAAGTTAAGAAATTATTATGTAAGTTATATAAATGCTTTTACCAAATGGTCAAAATGACTGATATAGCAAGGAAATAAAAAAAATAAAAAACATTGAAACGAAAAATATGATTTGAAAGGATTCAATAAATAATACTGAACCTGCGGTAGATAAAACTAGAAGTAGGGTTTGGTACCTATTTAACAATGAAACTAATCTAATTGATTTTTAAAAATTAAAGTATTATGAACTAACTTCTAAGATGTCGTTAAATCTATTGTGACGGTAAGGGACAGAGTTTAACAACGGCCCTGCGGTATGTTCTTTATATGATAGTAGTCTATTATTAAATTGACTACATTATCCCGAGCGGGCAATAGAATGGGATGACGACTGTCAAATTCTGTTTCAGCGTTACTCAATCTGCCTCCTACCCTTAGAATTCCGTCATGAAAAAACGGATTTAATTTCGCAATCGCTCGCCGAACCTTCTTCCCATCTTTGACTGCCTTTATATCTTCGGAGAAATGTTCTTGCTGTATAGAATTTATAACAGCGATTTCTGCAACTAAGATATGGCTTAATTCGAATGCTCGTGGTAATTTCTTAATGAAACGAAAAACATAAATTACTATTCGAATTAATTTCGGCCATGAACTAACACGAGAAGCTAGTGCACACAATAACGGTGGAGCGATTGTTTTAGGGCGGTTATTGTCTTGAACGGACATCAAAATTTTTGTTTTTAATTCGGGTGGATCAGATATCGATTTCGTATCAAAACGTTGTAAAGGCCAATCACTTTTAGGTAATTGGGCAAATACGGGACCGTTAAACCATAACGGATAGTCTATTAGCTGAGCGGGAGTAAGACCCCGCGATAAGCAGTCGGCGGGATTGTCTTGACCTCTTATATAATGGAAGCATTCAGCCCCAAGATGGTTTTGTATTTGTGAGACGCGGTTGGCAACGAAGGTCTGCCATTTTGCAGGCGGTGAATTTATCCAAGCTAGAGCAACTGTGCTGTCGCAAAAAGCTAAAGTCGTATGATCTTTCGAATTTGATGTGTAGGTATTACTGACCGTATGCATTAATCGTGCAAGTACTAGCGCTCCACATAGTTCTAATCGCGCAAGTGAAATCGTCTTAGCCGGAGCGACCTTGGATTTAGCGCATAATAAATTAATTGTGGTTTTATCAGTATTCGGACAGTAAACATGTAAGTAAATAACACCTCCATATGCGCGTTCGCTTGCGTCTGAAAACCCGATAAGCGTTAATACACATTGGGGTTCGATTCCTAAAAAACGAGGAATTTTAATAGATTGCAGTAATGGCAATTCCTTTTTAAACTGTCGCCAAAGTGTGACAACTGTTTCAGGAGGAGTATCGTCCCAATTCAGGTTATACTCCCATAGAGATTTAATTATCAGCTTAGCCAATAATACAACTGGTGCGGCGAAACCCATCAAATCCCAAAGACGAGCAATCGTCGAGAGAATATTTCGTTTAGTACACGTTCTTTCGTCGGTGTGTACGACAAATACAAAATGATCAGAAGCGGGTATCCAATGAAGCCCTAGTATTTTTAGGTTTTCATCGGGATTAAATTCCACATGTTCCTTAACACGACGAGCTGTAGGAATCGTGGATAAAAACTTTGGAGAATTAGAAGAGAATTTTACAAGGTCGAATCCTCCGGCAGCGAATAACTGAATTAATTCCGTCGACAACTCGGTAGCTTCCTCGACTGATGAGCAACTGGTGACAAAATCATCCATGTAGAATGAGCCATTTTCCACCAAGTTTGCCGCGAGTGGGAAACGAGGTTTTTCATGCGTTGCGAGTTGACGCAGTGAACGCATAGCCAAAAATGGGCTACAAGACATGCCGAAAGTGACGCGATTAAATTCGAACAATTGTAAAGGGTCACTATTGTTAAATCTATACAGCATGCGCTGATAACGACGGCATTCTTCTTGCACTACGATTTGTAGGTACATTTGTTTTATGTCAGCGGTTATAGCTATTGCGAACAATCTGAAATTGAGGATAATGCGAAACAAATCACCTTGTAAATTCTTTCCGGTATGTAGGATGTCATTAAGCGAATAACCCAAATCGGATTTCATACTCGCATCTAGCACCATGCGAATTTTAGTAGTAAGTTTATCTTCACGAACTACAATATGATGCGGTATAACGTAATGAGGTAAGTCAGAATTGTCGACCGGCGAAATGTACCCTTTCTGTAGGTATTCGCGTAATATTTTGTCATATTCTAACTTTATTGCGGGTTGAGATATCAAGCGGCGTTCGAGAGATCGAAACCTGCGTTCGGCGGCGGGTAACGATTCACCGAGAACAGAGGGACTGTTTCGAAACGGCAACGCGACGATATAACGACCTGCCGTGTCACGAGAGGTAGTGAGTTTAAAAATGTCCTCACACTCTTGTTCATCAGGCGTTAAAAAACTTCTCATCTGGAATGTCTTCCAATTCGAAGAAGCGCGACAGGCAAAAATCATTATTTTGCGTGAACGTACAAAATGATTGCGTGGCGTTTATACTTGGGTTTTCAATCATCGTTGGGGCAGTACCCAAGATGAGATATCCCAAAGTGGTTTCAATAGCAAATGGCTGGCCGAGAGAACCTACTATTTTGTTTGCCTTTAGAATGCGAGCAAATATGTCACATCCCAAGATAATATCAATCTCACCGGGCGTACAAAATGTTGTGTCTGCTAAGGGCAAATTGTCAAGATACGACAAAGAGGAACGGTTAATGTTAACAGTAGGCAACTCACTGGTTATAGTTTCTACTACATATGGTTTAATCGTATACGACTGAGTGATGTCATAGCGGGAATGTAACTTTAAGCAAGTTACGCCATTTGTCACATTTCTTACGTCACCTATTCCCGTGACGTAAGTACTTGGAGATGACCGCACCGTAAGATTCAAGCGTGAACAGCATTTGCGCGTAATTATGTCCCTTTGGGAGCCGCTATCTATTAGAGCCCGTAACGTCTGTACCTGGCCCTTAGCGTCTCTGGTAGTGCAAACAGCCGTTCCTAAGAGTGCAGTAGTATTTGCACTAGGGCATGAATTTGTTACACATAGCGAAACCGGATTCAAAGAATTTAAGTTATCATTATCGGCATCTGCTTGTAACGCGGGAGATGGTATTGGGTCTGTTTGTGACTTTCGCCCATCAGTTTGTTTGAAATGCAATAAACTATGATGGTTGAGCGCGCATGTTTTGCATGTACTCTTTGATTTACAAGCTTTTGTGATGTGCCTAGTACTGAGGCAGTTCACACAAACTCGAATATTCGATGACTTAATAAAGTTAAATCGATCGCGTGGTTCTAGACTTGTGAATTTAGAACATTGGTATAAAGGGTGCGATCCCTTTTGACAACAAAAACAAATTTCGATGGAGTGATTATCGATTTTTTCGACATTAATAAATGCCTTTGCGGAATTAGTTTTTTGCGGTTTAGCGGAATAATTAATATTTGAGCCAAGGCGGTTCGAGGTCGGTTGCGTAATTTGCGCGCGGTTGAGAATTCGTTGCTGTTGTCTTACAAAGTCGATTAGTTCCGCGCTGGAAGGTAAATTTTCATTATTTTTAATAGAAGATTCGAAAGCCTTTACAGTCTCTATGTCAAGCCGTTTAAGACCCAGTTGTAGCAATATGAATTCTGCGAGGTCTTTTATTTTTAATTGCTTCAGCGCGGCGATGTTAGCGGAGTATGCATCTGCGAAATTCTCTAAAGAAGCGGGCGTGGCCGAGTTAACTGGAGGCAATTTCAGCAATCGGTCAAAGTATGATTCAGCAAGAACGCGTTGATCATTATACTTAGTACACAATGCGTCCCAAATAACTTGATAATTTGTACCAGTAGGCGTAATAATTTTGCAAATATTCAATGCTTTTCCGGTCAATTTAGACATCAGATACTGCATCTTTTCAGTATTATCCAGAGAATCATTCAAATGTATAACCGAATTATATGTTTCATAGAAAAGAGGCCAATTATCTAATTTTCCGTCAAAGCACGCTATTTCCAAAGGCGGTAACTTAATTTGACGGCGAGGTTTCGCAACTGGATTGGACAGCATATTTGCTTCGGTATATTTAATAACCCCGAAGAGTTCTTCAAATGCATTTAATTGAGAGTATTCAGCAATTGCTTCCGGATTCAATTCCAGTTCGCAATCCACCTTTTCATCTAAAATTGTTATAAATTCAGAACGAATTTTTTCAACAGTAGTTGCGCCTGACAAAAAAGATTGGCGATTGCTTATGCTTTCCGAAGCTTTCCTTATCTTGTCATACACCGACTGTAAGCTTGCAAAGCTAGCTGATAGTTTAGCATTTAAACGTTTGAGACGTCTTTCGTCCCGAGACGACCCGGATGACGCGCTTGTAGCCATTTTATTTATTCCGGTTATATTTTACAAAATATGAGACGATAAACAACTAAAACTGCGGTTAAAATAATGTGTCTGTATTATTTATGCGGAATAAATTAATTAATATTTAATAAATATTTAATTAATTCACAGTAATCACCGCACGGGGTTAAATTGACTGGTGAGCTGTGAAAGGTTAACATATGCGCCGTGTACTACGTAAATCATTAACAAATTTTAAATATTACGATCGTATTATTCATTTGTAATGTAATCCAATAATATAAATAATACGAATATTAAGAAATAATCGTATTATTTATAAGGTAGGTAATGCGATTTGATTAGCAAGATACAATTACATGAGTTATCAGAAATAAATATCAAAGCAGTGTCTTGTATCTATTTATTCTAAAAGCGGGTAAATATGTTATTTCCAACCATAATACGATAGGTATAAAGAAACAAAATTACTCATGTAGGTATATCAAACTGCGGGAATGCGGGTAATTATTTATATGCGGTATTGTAAAACGTATTCACACTCTGCTGGATTATTATCTACTAATATTATGGTTCAAAAATGTCCGGCTCGTTTGGATCAAGATGAATGAGATAGTGTGTAGAGTGGATTTGATATGTGCGAAGATTGACTGACGAAGGACCTTGAATTTTGTGTTACTGTTTACTGCTTGGAATGAGGAAAAAACATATGCTGCATATAAAGGAAAGGACTCACCGAAACAGGATAAAGAACTTGTATGCTGGCAATTTTGTCTTCTTTCTCCCCGTCCAATTGGCACTGAAAACAGCAATAAGCGTGCGTTTCGTTTACACGGCGGACACGGCGGAATTACGTCAATGTTGCAGGTAGCGGGAGCACGGTGGCTATAGGTATGTTGCGGCGCGGGCTGTTGATTGCAGACTCACGTGGTGAAGGTAGTTATAGGTGCGGATTTTGGGAACAAGGTAGGACAGGATTTGCAACAATATTAATACCAATCCCAACCAGTAACAGTATGTATGTGTGCTATGTAGGTGTGTGTATGTGTGGGTATATGTATTGGCGTAACCAGTGGGTATAATATGTCAAATTCCTGATTTTATCCCACCTACCTAATATTCCTATCCCAAAATGTCACCTTGAAAAAGAGCAATTGTTGCATGAAGAAGAGGTGACACTATTTCAAACAGTACAAATTAATGTCTCAGACAGGGAGCACATATTGAGCATATACTGTTGCAAAATAATATTGCAAGTTAATAAACATAGTGAAGTGCACCAAAACCTGGAGATCAGAGAGGCCCCATCTGCAACTGGTGAGTCCTATTTTCCTTTTCCGTTCTGGGCTTATCTAATTCTCCAAAAGCCCAGATCTGAACATCGACTGAATATCCATCAGGTTTTGCGAGTGCATGCTATCTAATCGTCCCATATAACATAGCGAACACGTAGTTATCGGGACTGGTCCTTTGAGGGTTGCGTCAGGGCTTTGCTCTGAAGCATAACCGCCAATTTTATAGTGGAGTCGCAGTTTCGCGACACCATTTTTGGTCCTTCGAGCCGGATAGAGATAAAACTGAGTTTAAAAAATAAATTCTATAAGGATTTTG
The DNA here is from genome assembly GCA_917563855.2 of Limnephilus lunatus. Classification (NCBI taxonomy): domain Eukaryota; kingdom Metazoa; phylum Arthropoda; class Insecta; order Trichoptera; family Limnephilidae; genus Limnephilus; species Limnephilus lunatus. The sequence goes on from OU830592.1 coordinate 82,326,482, forward strand.
TTTACTAATCCAAATCTAGCTCAACATAACCAGAATTTTGTTTTATTGGTTCAAATAACTAAATCTGAACGAACTGTGCAAATATAGTTGAAATAATACCTAAACTTATATTTATAAACTTTTTATCTGTCAACATCCAAAGTTATTATAAAATCAAATTCGATCCAAAAGTTTGTAAAAAGACGAAAAGGAACCTACTTAAACTTTTTCCACGGGTTTCCTCAAAGTTACCCATGGAAGTATAATACATTTACATAGTACCAACATGGAAATAGCAAAACGCAACTCCCTAGTGTGGGATTTCAACACAACGCAATGAAAACTAATCCCTTTTGAAAGCACGAAGTTTACGGGACATAAAAACAATTCGGGGCAAAACTGAACAATTGAATTAAAACAGGGCCAGCTTCCAAAATATTTGATTAAAAAAATAGTCTATATCCGTGGAAGATTTATTTTGAGACATGCTTATGGAATAAAATGAGTCACTATTTATGGTATATCGAAATCCATTGTTGAAGGATTATGTAATAATTATTACTATGCAAATTTACTAACCAACATCACCCGAAAGGGAGTTTTTAGGAGTGAAAAATATAGCGTTCTGCTTGTTTTGGAAGGTTGAAATTTCAATGTTCCATAACTCAGTGGTAATGCCATTGCGAGCTAATCACAGCAGCGTTGCCCAAAAAACTCCGATGAAAAAGTTTGCCTATCGAGAGTTTTTGCGACTCCAGAAAACAGAATCTTATTGAAACTTTTGTTATTTCGCAATTACCTTATCATTAAATTAGTTTTACGTGAATTGCGTGCAAAGAGCAACCCTTAAATAAATTAATTTATCTAAAACAATTTTAACAATATAAGTTTTCCACACTTTCTAAGATTATTGTAATATTCTTCAAACACAGCAAACATAGTTTGTTGCACCATTTTAATTCACCAATTTTAAGTAAACCCCGATGAGGTAAACAATGCTTATGAACATGTTGGTTTTTTAAACGATAAACGTGGTAAAAAGTAAGTATTATATTAATTTTGGATTATAATATTGCTGGTAAGAAAATAACAACAAAAAATTATCCAGATCGTGAGCTCCCGCGGCCAAATTATATAATGCCGCCTGGGTGCTTCGCCCGCATTGCGCGTCCACTAGATACGGGCCTGGATTGCCATTATCAAAAATGAAGACTGCAAAAAAATGTATAGCGTCGTAAAAACATCGCAGTTAAATGTTTTATAGCCGCATCATAATAAAATTGAAAGTCGAAGGCACCTGGAGCGGTTTTTATTTGAGAAAAAGTTGACACATAAAATTGAATTTGTTTAAAAAAATAGGTCGGTAATGCAATAATATTTTATGCCACTTTTGCACACAGGCAACACTGCCATAAATATTCCATGGACGTGACGATAAAAATAACGTCCATTGTTTTGAAGGCAATATAAATAGTAATAACAATAATAAAATGGTGATGCAATTTCTTACCGGTCCCACTCTACTCCATTCGGCATCAGAAATTTCGGGAAAAATTCTGGGAAAACTGATTAGGTACTTACCTGAAACAAAAAAAATAATTAAATTATTATGGATGGAATACAATTTTCTATCAAACCAAAAGTTCATTCAAAGATGTTAAATGATTTATATTTCATTTTGGATTTTATTCGGTTTACCAAAAATGTCACAACAAACACTTTTTTTTATATAAACCTATATTTTCATTTTATGTTACCCTATGCATGTTTTTAAAATTTTATTTATCTTAAATGGTTTTGTGCTAACATAAAAATTACATAATATACACCTATAATTAATTACAAACCAAGTAAAGTATTTAAGATAGTAAATATAACAAAAAATAATTTATTACACTTCACTCATCAATTTTTAAATTTCAGATATTTTCCTCTTCTTTTATATTGGTCGGTATTACTTGAAAGATCTTCACCGCTCTATACAGTAATGAGTTCTGCGATTTTTACTTCTTTCAAAGGGGAAGTGGTATTTTATTTTTTCTTCGTTTTACAGAATCAAACTTTCAATTAAACAAATTATTGATCATTTAAGAATTTCCATAGTAAATAGCTGTAGATATTGTCAGATGGAGGTAATTTATCTGCTATAGGTTCTGTCTATAGAAAACAGATTTTTCAGAGAAAAAAAATTTAAGTAACAAATGTACATTCAAAAACTCTTCAAAACAATTTTTTTAATAATATCTGGCACTATTTAATAACATCTAGCACAGTCGCTCGATTCGATAAAAACATCCACGAATAAATTAAGAACACTTAGTATTTGTGAATTGTTGTTTGTTCGTTGGCGATCTGCAGTAATACTCGGGAACGAAGACAAGTTACAGGCATTATTTCTTTTATCGATCGACCTTGCTAGAAACCGTGATCATTACATGTACAGCGCTCTTTAGTTTAAATCTCCTTTAAAAACAAACGGCACAATAAAACGATCCAACTACCGCGACAGGAAAACAATACCGCTATAACGGCCAACAATTAAATTTTACATCGTAACCATTAAACCCTTTGTAATGGAATCTTCGTAGAAACAATATAATTGAACTGTTTGTAGGAAATGAGGGTTACAACTTACAGCAATATTCATTTCCTGTGGCCTGTGGCGATATAAATTCCTTGACACAAAAACATAATGAAAGTATTTTTTTAATGTGAATGGCGGTGTTGAGAGAGGGAGGGGAATTTCTTCAAATTTAGTCAAAAATATGTCTAAAGCCATTTTTGTCAACAGTAACCGGACAACTGAAAAACGTACAACTTCATCACTCTTGCCATTATAAATGATGAAAACAAAAAATAAAGACTTTGTTAAATAGGTTAAGTGTTAATTTCAAGCGACCTCTCAGGTAAGTATGGTCCTGTATTCATTCATTTTTAGGCAGCATCGCGTTCAAATCGGTCAAAACATTGTACATATATTTTCGTATCGGTGATCAATGAACTGGTGTATACAATTTTTAGCCTTAGTTTTTAATTGTTTGTCTAGCTTGTAGTTTTTCTAGATTTTAGATATGTATGGTAAGTTTGTATAGCGCCCTTGAGGAAATTTTTCACAAAAACGTCACTATATAAATCGTCCAAATATTATTATTAGGTTAGATTACGGGCTATTTTTATCATCAATTTTAATGAATTTTAAAAGGGGTGTTGAAATTACACTTTGTTGAGTTGTTATGGAATCTCAAGAACAATTCCATTCCGAATAGTGTTGGTAGGTACCCCCCTCTTTCCATAATATTTAATACATCATTAATACCAGCCCAGACAAATACCAGCAAATCTAAACGAAAAGATGAAAAACAACAAGTCACAGAAAAATAAAAAGGTAACCGAAGCAAAAATCTTTCTGTATAATATTGCTGGCCTAAGATTCCTGCTAGATTCCATACAAACTACAAACCACGATGGCGTATAGCTAACACTTCTACTACGAATGAATATTGAATTAGAAGCAACTAATATAAATCGTCATAACTTTAGATAGGGTGACCCTTATCAAGAAGGGGCCACCATCAGCAACGCGATTAATGGTTATTCTGTCAATGAGGCACAAATCAGAGAATATTTTTCACTCCCCATGCGACAAGAGTTCGTAATAATATACAACTAAGATACTGAAATTTCCTTCAGAAAATATTTGCGATAAATTTTAGAACTTTTGTTAAATTGTTTGTTATTTCAAAGCAGATATTCTGTGCAGTAAGCAAGACCCAATGAAGATGTGGCAGTTGATTAAGTGGAAGCGTTTGTCCGGATTCTGTCTGCAAAGTGTCTACAGCGAGACGAGGAAGGGACGCTGCGAAAAATAACTAAAACCTCTCCTGCCGATTGGACGGAATATTATAACCAGGGAGACAGGAGGCAGTTCACTATCTTTCCATGGTAGATAGTGGAATGTCTCCCTGACTGAAATTGGAAAATAAAATGAATCCAGAGAGTAACCTTAAGAACTTCATCAAAAGAATTGTTTTCAGAATTACCAAACTCTACTAAAAAATGCTCCACTCAACTTTACTGTCCAACACACCTACACACAAGTATGAAAACCTTAAATCTTCTGAACATCCCAAAATGAAATACATCTTTATGAAATACAAAACCATAAAATCCATGCTACAAAATTATATAAAGTCATTACAAACAAAAAATGAAATTAAAAACATCATGGAGATAAACAAGTATAAAAACAACATCAAAATAAAGCAAAGTAAACATAAATATGGGGAAATCATTAAAATAATAAAGTAACACTAACACAATCTAGTCAACGAATATGAAGATATGGAAATCAACAAATGAGAAGATGAGGAAATTAACAAAGATAGTCCACAAACATGAAGATGAGGAAATCATGATGTAACACCAACTACCTAAAGTCCGCTTCGGAACAGGAATACCTATTGAGGACTATAAATGAGCTACTTTACTTTATATATTTTAAATGGTCATTAATAAAAAGATAAAAATAACAAATATCGAAGTTATTATTATAAAAATGTACTTGGTGCAAAAAAATCCAATGTTCGTAATCATAATCATCAATGAATGCGCTAAGCGGAAGCGTATATTAACATTTTTTAATAACATTTCCGTTTATCAAAAGAAAAGCTTTTTATTTCGGATTTTTACAACCTTTACTTTTCAGCATTGGATTTTTTGTGAAAAATGGACTTTGGAGAATTATTCAGGAAAGATAAAAAAAAAAAAATAACCAAAATATTTTGATCTGCAAAATCTTGAAACTTAGAAAAAAGTTATATGACAATTACGAGATTAACTTGGTACCCCTTCATTCGTTGTTCGGTGATTGATTTTCACGATCCTTTATTAAATTAGCAATGATCTTCTAAAAAGGGTTTTGAAAGGCTGCAGTTGACAGGTAACTAACGTCTTCATCGATTTAAGCGAGACCCATCAAGATCCAGTCAGAACTAATTAGACACAAGCGTGACCGGCCTCAGCCCGGGGTGATGGAGTTGCCAGGAATATGCTAATTCGGCGGTGTGGCAACACTGAACACATTAGCGAGAGATCTTCAAGTATAATACTCCTAAGTCTCGACTTAAATCACTGGTACCTACCTACCTGTAATACAATCACAGGGCTCTTATTCCTTGCTAATAGGAAGAATGTATTACTGAACAAGCCTTCTCCGAGTTTGGCAAGCGAGCGAATTTGCATATTATTATTATAAGTGACGATGTGATGTGTACATTAACATTTATGATGATAAACAAAGTTGAGAAAGCTCATTTGTAAATTTAATTTTACAGGGTTCATTCTGCGAGACTAAAAGGCGCAAAATGTGACCTGAATACATTATCACAACATATATTTTAATTTTATTTACAGTGAATACAACTGACAGAAGTTTAACATAAAGCAATACAAAGAAAAGAAAAAAACAGGTGTGCTTTAGACCACACGACTGAAGTAAAACTTCACTAACTTATAAAAGAACATGTGTCACCATGGGGTGACCTAAGACCCCAGGGTGACCTACGAACGTGGGGTGACCTACGACCTTGGCTTAGTATGTACGCCTTATCTTAGTTGTGCAGTATGTATGCCTCGCCCGATCACCGTTCGCATCGATCACCGTTTGCATCGATTACCGTTCGCATCGATTACCGTCCGCATCACAAATATCGTAACGCATCACACTTTTCGTAACGCATTAACCAGCTTACCCCCCAAGTCGAGCGTGCGTAAAGAAGTTTTACTTCAATAATAAATATCAACCGTTCAATAACGGCGCACAACAATTTGTAAGAATAACACAATAAATGCCTATTTAAAACATGAACAATAAAAAAGAGTCAATAAAGTTTGGGTCAAGTGTAGTTAATAAAGAACGAGAGTTTTGGGGGTTATAGCTTAAGTCTAAAAGCTTTGCACTACAGAGAATATTATATAGTCGCCACTATCTACATATTCGCGGAAAATGTTGGAAGAAGATAAAGCTGGTTCTTTGGATAGAAATATGGGAAATTTGGGGATTCTTAGTAGACGGTGATTGATGTTGATTTTGATTGTGGCAAATAGGAAAGATTCTACATGGTTATTTATAATTTTTAAGAGATGTCATTTTTGTTAATACACATTTTTTCATTCTAATGTAAAATGTTCTTTTTTTATGTGATTACCTCACAAGAGTCCCAACTAATCCAAGAGGAATTAGATGAAATGAACTGGCGAAAAGCTTAAGGCACCGCATCCTCGCTTAAAAAGAAGATGGAGGGATATGTAATTACGAATTTTGGACAGAACGCGCTAATATTTTAAATGATGAAGTTGAACCGAAAATAGAGAAAAAGTTTAATAAAACACGACTCGTTTAAAATAGAGCAAAAATCCCGTGAAAGGCGTCTTAAGTATCATTTAAGGAAACATTGCGAATTTTTTTCACAACTATAACTTGTAAAATAATAGAAATAGACGTGTTTTTAATCATTTTCGGAGCATACTTTGCGATTTTTTTCTATCGAGGGAATTTCATATAATTTGCGTTTTGGCTTGGAACGCGTCTAGATATTATCTTAAAAAATCACATATATTTTTTAAGAGCTTCAAAAATTCAAATGCTTAAAGGAGATATGTTATAAATCGGTAGAAATTCGGATAGCGGCGGCTTAACGCACAAAAGCTTAACGCTCCTTTTAACAGTTGATTTTGGTAGCATAACCTTAGATTCTTTCTCCTATATATCGAATAGTACTTTATGTAAGGCGCACGTTCATTTCATAAAATCTCGTAGATGATTACTTTTCCTTCACATTAGCTCCACACAGGAGACCCTGAGGAAAATAATTCCGAAAACCTCATCCCATGAACCCGGTCACTAATGCTAAGTCACCAAATGTAGCGAATAACGTTTGGGTGACCTACGGCAGAGGTGTTGGTAGTTCAATAAATGATTTCCGGGGCGGCGGTGCCCATACCCGCCTTCCAAATTGAAGATCTCATATTCATGTTTGTTGATTTCCTAATCTTCATGTTTGTAGACCTCATATTCATGTTTGTTGATTTCCTAATTTTCATATTTTTAGACCTCATCTTCATGTTTGTTGATTTCCTAATCTTCATGTTTGTTGATTGCCTAATCTTCATGTTTGCAGATCTCATCTTCATGTTTGCTGATTTTCTTATCTTCATGTCTGGAAGACCTCATCATCGTGTTTGTTGATTTCCTAATCTTCATGTTTGTAAAAAACTCCCAAATTATTAAAATGATTAAAATACAAAATAGCTATGGTAATAGAATTGAAATTAAAAAGCTTTTTCACTTTGTTCCACGTATTTATTTTCACCAGGACCGGTTTCATCCTACTGCGGACATTTTCACTTTTTTAAATTTCAATTCTAATACAATGGAATTCCACCACGAATTAACAGTGCAAAAACTAGCTATGATAATATATTTTCAAACTTATAAAGGGTCTTGGAGGTGATATTTCTCGCTATAAAAACTAGTTAAGTATGTTCATCATAAAACTTTGTATAATATTTCAAACAAGCCCAACATATGAAGCTATGAAGAAAAGAGGGGGAACATAAAATCTTCAGTGAATTGCTCGGAGCGTGCTAACATTTTGTAAAGCGTGTGCAAGTGAAACTAATTACCTCTCGACTTCTGATTTAATCCTCCCGTTCGTCTCTCCTCGACATTACGCTGCACCGAGCACACTGAATACTGGATTCATTGGTACCACAGACCATCTTGGAGAGCTAATCCCAAGTAGGAAGGTAGGAAGGAGGAGAAATTAAGAGATGGAAACTTCAGGTAGGATATAAGCCACAACTCTAAAGGGTGGCTAGTAAATCAGTCGCTCTACAGCGTGTTGCAATCTTAAATTTAAGATTAAATTAGTGAAGTGAATCAATCAATGTAAGGGATCACAGATTAATTGAAATTTTTTTTTTTAAAATGAATCATTAATATTTGTACACATCCAGAGTGAAAGCCGATTCCAGCTGAAAGTCAGAAAAACCGACATTGTAAATAACAAATCCCCTTACTAAATTTTATATAAAGTTTTCCTCGACAGTTTTATTAAACTATTTCCAAACAGGAGGTCCTGAGGAAATAAAACTCCCCTCAGTGCCTATGTCATCTTTGGGGGTGCTGTGAGGAGAGTATTGAGGATAAAATAGGGAGCAAATGTAAAATAATAATACTATATAATATAATGTGCAGTGTTTTTAATATAGTGTCCTCTGCGTACAAAAACGTACCTACTCCAAGTTTAAACTTTATTAAAACTGTTTATCTGATATCTGATTGACTTGCCAGGTAAGTATGTTTCCTGTGTCTGTTTGTACATAATTAAACAGAGTCTATGAAGTAATATTTTTAGTCTCCTTACTGGTGATGTTTCACAAAAACGGCGCTACAAATAATCAAATTATTATTATTAGTACATATCTTCATTCTACTATTTAGAGAAAAAAACCGCTTGAAAAGACATTGGCAAAGTTAATATTTATTGAAACGACTTGATTTTTTATCGTTCTCATTGTGGAACGAGCTGCACTTTGATAAAACATTCTTCTTCTCTCAAACGCCACTTTCAAGGATAGATTAAAGTGGCACTTTCTGTTCCCACCAGCTTGATGTCCGCTTCCTCCCACCTCAATTCATTTCCTTTCCCTATCCCATCCGTTCCCCACTCAAACAATTTATTCCCACTGTAATTCCGGAATCGTTGAAAGAAATTGCTACTAGGAAATAAGACCATCTTTAAACATCCACTATTTCTTTCTTTTCACGTTTTTTCCATTAAACAATATTCCTCAATATCGTGGGTGACTTAATCTGGTTTTTCGTGTTGACTTAATCTAATTGATGTGTTGTTACCACGCAAAAAAGAAAAACCCGACTAACAGCTAATTGTGTAAAACTTTTTAAGAGATTTACACAAATCTAAAAAATTCCATTAATTTGATAGAAGTAGTTTAGGTACTTCAAGCTCGAAATCGAATAACACATAAAATAATATTGACAGATCTGTGGAACAAACTTGTTCGCAGAAGAAAAATAAACCAGAACACTAATTTAATAACCTAAGAGTAAAACAACAGTTTGTTTCTTGGGAGCTTTAACGAAAGATTAAATGTGGATATAGTCGTCGTTACCAAAACTGTGGAGCTCTGAAGCGGAAGTTCAACTGGGAGCAAAACTAAAAAACTTGTGCAATTTCTCGAGATGAAATCTTTCACAACATATGGCGCAGAATTTCAACTCTGTACTACTAGTGTACTTTGAAAGAAAGAGCCATAAAACAGAGACGAGTATGGTTCAATTTACGGAAAAGCTTCAGGTTTACTGTTCTTGGAATGTCCTAATTAATTTCTTCAGCTTCGTTTATGTTACAAACATCTTTCTTTACGTGGTTATCCTTTAATCTAAATGTGTTTTAGTCTTTCTTGGTGTTTAGAAATTTATTTCTCTATTTTCTTTCATCGTTTCACACATTATCACTTAGTACATCAAACAGGTTTATGTATACCCTAAGAACCTTTTGGATAAACATTTTGGAACTACGAATGTACAGTAATAGGATTGGAAGATAAACAAATATACCACTAAATAAACTATCAGCCAGAGGCATATTGTAATAAATCAAATTGATAATGCCAAGGTAAAAGTCACGTGGGATGGGAATAATAGATTCAAGATACAGCTTACGGACATTATTTGAAAACAAATTACAGTAGAATTAAAATTAGGACTTTTTCATAGAGGGCACTTATTTACTATCTTGGTAAAAATAGTGTTTTCTTCTTCGACTGTTCGTGTTTCAGCTAAGAGTTATACCGAAGATGTTAATTAAGAAGGTATTAATTTATGTTATATCACATATAGCATAAATAGTGTATAACTGCACGACCCGAATGATTTTAACCAGCGATTCCTGAGCATGCTTGGAATAAAAATGTACACGTCATTTTATTATCCGTTTTTAAGTGATATTTTTATGTTTGAAAACTTCTTTAGAACCGTTGTGATTTAAATCACGATGAACGAAAAAGCGACACTAAAAAGAGAGAAACACATTAATCTATAGAATTTATCCTGCGAGAGAATGAGATATAATAATCGTTCTCCTCTTTGTGCGATGGTTCGTAGCCACCCCATTCTTGTCTACTTTAGTTTTCTGAAGTTTTCACTTGGACCGGGTGCTAACACACCTCGATTTTTTTTTATTAAAGACTAAAAATAAATATTTTTTAACACACGTCGCCATTGATCCCACTCCTATACGTCGCGACGGGATCACGCTATGCTCCCTGTTTTGATTTTACCGTGCTGCTAGAACGAGACGGAGCGCTTATCACGTGACCCGCTGGGCTATGTGTGACGGAACAATATTTTTGTTGTTTTTAATTGAAAGAAAACATTATCGGAATCGCTGGTTAAATCTTTCAGGTACGTGCTTTTACCACCATGTGCAACTGCTTAAGGCAGGTGGGACTATGGCATCCTCATTTAGGGAATGTTGTAAAGGAGGTCTGGGAGTAGATGAATGTTCAATAAACATAGCAAACACTCAATGACTAAAACGACATTTTGATTCTGACGCAGGATTTTCAGAAATTATAAAAATATTATCCTACAATTTATTTAAGAGGTTACCGCTCTGCTATTTTTGTACGTCATCTACAATACGTATTTCAAAAATTTTGTGATTTACATCTAAAATTTTACGAACCTAACTTTTGTTTGAAGTTTTAAGTACAAAGTTCACACATAACAAAAGCTTTACATTCTAATTGCCCAAGTTTATTAGAACGTTATTTCGTAATACAAAAGTGTAGGAAGTAAAAGCTATTAAATAAATTTTGAATATGTGAGACTTCCCGTGATACGGTTACCTTTGTGTTTAAAGCTTTTGCGGTATTTTAATAAACAAAAGTTCCTATGGTAAAAACTTGTAAGCCATGTAGGCTTTTTATATTATTTCTCCTTTGAGAAAAGTTAAAAGAAAAGGGTGTTGCGGTCGTACGTATGGATGTGGTAGGAAATTCACAATAAAAAATAAATATTTTTCACATTTCTTGTATAAAGATGTTTGTAAATTTGTTTAAAAAAAACGATTATTTTCCAGGAGAACATATATTTCTGGGAAGAAAAATTATCATTTCTTATTTTGGAGACTTTCATTTGCGATGGAATCAATTTTTACATGACTTTTAAATCGATTAAAACACCTGTATACTTTTTATTATCGACCTGTCCGGTTTCACCTTTTGACGAGCTTCATGAAACTGGTACAATTTGAACTAATTCTATGGTATATAACTGGGTTCTAATGCTAGAAGTGCCTATGTCAAATTTCTGAATAGCCCGGGGATGAAGACTGTTATCGATTTCCTGGCAAAAAATACTGAATCTAAATTATGACTTCTACATTAGATAGGTCACAAATTCATTAATCTAGTACAATTGATATAAGTATTTATAGCTTTAAAATAAGAGAGTACTTTCTGGTATCTAAATCAAGAAATTTTTGAAATACGTAGTAGATGACCTACAATTATCTATATTATCAGACATAAGCGTTATTGACTGTACACACTACACAGTATTGCATATTTATGACTTATTTTGTTTAATTATTGGCGCAGCGTTTTTATTACATTGTGGTAGTGGTAATAATAATAAAAAATAATACAAAGTTATAAAGGTGTCACACTAAAAATATGTTTTTCTTTTTTAATTTGAATAATATTTGGTCGCAGTGGAGCGGAGACCGACTTTGGAGATAGCGGATGCTTAATCCCACTAATTAAATGTTGGGATTATTATGACGTCACCCACATCAGAAGAGAGCTTTAGCGGGTAGCGGGGATGGTGGAGAAACTGGGCTAATTGCAGTCTAGAGAAGATGTGTCACGAACACAAATAATAAGCTCGCTCATTGTAATTTCAAAATTAAATTAAAAAAATAGATACTAGAAACAAATATATAAGGCATGGAAGGGGGCCAATTGTCGTCGAGCTACGACCAAACTGCCGGACTAACAAAGCGGTGGAGGCAATGAAAATCATGTGGAAAATCAAGGTAGAAATAAATACAGATTTACTTATATGCGATTTGCAGTAGTATGGCTAATAATAATAATAATAATAATTTTATAAAATTTATTATGATAAAACTATTCTGACAGACAGAACAATTAGTCATAATAGACCCGATATAGTTTTACATGACAAAATTAAGAAAATAACTTATATCATTGATGTCGCTATACCAAATTCTTGTAATATTCAGAAAACTGTTTCTGAAAAAATAAGAAAATATACAGATTTAGGAAATGAAATTAAAAGAATTTGGCATTCTCAGACTATAAAAATATTACCATTTGTTATTTCGGCTACTGGCATTATACCAAGCTCTCTCATTCAAAATTTAGGCGTATTAGATTTGTCAAAAAATTTGTACATAAAAATGCAAAAGTCGGTCATTTTAAATACATGTAGGATTACGAAAGATTTTTTAAATATTTATATTGAGGGATCAGTAGGATTTATCGGACCAGTTAGGATTTCATCAGAGCCGAACCCTCTGATATGAAAATATCTGGAGTCGGTGAAATATTTTCCCATTATGTTTCTGGTGGATTGACGTATTGTTCTTGTATTGTTTTATTCTTATATAGTGCAATTACATTGCGTTAATTTACTAGATATTCATTTGTGGAAAAGTGTGTGGAAGGGTTTAGTCTTTCATTTGGGAAAGATTCAACCCGGACATGAAATCTGGAGCACCGTAAAATAAAAATTTATATATTGGATAATTTATAGAGCGCCGTTTTTGTGAAAAATCACCTCAAGGGCAGTGTACAACTTATTCATAATTCTTAGGTTCTATCTAATTTTAATATTTACAAATGGATACAGAAACATACTTACCTGCAGGTCACTTCCGATAAACACTTTAATTAGAAAGTTTGTGCTTGGAAAAGATACGGCTTTGCACGCGGAGGGTATTATATTTAAAACACTGGACATTGCATTGCTACCCCCATCACTATAAGAATTACATTTTAAAAGATTAGTGGCAAAAGTGGAGTTGATAATATCAAAATATGTATTTTAAAAGACTGGAGAATTTAGGACTCTTTAGGGCTGGAGAATGTTACTGAAATGACCTTTAAAAACGCTTACAAATATTTTTTTTTTTTTTTTTTTTTTTTTTCCCCTACATTTTTAGGTTAAGTACGAATACGAAGTGGCCCAATTTTATCTCAACAAGAGGGGGGGGGAGGGGTCTGAATTGGAAGAAAAACTGCTCACGTAATTAATGTACGCCCCCCTTATGACTGTACAGTTTGAAACGGTGTAAACGGAAGTGGCGCCATCTGTCATTTTCTAAAATAACCGTCGAAGTATCAAACAGCATCCACGATAAGAAAATGTAAAAGAATGAAATAAAATAGCAATTTCTCAGTTTTTTAAATTTTAAAACAATTTCCTAAACATAATTTGAAAAATTTCCAAACTTCGCGTAACAAATATAAATAAACAAAATCAAAAGATAAATGTTTTGACAAAAAAATTTCCAGAAGAATTTTTTCAGAATATCAAATTCAAATTTCCCACTTGAAAAATTCCCAAACTTAACCTAACATGAAAAATTGCTATATAGATTTATTTTCCGACAAATTTTTATATTTTACCAAAAGAAATTGGTTCAGAAAAATTGCGGCGGCTAAGGTTTTAGATGCGAGTTATAATTCATAGCCCATCTTCGTTATTTCTATTATCCATGCTTTAAGCGCTCATCTCATTTTTCCAATAAACTTTCCCAAATTCGCAATTACATGCAGTTGAATGCAGTTAAATGCAATCAGTGAGGGTTTAGTCTCTGGTTGATATGTTCCAGCAGAGGGGGTTGAAGGTTGTGTTTGCACCCCCTAGTCCCGTGGCCACCTCGGTCCCTCGGTGCCTCTCAAGTCACACCCCTTGGGCGGGGGTAAACCTCGCCTGCCTTCAGGGAAGATTTCATTTGTGGAAACCGTAATATACGATCGCAATTTGGAACAGTTGTAATGTAATCCAAGGAACAGAGGGTGCAGATGTAATTTAACGCTCCAAACTGGATTTTAAGGTTATACATGTAGGTTTTTTTTTATGCACTCAAGGGCCTGAGATATACCTTAGGGCTTGTATATTATTTATGTCATATTTGAGGAAGCTCTGAGTGTTTTTTAGGAGAGTAAAAATTGAACCTTAAGAAACCAGTGTTTTAAAAGAGAGGAAAGATAAAAGTTGCGATTACAAGATTGAGTCGTAAAAATGACCCTTTCTAATGCGGACAACTTATCGGCTAGTGTTTCATGTGTCTCCTGACTATGTGTTGATAACGATGAGATCAATGATGCTGGTAATTCGGGTAAACTTTCATTGAAATTCAAGCGGAATAACAACAGCTTTTCCAGATAGTCCGTTATACCGACACCAATTTACAATTTGGGACCAGGTTACGGTCAAGAACCATTTATGAGATAACAAACACCTCTGCCACTGGTCACCCCCAGTGCTTCGCTACGTTTAGTGACCTAGCAGGGGTGCCCGGGTTCATGGAGCGAGGTTTGTCCGGATCTTGGCGGCAGATGCATCTGCCCACCAACTGCGTGGCAGGCCAGATCAGGAGAGACTGGTTGAGGAAATTTTTTCGACCTCTCCAACAGGTCTCTCGCGGAACATAGCCTTGCACAGCAGTAAGAGGGATAAATTATTATGTCCCTCACTACTGGACTCACTGACCCCCGGATACCTACCCACCTACAGTTGCCATACGTCCGGAATTTTCCGGAAATACAGGTCTTTGTCCGGAATGCGGGGGGAATCCTAAACAGTCCGGAATTTCTACAATTAAGATGACAATATAGCCTAAAATATATTCAGAATCTTAACGTCGTAAGTAAAGAAGCCGTGTATACAAATAGCGAATCGCGACCCGTGTATTGCACGGACCTACTGTCGAATTCGACCTAACAAAGAAAAGAAGAAGAAGAAAAATAATGTGGGAAACTTAAAGACGTAAGTGAAGAAAGCGTGTAAACAAATATGCGCCCGCTGCACGGCATACTGGAGGAACGTACGGTGGAATTCACCCTAGCAGGCGTGGAGATTAGACCTTTCCACCGCGTTTAATTTAATTAATTCTGAAGAACGTGTTACAAATATTGAAAATGCGCCATGATGTCGCACTGCCGAAGTTATTAATTTATCGTCTAGAAAAATAAAATCTGGTGCTTACCGCTAACTTTATAGTTGTACACGGGTTATAAAGTTTTAAAATCGTTGTACGTAAAATATATTAATAGTAAGGTATTGTTTTTATTAATTTTAAATACAAAGAACTTACATCCCCAGGACAAGATCAGAATAAAAAAGTTAATATAGTTACGAATTCGCCGGAAAGGATTAAACAATGAGTTTTAAGCAAACAAAAATTATTAGGATTGTGCACCGCCTTAAGTGGAGATACTGGAGATTGATATAAAAATGATATAAACCAAATTATTTTTATTACAAATCAAAGTAAAAACATCTTTTTTTTTAATACAAAATAAATTACATAATAAATTTTCACTAAGGGAAACAATTATTATAAGCAATAATTATCAGCCTGAAACACTCATCTACATTGAAAAAATCTTCCGAGAAAAGATACTGCCCGCCAACGGGACTCGAACCCGTGTCCCTCTGATTGATTGAATTATTTGGCGGGTTTTTGATAAGCCGCCATAGCTCAGTGGTAGAGCTCCTAACCGGCAATCAGAGTTTATTTATTTTATTTTATATTTTATTTATTTATTTATAATATTTCTCTTCTATAGAAGCAGACGCTTGTGATTAGAAGAGGGACGAGTATCGGGATGTAAATATATTTAAAATATGTTTACAAAATATATTTTGTATCTTATAATTTAATTATGGTAGATACTTCAAAAAAAAAACAAATTTAAAAGTTATATAAGTTATGAAGATAATAAACATTATCAATTTGTTATTTTTACTTTGAATTGCTCTTTAATTGCTTTTAGTAGGCATTTATCGTCTTAGATTGTTCTTACCTTGAAGTATTTTTTTCCTAGATATGTGTAATTACACTTCTGAATCTTTAATAATAGTTTTGAAGAACATTTCGCAAGTCACATTTTTTAAATTAAGTGTTAAGAGAATCCACTTGACAGACTCTTCAGAAAGCCTGTTCTTTTCTTTTGACCATTGGGTTCCCATTAAGGAAAATACCCTTTCAACATTTGCATTTTGTGCCTGCATCGCAAATATATAAGAGCATATCTTTGTTAATTCCGTAACTTTCGAAAGTACGGAATTTTTATCAAATGTCAGGATTTTTCTCCGGGATTTTGATTTTTTGATCTGTGAACCCTATACCCACCCCACATACTATTTTCCTTCTCAGTACTTCCTCTCCTTCCATTCTTAAAAAGACCCTCCACACAGCATCCCCAAAGATAACATAGGCCCTAACGGGAATTATTTTCTTCAGGGCCTCTTGTGCGGAGCTAATGTAAAAAAAAAATAAAGCAATTTAGCGATTCGGTTGTTCATCAGTGCGACCTTCAACAACTTTGAAGATATAGTTTTATTGTAACCAGTAAAACTCAGAATAATAACATCACTACGAGTTATGAAGTGATATGTAATTAAAAATAAGTCAGTACAATTTGGATACTGGTTGTACCTTAAATCTTTATTATAAATAAAACATTACAAGTATGGCCAAGTATAAATAATGTTATCGTCATTAGCGTCATTGCAATTTAATTCCGGATGTTTTTATTCACAGCATTTAAATTACCTTTAAAATCGTCCATTAAAAATCAGTCATGAATCTTGCCATTAAGATTAATTCCGGGCATTAAAACAATTTAAATAACGTTTTAAGAAGTCGGTCATAAAATAAATATCTGCGCAAGAAACATTAAAGTAGAATGAAATGGATTATAAATTAAATTAATCTTAAACGTTTTGCGCGGTGGAGAAAATTACAATTTATCTTGCAGGGAAAATAAATAAATTCACGCCCTATTGCAGCCTATTCAGGCCTAGGGCAGATTTGGGCCCAAGGCCGATTTGTGCCGTTTTCTGCCTGTTAAGGGACGCCTCAAGGCGGGAAGATTTTGAGATTGACAGAAACGAAGCAGAGATAATCGCATACACATGTGAGATTACAGAATTGGAGGAACTAAAAATAGAAGACAGGAATGGAGACACGATAAGGGCTAATTTAAGATTTTGTATCTGTTCTGGGACTGTCTGGTGGGAGCAATGATTTTTGGAGTGGAAATAGTAAGTTCGGTGTCGGTTGAAGTACATAATATAACTTCTTATAGGTACTCGCACTTGACTTGAAGGAATTCCATTTGTCCTTAGTCCTGCAATGCAGCTTATAAAGAAGCCACTTTAATATTCGTTGCAACATGTCCTAAGAGACTTAGGAATCTTGCTATTGAAGAGTTTTCACATAATTGGTATAACTCATCCGCATAACTCAATCAAAAATATTTTGTAGAAATGTCATTCAGATAATTATTTTAAGGCCGTTTACGTAAAAATCTCCAATGGCGCTTTACAATGCATATCACAGTAAACAGTAAGACTCCACAACCGGGATCGAAAAGAAGAAGATGGAGATATACGAAATTACGAATGTTAGAGGAGCGCGCTAACATTTCCAGCGACAAAATCATGCGAAAATTACGAAAATGTTTAATAAAACACGACTCGTTTAAAATAGAGCAAATATCTCGTGGGGAGCATCTTAAGCATCATTTAAAGAAACATGTGAATTTTTTCACAGACATAATTTATAAGATAATAGAAAAAGACTTGTTTTTAATAATTTTTAGAGCGTATTTTGCGATTTTTTCTATCGAGGGAATTTCATATAATTTACGTTTCGGCGAGGGCAGCATCTAGACATTATCTTAAAAAATAACATATATTTTTTTAAGAGCTTAAAAACTTCAAATGTTTAAGGAAGATATGTAAGAAATCGGTAGAAATTCGGGTTGTCGAGGCTTACATTATTTATCTACTTAAAACCGTGGTTTTACATTTTGTCGTAAACAGTCCACGCAATAGGTACGTACCTACTAGTAATTCTGTGAACAGTGTATCTGGCGGCCAAAAAAGTATGTTTCTAATTTTAACTTAGTTCACGAATCGAAACCAAAAATTTCAAGCAAGATTTGTGAACTTAAATACGTTAGTAGATACTTAATTATAAACAACAACAAAAACGATATAAATTTTCTTTTAAATTCAAATAAGGAGTTAAACAATTTGTGCACAGAAATGTCGCCATCTCTAAGACAATTCAAAGGCCGGTACCATTATTGTAATTATTCCGATTTCCGAACTCGCAGTAGAAACTACGTTCATGCGAACTGTGGGCGATAAAAGGCCACCATTCTGAACCGCAAGCGGAACGTAACAAACAAATTAACAGACAAATGCCAAATGGTTTCAGTTAAAATAGGATTTCGCTACGCTCAGTCAAAACAACACGGACGTTTAACACATCTAAAAATACTAAGCAAGCTTTTCAAATTAAGTGAGAAGTGTCGAACCATTAATGTAAAAAAAACATATATACATATAGCAATCCAAAGGGCTCAATTATTTTGCTTGCTTATTCTGCCTTATGATGAATCTCCCTCGCTACTTTCTCCGTTTACTTCCGCTTGATTAGTAGACCGGATGTCCTTCCTACCCCCAGGCAGGAAGGAGGGTAAACTAATGGTCAGAAAAGTATTTTCTCGTACATACTAACACTTGAAAGTTGTCAAGTGTTTGAATTCAACATAATAAATACACGAATAAACCCAGTAGAAGATTTAAAGCAAGACAATTGTTTAAGTCTAAGTTATCATATTACTAATACATAAAGGAACCGAACCTCAAATAACTTTTTCAAAATTGGTTAGAGTGAAACAATTATATAACACCCTTTACCCCACAGGGGTAACGTTCCTCTTAGCGTTTATTTAATCAAAGGGGATGCTGTACATAGGGTCTTTAAAAAAAAATGATTATCAATAAATATTTTAAATGTATACAGAGTGTTGAGGAACGCACTTGACTTCCTTTAACCAGTGGTTCCAGACATTATTATAGATAATAACCTTCACTGGCTCAAGTGCCCTGAAAGAATCCAGTACAAATTGTGCTGGATGGTGTTTAAATCAATCAACGAAATGGCCCCACCTTACATCTCTGAATTATGCGTCCCGGAAAATACCGGTCCGATGCAATTAACCCTTAGATCGGCAACTTCATCTGCTATAGGCAGACTAATAGAACCCAAACGAAAGCCAAATACTAAGTTCGGAGATCGTGCTTTCGGAGTATCTGGGCTTAAGGCTTGGAATAGACTCCCTCCGGAATTAAGATGCATAAAAAGCCCAACAGAGTTTAGGTCCAAACTAAAAACCTACCTTTTCGGGCTCTCATATCCTTAACTTAATTTAAATATACCTATCTGAGAGTATCATACTTGTATTGCCTATGATATGTCTTAATCACACTTTTCTTACTGAATTAAAATTACTCGAATCCTTACACATCAATCTGTCTCTCGGAAGATCAAATCCTTGTACTACTGCACCGCCCACCTTTAAATGTTGCTTTTACTTTCCAAAATACACTCATTAAAGAATATATTACATATTAATATTAAAATATTTTCAGGATTAAACAACATGTGTTCACAATTATGTCCTCTGCGTGCGAACTCTATCTAAATTTCTTTAAATAGACAATAAACAGTGTTAATTTCAAGCGACCTCCCAGGTAAGTATGGTCCTGTATTAATTCATTTTTAGGCAGCATCGCGTTCATTGGTCAAAATATTGTACATATATTTTCGTATCGGTGATCAATGAACCGGTGTATGCAATTTTTAGCCATAAGTTGTTTTTAATTGTTTGTCTAGCATGAAGTCTTTCTAGATTTTAGGCATGTATGGTAAGTTTGTACAGCGCCCTTGAGGTGATTTTTCACAAAAACGGCGCTATATAAATCGTCCAAGTATTATTATTATTATTATTTTATAGAAAGGCCACATACCTAATTTGGGGCACTGGTTGTAAATAACATATTATCGAACATTGTCATATAAAATTCAAATATTCGGCACTTGTAAGAATGAAATTTTCGGTTCCCATCATAGAGAATATGTACATATATATCAATGGTTCCCATTCAATTATTTTTATGAGTTAAGTTTTGAATGTCAAAAATACAGTGCTTCCGCATAAGTTACCTACATGAGAAACATTGTTTGAAAAACAGTTGTTAGATGTGGAAATACTACGTTAAATGAGTTATTATGAAGTACGTGAACCGACAACGGAACAACTAAATCCACTCCCAGTAGCGATTAAATATAACTCAACTGTCACAGTTGTGACAGCTGTAAAAAGAGTAAAGTACTTTCGCTGATTACTTGTCGGTTGACCTCTTCTGCGGGGTCAACCGACATATTCAAATATCACGAGAAACGAGTCTCAGAACGAGTCGCTATATTCTTTTACTGAAAGAAGCCTTTGTGGGAATGGTGCAGACTTACGGTAGGTAAGTTGCTAGTTTTTTACGACTTTCTAGTATTTTATACATAAAAATATATAGTTGCAGAGGCCAGAGTTAGATATAGTTTCAATCTTTTTTAGGAGCAGCAAAATATAGGAGCAGCAATAAATAAATTCAATTTTATAAGAGCAGCAAAAATAGCAGAAATAAGGCATTTACTTTTTTTTACGCAGAAAATATTTTATGATGTGACATGAAAAATAAAATAATGTTTTACTAATAGAAATCAATTTTATTTAAGTGAAAACTTTTTTAGTACCGTTGAGATTTGAAACTCAATGAAACGGAAAATAGCGACACTAAAAAGAGACAAACACGAAAATCTATAGTATTGAGTTTTGACCGGTCAGTGGTTGAGTGGGCATCGCGTTTGGGTCCCACCCAGCCGTTCCGCGTTCGATTCCTCGGCTGGCTAAGTCCTCCATCACGACTCAAGTAACATTTTCGGCTTACTGTGGTGGTGGTAGAAGATTTTCAAATATTGACAGGTTATTTGTAACCCGGAAATGTTTGAAAAATGTGTGAAATGTTTAAAAAAAAAAAAATAGCCTACGAGAGAATGAGATAGTATAATTGGTCTCCTCTTTGTGCGGTGCTTCGTAGTTTCCTCAATCTTGTCTGATTTAGTTTTCTGAAGGTTTCAGTACTACCGCGTGTCAACTACACTCTAATTTTTTTCTTATACTTATTACCAACCAGGTTACGCTACTACCGTAGCTTTTACATGAGCCCCAGACAGGAGGCCCTGAGGAAAATAATTCCCTTCAGGGCCTATGTTCAAAATATGTCTTTGAATACTTCAAAGTTTCAAAATATCTTAAAGTCCTCTATTCCAAGCCTAGGTATTCCTTATTTCTAGAGTTATAACTGCTGCTCACGAATCAATAAAGAAATCAGAACACATTGAATGCATTTACCAATGTTTATGTAAGTATGAGGGGGGGGGGGTTGTGTAAGAGCTTCGCTTACTTTTGATGACGGGGGGGGGAGGGGGGGAGAGTTAATAATTGCAAAAAATCTCCTTACGTAATATTTGAACGGCCCCTAATACATATTGTGTGTAGATATTCTGTTTTGTTGTTTTGCGCGTGTTACACCAAGAAAATTATATACATTTAGACAGCGGTAGGTAGATGCAGTTTAATCATGTTTTACCTCAAACACCAAAATAAAAATGTATGAATGTATTGTCCTGAAAAAAACAAGGTTGCCTCAAATTAAACACAACACGAATCTCACCATTTACATCACAGGATGTATGTAGGTCAAAGCATTGTGTTGCTCTCTGACTCCGACCGCCAGCAGAACAATGTGACCCGTAGAACCGGGTGGGGTATTCCCAATCCCTAACGCGGTTCAGTCGCTCTACCGACTGAAATGCGTTAGGGATTGGAATGCATAAATCACCTTCCAAACACTACCGCGTTTCAGTCGCCTTCGCGCTTTGTGGCACTCTGCTTCAGTTAGAGTGACGACCATAATTATAGAAGGGTAAGCAGAGAGGATGGACCGCGTTTTTTTTACTTACGAAATCTTTTTTTACATTGAAAAAAATTATTTTTTAAGTAAAAAAAAAACGCGCGTTTTTTTTTTACTTAAAAAATAATTTTTTTCAATGAAAAAAAAGATTTCGTAAGTAAAAAAAACGCGGTCCATCCTCTCTGCTTACCCTTCTATAATTATGGTCGTCACCATAACAGAAACGGAGAGCTACAAAGCGCGAAGGCAACTGAAACGCGGTAGTGTTTGGAAGGTGATTTACGCATTCCAATCCCTAACTCGTTTCAGTCTATAGCGCCACTGAAACGCGTTAGGGTTTGGGAATACGCAACCGGGTGCCGCCGGTTGCGAATTTTACAGATCAAACCCAAACAATAAGCGACGCGGAAGGAAAGACAAAAGACAAAAGAAAAAATAATGTTTCCCTCCGAAATCGGGAACACGGCGTGGCGTCATTTATTTCAATAAAAAGCACTCACAGCTTAGCATTGTGCAGCGTTTTGACGTATTGTTAATGCTAATGGATGCTGCCAATTTATACTATTTATTCTTTCTGCAAACGAGCGCGGTTAGGACTAGAGAATAAACGGTGGCGTGGATGCAATTATTTTTTGTTATTCCAGACGGTATTTTTGCAGTTAGCAGCGCTTTGTGCCTTTTACAAATATTTTCGGTGTTTTATTGACGCCACGAAATGAATAACAAAACTTTATGCAGGGCGGAATCAACACGCCTGTAATTCCCTGCATATCAGATTTCTCATAAAAAAACAGTGAAATTACATGAAATTAGTTTAAAAATTAAAGAAAAATTGTTCGTAATAAGTATTAAAAATACCTAAACATGGTAAATTATAATTAAAAAATGTATCTATGTATATATTAGATCACGAACGGATCTACGAGTATTTTAAGTGTAGGTAATAAATAAAGCTTCCGACTTTATGTCCGGGTTAAATCTTCCCCACACGAAAGACTAAACCCTTCTACACACTTTTCCACAAATGATTATCTAGTAAATCCACGCCATGTCAGTGCACTATATAAGTATAATAAATACAAAACAATACAAGAACATTACTCAATCCACCAGAGACCAAATGGGAAAATAATTCACCGACTCCAGATATTTTCATATCAGAGGGTTCGGCTCGGTAGAACTCCTAACTGGACCGATAAATCCTACTGATACCTCAATATAAACATTTAAAAAATCTTTCGTAATCATACATGTATTTAAAATGACTATTTTTGCTAATATTATTAAAGAAGTATTTTTGATTAACGAATAACCTTTTTTCTTTATGTCGATCGTTCAGTAATTAGTCAGACATCTCCAAATACTGAGTTTGGAGATAATGAGAAAAGCAATATTTGAATGCTCACCATAAATCAAATATTAGTTACACGGGTCTATGTTTTATCTATTAAATACGTTATAAAATAACACACGGAGGCATAACGGTCCCGTTTTTGAAATATCCTACTAGAGGTATGATTTTAGAAAGATATTATCGTTAATTATTTTTGGGGTGTTATGCCATGTTGCGCTACCTCCTTCTCTAGCCAACGTTTCGGATAGCGTTACAATGTCCATCATCAGGGCATATGTGTATTCACCTTTTTATAAAACGTGATCCCTCTCTCTTCTATGTTACTTATAAATACACTGAAACTCTGTAATTAATTTAATATGTAACAATTATTATAAGGAATAATTATCACCCTGAAACACTCATCTACATTGAAAAAATCTTCCGAGAAAAGATACTTGCCGCCAACGGGACTTGAACCCGTGTCCTTCTGATTGCCGGTCAGGTGCTCTTGACCACTGAGCTATGGCGGCTTATCTAAAACCCGCAAAATAATTAAATTTATACTAGTGTTTCATTCAACAATTACTTCTTATTACATTTTTCCATCTGAAAACAACAAACTTTATTTTTTGTGAGAGAGGTAGTGTTAATACTAAATCTCTCGCTAGGTGGCGTCGAGACAAATTAAGTCTACATTTTTTGGGGAAATACTTTAACTTGTCAAATATTAATTATTATTTTTAATTGATAAACTAACGTTTTTAAGACAAGATTTTGGCAAGTTTTAGATAAGCCGCTATAGCTCAGTGGTCAAGAGCACCTGACCGGCAGTCAGAAGGACACGGGTTCAAGTCCCGTTGGCGGCAAGTATCTTTTCTCGGAAGATTTTTTCAATGTAGATGAGTGTTTCAGGATGATAATTATTCCTAATAATAATTGTTACCCTTTGTGCTATGCATAAAAATCTTGTCTTAAAAAACGATAGTTTATCAATTAAAAATAATAATTAATTTAATATGTTTTTTTATATAAAGCTGACGAAGGTTCAAGTTGAATCGAAACTGGTTTGTTAAACATATGAAAATAAATACAATAAAGTGGTATTCCAACTAATTTATTTTATTCTGATTATTATATTATGAATCGTTTCTGTTATAACATTATACAAATAGATAAACATTGCAATGGTAAGATGGTTGGTTTCTTCGTAAAGTTACATCTTCTCTCAGTAGGTACTGCGAACCATCAAAAGAAAAGTTTCTTACTTTCAGTCACGCGGTGTGACAATACTTCATTGTTCTTCTCTGCATACCCCCGTGGGTGGTCGGCGGGGCTTTCGTAACAACCAACACGTGGAGATGACAATAAATAACAAGTCTCGGATAATTTATATAGCGCCATGATATGCAAGTTATTGGGAATGTCAATAGACCCCGGGGAAAGTGAAGAGTAATGAATCCCGTTCGTAAAGCGCCATAATGAGACGCGCGGTCATCATTCATGTTGTGCTTTAACAAATAATTACATGCAGACACTGCACTCTTTGTCTGTGTCTGACAGAACAACTTGAATAATAAATAATAACGATAATTATTATTTTGGTATGCAACTTATACATTGTATATTCTGGCTGTAGAGTGTTGGTTAAATAACCGTTGTTAAAATATTATGGTTAGACAATAATCTACGTACAATGAATGTGACTTAAACTAAATACATTCAGTCTTGATAAAAAATAACAATAATCATGATTGTTAAACGGTTTTTTTTACACATTTTACAAAGACCGTACATTTTTAAACTCGATTTATTACTAATAATAAAAATCTCTCACTTTATTTTTCACATGGGGCAACAGTGAATCGATTGCGATTATTTTTGTCGCGCTTTGCAGTGTGATTTGTTAAAAGATATTCGTCTAAAATCACTACATAAATCGTTTGTTTTGTTCGTAAAATTATAAATTTTATCAATATATTATAATTCGTGTGTTTTCAACGGTTCCATGCCAAATCAGAATGAAACCAACTCAGAACCACCTCAGAAAGGTCATTAAAAGCTATGAAAAAATAATTTTAAAATAACCGGTAACCCTAACTTAACCTATCTAACCAATTTTTTTTATCATCACTATTAATTACCTTTTTGAGGTGGTTCTGAGTTGGTTTCGTTCTGAGTAGGCCGGTCACCGTTTTCAAAATACCTATATGTTTTTTTTGTCAGTTTTAGTCAAGTTATCATACAATAATCGTATGATATAAATTGAACCGTCAGAAAATGGTTTTATAGATTATATCAATATTCAAATTGCATTTTAGAGTGTTTATTTTATAAGAATTTCTTGAAATAAATGCTTTTTTATAACAAAAAATTTCTAATACACGTGTTGGTGAACGTTTCAAAGAAATTAACGTTTTAAGATGTGCAAGCAATGCATTAAAATGTCAGTTTTTGAAGTTAAAACTTCTTTAGAACCGTCGTGATTTGAAACTCGATAAGGAAAAATAGCGATGCTAAAAAGGGACAAACACATATATCTATAGGATTTAGCCTGCGAGATAATGAGATAGTATAATCGGTCTCCTCTTTGTACGGTGCTTCGTAGTCTCCCCACTCTTATCGACTTTAGTTTTCCAAAGGTTTCACTTCTAGAATTGCACAATCTGATTTTTTTTTATTATTCATTTTTGGGAATTAAAAGCATTCAAAATTTTTATACTGAAAAACGGGAAAAAATTGAAGTAACAGTTTTCTTCCAAATTGTGTTTCAAAAAAAATGTTTCTGGTAAGCTTTTTATTGAAAATTGTTTCATGTTTGATGCTTAAAATGTGTCATTTTTTAAAAGCTTAAGTACGAGGGTTGTCCCAGAAGTACCCGACCTGAGGTACTTCTGGTGGTTGTTGCTAAAAAAATTATGGTAGAAAGCACCAACCTAATAAGGCTTAAGTTTCAAGTTTTAAGGCGCTAAGTTTGTTTGTATTTTTTTGGCAGCCATCAATAGCGAACCCTCTCAGTTAATTTGTAAACATGGAAAAATTGGTAATCGTTATATGATACCAAACTTTTATTTGAAAGGTCTAAATCCAACCAATATCGACGCCGAGCTTAGATTCTATTCTAGGGGAGTCTGCTTCTTCGTTTATAACAGTAAAATACTGGGTGTCAGAGTTTAAAGAGGACGTACGCGCTGCCGAGACGAACATCGCAGTGGTCGACAAAATGAAGTGACGCCACGCCAGAAAAGGTAAAGAAAATCCACAAAATGGTATTGAATGACCATTGATTGGAAGTGCGCGAGCTAGCAGACACAGTAGGCATTTCAAAAAGTGCTATACATCGCATATTGACTGAAAATTTGGACATGAGAAAGCTGTGCGCAAGATGGCTGCCGCGTTTGCTCACAATGGCCAAAAACAGCATCGGGAGAATGTTTCAATCGAGTGTTTGGCGATGTTTCACAGCAATAAAGCCGAGTTTTTGCATTGATTCAAAACCAGGAGTCATCACTTCACACCCGAGACGAAGGAACAGTCAAAACAAAGGATTAAAAGGGGAGAATCGGCTGCAAAATGCAAAGACAGTTCAATCAGCAGGCAAGGTCATGGCATCAGTTTTTTAGGATGCTCATGAGATATTTTTTATTGATTATCTTCAAAAAGAAAAAAAAAACAATCAACGGCGAGTATTATGCGATTCCTTTAGAGCATTTGAGTAATTAAATCAAGAAAAAACGGACGCATTTGGCGAAAAAGAAAGCTTTGTTTCATCAAGAAAATTCACCAGTTCAAACATTCATAATCCCGATGGCTAAAATCAATGAATTAAAGTTCGAAATGCTTCCTCACGCACCCTATTCGCCAGATTTAACTCACTCGAATTATTTTATTTTCCGAACTTGAAAAAATGGCTCGGTGGTAAAATATTTGCCAACAATGAAGAGGTGGAAACTGCGGGAGATGGCTATTTTGAGGTGCTCAACGGTTCTCACTATAAACAGGGTATCGAAGCTATTGAACAACCTGGGAAAAGTGTGTCGAGCTGAAAGAAGACTATGTTCATAAAACAGAAAAAAAAACAATTTTTTTGTGTTTTCTTTGTTAGGTTGGGTACTTTTGGGACAACCCTCGTATATTTAAAAAAAAAATACCTCTTCAAATACAGAACTGTTTTGACAATATCAAAACTGTTCCTGACACTAGAACCAAAGTTAGGTTTACTTTAATGGGAACAAGAACAGTTTAAAACATAAAGGATCCCCAAGACGATAAACAGTTTATTACATGAAACCTACACGTCCTTGTTTGTACCTTTAACGCTGTAAGGGTTTATTAATATCGGTCCCGTATTTTCCGATTAGTCTTGGGTCATTAAGCCTTATCCCGCGCTGGGTGGGCGATCCCGTGTTTATCCACTTGACACTATTTACATTCAAGACTTTATTTATCTCTTACGATACATTATTACGTTCCCGCGGCATTGTTGCCTGATGCCAGGTTACCTCAGGGTGGCCTTTGGCCTTGTCCTTTTATATAATTTTTATATTACAACCCACGGCATAACGTGTGTGGTTTGACCCATTAGAGTTGGAGTTATAAAATAAGGTGTTATTGAAAGTGGCATTATACGTCTTCCTGTTTTGAGGAATAAAGATCTTATTTATGAGGTGGAGTCTCAATGGGACCTTTTTTTTAAATTGAGGCCATCAAAGGTGTGCCGACCGGGACAATAATATAAACACAGTCCTTCACAATACATAAACTTTTCATGTTTTTGTGATATAATTCTAATCAATGTTTGACTGTAACTCTGGTCCAATGAACTCAGGAACTCGAATTTTTAAATAGGAACTATTTGTTTGAGAATTTAGACAAGCGATAAAGTACCTAACCGTAATAAAATATTATTAATAATAAATTATTTTAATTGCAATTTTCAAAATTGTAACTGATTTGTCGACTATCCCGTGATTTTTTACGGTGCTGCGTTAGTAAAAAACTAATTTGTACCTATATATATAGCGTTATTTTCATGAAACGTCGCTCTTAACAAGATTCGATTAAAAAAATGTTCACATTAAATTCACACAGGAATATCATTCATCTATGGGGAAGTTGTGTGGAGGGGTCTTTTTGTGGAAGAGAAGGAGTGAATCTGAATCTTGAAGAGACCCTCGTCGAAGAAGGGAAGAAACACAGAGGCAGAAAAATCGAATCGTAGAAACGACCCGTTCTCATGCGACATACTGTACACAAATGTTTGACTTGATTAACTTGATCGTTCTATGTCTTTCTAGATTGTCCCTTAACTTGTTTCACTAACTAACTAACCATCATGCCGTTTCCCCTCAGAGAAAGGCAGAGAGGTCAGACCGCCGAACAACTCGGTCTTGGCACACACTCCTTGCCTCGTCCACATTCATAAACCGTTTCATTCATGCTCTTCTATTATTCTGACTCTTGACGTGGCCCGACTTAAGTATCTGATTTACTTAGTCGTGCCATGTCTTGTTTCACCCACTTGTGAATCAAATATTACCCTTTTCCTGCACGTATCCTAACATTTAAGCATCCCGTCCACATAAAATAGGTGCTTTTACAAGTGCGTTCTGGGTCGAGGTCTGGAAAACTTTCAGAATAAATATCTTCAACATTTAGACAAGTTGATCTCCATATCAAAGGGTTTATGTAACTGAAACTTTCCCTTCAGCTTTTTAAGAGGCTTTTTGAAATCGAAAAAGATATTTTTCACCTGGAACAAATATTAAGACGAGTTTAGGAGAATAATGAAGAACCATATAAAATTCTGAGAAAAGAAAATTTCTCTTTATCAATCTACACATTTGAGCGAAATGAAAAATAAGTTTTAACTGCTTGTTAATATTTACTCAAAAGATATTATTAAAATGCCGAATTCTCATAAATTGTTATAAATTAACAATTATATGAAATTAGTGACAAACTACCCCTACAGAATAAGAAATATAAAATTAATTACACACAGAAGTCCCAACTGCTCCCAACCGACTGGAGCCAAAGAGACTATGGCGTCCCTAATTTGGGTATGTTGTGAGGCTAAAGGAAGAGGGGTGGGGAAGGAGATTGAAAAGAGGAAGGTGGGTGTGCACCTGGCTATTCAGATCTGGTCACCAAACACAGCTAAAAACCATTTCAAGCAACGCTTCAAAAGAGAAGTCCAGTCCATTTTTTTTATTTTTTTTTTATGAAAAATGACCTTCTAACTTAAATTACTGCATATTTTTTTTTTTTAGAGTTAGTTTTAATAGTTAAAATAATTTTCAAAGTTTAAATTTTTGAGATCCCTCGAAAACACCCACATCTATGGTGAATTTTGTGACGTCATATACTAAAATAACGATTCACTATTTTATAATTTTTATGTTGGTTTTCTTGAATCTCACATAGATTTGCGCAGGCCATCTTGTTTATTATAAGGCGTTGATTGGCTAATGGCTTATTTATTGTAAATGGCGAAATCAAATTCTTTGCAAAACAATGAATGACGTTGATGAATTTTACTTGCAGTTTTATGTTTTTGATGATAATTTTCGTTTAAATGATTAATTCACTGTGATATTAGTGTAATTCAGCATAAGTACCAATGCTGCCTTTACTTTTTTTCAGTTTTAGTCCTTAAATAATGTTTTGTTGGTGATTTAGTTTCGTTCGGTTTTTAGGTTACTGACATTACATAATCAAAGGTTACTTCTCTATAATTTTTATGACTTTTCCGCGTGAATTTAATAAAACTTCCATAAAAGTAATATTATTTAATAATGTAAAAGCCTTATGCATGTGTAAATAAATACAAATTCGAAAAATCAACGCATTAATTGCGTAAAACCGAGTCCAAGATGTTGGATTTTTTCAATTATTTTTTCGGAATTATTATAATATTTTTTTATCGTTTTTAATTGTATGAACGAGATAAAAAGTGAAGTGACAGTTTTATTCCAAATTCATAAAGTAAGAGAACTGTATTTTTTAAATTTTGAATTTTCCTAATTTTTTCGACCATTTAATAGAATATGTTTACAGTCGGCTGTTTTTTTTAAATTTTTTCATTTTGAAACTTAAAATACTGCATTTTTCAAACACAATCGTATATGTCAGATACAAAAATCTAAAAGGCAATTCTATCAAATTTCTATAAAGGTATATGCTTTTATGACATCTTCAAAAATAAGAAATATATAGAACATTCGTTTGTGTCATACCTAAATTCCCATACAAATGACGTACAGCATAAATAAACCTGTCATTACAGTGATTACCATCGTGACGTCACCACAGAGCATTACACAGCATACCAACCTGACGCTGTGTTTTAACGAGAATATTAAAAATGCACTTTTTAATATTTTTTTAAAAACTGGACATTTAATATTATTAAATAAAAGTTATATATTCAGAATCAGCGTTTATTGGTCTATATGAACATATTTTTTTAAAGCAATAATATTTTTCACTGGAGTTCCTTATTGTGAATGGTTATTTTACAAAAGGGCAATACTGAGATTATCTTCCACTCTATTTAATACTACTTTAAATGTATAAATTGTGTAATAACACAATTCAATCCATTCAAATTTACTTGATCAAACCGGGATTTGACCCCGCGAACTTCGGATTGCTAGTTGAGGATCGTACCTCTCGACCACATAGAGGTAAATCTCTGTGACCTAACCTACCCTGGCTCAAATGCCCTGAAAGAATCCAGTACAAATTGTGCTGGATGGTGTTTAAATCAATCAATGAAATGGCCCCACCTTACATCTCTGAACTATGTGTCCCGGAAAAAACTGGTCCGAGGCAGTCAACCCTTAGATCAGCGACATCTTCAGCTATAGGCAGACTAATGGAACCTAAACGCAAGCCAAATACTAAATTTGGAGATTGCGCTTTCAGAATGTCTGGGCCTAAGGCTTGGAATAAACTCCCTCCGGAACTTAGATGCAAAACAAGCCCAACAGAATTTAGTTCCAAATAAAAAACGTATCTTTTTGGGCTCTCATACCCTTAAATAAAAAAAATACCTATCTGACAGTATTATTCTTGTTTTGCCTATGATATACCTACCTTAATCACACTTTTGGATTAACATTATTCGATCCCTTACACATCAATCTCTCTCTTACCAAGGAACGAATCACATTTGGGAGGATATATGTTTCTGATCAAGTCCTTGTACTATTGTACCGCAAATCATAAAATTTTGCTTTTGTTTTCAAAATACGCTCATTACAGAGCATATTATATATTTTAGTTCCCAATTGTGTCCTCTGTGTGCAAACTGGACCTAAGTTTCTCTAAATAAACAATAACAGTGTTAATCTCTAGTGACCTTCCAGGTAGGTATGGTCCTGTATATATTTTCTGCCAGTACAGTACATTTTTACGTAGCATCGCGTTCATTGGTCAAATCATTGTACATATAGATTCGTATCGGTGATCGATGAACCGATGGTTGCAATTTTTAACCATAAGTTGTTGTAGTGGTTTGTCTAGTTTGTTGTCAGAAGTAAGATTGTAGAAATGTATTGTAAGTTTGAACACCGCCCTTGAGATGATTTTTCACAAAAACGGCGCTATACAAGACATCCAAATATTATTATTATTTATGACATATGTGGCGGATTGCAATCTTTAGAGCACAGGCGTCAGGTGGGAATGCTGTCCTTGTTCTACCGGTATTACAATGGAAAATGTTCCGAGGAACTAGCGTCGTTGATCCCCTCGGCACCGGTGCATAGTCGGGAAACACGCCAAACACGCGCCCAACATTTGTACACGGTTGACATTAGTCACATGAGAACGGGTCGTTTTAACGACTCGTTCTTGAGTTCAACAGCTCGGATGTGGAACGATTTACCAGCCTCTGTGTTTCCTCCCTCCTACAACATGGGTCTCTTCAAGACTCATGTTCACTCCTTCCTTTCCTCAAAAAGACCCTCCATACACCATCCTCAAAGATGACATAGGCCCTGAGGGAAATTATTTTCCTCAGGGCCTCCTGTGTGGAGTTAATGTAAAAAAAAAAAAATATATATATATATATATATATATCAACTGACACGGTAGCCGCGGTTTCATAATTAAAAAATAAAATAAAAATTACGTGCAGTTGACACGCGGTAAAAGTGAAACCCGCAGAAAACTAAAGAAGTCAAGAGTGGGGAGTGAGGCCGATTATTTAATCTCACTCTCTCGCAGGCTTAACTCTATGGATATATGTGTTTGTCTCTTTTTAGTAGAGATGAAACGGATATCCGGTAACTATCCGGTATCCGGCGTAAATTTACTATCCGGCCGGATACCGGATAGTAACTCAATATCCGGTCGGATACCGGATATTCAAAAACTACGACAATTTCCTATAATAAAATGCAATACATTAATCTTTGTGAGGTAAATATCAATCAAATGGCTTATTATTATGACGGCTTTTATTTAAAGTCGAAAAAGTTACAAAAAAGCCATAAGGCCTTCCAAAAAACTAAAATTTTCTTCTGAGATATTCACTCTAATGATAAATACATAAATAGTAAATATCTAAACAAAAAACTTTTAGTAAAAACTTACAAAAACCTCGCAGAGTATCGAAAACTTAAATTAACATGATTAACTAATCACAATCACCATTGAACTAAAAATCACCAGTGAACTAAAAATCGTAAAAATCATCACGACATGCAACGAGACAATGGGCCCAATATCCGGCCGCCGGATATCCGGCCATCCGGCCTCGCAGCTCGCCGAATATCCGGTATCCGGCCAAACAACTATCCGTTTCATCTCTACTTTTTAGTGTCGCTTTTTCGTTTCAAATCACAACGGCGCTAAAGAAGTTTTAATTTAAAAAAAATTATGTAACTTCTGTAGACTAATGAATCCTAAAGAATCACAAAGCAGAGAGAATCAGTTCTTCTCCGGTCGGTAAATCCATCACCAACACAGTGCCAGTGGTGCTAATACATTTAATGGAAACTGCCGCGAATGGCTCTAATTGTTTAACGTCTCGGTGTTGTTTTCTTCTCAGGATCACAAACAACACAAGCAGTCCTGAGAGCAACTCGCACTCGCAGTAGGCGAGATGAATTAGTGGGCACCCTGGGTACTGGCTACTGCCTCTCTCTGGGGGAACCGTGAACAGCAATTAGTTGCATGTTGCCCGCAATAACAAACTAACTAAACTTTTCCATTAGCACGTTCGCCTTTGTCGTAACACATTGGTTTCATTTGTGACACACTTGTACTAAAATTTACAAGCTATTATAAATAAACTACTTAATATATACATTAGTGTTCATACTGATGATACATACATAATGATGATTGTAAGTAAGTCTAAAGTCATGGTGTTTGAAAGAGAGAGTACGAAAACAGTATGCAATATAGTTGTGAACGATGAATACTTGGAGCAGGTGGATGAGTTTGTTTATTTGGGAAGTATGTTTACTAGAGATGGGAAGGCTGAAAGAGATATTGAAAGAAGGGTGAATGCAGGTAACTCTATTAATGGAGGACTGAACGCCGTTGGAACCAACAAAAAACTGTCCAAAGACGCGAAACTAGCCGTCGTTAATGGAGTACTGGTACCTACCCTGATGTATGGCAGTGAGGCATGGAACTGGCAGATGAAGGATGAAAGTAGACTGAATGCTGTAGAAATGAGATCCCTGAGGCGAATGTGTGGTAAAACCATGTATGATCGTGTGAG
Organism: Limnephilus lunatus; assembly: GCA_917563855.2. Classification (NCBI taxonomy): domain Eukaryota; kingdom Metazoa; phylum Arthropoda; class Insecta; order Trichoptera; family Limnephilidae; genus Limnephilus; species Limnephilus lunatus. Next base: position 82,360,709 of record OU830592.1, read on the forward strand.
AAACGCGGAGATCCGCAAAGAATGCAAGGCTGATGTAAGCGTAATGAGTAAGATCAAGAAAGGAACGCTCCGATGGTTCGGGCATGTAGAGAAAATGAACGAGGAAAGGAGTGTAAGGAGAATATTTGACAAAAATGTGAATGGTAGAAGAAGTCGGGGACGCACGAGAAAGACATGGCCACGACCAAGTGAATCAGATACCTACTTGAGTCGGGCCATGTCAGGAGTCAGAATAATAGAAGAGCATGTATGAGACGGTGTATGAATGTGAACGAGGCAAGGAGTGTGTGCCAAGACCGAGTTGTTTGGCGGTCCGTCCTCTCTGCCTACCCCTACGGAGAATAGCGATAATTTCCAGTGATGATCTCTTGTTTTAAAATTTTCTACCTATAACGTCACAAAAAGTTGGTTGGAACCTCGGATGAAATATATTTCTTCCAAAATTGAAATTCTTGGACCAAGTGTACGAGTTTGTTTATTTAGGACTGAGAGATGGAAAGCTTGATAAAGGTATCGAATGAAGGATACATACAGTGAACTCCACAAAGGACTGAATGCCATTCGCATAAAAATATCAGCAGCAATTGCGACGTCGAAGAAGAATAACAGTTACAATAATATGACGTATATTAGTGAAAGTGAATGGTTGAAGAAGTCAGGGATGCCCGAGCAAGACAAGGCACGAACAAGTGAATCAAACATAATACTTAACAATTATTAATTAAGATTAGATTGTTTGTAGATGCAGAGTGGATGAAGGAAGAAACGAGTGTAATTTATTTCAAGCAAGACGCCACATTTTGATTCTAAATGGTGGTCTTTCACCAGAGCGATACTAAGAGAATCTACTACTCTGAAAATAACTATGTTGAAAGCTTGTGGGTGTCTACTATCTACCTATTGCACACAAATCACATTAGATATTAAAGTTTTTTTTTTTTATCTTGACAGAAACTGTGTATGTTGGAGAAGTTAGTAATTAGTAAATAATAATTTATTCAGTGTTTAAATCGAGGTATAAATTGTACCAAGTAAACTATACAAGGAACTATGTAATTAATTTAAACTAAATTGAAGTTCCTGCTCGGTTACGACTGGTTCTATCCGATGTAAAAGGAAGTAACCGAAGCGTGTTTACAAGAGATTAGACCAGGGAGGTTAGATATTATTCGTCAAGTTAAATTAACCGAAGAGTAACCGATACGAGGAGTGACATTGAACACGGCCAATGTTTGGAAATACTGACTTGTATCAACAGTCAAGTAGCACTGGAAGGAAGGATTGAAATAAAACATCCTGAATTAAGTGATGGATACATCCAGCACCTTTGTAAATAAAACAGGAAGTATTTCTTTCCTAGTTGGGGTAAAATACAAACAAAAAAGTTTTTTGTAATGAAGACAACAAATTAAGCATTCAATCAGACATTCCAACAAAACCGAATTATATATTCTAATAAAATCAACTCCCACCTAGGAGCAACCAAATCAAAACAACAAAATAACTTCTTTTTTTTTTTTTTTTTTTTTTTAACTATGGACTTAATAAATAAATTAAGTCCATATAATCTACCTTAAATCTTGGAATTGTCGGAAAAATAACTAAATAGTACTTTAAAAACATCTTCAAAGAAAATATTTAAAAAATCGTGCTCAAACCATAAAGTTGAACCATAGAAGTCGTTGAAATTATCCAAAAAATGAAATAAAGCAGGACACAGAAAAATTAAAAAGGTAACTGTCGAAATTGGCTCTCGAACCCACTAAACAACACTCTTCTTCTCGGCTCTAGAAACAGTGACAGCAACATTTTCGTAAAATACCTATTGTTTTAATTTCTCAGCGACTGTGTTTCCAGTTAATAAATATTCAACAAAAAAGATTTGAACAATCGAATTCGAAACCAAGATCAAGTACATTATACGGATAATTTTCTTTTAGAGAAAGACAAAGGTACCCGGGTTACGAATAACCTGACAATATTTTAAAATATCCTACTACCATCAAAGTAAACGGAAAATGTTGCTTGTGTCATGACTTAGCCAGCCGAGAAACCGAACACGCGACGCCTGGGTGGGGCCCAAACGCGATGCCAACTCAGCCACTGACAATTGTAGGTTCCACGACGACAACTTTATACAAAATCAACATGGCGAATAGACGAGGATATCAACCATCTCAAAAGCGAATTAGTAATAATAAAAACAAGGTAGAAACTTAATTAAAATACTTAATTTTGAAGTAAAACTTTTGCGCAAAAATGTTTCGGTTACAACTTTTTTGATAAATTATTAAGAAAGCCACCGTATTTTTCTCATCTCAATCTTTAAAGATTATTTGGCAAAAGCGTCCTTTTCCTTTGGGGTTACGGAACGTTAATAAAAAAATAATCGCTTTAATGCATGTTTAGTGTTTAAGTAATGGTCAATAAATGGTATGTTCGCAAGCATCTCTCCTATCTCGGTAAACTCAAATCATGGTATTTTGAAAGGTTAAATGAGAAAAATAAAAGTAAATAACTAGCCAAGCTACTAATAGCCCCATCTCAGTGGTCCATGCGGACCGGAGGCTGGAAACTGCGGGAATTTAATAATGAGAGAAACAGAAAGGATCCCTGATGGTAATAGCGGCGTCATTATCATCAGTCCAACTGAATAACTCCGCGCTCAGTGGCCATTTCTCTGCATTCATATTATTACAGTAAATGTGGAGCATTTGGTTTCTACCCATCTTCCGTAGTCTGGGCGCTTTAGTCTATTGTGGTAATGCATAAAGATGAGGTGTACCTACGTAACTGGAGGGTTAGCTAGATTTAGAGATTAAAGAATTCTTTGTGCTGAGACTATTCAATTGTGATCGAATCAGCAAAATACAGAACAAAAATTGCTCAGAATTTTTAACAGTTCATGCATGTAAAATCCCAACTAATAATAATAAAAATACAATATAATATCACACATCCTCGCACCTTGGGTAAGTAGGTAAACTTGAAACACGGTTTTTGTTACATGTGTATATAATTTTCTGAAGATAATGTTTTCCGAGTTATACCTACCCGTTTCAGTTCACAGAGGAGTTCATCCCAAACGTGGTAGGTACCTTCAAGATTATGTCACTGATCCAAGAATTGAATCTAACTGAATAGGTTTATTGTTTATAGCCGTGCCATTGTTATCAGAATATTTTTGAAAACAAAATTTGTATATTTAATACATAAACTTATCAACTACTTATTCATTAAATGAAAACAAAAAATCACTTTGTAAAACACCACTATTTAATCAAAATTATCTACATGTTTCAAAGCAAAAAGGTTTTTCGTCAGCTTATCCTGACGAAGAAACCGTTAGTTTTGAAACACATAAGTATATAATTTTGAATTTATCAATTTTAATAGTGTTATTTTACTTTACAAAGTGAATTATTTTCAATGATTTTCAAATTAAAAATGACGCCACGAAGTGAATTTGTATTTTCAAAGATTGAATTGAATCCATTGATCAAAACTCACAATTCATATAGACCATTGAAACTATAACAAAGAAATGAGCTTATTCCATTTGATTCAAAATAAACTCACCTGCAACCTAGAAGTCTCCAAATCTCCAAGGAATGGTATTACCTACATCTTGGCTTCTTTCAAATAGAGCAAGACTTATTATCTTCAGGTGAGATTTATGCTTGGCTCTATGCCGCGGACTATTTAAAGATGGTAATTTAAAAGAAAATAAACAAAACCTCACCTGTTTTAACGAGATAACCTTTCGGCGGCAAAAAGGCAAAGCGACCATCTTTCATTTTCACTAAGTCCGTGGTGTTGCCAGATAAACACAGATAATGGAAAGTTTTTATGCTCGAAACAAATGTGGGGTAGGTACTTTAGTTTAAATAAAAGAGATACTAAGAAAGGGACTAGGCTGGTAGGTACCTGTATTATTGTTTTTCTTTATTTGTGCTCACATTCATGCGAACAGATATGACACAATCGACTTAGAACTTTTAGTAGGTAGTTACCTACTTAGGTATTCCGAAACATGTTATCATTAAATTAATATTGTATTGTGATTGGTTATTTATTTAAATGGTTTGTTTACGTTGTTCAGTCAGGAGAAATGACGATTGAAGAATAATGAATGAATTTAAATGAATGGAGCAATCTCATTGATTGGATGAATCTCATTGATTCGAGTATTTACGTTCTGTCCCACTGGTGCCGATAGGTGCTTATGTGCAAATATTCCAGCGTGACTTTCAATTCAAAGATATTCGATATTTTTTTAAGTATTCGAAAAGTGTTTTTGAAAAATAAAACATTAAATCTCAGTTTCAAGGAACGGATAAAATTGTGCCGCAAAAACGGATATCGCTCAAATTTATTTTTATACATTTTATATAAGACTTGCCGCGGGCCCCTTCGAGTTCCAGACCCTCGGGCGGTACTTTGTAGGTGTTATTTTGATTTGAGAAATTTGCAAATATTTACCCATTTCGTGAACGTATTTGCTCCCCGAATCCAGCGCGAAAGACAAATAATAGCGGAAGGCAAGTTCGTGTACCCTTACGTGATCTAATAACCTGCAAGGGGTGAGATTATCATCCCCTAAACCCGACACCTTACTGACTGGGCGGGCAGGTACCTAACTGACAGTAAACAGGAAGATATTGCCGGGGAACATGTTAAGGGGGGAACTTTGGTGGGGACACGAGAAATGGTGACGTGTTTACACGTACATAGATACCTCTACGGAGCTTTTCTGTACACTGTTTAACACTAAAAGTTTGTTTGCGAAATGCGACTTTTCGTGATATTACGCATGTTTAGTAGGATTTTCTTAGATACGGAGGTAGATGGTAAGTATTGCCCTGGTGAAAAACACCATTCAATATTGTTACCACTACCTACCAACCTGTAATTTTTTGTCAAATATTTTTGCTTTATTGAAAAATGTCCTTTATTTAATATTTATACTTAAAATATTTGTAAACTAGACAAAGGATTTCCTAGTGAGACAGGCAAAGCCAAAAAAATGTAAACCTTTTTATATAGATGCATAAAATAAATAAATAGAAACGTTGCTTAAAATAACCTCAGACGTGTTTAGTGACCATTACTTTTAAGTCAGTATATAAGTAATAAGTCGTAGGGTATATTTCACCATCCTTCTCATAGATTATCCATACGATAACGTACATTTTCAATTAATTGAACACGATTTATTTATTTTATTTATTGCGGTATTTTAAATAGGTACATAGTTATCTATGTCCTAATACAATCCTTATATATCGTCGAGTCATATAAAAAGTCGAGTTTACTATTCGGTACTTGAACCTGTGAATAACGGCTATGAATAGCCGTTTAAGTTTGTAAAAAGCGTTTTTGAAAATTGTCTACTTTCTCCAGGGTTGTGAATTATTGTAGCGTGGAATTGAGAATTACTGATGTAGTTTAATTACAGCCGCAGAAACACTTACATAATTTTTAATTAATTAAGGGTCGTTTTACTGGCGAGTCGTGATAGGGTCGAAATTTTAAACGAGAATTAAGGTACGTAACAAGTCTAAAAAACTTTCAAAAAATTAAAAATGACTTCAGAGCAACCCTAAAGTTGAGGAATTCGTCACAGAGATTAAACAAATACGCCGTATACTCAAATTTAAGTCGTCATTAAAAACATTCCCTTTAAAAAAACCTTAAACGTATATTTTACATGAATTAAAAATATATCTCTTCTCCTATTTGTATATTTACGCATTGTAATATTACATTATGTTTTCTATTTGTTAGCTATAAGAAATACGAAGCTAAAGTCCTTTGGTATTTTCTGTTTATTTTGTACAATAAATGTTTATTGAATTTGAAATTGAATTAAAAATGAAACACTATTTTGTGCAAAATCACGACTTTTTATAAATTTATTTAGTGACCGGTCTCGCCTTACTGTTTGTTATGTTATTTGTTTTATTAAGTCTGAATTTATATATAATCATACACTCTGTATTTCTTGTTTTGTATTAATTTGTACCCTGATGATGTTTGAGCAAAGCGAAACCGGTCGGTAAATGAATTATTTAAAACTCGTGGTTCTACACAAAATAAGTGTTTTATTTTTATTAAATATGTCAAACCACAAAGTGATTGCTTTCTACAATAATATTGAATTAAACAAAATAAAATCGAACAGACTTTCGTAAAAAGTATGTACCTATGTATTATTTTAAAGCCAAAACGTATTGCAATATGAAATTAAAGCATTGCGAATATAAACATAAGTTAACTGAAAACTGCTCATTAAGGTTTAACGTAAAAATTAAATTATAGATGTTCAATATTTGTTTTAGGCACAGTTAATTTAAACAATCAATTAGGAATTCAGAGCTACGTGTTAATATTCCTCATACAATTATCACCGTAACGAGGCACCGCGGTTTAATTTAGTTCGGAAATTTAGCAGCCTTCTTCCGTTTGTACCAGGGGCGCAGAGAGCTGTGGGGAGAGTTTGCACCTCCACGCCACAACGGCCAAACTTGTTATCTATCTCTCATCCCAGTGGGTGCGGTACTGCGGCCTCTCATCGCGCTTCAAATGAAGAAAACTTCTGCCGAAATAGTCCTCCTTACTCTTCTGCGCTCCGGATCCTGCTGCTGGTTTGACGGCTCTTTTTATGGGGTAAAAGAAATTCGAGAAAAAAATATTTTTTAGTGTGAAACATAAAAATTACCTTGGATAAGTGGTAGGAAATTAGCGGTCACGGGTTCAAAATCACAAAACTCTCTCCAGAAACCGGTGGTCCGTCTCCTATCATAACGAACGGACTAGAATCTTGTCTGCAATGCTGTCCTTGTTATACCATTACTTCAAACGTCATTGATTTCTCTTGGCACCGGTGCACGGTCGGAAACACGCCAAATGCGTGTACACAGTTGACATTTGTCACACGTGAAGTGTTTTTTACGACTCACTCTTAAGTATAGACTGCTGGCTGTGTAATGATTTGCCGGTCTTGTGTTTCTTTTCCTCAAAAACACCCTCCACACAGCATCCCCAAATATGACATAGACCCTGACGGAAAAATATTTTAATCCCAAGTGAGTGAATTTAATGTTAAAAAAAACAGAAAGAGTAAATAAATTTTTACAAAATTTAAATGGGAATCAAAATAAATATGAATGCAGAAAGATACGAGTATATGGTAAAAGATATTCGCCCTTATCTATTTGATTTGAAATGGTTGCAATGAGCTCCAAAAAACCTTCTGTATTTCCTTAACATCCTCAATTCCTCCAGCATCACAAATTTCTCCAAATTAGATTCTTATTAACTCAGATATATAATAAAAAATTCCATTGTAAGATTTGGATTTTCGCAAAATGTTTTTCATATGAATATGCAGCAATGTCTACAGGTTTTTACAATAAAATCATTTAACATCTAACTGCCAATCCAGTACTTTTATAAAAGTTTATCAAAGTAAAAAGCCAAGGGACCAATGTAATCGCGTGGCGACATCGCTTACTGAATTTTAATACTTTCACGTTTTTGTTCGCAGTAATATGTGTTTAATTGGGCGTGCAAATGGGTTGAACGAAATATTTAAACTTAAAAAAATTATTTTTATTGCCACGAACCGATTACAATAATTATTTTTCTACGGATTCAATTAGATTAGGGATTGATAAAAAATAAAAGATTATGCTGAATGGTACAACCAAAAGCTTAAGAGCGTTTAACCAGCCAGCGACCGAAAATCCACATTTCGTCGAAAGATGTTCTAACGATCGTACAGGGCGGTTCCAATGAGAAAGATTAATTACTCTCCGTATCAGCTTTTTAAAATTATAACTCAATATCGATTTTATTTCATTCCAAATTTGCTTTAATTTATACCTACATTCAAAAATGCTGAAAGGCGTGTTGATAAAACCATTAAAATTATGTACTTTTGTAATTATTTTTTGATCATAAGTATTAATCATTTTTCAATAATTTCTAAGCAAAATAAGAATGTAAAATAATATGAAATATATGCGCTTCGTAAGTGCGCAAATAAATACACAAACGGACCAATTTTCGTCAAGAAACACATGTACGTAGGTATATGTATATTTTTTAATGACTTTATTAAAACTAAAATTAAAATTCTGAAACATACGTTTAACAGATAATGTATTGATTTATCTTACTGCATGATTATATGAATTGAAATGGGTGTTGTAAAAACCTTTTTAGAAAATTTAACAAATCTTTTTTGAAAATTTAGCAAATCTGCCAACGACCTATGGTATAACCTTATTATACTAAAAATAAACATTTTTCTCAAAATTTAAAACATACGTTTACTAGATAAAAGAACAATCTTTCGAAATCAATTAATAATTTTTTGTGGAAAAAAGTCAATACGCCTAAAATCTGATTTAAAAATGACATATTTCTGGTTTGCTGAACTATCTGGATCCAGTAGGACTATGGCATCCCCAATTGGGGTAGGTTCTGAGGCTCAAGGTAGTGGGGAGGGGAAGGAGACGCGTTAGAGAGGAAGGTGGGGAAGTACGTGGCTATTCAGACCTGGTCACCAAACACGACTAAAGTAACTTTAAGAAACACGTTTCGATTCTGAATGGTGGTCTTTTAGTGATACTGAGACTATGTATCTATCACTCTGGGACCAAACTTGGCAGAAGAGACAAATGAGGGATACGAGTCCCTATAAAATCGTTATAAAATATGTGCACCTATACATACAAGGCCGCATGCACGCCCACATATAAAAATTAATATAAAATTTAAAATAAGGTTATGAACACTTTCATACATAATTTAATCCTTACGCACTTCTTTTCTCCTCTATATTTTTTACTTTTATTATAATTTTACCAATTTTCAGCATCATTATTACCATACTAGTGACATATGTGTTTTACACTAGACTTCATTCAAAGTAACTATCCTCCATTGGTCTCCATGAAACAGGCAGCTGCTTAGTATGGTGATTTAATATATCTACTCTATGTAAATGTCTTAATTATGTAACATGTATTTTATAAATAAAAAAAACGAGTGTGCTTTAGACCACACGACTGAAGTAAAACTTCACTATAAAAGAGGAGAGAAAGAAAATGTGCGCGCGCACTGCTATCTCTTGCTCCTACAGTGCGATACAGACAATAGGCCTGCACTGTGTCTTAGATATACGAAATGGCTATGAGAGAAAGAGAGAAAGAAAATGTGTGCTCGCACCTCTCTCTCATGCCCCTACAGTAAATACGAAACGTAACTCTCTCTCTTTCTATCGACACTAACTTATATCTCCCTCTCAACTTCCGTTCGCCTCGCCTGATCACACTTTTCGTAATGTTCCCGTCACGCATTCACTAGCTTACTCCTCAAGTCAAGCGTACGTAAAGAAGTTTTATTTCAAAAACGGAATTGAGATCCGACTGCAAAAGGCATAATGTTATGTTAATGTTATGTTGTAAAACTTGGCTGTCTCATGAACTTGATTATAATCGAAAGAGAGGTTACAACGGAGCTTTCAGTGGCAGAGGACCATCACCATAAATGATTTTTAAAAATCGAGGCAAGTTTATGGGTGGTAAAATATATGGTTTTTGGCCCAAAAGACAACCGAAAGAAATTTATAAATTTACTTAATGACTTTGAGCGTTATTTTTACTACAGCATAACCCAAAAAGAAGACAGATTCAAACTAAAACTGTCTTTACCGGGAAGAAAACTTAAGATTTTAACGTAAAAAAACACATAAAAAGAGGAACTTCGGAATGTTTAGCCATATCCTATCCCAGGGGGTGCCGGAAGCGGAAATGCGGTCACGATTTTAATAAAGTCTATAACATTTCTGCCCGGGGGATGAAAATAGGACCCAATATAAGGGCAAGAAATAACCCACCAGAATACGCCATGCATTCTTGTCTACTGTAACCGAACCTCTTGGTTTTATGGGGTTTCCTTGGGGTTATTGGCTTAAGGATGCAACGGAGCGATCATAACCGCAAGTGGTTTGCAAAATATTTTCCTGCAAAGAAGGGGAAATGCGACCAACCCTGACTTAAACAAAAATAAGATATTTTATGGTATAACTCTATTTATAAGAGCTTCCCATAAAATGCAGCATGGGTTAATTTTGACATAAACTAAATCTTACAAATGTATGGTGCAACCTTTTTAAACTGAATAATAATAATCTTATCTTAACAAAGGTGACCGGCTAACTCAGATTGAAACCAACTCAGAACCACCTCAGAAAGGTCATTCAGAGTGATGATAAAAAAAGGGTTAAATAGGTTAGGTTAGGGTTACCGGCTATTTTAAAATGATTTTGTTAATAGCTTTTAATGACCTTTCTGAGGTGGTTCTGAGTTAGTTTCATTTTGAGTTGGCATGGAACCCTTAACAAACGGGTTGCAATCCTTAGAGTACACACATCAGGTGTGAATCCTGTCCTTATTCTTCCGGTATTTCAATGCGAGATGCTCCGAGGAACAAGCGTCAATGATCTCCTCGGCACCGGTGCAAGGTCGGGAAACACGCCAAACACGCGCGTAACATATGTACGCGGTTGACACATGAGAACGGGTCGTTTCTAAGACTCGTTCTTGAGTTCAACAGTTCGGCTGTGGAACGATTTGCCGGCCTCTGTGTTTCCTCCCTCCTACAAAAAGGGCCCTTTCAAGAACATATTCACTCCTTCCTCTACTCTGAAAGACCCACAACACAGCATCCACAAAGATGACATAGATCCAGGCCCAAAGAGAAATCATTTTCCTCAGGGACTCCTGTGTGGAGTTCCGTAGGAGGCCAGCATATCGTTGATTTATTCGCGAATCTTCAAAGTCAAGCTGTTAAACTCAAGAATGAAACGTAAAGCATTATATGGTTTCGTTCATAGACATACAAATAACTAGACGAGAACTTACAGATGAGGGGTAAAAACCAACTATGGCGGGGCGAAGAGAGGAAAGAGACTTGTGATTCGCCAAGTCTTGTTCATTGTCTAAGTATGTGTTTCATAGACATACAGCGTCCGCGCGTAAAATGTACGACGAGAGCACGACATTGGTCCGGACACGCCCAGCCGGTTCCGAAAAATGGTTCCAATGGGAGGGGGAAATAACACGTTTTTTAACACGTAAGGGCATGTCCATATATTTTGTACGTCCGTGGTTTCGTTGAATGAATTCTATAAGTATTTTACACGGTGGAGTGACGCTCGTTTAGCAGTCGAATGGGTCGAGTTTAACACTCACAGCGGGTATCGTTTATCCTTCCTATTCGGAACAAAAACATTCGATTTCAGAATTTATAAAAAAAAACAAAGAAGAATTATTACAAGGGTGTTTTAAAATTCAATAAGCTACGATACTCGCAATAACAATGCACGTTCGAAAGAACTTATGTTGGGCTATATTATACATAATTATATAAGGGCTGTTGTTTGGCTATTTTGTCTGGCTGTCGTGATGTTTAACCTTGGATGAACTCTGGTTTTTAATGTTTCAACCACTTTCTTTCTTCAATGATTGTACACGCTCATTAAAAATGTAGGTTCTTCTCTCGATTTCAACATTTAAAAATTGAAAAATAAACTTTAATGTGGCAATCGGTGTAATGCGAGAACGGCGATACGCCATTTGCCAAATAAGGGTTTTTAATTGGAAAAAGTTAGTCTGCAATATCTGTCCATATCCGCTACCCCCTTCCCTATACAACCTCTCTCAGTAGGAACGTACACACCCTGAAATTCAATTATGAAACCGGCCATTACGAACAAAAGTGCAACCCTAATGACATTAATTTTCTATGAAATCCTCTCTCTAACTAATTAGCCTCATCCCGCAGAGGTATGCAGTGAGGGAGGACCGCCAAACAACTTGATTTTACAGCTTGTTTCATTTACATTCATTTATACTCTTCCGTTGTTTTTAACCCTGACATGGCCCGACTCAAGTGTTTTGATCGTGTCATGACTTCGTCGGGCGTTCCAGACTTTTACATTTAACTTGAATATTCTCCTTACATTGATTTCTTCGTTCATTCGCTCTAAACGCCCAAACCATCTAAGCGTCCTTTTCTTAATCTTTCTCCTTATACTTACATCAGCATTGATTCATTTACGAATTTCACATGTCTTTCATATCATATAAAATATTCTAGCGTAGTCATTAACATTTCATAGTCCTCCAGCATATTTTTAATGTAACTTTTAAGGTAAATGAAATTTTATAAAGTTATTACTGCGAAGTAGTTACCTTAGTCTGTAGCATTCATAAACTTGCATTAATCGTAAAATCGGAGTCAAAAATACCACATTACATAAATGTACATGGGTTTCTAACGAGCGTACATTTTAACGCAGCATCACATTCATTGGTCAAATATGTTGTACATAAAGTTTTGTATTGGGGATTGACAAATCGGGAGATGCAATCTGTTAGCCTTAATTGTTACAATGGTTTGTCTAGTTAGATATGAAATTGTAGAAGTACATTATAAATTTGAACACCGCCCTCGCAAAAAAAACGGCGCTATACAAATCATCTACATATCATTATTATGATCCACCTTTTTACAAACTGGCACTGTTCCGCCAAGTCAATAAATTTTAAAAACATATATTACATTAAAAATTTGTACATTTTGAGGTTATGTTTAATCTAACCACCGACTACAAATCTTAATTTAAAAAACAAAGTCGGGTTAGTTAGAACATTTATAACTCGAGAACGGCTGCACCGATTTTTATGGTCTTTGATTTGTTGGATTTATCTCCGCCCCGAATAGCAGAATAACTGAAAACATCGGAAAAATTCAGGAAAAAATTATTAAGAAAAAAAAAATCCTCCTATATTTTGTATGAATTCTTATCGTTTGAAAGATCTGCAGGAATATTGTGATAAGAATAATATTGAGTAGCGAGTGAATACCAAAAATTCAAAATAGTCGAATGTCAATGCGCTGATTGTTTTGCTTTTGTTCTTCAACATATAATGCCGCCTCTCTCTCTTACACACAAAAATAACAACAGTCAAAAATGTCAACAGTCAAAAATGGGACAAACGGTGAACGTATGTCTGCACCCCTTCAAAAGGAAAAATACAATAATAATAAATCTCTCTCACACGTATAAATAAAATGAAAAGCAATTCCCGTAAGTAAGTGGAAAAGTAAGAAAATCACAAAAAATATAAATCCGTACACAACGCCATCTTTGATAATGACATAAACAAAACAAGGATAGTTGCGCATCGATAATTGCTTCATTGTGTATTTTTTAAATTAATAAAAAAACTGAATTTAATTCAGCTAATAAGTTAACACAAAGGTTATTGATTCGAAGGCGGTAAGAAGTTCGTCGGGTCAGCTAGTATTGATATAAATAACACTGAAAAATAATTGATATCATTGTAAAAAAGTCCCATCAATTGTTGAAAAATTACATAAAACGGCGTTGTTTATTTTATTACTCCAATAACAACTTTTGTGAAAAGTATTTACAATAATTGCTTTTCCACAATTTGAAATCTAAATCTAAAAAGTTAGAATTAAGCCAATCAATTTTAACAAAATGTCGTGTTTATTCTATTAAAATGGCCACGTATTTTAACGCCGAGAAAAGCTGGAAATAAACAGATCAGGGAGACTGCGGTAGGTATTGCCTGGTCCAGGAGAATACAACCTTACTTTTGTTGGGGCCAATATTTATTTTTAAATCATTGTTTTCTTCTAATGAGGACGGATTTTGCCTTGTGTGTCATACTTATTTTGGATTTGCCGTTCCTACCAAATTGACTGACCGGTCGGTGGCTGAGTTGGTAAGTGGATCGGGTTCCACATGTCATGGGTTTAATTCCTCAGCTGGCTAAGTCCTCCATTATTGTACAAGAAACATCTTCCGCATTATGTAATATTAATTTATTTATTGTGCTTTTTATATCTATTTTTTCTTTACTACTCAATTTAATTTTACAAATAGCAAATAAAAAGTTACATAAAAAAAGTAAATAATAGACGACCTCCGTGGTCAAGGAGTAAGTCTACCAGCAATCCGAAGGTCACAGGTTAAAATCTCGAAGTGCTTAAGTAAATTTTATATGTTATTTCACAATTTAATCATTTAAAATAATGTCAGGTATATTTGTGGTAATTTCCAGATTGACCGTGTTTGGTGACGAGATTTTAATAGCCAGGTACATACCAGCCTTCCTCTACCACATCTCGTTCCCTCCCCATTACCTTCAGCCTCACAACATACCCCAATTGGGAAAATCAAATAAATTAGTCGTCTTACTGGCTCCAGATGGTTACATGGTACCGGGGACAAAGGTAATATGTTCCAGATTGACAATTTTATGCCATATCTCTAGATTATTTCTCGCATCCAGTTACTTCGAAATGTCGGCCAACATTAATATTTTAACTAAAATTTAAAATATTTATTGAAATTAAAATTTCTTTAGCATTGTCGTGATTTGAAACTTGATCAAACGAAAAATAGCGACACTAAAAAGAGAAATATAAATCTATAGGATTTAGCCTGCGAGAGAATGAGATAGTTTAATCGGTCTCCTCTTTAAGAGGTGCTTCGTAGCCTATCGGTCTCCTCTTTGTGTGGTGCGTCGTAGTCTCTCCACTCTTGTTTACTTTAGTTTTCTGAAGGTTTCTCTTCTAACACGTGTGAATTGTACACTCTGATTTATTTTTCTATGGTCCCTGATCTTCCATTACATGCTATTCCAACACTGTAATATTGTAATGTATGTATTGTATGTAATGTATGTATTGTAATACTATATATACTGTAAATTCTTTGTTTTACATTATTTAATCAATTTTTGTTAGGACTCGTAAGAACACTATATTTAAGTTTATTATAATTAAGCGCACTTGAAGTGAAATATCACAAAACTGCGCTATATTAATTCTATGTTATTATTATTATTATTATGCAAATATTACTTTTAGAGTGGAATAATGTTGCAGTTCGGTATCTTCGAGTTTTGCCGAACATTGTATCAAATCTTCATCTTTGGGAGTTGTAACCTTTTTAGGAAAGTAGTATCGCGGGCCTCGGTTGGGCACCACTGACCTAGCCAGTCTGATGTGTGGTGGGTACGTAAGATATTGACAGAAGATCGCTTTCCAGGAAGGATATTCCTCGGGGGCCCGAGCCAATCAAAGAGGAAAATTTAGTTCCCGAGAAAAACCCGGGAAATGAGAAAACAATCATTCTTCCCTGGGGTTTTCTCGCTCGAAAAGGAAATGCAAGCCTATCCAATAAAGAACGAATCAACTCTGACCAATGCCTATGATACGATAATGCGAATAACGTTTGTGTGATTTTGGATTTTATATAGGTAATAGGACAAAATAATAATAATATTTATTTGTAATTTCCTTATGTGAAGAAAATAGGTTGTGGAGAGTTAGCGCCAATTCTGCAATGTGTGTTTATTTTGTATTTGTAACTTGCAATAATTGTTATAATACTAGCTGATGTTTCTGGCTTGGTTTTACGCAAAAATTTCATCAAGTATCGAAATTCTGCTATAAAATTGTGTTTATCGGAAGTGACCTGCCAGGTAAGTATGTTTTTTGTATCAATTTGCAAATAATAAAATAAGATAGAGCTTAAGAAATAATAATAAATTGTACAGCGCCCTTGAGGTGATTTTTCACAAAAACGGCTTATATTTATTAAGGATTGTAAAGGGGGATGGAGGTGCTTTTCAAAAAAACATTGAAAAATTACGTAGACAGTGACCTTCCTCGTATTTTGAAGGTCTAGTTTTCGAAATTTCAATCAATCACGGAATAAAACTGTATATTTGTTTAAAAAACAAAGCCACGCCGCCCGGTACACTTTTTCAGTGAGCTTCTTCTTGTGTAAAATTTCATCAGTCTCGGACCTATCTGGACTTGCAGTGTCAATCATAAAATTGTTATATCTCTTTAGACGTAAATCAAAATAAACGATAAGTTTTGGGCGAGAAGTAGAAAACATTAAGCAAAATAATTTATTAATTTTAGGACGCCATAATAATTTTAATTGATGAATTTATTCAATAATTCTTCTTAAGCGGGGAGTTGTCTCCAGTTCAATGGTATTTCCAGGGGTATTTCCACAAACGAGGGATCCTGTTGAAAATGTACGGAATATTGAAGTATCAATTTTCTGATTTTAATCATACTACTAAAAATGATTGATTTTTATGTTTTCATTCGATATTATTTGTTTTAAAAACGCTCTAAAACTGAAAAAATCAAAACGACCCGTGGTTGGCAAATGGGTTTGTGACGTCACAAGCGCAGCTCAGCTGGATAAATAAACACCATCAGTGAGCGTCCACCAAAGATATTGAAATACAAAGAGATGTGCTATCCGCCGTTTTTACAAGGCGAGACTGCGCTTCCGGGTGTCGCCGGTGTTGTTTACCAATTAACGAATAAACTAAACGAACGAATCATTAACGAATAAACTAAACGAACGCTAAACTAAATGAACAAATTCTTTCCGTATTCAAACTATATTGTTAACCAATAATAATGCACACCTTCAAAAAATCAAGAAAATGAACAAATTATTTTTGTAGGCAAACTACGCGCATTAGGCCGTAGTTCGGCGACAGTCGCGCGGACACCATAGCATATCTCTTTGTATTTGAATATCTTTGGCGTCCACACTCATGACGTCACACGATAGCCACGCAATTCTGTAAAAGCGGGTTATATAAAATAAAAATTAAAATTTTTTGAAATATTTTAAATTATTATCTATGATTTTAATTATCGTAAACCCTAGCTTTCGTGATTTTCGAGAAAATTTAATGTGGGTAATCTACAAAAGTTTAATTATTGGAAAATTACCAAACACGATGCAATGCGGCGATCAAAATATTAACCACATCTCGAATATGCGCGGAATGTTTATCTTTGAAGATGTTGGCGTTTGGCGTCCTGAGAATGTTCAACGAGCAGAATGTAAAGTTCCGCAGAGTCTGCAGCCTGTCCCTGCACCCGCCCTCCGCTCTACGCTCTCCCGGCTTCAGGGAATATTTGAGGATCTATCAGACTGTTCGGTGTTCAGACCATCCGCAGCTGCAGGCGCGCTATGCTAATAGAATGGGAGCGCGTGCGTCTGACATTATATTTTGATTTATGCCGAGATCCTTCGCGGAATACTATCGGGATGATAAGACTATCCTCATATTGTGATTTTAATGTAAAATACATACATAATACTGTTGGTATTATTCCCCGATAGTGATTTTAACGGAAAATACTATGAAATAACACAAATAATATTATAGTAATTCAGTTTTATTAGATTCTGGATTCGAGTCCTAGTTGTGACCGTAACTTTTTTCTGATTCCTTTGTTTTCAGATATTCGATTGAGTTTCGCTAATATTGTCTACACTTAATTAAAATATTACAATTTGAGGTTTTACTCATTAAGTTAAAAATAAAAATAAATTTATCTTGTGGGGGCTGTATGGGGGTGGAGGGTTTTTTAAGGAGATGGATCTTAAGACGAAGCTACAATAAAAAAATGTATGTATTTTTAGTATGCCTTATATCGCCACGAATATTTGGTGATAGGCATAACAATCGCTAGGCAAACGGAGTCTAGAGGTCAAGATATAGATGACATAAATCCTGAGGGGAGTTATTTTCCTCAGAGCCTCCTGTGTGGTAATGTAACGATTTCAAGCGCAAAAGTGGGTTTTATTTATTTTGTCAATAATTTTCTAAAAAAAGGAGTTGATCAACGTAAACTGTCAAATATAATTTTAGCCAAAAAATTTTTGTTTTAAAAAGTTGTTCCTTGTATGCGTTCATACATTTTTAATGAAAAAAATAATTTTATTGTAATTCCATTCGATGGAAACGGCAGGAAAAGTTTCAATTTATCTAAGGAATATTTTTTATATTATTTATAATGCAAACCGATTCGTAGTAAAGAGTAATCTAAAATGGTGATCTAGCAGCTTCGCCTTAAATATACCAGTAAAATGCTGGAAATAGGTTAAAAAAAGTATATATAAATGTTACGAATGCATTTTATCAAGCGAAGGAAACCTAACCTATTTTATATTTAACATGGGTTCTATATCTTGAAGCATTGTTTACGATTACAATATTGATAGATTTCGAATTTTATTTGTATGTATATTTAGGCATAAATTATGTTAAGAGAAATTATGTTACTTTTACCAGTGATTGATTCCTGGGTTATTTGGACTAAAAAATGTCGATTCGATGACCTTTTTTTCAAGTGAAAACATTAAAAATCAACAGGTATTGGATAGATAGCGTCGCGCGTCGGGTTGAAGGGGTTGGGCGGTTGTTCAGTCAGCAAGGACGACATGTGAAATAAAATAAAAATGGGCCTGCAAAAATACAGGCACACAAAGGAGTGCGGTAGGGTCTCAACTCTTCATTTCACCGCAAATATCGCGACACGCCACCGACTATTTCTTAACAAAACCCGTAAGAAACTAAAAAAAATATGAATTTGAACGTCATCTCAAATTATCGATCCATTAAATGCACACGAGCTGTCAGTCAAAATAAACAATTACGGGCCGGGATATAAAAAAGCACGACGTTTAATGGTTTCGTAATCAACGGACAGTCAATTAAAAATACCCTCCTCCTGTTTATATTTTATTTATGCCAGCAGTTAACTTTAACAGATGCTCTGGATAACGAAGAACACGGGCAGATGAGGAAGGAACGTTGAATAATGATTCTGAAAGAATATCTTTTGGTGTAGGAATGGTATTTTGGAAATTTAAACACGTGCACTATTAGTTCATTTGAGATCTGCAGACGTGTCAAGGAACGATGACAAGTTATCGATATTTTCATGAAACTTTTATCGATGTGTTCGTGCTAGGCAGGAGTACAGGATGAGTACAGTGAATATGAAGAGTTGAGAAAACGGAACAAAACGATAGAGATGTAAACTTCAATATTTCTAAATAAAGACTTTGATGGTGTGTGGAATAATTAAAATATTCGTGGTGCCCAGACCATATATTTCGCCTTGTGGATGTGAAATGGTAAAAAAATTACTTGTTTAATTTAATTTAAAAAAAAATTCAATTACGTTACATTGTCCAGTACGAAAAGGCTAAAACAAATTATTCCAAATCCCACACTCCAAAAGAAACCACACACAACATTAATTTTTCAGAAAAACATGCACAATGACATATGTATTTTCAAACGCCGATATTTCCATTCATAGCTGGTCAATTTACAAAATAGTCATAGACATATTCATATGTCTATGGAAATAGTACATATTAGAAAAAACATAATCACAAATTAAGAAAAACAGCGGCGCAGCTTCTTCAGACAAAACTTAAATTTTGTTTTGAAGCCAAAATACTTGACGAAACTAAATTTTTTTTAAATGAAAGGTAAATATATAGTTAATATATGTGCTACTTTACTTATTTGCGTTTCAAATTATAGAATAACGGCCAACGATTTTAGAGGCAACTTTGGCAATAATTTGTGAGTTAATGATTATATTTAAAATATATATATATATATATATATATTATTGCTTATTTTACTTTCTACTATGTAAATATAATGACATAAAAAATAAATACAAATCATTAAAAAAGCATTTTGATGGGCTTAAATTTATATTACGACCGATTTACGTTCAAAAACAAATTTGTCGTAGGTATATAAATTTAAAATTTCGACCCAAAAGATGCTTTTCCTACGACGTTTTATTTTCTCATATGTATTTGATTATATTAGATGAAAAAATTTTAAATTAAATTTATAACTCACAAAAAAATGTCAAAGTTGCCTCAAAAGATCATGAAAAATTGAATTCTTTATCCTGTATTAGGTATATAATTTTAAATAAAATACAAATTAGCAAATACCCGTACGAGATAGTTGCTATAACGCCATAACCTCTGATTAAAAAAATAATCATGTTAATTATTTTAATTTGAATTTTTTAATGATTTTTTTCTTCCTTCTTTTTTTCTCTATTCCACTAAAAAAATTATGTTTTTACTTTATCATTTAGGTCTATGTACATAATAGAAATATACAAATACATTTTATGCGAAATGATATATGTTCACCCAGTAATATTATACAAAACATGTGTATCAAACTGTTTGTTTCCCAAATAACATAAATACTGTGACCAGACAGCTCAGAATGAAACCAACTCAGAAGCACCTCAGAAAGGTCACTAAGAGTGATAAAAAAATGGTTAAATAGGTTAAGTTAGGTTAGGGTTACCGGCTATTTTAAAATTATTTTTTCATAGCTTTTAATGACCTTTCTGAGGTGTTTCTGAGTTGGTTTCATTCTGAGTTGGCATGGAACCCATAAATACATACTTTACCGATCGTTTTGAGTGAATATAGGCTGGAAATATTTCACGGTGTATATTAAAGTCGTAAAGTTTGCGAAACTTATAAATCATTAGTTATGGCGTAAAATCAGTTCCGACTGTTCTGCTTTACTACAAGGCAACTGCAAATCAACGTACCTATTACAACCATGGTAAGTTTCCATACATTGAAACGTTAGAACACAGCACGGGCGGTAAAGGGCCGTAAACAACGGATGAAAATTCGTTAAATCGCGGTAACATTGAAGATGTTTTGCCCAACTTTACCAGTTCGTTAACGGCACCCAATTTACGGTGATTTAATAACGATGGCTAAACGCCAGGTGCAAGTGCTATTATTACCTGCTGCATTTTGTACAGCAGTTCCCCGTAATAAACCCTGATTAGTTCCGGTAAAGTTTTACTTCAATGGGAGCAGCAACAGTAGCTAAGTGCAGGATTCATTAAAAAGTTTAAGTTTTACCCTTTAGCTGTTTCAACTCAATCGGTAGAGATAGAAATATCCCTGTTTTGGAACGTGATTAAAGTTATCAAAATTTACTATGAACAATTTTGATTTTAACTTACAAATCAAATTACGTTTAACAAATTTTGGTTTTGTTCAACACATATATTTAATTAAATATATCCTTTGACGAAAAAAATTCCAAATAAGGCCAAATAATCCCAAAATCATATACATTTTTTGCCATACCATGTAACAAATTATACAATACCCTTCCAAGTGAAATCAAAAATTCCATGGAGATTATTAAGTTTCTAATCAACATCAAAATATGGCTTAGTAAACATAAAGATGAGGAAATCATAAACAAATATGAAGTAACATTAACACAATTTGCAGTCAACAAATATGAAGACAAGGAAAAATATGAAAATGACATGATACTAACATGAAGATGGCGTCGACAAAAATGAAGATGAGGAAATTATGAACACGAACACAATCTACAGTCCGCCTGAAGGAATCTAACTTAAAGGAATCTCTGATGAAGAGGACTGTGAATATATTACTACATTATGTATTTTTAGTTTTAACCTTCTCAGACCTCAGACATATTCTATCAGACGGTCAGAAGATTTCCGCTTTACAATAAAATCCAAATAAATGGAATATTTTTGAAAATATTCAAAAACCAAAAACTGTTTTAGAAAGGTGATACAATATGCTTTCAAATGTAATTATTAGAAATACACACATATTTTAATTTTAAATGAAAATATAAAAGGGTTTTAAAAATAGCTCGACTTACATTACTTCTAAATAAAATTACTGATAGCGAAAAAAAAAATTTAAATAAACAAACGTAAAATAAACGTTTATGTCACCTTACATTTACATTGTTTCATAAAAAAAAAAATAATTAATTTCATAATTTTTTCTCAAATTACAACCTGAAAATTTGGTGTCATAGAGATGCAAATTTTATTTTTTCTGTGGAAAACTTCTAGCTTCAAATATAAAGCGTGGCGTTTTTTCTTTTACACCACTTTGACCATATTTCTTACCATGACAATAAGGGAGATATAACGATTTCTATGAGACATGTGTGAGCTATTCCCAAAAGGGAACTTAGTAGAATAAAAAATAAATTATAGATAGTAGTAAAGTAAATTAAAGGTGCTTTCAAAATAATATCACTTACCGATCCACACTGGTGAGGCGACAGGAAAACGCAGACGCGAAACGTAAAAGGAAAGCCAAGGTACTTACCTGAAAATAAAAATAAAAACAAAAACATTAGAACAATAAGTAAGAACTGTGACTCAATTATCAGGCATAAGAGCTCCTGTTTTCTGATAAGGTATACATGACCAATGATGACCTTAAATATAATATTTTGTAAAATACATATGTAAAAATTTAATTCATATTCTTTATTTTACCTACAAATATTAAAAAATAAATAAATAAAGGTGAATGAGATAGTGTGTAGAGTGGATTTGATATGTGCGAAGATTGACTGACGAAGGACCTTGAATTTTGTGTTACTGTTTACTGCTTGGAATGAGGAAAAAACATATGCTGCATATAAAGGAAAGGACTCACCGAAACAGGATAAAGAACTTGTATGCTGGCAATTTTGTCTTCTTTCTCCCCGTCCAATTGGCACTGAAAACAGCAATAAGCGTGCGTTTCGTGTACACGGCGAACACGGCGGAATTAGGTTAACAGATAGCGGGAGCACGGGGGCTATAGGGTATATGTTGCGGCGCGGGCTGTTGATTGCAGACTGACATGGTGAAGGTAGTTATAGGTGCGGATTTTGGGAACAAGGTAGGACAGGATTTGCAACAATATTAATACCAATCCCAAGCAGTAACAGTATGTATGTGTGCTATGTAGGTGTGTGTATGTGTGGGTATATGTATTGGCGTAACCATGCCCCCCGCCTGGAAGGGGATGAAAGAATCCACTTCCATAAACCAAAAGAGTGCCAATACGTTTCAACGCGCAAACAAAAAATTATAATGACACGCGGTAGAATGTAATAAATTATGTAAAAGTTAAGAAATTATTATGTAAGTTATATAAATGCTTTTACCAAATGGTCAAAATGACTGATATAGCAAGGAAATAAAAGAATAAAAAACATTGAAACGAAAAATATGACTTGAAAGGATTCAATAAATAATACTGAACCTGCGGTAGATAAAACTAGTAGGGTTTGGTACCTATTTAACAATGAAACTAATCTAATTGATTTTTAAAAATTAAAGTATTATGAACTAACTTCTAAGATGTCGTTAAATCTATTGTGACGGTAAGGGACAGAGTTTAACGACTGCCCTGCGGTATGTTCCGGAGTTAGTTTTAACTTCCGCAACCCGGATCACCCCATCTGCCCCGGGGTAGACATTGACTATTACCCCAATAGGCCATTGAAGAGGCGCGATGTTGTCACTCTTAATCATTACTACCGTGCCTGTCTTTACCGAATTAGCATTTGTATTCCATTTCTGGCGAGCTTGCAAAGTATTTAAATACTCAATTCGCCATCGGTTCCAGAACGTCTGAACAAGACGATCCACGAGATGTTTGCGTTGTACCAAGTTGACTGGCTCGTCTGACAAATCAGCAGCGGGTAAAGATTTTAAGGGAGTGAGCGTTAAAAAATGCGCGGGGGTTAGCGGCAATGGAGCCGAAACATCGTTAACGCTAAGTACAGATAGCGGGCGTGAATTTAGAATTGCTTCAATCTGAGAAAGCACTGTTTGCATCTCTTCATAAGTCAGTAGAGAGGTGCCTACTATTTTATTTAAATAACCTTTCAGGCATTTAATGTTACTTTCCCAGATCCCACCAAAGTGAGGAGCTTGCGGTGGATTCATCTTCCATTCGATTCGATTCTCCAACAGATTGTCTGAGAATTCCTTTTTGTAATTGGGTGACTCTATAAGTGCAAATAAAGACCTTAAATGGGATTTGGCTCCCACAAAGTTCGTCCCATTATCGGAGTACATTATACTCACAGGACCTCGACGAGAAAGGAAACGCTTGAAAGAGTTGAGGAAGACTTCGGTGGAAAGATCCGAAGCGAGTTCAATATGAACTGCTCGGGTCACCAAGCAAATAAATAAGCAAATGTATGCCTTTTGACTTCGCACCCCCCGACGTCTATAAGGGATTATTTGAAGCGGGCCAGCGTAGTCAACCCCCGTGTGAAGAAAAGCCTTAGCTTCGCGGACGCGGCATGCGGGTAAATCTCCCATTAATGGGAATTGTGGTTTAGGATTGACTTTGAAGCACGTATTGCACTGATGCACACGTTTCCGAACCAAATTGCGCGAAGAAAGTATCCAAAATCTTTGTCTTAGCAGCGACATCAGTAACGTAGGACCCGTATGTAGGTTCTTAATATGATAGTAGTCTATTATTAAATTGACTACATTATCACGAGCGGGTAATAGAATGGGATGACGACTGTCAAATTCTGTTTCAGCATTACTCAATCTGCCTCCTACCCTTAGAATTCCGTCATGAAGAAACGGATTTAATTTTGCAATCGCTCGCCGAACCTTCTTCCCATCTTTGACTGCCTTTATATCTTCGGAGAAATGTTCTTGCTGTATAGAATTTATAACAGCGATTTCTGCAACTAAGATATGGCTTAATTCGAATGCTCGTGGTAATTTCTTAATGAAACGAAAAACATAAATTACTATTCGAATTAATTTCGGCCATGAACTAACACGAGAAGCTAGTGCACACAATAACGGTGGAGCAATTGTTTTGGGGCGGTTATTGTCTTGAACGGACATCAAAATTTTTGTTTTTAATTCGGGTGGATCAGATATCGATTTCGTATCAAAACGTTGTAAAGGCCAATCACTTTTAGGTAATTGGGCAAATACGGGACCGTTAAACCATAACGGATGGTCTATTAGCTGAGCGGGAGTAAGACCCCGCGATAAGCAGTCGGCGGGATTGTCTTGACCTCTTATATAATGGAAGCATTCAGCCCCAAGATGGTTTTGTATTTGTGAGACGCGGTTGGCAACGAAGGTCTGCCATTTTGCAGGCGGTGAATTTATCCAAGCTAGAGCAACCGTGCTGTCGCAAAAAGCTAAAGTCGTATGAGCTTTCGAATTTGATGTGTAGGTATTACTGACCGTATGCATTAATCGTGCAAGTACTAGCGCTCCACATAGTTCTAATCGCGCAAGTGAAATCGTCTTAGCCGGAGCGACCTTGGATTTAGCGCATAATAAATTAATTGTGGTTTTATCAGTGTAACAGACGTGACGCCTTTACAAGAACTGTAAAATAGGTCCGGGTCTAAGTGCACGCTGATGAGGATGTATGATGATTAAAATAATAAAAGCTGGCCTCCTGCACCCAGTGTCTGATGAGTAAGGGACACTGGATGTGCCTATTCTTCTGCCTGAGCCTGGCGCCTTGCGGTGTCCTGGAGTAGGGCCGGCTTGTCTGGAGGAGGTAGGCACCAGGACGGAAGACAGGCAGAAGTCGGCGGGAGGCAGCTGGTGTTGAAGAAAATACTTCTTAAGTAACAAGTAATAAAACAAGTTTTGAAGAGTCGAAGTGAACTGATTTATTTGAAAATTTGCATCGTATTTATACCAATCGGTAGGTGGCTCACGGAAAGTGGAGGGGGAAAACGGAACCCAGGCACTTTCCTTTATAAGGGGCAAGAAACTGCTTAGTATCTATTTTGCCGGTTTAATCCGTAAAAGTGCTCGCTTAAATTTGGCAACTTTTACGGATTTTGTAGCCTTAATTAACAATCAAAATATATAAAAAATAGAAAAAACATATAAATAAAGCCAAGATTTATAACAAGAATTTTAGTTTGGTGAATTTACCGTGTTTTTAAGAATTTTTGATTTTTATGAAAATGTTTTATGATTTATTAAGTTATAATTATTTTTCCTAGGTTCCCTGTGAGATAAGTTAACGAAATCTGTTTATTTCACCATCTCACAGGGTCCCTAGAATTTTGTAGAGGTAAAAATGTAAAAATGTCAAGACCGAAATTTTCTAAGTCCTTTTGACATGGCAAATTGAGCTCTATTTTTGGCTCTAAGTATTTTAAGAGCAAAGTCTCAGTTTGACTGGAGGCCTTGTAGGATCAAGAATGAAAACTGATTATTTCATTGTCCTACAAGGCCCGCAGGTTTTATTATTTGGAAAAACATGAAATTTACACCTTCGAATTTTTCTAAGTGTTTTTTGAGGGTCATTTATTGCCCTAGTTTGAGTAATTTAAGGGCTAGAGACTCAGGCTCTCTTTCCCTCGATGCCTTGTAGGACTGCGGAATGAAATTTCTTAGTTTCATTATCCTACAAGGATCGTAACTAAAAATAATTAACAATATGTCAAAAAAAAGGAAACATAAAAAATACAAGTGAAATGATAAGTTGAAAAATGTCCCTGGTGGCAACCTGAGCATGATAGCGTTTATTTGTTGCACCGGGGGCATTGTACATATAAAAACGAAAGTATTTTATTAATACAATATTGCAATTAGAATAACTTTTAAATTCTAATTGGAAAACAAACATAAAAATATTTTCAACGAAAAAGATCGCTGGCGGTACGGTACTAACGAGTTCAGTGGCCAAGCGGGATTTCTGGTTTTCGAGCGAAATCCCAAAAAATGACCACTGAACTGTAGAGGATACTGCCAAGGATGTTCTTCGTTGAAAGAACATACGAGGATATGTAACACGTCCGTTACACTCCCCCCGTGCAGCTTGGCTGCACTAGTCTTCACGACGTGTTTGAGTAGGAGAAGCTGCATCGGTGGGCGGGGCCGGCAGGATTACAGCGAGCTTCACGGCAGGTCGTACGTAGACTCCGGTGCTCGTCTGGATTCGGGCGGTCCTTACTTGGCCGTCTGCAGCAGGGGTGGTGTCGAGGACTCGGCCGCGAGGCCAGCTGTTGCGGGGCATCGCAGGGTCCATGATGACCACCAGGTCGTCTTTCTTGATGGGATTGACGGTCTGGTGCCATTTTTGTCGAGTAGCCAAGGTGGGGAGGTATTCGCGGAGCCACCGCCTCCAGAACATATCAGCTAGCTGCTGACTGATGCGCCACTGGCGGCGGAGACATACCTCCTCCTCTTGTTTGCCGTATAATGACAACTGGGGCCGGTTGCCTGCTGCTCCCAATAGAAAGTGGTTGGGAGTGAGGGGCTCCTCGTCTCTCGGGTCTGCAGAGACGTGTGTAAGAGGACGGTTGTTGACAGTCCACTCAGCCTCGGCCAGTGCTGTTCGTAGGGTCTCTTCTCTTGGGGCCCTCTCCTTCAGGATGGCTCGCAGGGCGTGCTTGACTGAGCGCACCAGGCGTTCCCATGCTCCCCCCATATGAGGAGACATTGGTGGAATAAATTTCCATTCCATTCCTTTTGAAGTTAGATGATCCCTCATCCGGGCGTCATCTTTGAGCGAGTTCAGGGCGTCCTTCAGTTCATTGTCTGCTCCGTGGAAGTTGGTCCCATTGTCTGAGTAAATTGTCTTTGGTTGACCTCGGCGCGCCGTCATGCGTTGTAGGGCCATGATGGCTGAGTCGGCAGACAGGGAAGTAGCCAGCTCGAGGTGGATAGCACGTGTGGACAGACAGGTGAAGAGGGCTCCGTACCGCTTCTCCCGACGTCTGCCGACGGTGATGTCCATGGGCCCGAAATAGTCCAACCCGCAGTTTGTAAAGGGGGGAACATGGTGGGCGAGCCGTGATGGTGGCAAGGGTCCCATCAGTGGTGGAGCCGGCTTGCTTCTGCGCATCTTGCAGGTGGGGCAGTTGTGGGCGAGTCTGCGGATGTTTGTGCGCAGTCGCAGCACAAAGTAGCTGCCCCGTACCTCTGCCATTGTCCTCTCTGTACTTGGGTGGTCAGCCTTCTGGTGATGATGGTTCACTAGGAGCCGTGTGTAGGCGTGGTCTCCATCCAAGATTATGGGTATCCGCACATCTCGGGAGACTCTGCTGGTGGTCCGTATTCTTGAGTCCATCCTCAGCAGGCCATCGGGTCCTAGGAAGGGGTTCAGTGTTTTGAGCCGGCTGCCATTTGGTAAGGGAGCTCCTTGACGAAGAGCATTCAAATCGGTACCGAATGCGTCTTCTTGGGCTGCTTTCACCCATCGGATCTCTGCTTCACGGGTCTCCTCGAGCTGCAGGTATCCGTCCAGGGGCTTGTGGGGTCCCACACGGCATCGGTTTATGAAGCGGTGGACCCAGGCGGTGGCCCTGATGAGGCGGGGCCATGAGGAGAAGCGGTTGATCTCTGGTAGAGCGTCTGACATAGTTGAGGTGAGCCCGACATATTGGGCCTTCACTTCAAGGACGCTGTCATCCGGCCGGTGCAGTTTGGACCTTTCGCGCGGCCATTCTGCCTCGGCCAAGGTGAGGAAGGCTGGGCCGCTGAACCAATGTCCTGCAGGTGATAGATCGGGAGTCTCGATGTCTCGGGTGCCAATGTCGGCAGGGTTCAGCTTTGTGGGAACCCATCTCCAGTCTTCAATGCGGGAGAGCTCATCTATCTCGCCAAGCCGGTTAGCCACGAAGGTTGAGTAGGTACGTGGGTCTGTGCGTAGCCAGCACAACACCGTCGTAGAGTCTGTCCAGAACACTGTTCGCGCAATGTTGCTGCGACATTCTTTTTTCAGTGTTGCTGCTAGTCTGGCCGCCATTAGAGCTGATTGGAGC
Source organism: Limnephilus lunatus (assembly GCA_917563855.2). NCBI lineage: Eukaryota > Metazoa > Arthropoda > Insecta > Trichoptera > Limnephilidae > Limnephilus > Limnephilus lunatus. Next base: position 82,389,289 of record OU830592.1, read on the forward strand.
TCGAGCCGGGGTATGGAGAGTGGCTTCAGGGGGGCCACCTTACACTTGCTGGCCAAGAAGGTAGCTGTGACTTCACCATTGATGTCTTCTGTGTGATAGGCGACCGTGCAGCATGCCTGTTCGGAAGCGTCACAGAACAGGTGGAGTGTGACGTTGCTTTGTTTACTTTTTAAACAACTTCTAGGTATGGCAACTCCACAGCTTTGGAGGAGTCCCAGCCAGTCCAGCCATCTCTCATTGTGATCGGGTTTGATGATCTCGTCCCATCCAGTGTTTGATCTCCAGACGTCTTGCAGCAGCATTTTTGATCTGACTGTGAGGCATGCAACGAACCCCACCGGATCAAAAATTTTCATAACAATGCTGAGCAGCTGACGTTTCGTAGGTCTGTTGATCAGTTCAGGTTCTGCGGCGTCTCTGAAGGCGTACAGAAAGCAGTCGGTCACTGGATCCCATAGCAGGCCGAGGATTCTTTCAGTCTCTGCTTCACCGCTGCTGATGCGTATGGCTGATCTGGCGCGGTCTTCAGGCGGGATGGTGGCCATGACCGCTGGATTATTAGAGGCCCAGTTTGTGAGATGGAAACCTCCTGATGATAGAACTGCGGCCACGTCTTTTACAAGGCCAGTGGCTTCACTGATGGAGTCCACCGCGTCCAGATAGTCATCCATATAAAATTTTGTTTGGATAGCGTCTGCAGCAGCCGGGAAGCTCTCAGCATTTTGTAGTGCCACTCGGTTTCGCACATATTGGGCGCTGCTAGGAGAACAGGTAGCGCCGAACATCATCGAGGTCATCATGTAGGTATGAGGCTCTTCTTGAAGTGTTGGTCGCCACAGGAACAGTTGTGACAGCTGGTCCTCTGCTTTGATTTTTACTTGTAAAAACATCTCTTTTATGTCGGCGGCGAGGGCTATTTTCCCTTCTCGAAACCGGAGAATGTTCCCAAGGAGTGACGTCAGTAGATCAGGTCCCGTCAGCAGTTGATCATTGAGGGAGGTCCCTCTGCAGCGGCTGGCGGCGTCAAATACGACACGGATCTTTCCTGGCTTATTGGGGTTCACCACGGCGAAGTGGGGCAGATACCACTTGCGGGCGGAGTGCTTTGCCGCCTCTCGTGCTGTGAGCTCCCGTGCGTGGCCTTGCGTGATGAGCCGGTTGATTTTTTCTTTGTACGCCACTGCCAGGTCCTCTTCCTTCAATAATTTCCTTTCCAGGGACCACAATCTTTTGAGCGCACATTTTTTGTTGTCGGGCAGCGTGATATTTTCGTTTTTCCATAGCAGGCCAGTCTGCCATCTGCCGGACGTCATCTGACAGGTGGTGTCCTCCATCAGCTGGTTGGCACGTACCACATGTGCGGTCACCCGGGAGGCTGATGTGATCCCCAGGGAGTCGACTGCGAAGTTTGTTCGTATCAAGTCGTTCAGCAGGTCATCTTTGTGATTTTCAGCGTGCAGGGCCAGAGTGGTGACCGAGTCTTCACTGGTGGGAGTCCCTCCTCCATGGGTAATCCACCCCAGGGCAGTCCGTGACAATATTCGCGTAGAGTCACGGGCTTCATGCACTTCCCTCGAGACAATGAGGTGAGCATTGTCCTGCCCGATGAGAAGTGTGGGTGTGACGTACCCGCCAGGAACCCTTTGTTCTGGGAGGCTGAGGCCCTTCACGGTGCTCGCTTTGATGTGGTAGCTGGTGCCTATCCCGGCGCCGCGCAGTGTGACCTGCACGCGGCGTGATGCTTGATCTGAGGAGCACATGCCTTTTGCCCCGTGGAGCCGTAGTCCTTGGACGGGTCCGGTAGCGCCAATTTTTTCTGCTGTGGCGGCGTCAATCAGTGTGATCGTTGATCCCTCATCCAGCAGCGCGAATGCGGAGATCGGCTGCGTGGGGCCCGTCAGCACTACTGGCACCACTTTTAGCACGGCGCCGTCGGCCTGGCGTCACATGTGGTGGACATCAGCTGTTGTGGTGTTTTTTACGAACGATGGGTCGTGCAGTAACTTGTGGTGTGGAGCGCGACAGTCTCCAACACCGCACCAGTCCCGGGATTTGCATTGTTTGGGCCAGTGTTTGCCATCTAAACATATACGGCACAATCCAGAACTTTTAACTGTCTCAAAGCGAAGTTTTACGTCCTTCGCTGCGAACTCACGACATTCACGGAGGCAGTGGCCCCTTTCACCGCACTGTACGCACCCTTCACGATTGTTAAAGTCACAGTGGGGTGTCACATTATCACTTCGATTTGTGTTTCGCGTACTTTCGTTTTTTCGCGGACGGTCATACTTTCGCGCACTTTCGTTTAGTACTTTTCGCGAACTTTCGTTTTGTATTTTCCGCGAACTGTCATTTTGTGGTGACTTACGACTCGTTTCACTATTTCGCGGCCCGAATTGTTCCGAGGTAGCAAAGGTTTGCTCGCGACGTGGTCTAGACCTCGCGGGGTCGACCATTCCCGATTTGGAGATGGCGTTCGCGACGGTTTTCAGGAAGGCGGCAAACTGGCAGATGGTGGCAGGCACTTCGTAATGCCGCACTTCCATCAGCCACGCCAACCGCATCGTGCATGGCATCTTCCCCGCGATGTCGCTGAGGAGCGCCGGGTTGGTGAGATATCCCTCATTGTTTAGGGAGCGGAGTGAAGCCACCAGGTTTTGCACAGTCCCCGAGAAGTCTGCTATGTCTTCTAGTGATGCCTCTGCCGTCATGTGTGGAAGCTTCTTGGCCTTGTCCAACATCAGGGCAGCCAGTGAATTCGTCCCTCCGTAGCGCTGCTCCAGCACGGCCAGTATCTCTGGCACTTGGGTAGGGTCCATCAGGAGGGGGCCCACAGCTTCGCGGGCCTTTCCCTTGAGGGCTCGCTGAAGTCGGATGAGGTTCTCGCTGCTGGTCATCCGGCAGGTTGAGGTTGACTGGGTGAACTGTGCCCTCCAGGTGGGCCACTCCAGCGGGTCACCAGAGAAGGTGGGCAGATCCTTGGCCATTGACTGCCTGGCGATGAGTGCTGCCATCCGGGGGTCATCCTCAATTGTGGGATGAGGGCTGTCCTGAGCCCTTGAAGCTCTTATGGCCTCCGTGAGCGCGCAGGTGAACTGAGCCATCGAGTTATCCGCTTGGTGGATCCAGGCGCTGGTGTGGCGGGCCGTCTCGTCCGCATTTGGTTGTGGAGGAAACATCGGCAGGCCGGAGCTCGGGCTGGAAGCGGGCAGATGCTGGTCATCAGGTTGTGCTGGCGCTCGGTACTCCTGTTCGCGCAGTGGTACCGGCGGCACATGTGTAGATGGCCCAGGATGTGTCCACTGCGAGTATGAGGCTGGATCCCCGTGATTGTAGTAAGGGGGTGGTGGCACAGGGGCTGCTGGCCCTGGCTGTGCTGATGATGCATAGGGTCCGACAGGTTTCTCCGGTACGGCTTCTCGTTGCCTCTGGTTGAGCAGAGGTACGGGCGGTACGGGGCCGGAAGGTCCAGGCTGCATCCATCCAAGGCTCCCATCATAGTGAGGGGGCTGCGGCGCGGGGCCTCCAGGCCCTGGCTGCGCCAGTGATGCGTACCTCTGGTCTACCAGAGGCACAGGTCCGACGGGCATCTCTCGTACGGCTTCTCGTTGCCTTGTATTGTGCAGAGGCAAGGGCGGTACGGGGCCGGAAGGTCCAGGTTGCAGCCATCCAAAGCCCCCATTGTAATGAAGGGGCTGCGGCGCGGGGCCTCCAGGCCCTGGCTGCGCCGGTGATGCGTACCTCTGGTTTACCAGAGGCACAGGTCCAGCGGGCATCTCTCGTACGGCTTCTTGTTGCCTTGCATTGTGCAGAGGCAAGGGCGGTACGGGGCCGGAAGGTCCATGCTGCATCCATCCGGGGCCCCCATCAGAGTGAGGGGGCTGCGGCGCGGGGCCTCCAGGCCCTGGCTGCGCCAGTGAGGGGTGCCTCTGGTCTACCAGAGACACAGGTCCAACGGGCATCTCTCGTACAGCTTCTCGTTGCCTTGTATTGTGCAGAGGCAAGGGCGGTACGGGGCCGGAAGGTCCAGGGTGCATCCATGATGCTTGTGGTTGCCAAGGTTCTCCTTGGTCCGGATGTCCATGGCTGGTTGGCTCCGAAGCAGTACTCGCTGCGATGAGTTGTGCCAGCCCTGCGGCACCGGGTTGTGCCAGCCCTGCAGCACTGGGTTGTGCCAGCCCTGCGGCGCCGGGTTGTGTGGGCCCTGTCGCATCTGGTGCAGGCCCTGCACGGGTTTGTGGTTGAAGGGCTGCCATCAGCCGTTCAATCTGCTTGTTTTGGTGGCGAAGCTGTCGTCGCAGTTGGCGCACCGTATCCTCGGTAGATGTAGAGGGCGGTGGCTCGTCATCGCTGTCTGCGGAGCCTGTCTCAGGAGTGGTGCTGGGCGAGGGCCGGGGCGTGGCATCAGATATGTCATCAGGCATGTCCAGGACTTCAGGGCCAGCGTCCGGGGCAGTAGGTAGCTCAGCAGCAGGGGGTGGAGGCGAGCCATCTTCTTGGGCCGTCTTCTTGGATCTCAGCGAGGGTGGAGACATCCTGGCGAGGACTGTAGATCCGGCTCGAAGGACCACTTGTAACAGACGTGACGCCTTTACAAGAACTGTAAAATAGGTCCGGGTCTAAGTGCACGCTGATGAGGATGTATGATGATTAAAATAATAAAAGCTGGCCTCCTGCACCCAGTGTCTGATGAGTAAGGGACACTGGATGTGCCTATTCTTCTGCCTGAGCCTGGCGCCTTGCGGTGTCCTGGAGTAGGGCCGGCTTGTCTGGAGGAGGTAGGCACCAGGACGGAAGACAGGCAGAAGTCGGCGGGAGGCAGCTGGTGTTGAAGAAAATACTTCTTAAGTAACAAGTAATAAAACAAGTTTTGAAGAGTCGAAGTGAACTGATTTATTTGAAAATTTGCATCGTATTTATACCAATCGGTAGGTGGCTCACGGAAAGTGGAGGGGGAAAACGGAACCCAGGCACTTTCCTTTATAAGGGGCAAGAAACTGCTTAGTATCTATTTTGCCGGTTTAATCCGTAAAAGTGCTCGCTTAAATTTGGCAACTTTTACGGATTTTGTAGCCTTAATTAACAATCAAAATATATAAAAAATAGAAAAAACATATAAATAAAGCCAAGATTTATAACAAGAATTTTAGTTTGGTGAATTTACCGTGTTTTTAAGAATTTTTGATTTTTATGAAAATGTTTTATGATTTATTAAGTTATAATTATTTTTCCTAGGTTCCCTGTGAGATAAGTTAACGAAATCTGTTTATTTCACCATCTCACAGGGTCCCTAGAATTTTGTAGAGGTAAAAATGTAAAAATGTCAAGACCGAAATTTTCTAAGTCCTTTTGACATGGCAAATTGAGCTCTATTTTTGGCTCTAAGTATTTTAAGAGCAAAGTCTCAGTTTGACTGGAGGCCTTGTAGGATCAAGAATGAAAACTGATTATTTCATTGTCCTACAAGGCCCGCAGGTTTTATTATTTGGAAAAACATGAAATTTACACCTTCGAATTTTTCTAAGTGTTTTTTGAGGGTCATTTATTGCCCTAGTTTGAGTAATTTAAGGGCTAGAGACTCAGGCTCTCTTTCCCTCGATGCCTTGTAGGACTGCGGAATGAAATTTCTTAGTTTCATTATCCTACAAGGATCGTAACTAAAAATAATTAACAATATGTCAAAAAAAAGGAAACATAAAAAATACAAGTGAAATGATAAGTTGAAAAATGTCCCTGGTGGCAACCTGAGCATGATAGCGTTTATTTGTTGCACCGGGGGCATTGTACATATAAAAACGAAAGTATTTTATTAATACAATATTGCAATTAGAATAACTTTTAAATTCTAATTGGAAAACAAACATAAAAATATTTTCAACGAAAAAGATCGCTGGCGGTACGGTACTAACGAGTTCAGTGGCCAAGCGGGATTTCTGGTTTTCGAGCGAAATCCCAAAAAATGACCACTGAACTGTAGAGGATACTGCCAAGGATGTTCTTCGTTGAAAGAACATACGAGGATATGTAACACGTCCGTTACAATCAGTATTCGGACAGTAAACATGTAAGTAAATAACACCTCCATATGCGCGTTCGATTGGGTCTGAAAACCCGATAAGCGTTAATACACATTGGGGTTCGATTCCTAAAAAACGAGGAATTTTAATAGATTGCAGTAATGGCAATTCCCTTTTAAACTGTCGCCAAAGTGTGACAACTGTTTCAGGAGGAGTATCGTCCCAATCCAGGTTATACTCCCATAGAGATTTAATTATCAGCTTAGCCAATAATACAACTGGTGCGGCGAAACCCATCAAATCCCAAAGACGAGCAATCGTCGAGAGAATGTTTCGTTTAGTACACGTTCTTTCGTCGGTGTGTACGACAAATACAAAATGATCAGAAGCGGGTATCCAATGAAGCCCTAGTATTTTTAGGTTTTCATCGGGATTAAATTCCACATGTTCCTTAACACGACGAGCTGTAGGAATCGTGGATAAAAACTTTGGAGAATTAGAAGAGAATTTTACAAGGTCGAATCCTCCGGCAGCGAATAACTGAATTAATTCCGTCGACAACTCGGTAGCTTCCTCGACTGATGAGCAACTGGTGACGAAATCATCCATGTAGAATGAGCCATTTTCCACCAAGTTTGCCGCGAGTGGGAAACGAGGTTTTTCATGCGTTGCGAGTTGACGCAGTGAACGCATGGCCAAAAATGGGCTACAAGACATGCCGAAAGTGACGCGATTAAATTCAAACAATTGTAAAGGGTCACTATTGTTAAATCTATACAGCATGCGCTGATAACGACGGCATTCTTCTTGCACTACGATTTGTAGGTACATTTGTTTTATGTCAGCGGTTATAGCTATTGCGAACAATCGGAAATTGAGGATAATGCGAAACAAATCACCTTGTAAATTCTTTCCGGTATGTAGGATGTCATTAAGCGAATAACCCGAATCGGATTTCATACTCGCGTCAAGCACCATGCGAATTTTAGTAGTAAGTTTATCTTCACGAACTACAATATGATGCGGTATAACGTAATGAGGTAAGTCAGAATTGTCGACCGGCGAAATGTACCCTTTCTGTAGGTATTCGCGTAATATTTTGTCATATTCTAACTTTATTGCGGGTTGAGATATCAAGCGGCGTTCGAGAGATCGAAACCTGCGTTCGGCGGCGGGTAACGATTCACCGAGAACAGAGGGACTGTTTCGAAACGGCAACGCGACGATATAACGACCTGCCGTGTCACGAGAGGTAGTGAGTTTAAAAATGTCCTCACACTCTTGTTCATCAGGCGTTAAAAATTTCTCATCTGGAATGTCTTCCAATTCGAAGAAGCGCGATAGGCAAAAATCATTATTTTGCGTGAACGTACAAAATGATTGCGTGGCGATTATACTTGGGTTTTCAATCATCGTTGGGGCAGTACCCAAGATGAGATATCCCAAAGTGGTTTCAATAGCAAATGGCTGGCCGAGAGAACCTGATATTTTGTTTGCCTTTAGAATGCGAGCAAATATGTCACATCCCAAGATAATATCAATCTCACCGGGCGTACAGAATGTTGTGTCTGCTAAGGGCAAATTGTCAAGATACGACAAAGAGGAACGGTTAATGTTAACAGTAGGCAACTCACTGGTTATAGTTTCTACTACATATGGTTTAATCGTATACGACTGAGTGATGTCATAGCGGGAATGTAATTTTAAGCAAGTTACGCCATTTGTCACATTTCTTACGTCACCTATTCCCGTGACGTAAGTACTTGGAGATGACCGCACCGTAAGATTCAAGCGTGAACAGCATTTGCGCGTAATTATGTCCCTTTGGGAGCCGCTATCTATTAGAGCCCGTAACGTCTGTACCTGGCCCTTAGCGTCTCTGGTAGTGCAAACAGCCGTTCCTAAGAGTGCAGTAGTATTTGCACTAGGGCATGAATTTGTTACACATAGCGAAACCGGATTCAAAGAATTTAAGTTATCATTATCGGCATCTGCTTGTAACGCGGGAGATGGTATTGGGTCTGTTTGTGACTTTCGCCCATCAGTTTGTTTGAAATGCAATAAACTATGATGGTTGAGCGCGCATGTTTTGCATGTACTCTTTGATTTACAAGCTTTCGTGATGTGCCTAGTACTGAGGCAGTTCACACAAACTCGAATATTCGATGACTTAATAAAGTTAAATCGATCGCGTGGTTCTAGACTTGTGAATTTAGTACATTGGTATAAAGGGTGCGATCCCTTTTGACAACAAAAACAAATTTCGATGGAGTGATTATCGATTTTTTCGACATTAATAAATGCCTTTGCGGAATTAGTTTTTAGCGGTTTAGCGGTATAATTAATATTTGAGCCAAGGCGGTTCGAGGTCGGTTGCGTGAATTGCGCGCGGTTGAGAATTCGTTGCTGTTGTCTTACAAAGTCGATTAGTTCCGCGCTGGAAGGTAGATTTTCATTATTTTTAATAGAAGATTCGAAAGCCTTTACAGTCTCTATGTCAAGCCGTTTAAGACCCAGTTGTAGCAATATGAATTCTGCGAGGTCTTTTATTTTTAATTGCTTCAGCGCGGCGATGTTAGCGGAGTATGCATCTGCGAAATTCTCTAAAGAAGCGGGCGTGGCCGAGTTAACTGGAGGCAATTTCAGCAATCGGTCAAAGTATGATTCAGCAAGAACGCGTTGATCATTATACTTAGTACACAATGCGTCCCAAATAACTTGATAATTTGTACCAGTAGGCGTAATAGTTTTGCAAATATTTAATGCTTTTCCGGTTAATTTAGACATCAGATACTGCATCTTTTCAGCATTATCCAGAGAATCATTCAAATGTATAACCGAATTATATGTTTCATAGAAAAGAGGCCAATTATCTAATTTTCCGTCGAAGCACGCTATTTCCAAAGGCGGTAACTTAATTTGACGGCGAGGTTTCGCAACTGGATTGGACAGCATATTTGCTTCGGTATATTTAATAACCCCGAAGAGTTCTTCAAATGCATTTAATTGAGAGTATTCAGCAATTGCTTCCGGATTCAATTCCAGTTCGCAATCCACCTTTTCATCTAAAATTGTTATAAATTCAGAACGAATTTTTTCAACAGTAGTTGCGCCTGACAAAAAAGATTGGCGATTGCTAATGCTTTCCGAAGCTTTCCTTATCTTGTCATACACCGACTGTAAGCTTGCAAAGCTAGCTGATAGTTTAGCATTTAAACGTTTGAGACGTCTTTCGTCCCGAGACGACCCGGATGACGCGCTTGTAGCCATTTTATTTATTCCGGTTATATTTTACAAAATATGAGACGATAAACAACTAAAACTGCGGTTAAAATAATGTGTCTGTATTATTTATGCGGAATTAATTAATTAATATTTAATAAATATTTAATTAATTCACAGTGATAACCGCACGGGGTTAAATTGACTGGTGAGCTGTGAAAGGTTAACAGATGCGCCGTGCACTATTTTATTTTGCGTTTATTATCATTAACAAATTATAAATATTACGATCGTATTATTCTATTTGTAATGTAATCCAATAATATAAACAATACGAATATTAAGAAATAATCGTATTATTTATAAGGTAGGTAATGCGATTTGATTAGCAAGATACAATTACATGAGTTATCAGAAATAAATATCAAAGCAGTGTCTTGTATCTATTTATTCTAACAGCGGGTAAATATGTTATTTCCAACCATAATACGATAGGTATAAAGAAACAAATTACTCATGTAGGTATATCAAACTGCGGGAATGCGGGTAATTATTTATATGCGGTATTGTAAAACGTATTCACACTCTGCTGGATTATTATCTACTAATATTATGGTTCAAAAATGTCCGGCTCGTTTGGATCAAGATGAATGAGATAGTGTGTAGAGTGGATTTGATATGTGCGAAGATTGACTGACGAAGGACCTTGAATTTTGTGTTACTGTTTACTGCTTGGAATGAGGAAAAAACATATGCTGCATATAAAGGAAAGGACTCACCGAAACAGGATAAAGAACTTGTATGCTGGCAATTTTGTCTTCTTTCTCCCCGTCCAATTGGCACTGAAAACAGCAATAAGCGTGCGTTTCGTGTACACGGCGAACACGGCGGAATTAGGTTAACAGATAGCGGGAGCACGGGGGCTATAGGGTATATGTTGCGGCGCGGGCTGTTGATTGCAGACTGACATGGTGAAGGTAGTTATAGGTGCGGATTTTGGGAACAAGGTAGGACAGGATTTGCAACAATATTAATACCAATCCCAAGCAGTAACAGTATGTATGTGTGCTATGTAGGTGTGTGTATGTGTGGGTATATGTATTGGCGTAACCAAAAGGTACATATTGATGGTAATATTGTATTCGATTATGAATATGAACGGCTTTGGTGAAATGTTCGATGGTCATTATAATGAATATCGAGAGTTCAAACTCATAATTTCATATCTTTTATCCAACCCGTCGATAGCCAGTTCATTAGTTTAATGTTAACAGCGGATTAACGGTACAGGTAGCATTAATTTATGCAATTATGATAATCCCAATAAAACGACGCGTAACTTCATTACGCGGACAGATTTAGCAAACGTTAATTTATGGAAATATGAATAAAATTATAGTAAGAATAAATTATTTAACTGAAAGGCAAAACAAACAAGACTGGGTTGTTTTTATAAAATAACATTTTATTATAATAAAATCAAATAACTCAGTGTATATGAATCGCTATATTATTAACATTATCTAAATGTTTAAAAAACATGTAGATATTGTTAATAATACAGTGGTGCATACTAAGTTATTTGTTTTCATTATATCTATAATGACGCCACAAGGTATAATTGCGAAGTTTGAAGAAGTAACATATTATTATTTGAATAAAATTCAGATCATTAGACTTTATCATGATGATGTCCAACACATGGGAAATACATATAAAGAATGAAGGAAATACATGGGAAGAATGTAAGGTTAGGTTAGGTGTGCATTTAAATTTATGATATATACCTATGCAGGTATGTAATAAAAAATCATAAAAATTAAAAAAATCTTCTGCCGGTCAAACTTAAACTTCAGCGCGTATAGTATTAAATGTGTTGATATTTATTATTAGGATTATTTCGAATTAGATTTATTCTATCAGATTTGATTCAACATTTTACGAGGATGGATCAATAAATACCCGTGTTTGAAGACTGGTGACTTTGCTGAGGGAAGTTGACATTACCGTCGTGAACTGTATCTGTCAAACGACACCATACAAAATTTCAGACTGATTCATAGGTTATAGGTTAGTTTTTATTTGGCAGCCAGTTGCATCAAATATTCATTTCGTGTTTTTCGATAAAATGAAAAAGGGCAAAATCGATAGGTGGGATTGTGTGGTTTATTATCATTAACGGGTAGTAAAATAACACAGTGAATGAATCGTTTTTTATAGATTTTATGGAAAACCCGGAATATCTGTCTTTTTGTTAAATTAAAAAAATAAAACTAATCAGATTTCTATTGCTGAAGTTCCCTGATGTAGTGACCCATGACCCAGGTATTTAATAATAAAACACTATATTAGAGTTTAAAACGTACCAGTCTTAAGACGCCCGCAGCACTTCAAAACCAGTCCGGCCAAAAAATTAACCAATTGAAAAAAGTCTAAATTTTTACTCCATTATATATAGCAATAATTGAATTCCTTCACGAATTACAGTTTCAAAAATAGACACATTTTTGTTAACATGGCGTAAAATGTCCCACGTTGACGAGCAGCGATGCGGGTGTAATACTGACAGAACATCAACTGGACAGACCGAATGTAGTTGGCAGTAATGAAATAACAAATAATGGGAGGAGATTAAATCTAATGAAACACAATCAAGAAGGGGAATGTTTAGACGATGGGATAATAGTCGTTAAAGAAAATGATGCAAACGCTTTGAAATAAAACACGCGATAAATAAAACTAATACAAGCAAGAGAGCTTTGAAATGGTAAGAGTCAATAAATAAATAATTCATTTCGAAATTTACTAGGTTATATAAACTAAAAACATAAATATAAAAGAAAATCAAATTCAATGAAAAAAGATTACCGTAATAGCCAATGGGTTTAGAGCAGTCGTCGCCCGGTTAGCAACTTTGGAAGTTCTCGGAAATGGTATTCTGGACGCGACATATTCCGGATTTTGATAAACAGGCTTTTATTCAATACTAGCTGGGTTACCCGGCTTCGCTCAGGACAATAAGATAGTGTTCTGGAATGTTGCACAATGATGTTCCCGATTCCCTATTCCTGATCATTCCACGACATACTCCGCCACTCCTTCCACAACTTTCTACAGCTCTATGGAACCTTCTAGAACTTTCCGGAAGACTGTTCTAGAAATTTCAAGAGGGCGAAACTTTCAGCCCTTATATCTTTAAAAGCACGCCCTTTAGGTAAAAACGGATACCCTTATTCCCTAGGGAGGATAGAGATCTACCACACCATATAACTCCCTTGAGTTTTTGCGAGCTGCACGTTTTTTTGGGCTTTCTTTTATAATATATGCCATATTCAAATAAATAAAATGTTACTCCTTACATGTCCTTTCCCATGCGTTCCCCTCCAGCGTTCCACTTCCACCTTCCCCAGCACCGCTCTCCCGCTCCCCCGTCCCGCCAACCCCCCTGGCACTTCATTTCTTGACTCCTCTCCCGCCCGGCCCGTAGCCTAAACTTTTTTCTGATAAGAATTTTAAACTCGTGATATCTTTCTTATTAAATATCCGAATTGAAACATTCAAACAATTTTATTCAAACTTTTAGTCAAATTTTATTAAAAATTCAAACAATTAACAATTTTAAACTCGTGATATCTTTCTTATTAAATATCCGAAATGAAAAATTCAAAAAGTTAAATAAAGGTATTGAAGCTGTCTTGAATATGGAGTAATTTATTTTAATAAGGATTAAAACCAAGATAAAAATAAAAAGCCTTTTCAAGCGGCGACATTTAAATTAAATTTTTAAAATAAAAGAATACTTATTGTGGCATAACCATAATAGTAAGACATATGCTGTCGCGACCTTTTTGTAAATAATGATGTGTTCTATAAAGTCGTACTACATTATTTTATTCTATCATCAATAGTTTTCGCAGCGCACGCGATTTAAAGAATATTTTAGGTAATTTTTTTACACCCTGGGTTACATTATTGAAGTTTTAGTAAGGATGCCTATTTTTTAAAAATATAATATAGCCTATGTCACCCAGGGATAGTGTAGCTTCCCAACAGCGAAAGAATTTTTCAAATCGGTTCAGTAGTTTCGGAGCCTATTCGATGCAAACAAACACACAAACAAACAAACAAACCAATATTACCTCTTTATATAGTGTAGTAGATAGATTACATAATATGTGCAATATGGTTGTATATTATATAATAGATGTTATCATACTATTTCATTTCAAAGCATATTAAAACATAATACAAACATACCATTACCAACGAAAAATCTCATTAAAACCCATAGAAATAATAAAATTTTAAATCTTGCCTGTTTTAAAATCGGTTAAAGACAGCAATCTTAATCGTATGCACACATAAATCAACATCTACTTCCAGCAAATATTTACACAACTGTTTAAAATGGCTGGTAAATAATATTTTACAAGCGCATCTTCAGACGTAGTCCACTGTCCAGTACGGACCAGTACCAATAAAGTACTTTCATGTCGGCAGCGGTAAACTTAAAGAAAGGGAGATACTGTATTATTTATAAAGCGAGACGCCTACGTTAGCTCACAGCTAAGCCAGTTCTTGTGATGGTCCATGGATCGGTCATACCGCCTGATTCAGTTAATTATGGTAGTTAACTCTCCAGTATGGAACGTAATAATACGTAGGTACTGCGGTGTTTTATTTTAATAAGAAGTTGAAAGTAAAGTCAAGGAAGACATGGTCAATTTTTGATTTAGATTGAAACTGACACGGATTGTACTTGATGGGGAACCTGCAGACGTGCCTTGTGGGATACCGGAGTATACTATTAATTTCTACGTAACTTAAATTATTTATAGTTTTGTCTGACTGAATGCTAAATGGAACGTGTTAATACAAATAGGTGTTGTTTTTAGTAAGACGTTGAACATGAAGAAAGGCTTGGTCAATTTTTATTTATTTAAATTTTAGCTGATCTTATCTAATGGAGGGCCTACATCCTACATACTGATGTACATACGTAAGGGACACCGGAATGAATAAATTTCTTTAAAACTAATACATTATTCATTAAAATCATTGCATTGGTTGAAATAAATTTGTATTATTTTGATTAGAGTTTAATGATACATACTTAAAAATTAATTTAGTTCCACTACTGTCATCTAATATAATGTTATATTGTGACTTGTTAATAACATCTATTATAATGACTTAAACTCAAATGAATTGCTCACTAAATACCAATCTGCATATAGAAGGTTTCATTCAACGGAAACTGGATTACTACGTGTTTTGTCAGACATAACTCTTGCTATCGAGTCGGGAAAATTGGCACTCCTTTCAGTCTTGGACATGAGTGCCGCTTTCGACACGATCGACCATGATTTTCTTATTAAACGATTAGAAGAATCCTTTGGTTTAAACGGCGTCGTTAAAACCTGGATAACATCGTACCTGGGAAACCGTTTACAAGCCGTAAAGGTAGGTAAAAACCAATCAAAATATGCAACCCTTTCATCTGGAGTACCCCAGGGGTCTGTTCTGGGCCCACTTCTTTTCATCCTCTTCACAAATGATGTCGCTAAAATAATCGAATCATTTGGCCTTCTATCTCACTGCTACGCTGATGACCAACAAGTTTACTTTTACTGCTTACCGGAGGAAGTAGACAGTCTAAAAACTCGCATAATTGAGTGTCTAGAAGCAATTACCCGCTGGATGACCTCAAATAGATTGAAACTAAATCCGTCAAAGACTGAGTTTCTCTGGACCGCCACAAACAGACGTCAGCATAACATTGATAACTCCCCAATAACCATTTCAGGAAGCGACATCACTCCAAAGACGTGTATAAAACTACTGGGTGTCAATCTGGACGCTGATTTTTCCCTTAAAACTCAAGTGAACAGAACCGTAAGCACGGGGTTCTTTCAATTAAGGCAAATTAAAGCAGTAAGGAGAAATCTACCAACAGAAGCGACTAAATTACTAGTCAATTCTTATGTTATTTCACGTTTAGATTATTGCAACGGAATATATGTAAGTCTTCCAAAATATCAAATCAACAAATTACAATCCGTTTTCAACGCTGCGGCAAGACTTATCACCGGCGTATCTAAATATTGCCATATTTCAGAGCATCTCAAAAATCTTCACTGGCTCAAATGTCCTGAAAGAATCCAGTTCAAGCTCTGCTGGATGGTATTTAAGTCCCTTAACGGAATGGCTCCGGCATACTTATCGGAATTGTGTATTCCAGAAAATTCAAATTCTCGACAGTCAACCCTAAGGTCAGCAGCGTCATCAGCTGTTGGAAGGTTAAAGGAACCAAAGCGCACACCAGATACTAAGTTCGGTGAGCGCGCTTTCGGAGTGTCGGGACCTAAAGCCTGGAATGGACTGCCACATGACTTAAGAACGATCACAGACTCGGCAGAATTTAGAGCTAAACTTAAAACCCACCTTTTCAGACAGTCGTATCCATAAACTCAAATTCTTTCACCTTCACATTCAATGCCCGCGACACTGTAAATAACTAACCTAAAAATGTAGGGAAAAAAAAAAAAAAAATAAAACTATTTGTAAGCGTTTTTAAAGGTCATTTCAGTAACTTTTTCCAGCCCTAAAGAGTCCTAAATTCTCCAGTCTTTTAAAATACATATTTTGATATTATCAACTCCACTTTTGCCACTAATCTTTTAAAATGTAATTCTTATAGTGATGGGGGTAGCAATGCAATGTCCAGTGTTTTAAATATAATACCCTCCGCGTGCAAAGCCGTATCTTTTCCAAGCACAAACTTTCTAAATAAAGTGTTTATCGGAAGTGACCTGCAGGTAAGTATGTTTCTGTATCCATTTGTAAATATTAAAATTAGATAGAACCTAAGAATTATGAATAAATTGTACAGCGCCCTAGAGGTGATTTTTCACAAAAACGGCGCTCTATAAATTATCCAATTATTATTATTATTATTATTATGACTTGCATAAGGAATGAATAGATTGTTGGTATGCAGATAATCGATTTATGTACCTACCTATTTATAGTATGAATCATAATATAATAATGTTGTCACGTTGCATACAATATGTACGCTCATTAGTAAACACCATTGCATTTTATAAGTGGTTGTTAAACAACAAGTTACAGGTTAACAATAGTTCTTACTACTTACTAGGTATAAGGCAGAAGAAATAGAGATATATATGTACATTTTGCTTTACGGTGGGCTATAATAAAAACGTATCTATGCATCACTACCTTTTTGTTTGAATGCCAAGAATCATTGCCATTAAAAAGTCTGCATAGAAGATCGCTCTGTTGTGCCAAAGTGTTTTGTGTCTGTAAAGGGAATAATCTTAAGTAGTATGTAATTATCTGTACGCCATGTCTGGGTATACATTTCAAAGACAACAATCATTGCATCGAGACTGTCATGAAATAAAGATGATTATTTGCAAACTTTGCGAGTAAACCAGTTGATGATCCGGTAACTCGTCGACTCCATTACAGTTTATTGAAGCGGCATCTTAAAAGCGAATGACTGTTGATGTTTAGTCTGGAATGGAGTGTGCAGTATGCATTCAATGAGTGTGCAGTATTCCAATGCCCCGATGAAAGACGTTGGATTGTGCACTGTGCGGTGCAGACACTGCAGACTGCAGTTATGTCAACAATATTTGCATAGCATGACCGCCTTCAATACAAAGTAGTGTCGATAACAGGCGGCGACTTCTGAGCCAAGGTTGAACTGAAAGCGATAGTGCAATTGGCACAAAAGACAGGTTAAATGGATTAAAATCACCTGGGAATTACGCGACGTTTACTGTAAGTCTATATAACAGGGGTGGCCAAACTTTTGACCTGTTGTCTACTTGCGTTAAAAATTATTTCTTGCGGTCGACGGCAAGGTAGAGTTTAAAAGTGACAAAATAAAACTATTTTATGATAAATTTGTAAGAATTTATTAATGCAACGTAACATTTTTTTTCATTAAGCTTTAAGTTTTAGGGTGGATGTTTGACACTGCATATTCTCCACAAGCTTATCATATTGGGGAGTGTATATGAAGTAACTGCGATTCACAAACACGAAGTTAAGTGGGCATCTGTTATGCGGGAACGATGTTTGGTTTTTATTGCATTCATCGTTGAAAATATTGATTCGCAAAGATGGGTAGAACCATGGAACTATTATCAGATGGAAGCGGCTTAAGCTTGTCGGAACGTGTTAAACTGCCAAAACCCGTGTAGCTCGCTCCATTTTTGGCCGGCGGGAAGAGGGGATAGAGACGGGGTTTACCGCTCAGCGAGCGGGGGGAGGGTAAGCGCTCTACAGAGCAGGGCCGAACTGCTAACGGGCTTAACGTTATTTAATTAATTTTTTAATTTAAAAAAAAAACTTTTGTTGGTTTTTTTTTTCTTCATATTTTAGGCACAAAATATAATAACCCATTACGCATTATTTTCTGAACGAATTACTTTATCAAAATTAATAGTTTACTTAGTTTTAACCACGTTTATTGTTTATAAAAAACCGACATATTTCGTGAGCAATGCCTACTTCCTCAGGGTTTAATTAATTAAAAAAAAAATGAAGACAATATTTTAGCGAAACTCAACCAAAAATCTGAAAACAAAAAAAATAGAAAAAGATATGGGCATATATGGAAGGTTTTACTCATAAATTTAACTAAACGACATCTATTGACTTGCATAAAAGTCAATAGATGTCGTATATTAAAAATAAAAATATATCCAAACACTTTCTAGATAGCATTAAGTTCGGGTTTGAATCTTGCAATCATACATGTATGGGGGTGTGGCTCTGGAGATAAGGGCCGAAATGTGAACGGAAATATTATTTTCATTGTTTGTTTTTGGGGTGTTATGCCGTGTTGCGCTATCTCCGTCTTTAACCGACGTTTCGGACATTGGAGGGGACCCACCACTTTCCCACGGCTGTGTGAGGAAACTGATTGTTTAACCTCCTTAGCCGCACACGTCAGGACTCTAATTTTTGTAAAAAAGGAAGCTACATTTATATTTAAAACGAATCTAGACCCTCCAATGTCCCTGCATGCATGATTGTTAGTAAAAAAAGAAAAGTGTATGCATACTTACATTTGCAGTAATTAACAAGATAAAGACACATCATAGATGTGTTCGCCTATTGGTTCAGCATCATCCAGATTCAGTTCTAGTTAGAGTGAAATAATAAAGAAAAAGAAAAATATTTACAGGTGTAAGTATGATTAAAACCGACGTTTCGGACAGCGTTGCAGTGTCCATCATTAGGGCAGATCCGAGATCCAACGATGTGCATAACACCCCAAAAATAAACAATGAAAATGCTTTAAGCCGTAAAAATCTAAAAACGTATTATTTTATTTATTAATTTATTTATTTTAAAATTTTTTAAATTTTTTCTCACATTTTGGACATAAAATATAATAGCCCAATTGAAAAATAATAAATGAGGAAAGGGGAGTAACAAGAAACTTATGTATTGTTTATTTTTTATTAATCCCTTTACATGTTATTTTACCTTAATCTTCTTCGACATTACTCATTTTTTTGCGAAATCAAGATTATGATTGATTCGTGTTGCGCTCGTCGAAATACATCGGCCTCACTTTTCACTTGACAAGTGCAAATGGGTAAAAAACTAGTGTTATAAACTTGCTGTAACTCAAAGCACCATTCATCATTGCGTAACTTCGAAAAGTGATAGGAGCAAACGCGGGTTGATTTGATTGGAAACCAGTCATCTCTCCGATTTAGGGCATCAACCCACTTTCTTTTTCTCTCAGGGTCTTTTGGAAACCTTTATTAATAATAAATTGTATTATTTAATTTTATGTATGCATATTGTAGGTACATACTGTGCGCTTGAGGTGATTTTTCAAGAAAACGGGCTTTTTAAATCAATAGCATATGATGTATATGGTGTGTATACATAGTGTGTGATAAAATATATATATATCACAATAATCCCAACTGCTTCCATCTGCACAAATCAATCGAATAAAATTTATCTGTGCGCACCGGGATTTGAACCCGCGTCCTCCGGATTGCTAGTCAAGAGCTTTACCCCTTGACCACGGCGGCATGTCAATGTGACTTTTACATAACAATACAGTGATTATATACCTACGTACTTTGAATTAACATTGTAAACATATGCAAAAGGAGTGTTAAATTAGTACGAAAAGAAATAAAAACAACAGTGCAAAAAAGACGAAGCAAAAATGTTTAAAAATGAACAAGCTAAATGATAAAAAAACAAGTATTTATGACATGTGTAAATCACAACTTTATATTTGTGCTTTATGATTAATAAAAAAATAAAAGTATTTGGTAATTTTTAATTATTATGATTTAAGTTGACTGATTCGGCCCATGCTAGTCGGAATTCACGCGGTAACATCGGGCCCATGGCGATGGCGGTTGAAAGGACTCGTCGAAAATTATAAAATGTTTATTTAAGCTATGTTTAAACACTTACATGTGAAAGGTAAGACCATCTTTCTTCTTAAAGGTCTTCATAGAACTACTTTTACACAATTTTACGGCGCATTGGACCATTTTTCTATGTTTTATGAACGTTTTACTGGGAGCTCTATACGCGACCGAGGTGTAAAAGCCAATGTCAGCCACCTAAAAACCGTTCGGTAAAATTTTTGAACAAGCACGCTTTGTGCCAGTGTGCACACTTTACATGCCGTCTCTCTAATATCCATACTCTTAAGTGCCGTTTCCACGCTTGCCAAGCCTACGCAAACCTCCACAAACGCCAGCGTGGAAACAGGTCGTTTGTCTTGGCTTGCGTAGGGTTGCGTAGGGTTTGCGTAAGCTTGCAAGAGCTTGCCGCCGATCCAGTCGGGGTCGGATCCAGCGGCAAGCTTCGGCAAACGCTCAGTGTAATTTCAGAACTGACGGCGAATGCACGCCGTTTTTGCTCCATGCGGTAAATCGATAATTAACATTACGAGACATATGTATAACGAAAGAGGCATGCCTGACTTATTAAAATGTATAAGAACATAATTTGAATGCACTAATTTAATTTATTGGATTTACCTAAAAATTCAATATAAATAAATAATCTTTTATTGATGATTTATTATTTATTACAATAAAAAAACATATGATTTTTGTTGGAATAACTTTTTTTTTATAATACAAGACAATATTATATTGTTTTTTTATACTTTGCTTGTATTTCAAATAAAAGTATGTTAAACCAAACGCAATAGCCGACACAAGTTCGGCGTCCGCCACGCTTGGGTGTTGGCAGCGTACTGACGCAGTCACAAGCGTGTAAACGGCTTCCAAATGCCAGGCGAGATTTGCGTACGCTTGGATTCTGTGGAGGTTTGCGTAGGCTTGGCAAGCATGGAAATGTACCATTAGGGTAGAACCGAAAAACGATGTCAAATATAAAGCTACCTTTCTTAGGCATGGAAACTTTTCTTTGCAAATCAGTTTCCAAAAATCTGTACTACCAGATGCCCAAGCTTTCAAAAATATGTCGCTTCTCATTTGAATTATTTCTTCTTCGACCACAACAGATTCAGTATTGGTTAAGTTACCGATTTTAACTGTTAAGCAGTCAATATCAATATTTTCATTAAATGGGAATACCATGAAACTTAAATACTTCTTCGAGAGCGGCAAAATCCGCAAAACCTTCTTTCAAACTCCAGATGCAAATTTTCCAACTGTTCAGTGAAAGTTTTAAAATCTCGATTAGAATTCTGCATACATTATTTTTCCATGTTTTGATAGTTTTTTAGTTCGCTTCGTTTTAATTGAGATGCATGCACTTGAATTTGATTTTTAAAAGTTTTAATCAAAGTTATCACGTCAATGACGGTTCTGTCTTTCTCTTGAAGATTCAGGTTTCACTCGCGGAGTTTTTTCTGTTATGTCACAAAGGCAGGCCAGCTTCATAAGCCATTTTTCAGCGTGTGAGTAGGTACCTTATTCAGTCCTTAGCGCGAATGCATCTCAAAATAATGTTATTTTTCATATTTTCCTATTCACTTTATTTTACTCTCGCGGGCTACCTAAATCAGCTTCGCGGTCGACCGGTAGACCGCGGTCGACCTGTTGGCCATCCCTGCTATATAACATATTATCAATAACGAAATTCCATGGAATGCATACAAAAATTATTATACCAAAAGACATTCCACGGGATGTATAAAGCGCTAATTGTAGTTAGGTAGGTGCACTTTATCAGAAATGTTTATATTATATGGTTATTTTTCGAGTTTTGGTTAAATTTTAAATGTCTTAATTTTGGTGACCGGCCAACTCAGAATGAAACCAACTCAGAACCACCTCAGAAAGGTCATTAAGTGTAATGATAAAAAATATAAAAAAATTGTTAAATAGGTTAAGGTAGGTTAGGGTCACCGGCTATTTTTTAATTATTTTTTCATAGCTTTTAATGACCTTTCCGAGGTGGTTCTGAGTTGGCATGGAACCCTTTATTTTATTGGTCAACCACATATTATAATACTTTTATCAACAACACTGGTACATTATTTTTCTATGATATCTAGTTGTCTCCCAGAGATAATCTTCTAAACTTTTGAACGATAATTCACAGTAGATGAACACATATTTTTTCTGATATTTTTCCGGTAAGAATTGAATCTAAACAACGATCTAAATTATGAAGCACAACAGTTTAAAACTGTTAATTTAGTTTTCAATGAAAAATTATTTAAAAAAAATCACATTATGCTGTTGTAACATAACTAACTATCTGTGACACGATAATGACGTAAGCTTATTCTACGGATATGTAGATTTATCGTTCGCATATCTAATTATTTATTTATTTCTATTCTCCTACATGCAGTTTACAGTTATTTATAGTTAACATAGACAAGAAGTACTAATACCAAATATGCAAACAAAATTAATAACCAGTAACTGTATATAAATGGGTTAGTTAGTAGTAGTGTTTTGTGAACGAACACCTGCTGAGGTGTTCGCATGTTTTAGATAAAGTGTTATTCTGCTGTATTCGAGACTCTCAAGGAGCAAGCTGTGGTTCTACCGATAGCCGTGGTATTGTACTTAATAATAATAATTGGATAATTTTCAAAAACCACCTCACGGGCGCTGTACAATTTATTATGAATACTTAGGCTGTATTTAATTGTATTATTTACAAGTAGATACAGAAAACATACTTAACTGACAGGTCACTTCCGATAAACACACTTTAATTAGAAAGTTTATGCTTGGTGATGATACGGCTTTGCACGTGGAGGACATTATATTTAAAACACTGGACATTGCAAAATTTTACATTTGCTACCCCAATCACTGTTAGTATTACATTTATGAGAAGATTAGTGGCAAAAGTAGAGATGATATTTATTTAAAAAAACCGGAGAATTTAGGACTCTTTATTTAGGGCTAGAGAACTTTTATGAAATGATCTTTACAAAAGCTTACAAATAAGATTTTTTAATTTTTACACAATTAGTTATTTAAAATGTCGCGGACAGTGACGGTGAAGATGATAAGTGTTTGACATTATGGATTCGACAGTACTAATATGATAAGAGCAGTTAAAGTATATCATTGCTCCACAGGTTTGAAAACTTTGTGTTGGAATTAAAAATAAAATAACATACATGTAAATTTTTAATTTTCAGAGACCCTTTCACGTTCCGTTGAACAAGCAAATAATATGGCAATACATTGAAATCTCGAATCGCTTAATTGAGTGGAAAATGCACATGCCGCTGTCACGACAATAAACTTGAAAATGATTTACTCAACGCCGGTATATTTAGCCGAGAGTAAGTTAGCGGTTTCCGCTGAAACGTAAACATTTATTGCGATGCGATGAATTCAGAGTTCGGTTTACACTTTAATATATGCGCCGTCGTGGGGTCTCCGGTCTCTGGTCGCTGGTCTCCCAAGCATCAGAGCGTGGCGGACTTTATAATGCGACGATGAGTCAATGTTGAGGCATTATTAAATGCAAGTAAAACGGTACAAAGACGTTTCTTCATGCGCACTTAAAACAGGACATTAATGTAATGAGGAAATTCAGAAAAGAACTTAAAGAACATAATGAAAAAGAAATTCTTTAGGTGTGGTTGTGGTAGGACAATGTTGTTGTTTTATTATTGAGTCGATGTTGAAGCGCCAGTCTTGTTTATTTTAAATTGCATGTTTTTTTGTGTTATACAACCCATGACACAATGACACTTCTTCACTTTTCCCCCCAAAGTCGGATAAAGAGACCATCACCTTCATCTTCACAGCCCGCGATACTGTAAATAACTAATTGTATAAAAATGCAGCAAATAAAAAAACTTATAAGCTTTTTAAGATTATTTCGTAAAAATTCTCCAGTCCTAAAGAGCCCTAAATTCTCCGCACTGTCAAAATAAATATCAACTATACTTTTCCAATGTAATATCAATCAGTAATGAAGGGTAGCAAATGTAAAATTATAAAATTTCTAGTGTTTTAAATATAGTTTCCTCTGCGTGCAAAGTCGTATCTTCTCCAACGATAAACGACTCAAATAAAAATTATTCTAATAAAAGTGTATTTATCGGAAGTGACCTGCCAGGTAAATATGTTTTCTGTATATTTTTGTAAATAATAAAATAAGTTACAGCCTAAGAACTAATAATCAATTGTACAGCGTCCTTGACGTGATTTTTCACAAAATCGGCGCTCTACAATTTATCCAATTATTATTAGTATTATTAAAGAGAAATAATTCTAGAATTATTTCGAATTTCTCAGAATTGCAATGTTATCAGTCAAAGGAGAAATGTTTATTGATTCCTGAAGATATGATAATATTATTACTTTTGAAAATACATAAAATTATTGTATTTATTGTTATCAAGTTTAATTTGTAGAACTCCATTTTAATTTTTATTTATTTTAAATATTCAATAATTTTATTATTAAATATATAAAATAAATAAATAAAAAAAAAATATATAAAAAATAAAAAAAATTATTGAATCAAGTAAAATAAAATTATACTAGCATTTTAATACGTTTGCTTGTAATCTCTTCTGCTTTTTTCTTTTATAACTATGTTTTTTTCTGTCCTGCGTAGATTTATAACTGTGTGGTTTAGTTTAGACGTTGTAAATAAAATAATCCAGGCAATCAAATTTCCCATAAGCCAGTCGGTCTTCACTGAAAACTGTTGTATTCAAAATAAAATAATAAAATGAAGCGAGGAATATCAGGAATTAAGAATATCACGCGGCAATCTTTAATCAAGTTACTCACGTAAAATGATGCGACAGTCACGGAGATAAAATAATGCATTAATCATTCCCATCCAGAGTGCAAGTGGCAATTGACCCTCAACACATTATAGCAAAAGCTGGGCGCTTGGCGATACCAATGAATGTTGTTAGTGACAGCTGTAATGTTCTCCGAGATTAGAATGGGCGGTTTTGGAGACCAAATCATTTTTTAAGACAGCAAGATTGGTTGAAATAATCGAACTAATAAATGCAGCCCAGCTTTTGCTTTTGCAAAGTCAATAACAGAATGGGAGAAAACAAATTAAACACTTCGCACGCGGAATAAGTCACATTTATTTTTCTTAATAAATTCATTAATATGTACACTGGAAAAAAGTTTTAAACTGTGAATTCTTTGGATGTTGTTTGAGAGACGATACCGTTAATTAAAACAATTAGTTGCGTCGTATGTCATCTTGTGATTGGAGAATATTAAAAGTGTTGAGATTTTACGATTTTTACGACAAATGGCTACTGCTTTAGTATGGGATAAAACGTAAACATAAAGGCAGAAACATACTTGCGTGTCGTGGCGTGTTGTGGCGCGCCAGAAGCACATTGGTTTCATACATTTACTATGGTTAGAGACATATTTGTAGGTCGTGGCGTGTCGCCGTAATGTATGAAACCGATGGCTTTTGGCGCGCCACGACACGCCACGACACGCCACGACACGCAAGTGTGTACGAACCGTTAATGAAGATTAAGGATTAAAAAAATGATTATATTAATTAGTCATTTATAAAAAAGGCAATAGATGTAGCATATAAAAATGAAAATACATTACATTTAGTTCGGGAAGAATCTTGCAATCATACGTAAAGCAATAATAAAATTAAGATAATGATAGTAGTCCTTAGTCGAAGTTATGACAAAGTTAAATATGATAGAGTCGAATTAGCTCATTGCTTAGAAGTTAGAACAGAGCCCCGGCAAGGCTAAGGTTCTGGGTTTAATTCCTTGTTGCAATTATATTTTTTTTCTGATTTTTCTATTTCAAATTTTCTTTTGAGAGTCGCTAATATTGTCTTCGACAATAATTTTTTTTTTTTAAATATCGAATAAATGGGATGGCATAGCATTGTATTGTGATGATATTGTTAATGGGGAAAATCAAATAAAATTATCAATCAATCTGAACGAAATAGATGGTGTTGAGAATTAAATTAATTATTTTGTTAATCCGAATGAACCTGCTGTTAAGATATATGACAAATCAGATAGTGGTTCAATTTAATTAATGCATTGGGACTACATCCTTGAAATGTACTGCCATGTGATATGAAACTGACTTTGAATACATTATGAACATTTAGAAAAGCTACAACAATAGCGGTTCAGTAATTGCGAGTCAATCATGACAAATGTCGAGGCAACAATTTTCTGGATAATCATATACGTTTATTGTGGGATTAGAAACACACTATTAGTTTACACGTGAGACGGCGATAGACGAGCATTTACAATGTAATGCAGCCCGATCTCATTGAGCCTCTTTCTACCTAGATGTCCTAGATTCTAGATCATCGTCCAAGCTAGACTTTAGTTCGCCATAACAGATAATAATAATAACGTAGTATTTATAAAGCGCAGTTTTGTGTTATTTTACTTCAAGTGCGCTTAACTATAATAAACTTAAAAGTAATCCTATAGTGTTTCTTACGAGTACTTATAAAATTTGACTAAATAATATGAAACATAGAATATACAGTATATTCAATGCAAAATTAACAACAGCAGTGCCAATTTAGCATAGGACAATAGATAGTTGTAACTTACATCGGTATTACCCATCATTAAACTACATTAACAGAATAGCAGAAGTGTTCTAAGATTCTAAGTTACCTACCTCACTAATAAAACATCTACATAACATTGGCGTAGCGGAAAAATTAAAAGTTAAAAGATTCTTAATTAAAAATTTGAAAAGATTCTGAATTCTAAAACATTTTTTAATTTGGAAGGTGGGTAGGAGTACTGTTATCATTGGAACCATTTATGGGATAAACAACGCCTCTGCCATAGCTCACCAAATAGTTCGCTACGTTTGATGTTTAAAAATACTCTAAATTACCTAGCAGGGGTGACAGAGTTCATGGGTGAGGTTTGTCTACGTCTTGGCAGCGGATGCGTCTGCCCACCCATTAAGTTACGGATCGAGAAAAACTGGTTGAGGGAGGCGTTTTGACCTCTCCAGTCTGACTCCCTCGACCCATCGCCTTCAACGCAGTTGGAGGAATGGTCATACTCCTGGACACACTGACCATCAGATTCCCACCCACCACTCTCCTACCTACCTTTCTCCTTCCCAGTACGTTCTCTCCATCATTTACCTAAAAAGAACCGTCACACATCAACCCCTAATGTGACAGGCCCTCAGGGAAATTATTTTCCTTGTGGCCTCATATTACACTCAAACTAAAATACTCAAAACTACAAGATTCTAGTCAGAAGATTCTAAATTAAAAGATGAAGGGTTGAGTCATTGATGTACAGGTTTTGTTGATCGACGGGTGGAGTGCATTGTATACATACAACCCACCAGTTGCTTCGAGTCAACGACCTCAATACAATATTAACAGTACCTAGTCAGCCGGTAAAGTTAACGTATTAGGAGATTCAACTCCCCGTGAGGATTTGGCTAATAGGTGCAGTTAATGAACGACCCAGGCAGCTTCTCATCCATCAGCCTCGTCAGAGCTTTCCCGTATGAATGAATGCACTTTGCACTGCATTGAAGATCCAGCAATTTCAAAATGCAATTTGTTTTCGTCAGCCAAGTGCAGTAGAAGCAGCTGGCCGTCGATGGAAACTAGGCAGATATTTATGAACGCGTTCCCGTTGCTGCCTTTAAAATAAAGTAATATATTATTTGCTGGAATTAACTTATTAACTTCTACTGTTCTAAAATATTGTTAGTTAATTAACATTTAATGTGGGGAAAACAGATTTTAAAGTACCTTACAAAATAGAGAATATATTGTCCCCAATTATTTTCTTAATAAATCGGTTTAACCGCTAATAAATAAATTTAGGCCCCTTCAATTTGAAATTAAGAATCATATAAATTAGTTGTCTAAAAATTGTCTAACAACAGTTCGAAAATGGCCTTATTAGCCGAAATAGCTGTCAGAATAATAAATAACTAAAACACATGCAAAACTTAATTTAACTTAACTTAAATTTCATTGTTTGCATTTTTTATCGTTTCATAATATTTCGTTTCTGTCATTTCCTTTTAAGCAAAAGTATAACACAAACTTTTATAAAAGCTACTCTTATGTGGTAAATATAAAAAAAAAAACGATTAATTTAAATTTAAAATTAAAATGAAGAGGTAATAAACATTTTATTTCATCTAAAAACATTATGAATAAAACAATAACGTCTGAAATAGGAGATGAAAGTAAAGTTTTATGACTTGATACTATTCACGTCGCAATAAAAATGTATGATGGAATTTATTAACACTGCAGATATATTCTGCAGTATCACTCGAAGATTCGTATTAATACCAAACTTGACCGACGAGGAATTCAATGCACGAGTAGATACAATACACTGCCTTATACAATACATGCAATTTGCTACCGGACTGACCAGTTATTCAATCAAACAAGTACGCAAGCAGGCTGGCAATTTTTCTCAAAAAACGCAGGCCTGGTAGGTAAAAATAATTTCAGTCGTGTTTACATGGAATATTGGCGAATACAGTCCTAATATTTGACAAAAATTGATCCTTAGATAACAGATAACTTTGATGGAAATGATATCATAAGCTGATCGGTGACCTAGAAAATATAGTCAGAAAAGGCTGTGAACATTTCACTGTCACAAAGCTTACGGATCAAAGTCGGATCTAGAGAGACTGGTTGAGGGGGGCCTTTTCTCCAGCCGGACTCTCGCAAATGCACCGCAGTTGGGGGAATGGATTCACACTCCTAGACGCATTGACCCCCGGATTCCTACCCACCCCTTATATGGCTTAGGCCTTATTGGGGGTGGGTAGGAATCTGGGGGTCAATGGCCTTAGGCCCCAGCATCCCCAAATATGGCTTAGGCCTTGAGGGAGATTATTTGCCTCAGGGCCCCCCGAGTGGAGCTAATGGAAAAATGTTTTAATAAAATCGTCGATGATAGATAGGTTTGTCTTTACAGAAGATCCAAGGACTTATGTCTAATTTATACTTCAAATAATTTGTGTTCTTTCTAATGGCCAGTGGAAGTGTATTGTATAAAAATAATTAGTTGATAATAATGAAAAATAATATGGAGAAAAATAATTAGTTGATAATAATGTAATTCTAAAAAAATTTGAAAATATGAGATTGACAATTATGACGTTATGACAGAAGGTGGCAATAGCGAAATTGGTTAACGCACTCGTCCCGGGTAGACGGAGAGGTCTGGGTTCGAGTCCCGGTTGCGACCATTGTCTTTTTCTGTTTTTCTGTATCTTGTTCTATTTCATATTTTCGTTTAGATTATTATTGTTAACTTATTATAATATGATGTATTGTATAACTTTGTTGCAAAGTTTCTAAAATTTCATAAGCCAAAAGTTGTTATAGCGAATGGGATACGAGAGAAATTATGCCCCTTGTTTCTAGTATCACGAGCAGTTAAATGTCAACAAACAGTTGTGCTTCAAAGGCCTAGTATGATGATAATATACTGAAACAATTTAAAACCGTAAAAAAAATTCAATACAATATACCTACTATGCAATTGCTGTATTTTTAATAACATTATAGTGTTGTGTCAATATTGGAGACACGCGCAAGTTAGTTTTATTCACTACAATACCAGCAATAAAACATCTATGGTAAAATACGGGCAGTAAATAAAAACACCGTCTTAAGGAATTCCAAGTTACACCGAGAAAGTTCGTGCAGACGAAGAAACAGGTAAGAAACAGTACAGCGGTCCAGTTCGGTACGCTGGGTGGCCTTATAGGGAAGACCTCGCCTGCCTGCCTCACAGCCCGGGGAGAGAAGAAACAGAAGAAACGACCGGGGAACAGAAGACAGAAGAAGATGGGAGACACAGTCACGATCTGCCTGTTGACCATAAATCAAGAACGATGTGGTCAGATTGGTAATGTTTGAGCTCAATTCAGGTTCATCGTAGCGCAATTCAAAGAGTGTTCAAAGGCTTTATATTATTACTAGAATGAGCAAATAATACATTTTATAAATTGTATTGGTTCCATGACAAGTCAGAAATATGAAGTTTCAACACCCCTTTGAAAAATCACTAAAAGTTGAAAAATAGCCCATAACCTAAACTAACGTAACCTATTTAACCAATTTTTGAAGTAAAACTTCTTTATTGAAGTAAAACTTCTTTACGCAGGCTTGACTTAGGGAGTAAGCTTGTGAATACGTGACGAGAGTGTTACGAAAAGTGTGATCGGGCGAGGCGAACGTAAGTCGAGAGGGAGATATAAGTTAGTGAAGATAGAAAGAGAGAGAGAGATACGTTTCGTATTTACTGTAAGGGCAAGAGAGAAAGGTGCGAGCACACATTTTCTTTCTCTCTTTCTCTCATGGCCATTTCGTATATCTAAGACACAGTGCAGGCCTATTGTCTGTATCACACTGTAGGAGCAAGCGAAAGCAGTGCGCGCGCACATTTTCTTTCTCTCTTCTTTTATAGTGAAGTTTTACTTCAGTCGTGTGGTCTAAAGCACACTCGTTTTTTTCAATATTTTAAAAAAATGAGGTGCTGAAGTTGCGTGATTCTGAGTTGTCCGGTCACCATTATATTGTGGTCCGGTCTTTTTTTCACACGGCTTCTCACAGGTCGAGCAATTAGAATTGAGGCGATTTGTGTGAAGTACTGCATATATTACACACTACAGACATTGATGTCTTTGCAAAGTGTCACTGAGAAACGACATTTTGTGTTGCTTATATCTTCACATTGCTTTAACGAAAAAGGACAAAGACAGTTGTTTGAAATTGAATATCATTTAAGTGTTTAATTTATTTATTCTGAAAATTTTGAATTGGAATTGGAATTGAAACTTCCATCGGTGTCCATTGTCCATAGTGTACACATTATTGGTAGAGTACGGTTACTGGACAAATACGGAAAAAATGTAGTTCAAAAATATAGTAGGTACTTAAATATATAAAGAAAGAAATAAAAAAAATATATAAGCATTGTATTACAAAAATACTGTCCCAGTGAACAAAAATACTGTTTAATAGAGAAAAAGGTTTTCGAGGATAAATAAAACATTGTCCAAATGGACAACAATTAACTAATTTAACATATTAAATTAAAGATTAATTAACACATTATACATGAAAGACATAAACAGTGTCCAAATGGAAACAATTCTGTCAACTTTATTATATAATATAATATAATGGTTACATATTATGTAAGTAATCCAATAAAATATTATATGGTTAAAGAACCGTAAACTGTGGTTAAATGCGTTAATCTCAATCTCGAATATTAAAAAATAACTTTTAAAAATTGCGAATAACCGTGTTTTAAATTTTAAACAACTGAAAACAACAATTGATGTTTGGTAAATGGTTGTTTTTCAGTTGTGTAAAATTTAAAACATGTATATTCGCAATTTTTAAATATTATATATATATATATATATATATATATCACACCGTCTATTTGGCGACCATCATGGGCAAATATGCATTTAAAGTGGCGACCACCGACATTTGGCGACCGATATACGGTCGCCACTTTATTTTTCGAAATTTTTACACAGTTCATTAATATATGTCGTCACAAGCATCTTGGCGAAATTTGTCCTGGTCGCCAAATTGGGCTTGAAGTGGATGATTTTGAATATTAAAGTTCCGGAGTCTGTCGCTACGCAGCTAGGCGCTAGGTGATATACATGGCCATGTATTCTTCATTTCATTACAACCCTTTAGTGGCGACCGACTATGACGTATTCCACATTTCATTCCTAGCATTTAGTG
Source organism: Limnephilus lunatus (assembly GCA_917563855.2). NCBI lineage: Eukaryota > Metazoa > Arthropoda > Insecta > Trichoptera > Limnephilidae > Limnephilus > Limnephilus lunatus. The sequence continues at coordinate 82,420,791 of OU830592.1, forward strand.
GCGACCAGAAACGACGTATCCTGCATTTCATAAAGTCCGAAATGGCGACCGCGAAGAACAAGATGTACCTACCTATGTTTCACGTCATTCCTAGCTTTTAGTGGCGATCGGGTATGACGTATACCACATTTCATTCCGAGCATTTAGTGGCGACCGGGTATGACGTATCCCGCATTTCATTCTTAGCCTTTAGTGGCGACCGGTGACGTTGGCAAATTTTGGTGGTGTATTCGGCATTTCGTACTAGCCCAAATTGGCGACGTTGCCGGTTCAAGTCAAATCCCGTACGAGTGTTGAGGTGCACACCCCGGCGGCGTGATTTTGCGACGTTGCCGCACATATTTGGCCGGTTGCTGCGAATGTTTTGCCATTTCAAAATTTGTCGCGATCAACCGTATTATCGTATACCGAGCATTGACGTCCATGCGGCTTAGGGTGTATTTGGCGACCGATCATTTTAGTGTCTTATTTACAATACAGTATTGATTACTGTTGATGCATTGAAATGGAACAAAATAATTGAAAGAATAACAGAATAGCCATACCAAGATTACTCTTCGGAGTCACACCAGCCCTCTGACGTAGAATTCAGATATTGTGAGATGTGTGCCTTCAAATAATATTTCATCTTTTCAATCGTTTTACGGTCAAATTTACTTCTATAAAATTCCCTTTTTATTATTTATTGAGTTAGTTATACTACATGAATATAAACTAATAAGCACAATGTATCATTTCATTTGATAAATTTAAATATTTTTAAAGTAAGCATAACATTTATTTTTAAATACATTCATTCTTTCTTCATCCTTAATACTTTCAGGCATTTCATCGTACATCTTTAGTCCTCTATATTAGGCAGTTCTGTGATTTTTATTTCTTCATTTGTGGCAATTGAACTCTGTTTATATTTCTTGTTTCGTAATTATGTACGTCTCTACTAAAACAATTTCATCCTTAAAGTATTTTGGCATTTGGTTTTTCACGATTTTATGCACAAAAATTAACACATTAAATTGTAGTCTCTTTTTTATTGGAATCCAATTTAGCTCATCACATTTACAGCTCATAGCTCTGTTCTGTAAAACTTCTAGTTTGTTCAAATTTCCTTCATTGACCAAATATAACATCTTAGAGCAGTAATCCAAATGTGGAGTAACGATAGTTTTATAAATGAGCTCCATAGTGTTTCTATTTAATTTATGTCTTAGTCTTCTAAAAAAAATGACCTTTTTTGATACCTTTTTTATCACATATTCAAAGTTTGCTATGAAAGTCAGTATTGAATCGAATATTGCATCCAGGTATTTGATTTCATTTAATTTTCCAATCTTTTCACCATTAATTGTCAAATTTAATCCTGTGTTACGCGTTTTATTGCCTATTTCCATATTATATTTTGTTTTGTTTACGTTCAGTTTCAACTTTTTTAATTTCAGCCATTTGTAATGTAATCTTCACACGAAATATAGATTAAGGTATCGTCTGCAAATAGTCTAATTTTGCAATTTTAATTTATAATTTACAGGAGTTCCACTTACTCTGAAGGTGATGGTGGGATACGACCCAAATCCTAAATTGACACCGATTTCAGTTTTTAGACAGCGGATGTGTGAAACAAAGACGAGCTCACCAGTTAATTTTACTCGAAAAAATATTAAAAAATTCTGATAACGACCATCGTACATCGTTTCCACCAAACTTCAATGTATTGACCAAATCCAAGAAGAAAATATAAATAAATGATATGTAAATAACAAACACATACACTGCGCAGTTCACACGCCATAGAAATGAAACTTCAGAAAACTAAAGTAGACAAAAGTGTGTAGGCTACGAAGCACCGCACAAAGAAGAGACCGATTATTCTCGCAGTGTAAATCCTATAGATTTATGTTTTTGTCCCTTTTTAGGGTCACTATTTTTCGTTTCATCGAGTTTAAAATCACAAAGAAAGATAGACTAACATTGATGGGTTACGAATAACCCAATAATGTTTGAAAATCTCTTACTACCACCACAGAAAGCCGAAAATGTTGTTTGTGTTGAGGTGGGACTTTTTTATATTAGCTCCACACAGGGACCCTGAGGAAAATAAATTCCCTCAGGGCCTATGTCGTCTTAGGGGATGCTGTGTGGAGGGTCTTTTAGGGAAGGGAAGGATAGGAGGTTCTGAAAAGGAAAAATGGCATGCGGGGTGGGTAGGAATCTGGAGGTCAGTGAGTCCAGGAGGGGACATATATTATAAACCCATCCCTTCAACTACGGTGTAAGGTGATGGGTAGAGAGAGAGCACTACTGGAAAGGTCAAAAGGCCTCCCAAAACCTCTCGATCCGGCCCACCACGCAGCAGGTAGGTAGACCGCCGTCAAGACCTGGACAAACTCCCCCCCCCCTGAAACCCGGATATCTCTGTTAACACACATCTATAATATGCGTGGGACGGCGTTTTTCGGCATATCGCTTGCCGTACATTCCAAATTGGAATATAAGGCCAGCGTTATGCTGAAATATGCCGTCCCACGCATATTATAGCTGCGTGTGAACAGTGAACACGCTCAACCTCCAAAATACACGCGGCACGCGTCGTGATAAACCCGCCGCGCGCCGCCCCCTGACCCTTGACCCCAACCCTCGTACGGGAGAGTTCAAACGAACTGACAACGAGTTTTGAAATGCAGAATGCATCTTCCCTTCTTGTCGTCACTAAAAACTAGGAATGAACTGCAGGTTGGGCGCGCGTTTGGCGTATTTCCCGACTATGCACCGGCGCCGAAGGGATCAAAGACGCTAGTTCCTCGGAGCATCTTCCATTGAAATACCGGTAGAACAAGGGTAGCATTCCCACCCGACCCCTAAAGATTGCTCTAAAGATTGCAATCCTTTTGTATTGATGCAATCTGTTTGTATTGTTTGAAAGATTTTAATCCGTTATATTTTTTTACATTAACGCATGAGTAAAAGCGTACATCAATCAAATACAAAAATGCTATCTTTATTTCTAAAAATCGTAGCTCCGGGCACCCCCGAGGTTCCATTCGAATATTTTTAAAACCAGTAGCTATTATTATTTACGAATCACTTTTGCATCTTTTGTTGATTTTCACAAAATAAACAATAAATAAAATTAAAAGTATTTAAGTTTGTTGTCTGTAGGTTACGTTAGGATTACTCTATAATTTTAATTATTTCCTCATCTTCATGTTTACGTAGCCATAATTTGATGTCTTTTTTAAACTTTTTTTCTGCATGGTGTTCTTAATTTCAATTGGAAGGGCATTATATAGTTTTGTAGCATGGAAATTATGGTTTCTCTGCCCAAAAGATTTATTTAATTTCGGGATGTCTAGTAGTTTTGAGGATTTCATCCTTGTAGTGTAGGTGTGTTGGTCAGCAAGGTACTCATATTTTTCTTTAAATTTGGTAAAATTGCATTTTTTAGTATAGTTAAGTAATGCTGAACACATTTGGAAAAATTGTTTTTCATAGATGTGTACATTTTGATTCGTTTTTTTTTTAAATTTACTAATTAAAAAAATTATCAATTAAAATCTGCCACCTTTTTGAACTTTTACATTAATTTACCCCTCCAGTCCTCGGGCATGTTTTGTCGGAATGTCACATAATTTTCTGCTTCGCGATGAAATCCAAATAAATGGAACGTTTTCGAATGTATCCAAAAACGAAAAACTGGTTTTGAAAGATTTTTATTATTAGAAAGACATAAAATTTTGAAAACATTAAATTTTTCAATGCAAACATTAAAAAGTTTTAATAACGGCTCACCTTACGTTTTTTCTAACTAAAACTACTTATAGATACCGAGAAAAGAATCAATAAACACATATTTTGTTAGACAAATGTATTTTAAACGTTATTGCCACCTCAGATTTTTGTAGTTTCATATTTAAAAATAACTGAGTATGCGATTCACACGCCGTAGAAGTGAAACCTTCAGAAAACTAAAGTAGACAAGAGTGGGAAGGCTACGAAGCACCACACAAAGAGGACACCGATTACACTATCCCATTTTCTCGCAGGCTAAATCCTGTACATGAATTTGGTTTTTTAAGGTTTACACATAAAAAAGAAGTTTATTTGTAACCTTCCATCCCACATTCAAATTTTCACCGTAAAACGTCCCCCTGAATAAAGGGCGTTTTCAAGCACTCTGCGGGCAGCTTTTTGCTGAACTTCAGGTCATGCATATGCATTGTCATTTTAAAGACGCATTCATATAAACAAACATTTTTTTGTTTGTTTTTTTTTTTAAAGAAAGACAAACATTCCCTGTGGTTACGAATAAACCAACAGTATTTGAAAATCTCCTATTACCACCACAAAAGGCCGAAAATGTTGCTTGTGTTGTGATGGAGGACATAGCCATAGCCAGCCGAGGAATAGGGCACGCGACGCCCGCGGGTGGGACCCAAACGCGATGCCCACTAAACCACTAACTGGTATTTTTAATGTGCTTGTCTGCCTTGGTGATGCTTGGGATAATGCTCGCTTCCTGAACAGAAGACCTCTGGTTAGAATCCTACCCACGTCCGCAGATTTTGTCCTATTTTCCACTACCCAAGCGCTTAAGAGCCGTTCAAACACGCTATGTATTTTATTCGAGTGGGGAGTAAAGTAATATCTAAACGCGTCCGAACACCATCATTTTAGTAGAGTGGGTTAGTCAGCTTTTTAGTGGATTCAATCAATTTCGTTCTATTTTTAGAGCGTATAGGGACCCCCCCCCCCCCTCGCGTCCCTGTGCACTGACATGCCGTTTTAGCAGAGTTCATTTGTAGACCCGCGGAAATGTCGAGACATTGGAGCGAAGTTGCTACTCTAAAATTATTTATTTGTGCTGCTATTAATCTCTTTTTGTGGACATTTTATTTATTATTATCTCACTAATTTATTCTTCCACGTCTTCTATAATAAGCATTAAAATCAGCTTAATTAGCGTATTTACTTTGCTTTGTAGCAGCCCGTCATCCGCCGTCATCCTACAACGGGCGGCGGGCATAAATGTATCTACTCTATTTGAAATTAAGGCGAACGGTTTTCGGCGAGTCATGTAGCAAGCGTACTCTCTACTTGACTTACCACTTGACCAATGTGAACAAGCCCTTTAGCTATGCGTGGAAATAATGGAATTGAAATAGTGTATTATTGTACAATTTTATAAGATTTCTCTTTTTTTAAACATAATTTGCTTTCAGAGCCGTTAATACTCCACTATATTATTATTTAAAAAAACTCAGAATAAAACTATGAAAATTTAAAACGGCAGACGATTTCATGATATCATTTTATGTTGTATAATTGAACAGAAAAATAACACAAATCTATAAATATCTTTCTTCTCGGGTGTCAAAATTATCAATCGATTTTGACTTTTATTTTAAAGCTCCGCTTTTTTTTGGTACCTAAATTGGTATAAATTTAAAATACATATAATTGTTTTTATATAAACAGTTGAAAAGTAAAGAATAATACAATTAGCAGATTAACCAAAAGAATCCCACACAGGCATCGCCAGTTCTGTACTTGTGTGTTTTTAAGTGGGTGTACTTGTGTGTTTTTAAAACAGTTAAAATTTTACTCATAAACATGCACTATCTTCGTAGATATTAAAAAATAAAATTAAATAAATAAAAAATAAAATCATTGTGATCGTGATTACTGAATTACAATTCACACGACATGTTAATAAAGATTAATAAAATTTGTGAAGTTACATCGGCTTAGATGTTACAGCAAGTAAATGTCGGTTTCAATGGTATTTATCCAAGACTTTATACATTTTGTGTATTTTAAACATCGTACACAGTAAATTTTTCTCATCTCTTACAATTCAGCTTCTTGGAATAATTGCAGGAAGGGGTAGTTCATATCATTATGCGACATTATTATTATTATTATACACCCCCTCCCCTACCATCCAATTATTCCATAAGATTCTGATGATTGCACCAATGCATGTTACACAAATTTCATTATTTTAATGTCGACTCTTTAATTTAAACGTTTAAAAATATAAGTTAAATACCTACATAAATTTATTTACAAGCTTTTCTATGTGATCTGTCCATTTGAGTTGGCTGTCTAATGTAATTCCTAAGTATTAAACTGTATTCGATGGCCGGTGTGGCCGGTGTTTAGCGGTGAGGCTCTTAGCTCGCAACCCGAAGGTTGCGGGATCGAATCCCTGTCTAGCAAATAAACTTTATTTTGTTAATTTTGTTATATATCACAATTTATTATTTTAGAATAATATATGGTATATAATCAATAACAGATCGCTTTGTATAAACCACTATATGTATTATAAACAATATCTACATGTTTAAAGACAAACAAAGATACATATACAGATATCATTATACATGAAACATCTAATCATCCATTTTCACAAAAATTAGCAGCTTTTCATACCTTGCTAAGTAGATTAATTAATGTTCCCTTATCTTTGCGTAATTTTAAAACAGAATTAAATACTATTAAACAAATTGCAATTAATAACGGTTATACTTCAAAATTAATAGACAATATGTTAAACAAAAAATATAAGAAACAGTTTTTTAGATCTTTTGTTTATCCACACGTTGTTGAAAATGATAATTATTGGAGAATTTTTTTTTTTAAAATAATAGCATTTCAAATTTAAAAATTAAAAACATGCCAAATAATGTACAACCAGCTTTTTATACAAATAACAAATTTAAAAATTATATATTAAATAATAAGGATAAATGTGATTTTTTGAACAAATCTGCGGTTTATAAATTAATTTGTAATGATTGTAACTTTTTTATTTTGGAAAAACTTCTAGAAATTTTAACATTAGAGTTAAGGAACATATAAGATGTTTAAATAATAATAATTATTCTGAATTTGCCAACCAATTTGCCAACCATTTTTGGAAACAAGTCATTCCTTTGATATTGATACAGGTCTTAAAATTAACACTACGGGCATACAATTGGATAATTTAGAAATTTTAGAAATTGGAAAAAGCATTAATAGTAAATTAAATTTTATAAATAACCAAACATTTTTTTAAAATAGCCATCTTTTAAATTTATTTTCTTATTAATACTTACAATAATTATAATTATTTATTTTTTGATTTAGACTAATTATTTGAATTATTTGTTCTTAAAAGTTTTTTATTATCTAAATGCAATTTTATTTTTCATTAAAAAATTTTTATATTTAATTTTGTATAACTATTTTTATGATTTTTAAGCAATTAATCACCTCTACTTTTTTAATATTTTGTCTATGTTCTAGTTTATTCTAATTTGTCTATACTTGTTTGTCATTTATTTTTCTTTATATTAACATATCCTGATGAAGATAACATTGTTATGGAAACATGTAGATATTGTTTATAATATAGTGGTTTCTACAAAGTGATCTGTTATTCATTATATAATTAATGATGCCACAAAGTAATTTTGCGAAGTTTGAAGAAGTAAATATATGGTATATTTGCGGCACGTTCCAGAGTGGAAAGTACACTCAGTATCGCCCTGGTGTAAGACTTTAGCCGTGTTTGGTGACCAGATCTGAATAGCCAGGTACTTCCCCACCTTCCTCTCCCTCATCTCCTTCCCCTCCCCGCCACCTTCATCCTCACAACATACCCCAATGGAAGATGCCATAGTTTTACTGGCTCCAGACGGAGCACCTGGGACTCTTGTGAGGTATTCATATAAAAAAATCCCCGTATTCATTTCCGTACAGTTAGAGCATTAGACAGGACTGTAAGTATTTTTGTGAAACCTTATATTTAAGGGAGTTAAGGGTGTCTGTCGCCTTTTTGGTATTGTTAAATGGAATATAAAGAGTTTTTCCGCAGTTCAGAGTTATAAGGTTTTGATTGAGCCATACTTTGACAATGGATGTGCATTTATTTGCATTTTCAGAGACCAGATGTTAGGATTATACATATATAGGAATTAGCCTGCGAAAGAATGACACTAATCTGTGCCCTCTTTGTGCGGTGTTTCGTAGAATAAAATAATTTTTACACTTGGTAAAAATATTACAATAAATAAACTCTACAATTATCCTACTCCTGATTCGTTTCATTCTTTCTAGGTTTAGTTTTATGAAGGCTTCACTTCTCCCTCGTGTGAACTTTATTTATTTATTTCTATATAAGTATTACAGTATTTACCTAATTATTAACATTTTTACATAATATATTTGGCAATTTTATTATGTTGGGTGTAAGGTAGGTTTGTGAAGGTGAACTGCACACAAGTTTTATATATTTATTTTAAAGATATAATCATTGACCGGTCAGTGGTTTAATGGGCATCGCGTTTAGGTTCGGGATGCGGGTATGGGTACCGCCGCCTTAGGAACCATTTATTGGTTAACCAACACCTCTGCCGTACGTTACCCCAAGTGGTTCATTGCGTTTGGTGACTTAACAGAGATACCCGGGTTCATGGGATGAAGTTTGTGCAGGTCTTGACGGTGGATGCATCTACCCACCTGCTGCGTGGTGGGCCGGATCGAGAGGTTTTGGGAGGCCTTTTGACCTTTCCAGTAGTGCTCTCTCTCTACCCATCGCCTTGCACCGTAGTTGGAGGGATGGGTTCATACGTCCCCTCCTGGACTCACTGACCCCCAGATTCCTACTCACCCCGCATACCTTTTTCCTTTTCAGAACCTCCTATCCTTCCCTTCCCTAAAAGACCCTCCACACGGCATCCCCTAAGACGACATAGGCCCTTTTGGAATTTATTTTCCTCAGGGTCCCTGTGTGGAGCTAATGTAAAAAAAGTCCCACCCCAACACAAACAACATTTTCGGCTTTCTGTGGTGGTAGTAGGAGATTTTCAAACATTTTTGGATTATTCGTAACCCAATAATGATGGAGATTTTCAAACATTATTGGGTTATTCGTAACCCAGCAATGTTAGTCTATCTTTCTTTGTGATTTTAAGCTCGATGAAACGAAAAATAGCGACACTAAAAAGGGACAAAAACTTTAATCACAAAGCACAAAGAGGAGAATAATCGGTCTCCTCTTTGTGCGGTGCTTCGTAAACTACACACTTTTGCCTACTTTAGTTTTCTGATGTTTCATTTCTATGGCGTGTGAACTGCGCAGTGTAGGTATTTATTTTGTTATTTCTATATCATTTATTCATATTTTCTTCTTGGATTTGGTCAATACATTGAAGTTTTGTGGAAACGATGTACGAAGGTCGTTATCAGAATTTTTTAATATTTTTTCGAGTAAAATTAACTGGTGAGCTCGTCTTTGTTTCACACATCCGCTGTCTAAAACCTGAAATCAGTGTTAATTTGGGATATGGGTCGTATCCCACCATCACCGTCAGAGTAAGTGAACTCCTGTAAATTATAAATTATCATTGCAAAATTAGACTATTTGCAGACGATACCTTAATCTATTTTTCGTGTGAAGATTACATAGATTCAATTAACAAAATAAACGAAGACCTACAAAATATAGCAAATGGCTGAAATTAAACAAGCTGAAACTGAACGTAAACAAAACAAAATATATGGAAATAGGCGATAAAACGCGTAACACATGGTTAAATATGACAATTAATGGTGAAAAAATTGGAAAAGTAAATGAAATCAAATACCTGGGTGTAATATTCGATTCAAAACTGACTTTCACGGCAAACTTTGAATATGTGCTAAAAAAGGTATCAAAAAAGGTCAATTTTTTTTAGAAAACTACGACATAAATTAAATAGAAACACTACGGAGCTCATTTATAAAACTATCGTTACTCCACATTTGGATTACGTCTCTACGATGTTATATTTGGCCAATGAAGGAAATTTAAACAAACTAGAAATTATTCAAAACAGAGCTATGAAATGTATACTGGGGCAAGGCAAATTCGCAAGGATTAATCAAATGAGAGATTAGCTCAATTGGATTCCGATAAAAAAGAGACTACCATTTAATGTGATAATTTTTGTGCATAAAATTATGAAAAACCAAATGCCAAAATACTTTAAGGATGAAATTGTTTTTAATAGAGACGTTCATAATTACGAAACAAGAAATAAAAACAGAGTTCGATTGCCACAAATGAAGAAATAAAAATCGCAGAACTGCCTAATGTATAGAGGACTAAAGATGTACGATGAAATGCCTGAAAGTATGAAGAATGAAAAAAGAATGAATGTATTTAAAAATAAATGTTATGCTAACTGTAAAAATATTTAAATTTATCAAATGAAATGTTACATTGTGCTTATTAGTTTATATTCATGTAGTACAACTAACTCAATAAATAATAATAAAAAAATTTAAAAAATAGGAAAACGGAATTTTATAGAAGTAAATTTGACCGTAAAAACGATCGAAAAGAAGAAATATGTGCGGCAACGTCGCAAATCACGCCGCCGCGGCGTGCACCTCAACACTCGTACGGGATTTGGCTTAAACCGGCAACGTTGTTTCGCCACCGGTCGCCACTAAAGGCTAGGAATGAAATGTGGAATACGTCATACCCGATCGCCACTAAAAGTTAGGAATGAAGTGAAACATAGGTAGGTACATCTTTTTCTTCGAGGACGCAGTTGAGGAAGGGGAGGCGGGGAGGGAAACGGGACGAATGGGAAAGGACATGCACGGAGAAACAATTATTTATTCAATGGCATAGCAACGCATGCCGCGTAACAGTTAGTTTAATATAAGTGACAGGTTATTCGTAACCCGAGAATGATTGTCTTTCTTTATAAAAATATTACCTTGCTACCTATCGCAAAACGGTAGCCACTTTTATTCTGATTAATCGGTAACTAAAATAACGATTGGATCAATGCAGAGATTTAAAAAAGAAGCCAAAAGCGATAGTTAATTTTGACACTTTATATTTTTTTACATTAGCTCCACAAAGGAGGGCCTGAGGAAAACAATTTCCCTCAGGACCTATGTCATCTTTGGAGATGTTGTGTTGAGGGTATTTTAAGGGAAAGGAAGGAGAGGAAGTTCTGGGAAGGAATAAAGTATGAGGTGTGGTTAGGAATCTGGCGTCAATGTGTCCAGGAGTGACCATCCCTCCCACTGTGGTACAAGTCGATGGATCGAGGGTCTGGCTGGAGAGATGAAAAGATCTCCCTCAACCAGTCTCTCCCGATCCGACCCGCCATGTGGTAGGTGGGCAAATGCATAGGCCGCCAAGAGCTAGACAAACCTCACCCCGTGAACCCGGGCACCCCTGCTAAGTCACCAAACATATCTAACCACTTGGTGTTACCTATGGGAGGGTTGTTAGTTATCCAATAAATAGTTCCTGGGGCGGCGGTACCCACACCCGCCTCCCAAATTTATAATTTGTTTGATATTGCCTCCCAAATGTAAAACGTTATCATAATAATCGTTTACCGTTTTGAATTATTGGGATTCTGTTTTGGTTTCCTTCAAAATAATATTTGTAATATTAGCGGCTCTGAACGCTATTTTTTTTTAAATCATAAAAGGCTAGCTGACCCGACGAACTTCGTACTGCCTCAGAATCAATAAGTGTTGAATTAAATTAAGTTTTTTTATTAAGTTAAAAATTACACAATGAAGCAATCATCAATGAGCAACTGTCCGTGTTTTGTTTTTGTCAGTATCAGACTCAAGAGATGACATTGTGTACGTATTTATATTTTTTGTGATTTTCTTGTTTTTCCACTTACTTACGAGACTTTGGGAGGCGGGTATGGGTGCCGCCGCCCCGGGAACCATTTATTGGATAACCAATCCCCCTGTCATAGGTCACCCCAAGTGGTTGGCTACGTTTGGTGATTTAGCAGGGGTGCCCGGGTTCATGGGGTAACGTTTGTCCGGGTCTTGGTGGCGGATGCGTCTGCCCACCTGCTGCGTAGCGGGCCGGATCGAGAGAAAATGGGTGAGGGAGGCCTTTTGACCTTTCCAGCTGGACTCTCTCGACCCATCGCCTTGCACCGCAGTTCGAGGTATGGATTCTTACGTCCGTCACTCCCGAACACACTGACCCCAGATTCCTATCCACCCCTTATACCTTTTTCCTTCCCAGAACTTCCTATCCTTCCCTTCCTTAAAAATACCCTCCACACAGCATCCCCTAAGATGACATAGGTCCTGAGTCGTAAGAAAAATAATTTTCTTCGGGGCCTCATTTGTGAACTGATGTAAAAAAAATGCTTTTTATTTTCTTTAGACGTGTGAGGGATTTTTATTATAATTATTGTATCTTTCCTTTGGATGGGTGGAGACATACGTTCAACGTTTGTCTAATTTTCGACTATTGACATTTTGTGTGTAAGAAAGAGAAGCAACATTATATGTCTAAGAATAAAACAAAACCATCAGCGCATTGACATTTGACGTTTTTGAATTTTTGAAATTCACGCACAGTTCAATATTATAGGTACTTATCACAAAATGCCCGCAGCTCTTTCAAATATGAGAATTCGTTCCATACAAAATGTATGGGGAAAAGAATTTTCTTAATAACTATATTTTTCGTTAATTTTTGTGATTTTTTAATACTTATTATCCTATCCGGAGAAGAGACAAATCCAATAAATCAAAGATCATCAAAATCGGCCCGGCCGTTCTCGAGTTATAAATAGTGTAACTAACCCGACTTTGTTTTATATATTAAGATTGTACATGAATGCATTAATTTAATTTCCTCGCTAAACTAAGCGCGTAGTGGTAGAAGAATGTTGAAGGTAGAATTCTATTCAGGAAGCGAGCATTATCCCCACTCCCAAACACCACCAAACCAAACAAGTAAATTTAAAAAAAATGCCAAATTTTATTATGTCGTCAAGTTGGCCTTTGTATGATAACCAATCAGAATCGAACCGATTCTGAAAGCGTCATAATATAAACGTAATGCATACAGGAATATACGGAGGTCGTCAAATGTTCGTAATGAACGGACGCCCTAAATATGGAATGAAGTGTGATATACGTAGGATATACGCGGTTACCAATACGACGGCAATATGAAAGGAAGTCCAAAAGACTCTAAAGTATACGTACCTACCAAAAATTTGAATAACCTTAAAACACAATTTCTGGATAATTCTTTTACTATCACTCTTTTCTTAAGCTAAAAACATGTGAACATTCACAGCAATTTTATTTAAAAACCTACCGTAAGCAGTGGTTGCCAAAAGGATGCGAAGTGAAAGGTTGCCAAATCTGTTGCGGGATGTATATATATATATATATATATATATATATATATATACGGGGAATTTATCACAAAACCACGAAAAACGAAACCTGTTTTTGGTCACAGAGTTTGAAAAACTCATCATTTTATTTAATTTGATAAGTTCTGTATTCAATGTTATTATATAATTTACAAGACAGATGCTTAAAAGAACCGAAATAATAAAAGAACTAGAATAGAACGTTCATAGAACGTGAAAAATAACTTAAAAATTTGATTAATTGTTAAAATTCCGTGAAACAAATCGTCCCAAATTTATTCGACAAAACTCCAAATTGCTGTAATTGAATTTCAAAACTTTTGTATATGTATATAGTATAAACCTTCTAAAATCAAATCATCATAACTCGAAATGTTAACTGTCAAATAAATGTTTAAGTAAGGTAGGCACTCCTAACCTGTAGAACTAATAACTTAAATTCAAAAATAGAATTAAAAGCTAAAAAGTTTTCAACTGCCAGAACTTTAAGCTCTCCTGTAGTGCAAGAAGTTGTTGGGGCAGTTAGAAGCTTTTTACTTTCCTGGAATCAGTACTTCACAGGTGGATTTACGATCTGCTCCTTTGTTCATTGAAATAGGGGTCGTCTGTTCAATATATATTTATGTGTTTTATGCGATGAGGGTGCACTTTACAAACCCTTTTAAGTAATAACATCAACCTGTGCCCCTAAGACAGAACATCGGTAAAGGTTTTGTCGAAATTTGTTATCGTTCCCGAGAGCATGGTGAAGAATGGTGATTTGTCGACAGGACCATAGTAATTGTAGCATCCACAAAAATTTACAAAAAATAAATACCAACCGTCTAATAATAGAGTACAACAACATGTAAGAAGTCAAGTGAATACCAGTGATTCGAGAAATTTTGTAAAGTTCTGGGGGCTTTCGCTAATTATGTCCGGAATCTTTCTAATACAGTAGATGTTATACAGTCGACACATTCGCGCAAGAGGTTGTGAACAGGTTAAGTTGGTTCTTTGTAAATGAATATGGAAGGCCACGTGAATTCTTAGTAACTTTTGATCGTATTCGAATTAATCTAATTTATCAAATATTCTTATTCATTTATCTTCTACATGCAAAATCCAAATAAATTGGAGGGTTCCTTGGCCGAGGGGTTAGGCTTTTGTCTAACAATCCGAAGATCGCGGGTTCAAATCCCGGATTTTATTTATTTATTTATTTATTTATTTATTTATTTATATGCATACATATTACAATAAGTTAGAAAATTATACTTTGTCTGTCCAACTGGGAAGGATACCCGTTTCAGGACAGCCAAATTGTATATTCAGTTCATAATATTTTTAACATGTGAATGGTTTCTTTCAAGATATCATAGGATATCTTGAAAGAAACCATTTATATACTCAATATATTATGACAAATGATATATAAATACTTTTTTTTTTTTTTATACGTAACTTTTTTATATACGTCACTTTATTTGTTCTATTTTTTTTAAGAGAAAAAAAAAAAAACTAGAACAAATAAAGTTATGATGGAAATAAAAACATATACATGAAATAAAGATATGAGCAAAAAAAATATATAAATTTAAGTACAGTGAGATATGTGTTATCAATAAGTTACGATAAGAAAGAATACAAACATAATATAAAAATGTATACAACCAAAATTTAAAGTAAGGTGATCTTAGGTTTACAAAATTGCAATAATAACTTTCAATAACACCTTAGTATGTTTCGAGTTCCAATGCGCCGCAGCGCGCTGTTTCGATGGTACGAGTACCTTCAGTACCTCCCACTGCAAGTTGCAGGAGTTCGGAACTGTGGATTTTTATATTTTAGATATAATATTTTAAATTTACTACATTTAATTACATCAATAATTGTCTTCAGAATAGGTAAATAGCTTCTTTTGGGCGATCACAATTTTGAAATTCTTTCGAGGTCTTTTTGGAGAACATTAACAATTGCATATTAGAATTTACACATTTATATTTATAATTTGCCAATATTTGACATATTAGTTCCCAATTTATTTTTGACTATTTAATTTTAATAAGTACCATAAGTAAGTAATAGAAATAATCCATTTAAACCAGAATATAATTATGACATGACATATGAATTTCCTATGTATTTATATAGATAATTTCAGGACTTATTTTTGAAACGCCTGGTCGTTATTTTACAAGAATCAAAGAACAGTCGTTATATTACAAGGATAAGAAAACAGAGCAAAAGATTTTTTTTTTTTTTTTTGAATAACATAAACTTTTTAGTACATATTAGGTATGTGAGATTGTGTTAGCATATGTTCGCTCTTGACTCTCCCCATATCTAGAAGCCAATTGCTAACCCATTTCCGTAAAGTGCTTGTATTTTTCGATTTCCATGCATCGGGTATGATGTTGAACAATTTAGGCCCTAAGTAGGAGTATTGTCTTTGGGCATGTGATGTGTTTGTAGTAGGTGGAACCACTGGATTCCTCCCTGCATGGCGGGTGTTGTGGAGATGATCAATGGATGAATATTGGTGTCGGTGTTTTTGTGTATGTAAAATAATTTTTCTTATGTATAGTTGCCGTACATCAAGAACACGTATCTCTTCAAACAATAGATCACTGGGATACCTGAAGGGTTTCTTAAGGATGACCCTTAGAAGTGATTTTTGTGCTTTTGCTAAAGGATCCATTATTGTTTTGGAACAGCCGCCCCATCCCAAGGAAGCATATTCTAGCAATGAGTTGCACAAGGCATGGTACATTTGTTTCAGATCTTTTACGCGAAGAATATTTCTAACAGACATGAATAGATGAGTAAGTTTTCTGATCTTTATGGAAGTTGAGACTATATGTTCGTCCCATCTCAGAGACTTATCTATCATGATTCCAAGATATTTTATGCTATCGACACATTCTAAGTTTAAGCATTTACAAGTGGTTTGGTCATTACAATGGTGTATAAGGATGTTGTGTATTTCTTTTGGTTTTCCTGCTTGTGTTGCACTGAAACGGAGGAATTTGGTTTTATCTAAGTTAAGCGTGAGGAGATTGTTGTCTAACCATTGTTTAACCTTAATTAAACCCACTTCTGCTTTACTGTGAACAACATTCCAGTTTTTGCTTTCAAATAATAAAACTGTATCGTCAGCAAAGGTAATAATGTGGTCGGCAAAGGAACTGTTACATAGATCATTTATATATATATTAAATAAAAGTGGTCCTAAAGTACTTCCTTGGGGTACACCGAATTTAATATTAGCTGAATCGCTTATAGTGTCGTTGATAAGCACTCTTTGGCTCCTGTTATCTAAATAGCTACACAACAGATTGAAGAGCTGACCTTGTATACCAACGCGCTGTAGTTTATTCAACAGGATTTTATGAGAGATAGTGTCGAATGCTTTGGCTAGATCCAGGAAGAGCGCAATGCATTTTGTACCTCTATCTATGTTATTAGAGATAATTTTTGTCAATTTAGCAATGGCATTTTCAGTGCCTAAACCTGGACGGAAACCGTATTGACTATTGGAAAGGATGTTATTGTTTTCTAGGTATAGGGTGAGCCGATTCTTAACAATTTTCTCAATAATTTTAGACACAGAGTTGATCAAAGAAATAGGTCGGTAGTTGTTGATCTGTGATTTATCCCCATTTTTGTGATGAAGAATAACAATTGATTGTTTTAAATGATTGGGGAATTTTCCAGAGTTAAAACTTAGATTACAAATGAACGTTATGGGTGATACTATGGCGGATTTTATAATTTTTAACAGGTTTGTAGAGATCTTATCTGGGCCACACGCATTGGATGACTTAAGTTCGTCAATTGTTTTCATCACTTCGTGTGACGTAGTTCGAATATTATCTATTTTATGCTCGAGATTACAGCCAGTTTTCTTAGCGAGATCAGTTTCAGTTGTGTTAATTTTGTCGAGAATTTTTTTGGCCAGAGTGGTTCCCACTGACGTGAAATAGTTATTTGCAAAGTTTACTATCTTTTTTAGATCTGATGTGATAGTGTTATCAATGTGTAGTGATTTAATTTCAGATGATTTATTGATTTTGGTTTTAGTTATACTGCGAAATGCTTCCCATAGCCTTTTTGGTGTATAGTTATTTTCGTAAATAATGTTTTTAAAATAGTTTTCTTTAGTTGAAATGATTATTTTTTTACACAAGTTCCTATACTTTTTATAGCGGGTTTGTAATATATTATTCTCTGGGCTACTTTTCGCCTTTTTGTGTAGTTGGTTCCTTCTATGAATTGATTTGACAAGGCCAGGGGTGATCCATGGTGTAAGTTTTAATTGTTTATTAGATATGAGTTTCTTACTAGTGTGTTTGGCTATATAATCATGTAACTTGGTGATGAATTCTGTCATTGCTGAGTCAGTATCTCTTTGGTCTAGAACGTTTTCCCATTTTTCTGAATTTAAGTCCTCAAGTAGATTGAAGTAGTTTATTCGAGGTATGTATTTAATTTTGACTGCGGTGGGAGGCTTATTTTTAAGACAGAGAGCTGTAGTGTAGTGGTCAGAAATTGTGGTGTGAATAACAAATGAGTCGCAATGTTTAATTTTTTTAACGTTAATGTGGTCAAGACAAGATTTACTTGAGCCCTGTTCTCGAGTAGGGCTGTTAATTGTTTGCATGAACCCATTTTCCGTTAACAGACACAGATAATCTTCGGATTGACGGTGGTACTCGGGGATCGTGTTAATATTTAAATCGCCTAAAATTATTTGCCGTTCTAATTGTTTTGAACTGTTGATGTTAGATTGTAGAGAATTCAAAAAAGTGTCAATATTTTGGAAAGAGGGTGACCTATAGATTGCGAAAATACATAAGTTATTGTTCAATGCGATTTTCATACAGTTTGCTTGTGGTAGTAATATTTCATCAACTTGTGCTTGTAGACCGTCTCTGATGTAAATTACAATTCCACTTGATTTATTTAGAATTATGTTAGTATGATATTCTGAATAATTTTGAATTGCTTTTGAGGTGTACTCTTTATTTATCCAGCACTCCGATAAGATTATTACATCGAACGCGTTATTAAATTGATCTAAGAAAATTAGGAAATCGTCAAGTTTAGATATGCTTCTTATGTTCTGATGTATAATCTTTAGACTGTAGGAGCCCCAATTATAGTTTTTTATATTATTCAAGTTATCAATAATATTTGAGTTACAGAATATACCTGAATGGTTATTAATATCATAAGGTAAATCAAACATAATTAAAAGTTAGTTGAATGTAGAATAGCAAACAGCGTTCCAATAATATGTTATTAAAATTAAAACTCTTCTCAATGTAGTTGAATAGATAGGTGTGTGTGGAAATAAGTTGACAGTGATTTGATAATATAAAGCAGAATATTTGCAACCACTGAAACGTTGTGATAAAAAAATTATAATATGTTGATGGTAACAAAATAATAAGTGTAAATGAGCGGGATGGGGTGTGTTCGTACAATTGACTAGTGAAATAATTAATCAACGCTAATCGTTTTACATCATGGTAAATAGTGTAATGAGGACTGGTAACTTCGCTGTATCGCTGAGTTTCGGCTTTATTGCATATACCTGTAGACGGGCGAGACGGTACATACCTCGATATTTTGGTTCTTTCCGTTGTATTACATCGCTGCGAGCTTGCTTTCATCAGATATACATATTGCATTAGCACCTGTATCGTGTCTAACATATATCTGACCCGCTCGGGTCCACGTGAACCGGTACCCCTTTCCTTTCGCTTCTTGTCTAGCCTTCCAAAATAGTTGCTTGCCCCGAAATGTCAGCTGTTCGGAAACGTAGATTCTTGAAGTCGGGCCAGCAATACCAATGTTCGAGGTATTTAATTTGTCTTCCAAATTCGGGTTGTTTGTGTTATTTCAGAAATAATTGATTAAAAATAATATATAGTTTATTTACGACACCTTCCAGAGTGGAAGATAATCCCAGTATCGTCGTGGTGTAAGACAACCATTCAGAATTGAAACGTTGCTTGAATTGGCCTTTGCCGTGTTTGGTGACCAGACATGAATAGCCAGGTACTTCCCCATCTTCCTCTTCCCTTGTCTCTATCCTCTCCCAACTACCTTCAGCCTCACAACATACTCTTATTGGGGATGCCATAGTCTCACTGGCTCCAGACGGGAGGAGTTGGGATTCACATTAGAAATCTTACACATTTTTAATTTGACTTCGCTATGTAATGAACCCGCAAAACCGCGGTTCAAATCCGCAGAGCTTTACGTTCAATCAAGGAGTTTGTAGTGTATCTAAAAGCTTCCGGCTTTTAGGCAAAGATTGCAGTGCTAAAAGCTGTCCTCAGATTCCGCTAGATGGCAGGTAGCTTAGTACTTGTAAAGACCGACAGAGGGTCAAGCAGCTCTGGGTGAGTGTTCACTGGAACCCTCGGATTAGAATCCTTTTAGAAAGCTCCTTAGGAAGGTCGACTAGCGTGGTCAATATTGTTAATATGCGAAGTATATAATAAATCCAGATAAAGAATCAAGAATCTATTATTCCAAGAAGCAATCTCCATCCATAGGAGAATCTGTTAGTGTGTCTGAAACAACAGAACACCACATAGTTCAAGTGAAGTCAATTCTAAAGCTTGATGGACTTTATATTATAATTGGTTTAACTATCGTCCATAATAATTATTCTCATTAACTTAAATTATATACAGCCCTATTAGGCTTTGATAATAAAACCACTTCTGGTCAATACATTAAAGATTAATAAATTATTGCTACGCGATAAAATCGTGGCAGTAAAGCCATAATCATTTGATTCGTCTGGGAACGGGTTGTAATATTTGATTACTTTATGGCGGAATTTCAGAAGGGCCATAATATGATATTCTTATGGTTTCCTTTCTATGGGGATCTAGAAACTTTTAGGGCTGCTCTGGGGGTAATGTTTCCAGTGGATATTGCTCGGGGCCGTATGGGAACGACTGACTGCGAGGGGTGCTTAGGGCCCACTGCCACTGCCGAGTGTCAAGATTATAAAAATTGAGACGTCATCACATAGTAAGAAGAGTTTAGGAGTCTTTTGTGAAAAGAATGCAAAAATAGGCATCTACGAGAAAACTTTAAAGATTTAAAACTTTTATATTTAAAAAAGGTAAGTATTTAAGTAATGAGACATATGGAAGGTATTATTATCTGCCCTTTAATAGAGACCCTCTACACAGCATTCCCAAAGCGAACATAGGCCTTGTGGGGAATTATATTCCTCAGGGCTCCTGTGGGAAACTAATGTAAAGAAAAGTGTCGGAACCGAAAATCCTAACATTATCCATCCCTCCTCGTTTCTATCTCCTCTCTTATTTCTCTTGTGGGAAAATAACATAAGAAAAGTTTTTTATCAACCCATCCCTACAACGTATTATTGACATAATCCGCTAAACTCTGTTATTTATACAAAATGGCAATCGTTGAAATAACCAAGCTCAAAAAATAATAATACTAAATAATGTGTGAAAAATTTCCTCCGTTACTGTGAAGTGTTGGTATTTAACTACTGTAGCGCACCGTTTTTACGCTTACCACTACACCATCTCTTTCCCCCGTACAGCGCCATCCTGCTCACCCAAACCTAGGTGAACCAGGCTGCGCAGACGCCTTCTGCGCATCTCCTACCCTCGAGTCGCCACATAAACCACGCCCCGCCACAAGGAATGGCCTATATAAAGAGCTGCGCGCCCTAATTCAACAATTCAACCAGTTGGCGCAAGTAACTCTCTTAGTTGCGCCTCGTCCTTTGGCACGACCCTCTAAGGAGTATTCTACTTCCATAAGCAAAGCACCAACCAGACCCCGACTGCTGCCTTAGTTGCGCTTCGTCCTATGGTACGACCCTCTAAGCAGAACACAGTCGCCGCCGCCCGTTACCATAACGGCACGAGTCAGTTTTGTTGTTCCCAAATACTAATCAGCAAGGTTCCCTACGATCCCTTGCTCAGTTAATTATTATTGTGATTTGATACATTGTGACTATTTTTACTATATGTGAT
Source organism: Limnephilus lunatus (assembly GCA_917563855.2). Classification (NCBI taxonomy): domain Eukaryota; kingdom Metazoa; phylum Arthropoda; class Insecta; order Trichoptera; family Limnephilidae; genus Limnephilus; species Limnephilus lunatus. The sequence continues at coordinate 82,442,014 of OU830592.1, forward strand.
CTGTAAACTTACCTTCAATAAATAACATTTTACCAACAATTGTGTTACACTACATAATGTAAAGTAGAAACGCAGGTAAAGTATTCTCGCATTCATCTTGCGTATTTCTGAAGCTGAAAGGGAGCCAAGTAAAATGCATTGATGCACTGTCGGCAATACTCGACCAATCCCGGGGGATTTCTCAACATCTTCCAACCGATGCACTTACGTTCGAGTGTAACATGTGTACATTTGTACACTGCACACTGTAGGACTGCACCTATCCTATATCGTAAAAATGTGCACCGACACCCGAGTGGGTACAGTTAGAAAGCTTAACCCTTAACCCTTGAAATGGTATAACTCTTTCTTCCCGGAATGCTACGTGGGGCGAACGGGTTGTGTTAGTGCTACTGAAGTCAATAACTCAAGTGCTAGGTTAGCCTTTTCGTGAACAGTAGATCTCTCAATCTTCGTCCCCTCTTTTTTGTAGCTTCGGCTGATTGTATTTAAAAAAATATACCTTTTACATAATCTTATATAGCAATCCCATGAGTTATAAAACTCATGTCATAATTATGTTGTAGGGTTAGGATGATAAAAATAACAATTAGATAAGTTCATAATTTTCATAGCGCTTTTGTGAAAACATTATTTACATTATTCATCGGACGATTGGTGGATAAGTAGAGTTGGTATTTATTTTAAATATTAGATAATATTATATGATAATTGTAGAAGAATATAATAATAATAAATCTTAGCGAAATATGAAAAATAACATGACACACAAAAAAAGGTAACTGGGAATCCGGGTTGCAACTGGAAATCCGGGTCGCAACTGGAAATCCGGGTCGCAATCGGGAATCGAACCCAGGATAGATTGTCTTTTATTTTCTGTGTTTCGTTCTGTTTCCCGTTTCGTGCAATATTAGTAAATAATAAAATTAGATAGACCTAAAAATTCATAATAAATTGTACAGCGCCGTTGAGGTGATTTCTCACGAAAACAGCGCTCTACAAGTTATCCAATTATTATTATTATAGTTATTAGCATTGATGGGTATAATAACTTTATAAATTATTAATTATTTATTTATTTCGTTATTAAATTTATACGACGAGAATGCCAGCATTCTTATAAATACCAACCAGGAATTATTAGATTCCTAGACAAATAAAATTCTTCACGCAAAACACTTCAACTATCTCAACCAAACACATGTTGACAAACTTTCGTCAAACAAATGGTTGAGTATTGGAGAGTTGAGCGCAGAAATAGAAGGATTTATGCTTGCCATTCAAGATAGAGTCATTAATAATAAAAATTATAGGAAGCATATCATCAAAGATACAAATCAAATTGATGATTGATGGAGAAAATGTTTGGCTTTTCCGGAAACTATAGAACATATTATATCGGGCTGTTCTGTATTAGCGCCGTCCGAGTATACATTTAGGCACAATCAAGTTTTACAAAAAATCACCAAAGTTTGGTAACTAAACATAACTTCATTGACTGCGGTAATGTACCATATTATGAATATGAACCAAATTCATTTTTAGAAAATGAATTGAACGAAATTCATTTTTAGAAAATTAATTATATACAATTTATTACGATAAAACTATTCTAACACACAGAAAATTAGTCATAATAGACCCGATATAGTTTTACATGACAAAATTAAAAAAATAACTTATATCATTGATGTCGCTATTCCAAATTCTTGTAATTTTCAGAAAACTGTTTCTGAAAAAATAAGAAAATATACAGATTTAGGAAATGAGATTGAAAGAATTTGGCATTCTCAGACTATAAAAATATTATTATTTGTTATTTCGGCTACTGGCATTATACCTAGCTCTCTCTCATTCAAAATTTAAGATTTTTTAAATATTTATATTGAGGGATCAGTAGGATTTATCGGACCAGTTAGGATCTCATCAGAGCCGAACCCTCTGTCTGATATGAAAATATCTGGAGTCGGTGAAATATTTTCCCATTATGTTTCTGGTGGATTGACGTATTGTTCTTATATTGTTTTGTATTTATTATACTTATATAGTGCACTTACATTGCGTGAATTAACTAGATAATCATTTGTGGAAAAGTGTGTGGAAGGGTTTAGTGTTTCATTTGGGAAAAATTTAGCCCGGACATAAAATATGGAGCACCGTAATAAATATTGGACGATGTATATAGCGCCGTTTTTGGGAAAAATCTAAAATGTTTTATTACTAATTCGAATTTAGTTCTGAAGATGTATTTATAAAATGACAATAAAAAGGAAAGGTTTAGTTATTTTCAAGCTCCGTAAAGCGCTCTGCACGTGAAAAAAATTACAAACGATTAAATTTCAATTCAATAATTAGGCAAGTAAGATTATAGCATAATATTAGTGATAAAACTAAGTTTTTTTATGTGAATACCTCACAGGAGTCCACCTGCTCCCGTCGGGAGCAAGTGAGACTACGGCAACCCCAATGTTGTGAGGCTGTGTAAGTGGTGTCAGGAAGGAGGGTGGTGGGTAAGTAATAATAATAATAATATTTGGACGATTTATATAGCGCCGTTTTTGTGAAAAATCACCTCTAGGGCGCTCCTGACTATGCAGGTCTAGTCACCAAACAAGGCATAAGCCATTTCAAGCGAAGTTTTAATTCTGAATGGTTAGCTTACACCAGGGCGATACAGACAGTATCATCTACTTTGGAACGTGCCGCAAATATTATTTTTAATTAATTAATTGTGAAATAACAAAAATTAATGAAATAAAATTTATTTAATTAAATTAAGACAATATTAGCGAAGCTCAATCGAAAATCTGGAGACAGAAAAATCGGAAAAAGATATTGGCTCCACTGGGACTCGAACCCAGGACCCTTTGCTTACATGGCAAGTGCTCTATCAACTGAGCTACGGAACCCATATCCAATTCGGTCACTTTTAACTGTATCACTTCGACTAAGAACTACCACCATTATCTTCATTTTCTTAACGCACGTATTATTGGCTGCTATCTTTATACATGATTACAAGATTTAACTCGAACTAAATGCTATCTAGGTAGTGTCTGGATAAATTTTTAACCATTTTATTTTTAATACGCGACATATATTGACTTTTCTGCAAGTCTAGGATCAATATTTATTTTTATTTTTAACTTTATGAGTAAAATCTCAAGTTATAATATTTAATTAAATTAAGAAAATTTAGTTCGAGTTGAATCTTGCAATCATATTTAAAGATAGCAGTCAATAATATGTGCGTTAAGAAAATGAAGATAATGTTGGTAATTCTTAGTCGAAGTATGATATAGTTAAAAGTGACCCAATTGGATATGGGTTCCGTAGCTCAGTTGGTAGAGCACTTGCCATTTAAGCAAAGGGTCTTGGGTTCGAGTCTTAGAGAAGCCAATATCTTTTTTGATTTTTCTGTCTCCAGATTTTCGATTGAGTTTCGCTAATATTGTCTTCATCTAATTAAATATGATAATTTGAGATTTCACTCATAAAGTGAAAAAAAAATTATTAGCTCGCGCCGGGATTCGATCCCCCGACCTCCGGATTACGGAAAAAGCCGGAAAATTCAAATATCAAAGAAAGATTCGCATAACATTAGTACTCCCTGCACGTGCACATGGGATTGTCGAACGTTTATCTTTACTGCAAGCGAAAATTGTCGCAGTGCTGGGAATATAGCAGACAAGCACCTGGGTAACTAACTGTACTTGGTACTTGGTACCGAAGAATTCTATTTGAATTGAAAAATTCAAAGCCGCAATACAATAATTCAAATACTTAATCCCATTGAAAAACAGATGAATAACGAATAGCGGATATTCTTCATCGATGAATATCCCCTTTTTGACATTAATAAATGCAAAGTGTCGACGCCGAATGCAAAGAATGGAAAACATCTTGTGCTGAAGGTGGGTCCGCCCGTACAGTGAACAGAGGGGAGAATAAGAAAGGGAGGTAACAGTTCGATAATATATGGCGATAGATTCCAGAGGATGGCGAAAATATGCCCAAAACTGATTCTTATAATAGGGTAATATATTTGCCGCGAATCCAGGAGGCTGCAGCAAGGAATATCAATGGAATGAGAATTGGATTGGGTTTCTCCGGAAAAATTGAGCTTGGGATATCCGAAAGATATAATAATTAACATTCGGTACTTGGAAGTATTCGCCAGGTTATCTTTTATTCAATAATTTTAGATACAGATTATCAAATACCATAGTAGGGTAATTTTTAAGTGCGTTTTCTCACCTTTCACAAGCTCAATTCGTCACGTAAACTTGCATATTCAGACGATTAAAGGTGGGCGTCCATTTCTCCGCGCCGGCCGCAACGCACGCACGGCACGCAACGGATTTTTCTATATATTTATATAGAAAAATCCGTTGCCTGCACCGACCGCCGGTATTTGCCGATAGTGGACGCAGTGCTGTACTAATTCATATAGAGATATAGAAAAATCCGTTGCGGGCCGTGCGTTGTGGCCGGCGCGGATAAATGGACTTCACCTTAAAGCAGAAATTTTCTTCTCGTTAGGGCTGATGTAAAAAATTGACAGCTGGAGTAGACAATATGGGAGGTGGGTATGGGTATGGGTATATTTAACCACATAGGTCACCCCAATTTTTTCGCTACTGGTGACTTAGCAGGAGTGCTCGGGTTCATGGAGTGAGGTTTGTCCGGGTCTTGGCGGCGGATGCGTCTGCCCATCAGTTCCATGGCAGGCCGGAAAGAGTGGTTTAGGTAGTCCCTTTGACTTCTTCAGTCGTACTCTCTCGGAACATCACCTTGCACCGCAGTGGAAGGGATGAATTCATACGTACGTCACTCCTGAACACACCGACCCCCAGATTCCTTCTCAGAACTTCCTCTCCTTTCTTTCCTAAAAAGACCCTCCCTCCAAACAGCATCTCCAAAGATGATATCTATAGGCTCTGAGGGAAATTATTTTCCTCATGGCCTCTTTGTGGAGCTAATATAAAAAGAATACACATTAATTTTGAAGGATTTTTAACATTGAGTTCCTAAAGATAATTGAACTTTGAGCTAATGTTTCGGACAGCCTTGCATTTTCTATCATCATAGCTGGTAAACAGCTGAAACGTCAAGAACGATCAGTTCACCCAGAAAGCAAACGAAAATATTTATGAAGTTACTCCACGAACTTTTTAAACGCTGAATTTTTAATAATATGTCCTACCTAAATAGTATAAAAGCTTGTTCCACTTCACACAGATGCAACAAAAGGCTGCGAAAATTCCATAGAAATATGCGCAATGGAACGAAGAATCGTTAAGTTTAATTCAAGATGTAGTATCAAAGCTTGTTCCACTTCACACAGATGCAACAAAAGGCTACGAAAATTCCATAGAAATATGCGCAATGGAACGAAGAATCGTTAAGTTTAATTCAAGATATAGTATCAAAGCTTGTTCCACTTCACACAGGTGCAACAAAACGCTGCGAAAATTCCATAGAAATATGCGCAATGGAACGAAGAATCGTTAAGTTTAATTCAAGATAAACAATTTAATTATGTAGCCGGCGGGGACACCCATAAAGTGATCTTGGAACATTACCAAAACTCGGAGCGAGATTAAAAATGAAAACATGGCGATAAAAGACCTTTACCGCTCACGACCCTGTTTATGTCCGCCATGATAGTATTGAAAGATAATAAAACGAATGCCGTGCCCGGCGATGCACGGCGAGAAGCAGTCAATTAAAATGCAATAATCATAAACATTTAGCACATTTGCAGTCAACTTATCGTCGATTGAAATGACTTCGTTAGGCAGGTTAAAATTATTATTATTCTTCGGCAAATGGAAAAGACCTGTTATTACACACACGATTACACTTGCAATCGTGATGGGACATTAAAGCGGCATTCAGACGGTAGTAAAAGTGCAGCAGGGCAACTTTAGTTATTCCAGCGAATGAAAGATACTAAATGTCGTCGTTGTCGCCACTGTCAATAAAACAGACACATTGATTTTTTACTATCATCTGAATTAATCAAGCCCTGGTGAAAAAACACTATTCAGAGTCGAAAAGTTGCTTGAAATGGCTTTAACCGTGTTTGGAGACAAGATATGAAAGATATGATTCAGAATTGAAATGTTGCTTGAAATGGCATTAGCCGTGATTGGTGACCAGATCTGAATAGCCAGGTACTTCCCCACCTTCCTCTTCCATATCTCCTTCCCCTCCCCACTACCCTCAGCCTCACAACATACCCCATATTGGGGATGCCATAGTCTCACTGGCTTCAGACGGGAGCAGTTGGGACTCTTGTGCGGTATTCATATGAAAAATATATATATACATGAATAGCCAGATACTTCTCGACCTTCCTCTTCTCCATCTCCCTCCCTTCCCTTCCCCATTTTATACAGCCCCACAAGATACCCCAATATTAGGGATGACATAGTTTTTTGAAGTGAAACATCTTTGGCACCGTTGTGATTTGGAACTCGATAAAACGAAAAATAGCGGAACAAGAAAAGACAAACACATGTATTATGTACATCAATAGGATTTAGTCTGCGAGATAATGAGATGGCATAATGGGTCACCTCTTTGTGCGGTGCTTCGTAGCCTCCCCACTCTTGTCTACTTTAATTTTCTGAAGGTTTGAAATGCACACTCCGTTTTTTAATGCGTTATGTTATTCATTAACATATTAAAAAAAATACAAGTGTGAAGTTCATACGTGGTAGAAGTGAAACCTTCAGAAAACTAAAGTAAAAAAAGTGGGGAGGCTAGCACCGCACAAAGAGGAGATTGATTATTCTATCTCATTCTCTCGCAGTCTAAATCCTATAGATGTATGTGCGTGCTTGTCTCTTTTTAGTGTTGCTTTTCGTTTCATTGAGTTTCAAATCATAACTGTGCTAAATAAGTTATCACTTCAAAAATTTGCAGCAGAAGAATCATAAATTCTTAATTTTAATGTTAGAATTCGTTTCCGTTGCAACCAATGCACTAGCTTCACAAATAAGAAGAAAAATAATAACAATTTTGGAACCAGTAAGTAACCTCTGGACACAGTACAAGGATTTTAACATAGTATTTTTCTAACGCATGTACAACGTATTTATTATTAACGTACGTATTTATTATACGTAGGTATTTATTATTTGTTTAGAAATAAGTTCAAGGTTGAAAGTTTGAACTCTAAAACCCGGAGCTATTTCGGATGCTGGTATTCTTTTCGTTCTCTGCTTCGATTCTAGAGATGTTTTTTCAGATCGGAATCGCCATTGTTTAAGAGGGTGGTGAAACATGTTTATTCTAAAGCCAGCAAGAACAATCAGCCAATATATCACTGGAAAAAATAGGCAAATAAACGCACGGAAACTTTCTCATGTATTGTGTTGAAAACACGTCTCACATATTCATAGGGATTTTGCGAAACACAATCGAATCAAATAAGTCACAAAATGCTTGTATTCCAAGATCGTTTAAAATAAACTAACACCGGATTCCTTTACAGTAGTAACTTTAGTAGAGGATATGAAATTAGTGCAAATAAGCAAAATACCTAAAATTAAATTTAAATAAAAATAATATAAATCAATTTGGGAGGTGGGTATGGGTACGGCCGCCCCGGGGACCATTTATTGGATAACCAACTCTGCCATAGGTAACCCAACGTGATTCACAGGACTCTCTAGGACTCTAGGACCATCGCCTTGGACCGAAGTAGGAGGGATAGATTCACATATCCGTCACTTCTGGACACACTGACCTCCAGATTCCTACCCATCTCTCATACCTTTTTCCTTCCCTTTCCTAAAAAACCCCCCACACAGCATCCCCAAAGATGACACAGACACAAAAAACCCTCAGGGTCTCCAGGGTGGAGCTAATGTAAAATAATTTTTTAAAAATATTTAAGCCTGAAATACGTAAAATAAAGTAATTAAAACATAAAAAAGCAAGCGTGTACGTATACGCATACAATATTATTTATGTGTATTGCAAACCGACAAAATAGAAATAAGTGTATATTGTACTCGAAAGGTATAGAATGATAATAAATGAAAAAAAAATATAAAAAAGTAGAAAAATAATAAAAGTTATATATTAACGAATATAATCGAAATTAAATGCATATTTAAACTTACGCAAAATTGTCAAAACCAATACATAAATAACACAGTACCTTTACATTTGTAGATAATATTATGCATTTAAATGTATGAAATGTACATACTTCATATTTAAAAGCGCAGAATTCTAATGCAAGATAACCTCTTGGACCAAGAAATACCTGACTTGTCTGTTAGCTGATAATATTCCTTGGGGATTACATTAGAGATTAGAGAATTAGCAAGGCCCTTCAATGCTCTAAGCGTCTCTAATACCCGTTAGATTCCGCCATCACGAAACAGTAGTTAACGTCAAAAACGGAAAACAAATTGTCTGGTGCCACGGCCAGTAATTATAAGCGACTTCCTGCAACACCGTTAATTGCACCGGCAGGCTGCACTGCTGAACTGGGCTGCACTAACTCCTCTAGCAGCATAACAGGACTAATGGCACTGTCAGGACAAAAGGCAAGAAGTTAGAAGCAGTATATTCTTGCAGCAAAATGTAATACTTCTTAAAGCGCACACTAGATACTAAGTTCGGTGAGCGCGCTTTCGGAGTGTCAGGACATAAAGCCTGGATGGACTGCCACATGACTTAAGAATGATCACAGACTCAGCGGAATTTAGAGCTAGACTTAAAACTCACCTTTTCAGACAGTCGTATCCATTACTCGAAATCTTTCACCTTCACATTCAATGCCCGCGACACTGTAAAAAATAACTAACCTGTAAAAATGTAGAAAAAAAAAACTATTCGTAAGCGTTTGTAAAGGTCATTTCATGAACATTCTCCAGCCCTAAAGAGTCTTAAATTCTTCAGTCTTTTAAAATAAATATCAACTTTACTTTTGCCACTAATCTTTTCATAAATGTAATACTAACAGTGATGAGGGCAAGATGAGGGTAGCAAATAATGTAAAATAATGCAATGTCCAGTGTGTTAACTATAATGTCCTCCGCGTGCAAAGCCGTACCTTCTCCAAGCATAAACTTTCCAATTAAAGTGTGTTTATCGGAAGTGATCTGCCAGGTAAGTACGTTTCTGAATCCATTTGTAAATAGTAAAATTAGATAGAACCTAAGAATTCTTAATAAATTGTACAGCGCCCTTGAGGTGATTTTTCACAAAAACGGCGCTCTATAAATTTTATTATAATTATTATTATTATTTCTTAACGCGTGAATTCGTCGCCGATTATTCTCGCCGTTAAAGTACCTGTGTCACCCGGTCCTAACCACCTTATGTTATTTTCGACAAGCATCGCTGTGAAAAGGTATCAAGTATCTTGCCCTGTCATAACACGAAGAATTTACCAAACACCGTTAAATTCATGTTCACAGCCGGGTAATAACGAGTGGCTATTGACACAATAGTATTCACGTCATAAAAATAATATTAGGACAAACCTCCAATTTCGAATTTAGGAGGCGAATATGGGTACCGCCGCCCCGGGAACCACTTATTGGATAACCGACCCCCCTGCCATAGGTCACCCCAAGTGGGTTGCTACGTTTGGTGACTTTGAGGGGTGCCCAGATTCATGGGGTGAGGTTTGCCAAAAGCTTGGCATTTGCTTACCTATTGCGTGGCAAGCTTGATCGGTAGAGATTTGTCGAGGGAACTTTCGAACTCCCCAGACGGACTCTCTCGACCCACAGTGGGAGGAGGGGATTCATACGTCTGTCACTCCTGAACACATTGACCCCCGAATTCTACCCACTCCTCATACCCTTTCCTCCTCAAGACTACCACTCCTTAATTTCCTAAAAACCCCTAGCACAACGAATCCTCAAAGTTGGCATAGGCCCAAAGGGGAATTATTTTTCTCAGAGCGTTCTGTGAGGAGCAAATGTAGTACTGTATGATAAAATATAGTAGTGTAGGGTAAAATAGTAAATATAAAATCACGCAATGTCCATTGTTTTTAATATAGTGTCCTCTGCGTGCCAAGTCGCATCTTCTCAAAGCTTACACTTTCTAATTAAGTAGTTAAGTTAGTTGTAGTGTAAGGTAATTTCTGTATCTGTTTGTAAATAATAAAATTAAATAGAACTTTGGAAATCATAATTATACAGCACCCTGGAGATGATTTTTATCTACTTTAATATAATATGTTCAATAACTTATCTTGAATGCATCGACATATTATATTATGCATACATTAATACATCGATGATTGAATGTTGTTGTTCGGTTTGAGTCCACCCCTTCGAGACTTTGCGACCTTTTATATCTTTACTCGGTAGAGATTACCGACAATATTCACAAGACGAGGCAATAACAAAATAAATATTCTAATACACGTCCGATACATATCAACGCATGTTGTAGTTCGCTCGCTTCGAGCCAACTCCTTCGAGGAATTTGCAAACATTACTCAAAAGCGGGAGCTAACAAGATGGCTTACCAGTAGAGAAACAGGAGAATTTATAGTCAGATAAGACCAAAATGGCAATTTTATTCCCGCAGCAGAAAACAGCCTATCAGATGCTGGTTAATTGGATGACATAGAGGAGAAAGATGAATCATTTGAACCAGACTAACCAGAACAAATCAACTGCAAATCGCAGCCTAATGACAGAGTTTTGCTCCGTAAAACGTTCCCAACGTAAAGTTTAATTTATAGGATATGTAAATAGGGTGGATGATAGGCAAAACACCCGACTAGCATATTAATAATAAACCGCGTGCTTTCCGAGTTTAGTGTACAGTGGATTCCGTTAGCCGAGAGGAATGCCGGCATGCTGATCTATTAATCACTGTCATGCGTTTTATTACAGGAATAGATAAGTACTTAGACGAAAATTTATAGCGGCTTGGGGACGTGAACGGCGGTTTATTCTTGCTTTGGCCAATGTGAATAATTGCAAGCAGTTGATGAAGATCTTAATGGATTTATAATGCCCCGACACACTAATTCGTGTTTGCAGGCACATTAGTTATCATTAGATGTGATTACGGAGATTGCTACAAGGAAAAAGATGTGACGAATTCTCACTACGGGACTTATTGGAATTTTTAAGTCGATAGGCCGGAATAATGAACACCTGCCGTTCACATGCAAATTTGATAATTTTTTTTTCACCAAAATGAGAGGATTTAGTCTCGTCTCAAAGCGAGCACTACCTCGGCTATTATTTACAAAATTTTGGCCTTGTTTTATAATATAAAACTGTGTGATGTGTAGTCACGGTCAAGCATGTAAAATATAAAGACTAAACCTTTTGATATGGTAGGTTGGCCTCAGAAGAACCCGAAAAACTTTAAGATAGATAAGATACAAAGGATTTAGACTTTAGACTAAAGTTTTTTTTTGGCATGGATACAAAATTATCACCTAATCAACGGAATATATGAAGATCATTATTTTTTGTTACTCGAAAATTAAGTAATTCCAAAATTTATTCCTTATGTCCAGTTAATACTGGGAAATATATTACAAAAATAACAATCTAACGACAAGAAACATGAAAAAATATAATGCAGGAAGGTACAAGCAAACGGTTTTAAAGGAAACTTTTAATGTGTTTGTTCAAACCGAAAGTATCGAATGTTTCAAAACTGTATTTCGAACTATCTTAGAAAGACGTTCATCAAAAGCGTTAAAAATTCATGTTCCGTTATTATTTCGTCATGGGCCGGTTAACTCTCAGTACTGTGCTGATAGCAGAACTTGAATAGGACTTTCACAGAACTTGAATAGAATATTACAACCCGTCCTTATACTCTCGAATTCAATTTAACAATGTAATTTTTGTTTCATTCTAAGCATTATTTTCTTATCCATCCAGTACACCATCAAATACACCACTACAAAAACAAAGGTATCTTTAAAAAGATTTACCTTTAAACAAATATGATTAGGTATAATTTAATTGCGGTCACATATAAAGCGAAACTCACCGTCAAAGACTTGACCACATATATTATGAATAAAATTATCTCAGAATGGATCGTCGTTTTGTCTACTCCAACACATCCGGCAGATTCAGTTGTGGATTACATCCACGTGTCCGGCATTAGTCAGCAGGTTCGCGATTAGCCTCAGACCGCCATTAGACCATCGTCATCTGGCGGCGCAATCAGCGGAGCAGTGACCAGTGCCAGTAATAGTGGATGACCAGGTGTACATGGTCTCCGAGCCGCGGGCTGAAGGCCGCCCGGGGTAGGTACCGGCGACAAATTACGGGGGTCGCAGCGCGCTCGAGGCTTTGTCTTTATCGATGAATGGGCGAACTTGCATACAATGCGACGCGTAGGTACGCAACCAGGATATGCGACCAGACCGGTTATGGCAGGGTTTCTCAAACTTATTTGAATCACCTTTTAACTAACTATTTATCGGTGACCGGACAACTCAGAATCTTGCTACTTCAACACCTCATTTAAAAAGTTAATGTGATGGATAAAAATGTAATAACTTTTAATGACTTTAGAAGGGGTGTTGAAATTGCATGATTCTGAGTTGTCATGGAACCCTATTTATACACACAGTTTGCCCGTAGGTTTTTTTTTAAACTCATTTTTTAAAGTGAATTCAACATTTTTTCAATGTTGTGAGGCTGATGGTAATGGGATGAAGAGAGGGGTGAGGATGAGGAAGTACCTACCTGGCTTTTCAGATCTGGTAATCAAACATTGCTAATGCCATTTCAAGCAACATTTCAAATATTCAAGAACTAATTGTGTGAAGAATTCATACTACCTATCTCATGATTTCTCAAGGGTCTATTCTAAATATATTCTAATATATTCAGAATAGGAGATTCTCTCAGTATCGCCCTGATGCCAGCCCACAATTCAGAATTGAAAGGTTGCTTGAAATGGCTTTAACCGTGTTTGGTGACCAGATCTGAATAGCCAGGTATTTCCCCACCTCCTATCTCTCACCACTACGTCCATCCTCACAACAAACACCAGTCGGGGATGCCATAGTCTCACTAGCTATAGATGGATGAGAGTTATAACGTAGAACTCTTGTGCGGTATTCACCTTAAAAATAATGAAGTTGTAACGTTGTAAGTTGTCGCTGAAAACTCTCCTTCCAAAACCTATTTCCCCTCAATACCTCACTATATTCTTAAAATGTCAACATTACAAAACATTAATTTCAAAAAATAAATAAATAAAATGGAAAAAAAAACTTTGCAAAAGCCTTCTTATTGACCTCGCCGCCCCACATTGCCCCCTGTTGTTACACGTGAGGCCACCAGCACCCACTTTGAGAATCACCGAGCAATAGGGATACGTGTGGTCGAGGCTGGCGAGCGAACGGGCCTGCAGGATAATAAATACTGCAATAATATGCATGGAAGATAGTAGATACTGCAGCGATGAAAAGTCACCAACTATTGGCTAAATAAAATAACCTCAGCGAGATAATTGCCTGATTGATGGAGGGCGTATTTTGGCAAATTTCTAAATGATACTTTCCGATTGCATCACGCCGTTTCCCCGCAGGGGTAGGCAGAGAGGACGGACCGCCAAACAACTCGGTCTTGGCACACACTCCTTGCCTCAAAATATTAAAGTTATGTGTAACTCTGTTTGGGAAGCAGTTATGGCTAAAAATATTCATGCAGAAATGTAGTAATGTAGTGCCAAAATACAAACACTTTGACCACCTCAAAAACATGTCTATCTAGTAAGGGGTGAATAGGACAGTTCAAATTTTTCAATTTTCACGGACGGCCAGAATTATGGTTATTTATATTTAACTAAAAATATGTCATAATACGCAGTGGGATATTTTTTGTAATATATTTTGGGTGCTATTCCACTAATTCCAGCATTCACAAAAAAGCTTATAATTATCATTCAAACTCCTCTAAACTCTAAACTAATTGCGAGTCTCCAGAGAATGAAGCGACTCACACATGTCATCTGAAACAAATTTATTCAAGCTTGCACTTAAAAACATAATAAATAAGATATCACACAAAATTGTTTATTTGATTTTTCCAACACCCTGAGAAAGTCTGCGAGCTCATAAAGATTTGAAGGCGTTGAAAAATGACTTGTCTTCATAACACTAATACGCAATAATATTAAAGTGACAGATATGTAAACCTGATTTCATAAAGTAAACAAAGAAAGCGACATTAAAACGTCGTTCACACGCAAGCCCGAGCTGCACTGGGTTTATAGAACGAAACAAAAACAAACCATGGTGAAGTGCACTTTATTTTGAAATTACGATGCCGCTTATTGGAGAATACAGGATCAGATTGACTTCAGAGTCGAATATAAAAACGCAGTAAAAAAAATTTCGTTATTAATTTTTAGAACATGTTTTGTGAGGTGAATTTCTTCGCGGATCTTTATTTATGTAGCATTGTACTTTGTACCAACTCTCAAGCGACGGAGATTTTTGGGCGTTAGGTTTTCTTTTTTCTCCAAACATTTATACGGAAACACATGAACTGCTTAGGTAGGTACTGCAGTTTTAGCTTTTTCCAGATTCAGGTACTAAGTCAATGAATCTACCTAGATTTGAACGTTTGTCCCGTATTTTTAGGTTTTATATTTTTTATTATTTTAGAATGTTAAATAATTAATAAAAATCATCTACCTAAATTTGGGTAGCCGTCGCACGAGTGTTTAAGAAAGTCTGTTCTTACTAACTTGGTATTTGTACATGAAACAAGAGGAAGGTCAGTGTCTACACGAGGTCTCTAAAAATCACTTATCCCCTTCACCCTGGAAGAAGAAGAGAACTCTTGGAAGATGCTCCGTGGAACTAGTGTCATTGATCCCCTCGGCACCGGTGCGTAGTCGGGAAACACGCTAAACACGCGCCCAACATTTGTACACGGTTGACAATAGACACATGAGAACGGGTCGTTTCTACGACTCGTTCTTGAGTTCAACAGCTCGGCTGTGGAACGATTTGCCGGCCTCTGTGTTTCCTCCCTCCTACAACATGGGTCTCTTCAAGACCGATTGAACATGGGTCTCTTCAAGACCCACGTTCAATCCTTCCTTTCATCAAAAAGACCCTTCACACAGTATCTTCAAAGATGACAAAATGGACCTGAGGGCAATTATTTTCCTCAGGGCCTCCTGTGTGGAGTTAAAGTAAAAAAAAGGATCTATATTCACCGTTTTCTCACCTAAAAAAGATCCTCCACATAGCATCTTAAAGTTAAAATAGACCCTGAGGGAAATTATATTCCTTGGGGCCAGCAGTGTGGAGTTATTATAAAAAAAAACTGAGTATCGATAGGTATTTAATTTTACACTGAAAGTTTTCATTTGCAAAATAACAAAGGGGTTGAACATTTGCAAGGGTCTAAAATAAAGTCAGATAATTGTAGATAAATTGCATAATCCATCCCTGGAGAAATCTTCCTGCTGCAATTTACGCCGTATTTAGTTCAGCTAGAATCTAAAAACCATACTACAAACCAAATACAATTATACTGATACCTTTTCCGAGACTAATTTTAGAGTGTTTTCAGGGCAGGGCGTCTTGATTAGATTTGGTGTTGGTTTTGAATTTTGGTTCAACCAAAATTTCAAAATCATACTCCAAACCAAACGCTCTTTATACCAAATTATGATACCATTTTCTGTTACAATTCAGAGCACTTTTAGAGCTTTTAACACCGTTCAGATTGTGTTGGAGGTTCGTTTTGTATCTGGGTATCAAGGGGTCTGGGAATCGGGAATATGGGCGTTTCTTTATTAGAAACACAATGTGTGGGTGTTTGAGTCAACACTAAAAAAAGGGTTCGACCCAAATTACTCTAGGTTCTCACACTAAACTGGTGGAATTTACAGAATCAAGAAGTGATTTACGTAATGCGTTTTTGCTTTTTTATGGGCCGCTTTACTTTAAAGTTCACGCTGTTGGGTATTGACACCTCACTACTTACCTACGAGTATTTGCATTTACAAGATGCCTAATCAAACAAGGAAGGAAAATAAGTTAACACACAGAAAAGTGTTGTCAAAGTTACTTACTAAAAGTTATCATACTTAGGTATCATCAGAAATACTAATTGCGGTTTTGGGTCTGTCTATCATTGTAACTTTGGCTAAATGAAATCAGATATTTGTGTGTCATTTTGAAAATTGGAACTGATTATCTCAAGAATTCAGACAATCGATAGAGTGCTTACATACCTATCCAATAATGTCTCTACATATTATAAATTAAAGTCCTCCGCAGCATCTGTCAGACTGTCTGTCTGTCTGTTCGCGATAAGCTCAAAAACTTCTGAACGGATTTTAAGCGGTTTTCACCAATAGATAGAGTGATTTATGTAAATTGGTTGAAAAATATAATACATAAAGGAGAATGTCTGTATGTGGTGGACGAGCTGGCTGGAAAGCGGGGGATGTGAATTTGATTTGTATGTAAATTAATAGATGGCAGTGTGAGTTAATTTATCGTGGTTATAAAGGTTGGGCAACCATCCAGTAGATGACGTTGTGTTTTGTAAGCCACAGCAACGCGTGGCCGGGTGAGCTAGTAATGTAATATTTTAACAAGAATTTATTGTCATTTTTAATATTGGAAAGAATTCATTGGAACAAAGAATTCAGATAGAATTTGAAAACTTACATAGCTAATTGATTTGATGTGTTCTTTATACACTTTCAGCTTAACGAGAACGAGGAATTGCAACACGGCATAATAACCCAAAAATAATTCTTAATCACGATAATATTTTCGGCCGTGAAAATCTCAAACCATTTCAGACGAAATATTATCTTTTGAACGCAAAATGCATACTGCTCATAAGAGCGGTATGCACCATGCATACAGCTCATAAGAGATGTTATAACGTAGCTCTCCGCGGAAGTATGTATTGTGTTCTGATTTGTATTAGTGTAGTGTATCTAAAAGCCACCGTCTTTTAGACATAGATGGCAGTGCCAAGAGCTGTCCTTAGATTCCGCTAGATGGCAGGTAGTTTAGTACATGTGGGAACCAACAGAGGGTCAAGCAGCTCAGGGTGAGTGTTCACTTGAACCCTCTGATCAGAATCCTTTTAGCCAGCTCCTAGTTAGGTCGACTAACGAGGTCAATATTGTAATATGCGAAGTATATAATAAAACCAGATAAACATCAAGAATCTATTATTCCAAAGAAGTAATCTCCATCCAAGGTGTTATTGGAGAATCTGTTAGTGTATCTAAAACAACAGAACACTACAATTAGTATTCCAATGAGTTCAATACTCTGAGGCGGATAGATAAACTAGTTTTCCAATTACATAAAAACAGCATTAGTGTCAAATATTTTTATCCAAATCTCAGTGTATAAACAACAAAAATCTGAACCGAAGGACAATTTCTGAAAACAGTCATAAATTATCATTGTATAAATATACCCAGAGTGCTGAGAAAGATATCAATTGTCCAAATAAAATAGAAATACGATACTTCTCCTCGAAGCTTTCGGTCGTAAAGTCCCTAAAAAGTAAATAAAGGCAACAGTTATTGGAATGCTCTCGTGAAGTCGGGAACCAAAACAATTTCAACAACTCCAACAGGAATTTTCAAAGCTAACAAAAACGGAAAAAAGAATTGGTGAAACGTGATCACGTAATAACCCTTTAACCCCCGAGGGTTCGACAAGCAACCGGGTCTCAGGTGAGAAATCAGATACCGCATTTAAAGGTTAATATTTCAGCAATCATGAAAGACACAGAATCTGTGCAGGGAGGCAATTTAAGGCGAAGCTTAAGAGGTAAGCCACAAGCCAAAAATGTATGTATCCTTAATGTGACTTGTATCGTCACGAATATCTATAGGGTATAGGCTTATAAATTGCTTGGCTAACGGAGTCAAGAAGTCAAGTCAAGCACAAAAGTGTGTGTGTTTTTTTTAATATACTATGCTGTGAATAATTTTATAACAAAGAGAAGAAGTTAATCAAGGGAAACTGTTACAGATAATTCTAGTCATAAAATTATATTTTTAAAAAGACGTTTCTTATATGGGTTCACATATTTTTATCTTTAACGAGTAAAACCTCAAATTGTAATCTTTAATAAAAACTTATTTTTCTGATTTATCTGCTTCAGATTTTCGATTGAGTCTCGCTAATATAGTCTTCATTAATTTAATATTACATTTTTAGTAGTTGAGATTTATATTTTTGAAAAGTAAAATAATAATTTTATCTCAAGGGAAACGGCAGGAAAAGCTTTAATTTATCCAAAGCATATTTTTGGTATTTATAATGTAAACCAATTCTAGAAAAGATTGTTCGAAAAGAGTGATATCGCATTAATCTTCGCCTCAATGAATCATTTTTAGAACCATAATCCACTACATTTATAGTTATATATATTTATATATTTATTTTGTGAGAATAAACAGCTTTTACATAATATACAGTGATAAATATACAATGGAATTGAAGACAAGCCACAGAGGTTTTTATGATAAAGTTCATTGGAAATTAAGTTTTAATATCTTAAAATTATTTTTGGGGTATAGGAAGGGAAGAGGAAGAGGAATATAGGAAAAGGATAGGAGATGGAAATATGAAATGAATTTATTATGAAATATTAAATTTCGATGGACGGACATTTGATAACAATGTTATATTCGAATTTCTGGATACAACCCGTCATTAGCAAAGAAAAGACGATAGCAAAATGAATGCAATAGAAATGAAATTCCATGATAGTCTCACTAGCTAAGGTAGGATAGTACCTACTCTAAAGACTTCACGCATAAAAATCTAACAATAAGGAACTCCAGTGAAAAGTATTATGGCTTTAAAAAAATATGTTCATATAGACCAATAAACATGATTCTGAATATATAACTTTTATTTGATAATATTAAACGTACAGTTTTAAAAAAATATATTAAAAGGTGCATTTTTAATATTCTCGTTAAAACACAGCGTCAAGTTGGTATGCTGTATAATGCTGTGCGGTGACGTCACGATGTAAGATTCACCTGGTGATGGCATTTTGAAGTTGTATTAAAATGTATGGGCATGCATGGGGCAAGCCATTCAAACACAACATTTCGTATTTTTTTATTTGTTTTATTTACATACTGTTAATAGAGATTTAGACATATAATAGTTGTGGTGTTTATTAAAACATTATTTAGGCCTTCACAATTAAAATTATGACGGAAAAGGGCTATATTTGCTGACAATCTGATATTTACGGGCTAATGTTTTTCAAATATAATACGGACTATGTACCTATGTGCTGAATTTCGTGGGATAAAAGCTACTAAGTAAATAAACTATCTTATTAGTTGTTTTTGAAAGTCGTAGTAAGCTGTAAAAAAAGATTTTTGATAATCTACAGTAAATGTGGCCTATTTGAGGTTAAAGTCGTGTCAATTTTGACATTTTGTTTACCATAACATCGATCGTATTTTCGAATTGGTTTATTATCAAGGGCTTTTTATACAAGTCATGATCAGTGTATTATAAATACCAGTGTTTCTGTATGTGTTATACATAATAATACAATGTATTATGTTAGAGCAAAAGTCACACCTGAACACAAAATTCGACGGCTTACGATGTCATTTGTATTTGCAATGAAAAAGATTATTAATTGTTATTGTATTGCACTTTGGTAAAATACAATAACAGTAGCGATGAGATGTTGACATTTTACCTAATGTTTTTCTATATTTAAAGCAGTTAATCTTGAATAAAAAACGCCTCGACTTCTCACACCTAAAGTCATTCGCCCATCGATTTTTCAATATAAAATGAGTAAAATGACAGCACCTGTTGAAAGTGAATAAAACTATTGATGACGCGATGACGTCACACACTGGATGTAAAAATGTACATTTATTGTTTCATTTTTACTCTGTACAGGCTGAAAACATACAGGACCATACTTACCTGGGAAGTCACTTGAGATTAACACTGTTTATTTAAAGAAATTTACAGTTCATACGCAGAGACGCAATTGGGAACACATGCTATTTAATCCTGATATATTTTAATAATAATATATAATATGTTCTTTATTAAGAATATTTTGGAAAGAAAAGCAAAATTTTATGATGGGCGGTACACTACCTAGTACAAGGGTTTGATAAGAATATTTACTTTCCTTTGTTATTCGTTTCTCGGTAAGAGACAGATTTTTTTTAAAGAAAGACAAATAATCCCGGGTTACAAATAATCCCGGGTTACAAATAACCCAACAATATTTTAAAATCTCTTACTACCGCCACAGAAAGCAGAAAATGTTGCTTTTGTTGTGATGGAGGACTTAGCCCGCCGAGGAATCGAACATGCGACGCCCGGGTGGGACCCAAACGCGATCCCAACTCAGCCACTGACCAGTTGATGTGTAAGGATTCGAATAATGTTAATCCAATAACAAAAGGTGATTAAGACATATCATAGGCAATCCAAACCTCCACACTGACACTAATAGAGTGAGTGTGTATGTGAAGGGTTAATATGAGTAGAGGTTGGTTGGTTAATGCTGGGTGCAGTGCGCTAAGGGCACACCTGCGCCGCATTCTGCAGTCGGGACGCGTGCGGCCAAAGGGTTATCGAAACCTTAAATCAATATAACAACCTTAACTTAATAAGGGATGCTATTATTTTAAATTGCAGCGCCCAAAATAATTAACTGATTTTTTTAACGATAAATCACAAAATAAATAAAAAAAAAGGGAAAATTTTTTTAAATGTTGGGAAGGGTCCGATAAAACTACCTACATTAAAAAAAATGTCGACGATAATCATTCTGTTCACTCGCAGATTTGAAACTCAATGCAAAAATGATTTCAGGTAAAAACATTCTTAAAGGGTACGGATACACCTTATTATTAACTTTCTAATAAAAGTGTGTTTATCGGAAGTGACCTGCCAGGTTAAGTATGTTTTCTGAATAGTCTAAGATCCGAACTAGAAACGACCTTCACCCATATGTTTAATGGATGAAAATTATCTTATATCAAATTTAATAAATTAGAAAATATATCTCGAGTGGGTTGTCTAAAAAATTGCTGGCAAGACTATGATTCATTTTAAAAATATTAATTGAAAGAGAGCGCGTATGCTATTTTTCGTGCAACGGAGAATGATAGCGATACTGAGCATTATTTTGGAGTAGTTAATTAAAGTATTTACTAATACATATATCGCTATCCTTCTCTGTTGCACGAAAAAAATAGCATACACGCTCTCTTTAATAAATAAATTAATTCCTTCTTCTGTTTTGGAGTAGTTAATTAAAGACTAACTAACTAACTAACTAACCATCACGCCGTTTCCCGCAGGGGTAGGCAGAGAGGACGGACCGCCACACAACTCGATCTTGGCACACACTCTTTGCCTCGTTCACATTCATACATCGTCTCATACATGCTCTTCTATTATTCCGACTCTTCACATGGCCCGACTGATTCACTTGGTCGTGCCATGTCTTCCTCGGGCGTCCCCGACTTCTTCTACCATTCACATTTGCATCATATATTCTCCTTACACTCCTTTCCTCGTTCATTCGCTCTACATGCCCAAACCATCGGAGAGTCCCTTTCTTAATCTTACACATCACGCTTACATCAGCCTTGCATTCTTTGCGGATATCCACGTTTCTCTCACGATCGTACATGGTTTTACCACACATTCGCCTCAGGGATCTCATTTCAACAGCATTTAGTCTGCTTTCATCCTTCCTCTGCCAGTTCCATGCCTCGCTGCCATACATCAGGGTAGGTACCAGCACTCCATTATGGACGGCTAGTTTCGCGTCTTTGGACAGTTTTTTATTACCGCCAACGGCATTCAGTCCTCCATTAATGGAGTTACCGGCATTCACCCTTCTTTCAATATCTCTATCAGCCTTCCCATCTTTCGTAAACATACTACCCAGATACACAAACTCATCCACCTGCTCCAAGTATTCATCATTCACAACTATATTGCATACTGTTTTCGTACTCTCTCTTTCAAACACCATGACTTTAGACTTACTTACATTCATCATTAACTCATTCTTCATACATACTTCGTTCATCCTAGACACGAGAGACTGTAGATCTTCCATACTGTTAGAAATTGGCACCGCATCATCAGCATACAATAGGCAACATACTTCCAGATTACGCAATTTCGCGCCCAATCCCATCTCTTTCAATTCTTGCATACAATTATCCATGTATAGATTGAATAACCACGGTGACATTACGCAGCCTTGTTTAACACCTTTTGTGATGTCAAACCACTCCGTAAAATCGCCGTTCACCCTGACACATGCAACGCTTCCCTCATATAGCGACGCAATTGCCTGAATGAGCTTCGTATTCACTCCGTACTTGGATAACACCTTCCATAGCTTTTTCCTGTCAACTCGGTCGTACGCGGTTAATTAAAGTATTTACTAATGTATCGCTATCCTTCTCCGTTGCGTGAAAAATAGCATAGGCGCTCTCTTTCAATTAATATTTTTTAAATTAATCATAGTCTTGCCAGGAATTTTTTAGACAACCCACTCGAGATATATTTTCTAACATATTAAATTTGATATAAAACACTTTTGATCCATTAAACAGATGGGTGAAGGTCGTTTCTGGTGCGGATCCTCTACTAGAATCTGTTTATAAATAATAAAATCAGATAGAGCCTAAGAACTCATAATAAATTGCACACTGCAAACAAGTTTTTTTTTTACAAAAACAGCACTCTACAAATTATCCAATTATTATTATTATTATACTAATTCTTTAATTTTTTAAATTTTATCCATACATCTGAATCTTTTCTTATCTTCGACTTAAGCATATTTTTATTGGAAAGTGTCAGTTTTATAACTTCTCGTTAATTCTGCGAGGCTGTCGTGCATTCACCTTAGTAAGGGTAATTTAACTACAGTTCAAGAATTGTTTTTTATTCGCTCTCGCCGGGTCTTCAACCCGTGCCCTCTGGGCCCAGAGCCAATGATTTTAACACTTTACAACGGAGGTCGAAAGTTAAGGTATATTTTCCTTGAAAACTTTAATTTTTTAGTTCTTAAAAATTATATTTTATTTTTGAAGATAATATCTATAAACTTGCTGAGCCGAAACGGTAATTATGTGAAATTCCCTCGATAGAAAAAAATCGCAAAGTAAGCTCCGAAAATTATTAAAAATATATTTTGTACTGTTATTATTCAACATGTATCTTTCATATGAAAAAAAATCACAGTGTATCTTAAGCTACTTTAGACATTTGCGTAGAGAATTTTGCTCTATTTTAAACGAGTCGTGTTTTAATAAATATTTTCACAACTTTATAACTTTAATTATAATCGCATTTTTATATTAGCGCGCTCCATCTAACATTCATCATATATCATTATTACATAACTCCCTTTCTAATCATATTATTGTTCTTATTGAACGTTAACTACGGAGTCTTAAGATTCATCAATAAATTTTTTCAACATTCATAATACCAAAAGTAGAAGATATCTACAAAAAACCTTAAGTAAATCTTAATAAAAAAATTAACTAAATCTGCAAGAAAAACTGCATAAAATTTGATTTAATTAATTTATTTATGAGATCTCATTCTAAAATCAAAAATCCAAAATTTAACAGTAAGCAAACGCAAAACAGTGATCTTTTCTGGGGAATTTTTTTTTTATTAATCTTTTTTAGGAAATTTAAAAAATAAATATAAATAACACTAAACATAAAATAACTATAAATGATCGTAAGGAAGACTTTATGATTACTTTAAAGTTTATTATGGTTAAGCGCATTTATACGTTATTATTATTACATATTATTAAAACAATTAAAGCAAGGTAATGTACTTTTAGTCAAACATAGCTAGTTGACTTTTAATAAGAAATTAATGAAATACCTATTTAAATTTTTAATGGTTATAATTTTTACACAACACCAGATTGTGCTAATACATATAGCTATTACGGAATTCGGGTAAATAGAAAAGAATCTTAGAAATAGAAAATTGAGTAAAATGACAGACAATTTTGCAAAACACGGGCGGTTAACCTTTAATTATCGCAATTTGGCAGCCCTCACCGTACAGCGTACAGTCAGTACAATGTGCAGTGCGCCTGCCGCATCGGGGGTCAGATGAATGCATAACTGCATTTAATATCGCAGCTCACCGCTACCCGCTCCCGGTACCCGCTCCCGATACCCGCTCCCGCTACCCGCTACCGACAGTCCAGCCGTGCCAGGAGTCCAGGGGAGTCAAGGAGTAACGGAGAGCGGAAGGCAGAACACGAAATGCCAAGGAATGCAGCGATTCAATGGATTGGAAAATGCGAGGAAAAGGGAGAATGGAATACGAAGCTTTTTTCTTCATTTTCTGCATCCCGGGTACAGTTTTTATGCGCGCAGGGCCGGTATCCGGTCGTTTAAAAGGATAATTTATCGTGTATGTAACTGCAGTGTTTCTTTATATTTTGCATTTAAACTCAAGTAGATTTTTTAAACATATATATATACTTTTTTTTAATATACATATATCCTCCAATCCTAAAAGAGATCAATAAAAATATTAATATATAAAATAAATATCAACTTTAATTTTCCCATAATCTTAATATATAAAACAAAGTCGGGTTAGTAACACCATTTATAACTCGACAACGGCTGGACCGATTTTTATGATCTTTGATTTGTTGGATTTGTCTCCGCCTCGAATAGCAGAATAGCTATTAAAACATCGCAAAAATTCACGAAAATAATAATTATGAAGAAAATACTTTTCCCTTACATTTTGTATGGAACGAATTCTCATCTTTTGAAAGAGCTGCAGGAATGTTGTGATAAGTATAATATTGAGTAGTGAGTGATTTCCAAAAATTCGAAAACGTCAAATGTCAATGCGCTGATCGTTTTGCTTTTGTTCTTAAACATATAATGCTGCCCCTCTTTCTTACACACATGTCAACAGTCGAAAATGGGACAAACGGTGAACGTATGTCTGTACCCCTCCAAAGGAAAAAATACACTAATTATAATAAATCTCCCTCACACCTCTCCCACATAGCGCCCTTGATCTGATTTTTGGCTGTGTTTTGTGGCCAGATCTGAATAGCCAAGTACTGCCAACTTTCTTTCAACTCTTACCAATTTCATCATCTTCCCTTATCACCACCCTCACAATATGTTCCAATTGGAATGCCATTTTCTGTCAGCCGATATTGATATAATTTTTTTTTTAATACTTGGTTTAGCATGATTAAATACATTTATTCGAAACATTTCTGCGTGGAACAATTGCCTTAAAATTAATTTCAATTTGTTCGACCTTTTAATATAATCACGTACTAGGGCGCACATTCGCAGGTCGGAATCTCCGGCCCGAGGAGCCTGGCTGTTGGGAGCTCGAGCAGTAGGCTGCAGGCTGTAGGCTGGCTGGCTGACTGAGAGAGATCGCGGGATAAGAGAAACGTGTACGGAGAAACGGTGGCATTTCATGCCTTCAGACTTCAGATAATATACTAATACGAGGGGCTATTGAAACAGGAGGGTGGGAAAGGCAACTGCAGGTGGGCAAGGCTCGCAAGGATGCTGGTAACACAAGGATATTGTTTTGCGCAAAGAAGTTAACATCTAGCACGAAATTTTTGTATTATTTATTGTAGCATAAAATGAAGTCGCTCAAAATGTATGTGCGCTTAGATCTTTTAAACTACGCAACGGATTTTCATGCGGTTTTCACCAAAAGATAGGGTCATTCAAGAGGAAGATTTATATGTATAATACAAGCATATTATAGTAAAGAAAAGCCGAGAAATTCAAAGAAAATATATTTGTGTGCGATCATCATCATTAAATAGTATAAAATGAAGTCGCTCAAAATGTATGGGCGCTTAGATCTTTTAAACTATGCAACGGATTGTCGTGCGGTTTTCACCAATAGATAGAGTGATTCAAGAGGAAGGTTTATATGTTTAATAATAGATACATGCTTATTATAGTGGAGAAAAGACGAGAAATTCAAATATTCAATTCAGGCAGCGGGCAGTTGGTATCTGACAAGCGGGTGGTGTGGATTTTATAAAGGTTGGGTAATGGCGTTGTGTTTCGCTAGCCACAGCAACGTGTGGTCGGGTCTGCTAGTGCCAAATGGACGATAATCCAAATTTGTAATAGATATTGCCTGGTAGATTGTTAAAACTGGTAGATTGTTAAAACTGGTAGATTATAAAAACTGGTAATTGTTAAAACTGGTGGACTGTGAAAACTGATATAGAATCTGATACGAAAACTGATACGAATTGCGCGCTTTACGAAAAGATATGACGAAGTACGCCCATTCATAGCGTTTTTTTAATAAGTACCTACGTATTTAGTAAGATTGCCGAAATCACGATTTAGACGGTCTCCACACGGTGCTGCCGCAGCACCAACTGCTGAAGAACTTTGGTTGACTATAGTCAAAAGCGCCAGCCGTATTGTTATTATAATAACAATACGGCTGGCGCTTTTGACTACAGACTATACGATTTTTAGTCAGTTCTTCGGCAGTTGTTACTGCGGCAGCACCGTGTGGAGACCCCTTTAGAATTCTAATTGAAGTTAGATACTCTCAGTATCGCCCTGGTGAAAAATAACATTTCAGAATCGAAATTTTGCATGAAATGGCAGTAGCCCAATTTAGTTTTTTTTGAATGTGATTTTAATAATAAGTTGTTGCAAAAGTAGAGGTCCTAAAATTTTAAAGGAATTTTCCAACCCCGCCCCCCCTTTTTATCTCCCTTGCTGCCAGGATGCCAGACGGGGGCAGTTGGGACTGTTGTACGGTATCAAATAAAATAAAGCATTTGTAGATACATATGTATACATCGGTCGTCCAGTTGATTTTTTTTTTTTACAGTGAATACCGCACAAGAATCTTGACTGCTCCCGTCTGGAGCCAGTGAGACTATGGCATCCCCAATTGGGGTATGTTGTGAGGCTGAAGGTAGTGGGGAGGGGAAGGAGGTGGGGAAGAGGAAGGTTGGGAAGTACCTGGCTATTCAGATCTGGTCACCAAACACGGCTAAAGCCATTTTCAAGCAACGTTTCAATTCTGAATGGTGGTCTTACACCAGGGCGATACTGATAGTATCTTCCACTCTGGAACGTGCCGCAAATACACTATATATAATTTTAAATGAATTAATTGTGAAATAACACAAATTAATCAAATACAATTTATTTGCGCACGCCGGGTTCGAACCCGCGACCTCCGGATTGTGAGTCAAGAGTCTTAGCCACTGGACTACGGAGGTCGTCTAAACTTAGTCAGACATCTCCGAAATTTGAGTAGAGTATGCAGTTATGTGTAAAAATGTACATTCTATCTGGTAGATTAGTCATAAGCATCACCAAATCAATAATAATGCAGGAAAATTTGTAGTGAATTTTAAAATGTCTTACTAATTAATATACCAGGATATTATATCTCAAAGTGTTATTTTATAGCATACTAGCAGACCTGGCCACATGTTGCTGTGGCTAACGAAACACAACGCCATTACCCAACCTTTATAACCAACGCCATCTGTTAATTTGCATACATATCAAATCCACACCGCCCGCTTGCCAGCCCGCTCCTTTTATATATTTCAACCAATTTACATAAAACCTTGACAAAATATATACCTAAACCTTCCTTATGAATCACTCTATCTTTTGGTGCAAACCGCATGAAAATCCGTTGCGTAGTTTAAAAGATCTAAGCGTACAGACAGCAGGAGCGACTTTGCTTTATACCATGTAAAAGAGATAAAGACAATGTAAAACGCATAAACATGTAATAAATATTTGATTAATGGTAAGAATACGAATTGCTTTCCTCATTTTCTCAAAACTTAGTTTTGGAGAAGTTTGACTAATCAACTGGATGATCGATTTATATACTAGGGTAGGCTGAAAAGTAATGCACACATGCTTGTAAAACACAAAGAAAAAAAAGCTAAATCGGGTAAAAAGTGCATTAAAGTACGATTCTTAAGCTGCAAAATTATATATTTGTTTGTCAACATAGTCACCGTTAAGGCTAACGCATTTCTTATAACGTGTAACAAGTTTTTTCATTATGTAACTGAAAAATTATACATTTCTCGAATCCAAAACTTGACAACTACCTTTAAATCGACGCTGTTTGAAACGGCGTGGTACCCATCGTCCACAGATTTTACGGTATCCTAATGGTTCAACAATAAAGCTGACATGTTCCTTGGATATTCCAAAATGGTTTGTGATACGCTTTTGAGTCATTCGCCGGTCATTTTTAATCAAATCGTGGATGAGTTTGGATTGATTGTCGTCTGCATCAATGATCAGACGTCCGCTGCGTGTTTCATCAACCATTCTTGCTTTTCCAGGCTCGAAATCAAGATTTTTTTACCCATCGATTTACAGTAGACCTACCAACAACATCGTCACCATAAACATCCTTTAAACGACGATGAATGTCAGTAGGAGTCACTTTTTCAGCAGTTAAAAAAAAACAGTAGGCCGTTTACTTTGCGTTGACAAAACACTAAAACACGTCTCCATACATCCGCTTCTCAAAATACACTGGATGAATTCAACGACCTCGAATTTGCGCGTACGTATAGAATAGGAATGTCACTTCCATATTCCACCCGGTGTGCTTCTGAAGGTCATTTTGTTCGCGCTGTACAAGCACTTGCTGTAATTTTCAGCGTACCCTCGTAAGTACATAATTATTTGTGAAAGTCTCAACAATTTTTGTTGCAATCATCGAATAAGCATTTTTTAATGGTTTCACCTTCGCCATACGTTGATATTAATTTATGTACCCCATCTAAAGATGTTTCACTTTCTTAGACCAAATTGCCAAACTTATATTGTATTAAAAATTTTCAAAAACGAGCTACATTGTCAAAAAAGGGTCTTATTTTAAGTTTCGGTCTTCTTGTAAAAAATAACATAATATACTAGTAATAAGATATTCCAAGTCTTTTTCGTTTCTGAGATAGAATAAATCAACATTCAGTTGAACCAAAGGTGTTTACTCAAACGGAAGACATAACCCTTCATGTTAATGTGTGCGATTCTTAGAAAATCGAATAAGATATAAAACCAGAGTCACTCACCGATCCGACAAAGTGAACCCGAGTTGCTGAAAACCAGGCCATAGATTGGAAGTATGTGAAATTGAATAAATTTAATAAAATTATCAAACTTACTAATTTCGGTTGTTTGTATTACGTCTGTTAATCTGTTTCAATGAACTCGGATTTGAATTGAATTTATAGGTGATTTTTAAATTATTTTTTTATAATGTCATACCACACAAGAGTCCCAACTGCCCCTAACCGCCCAGAGTCAGTGAGACAATGGCATCACCAATTAGAGTATGTTGTGAGGCTGAAGGTAGTGGGGAGGGGAAGGAGATAGGGGACAGGAAGGGGGGAAAGTACCCGACTATTCAAATTTAGTCATCAAACACTGTTAAAGCTATTTAAAGCAACGTTTTAATTCTGAGTGGCGGTCTTGCACCAGGGCGATACCGAAGGCATCTTCCACTCTAGAACGTGCCGAGAATATACCTTATATTATTTTTAAATTATATAATGGTGAAATAACACAAATCAATCAAATAAAATTCGAACTGATTGTGTCAAGAATTCAGACAAGCGATAAAGTACCTAGGTACCTACAACTTTAAAAAAAATCGTGAATATTTTTTCTGGGTTATTCTGCAACAATAATGTTCTGACGTGCCTTACCTACATAATCTTCCAGTTTCACCTATTTACATTCACCTAATATTATAACATCCCGTAATTGTTCTTAAATAAAATGATATCCTAAATAAAATCAAAAATATTTATTTAAGTCCTGCTTATCTCTGGTTCAATAAACTAAATTTTTGTGTCATTTTCAAAATTGTAAATGATTGTGTGAAGAATTCATATGAGCGATAATATAATATAATATTTTAACAGAAATTATTTCAAATTTTTTCAAAATTATAACTATCCCATGATTTTTCACGGGTCTACGCTAGTAATTTACCAAACATAACAACACGTAAGTCGTAGTTTCCTAACTGCCCATAATATTGTTTCAATTTTGTGTGAGCTTTTGACAGATTGAGCAATATAATTTGGAGTTCAAAGGGTTTAAAAAATCACTTCGCACGAGTGGGTTCTCGTTTCTTCGCATATCCTGTCGCGTTCTCTCCTTCGTCACGTACGGAGCTTTCAAAGCTCTGCGCAGACTGTGTCAATAGCTTTTAGTCAGCAGCGCGACCTTTTGTTGTTTTAAAACAACTTCCGCACGGGAAAGTCTTTGTTTGCAGCTCTTGGATAAACGGTGGAAGGATTTTGATGTTTCTGTGTATAATAGGTGATACAAACCTACTGCGATAAAAGGTATTCATACCGAGTTTATACATACAAGAAGCGAGCTTTTTGACAAAGATCAAATTTTGAATTAAATCGTGTTTCCTTATTGTACGCATTCTGTAAGCTGATGCCTGTTGTATGATGTTGAAACTGTACTTATTTGCAAGAAAGTGTATCCGATCTGCAATCGCTCGTCTCTAGAAATAATGAATGTAGGTATTTGTCTTAAATTACGTTATTTACGGATGAAAGTTAACAGAATGCTGTTGAAATGAGAGCCCTGAGGCGTATGTGTGGTAAAACAATGTATGATCGTGTGAGAAATGTGGATATCCGTAAAGAATGTAAGGCTGATGTAAGCATAATGAGTAAGATTAAGAAAGGGACCCTCAGATGGTTTGGACGTGTAGAGCGAATGAACGAAGAAAGTAGTGTAAGAAGAATATACGACGCAAATGTGAATGGTAGAAGAAGTCGGGGACGCCCAAGGAAGACATGGCACGATCAAGTGAATCAAGTTACTTAAGTCGGGCCATATCAAAAGTCAGAATAATAGAAGAGAATATATGTATGAATGTGAGTGAGGCAAAGAGTGTGTGCCACGACCGAGTTGTACGGCGCTCCGTCCTCTCTGCCTACCCCTGCGGGGAAACTGCGTGATGGTTAGTTAGTTAGTTACGTTATTTGAAATAGTATTCGAAAACACTGTTTAATGTAGTTGTTGGGAACGGTTGAATTCTTTGAGGTTTGTAGATGTGCATATTGAGGATGTGTTATTATTATTTTTTCTTGATGGCCTGCGTGGCCGAGGGGTGAGGCACTCGACAAGAAAAGTCGTGGGTTGAAATCCTGGCGTGCGCAAATATATTTTATTTGACAATGATTAATTTGTGTTACTGAACAATTAATCAATTAAAGATAATATATTGTATATTTGGGGAACTTTACAGAGTAATAGATACTTTCCTGATGTAAGACCACCATTCAGAATTGTAACCGTTGCTTGATATGGTTTAAGTCGGGTTTGCTGATCTGAATAGCCAGGTAATTCCCCACCCTCCTCTTTCCCATCTCCTTCCCCTCCCCACTACCTTCAGCCTCTTGTGCGGCATTCAGATTAAAAAAAAAAAATATTATGAGATTGAATGCAAGAAATCAATTAATTGATTAAGCGTGGCGAAGTCCTGCTGTAACTCGACCATTCGACATTTCATTTGTAAATTTGTTTGTTACGTTCCGGTTCCGGCTCAAGATGGTGGCCTAACAATAATAATAATGACTTATTGTTCCTTTCTTAGAAACATGTAGAGATAATTATATCCTCACTGGGATCTCCCGTGCTGAGGATTTCATTTACATATTATAATTTAATTGTATATGAAATTAATATGAATTAGTTATAAACATATTATCATGTAGTATTTTTTTTTTAAATAATTATAAAGTAAATAAGATAGTGTTTTTTGTATAATTCAGTTCAGTAGATTCGGTTTCAGTCTATATTTGATATCAGTATATTTTCTTTTTCCGATCTCTCTATATTTAGTATTCAGCTTTTTATTTGAGATTTAAATGTTATAATGTTGAGGTTTTTGAGTGAGAGTGGTATTTTATTGTCGAGTATAATACCATAATATGAGAAGCTTTTTTGCCCAAATGTTGTGTTACTAGTTACTTTTTGGATATGTTTTTGATCTAGGAATAGGATACTACATTTTTATATTGTTCATATTATACGACGTTTAGGTACATGTATTTTTTCATTCAATATAATTTCTTTTCCAATCATGGTATATTATTATTGTGTTTCATGTCTTCAAATGGATTAATCCGTGAAATCAATAAAATAAGACGAACAAGGAAGTTTTCATGTCTCTTGACAGTCCGAGAGCAATGAAAACTTTCATTGTAAGAGAAAAAGTTTTGAGATAAACAACGTTACGCAAAGAAGATCAGATTAGATGAGTAGAACAACTATTTCATTGGGGAATAAAACTCCAAGCTCCAAATCATCGCTAAAATTAACTTGTTTTGGATAAAACGACATAAACGAAGTTTTTATTATTAAGTTGAATGTCTTGTTGGGACAGAAAAGGAAAATAATATAATATTATTGCATTTTGAAATGGAATCAAATTCCACAGTCACATTATTTAATATTTTTACTGCGGGGTATATTTTGCATTGTTTTTACGAGGTCAAGCGGTTTTGCCAATTCCTCTAACAACCACAAGTGTGAAACATTTTATGCGTTATTGCGTTGAAGGGTAGGTATTAATTTTATTGTGATTAAGGGAAAATGCCAAGTGAAGATCCGGAAGATGTCCGGATTCATGGGTTGAAGTTTGTCTAGGTCTTGGCGGCGAATGCGTTTGCCCACCTCCTACTGCGTTGCGGGCCGGATCGGGAGACTGGTTGAAGAAGATCTACCCTAGACATCTCCAGCCGGACTTTCTCGACCCATCACCCTGAACCGCAGTGTGAGGGATGGATTCATATGTCCGTCACTCCTGAACACATGGACGAACACATTCCTACTCACCCTTCATACCTTTTTTCGTCTCAGAAATTTCTCTCCTCCCTATTCCTAAAAGTACCATCCACACAGCATCCCCAAAGAAGACAATAGGCCCTGAAGTTTTTTTTTCCGCAAGTCCTCCTGTGTGGAGCTAGTGTAAATAAAATCGTCTCTTGTTCTTAATTGGGGCCTGTTACTGTCCTTAACGATTATATATCTTTTGTGGGATCATTATCGAGATAACGGACGTGTTCTCCTGTCAGATTTGTGTGATTTATTTGTCTTTTCTAGGTACAACGTACGGTAAATGAATAAATAATCAAGCGTACTTGCAGGAATTCGTGTTTAAAACGAACTAAACTAAAATATGTTACAGTAAATATGTAAAAAATACACAAACTTGAAAGGAGATCACGTCCGTTATCTCGATAACGATCCCACAAAAGATATAGAATCGCTCGGCTGGTCTGTGCTTTTTAAGGCCGTCGGAACTCTTGAAAAATGTTACAAAATTTAAACAACATAACGATAATTTGTAACAGAAGTTTTAACGTTTGCATTTCCCGAGTATTGTATAAAAGAAACAAAATACGAAGGTAATACAAAACACAGGGTTAATGTACCCAATATATTTCCATTTACATAAGAGTTGCAAAGCTCTAAAATAAAACGAACCGTTTCAGTAACTGTTATCGTTCATAACGTTTAATGTAGGAAAAGGGAAATGAGAAGTACCCTAAAATAAGGAAATAACGGAGAAGCAAATTGCAATAAAATCCCCAGTCCTGCACCAACATACGTTTTATACCCCCTTATAAAGCAAACTAAGAAAGGCACCACCGGGTTACTCGTAAGTTAGGAACAGAACTCTGAACTTTGGCATAATATGGGTAATCAAGATCTTATCTCACAGAATATGACTCCTTGCGGGCATATTTCTCCGTGGATTAGTTTAGATAGTTGTTTCCCAAACTACGGGTCGCGAACCGGCACCGGGCCATGAAAGAAAAAATGTCGGGTCGCATACCTTCTGTCACCAACGAAACGACGAACTGCAATGAATTCTTCAAAATTCGCAGAACATCTCAGTGAATAATCATGTTCCACTTAACAACAATAAGCCTAAAACATTACATATATAGAAAGAAAGGGTCTTAGATTAAATTTGCTTGAATAATTAGAAATCAATAAACGAACGAATAATGTAACATTAATTAATAAAGTAAGGAAAATTATTTATTCTCCACTTCTTAGTATGTTTACAAAACCAAAACAATACAAAAGACTTAAATAAGTCACAGCAGTAACGTCATTATTAAAGCTTTCGACACCGTAAATCAAGATTTACTCATTAAGAAAATAAATCAACTAGGTAAAAACATTTTATTTATAAACAAGTTCTGCTGGTAATTATTATTACGCGTGACAGCTGTTTCGCCTTCTGAGGGCATTATCAAACTGTCTAATCAGTTACTTACTGATGACTTAATACTTGCAGAACTTAATAACATTACTAAATATAATTAAATTTATATATATATATTAAATAGAGTTCTAAGAATTAAAGAAAAAGCAATTAATATATAATGGCAAATGCTTCATTCATACAGTTTTCTGATTTTCAGTAAGTACGTTTCTAGGCATGTTTTTTTGGTGGGGGTATCTGGATTATGGTTTAAAAGTTTTTATCATAATTCTATTCTATATTATTTGAATCGTTTAAATGCGTTATGTGAGTGTATCCCCATATTTTTATATTGATATGTTAAATGGCAATGGTATTTTTACAGAGCCCCTAAGAAATGAAATCTTTGTAGACAAGTTTATAAGAAGATTAATAATGCATTCAGAACATTGTAATGGTTTCTTTCTAGTTATGACGCATATCTTTCAAGATATTTTAATGACAACCTTTAATAAACCTTAAACGGAATTTCAAAAGAGGAATATCCATGTAATACAGAGGAATTGAATAAGCCCCCCGTCTCCCCTTCAACCGTTCGTGGGTCGCGTTTGGGAAGCACTGGTTTGATGGATGCTGCGACTGAAGCCTGGCGGGTTATCTCACACGTGATGTTAGATGGAGGTCGTCAGCGAGATGATTTACTTTATCTTTATGTTTCAGTGAATTAATAGGGCTGTGTGCTTTTAGCGAGATGAGAGCGCATTGTGATATTTTGTATGACGCTTCATAAAGGGAAGTTTTATCTTGCTGTATCAAAATCGAGCAGGCTTTAAGTTTGAATTGCAAGCATCTGTTCAAAATAATGTTTAGGCTTACGGTGATAAGAAATGTGCGGTGTCGTATGGAGCTTTAGATACATTTTTAAGGTTTTTAATATCACAACACTTAGAAGTCATAGCAGACGACGAGCACTACTTAGGCATACGAATATGATATAAGTGTTGTGTTTTCAATTCTAAGATTACAAGTGTAGCATTTCTTCTACGTCCAGCAAGTTCATTTCCTCAAGAATTTCTAAAAAAGTCCGCGAATCTCGGGTAAGGATAATAAGTTAACCACTGGAGCGATTGGGGTTCAGTTTTTGATTTGGCCATTCGATTTAATTAATATCATTCCTCAAAATATTACTAAAGAAACATATAAACTGCTAACTGCGGTGTAAAGCTAATGAATCCACCTAAATTTCACCGTTTATCTCATATTTGTAGGTTTGTTAAATGTTGTCCAATTTTGAAACGATATCAATCGCTGATAAATAAAAACGGTCCAAATTTGGACCTAAATCGCTCCAGTGGTTAAATGAGACCGCACTTATGAATTCCATTACAAAACTATACATAATAATTGGTTGATAATAACGATAAATTATTAACTAACATTTTTGCCAAACTTAGTTTAATAATAGAGCCTGTTATTGAAAAAAAAAATGGATTCATGATAAAGGACATTTTTCAGTTTTATACAGTTTTCTTTTTCACATTTTTCGTTTGAGAGTCGTTAACATTGTCTTCATTCATTAAATATTATAATTTGAGGTTTTACCCGTTAAGTTATTTCAAAATGAAAATAGTAAAAAATGTAAAAGTCAGTTATTTTAAATACATGTAGGATTACACAAGATTTTTTAAATATTTATATTGAGGGATCAGTAGGATTTATCGGTCCAGTTAGGAGTTCCATCGAGCCGAACCCTCTGATATGAAAATATCTGGAGTCGGTGAATATTTTTTCCCATTTGGTCTCTGGTACATCGACGCATTGTTCTTGTATTGTTTTGTATTTATTATACTTATATAGTGCACTTATATAGCGTGGATTGTCTAGATAAACATTGGTGGAAAAGTGTGTGAAAGGGTTTAGTTTTCCCTGTGGGGAAGATTTAACCCGGACATAAAATCTGGAGCACAGCATCGTTAAAAAAATAAATAACTCAATTCAAAACTATAATACAAATGTCGTGGATTTTATAAATAAATTAAAAAAAAAACAAAAAGCCAGTCTTTATACTAATGCGAGATAAAAAAATAATGAGTAGTGCTTACACGTACAGTTTTAATACAGTTACGTTTTAGGGAGGTAATAGACGTAAGCACGAAAATAATACCTTCTTAGCGTTAGTCAATTGGTTTTGGTCCATTTTCAGAGCTGATTATCATGTTTGATTACATCCATTTGCTCTCGATCTCAATTTAAGTATTCGACCGTAACATACTTACATCATGCATAATGAATTCATATAACTTACCAACGTCTCACGGAATGCGGGTTTATTAATCATATGAAGATGATTTGAACTGGTACTTACCTGAAACAAAACAAAACAATCAATAAAAATGTACAAATTATGCCATAAGACATACATCTTCTGTGAACACATAACTTGATTATTAAAGCTTCTGACATGGTGCTTTCTTTATGACATTATAGAAATTAGCAATGGCCCGCTAGGGCTCAGAAAAAAATAATATCACATTTTATCTTAAAACTCACCTTTTCAGACAGTCGTATCCTTAAGTTTAAAAAAAAATCACATTCGCCTTAATTGCCCGCGACATTGTAAATAACTAATTATGTAAAAATATAAGCAAACTCTTATTTGTAAGCTTTTGTAAAGAATTCATGAAAAAAGAGTTTATGAAAATTCTCCAGTCCGACGGAGTCCTAAATTCTCATGTCTTCCAAAATAAATATTAAAATGTCAATAAATTATCCAAGCATTCTCATGTCTTCCAAAATTATTATTAACTCAACTTTGGCATTAATCTTCTTAATTAGTAAACACCAAAAGTGATGGGGGTAATGTCCAGTGTTTTATATAATGTCCTCCACGTGCAAAGTCCTATCTTGTGTTTATTCTAATAATTGTTGTGTGTTTATCAGAATTAACCTGCCAGGTAGGTATGTTTCTGTATCTATTTGTAAATAATAAAGTTACGAGTAGGTAAAGCCTAAGAATTCATAATAAATTGTACAGGGCCCTTGAGGTAATTTTTCACAAAAACGGCGCTCTACAAATTATCTAACTATTATTATCTAACTATTATTATCTAACTATTATTATCTAATTATTATTATCTAACTATTATTTAGCTTGATATTCGACTTCAAATTGATTCACTTTTTTATTCCAAAATGAAAACATAAGGACTGATATGATTTGAGATTTTCGCGGCCAAAACTATTATCGTGATTCATTTTTGATGCATTGTGCCGTGTTGCGCTTCCTCCTTCTTTAGCCAACGTTTCGGACAGCATTGCAGTGTCCATCATCAGTTACACATCTGCCCTGATGATGGACACTGAAAGACTGTACAAAACTTTGGCTAAAGAATGAGGTACCGCAACATGGCATAATACCCCAATTTCGAATTGCATGGCAGTGTCCATCATCAGGGCAGATTTGCCCATCAATTAGAACAACACCGCATAATACCTCAAAAATAAATCAATATTGGCCGTCAAAATTTAAAATCAAGTTATAGAGCATTTTTTTAACTGGTGGTAGTTTTTTCTCGTGTTTTTATTGTATATATATCCATATATATAAAAATCAAAATATATTTGTTTCTGTCTATGTATGTGAGTTGTCTATGCATTGCTAAACCATTTATCCGATTGCGATGAATCTTTGGGGATTTGAAGTGCGCATGCCCGCGATGGTTTCTATATACAATAGTGAGTTCTGGCGTCATGAAATGATGAGTTGCATACCATTCATCCGAATGGATGAAACTTTGGAGATTTGATGTGCGCATTCTCGCGATGGTTTCTATATATAATAGTGAGTTCTGGCGTCATGAAATGATGAGTTGCATACCATTCATCCGAATGCGATGAAACTTTGGGGATTTGATGTGCGCATTCCCGCGAAGGGAGTGGGGAGGGGAAAGCGGGAGGTGGAAGAGGAACGTGGGAGGGGGGAGGGGAACGCGGGAGTGGGGTTGACGGGACGGGGGAAGGCGGAGTGGGATCGTGTGAAAGGAAGGGGACGCGGGAGAGAAAGGGGAGGCGAAATGGTAACGGGACGAATGGGAAAGGACACGCAGGGAGAAACAATATCTTTATTAAGTGACATTGCAACGCGTGCCGGGAACTCGCTAGTATATTGATAAAATTAAAAAAGATATAAATATGTAAGTATCTACATAAAGTTAAGTAAAACAATCAAAACTAATTAACAACATCAATTATTGACAACAGAACCAATAAAAAATATAACTTTACGAAGCAATTTACTATAGTAGGTACGTGTATATCGAAGGAGAAAGTCAATACAATTTAAGGATAGGTATCAAAGAGGTAAAAAAAAGTTTTCCCGAATTTCCGATCACTCTCGTTACTAATTTAATATTCTGAACTCGTCAGATAGGGTAAAAATGGGTTATTCAAGCTTTTGATATTTAATTTTGCTACGAAAGTACTTAAGGCTCCGTTCCCGGCCCCAAAAAGAAAAAGACGGAGAGATATGAAATTACGAATGTTAGAAGAGCGCGCTAACATTTACAACAATAAAATCGATGCAAAAATCATGAAAATCTTTAATAAAACACGACTCGTTTAAAATAGAGCAAAAATCTCGCGATAATTGTCTTAAACGCATTTAAAGAAACACTGTCAATTCTTTTATACATATAACTTGTAAAATAACTGAAACAAACGTGTTTATAATAATTTTTGGAGCATACTTTGTGATTTTTTTTATAGAGGGAATTTTATATAATTTGCGTTTGGGCGCGACTAATGTCTAGATATTATCTTCAAGAATAACATATATTTTTTAAGAGCTTAAAAACTTCAAATGTTTGGAAGGTTTGCAAGAAATCGGTAGAAATTCGAATACCGGCCTCTTAACGAGAAAATATGGATAGGAAATGGTTAACTAGGAACTAATGATAAATAACAAAAGTCCCAAGAATAACTTTAATGAAACTTAAACATCTATTATCAACCACCGAGTTCCCGGCATGCGTTGCAATGCCACTTTAATAAAGATATTGTTTATTTCTTCGTGTCTTTTCCAATTCGTCCCCGTTCCCTTCCGCCTCCTCTTCCCCTCCCTCGTTCCACCTTTACCTTCCTTGCCTTTCCCCGTCCCCTTTTCCGCTTCCACCCGTCCCGCGAACCCCCACTCATCCCTCGTCTCCCCACGCTTTAACTTTCCCAGCCTTCCCCCCTCCCTCAACCCCCCCCTCCTGCGAATCTCCCCTTCATACCCTTCGCCTCTCCCGGATTCCCCCATCTCGCCAACACTCCCTTCCGCTAAATACACTCATTTTTCAAACGACAGAGCTCACCAGTGTGCTTAGAAACCTTCGCGGACGTGCACACAGAAGAAGATAACAACAATAATCTAAACGAAAATATAATATGTATAACCTTCAAAAGTTATAAAAAGAAAGTTGTTCTAATAAAATTGTATATTCATTAAGACTTTTACAAAAGGGTCAATATGTGCTCCAAAAATAAAATCGAATATATTTATCCGAGCCGCTATCTAGGTTACAAACCAGTTCTTAGAACGATTGTTTCCAATGAAAAAGGTAGTTTCCTACAATACGAAAAAAAAAATAATCGAAGATAATATTGTTAATTCTAAAATTTGAAATATGAGATTGACAAATACGACGGTTTGGTAGAAGGTGGCAGTAGCCGATTTGGTAGAGGAGTTCTTCCCGGTGAGACGAGAGGTTCTGAGTTCGGGTCCCACCAGTCGCGACCGTTATCTTTTTATTTTTCTGTGTCTTGTTCTCTTTCATATTTTCATTTAGATTATAAGTGTTATCTTCTTCTTCAATGATACATTTTTATGTGATTAACAATTTAATAAAGCAAGTTTTAAATATCACGGAATAACCCAGGTTTACCCTAACTCGAGGACAACTCCGCCAAAGTAAACAGCCTGCAACAATGACTGTCGACTTCGAGAGAAATCATTAAAAATACAAACGGCCTAAAGTTATTCAATAAAAAGGAAGGCGAGATGGATGGTGAGGTAGGGGAAATGAAGGAAGTCACTCAGTAAGAAAGTTGTGGGACATTATGAGTTGGGGTGAACCTTTTGGAACGATGTACCTACTTAAAAATAATAAATAAATAATTTCTATGGCGTCATTTTCGTTGTAAAATCTACCAAGTGCGCTTTACAACTTAATTTATGTAACATAACATAACCAAACCTATAAGTCAGCACTTAGACTTATAACAGTTGTATTATAATAACTTACAGCTAACATTTATTACTAATGGCTTACGACTAAGATCAATAACTAGAGACTTACAACTACGAGAGCAAGCAACTAACTACAGAGACTTACTAGCGAGTTCCCGGCATCCGTTGCAATGCCACACAAATGAAGAAAGTGTTTCTCTCTGCGTGTCCTTTTACATTCGTCCCCTTCCCCTTCCGCCTCTCCTTAACCTCCCCCGTCCCTTCCTCTCCCGCGTTTCCCATCCAACTCTCCCTGTTTTCACCTTCCCATACCCTGGGCGCGGGAACAACAACCAAAATTTCATCGCAATCGGATGAATAGAATAGGAAATAATTTCATAACGCTAGAGCTCATCATTAGGTATGTATAGAAACTATACAGGACAGTTTTTGTAATGGTTAAAAAAACTTTTAAGATATATTGTCATGTGGTTGTAATAATTCAGAAACCTTCGCGAGGGTGGAAATAAGAAGTTTTTCCTATGCTTAATATAGCAATACATAAAGGACAAACAAACAAACCAGCAAGCAAGATATGTATAGAAGATAACTAATGATAAAAAAAAATTATTAGCGCCAGAAGAACAAGAAAGTTTTTACCTATATTAAATTATGCATCTACCATTTTATTTGGATAACTTTTCGTTATTAAAACTGAGTCGAGAAAGATGACGTCTCGAAGTTGAAACCTGGCTTGACTTGAGAAATAGTTTTATTTATTAAACAGATGAAAAAACCAAGTTTACCAATATTCACCAAAGTACCTGAGCACGCTCTGATAGTCTTAACCTCTTACGGAAATTGTTTATGTTTATAGCCATCAACTGAGATTGTAAATAGAGATATCAATTTAAAATTGATTAATTCACAATCAATTGATTGGGATTCATTATGATTGCAATTTAACGACATATCCAACAAAAGCTCAATAAATGAGAGCACAAGGAAGTGTTACGAACTTTATAGATTTTTTAATACGGCTTAATGTTATATACCTACTACGGCGGAATTAGAGTTTAACTTAAAACTCACCTTTTCA
Organism: Limnephilus lunatus; assembly: GCA_917563855.2. Classification (NCBI taxonomy): domain Eukaryota; kingdom Metazoa; phylum Arthropoda; class Insecta; order Trichoptera; family Limnephilidae; genus Limnephilus; species Limnephilus lunatus. The sequence goes on from OU830592.1 coordinate 82,483,648, forward strand.
GACAGTCGTACCCATAAAATCGAAAAACTTTCACCTTCATCTTCACTGCCCGCGACATTGTAAATAATTAATTTTGTAAAAATGTTAAAAAATATTTCTTAGCTTTTGAAATTCTCCAGCCCTAAAGAGTCCTAAATTCTCCAGTCTTTCAAAATAAATATTAACTCTACTTTTGTCACTTAAGCTTCTGAAAAATGTAATACTAATAGTGATGGTGATGGGTGTAGCAAATGTAAAATCATGCAATTTCCAGTGTTTTAAATATAATGTTCTCCGCGAATAAATAACTTTCTATTTAAAGTGTGTTTATTGGAAATAATCAGGTTAATATGTTTTCTGTATCTATTTGTAAATAATGAAATTAGATAGAGCCTAAGAATTTACAATAAATTGTAACAGCGCTCTTGAGGTGATTTTTCACAAAAACAACGCTACACAAATTATCCAATATTATTATTACGTGTCTGGATATAACTGAGAAACTTTGATTATTCACAAAAAAAATCATAACAGAAGTTTTTCGAAAGTTATGTTTTATTTGAAAGTCGACAATTTGTATTAAAGATTGATCTATTGTAAAGTTGCGACCACATTATATTACATCGTCAATCACCGTTTCGTTACATAAATAATGTATTATTTAAATTGCTTAGCGCCAAAGGTTGGCAGTACCTTAACGTCCCGCAAAGCAAGCAAGCGGCCGAAGATAATTCACGAACTTGACGCAAATTTCCACAAAATTAATACTTTTGCACGCGCTAAATTGAATATTCGCACCGCCATTAAAACTTTTAAATCCAATGGAAGTTTGTAATTTCAGTGTTTCGGTGCATTGGCTAGTTACCTATACTAAATATAGGGCAAATATTGATTAAAAAGTTTCAATACAAGGTGGCTGAATCAAATAGAGAGAAAAAAAAACAGATTCTAATTAAGTATTTACCCTTTGCTTGATATTTTATAAATGGTAAGTGGTCTTAGAAAATTAGTTTTCACCCCTTGAGCCTTCTGGAATCCATTTTTTTATCAATATTTTTTAGTACCTACATAAAAAATATCAATTTTTTTTTAGTACAATTTTAAAATATCATAATTACATAAAATATAAGAGAGTAACAAAAAATGCCACAAAGGCGAAATCTGTGCGAGAGTATTATTGTATGTGGACATTACACCGGTTTGCAGCTATAGGGACTCTTGAACGGTATTATATACTGAGTATTAAGGGATGTACTTGATTTACTTTAACCAGTGATTTCTGACATTATTTGGAGTAAAAATTGTAAATGTAATTTTGGTATCCGGTGGTGTTTTTGATGTTTTTTTTCAAGTAAAAACATTAAAAAAATAGTAGGCATTGGATAGTTAGGGGAGGGGAAATGGGTGGTTGGCCACAAAAAGTCACCAGAGAAGAAAATTTCATTAACATTTTTTACTCGAAATAATATGGAATCACCGGTTAAATCAAGTCAAACACGTCACTTATCATCCTTATACTTACTTTAAACAATGATTCCCGAAATATAATTATATATCTACTATATATACACAGGGTCTTAAGTCTTACTTCACTGTCACCAGTGATTCCTGATACTGTTTGGGGCAAAAAATGTAAATAAAATGTTGGTGTTTTTTTTCAACTAAAAACTAAAAAAATACTAGGTATTGGACAGTAAGGAGCGGGGAAGATGGTCTGTGCGGCTACTCATCTATATATATAACCAGCGATGAATATAGACGCGACACAAAAGATGATGAATATTTACTACTTTTTGGGTTTGAAAAAACACAAAAGCAAAATAAAAGCAGCACCACTCACAAATTTCGGATTTGCCACAAACAGATGCAAAAATGAGGGCAATTAATTAAAAAAAGTGACATAATTGTGGAATGAAAACAAAGCTTATTAATTAATTTCGTACAATCCACAACGATTAACAAAATGTCGACCCCGCTTTAAATAAATTCATCGCGGGGTTGGAGGGTGGTAATTCAATTACATAATTCATTAATTTATGTGAATCCCAGAAAGTCCCGAATTATAAATTATGTTTGAGATTTTTGCAAAGCAAATCAATTTAAAAAATAACGATGCTAATTTATAATTAAAGGTTATACTTTCTCAGATTCGCAGAGATTGAATCCTTTTGCTTGTATGGTTCTACTGCTGAGAGCTCCGTTGCAAGAAGTTACGACGAATACGAATTTATTAAGAACTAGCTGGTACCCGGCATGCGTTGGTCTGCAATTTAATAAATAAATTGTTTCTCCCTGCGTGTCCTTTCCCACTCGTCCCGTTCCGTTTTTACACAGATTTTATAACGCCAGAGCTCACAAGCAGTTTTATACAAATCTTGTCCTGACAATAACGAACACAATTTTTTTTTTAATCCAATTTGGAGCAGTCGTTCGGAAGTTATGCGGGTTCATACATTTCGGTATTTCATTTTTATTTATACATAGGTATAGAAGATAGTTAGGTAGAATATAGTTAGATTACTTCAGGTACGTCTTGAAGATAAGACTCCACCAAATTAAGTAGAGTTAGAATAGAGTTGAAATCTCTGCAAGAAATTTCGTTTTAAGTGTGTAATTTTTTTTATTAAGTTCTGCCGTACACTTCTTTTCATTTTTATAAAATAACAAACTCTAAAAAAACAATTAAGATGTGGATTATGGACTCGGGAAGGAAGAATATAGATAGAAGATATACGAATACTAATAACAGATATAATTGTAGATAGAATTGCAACCTAACAAAGATTAACGTTTTGGTTATGCTTTCTCCTAGATATTTCTTTATAATTTTCCCCTCGTAATATTTTAACATACTTAAAAAAATTACCAGACTTGACCTAATTTATAATTCATACACAAAACCATGTAAAATGTGACCCCAAAAAGGTCAAATTATTTCAACTTTTGTAAAAAAAAAATAAAAAAAACCAAAACTACTGGTGACTAAGCAACACAGAAGCATTTCGGTTCCATGCCAACTCAGAATCAACTGAACTCAACAGATCTTTGAAAAGTCTTTAAAAACTATGAAAAAAATAATTGAAAAATAGCCCATAACCTAATCTAACGTAAACTATTTGACACATTTTTTTATATATTTTTTTCATCACAATGACTTTTCAATGGAGATGTTGAGTTGAGTTCATTCTCAGTTGTCCGGTAACCGATAAAACAAACTGCAAACAATGGATTTGGACTCCAGATAATAAATGTAATATCAATAATATTACATTCATTCATTCTAAAAGTTCCGTCCTCAGCATGCTCTAATTTTTTTTTTTTTTTTTCTTTATTCATTGCATAAAATATATACAATGTTTCGAACACCATGCTAGGCTGATGCCCGTGTTATGGTGGTCGATTTTGCATATAGTGCAATAACAATCAAAATTTTAAATAAAAACACTGTAAAACAAATTCAAACCAAAATGCATAATTAATATGATACATTTGTAAATAACGTGAAATTTCGCTATAGGAGATAACTTCAAGGGGATTTCACCATTTAGATGAAAAATCCCAGAATATTTCCCAGAAATAAATTCCAGAGAATATACCCATCGCTAGTCAGATGTGTGTGTATGCTTCAATAATGTGCCAAATTTGTATAAGTGCTCAAACATTAGCCGATTTAACTCGTAGCAACCTTCGTACGGTATGAGCACCATTATGCCGAGCTTGGGAACTTTAACAAAGGTAAAGGAACGCATTGTTCCCTGAAATCCACCGCGTTACTTGGAAGGACTCATCCTTCTGAACCGCGTTTCAATGAAGAGCATCTCCGGCAGAATTTGCTTATTTCATTTTGCTTATTCACTTATCAGCTTTGGAAAATTTGAATAATAACGTGGTTCCGAGGCAGGCCCGGACTGGCCAGGTCCGCAGGTCCGCGATCGCGGAGGGCCCCGGCGCGAGGGGGCCCCGAAGGGGCCTCACAAAACGTACAAAAAAAAGTTTTTGTCTTGTTGGTAGTTATTTTGTGTTCTTGGTAATGTTTGTTTACATTTTCGAAAAAAAATTACATTTTCCAAAAGTTGAACAGGTCCAACCACTGTATTATTTTTCTAATCCCTAAAATCCGTTTGTCATTATTTTAACTACACAAATAATTTTGACATAATTCATTAATGCTTTGGTGTGAATAAAATCCTGCCCTTTATTTTGAACTCCGTTATAATTATTGGCAGTTCTACAGCATGTGTTTAGTAGTGTTGTGGTATACTAAAAATACCGTGAATTTCTTATTTCAATAAATAATAAAGTCAACAAAAGTCGAAAATCATAATATTCGCATAAAAACCTATCTGAATTTCTTCTTCTTTATAGGTGCCAATATAGCGTAGAAACGCGTTTTCATTGTTTTCAAGCACCTAATTTTCAAAAATTATCCGGGGGAGCCCCCCCCCCCCTTACCCAACGTTAGGGGGAACCTTTACAGGTTTTAGCGGAGGGCCTCAAATGGTCCCAGTCCGGGCCTGTTCCGAGGCTTCTGGTATAAATGAAATTTTCTGATTAAGTCGAGGTCGTTTGAATTTTGAAACTCACTTAAGAGGAAATGCGGGCGGCGTTTTGTCTCCTCTACTCCTCTCTGGATTTTGACACTAGAGCAATCTTATCTTATTCTTACTAATATTATAAATGCGAAATTTTGTATGGATGGTCCTTACTCTTTCACGCAATAAATATGGAATGGAATTTAAAAATTCTTTCACTAATCGAAAGCTACATTATTTGCGAGTAACAACGGCTTTATATATTGGTAAGCTCTGGCGTTATGAATGAGCTGTGGCGTTATGAAATTATGTATCATACGTTTTCTGTCCCTAACAAAATCGAGTTATTGCAAACGTCAAACAAATTGTTACCTTGGAAACCATGTGTTTTTTTTTCAAATTTTAGGCTTAAAAAGAGTGCTTTGTTGTGATTAAAAAGAGTACTTTTTTGGCGTCGTAGTTAATATCTACATATCTCTAAAAATGTTTATTCTCCGAACAAAAAGCATAACGTTGCTATAAAGCATAGCGTTCGAAGTGGACTGTCATTTTCTTATATTTTTAGATTACTCTGGATTCAAATATGAATAAAATACTAATAAAGGGAGTAGGTACTTAAAATAATTTTCTATTTCTATAATTTAAATATTTTCTAAAATAGAATTTTTATTTGCGAAATGTCATTCTCAATTTTTGAAAATTTCTATTAAACAATAATTATTTTCTATTCGACAAAATAGCAATAATAATAACAATTATGGCAATAATTATGCCAGTAATTTCCAACTAATACTATGCGAGCGAAGCCGTGGGTAAAAGCTAGTATAAAATATTTTTAAATATAATATAGACATCGACTACTGGCACGTGCGTACGTTTTTTTAATGTTACTTATAGGACCCCAATAAAAATCCTTAAAATTGCCTAGTTTGAACGCCATCAACAGACGTTCAGTATACAAATTGGACAATGTTTTATTATTTTTTTTTTCTTCACATTTGCTCCACAAAGGAGGTCCCGAGGAAAATAATTTCCCTCAGGGTATATATCATCTTAGGGGATGCTGTGTATAGGGTTTTTTAAGGAAATGAAGAAGAGGAAGTTCTGGAAAGGAAATAGGTATGAGGGGTGTGTAAGAATCTAGGGGTCAGTGTGTCCAGGAGTGACGGACGTATGAATCTATCCCTTCAACTGCGGTACAAGGCGATATGTCGAGGGATTCTGACTCAAGAGATCAAAAGACCTCGGCCGCCAAGATATTGACAAACCTCACCCGATGAACCCGGGCACCCCTGCTAAATCACCAAACGTAGCGAATCATCACGAATTAAAGATGGAATTTATAAAATTTTGAAGCTAGCTATCTAACTAAAATACAGTATTTGCGATGCTCGAATTCCGGTGTCGAGAAGTGCACGAAATCTGCCGGTATTTCGGTATAGCGGAGTTCCGGAATTCATGCCCTAGTTGCCACGACAACAATGGAAACTTTAGTGGGCGTTCAATGACAAAGAGGCCGGCTGCTTTTTTATTGACAATCTGAAAAGGCAAATGTAACCTACGAGAATAATAATATTTTGATAATTTCTATAAAGCAATTTGGGAAATGGTTCAGGGTAAAGACGTCATGGGAACCATTTATTGTATAACCAAAACCCCTGCCATAGGTCACCCCCAGTAGTTCGCTACGTTTGGCGACTTAGCAGGAGTGCACGGATTCAAGGGGTGAGGTTTGTCAAGGTCTTGGCGGCAAATGTGTTTGCCAACCTACTGCGTGGCGGGCCGCATCGGGAGAGACTAATTAAGGCACCCGGACCGCTCCAGCCGGACTTTCTCGATCTATCGTCTCATATCGCAGTGGGAGGGATGGATTCATAAGTCCGTCACTACTGTTTCTCTAGACTCTCAGTTTCCTACGCACCCTTCATGCCTTTTTCCTTCCTGGAACTTCCTTTCCTTCATTTCCCTGAAAAGATCCTCGCACACAGCTTCCTTAAAGGTGACATAGGCCCTGATGAATTTTTGTTCCTCAGAGCCTCCTGTGTGGGGCTAATGTAAAAAAACATATATACTTTGCACGATATTGTAGTTGCTATTTTATCCGTCTTTATTATTAATTCACCTAATACCGACACTCCTTTTCCGTCTATCTGGTTTACATGTCCAAATTTGTCCTTCCTCTGCCAGTTCCATTCCTCACTGCCCAGTGGCGTGCACAGAGTGCGTAAACAGGGTAGGCAGTATGAAAAACAGAGAATATATTGATAAGTTCAAAAAGTACCAACCAGACAACACCTTTCGCGCAAGTTTTCCCTAAGACCGGCAAGCCAACTAGCTGTAGCCGATATTGGTTGGAATTGCTTAAATATCACATTAAATATCCAAATAACCGTTCTAATTATGCATACTAAAAAGCCAATGCTTTGGAAATATAAAATAAATAAATAAATATAGTATGAAATTTCAATCACTTTTCCGTCAAATAACACACACGAAAACCTAAATGCTATTACCAACATTTCATTAGAACAATACCTAATAAATAATTTAAATTTGGTAGGTAGGTATGGGTACCGCCGCCCCGGCAACCATTTATTGGATAGCCAACCCCCTGCTTAGTGGTTCCCAACATTTGATTACTTAGCAGGCGTTACCGGGTTGATGGGGTAAGTTTTGTCTAGATCTTAGCGGCAGATGCGTTTTCCCATCTACTGCGTAGCGGGCCGGATCGGGAAAGACGGGTTGATCATCAGATCGTGAGAGACCTTTAGAACTCTCCAGCCGGACTCTCTCGACCCATCACCTTGCGCCGCATTGGGAGGGATGGATTTATACTTCCGTCACTCCTCGATACATTGACCCCCATATTCCCTACCCTGCACACCACTCATACCTTTTCTTTCCTTTCCATAATGACCCTCCACACAGCATCTCCAAAGGTGACATAGGCCCTGAGGGTATTATTTTTCCTTAGGGCCTTCTGAATGGAGCTAATGTAAAAAAAATAGATATACGAAAAGGCGGCTCTGATGTCTAAATTTTCTGGCTTTGCCGAAAGCCACAGCCTTTGTAGACACTAACTTAACCACTGGAGCGATTTCGGTCGAAAAATGGACCACTTTTATTTTTCTGCGATTGATTTCGGTCCAAAAATGGACCACATTTTCCTACCATTCGTTAAACATTTATTGTAATTATTTGAAACATTTCCTTGGTCAGCCGTTTATTTTAACACGAAGCTATTGAAATGCTTTATCTATTATGACCATAGATGTAGCAAATCTGTACTTCGTAGACTATTTTAAATCAATGTTAAAAATAAATTTAAAAAATATTTTTTCCCTCCGAATTTTTAACAGTTGTTTACGGATAAAATTAAGTCCTTTTTCCATGGATTTTCCTTTCATTATCAAGTATACCACAGACAACATACAGAAACCGAAAATATTCTATGTTGACCCGAATAAGTATCCCTCACGGCAGTTTCAAGTAAAGACACTCAAAACTCGCGCGAATCCTACAAATATGAGATAAACGGTAAAATACAGGGTAACATTGGTTATATAGCAGTATAATAAGTTTTTAAGTCTCCGTGTTAAAATTCGAAGATATGATTTTTTTAATGTTGGCGAAAAATTTTAAAAATTACCTTCTGGGAAATCTCAAGCAATCGAGGCAAATTTATTTCTCCTTACGTGATCGCTCCAGTGGTTTATACGAGTCATCCCTCGTGCACTGATCTACGTGTTTTGTGTAGAATGGAGTCAACATTTGAATGTGACGTCTACGTCATTTTGCATACGTAGTTCCTGCTTTTGACACGTTATTTAAGAGCGATCGGTGTGATGCACGCGGCGCTGGGCTTCGTGGTAGATATTTTTGAAAGAAAAGTTTGTATTTTTAGTTTTAATATTATTTATATTTTCATGCAAGTAAGGTTACGCATTGTTTAGTTCCTATATAGACTGCACGCCTCTGTCACTGCCATACACAAGTAGCAAGTAGAAACAGAGGTCACCAGCGAAAAGGGGGATTATCCCAAAGGCCGGATTAAAAACAATAACTAAATGCCCCGTTTCTTTTGAATCCTCAGCTTTACATTTGACCCGGTCGCCATCTCAATGAGATTATTTATCCAAAATTTAATCCTGATGGGAGACGACGATGCGACGGAGTGAGCCGAGAAACGATGGGTTGTGCCCTTTACGCAATATGACAAAAGGTTAATGGCATAACAATGGGTAAGGTCGGATTGCTAAAATTGAATCAAAGAAATCATTTACATAATTTTCATTCGGTTTATTAATGTTAACATAAGACTCGTTTAGCATTCGGAACGGATTGGGGTACATTCCGTTTAAGATAAATGGGAGGTTTAATAATCTACAGAATTTATTATTTTACTGTCTGGAGCACGTGGGACTATGCCTTGCTCAATGTTGTATGTGATAATGGAAGGAGATGGGTACAAAGGAAGATTAGGTACCAACCTAATTAGATCTGATCACCAAACTCGGCTGTTGCCATTTTAAGCAACGCTTCGATTTTGAATTTAGTCTTTCACCAGACACTATGGGTATCTGCCATTCTGAAAGGATATGGAAAATTGATCGATTATTGAACAACCTTGCATTATAATTTATATATCCGCGTGGTAAACATGAATCTATTATGTAGTAAAAAAAAACCCTCGACTCCGAGCAAAAACAGGCGGTTTATCTGATAGATTCTCCTATTTTAACAGATGGATTACAAAATTTAGAGTACACGCGTCAGGTGGGAATGCTGTCATAACTTAACTTCAAGCATAACTTAACTTCAAGCATAACTTAACTTTAAGCATAACTTCGGCATAATCTTTTATTATTTATTTATTGTGTATTTTATTTAGATATAAAATTTGACATCTTATATCTAATGTTTTCTTTTCTATGACTACTACAATATTATTTACTACCTACTGACTAAAATTTGTACTTTACAACATTAAGACATAATCCACGAAAAACTGCAAGACTTTTAGCCTCCTTAACATTTGAAGGGAGTTCATTGAACATTTTAAAACCTTTATGATAAATATTATTTAGTGTTCCTGATAAATTTGTTTTAGGAAGCATAAAATCGTTGCAGTTTCTCGTAGGATAACAATGAACTGTACTGTTGATTCTAACATTATTCGACATATAATCTGGTAACATTTTATTTTTTAACTTATAATCGGCACCGGTGCATAGTCGGGAAACAAGACAAACCCGTGCCCACGGTTGACACTTGCTACACGAATTGAACAGCTCGACTATGGAATGATTGACCGGGCTATTCAAGGTCCATATTCACTCCTTCCTCTCCTCAAAGACCCTCTTCAGAGCGTCTCCCAAGATGATGTAGGCCCCGAGGGAAACAATTTTCCTCAGGGCCTTCTGCGTAGAGTTAATGCAAAAAAAGTATTTACCATGGCAAAAATTAAAACAATTTATTTTCATTTTATTTATTGTTATCAAGTTTAATTTGTAGAACTACATTTTAATTTTAATTTATTTTATATATTCAATAGTTTTATTATTAAATAAACTGTTTTTATTAATTTAATAATAAAACTATTGAATATATAAAATAAATTTAAAAAAAAATATATATTTTCACACCAATTCAATTACATCTGTTTGGGAAGCAATATTAAAAAATAAAACTTTTCTATATTTCGAGTAAATAAGGGTAAAAACTTCCGAAACTATCCCTTCATCAGATAAGCAAGCAAAGCATGATTTATTCTCGTGCAATGTTCCGCTATTTTACGATTCCTCCACAATGAGGCATGTTATTTCTAAGGGGCGGGTTGCACTCGCCCTCGAATTTTTAAGAAAATATTAAAAATGCAAACCTTCTTCCCTTCCACCTGGGGCACACCGGAAGTAGAGGGTGTTATTTCAGCGTTTGAATTCGGAATTCAGGCTTTATGGATTGAAGGGTAGTCAAATAATGTAGACGTGCCATAAAACTTTAACCGTTTTCTTGAAATGTTGTATTTTATGCATGGTTTTGCGAATTGGTTGCAATAACCTTGGAATAATTAGAAATTTACAGCATTTTTATATTCAAGATTGGAATATAGAAGTGTAGATGTATTTTCTAAAAATATGGAACCAATTGAAGGCTTTTTAGTTTTTGCAACCCAGTACCCCATCCAGATCAATATATTTTAGATGTTGTATTGATAGCCACATTAAACAAATTATTTAAATAACATAAATTAAATATTTTCTATCCTGGAAAATTTGCAAAAGTAAAATAACATTACTATAAAAGTATATTGAAGAAGGCGGAACACTATCTATCTTAACAAACACAATAGCAGCAACAACTCTCGAACGTGAAGTGGCAGCATGAAATTTGCACAGTTTTCATCTGTATGAAATTACAAGATTAATGCAACAATTTTCAAAGACAATAATCAATTATAAAGCTAGCTAGAGAGAACTGTGAAATATCATTTTAACAACCTAACAAACATATAGCATGTTTATGTTTTCATTGAATAACAAAAAATAAAAAATTTATACTCCGGCAAAGCAGGGTAATAAAACAAGTCAAATATTATTTTTTAACCATTCAGGCTAATTTGTTCGCTTTTGGGAACAGCTTGTACAACACCACGCTTCATGTTCATATAAAAAAAATTACCACATAAGAATTAAAATGAGCTATAATATATAAATACGAAACCAAAGTTTCCGACCGCAATTTGAGAAAAAAAATAATGAAACTTTGTGAATTTTTAATTAATTATTTTTATATAAAAAAGTAAGTGACATTTGTATAATAGAATATGTTGGACGAGATATTATTTTTTTGTTATTAGTATCTATTTTTTGTTAAAAAATCGTACCAACGATAGATAGTCAGTCCAGAATTTTTTTAAACAAAATTTGGGACTTGTGGCTTCAGTTATGATTTACGACAAACAAAATGGAAAACAGAAATATAAAGTGACTAAAAGGAAAAGCTTTGGGTGCCGAGTGTCGAGCTTGATTAGCATATATTTAATATCCCGTTTACGTCTCAAAGCAACTCCAAGCCGTCAAAAAGATACGATGTGACGCGACTGAAAATACGCGATGAATAAACCAACACGAATAATATCAACAGTTACTAGGCTAGTGAAAACTCTAATGAGCCAGTGGCTTAAGGGAGATTTCACAGGGTTTAATCATGGGGCCAGGTTTAGCGGCCATTTGAGCACAGCCCATGGGCGTAACTTCCGGCGAACAATGCAAGGGCGGGGGCGATGGAGCGGGGCGGTAATGACATCATATAAATCTCTTTCGCTTTTTGAACTTTTGACAGACGTCAGTTGAGCGGAAGGTGAGAATGTAACATGGAACCACGCGTGAAATACATTTGTTCAAATTGTAAATTGCGCCTAGCGAAATAATATTTCAGCAGATGTTTCGGATATCATCCATGCATTATTGTCAACATACAATACAATAATACATTTCCTCTGAAGCAATCTAAAAACAAAAATGAACACCGTTTTTCCTGTAACTGCAGTCGTTTTTATTCATTAGGTTCCCCCGGGTGATGGGTGAGGTTTGTCTAGGTTTTGGCGGCGAATCTATTAAATAAAATAAAATCTGTCATGTTAAAATTGTAATAGGGTCCGCCATCTAAAGTTTTTTTTTTCAACTAGTGCTTATTTCGTGAATGGTAACACTTAGCTCATGTCTGATTTGACAGATAATTAGTTTTATCCTTCCGCTGAGCGAATATGGTTGTGTATACGCTTGAACAACGCTGGGAAATATTGCGAAATATTGACTTACAGAAGATGCCGATTTTGCCAAAAAAATCATCTTTTCGGATGAAGCTCATTTTGATCTTGGCGGGTATGTAAACAAGCAAAATTGTCGTATTTGGGGCACAGAAAACCCGCACGCATACATTGAAAAGCCGGTACACCCAAAACGAGTCACTGTTTGGTGCGGATTTTGGTCCAGAGGCATAATTGGGCCATTTTTCTTTGAAAATGAGCAAGGAGTGGCCGTTACAGTCAATGGCGATCGTTATCGGGCCATGTTGAACGAATTTTTGTTCACAAAAATTGAAGAGGAGGATATTGGCAACATTTGGTTTCAACAGGACGGCGCTACGTGCCACACAGCCGAAGCTACACTCGATGTTTTGCGCCCTGTTTTTGAAGATCGCATTATCAGCCGCAGAGCTGATGTCATTTGGCCACCTCGGAGCTGCGATTTGACACCGTTGGACTATTATTTGTGGGGTGCCCTCAAAGATAAATGTTACGCCGACAAGCCAGAGACAATTGACGCTTTAAAGGACAATATTCGTGAAGCCATTGGTGAAATACAGCTGCACACAATCGATAATGTGCTTAAAAATTGGACCGATCGTGTAGGCTACTGCATGGCCAGCCGAGGCAGCCATTTGAATGAAATTATTTTCCATTATTAACCGGAAGGATTGTACTTATAAATAAAAAAAGAAATTTGAGAAAATATTCAGTAGTTTTTTTTTTATAGCATTTTCAAAAAAAAAAAGTTATTTGGCGGACCCGATACAAGTAAAAGCTTCCTGAAGTGTAGGTATACTTTCCATAAGAAAATATCTAAATATGTAGCCAAATGAAGTCTTTTTTGCAACCCCAGGTCGACGAATAATATACAGCGTCTCATAATACTCTTCTCTGATTCACTTGATCGTGCTATGTCTTCCTCGGGCGTCCCCAAATGCTTCTACCATTCACCATTATATATATCTCAATTTCTCAAATCCAGAGGGACTATGACTATGGTATTCCTTATTACGGAAAGTATCTGAAGGCAGTCTTGGTAGCGAAGGATATGGGAAGAGGAAGCGTGGGAAGCGGCAAGCTATTCAAATCTGGCCTCCAAACACGGCCAAAGACATTTCAAGCAACGCCAATGTTTCCATTCTAAATGATGGCCTTTCACCAAGGCGATACTGAGAGTGTAATCAAAATCTTATATTAACCATTGTCAATATTTCCAAATATGAAGAAAAAAAATGTGGGCCACAAAACATCGAAATAGATTGAAGTCGACAGAAATCAAGAAGTTCTAAAAGAAATCAGTCTTCAATTATTACTTACAATAGAAACGTGCAGCAATAAAACGTTCCACGTACGATTTCATCATAGAATATATTTATGTAAGTAATGGTCAAATTGATTACAAGGCTATTACAGAAGTCTTAGATAGGTTGATTTGATTTAGAAATACACGTGCAACTTCCGCGTTTCTTTTATACAATAATACCAATGGTAGTTTCGATGTATGCCCTCCCTCTTTCTCATAAACGACACACAAAGCGATGTTTTCAGTGGCAGGAACATAGGAGCACGTGTGTAAATTTGAGTTACTCCAATTACTAATACGTGTAATAAGACAACTACAACATACGAGTAAATTATTTTATAAAACTTTAATTCCAAACAAGCCATTAAATTATTATATTATAGTATCTCTAGTTAGAAGCCTAATGGAATATAACTCGGTAGTTTGGTCTCCATCTTACAAAATTCACATTTATAACATTAGGCAAATAAATTTTAAATTAAATATCCCATTAGAAGACTTAAAATACAATTTATTATTAAATATTCTAAAAATACACACACGAGAAGACAGACGTAAAATAAACAAACGACATAACATTTTTATTCAAAATACTTAACGTAAATTTGATTGTTGCGAACTCATGCAACTCATAAACTTACGAATACCGACAGTAACTATACGACAAAATATATTATTCTACTGTAGCATTCATAATCGGAACTACATTGCTCACTCTCCGATACAACGATTTAACACTATGGGAAATCAGTACTTACGAGTAGGTGATGTTGACATATTTAACATAAACTTGGCGAATTTTGTGGATCTTATAAAAAACTTATTTCAAAACTATTCCTAAACATATCTGTATTTTTGTAAACCCATGAAATCGCTGTATTTTTGTATTTTTATGACTTATGTGCTTTTTTATTTAATTTTATTTTTATTATTTCTTTATCTGTTTAAAAATCATCTGTCATGAATTAATTGTACTACAAAACAATGTAATAAATACATAGCACATAAGTAAAATCTATTATAAACTCATAAAGGGGAAGGAAAAGGGTTGGATTCAGTTAATTTATGGCTTCATATTATTATCGTTTGACCCAGTTGAACACAAAGATTAACTAGGGCTTGAAAATCGGGGATTACTTCCGTTTGGGGTCTCAAAATATCAATATTTTAAAATCGATGTGCAAGAAAAAAGTTAATAAAAATGGAAAAATCAAAATTTGGGTATGCAGTTATAAATAAAAGCGTAGCCTCTCTCTGGTACAATGTACAATACTCAGATTACTATAAAAACTTGTAGTGAAACAAAATGTTCATGTTTTCTGGGTACCAATAAGATATTTCAAAAAGTCACACTAATTTACCGGACTGTTATACCTCCCGGTGTTATTTTATACTACGTAAAATACATACACGTGTAAATAATAATTTGATTTATGATGATTCGAATATTGCTTTCCTCATTATCTCAAAACTTAGTATTTGGAGATGTCTGCCTAATCAACTGGACGATTGATATTAGGATTATTGTTTAACTATTTCATTATTGTTCACTGAAAAAACTTGAATAAATTAGAAATGATATCTAATAAACTAATATTATCCCTGAATTGTCAAAAAAAAATACAAGTGTGCAGTGCACACGCGGTAAAAGACCTTCAGAAAACTAAAGTAGACAAGAGTGGGGAGGCTACGAAGCACCGCACAAAGAGGAGACCGATCATTCCCTCGCAGGCTAAATCGTATGGATGTATGTGTTTTTGTCTCGTTTTAATGTCGCTATTCTTCGATTCATCGCATTTCAAATCACAACGGTGCCAAAGAAGTTTTTACTTCAAAAACACCATCAGCTAAGCACAATAGAATTATTACGGGAAACAAAAAAAAAACAATTTCCCAAGTTCGACTAGTTGTAATTTCAAATTTCCACAAGCTTGTTTTCGTATACGTATTTCCGCTTTTGGAATTACACGGGTTTCCACTATGGACCGCCACGACAGTAACGCACCACGTAAATATTTGTGGTAGGAATTCCACATCTAAATTTACTATCCACCGATTACATGGACTCGGACCATGTGGAATAGTTCAGTTCTATCTTGTGGAACGCACCGACAAAAGATTTATTGTTAAATACTTTTTAATTATAGCATTGACGTAATAACGATGTAAGATTGGTCGTATATTTAATTTTTACGCATTTTAAAATAAATCTACAAATCATAATAGGTATTTAACTGGACTCAAAATCGGTTGAGTTTGGATATCAGTTTTTCTTTTTGAGAAAGCTTATAGATATCACTAAGTATAATAAATAAAAAAATGTTAAGCTAATAATTGAAACATGTTGATAATCGACACATTTCAGTAATCGAATGGTTTTGTAATAATCGCTCTTTTTAAATACATCTATTTGAATTTCAATTTTGTTTATTTTAATGAAGTGGAAATTAACGCACTTCCTGACATCCGATCGAGCTGAAAATCGGCAGACAGACTCTTTGTCAATGGCAATGCATTCCCCAATTTTCAACGTTTCGATAAATTCAAAGAAATTAAAGCTTAATAAAAGGTTGGTCTTACCAACTCGGAATTTGGACCGGTTGGTAGCGCGGTTGATACCGTTCACTGGGTAGGAAGGTTCAAAGCTCAGTCAAACAAAAAAAAAAAAGAGTTTTAAAATAGAGTTGGTAGCGCGGTTGATTCCTGCCACTGGGTTAAGTACACACAAAGTTCAAACTTCAGTGAAATTTAATTTTTTTAAGTATTCATTTTGAGTTTTTAAAATAGATGCATTTTAGTACCTAACAAAAACTTGGTTTTTTATGGGTTAATTTTTTTAATACATCTACATATTTGAATTTCGATTTGGTTTTAATGGATGAATGAAGTGACATCTTGGAAATGGAAATTAACCCACTTCCTGACACCCGATCGAGCTAAAACACGGCACTCGAGACTTGTTTTCGATGACATTGCATTCTATCAACTTTTGGTGGCAATCACTCATACATGAGCGAACATGTACGCATTTCTCTGAAATTAAATGTTATTACAGCAGTTAATATACGAAATAAATGCCGGTTTTATCTAATTGGGATTTGGTTCAGTTGGTAGCGTTGTTGTAGCGGCGTTTCGTGCCGTTTGTGATAGTTTCGTTCCTATCCCGTAATTCGCGGCTCTATTCGCGTTAATTTTTATTTGTTTATTGTTTGAAACATTTTTAGTGCTACAATTTTACAACATAATATAATATATATTTAAAACAATCCTAATAAAGCAGATACTAGTTCTTTTTCATACGCAGCACTATATGTTATGATATGAATTATTGAATTATAATATTATGCTTCAAATTACGGAAAACATAGATACATTTTACAATTCTTCCTTTAATTGACATCCGAAACCAATAAATAAAAAATCTGTTGGTAGTCGTGACAAGATTATTTCGTAGGAAATACCAGGTGCCTAATTTCAGTCTCATAAGGACAGGCTTATTATTTATCATCAACAGTTGGTGTAATTCAGATACGAAATATTAGATGACGACAAACTCTCATATTTGTTTATAAAATACTTGAGACACATTTCAAAGGGTAATAAAAAACAAATTATTTCGTGACTTTAACTAATTAAGTCCTTTGAATATCTTCTGTCAACGGAGAGTGACTATAAATACAGCTGTGTGTACTTTAGCAACAATGTATGGTTGAACACTGTACAGATTGTACAGTAGGCCGGGTCGACGAAGCTTTTCGGAATTTAAAAAACAAAAGTATGAACAAATATTGATCAAAAAAATTTAATGCCGATTCAAAACATATTATTTATTTGTACTTTCGTAACATCGTGTGTTTCACACCAGCATATGTCTAAAATAATCTCGTTGAATTAAATGTTTCAAAGACTTAATCATGTCTGATTA
The DNA here is from genome assembly GCA_917563855.2 of Limnephilus lunatus. Classification (NCBI taxonomy): domain Eukaryota; kingdom Metazoa; phylum Arthropoda; class Insecta; order Trichoptera; family Limnephilidae; genus Limnephilus; species Limnephilus lunatus. Next base: position 82,501,200 of record OU830592.1, read on the forward strand.
CGTATAAAAGGGATCGAAATGAAAATTTTGTCTCCTTCAGCGGAAGTAACCTTCCGAACAGGTCCTTCATTGTTAAGCTTGGAGTAACTATAAGTGACCAGTGACCAGCTCAGGTACGGGGGTCCATCGAAACCAGAGTTAAGTTATCCTTTCAAAACTGGGTGTACTGCAGAACCCGCAGATACTTTAATAGTAGGTTCACAACTGCTAACCCTGTACAAATCGCAAATGCGCCCCACGGTTGAATTTAACAGCCACCTCTGAAAATACCTGAAACAACCCCTCGAATCAGTGCAGAAACGGGCGGTCCTTTTGATAGATTCTCCTATCTTAACAAACGGATTGCAATCTTTAGAGCACTGGCGGTGGGAATGCTATCCTAATTCTACCGGTATTTCAATGGAACTAGCGTCATTGATCAGGGAACAACTGAAACGAGGTTGTAATTTAAATAGTCATTAGGTAACTTTTGAGTTCCCTGAGAGAAGCAGCCTAAAAAATAACTCCCGGCGAACGCCATTTGAACAACATGGTAAAAACGTTACAGAGCAAAAGATATTTTTAACTTACTGTGGCGACAACAACAACAACACCGGGAAGCCGGCTTAGGGGCGCGGACGCCGAGTCTCGCTTGCGACCGGACTGATGGCTCCGCTTATCATCGGCGGGACTGCCGGACGACTGCAGCTCAGCTGCATTGGTTAAGTCGTACAATCTCATCATAATATGTATTTTTTTAAATTCTAAAAAAATGACAACGCGAATACGCAAAATAGGTGCAAAACTCCACTCTACCTTCTCCCCTTCTTTTCTTCCTTTATATTAATAAACTTTTATTTCAGCTATATCAAGTGGCGGAGATGAGATGTGATACTGTGAAATAAATAACTAACAACATGTACGCACTCGCATACTGCCTGCTAACAATGTATGCCCGGACATTAGAGGTCTAGAGTCATTTTAATAAAAAGTAGCTTCTTTATAAACAAAAATTCGAGTCGGGTACGGTGAAGGACGAAACCATCTTTTTCCTTAGAACGCCGTGGAAAAGTGGTGGGCAACCTCCAATGTGGCTACAATACTTCCAGGTTCGGATTTGAACAAGCGTCAAATCGTAGCTCTATAATCGGTGCATAATATTTCAAAACCTTAGGGAACCAATGGAACAGATAGGCCATCACGAAACAACGGCCCAGCCTAATCTATGGTTGCGTAGAAAGTAGGTACTTATACTACCTCATACGATGTGTGTTTTTTAGGCACGACAAAAGAAGGATGTGAATGGAGAGAAGAAAAGTTGAAGGGCGGGAGTGACACAAATAGGTCAGGACATTAATGGCTTTATCAAGTTGATGAGTACACATTATTTTCGGCGCTTGATAAAGTTAAAAAGGAAAACAGTGACTAATGTTACATCGCCTAGAGTTGTTTCTCGGAAGTTGAGATGTTTCCTAGAAATATCTGAGTAAGCATTACGGAATATTGTTTGTAGGAAGATGAATCCATTCTTCCTGTTTATTAATAAAAAAATCTAAATGTAATATGATGAACGAGGGTGATATGTATTAGCAATAAGCATGTGACATAATGGTTTCACAGAATTTTAATAATTCATCAACCGCATTTAGAACGAATGAATGCAGAAAGGAGTTTACGAATATATGACGCAAATGTGAATGGTAGAAGAAGTCGGGGACGCCCGGGGAAGATCGATAGGATGGCACGATCAAGTGAATCAGATATTTGAGTCGGGCCGTGTCAAGGGGCGGAATAAAAGAAGAGTACGTGTGTAACGATGAACATGAATGAGGCAAAGATTGTGTGCCAAGACCGAGTTGTTTGGCGGTCCGTCCTCTCTGCCTATCCCTGCGCAAAACGGCTCGATGGTTAGTTAGTTAATCAAATTTCAAAGTTAATATTCGAGTTCTGTAAAAGACCTTTTCGAATTCTGTTACTATCCAATTACTGTGAGTTTATCTTGTTGTCTCTCTTTTTATTTATATAAGCACACTCTACATATTTCTTGTTTATTTGTACCCTGATGATGCTTGAGCAAAGCGAAACCGGTCGGGAAAAAAATTCATGAAAACTCGTGGTTTTACAAAAAGTGTTTTATTTTACACTCATCCCTTCCCCAGTCCCCCTTAACCTCACAACATGTCCCACTGACTATAGACAATTGGGAGCAGTTGGGACATTTGTGCGGTATTCACCATTGAATACACGGTCTACAAGTTGTCTCAACAACATAATTAAAATGCTGTCAGTATCGTTAATTCATTAACTGCTGATAGGTTAACTGCGATCCGGCGTTGAATTCCGTCTTCACTCCGATATGATCTCACTCAACTACATACTCTATTCCACTGTGAGAAATTTCCACTCAAGCTGGTAAAACGAACAGTCATCTGACAGGAGTGACAGGTCAGGTCGATCCTCGATCATCTGTCAGCCGCATTAAATGGTCGTTTCATTTGAGACCCAAAGTGGCCAGGACCGATCTGTTGTGTCATTGAAAATACAGTTTGTCAAATAAGAGTAGAAAATAAATGAGGGCGCCACCGTTGCCCAAATGGCAATACTAAAAGTATAATCATGGTGTTAATCTAAAGTTGTGTAACCTACATTTTTATTAAAAATTAAAAAAACATAAAAGTGAAAAAAAAAAAAAAATCATTGCAATACTGATACCCACTGATGTCAAAATTAGAATTGTATATAGGTATATTATTATTATACGTTTGCAATTTTGTGTTAACATAATGAAGAATAACGATATTGTAATAAAATATAAAGCACACTTTAGAAATTGCTCACATTTATTTAATATTAGCTTAAGTACCTAGCGTTGCCCGGGATTTAGATCATGCCTCTAATTTTAGATATGAATATATTTAACTCATTCAGATCTAAAAGTATGTAACTAAACTCAACATTAATGATTCTTCCTTTCCGCCTACTGTTAAATTCAAATCTATGATAAATTAAATGAAAGCCAATCACTTTGTAAAACACAATTTAATCAAATTTATGTCATTTAGTAGGTACCTTCACAATAGTGCGTCTTCGATTTTTTTTTTTTTTTTTTAAGGACAAAAAAATGTTTTTTTAAATGTGTATAAAGTGTTTTGTATTTTCAGTGTCATTGCACTTTTAAAGAATATTTGACAGATAAATTGGTGTTGCCAGCCTAAAAATTTCTTAGTTCCATTTTTTATATTTTCTACTCTTATTTGACAGACTCTACGATTTGAATTTATCATAGGTACCTACTCCATATTTTTGTGAAAAAGATTCGGAGTTAAATTCACGAGTATTTAAAGTGGGATTAAAGCGATTCCTCATTTGTTTATTAAATTATCGACTGAGCTTAGCGAATTTGCTGCATGAATTTTATTATTAATATTTGGATGATTTACACATCGCCACTTTTGCGAAAAATCACCTCAATAGCGCTGTACAAATTAAACATATATTTCTACAATGCTATATATTTCCACTAAATACGGACTAGACAAAATATTATAACAACATATGATTAACAGATTGCATCCACCGGTTCGTCGATCACCAATACAAACTATATGTACAATCAGTGGCGGTCCTTTCCCCGAGTCAAATGGTCAAAAGCCTAATAAAATTATAATGTGACAGTAAAACATAAATGTAGGTATTATGAAATATTATCAAATCAAAATAACTGGTACTATTTGATAATTGTATTTAAAATGCACCGCGAGATAGCAGGCAGCGCTTTCTTTTCCACGCACTATGATTGGCTGGGTCAATTCATCAAATGTCCGAATATCATGTCTTCTGTCTCTTTACGCACCATACAATAAACGAGATGGCACTATTTCGCCTACTAAAAATGTTGTGAGGTACCTACAAATGAATATTATCGTATTTAATTTGATATTGTATCATAATATCATTTTTTTAATGACCTTCAACTTCTGAACCCCTAGAGCCGCCTCTGTGTACAAAGCATTTAACCAATGAACGTAAGAAGTATTATTTATTTATATTCTGTACAGGCAGACAAACACAGGACCATACTAACCTGGGAGATCAATTGAGATTAACACGGTTTATTGTTTATTAGAAAAATTTGGATACAGATACGTTTTTATACATGATGATACACATCTACCCTGATGATGGGCTAGCTAAACAAGGAGGTAGCACAACACGGCATAACACCCCAAAAACAAATAACGAAAATTTAGATACAGTTTGCAAGCAAATTACATAATATGTAATTGGGTACACGTGTTATGTTATTTAATCATGGTATATATATTACTATATATTTTAATAATAACATATTATGTTCTTGTTTGGGAAAGCAAAAGCAAACTTTTATAATGGGCGGTAAAAAAGGATTTGATTAGAATTTCCTATTCACGCCAATAATTCTCTTCCTCGTCTCTTCCCTTCCCTCACTCCGTTAACAATGGCAAAATAAAAATTATAATACCCGCTCACCCTTACGGCACATTAATTCTCACCAGAATATTTATATAGAAAGGAAATGTCGAGGTGATTCCCGCTTCGCATATAGCTCACACCAGATAATGTGTATATTTTTACAACACGGACTGCTGAACACTCTGACATGAAAATATTTCAGAGTAAAATGGACAGTAATACCGGACACGCCATTCTATAAAATAAAAACATGAACGAATAACGAAAAAAATTAAATACCTACTATTTGGATACCGGCTGCTTGTTCCATGGTCCATAATGAATGACGAATTTCACAACATATATATGAGCCACGTGTGTGATTTTTTTTCGCATGACTAACTATGTAGCATATTTTAATTAGTTTTTTACCGACATGATATTCCTTTGGCGGAGATTAAACGATGAATTAATAGGCTGAATTGTAAATTTAGGTGAGTGATGCACAATAAAGGAAATAAGATAAATTAATGTGTGTTGTATTTTGTTCAAACACAAATATAAAAACACGAGGAAAAAAAGGAGATGAGTTTGGAAATTAACAAACAGCATAAATATATTTTTTTAATAAAACAAATAACTTAGTAAACACAACTATTATTTTTAAAACATTTAATGCCGACCGGATTTCGCTACAACTGTAGCTTATTCAGAGTAGTTTAAAGCCCTGTTCAGACACGGCTTTAAACCGCGAGCAGATATCTGTTGAACCGCGAGCGCTTATGTTTTGTACCGTTCACACGACGCGACGCTATCAAATATTTCTTCCTATGGGGGAATATAATAAACCCCCTCTCATCGTGTGAACGGTACAACATATAAGCGCTAAAATGGTTCAAATACTGTATTTTGTATTTCAAATACATGACTTTAAAGTATTTTGTATTTCGTATTTTAAATACATGCGAAAAGAATTTTGTAATTTGTATTTAAATTACAGCAGAGCATCTATTTTGCCCAACCCTGGGTATTTCCACGTATTTTTCATTGCTTTGAATGAAAAATTACGATGATTATGGCATTTTTATTTTATTTTTATGTTGACGAATACATTTTCTACAGCGAGTCAAAGTTTCCCATTTTTGAATTAGCGCTAAAACGCTATTTTGAGGCGGAGCTATCGTGTGACGTCATGAGCGTGGACGCTCACTGACAGTTACGTTTTTAGATTTTCTCCGGCCAAAAGCATTTTCTTTATTTGTTTTTGGGGTGTTATGCCGTGTTACGCTACCTCCTTCTTTAGTCAACGTTTCGGACAGCGTTGCAGTGTCCATCATCAGGAGGTCGTAGTGCAACACGGCATAACACCCCATAAACAAATAACGAAAAAGCTTACTGACAGTGTTTATTTGTGCTCGCCAAGCTGAGCGACGCTTGTGACGTCACAATCCAATTTGCCAACCACGGGCCGTTTTGATTTTGTCAGTTTTGGATCGTTTTTAAAGTCATAAATTACAAACATTTTAGTAGGATGATTAAAATCAGAAAAATGATCTTTAAATATTCCGTACATTTACAACAGAATCCGTCGTTTGTGGAAATACCCCATTCCGAATTATTAGTTAATATTTACACTTTGCTCGATGGTGTGTTGAGAGGCTTGAGATATATTTCACCCTTGATCAAATTAAATGCACCCACAAAAGGCTTCGCCGCTCACAAAGTACTGAATTTATGTCCTCTTCAACGAGGTTTTCGTGTGGGCGGAAGTTGAAGATAGGAATGTGGGGTTGGGCGGAAAGGAAAAGAAAAAGATAAGTGTACCACGTGTCATTGTTAAAATTTTCTAATGTCAACTAAAGCGAGGTTATTAACGTTGACATGAGTAAAATCGGACATCAATTATTTTTTTAATTTTTTTTTTTGAAGTTTATTTTAGTAATTTGTACATTTAAGGTTACAAATTTCTAATTAATTATAATATTTTATATTTCGGCTACCTAATTAATTATAATATTTCAAATTCACTATACTTTTTCTTGTTTTATGTAGCTCCTACAATACATCTTGAACTTTTCAATTGGTGAGGACTTTAGAGTTTCTGGAAGTGTGTTATATAACTTAATTCCTTTGTATATCAAACTGTTTTGCGTATTCGTTTTGTCCTTTTTGTTTAATCTTATTTCCTTGCACGTCCTTGTGTAATGTCTGTGAATGTCCTTATCGTATACAATTTTATTTGAGAAGTATTTTGGTAACATGTTGTTTAATATTTTGTGAATAAATATCAACGTGTTCAAGGTCAGCATTTGTTTCACTGTTAACCAATTAAGTTCCTTTAACATTTTATTTATTTTTGAAAATCTATTTCTTCTGAGTATTATTCTCATTGCTCAGTTTTGGAGAATTTGAAACTTATTCTGTTCTCTTTCATTACACAGGAAAAGGATACTTGAACAGTAGTTGAAGTGTGGAGCAATAATTGAATTGTAAATGGTGATGGAAATTTTAGGCCGAACTCTTCCCAAAAAAAATATCTTTTTGTCAATTTTCTTTTGGGTATATTCGGCATGTCTATTGAAGTTTAGTTTGGAATCTAATATAACTCCTAATTATTTCATTTCAGTTATATTTTCAATAATTTCACCATCAATTTTAATTTTGCTTTCACTTTTTTATGATATTATTTTAGCTCGTTAATTATATTGGGAGTTATTTAGTTCGTTTTGCACTAGCTGAAACATTCCGAAATACACTTCAAGAGAGAGAGAGAAAAAAAAACCCTTGCAAGAAATCGTAGGCACGCCCCACTGTTGCATTTGACGGCCATCCCTGGTCTGGAGCCCCAAAATGTTAGAAAAAAAACCCATGATTCTATACAGAAATGGCGATCCGTTTGATAGATTCCTTATACTAACAAATGGATTGCTATCTTTAAAGCACTTGCATCGGGTGGTAATGATGTCCTTATTATTCCGGTATTTCAATGGAATATGCTCCGAGGAAACAGCGTCTTTGATCTCCTAGGCACCGGTGCATAATTGAGAAACGTGCCAACCGCGCACCCAACATTTGTACACGGTTGACATTTATCACACGAGAACTGGTTGTTTCCAAGAATCGTTTTTTAGTTCAACGGAACATTTTGCCGGCCTCTGTGTTTCTTCCCTTCTACATGTTCACTCCTTCCTCACATCGAAAAGACGCTCCACACAGCATCCCCATAGATAACATAGGCCCTGTGGAAAATTATTTTCCTTAGGACCTCCTGCGTGGAGTTAATTTAAAAAAAATAAAGCGATAATATGACAACCAATTTTTATATCGCAATCTTTCTCCACTAAGTCTTCTGTACCTACAGCGCAGACTCTAAAAAACAAGACTACCTTATGATAAAAGAATTACCGTTCACAAAGATTTAACAAAAACTGATAATTCATATTCGTTTCATAATCAAGGGATTTTTTTTTTAAATGAGTTGGTGAATTTATTATTATCGAAATTCTAAAGTAAAACCCCTCGAAGCCGTGCATTTCAAACCAGTATTATAATATCAGAAGCCAGTTAATTGTTATTAAGGCAGGCTTCGGAAGTTTCTTTGCAAATTGAATTCAGATACTCTTTCCTCTCGCAGAATTACGCGTAAACAGGTTTTAAGTTGACCTTTGGAGGTTATAAAGCTCTTCAGTGTGAAGTCGGAGATTATAATTCACAGCTGACAAAACCGCCCGACACTTAGTGACATCTGACGGTGAGTCATGAATTTAAATTTGATATGTATGTTTAGCAGAGTTTCGTACCACTGCTGTGCGGTTAGTGAATTACGTGCAGGTCAGAGTTCACAGTAATGGGAGTAAGTTTGTAATTTAAAGTGCTAATGTAATTAGAATTAGTAACTAACTACAAGTTTCGATTTGTACTTTCCTGAAGTTAAAACCTATTTTAAAGCCGGAGCTTTTACAGCTTGGTCTAATGACTTTTAACTCGTATTCTACAGAGGAACCTCATCGGATGGAAGTTACGGAAGTATTGTTTCCTAAATGTGTTACAATGTCTCGCGTGGAAAACGTATTAGGGCACCAGTGTAAATTGTGCTAAAATGTAACAATCGTTTTATGTAAATGTGTTGTCTTGAGACATATGTTTGTTGAGCATTTCTCGGTAAGTGTGAGAAGATTTAGGGGGTCGTCCATAAATCACGTGAGGCTCGAAAGGGGGGGGGGGGGGGGGGGGGTTCGGAAAAAATCACGAAATATCACAAGGACTGGGGGGGGGGGGGGGGATAAATGAGATATCACGTTTATTTATTTTTCGTTAAACGCACGATATCTAAACCAAATGCCAGTCAAAAACAACCTGCAACCTTAACCACTCAGCAACATAAGCAGATATGCACGTTAATATGCCGACATCAGTTAAGTACAATAAGCGTGTTTACACGTCAACGCGTATGTTTATACAGAAATCGTCATAACTCCGTTATTGTTCTAGTGACATCCCTAAAACAAAAAAGGAGAAGCTCCATAATAAATCAAGCTACCCATCACTATGCAAGATGTCCATAGAAATAGATAAAAAAATCTTTTCTGTCAGATACATGACAGACCGCCAAATTGCCTATCCACTGTTCGACATCGTTATTTTTTTATTAAATATTCTTGTATGAAATGATAAAAAAGCGAGGTGATCAAATTGTTTATTATCCATTTATAAGATAGAATAAATATTGTCTTTTATACAATCCATGATTTTAGTACCGTTTTCACATAAAAACATCACGTGAGTCATTTTTTATATGTTTGCATTCTAAATTTTAATGTTTACAAATGTTAATATTTGTTTGTAACATAACAATTTGAAATCTTATTTCATATCCTTTCAAAAACAGTTTTTAGTATTCGGCTAAGTTCGGAAATGTTTCATTTATAGAGCTTTAATTGTGAAGCGGAAATAACATAAAGTTTTCGTAAATCTGACATGTCGTTTAAGACGTAAAAAGTGCATATTCGCGATGTATCGGAGTGGTTAATGTCTATCTGGAAATTATTATATACATCGACTGGTTTCGCATCGACCATCATCGGAATATAATAATAATAATTGATGAAAATACAAAAAAGCATTAAATATCTCGGTGTAACGCTAGACAGTAAATTAACTTGGAAAAAGCACATAGACGAAACTTTAGCCTCGGCAAACAAAATCCTTGCAGCCCTTTACCCCATGTTAAGTAAAAAAAATAAAAAAAACTCTCAACTAAAAATAAACTCCTAATTTACAAGTCCAAAAGATATATATATATATATATATATATATATATATATATATATATTTATCTCCTCTCGTAAAACGTTGATCTTGCGCGACGGTACACCAGTTTTAAGTTGATCCGTTCGGACGTGTTGATCCATCCGGATATGCTGATCCATTACACAAGCTGGCATACACATCCTGATCCATGTGGATCAATTTATACCATCAAGATTTCGCTGTAAGCCACGCCCATTGTTCGGTGTCTTATACATTTTACACGTTTTTTTTTGTTGATCCATATAAATGCCAAGTTTTGACCGCCAACAAAGGTGCCCGTCTGTCGTACTTTTCAGCTTCTTTTAGTAGGTACCTGTACGTTCTAATTTCAATTCGTTCTATTTCATTTCTTTTTTAATGTATTTTGGTTTAAGATTTAATTTTTATTTTGATTTTGTTTTTGATTTTGATTTCGATTTTGATTTTGATTTTGGATCGAGATTTTAATTTTGATTTTGGTTTGAGATTTTAATTTTGATTTTGATTTTAATTTTTATTTGCATTCTTATTTTGATTTTTATTTTGATTTTTACTTTCATTTTGATTTTGATATTGATTTTGGTTTGAGATTTTGATTTTGATTTTGGTTTTGATTTGAGATTTTAATTATGATTTTGACATTGATTTTGATTTTGGTTTTGGTTTGAGATTTTGATTTTGATTTTTGATTTTGTTTTTGATTTTTGATTTCGATTTCGATTTCGATTTTGATTTCGATTTCGATTTCAATTTCGATTTTGATTTTGATTTTGATTTTGTTTTCGTTTCCGCTTCTAAGACCCGCACAAACCTCACCCCATGAACCTGGGCACCCCGGTTAAGTCACCAAACATAGCGAACCACTTAAGGTATACCTTAATTTTGGGAGGCGGGTATGATTACCACCGCCCCGGGAACAATTTTTGGGTAATCAATACCTCTGTCATATGTCACTTTGCAGTGACATTCGTGACTTAGCAGGAGTGCCCGGTTCAAGGAGTGAGATTTGTCTAGGTCCGTGCGGCGAACGCGTTCGCTCACCTACTGCGTGGCAAGCCGGATTGGGAGAGACTGATATTTTGTGACTTAGCAGGGCTGCTCGGGTTCAAGGGATGAGATTTGTCTAGGTCTTTGCGGTGAACGGGTTTGCCCACCTACTGCATAACGGACCGGATTGGGAGAGACTGGTTGAGGGAGACCTTATTTTTTTTACATTAGCTCCACACAGGAAGCTCTGAAGAAAATAAATCCCGTCAAGGCCTATGTCTTCTTTGGGGATGCAATGCATTATCGGGGAATACGTATGATTCCTCGATAATGCATTGCATTACGATCTCTACGAATTCGGAAGTCGCAAGAACAAATTGCATTACGATCAATACGAATTCGGAAGTCACAAGAACAAATTGTTGCGTGCGAAAGTAAATATTATTTTGATTTAAATGTATAATTCAACGATATCTAAGGGGCATTGCGACCTTGACTACGAATTCGGGAGTCGCAAGTTCGAATTGTGGCGTGCATAGGTAATTTTTATTTGATACGTTTGTATAATACAACAATAATGCAGTGCAGTGCGATCTTGACTACGAATTCGGATGTCGCAAGTTTAAATGGCATGCGCCAGTTAATTTTATTTTGATAAATACATATAATTCCTCGATAATGCATTGCCTCACTATCTTGGCTACGAATTCGGAAGTCGCCAGTTCGAATTGTGGCGTGCGGAGGTAATTTTTATTTGAAACGTTTGTATAATACAACAATAATGCAGTGCAGTGCGATCTTGACTACGAATTCGGATGTCGCAAGTTCGGATATTGATTTTGATTTTGGTTTTGGTTTGAGATTTTAATTTTGATTTGAACTTTGACTTTGATTTTGGTGTTGGTTTGAGATTTTGATTTTGATTTTGAATTTGATTTTGACTTTTGATTTCGATTTCGATTTCGATTTAGATTTAGATTTAGATTTTGACTTTTGATTTTGATTATGATTTTTATTTTGATTTTGACTTCTGATTTTGATTATGATTTTTATTTTGATTTTGTTTTTATTTTCGTTTTCGTTTCCGCTTTTAAGACCCGCACACCCTATGAACCTTAGCACCCCGGCTAAGTCACCAAATATAGCGAACCACTAAACGTATACCCAAAATTTGGGAGGCGGGTATGGTTACCACCGCCCCGGGAACATATTTTTTGGGTATTCAACACCTCTGTCATATGTAACTCCAAGTGGTTCGCTACTTACGATCACATTCACAAAGCCAAGATGCTTTCGAATATTAATTTAATACCTACTTTGTTTTTAAAACTCTATCCACCGTTTTTTTCCTTAACCTTACAAACTTGTATTATATTCAGCAATGGTTTTGGAGGGTTATTATTTTTCAAAAACAATTCATTCTCAAATTAAATTCGGTTACTTTTGAAAAAATCGACGTTAATCGCAATGTTTTCATTACCACTTATTTTTAAATATCTTAAGTTTTTTAAAAAGCAAAACTAGCGAAAACCATTAAAATTATGTCAATACTGATCTGATCTGCCAAAATCTTTATTTCACATGCTCGGCGCTCTGGTTGCGCTAATACATAACATTGTTAATTAGTTGTAAATTCGTTAATCCTAAAATCCTATATCTTTCCAAACGTTCGGCACCATATCACGCATGTTTAAGGTTTTTGTCATAAATCAGAATGCCTCTCCGCTAGTGCACGCGTGCGTCATATATCTTCACTACTCTAACAAGTCAATTTCCGATATGGTTCTCTACCTGTCTTGCTCTTTCACCGTTCCAGCCTCTGTAGACTGTCCCGGTAGAAATATCATATCATATAACGTCTCGGCGTAACTAAAGATGCACGCGTTGCGGATCCGCCGGAGTCTATTACGCACGGAGAGCCTTGATTTGTAAAAGAGTTTTTTAATAACCGTAGAATTATATTAAATTTTACGAATGGTTTATATGTATTATGCGAAGTGCAATATAAAATAACTCAATGTCTATTTTTAAATTATTGTGGCATTGTAAATGAGGTTTTTTCGTAACTCAAATTCTCAATAGAAATCAACACAAACAGGCAATTCCGAAAGCGTTGTTAAAATCAATGAAATAGACGTAAGCTTCTATATTCATTTTAATTTTAAAATACTTACGTAATACAATGTTATTTTAACTAATTAATTATTTTGACAATTGCCTATTTATTTGACCGAAAATTAGTTACTGTTGTTGAATAATAATATTAATTATAAGACATTATAATATCTATGTATTTACAAATGACAGCAATTGGGATCAGTTTTTATTTTTATCGTTTTATTGTTGAATCAAAATATATTATAATATGAAAAAAGTTTAACATTTTACTAACATTACTTTGCGAAACTAACATCAAAGATCATTTACTAACTGACCATAAACATATAACAAAAATACAATAAAATAAGGTATAAAGGTTGGTTTTATTTTTTATTTTTTATTGTAACTGCAAAATTTCATCGACGGAGGAATTAATGTTTGGGTTAGTCTCATTTTGAGCCTTTATTGACTGGCCTACAAGGCAGGGGCCGCCTCTGGTTACCGGCTATTTTAAAATTATGTTTTCATAGCTTTTATGGCGATCCACTAGTACAGGAAAAAATCGAAATTTGAATTCACGCCCTTTTATGGGAGGAGTTTAAAAATACTTGAGAAAAAGCTTTTGGAAAGGTTGGAAAAGATATTTGAGAATTTTTTTTACATGTTGATTTCGTAAAGGCCTGTAAAAAACATTAATTCCTTTTTTATGCATTGTTTATTGTAATAAAACGGAATTTTTAAATTGATTTCACGAAAACAAGCAGCGCGGACCCTAACACGTTGTTTCTCCGCTATATAAGAAACTGAATTTGCCACATTATGCAATAAAACCATATCCGAAAAAGTGTTTATAAGTAGGAGAGTTTGCACTAAAAAATGTTTTTTATAGACCTAATACTTTATTTTTTCTAAGCTTATTAAAAGACATTAAAAAAATTACCGATATTTTTAAGGGCAACAAGGTATGTTCTACACGAAGTATTTAATTGAAGCATTTATAATACGTCTAAGCGGTCAAATTTTCAAAACAAAAACATACGATTTTGTATGATTTTGCATTATTTAGTATGGCTTCATCTTAATGACCTGAATTATGAGTTGGTTTCTTTCTGAGTTTGCATGGAACCAATCTAACACTATTTAAAGAGGAAAGATTTGATTGTTTGTTTGTTTGCATTGAATAGGCTCCGAAACTACTGAACCGATTTGAAAAATTCTTTCATTGGTAGGAAGCTACACTATTCCCGGTTGACATAGGCTATATGATATTTTCAAAAAAAATTAGGGATCGTTACTAAAACTCCAATAATGTAGCCCAAGGTGTAAAAAAAATACCTAAAATATTCTTTACATCGCGTGCGCTGCGAAAACTATTAACAATAGAATAAAATAATGTAGTACGACTTTGTAGAAAACATCATTATTTACAAAAAGTTTCGCAACAGCATATGTCTAACTATTATAGTTATGCCACAAAAAGTGTTTATTTATTTTAAAAATTTAATTAAAATGACGCCGCGTCAAATGGCTCTTTATTTGTATCTTGGTTTTAATCCTTATCAAAATAAATTACTTCATATTCAAGACTGCTTCAATACCTTTATTTAACTTTTTGAATTATTCAATTCGGACATTTTATTCTAAAGTTACCACGAGTTTAAAAATAGCCCCGTTTGGGGAAAGGGTTGAGAAAGTCTGATTGGAGAATTCATAATCCATCCGGTCCGCCACGCAGTTGGTGGGTAAACGCATTCTCCGCCAAGATTTAGACAAATCTCAACTTCTAAACCCAGGCACCCCTGCTAAGTCACCAAACGTTGTGAACCACTTGGAGTAACCTACGGCAAGGATGTTGGTTATCCGATAAATAGTTCCCGGGGCGGAGTTACACATATCCGCCTCCAAATTGATATTCCTTTGTTGGGAGACGGGTCGAGGGACTAATATAGGTATTTTATGAATGTACCGCACAATAGTCCCAGATGCTCTCTTCTATCTGGAGCTAATGAAGCTAAAGACGGGTTGTTTCAAAAAATTTTACGGATTCATCAAATATTTGAAATTATTTTTTTACGACCTGTGTAAGTTCTATTCAAATTCTGTATTATTTCAGATTGATAGAGCAACTGGCCTATAATGATTTAATGACGGAACTTGAATAGAACGTGAAAATTATCTTAAAATATTTGATTATATTACAAAATTACAATTTGAGGTTTTACTCATAGTTAAAAATAAATATTCCTCCTAGACTTGCAGAAAAGTCATTAGACGTCGCATATTAAATAAAAATTGATAACTTTATCCAAGACACTATCTAGATTATATTTAGTTCTGGTTGAATTTTGCAATCTTTCATACAGATAGCAGCCAATAAAATTTGCGTTACGAAAATGAAGATAATGTTGGTAGTTTCTAGTCGAAGTATGAAACGGTTAAAAATGACAGAATCGGATGGGGACTAATTAGCGGCATTAGCGCAATGGTTAGAGTTGCTGCCCGGAAAGCCGAAGGTCCTGGCTTGGAGTCCCTGATGTGACCGTACCTCTTTCTGATTTTTCTGTTTCAGATTTTGGATTGAGTTTCGCTAATATTGTCTTCATTTATTTAAATTTTACAATTTGAAGTTTAACTCATTGTTCTAAATAAAAATAAATATTCATCCTGGACTTGCAGAAAATTTAATGGCCGTCCTTAACCAGTCTCTCGATCTCGATCCGGCCCGCCACGCAGCAGGTGGGCAGAGGCATCCATCGCCAAGACCTGGACAAATCTTACCCGAGGAATCGGGCACGCCCACTAAGTCACCGAACAGAGAGAACCACTTGGGGTGACCTATGGCAGAGGTGTTGGTTATCCAATAAATGGTTCTCGGGGCGACGATACACTTATCCACCTCCCATGTTATTCCCAGTTGAGAGGCGAGTCGAGGGAGTTCTAGGTAAGGACTCTTTCAATTAGTCTCTCCCAACCTGGCCCGCCACGCAGTAGGTGGGCAATCGCATTCGTCGCAAAGACCTGGACAAACCTCTCCCCTTAAAACCGGGAATCCCTGTTAAGTCACTAAACGTAGTGAGTTTCTTGCGGTGACCTATGGCGGAGGTGTTGGTTATCCAATAAATGGTTCCCGGGGCGAAGCAACAAATCGGACTCTCTCAACCTCCCAAATTGGGTTGAGAGAGTCCAATAGAAGAGTTCTAGGTTAGGTCTCCTTCAATCAGTCTCTCCCGTTCTGGCCTGCCATGAAGTAAGTGGGCAAACACATTCTCCTCAAAGACCTAGACAAACCTCACCCCTTGAACCTGGGCACCCCTGCTAAGTCACTGAAAGTAGTGAACCGCTTGGTATGACCTATGACAAAGGTTTGGTTAATCAATAAATGGTTCCCGGGGCGGTGGTGTGCGTAATCCTCTTCCCAATATACCTATAATATTAATGATAAGTTTTTAGATTTTCACGGCCAAAAGCATTTTCGTTGTTTGTTTTTTAGGTGTTATGCCGTGTTGCGCTACCTCCTTTTTTATCCGACGTTTTGGACAGCGTTGCAGTGTCCATCATCAGGGCAGATCCGGCAGATTGTCGCAGACATCGTCGGATCTGCTGGATCCGCCCTGACGATGAACACTGCAACGCTGTCCGAAACGTCTGCTAAAGAAGGAGGTAGCCAACACAAAACAAAAAACGAAAATATAATATTAATGTATGTAGAGGTTTGCTGAATTGCCGCCAAAAATATTTTAAAACATACATCATGTAACATGCATATCTTCAATGGATTACAAATGTGAAATATTTCAAAACGGTTCACAGCAATGTATTTTCTTTACTTTTACGTAAAAATTAAACCAACTCGATCGGTATCATTTTTTACGGAGTGCCTTGAAAATAGTTTCCATAGTGTGGATTATCATTGTGGGTGGCAGAGCCCGTTCACACTTCTGGCTAGGCATGAGTGCAGGTGTTCAAAACAAACTGGGTGTTTAAAAATGTTTGGAAGAAAATAATTATCGATTTTTTCTTTTTTAATTATTTTATTTATATAGATGTTTTTATTATTTGGAATGGCTAAAAGCTTATCAACTTTGAACTTCAATGAAGAATGCCCGAAGGAAAAACCATTGAAATCCCGCTTTTTTAAATATTTAAAAACATCTAATCGCATATCCCATTACTAAAAATTGCGTTTTAACTGAGAAAAATGAAATTATGTGTGGTATATTTTTGTTTATCAGTTGTTTAAAAAATAAAGCACGTTTTAATAAGTAAGGACATTTTTTTCGAAAAGTAGTTCTTTAGAGTAGGTATTTATTATGTTATTTTTTTGGGCAAAAAATTGTGTTACCTTTACATAGTATAAAATGAAGTCGCTTCCGCTGTCTGTGCGCTTAGATCTTTTAAACTAAGCAACAAATTTTCATGCGGTTTTCACCAATAGATAGAGTGATTCATGAGGAAGGTTTTAGAGTATATAATTTGTCAAGGTTTTGTGTTAATTGGCTGAAATAGGGCTGGCAAGCAGGCAGTGGGCATCGGGCAGTCGGCAGCAAGCGGGCGGTGTCGATTTGATTTAACAGATGGCGTTGGTTATAAAGGTTGGGTAGTGGCGTGGCGTTGTGATGGCGTTATGTTTCGTTAGTCACAGCAACATGTGGCCTGGTCTGCTAGTTTTTAACTAAAAGTATACTATCTCGGGAATGACTAGCTTAATTAAAAAAAAAAAAAAAATTATATCATTGTTTTTACCTTACTTAAGAAAATATTTTAGAAATCATAATTAATACTTTCTTACGACGGCGACGGCCAAGGAGCCGCCTTTTTATATTAAAGTGATATTAAAAAGATTTCACAATCTACTCTTTCATAGATGGCGCAAGTTTAATTATTTTAGGGAACACGCTTTTTACAAGTAGTGCCTTATTAAGATGAATGAATTGTTAGCGCCCATTCATGCGTAATATGAATATGAATAAATAGTTTTTTTGGTTTAAATAAATCTTTCAAAAATGGCAAACAAATACCATATTGTATCGGTAATTCAATACAATATTGTATTTGTACGCCTTTCTTGAAAGATTTATTCAAACCAAAAAAACTATTTATTCATATTCATATTGCAACTGTACGGGCGCAAACAATTAATTCATCTTAATATTTTAAAGCACAACTTAAAAAAAAAAGTTCAACGCTAAAATAATTAAACTCGCGCCATCTACATATAATATAGAGGCGTTCTTTTAAGGTGAAGTTATACGTGAAATCCTATTTAGATTAATCTTTATGACGAATTAGCTTACAGTATCAACATCAAAAAATATGCTACGGATAAATTGAAGCTTTTACTAGGTTTTTTATGTAATGGAATTAGAATAAAATTATTATTTACATAACAAAAAAAAAAATAAGCGTAAACCACTAAAAAATGTTTTTTCATGACTTAACTATGAAGTAATACAAGAAACATTTTTATAAAAATACTCCTTTATGGGTAAGACCATTTTTGAGGTTTTCTATGTTCTAACTTTTTTTCACTTTTATAAAATTATGGACAAAATAAATAAAAACCACTTTTTCGCTTACTTGCCGCGCGCAAATAAGACGCTCGATTGCAAATTTTGCAGGCACGAGAATCGAAATACTTCTAGCGTTTATATTCCTCTTAAGTATCACATTTACTTGGAATTCTGAGTTTGTTTGAGTCTCAAAAGTCTAAAAAATCCACTTTCCGTCACATAATCGAGATGAAACTTGGTACACAGTCGATTATTTCTGTCTCTGAAATTTTATGTTTATGTAATAAATAAAATTTGCCAATGCAGTTCGGCCCTCATTTTCATTAATTAATACTAATGAGGCTACTGTGAAATAAGTTTTAACATAAAACATAATCGTAAAAATTGATTAATTTTTATTGAATTTGTTACCACACTGTAGATTTGCTAAAAATTTAAAATAATATTCAGATATATTTTTAAATAGCGGCAACATGAATATATCAAGTTACCGACATCCGGTCTTTAATACAATGGTTTTTAGAATATTTCAACCACTCGGATACGTAAGCGTGTTAATATATAACAATAGCCGTAAAATAAGCGCGTTTTTTCGTGTGTTCCCACAGAAGTCGTTATAACTCTGTTATTGTTCTAGTGATAACCCTAAAACAAAAAGTAGAAGATCCATATTGAATGCTTCACATTTCTATTCAAAGTTGTCCATAGAAGTACATAAAAAATACTAATTTTGTAGAAACAGTTTTCACCCCCAAATCACCTACGCGCTGTTAGACATTATTAATTTTTTAAATATTCTTGTATGAAATGGTAAAAGGTAGGTGACAAAATTGTTTATTTATTCAATAGAATAAGTGTTATTTTTACATAATCAGTGATTTTAGTACCGTTTCCACATAAAAACATCGCGTGAGTCATTTTTACAATATTTTTATGTTTGCTTTCTAAATTTTAATATTTATAAATGTTAATATTTTTTTTGTAATATAACAATTTGAAACCTTATTTCAAACAAACGTTTCAAGTTTTTAGTTTTTTTCTGTTATTTGTTTATGGGGTGTTATACTGTGTTGCGCTACCTCCTTCTTTGGCCGACGTTTCGGACAGCGTTGCAGTGTCCTTCATCAGGGCAGATCCGGCAGATGTGTGACAGTTTTTAGTATTCGGCTACGTTCAGATATGTTCCATTTATTGACCCTTAATTGTGAAGCGGAAATAACACAAAGTTTTATAAATCTGGCAGTTCGTTTAAGACAAAAAACTTGCATAATCGCAAAATACCTGAGTGGTTAAAATATTGTGATACATATTAATTTTAAAAGTAAACAAACGATTTCCGACCAGAGGTGACCATAATTTCTGTTGAACATTTACAGGAAATACAGTTTTCTACTCCAAAACTTATGGGAAAACTATAATATTAATCAATGTGAATAGTGTTATAATCACCGCCAGACTTGGCAATGTCTGTAATCATGACGTCTGTTTATCGAGTATATTAATTAGTGCATGATGCACATTCGAAATCAAATATGAAGTGTAGGTAAATTTTTTTTCTTTAAAACTTCGCAAATAAACTTTGTGGCTTCATTATTGCTTCAATGAGAATAAGTAATTTTGTAAACACCACTATTTTATTAATATTATCGACATGTTTCAAAAACAATGTTATCTTCGTCAGCATAAAAGATTAATAATTTTAACAATTAATCATTATCCGGTTATTATCAATTGAACTACGGTGTCCCCATACAACATATTGCGTGGCTGAAAAACTTTATAAGTAAATGAATAATACTATGAAGTACACTCCCAAACCAGATCGTGTTTTAGATTTTTTGTGAATACTAACTGCTCGTAGCCAGTAGGACTATTGCATCCCTAATTGGGATATGTTGTGAGGCTGAAGGGTGTGAAAGCTCAACTGTTTGACTACCGGTGTGACTCCAAAGTTCATCAAATTATTGTAGATTACCGGTTTCACTTTAAACCAAAGTTCACCGGATAGTAGTTTACCGGTTTGACTTAAACCAAACCAATTTTTTAATGTAGTTCAAGTACCGTACCGATCAAAGTTCATAAGAATTTCGCATTTTATTTATGACTAGCTGATACCCGGCATGCGTTGCAATGCCATTTAAAGAAATAAATTGATTCTCCCTGCATGTCCTTTCCCGTGCGTCCCCGTTCCTTTCCGCCTTCCCCCTCCCTCGTCTCTTCCCTCTCCGCGAACCCCACTTTCCCCCTGCCTTTCCTCCCTGCCGCTAAAATATATGAAATACACATATATTCATTTATACAAATTTCATAATGCCAGAGCTCACCATTATATACAGCCTATGTTACTCGCTGATAATGTAGATTTCTATTGGTGAAAGAATTTTTCAAATCAGTTCAGTAGTTTCGGAGCCTATTCAATGCAAACAAACAAATAATCAAATCTTTCCTCTTTATTATAGTTTTTTTCTAATGCTTTCATTTTTAAACTAATAAAATGTCCGAATTGAATCATTCAAAAAGTTAAATAAAGGTATTGAAGCAGTCTTGAATATGAAGTAATTTATTTTGATAAGGATTAAAACCAAGATACAAATAAAGAGCCATTTGACGCGGCGTCATTTTAATTAAATTTTTAAAATAAATAAACACTTTTTGTGGCATAACTATAATAGTTAGACATATGCTGTCACGACATTTTTTGTAAACAATTATGTGTTCTGCAAAGTCGTAGTACATCATTTTATTCTATCATCAATAGTTTTCGCAGCGCACGTGATGTAAAGAATATTTTAGGTAATTTTTTTACACCTTTGGTTACATTATTGGAGTTTTAGTAAGGATCACCAATTTTTTTGAAAATATAATATAGCCTATGTCACCCGGGGATAGTGTAGCTTCTCAACAATGAAAGAATTTTTCAAATCGGTTCATTAGTTTCGGAGCCTATTCAATGCAAACAAACAAATAATCAAATCTTTCCTCTTTATTATAGTTTTTTTCTAATGCTTTCATTTTTAAACTAATAAAATGTCCGAATTGAATCATTCAAAAAGTTAAATAAAGGTATTGAAGCAGTCTTGAATATGAAGTAATTTATTTTGATAAGGATTAAAACCAAGATACAAATAAAGAGCCGTCATTTTAATTAAATTTTTAAAATAAATAAACACTTTTTGTGGCATAACTATAATAGTTAGACATATGCTGTCACGACATTTTTTGTAAACAATTATGTGTTCTGCAAAGTCGTAGTACATCATTTTATTCTATCATCAATAGTTTTCGCAGCGCACGTGATGTAAAGAATATTTTAGGTAATTTTTTTACACCTTTGGTTACATTATTGGAGTTTTAGTAAGGATCACCAATTTTTTTGAAAATATAATATAGCCTATGTCACCCGGGGATAGTGTAGCTTCTCAACAATGAAAGAATTTTTCAAATCGGTTCATTAGTTTCGGAGCCTATTCAATGCAAACAAACAAACAAACAAACAAATCTTACCTCTTTATAGTGTAGTAGATAGTAGAAGTGTGTTAGATTAGAATGATCGCCTTTCGGAACGGTGAACGGTGGAACAACTCATAATGAAACATACTGAGAAGCACTTCAGAAAACATAGGTTGAATAGGTTAAGTTAGGTTAGGGCTACCGGCTTTTTTTAAATTATATTTTCATAGCATTTAATGACCTTTCTAAGGAGGTTCTGAGTTATTATGAGTTGGTTTATTTCTGAGTTGACATGGAACCTTTCGGAACATCGCCTTGCAACGAAATGGGAGGGATGGATTCACACGTCCGTCACTCCTAGACATACTGACCCCCAGATTCCTACTCACACCTACTACCCCATTCCTTCCCTGAACATTCTCTTCTTCCTTTCCTAAAAATACGCTCCACACTGCATCCCTAAAGATGACATTGGCCTTGAGGGGATTTATTTTCTTCAGGGCTTCCTGTGTGGAGCTAATGTAAGAAAAAAGGTCTCCCTCAACCAGTCTCTCCCGATCCAGTCCGTAACGCAGTAGGTGGGCAAACCCGTTCGCCGCAAAGACCTAGACAAATCTCATCCCTTGAACCCGAGCATATACATATATTATCAAAATAAAATACAATATGAACTTACGACTGTATTGTAATGCGTTACCGAGGAATTAAACAAATTTATTAAATAAAATTTACTGGTGCACGCCAATTTTGAACTTGCGACATCCGAATTCGTAGTCAAAGATCATAATGCAACGCATTATTGAGGAATCATACATAGATATTTATCAAAATAAAATTTACTTGTGCACGCCAATTTTGTACTTGCGACCTCCGAATTCGTAGTCAAGGATCACAATGCAACGCATTATTGAGGAATCATGCATAGATATTTATCAACATAAAATTTACTTACGCACGCCAATTTTGAACTTGCGACTTCCGAATTTGTAGTCAACAAGATCGTACCGCAACGCATTATCGAGGAATTATATCTAAATATTTACCAACATAAAATTTATTATTTTTGAACTTGTGACTTCCGAAATCATAACCAAGATCGTAATGCAACGCGTTATCGAGGAATTATAAAAATTTAACAAAATAAAATTTACTTGCGCACGCCAATTTTGAACTTGCGACTTCCGAATTCATAGTCAAGGATCATAATGCAACGCATTATTGAGGAATAATACATAGATATTTATCAAAATAAAATTTACTTGCGCACGCCAATTTTGAAATTGCGACATCCGAATTCGTAGTCAAGGATCATAATGCAACGCATTATTGAGGAATTATATATAGATATTTATCAAAATAAAATTTACTTGCGCACACCAATTTTGAACTTGCGACATCCGAATTCGTAGTCAAGGTTCATAATGCAACGCATTATTGAGGAATCATACATAGACTTTTATCAAAATAAAATTTACTTGTGCACGCCAATTTTGTACTTGCGACATCCGAATTCGTAGTCAAGGATCATAATGCAACGCATTATTGAGTAATCATACGTAGATATTTATCAAAATTATATTTACTTGCGCACGCCAATTTTGAACTTGCGACTTCCGAATTCGTAGTCAAGATCGTACTGCATCGCATTATCGAGGAATTATATCTAAATATTTACCAACATAAAGTATATTATTTTTGAACTTGTGACTTCCGAATTCATAACCAAGATCGTAATGCAACGCGTTATCGAGGAATTATACAAATTTAACAAAATAAAATTTACTTGCGCACGCCAATTTTGAACTTGCGACATCCGAATTCGTAGTCAAGGATCATAATGCAATGCATTATCGAGGAATCATATATATTTATCAAAGTAAAATTTATTGCGCACGCCAAAATTTGAACTTGCGACTTCCGAATTCGTAGCCAAGATCGTAATGCAACGCATTATCACCCCTCGAACCCGGGCACCCTTGCTAAGTCATCAAAAGTATCGAACCACTTGGGATGACGTATGACAGATGTGTTTATCCAATAAATGTTTCCCGGGCGGCGGAGCCTAGCAACAAAAACCCGCGGAAGTATATTATTAGAATTTTATAAAATACAGAAAGATATATTTTTCAAGTCGGTGCCGCGGCCGTTATAATATTACGTTTTGCAACTTCCATATCGGCTCAACCAATGAGCAGTAAAACCAGATATAGGTATATGTTTTTTTATGACCAATCAGAAGGCTTCGTTCATAACGCCATCTTGAACGCCATTCTGATTGGTCATTGTCAGATCAACAATTTTATAGTAAAAGCACATATAGGTACATAAGATATACGATTATGTGGATCAACAACGCATGGCAATTTGGGCGGATCATCAACGCATGGTAAATTGGGCGGATCAACAGTTACGAAGCGTATGATTTCCATACAAATATCGAAAATTTTATGTGTAGTATTTCGTTTACTTTTACTGGGAAACTGGCAACCTTGCTATTTAATGTAACGTTGTTGCAAATTCATACAGAAGTAATCCATTAAAGCCAAGTTATTCGGTGTTAAAGGTGGATCAACACTGTCAAATAACTTCTTACTGGATCAGCATATTACGAGAAGAGGTCAATATATATATATATATATATAATAAGGCCAAAACTAACTTATGCAAGCCCCATCTGGGCCCACGCTTCAGAGTACCTTTTGAAAAAACTTCAAACATTCCAGAATAAAGTCATACGAATAGCCCTGGGCGCCCCCAGATGGATGAGGGTAGCCCAACTTCACAAAGACTCTGAAATCCCTTTATTAAAAAAACACATTTTAAGTCTCGCGGAAACTTTTTATGCTGGAATTCCCACCCATGAAAACGCGTCCATAAACTGCCTCGCCCGGTACGACGAAAATGTACGTACCACACATAAAAAACCTAAGCAAATCCTCCGTAAAGTCTAACCTCCCCATATTGCAGCCATGTACCTTTGCAAAAAAAATTTAAAGAAACAACTAAAAAAAAAATCAAAAATTTTCAACAACCGTAAATATAAATTCATGATGAAAGAGAAAGGGGCCTTTTTGGCCCGGAGCTCTGTATGCCAATATTTCAAAAAGCCAAAAAAAATTGATGAAAATAACATTGTTTACTTTCTAGTTGGCCAAATGCATTCTTTTTAGTTAAAAAACCAGATTATGTACACGAAAAACACCAACAAGGTAGTCCTAATTATTCTTAATATTAATAATAATATTATCACATATACATGAATATTAACTTTAATGTTTACTATTACAACAAATGATAGTAATAATAATGAATGTCTTGATTACTACAAGTAAGTACCTACAGTTGAAAGGGTCGGATATTACGATTCGTACAACAGTAAAGACAAAATGCTAGATCGCGTGTTAAGAATGCTAAACGCAACATTTCGTCATCGTCCAGTACCTATAATTATTATCGTGAGACTAAAAAATAAATAATTATCATTTTAGCTTTACGAAGTCGATTGCGTTAGATAAACAATGATCATACGACAGATATTTGTTCGTGTTTATGTCGTTTCAAAGCGCAGAAAACTGTTTCTGCGCAAAATGTCACGTAATTCTCACGCCAATCAATTTCGGTAAAGCCAATTTGCTTTAATTTTTTGAAGTGAGTAACGAACCGGTGATAAAATTTGTGGTGGAAAGAAAATAAATATGGAAATCTTCTAACTATACTGTCATTATTTATCGTCTTAGGAATAAAAGCATCTAAGTGTAACTCTGTCGCTGTGGAACTTATCCGCAATCACAAAAATACAAAAACTATTTTCTACTAACTCTCGAAACTGTGTCTTGTGAAGCAGCAATAAATTGCACATTTTAATTTTTCCGTCAGGAATTATTAGGCCAACGCAATTATACACCTGAAAAACAAGCTGGAGTACGCGAGCGATGTTTGGGCACCGTACAACCAGAAGTACATTGACATGTTAGAGCAAATCCAGAAGAAATTCCTCAGTTATGTTTATATGCGGAAGCATGGAACCTACCCAAAGTTCATGCACCATATTGACTTAGGTACTAGAAGAAACTGATTCTGTGAGTCTAGAAACTAGGCGGAAAACAAGTCTTGCTAGTCTTTCAAAATTTTGGAACAATTTCATCGATAGCCCATTTCTCTTGGGATGCTATGATTTATATGTTCCAGACCACTACAGCCAATGTGGACATAATGACTTATTTAAAGTACCGAACGGCAGAACAGACGTCTTGGCAAAGCATAGCATGACGAGGGGAATGGTGCTGTTAAATGAAATTGCAAACTATTTGGATGAAGTGAATGTTCTTTATATGCCTTAAAAATATTATTGAAGAATCACTTGCCTAAATGCTGATAGGGTAACTAAATTATACTGTAATTGGAATAATTCTGTTGTAAAATATTAATAAAATATTTTTTTTTTTTTAAATAAAAATTTTAAGAGCTTCCAAATATTTATTCAGGAGATCCAATGCGATTTTTTTAGGTTTGAAAATGAGATCGCTTTAAAAAAAATTTTTGGAAGAAGCTTTTAGAAAATAAACATAATACTTATCAGGCATATAAATAATATTTTGAAGCGCACAATATCACATTTACGAACTTATATTTTTATTTTAAAATGGGGGAAATCGGATCGGAAAAGAAGAAAATGATCGGAAAACATTTTAATATGCGTGCCTGAACTTCACAAAATAAAATAAAATATGCATTTTGGCATAAATGAAAACTGACGACTGGCGATGAACCACGTAGTGTTAGATTTGAAATCGGGTCGCCAACAATAACACTCTTTATGTAGATGGCGATAAGGTTTAAAGTCCCTTGTAACACCATCCGCCTGTTTTGATTTATGTAAGAAAAATCATCGCCAAAAAGCATGTTTTATTTTATTTTGCGATATTCAAGCACAAATATTTAAAATATTATTCGATCATTTTCTAAACAACTTAATTTTAGACGTTGTACAATAAAACCACAATCGAAAAGGGGTTTGTCAGTAGGAAATTTTGAAACTTTAAAGTTTTAGCAGTTTTCAAAGGCCTATAGTATATATTTTTTAATAGTTTATTTTTTTCACGGCTCTTAAAAAGATGTACAAAAAAAACGCTCGATAATTTCGAAGGTCAAGATTTGTTCTATTCGCAGTATTCAATTAAAGCATCTAAAATACAGACCTAATTTTCAAACCAAAAACACATGATTGTGCAATATTTCGTGGTGCATCGCCTTAAGCGGTAATTTCAACGTGAACGCCATCTATACTTTATATTTTATACTTATAATTTATACTCATACTTCTTAATTTTCATTTACTACTTACCTTATTACTTTTGACTCCTTACTTTTTACTTTTAACTTTAAATTTGTACTGTTCTTGATATTGTTGTACTTTTAACATATTGATTTTATTATATTAATGGCATTTGTAGTGCCGTGTATGTTGAAATAAATAAATCTACTTAAGGGGCACATGATTTCGCCTGTTTCCGGAGTTCACGTCGAGGTGCTTCGACTTGCTCTCTAAAATTTGGAAAGATATTAAAAAGTCATGTGTCATATTTTTCAATAAATTGTTTAGTAAGTAAAATGGGGTTAAACATCGGGCGAAGTATATTATTGTTAAAATTACACATCCATTCGAAAATGCGACCATGTAAATATAATCTAGGAGTGGATAAATTAACCATAACAAAACCGAGTGCTGACAAAAACATCTTAATTTATAAATTAAAACCAATAATCCAAATAGCGGCGTGTTTCCACAGCGTTTGTTTCTCAGCACTTAACGAGAAAGGAAATTATAATTTGTTCTTGGAAGAGTAATAATGTTTTAAGTAAAGTCGCCATGTACCGGAAGCTGTGAGTCAAGAAACCTTTCTTCTCATTTGATTGGTTGGTCAGGGACCGAGCAATTTAGGAAACGGAAGTGATGTCAGAGATGGAAAGCGTCGTGAAATCAGGCACTTAAAGAGTTGACATATTAAGATATTTTTCTTTGGTTAAATACTAGTTGGATGAAACCATTACAATAGAACTAAATAGAGATATGGCGTGGAAGCGTCGACAACTAGACCGACCGACAACAACTGAGCTACGACAAAATTGCACGTACTGTCAACGTGGCGGGGTCAGTATAAGTTATGCGTTTGGCGTTTAGTCGCGTAGGTATAGTATTGAATGACCGATGTTGGCGACGATTTTGTTGGAAAGCATTTACTGGTTAAACCCTCTGCCATAGGTCATCCAAAGTGGTTCGCTACGTTCGGTGACTTAGCAGGGGTTCTCTGGTTCATGGGGTGAGATTTGTACGAGATGCGCCTGCCTAATTACTGCGTGGCGGACCGAATCGGTAGAGAACGGTTTGGGGAAATCATTTGGCTTCTTCAGCGGGACTCTCTTGACCTATCACCTTGCACAGCAGTGGGAGGGATGGATTCATAAGTCCTTCACTCTTGGACCCACAGACATACCCTTTTTCCTTCCTTATAAAAAACCAACCACACAACATCCCAAAAATGACATAGGCCCTAAATGAAAATATTATCTTAATATATATTAGATTATTACCTATAGACG
Source organism: Limnephilus lunatus (assembly GCA_917563855.2). Classification (NCBI taxonomy): domain Eukaryota; kingdom Metazoa; phylum Arthropoda; class Insecta; order Trichoptera; family Limnephilidae; genus Limnephilus; species Limnephilus lunatus. The sequence goes on from OU830592.1 coordinate 82,529,546, forward strand.
AATTGTGGAGAGTCAGGGGGATATAATGACACGCAAGCAGAATGAAATAATGTCCGGGGACGTCTCAGGAAAATATGGCACGATCGAGTCAAATTCGTGATTCGGGCCATATTAAGGTGAAGTTATACGCGAAATCCTATTTAGATTAATCATTACGACTAATCGGCCTACAGTATGAACATCTAAAAATATGCTACGGATAAATTGATGTTTTTGCTAGCTTTTCTATGTATTGGAATTACAATAATGTTATTATTTACATAACAAAAAATATAAGCGTAAACCACAAAAAAATTGTTTTTTCATTACTTAACTATAAAGTAATATAAGAAACAATTTTTTTTAAATACCCCTTTATGGCTAAGACTATTTTTGAGGTTTTCTATGTTCTAACTTTTTTCCATTCTTATAAAATTATGCACAAAATAAATAAAAAACATTTTTTCGCTTACTTGCCTCGTGCAAATAAGACGCTCGATTTCAAATTTTGCAGGCGTGAGAATCGAAATATTTGTAGCGTTTATATTCCTCTTAAGGCTCCGTTATAAGCGTACAAAGTTTACTGAAGATGGATTGAAAGCGAGATATGTAAATACGAGTGACAAAGGGAGTGCGCTAATATAAAAAAAAACGACTATAATGAATAGGCGTAAGCGAATATTGTGAAAATATTTAATACAACACCAATCTCTATAAATCAGAGTTAAGAATCATATAAATACTGAATTTTTTCATACCCATAACATGTTAATAATCACATGTGTTTTTGTAAATAATTTTCGGAGCGTGTATGGGTTCTACGATTTTTTAATATATTTTTATGACTATTAAAAATATGGGATAAACAGTTAAATATAGCTGCACATCACGGCTCTCTAACGCTATAAGCAGCTTAAATGTCAACATATTAAAATTCGGAGGTATGATTTTTTGAAAGAGGACGGAAAATTTCCAAACCGAAGTATCTGTTTAAAAATCATCTGTTATATCTGTATTACTGTAAAAGCCCTCTGGGCGTTGAATAAATAAATAAATAAATAAATAAATAAATAAAAACATTCCGAGCGCTCAAGGCTGATATCGATTATATAGCGGAACGCTCCAAATGTTTGGTAAATTTATTATGGTTTATCCTCGTTCAAAACAATGCTTCTCAGACGTACACCATTTTGCGGTAAACGATTAATCCGAAAAGAAAGATTAATATGCAAATATCCAACAATGCGAGCAGCTAATGAAATTGTAAAATAACAACAAAGTAAACTGGGGAAGACTGAGGCGGAAGGTAATCAGCGCGCATAAACAAAGGAAATGCGTTGACTTGTTGTGCTATTGAACACGGAACAAGACACATCAGCTACGGTTGGTTATTTTGATTAATTACCAACATACGAAATAACATTAACGATGAAGGAGATGGTGGGAGTGTGGGCAAAGTCACCCCCTTCAGAGGGAATTTGAGAAACTATGTAGATGGTATGTGAAGATGTGTGGTGTGATGTAATGGGTTATCCACTGTTTAGAATTCCAGTTGGTGATCGGGAGTTTTCAATAATAACTTGGTTCATCCATATAAGCTCTGCATTTTTTCAAAGGTGTTCGAAAACATAGTCTATGATCAGTTATTCCCTGTGGTAAAGAATTCGATCAACGAATTTCAGCATGGATTCTTTGCAGGTCGCTCTGTTGCTACAAATCTTATAACATTTATAAATTTCTTGTCTGCCTTTATGGATAAACGTGTGCAAGTTGATACAATTTATACTGATTATAGCAAAGCCTTTGACAAGATCAACCACAGGATCCTGCTTAGAAAACTTGCTAATCATGGTATTCATGGAGATCTTCTTCGTTGGTTATCTTCATACATAACAAACAGGCTGTGACAGTAGGTGGATTTTCTTCCATCTGGAAAATCATTACTTCTGGTGTGCCTCAGGGGTCCATTTTGGGTCCTTTGCTTTTCTCTATCTATATAAATGATATTACGACATGTTTTCACAACGCTCAAATTTTACTATTTGCCGACGATATGAAGATATACCTTCCTATAAGCTCCCATGACTGTTCTGTCCGTTTACAAGAAGATCTTGACCGACTGACGGATTACTGTCTCAGAAATAAGCTTTTTATCAATATTTCCAAATGTTGCAAAGTCACATTCACACGTAACCATATAAAAAATACTGCATGAATACACCATTTCTGGATCGCTGTTAACAAATAAAGATTATATACGTGACCTCGGGGTTATTTTGGACTCTAAACTTACCTTTGATAAACACATTGATAATATTGTCACCAAAGCAACAAAGAGTCTAGGCTTTGTACTGAGAACATGCAAATTTTTCAAAAACACTAAGACTTATTTGATTCTGTACAATTCACATGTTCGTCCTCACCTGGAATACTGTTCACAGGTTTGGAACCCGCGCTATATTGTTTATGTTAACAGGTTAGAAAGAGTTCAGGAGCGATTTCTCAAATTCCTCAATTTTAAATCATTCAACATATACAATTCTTACGACGAAATCGAGAAACATTTTCGAATCTCGAAACTGCTCAATAGGAGGCTTGTCGCTGATCAGATGCTTCTGTACAAAATTATTAACTCAAAAGTTGACTGCCCGGAGCTGCTAAATAAAATAAATTTCCACACGCCGACTCGATACAGCAGACAAAATACCCTTTTCTACATTGATAGATGCAACACTAATTCCAACCAAAATGAATTTATACAAAGGACATGTAAATACTATAATAATAAACTTGCACATATAGACACACTTGCTAACATATTCACTGCTAGTTACTGTCGTTACAGAATTTCTTTGTATTACATTCTATGTAGGTGCGAATAACACATATTCATGACTAATTTTATTGTACCTAATATTTTTATATTACTTGCGTGGCATCTTTCCCTTATCCCTCTCCTCCCCTTACCCGTCCCAACACAAATACCTATTTCGCAGTCTATTTAAGTATTGTTTTAATTATTTTATTATTGTGTATAACATGTTTATCACTTGTTGAATTAACATCTGTATTACTATTTTTTTTAAATTGCTGCTTAGTTCTGTTTTTATTTTTTGTTTTTCTTAAATTTTCTAGTTTACATTCAGTTACTTTTATGTTTCTAAATACCTATCTGTGAACATTAATAATTGGTCTGTTATTTTTGCCATCCTCTTATGTATATTTTGTTACGATGACTGTTTATGTTCCTTAAATAAATAAATAAATAAATATAACGAGTTGATTTATTATCGTTATTATGTTTACAATGAATAACTAATTGGACTCAAACGTCCGTTCGAAACGGTGCTCTGCGTTGATCTGCGACGCGGATCGCTGCTCAGTGAGCTGCTCGCCTGTCATATCATCGTAACCTTTAGGTTGACAGTTGACTCTCTCATGTAGTACTACTACTGATCTCTGTTGAGACAAAGTTTATAAAACCACCTATTCTAAGGACATATGTTGAGAGACAATGAAACCACTTACATATTCACATATCCTACATATGATGACCGGGCAACTCAGAATGAACTCAACTCAACACCTCCTTTAAAAATTAATTAAAAGTGATGAAAAACACATATAAAAAGTCTGTTAAATACGTTAGGTTATGGGCCATTTTTTTTTCTTAGCGGTAAATGGCTTTTCAAATAGGTTATTCGTTGGTTTACCACTGGTGGGATCGTGGGCAAAGTCTCCCAGTTTTATTTATCCAGGTGAATTTGTAGAACATATATATTTAACAGACGAATATGCATAATATAAATGGATGTGGGTGTAATGAACAAGATTAAGAAAAGGAATATCGGATGGTTTATCACATACATCTGGTGTAAGAAGAAAGGAGTGTCAGAAGAACACAATACGACGCACAAGTAGGTATAATATTTGTCCAGGTTCAGGTCTCAGAATTTATATAATAATTTTACTTACAGATTCATTTTTATTAGGTAGGCGACATCCATATGTATGTGAAGCGAAGAAACGTAAGAAGAGGCGTAGGTACTTACCTGAAAAAAAAAATATTCATTAGAACATTTAAAAACAACATAATGTAGGTACAAAGCTTAAGATGGGTGTAATATGGAACCTCTGCAACTCTTAACAGAGGAAGTCGCAGTTATTGGGGTGGCTTGGTCATGTGGTGAAGACCGACTTCCACTGAAAATACTGAGTGAAATAATTGACCGCCCAGACAAAATGGGAGAGCCTGGACCTACTAGGCCGCTGAAGTAGGAGCCATGTCGAGGCGATCGGTCCCCGACCCGGATAGGACGGGGAAGATGATAACATACTTTTAGTAAGATTACCAAAATATGTAGTCATGCCAAAATATGTAGTGTCATACCAAAATATGTAGTCATGCCCAAAATATATAGTGTCATACCAAAATATGAACTTTCATATCAAAATATGTGTGTCACATCAAATATGAAGTTTCATACTAAAATATGTAGTATGAAAATATAAAATTTCACACCAAAATAATTAATTATGTATTGTCACACCAAAATATGAAGTTTCATACCAAAATACGTGGTGTCACATCAAAATAATATGAAGTTTCATACCAAAATATGTAATGTCATACCAAAATAAGTAATATCACAATAAAATATGTAGTGTCATACCAAAATAAGTAATATCACAATAAAATATGTAGTGTCATACCAAAATATGCAGTAAGTAATCATTCGTCACCTCACAAACGTGCTTAGTGAATTACACCGTACTGTGCAATACATAATATTTATATAACAGTTTTGTGCTAGCCTGTGATCGAACTCTGACGCCAGAAATGATTTCATGTCTCACCACTCCGTCCATTGCATAATTTGGCAGGGTGCCGGTAATAAACAATATATTATTCAGCGTACCGGCCTGCGAAACGTTAATTATTGCCTTGGGAGGTAGCTCCTACCTACCGTACCTTTGAAGCTAAATCAATCGGAAGACTGACATCGATCTGAGTTTGAATGATTAACTAATCGACTAACCAATTTGATTTGACGGCGGGTTGGGAACTTTGCTAAATGCAACCCTTCAGACGTATACTGGAATAAGGTAAGTATTTTAAGGTTCGCCGTAATGTAATACTTAATTGAATTTAACGATGCCTTGAATTGGTTTGAAACTTAAATATAAAAATATTTTTAAAGATTTATTTATTTATTTATTTATACTGGGTTTTACAGATGTTTACACTTACACGAGAACAATCCAGTTATAAAACTCAGTTATTACACAATTATAAAAATCTACAATTACATACAATTAAATACAAATAAATACAATTAGAAAAACAAAAACATCACAAATAAAAATACAGAATTATATACAAGGTCACTCAAGTAACACATTGCAATGAGTGGTAAAAGACATATGAAATACGCGAGCATGCATAGAAAGACAATTCACACAACATAATTAGTTAGTACTTTTTAACAGCGCTAGAACTTTTTTTTTAAATCCGTACAAATTGTCAACGAAAATATCCACATCAGCGCACTCTATCTTGTTATACAGTCGACACATCTGGGTCAGAGGGCTAAAGTAGGCGATATTATTTTTAAATGTATTCATATGAAAAATGTTATGGCGTCTTAAACAATGGGAATTGGGGACATTAATTTCAATACTGTTAAGACATAATGTAGTATCAAGATGGCCGTGAATAATTTTATGTAAACATATTAGATCAGTCAATTGCCTTCTAGTTTTAAGTGTATCAATCTTGAAGTAATCACGACGTAAATCGTATGATCTGAGATGGTCGTGTAGTCCACATTTGAAGGATAACATTATTAGTAATTTTTTTTGAACTGATTCTACAATGTTTTCATATTTGCAGTAATGTGGATTCCAAATAGTGCTTGTAGATGTATTTTTATACTTCTACGTGCATATTTTCATGTGATGAGGAGCTACTACGTACTTTTACGTACGTAAGATTTTCTAAGCTTCAAAATATAAAAAATTATTTCATAATATCAATAATATTTATTTTTTGTTTGAAACAACTACAGAATGTTCGCTAATAAATTGCGAATTATGTTTCGGAATGTGCGCTTTTAGATCGTTTTTAATAATTGTGAATGAAAAAACCTTTTTAGTGGATGATCAGAATCGGAAAAATAAATCTTAAGTATTCGGGATATTTTAACGGTATTCATTGTTTGTGAAAATAGCCCATTAACTATACCAATGCGTGCTTTTATAAGCCTAGTTTTTCGCTATTCCGTCGTTACGCATCGTGTAATAATATTTACACCGTGTTTATAAAATGCGTAGGTACATTTTGAAAAATATCGAGAAATATTCCTAAGGTCTCCGTGGTCGAGGGGAAAGGCTCTCTACTAGCAATCCGAAAGGTGCGGGTTCAAATCCCGGCGTGCGCAAATAAATTAAAAAAAAGTGTAATTTCGCAATTAATTAATTAAAAACAGTACATAGCATATCTGTGGCACATAATTCAGAATTAAAACGTTTCTTGAAAACGTTTAAGCCCCGTTTGGTTACCAGATCTGAATAGCCCAGTACTTCCCCATCTCCTTCCCCTCCCCATTAGCTTAAGCCTCACAACACAACCCAATTAGGAATGCCATAATTTCACTGCCTGCAGACTTTGGGACTCTTGTGCGGTATTCACATTATGAAAAAGACCGGATTTCCAGAAAGAAAGTTATGGACGAAACCAATTAATCGAGGTTTCGTCAAAAACGTGACTTGTTGTTGCGGGGAAGTTATTGTTCGATTCATTAAAATCGTGCAAATAATCCCAATTTGACCTAAAAGGCCATGCATTTCGCCTTTGGATAAGTACTGTCAGAACAAAGGCTAGACTCAAAAACGTGATGAAGCCAGCGAAATTAGCCAACTCATTATTGAAATAATTCCGATACCCCGCTCAAAGAAAAGACTAAGGATCGAATTACAAAACATCTCAGACTTCTTGGAGCCAGACTAAAATTATCTTAGATTGGAAGAAGAGTGAGTAAAAATAAAACTTAACGATGAATATCAAAGTTTCCCAAACTTATTTGGCTCAAAGCCCTATTATGAAATATGTTTTTCTACAGTAGATACCTACCCACTCCAGTAAAACTTTATAGATTAATAATAACATGTGATTGAGAACCAAAAATTAAATTTTGCAAATTATTAACTATAAACTAAAACTATAAATTATAAGTTCTGTCAAAAGTAGACCTGGCGTCCAAAAACGTATGTTTCTAATTTTCTCTTATTTTAAATCAAATATTTAACAAAAACTTCTTCTGAAATCATAAGATTTTTAAGTAGGAACTTAATAATAATACGACAATTACAAAATTGAAAAAAGAATCTTCAAAAATCATTAAAACAGGTACCATCTTAAACCAGAACCGGAACATAACAAACAATCTACAGAAAGTCAAAATGCCAAGTGGTCGATAAAAACAGGACTTCGATAGGTTCAGTCAATAAAGCACGTTAAACGATACGATACGATGGACTTCGATAGGTTCAGTCAATAAAGCACGTTAAACGATACGATACGATGGACTTCGATAGGTTCAGTCAATAAAGCACGTTAAACGATACGATACGATGGACTTCGATAGGTTCAGTCAATAAAGCACGTTGAAGATAAATTTTATACATAAACGGTTTACAGGTCGGAAAAAAACCTTGCGAAGCGTCACTGAGAAACTTTTTTTTCTTGCTTACGCCTCAACTAATTGTTATTAAAAGCGAACAAGGGTCAACAAGTGTATTCGTTTCTCGTTAAGCGAATATTTGAAATTTTTAATTAAAAAAGTTATCGGAAAAGCTTTGTAGTGTGGTTTTAAATAATATGTTAAAAATTAACTTTTTTATAGTCACTGGAATAATAGTAATAATTGGATAATTTGTAGAACGCCTGTGTTAAATTATTGTGAAATGAGCGCCATTTTTGTGAAAAATCACCATAAGGGGTCTGTAAAATTTATTATAAATTCTTAGGCTCTATCTAATTTTGTTACTTACAAATAGACGCAGAAAACATACTTACCTGGCAGGTCACTTCCGATAAACACACTTTAATTAGAAAGTTTATGCTTGGAGAAGATACAGATTTGCACGCGGAGGACATTACATCTAAAACACTGGACATTGCATGTTTATACTAATTTATTAATTCATTTAAAATTTGCTACCCCCATTACTATTAGTATTATATTTTGAGAAGATTAGTGGCAAAAGTAGAGTAGATATTTATTGCGACAGTCTGGAAAACTTAAGGCTGTTTAGGGCCGGAGAATTTTTATGAAATGACCTTTACAAAAACTGAAAAATAATATTTTTTTACATTTTTACACAATTAGTTATTTATAATGTCGCGGGCAGTAAATATAAAGGTGTAAGGTTTTTATCTTTATAAACATGACAGTCTGAAAATGTGAGTTTTAAGTTTTTCTGTGATCATTCTTAAATCATGTTATTACATATATTCTAAAGTCGAATAACAAGTTTGAAAGATGATGTATGTAATCAATGCATGTGTGTGTGTACAGTGTTCGCGTCATTCTAGGCAACGTCATACCCACACTTCAAAGTAACCTAATTACAATAACTTTGATACAATCAATCAATACGCGCTTATAAAGTCAGGCATCTTGTTCGTAAAGGATATACCTGCCTAGTTAGTTAGGTGTTGTAATTCTCGCCTCTTTGTATCGTGCTTTCCCAGAACGGGACCTAATTCTCAGCTGTTTGCTCAGCGGTTCCTTTGAGCCTTATTTGGCGGCGACGGAGTTAATGGGTCCGCTAACCGACTACCTCACGGGCCACTGGCGATTATCCCAATTACTCCTTATAACACGTAATTGAGAATAAGCACAATCGCACCTTAATAAAGGTCGGGATCTTAAAAAGATGTTATATTAAATACAAAAGCTAATGTAATTTTAAATGGCCAAGTATAGCGGGGTAATTAAATTAAATCAATCCAGGCTTTTCTTCTGTAAACACAATGAGTGTTTATTGGGTGGGTACAATCAATTTACACACGTAGACAGTTCAATAATCGTAAAAAACAGTAGTAACTTGAAAGTACAAACGACAACAGTAGCTGTTATTGTAATAATAACCAGTGGCGGCTGGTGTTCATAAAAATAGGTGGTGCGCTAAAATAATAATAATAATGGTCTTTATTTCAAGATGTGGGAAGGTGAGTGCAATCCCACACATACCATAGAGATATCCCATAAATCTTGGACCTACCCACTCTAATTAAAATAAATTCAATTATGAAAAAATCCTATCTATTTGTAAATTAGGTCGATCCTCCATTATCTCTGGGTGCATGCAACACATTGAGTCTAAATTAATTTTATTTATTAAGATAGATTAAATTCTTTTAAAGTTTAACAACATCGTTCAATCTAAACAGATGTCATAAGGATTGTGAGGAACAACTCACTGAAAAAGCATTCCATTTTCCATCATTTTAAAAGAGTTCTAGTAAAATAAATATTGATCCATCACCATTTGTAAAGTCGCCGCGATTGTAAATTCAAATTCAATAACAGTTGACTCCTATCCAGAAAATTGTATGCAGATACTTATTGGCACGAAAATCGAGTTAGAAAAATGTTCAGTTTATCACACATCCGAAAGTCTTCCTTACGCTCCGTAACTCCAATGAAATATATACTGTCATAACTCATAACAAATAATGTCCGCAATGTTTGTTGTTATGCTGTCGTTGGTCGATGCTGAGTGAAACATAGCATGAAAAAGAGTAGATATTAAAATAAAGACACGATATGGATAATAATATGACACAAACGTGTCCCCGTTTAACATGCTACAGAACGAACCATTCCTTTTGATGTGGTGGAAATTTTTGGATCGTCACCCGCGATTTCGTAAAATTTGCAAAGCATTCAACCTACCTACGATTTTGGCTCATTATAGAATTATAGAAGAACTCCTGTGATCGCTTTGCAAAATGAACCACCACTCTGAATATAGGCACACAACGATCTGCTTTGTTACGCGCGCAGTCCAGTACGCACCTATATTACGCATGCATTATAACCGAGTGTATATTGTGAACTGCGATGAGGCGTGTCGGAAATAAATATGTTTTTTGGCGCTCGGAAATTTTTAGATTTAAATTTATTAATTAGATTAGATTTAAATTAATAGATATATTTTGGGAGTGCGGCGCTCCTCCGCACCTTAGAGCTGGCCGCCACTGATTGGACACTAATTATCCCTTAATTTCTTGTCACCTTATACACAAAGGATATACGAGTATACTCTCTATGGAGACCTGAAGTTACGCGGGACATTCCGGCGGGTAAACTTAACATTTTACGATCACACACGACCTTTTATGGGTCGATCCATATGTGAAAACCATAGCGACGGGATGCAACCCCTGGCCAATAGAATCCCTCGTCTCTAAGAGACAGCAATGCTAGACAAGGAAAGTATTCGAACGTCAATATGCGCTCGAAATAAAGAGATTTGCTACACCAGGGCTTTAAAAATGTACATCTTTTACTCCAAATAAGCTCAGGAATAGTTATTTTAAGTGTGTGTTACGCTTTGTGTAACTACAAGTACAAAGAACTAGCAACTTACAAATAATTACTTCTAACGAGGAAGACCTAAATAACAAATTGTAACTACTAATTAACTAAGTTTCGTTAATTAAGAGGCTTTAACCCCGTTGGATAAGTTAAGAAAACACTATACTTTAAACAAGATACTTTAGTACTTAAACCTTTATTAGGTAGAATTAGGTTATTTCTAAAAAAATATATGTTATTTCTGAGGATAATATCTATACATTTGTAGAGCCGAAACTATGATCATACGAAATTATCTCGATAGAAAAAATCGTAAAGTAAGCTCCGAAAATTATTAAATATATTTTGTTTTGTTACTTGAAATGTCATGGTATGAAAAAACTCAGAGTGTATCTTTGAATGCAAAATAAGCATTTGTCGAGGAATTTTTGCTCTATTTTGAACGAGTCGTGTTTTACATACGTTTCTCATACGTTCCCCTTGAACATTTTCACAATTTTCGCATAAATATCATCGTTCCCTCTAATATTCGTACTTATATAACTCCCCTTCTTCTTCCTTTTGTACGCTTACTACCGGGCCTTAAGAGCTATTTTATAAAAAATTCTCCAGGCCTAAAATTGAAAAACAAAAATATTAGATTTAATTAAATGAAGACAATATTAGCGAAACTCAATCGAAAATTTGGAGACAAAAAAATCAGGAAAAGATATTGGCTCCACTGGGACTCGAACCCAAAGCAAAGGGTATTAATGTAATTAGAACCTTATGCAAAGAATTATTATACCCTAGCTTGTTGCACATGGTTCTATAATATGTACTATTCTAAATTGGTAAGTATACGTCACATTTAAAATATGTTCAATTAAAATACTTTACACAAGATTTAACCTCAAAATCAGAATTTGGTAAATAGATAATGATAAATCTTTGCAACCTTTTACACCTCATATCTCAGAACTAGGTAAAGTGAAGTTAGAACTGTATCCAAATAAAGTGACGATATGTTCAAAATTGTAGTTTATCTAAAAGCTTCCGGCTTTTAGACAGAGATGGCAGTGCTAAGATCTGTCCTTAGATTCCGATAGATGGCAGGTAGCTTAGTACATCTGGGGACCAACAGAGGATCGAGCAGCTCAGGGAGATTGTTCACTGGAACCCTCTCATCAGAATCCGTTTAGCCAGCTCCTAGTTAGGTCGACTAACGAGGTCAATATTGTAATACGCGAAGTATATAATAAAACCAGATAAACATCAAGAATCTATTATTCCCAAGAAGTAATCTCCATCCATGGGTGTGCTGGAGAATATGTTAGTGTGTCAATAAAACTACAGAACACTAGAAAAATATTGCTACAAAATTCTCACTTTATAATGACAAAGTACTTACAGTAGGAATGGCAACAAAGGTAATGAAAGAATCTTCGAAACGTCTTCATTCTGGAACGTATACTGTCGATTATGCAAGATAGATTACGGCGAATAATGACAAAGGTTCCAGAACCCAAAAGGTTAATTATTGTGTCAGCTCGTCGCTTGCTCACGGGATAATGCAATGCAGGAGGAGGCGAAAATAAAACTTCTAATTAAAAAAATAATCAGGTACTGCAATTAACGCCGTATAGCATATGTACCACTGGACCGGCCGGCTTAAGGGGTTACATGAGTCTCGTAGCCAAGAAAAAAATCTTTTTTTTCTAAATATAATACATGAATTATTTTTTCGAGTTTTTAGCACATAAAAGAACAACTTCTCAACAATATTTTTAAAAATTGTCAATAAAAAATTCGGAAAGTTTAGCCGGTGGGGTTTGGTTTAAGGAGACCCCTAAAAAAGTTTCCTCGCGGTAGGCACGATAACTCATGATAGCTTCATCTTAAATTTAAAAAAAAAAAACAAAACAAAAAAACTGTTAGTAGATAAGTATGAGCTGTCCTTGAATGAAGGATTTCTCAAAAAAATGAAATTTGAATTTTTGGCAGAGTTGCATGCAAAATAATTAAAATTTTGGTACAATTCACTCTACGTATATAGCCTTGTTTAATTATATGTAATCGGTAAAATTCTTCGTTCAGGGACTGGTCAATGCTATTTTGAACATACACTCATTTTTGGCTTGTGGCTTTCTCTTAAAATGCATTATTTTACTTCTGCGGCGAATGAAATAGATGCTCCTCATTGAAATTAAACCGACACGAAATATTTTTGAATAATTTATACGTATTAACGATGTCCAGCAATTCTGAATACTTATCCTCATTTCGAAGGCGAATACGTCACACATCCGAATATTGAAATGTCAAAATAGTAGCTACTTGTCACTAGTCAGTGTGGCATGCATCGGGTCTATCGCTCAATGTCATCGATACCGTAACCCAAAACACCCAACACGTACTGCCTAATCGAACACCGGCGTAAGGTATGACAGATGAGTTTCCGGTGTTTTGTGGTGCGAAGTACCAACTCTATTTTGGTCGAGTACCTCCGATGTTATGTTAAATGGACACGAACTAGTGACGTGAAGTATTCTAATAATTTAGACCGCAGGACCTGGTGTACATTGCAGAGGTACCGTTATTAGCTTAGTTATTATTCTACTTAATTAACATAGACAACAAACATGGAAATCGTGATGTAACACCGAGTATTAGGTGAGGGTATTCGAATAGTGGGTAAAGATATTGCTGATTCCTTGGCAAAACAAAGAGCATCTAACCCTACCGTTACCCTCGTAAACCATATTCCCCTATCTGATATTTTTTCCATCATCAAAGATAGATCTCGTAATGTTTGGACAGAGTATTGGAACATTGCTAGTCAATCCAAGGGTGCCCGCTTCGCCTCAATACAAAGGACTATTTTTTAAAATTGATGTGCTTGACTCCCCAGATTGTACGTTCTGTGGTCTAGATGTGGGAACTTTAGATCACATATTTTTTGGTTGTCCCTCTCTAAATAAATATCCTCTCTTCTATCAAGCGTTATCTAAAATTGCCTCCCCCCCATTCAACATCTCATCTCATCTCTTCTAAGTCTGAACTTTACTCCAATCTTCCATATATATTTATATTTATTTCTCACCATATATTTTTTGTTGTTGTTTTTTTTTTTTTTTTTTTTTTTTTTTTTTTTTTTTTTTTTTTTTTTTTTTTTTTTTTTTTTTTTTTTTTTTTTTTTTTTTTTTTTTTTTACATAAATTAACCTCACTAGTACTAATGCCTGTATTGAGGTTAATAATTATAATTTGAGGATGCATTACATTCAAAACACAATATAAAAACACTACTTTCAAAACACTAATATTACATACCTACTAATTACCCACTAGACCAGATGGGTAATTTGAGAATGATTTGTAACAATATTTGTACCTGCCAAAAGCAAAGTAAATTATATAATTCTGAAATTTGCATATTTAAATAAAATTAATATATAAATTCACCTTTCCTTTCTCTGTAATTTTTCGAAACAATGATTTGTACGGGGGGAGGGGGAGAACAGTAGGAGGAGTCAAAATAACCACGAAACGTGGTCAACAAAGGTAACGTACTTCGTTTGCTCAAAAAAACTTTACAATACAAAAGAATTAAAAGCGTCAATTGCAAAAAGCGTTTAACTCAAAGTGAGCGGCATTCACCATAAAACTTCAAACGCCGAATATTCGACTCCATTCAAAACGGCACTGTACAGCTGAAAAAATAACAGTTACATTTAGACCGTGACGATGAACTGGGATTTGCACAAAATTGCCAGACAGCAGTCAGTTAGCATAGAAATAAATTGTTAGAACAAAATAACAGTGCAATTGGCTTTTTTTCTACATTAACTCCACACAGGAGGCCCAGAGGAAAATAATTTCCCTCAGGGCCTGTCATATGCTGTGTGGAGAAGGCGTGAATCATTCTCATGTGGAATATGTGCACGTCAACCGGGTACATATGTTGGGCACGCGTTTGGCGTGTTTCCCAACTGTGCACCGGTGCCCAAGGGATCAATGACGCTAGTTCCTCGGAGCATTTTCCATTGAAATACCGGTAAAAAGAGGATATCATTCCCACCCGACGCCTGTGCTCTAAAGATTGCAATCCGTTTGTTAAATTAGGAGAATCTATCAGATGGACCGCCGGTTTCTGCACAGAGTCGAGGGTTTTATTCAGGTATTTTAGGGGTCCAGACCAGAGGTGGATGCCGAATTCAACCGTGGGTCATACTTGTGATTTGTACAGGGTTGGCTATTTTTTATGTATGTACTTATAAATGAAAACACATTCAGCAGCAAAAAAAACTTTTACAGTTAATTAAGGATAAAGAAAACTAATCTAGAATGCATAATTTCGCTATTTTTCGAAACAAAAAGCGTAAAGACAAAGTACAGTTTTACAGGGAGCTCTTCATCCATGACGACCACGATTCTGTAAATGGTAAATAATTTAATTAAATAAAGCCATCAGAGTCAGTGAATTACAACACAGAATAATTCTGAATAGCCACGATTTGGAATTAGACAAAGATAAATTGGAAGATAGACAAAGGATATGCAGAGAAGTGTGCGTTGTACAATGGTAGACAATCATATTTCGGTGCGGTCATCCATTCATAGAACTGTCAGGAGTCTAGGCAGAACCTGTTCTGTGGTCTGGGTCTATTACCAGTCCGGTCCTTAATAGCAAGCAACAGTTTGAATTTAAATTTGAATGTTCAAGCAGTTTCCAGTTTACACCGCTCTGTCGTTTGGAATAATATGAAGCTGTACAATGACTTTTGGGAGTACATCCTACATAATTAGAATCCCTTTAACGAGATGTATGCATTTATGACCCACTATTAAAGCCCAAACAAAAAACAGGAACAGTTGTTAATACTACGTTGTGGTGAAGTGGTTGGAAACGCACCCATTAAAAACTTTGTATTCTCCAGGTCTGAACTCGGCTTCGAGTCTGGTTGGAGAAATACCTTTACCGTTTCAATTGACTGAATGGTCTCTGGAGGAACGGAGGAAACGTGACTGTGAATAATGAGTTGTTGGATAACCAATTCCCCATCGACATAAACCTATCGGAATACTTGAACCGTGTGATTGTTCTATGGATATACATTCAATTCCGTGGGGTACACCGATGCGGGCTTTAAACAATAACATATTTCAACGCCTAGAAGTGTTAGACGTGGGCGTGCAAGCAAAAAGGTTATGGAAGGTATTCACAATTAATTAAACACTATTATTTTGAATGTCTGTCCGTCTATCGTAAAGGGTGCTTTGAAATATTAAACCGGTTTGATTATGTGCAGAGGAGGGCTGTTAGTCGGATTAACAATCCATTGTCAAGAGACCAATTGCCATATTTTGTGCACAGGCAAAATATGAGTCTCTTTTACAAGTACAACAAAACAGCCTGTTCGTAGGAACTAGGAGGATTGAACTACAGTTGTTGATGTCGGCAGCATGTCTTTTGTGGTGTAGAACGAATTGTCTTCATTCGTGTTTCCTTCCTTTATATAATTCAGATCTCTTCAATGCTGCGATTAGTAAATCTGTTTCTGCAGTTCAACCCACAGACAACGTTGCATTGGTGAAACCGAGATTTTAACTTAATCTGTCACTCATTTTGATTGGTGAAAGCACCGATATGGTTTTATTTTTAATTAGACATTAAAATAAATGTTATGGTTTCATTATTGACTAAATATGAAAATTTCCCGATATCTATAGTTAGGCAGTGGTTACTTTCCTCTCTAATGAAGGTGAGTAACTGAATAGAATTATCATAAAATCACTGTATCGGATAGACACAAAATTATAGAATTCAACAGAGGCCATTACAGAACCAATACCAATCAACAATGGAGAGAGGAAATTGAAGTCAATCGAAGTGCTTATTAGGTACGGATGACATTTTATGACAATGCAGGCCGTAATTAGCAATTACAAGGTATAATCTATGACAATTCTGATCGTGCACGGTGCATTGTTTGTATTATGTGAATAATTGAAAAGTATTAAATGTTGGATGAGGCGGAAGGTGCCAAAAAGAAGCATCTACTCTTCTTGTTTTCATGCTTTGCACTGCCGCGATGTTTATTTCGACGATCCAGCTGAATTTAGGGCGGCCTTGGACCTTTTGTAGCATCAGAAACCACTGAAAGGTGAGATAATATTTATTATATATAGTGTATATCAGGTATTATTGTCGTTTTCAATTATAATGGTTACGTTTAAATTTTGAATACTCTTTCTCTTGTAAAAAGTACTGTCCTGTTATTTATAACACATCTATACACATCTGCTCTGATGATGGACACTTCAATGCTGTCAGAAATTTTGGATAAAGAAGGACGTATCGCAACTTGGCAAAATACCCCAAAAATATATCACGGTAGTACTTTTGGCCGTGAAAATCTAAAATCATACTCAAAATCCATTTACTTTTTATTGTAGATATTGTACAGCAGATTAATTTTATCCATTTACAATACCTACATGATTTCTTATTTTAACATTCGTAACATTTGAGCAATTAAATATAACTTCTGCTTTAGAAATTTCATTCAACAGCACAAATCCTATTACTATGCTAAACTGCGCTGGAACAAACTGTTTTGCGGTGAGGTATCTTCATTCGTGGTGACGACTACCGTTTTTATGCGGAGTTTAAAACATTGAACAGTTGATTTCCCATCAACCGAAAACTTTGTAGAATGTGACGAACCCGTTTGACATCTGAGGACCTTAAAAAAATCTCAATTTCCTGATTTCCATCGATAAAATCCTGATTAAACTCTAAAAAAATTGATCTTAAGAGTCACCATCAATCGAAATGGAAGTTTCCTGGGAGATAATTCTTAGTGGATTAATGTTCCGCCTTGGAGCGCATTAAATAGGATTTCTGGGAAGAATGTCGGGATGTTTTATAGGCTTTTAATCCGGCGAGACAGCGTCGACCACAAAAGGAAAGTTTTTTCGTTCTTGTGGAATCCTTCACGTAATAGGTTCATTGGACGCGCGGGGCGGAGGGATAAAAAGTTGTAAGTGGTCGCGGACGGAGACTTCGAAGGAGAGTGTAGAATTATGTTCTACGAGAGGTGGAAAAGTTAAATCTTTAAGGAAAGTTCCCTGAATTTTGCTAAGTTGATAATTTTTAAGGGAATTTTCTTCATTGAACATAGGTAAACAGAGAATAGTTATTTATTCCATTCACTATTTATCTTATGGTAGAAGTCAGGGAAGTCCAAAAGAGACATGGCACGATCAAGTGAATAAAATATTTGAGTCGAGTCATGTCAAGAGTTAGAATAACAGAATGTTTTGCATTGGAAAATGTCATTTAAGAAAAACATTACTGGTAACCTAATCAATGCGAAATTAACACAATTGGACCCATAGGTACATACATAGGTTCACATATACATACACACACAAATACCTACACATGTTTGGGAATATATATATATATATATTTTTTTTTTTTACCTTAACTCCACAGGAGGCCCAGAGGAAAACAATTTCCCACAGGGCCTATGTCATCTTTGAGGATGCTGTGTGGAGGGTCTTTTTGAGGAAAGGAAGGAGTGAATATGGGTCTGTTGTAGGAGGGAGGAAACACAGAGGCCGGTAAATCGTTCCACTGCCGAGCTGTTGAACTCAAGAACGAGGCATAAAAACGACCCGTTCTCCATGTGACTAATGTCAACCGTATACAAATGTTGGGCGCGTGTTTGGCGTGTTTCCCGACTATGCACCGGTGCCGAGGGGATCAATGACGCTAGTTCCTCGGAGCATCTTACATTGTAATACCGGTAGAACAAGGACAGCATTCCCACCTGACGCCTTTGCTCTAAAGATTGCAATCCGTCTGTTAAGATGGGAGAATCTATCAAACGGGCCTGACCTGTTCATTTTCCTACATACACACCTACCCACATACATACTTCCTTCTACCTTAATGACAAGGTAAATCGGTGCGGTGACAACTTCCAACAAGCAAGCAGTGTATTACCATGATTAAGTGTTTATGTGTATTCTATTGTATTAAATGTTAAATTACGAGTTTATTAAAAGTCTTCAAATTATAACTGTTGGTGATCATACAGTCTGTGCACAGTTTGGAAAATTTTATATGGAATGTGAATTCTTATGCGGATACCATCAATCCCCAATCCCCAAAGTTTCCCTACACATACACTTATACACCAAATATATTTCATATAATAATTCACAAATCATTCCCTAGATACTTCGTAGAGACATGTTATTGGTGAAGATCCTTGTAATTATTTCTAAAACCTTGTAAACTGTTTACCACTGAATTGAGATTTTCATTTAAAAATATTAGCGTGGTTTATTTTTGGAGTGACGGAAATCATTACGGTTTTCATCATCAGGGCAGATGTGTAATGTTTTCCATCTCCACTACCTTCAGTCTCACAACAAACCCCAATTTGGGGATACCATAGTCTCACTGGTTCCAGACAGAGTAGTTGATACCCTTGTGAGGTATTCACATAAAAAATAAAATAAAAATATGAAGGTAATAAATAATATGTATGTAAGAATATAAAATACACACATTACTATTAAAATTAAATAATGTCTCTTTTGACGAGTGTGGTTTATCTGACAGGATTTCCCCCACGTCCTAAAAATCTAATACAGACCATATGGGCTCAAACATCCCTTCAATAATAATTAAACAATGAAGGTCGGACAAGCAGTAACAGTTGCATCGCCAATGAATAGATTGTGTTACTATGATAATTTCGCGGGGTTCTCAATGTTTGGGGATGGTGAAATTTATTAATTTAATTTAAATTAAATTTAATAATTGTTAAGTTCTGAAAAATTTTTGAAGGTGTCTAAATTGATTTATTTACCGGTTCAACCAATTTGCTGAGACAATAATAATTCTATTATGTGAATAATAGAGTATCGAAATCTGTTTTCCTAGCACTAAATGTTAATGTTTTCTTAATTGTTTGATAATAATAATAAAAAAAATGTAATCGTTTAAATCAAAGTTTGAAAATGACCTTGTAAGCCGAAACAGCTGTCACAAAAATAAAAACTAAAGTATTTCCAGAACTTAAAAACAATTATTAAATTGACGGCCGGCGGTAAGGCTCTTGACTCACTCCGAAGGTCGCGGGATCGAATCCCGGCGTGGCAAATAAATTTTATTTGATTACTTTGTGTTATTTCACAATTTATTCATTTAAAATAATATATATAGTATATTTGCGGCATGTTCCAGAGTGGAAGGTTCTCTCAGTATCGCCCTGGTGTAAGACCAACATTCAGAATTGAAACGTTGCTTGAAATGGCTTTAGCCGTGTTTGGTGGCCAGATCTGAATAGCCAGGTACTTCCTAACCTTTTCATATCTCCTCTTCCCCTCCCCACTACCTTCAGTCTCATAACATACCCCAATTTGGAGATGCCATAGTCCCACTGGCTCCAGACGGGAGCAGTTGTGATTCTTGTGCGGTATTTAAGTAAAAATATAACATCACTGCTACGACCTATTTAATTAACGCTAATGAATAAAGTAAATTTTCCTTTCTTTATTAATTAGCGTTACATTGGGGTCGTTCATTAAACGAACGAAGCGAACTTTTAGTTTTCAAAATTTGAACTGATAAATTAGAAATCATATCAGACAAGCGATAAAGTAGGTATTTCATTGAAGAAGAAGACAACAATAATAATCTAAACGATAATATGAAAGAGAACAAGATACAGAAAAACAGTCATAATAGATAAAAAGCATTTCAACAGCTTCGTTTTAAAATAAGGCTGGCCAAGGAATGTTTTAAATAATTACAATAAATGTTTTACGAATGGTAGAAAAATGTGGTCCATTTTTGGACCGGTATCAATTGCAGAAAAATAAAAGTGGTCTATTTTCGACCAAAATCGCTCCAGTGGAAATACTTTCAGCTTCCCAAATCTTACAAATATAATATTTCGTGAATTTCACGGATGTGCGCTAGTTTATATAACACAAATAATATTTAATAGGGGCAGATTTAGAGTCACAGATCATGGCCATGCGCCGAAAGGTGGGCCATCCCCATAACCATTTGCCACTTTTAATTTACCCGCTGATCTGCTTTACATTTAGGGGATTAAAAAAATCATCTGGCGCATCTAGCGGCCGATTAACAAAGCTCTCCAATGGCGGTAAATAGTTAAGGGTTGGGATAGGAATAATTATGTTTACAGAGAAGGGTAGTTGAGAATGAAATTTGCAACGTATTGTATCATAAACATGTGGGACGTAACTCAGGGGTGGTTTATGAGATTTGATAGATTGTTAATTTGGCGGAAGATTCAATGGTGTGGTTCAGTTTAATTGCAATTTGATTACAACAAAAAGGTTAGTATTTGGAAATAGGTACATAACCACATGACGTGCATTTAATTAAAATTGCTTTATTATTAAAGAGTTAGCCATCTGCAATGCTGTTTGATGACGATAAACATATTTTCTTATTGTACATTTTTTTAAAGACAACTGATTTTCAACACAGACAAACTTTATACAAACTATTTTTTTTTGTTTTGAACTACCTAATTAGGATGTATCTATACAAAGTGTCTGGGGGTTGAGTGGACAAACTTCGGAATGAGATTCTACAAGACGACAGTCCAAATAAAAAAGTTTTATAGTTTGTATGGAAAAAAAAACATTGGAATTTCGAAAGAAGTAATTCTTCTTTTTTACTTCTACCATCTTGTCAGATCACCTCCCGAAATTTGTGCCAATTAACCCCCGGACGTCCTGTATTAAAATAACGAGTCTCCGACAACCTTAAACAACCCTGAAATCGGGGTAATGTCTATTAATAAGTCTGAGTTTAATTAAACTCCCCGATAATGTCCACTTCGAATGGTTTTAACGGTTTATGGCTACCCTATTTATACCCGCAAAAAAATTTAAATCCAATCGGATTTGATTTTATGGTGAAAGTTAATGTCCTTGTTATCAATATTTGCGCTCTAGAAAAAAAAGGTTCTGAATTTAAATTCAACAGCAGCGATCTCCACTTCAAAATACGGTCTCCAACCTCTTCACAAATACTTGAAACTCGTAACAACTGTGATTCTAATTTGTGGGTCACATTTCAAAGAGGAGGTATGTTTTATCTTGCATCAAGATAATAGAAATTCGACAAAAGGAAATTTTTGTTCTCTCCGCTTGACTGAACTCTCATATCAAAATATGCATGGATCATATTATTATATCTTCAGAAGGGTGATGTAACCAGTTACCCATGCATACATAAAACTATGTGATAAATAAATAATGATTTTTTTATATATTTAAAATTAGTCCCTCAGGCTAATTTGTTCGGTTTTCGAAACAACTCATATTGGTCTCATGGAAATCGTAGTGTCTTCCTTACTATCATGGTTAGAAATATGATCTAAACAGTGATAGAAAGACAAAACATCACGCTTTATATTCAAATCTAAAAGATAACCATAAAATAATAAAAATAAACACCTTTATGGAACCAAAGTAACTGACAGCAAATTTAAAAAAAATTAAACTTCGGGAATTTTTTATACATTAATTATACATGAAATATCAAAATGTTAGTTGCCATTACGTTTATAATTCATCTGTCTAATAAAATATTGTGTTTTAAAAAAAAATTGTTGGCGAAAGGGCACCAACTGCTCCCAACCGTCTGGAGCCAGTGAGACTATAGCATCCTTAATTGGGATGTGTTGTGAAGCAGAAAGGGAGGGGAAGGAGGTGGGTAAGTGGAAGGTGGGAAGTACCTGGCTACTCACATTTGATCCCCAAACATTTCTAAAGTCATTTCAAACAACTTTTCAACTCTGAATGGTGGTTTTATACACCAGATAGTATTTTCTATCATGGTATGTGCCGTAAATGTATCTTATATTAGTTTAAACGATGTAATTGTGGAAAAAAAAATATCAAAAAAAAATTTACTCACACCAGGATTTAAACCTGAAACCTCCAGAGTGCCAATCGAGAGCCTTACCCCCGACCACGGAGGCCGTCAAACGCCATAGAAAAGATATAGAATAATTCACTGGATGGTTTCCGGGGTCACCACCCAGTGAGCGACAGATGTTGCGGGTTCTAGCGAAAATCTGTCATAAATTCCGCGATATATTGCCGCAATAAAAACATATCCGCAGCCCGGAGGCAGTAAAAAGCAGCGCGTGCTGTCACTGCTCTGCCACGGCCTCTGCGTGATGCGTTATTGCACGCCACGCAATCCCCAGCACGCGGGAGATTTATATTATTTTTAACTTGACTGTTACCTAGGTATAATCATTATTTTTAACTTGACTGTTACCTAGGTATAATCAATTTATAACGAATATTGGTTTATATTTATTCAAATTTGATGTACAAACACCACCTTAATAAACAAAACACTAATAGGTAATCAAAGCTGTGTTTTTTATTAATTGTTTTTGATTTAAATAAAAATCCAATACTAAGGTTGTTCCCTATTGACATCCATAATAATAATAACGTAATACTTGTATAGCGCAGTTTTGTGTCATTTCACTTCAAGTGCGCTTAACTATAATAAATTTAAAAAATAATCCTACGGTGTTCCTTACGACTACACTTATGCCTTATTTCTCCTTCATTTGAGGAGTCCAGCCCATTTTGTTTAAATAATATATTATCTATAACACACATGTAACTTAAAGTTAGTAGAATATTATACTGCCCTGAAGAAGCTACACGGTTGTAGCGAAACCCGGTCGGCATTATAAAATAAAAGTGTGTTTACAAAGTTAATGTTTTATTTTAAATTATAATGTCACATCACAAAGTATCTGCTTCATATGAACAACAAAAAAAAGTTTTGTGTTTAATTCGTAGGAATCCATTTTTTTTAAATTTAATTTAAAATAAATTTTATAATGTTATTTTCAAGTTCTGCAAGTATTTTACAAGCATCTTTATAGTATTTAAAAAAAAATACATTATCAAAATAGATAATGTATTTTTAACTTTTTATGTATTTTTGATAAAATTAAAAACAAAAAAAAAGTTATGTTTTAACAATATAATAGGTATATTTCACAAAGTCAAAAATCTTTCACCTTCACCTTGGCAGCCCGCGACATTGTAAATAACAATTTACAGTAGATCGGCCAAACATCTAAATCTAAGATCATTTCATAAAAATTCTCAAGAAAATAAAAATACTATACTTTTGTCACTAATTTTATCATTAATGTTTCAACATTAATGGAGGGTAGCAAATATAAAATCATGCAATGACCAGTGTTTTAAATATAGTGTTTTCTGCGTGCAAAGTCGCACCTCCTCCAAGCATACACCTTCTTATAAAATTGTGTTTATCAAAAGTGACCTGAGCGGCAGAATTTGATGATTAATAAATATTGTTTCAAAAATTAATATCATCAATAAGCATATTTTAAATCTTGCCTTTTCTAAATAAATAAATTCTAGCGGATACCGCTAAAAATCACGAATATCGCCGGTTATAGTAGTAAGTGCTTAAAAAGAAGAAGAAGATGATTTGAAAGGAAGATATTATGTAACTTAGAATGTTAGATGGAGCGCGCTTATATAAAAAAAATTATTCTAAGTAGCGAAAATTGTGAAAATATTTAATAAAATACGACTCGTTTAAAACAGAGCAAAATCTCTCTGCAAATATCTGGCAAAGTAGTATGTTAAGATACACTGTGAATTTTTTCTTGCCTATAACACGTTAAAAAGCAGAAAAAAACGTGTTGTTTTATAAACTTAAGTAAAGTTAAATTTTTAATTTATCACTGGGACCACTTGAATAGAAGACGGTTTCTATTTTTAACAACTGAGAAAAAACTAAGCGCTGGATGGCTGCTTAGATGAACCAAAACAGTAGTAGACACCTAGAGTGTTTAATAAAAAATAGTCGGGGATTCCGGAGTAATAAAATGTTCTAAATCACCACGAAGAGTTTGTAAAACTGAGATTATAAACAAACTCCGCCATATGGCCGGATCAAACTTAACAAAAAATGAACAAAAAACATGCTGTTTATTTTTAAAGAGACGGAAGAGCCGTCAATCATTAGGGAAGACACGTTTATATTTAGTTACTTTGTGCGCCTATAATTAAATAACACTTTTTTATGCGCAGCGAGTAATTAAATAGGGAAAATAAATACTTTCAAGGATAAGGATGTGATAAAAAAAGAGTGGAGACTTTCTTCAGATCTTTTTTAGACGAATTATAATGCTACGGCTAGACACGCTCATTAGTAGCACGAAAGCATGCTACTATTGAACAATTGCTATTTAGAGCCATGTGTATCAGCGACATTGCTAGTATTGAGCATGCTATTGGATTTGCGAGTCGAAAGGGGTGTGCTCTAAGCATGTCTGAAAAGGTTTGCTTATGAGCATGCTTGTATTGATTTGATAAATTATTAATTTTAGAGAGAAGGCCATCAAATTTCTGCGGAAGCATGCCTAAATGGTTTTCGAAACCATTGACATCTTCTTCTCGCATCTCTACTAACAAATTATTACTAGTACATTTGCTCTTCTAAAGGGTCTTCCGAACTTCGATAGTTGATAGCGGCCACATTGTTGAAGCGATATTTGTCAAATTGGCTGTCATTTAATCAGTCCCATTTGCCAAATCACTATGGACGGATATAGCGTTCAACAACACTTGAAAATGATAAAATTGTTTAAAATTTAATTAACTGTTCAATAGTTTTAAATTGTTTGATGATAAAATCTCACGTGGAGGTGATATGAACTGGCCACAGAGATCGTGCGATTTGACCCCGTTAGACTTTTTCTTGTATTCTTAAGCCGCAGGTCTATGCGAATAAGCCACATACCACAGCGGCCCTCAAAGCCAACATGGCCCATGCCATGGGTCAAATTCAGCCTGATTTATGAGCCAGGGTCATGGAAAATTGGACATTACAGATGCGCGGGAACCAAGGAATCTGCGGCGGACATTTGAACGATGTTATATTCCATAGATAATGGCATCGATAGGCATTTCAAACGAATAAAAAATTTCGATGATATCTTTGTTTAATTTAAATTTAAATATATGATGCGTTTAATGAAAGACCCTTTAGTTATCCAATTATGGACCAAAATCGACCCTTTATTTTCTTTCGCCAAAAGTTTTGTAAATAATTGCGTTGCAAACAATAATATTATTTTGTTTAGTCCTGGATGAATGGAGGTGCCTCTATTTGTAACTGAGACCGTTTTAATGGTATTTTCTTGCAATGCTTTCATTTTGAACGATAGCATGCTTTTAAACTATCTTGTTTGCTTTTATCACGCTTATTCATGAATATGCTTAAAACAAGCATGTCATATACGAACAAATATGTACAGTTGAAGAGCATGCTCATTTTAAGCTTGCTTGTTTACGAGCGTGTGAAGAAGTACCAAACAGTTGATTACGAGCTGCCCGGAATGAGAAAATGCTTCCAGCTGTGTTATTTCGTTACTTTGTTTGGGAATGACAGAGGAAATAAAAAATAATGATAGGAATTTATTTTTATTTCAGTTTATTAATGTACAAACAGAACAATTATATAAAATAAAGATGGACTCAAGTGATGAACAAGAGATTTAATAAGATTAGAATATAATAGACTGAATGCTGTAGAAATGAGATCGCCATGGCGTATGTGTGTTAAGTGGTAACACTATTCATGATCGTGTGAGAAATGTGGAGGTGACTTTTAGATGGTTTGGGACATGTAGAGCGAATGAACGAAGAAAGGCGAATATATAACTCGAATGTGAAAGGTAGAAGTAGTCGGGGACTTCAAAGGACGACATTTTTTAAACTTATTTATTTTATTTTTTTCTTTATTCATTGCATTGTTAATTACGTAAGTTTAGATTGTTCAACCACCGTGCTAGGCACATGCCCGTGTTGTGGTGGTCGACATGGCACGATCAAGTGAACCAGATACTGGGGTCGGGCCATGTAAATAACGGAAGAGTATGCATGAGGCGATGTATAAATGTGAAACGGGAACCTTTATTGGATAACCAACACCTCTGTCATCGGTCACCCCAAGTGGTTCGCTACGTTTGGTGATTTAGCAGGGGTGCCCGGGTTCATGGGGTGAGGTTTGTCTAGGTCTTGGAGGCGAATGACCAGGACACACTGAACTCTAGATTCCTACCCACCCCTTTAACCCTTTTCCTTCCCAGAACTCTCCTCTCCTTCCTTTCCTTAAAAAAAATCCTCCACACAGCATTCCCAAAGATGACATAGGCACTGAGGGAAATAATTTTCCTCAGGGCTTCCTGTGTGGAGCTCATGTAAAAAAAAAAAAAAAAAATTAGGCAAGGAGTGCGTGCAACGACCGAGTTGTTTAGAGGTATGTCTTCTCTTCTTACCACAGCGGGAAAATGGCATGAGGGTTTGTTAGTTAGTACGAAAAGGATTTTATAAAAAAAATATAGCTTAAGGGTAAAAGGCAGATATTTAAATATAATTCAAAACACAGAAAGTATATTTTAAACAGGATCTGTGATTGATAAATCATTCTAAAGTAACTGGAAGATTTTTCTTTGATTTTTTTAAATGTAAGTAGGTACCCCGTCAACAAAATATTTTGAAAACAAAATAAAGTCCCCTTTCGAACGAGGGGGAGATATTACAGCAATTTTACGCTTCACAGGAAAGGTATTTGAAAAAAAAAATTGACACCTTATTGCAGGGGTGCGTTTTCAAATGGGGATAGGATGGGTGTCCCGTGCACTAAAATACTTTCGGCTATATATTTTGAAAAAAAAATCATTATACCTACTCAAAATTAGTAACAAAAGACATTTCAAATTGTTGTAAGGATTCAAATGTTAGATTAGTTAGAATGATTGGCAATTTATATTTTCTTTTCTTTATTGAGTAGATAGATATTAGAGTGTGTTAACCATCAGTGTTGAGACAATTACAATAACTATACCACTCATAACACAACCCATAACAAAACCAAGATTTAGCCAATTTATTTGGAATCTGGGTTTAGAGTACCTATAGAAATCAGTGGAAATTAATATTTGAATGTTTACAAATGCCTCGGGCTGTGAAATGGTTCAGATTTGTGAGATTAAGGATGTGTTCTCTATATTCCTCGTTATAAAAACGTTTAATTTTATAACTGACCAGCTAACTAACCCTCACGCCCCGCGCCGCTTCCCCGCAGGGGTATGCAGCAATGCAGCAGAGGTTGGACCGCCAAACAACTCGGTCTTGGCACACTCCATGCCTCATTCACATTCACATTCATACATACTCTTCTATTATTCTGACTCTTGACATAGCCCGACTCAATTATCTGGTTCACTTGATCGCGCCATGTCTTCCTGGGGTGTCCCCGACTTCTTCCACCATTCACATTCGCGTCAAATGTCATCTCCTAATACTCCTGTCTCCGTTAATTCGCTCTAAACGCCCAAACTGCTGTTCTTTCATTCGCTCTACACACCCAAATCTTAATCTTTCTCATTACGCTTACATCAGCCTTGCCTTCTTTGCAATCAACACATTTCTCACTCCTTCATATATATTTTTACATTCATACGCCTCGGGAAACGCATTTCCACAGGATTCCGTCTACTTTCATCCTTCCTCTGTTAGTTGCATACCTCCATACATCCATACGTTCCATACATCCGGTAACCAGCACTCCATTGCTCCACAGCTGCTAGCTTTGCTTCTTTGGACAACTGTTTCTTAGCCACTACTTGTTAGCCACAACCGCGTTCCTTAGCTTTTTACATTTAATAAATTTTGATATCTCTACCAATCTTTCCATTTCTCGTAATTTAATTTTAATAATCAATCTATCATCTTCCTATAAATGCCACCGACAAAATTCAAAGGTATTTGCCCGTTAAGATGGCGGGATGTGTGAACAAAAACGTTTAATGGTTTCACATGAAAAACGACCGGTATTAAGCAAGTTCCTACCCTACCAACATAACAGGTAGATGAGTACCACTTTTGGTACGAGAACGAGTTTAATTAAATTTAAAGTAGCGATTAACTTCCGGGAAGCTGTGCACCATGTGTGCAGTTCCGTTGCATAAGACTGACTTTTTCGAATCTGCAATAAAACGTGCTGAATTTAATTTCGAATCGAATGCACTTTTTTCGAAGAGAGCTTATTAAAAGTTCTGCAGTCACGTTCGTTATTGATTTTCAGTGTACCCAATGCTTGTGTGTTTGGATTTTTTTTTCGAATAATTATAATTTGATCATGGGTGGAATTATTCAAGTAGTTCAGTAATTTTTTTAGGGGAAGTAAGAATATATTTTATTTTTATTTTAACTTTATGAGTATAACCTCAAATTGTAATATCTAATTAAATGAAGACAATATAAGCGAAACTCAATCGATAATCTGAGGTATTACAATTTGAGGGTTACTCAAAGTTAAAATAAAAATAAAATATTTATCCTAGACTTGCAGAAAAGTCAATAGATGTCGCATATTAAATAAAATGGATAAATATTTATCCAGACACTATCTAGAGAGCATTTAGTTCGGGTTTGAATCTTGCAATAATACATAAAGATAGTAGCCAATAATATATGCGTTAAGAAAATGAAGATATACCTAATGTGAGTGGTTCTTAGTCGAAGTATCATACGGTTCATAATGATCGAATTTGATATCGACACCTTGGCGCAGTGGTTAGCACGTTTGCCCGGAAAGCGAGAGGTCCTGGGTTCGAGTCCGAGAGGTGCCAATATCTTTTTCTGATTTTTCTTCTTCCAGATTTTCGATTGAGTTTCGCTTATATTGTCTTCATTTAATTAAATAATATATTTGGTCGTTTCAGAAAAAAACTGGGGAACAGAGGAAATGAAAATTCTGAGTGGTAAAAAAATGAATACTGGAAAGTGTTAAACGAAGCGACGCGGCGGAATAAAAGTTGTCAAATTACAAAATAAACTGCTTCCATGTCTTTTAAGTTACTAGCTATAAATACGTCAAAGATGTAAGTCTCAGTAATTAGTAAGTCGCTAGTTATAATTCTTTGTTATATTTGGCAAGTCAGTAGTAACAAATCTTAGCTGTAAGTTATTAGTTTAAAAAGTCTTAAATGGTAAGTTTTAGGTTCAATAAATGATAATATTTAATTAAATGAAGACAATATTGGCGAAACTCAATCGAAAATCTGGAGACAGAAAAATCAGAAAAAGATATTGGTACCTCTGGGGCTCGAACCTAGAGGTGGCAATTTGAGGTTTTACTCGTAAAGTTAAAAATAAATAAATGATGTTGTAAAGCTCTCTTGAGGTGATTTTACCACGACAATGGCGCTATAGAAATAACCAAATCATTATTATAAGTTTATTATTTATTATTAATATTACAATTCGTTATTTGGGAGGGTATCTAGGATAATAAATTAATTGGATAACAAACACCTTTGCCATAGATTCATCCCAAGTGGTTTTTACTTCTTACCAGGGTTCATGGGGTGAGGTTTGTCTAGGTCTTGGAGGCGGATGACCTGGACACACTGAACCCCAGTTTCCAACCCACCCTCTATACCCTTTTCCTTCCCAGAACTCTCCTCTCCCTCCTTTCCTTAAAAAAATCCCTCAAGCATCCCCAAAGATGACTTAGGTCCTGAGGGAAATTATTTTCCTCAGGGCCTCTTGTGTGGAGCTCATGTAAAAAAATAAGTTCCTGAGTTCATGAGGAGAGGTTTGTCTAGGTCTTGGCGGCGAATGCGTTTGAACACCTACTGCGTGGCGGGCCGGAGCGAGAGAGACTGGTTGAGGAAGACCTAACCAAGACTTCTCCAGCCGGACTCTCTCGACCCATCGGGAGGGATGGATTCATACGTTCATCACTCCTGGACACACATTGACCCCTGGGTTCATTCCCATCCCTCATATATTTTCCTTCCCAGAACTTCCTCTCCTTTCTTTCCCCAAAAATACTCTCCACAAAAGATGACATATGCCCTGAGGGATTTTCTTTTCCTCAGGGACTCCTTGTGTGGTGCTAATACAAAAAAAAAGTTGCACTGCTGACGCCAATTCACATAAAAAGTTACACTGCTGACGTCAATTCACATAAAACGTTTCGACTGCTGAGTTCCAGAAATGCCAAAAAACTGATTACGCCCAAGAAAGTATTAGGTACAAAATGTTTGATTTTTAATCAATTTCACCAAAAGTACGGAAAATTAGAATTTATTTCGTACACACGTACACGCCCGTAACATACATTAGATACGTTTTTCTATACATCAGGTAAAAATAAAACAAGAAGCAGATAAAAAAAGTTATTTGAATCAGCAGTATCGTCTTGTAATTAGAGCCAGAGTCGGGGGCGACCCGTTTGGACTTAAGCGGTTTAACCCTCAAAATGCCAGGGGAAAAGTGCCAATCTTATTTATTTATTTATTTTATTTTATTTTATTTATTTATATACATATTTATTAAATACATTACAAGTGATACTTTGTCTGTCCAACTGGGAAGGATACCCGTTTTAGGACAGCCAAATTGTATATTTAGTTCATAATATTTTTAACAAATATTAATCGAAATAACTATTAAGAACATTAAATTTTGTTTTATGAACGAAGCGATGGTTTCTATATGCCTTTGAAAGAATCGCAAAGATGTGTTTTTTTCAAGGTCATTTTGAGGAACATTAGTACTTGCATTCAGAGTGGATGAGTGGTTTCTTTAGTGATATCACAAGTAGGAGATTCTTTCCAAGTCATTATAGAGAACATTTACAGTTATATAATTAGGATTTACATATATGATATAAATTCTCAGTGTATTTATGACTTTAATAAAGTACTACAAATTTTATAATTTCTTAAGTAGTAGTATTTACACATTTATAAACCCAATATATGACAAGTGAAATTTTCAGGCTCGTTTTGGAGAACATTAATTTATTTAATTGTTTATTTATTTGTTTTATGTTTTATTTTACGCCCAGAGGGCTTTTATATAAATAATAATAAAGGCAGTTCATCTTAACCATGAGAAAGAAAAATAGAACAAATAAAGTTACGATGGAATAAAAGCATTTAAATGAAATAAAAATATGAGTAATAAAATTTTTATGTTCAGTGAGATATATACTATCAATAAGTTACGATAAGAAAGAATACATACATAATATAAAAATACATACAACAAAAATTTAAAGTAAGGTGATCATAGGTTTGTAAAATAGCGATAATAACCTTGTCTAATAACACCGTAGTATCTGACACCATTTTCGTAATAACTTGTTTTTGAAGATGAAATTTTTGAAAAATTTTCTGTCTTACCATTCCATTTCCCATGGACAGCTATTTATATTAAGAGAAATGTTTTTTTTGTCTAATGTTTTAAAAAAATATAATATAAATGAAAGTTGCGAAAAAATCTTTAGTTTTATTATATTTTCCGGTTAAATAAGCGTTCTTCATTAAAATATATACGAGGATTTCCTGTAAATAAATGCAGAACTATGACTTTCGAAAATCGGAATTATGACATTTGTCTCGGAATTTTGCGATGCGTTTTTTCACCGATACGGTAATTTGGTATATTTTCAAGGGACGAAACAACAAGCTTAGACAATATTAATTTATATTTCCTTGCCTATGATTTTTATCGTACCCATATCCTGTTTTTGTAGACCTGTTATTTTCAGTTTTTATTACAAATTGAATAGATCTTTCAAAATACTTTACATTTTTTGTTAATTTCTTTAAATCGGTATTTAATTTTTCAGAAAAAAAGTCGCCGTAAGAGATGCACTTATTTTCCTACAAATATTTCGACAAAGCAGATCGAAAGAGAAAAAAATAACATTTTAACTCATTTTTGATTTATTGCCGTTTACAGCTTTTCAAATTTCCACTACCGAAATTCACCGTGCTAGGAACACTTTTTAAGTTTCAAAATACAATAAAATCGAAGCAAGTGCGGTGAGATACTAGAAAAGCCACGATGGATTACTCGGCACATTAGGGGTTAAGCTCATCTGAAGTTCTTAAGTCGGTTGTTTTAACAAGTAACAGATGGCCGCAGTATCTGCACAGAATCTCCCGGCCAAGGCGGTACTTTTGCTTTTACTCGTTCAAACTTCACTACCGACGCCTGAGCCCGCTTTAATATGACTTCAAGATACAGGAATGCCTAATAAATAATAAAGAAACGATTAATAAATGCTGCAAGGTTGAAATATTGGTCGTGATTCTACGTCAAAGGGCATCGATTTTAATCGTTGATTTTGGATACGAAATTGTTATTTCTTTTGAAGGGAAAATAATAAACATTGGCATGTAATTGTATGAAATTTCAGAAGAGGCGTAACGAATTAACTATCTTTTCTCGCGAGATTTTTCAATGTAGATGAGTGTTTCAGGCTAATAATTATTACTAATAACCCTTTGTTCTATGCATAAAAATCTTGTCTTAAACATTAGTTTATCAATTAAAAATAATAATTAATATTTGACGAGATAAAGTATTTCACCAAAAATGTAGACATAATTTGTCTCGATGCCACCTAGTGAGAGATTTAGCACTTACAATGCCTTTCTCATATAACAATAAAGTTGGTTGTTTGCAGGTGGAAAAATGTAATAAGAAGTAATTGTTGAATGAAACACTAGTATATATTGAATTTTTTGGCGGGCAGGAGATAGCCGACATAGCTCAGTGGACAAAGCATTTGACCGGGAATCAGAAGGACACGGGTTCGAGTCCCGTCGGCGGCTTGTATCTTTTCTCGGGAGATTTTTTCAATGTAGATGAGTGTTTCAGGCTATTAATTATTACTTAGTCTTATATTTCCCAAGCATAAACTTTCTAATAAAGTGTGTTTATCGGGAGTGACTTGCAGGTATGTTTTTGTATCTGTCTGTAAATAATAAAATTAAATAGAACCTAGGAATTTATAATGAATTTTAAAGCGCCCTTGAGGTGATTTTTCACAAAAACGGCGCTCTACAAATTGTCCAAATTAATATTATTATTATTATAATTTTAAAAAACGTTTTCTAGTCTCGATAAATCAGATATTTAGATGACAGGCTCAGGAGATGAAATCCCAGATAGGGAATTTGTCAAATTATATCTTTGTTTTTAAAATGCGTAACAGACTAAATGCGTAAACTAAATTTCATACAAAGTAACTATATTCCATTGGTCACCATGAAACAGGCAGCCGCCTAGTATGGTGATTTAATGTACCTACTCTATGTAAATGTGTAGGGAAATGTTTTTTTGTTAGTAAGTATTTAAAAAGTTATAAATAATACTAACCAAAAAATAAGTTATAAAATTGAGGTTAAAAAATATTAGTATCTCGGAAACACAATTCTTGGTTTAAGATTGAAGAATCTAAAGCATGAAATAATAAATTATAAATATGTAACGAGTAGAAAAAATGCGTGACAGGGGTAAAAATGTTTTCCACCTGTGGCCTTAATGGCCTTCTGTGTGCTTAAAACGGTTTAAAAGCTTTTGCAAGGAATACATTATATTTGCAACGCAATTAGGGGTAGGTTCTCAAAAGAAATATTTTCTTCACGTGTGTGTTCTACTTCTGAATTGTACTATACACAAAGGGAAAGGTTTTGGTTTTGACATATTGATTATTGGTAGAAAAACCGTTTAGAAGGGAAGCTTTGTTTCCTGCCTTGTAAAGCGCCCTTGATGTAAAATTTATCAAAAATTGTGCTAAAAGTCAACCCATATATTTATTTATTTTGTTATAAAAGTATATTCACAGCTTAAGTAAGCTTTTGACTGTCCAACTAGAAAGGTCTCCCGTTCTAGGACAGTCAAATTGACAGGTTTCGTTTACATTAGTTAGTTACATGAACATTCATATATGTAATATTAAGTAAAGTTAACATTCACAAATTCCATTTACATAATTATAATATATGATACAGTAGGATAGTAGTAGTAGACTAGGTTCTAGAATCAAGCGTCGAATATACAAAAAACAGTGTTTTCGAAGTGAGTATACAAGAAAAAAAAGAGAAGGAACCATTGACCATTCTCCTGCCTAAATCTAGTGACTATTTTGTTATTTTTTGATAAAAAAAAACAATTTAAAAGAAAATCAGTAAAATAAAAGAAAATAAAAATTTTGGAAACAAAAGAGATACATAAGGCGCTCGTATGTATATAATTAACAGATAACATTTTTTAATAATATTTCTGACTCCGTCCTGCCCAAATCTAGTAACCATTTTGTTATTTTTGGGCAGAAGGATGACACTTCACTAAGTTTTAGTTATGAAGGGATTTTGTTACATAATTTCGGTCCCAGGTGTGAGAATATCCTTTGATAAGCCGTTATGTTGCTAGTTGGAATAGAAAGGTAATTTCTGCCCTTACTTCTGGTTTGATGTTTGTGTTCGCTGTTTTCATTTAATATTTAATTTTATGTGCATAAATTATTATCTTTTTAATGTAACACTGTCGAACATCTAGTACATTAAATTCCCTGAAGAGAGCGTCGCTGGAATATCTGAAAGGTTAAAACATATAATAGATTTCTGTGCCTTCAATAACGGGTTTAATATTGTTTTCATTAACCATTCATATTACTATTTACCGTGTGTGACGATAAGTATGAAAAACGTCTCGCCTAAAAATACGAGTAATATCAACCAAGCAGAACATGATCAACATAAAAATTAAAACGAATTTAGGAGCGGTGGAGTAATGTGCCTTGAAACGATGTGATAATTGCATATAAATTGAGGATAATAAACAGAAAAGAACGTTACATTATAATTTTATTTCAATCGAAACAACCATGTAAAGTGTAAAGCACACAAGAATAAATCTAGAATAGATAATAAATAACTGGCTTTGGATCTGATAGTATTTTTAACTTTTTTTTTATTTATTCACATAATCCTGATTGCCATCTTTAGGGACGCTGTGTGTAGTCTTTTAAGGGAAAGGAAGGAGACGAAGTTATAGGAAGGAAAAAGGTATGAGAGGTACTTAGGAATCTAGGGGTCAATGTGTTCAGGAGTGACGAACGTATGAATCCATCCCACCCACGCAGAGGTCGAAAAGTCTCCTTCAACTTGTTTCTTCCAATCTGGCTCGCCACGCTGTAAATGGGCAAAAGCATCCGAAGCAGAGACCTAGACAAACCTCACCCCTTGAACCCGGGCACTCCCTGTCACCAAACGTAGTGAACCACTATATCAGGTGATTAAAAACTTAGGCAACTTCCAGAAATTAAATCGTGTTAGGGGTGTTGGTTATCCAATAAATTGAATAAATTGTTGAAGGGAAGGCGGTACCCATACCCGCCTCCTAAATTGAAAAAAACTGTTACAAAATTATAATTAACTTTTCAGCGTCAAAAAATAGAGCATAACAAGTATTTTTGATGGGTGAAATATCATGGAAATTAACCTTTTTTTCTTCTGTTATTTAACAAGGGTGTTGTATGAGATATTTATTAAAGCCGCCACGAGGCGTTGGCGGAGACAGAATATAATACAAGAATTCTGTTGATTTATACTGGAGCCATGTCCAATGGGTGACCATACGCCCGTTTTGAATGAAACCGTCCAGTTTTGAATGAAACCGTCCCGTTTCAAATGAAACCTTCCCGTTTTTAATGAAACCGTCTCGTTTTGAATGAAACCGTCCAGTTTTTAATGAAACCGTCCAGTTTTGAGTGAAACCGTCCCGTTTTGAATCAAACCATTTCGTTTTGAATGAAACTACCCCGTTTTGAATGAAACCTTGCCATTTTGAATGAAACCGCCCCGTTTTGAATGAAACCGCCCCGTTTTGAATGAAACCGCCCCGTTTCTAATGAAACCTTCCCGTTTTGAATGAAACCGTCCCGTTTTGAGTGAAACCGTCCCATTTTGAATGAAACCATTCCGTTTTGAATGAAACTGTCCCGTTTTGAATGAAACCTTTCCATTTTGAATGAAACCGCCCCGTTTTGAATGAAACCTTCGCCTTTTGAATGAAACCGTCCCGTTTTTTATGAAACCTTCCCGTTTTTAATGAAAACTTCCAATTTTGAATGAAACCATTCCGTTTTGAATGAAACTGTCCCGTTTTTTTAAGTAACTACACTGTACCATTATACCGAAGGAAATCGTCGGAATGCCAACATCATAAGAAAATGGAGAGACTTATTGTCAAATTGGGATCAATTATTTTTTAACACAATCATGACTGCAATAATAAATTGTTCGCTGGAGAGATATAATGTTCTGAACACACCATTATACCTTTTATTGTTTTATTACTTGCTGAAGAATTGCGCGTTCCGAGTTTTACGAAATCTAGTGTAGGTAGTGCCCTTCCTCTTGTGTTGAAGGTTTAGTGTGCTAAATTTAACCACTCTCAAGAATATTGTTAGCAAGCTTAAAAATTATTTTACATTTTATCCTACGAAGCACCGCACAAAGAGAAGGTCGATAGGCTACGAAGCAATGCACAAAAAGGACACTGATTAGTCTATATCATTCTATCGTAGACTAAATCCTATAGATAATAATAATAAATAAAATTGACGATTTATAAAGCGCCGTTTTTGTGAAAAATCACCCCAAAGGTGCTGTACAAACTTACCATACATGCCTAAAATTTAGAAAAACTACAAGCTAGACAAACAATTAAAAACAACTTATGGTTAAAAATTGCATACACCGGTTCGTACAATGTTTTGACCAATGAACGCGATGCTGCCTAAAAATGTATAAATACACAGGACCATACTTACCTGGGAGGTCGCTTGAAATTAACACTGTTTATTGTCTATTTAGAGAAATTAAGATAGAGTTCGCACGCAAAGGACATAATTGTGAACACAGTATGTGTTTGTCTCTTTTTAGTGTCGCTTTTTCGTTATATCGAGTTTCAAATCACAACGATGCTAAATAAGTTTTTACTACAAAAATTGTTTCTGGTTTAGAGCGTTTTTTGGTTAGTGTCCCGTTGTAAGGCGAAAAATTTGTGGTCACGTTACCAATGCTGGTAGGTTTCTAGTTGCTGGTCGCTGGTTGCCGGTTGCTGGTTATTAGGTTCGGGAGAATACCTGTCCGGGAACAGTGCGGTAACTCTCCGGTTAACAGTAACAATGTGGAGTGGGCGGCGGACATCCGATTCATTAAAATACTCGTGCCACGTGTTTATCATTCCCGACTCGCTTAGACTCCCACGGCAGGTTCAATTTGTGTTTGGAAGTTATGAATGTAGCCCTAAACCTTCAGCGTTAAACCGTGTAACAGCCATTTATAGAATAATGAGGTTTTCACTATCAATTCGTTGCACATTACAATCAGGCACTAGGCAGCACAAACATCTTTTAAATTCGTGCTCGCTTGTACCCATAGGTATTTCCCGACTATGCACCGGTGACGAGGGAATCAATGACGCTAGCTTTTAAATTCGTGCTCGCTTGTACCCATAGGTATTTCCCGACTATGCACCGGTGACGAGGGAATCAATGACGCTAGCTTTTAAATTCGTGCTCGCTTGTACCCATAGGTATTTCCCGACTATGCACGGGTGACGAGGGAATCAATGACGCTAGCTCTCAAAGGACTTTCCATTGTAATACCGGTAGAACGAGGAAAGCACTCTTATCTGACGCATGTGCTTTTAAGATTAAAATTATCAAGCAGGTTAACCCTTCAAAAAATTGGCATTTTTTCGGTTGATCAAAATATTTTCGCTTTACAATAAAATGCAAATATTTGGAATATTTCTGAGCACATTCAAAAACTAAAAACTGTTTTAGAAAGGTGATGAAATACGCTTTCAAATTATATAATTCGAAATAAACATATATTTTTTTAATTACAAAATTTTTGCACACAAACAAAGACACAAACATAAAAAAGTTTTAAAAATGGCTCATCTTACGTTTTTTCTAACTAAAGTTACAGATAATAAAAAAAAATAAAAACACATACATATTTTATTAGAAAAACGTATAACAAACACATATTGTTATCTCACTTTTTGTCGCTCTATGTAAAAATAATTTATAAAAAATTCCAGTAGTTAAAATTTTTTTTTTCAATTTGCGATTCAAAACTTTGTATACATAAAAGTGTACATTTTACTTTTTTGGTGGCTATTTTTTAGATTGGAATATAAAGCGTGGTGTTTTTCCTTTCTAACACCGTTTAGAACATATTTCTCACTATGATAATAAGAGAGTTACAGCGTTTTATACGAGACCTATGTGCGTTGGGACAAATATGGTCTCCTGCCATTCTATGGGTTAATACGATACTATTGTATCATCTAACTAAACATAACTTTCTTACGAAAAAAGGTAAAATTAAACCGCAAAGTATAACAAATTGAACTGATTTTAATGCGTGATGGTATCACTTTTCGGGTAAATCGGTTAGAGTAAACACCGGACAATTTAGAAAAAAACGAGGAGCACAAAATACACGACCTCCTGCAACGCACACACTCAATCCCCCAAAATCATCAAGCAGCTTAATATTAATATATTCGCACGTCCTTTAGAAAAGTGTCTTAAGACAAAAAAGTTCATTTTACAGGAGAGCGAAAACAAATGAATGAATGATGAACAAGTGGTCCCATCGCAAAGAGGTACTTCTTGCAGTGATCTAACGGTTAACTGAATATGGGATTCGTGAGGCATAGACAATAGACACTCACAACCAATTTAATTTACAGAGATATAACGTAAAATAGAAAAATTTGACTTACGATACTTATATGAGTTGTGCAATGTACGAGGAATGTCGGTAAAATAAGGTCTCATTTGTGACTGGGGACGAGATCTTCTAAACCAATCTTTCGCGTTCATACACTGTTTTCCTTAAACTTTATGCAGCTGATAATGAATGCCTACCAGGGTATGGTTCTTGCATACAAAAACTAATTACAGAGCGTTATTCACACCTGGTGGGTGCGGCGAGCGGAATCTCCATCGCGAACGGCTGCCACGCCGAGACTAAGCGTCACAGAGAATGCAGCGTGGTGGGCATTTCATGTGGGGGAACCAGGCTACGTGTCAGAAATCGTCTAAAATGTCTACGTGCCAAAATCGTTCCTCGCGACCGCAGCACCTTGGAGACCTTATTTCACGGACATCCCTTGTACATATAAATATTCCTTTATGTAGCTTGTAATCGAATTTAATTGGATTTTTAAAGATTTAATCTTTAACACTTAATAATGATTAAAGAACGTACATCACTCAACAAAAGTAAAGTGAACATAACTTGCGATCTATTGTTATGTATAAACCATGTATCTGAAAACTCCATGCGTCGTAACAGAACAGTAAAGGTTCATTGTTGAATAGGCGCCTCAATACAATGCGTTAGTAATGGTCATAGATTATAACGCCTCCATATTCCCTTTTCTATTAATCATTATCAATTCATCTGATAATCTAACCCGTGATGGTTTTCAAAACGCCCCCCATAATGCACAGCCCACCGAAAACAAAAAAAGAATAATGTAATATCTCACGTTGGAATTTCATGGAAATTATAATCACCGGAATTTTATAATAATAATTTGGGAGGCGGGTATGGGTACCGCCGCTCCGGGAATCATTTATTGGATATCCAAAACCTCTGCCATAAGTCACCCCACGTGGTTCGCTGCGTTTGGTGACTTAGCAGAGGTATCTGGGTTTATGGGGTGAAGATTGTCTAAGTCTTGGCAACGGAAGCGTTTGCTCACGTGGCGGATCGGATTTGGAGCTACATCAGACGCATCCCACCGTTCAGAATTAAATCGTTGCTTAAAATGGTATTTCCTGAATCCTGCAAAGACCGAGTTTCTCTGGACAGCCACAAGCCGACGTCAGCATAATATTGATAACACCCCAATAACCATTTCAGGAAGTGACATCACTCCAAAAACTTGCATAAAACTACTAGGTGTCAATCTGGACGCTGATTTCTACCTTAAAACTCAAGTGAACAGAACTGTAAGCACGGGGTTCTTTCAATTAAGGCAAATTAAAGCAGTACGGAGAAACTTGACAACAGATGCGACTAAATTACTAGTCAATTCGTATGTTGTTTCACGTCTAGATTATTGCAACGGAATATATGCTAGTCTCCCGAAATATCAAATCAACAAATTACAATCTGTGTTCAACGCTGCGGCAAGACTCATCACCGGCCTATCGAAATATTCCCATATTTCTGAGCATCTCAAAAATCTTCACTGGCTCAAGTGTCCTGAAAGAATCCAGTTCAAGCTCTGCTGGATGGTATTCAAATCCCTTAACAGAATGGCTCCGGCTTACTTATCGGAAATGTGTATTCCAGAAAATTCCAATTCGCGACAATCAACCCTCAGGTCAGCAGCAACATCAGCTATCGGAAGGTTGAAGGAACCAAAGCGCACATCAGATACTAAATTCGGTGAGCGTGCTTTCGGAGTGTCAGGACCTAAAGCCTGGAATGGACTGCCACACGAGTTAAGAACGATCACAGATTCAGCGGAATTTAGAGCTAAATTAAAAACTCATCTTTTCAGACAGTCGTATCCATAAAAAAAAAAACCTTTCGAATTCAGCTTCACGGCTCGCGACATAGTAAATAACTAATTTTGTAAAAATAAAGCAAATTCTTACAATTCTCCAGTCTTTCAAATAAATATTAACTCAACTTTGGCATTAATCTTCTTATAAATATAAATGTAAAACCAACAGTGATGAGGGTAGCAAAGGTAAAGTCATGCAATGTCCAGTGTTTTTAATATATTGTCCTCCACGTGCAAAGTCGTACCTTTCCCAAGCATAAACTTTCTAATAAAGTGAGTTTTTCGGAAGTGACCTGCAGGTAAGTATGTTTTTGTATCTTTCTGTAAATAAAAAAAAAATTAAAAAGAACCTAGGAATTCATAATGAATTGTAAAGCGCCCTTGAGGTGATTTGTCACAAAAACGGCGCTCTACAAATTGTCCAATTATTATTATTATTATTATTCCTGTATTTGGTAACCAAATCTGAATAGACAGGATTTCTCCACCTTCCGCTTCCCCATTTTTCCCCTTACCCACTACCTCCAATCTCACAACGTACCTCGATTGGAGATGTCATAGTCTCACTGACTCCAGACGGTTGGGATTCTTATGCGGTATTCACATAAAACCAATCCAACCGCAGTGAATGAGTGACGTCGACGGTTGTGTGGCCTCCCAAAAAAAGTTCATATGTATGCGGCCCGCCACCAAAACTAATTACAGATCGCTACTATAGGAAAAGCCATTTGAAGCTTCTTAATTAAACTAACTGCATATTACATAACATAATTCCACTAAGCTCGTCTGTTACAACTACGACTTCAATCAGCTGAATCACCGATCACATTTGGTTCATAATATAATATCAACGACCTTAATTGAATAGGTACGGAGCGATGTTCAGGAAACCTTGAAGGCGACTTGTATTACCCATTAATAATGCATTAAAATTGTACCAGGAAATACATACGGAGCTATACGCAAAAAAAAAACTCTTTAATTATTGAGTCAGTCGTTCTAATTCTAAAGAATTACGTGAGCTAACTATCAAACTGAGAATAGAATAGGCACTTCTATAATTTTTTTAAGTTATTTACCTCACATAGGAGGACTTGGGTTTTTGAAGGATAATCTTGAGGAGAGGAAGGATTGAACGTGGGGAAAGACAGAGGCCGGCGTTCGTTCCATATCCTAACTGTTGAACTCAAGAATGAGCAGTAAAAACAACCTGTTCTCATGTGTTTGATGTCAAATGTTGGGTGCGCGTTTGGCGTTTTTCTTGAATGAGCACTGGTGCCGGAGAAATCAATGGCGCTAGTTTCTTGGAGGGACTTCCGTTCAAATGCCGGTAGAACAAGGACAGCATTTCCACACTATTTATCACACGCGTCAGTATTTACTAATTGCTATACTGACAACAGCCGTCAGTAGTTGTATGCCCTTAGGTACCGCGCGTTTTCATCCCGCGACAAAATATCCCCGATAACATATCCTCCGACATGGGATGAGGTTTGTCTAGGTCTTGGAGGCGGATGACCGGGACACACTGAACCCCAGATTCCTACCCACCCCTTAAACCCTTTCCTTCCCAGAACTCTCATCTCCCTCCTTTCCTTAAAAAAAACCTTCCACCCAGCATCCCCAAAGATGACATAGGCCCTGAGGGAAATTATTTTCCTCAGGGTCTCCTGTGTGGATTTTATGTAAAAAAAAAAAATACTGACTAATGTAATGGTACGATTATTATAGTCACACTAAGCACATCAATGGAAGGCATGTCGAGTATCATCGAAAGACGTTCAATTTATTCTACTTTTGTGTCCATTGAGATGAAGATAATTAATCCCTTATACTTCATAATAAGTATCTAAGGCTTCAAGATTCGGAGGTAGGTATTTATTATTGGTACGAATACAATCAGTAGGTAATTATAGCACAAGTGTTAGGTACGATGTAGGTAACGACTAGTAAAAAAACGTTTGAAAAACTTGTTATGTCAAAAAGATAAGTGGCCCTGTTAAGTGAAACCTGAAGCCTGATTCAGAAAGGAAGTTTTTTAACGCGACAATTATTTGCTATACTCTGATTTTGTATGGGATTGACCGCCGGTAATTTTGCCGAACAGACTTTATTGAAGAGATGGCTTCATAAATAAATAGTTGGCGTCTGAATGTGCAATTGACGAATGGCGTAGTATTAAAATAGCAAGCGTAATACTATCCTCGGACAACGAAACTCGTTTTTTTTAGATTTAATGTTAAACAACTAACTCTCAGCCATCAAAAAATTAAGTAAAAACTAACTGCTTTAAGTTTAGTAAACATAAGTAATAGTCCATGTAAAGATATAATAAATAAATTAACAGAAAGGACCGACAGGCATTTTAAAAACATTGTGATAGAAGTTACTGAAAACCCTACCCAAACCATGAAGTTGAACCATAGAAGTCACTGAAAACCTACCATCCAAAACCTAGTTCCTACAAAATAAAACAACAATAAAACATGCTACAGGTATGATTTAAGATTTTCACGGTCAACATCGTAATAGTGATTTATTTTTGGGGTTTTATGACGTGTTGCGCTACCTCCTTCTATGGCTAACGTTTTGGATACCATTAGTGTTCATCACCAGGGCAGATGTGTAATCTTAAGATAAATATTAATCAAGACTGATCTTACGATTAACAGTTAAGTTTAAGATTAATATTAATTAAGATTAACTGTTTAGATTACACATCTGCCATTATGATGAACACGGTAATGCTGTCCAAAACGTTGGCTAAAGAGTAAGGTAGCGTAACACGGCATAATAACCCAATAATAAATCTCAATAATGCTACAGGTATCTCTGTATCACATATCTTCATAAAATTCTAAAGTAATTACAGTATTTTTTTTAAAATCCAATTAATACAAAAAGTATATTATATACATTTTTTATAAGTGTATCAAAGATATAAAAATTAACTTCTTTTAAATTTGCTAATAAATTACTTCAAAGTCTTTGAAGTAGGTACCTTTACGAGTACCAGTAATTAGTTATTACATTTATTTACATTACAGACTATTTATTATCCAACAATAACACAGTATACATCTTATAACACGAATTGAGAATTAGTGGGCTTTCGTATCTAGGCTGATATTATTCTAATAAGATCTTAGATAAACGATTTTATTAATAATAAAATATTTGAAAGTGAAGTATGTTTG
Organism: Limnephilus lunatus; assembly: GCA_917563855.2. Taxonomy (NCBI): domain Eukaryota; kingdom Metazoa; phylum Arthropoda; class Insecta; order Trichoptera; family Limnephilidae; genus Limnephilus; species Limnephilus lunatus. The sequence continues at coordinate 82,573,874 of OU830592.1, forward strand.
AAAGGAAAAAAAAACGAGGACTCTTTTGTGCAACTCTGCTTCGACTCAAAAGTCAATCATAAAACACGACTTTGCGAATACTCTAAACTTTCAAGAATAGAGTGCACATGTAGCAAAAATCGCTTGCCTGACTGGCTGAGAGCTAACTTTTCACTCTCGGCTGGACGAGCTTTTTTCTGATTTCTTGCTAACGAAACGGTGGCATAAAGAGCTAAGAAGCTTATGCTCGCACACTTCTACAAAGTCCACTTGATGTTGATTGATGTTAAGCTGACGGGAGCTAAAATTTTCACATAATAATGATATCGAAATATATTGACTAATGGCACGATCGCAAAAATAATCTTGAAATAAGCTTAATATTTATTCGTGGTCTAACGGTTAGTTATAAGTTATAAGCTTTAACTTCCTGAACACACACCTGTTGGTTACATTTATGAAATATTTAAACAAATTGAAGAGTTTTGTCATGTAAATACAAAACCATGCGCGGACGCCAATTTAGGAGGTTGGTTTTAACATTTTATAGTAACTTCTTTGAACGGATTGCAATCCTTAGAGCAGACGTCGGGTGGGATTGCTGTCTTTGTTCTACTGGTATTTCAATGGAAGATGTTAAGAGGAACTAGCGTTATTGTCACCTCGGCACCGGTGAATAGTCGGGAAATACGTCAAACACGCTCTCTACATATGCACTCTTATATATCTCTTCAAGACCCATGTTCACCCCTACTTCTCTTCTAAAAGACCCTCCTCAAAGGTGACGTAGGCCCTGAGGGAAATTATTTTCGTCAGCGCCTCCTGTGTGGAGTTATTGTAAAAAAAGGTTAAAAAGTCCAACTTGTCCAGGAGTATCGGACGTGTGAATCCATCTCTCCAGCCTCACGACCCATCTTGCAAGGCGATGGGTCGAGAGTCGAGAGGCTGGAGAGGTAAAAGAATATCCCTCAACCGGCATCTCCCGATCCGTCCCGCCACGTAGCTGGTGGGCAGATGCATCTGCCGCCAAGATCTTGGTTTCATGACAACTCAACACACCTTTGGATAGTGATATAGTCATTTTTTTTTTTTTCAATTATTTCTGGCTTTCACCCTTCAAGGGTGTTCTAGGCCATCATTTAAAATTACAGAGAAAGGGATAGATAAATTTATATATTAATTTTATTTAAATGTACAAATTTCAGAATTGTATGGAAGATTGGAGTCGAGTTCAGACTTAGAAGAGATGAAATGTTGAATGGAGGGGAGGCAATTTTAGATAACGCTTGATAGAAGAGAGGATATTTATTTAGAGAGGGACAACCAAAAAATATGTGATCTAAAGTGCCCACATCTAGACCACAGAACGTACAATCTGGGGAGTCAAGGATGTGAATTTTAAAAAGGTGAGAAGGAACGGAACAATGACCGATTCTCATTCGAATAAGTGAGGAAATTTCTTTTTTGGAAAAATGGGGAAATTTTTGAAACCACGGTTTTGATGGGATAGTCCTTTGTATTGAGGCGTAGCGAGCTCCCTTGGATTGACTGGCAATGTTCCAATACTCTGTCCAAACATTGCGGGATCTATCTTTGATGATGGAAAAAATATCAGATAGGGGAATATGGTTTACGAGGGTAACAATAGGGTTGGACGCTCCTTGTTTTGCCAAAGAATCTGCAATATCGTTACCCACTATGCCAATGTGTCCAGGGATCCAAACAAGAATTACGGTTTTTCCAGAGCTTTGAATGGAGGCTATCAGCACTCTAATGAGGCATACAAAGTGATCATCAGGATGAAGAAGAGGACAGGATTTAAGTTTTTGGAGGGAACTGAGAGAGTCAGAGAGAACAAGGGAATGTTCACAATTATTTTTGATTATATATTTGAGTGCTTCAATAATTGCAATGCACTCAGCAGAAAATATTGAAAATTGGTTTGAAATTGAATAAAATATTTTATCATTAGAATTATTGTGGTAAACGTTAATACCTATACCACAGTTAGGAGAGTCAGGAGATTTGGAGCCATCAGTAAATAAAAGAGAAGAGTTGGGCCATTTAGAAGAAATAATGTCATTGAACATATTATTAACAGTACGGGCTGGGAGATTGGAATGACTTTTAAGGATGCCGATCCCTTCCAAAATTGTTGGGGATAGGGTGACGTGACTATATTTTAATTTGTATAGTGGAAGAAGATCATTTTGGATAATTTGAAGCTCTGAGAGAGAGCGAAAATTTTTACAGATGGCAGGAAGAGGTTTAGTTCGAGCTCTGATTGTAGATGAATGTGTTGAGTCTTTGAACAACGAAACTCTGGGAATAACCTGATGACATTTAGAATTTAAACATTTAAGAACAAATTTGTCAGCAAACAGTTGTCGCCTTAAATAAAGTGGGGGATCAGAACATTCCACTTGAAGGGAATTGATGGGCGATGACTGCATCGCTCCAGTTATTATTCGCAATGACTTCGATTGAATTTTGTCTAATTTACTGAGTGCATTTTTGGAGGCCGTACTAAAAAGTGGGCAGGCATAGTCGAGATGACTTCGAATAAGTGCATTGTAAAGCAACTTAATGCAGGTAGGGTGAGCACCCCACCAAACGCCAGTCAATGATCTGATGATATTTAAATTTTTTTCACATTTTGTAACTATATTGTGAATATGGGAAGACCATTTAAGTTTCCTATCAAATGTTACTCCTAAAAATTTAACTTCAGAGGCGTTGGGGATTGGAGAGTTTTTAAATAAAATTTGAACAGGAGGATTTTTATGACGGTTTGAGAAGGTGACACACTGACTCTTTTGGACTGAAAGTTCCAGACCATTTAAAGTGAGCCATGTGCAAAGGGCATCCATGGCTTCATTAAGATATTTGACGGCAAGTGGGATGATTTTGGATGATAAGAAGAAAGCTAAATCATCTGCGAACTCAATAACTTTTACTTGAGGGGGAATAGAGACATGCATATCGTACGTGTATATATTATACAGTATAGGGGATAATACATCGCCTTGGGGTAAACCTTTCCAAATTGATCTACTCTGAGGAGTAACATCTGGTAGCTCAATGAAAATTTTTCTATCAAGAAATAGATTAATAATAGATTGGACAAACATGGGGGGAAGGCCAAGGCCTAAAAGTTTTTTTTTAAGGATTGGGATGGAAACATTGTCAAAGGCACCTTCTATGTCTATAAAGACTGCAAGACATACTTCATGGTTAGAAATGGATAAATTAATATCAGTGCTGATGATGGCAAGGTTATCTTGCGTAGATTTTTTTTTCCTAAATCCAAATTGAGATGGAGAGAGAAGCTGATTACTTTCGACAAAAAATTCTAACCGGTTTTTAATTAATTTTTCATAAATTTTACTGAGGGTGGATGAAAGAGCAATTGGCCTGTAGTTGGATCCAGAATTGGGTGATTTGTTTGATTTTAGGATTGGGATGATTATTTGAGAACTCCAGTCATCAGGCATTATGCCAGACTGGAAGATTTTATTTAAGATGCTTAGGAAGTGATTTAGAACATTATCATTACTATTCTTGATAATGCTATAAGGAATACCATCTCTGCCTGGAGATGAGTCTTTGACTGTTGATAAACAATTTTTTAATTCAATTAAAGTGAATGGAGAGTCTAGCCAATGATCAGACATAGGAGTGTTGTGGATGGGAGTTATTTCGTCTAAATTAGGTACAGAAGGGGGGGCAATTTTGTCCAAGAACTCATCTATCCATTTAGAATGAGACGCTCGAGGAGATGTTGAACTGAAGGAGGATCGAAATCTTCGAATCATAGACCAAACTTCCGAAATTGGAGTATTCGGAGATACTGAACTGCAGAAGTTGTACCACCCAGATCTTTTTTTTGACCTCAATACCCTTTTGGCATTGGCTTCGGCATTTTTGTATATAAGATAGTTCTCCATAGTCATATTGTGACGATACGAAAGAGATTTAGCTTTCCGAATTCTCACTACCTTAGAACATTCTTCATCCCACCAGGGAGTCGGAGGGAGTTTTTTAAGAGATTTGGTTTTAGGGGGAGGATTTGATTTATGTATTGCAGTTATGAGCATCGATTTGAAGTTATCGTAGTCATCTTTGACAGATAATACATCGGAAGAGGGTAAATTTTGTATAAACTTATCCATATGCGAGTTAAATTCGTCCCATTTGGTGTGTTTTGTTTTAATCTTCGTCGAAATATGGGACTTTTCTGAATGGAAAGAAGATTGATAAGTGATGGTGATCGGGAAATGATCACTGGAGCAAGGATCGGGGGACACCACCCACGAGGAGAGAGGTGCCAGATTTGTAGAGCATATGGAGAGATCCACTGCACTGGGGTTTGTGTTGGGGCGAGAGATTCTCGTAGGAGATCCGTCGTTCAAAAGGAAAAGGTTGGATTCATCTAAAAAATCCATAACATTTCGACCATCTCGATTCAGAAAAAGCAGAACCCCAGACGGGGGAATGGGCATTAAAATCGCCCAATAAAAAGAATGGAGGGCTTAGTTGACGGACAATTTGTAACCAAGCTTGCTTATTGAAGTGAGATGATGGGGGAATATAGATAGAAACAAAGGATGTGTCCTTTATTTTAGCTGCAACCATTTGAAAGTCAGCATTGGGGGGTTTGATATTATTTATTGGGGAAAACGGAAGGGATTTTTTAATAAAAAGGGCAGCACCGCCGCCCGTACCTTCCAGGCGATCATCACGGAGACAGGAGTACCCTCCCACATTAAAGTGGGTGGATGGAGTAAACCATGTCTCCGAGACAGCAGCTACAGAAACAAGGTTTGAATTTAATAGGTTAAGAAGGTTCGATTTGTTAGAAATAGCACTGCGGCTATTCCACTGAAGTATTCTGACATCTTGAAGTGCCATTTTGAACAAATGATTTTAACGTGGAAATAATAGAAGCAGCGTTGGACGGTAGATTAGTTTGAGAAGAAATTAGGTCAATTAGAAGCATAATAAGAGTTTGTATAAATGAAGAATTATCTTGCGAGAGTTGTTCAGAAAGCTTTTGATGGTTTGTTGAGGACGAATTATAGTTGTTTGCGCACCCATTTGTGGCATTTGAAAGAGGAGAACCATTGGGATTTAAGAGAAGTGAATTGTGTTGTTGCCGATCGTATCCAGGAGCCGGTTTAGAGACAGGGTTTTTGTACATTAATTTAGTTGAACGAGAAGATGTTGAGGAGAAGGGGAGAGGATTGGATGGAGAGTTACTGGATAAAACCTCGGCAAAAGATTTTTTGACAGGCGGGAATAGTTTAGAAGCCTGCAGAAAAGACAAGTTTTCAGAGGCCATGGAAATTTTTATATTTTTTTGGCGAGTTTGTTCAGGACAAGAAGAGTGAATGGCGGAATGAGCGCCTGAGCAGTTAAAACATTTAGGTGAAGAGAGAGAAGAACATTGGTCAGCCGTGTGGTTTTCTCCACATTTGAAGCATCTGGGAGGGGATCTGCATGCAGCTTTGTTATGACCAAAACGGCAGCAATTGTAGCATTGGGTGGTGGGGTAAGTGTAAATTTCAACTGGTAAGGAGTTGAAAAATAAATAGATATGGGAGGGAAGAGATTGTCCTTCGAATGTGATCACAACAGATTGGGAGGGCTTCCAGGAAACGTTGCCCTCAGAGGTGTCCTTATAATTTAGCCTCCTGGCTTTTATGGGATTGCCGATATGTTGAGGGGTTGAAAGAGAAGAAAGAATTTCTGGAATGGACAGATCGGTCGAGATACCCCTGACCAGGCCCATACGAGTGACATTGAAAGTTGGGATGTACGCCTTGAATTTAGAATTAGATGTAATAAAAATGTTTTTAATAAAGTTGTTGGCGGCTGAACCTGAGAGGAATTCAACAGAGATTCGGAAGCGACCCTCGGCTTTTACACCTCCGGGCTTAATCGAATGGTTCTTGTTGGTTGAAAGGAATTTACCAAATTCAAGAGGATGAATGGTTTTACCTTGCTCAGTTTTTTGCGCATAAACAATGTAGGGGCCACAGGAATGAGTAGAGTAAAAATTGGTTGGAGGGGGTTGAGGAAGATCTGGTAGAGACTGAGAAGTAGAAGGAGAGTCATGCTTTACTGGGGAAGAGGGACTAAACTTCCTTTTTTTTGTAGAAGTTAGAATGACAGATTCACTGTCAGAAATTACAATATTTTCACCATCTGGGGGGTCAGGGGGAGGATCTGGGGGCTTTTTAGGATGTCCAGGAGGGAAATCCTCCTCCATTGTTCACAAAATTACAAAAAAAAATATGTATGGAAAGTGACAGTAGTGAAAAAAAGGTTATAAATATCTGGAAATCAGTGACGAAAAGTGACTCCTGGAAGATCAGAGGGGAGAAGAATCCTCAAGGAACAACACACTACACTTTATTGACCAGAAAACATAAAAATATTAGTTAAAATAATAAAAAAATATTATTTTTTTAAGAGAGAAAACAAAACAACTGGTGACAGCCAAATGTTCAAAATTCGAATCTGATATAGTCATTAAAACGTTAAAAATACTTTACATCACATTTCAAAAGTGTTATGATTTGTAACTGCACTGACTTGTCCAGTTACCCTTAACGCAATGGTTCCTACGTTTGTACATCGATCAACCTTTTTAATCCTTTATTTGCACCTCACCCAAAACAACAAAGACATATGATACACATGTAACCATTTCAGCGATGACTACAACCACAGTGAAAATACTAGGGACTACCTATTTAAAAAGCATGAACTTGTCTAGTTGCCTCACGTGGGAGACGTCTACTAATATCTTCAGGAATTCCAAAACTGAACAAATTGGACTAATATCCATGAGAATCCATGTTCCGACTAATATCTATACGAGGTATTTGGAACAATATCGATGGGAACCAAAGTGAGGACGAATATCTACAGCTCAAACTGCTGACTAATATCTATGGAACAGGTGATGTCGACGAATATCTACAGCACTGGCAGAGGTTGGGTTAGGTTAGGTTAGGTGCTCAGCTGCCCTCTTAGATATTAGTCCCACCTACGCTCCATAGATATTCATCACCACTGGGACCGTCATAGATATTTATCCGACCTTAGCTCTGTAGATATTAGTCTTCACTCTGAAGTTCATAGATATTCGTCCAATATATGAGCTGTAGATATTCGTCCGACATACAGGCTGTAGATATTAGTATCTGGAGTCCTCATGTGGTGTTTGTGCGAATGTGTATGAGAGAAAGCGAGATAGTATGCTTGCGAGATCTTATAAAAGGCGATGCGTGCAAGAAGTGTGCCTCTTTTGCTTACGAGAAGCTCCCTAATAAATACCAGTACTTTATTACTATTACGCTCTTCATTTGCTGTGTACTACCGACACACAACACGAAAGGCACATTACACGAACACATTACACCTCATTATACCCTCTCAATGTATTCCCTGTATTACACATGTAGAGTTTTCTATTCTGGTTTATCTTAACGTGATCTTCACTACCCTATCCATCTTGCACGTCAGTCACCTGGTTCAGCTTCAACCTTCTATCCCTTACTCAATTCTATTTTAATCTACAACCCACGCCAACAAATTCCTGCGAGCGCGTTGGAAAAAGACTTGCTCAACTTCAATTGACTACCAGTTATGTAGAAGTGTAGATACTGAGGGAGTGTACCTTCCTAGATAACAAATGGGTTTTAGAGAATGTTCTGGGCTTATCAAGGAGAGTTCCTCGTCTTCGCTTCTCTAATTAATATTTATGCCGTTGAAATAACACTAGGTAAATGAATGTCATTACTCTTGTAATCTTGATGATTAAGCGCATCATTTACGATACGCCTATTTTCAGAAATAAATCATAAGATACGTAGATACTCTAATGTTTACGGTTGTTCTCATAAATCAAACTAAGTGTCCGCTCCATTAAAATTTGTCTCAAATACACTAAATCTGTTTGACGTAACTGCTAGGAGCAATTTTTGGTCAGCAGTACACTAAAGCGAATATAATTTATCTGCAAAACTGTAACAATAAATCATTAATTTATTTACAAATGTCAGAGGAAAAATTAAACAATATTGATTTGTTTCATTTCAGAAAGATGTTTTCACATTAGCTGCCTATAATATTAAACGGAATAATAAGATCTCTTGCGTGAAGTAAGGGTTTGTTAAAATTCTTCTGTCTTGCGAGGGCGGTCGGCTTTGCGTCTTTCTACTTTTCTGCCATGTCTTTTTATTCCTTTTCCTAGCAGAGGAAGGTTACCAATGCGCTGGAGTTACCAAGTACATGGCATCTGGTACGGCGGTGACCTTGGGTCTGCACGCAGCACAGAACCGCAAGAAGTGGAGAAGGCTCGTCCACCATGGAAATTGAAGTAGGGATCACGACTCTCAGCAATGAGGAACCGACCTGTGAGTGAAAAATGTGAGTACCGCACAAGAGTCTCGACTGCTTCCATCTGGAGCGAGTGAGTCTGTGCATACCCAATTGGGGTATGTTGTGAGGCTGAAGGTAGTGGGAAGAGGAATGAGATGGGAAGATGAAGATGGGGTAGTACTTAGCTGTTCAGATCGTGTCAACAAATATGAGTAAAGTAATTTCAAGCAACTTTTTCGATTCTAAATGGTGGTCTTTTATCAGGGCGATTTTGAAACTATCTACCACTCTGGATCGGGTCACTATCCATTAAATTTTATTAATGAATAATTGTGAAATTACTTATGCTTGTAAGTTGGCTGTCATAATCATTCAAATTGCATCCTGGGTGACCTGCTTTTGAACCGGGTGCTAATTTGGTAAAATGAGGTGCGGCATCATCATCTGCTTTGTTTTTCTTCATCGTTTTCTATTAAAACCTTCATCAGAATGATATTCTATCATTTAGCATTTACCTCATAGCCAATATGATAGCAAATTTATTACAATCAAGACAGTTAACCGCTGTTAACTAAAGGTAGGCTTTCTTCGCCATCAGGATCAGGTGGGTGGGGTCCAAGTAAAGAGCAGTTAGTCCCCTCTGAGGCTGATGTCACCGAGGCCGGGTCACCAGTATTAATAATATTTAATACTAAGACAGTTCTGCCGCCTGCAAGGGATCATAAGGTTAACTACGCATGGAAACTTGTGAAACGACGCAGTTAGAACATTCAAAAGGAATTGGAAGAACAACTTCTGCATGACTATGTATAGAAATGAAAATGCTGTTAGATGTAGTGGAGAAAATTTATTATTACAAAACATCGATGTCCATTATATAAACATTGAAGAACATCTCGAAATAAAAAGAAAATCTTTAATAGTAAGTCTAATTTTATTGTTATCACAATAAAAAAAAATAATATCATAACAAGTTTTTTTTACAGTAACTCCACACAGGAGGCCCTGAGAAAAATAATTTCCCTCGGGGCCTATGTCATGTGAGATGCTGTGTGGAGGATCATTTTGAGGAGAGGGAGGAATGAATTTCTTGAAAAGACTAATGTTGTAGGAAGGAGGAAACACAGAGGCCGGCAAATCGTTCCACAGCCGAGCTGTTGAACACAAGAACCAGTCGAAAAAGAGAACCGTTCTAATGTGTACATATGTTGAGCACGCTTTCGGCGTGTTTCCCGACTACGCACCAGTGCCGAAGAGATCAATGACGCTAGGAGCATCTTCCATTGAAACAAAGATAGCATTCCCACCGCCTGTGCTCTAAAGATTGCAATCCGTTTAAGTTAGGAGAATCTATTAAACGGACCGCCCGTTTCCGCACAGAGTCGAGGGTTTTCATCAGGTATTTTGGCGCTGCAGACCAGAGATAGCAAAAAATAATTTGAAACAAAAAATAAATTACATATTTCAATGTATATTAATAATTATAAATTTATGTGAAACGTCGTAATCATTACATTACACATCTGCCCGAATGGTGGATACTGGAATACTTTCCAAAACGTTGGCTAAAGAAGAAGGTAGCGCAACACGGCATAATAACCCAAAATAAATCACTATGATACTTTTGGCCGTGAAAATCTGAAATGCATCTTTTCATAGTATAAAGCCAAATCGCTTCAGCTGTCTGTACGCTTAGATCTTTGAAACTACGCAACGGATTTTCATGCGGTTTTCACCAATAGATATAGTGATTTATGAGGAAGGTTTATAGGTATATAATTTGTCAAAGTGTAAATTAGTTGAAATATATCATATATAAAGGTAGCGGGCTGGCAAGCGGGTGGTGTGGAGTTGATATGTATGCAAATTAACAGATGGCGTTGGTTATAAAGGTTGGGTAATGGCGTTGTGTTTATCCACAGCAACGTGTGGCCAGGTCTGCTAGTAGATTATAAACAGAAGCGTCAAGGTGAGGGTTTGTTTTTTAAACAAATCTACAGTTTTATTCCGAAATCAATATTTTGCAGTTTTGGCACACTTGACCTTCAAAATAGGAGGAAAGTCACTGTCTACATGACATTTAGAAAAACGACCCCTGGTGTCGCGAAACTGCGACTCCACTATAAAATTGGCGGTTATGCTTCAGAGCAAAGCCCTGACGCAACCCTCAAAGGACCAGTCCCGATAACTACGTGGTCGCTATGTTATATGGGACGATTAGATAGCATGCACTCGCAAAACCTGATGGATATTCAGTCGATGTTCAGATCTGGGCTTTTGGAGAATTAGATAAGCCCAGAACGGAAAAGGAAAATAGGACTCACCAGTTGCAGATGGGGCCTCTCTGATTTCCAGGGTTTGGTGTACACTTCACTATGTTTAGTAACTTGCAATATTATTTTTGCAACAGTATATGCTCCCTGTCTGAGACATTAATTTGTACTGTTTTAAATAGTGTCACCTCTTCTTCATGCAACAATTGCTCTTTTTCAAGGTGACATATTGGGATAGGAATATTAGGTAGGTGGGATAAAATCAGGAATTTGACATATTCTACCCACCAAGTCTGCGAATGCAATACCCAACCAATCCCATATAATAATGCGCAAACAACCCCTGTCCTCTTTTCCCACTTAAAGCAGAAGGATGCACACTTGACGTTCAAAATAAGAGGAAAATTACTGTCTATATCTGATTTCGAAAAACTTTGTGTTAGAGCCTGGGCAACGCCGGGGACTTCAGCTAGTAGGTATAATAAAGTCAAACCACCAAGTCGAAGCGATTTTGAGTCAAACACAATCGTTTGCAATAATACTTGCTAGTACAAACAATTTTCTTGGAACACAATAAAAATACAAATTAATAAAATACTTAGTTTTTACCACTTTTATTGTTTATCGACATGTTTCGTGAGCAATGCTCACTTCTTCAGGGTTTTAATAATACTAATTTTAAATAATAGACATAGACAATGGTAAAAATTGAAAGATGAGAATGGGTAGGGGACGAGGGGCTTAATATTGGGTCATTTAAAAACAATATTTTTTGATTATTAATAACATACAAATTCGCATTCACACACTTTGTTGTTATTCTCATTCCATTGTTACCATTGTCTATGTATATTATTTTTCCATTGACACCATTGTCTATGTCTATTATTTAAAATTAGTATTTTTAAAACCCTGAAGAAGTGACCGTTGCTCACGAAACATGTCAGTTTTTATAAACAATAAAAGTGGTAAAAACTAAGTATTTTATTAATTTGAATTAAAATGGTGCCACAAAATAAGTTTGCTGTGTTTGAACAAACAATTAAAATTGCTTAATAATGCTATATCTAAGAACTTTATCAATAATTCAGGAAATTCAAATTCTTTTAAATAAAATAACTTAAAAAGGTAGATAATGGAAACATGCTAGAAATTAAGAAAGCTAACCGAAATAAGGGGAAGGGTTACGCATAAACAAAGGATAAACAAAACGCAAGAGAATTCAAATGGGGAGATGTTAAACGTAAAAAAAGTTAAATGTTTTTTTAATGTGTTAATACTGAATGCCCACGCACAGCACTTAGCACCTTGTGAATGAACATGTTTCTGAACCGAAGTTTGAAATGCCTGTAGGGAGTAGGGCTGGTAACCGGCTAGAGCTGGAAACGAGTTCTCCTAGCGATGTGAAGACACCCACCTATTTCCTACGTATGACTAACTCTGCATCAGACAATAATTAACCGGTACGTGAGTCACGTGGAAACCCGCCGTCTCAAGATTCTGTACTCCACCAAGATGGTTAAAAGAAAGTTACTTAAAAAGATGCTGCGTTCAGAAATTAGTCGTTTTAGACTGGTTGAGGGAGACCTTTTGACCTCTCCAAAAGGACTCTCTCGGAACATCGCCTTGCACCGCAGTGGGAGGGACAGATTCATACGTCCGTCATAACGGGATACACTGACCTTTTTACCTCTCCAGCAGGACTCTCTCGGAACAACGCCTTGCACCGCAGTGGAAGGGAAAGATTCATATACGTCCGTCATACCTGGATACACTGACCCTAGATTCCTACCCACCCCTACCTACATACCTACATGAATTAAAAATTGAAGGAAAATTTTAAAAGATACAGTGCACCGATAAGTTTGTAAAGAGAAAACAAAATGTTTAATAATAGGGTTGGAGTAAGTAAATTCACAAAGTGTTGCCATATTAATGAAAAATTTTAGATTCAATTTATAAAATTTCTAGAATTTGTTGACAGACTGTTTACACCATGATCTACTCCTGACTAGACGTCCGGAGTCAAAGCTGTATTCAGAGAGCCGTGGATACCGCGAGTTTAAACTGCAATCATGTTGCGAACATGTTAGATAAATTAAAACTGACTGACATTTAAATAAGCAACGAGGGACCTGTGGTTACTTAGCGGTCGGCATAGTTCGCTTGTGTGAACAATATGCGAGATGAGATTCGAAGTTACCGTTAGAAAATATATCTTGAACCTTTAATCTTTGAATTGCATTCATCCGCAATTACTTTTCTAGTAAAACCACAAAGCTTGCATAAGTAGGTAACGTGAGAACGTCTCTTTCGTGGGTCTCTATAAATAATATAATTTTAGAAATTAATTATTATAAATTAATTAAGGTTGTAATATTTTCTAACAAATCAAACAAATATTTTTTATTTATTTAACGCCCAGAGGGCTTTTACATGTTTGGTTGTACAATTAATTCATGACCGATGATTTTTAAACAGATAAAGAAATAATAAAAATAAAATTAGACACAAAATGCACACAAGTCATAAAAATACAAAAAATTCAGGAATTTGACAGGTTTACAAAAATAGAGATATATTTAGGAAGAGTTCTGGAATATTTTTTTTATAAGATCCACAAAATTCGCTAGAATCGCTCCCCGAAGTTAGTGCATTTTACTCCCGGACACCTTGTAAACTATTAAAATAAGGTTAGTGATATCATTATTACATCTTACCTTAGCATTTCGCAACAGAAATGGATCCATTTCTAGGAATGAAATATACATTTTACAATTAATTTTATAGTAATTCATGATGTAAAACCCAGAGTGGTAAGTGCTAGGCCACTTTCCAGCAAACATGGCTTTACAGGACTTTGCCTTGCGGACGTTTATGACGGTAAGTTGTGTCGTTCCACTCTATATTCCCTCCCTTCCCCTCCCATCCCCTCTGTAGCAACACTCGAACAGGCGTGGGGAAACAAAGGGCTGCTGCTGCCAACAAGCAAGGACCAGGAACCTTTTAGCCCGCCCTCTCGCCCCGATTCTGCCCTGGATGTCGAGAGGTTCACTCGCGGGTGATGGGGGTGTTTGAGGAAATAGTGCAAAAGTCACGGGAAATTAGTCTGTTGGTGATAACGTTGACTGAGCTTTTTTTATGGAGTGTGCAACGTTCGTAGAAAATGCGTTTAACAAGGTTAGCTCATCGAGAGGGAAGAGCGGTGATTGGCTAAAAATTCATGAGATAGTAGCTTACAGTCCATGTTCCACTGGGAGATTTGAATCAACTAGAATATACAAGTAAAACAATATCAATAGTGTCGAGACTTTCGAGCGTCTTTTTTCGAAAAAGGCCCGTACGAAAAAAACCTTGCTAAACGCATTTTCTACGAAACTTGGGTGTAGTGTGATTATGATTAAAAACGAAGAATAAATTAAACGATGAAGTGGACCAATTTTTGGACGATTAAATAATAAAGGAAAAAATATACAAAAACCGAAAACGCAAAAAGAACAAGGATGCCAACAAGGAAAATATCATGCACAAACACATAAACAAAGACACATACAAAAACATTTCTATTGCTAAGGGTCATAAAGAAATTTCGGTCGAAAATGGGCGCTTTTAATATTCCCACGGCGACGGCACTGCAATGGTATCAAAAATCATAAAATGTACGTTATTTACCAAAATAATGCTGCATCTTTTTCTTACACACTAAATAATAGTGAGACAAATGATAAGGTTTACTTCCTCCAAAGCTCCAAATGAGATACCGCGCGCGCACTGTTGCCATGAAAACTTTAAAACAGCCATTAGTCAATATGACGTTCATAAAATGAAAAAAGAAAGAACCTACTTAAAGAAAAGTTACTTTTTTATTCACTCCTTTATTACAATGTGTACATTACGTCAAATAGTTTCGGAAATATGCTATTCAGGATAATATTATTATAAACTACCTGCATATAACTAGGTTCAGATATTTATTATAAGCTAAAAATAAATATAGAGAGAAAGTATATTAGAGGAGGACAGAGCATCAGAGACGACTATGTCTTCTTTATGATTGCTTTTTGTGTTGAAAAGAGAAAATACTCTAGATAAAAAAATTATACTATTAAAAGATTGATTCGTCTAACGAAAAGCCAAAGCTGGTACACTAAAATGAGGAAAAGCTGAGAGAAGGAATGTAATTTTCCAACTAAACATGAATAAAATCAATACGTACCTAACCTTTGATTATAAACTTATAATATGGTGCATTTAAAATGTTTTATTTCCAAACAAAAATTTATTCTCGTGTAAAGCTTTTTTTGAAGGCATGTATGGAAACTTTCACAAAACATTGAAACGAAGTGTAAATTTAATCTAAAGCACGATTCGACTCTATACGCGTAAACATTTCGATTCTGTACAGAATAAACCTTTCAAATAATAATATTGATGTGCTAATAGTATTTTCAGAATTAGACAGCTAAATAATAAGTAAGCAAATAATCAGCTAACTTTATGCTTTATAAGTAGCTTCACATAATAGATTACAAGTAAGTACGAACATCGAGGCATTTCAATTCCCACATTCACAAGGAAGGGCACGTGAATTTTAATGCCTAGAATCTATTTTAACAAGTTGAAATAATATTAAACCCTAAGTGAGATTTAATAGGCTCTTTGGAATCCCTCTGCCTTCGCTCAAAACTTCCCCGTATTAATAAAATAATAAATTATAATTGGGAAACGATAATATTCTTAGCTCTCAAATGCTTTATAATTATGAGACCACCTTTTAGAACAGAAGGTATCCCCGAGCATCATAATCCTCCAAAATTAATCCGCAAACTTTTTAAACCAACCTGCTCGCGCTTAAGCCTTATTAGCGGAATAAAGTTTACTGGCTGAAAGAAGCTTTGAGTTATTTTGGTTCTCACTGTTCTCAGGGCTCCGCGTGTGGCCTCCTAATGGAGCATAATAAGCTCCTTAAAAGGTTGTGGTAAATTGATACCAACGTTTAGGAATTATAACACACGTAGGAAAGAGTTATTCAAGGTGTAACAGCACATATGAAGGATTTTAACGAGCGATTCCTGAGCTATTTGGACTAAAAATTTGGATGTCATTTTACTGTCCGAAAATATATTTTTTCGGTTCCATGACAACTCAGAATGAAAACAACTCAGAAAGAAACCAACTCAGAACCACCTCAGAAAGGTTATTAAAAGCTATGAAAAAATAATTTAAAAATAGCTGGTAACCCTAAAATATTTAACAAATTTTTAATATTTTTTTATCATTACCCTTAATGACTTTTCTAAAGTGGTTCTGAGTTGGTTTCATCCCGAGTTGGCCGGTCACCATTTTTTCAACAACAAAAAAATCCATCACACGCCGCAACTGAGTAGTTTGGTTCAGCAAGCGCGGGTACCATGATTCGCACTCCGTCTCGTTTTAGCAGCACAGTAACAGAGGAAAGAGAGCACATATTACGTGATCCCGTCGCGACTAGTAGCAGTGACAGCACACGTATGACAGAAACATTTTTTTGATATTGATATTGTTTTTAATTGATATATTATTGTTTTCTTGTTTTTAATTGGTAAAAAAAAATTGGACTGCAAAAGAACATCTATGTTTTTTATTCCGTATATGCTCAATTCCATATAGGCACATATATGTTTAAATCCTTAGGGTACACGCTGTTACACCATGTACATCGAAAGCAGAAATTTGATAAGCTGCGAAGAACAAATAATCCAAAAATGAGTTAAATATGTCATTTTTCCCCGTAATATTTCTGGGAAATTGTGTCCGTAACGATGTTCATTTTAAGAGATTTTTTTCTGAAAAATTAAAAAAAAAACCATTATAGAAATTTACGAAAAAGTTAAGTGTTCTGAAAGATCCATGCAATGTAAATTAATAATATATTTTTTAATTATAGGTCTATAAAAACAGGAGAAATGATTTTTCGAAAAAAAAAAAATTTATTCGCTCTCCTGAACAATTAACATTTTGTCCTTTACAGCATTTCAAATTTCCTCTGGGAATTTGTAGAACTTCGTGTTAAATTCCAATAATTAAGAAATTCGCAAGGATACGAAGTTAGCAATCCATGACAGCGTTTTGAAGGAAAATAGTTCAGAAGGGCGTACAAGACAAGCCTCACTACCTTTTACAACGTTTTATTGGCAACTTTTACATTCAGTCAACCATTAATTGCATTTCCTGCATTCACCCTTCTGCCAATGTCCTTATCAGTCCTTCCATCTATCGCCAACATGCATCCTAAGTATATGAATACATTCACATACTCAAAGGATTCAACGTTCACAGGATTTTAGTGTTCTCTTTTCAAAATACCAGGAACGAATTCATTATTAAACCATTCTGCATGGATACTAACTTCGTTCATTCAAGATACTAGAGACTGCGGATCTTCTACGCTGTAAGTAAGCAATGCATCTTCATTTAGTTGAATTAAATAAGCTTATGTAGAAACGAGATGCCTAAGGTGCCCGTACAGCAGAACGAGCAGAAATGGGTGAGAATACTGCAAGGCCAATGTAAGCATAAACATTGTTATAACCCAAAGTACACCGCCTGTTGAAAATTCAAAGGAAGCTTGTTTGGTCCCTACGGACCGGCTCCACAAAATGCACGATCTTATATTCAGATTTACTTATGTATGGGAAGATGTATGGGTATGAATGGAGCATTAAGTGGAAGCCTTACTATCTGCATACCATCGGGGAGATCGGCGTAATGTTGGCATTTTATTCGCATACACACAAAAGTAGTATAGACATAGCTCCATTCTTGAATGAGGTACCCTCCTAATTAAAATTGTATACTACTCAAAAAAAAAAACAATTGAACAAATAAATCAATAAATACATAATTTGATCATCTGTTACGGATTGGAATTGTACGAAAATGTACGTAATTTATGTACGTTGCCCATAAAGTCAAAAAATTCAGAGATGACGATTTGTCTCTTTCAACACGATATGGTAATCCATTATCTGTCTCTTTCTTTCTGTTACCATGTAAAAGTTTAATTTTGTGCTATCTCATTGTTTCTCCATTATATTTTATACTAGCTTTTACCCACGGCTTCGCTCGCATGGTATTAGTGGGAAATTAGTGTATAAAGAATTTTCCCACGGTAATGAAATTTTCCGTGATAAAAAGTAGCCTATGTCATTTACCATTCCTCCAATTCTGTTTAATCTCTGTTTAAAAACAAAATCACATAATACAAACAACAAATAACGATAAGACAAATAAAATTCTTGAGAATGACATTTCGCAAATAAAAATTCTATTTCAGAAAATATTTAAATTATAGAAATAGAAATTTATTTTAAGTACCTACTCCCTTTAGTAGTATTTTATTCATATTTGAATCCAGAGTAACGTAAAAAATAACAAAATGGCAGTCCACGTCAAACGCTATGCTTTATAGCAACTCTATGCTTTTCGTTCGGACAATAAACATTTTTAGAGATAGGTAGATATTAACTACGACGCCAAAAAAGCACTCTTTTTAAGCACAACAAAGCACTCTTATTAAGCCTAAAAATAAAAAATAAAAAAAATTGTTTCCAAGGTAACAATTTGTTTGACGTTTGCAATAACTCTATTTTGTTAGGGACAGAAAACGTATGATACATAATTTCATAACGCCACAGCTTATTCATAAATCCAGAGCTTACCAATATATATAGCCTTTGTTACTCGCAAATAATGTAGCTTTCGATTAGTGAAAGAATTTTTAAATTCCATTCGATATTTGTTGCGTGAAAGAGTAAGGACCATCCAACCATCCATACAAACTTTCGCATTTATAATATTAGTAAGATTTTGCTCCCTCTACCTTTTACTGGTTTTAAGGACGTACTTGACTTACTTTAACCCGTGATTCCTGACATCATTCGAAGTAAAAAAGTTTAATGAAATTGAGTCTCAAACAAAAAAAATCGTCCACATGTCGCCACTAATCACTCAGACGAGTAACCGTCCAACCCCTCAACCTGTCCAATTCCTTATGATTTTGTATGTTTCAAGCTGAACTAAAAAAAACATCTCCAATGTCACCGGAGACCAATATTTCAATTCCATTTTTTACTTCTAATAATATCAGGAATCACTGGTTAAAGTAAGTCAAGTACGCCCTTTAACACCCTGTACTATATATTATATAAGCACACAATGTTTATTAATTTGTACCCTGATGATGCTTGCGGCGAAAGCGCTCGGTCTTAATAAATTAAATACATTAATGGTTACAAAAAAGTTATTGTTTTATTTTATGAAATAAGTAAGTTACCCACATAAGTTAGCGGGAGTCGGAAGAAATAAGTTAAATTTGCACTTAAACTTATTATAAATTCTCAATGATAGGGATTGTGTTGTAAAACTCAAATTAATAATGGCTTAGCTCTAAAAGCTTAATTATTAGGCCTTTAGATGTGAAATGTTATTTACCAAATTGTAAACTGTGAAATATTATTCGATATTATATAATTAAATCCAGAAAGAACACAATCCATCGAACTTGAAGTAGGTACATTCGCTCTATTCATTTTTACAATAGTAAATACTAACTAAGGGTGGTTTTACAGAGGATTCAATCATTAAACTCCGGGTACCTACCTTGATCGAGCTTGCTGTGAACTGGTTTACAGAGGACAGGTGAGGAGCTCACATCGCCGACAATTGGCTGAGAAATAACGGTTCCTTTTTCAAATTCACAAACTGGTTCCGGCGCCGCTATTGTTCTTTGGCGACAAAAGGGGGAAGCTTTCTGATACAAGTTTAATGTTGAATGGTTAGACGTATTTCAAGATGTGAATATTATATGACCGCAGATAAACATAAATCTTGATATTTGACTTCACCAGGTTTCATCTCAAAGATTATTGACTACTTTTCAACCCCGACACGATAAAGCTTGGTTTGACAAAGCGTTTTCGTTGAAATTACTTCATTGATCAACATCTGTGAAATTATATATGTACTCACTACTTAATAAATAACCTTTTAATGCCTTTAAAAAAAACATTATAAGCACCCGTTAAAATGCCAAAGCAGCTTGTCAGCAGGTCAATTTCACAATATTAATATAACACTAAAGCACACACATAAAAATAAATCGCAATGCATAAAATAGATACAGCATAACGCATAACTACTTCAAATAACAACAATATAAAAAGCTTAAAAAACATAGACAGATAGATATAACACAGACAACACAATCACATGCATACAATACATATACTCAAAGGCACACAATATATACTTAAAAATACTCTTGGGCATTTCTATATCAATCAATGGATACCAATGTACAGGCGATTAGAAACAATATCAACATAAAAATCTTGATCTAAACCTCTTATTGGCTAGAGACAAATTGGCGAAATAAATTTTGGAAAAATAATTTTTTGTATGCGATTTTAATCCTCACGTATAAAGAAACTGTATGAAGGACAAGGTCAGAATCGCTTGCGCCAACATCATTCTTGTTATAACTAAAAGTTTCATTCACCTGTCAACACCAGAATATTTTTTAATGAATTATCTGTGAAATTTGAAAGTCAGATTTTGCCGCGATTCAAACTGTCAAAGCCCGATGCGTGATACTTGACAAAAATATCGATTAACCTATAAAATTACCAAATTAACGCAAGTACCTAATGTTACTTTTATGGATAGTTTATTGTTCAAGGAATGTGTTTCGTTAAATATAATATACGATAGCTTAAAATTAATGCACAAAATGTCACTTCAAAGTGATGAATTCCATAATTTCCAATATGCAATAAAAGAAAAAGAAGATGAGGCAAGGCTCTTAACAGGTTTAACCATTTTTTCAGCTTTTTTTTTAGCTCTTATCCAATAACTTACGACGAATAACGACTCAAAGCACGTAGCAAAGCACACTATGAGATTTCTTGAAAACATTAGGTTTTTATATTTAAAAAATGAAGCAAATCAACTGTGCAAAATATTAATTCGTTTTTAGCATATACTAACTAACTAACTAACTAACCATCACGCCGTTTCCCCGCAGGGGTAGGCAGAGAGGACGGACCGCCACACAACTCGATCTTGGCACACACTCTTTGCCTCGTTCACATTCATACATCGTCTCATACATGCTCTTCTATTATTCCGACTCTTCACATGGCCCGACTCAAGTATCTGATTCGCTTGGTCGTGCCATGTCTTCCTCGGGCGTCCCCGACTTCTTCTACCATTCACATTTGCATCATATATTCTCCTTACACTCCTTTCCTCGTTCATTCGCTCTACATGCCCAAACCATCGGAGAGTCCCTTTCTTAATCTTACACATCACGCTTACGTCAGCCTTGCATTCTTTGCGGATATCCACGTTTCTCTCACGATCGTACATGGTTTTACCACACATTCGCCTCAGGGATCTCATTTCTACAGCATTCAGTCTGCTTTCATCCTTCCTCTGCCAGTTCCATGCCTCACTGCCATACATCAGGGTAGGTACCAGCACTCCATTATGGACGGCTAGTTTCGCGTCTTTGGACAGTTTTTTTATTACCGCCAACGGCATTCAGTCCTCCATTAATGGAGTTACCGGCATTCACCCTTCTTTCAATATCTCTATCAGCCTTCCCATCTTTCGTAAACATACTACCCAGATACACAAACTCATCCACCTGCTCCAAGTATTCATCATTCACAACTATATTGCATACTGTTTTCGTACTCTCTCTTTCAAACACCATGACTTTAGACTTACTTACATTCATCATTAACTCATTCTTCATACATACTTCGTTCATCCTAGACACGAGAGACTGTAGATCTTCCATACTGCTAGAAAATTAGCACCGCATCATCAGCATACAAAAGGCAACATACTTCCAGATTACTCAATTTTGCGCCCAATCCCATCTCTTTCAATTCTTGCATACAATTATCCATGTATAGATTGAATAACCACGGTGACATTACGCAGCCTTGTTTAACACCTTTTGTGATGTCAAACCACTCCGTAAAATCGCCGTTCACCCTAACACATGCAACGCTTCCCTTATATAGCGACGCAATTGCCTGAATGAGCTTCGTATTCACTCCGTACTTGGACAACACCTTCCATAGCTTTTTCCTGTCAACTCGGTCGTACGCTTTTTGTAGATCTACAAAGGCACAGAAGAGTTTCTGGTTTTTTGCAAGAAACTTCTCAGTGAGCATACGCAATGAGAAAATCTGGTCCATGCACCCCCTTCCACTCATAAAAGCACCTTGCACATCCCATATTTTATCTTTTGTTTCCATTCTTACCCTTTCAATCAATATTCTACCATACAGCTTGCCCACTGAACTTAGAAGGCTAATAGCCCTATGATTCCCACATTCCATACGTGACCCTTTACCTTTGTATAATGGCATGATTACAGCCCTTCTCCAATCTAATGGCGTATAACCCTCCTTTAAACATTGTTAAAAAAGTCCGCACAGCCATGTTAGAATAATACGACTATCTCCTTTAAAGTATTCGGCAGCAATATTGTCGAAACCCACAGCCTTGCCACTCTTCATGCATTTAATTGATCTTTTTATTTCATCCATACTGATTTCGGTAACATTCACTCCAGCATCGTTCATAACCTATACTATACTATATAACCTTATAACTATATAACCTATACCTATACTCCATCATCGTTCATAGCATATACATCACTGTAAAAAATCAAATAACATCGATAAGGGATAGCGTGCTGCAATAAAAGGCACCCTGCGCACTGTTTATAGCTTTAATGACAGAAACATATCACCCTTTATACTTTATACCGTTCTGATATTATCTACTCCACTATCTCACAAAGGTTGATCTAATATGGCTCGAACAGCTGATAGCATATGAGGGATGAATACGTAATGTCTACCTCATGCACAATATGCGCTCCTGGTAAAAATATTTAAAAATGTACATATATTATATATTATTCAAAGTGTTTGCGAAGCTTTTGCCTGATAAAATAAACAAATACATACAGTATTCAGAACACAGGTAAGCTTTCACGCAGGGAAATAAAATTTCCTCAACTTTAGAAGGTTTAGGAAAAGATCCGAATATAATATGGAGATACCTACATACATAACATTATATTGCGAGAGATTCCTTTACGAGAGGGGAGGTATGAATTACCCAACGGGAAGTGATTTCGCTGCCGTGTAATACAGGAAACCTTAGATATTTATTGGACACGTCTTTTCAGAAGGAAAATTCAAAATAAAATACGATATTTCAAGGAAATGTTTTGAAGAGGCTGATGAAGTGGGAAAATTATTGGCTTACTCTTTTGAAGCATAAGCAAACATGTTTTTTTTTCTCAAATTAAATTTAAAAAATGAAACATTTCGTTCTCAAGAGTTTTACTTTCCATGAACATTTTTTTATTTAAGTTATGATTTATCTGCTATAATAATGCTAATATAGAAATCTATTTTAGAATTATGAAATATTTCCAGTAAAAGGAGGATAACTGTTTTAAATTGGCCCGGGAATACATCAGATATGAACTCTATTGAGAATTTATGGGCCATTTGCAAAGCTAGATTATGCAAAATCGACAGCACTATAAGAACAAAGATGGCAGAAACGAAGTTAGAAGTTAAGTTGGAAGTTAGTGAAGCCACAAGGGGAGATATTTCCTATTAATTTGCATAATGGTTGTGTACAATTATGTAAAAATATTGTTTACAAGCAATAAAGGGTTTTACCGTAATAATTGTCCCATTAATACTGTAGCTTACGTTAGGTTAGGTTAGGGGTCGTCCATTAATCACGTGAGGCTAGAAGGGGGGGGGGGGGGGGGGGGGGTCGGAAAAATCACGAAACATCACGAGGGGGGGGGGGAAGTAAAATGAGACATCACGTGTATTTATTTTTCATTGACCGCACGATTTCTAAAGGTGAACGTCCTATACTTTGTATTTTCTTTTCTAAAATGTGTAAATTTGACACTATGTTGAGTTTACTTTATATTTGTGGCGACCAGAACGGTCGCCCCCTTTTGCCACAATCCTTGCGCCGCCACTGATACAGCCAGCTCATTCTCGAAATGTACATACTACCTACAGTTGTAGTGTTTCCACGCCGCACACGGCTAAACATTTCGGGAAGCGCAGCGAAAGGCCTTGATCTAACAGCCGTCACATTCTTACGGCCGCGGAATGTTCCAGAGGCTTCTCCGCTTTGCGCGGTGGCTCAACATTACTTGGCGTTCCGGGTACTCACACGGTCGGCTATATAAAGCGCAGCGACACCGCGCTAGTCAGTCAGTCAGTTCCAGTCATTAGTGCAAGTAACATCACTAACACACATAGACAGTGCATCGAGTGATAACGATTCCAGTGCGGTACCGGCCAGATTCTCGGCGACCCACTGCCGACTGTGCCGGTGCATCATTAACCTTTGAGGACGCAACAAGCGACACAATTGCCCGCGACATAAGGCCCGCCGCACCTTCTTGTCACGCAGGCAGCAACTTCTCAGCCACTGAGATTTCATTCTCCTCAGGTTTACCGCAGCCATCTCCGCGACACCGCGTCGAGCATCCATCCTGGACGTCAAGGTCATCTCCACCAACATGGTGCGCAACTACATGCTGGCGACATGCAGACACGAGTTCTGCTACACCACTGCATCACCGACCTTTCATCACTTCAACACCTACGAGCCTCATATCATCATCGCTCCTGTATACACCGTTACTTTACTCCAAACTTACCATCGCTACGTAGCAGCAATAAAGACTGACTCATCACATCGACTGACGCCTTTTATTCAATCGTCCCCCGTCTCTGCCGATCGCTGCCCGCTCCCTCACATTATTTATTGACTCGCCAACAGAATACATCGCAATGCATGTGCATGCATATTCTACACATATTATATGCAAACATGTAAATATACGCACGCAAGTACATATACATATGTACACATTTTATAGAGCCAACGCGTAGGTGAATGATTTTATAGTTACAATGTGGCTCGAAGTGAGGAGATCGTCAGGTATATGCAAGTATAAGTTCCTTCTGAAGGCAGTGATTGAATTGAAAATATATCCAAGTCTTCATGGTTTCAGTATTTATTATATAATCAATATATTATAGTTATCATGGAAACAGAAAAAAAATAATAGTTCTTTGGAATTATGCGTGCACGTAGATAAAATAACCCAAAGACAGTCATGTGAAATACATATTTGTGCATTTAAAAAAGTGCATGTCATTCGTAATATAACGGGTGGCATGTTCAAAATCATTATTTGTCTTCCACCATCCATTAGCGCAGCGTTTCTCGAAAAAATAAAGATCCAAATCAGAATGGTGGACGTGGATTGTGGACACGTAGCGGCAGTAATAGCGGTGCGATTTCATCAATTTTGCATCATTACGGCGGCAAAAAACCACGCCGAAAGCAAATTCAAATTTTAAAAATTGGTGCTTACATGACTAGCATTTGAAAACAAAAAATCGAGATATAACTAAGGACTTTATACCCCAAATTTACATACCAGAAAATATTTGAGTAGCTATTGTGGCACGCTAAATATAGGGTCCTCAAAGGATTCCACTTACCAGTATTATTAGGCTGTTGAATATCAGTCGAATTCTGGATAAGCATGTATTGATGGATGTAGGTACTTACCTGAAACAAAAAAGAAACAAATTAATACTTAAAATTCAAAATCAATTCGCCATGATTTTAATCGATCTCTTATAACAAACACACTATCCTAATAAGAATATAATACGGGAGTTATACGGTAAGAGCCAGTGGTACTATGATAGATACCCCTATTAAGAGATAGTCGGAATGAAATGTAGGAGAGGGGGTTTCAAAGGACCTGCCTATTCAGATCCAGTTACAATGGTTGAGCTTTTTCATAAGCATCATTAATTAATCTGAAATGAGGTTTAAATACATTCCATATGCTAATAAAATAACACATTTCGAGGTTGTGTTTCGAAGACGAAAAGACGTTCGGTCCAGAGTCGACAGGATACAATTGTACCTAGCTAGGAGCACTCCTGTCCTGTTGCGACCGACACTCCAGAGAGCGCTGATTTGTTACTTGAACCAGTTCACTGAGGATGGGAAGGAGGTTGGAGTTTAACCGATCGCTATTAACTTAATAAGACAATATTGATATTTAAGATGGGCAGGAATAAACGAAATGATTGAGCGTTGTATTTCTTTTAATTCTTGTCTCTTCTTACGAAACCTTTCAGTCCAGATTCAAGGAAATAACCACGCTGCCATGTAGGTCATCAAACATTGTGCAAACATATTTAAATTTTGCAAATAAAAATTCCAGGAAAATGATTGGGTCATTGCTTTATTTGGTCTCGTATAATACAATCGAAAACAAATAAATTTAATTTACCAGGAATCAGACATCAGCAGACCAGACTAGATAACAATATATAACAGAACGACCTAAACAAAACAAAAAAATACTTATTTATCAATTCAATATCTCAATTAGCAATGCTCGGAAAGATGTTATGACAGAACCCAAATCAATTTGTCTTGTTAACTTCTAATTCTAACAATTGACTTAGCTTGGTGGAACTATATTATTTTACAGGAACAACAACGATTTGAAGTTCAGCAGAGTACTTCGTAAATATTATTCAGCGATTTCAAACTAGTTGATAAACTATTTGTTTGCGAAGTCCTGAGGAAGAGAGGTGAAGGAGACTGGTGGATGTAAATCATCTTTAAATGGGAAATATAAATCATTTATAACTTACATTGGAAAATATTAGACATTAGACTGTCACGTTTTCTGCATGATAATGTAGGTACGTATTGATTGCTCTTTAGTTTACCTAATCTCATGTTAATCACCGAGTAAATTCAAATTTGATGGGTAGTGAAAATTGATACTGTTATTAATCACACTGTGATACAAGATACTTTATTTTGATGTTCTATTTTAAATAACAGAAGACCAACATTTCATTAACATTTTTTTATTCCGAATAATGTCAGGAATCAGACCGGTCAGTGACTGTGTTGGCTTCGCTTTTGGGTGGCCCAGGCGTCGAGTGTTCGATTTCTCGGCTGGCTAAGTCCTCCATCACGACACAACCAACATTTTCCGATTAGTGTGGTGGTGGTAGGAGGTTTTTCAAATATTGTCAAAAAAAACAAGTGTGCAGTTCACGCGCGGTAAAAGTGAAACCTTCAGGAAACTAAAGTAGACAAGAGTGGGGAGGCTACGAAGCACTGCACAAAGAGGAGATCGATTATTCTATCTCGTTCTCTTGCAGGCTAAATCCTATAGATGTATGTGTCTCTTTAATCACAGTTCATTATTTCATAATTCACAGAAAAAGATGGAATAATTTTGACTTGTAATTAAAAAACGTGGTAGTGACAAACTTTTACATCCAATATATTCTATACATGACGGTGTGATGAGTTAATTACAAAAGTCAAGTTTAAGAATTCATCACTTCAAAAAGATACTAACGCTCCCACGCGTGTATTAAAAAAGAAACTAAAGGTTTCATTACAAAGCAATTTAAAACGAAATAACAAAATGTCATTGTCAAAACCACAGCACACATCGAAGAAGAATATTACCCCGTTCATCAGTTTCCCTGTGGCACGTTGAGCTGAACCAAGAGACTCCCGACTAGCTGAATAACCTCAACGTCCCATTTTGACCAATGTCCCATGTCCCAAATGTGAATGGTAGAAGAAATCGGGGACGCCCGAGGAAGACATGACACGATCAAATGAATCAGATACTTGAGACCGGCCATGTCAAGAATCACAATAGTAGAAGAGTACGTATTAGACGGTGTATGAATGCGAATGAGGTAAAGAAGAAGATTACGAATTTTAAAAATAATAATCGACATACTACTGATTTTTTAATGGGACGCACTAAAAAAAATCCGATGGTACACAACTTCTTACCCCGAACAAATCGCATGTGCGCCCCAAGTTTGAATTTGGCAGCCACCTCCGGTCTAGAGCTCCATAATACGTGAAAAAGCCCTCCGAAAAAAAAACATTGTGCAGAAACGGGGGGTCCGTTTGATAGATTCTTATATCTTAACAAACAGATTGCAATCTTTAGAACACGGGCACCAGGTGGAAATGCTGTTCTTGTTCTACCGGTATTTCAATGGAAAATGCATCGAGGAACTAGTATCATTGATCCCCTCGGCGCCGGTGCATAGTCGGGAAACACGCCAAACACGCACCCAACGTTTGTACTTACGCGGTTGACATTTGTCACATGAGAACGGGTCGTTTCTACGACAAGTTCTTGTGACCAACAGCTCGGCAGTGGAACGATTTGCCGGCCTCGATATTTCCCTCCTACAACACGGATCTCTTCAAGACCCATGTTCACTCCTTCCTCCACACAGCATTTTCAAAGATGACGTAGGCCCTGAGGGAAATTATTTTCCTCAGTACCTCTTATGTGGAGTTAATGTAAAAAAAGATCGATATTTCGATTATGCGCAGTTATGCACATCACTATAACTATTATTCTAGAGAGCTACAAAGGAGACAAAGAGAATTCTGTTCATTCCTAAAGCTCTAACTAAGCACAAGCTAAAATAAAATATAGCGTCCAGCTCCAGCAATTCTGTCAAAATATTTCTAGAAAATACCGAGACGCCGCCGACTAGGAAACCGTAGTGTGTATTTTTAAAGTGAATGTGTTTACAAACGTGACACATTACAGGAGTACTCTTAAAGGAATCAGCAAATGAAAATGGGAAGAAACAAATAACAAATAATGTAATACAAAACTGTTAAATAATCAAAGTAGATCATTGGCACAATTTAGAAGATGGATGAAGTGAAGTTAATAGAATGAAGGAATGAGAAATCAAAGAACAGATGAGTATCAAAAATCACAAACAATTCCAAAATTCCTGGAACTACAGTCATTATGTAGAGTTTCTTTTGAGTTAGAAGTGCGTAAAGTTTTCCAGGAGATTTGCAAATTGCGTTATGGTCTTCTGGGAAAAATTAACACGCATTAAAGAATACAATTTCATAAGATAATTCAAAATTAGACACATTTTACAATTATTGAATTAAAAATTGTGAACAATGTGGATGAACTTTTTTAAGGTAACTACCAATTAATTGGACTATAATCGAAAATGTAAATAAAGTATCTACATATATTTGTTTTAATAAAATAAAAACAAAAATTCCAAAACAATTTCCTGACCATTAGACAGGAAAACACGACACAATATTATATTTGAACAGCATTAAAAAATGTACAAAACTAAGGACAATTTGTTGAACATATCATCAAATTTCAAAGTTAATTTTCAAGATATGTGAAAGTCCTATTGAAGTTCTGTCATTATCCAAGTACTATAAGACAACAGGCCAATGATGAAATAATAACAGTATAATAATAATTTGAATAGAATTTTCACAAAACTTGAATTTTAACTTTTGAAATCCGATTAATTTGTTAAAATTTTATAAAAAAAAACGAATAAATGAAAAGTATCCGAAAAAACGGATTTGAAACAAAAGCAGGCACTATTTGAGTCCGTGCAAAAGCCATACAAATCGCAAACCAATCAGTCGAACGTATCAGCTACTGTTTCCAAAGCCAACACTTGTTCAATGTTTGGTGTAAAATGTGAAGGGGGTGTCGGTAGAGTTAGAATGAGAGTGCAGTTCATACTCGATACTGGACGCTCTGGACAAGTGTGGCTTGGTATTTGATACGTTCACATACAGGGAAGCCAAGGGAATGAAGCCTAGATGGGGGGTGTGATGTGTTGCAAGTTTACCTTTGAGGGGTGTCGTAATGTACTTAGTGCATTCAAGGTTAATGCGCAGCCGTTGTTTGGAAATATAGCGGTGTTTGTATTGATTTGTAGCTGTCGAAGCTTGTTGTGGTGCAACGAAGTGAATAGTTTTATAATACCTGTAGGTACATTTTAAATTGAATTTTAGAAAAGTTACTTTTAGAGATACTTCTAACGTTGAAATGGCTTGCGCAAGGTAATACGCTAGTATTTGTACGCTGTATTTCGAATAGAGAATGGTCTATTTTCAATATTAACAACCAATATACCATACGCAAAAGAAAATGAATATAAAGACCTTTTCGTGACACTACAGATCGAGGGTTTAGCTTTTGGTTTCCTAGGTACCTATTTATTTAATATTTTTTGTCGTGTTTTGCGCTGATTATTTGATTAATTCAAATAGACTTTTTTTTAAAGAAAGACAAACATTTCCGCGTTACGATAAACTTCACAACATTTGAAAATCTCCCACTATTTTCATAGTGAGTGGAAAATGTTGATGGTGTCGTGATGGAGGATTAAGCCAGCCGAGTAATTGATCTCATGACGCCTGGTGTGGGCCCAAAAGCGATTCCACTCAGCCACTGACGAAAGGAATTATTAGATAGTATAATATCAACAAATTTGCTGTATTTTAGTCTGGTTCGTACATAAAATTTATGATTGTTGATATTCATAGTTTCATGATGCGAGTATATTTTACTACAACGCATAAATCAAATCAGCGTCTGTCATTTATCACGGTTACCGTTGGTTTGGTATAATTTAGTATCCACTCCGATGATGGACACTATAAAGCCCAGTAATAAAACCCACCCAAATAATGTCGAGATACACGGGCTTAAGAAAAAATCAGAGTAAGCAAATCACACGCGGTAGAAGTAAAACCTTCCGAAAACTAAAGTAGACAAGAGTGGGGAGACAACAAAGCACTTTTTTTATCAATATGAAGGAGAAATTATTCCATATTTTTGTTGTCGAATTCCAGTGTTGAATTGGTCCAACTGTTATACGTTTGGTCATCTTATTAGTATTTTTGTTTCTTCTTGGGAGTCGCTAGATGTCGCTTTCTTTTGCCGGTTCATTTTGGGTTTTTTTTTGGATTTCGTAGGATTCGATCCGTTAAATACACTTGCGTGGATTTATCGGATTATATTGGAACCGAGTACCAGCAAACTAAATAAATATATTATTGCTATCTAATTCTCTGACAGGCTAAATTCTACAGACGGGTGTGCTTGTCTCTTTTAATGTAGCTCGGTTTCGTTTCATAAAGTTTTAAATCACGACGGTGCTATAGAAGTTTTGAATTCAGTATATTATTATATATCGTACATACGCCATATTATAATATTAACAAACATGTTAACATGCTTTAACTCCATTGAAATTACCCACCGCAAAACCACCACCAAAAACATCTGCCAAACTGTAATAATTTAACCAAATACTTGTTCAATTACAAATTAATGTACATAAATAAACCCGAACCTTTCCCAGCTGATGCCTAGGTTCAGGAAACATTTACTTCCCAGTTTTATCAGTATATCTTCATCCTGCCTAAGTGGATTCTGTAGCATATGCCACGCTGATACCATCTATCCTTCAATCGTCCCGACGCAACCCGTTTGTTCCGGCTCAATACGTTTTATTGGAGGAATTAAGGATGTTGAGTGTGCCCGTCTGTCATTGGCCGGAGCGTGCCGGACCTGATCAAAAGGAATGTCATTGTTCCCGACGAACATTTGCCAGTTCAACTGGACTTCCGGCCTGATGACAGTTGGCTCAAACAGACTTGTTGATTGTAAATTGACCACAGTTTGCCGTGATCTATAATTTTCGATTTGATGTTCTCTCCGTGCGCTGGTAAGCTGGTCCAATTAGAATACGACATGTTGACAAATACACAGAGAATATAGCTAACATATGCCTGTGGGTGACTACCTAACTCTTATATAATGACGCTTCAATAATTTTAAAGATGTAGTAAGGATGTTCATATTATTCAGTGTTCACTTGAAAATTTAATTAATTTGTTTTACGTTCTTTTCATGCAGATTTACAAAATCTTATTTTATATTTTAGTAGACATGAGTACTATGCTCGTTTCGGATCTTTTTTGTCAGTCAGACAATAACAAGATTCTTAACAGTGCCGTTTTTACGTCCTTAAAAAGAAAGTAGCTAGGTAATTTTATCATGAACAATACATTCCAAAGTAAATAATTTGTTCAGATATCCGTTTCAACAGAGAATCTAGTGACCAACTAAATGTTAATATATTACGTCAATTACCAGGACAATCTGTAGGCCCGGCTACGGGGAACAACCCTTGACTGGAATGGGTTAAATTAATATTTATTGTGTAGCGCTGACAGGCCCTAGCTATGCTTTATACACGGGACGACGAATTTACAGTTTATATGAAGGTTTTAATAGGACCCAATGGTTCTTTGGATAAAGGTATTCAATTAATATCACTTGCGGACGTGGACTTGTGATAGTTTTTGGAAAAGGTTGAATTAAAAAAATTTAATAAATTACGATTTTTTTAATCACCGTAATAACTGCTGTTTTGTTGGAGCTCTTAAATTTATACCTGAAAAAAAAAACCATTGCCCCTAAGTATAAACGTGCAATCAGTTTGATTGGTCCTTTATACTTAACTTAAATTTGTGTTTGAGGCCAAAATACCTGACCAAAATGAATAAAAAAAAATTAATAAAAATGTATAGTAAATATCTCACGTATATGTGCTACTTTACTTATTTATGATTTAATTTATACATAGAGTCTGTCAAATAAGAGTAGAAAATAAATAAAATGGAACTAAGAAATTTTTAGGCTGGCAACACCAATTTATCTGTCAAATATTCTTTAAAATTGCAATGACACAGAAAATTCAAAACACTGTATACACATTTAAAAAAAAAAAAAATTGTTCTTAAAAAAAATAAATGAATCGAATAAGCACTATTATGAAGGTACCTACTAAATGACATAAATTTGATTAAATTGTGTTTTACAAAGTGATTGGCTTTCATTTAATTTAACTTAGATTTGAATAATAATTCCGAAATTTGATGGAGAATTCTTTTCTTCTTTTTAAAGTTCAATTGATTCAAAGTTTTGCAAATGTATAATAATAATATACCTAAATGCAATTCTAATTTTGAGATCAGTGGTTAAATCTATATAGCAATGAAAAAATATTTTTTTCACTTGCCTTTTTAGTTTTTGATAAAAATGTAGGTTACACAGCTTTACATTAACACCATGGTTATATTTTTAGTATTGCCATTTGGGCAACGGTGGCGCCCTCATTTATTTTCTACTCTTATTTGACAAACTGCATTAAAGCATTCTATTTTTCTTGATTTTAGAGGTAACTTTGGCATTTGTGTGGATTTTTTTTTGATATCTTTTTCTTTCCCAGATTTTCCTCTACTTCCTTTTCTAAAAACGACCTTCCACATAGCATCCCTAAACAGCATGACATAGGCTCTGAGGGGAATTATTTTCTTAAGGGCTTCCTTTGTGGACCTTATGTATAAAAAGATAAACAACAACATTGATTTTGAAACCTGTTGATTATTTTAATTGAACAGCGGTTCATACAAAGTTATTTATTTTCATAAAATTAAAAAAAATCTGTTAAATTAAAAAAGCCGAGTCAATTTAATTAAATTAAATTTATTTTTTTTAAAAGAAAGACAAACATTCCCGGGTTACGAATAACCCAACAATGTTTGAAAATCTCCTACTACCACCACAGAAAGACGAAAATGTTGCTTGTGTTGTGATGGAGGAATAAGCCAGCCAAAATGAACACGAGTTAAAAAAGTAATTACATAAAATACCCTTGGGAGAGAAAAAATCGCAAAGTAACTAACTAACCATCACGCCGTTTCCCCGCAGGGGTAGGCAGAGAGGACGGACCGCCACACAACTCGATATTGGCACACACTCTTTGCCTCGTTCACATTCATACATCGTCGCATACATGCTCCTCTATTATTCCGACTCTTCACATGGCCCGACTCGTCAATGAATCAAGTATCTGATTCACTTGGTCGTGCCATGTCTTCCTCGGGCGTCCCCGACTTCTTCTACCATTCACATTTGCGTCATATATTCTCCTTACACTCCTTTCCTCGTTCATTCGCTTAATCAAATAAAATTTATTTGCGCACGCCGGGTTCGAACCGCGATCGTAGGGGGAGATGGGGTACATTGATACATGGGGCACATAGATACAGTCAATATTCATCGAAAACAAAACGCGCCGTCCGCCACAGATAAAATGGCAACGTTCACTCGAGGACTAGCCGCTGGCATGTATAAACCTGTTTCTGATATTCGCAACAAAATTTTCGTAGTTTTCTTTCGGATGTGATTCTTCTAATTTATTAAGTGTTGCCTGTGTTATATTAAAACATTTGGTAAGTACATATCTGTCATTACATTATAAAGACTTCAATTTTTTTATTATTTATTGCTTTAATTTTTATAAAATATTTATTGCGATTGTAGTCGGCAGGGGCACATTGATGCAAGTGCTCTCGGGGCACATTGATGCGTATCAATGTGCCCCAATATTTTGTTAAATGTATGTGAATGTAAGACTTAATATATTTTTATTTTCTTTGTAGAAAAATGGTTCGAACATTTTTTTATTTATTTTTTATTTATTAAAAGTATACAATACAGAATATAGTATATTATATAAAGCATTGTACTCCCAAGAGTTAATAAACTCATTGCGGGAATGATACGCATTACATGAAACATATAGCTGTATGTATTAAATGGACATATCATAGGACATACACAACATTATTATTTCAGATAGTCATTCATAAAATGAAGTTTGAGCATTTTAGTTTGGGTCTTTTTACATTGACTTGCACATTTGATCTCGTTGGGTAGTTGATTATATTTTGTGTAAGCTATGTATGTAGGGATCTTAGTCCATATTTTGTCGATTTGATTTTTGGTATATGAAGTTTGTTGTGATTTCTTGTGTTGTGTTGGTGTACGTCGCAATTGTAATTGAGTGTAGTGTTGGAATGTGCCGAGTGTTGAATTACTTATAATATAGTTTTTGTTATTTCAAAAGTGGGAATGGTGTTAAAAGGAAGTATTTGGGTGTTTCTGTAAATGTCTTTGACGTGTGTATCCCAAGGTAAACTGAATATATTTCGCAGGGCTCTATTTTGGACGACTTGGACTTCTGAAATCATTTTTTATTTAAACGCAAAACGAAGAGAACTTCCATCGATGAAATTTCTATGGCTTCTGCGATATCTGACGTGTTGGAAGGAAAATTATCAATAAGAAAAGCAGCCGATAAATATAATTTAAAACCTGCAACTCTACAGCATAGAATAGAAAAATATTCTATTCTATTTTTATATAAATAAATGTCATATAAATAATTTTTTATATAAATAAATGTCATAAAAATCAAAAAAAAACTTGTTTAATTTGTAGAAATATTTCTATGAATCAAAATGCCCCAGTATATGTATCAATGTACCCTGGATGTGGGGAACATCATTTTTTAGTAAATAGGCTCTAATTCTTTTTTTTTTAAATAAATCTAACGGTTAATTTGAATTTAACAAGTTAGTTGAATATGTATTGAATATTTAATAATTATTTAATTGGATGTTACTGTCAATAGATCGTCATTTATTGGGTCTAAGGAAAAATCGTATCAAGGTGCCCCAACTCCCTCTACATGGTTTTACCACACAGTCGCCTCAGGGATCTCATTTCTAGGCAAAATCGCAAAGAATGCTCCGTAAATCACACAAAACACACCCGGTTCTGTCATTGAACATGTTACATGTATGAAAAAGTTCACAGTGTCTCTTTAAATGCTACTTAAAACATACGTCAAGAGATTTTTGCTCTATTAAATATATTCGCTTAAATCTATTAATAATCTCTTTTTGGACGCTTACTACGGAGCCTTCAGATAGATTATGGTCTTCAGAACATAGGCGTCAATTGGGAATGCTGAGTTTGTTCTACCGGTATTACAATACGTAAAGTGCCACATTGTTCCACCATTGCAACGGCAAACTGCCGAGAGACGAACATATATAAATAGTTTCTCCATAAAAGAACAGTTAGTTTTTACAACTCATTATTTTGCTTAACAGATCAGTTTTGGAAAGACTTGTTGACGTGTCCCCCCCCCCCCCACAACATGGGTCTCTTTAAGACCATGTTCACTCCCTCCATTATAAAGCCCTTCGGTGCAACATTCCCAAAGATAACAAACGACCTGAGGCAAACCTGTCTGGAGTTATAACCTACCATATAATCAACATATTAGGTTTAGCAACACTGCACCAAACCTTACAAACTAATACAAAAGTTCGTCACCATCAGACACACAACCAAAAGTTTGAGTATCGGAGGTGAAAGATCTAATGGCAAAGTTACCTATGACATGCTGTTAAATAATGTTACTATCAAATCGATAGGGTGACAAAGTTCTAGGAAGTTCAGCAAGACATTTAAGAGGTGGCGGGGGTAAGTATTTCGGATCAGTTGTCCACGGAGCACGTGACACAAATCACCTCCCCTAATCTTTATTCAGAAAGCTGTGCTTGAAAAGACTATTGCACACTGTAGGTACGTAAAATGGTTTAACGAATAGGTACAACTATTGTAGTTTTT
Source organism: Limnephilus lunatus (assembly GCA_917563855.2). Classification (NCBI taxonomy): domain Eukaryota; kingdom Metazoa; phylum Arthropoda; class Insecta; order Trichoptera; family Limnephilidae; genus Limnephilus; species Limnephilus lunatus. The sequence goes on from OU830592.1 coordinate 82,610,072, forward strand.
TTTTCAAAACCTTCTTCAGGTAAGTAACATAATTCGAGTGTGTGGGTACATGGTGTCGGAACGAATTGCTCAGGCGTAAATTTCACGGAAGAAAACACAAATATACGAAATTAAGGAAAGAATTTGACCTACCTAATTTGCACCTTTCTCCCAACCGCTGGAGCCAGTGAGACTATGGCTGAACGTAGCGAGGAGCTGAAGGAGAAAGGAAGAGGAAGATGGGGAAGTACCTGTCTATTCAGATCTGGTCACCAAATGCGGCTAAAACCATTTCAAGCAACTTTCAATTCTTAACGGTGGCCTTACACCAGAGCCATACTGAGAGCATCTTCCAATCTGGAATGTGCCGCAAATAAAAATTATATTTAATTAAATGAAGACAATATAAGCGAAACTCAATTGAAAATCTGGAAACAGAAAAATGTTTCCAGATTTTCGATAAAGTTTCGCTTATATTGTCTTCATTTAATTAAATATTACAATTTGATGTTTTACTCATAGTTAAAATAAAAATAAATTTTATTACTTTAAAATGATAAAATTGCGAAATATCACAAATCAAAGAAAATTTACTTGCGCACGTCGGGATTCGAAACCGCAACATCCGGATTTTATGTGACAGGCACCGAAAAACAAAATGTAAATGTACTTTATATAGATAAATAAATACAAAATAAATTAAAAAAAATCGCATGAAAATTACAAAATTGGTGTTTTCGCGGTTAAAAATTACGAAATTCATGTAAAAATTAGCGTTACCGCAAAAACAAAATTTTCAGGTGTCCAGAAATGAGTGTTTCGCGGAACATGGTGTTCGTAAATATTTTACGGCCTAACTTTTGATCAAAATATCCACCAGCTTAATAAAGTAATCTATCGGGACCACCACGCTTACTAATCAAAATCGGAATGCGTCACGCGTCACACACAAGCATTACATAATATATGGGCCTAATTCCGCGTAACACCGCGCGCGGGTCCGGTTCCAATATTAGATTCTGCGGGTCCAATCCCGGGATTACGGGATGAAACCTTTCGCAGCTTCCCGGTGAAGTCCCGTCCTTTGCGAACGCCAAGTCAGAAGTGGATCCCGAAAGGTTAATTGAGTATCAGCGGTGCGATGCTTCAAAGCTATGATTATGGGATATTTTGCAATGCAATCTAGCCCCGGTATTGGGGCGGCATTTCAAGAAGTTTTGATAGCGAGATGGAAGTTTCAAGTTTGACCTACTTGAGTGAAATGCTGCTTATTGGCGAACAAGAACGGGAACCGAGCCTCGAATTACGGGAAACGAACGGAGGTTGCTTCGTTCCTTTCCCGTAATTCGTGGATTGTAGTAAGTAATACCTATCTGTTTATACGCACCCTTAAATGATAATTTATCAAAAGATTCAATAATATCTGAACAAGTGCCTGCAACAAAGGACGATACGATTCCCCGAAATCACACAGCGACTGAATTGTGATAAAAAGGACAAGAACTCAACTAATTTATGCTTGCGATTTTATCGAAATCTGAAACGGACTGTTCTTAAGTCAAAAATCCAAAATGGACAATTTTTTGTTGTTGTGGTTGTTTATTTTTACATTCATGACCTCAGGGCTCAGCTCATCTTTGGGGATGATGTGAGAAGGGTCTGTTTGAGGAGAGGAAGGAGTGAACATGGGACTTGAAGAGACCCACTTTGTAGGAGGGGGGGACGGGGGGGGGGGGGGGGACGCAGAGGCCGGATTATACGAGAGTTTGAAATAACGCAACCGTTAATACTATTTTAAACGAGTCGTGTTTTATCAACTCGTTTTATCACAGGAGACAACTTTGTCCCAGCTCACACAGGTTTCACGTAAATCGCTGTAATTCCATTACTAGTTACTCTGGAATATTTATAGTGAAAAATGTGTTCTAAACAGTGTTAGAAAGGCAAAACATTCAATATTAAATGTTTATCCAAATATTTTAAAAATCCAAAAAGTAAATGTACACCTTTATGAAACAAAAGTTTTGAATTGCAATTTGAAATTTTTTTTTAAACTTTGGGAATTTTTTATTATTATTTTCACATGGAACGACAAAAAAGTGAAGTGACAGTAACGTCTATAATACATTTGTCAATTAAAATATTTAAGTAATTTTAGTAAGAAAAAACAAAAGGTAAAACATTTTTCAAACCTTTTATGTTTGCATGCAAAAAAATTTCAATTAAAAAAATTATATGTTTATTTCGAATTATAAAATTAGAAAGCATATTTCATCACCTTTCAAAAACCGTTTTTAGTTTTCGGATATGTTCATTATTTATTTGCTTTTTATTGTGAAGCGGAAATATTTTTACTTTGATTTTTTGCGAAAACGGTCCAGTAGTTTTTAAGTCTATATGACAAACACGCCAACGGATACTGCCATTTATTTATATATAAACTGATCTTTTTAACATTGTTTATTATAAAGAGCAGTTCAAGAAGCTTATCATAAATACAAGAAGAGTGCTAAAAAAGTCACTTACGTGAATGCGCAGAAAATGAATGGGATGAATGGTCGAGAGGATAACGAGAATAAGAAGGAAATGAAAGAACCAAAGCTGAGAAGAGAAAAAACTTTTTCCAGTGCTGTTTGTCATAATGTGACAGGAAGCCATTAGCCATTAGCAGCACATGGAATAACGGAATGAACGAGTTTGAATAGAGAAAAAAGTTGAAAGCCAATAAGATCAACAATATTAATAGAAACAGTATTATGTTAAATCTCCTTCAATGCCGTATCGATCGTCCTTGGGTTCATTTGAAATCCAATAAGAGTAAGAGGTTTTACGTGTAAGTAGGTAGAAGATCGGAATTGTTTATGTTATAAATAAACTAGTGAGTACCCTTCATGCGTTGCAATGCCACTCAAAGATTCAAATAAATAAAATGTTTTAATTCTGTTCACCGAAAAATCGCCTTAGACTACACGCGACTATTCAGTTCCTTATTTTTTTTAGATGAACACCGCACTAGAGTCCCGACTGCTCCCGTCTGGAGCCAGTGAGAATATGGCATTCCCAATTAGGGTATGTTGTGTAGTGGGAAGGGGAAGGAGATGGGGAAGAGGAAGGCGGGGAAGTACCTGGCTATTCAGATCTGGTCACCAAACACGGCTAAAGCCATTTCAAGCAACATTTCAATTCTTTATAGTGGTCTTATTGGAAAGTGCCGCAAATATAATATATATTATTTTAAATTAATTAATTGTAAAATAACCCAAGTCAATCAAATAAAATTTATTTGGATTCGATCCCGCGACCTCCGGATTGCCAGTCAAGAGCCTTACCGCTAGACCACACCGGCCGTCAAGTTGCGACTAATATGAATATTTTTATTGTTTTTAATTTAAATAAATATCACCGGAGAACAAAACGACACCTACTTTTTGTGCTTCAAATATGGTCAGGAATCGCTGGTTCTTCTTTGAAAATTCTTTGAGTACGTGCTGTTACACCCTGTTCATAGATATTAATAGATTACGCGAAGCTGATGTCTCCGGCGTCGCTCGGACTTTATGAAGAGTTTTTCCAAATCTAATGTTTACAGTAATTTCCCTCGTATTTTGAACGTCAAGTGTGCAAAATTTCATCAAAAAGTATCAAAATACTGCTTTAAGGGATAGCAAATGGGAATAGGGTGGTTTTTTTTAAATCTCACGTAGACAGTGACCTTGACAGTGTGCAAAAATTTCATCATACGTGACATCATGCCTCACTCACATTCATACATCGTCTCATACATTCTCTTCTATTATTCTGACTTTTGACATGGCCTGACTCAAGTATCTGATTCACTTGATCGTGCCATGTCTTCCTCGGGCGTCCCCAAATTCTTCTACGTATTATATATATAATATATAATAAGTAGTTAATTAGACGTATTCGAAACTTCGAAGTATTTTAAATCGGGAAATCCTTTTAATCCAATACTTTACCGCATAATCAAAAAACCAATCATATTTAAAGTATTGGTTCTGTTTCCCCGCAATTAACCTACCTATTCTTCTACCAACCCCACACTCAATTACTATTTCGTTGATAGTTCAACTTATATTATTATTTTCTTACTTTTTCGAAAAATTCAGTTATTAACTAGTGGATTTTATCCTCATATTTTATCTCGTATTACATATGTAATATATCTGAGGATAAATGTATTTTTTTAAATTTAAATTTAATTAAATAAAAAAAATTAAATGGACTTCTATGAATTAAACACAAAACAATTAATATACCGTGTTTATGCTGTTTGCTCCTTAATTTGGCTTAACGTTTTGGTGGAAAAAAATTCAGTGCAATATTTACAAAAGTGACCGATGAAATTAATATTAACGATGAATAACAACTGTGTTGTGGTATCATTGCTACCAAATAAACATACCATTTTCTAGTACCCATATCTGTCCCGATGTCAATAATGAATCCAGAAAAGCTGTCCGAAACGTTACATAACTCAAGAAGAAGTAAAGGACACGAAAATATTTGTTTAATTTAATCTAATTATATGGAAATTCGAATTATAAATGCATTATACGAATAGAATAGCAAAACATTTATATTTATCCACTAGAGCGCTTTTTGTCACAATATGGCACTATTTAAAATACCTCGGATTGCTTTGCTGCCAATTTTGGCAAATATTCCCTTATTTGTAAGTAATTGAGTAGAAGTTTACGATTTTATAGTATGTTTTTTAAAATCCTACGAATATGTGATAATCGACAAAAGACAGGTGAATTTATTGGCTATATAGAACTATAATCAGTTTGTATGTCCCAATATTAAAATTCGGAGGTTTGATTTTTTTTTAATTTGGGCGGAAAATATTCAAAATGATAAATCTCGGCAATCAGAGAAAAAAGTTTTAAATTACGCTGCCCTTCCAGTGGTTATGTATGAATCAAATAAATAAGAGCCAATAGCATTGATATCTATAAATGCATAATGCATGTTTGAATAAGCTTTTGTTGACTTCAGTCGGTACAACCAGCGAAGTGTCGGATGGACACAAAAATACAATGCACAATAATCGCCGAGCTTTTCATGTCAACTGCGGCTCAGAATTCGGGGAAATGTAGAAGCCAGGAGCTCAACAGTCGACAGAGGTAAAGTTGAACTAGGGTGAAAGCACAAAGGATTCAACAGTATGGTATTACTGAAGAGTGAAGAGCGTGCTGACTTTTGGAAAGCCTGTGTGTTGATTTTGGAAAAGGAAATACATAAACAAGAATTATCAGATTATTAAAATAACAACGATTGTTATTGTTAGTGCGCTGTTTGCGATACGGAGGGAATATTGAACGAAGTTCAGATTTGCGATATTATATTGCCTGAAAATGATTCTGTTTTTAAGGCAACAGATTCATTTCTCAGAATCGAATATCACTTTACACATAGGCAAACGTATGTTTTTAAGAGAACGTTTTTTTCTTGACTCTCGTTGTATTTTTTGTCACTTTCGCGAGGAAGTAAGATAAGAACCAAATTGCGTACGAACTGGGGAATCGAGGTACTAACAGGAGTACTAAGGCACGTATATTTATATAGTGCAGATTACACTTGCAATAAGGAAATACTAGAAGTTAAGTACCTACCTGCTGGTTTCGTATCCTACGTCGCCCGGGTTTCCTTCCAGTTGTGTCGTAGGTATTTGAACAATAGACGAATGTATTGAATTATTTACATTTACTCACTTATGTGATTTGACGGTCCGATCACGATTTATCGAAATTAAATTGACCACGATAAAGTAATTCATGACTCATGGTATATTGGGCAGCTGTCCTGGCATTTTGCATAGGAATAGGATAAAAAAGTGTTATCTATGTTATACATATATATTATGGGTGCAAATTGGATGAGTTTTAAAGAAAATTTAGTGAGACAGACAAATTCAATATAGAATTATAGTTTTTTTATGTTTCTTGGTCATTAAGTATGTAACAATTTCTAAACATTTTGTTTTGAAGAGTTTTATTCACAATGTGCATTTGTTTTATTTATTTTCTACCGGTTTCTACACATACGTGGCATTTAATAGCAAATCTTAAAACGAACTTAACACTTATACAAGTAGGTACAGAAATGATTAGGTGAGGATAGTGGGAGTGATGATTTTTAGAGGGAGTGGGGGGGGGGGGGGGGGGAGAACAGTGGGAGGAGTCAATATAACAAGGAAATATGGTTAAAAAAGGTGTCTTACAGGGTGCTATAATTTTCTATACCAAATTCATTATTTTGTTAATTTTTAAGATTTCTAAGGCGCCAACTCACCGCTCCCACTACCCTCATTAAATAATATCGAATCATTTTTGTACTTGTATAATTTTTAAGTTAGTTTTAAGAAAGCTAGTCAAAGACAGGGATGTTCAAAATTGGTAGCAAATAAATAAATTTTAGTAAGAAATGTACATTGCGAATAAAACTATAACAAACAAAAATAGTACTTTGGCAATATTGGTATATTTAGATATTTTAGTTAGAGATGCCACGAATAGTGATTTTGCCGAATACCGAATATTCGGCAACCGAATATTCGGCGACACGTAGTACATTTCGCGGGTGATAGGTTCCGACCGGCATCATTGAAGTGCGTGTGGTAACTAGGTACTTGTTTTATTTGCGAGTAGGTAGAGTCACAATGCGCATTATTTGTTGATTGTTACATCAAATTGTGTTACTTATAGTGTGTATCACATCTGCTTGTTCACGAAAAGCTTTACAAAATGGCACCATTTAATAAAAAATCACCTATTTGGGAATATAATGAAATTTGTAGTTAGGACAATAAATGTTAAATATTAAATTTATAAGCATTTTTTTCATCATTTGGCATTCGGTATTCGGCCGAATGGTTCGCAATATTCGGCAAAATACCGAATAGTAAAAAAAGTGGCCGAATAGCGAATAGTAGCCGAATATTCGTGACATCTCTAATTTTAACCAGAGGGTTTGATAGCTTACACACCTTGCTACGTATGTTGTGTTGTGAAGGTTTTCAATAACTCTCAAATATATAAACAAGTGAAACTTTGTGTTACAATAATTAGCACAGATTTAATAATTATCTTCCTTAGAGGAAAAGCACGTAGAAAGAACGAACGCTAGAACCGGAATGAATGTGCATTACCATGCACCCAGCCAGAGAATGGTGGCCGGTGATACCATTGTATAAAATCGGATAAATACAGTAATTTTATGATTCTTTGCTCGGCTACAGTACCTACACTAGATCCGATGAGAACATACTGTAGAATTATCAATGTTTTTCTACCCCAAGTCTTGAAAATAATATCATTTTTAATTCCTTTGCAAGATTGACCGATCTTTTATACCAAAAGAAGGGCTGCGAAGGGCGAAGTCACATTTATTTGAGATTAAGGGAGGGGGGATGTCTTGTAGTTATAGTTTATGGAACTGTGGCGAATTATTATATGGAGTGAAAGGGAAAGCTCTGCGCTGAAGCGATAAAATGGCAACCGCAAATTGTTTGGAGGGTGTCGGCAGCAATTTAAAGTAAATTGTTATTAACACTGTCAACGGAATGAGAGCTATGAAGTCTTTTGTCAATGGAGAATATGGCAGAGGGACGGTTATAGGCGTGATGGGGAATTTCTCTATTTCAAGGGTTGCTTAATAAACATGGAACTTTGCCATTATTTAATGCCCAGTGGAGCAGCCTCAACAAAACCAAGATCATAAAATATTACACTTCACAAATTTAAATTTTGTACAGCTTTCAGTGGGAACGTTACAAGTTATTTTGGACCCGTTATTGTCTTGAAACACTGGCGGATAGTATTTAAAATTATTTAAAAAAATCTTACTACCCAAGGTATAGTTTTCAACTATCGAATAGACACATAATTAATATATCATAATTCTATTACTCGTTATGTGCAAGTAAGTCAAGTTATTTGAAAGAGAGAGTATGAAAAAAATGAGTCACATACTCGTAGTTGTGAATGATGAATACTTGGAGCAGGTGGATGAGTTTGTGTATTAGTGCACACCAAAAGTGGTTCAATCTGGTTCAAAATAACGAAAACGCCCGCAGTTCCCTCTTACCCCGCAGTAGTCCTACGATACAGCACAACACTATACAAGCAAGAATCTCTTTAAATTGAATCTACTTTAGCTAGGTATAGGCAAATCTTCTTAAAGAGCGCTAATTTAAATGTATTTGTGTTCACCGATAATGGTTTAAAATAATTCAAAATACTCATGAACATTTCACCTATCCCCTTGAACAGTCCCCCTTATTATGTATTGTACACCGATAAAAAGCAAGAATTTCTTAAAAATATTCTATTGTACCTACTTGACTAACGAATTCCACGAAAAAGAAAATTTTTCCAAACATCACTGATGTCATTACAGCGAATAGTTGGTTGGGGCGAGCTACCGCAGTCACAAACCCTGACCACAGGGTCGAGGGGAGAAGGTACTCGCACTGCCTACCCCGGCGGATACTGGGGTGGAATTAGACGGACGATGTGAATAATGGATGGTATTCGTGCCCGGGCAGCAGACGATAGCAGGGGTACCGTAGGAAGAAATGCGTTTAATAAACCACAAATACGGATCAATTATTATATGTATGAATATGGCCTGGTATATCAGCCAGTCCGTATCCTTGCTATCTACGACATTCCTCCCTCAAATAGCAGGCTAAATCTGCCGCTTAAGCTTTGATAAGCCGCAGAATAGTTCCTATTTTAAACGCCGATGTGCTAGCAGTCAGACGTTAAATCCGACATTTACGGTTTGACAATTAAGTGTAGAAAATAAATGATGGCGCTGCGATCGATTTCTTGGTTTTAAATGGCAGCACCGTGATGGCTCATAAGACAACGAATGTATGTTTTAAAAAACCCTTCAGCCAAAATGCATATTTCATAACGTGTTTGTATTTTCATAAATTTTGCACAAAAACACATAATTTAATAGAAGTAAAATAAAACTAAACAGGTTTTAAGTGGGCGTTTATTTTGTTATAAAAACGTAGGTACATAGGTATTTAAAAATCTGAGTATATTTATTCAACACTCGACATGTAATAATTATTGTCTTAGTCCTCATATGATTCTTCTTCTTCCATATCTTCATCTTCATCTAAACGTTTTATCAGTTCATCTATATCATCATATAGAGTACTTCCTCGTGCATAATAATCTGCCTCGATTTTCATCACGTTTTTGCAACAATTTTTTTTAATCATCAACATTTATGCTATTTTCCGTTTTCCCGGTGTTTCCAATTTTCCATCTGCCTTTTCCCTTCCTTGAAGATTTATCTTACTTTTCAGATTTACCTGTATGTGGAAAACATCATTAAAATGATTATTCTATAGAAGGTAGTTTTAAAAAAGCACACCTGTAAACATTCATTTAGAAAGAAAGAAAGAGAAAATTAAGAACAAGTTACATTTCTATGAGTTTAAAGAAGTTGCATATTATTATTATTTTTTTTAAATTGAGTTATTCCATTTTTCTTGTGGCCTAATATTAACTGTCAAATGGAAATGTCAAATTCGGATTTTTAAACATAACCTCAAATCATATTGTAATGGTTATAATCGCACAAAAATTGGCATAAATCTTGTAATACTAATGAAATTTATTAAAAAAAACTATACCACGTACCATTCATTCTGCAGTTCGTTTGTAAACTTCTTTCAAATTGGATAGGAGCTTCTTCGCACGATATTCAGCTAGGCAGCGTTGAAACACGCAGTTTACAACTTCTCTTGCACCACTACGTATTGGTTTGTTCATTTTAATTCAATTCAAACAATGCACTGGCAAACAATGAAAAAAAAAACATTAAACGAGCGATTTTCAGTGTGTTCTACATGATTAAAGTCAGTAAAGCCAAGAGCCATACAAAATGTCATTGACAAAACGAGTATTTCGGTGTTACCATAGTAATGAAATAATTTAGTTCCAAATTAATTAATTTCTACACTTTCTTGCCAAACAATAATATGCCTAATTTTGTAAGTATGAACTATTATATTCATCAAGCCATGAGGAATGACGATGTTATTAAATGATGATAATCAATCTAAAATAGTCTGTCAAGGGATTTTAAAAGTTTCAACGTCAGGGTATCTAGCATGGTCGATCGATATAGGTTTTATCGAAAATGTCGGTAATTTGTCATCGCTGCCGAGCACGACTGCAGGCCGCTAACGAACAAAGAACAGTTCATATCAAATAAAGTAGGATCCGTTAGTTGTTGTGAACTGTTGTTTTTTCGTTAGCGGCCTGCAGTCGTGCTCGGGAGCGAAGAAACGTTACTGATATTTTCGATAAAACCTATATCGATCGGCCATGCTAGGTACCCAGGACAGTTTGTTTTCGTAGGTTAATATCATTAATAGTGCACGACTCCAGCAAATAAATACTATTTACAATTAGTGCACTCGCATGTGGCACCGTGGTGATTGAAGTGGGGAATTTTATCAAAAATTAACTAGAAAATAAAACCCGTTTAAAAAAAATGCTGTCGTTTTTCGCGAAAAGATCGAAAAAAAAAGATCGCGGTTTCCCCGTACATAGAGACGTCTCGATGAAGATGACAGTAGAGAACAGAGACATACTGCTCGTGTAGACAGTAGATAGGTTTTTCAAAGAAAAAAGAAACACATTCCTCTATTAAATTCATAGACAACATACGTAATATTTGTGACATCTAGGGTTTTGACTTATATGCGGATTATTTTCCAAGCTGTGCTAAGCTCGACATTCCAACCAAGCCGAGCTTATAATCAACAGACATACCGCGCCTACAGGTACGTGTGATCTCTTAAGTCAATATAATTATTACTTCCGTTTCTTTCGTAGCAGTTCTTGGTAATGAATTTGAATTATTTATTTTATTAATGTGAAAATCACTATTTTCGATTAATCTTTACTACGAGCCGGTTTACATTTTGAACACTAATAATATACATTTGGCATAAATTGAAGCTTTTCCTACCACTTCGCTTGAGTAGAATAATATACAAAAAAAAATATATGCGTGAATTAAAAAATGTTTTAGTCATTAGAAATGTATATAAAAAACAACTATCAAAAATACTATTTTTTGGCTAAAATTATCTGTGACAGTTTACCTTGATTGCTATTTTTTTTTCAAAAGCAAAACCTACTTTCCCGGATTACGTAGGTATTTGAACAATTACCTGGCAATATTTGAAAATCTCGTAAATTACTACTTCAGTAAGCGGAAAATGTTGCTTATGTCGTGTTGGAGGACTTAGCCAGCCGAGGAATCGAATACGCGACGCGTGGGTGCGACCCAAACCCGATGCCAATTCAGCCACTGACCGATCAATGTTACTAAATTGTTTATATCTCATGTAATATGGCAGACTGGTATTGCACTATCCTCCTAGTCCTATTGGATTAAAAACTAAAACTACTTTTACGCAAAAATCGACCTTTCCAGACTTTTGCCAAGCGATTTTATGCCTTCTCGTATAACCTATATTCGTGTTGATAAAAGGCACACTAAGAAAATACATATTTTTGGTCTTTGTATTCCAATTAGCGATTAAATTTTTACGTTATGAAGGCACTATTTAATGTACGAATTTATGGTGATCAGAATTACCATTAATTTCTGGGCTGCCTGGCATTCATAATGACTAGGAGAGACAGAATCTCGATTTATTGCCATTTCAGTATCTGAGACAAAAGACAGAAGAACAAAACAATTTAACAACGAACCGCAATGAAAACCAGTGATTCTGAAAAAAGCTGACACAGAGAATCATAACATCGCTGTAAATGTAAATAGTAGGTATTTCAAACAATAAAAGTTTTCAATTTTTATAAGAAAAACTTTCTTTTTATTACTTTTTTGAAGGTTATTCCCATCAGTGAAATACATCATATTAGAATAAATTAACAATAATAATAATAAGTTAACAATAATAATTGGGTTCGAGTCCCAGTTGCGACCATTGTCTGTGTCTTGTTCTCTTTAATATTTTCGTTTAGATTATTATTGTTAACTTATTCTAATATAATAAAAGTTTTAATTATTTTTATGTTCTTTTAAAAATATGTAGGTATTATACAAAGGAAGAGTGTTCCAGAATGGGTTTGTTTAGGTACTTATAACAAATATACAGTCTAATTCCGAGATAAGTGATATTTTATTTCAAAATACTTTCAATAGACTTTCAAAAAAGGAGGAAGGTCTCAATTTTGATAGATATTTCGAAAAATCACCCCCTTAAAGAATTATGAAAATTGCACACTCGACCTTTAAAACTGAAGGAAGGTCACTGTTTATATATTTTAGAAAAACCACCCCCACCCCATTTTTCCACCCCTTAAAGAAATATGAAATTTAGTATACTTAACCTGCAAAGGAGGAGGAAGGTCACTGTTTATATGATATTTCAAAAAACCACTCTAACCCCCTTTCCAACACCTTAAAAATTATGAAATTTTGCATACTTGACTTTCAAAACAGGGGGAAGATCACTGTTTATGATATATTGAAAAACGATTCCCACCCCTTTTCAAACCCCTTAAAGAACTATGAAATTTTGCAAACTTTACCTTCCCGCAATTTTGTCCGCATCTAATTTCTAAAAACTCTGTAAAGCCCGGCCAGTCCCGGAGATTTCAGATAGTGGCTCTATAAGAAAGAGAGTCTATTTCAGATTAAAAATCGATTTGCCCTCTTTCAATTAGCGTAATGGCGTTTTGGCACTGCTAAACCTATTCTAATAAATCAAAAAAATATAATTGTCTACAGACCCGACTAGCGGTTGTCCAAAATCAAAACACGCGTGCGGTCAAAATCTAGGTCATAGAAGAGCTTAATAAAAATTACCCGGATTGCATACCTAAACGATTATTCTCACTGTTTTATTTACGTTTAGGTAAATCGTGTCTCAATTTCTCCAAGTGATCTTCGTACGAAATATGGTAGGTATGCACTAATCTAACGACATTAGTTGTTGCATTAAATTGTTATTAAATAATTCTCATTTACGATTCGTACAGCGCTAACGAAAGGTTAAGCATTGCAATGTATTACGAGGCGATGGCATTACGATGTCCTCGTATCATTGGAAAACAATATTTTCAGCTTAAAGAGGGAATTCAAAAATATTGTCAGGTATTTTCTCTAACAGTACAAGTGGGATGATCAGGAGTTTCAATGATACTTCGGTTCGTCGAGTTAGGAGTCGTGTTAATCATCGTCTTATTTACAATGAATATTTATTTAACTAGACTTAACGTCCATTCTATATGGTGCTCTTAGTAGATCTGCGGCAGGAGAAATGGCTACGATGGATCGGATACGATCGGCTTCATAACCGTTCAATTATTCGAACAGGCGAAGCTTGTCTCTTTCATACAGTACAATCTTACTGACCCCAGGCACATTAAAACTACAAATAGCTACCTACACTAACGACATCTGTCGAGAGACATATTCGTTCTAAAGGTTGAGAAATGGTCACTGAATTTGAAGGTACCCATCTGTCGATCGGATATCATCTTTGTATATTAAAAGACAGTTCTCTCAAACATTAAAACTTTACTGATGTCTGTTGAGACATTAACATTGAAACTGCATATAGCTACCTACAATAACGAAGCTTTTTGAGAAACATTGAAACTATATAAATATTCTCATATACTACAGAGCCATAATAAAACATGGAGAAATTTACACAAGCGTTATTAAATCTGCTCAACGACACGTAATCGCATCAATATTTTATTTTTTAAAAAAGCACAATACCGCAATATAAAATGCAAAATTCCCGACAAGCTGCACACCATGAGATAGGACCGACAGATAAGGAAAACCTCATGTATGGTGGTTCGCATGTCACATGTCCCATTAGTCGTCCCTACCTACTACCTCCTCGCCGACAGAATCACGCGTGATGACATGACACATAACCATCCGTTATAGCTGAGATGGCAGATTACATAATACATACAACACTGCACAATGTTGCACAGATTTCTGATTGGACAAATAATAATTATTGGATAGCTAGATCACCAAAAATTCTAATTTCGGTTGTGTCTGGCCTGCGTAACTCTGGTTCAATGAACTCAAATTTGTGTTGAATTGATTTCCGCTTCCGTGGTCGAGGGGTAATAATAATAATATTTGGATAATAATAATAATAATAATAACATGGTATTTATATAGCGCAGTTTTGTGATATTTCACTTCAAATGCGCTTAATTATAATAAGCTTAAAATTAATTATATAGTGTTATTTACGAGTCCTTACAAAATTGATTAAATAATGTGAAACAAAGAATATACAGTATATACAAATCAATTCCTAAAGAACAATATTAACAACAATAGTGGGTGCACATGACAATAGATATTGATCCCATTGAAACCATAACGGTGCGATTCAACAAGAATCATTAAAAACTAAAATATACTACAGAACAGGAAACAGTTTACGTTTACAAATAATACAAATTCGGAGTGCACATAAAACTATAGTAAGGAGGTAATCGAAACCAAACAATTACTGGAAAATTGAGGAACATGGTTTATTATAGTTTTTTGAAAAGGAGCTACAAATTCATGAAAGGTATGATTTTTTAAATAAGTTTGTTTTTAGAGCCCTTTTGAATTCAGCCAAGTTCTGGATATTAGTAAGAACTGAGGGAAGTTTGTTCCAAATGAGCGGGCCAGTTACACGAAAAGATCGATCATAGTAAACGGCTCGATTTGACCTAGAAATTTCGATTAAACGATTAGTAACATCTTGATCTGCTGACCTTAGAGTAAGCTGTCTATCGCTTAAAGGGGTCTCCACACGGTGCTGCCGCAGTAACAACTGCCGAAGAACTGACTAAAAATCGTATAGTCTGTAGTCAAAAGCGCCAGCCGTATTGTTATTATAATAACAATACGGCTGGCGCTTTTGACTACAGTCAACTAAAGTTCTGCAGCAGTTGGTGCTGCGGCAGCACCGTGTGGAGACCGTCTAAGTTTTGTCGGACACATAGTTCTGATATATAGGCTGGCGCCATTCCTTGTAATGCTTTGAAGGTCATTAAGCAGATCTTGAACTCTATTCTTTCAGGACATCGAAGCCGATGAAGGCGATCCCTTAGAAGCGGGGTTATACGGCAATACTTAGATTCACCAAAAATCATTCTCGCCGCAGCATTGAAAACGGACTGTATAGCGCCGTTTTTGTGAAAAATCATCTCAGGGGCGCAGTACAAACTTATAATATATTTCTACAATCTTCCTTCTTACTACAAACTAGACAAACCATTATAACAAATTATGTCTAAAAATTGCATCCACCGGTTCATCGATCAAGTACAAAGATTTGACCGATGAACGCGATGCTGCGTAAAAATGTACTGTACAGGCAGAAAATATAAAGGACCATACTTACCTGGGAGGTCATTTGGGATTAACACTTTTTATTGTTCATTTAGAGAAATTTAGGTACAATTCGCACGCAGAGGACACAATCGGGAACTATAATATATATTTTCTTTAATGATCGTATTTTGAAAGCAAAAGCAAAATTTTGTGATGGGCGGTACAATAGTACAAGAATTGGCTCTCAGCTAGTACACCGAATTTGATTAATTTGTGTTAATTCACAATTAATTAAATTAAAAATAATGCAAATTATATTTGCTGTACTTTCCAGAGGGGTCGATACTTATCGCCACTCTGGAAAGTATCGCCCTGGTAATCTACAGTATCGCCCTGGTAAAAGATTCAGAATTGAAACTTTGCTTGAAATGGCTTTAGCCGTGTTTGGTGGCTAGATCTGAATAGCCAGATACATCCCCACATTCCTCTTCCTAGCTGCTTCCCCTCCCCACTACCTTCAGCTTCACAACATACCCCAATTGCGAACGCCATAGTCTCACTGGCTCTGAACGGGAGCAGTTGGGATTCTTGAGGTTATCACATAAAAAAGTGTCATTTTCAAAATTGAAAACCGATAAAGTACCTACTTATAATATTTCATTAAAAAAATAAAATTATTTTAAATGTCAATTCAAAAATTTAAAATGATTTAACAAGAATTCAAATTATCCCGTGATTTTTCACGGAATTTCTGTCTAAAAGCAATCTACCAAATTCAAGTCACACATTGCATTAGTCCTTTATCCGGCTTATACTACGGATATTTCTAATGTTTAACGATAATTTTTTTAATGCAGGACACCGCACAAGAGTCCCAACTGCTCCCACTATCAGGAGTCAGTGTGACTATGGCAGCCCCAATAGTGTATTGAGAGCTGAGGGAGAGTACCTTGCTATTAATATCTAGTCATGAAACATGGCTGAAGCCATTTCAAGCAACGCGTCGATTACAGGGCAATCTGAGAGTAGACACAATCTGATATTTGAAGATAAAATGTGTAATCCAAATCTAAATGGTTGATTTTCTTTTTTTTTTAAATTGTGTTTTTCATTTTCAAATCTTACAATTTCGTTAAAAAATCTAAGCATTTTCAAAACATGACAACTCACGTCGTCTGCATACAACAGTTTTCGTTTAAATTATAACGCCTCGATTAACCCAAGAGAGAATTCGTGAAAAATCTCGGTAAAATATATTAAATATTTTACTGAAAGCAAGGAAGAAATAGCATTTAAATAAATGTAGACAATCCTTCTCTAATTAGAAAATTAACCATTAAAAACCAGTACAGAACACAAAAAAACTAATAATATGCTTACCGGATTTTCAAACGTAACTCCACACAAGATGCCCCGAGGAAAACAATTTCCTATGCTTATGTCATCTTTGGGGATGCTGTGTAGCGGGTCTGTTTGTCAGAGAGGAAGAATTGAACGTTATAGAAGGTGGGAAACATAGAGGCAGGCAAATCGTTGTAGAAACGACTCGTTTCATGTGAGAAATATCAACGGTATACAAAGACACCGGTGCAGAAGAGGCCAATGACGCTGATTCTTCGGAGCATCTTCCATTGAAATGCAGGTAGAACAAGTACAAGCATGGCTGTATCAAGGTAAAAATTCGGTGTACATTTTTGGGAAGACGTGTCACACCATAGTGGCATAAAAACTTGTACGGCGGTAAAAAACGACACAGGGCGCATATCATGTGATCCCCTCCCGACGTGAAGGAGTGTGATTGGTGGCGACATGTGATTGAAATATACATATATATACTTTTTTAGAAAAAGAAGAAAAAAAAAACGGCAAAATGATATCTACTTTTCGTACTCCAAATCTGCCCAGGAATCGCTGGTAAAAATCCTTCTGGTACTTGCTCTTACACCCTGTATATCTCTACTATAAATTTAAAACACGCGTGAAATTTTTTATCAGATTTTCATGGTCGTCTGGTTTCTGTATAATTGGATCAAATATTTTAGAGCAAACAGTGCAAATAAAAAATTATTGCTTGGCACGTACTAAAACGCTACATAGTTTTTCTAACGATTTTTTTAGACAGAACTCGTATAATTTGTAGCGTTACTTTCACTAAAGTAAACCTTTTATAATAGATTCCGCCAAAAATGTTGAAAGTTTCGTGATTTATCGCGGTTTTGGCGGGATGAATCTTTAAAAAATTATGTTGACCGTTTTGGTCGCATTTTAATTTCGAATCTAGCAAATTCGGCCATAACAATTATTTTTAAATTATTACTGAAGTAACTTTTGAAAATTAAACCTATCAATGAAATACACTACTAACACGCTACCACCTTAGGTTATAAATAAATTCGTTAAAAAGCTTTGTAATCATTAAAAAAGATAGCTACCAAAATATGGGTAAAATTAGGTGAGGTTAATATATACTTTTGAATGTAGCTATAACTTTATGGTTACCCATTATAAATAAATTAAACAATATATCTTTGTTAGAACCTCTTATATATTATTTTATTAACGCCGACCGGTATAATATTGTTCATTCTGAATTGAAAAAAATAAGATCGACAAAAATGGCCGAAAAAATATAGGTCCCAATGGCCGAGTTGGTTAGAGCGCCGTGTCCTGGTAAGACAATAGATCCTGCGTTCGAGTCCCAACTGCGCGTTACCTTTTATTTTTCTGTCTTGTTTTGTTCCACGTTTATTAGTATTATCTTTTTCTTTTATATTTTTAACGCAAATTTTTGACAGAATCAAATGTCATTTTATGTCAGGTCGGTTGATAAATGAATATTCTTAGTGTGCCTTATACTTATATCACGACGAAATTTAGGTAATAGGTAGGTATAAATATATCCATTGGCAAACAGAGTATAGACAGTAGACACGGTCGATTTTAAGGCAAAAGTGATTTTTATTTATTTTGTCAATAATTTTATAAGAAAGAAATAAATCAAGGTTACCAAGGGAAATTGTCACAGAATTTTTAATCCAAATAATAGTATTTTTTAAAGTTGTTTCTTATACCGCGCCATATCGATTGAAAAAATACATTTTATAGTGGTTTAGGCTTATATTTTTTGTAAAGAATTTAATAATTTTATTTTATTTCTATTCTAGCGAAACTTTAGGAAAAGCCTCAAAATCCAAAGCATGTTTTTTGGTATTCATAACGTTAACCGATTCTTAGTAAAGATTTAGAAAATAGTGTACTCACATTAAATTAAAGGTGCCGAAAGCAGCGTGAAACAAAGCTTCTAATTTTGAAACACCTCATTTATTCAAGGTGGGATTTCATTTTAATAATATAACCTTTGTAATTATTTTACACTTTCTATTAATGACCGAACCGGTTTCATCTTATGATGGGCATTTTCAGACTGGTGGAAGTGGAAGAAACAAAAAAAATTATATTGAAATAAAATCACGATATTTTTAACTAAACAATGTTACCTTTACGCAATCGTTTAAATAATTTTGTTATTCTTCGTATGCAGCTAAGATATCTAGGCTGCATCACCTGCCCGACCAGGTGCACCAGATAAGGGATGCAGAAGGCCGGGGAGATTAAGTATGTAACATTGTTTGTTCAGAGGGGAAGATTTACCGGTGGGTACCGTCTCCAGACTGTAAATTGATGGTAAGACTAGGCGGTGTTTGCGCAGTGCTTTGTGATGCCCGCAGCGTTATAATCTAATGCCCACCAAACTGGTTCATTGGTCAACTCTGATGTCACCAGACTTATTGGTTAGACTTAAAGGTAATATCTGGTGTTCCCCAAGGTCCCCATCTAGGTCCGCTCTTGTTTAACATTTATATAAAATACATCGGATCATGTTTTCAAAGGTGAACGAAGGTTAGGAATAACAGATTAATTTGCAGTGTTTATGAGTGATGGTAGAAAAAGGGAAGGATTTAGATAAAAGATGTTTGAAGCTTTTTTTCAAAATATGAATACCGCGCAAGAGTCCCAACTGCTCCCAAACTCCTGGAGCAAGTGAGACTATGGCATCCACAATTGAGGTACGTTTGTGAGGCTGAAGTTAAGTGGAGAGGGGAAGGAGATTGAAAAGAGGAAGGTGGGGGAAAACCTGGCTTTCCAGATCCAGTCACCAAACACGGTTAAAGCCGTTTCAAGCAACGTTTCAATTCTGAGTGGTGGTCTTACACTAGGGCGATATTAAGAGTAACTTCCACTCTGGAAAGGGCAGCAAATATACCTCATATGATAATAGTGAAAACACAAATCAATCAAATAAAATTATTTGCGCAAGCCAGGATTTGAACCGCGATCGTCAGTTGAGAGCCTTGACCACGGAGGCCGTCAAAGTTTTATTGTAAGTATGCTCTATTTTCGTATTATTTTTATATATATATATATATATATATAAACTTCTCAGAATAAGATTACATATATTTATGTACCTAGGAAGGTACAATTAAATTACAACAATGATTGCATTATACTTTAATGGTCGCATCATGGCGAACGAGCGAACATCTTTACATTACATTTGTGCGGGGTAAAATAAATGCCGCAAAGTGCCCGACGCTTTCGGAGGTTAATTAAGTCGCCGGGCCTCGGCAGTAATACCGATAATACGGTTGGAGAAGGAAGGAGGGACGGACCACGGGCCACTCCACCGAGAGAGTATGGCAATACGATTACCGATTACCCAATACGAAGCTGCGCTCCTGGGGTTTCAAGATGCAGATTCGATTACTGGTCGATGTGGGATCGAATTAAACCCATTACGTTTTAATTTAAGTCAATTAAAAATCGTTTTAATAAAACTAAAAGACTTATTTTGTGTAAAACCATGAGTTTTAATTAATTTATTTCCGACTGGGTACGCTTTACTGAAACATCATCAGGGAAAAAATAATCTTTCTATATAAATAAAAATCAATTGGTGTTCGTTTGTCTCGCTAAAACTCGAGAACGGCTGGGCCGATTTAACTGATTTTGGTTTTGAAATGTTTGTCGTAGTCCAGGGAAGCTTTAAAAGGTGAGAAAATATGGAAAAATTTCGAAGAGGATGGTAAAAACAACAATTTCATTTTCCCATATAAACTGTTCAGAATAAAAAAGTCGAGTTATTGCAAACGTCAGAAGATAAACATCCAAATTGTCGCATTGGAAACGATATTTTTTTTGTATAATGTAATTCACCTTAAAAAGAGTGCTTTATTGGCGTCGTAGTAAATATATCTAATATATCTCTAAAAATGAATCGCCGAAATGTATGAATGTGCATAACTTCCGAAAGACTGTACCAAATTGGATAATCATTTTTTTGTTCGTTATTATGTATAAAACTATGAAATTTGTATAAAAAATTGTAATAGGTGGCACGCGAGCAGTTTAAAAACTAAATGTACTTTATATAATTTTAATGTACTTTACCATTATGTCCTCGCGCATAGAGAAAATAATATCATGTCACCAAAATATTCCTGATTGCCATTCAATTTCAAACAGATTTGATGTTTTTGAACGTATATAAATGAATTACTATTTTTAAAAGCTGATGAAAGACTTGTTCAGATTTTAATTTTACAAATGGACATGTAATTAAAAATATACAATTTGAATGCAAACATAAGTAAAATTTAAAAAAATCGTTTGCCGATGATTTTTTTTCTTGCAAAATATATTTACCACTTATTATAAAGGTAATTGTCGCAAAACTTTTTGTGTTTTATATAAAATTAATTACTTAAAAAATTGGCAACGAACGGGGTGAAGTGTTTGGCTGTTTTCTATTTTAAAGAATTATTTCAAATTATGGTAAACTTTTAAATGCAAAGAGGAAGCTGGATGTTTTCTCTTTCTAAATATATTAATATATATATTATATTTCTGGCCATAATATAAAGGGAGATAGAACGAGTTTTATGAAGTCGTGTCAATTGGTGACAGATTGGGGTTAAAGTAAAGTAGGTATGTACCTACCTACATAGAAATTTTCCATTATATTTAAGTACGATGTGTGGTCGTTTTTTAAAGGAGAGCGTTGAGTGAATTTTTGGAGAAGAGAGTTGAAGAAAAGTAGATGAGTGAGTAAAAAAGAGGAGGAAAATGTCGACCAAGACAAAATTTTTACCAAAAAACTTCCAGCGCGGTGACAAAGGGATCAATGATGCTGCAGTACATATATATCTACTAATAACAGTAATAACGTACTATCCAGTACCGTTGAGATATCGGTAGGATACAGTACTTCCACTAGTAACCTTACAAATTTCAAAGATTACAAACCGATGGTTATAGTTATTAATCGAGAGGATTATTCAGTTTTGCACCGTATCAAGAGTTAAAAACATTCATATTTCTAGAATTGCCCAAACACTCCGTCGAAACTGACGTTAAATTTCAAATCCTTCTTCGATTAGCTGCTTTCTGTGGCAATTTAACTAAGCGTTCGCTCAGTTTTTATTGGTGATAGGCCGTCGGAGTAATCAGAAACCAACGAACCATCGTTTCAGCCACCGAGGCAAGGGTATCTGGAAATTGGGAAATTCTGAACGTCCATTGCAAAGCGTCCCTCTACCCTCACGTACTCGTACCGAGGTCCGCACTCGTGATGATGTAAACAAATTTCATCCCCTGTCCGGCAAAATTAATATCCTCCCATTTACATGCCTCTTTTATGCCCTGGTCCCTGGACATTGCACCTTTTCGGAATAATTAATGCTAGTCATGGTTTCATATACACGCATACCTTCAAAATATCTACCAGGGTTTTAACGCGGGAACAAGAATGTTTATTTAAATATTTCAAAGTTCTTGCGTGAATTCTGAGCAGCTACTAATCTCGGTTATTGTCCGTAAAGACATCCTAAGTTAGTGACTCGTGTTTTTTTAACTTAGGAATCGGATGAGACGAGATTTTTTATTCAAAATTGTCGGGAAGGTTTACATTTATTTGCAGTTTGCATAAAATAATGGTTATTATGAAAATTAGAATAGAAAGCACCAGTTATTTTAGCGAATTAAGTGTGCAATTCTTTTAAAATTAGTTTCAAGACGACAAGATTAAAAGTATGTTTCAAACTCAATTTACTAACAAATAGCGATAAACGTAATCGAAAATTTAAAATGCCTATGTGCTATACCGTCCATATGGCAAAGACTAAAAATGATTAGACATGTTGACGGGACAAAGTGAATATTTATGTGAGCTTTGCATAAATTAGCGCGTAGCTAATCCTTTTATTATAGATAAAATTTGGGAGGCTGGTATAGGTACCGCCGCCCCGGGAACCATTTATTGGATAACCAACGCCTTTGCCATATGTCACCTCAAGTGGTTCGCTACGTTTGGTGACTTAGCAGGGGTGCCTGGGTGTCTAAGTCTTGGCGACGGATGAGTTGCCAACCTGCAGCGTGGCGAGACGGATCGGGAGAAACTGGTTGATGGAGACCTGTTGACCTCTCCAGCCAGACCCTTTAGACCCATCGCCTTGCACCGAAATGGGATGGATTCATGCGAATGTTATTCCTGGACATGTTGAACACCAGATTATTACCTACTCCTAACACCTTATTACTTCCCAGAACTTCTTCTCTCTTTCCTTTACATAAAAAATATCATCCACACAGCATCCCTAGAGATGACATAGGCACAAAATTCAGAATACAAAAATCCCTCAAATCCCTCCTGTGTGGAGTCGACACAAGATGTTTTAATGGAATTCGTAATTAATACCATTGTACCCCCCGGCCAGGAACACTCCTGTCCCGGTGAGACCGGTACACCGAGGGGCACTGATTTGTTAGGACTTGGAACACATGCTCTGAGGATGGAAAAGAGGTTGGAGTTTAATCGACCGGTATACATGGCAATCTAATAAGCGAATGGAATTTAGGATGGGTAGGAATAAAGGAATGGATTGAGCGTTGTGACGTTTTTCTTTTCCTTTCTTTATGCTTTCGTACTTCTTGTCTCTTCTTGCTCCTTCCTGGATCTTCTCCTTTTTTCTCTGTACTTCTTGTCGCTTCTTGCTTCTTCTTATCATAAGAAAGGATTTTTTTTTTTCGAAATTTCCATTACTTACATACACCAGAAATATTTCTTTTAACTTTTGGCAACAAAACGAAATAAAAATATGGATTAGCACAATCCCTACAAAAGTGAGAAATTATAGTAATTGTCGCAGTGCCATAAATAGGTCCCAAAAAAAAATTTCAAAGGTTACTTAGCACTATTGACGTATGAAAATTATATAAAAATCAGCCCATATAATGAGTTCAATACTCATCCTAATTTGACTGTCCTAAAACGGGAATCCTCCTAGTTGGGCAGTCAAAAAATTTCTTAAATAATGTATATAAATGTATAATCTTTTACTAAATAAAATTAAATAAATAAAATAAATAAAAATAAATATACACAGTTAATGATTTTGTGATGCCTCGTTTTAAGACGATAATATACTCTAAAATATATTCAGAATCTTAACGAGGTAAGTAAAGATATCGAGTATACAAATTGCGACTGACCTACTATCGAATTTGCCCTATCAAAGAAAATAAGAAGAAGACAAATAATGTGGGAATCTTAACGACGTAAGTGAAGAAAGCGTGTAAACAAATATGCGCCCGCGGCACGGCGTATTGGACTGACGTACGATCGACTTTACCCTAGCAGGCCTGGAGATTCGACCTTTCCGCCGCGTTCATTTTAATTCATTCTGAAGAACGTGTTACAAATATTTAAAATGTGTCTCCATGTCGCACTCCCGAAGTTATTAATTCATCGTCTAGAAAAATAAAATCTAATGCTTACCGCTAACTTTATACTTGAAAAAAAACGGGTTATGAAGTTTTAAAATCGTTGTACGTAAAATATATTAATGGTAAGGTATTGTTTTTATTAATATTAAATACAAAGAACGTACATCACCAGAGTTCTGTTGGAATAAAATAGTTATTATAGTTACAAATTCGCCGGAAATGATAAAAATATGAGTTTTGAGCAAACAAAAAATATTAGGATTGTGTACCGCCTTAAGGTCTCTTTTTGTTACATGTGTCATTTTGGAGAAAGAGGGAGCGTTTTCAACGGACCTATCACCGGTATGCCTTTACGAGTATGAAGAATATATTCGGGCTTCGGGCGAACCCTTGTGGCTTTTAGTTCCGGGGGTTGGGATTAATAGCACCCGCGTGCATCTTGTATTACTTGGTATTCCCGCGGCACAACCTCCCGCAGGACCAGTTGACCTCCCCTATCCCGAGGGACAGTTTAAGGGTCCATTAGGCAAATGAACGGTATGAAAAGGATCACACTCTCAAAAATGAGAGCGGTTTGGTCAAGGACTGATAATTCGAATGAAATGTAGAATATTAAACGACGTTTTGGTACACTTGCTTGATTGAGCTCTGTGTTACTTTAAAAATGTTCTAAGGTCTCGAAACGTTTTTGAAATAAAATCTGGGTGACAAGACTTTTTGAAGATGAAAAGTCTGAAAAATTATAAAATGAAATTTGAAGAAATTGTCACATTTCATCAGTACCTTCTTAATCCACCATTTTAAACTACTCTTGACTTTAAACACAGTACATCGACTATGAGAATAAAAAGGGAGTAAACACTATAAAAATGAACTTTAAAAAGTTTCTGCCGTTAAAAAGACTTTACCCGTTTCGAAAATTGTTTTAGGCAAAACCAAAGAGGAATGCAGTCGCCGTCACAGTTTCCAAAAAAAATAATAGTTAATCAAAAGCATTTGTAAGGGTGTGTATATATGTGTATGTATGTGTGTGTGTGTGTGTATGAGTACCTATATGTAATGTGTGTGTAAGTGGTATATGTATGTGTATATGTACATGCACGCACATTAATATACAACATTTTTATACTCATAATATTGAGATGGTATCTTGTTGGGTATGATATACCTATACACTCTACAGAATGTTTTCTTAGTATCATGAATCGTATTGTGCTCCATTATGTTATAAATGTTGTGTTTGTCTTTAATTAGTGATAGTATCAACCATGTTCAATTTAATTGTAATTGTGAGCGTTTTGATATGAATCACTGTTAACAAACCATTAAAAACAAAAAAAGTGTCAAAAAGCAGATTGAAATAGTTGAAATTTTTAAAGTATTTATCTTTACATAGTATAAAATGAAGTCGCTCCCGCTGTCTGTGCGCTTAGATCTTTTAAACTACGCAACGGATTTTCATGCCGTTTTCACCAATAGATAGAGTGATTCACGGGGAAGGTTTTTAGGTATATAATTTGTCAAGGTTTTGTGTAAATTGGTTGAAATATATAATATATCTGGCCAAGCGGCAGCGGGTAGCGGGCTGCGGTAACGGGCTAGCAAACTGGCGGTATGCATTTGATTTAACACAGATGGCGTTAATTATAAAGGTTGGTTAATGGCGTGGAATTGTGTTTCGTTAGCCACAGCAACGTGAGTCCGGGTCTGCTAGTATCAGATATATGAAAGGATAGATATATTCACCTACTCAATTATTATTAGGTAAATATTAATTTTATGTTAATCACGCAAATGAAGCAACAAAATACAACCGTATTTACCCTCGACATAAACGCGAATCATTCACATCTGAGACTAGATTCAAAATGTGAAAAGTTTAACTTCTCCTTTGAAATTGTGTAAATGTGGGCTATTTTATTCTGCCTTTTGAGTCCGATCCTAAGCAAGAGTTTTGGACGTTGCCTTGTTCGTGTTCGTCATTCAACTGGAACAAATAAACGACTGTTTTACATTCAGGACAATCAGCCTGTAGTCGACTGAATATCGGCCATACTTTTATTTCGTTTTGTTCATTTTGCATAATTTGTTTCTGGGGTAGTTAAAATAATGAGGGACGAACGATGGTCAGTCACGCAAAGAAGACCGAGGTAATTTTTGAGGAAACATTAGTTTAATTTTTCAGTATTTTCGAACCCTTTCATGAGCCTTATAGATGTTTAATAGGCTGTATGACCAAAATTAAAGCTTTGAAGTAGAATATAATCCCAACGTCAAAACAAATGCTGAGAGAATGTCGTATTAACATTACTGTGAAAATGCGAATCCATTTTAGTATTCAAACAATCAATTGGAAGTTGGAAGAACTGTATTTTCCTGATAAACAAGAATAACCATCACGATTTTCACGCGTGAACGTGACCTGATTCACGCCCCTTGCTTCATATAAATACATAAATCATCATTATCATCAGGCACTGTCCTTATGCTGAAGTTAGGCGATGAGCAATACGAATCCAGTCATCTACGGCACGTATTAGGCTTCATTTGGCTGCTACCACTTCTTGATTTGTCCATCATCAGCTTCATAATATATGTTATCTTTCTGATGCTTTCCTTCCGGATATTTACCTCCGTGAATTAACATTGGAAACTCATTTGTTGATGGTTTGAAGATGCGTGGTTTGATATTAGATAACTGTCCAAAATATTGGCATGATAATAATGATGATTGGATAATTTGTGGCGCCGCAATCGTGAAAAATCACCTCAAGGGCGCTGTACAAATATGAGTTCCTGAGCTCTATCTAATTTTTTTATTTACCAATGGATGCAGAAAACATACTTACCTGGTAGGTCACTTCTGATAAACACACTTTTATTAGAAAGATTAAGCTTGGAGTAAATATTACTTTACACGCAGAGGACACTATATTAAAAACAATGGACATTGGATGATTTTAAATTTGCGTATTTTACACGCAATTGCCATTGATATTATGTTTATTAGAAGAATAGTGGCAAAAGTAAAGTTGATTTTATTTTTAAAGGAGTGGAGAATTTAGGACTATGTAGGACTAGAACATTTTAATGAAAAGACCTGAAAAAGCTTAGACATTCTTAGTTATTTAAATATTTTACAAATTTAGTTGTTTACAATGTCGCGGACCGTGAGGACGAAAGGTTTTTGACTTTTATGGATACGACTATCTGAAAAGGTGAGTTTTAAGTTTAGCTTTAAATTTCGATTTTAAAGTCCATTCCAGCCTTAAGGTCTGACACTCCGAAAGCACGCTCACCGAACTTAGTATCTGGTGTGCAGGGGCGTGCACTCCATATAGGCACATAAGCACTGCCTACCCTACCGTATTTGTAAAACATAAGCATGTAAATAATATTATAATTTATTGAATTATTGCTAAAAATAAATAGACACTTTCAATAATAAGCGTGACACATCAAACGGCATACTACAAACGTGGAAACTACACGCGCCCTCCGACTGCCTCACTAAAATGAGGCTTGCAGGAATTATTTCTGCTTAGAGCTAACTTTATACACGATATAATCAATGTTTACGAAATGCACGTAGCATAGAGTAGAACTGTCGCTTTGAATTTGCTTCTATGAGGTTTTATTGTTAGTATTAGGCAGTGCTTTCTGGAACAAAATTAGCAAATGGCAACCAGTGGAATGACATCTGAAGTATGAAGTATGAGACAACGCCAACAGCCGTTATCAAGGCCACCTCGGATGTCCAATTGGCTTGTGATAATATGCATAAATGATGCGATTATTTATTATTATTTGGATATTTGATGTGGCTTAAATCTACATCATCTGCAGCTAGCAGCAAGCACACTTAGCGAAAACTTGTACGAAGGGAGTTATCTGTGGTAAGTTTATTTTTTATTTATTTGAATCAATTCGGCGGTTTTCCTACTGCCTACCCTGATCAAAAACCCTGTGCACGCCACTGCTGGTGTGCACTTTGGTTCCTTCGACATTCCTATAGCTGATGACGCTTCTGGCTCAAAGGTTGATGGGACCAATTTTCTGCTAGATCCTCCATCAATGCACAAGCAAAATTTTCCGCTACGTAGAAGGAAATCAAATATTGTTAGGCTATACGTAACCTGTGAATGTTACATATAATAATAAATTCTGTGAAGTAGACATTTTTGCATAAAAGCAACGAGTAATTCAAGGAAAATAATAACATTAATTATTTTTACAGATATTAAGGAGTGGCATCGTTGAATGTTATGTATTAACATGGCATGAAAAGGCCTAACCTTACATAACCCAAAACACTGTGAAAATGGAAACAAGCCCACTAATAAAATTACACAGGTAGGTTATTCTGTGGGGGTAATTGTAAAGAAACATGACACAGTACACAACACACACATTAAAAAGATAAGGGCGCACGAGAGAATCAAATGAAATTTTATGTACAACGTCACATAAAAATAAACGAGCAAATCGAAATTGAAAAACGAAAATGGTTTCCTAAAAGTTAACACATTGTTGCTGAAAAGGGAATTAAATCAAATTAATAAATTCTAGAAGCCTTCCTTATATTTCGTTTCACTTTATTTTCAGGTGTTCATAAAACTAAATAAAATTGTTAACTTATGTGAGAAAATCATTAATGGATGGAAGAATGGAAGGAGTTGTGGACATCCTAGAAAGATCTTCTTTTCTTAAACTTGATACAATACTCGTTCAGTCTGTGAGTGTTGAGTTTAGTCGCCTCTGTAGGAAGGTTTCTTCGAACTGACTTGAGTTGTTTTAGGTGAAAAAAAAAACGGTGCTTTCTGTCCTATTTATTTGACTTTTAAGCGAAAATTCTGAATCTAAATTAACGCCAAGAAGTTTGACTGTTGTCTTTGGAATAATATCGTTGCCGGAAATGGAAGTGAATTGTCCATGAAATGTTGGCGTTTGTTTGTAGCCGCCCAGAGAAACTCATTCTTAAATGGATTCAGCTTCAGTTTGTTTGAAGACATCCAACGAGTTATTGCTTCTAGACATTCAGCTATGCGGATTTTGAGACTGTTGATTTCGTTTGGAGAGCAGTAAAAATAAACTTGCTGATCATCAGCGTAGCAATGGGACAAGAGACCAAATGACTCGATTATTATCCTATCAATCCATACCGATCGACTATGCTAGGGGGGCTGGTCGGGTCATACCTGCCAATATATTATATTATTAAGATCTTTTCATTCATACTATGTATATTACGCAATTTAAATGAGGCGCTCAGCGGAAGAGTGGCCTAACCCTCATCAGCGAAAACATCATATTGTTATATATTTTTGTCATATCTATGAAGCCATAGTGGCCCAATTTTAGTTCTCACTAATTTCAAAGTATCTTTGAAATATGAAAACTAAAATTGGGCTACTGTGGCTTCATAGTTGTGACAAAAATATATATAACATATGATTTTTTCGCTAATTACGAATTTTGTGGGTTGGGTCACTCTTCCGCTGAGCGCCTCAAATATGATGCTCTCCTACGCACAATCACACACACGGGTTATATACAATACGAGTAATATTAATTATTGATGGGTAATATCCATAATGATAGAATAATTTTCTGATTCGCATTAATTACGGTGTCATGGTAACTGGAGCATGAATTTGAATTAAATTAACCTTGTTTTTCCTTAAAGGTGTCGAGTTTTTTTTTTCACAATGCATTATAACAATTATTATTAATGGTTAACTGTATGAAAACCTGCCAATAATTAAAGGGTAAGTATTTAATTATTTAACATAAAAAATAAAAATAAAATTTTCATCTCCAGATTTTGGAAATTAATTCTAACCTCTTCTAGTTGTTGGTGGAAACCAGGCTTTACGCATCGAGCTCGATAAATGAAACGAGTGGAAATAAATATTGATTTATTTGTGTGTGCCCGATTTATAATCAATTTTATCTTACTTCTGGTGAAATTGATCATGCATTTTGTTTTCGAATTTCTTTCATGAACAGATATTCAATTTCATTGGCCTGCCTGAATCTAATAATCTTGCTTAAGTTGGCGACATCGGTTTTCTTTTTTATTTTTATTTGATGCAATAACTTAATGAATCAAAACCAAAAATGTCCTCTGAATTCATGCATTTTTTAAGTAGTAGGTAACATATTTTTTATTTCAAATAGAGGATTTAATTAAAAAAATATTCATTAAATAATGTTAATTACCTACATTTTTTTTCGACAACCAAGCTAGACACAGGCTCCTGTTGTGGTTGTTTATTCAATTTGTTCAAATAAATGTCGCCATCTCAATGACAATCATATTTTCAACCTTTTTTAGGCCGTCCGATTGACAACCCTACTAGGAACCACCAGACGAAATGCCAAATGTTCGAGTTAAAATAGGACTTCGCTAACACGCTTAGTCAATTTTGTCAGAGGCGACATTGGTTCAAATCTACATCGAAGACAAGTTTGAAGGTGTGTCTGTTCATGTATCTATCCAGTTATTCAGTGATATATCTACCTACCCAATTCAAATTACGTTTTCGAAATATTCTGTGAATACAACGACAGTCTTAAAAATGTTAGACATGATTTCTGGCGCTGACTAAAATCACTTGAGAAGTTTAGTACCTTTTAACTAATTGACTGGTGTTTTGTTATTAAAGTTAAAGCGACCCGCCCTGTAATAAATTTAGCTTTTGACCAAGGACCGAGGCAGTTTCAGAATTTGTTTGGCGTCAGTCGCACTCTCGTAAGATTAATGTCCGCCGATCGGCAGACGAAATACGAAACGCCCGATGAACCCCGAGATGGAGGAGGAATACAAGAAAGGAAGGAACGAGAGGAAAGGGACAGGAAGAAATACACGAAACACGCACTGCCACCGCGCGACATGTGCTAGCACTTGACAAGAAGTACGGGAATTATGGAGCCACCCTTAGAGTGAGGAGCCACCCTACCTTGGTAGTTTTTTTGTTTGTTTGGTAGTAGTGATGAGCGCATCGATCAGATGAGTGTAATCGGGATGTCGGTTTCGAAACAATCGATTTGCAGTTTTAATTTTTTTATTGTACTTTTTTACGTGATGCATTTTATTTGAGTTCTCTCGACCATACTAGAGCCTAGGCTTATGTCCATAAATATCATAATCATCCAACTAACTAATCATCACGCCGTTTCCCCGCAGTGGTAGGCAGAGAGGACCGACCGCCAAACAACTCGGTCTTGGCACACACTATTTGTCTCACTCGCATTCATATATCGTCTCATACATGCTCTTCTATTATTCTGACCCTTGACAAGGCCTGACTCAAGTGTCTGATTCACTTGGTGGTGCCATGTTTTCCTCGGGCGTCCCCAACTTCTACCATTCACATTTGCGTCTTATATTATACTTACACACCTTTCCTCGTTCATTCGCTCTACATGCCCAAACCATCTGAGCGTCCCTTTCTTAATGTTACTCACTACGCTTCCATCAGCCTTGAGCCTTGTATTCTTTGTGGATATCCACGTTTCTGTCACGACCGTACAAGGTTTTACCACACATACGTCTCAGAGATCTCATTTCTACTGTATTCAGTATACTTTCATCCTTCCTCTGCCAAGTCCACTGTCTTCAAAAATTGCTTGAAAAATCAGCTTATTATTAAAATGTTTCGAACTGGTACTTCGATTACCTCAATTCCCATCACTATAAGAAATGCCCCACCTACTGAAGAAGTTTGCTCGGTAACGGTTCGTGACCTACATGTCGTAGCTTAAAATGATTTAAATTTTAAATTTTTTTTTTCTAATAATTTTTCAATATTATTGAAAAGTTAAGTGCTAAGATTTTTCTAGCTTAGCACTTTAGCTAGCTCGCGGAAAAGTCACGAGCCGCCATTGAGTTTTGTTCTATCGATAAATCTCAGCTTTTGTCCAACAATAACATTTGCAGAGTCTGAAGTTCTGAAAGGGGAAATGTTGCCAATGTAGGAGTTGCATAATGCATGTGCGGTGCGAGTAGTAATAAGGAAAGTGGAGTATTCCACTGTTTGTAAGTTTAGGTACACAATACACACTTGTGGTTTCTATCGTGCTTTTTATGTGTTTCAACTCTTCATTTCCTTATAGTATGTATAATGTAAAATATGGAATATATTTGCGTTCAGTGAAAGGAAATATGGCATTTTCTTATTTTGGTAGTTTAGATAATATTTTAAAACTCAGATTTAAACAGAATTCAGATAAGATTAAATTCTGATCCGTAACAGGAATATTGTGTAACTCCAAAATGCCTATAAAACTTAAAGGACAGATATACCAGACTATTGTTAAACCCGTCGTAATGTATGGCTCCGAATGCTTGACTATGTACAACTCCTACTCTAGGCAACTCGAAACAGCAGAAATGCATTATTTTTATTTTTTATGTTAAATAATTAAATACTTACCCTTTAATTATTGGCAGGTTTTCATACAGTTAACCATTAATAATAATTGTTATAATGCATTGTGAAAAAAAAAACTCGACACCTTTAAGGAAAAACAAGGTTAATTTAATTCAAATTCATGCTCCAGTTACCATGACACCGTAATTAATGCGAATCAGAAAATTATTCTATCATTATGGATATTACCCATCAATAATTAATATTACTCGTATTGTATATAACCCGTGTGTGTGATTGTGCGTAGGAGAGCATCATATTTGAGGCGCTCAGCGGAAGAGTGACCCAACCCACAAAATTCGTAATTAGCGAAAAAATCATATGTTATATATATTTTTGTCACAACTATGAAGCCACAGTAGCCCAATTTTAGTTTTCATATTTCAAAGATACTTTGAAATTAGTGAGAACTAAAATTGGGCCACTATGGCTTCATAGATATGACAAAAATATATAACAATATGATGTTTTCGCTGATGAGGGTTAGGCCACTCTTCCGCTGAGCGCCTCATTTAAATTGCGTAATATACATAGTATGAATGAAAAGATCTTAATAATATAATATATTGGCAGGTATGACCCGACCAGCCCCCCTAGCATAGTCGATCGGTATGGATTGATAGGATAATAATCGAGTCATTTGGTCTCTTGTCCCATTGCTACGCTGATGATCAGCAAGTTTATTTTTACTGCTCTCCAAACGAAATCAACAGTCTCAAAATCCGCATAGCTGAATGTCTAGAAGCAATAACTCGTTGGATGTCTTCAAACAAACTGAAGCTGAATCCATTTAAGAATGAGTTTCTCTGGGCGGCTACAAACAAACGCCAACATTTCATGGACAATTCACTTCCATTTCCGGCAACGATATTATTCCAAAGACAACAGTCAAACTTCTTGGCGTTAATTTAGATTCAGAATTTTCGCTTAAAAGTCAAATAAATAGGACAGAAAGCACCGTTTTTTTTTTCACCTAAAACAACTCAAGTCAGTTCGAAGAAACCTTCCTACAGAGGCGACTAAACTCAACACTCACAGACTGAACGAGTATTGTATCAAGTTTAAGAAAAGAAGATCTTTCTAGGATGTCCACAACTCCTTCCATTCTTCCATCCATTGACACTCCATTCTCCGACCATCCGTTCAGAGTCAAAAGCGCTCTCTATACTCTCATAATCCCATATAAGATGAGCGAGCGATATGCGAGATAACCAAAGCCCACATATTATATTTGTACTTGGAGAGTAGCTCTATAATAGCTCTCGTGTAAGATTAGCTTAGGGCGATCCAATAGTACAGGAAAAAACAAAATCGGAATTCACGCCCCCTTATGGGAGGAGTTTAAAAATACTTGAGAAACAGCTTTTGGAAAGGTTGGAAAAGGAATTTGAGAATTTTTTTTATAGGTTGATTTCGTAAAGACCTGTAAAAAACATTAATTCCTTTTTTACGCATTGTTCATCGAAATAAAACGGAATTTAACAATTTATTTCACGAAAACAAGCGACGCGGAGCCTAACGTCTGTTCCCCGCTTCGTCCGGGGGAGGACTGACAGAAAATAGGTGTGGCTAGTAAGTAGTTCTTCGGTGGACGGTATAGGTATAAGGTTCACTTTGAAATTCCAAATTCGTCGATTGCCGTATTGTCACAGTGATGTCAAAAATAACAACGCGAAAATCCATATTGTATTTTGTTTTGCGAGGTTCGGGCGGAATTTTTAATAATCATAAAATAAACTGAATTTGCCACACTAAACAATAAAACCATATCCGAAAAGAGATTTATAAATAGGAGAGTTTGGACTGGAAAGTGTTTTTTATAGACATTATACTTTATTTTTTTGTAGGCTTATTAAAAGACTTATAAAAAAAATTACCCATATTTTTAAGGGCAGGATTTAATTGAAACATCTATAATACTTCTAAGCGATCAAATTTTCAAAACCATTGAAGTAAAAAATCATGTATTGGTTTCATAGTGCTTTCACACAAACGAAGTATTGAAATCCGTAAGTCTAAACTTAAACTTTAGGTCTTAAAACAAACACATATGATTTTGTATGATTTTGCATTATTTAGTATGGCTTCATCTTAACTCTTACATCGGTCTTGCATTATTTCCCTTCCGCACTTTTGTAAATCGGTCATACTAACAACGTTAACTACTAAACTAAATTTAAAAAAAAAAAAAAATTGTTTAGTATCTCTTTTGGCTTCGCTTTTGGGTCACGTATAAATGTGCGAAATTTAGCTTACAGCATCTTTAATAAATACTATCCCCAAATCTACCTTTTTCTGCATTTTTGAAACAAAAAACATTCTTTAGAATTAACCAACACAACAGGAACTCCTTTGAAACCAAAGTTAAAATGTATCTACATCCTAAATATTCAATAACGAGCATTCAAGCCAACAAGATACAGACAAGCTAGTCTGCAAGGATTACTGTGTCATGTAAATAATGTGAGTTATTATGTGTACTCGTACAAGAACCGCGAAAACACAAGGACCAAAGGACATCACTGAGGGGTTTGTGAATTCCTACCAAACCGGGGATCAGCATAACTATTCTGGAATCTCTAAACATTTTTCGTCGGTTGCATGCCAACTCAACAACTCTTCAAGTCATTAATTAAAAATTATTTTAAAATAGCCGTTAACCCTAACCTAACGTAACCTATCTAACCATTTTTATATATATTTTTATCATCACTCTTTATGACTTTTTGAGGTGGTTCTGAGTTGGTTTCATTCTGAGTAGGCCGGTCACCTTTTTTGTCATAGGCATATATATCACTCGAAATTTCACTAGTCAAAATTTCACTGTCGTAATTTATTTTCATACTACTATTATTCAGAGCCCAAAGGCTTACGTTAGCCGGGCTGTAAAAAAACAGGTGTATATATTATTTAACACGGTGTTCTATTCAGTATGCATCTATAAAATCATTTGATCAATCACCGACCAAAGAAGTGGTGGACTTACTTAATATAATTATGTACTTAGTTCAGTGACAGCGCTTTTGGAGTGTCAGGACATAAAGCCTGGAATGGACTGCCACATGATTTTAGAATGATCACAGACACGGAGTATTTAGAACTAAACATAAAACTCAACTTTTCAGACAACCTTTGTAAATCTCCTGCTATCACCACAGTAAGTGGAAAATGCGATGCCAAACCAGCCACCGACCGTACGGACCGGTTTGCTTCACTTGATCGTTCCGTGTCTCCCTCGGTCGTCCCCGACTTCTTCTATCATTCACATTGGCTTCATACATTATCCTTAAACTCATTTCCTAGTTCCTGTACATGCCCTCTCTCTAACCCTATAAGCGTACCTTTCAAAATCTTACTCATTACGCTTACTTACTCATTGAATTATTTTCGAATCTCCACATTTCTTAAACGGTCAT
This sequence comes from Limnephilus lunatus, assembly GCA_917563855.2. NCBI lineage: Eukaryota > Metazoa > Arthropoda > Insecta > Trichoptera > Limnephilidae > Limnephilus > Limnephilus lunatus. The sequence goes on from OU830592.1 coordinate 82,646,082, forward strand.
ACATGGTTTTACCACACATACGCCTCAGTGATCTCACTTCAGTAAGTATCGCATCTCTCAAAAAGAGTATTTAAAAAAAAACCACTTACTTAAATTCGTTCAACTTTTCTATGTTCGAAAAGCGTATACGAATTCCTCTATTATAATTATCATTCAAGAATAGAGGCCCGAGCTAAAGCTCTCAGGATTAAGGGTATGAATAAAGAATGAAGTAAAAGCGAGGGTATTTTATCACCACACTTAATAATTCAAGATATACAAACATACTCATACATTGCCTGTTCTATGGATATATTCTTCATCCCACGACATTAAAATTCACTCAAAAAATATTATAGGCATTCACGTAGGATAATATCTACTGACAAGTACAATTATGAGATGGTAATCGTATCTATTATATTATATACAGACTAAAATGAGTCCAGTTGTTTCCTACGGTTGTGAGACATGATGCATAATCCAAAAATGAGAAATCAAGTTAACAGTCTTTACGATACGACACGAATGTACCACCCCAGCCTGGAGCACTCCTGTCCATCCATGTAAGGCTGGTGTATCAGGGGGCACTGGTTTGTTACGTTTTGCAACTTGCAAGGTTGGAGTTTAATCGAGCCAATATTGGAATATAGGATGAGCAGGAATAAAGGAATTAATTGAGCTTTATTTTGTTTGTTTGTTTTTTCCCCTTTCATTGTGTCTTCTTTTTTCTTGCCTCTTCTTGGCTCTTCCTGGTTGTTCTGGTCTCTTCTTGTATTTTATAGCTTGATCTCGGTTCTTCTTGCTTCTTCTGGGTTCCTCTTTATTATTTCTGTTTCTTCTCAACTCTTCTTCACTATCCAAGTTTCTTCCCACATATTATTGCTTCGTCCTGCCTTCTCTTGAACTTTCTTGGCTGTTCTTGTCTCTTCTTTCCCTTTATTGCTACTTCTTTGGTCATTAAGCGCAAAATTCTACGAAAAATGCTTGGGCCTACATACGAAAATGGACCATACAGAATAAAAATGAACTCGAAAATCTTCCATTAAACAAGGGGCGCCAAAACTTTTGGGAGGCGGAACGAAGAAATGGATCAAAATAGAGTTAATTTTGCTTTATGCCACTCTCACTTGAAATATGGAATAGTACGATAGGGCTCAAAAACATCAAATCATATAAAACGACTAAATATAATACATCATAAATATCATATTACAAACCCTCCATAAGGAAGTCAACAACAACAGAAATATTCGACAATAGTTCGATGTTTCAAGTACTTCACAAAATATCTATTCCATAAATATTCTGGCTCATGATCTCAAAAGGGCAAACACTTCACATAATCATAAAACCAGAGCACAGCAAATAGATAAACTAAATAAACCAAGTTAGTGTAATGCTACCTTTTGACAAAGAAACTCTGAATTTTTAGCTGTAAAGTTTTATAACAAACTTGCTACCAGAATCAAACAAATTAAAACAAAAAAATATGTACATTAAGCCCATCAAATCTTGGTTTCAAGAAATATCGGAAAAATAACTGACTAGTATTTATAAATACTAACTAAACCAAGAAGTTGAACCATAGAAGTTGCTGAAATTCTACTATAACAAAACCCTATTCTCCTCGGCAAAGGATCTCCTAGTAAGGAAGACTAAGAAAATATTCTATATTTCATTTATATGTTCTTAAAATGTCAACATTTTAATATAGTTCTTAAATAAATACATTTTGGTAGAAAACAGTCACTTTGTGGTTAAATATAATTAATAAAAGAAAACAACACATTTTTAAGCACATTGTAGTAAAGCGCAGTTGAAGTGAAACACAAAACTGTTTTATAAATATTATTTTATTATTATTAATGAAGTGAAACTCCGACAGGGCGAAGGAGCCTGGGAAGACCAAGATTAAGATGGAGCGACAACGTCCTCAAAGATATATCTACCTTGGAGATTCTAAACTGGAGAGAGCTGGCACAAAACCATGATGAGAGGAGGAAGACTCCTGAGGAGGCCAAGACCCACCAGGGGTTGTAGAGCCAAGAGTGATGATGATGAATGAAGTGAAAACATATTTGCATACTTTGTTCCAATTTACCATAAGGATTATTGTAAAAGCGATCATGGAATGTGAATGGCGTAAAATCGATTGAAAACATGCAATTCATACCGCACTGTGGAAGTTACTCTACCTTTCTACGTGTCAAAGCAAACAGATATAGACAAACGAAAGTAATACCTGCATAATCGATTACCTGTATCTACATATCCGTTTACAAGCTAACCAGACTATCACTCAGCAAAAGTAATATATTCAAAAGGAAGAAGTCTGGACGAACGTAAGTATTTCAATCTTTGTAAATTGCTTGGCTGTTTCGCGGAAAGCCTTCATATTAAATGTAAGCAATTGCTGCCTTTGATTACGTTATTCCGTCGGCTGAAGTAACCTGATATACCTAATAAGGTTGTTTTGTGTCAATGAAACCATAGAAAATAGTGCATGTAGCCTCGGAGTGGTTGATAAGGCATTGGGTTGCACAATCAGTACCTACTGTTACAGTCAGTATGCAACTATATAATATGCACCTCAATGCAAATATCAATTACATCGGGTTAGTGTGGGTACCTACACTGCGTTCTGCGCTCCGGATCGTTCCTAGGCTACCGATATCATTTATGTATATTAGAAATAATATCGGTCCTAGTACGTTGATTAGGAGATACCCCAGAACTTTTGATTGGGTGAACCGATATTGATGATTTTTTATTAGAAAGCCGGTGCTTCCCGTGTGGTCCCATTTTAATTTGGTCCAGTTCTGACAATGGGATACGTGAGACAAACATACATGTCTTAAATTTGCAATAAGTATGTGCGCGACAAATGGACGAATAACTCAATATTACGCCAACAGATTTCGATAATTCTTTTTTTGAAGTAAAACTTCTTTACGCACGCTCGTCACTAAAAATAAAAAAAATAAACAAAAAAATTAACAAAACAAAAAACGACTTAAGAAAATGCACTAAAAAGTAAAAAAATAATTTCGTACGATTGTTATTTTTGGAGTCGGTGTCAGCCAAGATCTCCACGTCTCACCTATAACAACCTATGTATGTAGTTACCTTGGCTCACACCGACTCCAAAAATAACAATCGTACGAAATTATTTTTTACTTTTTAGTGCATTTTTTTAAGTGGTTTTTGGTTTTGTTAAAATTTTTGTTTAATTTGTTTATTTCACGAAAAAAAGGTAGATCTTTTAGTATTATTTCACCCGCCATGCTAGGGATGTCCCTGTGTTATGGCATGCGAAGTCATGTACATAAATAAGAGTGTCCCGGTGTGGGTTTGTTGGTTATTCCGAGATTTATAAAATTTTGCGCACTTGACCTTTTAAACGGGATGAAGGTCGCTGTCTACATGAGATATCAAAAAACCACCCATCTCCTTTCCCACCCCTCAGAGCAGAATTTTGGTACTTTTTGATCAAATTTAGCACAATTGATGTTCAAAATAAAAGGAAAATATTACTTTTTACACCTGATTCGGAAAACTCTGTGTAAATCCTGGGCAACGCCGGGGAATTCAGCTATTAATAAATACTAATGATATTTAGAAGAACTGCATAGCACGGTTATTTGCGAAAAATTACTTCAAAAACCTTGTACAAATTGGTATGTAATACATTTCTAAAATGTTTTATCTTTTTACTAAATATGGATCATAAATTATTTGAAGATTCATCTATTTAGCTGTTAAATATAATAATAAGTAAATAAATAAACATTGATGACTTTTTTTTTTATGACTTTTTACCCCAACTCTGGACCACCATCAATAGAACAAGAAGCTCCCATAGCCGTTGTGCCCACATGATGCATATATGGGGCCTTAAAGGGTCGGCGATGTGTGAATGCGGTGTGTTGCAACGAATGCCCGCTCCATTCATTCCCCGGCGGGATTGATGAGGTCCAAAGGGCAACTCCTGAGGCCCTAGACTGACTCGCAGACCTAGATGTCCCCCTCTGACCCCCACCATACGAAAGAAGAAGAAGACCCCAATGGAGTGTTCTGGCCAGTGTCATGTCAATGATTTTGTGAGTGTAATTTTGTTTCAATATTTACATCTTTGGTTTTAATAATAAATATTAATACGCATTGGATTAAGAATGTGGTTTTATTATGAACATTTCCTACCTATCTAACATTAAGTTAATGATATTTGATGTAAGAATTTAGGTACTTACCCAAAAAAAAAAGAAGTTGTAATAAGTTTGTCCATAAAAGAGAATAGAATAAATTTAAAATATGACGATAAACAATAATGTTCAGATGTTTCCTCAAACCAATTATTTATTTTTCATACAATGTTGTTTCATATAGTTTCGTGAACAAAATTTTAAAGTGCGTTTTATTTTTTATTAAAAATGTCGAACTTTTATGATTCAGAAACTGAATGCAATTGCGGATGTACCAATCGCAGGCAAATGCAGAACGCAAGGTACGGAGGTAGATCACCAACAGTCGGTCGCCGTGCATATCGCCGTGAGTATTCAGATGTTTCAAGACCTCTGACCTTGAGAGATGACGTAGGCCCGGAACCCTACGACGGCGACGTTCCAGAGAGCAGTGATGATGATAGTGACTACGTCATGGACAAAAGGACTAACAATAAAAAGTGGTACATTCCTATAGACCCAATCAGCGTCAAAGAAGATTTGATTCCACCGAGTAAAGTGCAAGACCCAAAGAAGGACAGAATGGAGAAGAGAGGACTTAGGAAAAGGGGAAGACCGAAGATATCAAAAGTGAATGGAAACAAAAAGGAAGCTAGCAAAGAACGAACAGAAAAGAAACTAAGATCTTCAGCTAAGTCAAACAGGCGACGAAATTAAACAGGATTTCTCATCGCAATTGTTCTGGTCGAAATCAAAAATTATACTCACAAATATTAATTTTTTGACGAAAGCGTTTTATATTAATCAACTTGTTGATGCATTTTATATTGTGGTCTGTTATAGTGTGTACATTGTAATATGTGTAAAATTGTGTTGATTTCAATAAAATTGAACAATTTTGATTTTATTTTATTTATTAATCTCCAAGGCAACCAATCAAAATTACAAAAAGAGCAAAAATAATGGTCTTTCAATTAAATTTGATTAGATTTGAATTAGCATACGACCGAGTCGACAGGAAAAAGCTATGGAAGGTGTTGTCCAAGTATGGAGTGAATACAAATCTCATACAGGCAATTGCGTCTCTGTACGAGGGAAGCGTTGCATGTGTTAGGGTGAACGGTGGTTTTACGGGGTGGTTTGACATCACAAAAGGTGTTAAGCAAGGCTGCGTAATGTCACCATGGTTATTCAATTTATACATGGATAATTGTATGCAAGAATTGAAAGAGATGGGATTGGGCGCGAATTTGAGTGATCTGAAAATATGTTGCCTGTTGTATGCTGATGATGCGGTGCTGATTTCTAACACTATGGAAGATCTACAGTCTCTCGTGTCTAGGATGAACGAAGTGTGTATGCAAAATGAGTTAATGATGAATGTAAGTAAGTCTAAAGTCATGGTATTTGAAAGGGAGAGTACGAAAACAGTGTGCAATATAGTTGTGAATGATGAATACTTGGAGCAGGTGGATGAGTTTGTGTACCTGGGTAGTATGTTTACGAGAGATGGGAAGGCTGATAGAGATATTGAAAGAAGAGTAAATGCAGGTAACTCCATTAATGGAGGACTGAATGCCGTTGGCGCTAATAAAACACTGTCAAAAGACGCGAAGCTAGCAGTCCACAATGGAGTCCTGGTACCTACCTTGATGTATGGCAGTGAGGCATGGAGTTGGCAGAGGAAGGATGAAAGTAAACTGAATGCTGTCGAAATGAGATCCCTGAGGCGAATGTGTGGCAAAACCATGTATGATCGTGTGAGAAATGTGGATATCCGCAAAGAATGCAAGGCTGATGTAAGCATAATGAGTAAGATTAAGAAAGGGACCCTCAGATGGTTTGGACATGTAGAGCGAATGAAAGAAGAAAATAATGTGAGAAGAATATATGACGCAAATGTGAATGGAAGAAGAAGTAGGGGACGCCCGAGGAAGACATGGCACGATCAAGTGAATCAGATACTTGAGTCGGGCCATGTCAAAAGTCGGAATAATAGAAGAGTATGTATGAGACGATGTATGAATGTGAGTGAAGCAAAGACTGTGTGCCAAGACCGAGTTGTTTGGCGGTCCGTCCTCTCTGCCTACCCCTGCGGGGAAACGGCGTGATGGTTAGTTTTAGTTTTAGTTTTTTTTAGATTTGAATTTAACAGTAGGTGGAAAGGAAGAATTATTAATGGTGAGTTTAGTCATACTACTTTTAGATCTGAATAAGTTAAATATATTCAGATCTTAAATTAGAGGCACGATCTAAAGCCCGGGCAACTCTAGGTACTTAAGCTAGTATTAAATAAATGTGAGCAATTTCTAAAGTGTGCTTTATATTTTATTATAATATTCTTCATTATGTTAACACAAAATTGCAAATTTATAATAATAATATACCTAAATGCAATTCTAATTTTGAGATCAGTGGGCATCTATACATATAGCATTGAAAAATTTTTTTTTTCACTTTAAATGCCTTGTTAATTTTTAATAAAAATGTAGGTTACACAGCTTTAGATTAACACCATGGTTATATTTTTAGTATTGCCATTTGGGCAACAGTGGCGCCCTCATTTATTTTCTACTCTTATTTGACAAACTGTATGTGCGTGAACTTCGCAAAATAAAATAAAGCACTTTTTGGCGATGTTTTTTATATTGCGTAAATCAAAACAGTCAGTGGGAATTTAAACCTTATCGCCAAATACATAACGAGTGGTATTGTTAGCGGCATAATTCCGAATGTTAAACGCGGTGGTACATAGCCTTAATACGGAAACGATTACACGACAACTCAACAAAGTAGCATTTCAACACCCCTTTGAAAAGTCATTAAAAGTTATGATTTTTTTTTCGAAAAATAGCTCCTAACCTAACGTAACCTAATTAACCAATATTTTTTTATCACTTTTCAAACGAGGTGCTGAAGTTGCATAATTTTGAGTTGTCCGGTCACCTACGGAAACATATTGAACTGCTTACTGCGGTTTTTACAGATTACAAAAATAAATAAACAAACACCCTTAACTTAATTTAAAAATCGTAAATTTTTTTATTTCATTTTAATTTTGCAGTGAAAAGGAAAAGTATGTACAAGGTGGGGCAAAAGTAATCATCCGATGTTCTTTTGCGGTAATTTTTTTGTTTAATGAAAAACTTTGGTTCTGCTTGTGAAATTTGTTTATTTAATCCATTAGAATTTATTCCATAAGTGGAGAAAATGATATCCTACTCAAGCCATTCTGAATATCAACGAAGAGGTGAACGATTTTTCATCGAAAATTATCATGAGTGATGAAGCTCAGTTCCGTCTGAGCGAATATGTAAATAAACAAAATAATCGTTTCTGGGGCACCGAAAATCCGTGTATCACCTACGAAGAGCCGTTACAACCGCTCAAAGTTACTGTGAGGTGTGCTGTGTACGCTGGAGGAGTCATCGGGCCATTTTTTTGAGAATGCCGCGGGCCAAACGACGACTGTGGACGGCGCGCGCTATAGAGCCATGATTACCGATTTTTTTCTTCCTCAATTGGAAATTCTAATGGATAAAATAAACAAATTTCACAAGCAGAACCAAAGTTTTTTTATTTAAAAAAAAAAATTACAGAAAAGGAACATCGGATGATTACTTTTGACCCATCCTGTATTTGTTATGTATGTGTTACAAAATGTTATTTAGTCACTAAGGGTTAGGTTTCAGGTTTTTACACATTTTGAAAGAAGAACTGCGACTATGAGTTTTGTTGTGATTTCTGTCCAGCCACATCATTTTTGAGAACAGATACATAAGATAACTGCACTGGCTCAAGTGCCCTGAAAGTATCCAGTACAAAATGTGCTATTTGTTTATTTTTTATTTTTTTTTTGTATATTATATTTTGCTCAAGTGCCCTGAAAGTATCCAGTACAAAATGTGCTATTTGTTTATTTTATTTTTTTTGTATATTATATTTATTGTATATTATATATTATATTTATTGTATATTTTTATATTATATTATATTTATTGTATATTATATTTATTTGTTTGTTTATATTGTTTATTTTTTATTGCGGTATTTTAAACAGATAAATAGTTATCTATGTCCTAATATAATCCTTATATATACATACACTTAAAACAACACATCTATACCAAATCAATCACATATCTTCGCCATTTAATTTTAAATGCCTTTATGGTGTTTAAATCGATCAACAAAATTGCCCTACCTTACATCTCTGGATTACGCTTCCCGGAAAATACCGGTCCGAGGCAATTAACCCTTAGATCAGCAACTTCATCTGCTATAGGCAGACTAATAGAACCTAAACGAAAGCCAAATACTAAGTTTGGAGATCGTGCTTTCGGAGAATATGGGCCTGAGGCTTGGAATAGAATCCCTCCAGAATTAAGATGCATAACAAGCCCAACAAAGTTTAGGCACAAACTTAAAACCTACCTTTTTGGACTCTCATACCCTTAATCCAAATATACTCGTACCTATCTGAGAGTATCATACGTGTATTGCCTATGATATGTCTTATTCACACTTTTCTTACTGAATTAAAATTACTCGAATCCTTACACATCAATCTGTCTCTTGACGAATCACAGTTAGAAAGATACTACTGCATAACTGCACCGCCCACCATTAAATGTTGCTTTTACTTTCTAAAATACACTCATTAAAGACTATATTAAATATTAATATTAAAATATTTTTCAGGATTAAATAATATGTGCTCACGATTATGTCCTCTGCGTGCGAACTCTATCTAAATTTCTTTAAATAGACAATAAAACGTGTTAATTTTAAGCGACCTCCCAGGTAAGTATGGTCCTGTATTCATTCATTTTAAGGCAGCATCGCGTTCATTGGTCAAAACAATGTATATATATTTTCGTATCGGTGATCAATGAACCGGTGTATACAATTTTTATCGATAAGTTGTTTTTAATTGTTTGTCTAGCTTGTAGTTTTTCTAGATTTGAGACATGTATTAAAAGTTTTTACAGCGCCCTTGAGGTGATTTTTCACAAAGGGACCCTATATAAATCGTCCAAATATTATTATTATAAATAGATTTTTAAAAATATTATTTTCACAGAAGAAGGTTTCTGATGTTTCCCTCAGGACGTTATTAAACAAATTTTCAAATACTTGGGCCATAAATCCAGAGCGGTATATAACGCTAGAGCAAATGTTGCAACTAACGTAACTTATAGGTCCCATGTTACCAGACTCTAGGCCGGTAACTAAACTAGACTACATAATATCGTATATCATTGTCTGCACAGTAGTTAGTACTTCTGCGGCAGTCTGCAAGTAGTGCGGAACCAGTTTGTAGACGTTACGGATACTTCTCATAAACAACTGGGCTCTACAATGTTAACAACTCGATCACCATTAATCTGGCTTAGATTTTGTAATAATGAATTGCTTGGGTGAATCTATCATTATTAACTTAAACACCAACCCAAGGGCCGCGCTGTACATTGGTGTATTCCTAGATCCTACCTAATGTGAATATTTACAAACAGCAACAGAAAACATACTTTTATCTGGAAGGTCACTCCAGATAATCAGACTTTTTTGCATGCACGGAACACTATATTAAAAAAGACTGGATGCTAATTAACTAACCAACCATCACGCCGTTTCCCCGCAGGGGTAGGCAGAGAGGGCGGACCGCCAAACAAGTCGGTCTTGGCACACACTCTTTGCCTCATTCACATTCATACATCGTCTCACACATACTCTTCTATTATTATGACTCTTGACATGGCACGTCTCAAGTATCTGATTCACTGATCGTGCCATGTCTTCGTCGGGCGTCCCCGACTTCTACCATTCACATTTGCGTCATATATCTTCTTCACTGGATACAATATTTTGCATTGGCTATTATACCCTCCATTACTATTGGTATTACAGTTATTAGAAGTGGAAAAAGTAGAGTTGAGATTTATTTTTTAAAGTGCTGGAGAATTTAGGGCTGGAGAATATTTATGAAATGACCTTGAAACTTCGAAATTCTTTGTTGTTTATATTTTTTATACAATTTGTTATCAACAATGTCGTTGATTGACTTAATGGATATGACTGTCTAAAAAGTTGAGTTTTAAGTTTAGTTCTAAATTCTGTCGAGTCTATGGCTTTAGGTCCTAACACTTCGAAAGCACGGTTACCGAGCTTAGTATCTGGTGTGCGCTTTGGTTGCTTGAACCTTCCGATAGCTGATGACGTTGCTGACCTAAGGGTTGATAGCCGTGTATTGGTATTTTCAGAAATACACATTTCCGATAAGTAAGCCGGAGCCATTCCGTTAACCGTCAAGACCATAAGTCCTTTTAAGGAGGCATGAGTCTAGGGTTCTGGAGCGCGATGTATGGTTTTGAACGGAAAAAATTGAATAACGGCGAGAATCATTTTGATTCGCCCCGAACAATTTTTTTAACGAATTATCAGTATTTCATATCGTTTGAAAACGAAATTGTCTCACATTTGCTATATGAAATAATGGGCTTTCCTTTAGATAAAAAAAAACTACAAGTAAAACTCTTATTTCTGAACTCGGCTCCACTCGGTCCAGGTTCACAATCAAAACAGATCATCTATCTTCATAAACTCTTTTCAAACTCCAGCTCCGTCTCGAGACAGTAAACCCAACAGCCTAACACTTGGTACAGTGCATCCATCGCTTCTACTCATTAAAAATATCTCTAAACTTATTCTGACAGCCACAGATTAAATTAAAACTAAGCGAGATAAAATTACACGACAAAAATGAATCCCTTTAAAAGTTGAGAAAAATACGTAATAATATCTAATAATTAAATGATACACCATTGATATGGACGCAACTAGAATGGTCAATGATATTTTTACAATGAAACAAACACAATATAAGGTATGTAACGGTAGGGCAAACGTATTTCTTTTGATTACCTGACATTTTGAATTAGAGTAAATAACATTCACTGGTTTAGCATAACATAAATGTTTATTTCATGTAGCTAATTTAGAAATCAGTTTTATTTTATTCACTTACATAAATTTCACACAAGAGTCTTAACCAATTTGGGAGACGGGTATGGGTAACCTTTTATTGGATAACACCCCTGCCGTAGGTCACCCCAAGTGGTTCGCTACGTTTGGTGACCTACCAGGGAAGCCTGGATGACGTTCGTCTAGGTCTTGGGGGCGGACGCGTCTACCTACCTGCTGTGTGGCGGGCCGGATCGAGAGGTTGAGGGAGGCCTTTCGGCCTTTTCACCCGGACTCGACTCTCTGGACCCATCGCTTTGCACCGCAGTTGTAGGGAGGGATTCAGACGTCCGTATTCAAACCGACTAAATTACTAGTCAATTCGTATGTTGTTTCACGTTTAGATTATTGCAACGGAGTATATGCAAGTCTTCCAAAATATCAAATCAACAAATTACAATCCGTTTTCAACGCTGCGGCAAGACTTATCACCGGCGTATCTAAATATTCCCATATTTCGGAGCATCTCAAAAATCTTCACTGGCTCAAATGTCCTGAAAGAATCCAGTTCAAGCTCTGCTGGATGGTATTTAAGTCCCTTAACGGAATGGCTCCGGCATACTTATCGGAATTGTGTATTCCAGAAAATTCCAATTCTCGACAGTCAACCCTAAGGTCAGCAGCATCATCAGCTGTTGGAAGGTTAAAGGAACCAAAGCGCACACCAGATACTAAGTTCGGTGAGCGCGCTTTCGGAGTGTCGGGACCTAAAGCCTGGAATGCACTGCCATATGACTTAAGAACTATCACAGACTCGGCAGAATTTAGAGCTAAACTTAAAACCCACCTTTTCAGACAGTCGTATCCATAAACTCAAATTCTTTCACCTTCACATTCAATGCCCGCGACACTGTAAATAACTAACCTAAAAATGTAGAGAAAAAGAAAAATAAAATAAAATAAAAATAAATAAATAATAATAAATAAATAAAAATAAAGTAAAAACTAACTATTTGTAAGCGTTTTTAAAGGTCATTTTAGTAACATTCTCCAGCCCTAAAGAGTCCTAAATTCTCCAGTCTTTTAAAATACATATTTTGATATTATCAACTCCACTTTTGCCACTAATCTTTTAAAATTTAATACTTATAGTGATGGGGGTAGCAAATGTAAAATCATGAAATGTCCAGTGTTTTAAATATAATGTCCTCCGCGAGCAAAGCCGTATCTTCTCCAAGCACAAACTTTCTAATTAAAGTGTTTATCGGAAGTGACCTGCAGGTAAGTATGTTTATGTATCCATTTGTAAATATTAAAATTAGATAGAACCTAAGAATTATGAATAAATTGTACAGCGCCCTTGAGGTGATTTTTCACAAAAACGGCGCTCTATAAATTGAATACCGGAAACTTAAAAGGCTATAAGTGCCAAAAACACCTATAACGATTTTATTTAAGAAATGGATAGCATGTGCCAAGGCCAATGTCCTACAGAAGGGTACAAGTGCCACAGATCACGTAAATAATTCTAAAAAAAATTGGAAGATGGCGTTGGTTGTAAGTACCGAACGTCATTTCCCTTTAAAAGGGTCCAAGTGCCATCGCCAGTCAGACGACCTATTGGAGATGGATAAAGCAGTTGGTATATTGTTTTATTGTCACTGTGGCACTAAAGCCCTTTATTGCTTCAGAGAGCATGGCACTTGGGCCCTATTAAAGGAAACTACGCACGGCACATGAGACTTTCTCTAAAATGATTATTTTATTTGATTTTTTACTTACTTTAATATGTCTTTTCATAATATTTTTTTATCAACTGCATTAAGATTTGTTCATTTGTTGATTTCACACAAAAATAAAATAATGTTTTCTTTGAATTTTTGAGTGTATTTTTAAATTCCCGTCTACCTCCTTTTCTTGTCAATGGTACTTATACCCTTTTAAGTTTCCGGTATTCAATTATCCAATTATTATTATTATTATTATTAACATTTAGTGTGGGGAAAACAGATTTCGAAGTTTCCCACATAATAGTGTCTACTGTCTCAATTAGTTTTTCAGCAAATTGGTTTAACTGGTAATACATACATCAATTTAGACACCTTTAAAATTGATATTTAGAATCCTATAAATAAGTCGTCTCAGAGTGGTTTAAACACAGTTTGAAAATGGCCGTGTAAGCCGAAATATCTGTTGCAAAAATAAAAACTAAACCTGCAGAACTTGATAATAACATTATTAAATTTAATTTAAAAAAATTGTTTTTAAGGGTAAGTCTTTAAAAAATCGTTTGTAAATAAAGTGTTAAGTACCTACTACGCCAAATAAATGTAGAGTTATGTGAAGAAAGCATAATATTTATCCTAATTAAACCGACGCAGTAGCCGGAATAAAATTCAACCCGGCAATAATAAATCTTCGTTTCGACGCCATCTATTTAATCAGTGTGCCTCAAATTCAATTAAATGTTATCATTCAAATATCTCGGCATGTAATCTCATAAAAGCTTGAAGAAATGAATATACATCCTACTGATTCAACGTTATTCATAGCTACGTGAATTCGTAACAGAAAATTGCCAAAATCAACGATATAAGACTACTTGTGGATTTCGGAGAAATTTAATTCTGCGCGAAGGCATATATAAATGTACATCGTTATATTTAGGTACTTTATTTCTTTCATTGGATGTTGAAAACGTCTTTCGTCGAGGATTTTCAATTCAATGGAAAGCAAAATTTGATTTTTCTTGGAATGGAATTTTAGTTTATTTTTAGATTTTGTATGACAACCTATAAGTCTCTTAAAATGGAGAGCCAGTGAGCATGCGCCGCTGTGGTTCAGGGCAGCGTTTCTTAACCTTTTCAGCCACGGACCCCTAGGAAATCAAGCACAATTTTCAAGGACCCCCTTAATAAAAAAAAAACAAGCAATAAATTTCGGACCATTTATTTTAGTTCTAAAAACACGAAAAAAACTTTTTTCATAAAAAAAATACGTTAATAATTAACGTACAACAGCAAAACCAATAGTCACATTAATTAACGTTAATGTTGTTATCGCTTTTTGCAACAAAATTAGTGATATTCGTGTAGTTGTAATCTGAAATCCGATTCCATTTGTAATATGTTTCTGTATTTGTTTTTAGTATATACAAAAGCAGAGAATGCCTTTTCACAGAGGTATGTGGTTGAGAAAAACAGTAAATGATTCCGTGCTTCTTCTGATGTTATATTATAATCTACACTTACGTAGCACACCGCCCGCTGTCGCACATTCCCCGTGCTAAGTAAGCGTAAAGCTTACAAAACTTTTGGTGGTATTTATTATGAAATGGTCCAAAGATGAGACTGCGGACCCCCATACATATATTCGCGGACTCCCAGTGGTCCGCGGACCACAGGTTAAGAAACACTGGTTTAGGGAATGTGTGAAGAATGATTGGGAAGGGAAGAAGGGAAAAATAAAGGCTGGAAAGCGCTTGGCTATAAAACAATCCACAAAAACATTCTTGTGGTCCCTCACAATCTGGAACCAAGTGCTAAATATTTTCTTACGTAGGCATGTATGTAATTTTTTTGAACTATCAGTCTTTAAATTTGCGATCTCTAGACATAGAGAAAAAGCTTTACCCGCACTGAAACAGAACTAATGATGTAAGGCAAACACGTCAAAGGAAATGACTAAACAGGTGAATGTCTCTTCATTCAAACAATTGGCAATTAATTATTTGGTGACATCACCTGCATAGGACGCTGCAAGTGATTTAGAATTTACATAGGTATAAACCATCCTTACCTTCGTCAAGAAAAATATTGTGGTTTTTCTAGAGAGACTTGTTTATCGAATTTATTAAAACGACACCGAAACAATCATAACAAAATGGGAGTGGGGAGAACAGAAGAAGAACAGAGGAAGGAGCGCTAAACTGAACCTGAACAAGGCTCACAAGCGTTTGGAACTACAGAGGTATTGAGTTCATAGCTCTTCAAGTAGCACATGATCGTGAGAACTGAGCAACAACCTAGTTTATCAGGAAATTTATGAAAAAGGGGTGACAATTAATAATTACCCGCAAATACTACGACAAACTGTATCTAGTAAGCTCGAACTCAAAAAGATGCACAGTTTTTTTTTTACATTAACTTAACAAAGAAAATAATTTCTCTCTAGGCCTATGTCATCTTTGAAGATGCAGTGTAAAGGGTCATTTTGAGGAGAGGAAGGTCGTCGTAGAAGAAGCCTTGAAGAGACTTGTTGTAGGAGGGAGGAAACACGGAGGCCGGAAAATCGTTCTACAGCCGAGCTGTTGAACTCAAGAACGAGTCGTAGAAACTATCCGTTCTTATGTGACAAATGTCAACCGTGTACATATGTTGAGCGCGTGTTTGGCGTGTTTCCCGACTATGCACTAATCTGGTTGCCATAATATGTCTTGTGGGGTGCGTTTGTACGTACGCATAGCCAACTTTCGTCATTTTATGTGGGAACAGAGGGAGTCATATAAAGCAGGCTGAAACTTGAAATAAAAGACTTCATCAAATGTCTACATCATATATAGTACAAAATAATAAATCAAACAATAATTTCCTAGAATGCAATTCAGTTATCCGGCTACGTATTTAATATATTATACATTATACCCTACGTCAATGATTATACCAATAATAATAGACATAAAATTATTAACACCGGAACACCTTATAAATTTGACAATTATTAAAGGAAATCGATAAAAATATCCTCCCAATCTTCATAAAGGAAATAGGTGATCGATAATATACATATAATTCGTTAAACAGTCGCCAGGAGTGTTTGAAGGATGATGAACGACGAAGTTTCGACACAGATATTAGTCACCTTCCTCAGGTGAGTTCCTTGGCAGGGAAATCACGTTTCCAAATAAACTAAATATTCAAATCTCGTCCGTCGCGACAACTCGGAAAGTACTTAGCTGAGCTTTTGACAAACATTACTCGTGTTTGACAGAATATTTTTATGCGTGTCTATTAGAAATAATATCCTTGAACTTAAAATGAACATTATGAATTATTACTGTGTAAACAGTTTTTATAGAAGGGAATGAATGATAAGCCATCATTTATCAACTTTAGATGATAGAAGAAATACTCGTATACCCGACCAGAAATTTTCATTTAAAATCATCCACAACGTAGTTGATAACAACTATCTTCTAAAAAACATTAATTTCCACTGTCCAATACGAAACCCATTTTTTTTTTTTTTTTTAATTGCCGGTAACCCGGGCGTTTATTAACATCAATAGTATAATATACAAATAATGTGCGCTACCCGACTCACTAGACAATATCTGTTCTGAGCCGGGTAGCAGTATCTATCATTACATAAAGTTTAAATAACAATAAAAGTAACTAAAAATACAAAAGATAATAAATAAAGATACAGAATACCATAAAAAGAAATAATAAAACAATACAACATTCATTTCTCAGAAGGACGTGCACAAAATACAATAACATCTTTTCAGATGCTGGTATTTTCCATTTGCTCTCAGGTTAATAGAAAAAATAAAATAATTACGGGCCTTCTACCCCTGCTAGGTGTCATTGTGTCATTCTCATTTATTATACTGTTTTACTTTTTTTATCAGGTTTATTTTATACTAGCTTTTACCCGCGGCTTCGCTCGCATGGTATTAGTGGGAAAATACTGGCATAATTGTTATTATTCTTGCTTTTTTGTCTAATAAAAAATAATTATTGTTTAATAGAAAATTTCAAAATTTGAGAATGACATTTTGCAAATAAAAATTCTATTTTAGAAAATATTTAAATTATAGAAATTTATTTTAAGTACATACTCCCCTAATTTATTCTGATGATTTCGCCTCAAGTAGGAATTAGTATTTTATTCATATTTGAATCCAGAGAAAAACCTAAAGAAATAACAAAATTACAGCCCACGTCAAATAATTACATAGCAACGCTATGCTTTTCGTCCGAAAAATAAACATTTTGAGATAGGTAGATATTAACTATGACGCCAACAAAGCACTATTTTTAGGGTGAATTGCCTAATTAAAAAAAAAAAAAAAACATTTTTTCCAAGGTAACAATTTGTTTGAAGTTTGCAATAACTCGATTTTGTTAGGGACAGAAAACGTATGAAAAATAATTGCATAACGCTACAGCTTATTCATAACGCCAGAGCTTACCAGAGCCTATGTTACTCGCTTAGAGCCTATGTTACTTTGAATCCAGAGAAAAACCTAAAGAAATAACAAAATTACAGCCCACGTCAAATAATTACATAGCAACGCTATGCTTTTCGTCCGGACAATAAACATTTTGAGATAGGTAGATATTAAGGGTATTCTCAAAATATTTTTAGAAACTTTACGCCGATAGACGGTGCTATTTTCAATATCGTCTAATAAAACACTTTTAACACGTTATGCTTTTTAATATTGAGATGAATTATTGGTTCGCGAACGTATATTAGTAATATTAATCTATATTTAAAAAAAAATTGGTACCTATAATTACATAATCGTAGAGAACGGGTGAAAAATACACAATTTCATTGCAAAAAAATATGCACAAAAGACATTTTCCACAGCTCCGCGCGCGTTGGTAAAGAACATTTTTATTTACCCAACCAAAAAACATTCGCGAAAAAGATGTATTTCAAAAATTTTACGATGTCTCGCATGCGTGGAAGAGAGACGCGAGATAGAGGTTTGTTGTATTCAGTAAATTAAATCAACGCCTGGGAAGATTGAATAAATTTATAAAAGGAACCGGCTGGGAACAACGGCATGTGTGGCGGGAGCTGGTGTTAACTGGATCTTTTTTTAGAGGCCGCCTTTGCTAAACAGGCTTATTCATGACAAGCGATGTAGGTACATACCTCTCGGTTGCTTGCTCGTTAATATTTCGTGAATAAGTCAAAAAGTTACATTTAATTCTTACATTTCTATGGGGTGCATTTATCAAACCAACGAAGTGGTTAGAATTGCCAGATGGAGAAACAAATTTGTCGTGTGCTCAAGTCAGGATACGATGGCTTCACATAACAACAAAACAATGCATAATAATATAGTATATGCCTATGTGGTGTGATTTGGTGTCAGCTCGCTGAGATAATTTTTCGCAAAAAACGGCGCAATCAAGCGAATTAATTATTTGGGAACAGTCAGTCGGAATAATAGAAGAGATGTGTATGAATGTGAATAATCGCATTCTTCACATTCTCTTTCAACTCTTAGTTGTGACCCATCCTCTCAGCGAGAAAACGGGGATAGATAATTAGTAAAAATTACACAATTACTACAGAATGTAATAATTACTGCAGAATAAAATAATTTAATTATTAAAATTAAAATAGTAATTAAAATATTTTTTAGTATATAAAATATCTATTATTAATTAAAATATTTATTATTTAATTTTAATTTTATATAAATTACTACAGAATGTACCTAGAAAATGTGGATATAGAGCGAATTAATGAAGAAAGTACCTAGGTAGTATAAGAAGAATATATGACGCAAATATGAATGGTAGAAGAAGTTGGGGACGCACGAGGTAGACATGGCACGATCAAATGAATCAGATACTTGAGTCGGGTCATGTCAAAAGTCAGAATAATAGAAGACTATGTATGAGACGATGTATGAATGTGAGTGAGGCAAATAGTGTGTGCCAAGACCGAGTTGTTTGGCGGTCCGTCCTCTCTGCCTTCCCCCGCGGAGAACCGGCGTGATGGTTAGTTAGGTAGTTACCGATAAAATATTTGTAAAAAAAATTGTAACTTAGTCTTGGATTCACTCTCTACCTTCGACCAAGTATGCTCTCTAATAATACTTTTGTTTCTTATAAAGAGCACGCCTCATTTTTATGGAATAACAATAATGCGTTGTACAAAGTCGAAAAAAGCTTCAACTTCTAAAACTCGTGGCAGACAGACGAGAATCGGACAGAATGTAGGTACCCAGCTCGATCTATGCATTTTATTGTTTAGCAAGTCTCAATAACAAAATAACTAGGCGGGCGTCTAGTGATAGTTGGAGATTTTAGAAAGTTCTAAATAATTACAGTCGTTCTCACTATAATTATATAGTTAATTTGTCCTTTTTTACTGCGTGCCAAAACCGCAAATGTTCCTTGCGCCGAGTAATACTGGAACATTCATAAAAAAGCAAAACGAACATTCTATCAGAATAACAAATCGCGCCACGCAAATTGACATTTTTACTACAAATATACTGACCCCTTTAACACCATAGGAATGGGTTGAAAGCGTGCACGTGAAACGTATGGCTCGCACATAGGTTTGTCTCCTTCTAACGCAGATTAGGGCATTTTGGCTCGCAGTTTTTGCACAAAATAATTAGTTTTGTTAATTTAATTACTGGGTTATTATAAGTGATAGAACTGTGAAATTTTCGTTCGCGAATATTTCATTATGAGTATTATTTTTCGACATTAAAATAAATAAAATATTATCTGTAGTTTTCAAATGCGGTTGAAAAATAGATTGTATGGGAATGGTCACATCTGTTTCACCTTAACTATGACGCCAACAAAGCACTATTTTTAGGGTGAATTGCCTAATTAAAAAAAAACAAACATTTTTTCCAAGGTAACAATTTGTTTGAAGTTTGCAATAACTCGATTTTGTTAGGGACAGAAAACGTATGAAAAATAATTGCATAACGCTACAGCTTATTCATAACGCCAGAGCTTACCAGAGCCTATGTTACTTACTTAGAGCCTATGTTACTCGCAAATAATGTAGCTTTCGATTAGTGAAAGAATTTTTAAATTCTATTCGGTGTTTATTGCATGAAAGAATAACACTCATCCATACAAACTTTCGCCTTTATAATATCTATAAGAAAGATTATAGTTAACCTTTTCTTATTTTTTATTTTAGTTTATTAGGGAAACAAACAGTTAAACATATTATAAGGTAATTACATATTTAAAAAAAACTGCGCTTCACAAAAAATCATCCAAATATTATTATTATTTGTGTTCAGTTCCATCAAATGCATTTTTTTTTAATGTGAATACCGCACAATATAAATACATTTAGACCAATCAGTGGCTGAGTTGGCATCGCGTTTGGATCCCACCCAGATGTCCCGTGTTCGATTCCTCGGCTCCTCGAAGTCCTCCATTACGACACAAGCAACATTTTCCGCTTACTGTGGTGATAGTAGGAGATTTTCAAATATTGTCGGGTTATTCGTAACCCGGGAATGTTTGTCTTTCTTTATAATTTAAAAAAAAATAAATTAAATGTGCTACCCCATTCAGATCTTATCACTAAATTATTAATGGATTATTTTTTAGTACCGTTTTTGTGAAAAGTCACCTATCCACTGGAGCGCTTTTTGCCACAATGTGGCACCTTTTAAAATACCTCGGATTGCTTTGCTGCCAATTTTGGCAAATTTTCCCTTATTTGTAAGTAATTAAGTAGACCTACGATTTTATAATATTTCTTTTATAAATCCTACGAATATGTTTTAACCGACAAAAAAATAGGTGAATTCATTGGCCGTATAGAACTATAATCAGTATTTATGTCTCTTTATTAAAATTCGGAGCAATGATTTTTTTAATGTGGGCGGAAAATATTCAAAATGTTTACCAAAAAAATTGGAACAATCGGAGAAAAAAGTTTTAAATTGCGCTGTTGCTCCAGTGGCTAAAAACTTGACTCACCTGGGAAGTCATTTGAGATTAAGTAACACTGTTTATTGTTTATTAGACAAAATTTAGATAACCACGGAAAGTATTAATATTATTAAATAAGCAATTATTACTTATACACAATAATAATGATTGACCGGTGAAGTTTTCATCAAAATTGCGCAACACCAGACAAACGTAATAAATGCTGAACGTAGAATTTATCCATACGTTCCCTATTAAATCGCATATATTATTACAGTCTAGCCAAGCGCACTATTAATAATATGTACTGTAATAATGCTCGTATGTAACCTCGCGCGGGCGTAGGCAAAACACAATAATTCAGTTCCAGATGTGTGGGAGAGTTTCAATGCACAACATTTACATAATAACGATTGATAATGCATGCTTTATTGTCGATGGTGTGGCAGTACAGAGTACAGCTATATCATGTTAAACTGCGATCAATAGTTTTAGTGATACAAAAACGTTACGATCCTTTTTGAAACAAGGCTAATTAGATGTGTATAAAAACTAAAATATAGGATTCTATAGACATATCTAAACTACATAGAAGAAAGGATGAGTCGGGTAAAATAATGGTTTGATTCAAATTCACTACCATGAAATGACACAAAAACTAAATACATTAAATTCAAAATCCAAAAAAAAAGACAGATAACCTTAATACAAATCTATACATAAAAAAACGAGTGTGCTTTAGACCACACGTCTGAAGTAAAACCTCACTAACTTATATCTCCCTCTTATCCTTACCCTTCTTATCATTATCCTCTTCCTTATCCTCATTCTCATCCTCATTCTCATAATAATATTTGGACGATTTATATAGCGCCATTTTTGTGAAATTCACCTGAAGGGCGCTGTACAAACTTATAATACATGTCTAAAATCTAGAAAAACTACAAGCTAGACAAACATTCAAAAACGACTTATGGCTAAAAATTGCATACACCGGTTCATTGATCACCGATACGAAAATATATGTACAATGTTTTTACCAATGAACGCGATGCTGCCTAAAATGAATGAATATAAGACCATACTTACCTGGGAGGTCGCTTGAAATTAACACTGTTTATTATCTATGTAAAGAAGTTTAGATAGATTTCGCATCCTCATCCTCATCCTTATCCTTGTCCTTATCCAGCTTACTCCCCAAGTCAAGTGTAAAAGCCCGACCGTTCGCCTCACCTGATCACAGTTCGCATCGATCACCGTTCGCATCGATTACTTACCGTTCGCATCACACTTTTCGTAACGCATTCACCAGCTTACCCCCCAAGTCGAGCGTGCGTAAAGAAGTTTTACATCAAAAAGTGTTTAAATGTGAACCAAGAAATTCCTTGCAACTGCCCAAAATTGAAATAATGCCCAAAATTGAGTGGCATTGGAATAATTTATTGATCAAAACTTAAAATGGAACTTCCAAGTAGAAAACGTGAACAAAAAATTAAAACTAATTAACTAAATATATATCATAATCCATATGTACTAGCTTTATTCGCGTTAATGCATCTTTTTCAATTCTGAATGGTGGTCTTATACCATGGCTATACTGAGAGTATCTTCCACTCTGGCATGACCCGATTCGAGTATTTGATTCACTTGATCGCGCCACGTCTTTTTATGTGAACACCGCACTGCTCCCCAACGCCTGTAGCCAGTGAGACTATGGCATCCCCAAAATGGGATATGCTTTGGGGCTGAAGGAAGTGGCAGGGAAGGAGTTGGGGAAGAGGAACTACCTGGCTATTCAGATCTGGTAACCAAACACGGCTAAAGCCATTTCAAGCAACGTTTCAATTCTGAATGGTGGTCTTACACCAAGACGACATTGTGAATATCTTAAACGAGTCACAAATATACCACATATTATTTTTAATGATTTAATTTTGAAATTGCACAAATCAACCAATTAAAATTTACTTGGGCATGCCTGGGATTTAATCCCGCGACCTCCAGATCGTTAGTCGAGAGCCCTACCCCTCGACCACGGAGGCCGTCATATCGGGACCGGATAGCTTGGCACGTGAAAGACAATGGCGATGTCCATACCACACAGTCACTAACCGGTCAATTCCACAATCCATTTTCGCGTTACATATTCGTACTTTCTTTTGACTCCATTCTTCGTTCATCAGCTCTATATGTCTAAACCGTCTAAGAGATCATTTCTTATTCATTACGCTTACATACATAATGTGCATGGAATATATAATGCCGAATTAAAAAATGGACCACTATTATTCATGGTTGCATTTTTTATTCAAATGTCAAGGTAAGTATTTAACAGGTGGTGTAGCCAACGCGATGATGTACACCTGTTTAAATATTAATAAATATAGTTCATTTTATAATACCCGGCTTCGCCCGAGGTTCAATTTTAAATGTCTGTTTTTTTTCAACTTATCGGAAGTAGAATAATATATTTAGGTAGAGAGTGTAATATCACGTACCTGAAGAATTTTAACCAACTATTCCTGAGCAAATTTGGAGTAAAAAATGTAGATGTCGTTTTGCTGTCCGACGATATATTTTTTCAATTAAAAATAATAATAAAAAAAATTCCAACACCCGTTGTAACTGAGAATTCAGATGTAGTCTAGCGGTTCACGAGAAAAGCACCCGTCTAAACGTCTCGTTAACCGTCGAAACAGCGCGCGTATCACGTGATCCCGTCGCGACGTATAGGAGTGTGATCAGTGGCGACGTTTGATCAATTATTTTTTTAACAGAAGAAATATAATTTTGGATAGCAAAATTACTTCTACTTTTTGATACTCTAAATGGTTCCATGTCAACTCAGAAAGAAACCAACTCATAATAACTCAGAACCTTCTCAGAAAGGTCATTAAAAGCTATGAAAATATGATTAGAAAATAGCCGGTAACCCTAACCTAACTTAACCTATTCAACCTATGTTTTTATTATCACTATTAATGACCTTTCTGAGGTGCGTCTGAGTATGTTTCATTCTGAGTTGTCTGGTCACCACTCTAAACATGCTCAGGAATCGGTGGTTTTTACACCCTGAATAATATAGGTCTCATTCATTAGTCTGTTTTTTATTCTTCACGCACCGCTGTGCTGTTTAAGAAATAATTTGTATAAAAACCTGATTCAATTTACATGTATGTACTACCCATTATAGTGGTCATCTTATTTTTACCTTGTTCCGAGATAAGAGGTGTCAAAGTTTGCAAAGACGGTTTCTTATTATCTATTTATCAATTTCCGATTTTTAGGTTGAATCTTGTGTAAAGTATTTTTATTGAACATATTTTAAAGGAGAATATAATCAAATAGGACGTATAGAACGTAACTAAACATGCAATCAGCTAGGGCACAATAATTCATTGCATAAGGTTCTAATTACATTTCCCTAATGCAATCCCAAAGTAGAGCCACGTCCCATTTAACAATTTTCCATTAAAATACTTAACGCAAGATTGAACCTCAAAATCAAAAATTGTTGAAAAATTAGGAAAATTCGTCTTTGCAAACTTAGAAACCTCAGAACATGGTAAGGCGAAGTTAGAACGATATCTAAACAAAATGACGAATTATAATGCGACTCGTAACAATGATCAGCTATCAGATACAAACAAAATACAGATTGTAAGCTAAATGTAAAATAAATGGAGCTTGATTTTAGTATTTCTTCATACGTATCTACGGAAATACAAAACAAGGCTATGAAAATTATTTTGGTTATAGAAATGCGGAAAATAAATGGTTTTGCAATCAGAGGTCATTTTTGAAAAAAAACATCAGCTAGAACCTTGTTCAACTGAGGTGTGTAGTGTTGATTTCCATTTTATATAATTTTATAGGTACGAGTATTGCAACATTGGTTGGTTGGCTGGCTCGATTGTAGGGCGCGTGTCGAGTTACCATAATAACATTATAATACATATAATAATATAATATGCCGATTGAGATATTGCAGAGAAACCCGATCTAGTTGGCAAGGATGTGGCGCAGGATTGGCAAAATCAGAAATAAATATTTAATATTAATTGCAGAAATTCAATATCACGGCTTGGATTGTTATCTTTTGACGCTCCTCGTTTCTTTATGCTTCCTGATATTTTTGTCCTGTTACTATGACATTTTATAACAATTTAGGTTTTTTATAAAAAAAAGTTTCCTTGGCTAAAATGAACAATAAATATATATAAATATTTTTTTAAAATAAATATCAACTATACTGTTGTGACTCTTTTAAGAAGAAATACGGTTGCCGAGAAATGTGGATACATATATATATCTATATATTTTACCAAACTGGTGCTTTCTTTGTCGCTGTTACCATCCCCGAATACTGAGCGAAAGGGACAACTGCACTTCAGGCTGATAATACCTAAATAGGATCGAGATTTTCTATTCCCCATTTTTCTCTTCTTAAAAATGGTGAATTCGAAGATTTTTTTACCAACAATTTAGAAAAAAATTGTATTTCTGTACGTTGTTAATTAAAAAAATACATTGTCCAGTTTGTCTACTGAACGTATGTTGATGGCGTTCAAACAAGACAATTTTAACGATATTTGGAGGGTTCTACCTCCTATAAGAAGTAACATATCAAAAAATATCTATATTAGACTAAAAAATATCTGCACCAGGGTCAAAATTTTGGGAGGAAATTGGAGAATGCGTTTGTAAGGACAAACGCCGCCAGTTTTCCTCTCAAAATTGATAATAATAATAATAATAATAATTGATATTGCCATCATCCAAATTCAGCTGTAGAACGAATTAATTTACCTACCCAGAAATTTAGGAGGTAGAGGTATAGTCAAAATAACATCTTTAAAACATAATCAGGTAGAAATGCTAAGAAATTTTTTCCATAGGAAAGCTGATAGTTCAGAAATGCACAAAATAATTTGCAAGGCAGATAGAAATATTTCACCATTAAATTTATACGACGAGAATGCCAGCATTCTTATAAATACCAACCAGGAATTATTAGATTCCTGGTCAAATAAAATTCTTCACGCAAAACACTTCAATTATCTCAACCAAACATATGTTGACAAATTTTCGTCAAACAAATGGTTGAGTATTGGAGAGTTGAGCGCAGAAATAGAAGGCTTTATGCTTGCCATACAAGATAGAGTCATTAATACTAAAAATTATAGGAAGCATATCATCAAAGATGCAAATCAAATTGATGATTTATGTAGAAAATGTTTGGCTTTTCCGGAAACTATAGAACATATTATATCGGGATGTTCTGTATTAGCGCCGTCCGAGTATACATTTAGGCACAATCAAGTTTTAAAAATAATTCACCAAAGTTTGGTAATTAAACATAACTTGATTGACTGCCGTAATGTACCATATTATGAATATGAACCAAATTCATTTTTAGAAAATGAATTTTATAAAATTTATTATGATAAAACTATTCTGACAGACAGAACAATTAGTCATAATAGACCCGATATAGTTTTACATGACAAAATTAAGAAAATAACTTATATCATTGATGTCGCTATTCCAAATTCTTGTAATATTCAGAAAACTGTTTCTGAAAAAATAAGAAAATATACAGATTTAGGAAATGAAATTAAAAGAATTTGGCATTCTCAGACTATAAAAATATTACCATTTGTTATTTCGGCTACTGGCATTATACCTAGCTCTCTCATTCAAAATTTAGGCGTATTAGATTTGTCAAAAAATTTGTACATAAAAATGCAAAAGTCGGTCATTTTAAATACATGTAGGACAGTGGCGTACCATGGGTATCAGCCGCCCGGGGCGGAGGAAAATTTTGCCACCCCCCCTCCCTATATAGGTACTTCTTCTGGGAGGGGGGGGGGGGGGGTAGTGATCCTTTTTTTAATTTTTTTTTTTTTAAATATTTATTAATTAAATCTGTATGCGGTGAATTAAAACTACACTCAGAACGTGAAAACGGTTTTTCTTTGGTTCTGGCAGCACATAAATTGTCTGCAACTAGAATTTTATATTTCCACTTCGAAAAAAGTTATGTTTTCCTTCGAAATATGTCAGCAGATGAATACACAATTGGAATTTTACATTCTGAACAATAAAACTGGCTTAAATTTTATCTGTATGCGGTGAATTAAAACTACACTCAGAACATGAAAAAGGTTTTTATTTGACTCTGGCGGCACATAACTTGTCTGGAAGAATTTTATTAAGCACTTCAAATAAGTTTTTTCTTCGAAATGTGTCGTCGGATGAATTCACAACTGGAATTTTACATTCTGAACACAAAAGGGGTTTTAATTAAATCTCTAAGCGGTGAATTAAGACTACACTCGGAACATGAAAATGTTTTTTCTTTGATTCTGGCGGCACATAAATTGTCTGCAAGAATTTTATAAAGCACTTTAAATAATATTATGTTTTCCTTCGAAATTTGTCGTCAGATGAATCCACAACTGGAATTATACATTTTGAACACAAAACTGCTTTTAATTAAATATGTATGCGGTGAATTAAAACTTCACTTGGTTTTTCTTTGATTCTGGCAGCACATAGATAGTGTGCATCTAGAATTTTATAACTGCAATTCGAATAAGTATGCACACACCTGTCAGCTATTTAACTTTTCTGTGATAATAAATTTAAAATATATACACCGTGATATATGTATAAATTTGTGGGTTAGTTTTTAGCTAGGACTCACACCTCTCAAAATATGTAGTTAAAATGAATTGTTTGTTTGGGAACCAAACTAATTAATTGTAAGAATTATTAATAGATGTCGCTAGATGCAAACTCCCACTCGGCCAGGGGGAAATAATTTATAAAAGATCGAGTTGCGGTTTTTTATCTCTCTTTCCTTCGATGTAGCTTCATAAACAACATAAACTCCTTGGTCTGTCTTGGGTAGTTGGATCTAACGATATTCACAATGTAATTGGGAATATAACAATAAAATTTCACTAGTCCTTTTAATTTCCTGAATGATTTTACAATATATACGTGGAAGAAAACCGTATAAGTGTAATTTTTTGTGCGCTTTCAGCAGGGCGCACAAAGCTTCACGAATATAAAACACAAATCGAGTATCAATTAGAGCTAAAATGATACTGTTGCCATTTACATTTTTATTTAAAAATAATGTATGTGTTAGAAATAAAAACAAAACGTCTGTCATTAATATTTTGATTTTAACAGTATATAAAACTTAAGAAAGATGTTAAGAAACTATAAACTAGAAAAAACTTTTAAGTCCTGACGCGAGAATAGAACCCGCGACTTCCCCAATCCAAATTTTTACAAGATGATTATTGATTGTGAAATTTTGCCGCCCCCCCAAAAGTGCCGCCCGGGGCGGGCCGCCCCCCCCGCCCCCCCCACGGTACGCCACTGATGTAGGATTACGAAAGATTTTTTTAAATATTTATATTGAGGGATCAGTAGGATTTATCGGACCAGTTAGGATTTCATCAGAGCCGAACCCTTTGATATGAAAATATCTGGAGTCGGTGAAATATTTTCCCATTATGTTTCTGGTGGATTGACGTATTGTTCTTGTATTGTTTTATTCTTGTATAGTGCACTTACATTGCGTTAATTTACTAGATATTCATTTGTGGAAAAGTGTGTGGAAGGGTTTAGTCTTTCATTTGGGAAAGATTCAACCCGGACATAAAATCTGGAGCACCGTAAATAAATTGGATAATTTATAGAGCGCCGTTTTTGTGAAAAATCACCTCAAGGGCGCTGTACAATTTATTCGTAATTCTTAGGTTCTATCTAATTTTAATATTTACAAATGGATACATAAACATACTTACCTGCAGGTCACTTCCGATAAACACTTTAATTAGAAAGTTTGTGCTTGGAGAAGATACGGCTTTGCTCGCGGAGGACATTATATTTAAAACACTGGACATTGCATGATTTTACATTTGCTACCCCCATCACTATAAGTATTAAATTTTAAAAAGATTAGTGGCAAAAGTGGAGTTGATATCATCAAAATATGTATTTTAAAAGACTGGAGAATTTAGGACTCTTTAGGGCTGGAGAATGTTACTAAAATGACCTTTAAAAACGCATACAAATAGTTAGTTTTTACTTTATTTTTATTTATTTATTTTTTTATTATTATTATTATTTTATTTTATTTTATTTTTTTAATTTTTTTTTCTTTTTCTCTACATTTTTAGGTTAGTTATTTACAGTGTCGCGGGCATTGAATGTGAAGGTGAAAGAATTTGAGTTTATGGATACGACTGTCTGAAGAGGTGGGTTTTAAGTTTAGCTCTAAATTCTGCCGAGTCTGTGATAGTTCTTAAGTCATATGGCAGTGCATTCCAGGCTTTAGGTCCCGACACTCCGAAAGTGCGCTCACCGAACTTAGTATCTGGTGTGCGCTTTGGTTCCTTTAACCTTCCAACAGCTGATGACGCTGCTGACCTTAGGGTTGACTGTCGAGAATTGGAATTTTCTGGAATACACAATTCCGATAAGTATGCCGGAGCCATTCCGTTAAGGGACTTAAATACCATCCAGCAGAGCTTGAACTGGATTCTTTCAGGACATTTGAGCCAGTGAAGATTTTTGAGATGCTCTGAAATATGGGAATATTTAGATACGCCGGTGATAAGTCTTGCCGCAGCGTTGAAAACGGATTGTAATTTGTTGATTTGATATTTTGGAAGACTTGCATATATTCCGTTGCAATAATCTAAACGTGAAACAACATACGAATTGACTAGTAATTTAGTCGCTTCTGTTGGTAGATTTCTCCTTACTGCTTTAATTTGCCTTAATTGAAAGAACCCCGTGCTTACGGTTCTGTTCACTTGAGTTTTAAGGGAAAAATCAGCGTCCAGATTGACACCCAGTAGTTTTATACACGTCTTTGGAGTGATGTCGCTTCCTGAAATGGTTATTGGGGAGTTATCAATGTTATGCTGACGTCTGCTTGTGGCGGTCCAGAGAAACTCAGTCTTTGACGGATTTAATTTCAATCTATTTGAGGTCATCCAGCGGGTAATTGATGTCCTAAAGAAAGTAGGATGAATCTGTCCGATAAGGCAGGGGATCTATCAAATGGATTGCCCGTTTCCAAACAGAGTCAAAAGTTTTTTTAAGGTAAGTAGGTAACTAGGCGTTTCGGACCATAGGTGGTTGTCGAACTGTATAACATCAAAAATCACCTTCCCTAGAAGTTGGTTGACATCTCCGCCCTGAGACTACAAATTATTGACGTAAATCGAACTGGGCGTCGAAATGAAGGTAAAAAAAGTTATTCGATGGCGTAGGGACCTAAAAGAAACCTTTCCTTAAAAAATCATCTCGGTCAATAATTGAGCCCTTGCCCGAAATAATGTTGTATCAAACAAAACTATCAACGTTGAGTTATTGATGGGAATAATGTTGGGCACATGCATCTTTTAAGGTAAGGATGATGGTAATTAATTTTTTTTAGGCCTGTGGCAGCATTTTGTAAGAATGGACGAAATGTTGTACAATGCCATTTATCGAAATCACGGAGCATGGGAATAAATAGAGAAAACCCAATGTATTATGGCTTCAACTAGAAAGACTTCAAAGCCAAGAAGTTGGAGAATGCAGGTTAAGTAGATTTTAGCCGTTGAAACAGTTTTGTGGAATAATTTGTATGTTGATCTCAAGACAATATCTCAATCTAAAAAAATATCATAATTTATTCACATAGTTTTTTTTTGCTCTTAAAGCTTAAATACATAAAAGACATGTGTACCTTTATGTTAGAAGAACATGTTGCGTTCTACAAGGTACGAAGAAAAAAAAAAGTTTTGTGGAATAACGTTGTGTGTGAAATTTTTATGTACCCACAACGTTATTCCACAAATTCGGCATAAATTCTAGTAATAAACTCTAATTTAATGCCTTTCTAGACGATTTTTCATTTAAAAACTCTTAATCATTGTATGTTTTATGTATTTTTAATATTAAGTGTTA
The DNA here is from genome assembly GCA_917563855.2 of Limnephilus lunatus. NCBI lineage: Eukaryota > Metazoa > Arthropoda > Insecta > Trichoptera > Limnephilidae > Limnephilus > Limnephilus lunatus. Next base: position 82,676,860 of record OU830592.1, read on the forward strand.
TGAAACATAACTGGTTTAGTTTTTTAAATTTTTCTCGGAACAAGAATATTGTTGAATACAACATTATTCCGGACAAGGCCTCAATCATTGTTGAAACATATTTTCTAGGTTCTTTAATCTAATCACATCTTAAACAAACTCCCATCGTTCAGTTTACAACCGTTTAAATATTTCACTACAAGGATACCAGACCCTCACAGAACAACGTAGGACACAAAATTACCGGACTGAAGGTGAAGCTGGTTGGAACTAGGAAGTTAAATAAACGATGTATTCTTCACTGCTCAAACTACTGTATAGTAGTTAGGATTACAGAACCAAACGTAATGTGATGTAAACGAAAACGCATTACTTTAACAATAGTTAAGTTTCTACTGAAAATGGAAGAAATAAACGATATAATAATTCGAGTACCTATAGCAAGTGATATGCAACCTATGCAACCCTACCAAAGATAGCTAGTTTAAAAAAAAAAAACACAATTTTACCAACACACATATTCCAGTGTTTTAAATATAATGTCCTCCGCGTATCTTCTCTGAGCATAAACTTTCTAATTAAAGTGTGTTTATCGGAAGTGACCTGCCAGGTAAGTATGTTTCTGTATCTATTAGTAAATAGTAAAATTAGAATTCTTAATAAATTGTACAGTGTGTTATTTTTCACAAAAAACGGCGCTTTACAGATGATTCAACAAAAAATGCTTCATTAAAATTAAGTAATAACTACGCAGTCGTCCTCTGCGTGCAAACTGTATCTAAATTTCTCTAATAAACAATAAATAGTGTTAACCTCAGGTGACCCCCTAGGTAAGTGTATTCCTGTATATTTTCTGCCTGTACAGAATATAAATAGAACTATAGGTAAATGTACATTTTAACGTAGCATCACGTTCATTGGTCAAATGTATAGTAAATATAGTTTTGTATTAGTGATCGACAAACCGGTATGATGCAATCTGTTGCAATTTACTGGGTATTAGTACTAAACAGTAGGTAACTCATAAATTATTGTAACTAAGAACTTAAACTATGGTCAAGAATGCGAGTTTTTTTTCTTTAAATACTCGTGTTTAATACGTATTGTAATTCGATCTTGGTATTTTTTTTGAAGCCTATTCCAATTCAAATTCTTTCAGAACATGACGGGCACAAAACGATTCTGGGAAGGGTCTGTTGGTCCTGACAGCGGTCACTCAGGCCCGCAGGGGGTCCCAGGGTCCTGGTCCGTGGTCCCTGGTCTGTGTGACCCCCGGGTACCTACTAGGGTAGTGGAGTCCGGTCCCCACTTCAAAAAGAATTCTAATTATTTGTTAGAGAACTATTGGACACGTCTTAAATCATTCGTTTTTTTGGATTAGAATGTATTTTAAGTACCTATTTATAAATGAAGTACATATAATGGATATTTTCGGTTAAAAAAAACACGATAATAAGTGTAACGGACGTGTTATTGGGGAATTAGAAGACGAGGAGTGTTTGCTAAACTTCCTCGTTTTCTAATTTCCTGTCGCTCGGCGGGCACCCTTACACGTCAGCCTTCATTAGTTGTATGGTAGCGGGAGCGGGGGGGGTGCTGGCTATATACGCTAGACTGCCGTACCGTTCCCCTCTCCGCTTCCCGCTACTCCCCGTTGCTACCGCATAGCCGACCAATCAGAGCGCCGATTATCATTGGTCGGATCTGTGCGATAGTTTGAATTGTATGTTTGAATTGAGTAAATGTTTATGTTTGAATTACAGGAGTTCGGCCTATTATTTGGACTAATAAATGATAATGGAAGATAGGCCGAACTCCACTTTGCATAATTAAGTAATAAGAAATAGTATAAGTCTTAGTTTAATTGATATATTTGAATCCCCCTGAATATTGTTGGGCCGGGGGACCCGCGAACATTTTTGTATTTGTATTTTCTGAAATTAATAAACATGCTTGAGAGAGATGGTTTTGGTGGGCAGAGAGAACACAGAGAAGAGGGTAGTTCCAGAGGTCCCAACGCCCGTCACGCGAATCGTGTCGGAGGTTGTGACCTATGAAACACGCACTCAGGGTCGCACCGAATCCTCCACTCGGTTGAGGCAGGATTTTGTATAAAGAGAGGTGCGACCCGGGAACGAACGCATTCCAGCACCAACACGACAGCTACCCTTTTCTCTCTGCAAACCGGACCCATTTCTCGACGGAAATTAATTGCAATTTGGCTTTTATTTCACGAGACACAGCGGCTGACATAGACTACCCGGCGCCCTATCTTGCAGTCTGTGTGAGTGACGGAAACGTCGCTTACAATAAGCATATATCAAGAATCTTAATATGGCCTGAGCCTAGAAATGAAGGATTCAATTATGAAGGAGATTATAACATATACGACAGTTTACTTTTTCAAAATATATGGCATATTTTTTAACAGTTAAGTAAATTAATATTTCAGGGTTAATTAGCTGTTAAGCGAAATTAACTTTACTTTATTTTTACATACTTATACCCACACACATAAATGTATATGCATACGAGTGCACACTCTACATATATCTATATGTATACATGTACATTTTACAATTGTACATACACACAAGCACACACATATGAACACAGAACACATATTAAAGTGGCGATGCATAAGTAGGTGAATCATTCAATAATTACAAAGTGGCTCGAAGTTTTGATATCGTCAGGTATATGCAAATATAAGTTCCTTCTGAAGGTAGGTAGTTATTGAATTCAGAGAACGATCTAGAAAATCCAGACAGAAAATGTTGTGCAATTTTTTTAACAACAGAACCCACCTTTCGAAGGTTCAGCTGCTTCAGACTGTTAAAATTTGCATTTTTATAAACGGATGGTTTGAATGCGTAAGTCATTAATGATAATTACATTGTGAGAAAGTAGATAATTAGGTACTTAACGGGATGCTTGATGTAATAAGCCGTAGTTATAAGTCACATAGAAGCATTATAAGTAGTCAGAAGTAATAAATATTAGCTGTAAGCTATTATGTTATTAGTTATAAATATAAGTCCCGTGTGATAAATAATAGGTCAAATGAATTGAGTTTTAAGGTGGTTTTCCCACGGTAAAACGGCGCTCTAGAAAAATATTTTAATTACGTACCTATTTTAATATTCAATTCCGTATGGGTACCGCCGCCCCGGGAACCATTTATTGGATAACCAACATCCCTGCCATAGATCAAACCAAGTGAATCGTTACTTTGGTGACTTAGGAGGAGTGCCCGGGTTCATGCGGTGAGATTAATCTAGGTCTTGGCGGCGGATGCTTTTGCTCACCCAGTGGCAGAGGGCCGGATCGGGAGAGACTGGTCGAGGGAAATCAATTAACCCCTCCATCCGGACTCCCTCGACCCATCGCCTTGCACCGCAGTAGGAGAGATGGATTCATACGTTCGTCACTCCTGATATGAACACATTGACCGGAAGATTCCCACTCATCTCTCATACCCTTTTCCTTCCCAGAACTTCCTCTACTTCCTTTCCCTAAAAATACCCTCCACACAGCATCCCCAAAGATGACATGGCCCTTAGGGTATTATAGGGCCGCCTGTGTGGAATGTGGAGATAATGCAAAACAAAGTAAGTGATATTCAGTGAGTTTTGCCCAGATTATATCATTGAATACGCCCAGATGAAAACAGGGAGCAAAAAATAGCAAATGGTGTTAGTTACTATAACCCTGCAGCCTCATTCAATTTATGTATGTTTGTAATCCTGTTTTGTGTAATATTGTGACAATAATTTGCTGAATCTACTGTAGCCTGAGCCCTAATAATTAGTTAGGCCATTTGTCTGACTTGCTTCCTTCTGCAGTTACAACTGTAAATAACAGATTAGAATTAAAATCATGTAGGTATACCTTTTGCAATAACTTGCTATAACATTACTTGGATACCTACTAACACGTATTCCAATTCATCAAATTTCAATATTTATAGCTTACTTGGTACTTTGTTTTATGTCAGGTCTTATATAACCCTAGTATATTCTTTTTCTATTGTACGACTACATATTTATTTTGTATTTCTTTTCAATTTTATCTCATTGTACTTACAATAACAACTGTATCACTTCAGCGATATTACATTTGTATACTTGTACATTCTTATTTTGTTCTTAATATAATACTGACACCTTCCTGTGTATCTCTGTATACTTTTAATCTCATGTAACACTTTAATGTAAAAGCCATTTTATGGCGTTTAAATAAATAAATAAAATAAATAAATAATGTCACACCACAAAATAGTAGTTATGGAGCAATGAAACGGACGAGATTGGTAATGGCCGTAATGGGTAACGGTGATGGAGTACGTATTACATAATATTGAACAACGTTCCCGGGAACGGAGATGTTATCAACAGCCATAGTCCTCTCCAACACTAATCATAACCAGACAATGACGCAGTGATGTAACGCTCGAGGAGTTTTATGGCAGTCAATTAAATCTGAATCCAAATCCGATACAATCTGAGGTCTATAGCTAAACTGGAGTTAACCCATCATGTCTCGACCATATTTTGCCAGAGGGTCGATACATTTCGGCTTTGCAATAAATGTGAAATATTTCTTTATTTTTAAACGTTTGCATCCGAAAACTAAAAACGTTTTTTCTAACTAAAATAACAGATAACCAAAAAAATATGTTATTTCGAATTCTAAAATTTTAGTTACAAAAAAACGTAAGGTAACCTATTTTTAAAACTTTTTAATGCATGCATGCAAAATTATTACATGTATTTCAAAAATTAAATGTTTCTTTGGATTTATAAAATTTGAAAGCATATTTTATCACCTTTCAAAAACAGTTTTTAGTTTTCGGATACGTTCGGAAGTATTCCTTTTATTGGGATTGTATTGTAAAGCGGAAATATTTCGTCCTTCCTACAAAACAGGACAAAACCTGAGGTGTTAAATCAATAATTATTTTATTTATGTATTTTCCATTTCATAAATACGAGAAAGTAAGGTGACCTTGGGGTTTGTTTCCCATAACATCATTTTACGAATTAAATCAGTCAATCATCTACATGTATTATTTATGCATAATAATTACGTAAACCAAAAAAAAATAGAAAACGAAGAAGAAACCAAAAGAGACTTACTAAAACATTGCTTTCAAAAGTAAATACGAAAGACCTTCAAGACAACATCTTTAGTTATTTAATAATGTGGATAGGTAGTACCGAAGTAGGAACAAAGCAGACAATTTGAGCCCTCGTGTGGAGGAAGTATGAAAACAGTGACAGTAGATGAACATACCCACAATAATGAGAGTACCGAGTACCTACTTGTGCAGAACAATACATTCCACTTACAATAGATTTACCTTTAAAAAAAAACCTTGAATGGAATTACTCGTGGAAATGGGTTGAGTACCGCTGGGATTTTACATTGGGTAAGGTTTGAAACAGGGATAGGTAACCATTGATTTTCGACAAGCGTGAGAATGAATCTTCATCATTAGTTAATAATATTTTAGACAGTAAATTATATGTTTTGAAATGATTCACCATTATTTTTTTTTAGCTTTATGGATTTTCGTGAATAGACAACAAAGGTGATGCAATGCGAAGTGATGCAAAATATTTTTTAACACTATCTTCACACAGGAGACCCTGAATAAAACAATTTCACCGGAGCATATGTCATACGGTACGGCCGGCGGTATTCATACCCAGGTGTGGGTACCGATGCGCTACATGTTTTTGGATTGGAAATGTGATTGCTTAGAAATGTTATAGATGCTTTATTGTACTGCGAATATATACTAATTCCCAGCGAGAGCTCGTACGTATTATCTACGATTTAGCCCCATTTTGAATGTTACACGTCACGACGAAAAAATTCGAAAAAACGCATTTAGTTTAGTCAGTGGGGGATAAAAAAGGGCTTCACCTTGCAAAAGGTTAGGTAGTAGCGATTTTGATATATGTTATTAAGATTGGGACTCTAAGGAAAAAAAAAGTTTCGACCTTGGGGGGGTCGAGCTCGACCCGCCATCTTGGATTAAAGGTGCCGAAATTTGTTTTTTTTTTTTAAATAATTGTGAAGTGGTTTATCTTACAACCAAATCGTCGAAAGCAAACTTGAAGACAACTAAATTACCTACATTTTTTGTAGAATTTTTTTTTGTAAGTCTAATAGGTAACGAGTTACAGCGGTTGAAAGAAGAACATTTTGACAAAAAATCGAAAAACTCAAGTTTTCTTGATAAATTTTGTAAGAACATATTACACAATATCATTTTAACGTATTTCCACAACACAATATAATTATATGGCAAAATTTCTTTCAAATAACAGTAATTTTCCGTGTTACATAGAGGAGAGAAAGAGACGGCAACATACCGCGTGCCTGCATTCATCACTGCAGCGTTGCCAGCTCAGCATCTATATTGCTACAGGCTAGGATCACACTATGACAATAATAATAATAATTGGATAATTTATAGAGCGCCGTTTTTGTGAAAAATCACCTCAAGGGCGCTGTACAATTTATTCATAATTCTTAGGTTCTATCTAATTTTAATATTTACAAATGGATACATAAACATACTTACCTGCAGGTCACTTCCGATAAACACTTTAATTATAAAGTTTGTGCTTGGAGAAGATACGGCTTTGCTCGCGGAGGACATTATATTTAAAACACTGGACATTGCATGATTTTACATTTGCTACCCCCATCACTTAAATTTTAAAAGATTAGTGGCAAAAGTGGAGTTGATAATATCAAAATATGTATTTTAAAAGACTGGAGAATTTAGGACTCTTTAGGGCTGGAGAATGTTACTAAAATGACCTTTAAAAACGCTTACAAATAGTTAGTTTTTACTTTATTTTTATTTATTTATTTTTTTATTAAGTATTATTATTATTTATTTTTTATTTTTTTTTCTTTTTCTCTACATTTTTAGGTTAGTTATTTACAGTGTCGCGGGCATTGAATGTGAAGGTGAAAGAATTTGAGTTTATGGATACGACTGTCTGAAGAGGTGGGTTTTAAGTTTAGCTCTAAATTCTGCCGAGTCTGTGATAGTTCTTAAGTCATATGGCAGTGCATTCCAGGCTTTAGGTCCCGACACTCCGAAAGTGCGCTCACCGAACTTAGTATCTGGTGTGCGCTTTGGTTCCTTTAACCTTCCAACAGCTGATGACGCTGCTGACCTTAGGGTTGACTGTCGAGAATTGGAATTTTCTGGAATACACAATTCCGATAAGTATGCCGGAGCCATTCCGTTAAGGGACTTAAATACCATCCAGCAGAGCTTGAACTGGATTCTTTCAGGACATTTGAGCCAGTGAAGATTTTTGAGATGCTCTGAAATATGGGAATATTTAGATACGCCGGTGATAAGTCTTGCCGCAGCGTTGAAAACGGATTGTAATTTGTTGATTTGATATTTTGGAAGACTTGCATATATTCCGTTGCAATAATCTAAACGTGAAACAACATACGAATTGACTAGTAATTTAGTCGCTTCTGTTGGTAGATTTCTCCTTACTGCTTTAATTTGCCTTAATTGAAAGAACCCCGTGCTTACGGTTCTGTTCACTTGAGTTTTAAGGGAAAAATCAGCGTCCAGATTGACACCCAGTAGTTTTATACACGTCTTTGGAGTGATGTCGCTTCCTGAAATGGTTATTGGGGAGTTATCAATGTTATGCTGACGTCTGCTTGTGGCGGTCCAGAGAAACTCAGTCTTTGACGGATTTAGTTTCAATCTATTTGAGGTCATCCAGCGGGTAATTGCTTCTAGACACTCAATTATGCGAGTTTTTAGACTGTCTACTTCCTCTGGTAAGCAGTAAAAGTAAACTTGTTGGTCATCAGCGTAGCAGTGAGATAGAAGGCCAAATGATTCGATTATTTTAGCGACATCATTTGTGAAGAGGATGAAAAGAAGTGGGCCCAGAACAGACCCCTGGGGTACTCCAGATGAAAGGGTTGCATATTTTGATTGGTTTTTCCCTACCTTTACGGCTTGTAAACGGTTGCCCAGGTACGATGTTAGCCAGGTTTTAATGCCGCCGTTTAAACCAAAGGATTCTTCTAATCGTTTAATAAGAAAATCATGGTCGATCGTGTCAAAAGCGGCACTCATGTCCAAGACTGAAAGGAGTGCCAATTTTCCCGACTCGATAGCAAGAGTTATGTCTGACAGAACACGCAGTAATCCAGTTTCCGTTGAATGAAACCTTCTATATGCAGATTGGTATTTAGTTAGCAATTCATTTGAGTTTAAGTGACAGATTATCTGTGAAGCAGTGATTTTTTCTAAGATTTTGGAAATAAATGGAAGATTTGAAACGGGTCGGTAGTTTGAGAGATCTTCAGCGTCCAATTGCGGTTTTTTTATTAGTGGAGTTACAACAGCTGATTTAAGGGGTTTTGGGAAATCACCCATGCTGAGTGACTTATTGAAAAGATGAACTAGAAAGGGAGCTATTTCCTTGCAACACTTCTTCAGTAACCACGTTGGAATAGGATCGAGTGAACACTGCTTGTTCGGTGAAGTAAGTATTAACTTCGTTACTTCCTCGATGGTTGTAGGTTTGAAGGCAGAAAAGGTTCCGCTATTGCTTTTAGTAAACGATGGTGGTGGGGCGGAGGCTGTTAGGGCACGTATTGATTTGATTTTGTCAAGAAAAAATTTGGAAAAAATTTCCGGAGCTATGTCGGTTGTATTTTGTGCACGTACATCGGCAACGACTGTCTTAATAGAGTTCCACAGACTTCGCGGATTTTGACGCTCTGAATTGATCCTGATACAAACCCTACGTCATCGAGTGCACAGATGAAACTATTTTGTAGTGATAATGAACCTTTAGTAAGCCTTAAAGCTTGTCTGCCAGTGCGTCTTCATCGAGTACATGAATTAAAAGAACATGATGCAAAACCAGAAGACATAGCAGATGCAGGAACACGCTTTCTTGTTGCTTTGTACGGGGGTGACATGGATGAGTAAACCTTTGAAGAAGTCCGCTACCAACGTATCGCAAAGTCGACAACAAAAAGCAAATTCAATCTTCCCCTTTGCCACCAACGAATGGCGCTGCATGGTACCATGCATTTAGGACATACCATCAAGTCCAAAAATGGTATGGAAAAAAATCCAGAAAACTGGGACTGGAAACGTGGCACCAATGGGCTTGTTTAAGAAAGAATGACAAAGATGCACCCGAGACTTCATTTAAATTTATTTCATGCAATTGAATATGAAGATATTTTGTTAATGGAAGCCCAGAATCTCAGTACCACAGGCAATGAGTTAGATCATACTAATACTAGTCGAACTCTGTGCGGCTCAAGCGCCATTTTGAAATCTACTATCGCTGGAATATCTGTGGAATAGACCTACTGACCTTAACATTGTCAGAAGATCCCTACAGGCTGTAAGAGAGGTGTTTGCAAAACAATGAGAATAAATCTAAAATCATGATGCAAACCATAACCCCACACCACAGAATAAAAGATAAAGTTTAAAATTTAAAGACACTTATAATTTCGAAGTGGTCGAAGAGTTTAAATACCTGGGCTCCATCATAACGCAGGACAACGAAAACCCAGTAGAAGTAAGAAATGCATCACAGCCGCTAAAAACACATAGGTACTTCGCGTTATTGCCAGTGTTCAAATCCCGCAATTTCCAACGGAAAACCTTATATAAAAACAATTATTAGAACGGTCTTGGTCTATGGATGTGAGGCGGGAACACTAACAGCGAAGTCTGCGAAACAGCTGGACGCCTTCGAAAGAAAGGTACTTCGAAGAATCTTAGGAGCGCGAGCGGTGCGAGAGGGAGAGGCATGGAGAATCCGCCACAATAAAGCTCTATGATATTTACCAAGCTCCCAGACTATATATCCATCTAAGGTTCCAAAGACTAAGATGGGCCGGACATGCGCATCGAATGCCAAGTACACGAGCACCCAAGAAGGTTCTAACAGGACACCCGGGAGGTAAACGTAAGGCGGGCAGACCCAGGCTGAGATGGGAGGATGATGTCAGGAAAGGTGCAAGAGGATTACTCCATGTCGCAGATTGGAAGACGACGGCCGAGGACAGAGGGCTGTGGAGGCTTATGTTGAAGGAGGCCAAGGCTCGAAATGGGTTGTAGTGCCAATAAAGAGGAAGAAGACCTACTGGAGATTCAAGGTCAATACAAGATATCGCTACTTCCGTCGACAGGTCGGACGGCGACGTCTCCCCCCTAGGTATAACTGCTACGAATTTGTGAATTTGTGGTAGCTCTCCGAATGTGAAAAGATTTACGGTAATATATGTTGTATCAAGTGGCTTTATATTACATATGATGTCATTGCTGTCTCAGTTACTTTGTCCCGGTGACTAGCTACAGTGGATCCGAGGAACGGGCTGTTTTTGGAATCAGTTCTTATTGAATCTATAAAATGGTCACCAACACTAACTGGGCGAAGCCAAACTAAAAGCCGCCTGCAGGGCCTAGCAGTAAAAACCTGCGGAGCGTATTTTTATCAGCTAGTTTTGTGATGAATAGCCCGAAAAAATAACATAAAATTGGGATTTTCACCATTTTTAGAAAAATATTCCCATTTCCGCCACTGTAACTCGTTACCTATTAGACTTACAAAAAAAGTTGTTACACAAAAAATGTGGGTAATTTAGTTGTCTTCAAGTTTGCCTTCAACGATTTGGTTGCAAAATCAACCATTTCACAATTATTTTGAAAAAAACCAAATTTCGGCACCTTCAATCCAAGATGGCGGGTCGAGCTCGACCCCCCCAAGGTCGAAAACTTTTGTTTTTCTTTAGAGTCCCAATCTTAACAACATATGTCAAAATCGCTACTACCTAATCTTTTGCAAGGTAAAACTCCCCACTGACTGGACTAATTTCCGGGTCGCCTAATCTGTCGTTTTGGTGATTAACACTGGCCGGCAAGATCGCCTGATTTAACCGTACAAGACTTCTTTTTGGGGGTTTCTTGAAGTCACGAATTTATGTCAACAAGCCTCAGACTCTTGAAGCCCTCAAAAAGAATATGCGTCAAGAATGGGAGAACCTACCGCAGGAAGTTCTGGAAAGAGTGATGGAAAATGCAATAAATCGGGCCCATTCTGGAGGTGGCCTCATGGCTAATATCATTTTCTCGTAATGGAAAAAAAATTAAGACATCAAAATCAAAAATAAACACAATCCAAAAGCAGAAGCAATATTTTTTTTCATTCATAAAAAAATAACGATTCGCAAACCAACGATACGTTACACCTGAACTTTCCGTGGTCGCCTAAAAGTATCCGAGATTCGACTATGGCGGGATTCGGTTTGGGACTTACCTTTTTTATTTCAAAAACCAATATGGCCGCGGTAATGAAGGGCCCAAATTGTGTGGGCCAAGGGCCCTGGTAGGTAGGTACCCAGCCCTGTATTATCTTTTGGGACCTCCGGAGCCAATCAGTCGGCAAATGTATCTAAAAGCGACGTTGCCTGAATATTTTATTAAAAATTGATTGATTAAAGGAAAAATTCTTTTTTAATTTTACGTGGGAGTTTTAGAATTGGATTTATCGGAAAAATAGCTGAAGTTCCCGACTAATTTTTATTTTATTTTGGAAGTCAAGTGTTCAAATTTTCATTTCAATTCTGCTTTAAGGGTTGGAAAAAGGAGATGGGGTGGTTTTTAGAAAACTCATGTAGAAATTGACCTTTCTCTTGATTTGAAGGTCAAGTGTGCAAAATTTCATCTAAAAACTAACTAACTAACCACCAAGCCGTTTCTCCGCAGGGGTAGGCACAGAGGATGAACCGCTAAACAACTTGGTCTTGGCACACCTTCTTTGCGTCATTCACATTTATACATCGTCTCATACATACTCTTCTATTAATCTGACTCTTGACGTGGCCCGACTCAAGCAATTGATTTACTTGATCGTGCCATGTCTTCCTCGGGCGTCCCCGACTTCTTCTACCATTCACTTTTGAGTCATATATTCTTCTTAAACCACTTATTCGCTCTACATGCCCAAACCATCTGAGGGTCCCTTTCTTAATCTTACTACGCCTACATCAACCTTGCAACCGTTGCGGATCTCCACATTTCTCATACGATAATACATGGTTTTACCACGCATACGCCTCAGGGATCTCATTTGCCAGAATTCAGTCTATTTTCATCCTTCCTGCGCCAGTTCCACGCCTCACTGCCATACATCAGGGTAGGTACCAGCACTGCATTGTGAACTGCTAGCTTCAGTTCTTTAAACAGTTTTTTTTATTAGCGCCAACTTTCGGCATCATTCAGTCCACCATTAATGGAGTTACCTGCATTTACCCTTCTTTTAATATCTTTATCAGCCTTCAGACCTCTCGTGAACATCCGGGATAAAACTGTAGATTTGTTTTTACCTACCCATTTAAAAGAAAACTGATTTGATTTTTGGTTGATTTTGTTCAGAACGGATTTGTATCGATTTTAAAAGAAAACTTACGCAAAATTACATTCGAAGGCTAGGCCCCAAACAAGATAGTAAAAATGATAACATATCTGTTCAAGAACTTTTAGATTTTTGAAAAAAAATTATCAATTTTATTTGAAGGCAAAATTATTAGTCTTATTTCAGGAACACCAGACACGCCCATAATACACTTCTATCAGTTTATTGTGAACGTGTTAAATTAATTTGATTGGAATATTATTTATGAAACAAGATATTGAACTTATTTTAGAACTGACCTCATACATCATAATAACGTCACGATAAGGGCAATTTTCTTGCGTAATTCAAGTATAAAACCAATGTACGAACTTATAAGAAATTGTACGAGAATTGTTTTTATAAAGTTGACTATTTATTCCTGCCACGGAGAGTTCAGTGGTAACATCCCCTATTGTAAATGACTCGCGACCCTTGTAACAGAAAGAGACGGCGCCATTATTTAGGCGGTTCCCTATTTTAAACCCCTAAATCCAATCAAATTGATTTAAAAAAGAAATTGAAGGTAAGGCAATTGAATAGGCACTTCCGGTATCCCTAAAAAATTCTCTGTATTTTTAACGAGATTATTATAAAATAATAATAATAGAGGCTGGCAACACCGCCTAATCAGGCGTAAAGGTGTGGGGCACGATCAAAGAGAGGAACTCACTGAACGTCAATCATTTCTCGTGAGAAGCAAAAAGCGATAAGTAAGGTCATTTACTTCACTATTTTAATTATGTTAACGACGTACGATGTGTAAAGGAATGCCACAAATCTCTGTTCCACAAGGATCCGTTTTGGGTCCACTTCTCTTCATATTTTTTACAAATGGTTTCGAAAAAATAATCGAGTTATTTTTTTTATTGTCTCATGCCACGCTGAGGACCAGCAAGTTTATTTTTACTGCACTCCAAACAAAATCATATTTTATTTGTACAACTCCAAATTTTTTACAAAAACGGCGATATACAAATTATCCAATTATTATTGTTAAACAATAAGTACATTTTTACGCAGCTTCATGCTCATTGATGATACATTGTACGTACATAATATAGTTTTAACTGTTATAATAGATTGTCTATACTTAGTAGAAGGAATATAGGTAACGTTGGAAAAAAATGTACAGCGCTCTTGAGGTGATTGCGGAAAATCGTCTCATAAACACTTCCGTTGTTAAGACTTTTAACATAATTTTAAAGTAGGTACATAATATTATACGAGTTGCTTATACTGCCATATCTTTTCTTCGATCTCTGGAAAATCTTTTATTCGCCCATCAGTAAAAAAGATAAAATGAAGCATACCTAAGTAGACAAAATTTACTTTTCTTGACTTTGAGTAGTCATGGATCATTGCTTCGATAAAACATCTACAGGTGTCATATCAGATAATAATAATAATAATAATTGGACAATTTATAGAGCGCCGTTTTTGTGAAAAATCACCTCAAGGGCGCTTTACAATTCATCACGAGTTCCTAGGTTCTATTTAATTTTATTATTTACAGATATCATAGAATTGTGTTCATTATCAGCCTCCAGACAATCGAATTAGATTTAAATCAAAGAGAAAGCTTTATTTATATTGAATCCGTTATCGGAATCAACGAAAAGTCGGTGATAATGAACTTGAAGATCAGACAAAGCTAGTAACAAAGCGAAAGACATAGTGTAGAAATTGGATTTCTGGGACCACGGAATACTGTTCAATGATAACGCAAATATTGCCAGGAAGTTCATGCACTTGCATCGGTCTCTAAATAAACACAACTATATTGATAAGAATGGTGTCAATTCCGTATCATATTCATTATTTATCACCGTGTTTATAGATATCAAACTATGTTGAGAAATCTATTCCAGGAACGTGTTTTCCTTCTTGCTGTGTTTGCTCACTGCTAAGTGCTGGGGATCGTGAGACCTCGTCAATGATCTGATGAACCAGTGACCTACACCCCACAAGGTCCCATACTGCATGGAGACGTGTGAACATCGCTGTGAGACATGATGTGTCCAGAGAATTTATGACCTGCACTTTCCATAGACAATTTGTGTTCGAGGTTCGAGTTTTCGGTTTTGGAAAATACTTATTAGCTTGTTATGGTTGCTTAAGTTTTCTATCAATGATTGGTGTTTTCGCCTATCCGTGGTATCTTCAGCCAACATTAGGTACACCTAGAGAGGACCTTAAGTTGTTTGCATTTTTTTAAATGTCATCTAATTTCAGGGAAATGCGTGTGTGCAAGTGTGCGTGAATGCCGTCAAAAGTTGATGGAATGCTTTGTCATCGACAAGGAGTCTGTCTGTCAAGTTTCAGCTCAATCGCATGTCAGAAAGTGGATTAATTTTCACTTCCAAGATTTGCATTCATTGACTCAAGAAAACGAAATAGTAATTCAAATGTGTTTATTAAGTATTTAAAAATGGAAAATAATTGAGAATGATGTTAGTAATTCTTAATTTGAAATATAAGATCTATAAAAATTATCTATACATATATTAGGTAGAGTGTTGAACCTGATGGGTAATGCAAGAGACTCCGAGTTAGAGTCATAGTTTCGACCGACATCATTTTATTTTCGGTGTCTTACTTCAATTTTCACTATTTAATTATTTACAAGTACGAGTATATTGCTAACATACCCGTAATTAAACAACAAAAAATCGCTATTGCTTTACAAGCAAAGACAGTCAACCGAATCTACACGCATACTAGACTATTAAAATAAGTTTTAACGGCCGCACGAGTGATATACGAATATTTGGCTGTTGACTTTTTGAAAGTTATATCTTGGATATTCAACATTGGCACAGTGTTATGTTTATTATATATTATTATTTGCCTCGCGTTGTTCCGATGCTTACTGGCCACAGGAAGCCGAAACTCGTTTTAGATATTATCCAAAAGAAGCCTTTGTTGCGTTTGAAGGTCACAATGTAAATCGGAATGCTGTAATTTCGGTAAGGCCTTAGCGAAACCTCGACTCGAGCGGGGTCTTTGTTGTATTCAACAATTCAATTGAGTGTTTCTTAAACTGATTTACTGGTCTTCACTTGAAGAAATTACCATACGGAGTATACGGACGACTAATTCGTATACCAATGCTGTGTAGTGTACATAGACTAACGTATGAGCTAGTACAACTGAATAATATATTTCAAAATAGACAACTACTTTCCTTTGGTGGGACCGCAGAGGCTTTACATTTTAAACTATTGCTCGTATCTGATTACCAGATTGTTCGTTTGTGTATATTTGCTCTTACAACATCTATCAAAAGTATGTAGATTAGATTGGTGTCATTAATTTCATATTTAGGTTCATTACAAATCGTTTTTTAACAGTACAGAACTGTTTTTTAATCATAATCCACTGAATATTCAACAAACAATTATTCAACAAATCAAACTTTTAAGAATGATGCAATTATGATGCAATTGTAACAGGGTATGCATGCATAATGAGACAATGAATGAATGTGGATTAAGCAATAAGTGTGTGTCAGAGTTAAATAGGGCAGCCAGCAATCTTTTTATCGTCTGGAGCTAGTGAGACTATGTCATCTCCAATTAGGGTATGTTGTAAGCGTTGTACGGTAGTGAAAGGATTAGATATGGAATAGGAAGGTGGAGAATATACAGGTCGGGTCACCAAACAGGTTAAAGCCATTTCTAGCAACGTTTCAACTCTGAAGTGGTCTTTCACCAGGGCGATACTGAGAGCATCTTGCACTCAAATGTACAATATACATTACTTAGAAAGAATTAATTGTAAAACGACACAAAACGATTAACTAAAATTTACTTGCGTGGTGTAAAAGTTAGAAATTGGCTCAAAAACATTAGCAACATTTTAGTTACTGCTAATAAGTAAACATCACATATTAAAGAGAGTCATTGATATGATTAATGATAATTATAGGTTACGTAATTTATTATATTTGATGTGAACATCACATTGCCTAATTAATCAAATGTGTTTCTTTTTTAAAGTCGAAATCATATTTCAAAAATGCTGTACGCGTGTAATGCGCCTGTATGAGTACCTAGGCACTGTATTCGACTCAAATATAAAGCTCGTTACACATAAAAAAAATATTTGTGGGCGTTGCCATACAGATATATTACACTACCCGTCTGTGACGACTGTATCTATGGGATTGTATGGCAAGCGATTGTACTGTCCATCATAGAATCTTGCTTTTGCTTTCAAAATACGTTAATTAAAGAACAAAATATTTATTTTACATATTATAATTTCCAATTAAGTCCACAGTAACTAAATTTTTCTAAATAAACAATCAGTGTTAACCTCAAGTGACCTCCCAGGTAAGTATGGTAATGTATATTTTCTGCCCCTACGTACATTTTTACACAGCATCGCGTTAATTGGTCAAATCATTGTACATAATATAGTTTCGTATCGGTGATCGGTGAACCGGTGGATGCAATTTTTAGTCACAAGTTGTTATAATGGTTCGTCTAGTTTGTAGTTGGAAGTAAGATTGTAAACATGTAGGTATTATAAGTTTCTTCAGCGCCCTTGAGGTGATTTTTCACCCAAATATTAATATTATTATTATAATAGGCCTCGCCTACATATTATATTTCTCGTGTGAAACAAGCTTACAATTAGGAATCTTGTAAAATCGCGCAATGTTATTGACTAAATAATTGAATGTAATTAAACAAAGACAGTTATTGAGAAAGATAACACTAACCTAAATGTTAATTGATTAAATAATTAATAACAGTTTGTATTCATAATGATAAAATAACATACGTCTTGTGTGATGGCTGATGGCTTGGCATAGGGTCAATGTTTGATAAACCAAATTATATTCTCAGCAGCGATCACAGGAAATGAAATGAACGATAAGGAAGGATATTAGAAATAATTGTATGTATCTTTAAGTTGTGGTACCTAATAAATGTTGCTTATAGGTGTGCCACATCAAATGCAATATCCAGAACAAACTCATTTTAAATGTTTATTTGTCAACGTTCAAGAAGAATAATAATAATATTAAAAGTAACAGATTTGTATTTGAAATTTTTTACGTTATCTCCACGCAGGAGGCCCCGAGGAAAAAAATCCCCCATGTCATCTTTTGGGATGCTGTGTGGAGGGTCTTTTTAGGGAAAGGAAGTTCTGGGAAGGAAAAAAGAGTGATGGGTAGGAATATGGGAGTCACTGTAATTCATCCCTCACTGTAAGAGTCCCGCTAGAATGATCTGGGTTAGATCTTGTTCAACCAGTTTCTTTCGATCCAGCCCTCTACGCAGTAGGTGGGCAAACGCATTCGCCTCCAAGACAATTCAAGTTTTTTTTTACAAAAGAAAGACAAACATTCCTTGGTTACGAATAACCCGACAATATTTGAAAATCTCCTACTACCACCACAGTAACACAGTAGTGTTGCATGAGTCGTGATGGAGGACTTAGCAAGCCGAGGAATCGAACACGGAAGGCCGAGGTGGGACCCAAACGCGATGCCCACTCAACCACTGACCGGTCAAAGTTATTAATTCATTTTAAAAAACATTGCATAATCAATATTTCAAATCGTTTTTAAAAAATAAAACAATAAGTGACCTAGACAAATCTCAACCCACGAACCCGGGCATTCATGCTAAATCACCAAAATTAGCGAACCACTTGAGGTGTCCAATGACAGGGGTTGTTGGTTATCCAATAAATGGTTCCCGGGGCGACGGTACCCACACCCGCCTCCCAAATTGAAGGTTGCAGGTAGATACATAATACAATGAATGAATAGGAATTTAAAATAAGGTATAATGTATTCGTTTCTTTTTGTAGGTCGGCGCGCATTGTCTCCCGGTAATTTCGCAGCCAGACCAGACGCTTTGGCGCAACTAGCAGTCGGTGCCGCAATAAATAATTGCCTTGTTCGCGAACCATGAACAACAGCGAACAAGGCATTTCAACATGGTTGTTTAGGTTCCTCGCATCCGCTGAATGGCTGGACAGCCAGGTGGAGCGGTGGAGGTGATACTAGCTTTGTATTTAATTTAGTACCTATGTTCCTTTCCGACCGGCACTATCGCATCCGGATTCTAACAAAAACCGGCGTAAAAACGAACACACGCTGTCACTCATAGGTATATTACATTTTTTACGTTCACACAAATGTACCTTAATATGGGTCTACCATTGAGAGCTCCGTTGAAATATTACCTTATTTCTCATAAACGGCACATGTAACATAAAGTGTTCCGTGCCAACTCAGATTTTTTAAATTTTTTTTTTAATTCATATTATTCTTATGGAAAATGTTAGAGGAGGCCTATGCCAAGAGGCAAACTGAGCTTCGGGATTTATTATAGCAAACAAGAACATGTTTGGTATCCTGACAGAAGTCCAGAATAAAAAGGCTTATTATTATTATTATTAGTCTTACAATGTGTAATGTTCTATGCCTGTCTCACTAGGAATACCTGTGTTGAGAGCAGGCGTTTTAAAAACATGAACAATTTATAATGTCAAGTCAACTTAAACCCTCTTTGAAAAGTCCACGTTATGAAAAAATTCATGTATGCACGTGGTAGAAGTGAAACATTAAGAAGAGGCAAAATTTCGAGAGAATGAGACGAATGTATTATATGTACATTTCTCTACAAAGAAATGGGAATAAATAAAGTAAAAAAAAAAAAAAAATGAAGAGTATCACGAGTAGGATAATTGTAGGGTTTATTTGTTATAATATTGTTACCAAGTATAAAAATTGTTTTATATTTTATTCTACGAAGCACGCACAAAGAGGGAACCGATAGGCTACGAAGCACCGGACAAGGACGATACCGATTTGTCTATCTCATTCTCTCGCAGGCTAAATGCTATAAATGTATGTTTGTCCCTTTTTAGTGTCGCTCGTTTCCTTTTCATCGAGTTACAAATCACAACTGTGCTAAAGAAGTTTTCACTTTAAAAATAGCCCATAACCTAACCTAATGTAACTTATTAAACCAATTTTTGGTATTTGTTTTCATTACTTTTCAAATGAGCTGTTGAATTAAATTCATTCTGAGTTGTCCGGCCACCAACAGAAAGAGCTCTGAAGACGACAACAGTCACTCGTAAATAGTAAGTATTATAAGCTATATTCGGATGTGCATACAAATATGGTCTTGTCGCTGAGAGCTCCGTTGCAGCCTCTCCCCTTTTTCATAAAGGACACATTTAACAGAAAGAGAGCTCAGAACTGGACTAATATTATACTGTCATACTACTAGTACGGTCGATCGATAATGTCGATAACTTGTCACCGTTCCCAAGCACGACTGTAGATCGCTAAGGTACAAACAATAGTTCACATCGTATAAACAAAGAACATTTAGTTGTTGCGAACTGTTGTTTGTTCGTTGGCGATCTACAGTTGTGCTCAGGAATAGACCGCGCTTGATGTGCATAAACATGGTCCTGCCTCTGTCCGTCCGAATCTTCTCTCTCCGTCATAAGCCCCATTCTGATTGGGCAAGTAATTCAGTCGAGTAGCGAGTATCCGCCACTTGACTGACCAAAATGCTCTTACTAGTAAATGTATGGTGTTCGGACACGTTTAGTTACTAAAATACTCGCTACTCGACTAAAATACTTGCCCAAATAGAACGGGGCAATATGGACGTACTTGACTTACTTTAACCAGTGATTCCTGACATTATTGGAGTAAAAAAATCACCGGAGACCAAAATTTCATTTACATTTTTTACTCTAAATAATGTCAGGAATCAATGGTTAAAGTAAGTCAAGCACCTATGTCCCTTAACACCCTGTATATGAGTTGTTATTGAAAAAAAGGACAGGCTGCAACAAAGCTATCAGCAGTTTACAAGGCAAGGTAAGAAATGCGTGAGAACTGTGCAGTGCACACCTATGTTCTGTTTTGTTATCAGAATAAACAAAAGAAAAACAGACGGAAAACAGAGGAACGCAACACATTTGGGATGAACTATTAAATCAGGTACAAAAGTCTTATTATTATACTAAAAACTAACCCACACACTCTTCACAGACGGATATAAGAGAGATTAGGTAGGTACTAATTCTCAAGTTACTATCTTGTATCGATGTATTCACTACCTATTCACTTTCAAACGTGATCTAAAATCACGACATTCAAAGATCAACAACTCTAGAATCAGATAATATTGGAGCAAGGATTTCAGTCAAAAATCACGGGATATTATAAAGAGAGTTAAAATAATTTTCAGATAAAATATCGGTGACCAGACAACACAGATTCAACTCTACTGAACTCCTCCTTTAAAAAGTGATAAAAAAATAGGTTAAGTACTTAAGTAAGTTAGGTTATAGCCTATGATTCAGTGTTGTCATGGAAACAAAATAACATCCCTTGTCTGAATTATCACACACAAGCAGTTACCATTTTGAAAATGATGGTTTGCATTCCAGAATTTGTCAATCCGACAATTTTTAATAAGTTAATATTAAAGTTCCGTCAAAGTCCTAATGAAGTTCTGTTGTTATCCAAGTCTAAGTACATTTAAACAACCGGCCTTCGATTAAACAGGCCCATGAACTTGAATAGATCTATCACAGAAGTTGATTTTAAACTTTTATATTGATGGATTGTTTAAATTCCGTGAAAAAAAACCGTCCTATTATTAGATTCAAATAAAACTTGAGTTCATTGAACGTGAATAAATTCAAGCAGGAATAACGCACATCACAGACAACCGAAATTAGTAAGTTTAATTATATTATCAGTCCGTGGTTAGCTTCTAAAAGGACTAACGTCAGTTTTTCGATACATATTTTTTTGCGATCTCGCTCTAAAATTTACTTGATTATCTTCCGAATTCTAAAAAAAACCCATTCGATTTCGAGAAAGAATTTCAATCTTTGAAACAGTTTAAACTTCAAAAAAAAATTCATTTACATCCATTTGAAAAATAAAACATAGATATATTAATCGGGTAAAAAGGGATTAAAGTAGGACCGAAGGTGTAAACCCATTATGCAAACGGCCAATTTCACAGGCCGTTTATCTTATCTGACCATTTTTTAAACACCATACCAAGGAGCTTACAACAAACTGAACAAACCAGCTAGGAGGTGGTTTTGTAAGATAATTTTTCGAGATCCCATCCCAGCTCTGAGCCTAGCGCGGAGGTTGTGAATCCCAGACAACTGAGATAACTTTTGTAAGAAACGAAACAGGTTTTCTGGCCAATCTACGAGTTGTAAAAACATTCTTGGGCCACCATCCATCCACTTTCCCATAGACTGTAATTGGATATATTGTGTGATCTCAGTGCTAAATTGATCCGACAATAATAATAGGATATAAGTAGGTAGGAAGGTACACATATTACGTATATCTTCGAACCGTCTGTTTTCTTGAGTTGTATAATTTTGAAAAAAACTCCTTTTGTTTAACTTCAGAGTCTGCCTGCTTAGGTACTTCCTTTCGGTTTATAACCAAAAATAACTTTTGTATTTCGTTCATACGCTACAATTTTATCTGGCTTATGGGTTAATATTTATCTATCGTTAATATTTCGCATGGTTTAACATAAACACCACTGTTAAAAGCAATTTTAACTTGGAAGATCGCGCCAGAATACATAATCTAAATATGTAAATAGGTATATTGTTTTAATTTGTTATGATTATGCCTTTGGAGAAAAGCGAACTGCGTAAGGATCATAAATCATAACTACACAAAAATAAATGGTCGACAGAATACAAAACTTATTTCTTGATACCAAAAGTTAAACAATTTTATAAAAGGTGCCCATCGAAATTAGAAAAAACTCCAGTGTTAGAAACACCTTTTTCGCAAAAGCCATATTTGTTGAGCTAATGAATTCGGAGAAGTTCAGATTTTTTGGCTAATCCAGCAATAATAAAGGAACTTTGCGAAAATACCTATGAAATTTTGTACAGTATTCCTGGAAGTGTTGGGATCCCAGGGGCTAACAGGTGTGATATTTGAATTTATTTAAGCACTGGGGGTGAAGCCGCCTGAACTACCTAGGTACACTTATTCAAATTTATTCCGGCCGGCTTACACTCTGATGGCTTTTTAATGGTATCTTTTTTATCTTTAGGGCTTTCGGTGCACTTATTTTGTATTTAGCTGATAAACCTGCCAGCGAATTATATCTACGAGGTATTTAAATTTAAAAAATAAACAACGTAGATAAAATGACAAAACAAAACATCGTAAAAACACAACCATCAAAGGTGTTATACAATTTCGACATGGGATCCGCTCCCGGTAAAACTGGCGTAGCCAAAACCGCTGTAACTTCCTCTTCCCGTATTTGGAATGTCACCATAATGAGAGTAGATTATATTTGTACTTACGGACTGTGACTTTCTTTGGGTCATACAGCTCCACTCGTTCTGTGACCCGGCAGATCTTCAACTGCAGGCACTTGGACCTCTCCCCGATCTCGTTCAGGTGTCCAGTCAGGTCGCTGAAGATGTCGTTGGCCAAAATGACCAGCGAAGCCAGCTGCCTCAGCGCGTTGCTCAGCGTGCAGTTGGTGACAGCCAACAGCTCATCATCCTTCACCCTGGCCAGGCCGTTCTCATCGTGCAAACTGGTCCTGGACAGGTATTTAGGCTCCACAACTCTTAGCACGAACGGCATCTTAATTCGCGTGCAAACTTCAAAACAATTGCATTATTCCACACTGAACGAAACTATTGCTGCTTTCCGAGAGTTCTCTGCGAGAAGAACGCCGAAAACAATAATAATACCTCACTGTTTGTTTCATTCACAAATCAAACTTTTTGCGAAGTTTGTACAACTATTTAAAACAGACACAGATATTTATAACTACGCGAGACTACATGGTTCACTAAATATTTATGCTAGCACAATTTTACTACGGTTTATATTAGTTTTAAAACTTTTTATAACATTCGTTTCGTTCGCTTAACACCGCCATCTCCCAACGTTAACACAGAACCTGCTCGGCCGCTCTCGGCGCGGGAACAGCGTAAATAAAATAGGTGTTTGTATGGAATTTAACGGCCGCCGGTAGAGCGCTATTGTAGCCATGGCAACTGACATGTGCGAGTGTCTTCCCGTTGAATTACTTCCTGCCATCTATGGTATAACGCAAAAGTTCTTGTTTAGCGAAGCTTCAATCCATTTGTGTAAAAATTTTACGTTTTCACGGACAGTATTGTAAAATGTTTTAATCTTTGACAATAGAGCTAAAATGAAATTTCTTGAAAAAGCAGTCACTACCGAGAAAATAAATCAACAACAGATGATTTTTATAAGAATCGATGATGATTTTGTTGATAACTTGAAAACTTTCTTAAATTTGTGCTTGGCTTGGATTGATTTGGCTGATTCTGTGTTTCCTACTTCTTACAAAATGGATCTCTTCAAGACCCTTGTTAACTCCTTCATCTCCTCAAAAAGACAATCCACAATCCACACTAGCGATGTGTAGGTTCAGCTGGAGTGGGCTCTTGAACTCGGGTTTTTCGCGGGAAGCGGATCCTACTTCTACTCCTTTTTCAAATAGACTACTCCCGGAGAACCTGGTCCACGGACCCAAATCCCGGAACTCGGCGGTCTGAGCAACTCGCGAGTTGAGAGCAGGGCCCGGGTTCGAGTTCTTTTGCGGGTTCCAGCTTCGATTGAACTCGTATGTCTCGGTCCGAGCCACTCGCGAGTCGGGAGCAGGTCTTAGGTTCGAGTTCTTTTTCGGGTTCCGGCTCCGAGGTATGACTCCGCCCGAACCTGTGTATCTCGGTAACAGCAACGGTAACAGCAACAACAATCCCAGTCCGCACCCAATAACTCGGACTCGGGACCTGCTCCAAGAACTCTAGTACTTTTAAAATGAAGCACATGCCAACGGCCTCCGGCAAAATGCAGAACGTACCCATCTCTTCTCATGAATGACAATAATGGTGAGCTCTTATAAATATTTTAGATTTTAAGTTTTTTTTTTTTTTAAAGACAAACATTCTCGGGTTACGAATAACCCGACAATTTTTAAAAATCTCCTACTACCACTACAGTAAGCCGAAAATGTAGCTTGAGTCGTGATGGAAGATTTAGCCAGCCGAGGAATCGAACACGGAACGCCTGGGTGGGAACCAAACGCGATGCCCACTCAACCACTGACCGGTCAAAGTTACTTTTTCCTTTATAAAAACTTTTAGAAGTTTAAAACTACGCTTCTGGAAGAGTTTTTATTGCATGCAAGTCATTGATTGTATGCAAATAATATCATAATTTTATGACTTGCTTTTTGTAATACCACTGATATAAATTAAATTCTTTGATGATAAAATTCCTGTTTCACAGTAGTCATCCTTAAATTCTACTTCAAATGGTATTTAAATTTGATGATTGTACAGGATTCACTAGAGCAAATCGTGAATTTTTTATTAAGTTGGTAGATACAGGCAAATCATAATACAGGGAATAGGTCTGAATGTATTTGTGCACAGAGATAGTATCCAAATTTAATCGAACTAGTTTGGAGCACACGCCCGCAATTCCCTCTTACCCCGCAAATGCTGAAGGTTACTGGGTGAGTAGCAATGTTCATCGATTCCGTTTAAATTTTGACTCGCTATTCACTTCGATAATGTTCTTTTTATATTTTTAGTTCTTTCTTCAGCATCCTAAAATTTCCCACCCCTCCGTCACCCGGATTTCCCTATCCAACCGCCTTCTCTCCCTGCCGCTAAACTGTATGAAATACACACATTTTTCAAACAACTCTCGCTCCAACAATGGTAATTTTGTATGCAAATTTCATAATACCACCTCACCATTATATATAGAAACCCTCGCGGGCGTGCACACAACGACTTCACAAAACTTCATCACAGTTGAATCAATGGTGTAGGAAATATTTTCATAACGCCATAGCTCACCATTATAGAATAGAGAAACCTCCGCCAGCACAAACACAACAATTCTCTAAAGTTTCATCGCAATCGGATGAATGGTTAAGGAACATTTATTTAAGGGACAAACAGAGAAACATTGATTTTTATATATTAAGATTACATCATTTTTTTATCCAATCTGTACACCATGGGTTGGCAACCTTTTGTTGTAAAAGGGCCAAATATTTTTCGTGGTGATTAATGCGGGCCCCACTCGGGTCACACGTCATTACAGTAAACCTACAATATTTGTGAACAAATATTTTAGTTTTAAAAATAAAACGCTTCTTATATATTTTTGCAACATTGCGTAGTTAATAAAATCAATGAGATTTTTTTTTATTAGATTGCATTTTTGAAGTAGAGACACTTAGTAATACGTCTAAATGTGAATTCAATAACCGAGAACAGTGTTTCTTTTTTGATAATTAAGAATTGAAAAAGTTTGCTCTCAAATATTAGAGCAAAATTTTTAAGGCGAGGTGTGAGTGGTACCCTTGCCGTCTTTCCCTTTCCTTTTCCCCTGCTCCCCCTTCGCTCCCTTTCATTCCATTATGTATGATGTCGTCCGTTTCGTACGTCGGCGAGAATCTTGCAGGCTGCACCAAGACACCGCTGGTTGCCGACCCCTGCTGTAGACCACTACAAAAGTAAGGCTCTCACGGCTTATATACAGTATTTAGTCGAGCCAGTCATGCCTTTGCAATCCAAACTTGTGTTTAGTTGATGACCTCACCCTCACCTACTATAAAGTTGTGCGTAAACGTGCATATCCTCACGTCGACAGTGGTCAGTGAATAGGTTATTGGTTTATTTATGGTGGACAGTAGCACCTACCCATATTACAGGATACGTGATGGTGGAGGATGTGCGGATGTCGGTGGTGAAGGGAGTTACTTACTTGTAAAAATATAATAAACAAAATAAAATAGAATAAATCCTATTCAAGTCAACAACTGCAGTTGACGGCTCTTCTTCCTTTCTGCGCCAAATCAATGCGGAGGTGCCACAAGGAGCTGTGCTGTTAACGATGATGATTTTGTTGCACATTTTACCGACGCTGTTTTTGTTGCACATCAACGATCTCGTTGCAAGTGCACCAATTCATTGGCACGCTGACGACAGCATTGTTCATGAGGATTATCTTTTTGGTAAGCTCTCTTTCACTTATGACCTCCAAACAGCTTGAGTAATTTTGAGACAAAAAGTTGTCCACCATCTCGAGAAAGTTTGTGTCTGGAGTAAGGGCACCTGGTCATTTACAACGTATCAAAAATCCAAGGGTGTCTGAAAATTTGACGATTTTTGAATTTGATGATTTGAGAATTTGAAGATTTGACTCTACACAATCTGACGGGAGGTAAGAATATAACCAACACCTCTGCCCTCAAGTGGTTCGCTTCGTTTGGTGTCTGAGTTCCTGGGTTCCTGGGTGCCTGGGTTCATGGGGTGAGATTTGTCATAGTTTTGGCGGCCGGATCGAGAGAGACAGGTTGAGAAGATCTTTTGACTTCTCCAGCCAGAACCCCTCGACCCATCACCTTGCACCAGAGTTGAAGGGATGGATTCATACGTCTGTCACTCCTGGATACACCGACCCCCAGATTCCTACCCACTCCTCATACCTCTTTCTTTCCTAGGACTTCCTCTTTATCTTTCCTTAAAAAAACCCTCCACAGCGTCCCCTAAGATAGCATTGACCATGAGGGAAACAATTTTCTTAAGGGCCTTTTGTGTGGAGCTAACGTAAAAAAAAAATATATCAGACCGGTTCAAGTATCGGTGCTCCACAGAAGTCCGAATAAATATGGCTTCCTAGAAACTGGGTTTCTCATCAGATACTTCAGTATTTACTAGGGATGTTATGGATATGCAATTTCGGATCTGGATACGGATACGGATATAGGAATAATATTATACCGGTTTCGGATACGGTTACGGATATGAAATTATTTCGGATTATCCGCTAGTTTCGGATAATTTCGGTTACAGATATTAGAATTTTAAAATTATAAAAGTATATATAAATTACAAATGGCAAGATTTGACTTTTATTTCTAATCTATATTATCATTTGTTTTTACAATCAGTCACGCGCGGCTTTTATGACAAATGACGGCTCGGCCATGTCATTTAGACTCCGCCTTTATCCGAAACTATCCGAAACTTTTATATCGGTTTCGGTTACGGATACGGATATTTTTTTATTTCGGATATCCGATAGTTTCGGATACGGTTACGGATATCCATAACATCCCTAGTATTTACCAGCTGCTAACCCTTTACAAATATCTAGTATGCCCAACAATTGCATTTGGGAGCCACTTCTGGGCTGGAGCCCCAAAATACTTGATAAAACTATTTGATTCTGGACAAAGGAAGGTTGTCCATCTGATTGACATTCTGTTAACAGATCATTACTAATGCACAGGAGCAATGTAGGCATGCTGAGTCTCTTCTGCATGTATTTTAATGGAGCCATCTCTAAGGAGCTAGCAGCATTGATTACCAGTACACCTGTCCATATGCGTGAAACTCGACGGACATGAGCGGAACACCGTCTCTACAGTTGATGTTGGCTACGTCTTTTTGCAGAACAAGCTACCGGTATCTGTTCTTCCTCCTTCATACAATCCAGGCATCTTCAAGAACCGTATTAACAACTTGATATTTGTTTTATGTCCAACCACTGTGGCTTCTTGAAAGAATTTTTTTAAACATTTAATTTGTGTGCCTTGGGTGAGCGAAAGTAAAAACGATGTTTAGGGGAAAGGTTCGAAGTAATAACTCTGGTCTCTTCACAAATTCATTCATTTTATTTAAATATATTCAACAAGCATTTTACACCAGTTTACAACATATTTTCGCTGCCTATAAAACACACAGTTACACATATTTCATAGATTATACTATCAGCGTTTATCTCCATTGACATAATAATATTAATTCCATAAACACTGCTTGTAACATGATCATTATTTTGCATGAATTTGTTCATTCTTCAAACTACAAACCGATTATGTCAGAAGTGAATATGAGAATTGTGCAGAAATGAGATTGAATGAGAAGGAAATGGACGTTCTAAGCATAGAGGAAACATGGAACCACATTAAGGTGAGTCTATGCGAATCTGCTAGAGATGTGTGTGGAATAAGTAAGCAAG
The DNA here is from genome assembly GCA_917563855.2 of Limnephilus lunatus. NCBI lineage: Eukaryota > Metazoa > Arthropoda > Insecta > Trichoptera > Limnephilidae > Limnephilus > Limnephilus lunatus. Next base: position 82,705,420 of record OU830592.1, read on the forward strand.
GTAGGAAAAAAGGTGATGCATGGTGGGATGATGAGATCAAAGCACTGGTCTCAGAGAAGAAGAAAGCATGGTTACGTCTGATAGCGATTGGCAGTGTTTCAAGCGAAGAGAGAGATCGAGCGAAAGAAGTGTATAAGATATGCAAGAAAAGAGTAAGTGTTGGGGTGAAAGAACGAAAGAAACGCCTGGAAGAAGAAGAGGGAATCAAAATGACAAACCACTTCCAAGAAAACATAAAACTGTTTTGGAAGGAGGTCAAAAGGTCCCGGAGTGGTCCAGAGAACGGAAGCATGAAAGTGATAAAATCGAAAGATGGACAAATGTTGACGAATGAGAATGAAATCAAAGAGAGATGGATGAAATATTTCGATGAAGTCTTCGAAAGTAACCCGAGTGGTTGTGATCCCAGCGGTGAATCGGTTATGAACGATGATGGAGTGAATGTTACCGAAATCAGTATGGATGAAATAAAAAGATCAATTAAATGCATGAAGAGTGGCAAGGCTGTGGGTTTCGACAATATTGCTGCCGAATACTTCAAAGGAGATAGTCGTATTATTCTAACATGGCTGTGCAGACTTTTTAACCAATGTTTAAAGGAGGGTTATACGCCATTAGATTGGAGAAGGGCTGTAATCATGCCATTATACAAAGGTAAAGGGTCACGTATGGAATGTGGGAATCATAGGGCTATTAGCCTTCTAAGTTCAGTGGGCAAGCTGTATGGTAGAATATTGATTGAAAGGGTAAGAATGGAAACAAAAGATAAAATATGGGATGTGCAAGGTGCTTTTATGAGTGGAAGGGGGTGCATGGACCAGATTTTCTCATTGCGTATGCTCACTGAGAAGTTTCTTGCAAAAAACCAGAAACTCTTCTGTGCCTTTGTAGATCTACAAAAAGCGTACGACCGAGTTGACAGGAAAAAGCTATGGAAGGTGTTGTCCAAGTACGGAGTGAATACGAAGCTCATTCAGGCAATTGCGTCGCTATATAAGGGAAGCGTTGCATGTGTTAGGGTGAACGGCGATTTTACGGAGTGGTTTGACATCACAAAAGGTGTTAAACAAGGCTGCGTAATGTCACCGTGGTTATTCAATCTATACATGGATAATTGTATGCAAGAATTGAAAGAGATGGGATTGGGCGCAAAATTGAGTAATCTGGAAGTATGTTGCCTTTTGTATGCTGATGATGCGGTGCTAATTTCTAGCAGTATGGAAGATCTACAGTCTCTCGTGTCTAGGATGAACGAAGTATGTATGAAGAATGAGTTAATGATGAATGTAAGTAAGTCTAAAGTCATGGTGTTTGAAAGAGAGAGTACGAAAACAGTATGCAATATAGTTGTGAATGATGAATACTTGGAGCAGGTGGATGAGTTTGTGTATCTGGGTAGTATGTTTACGAAAGATGGGAAGGCTGATAGAGATATTGAAAGAAGGGTGAATGCCGGTAACTCCATTAATGGAGGACTGAATGCCGTTGGCGGTAATAAAAAACTGTCCAAAGACGCGAAACTAGCCGTCCATAATGGAGTGCTGGTACCTACCCTGATGTATGGCAGTGAGGCATGGAACTGGCAGAGGAAGGATGAAAGTAGACTGAATGCTGTAGAAATGAGATCCCTGAGGCGAATGTGTGGTAAAACCATGTACGATCGTGAGAGAAACGTGGATATCCGCAAAGAATGCAAGGCTGACGTAAGCGTGATGTGTAAGATTAAGAAAGGGACTCTCCGATGGTTTGGGCATGTAGAGCGAATGAACGAGGAAAGGAGTGTAAGGAGAATATATGATGCAAATGTGAATGGTAGAAGAAGTCGGGGACGCCCGAGGAAGACATGGCACGACCAAGTGAATCAGATACTTGAGTCGGGCCATGTGAAGAGTCGGAATAATAGAAGAGCATGTATGAGACGATGTATGAATGTGAACGAGGCAAAGAGTGTGTGCCAAGATCGAGTTGTGTGGCGGTCCGTCCTCTCTGCCTACCCCTGCGGGGAAACGGCGTGATGGTTAGTTAGTTAGTTAGTTAGTTGTTCATTCTTTGAAACTGATGAATAGTACAGTTCGATAATTTATTGTAAGAAAACCATTGACTAAAGATCTGGAAATCAAGTGTTACAAGATAAGCCAAAACTTTTATAATAAATACACGTTACGTCCATTCTCTATCTTTTCCTTTCTCCTTTATCTGAAGTTGGATTATACTGTGAAGATGAGGAAAGTAATGTAGTTTTAAAAGAATGGATCCACCGATGAAAACATTGATGTTTGATTTTCTGCTAATTCATATTATTTGTTGCACTGCAATGTACTTTTATTATGTCCAGACTTTCTGTATTATTAGTAACTAGCTGGGGTACCCAGCTTCGCTCAGGGAGTTGATATGATTGACGTTCGAACCCACAGTGGATCTTGCTTTATATACCCATACCAATGGGTAGCCCCACCCATACAAAAAAAGCTTCAAGTGGTCTACAATGTTCCAGAACATTCCACAGCATTCAAAAGTGTTCTGGTATGTTCCATAAGATTTAGGATATTCCGGAATGTTTCAGATTATTTCCGAACATTCCAAAATGTTCCAGAATGTTATGGAATGTTGTGGAATGCTCTTGAATACTCTCGTTCTGGACTGTTCTAGAAATTTCTAGAGGGCGAAACTTCCAGCCCTTACATCCCCCTTCAGATAAAAACAGGAATGGTTGAGGATGGAGGACGACCACATGATATAATTCCTTTAATCATACCGGGACTCGTTTCTGAGTTTTAGCGGCACGCACATTTTTGTGAACTTTCTTTTATAATTTAATTTGATCATTGTTTAGTAATTGCTGCGTTGAAAAATAGTGCATGCAGACATTAAATAGCTCTTTCATATAAGTAAATTTAGTGCATTAATTTGCAAAGTGCAGTTGGCGTTGGAAGGACTTATGTTTTCCAAAACTTTTAAAGTTTAATGTTTTATTTGCTATTGACCCATTTATCTGGATAGTTAGCAGTCCCAGTAAATATTTTAAAATCCCAGTATTTTAAGCAAAAGCAGCAATTTTACAATTAAAAATTGTACAAGCGGTAATGTTTGTACGTTGAATTAAAAATAAACATTTTTTTCAGCTGCTGTATGTATTACACATAATTTTTTCTAAAGTAAAACTTTCCACAATCGTTAGTTGAACCGATGTTTTCAAAAGAGATTTGACTGGATTCAGTTTTATGTAATTATTTATTATTTGCTAAGGCATCTTATAAATCCTTTATATGGTATTCCAAAATGGACCAATACAAAACTTTTTCAAATCCTTTTTTTTTTAATACATTTTTAAAGACAATCGGTAAATTTTATTATGGAGTACCTAATGAAATCTTTGTACATATCTGATTTGAATGTAATGCAACCTGGACAGTGGAAAATCTAAAACAAGTTGTTACAAGAAACTATGTCTATTGGAATAAATATAACTGTTCAATGCTTGTGAAATATTACATCTCTCATGAACATGAAGAAGGAAAATACTTAATGGAGATCTTATGAATTTAGAAGAAGCATTAATTGTGTAATAAAGTATTATAACAGAATTGAAATACCTACACGGAACATTCAACACATATAATGTATTTATAATATTTGGCACGCAGTTCTAATCTAAAGGCATAAGCATATTAAACACCGATAACAGTTAGGCATAAAACGTACGGCATTATTAGTAGAATGCAACCAATTAAAACATTAATTTAATAAATTTACCCGTTAAAAGAACTTTAATGTCTTTGATTAGATGCATACCTACCTATTAAGAATAGAAGTATATTTTTATAAGTAACTTATAATATTATAATAGAGGATATATTATTTTTGATTATTCTAGGAACACATATATTTAATAATTAATTTTTAGCATTTTAAATATGGGCCTTATCATATCTAGTAAGCATGTTTTATGGTCTTGTCTTGTATAAAATGCAATGTCAAACATTGGAATTTTTAAGCGTTATTTGGTTTTGAAAGTCCAGCTTTCAACAAATTAATGTAAGCAATATAAAAAATTATAATATTTGGATCATAATTATATGGATATAAAAATCTTTAAGAAGTATTTTTTTATTATTAATTGTGATGTCACTTATGAAATAATGTTTTAATGAAATTAATGGAAAAATATAATATCTTTCTTATATTGGAGCATGTTTTAAAACTTGTCAGTTGATATACGATTTGCTTTTCTCTTTATTGTCACATTCAAAATTTCCAACTCGATAAATACCTACTATGATGATAAAAATAGTTTCTTAAAAATTAAAAGATGTCATACCTGAATAAGCAGCATTTATTTATCAACGATTAATGTATTTGAGCGGTTGGATCGTGGAGGTTCTTTTATTTCTTTATTATGTTTCATATTTGCTAGTTTACCTCATAAGGCAAAAGTACAATTTGGGACACTGAAAAACTGTTCTATGTTTTGGCAATTATTAAAAACTGTGATTTGCCAATATCGTCTTTATGGCAGCCCCGAATCTACGACTTTTTCAAACCGTGGCAGAAACTTGATAGTGGTGCTCCCATCTCAATGAGTGGCGTACCCTGAGTGAGTAATCAGTAATAATAAATAGTAAAAGAGCTCAGATTTATTCGGCTCAGCTCATGTAGCCCCTAGTTCTAGATGCAATGGGGGTTCCCGTGGCAGAGACATCACGTACACTTTGCACGCATTGAAAATCGGCTTACTTACATTCATAAATCAACTTAGGATGTGTTCAATAACCAATTGGGTGTTTTAAAATCAAATGAATAACCTATAGAACAATGTGCGCTAGATGCCAGGCGCTTTGTGAATCATGTTTTTTTTCGATCGAACGTATAAATTATGATTTTGGCGCCCCCTAAAACTGCTGCCCGGGGCAAGTGCCTGGTTTGCCTCCCCCTAGATTTGGGGCTGCTTTATGGACATGTATTATTAAGGTTCAGACAGACTTCAGTTGATGTATTTTTGTGTTTCAAGGGCATTTGTTCAAGACATCAAGGTTTACACTAAACTTATACTATTGGTTGTTAAATGCAGTTGCTCTGAGTTCATCAATCGTGAAATTTTATGTGTCGAAGCTTTTTTCCAGCTAGTAAATAGTTTTTTGGGCTGTATGTAGCTGTGGACTAATAACAGGGCACTGCCACTTCTGGAGGCACATGCAATTGTTGGGAATGGAAAACATCAATAGATGCAGAAAATGTTAAGTGGAAGAGACTACAATTTTCACCTCCACTGCCAATTTCCCACCTGATAGGTAAAGGCTCAGCGACCTGGGAAGAAGCATTGTGGAACCAGCAGACATAGCCGAACATTCGATGACAAGCCTGGTGAACTTTATCAAAGGGACTGGGAAACTGAAAGGAATGAAGTAAGATGGGAGGTAGCGAAATAGACCCATGGCCGGAGTGCTCACGGGAACTCTGCAAACTGTCTATGTAATCATTTAAAGTCCAATTTTAAGTGTTAGTGATAATGATTAAGTTTTCTGGACTACAAAAATTAGACTTCCTACCGTTGCAAAGAAAAATGATAAGGATATAATTATTATATATCCGTATTTTTTGTGGGATCGTTATTAGATAGCGGACGTAATCTCCTGTCAGATTTGTGTGATTTTTACGACTGTTATTTGCTTTTTCTTTTTTAAATGAGTAAATAATCGTGCATACTTGCAGGAATTCGTGTTTAAGTCAATCTAAACTAAAATAAGTAACATTGGGGGTTATCCGCCACTTATTCGCCCTGGTATAAGTAACAGATGGTTACTCCTTCAAGGCTATCGCAAGGACTCTAATTTTTTTTGAAAGAACAAATCTGCATTTAAGTTTGAACGAATCTAGACCTCCAGTGTCCCTGCATACGGTGTTAAGAAGTAGTATGCAAGTGCTTACATAATATACAAAATGCGAATAATATAAAGCAAGTCAGGGATAAACTAAGTAAAAAAAGATAACAGATAAACATAAAAGGCGGCTGCTCGCAGGGTAATGGTATCTTGCATATGCTGCAAGCATCTGCAAGAAAAGATAATGAAAACAAGTATTGTGATATGAAGAACGCTTGTATCGGGTGGGATACCTCTCTCTTCATCTGGCAGTACCAGCCAGAATGTGATGGTGGTCGGTCTGCCGTGGATGAATCTCAACGTCCGCGCCCTTTAGCCGGTTTCTCGTTTGTGCCATGACGATAGTGATTGGGAAGTAGGGGAACGTACCCGAAGACCCTAAGGATGGAAGCGTCAAGTTGCCGGAGGCAGGGCGGAAGGACGCCGAGTTCGCCCAGCCAAACCTCAGAACCCAGCTAAAATATGTGACAGTAAATATGTAAAAATCAAACAAATCTAACAGGAGATAACATCCGCTATCCAATAACGAACCCACAAAAGATACGGAATCGCTCGGCTGATCTGTGAACAAATAAACATAATTATTAAGTTTACGATGAATTTAAGTATATGAAGAATGGTTGAAGAACCTGCAGGTGTGATGGTTGTAGTAGGTACATATATGTTTCTTAAATACATTTTGCCACGATGGTGTCCAACCTACGATAGGTAAGGCACAAAAAGAAGAATAATTGGTTTCATAGGGTATGACCAAATGTTGAATGCCTGAAAAACTTTTGCTAATGTGATAAAAATAATTATAATAGTTGTCTTGCGGTTTACAATATAACCAACAAATGAGTAATACCTTATTTTATAACAACTTTAGTAATACCTTATAACTATGTATGTATTTTATCTATTTTATTTCCATATCGTTTCTTATAATATAATATAAATAACACCTCACATGTTTATATAAATATGGTCATATATTATTGAGAAGCTGACATAATGCGCATTATGCTGATGAAAAGCAGTTCAAATATCAAACACATTTATTTACTATGTTATAAGAAGAAAAAACTATTTTATGAATGTTTTTAAATGAATAATAAATTAGCATCTATGATATTAGAATTTAAATTTTGATCTTGTAAAAATAAATAATACTAATGTTAAATACAATACATTGTAGTAATATTTTCTTGATTTTGTTGGATTATGTATTAGGGTGATTTTTCATTGATAAAAATTGATATGATAGAGAATGTTGATATCCTTTTGATATGCCTGCTAGTTGAATTACAATAATATGATGTCGAACAAAGGATTTAGGTTATTTTCATGTTTGGGTTATCAAATTTCATAATACACCACGATTCATTTTGTCAGCAAGATAATGTTTTTATTGCTTTAGTCATACTTCAATGTTTTTATGATGTAAATAAATATAATTAATATTGCAATCATTATTCAATAAAGCAATGTTTAATTTTCATTGACTATTACTGCCATCTACATATAAATTCACGAAGAAGTAACTTTCAATTTTCTTGTAGATGCCAGTACGTTGCAGTCAAATAATGTTGTTACACGACTTTTAATTGTTGAATTATTATAATAAAATAACATAAAAATTACGAGTTCATACAAAAATTGTGATTTAAGGATTTTTTTCTGATAAATAACGCCATCCCACATCCACACCCACCACCCACATCAATTCGCATGGTTATACTTCTAATAGTGTTTGGTAGATGGCAGTACAGTACCACAGAATGGAAAATAAAAACCGAATTTGTTTATTTCATATTATTTGCGGTTATATCTCCATAAAAATTGTGTTTTCATTATAATTTAATCAAAATAACCACTACTATATTATGTTGAACGTGAATTGTAGGTGAAAATCTGTTTATCAGCTATAAATCAAAAGTTGTAGACAGATTTGGGAAGAAACTAACTTCTCAAAATAAAGTTGTCAATATATGATTACTAGAGTGATAGATTGATAAATCAATATTTAACTTATCTTCCTAAACATAAATTGATGGGTAATAAAGATTCCTAAAAAACACTGATATAATGTTTTCATATCAAAATCCTTCTGAGATATGTTTGACATGAAACTAAAAGCGAAAGTACACGTTAGAATTACAACTATAATAAATAGACAAGTATTATTTAGGAATAATATAAAGTTACCCTCATTCACTTAGATATTATGTAAATGGCCATAAGAAAATAACAATAATAGTTACCTAGTAGTTGGTAGTTGGACGTTTCAGCATGATCCACTTGAAGGGTTAGATATTATTTGATAATATAGAATGGACCCCCGATGACAGTTCCTACCTACCTAATAAGTTTATTTATATTTTAATCACCAGTGGCGTGGCGAAAACTCTCGTATACCCGGGCAACATTACATCGGATGGCTAGGGCTTCTAGAACTAGGGTCAGATCGCTTCACATCGAATAAGAATTAATCGTTTAGTAATTATTACAATACAAATAATGAATGTACACTTTTTTTAAATTTTAAGTAGTGCTGAAAACGTTATATGGAATTTTTTTACATCAACTCCACACAGGAGAATTTACACAAGGAAAATATTTTCCATTACGGCCTGTCATCTTTTGTGGAGGGTCTTTGGGAAATATGGATATGTGGAGGGCCTTTGAGGAGAGGAAGGTGTGAACTCGGGTTAATAGACCGACAAATCGTTTTGCAGACGAGCCGTTAAAACTGAAAATGAAACGTTTCCAATTTGGAAAATAATACATTTTTAACTGTATAACAACTTCGGCCTGCTCGTTTGTAAGATACGTTTTCCCAGTTTATAGTGTGGACCGTTGAGATAATATCTTTTTCAAATTTAGTATAAGATATAGAGACATTTAAAAAATGTATGTAGTTATAAATTATACATTTAATCAAATCAACATTTAACATTTTATTTGCGGTAGACGCAGGAAAGAATATAAATAGTGATTTTTGTTTGTAGGTACCTACTAATATTATAGTAAACTACTGAATTCCTTCTTGGTGGCTGGAGTATGAATATGAATATCTGGTTGAATCTGATTTCGTAAACATAAAGTTAGTATCTACCTAAGTGAATTTTCGTTTTAAAATTTTATCCAGCATGAGAAATTCTAATGAGAATGACACAAAAAAATTATGACGAATAAAAAAGTTTAACCCTTCAGGAATTATGAATATAACTTGAATGTTAATATTTCTTGCATGTCTTGACAATTTATATTTTCTCACTCGGTTAATGACAGTAGAGATTTATTACCGCGTGCTAAAATTATGCATTAAATCTTTGACATATTTTTTTGCTTGGGTTATTAAATGCGTAGATGCGCCCAAGCTGCCCAGGTGGTCGCCACGCCACTGCTCATCACCACCGACGATGGTTGTTACATTAATATAATATTTAGTTAGGTTGGGTTGGGTTGGATTGAGTTGGGTTAGGTTGGGTTGGATGGGGCTAACTAGTCCACCTCGTGGCAGACCTCCATGTAGTCGGGGTCGTGAATGATGTCCTTGATCATGTCCTTCAGCATGGTGTAGCGGGGGAACATGGGGTATACCTTGGAGTTCACATAGTCCGACTGCAACGAGAAAAGGTCAATGGTGTTTACATTTTTGTATTGTAGTCATTCCTGATCATAGAGAAAAACATTACACATTTTTCACACGGAATCTCATTTCTACAACATTTATTTATTTTATTTTATTTGGAACATTAACAACTTAAAAATAAGTTAGATACAACTCAATAACCAATGATCACACGTAAGGGATCTTAAAGGATCGTAATGGATACACTCTTTTGTTGGCTCTTTTTTTTTCTTCCAAATCAAACAAAAAAAAAATCTTCCACATGTTGTCACTGGTCAATCGGCCGAGTAACCGACCAACCCCGTACTCCACCTCCAACTGTCCAACACCTATCATTTTTTAAATGTTTTTGTAGAAAAAAACATCGAAAACGACATCGGAGACTTAAATTTCATTTGCATTTTTTTACTCCAAACAATGTCAGGAACTCTGGTTAAAGTAAGTCAAGTACGTCCCTTAAAACATTGACAGATGCCTAGTAGAAAAAAACAAAAATCAATAGATAAAAGCACAGGTACCTAATAAACTTACGCACAGTACACCAGTTTAATGGCAATGAGAAGAGAAAACACAAGCAATTAACATTAAAAAAAATTATTGTATATTTTTCTAAAAATCAATACGAAACCATACAAGAAGAAATGTGTAGTTGAATTAAAGCATAGAAGACATACAGGATGCTAAGGGACGTACTAACCAGTGATTTCCGACATTATTGAGAGTAAAAATAAAAATTCTTCAAAATTAAACACAATTTTTTTTTCAAATGCCGTCACCGGTCACTCAGCCGAGTAACCGATCAACCTCTCACATCACCTGTAATTGTCCATTAGCTACTGATTTTTTAATGTTTTTAGTTGAAAAAAAAACTCTAAAAATGTTGCCGGAGATTAATATTTTTACTCCTCATAATGTCAGGAATCGCTGATCGAAGTAAGTCAAGTACTTCTTTTAACACCTGTAAATGAAGAATTTTCAATATTGAAATAACTTGTTATAATATTCTTTGAAGGTTGCACCCATCAATAATATATGTGGAATTTGTGGAATAATAAATCATAATTCAGACTGCAATATTACCTTTAGTTCCCGAATAAGATTCCTGAGGCCGGAATACTTTTTTAGCAGCCTGTAGAGGTCATTTGTCATCTGAGTGTTCTCAGTTTCGATTTGAGCAGTCGTCATATCTGGAAATCAGGAGATGTTTTATTATAGTTTCACTTTATGATGTGGAGCAGACGTAGCAGACAGTGTTAGATATTTTAATCTATGCAATTTCTCCTCCCAATTTTCCAGCAGTCACTTCTTCCGTCAGCTATGTAGGCTAAAACTAAACTATCGTCATCTCTCTCAGACCTCTTTCTGTCATGCAACAATAGATACCAACGAATCATCATATTCCTTCCCTAATATCACTAACATCACAAGTTCTAGATGAATGGAAAGGTGGAATAAATATTAGTGGCCAAAAAATCTCAAATCTCCGATATGCAGATGACACTACTCTTATCTCCTCTTCTGAAGAAGAAATGAACCACCACCTTACTAAAAAAGAGGAAGAAAGCAGCAATCCAAAACAAATGAACAACAAGGCCAAAACAAAACTAATGGTGATCGACAGGGCAAACACCTTTGTGAGAACAAATAATGCTCTCACAGACTCGTCCATAAGTGACGAGGGAGGTTGTGAAACAAAAGAGAAAAAAAGAATTTCCATGACAAAAGACGACATGAGTAAAATGCTAAAGGTATAGAGTGACGGAGGCCACCATGATGAGAATCGTCCGGGCGTCGATTTTCCCTAAATTTCTCTGCGGTGTGGAAACATAAGAGTCAGCGAAAGAAAGCAGATAGACGACCTCGAAACATGGTGCTGGATAAAAATGTTCAGGATTCCATGGACAGCTAAAGTACAAATGTAACCATTCTGGAAGAGCTAGACATCCACTAGGCTTTCAACTATCTGCCTACAACGCAAACTTTGGACACGTTCTCGCCAAACTAAGGACTCCAACTTGGAGCAACTCACAGTAATTTCCCCAAAGTAGAAGGCAGAAGAAGTAGAGGAAGGTAAACAACGCGCTGGAGTGAGCAAGTATCACTGGGGTCCGGTACGCTGATATCCGCAGTTCTCCATGCAGCGCAGAACAGCGATGAGTGCAGGAGCCTGGTCCACCATGGAAATTGGAGTAGGGCTTACGATCCTCAGCAATGAGGAACCGACTTAAGAAGAAGAAATACCACTTAAATACCAAGTATCAACCGCCTCTTCATTCGGCCAGGTAGACATTTTGATTCAGTTATCGCAATCTTGTAATTTTACCGGTGAGTTTTTCAAACCATTCCACTCTGTCAACAACTACCCTTCCGTTTTTTTTACATAATAGGAGGACTTGAGGAAAATAATTTCCCTATTATATCATCTGGGGGAAGTGTAGAGGAAAGGACGGAGAGGAAGATATGGGAAGGAGAAAGGCATGAGGGGTGGGTTTGAATCTGGTAGATCAGTAGGTCCAGGAGTGACGTATAAATCCATCACTCCCACTGCGGTGCAAGGCGATGGGTTGAGAGAGTTGAGGCTGGAGAGTTCTCCATCGAAGTGTCTCAATCAACCGTCATCTCCCTATCACACAGTTGGTGGACCGGGCGTGAAGATCGGGACCCCGCTGTTAGATAGATAATAAGCCACTCTTCCTTCCGACAGTTAAATTATCTTTTTATTTTTCCGGCCCCTTTCTTTATTGTAATCTTCAGTAAATCTTATATAATGTGTTGTATTCTTACCAGTGAGTCGTTCTATCCTCTCCCTCCTATCGGCCGCCTCCTCAGCCAGCTTGGTGGACGTCTTGACCCCCTCGCCGGACTTCTGCGACTTCTCCATTATGGCGCAGGCGCGGAGCACGAAGGCCGGAACGGTCTCCTGTTTCTCCTGCTTGGGGATGTCCACCAGGGTCCAGTACTGCGTCTCCAGGCGAATGACATCCTGAAAATAGCGACAAAAAACTTTTATATGAACTTCCCTATCTTTATTCTAGAAATTAAGCTCAAGATTAATTCACAAAACTTAAGAATACAAGTATACTTTGATTAAGAATAAAGCGAAATGCAAAAGTATTTGTCAAGAGGAAGGAAGAATTATCAAAATAATATCGTCACTTTGCCTCCAAATCCTATTGTCGCTATGTAAGCGTCACTATTCAAAACAGTCTGACCACTTTGATTATTTAATGTGGTTGCGTAAAACAACACACAAACCAGCCGTACCAACGAGTATCAACAACAATCGCTGCCATTAGCAAATTGTCATTGCTCGATGGTACTGATTTGATCACGTCACACCACAAAATCTGTCGCGCGCCAATCCTATACTGTAGTCGGTCTTGACCTCCCACAATGAACAGGTGCATACAATCGCATTTTATTAAATCTGTTAAAATGACCTTATGCATGTAGTTAGGTTTTTTTGAAATATTTGAATAATCTAGGTCTCGCAAACTTCCTATTTGAATTCTAGTTCCGCTCTCTCTTTATGCAACTTTCTCGGTTTCATCGTTTCACTGGCTTCGGACAGTCAGGAGTCGCTAAAGAAAGGAATAGGATCCCCTTGACACCAGCTTTTAATAAATCACTCTAGTTCAAGTATTCCGTTTGACATATTTTGGTCTATGGAGACACCAATAATAGCAAAGCATTAAACGAAGAAAGCTTTACGATAACAAAAGATCAATCATCAACGACTATATCAAGAGAGAAATTGATTAGGTAGCTACTCTAGCTCGAAGAACGCAAGATATTACTTACTACTTTACGTAAAGAGGGTAATTGGAACAAAAGATTTTTACAAATTTTTACGTCTGTGACTTGCTGCTAAAAGGGCAATGTCAGTTTTTAAAATTCATGAGGCATTTGTAGAATGTGCTCTTTTCAGCAAGTTCTAATTTTAAGAAAAACGTTTATCTCTTGAAGCATTGGTCCCTCTTTTCTTGAAATCGTAACGTTCTTTTAGAATTTAGAAGATAACCAAATTTTGATTTTAAAAGTAAGTAACTAAGAAAAAATTCGGCATCTGCAATTGCGATTTGACCTCTGATACAATTCAAATTTCCTGGAGAGAGGTCAAAAATGCTTACATGATTGCCGTGTAGCAGGAGGAAATCATATCGAAATTGTAAAAAAATAAGTACTGTAAAAAAATTGTAATGTATAAATAAATAGAAGGTATATCTTTAATACACACTTTGTCATTAACATGAAATTAAAGTTGACCAAATTAGAAGCAAGCAATATAGCTAACAATAACTTGAGAGTGTTGATAGTAAGATCATCGAGAAGACTCAGCGAAACTAAATGAAAATAATTAAGTTATAACAAGCTTTGGTAAGGCAATAATCTCCAATGAAAGCATAAAATACAATAATAATATTATATACATTATTCCCATAACAATGCCCGTAACAACCTTCCACGGTCTAAGGGCCAAATTTCATTAGATGTAAACTGGGAAAGTTGAAGACAAATTTTCAAACAAATTTAATAAGGTTGGTACTTATATCCATCTCTACTCTCACAGGCAATAAAGTACAAAGTCCTGTTATTTTTGTCATAAATTTTCATTTCATGTCTAGTTTTTCTTTTCTTTATTCGCTGCAAATTGATTCTGAAATTCGCTATCTTGGAAATAAGCATCGTCGCTAGAAATACAAATAAAAACAAGAAAAAATGCGTTAGCAAAACTAATCATTTGATTTATTTTTTTAACTATATACCGCATTTTTAGGAGCCTTTACGTAGGAATAGTAAAAAATATTAATATTTTAATAGATACGTGTTTTTTTTAAATAGATACATTTACTTCAATTTCTCTTTTTTTTCTTGATTGAAAATTCATCCGTCCGATCGAGCTAAAACTTATCTTATAAAAAAACAAATTTTATTTACACCTAATTTTATTTACACATTTTTGTTTGAATAATAATTAACAGTTAAGCACGGAGAATGAAACGAAAAGAATTTACTGGTTTTGTAAATAAGATTTTGAAACAAATTCAATTTTAAATCAGCCTGTCAAAAATATTGTAATTAGCCAGAACGGTAAAAATCTTAATTAAAAAAACAATAAATTCTTCTTTTTACTTTTGTATAATCTCCGTGCTTAACTGTTTATTATTGTTCAAACAAAAAGTCGCCTAAAGAAGCTTTTGAAAATAAATTACTTTCGGATGCTTGAAAATTAATGTCTTTTTTCGAACCGTAAAACGTTCTTGAAACGTCTATTTTGTCACGATCGCATTATTTTTCAAATGTTTTTAATTAAGTATTATTAGGTTATTAGTTTTTGGAATACAACAGACAAAAGAAAATGTTTTACTTAGTTTTCGTGCTAATGTACGAGTGATAACTCTCAATTTGAAAACAGGCCTACATTTATCTATAGGGCCATTTTTAAAAGAAAGATTGATTAGCTTTTGTGTTCAATTTGCTTTTTAAGGCTGCTCCTAAGAGGAAACCCGGTCGCTCAGAAATTTTAATAATATGTATTTTACCAAATTGTTACTGCCGCTGTCGCTCTTATTCCCCGAATACTGAGCGAAAGGGACAACTGCACATCAGACTGATAAAACATAAATAAAATCATCAAAATCGATTTTTTATATTCCCCATTTCTACTCCAAAGCTGGACTGATTTTTAAGATTTTTTAGATAATTTTATTGCACATCACATCAGACTGATGTGATATGCAGTGTGATGTGCAGACTGATGTGATGTGCAGTAACTGCACATCAGACTGATAAAACATAAATAAAATCATCAAAATCGATTTTTTATATTCCCCATTTCTACTCCAAAGCTGGACTGATTTTTAAGATTTTTTAGATAATTTTATTAGAGAAAATATTCTATATCTGTACGTTTGCTTTTTTAAATAATACATTGTCTAGTTTGTATAGTGAACGTCTATTGATGACGTTCAAACCAGGCAATTTTAACGATTTTTATTCCTAATCCTAACATCTATAGGAAGTAACTTATCAAAAGAGCAAAACGTACCGACACGGTAGTGGAGAATATGTATGGACAAAACACATTATGTGTGGAATTTAATGTTGTCGAATATTCAAAATATCTGAAAAATTTATTTAATTCAGAAAAGATGGAAAGAAATTATAGATAAAGGGTTCGCCGATATTCCATCATGTTTGGTCCATTTGGAAAGCCGTCAGCACCTTAAAGTCTACTTGATCAGAACCATAAATATACTAATCCCATCTGAACTCTAGTCCTAAGTCCTAGTCGGCTGCGTGAATCCACTTCTTCCTTTTGTCAAAATGTGGAGTAGAGATGTGGAAGCTGATCGTTTTACTTGTTGCGATACCAGAAAACGGGGTAAGATGGTAAACATGGGTCGAATCACGTCAAATATTATAGAATTAGAGCGATATGATCATGATCATCCGAGAAATATCTAGATTACATTTAATTGGGTAGAATCTTGCAATCATGCATAAAGGTAGTAGCCAATAAAAAATATGCGTTAAGAAAATGAAGACAATGTTGCTAGTTCTCAGTCGTAGTATGACGCAGTTAAATACGACCGAAGGGGGTTGGGTTGAATTAGCCCAGTAGTTAGAGCAGATCCCCGGCAAGGCTAAGGTCTAAAAGGATAAATTAATGATTTCAAAAACAAAAAGAGTTAAAGAAATCAAAGAATTAAGTAAATATTTAAATAAAACCTAGTCCACCTCAGAACAGGAACTCCTAGTGAGGAGTGAGGAGGACTAAGAATTATAATATTATGAATTAATTTGATATTACGTAATTCATCTGTATTGAAATTAAATAAATAAAAACAAAAAGATAAAGATTCTGCTCTCAAGGCAATTTGTTTGTAAAAAATTGCGGCTCGTAAAATGTAATTAATTAAGTGTTATTGTTCATTAATGACCGGAGGTTCTTGATCCAAATCAGTTAGTTGCAAACCTCGATTATGGGAACCAACCAAAAGACCTCGGGCTATATTAAATGACATCAAAAGAAACACAGCTGGATGCAGATGGTAGACCGCGACGAGACATTATTTTGGGGTAATTAAGAACTTAAAAAACACTGATGATGATGCGAATGTGAATTAAGAACGATGTGGATGAATATATAAAAGAGTAAATTTAATACAGAACAAGAATCTAAACTGGCCGGAGCCGTGGCACTATGGCATACCCAAACGGGGAATGTTGTAAGGCTGAAGAGAATAGCAAGGAAAATATGGAGGTTTGGAGTTACGTTATTTATATCTAGTCACTGAACATCATTTAAAGCTACGTTTCGATTCTAAATGAGGGTCTTTCACCAGTGCAATTCTGAGAGTATCTACCACACTGGAACGAGCCACAAATATTCTACGGGTTATTTCATATTAATTATATATTGAGGTCTTTTGGCTATTTTTCGGAGATTTTTTAAATTAATGACTATTCAACAAAAACAACAAAAAACACTATCATCATAAGGCGCGAAACATTGCGTATGAAAGTCAGGAGGTTGAGACAATACAGAACTTTGCGTTGTTCTCTTCTACCTATGTAACCACAGTGAACCAAGCAAAACGGTAATTTGTTTTTGTTTTTGTTTTGTTTTTGTTTATTAGGGAAACAAACAGTTGTACATATTATAAGGTAATTACATATTACATGGGTGCATTAACCAGTGAAGTTTCCGCAAAAAAATTATAATATATAAACACAGATTAAAACGTTAAAGAAAAAATAAAGTGTTAGAAAAAAGAAAAACAAATACAACAGAAATGAAAAAACATAAATTAAAGCATGTGGGAAAGAAAAGATGAAGTTAAACAGCGAACACATACATATAAAATTAACATATTTTCACATCATTAGAAAACGTTTAAGGATAAATGATTAGCCATTTGCCAGCGCCCTTGAGGGGGTTTTTCACAACAACAACAAAAAATAGCGCTATATAAATCATCCAAATATTATTATTTTTATAATAAGAAGGAAAAACAACATAATGAGAATGAAAAAACAACAGACAGCAGGGATGGAGCAATTGGTTTTAATTTTTTCAGTTATGAATTTAATAAATTGGCCTGAGGACAAATGGAAAATATCAGCTTCGTAAAAGATATCGTTGTATTTTGTGCACGTCCTTCGGAAAAATGAATGTTGTGTGTAATTTGTTTTTGAGTGTGGAATGTGGAATAGTTGGTTTGACCTTGTATTTCTTGTTGGACAGTGGAAATTAATTTGTTCTAGAAGATAGTTGTTGTCAACAACGTTGTTAATAATTTTGAATAAAAATTTCTGGTCGGATATATTTCTTCTATCTTCTAAGGTTGATAAATTATGGAATGTTAATGAGTCTTGTAGGTTTTCTGATGTTCGAAAGGATTTAAAGTCTAGGTGTTTCAGTATCTTTTTTTGAATTCTTTCTAACCTTAAAATATTAACTTTGTATTGGGGATTCCATATGACTGATCCGAATTCTAATATTGAGCGGACAAAAGAGACATACAGTATTTTGATTACATGTGGTATTTACCTCCATTTATCGAAGACGAACATGAATATGTTTTACTAGAATAGCCCGATTTTTACAGTCGACTAGAGAAATATTACACCCATAGCCATAAACCTTGATTCTGGTTATAAATTTCATTTAAGAACGGACTTTATTGGCTGAACTCTGAACCTGGGTCCTGGGTCGACCACTCTACAGTTTATCACGACGATAATAACACTGGTGGCATTTTATCGCCTATCATTTTCTACTCCCACGCTATCAGTGATCACGTAAATATAACGTAGAGAAAGCGGAGACCATATTATTATTCGAGAGGTTTACTCGATAATTAAGGTTTTATGTATTATTTTTTATTTAATTTAATTTAATTTTAGTTCTACTTTAATCAGGGGATACTGTGTGAAGGGTCTTTTTAAGGAAAATAAGGAGATGATGTTCTGGGAAAAAAAAGGGTATGAGGGGTGGGTAGAAATACTGTCGCCAAGACCTAGACAAACCTCACCCCATGAACCTTGGCACCCCTTCTAAGTAACCAAACGTAGCGAACCACTTGGGATGACCTATGGCAGGGGTTTACCAAATAAATTGTTTCCGCGGCGGCGGTACCCATTCCCGTCTTTCAAATTGTGAAATGAAAGAACAGTAATACAGTTTGAAAAAGAAAAACCGACAACAACGAACATTTCATTTTATTTTAATTCATTTTATTTCGTTGATGACGGCCTCCGTGTTTGAGGAGTAAGGATCTCTAATAGCAATCCGAGGAACGCGGGTTGTGGTATGGGCAAATAAATTTTATTTGATTAATTTGTGTTATTTCACCATTTTTTCATTTAAAATAACATTTACGAGTAGTATATTTACAGCAAGTTCCGGAGTGGAATATACTTTCATTATCGCCCTGGTGCAACAACATTCATAACTGAAACGTTTATTAAAATGGCTTTGACCGTGTTTAGTGACCAGATCTGAATAGCCAGGTACTTCCCCACCTTCCTCTTCCCATCTCCTTCCACTCCCCACGTCCTGCAGCCTCACAATCCCAATTTGGGATGCGGTAGTCTCACTGGCTACAGACGGCAGCAGTTGGCACTTTTGTGCAGTGTTAAGAGGGAATAATCAGACAAAACCGGAAATATGTCATTTTTAAATAAAATTTAGATGCATTGACTCTTTTCCATAAAAAAATATAAATTGGTTTCGAAAGACTGTTCTTTTATCTAGTAAAGCTATGTTTTAAATTTTAAGAAAAATGTTTATTTTTAGTACAATAAGGTTTTACCGTAGGTCGTTGGCTGATTTGTTAAATTTTCGAACAAAATTTTGTATTATATGTACAACACACATTTCAAATCATACAATCATGCAGTAAAATAAATCAATAAATTATCTGGAAAATGTTTCAGAATTTTAATTTTAGTAAAAATAAAATCTTTTTTTTGATAAAATAAAACAATAACTTTGTAAACATCACTTTTATTTTACATACTTTATGCCGACCGTGTTTCGCTACAACCGTAGCTTTTCAGGGCAGTATAATACTCTACTAACATTAAGTTACATGTGTGTTATATATAATATATGATTTAACAAAATGGGCTGGACTCCTGTAGATGGAGAATTTAGAAGGGAACGGGAGTGTTCTTTGTCAATAGGTAACAATCTTAGTATTTTGTTGGACTTTTATTCAAATTTATTTGGTTATTAATTACTTTACTAATAGTCCGAAATTAAATATTTTTCATGCTTTACTGTGTACATGTTGTAAATGCATTTATTTGAGATATTTAAACGCCCTTTTTTAAAGTATTTTGTTTTGACGCTTTTCTGTAAATTTTTTTTTTGTTATTAATAATAATAACATGATAGCGAACTAATGTCTTCCTTGGGCGTCACCGACATTTCCTATCATTCAAACCATTCTCTAAACACTCCTGCATCCAATAAAAACAATCTTGGAAATTTTCAGAGAAATCGGTCGAGTAGTTTCCGAGTTTATAGGGCACAAATACGAACCTTGCATTTTATATATACATATAGATGAAAACAATTTTGAACCAATTAAATTAGACAAAGAAGATACAAACCTCCTAGAGAGACTAATATTAAAAACATCGTTAACCAATAATTAGTCAGCAACCGAAACATTGGGCTTATCATTTAAGGCCGATTATGTTTTTGAGATTTTCGCAGGGGGTTGGTCTGAAACAAAAGTTCAAGAAACACCGATCGAGTGCTTTTAACAGAAATGATTTACAGGAAAAATATTTTTTTTATTTTTTATTATTTGAAATATATACATACCTATGATAGATTTACAGAAGAAAAATAGAAGGAACTTATTACAATAAAGTAATTTTTTTGTTAATGAAATTACCCAATTTAATAAAGAAAAACATTTCTCGTGTTTAAATTGGGGGGTCGTGTCATTACATTAAAAGATAAAGAAAAAGTAAAACTTTTTTTTTGTTTGATGTAAGAAATAACTAACTAACTAACTAACCATCACGCCGTTTCCCCGCAGGGGTAGGCAGAGAGGACGGACCGCCAAACAACTCGGTCTTGGCACACAGTCTTTGCTTCACTCACATTCATACATCGTCTCATACATACTCTTCTATTATTCCGACTTTTGACATGGCCCGACTCAAGTATCTGATTCACTTGATCGTGCCATGTCTTCCTCGGGCGTCCCCTACTTCTTCTTCCATTCACATTTGCGTCATATATTCTTCTCACATTATTTTCTTCTTTCATTCGCTCTACATGTCCAAACCATCTGAGGGTCCCTTTCTTAATCTTACTCATTATGCTTACATCAGCCTTGCATTCTTTGCGGATATCCACATTTCTCACACGATCATACATGGTTTTGCCACACATTCGCCTCAGGGATCTCATTTCGACAGCATTCAGTTTACTTTCATCCTTCCTCTGCCAACTCCATGCCTCACTGCCATACATCAAGGTAGGTACCAGGACTCCATTGTGGACTGCTAGCTTCGCGTCTTTTGACAGTGTTTTATTAGCGCCAACGGCATTCAGTCCTCCATTAATGGAGTTACCTGCATTTACTCTTCTTTCAATATCTCTATCAGCCTTCCCATCTCTCGTAAACATACTACCCAGGTACACAAACTCATCCACCTGCTCCAAGTATTCATCATTCACAACTATATTGCACACTGTTTTCGTACTCTCCCTTTCAAATACCATGACTTTAGACTTACTTACATTCATCATTAACTCATTTTGCATACACACTTCGTTCATCCTAGACACGAGAGACTGTAGATCTTCCATAGTGTTAGAAATCAGCACCGCATCATCAGCATACAACAGGCAACATATTTTCAGATCACTCAAATTCGCGCCCAATCCCATCTCTTTCAATTCTTGCATACAATTATCCATGTATAAATTGAATAACCATGGTGACATTACGCAGCCTTGCTTAACACCTTTTGTGATGTCAAACCACCCCGTAAAACCACCGTTCACCCTAACACATGCAACGCTTCCCTCGTACAGAGACGCAATTGCCTGTATGAGATTTGTATTCACTCCATACTTGGACAACACCCTCCATAGCTTTTTCCTGTCGACTCGGTCGTATGCTTTTTGTAGATCTACAAAGGCACAAAAAAGTTTTTGGTTTTTTGCCAGAAACTTCTCAGTGAGCATACGCAAGGAGAAAATCTGGTCCATGCATCCCCTTCCACTCATAAAGGCACCTTGCACATCCCATATTTTATCCTTTGTTTCCATTCTTACCCTTTCAATCAATATTCTTCCGTACAACTTGCCGACTGAACTAATAGTTATATTAAATACCTAAGTATTATAAAATATTAGTTATATTTACGGTAGACTGGGAGAATATGATGTCAAGAGAATATTCGGTACGGAATCGTGTCGAAATGTTTATCGTGTCATTATTCTCCGCTGGAGGCTATTTTATATCAGTAAAGATGGAATTACCAAGAGGCGGCTTGATTAATGTCGGGAGATTATGTTAGGGGTGGTTGGTGGGATATGTTGGGGGCGGGTATCGGGTGCCACGCGGCTGCGGCGCGCGGCGGGGAGGAATTCCGCTACGGGAGAAGGACACCGGAGATGTTTCTGGTCGGGTAGTAAAATAACAGAGGAAATAGTACAGTATGGACGTGTTACGCCCTTGTGCTAAATACTATTGCGAATCGCGGCATAGATCACTTTGACGGTAATGTTTATTTGTTGGTAGTTGGATGGAAAAGGGGGAGAGATAGCAGAAGGAAGAAGAAAAACAATGCAAAGAAGATACCTAGCTTGTCTCTTCGCTATTTCCTCGGTTCTAGTTTCACTCGCGACGTGGACTCCGACGGTCTCCCGCAAATGGTAATGTGCGTTTTCATCCCGCGACCAAATATTCCCGACAAAATATCCCCGACAAAATATCTTACGGACAAAACATCCTCCAAAAAATATCTACTAAAACCTAACCTTACTTTACATTTGACTATTTTTGAACAATAATTTATTGTCTTTATTAGATGTCTGTATTATTTTTTTCAGTGTTTTTGTTAGGTTAGGTTTTAGTAGATATGTTGTTGCGTGATGATTTGTCCGTAGGATATTTTGTCGGCGATATTTAGTCGCGAGATGAAAAGTCGCGGAACCTTCGCTAATATCTTCAAGTTCTGGAGCGCAGCAAAAACATACACGTAAAAATTATTTTCTTTGTGCTATGTCGCACTGGATTTGAGCAGACGATCTTTGACCCAAATTCAAAGAATCTTACCGCCCTGTTAACTAGAAAGCTAACAAGAAAATTGAATTGCTTTGAATGTGGCTGCATTTTTTGTTTAATAAATTCAATTGTCGTTAGATACACATTATTCGATGCTGTTTAGGTCTGCGAGCCCGTCTAGTTCTAAGTTCTAATAGAATTATTTTATTGTTTAAATTTCATGTTTTCACATTATACCTAATTTTATCATTACATGGTATAAAATGAAGTCGCTCAAAATGTTTGTGCGCTTAGATCTTTTAAACTACGCAACGGATTTTCATGCGGTTTTCACCAATAGATAGAGTGATTCAAGAGGAAGGTTTATATGTATAATACATGCTTATTATAGTAGAGAAATCCGAGAAATTCAAATATTCAATTCAGGCAGCGGGCAGCGGGCAGCTGGCAAGCGGGTGGTGTGGATTTTATATAGGTTGGGTAATGGCGTTGTGTTTCGTTAGCTACATCAACGTGTGGCTGGGTCTGCTAGTTTTTTTATAAAACAGATATCCTTCTGTGTACACTGCCTAAACCTATGATTTTTTGTATCAGTTTTGTGTAAAAGCCTTTTTAGACGTACAGATAAATTTTTAAAAATCTATGAAAACACCTCTCTTTTTTTTAATTTTCAAGGTTTTTCCTATCAACGTAATATATCACCGAAAAGAAGATAACACTAATAATCTAAACGAGGTTTAATGTAGAGTTGGCAGTGGCCTAATTTTTTTTTATATGAATACCGCACAAGAGTCCCAACTGCTCCCGTCTGAAGCCAGTGAGACTATGGCATCCCCAATTGGGGTATGTTGTGAGGCTGAGGGTAGTGGGGAGGGGAAGGAGATAGGGAGTGTGTTGGGGTTTCAACATGTACCCGCAAAGCGGAAGGGAAGGAAAAATTTGGGGATTGCCGACTTACCCGCAGATTTTCTCCCTTCGCTTATCTAATTTTGATCCGCTGGTTCTTCTTTTTGAGTCACACAGCACGGCTGTAATATTTCCACACAAAACATTCACTTATGAGTTTCACTTTGAAATGTTCAGTACAAGAGCTCCGTATTCAACATATGTGTTGACAGAACAGTGGATAATTTGTAACTAAACTGTCTGGTCGGCATGGGTAGGTATGATTTGTGGGTAGGTGGGTAGGATTGGTAGGTAGAAATTAAAAGTTGGAAAAAATAAAGGTAAATGAGCAATGCTAGGCACCAACATTTCCGCCCACCTAATTTGATCGAATTAACCAAATCGAATTAAATTACAAAGAATCCCCATGGAGGGTACAACAAAAAAAAATATAAATTGTTCATGCACGCTGTATCTGTACTGCTTCGAAGATACTTTAAAAACAAAAAAAATCAAATAAAATAATAATGAATGTGTCGGGAGTACGGTTCCCGCAGAAAACAAAAAAACAAAAAAAAATATTTTGAAAAATAATGAAAATTTGTAAAGACACCTCGGGTCTATGATGTGAGTAGGATACTAACGAGAATTCGAGTATAGGCATCCAAAAAAAAAAAAAAATAATAATAATAATAAATAAAATAAAATTAACGAAAATTGAAATGGAATAGGCATTTCCCTTTTATACATACTGAATAATTACTAATACTAGCTTTATTCTACCGGTAACGGACACAGTTTTATCACTGGTCGAACCAACAAACCAGTTTGAGTCTTAACCGTAGCTACTCTAACTATCCCATCCTTACCGGGATGAACATGGATAATTCGTCCTAACAACCACTTCATAGGTGGAAGACGATCGTCCTTTATTAACACTAATTGCCCTATCTTCATGTTAGGATTAATTTTGCACCACTTTGATCGTTGTTGAAGCGTATTTAAGTATTCTAAATGCCAACGTTTCCAGAAATGTTGTGACATTTTTTGGAGATGTTGCCACCTACTTAATCGATTAGACGCGGTGTCAAGAAAGTCATATTCAGGCAACCCCAATAAGAATCCACCGATTAAAAAGTGACCTGGGGTGAGTCCATTTAATTCTTCAGGGTCTGAGCTCATTGAACACAAAGGGCGGGAGTTGAGGATGGCCTCAATTCTGGTAAGAACTGTCGCAAATTCTTCGTAAGTTAGAACGGTCTCACCTATTACCCGCTTTAAATGGTATTTCACAGACTTTATCCCAGCTTCAAATAGACCTCCAAAATGCGGACTAGACGGAGGGTTAAACGACCAAATAATGCCACTTTGAGTTAAGTGATTAGATATAACAGAGTGGAAGGTGGGGAAGTCTGATTAACCAAACACGGCTAATGCCATTTCAAGCAACGTTTCAATTCTGAATGGTGGTCTTACACCAGGGCTTCCACTCTGGATTCCAAATTGGATAAAGCATTCGTCCTGGTAAGACGAGAGGTTCTAGATTCGAGTACCAGATGCGGTCGTTATCTTTTTTATTTTTCTGTGTCTTGTTGTATTTCATATTTTAGTTTAGTTTATTAGCGTTATCTTCTTCAAAAAAATCTCTGGTAATCAAGATGCTAAAAACATAAAACTAATATCGGATAAATCTTAAAAGCAAAATACCTAAAACCAATTACAATAAATACATTTTTTAAATCAACTGTAATTACTGATCTAAAGTAATATTGCCTAACTACAACGTATTAGGTACCTATCTAATATTATCTAACTACTGGTAATTGTTCAATTACTAGCAATTAAGCTGCTATCATGAATATACGAGTGATGACGAAGGCGGGAATACCCATCGGGAAATATTGTCAGAAATCAACAACCCTTGGTGCTAGATTAGAAATAATATTAATTAAATATTTAATTATAATATTATACGCCTATACGGGCTTTGTTATATATGTAAGTAATAATTTTTGAGACAGTAATCTTGAAGTGTAATTTACTTGGTTCGGTTAAATATGAACATTCAGGTCCTGCGTAGTAAAGTGCCATAACGAACTGCGCTGCAAAGCGTTACCTTACTTTAGCGAACTTTACTTTTCTGCGTAGGGTTCGGTTATTTCAATGTTCGCTCTTCGGCGGTCAACGTCATATTGAATACTTTTTAACAAATATTTTGAATACAACATCTTACTAATATTATAAATGCGAAAGTTTGTATGGATGGTCCTTACTCTTTCACGCAATAAATATCGAATGGAATTTAAAAATTCTTTCACTAATCGAAAGCTACATTATTTACGAGTAACAACGGCTTTATATATTGGTAAGTTCTGGCGTTATGAATGAGCTGTGGCGTTATGAAATTATCATACGTTTTCTGTCCCTAACAAAATCGAGTTATTGCAAAAGTCAAACAAATTGTTACCTTGGAAACAATGTTTTTTTTTTTTTGTTTTTTTTTTAATTTTAGGCTTAAAAAGAGTGCTTTGTTGTGATTAAAAAGAGTACTTTTTTGGCGTCGTAGTTAATATATACATATCTCTAAAAATGTTTATTCTCCGAACAAAAAGCATAGCGTTGCTATAAAGCATAGCGTTTGAAGTGGTCTGCCATTTTCTTATTTTTTTAGGTTACTCTGGATTCAAATATGAATAAAATACTAATAAAGGGAGCAGGTACTTAAAATAAATTTCTATTTCTATAATTTCAATATTTTCTAAAATAGAACTTTTTATTTGCGAAATGTCATTCTCAAATTTTGAAATTTTCTATTAAACAATAATTATTTTCTATTAGACAAAATAACAAGAATAATAACAATTATGCCAATAATTGTGCCAGTAATTTCCCACTTATACTATGCGAGCGAAGCCGTGGGTAAAAGCTAGTAAATTAATAAATGGCCACTACAACACGGGCATGTGCCTCGTGTGATGGCCAAAAAATTACCCATTTTCTGTAATATATAAACTTTACTGAATAAAGAACATTAAAAAAAATAAAAATTTACAAGTGGTTTG
This sequence comes from Limnephilus lunatus, assembly GCA_917563855.2. NCBI lineage: Eukaryota > Metazoa > Arthropoda > Insecta > Trichoptera > Limnephilidae > Limnephilus > Limnephilus lunatus. The sequence continues at coordinate 82,732,130 of OU830592.1, forward strand.
CAACATAAACATAATATCTTTATTCAAAGATTCTCGAACATTCTCGAACCGAACGTGGAAAAATATGGTCTAGTGATTTGTCTCCAGCTCGTCGAAATTTTATCCGGATTTTGCGTTAGGACAAGTCTACTCTTTTGTAATGTCTATGATTTTAGGTTTAATTTGCAAACCCCTTATAAATTTTATTAATATCTCTTATAGTAAAAATATTAGAACCAAAGTCGCCTTAGTTCTCCTATGTTCAATAGACCATAAGAAAATTTTACGGGAGGAGAAGGTTTTCTTTCGTTATTTCAATGAATCATTATGATAGGTGTTTAAGATTATTATTTCCATAAATGTAAAGGACTCATTAGTTTAAATAATTCTTAGCTAAGTGAAAAACTATAATTTTTTATACTTTATTTTTAATTTTAATGTGGAGATTGAACAAAAACTAAAATGGTCTATTGAAAAAACAAGAACTGAGGCGATGCAATGTAATTTCAATTTCCTCATAATACATTTATTTTGAATTGTGATTGCAATTTTATCAAAATGAATTCAATTTGAAGATACAACCAGACGAAGTAAAATTATTTAAAACTTTGCGGAGCTAAATTCCCAACCCTTTTCCGAATAACCATCGCTTTAATTCTTCCTTTGTCCGAAGTTTGTTTTGAAACAAAATAAATACTTATGTAAGTTTTCCAAAATTGACCCAAATTCTCGAAACAATGGCTGCCTTAAGAGCGACTTTTCTCGTTATGAAACGAAAACAAATCAAATTTATAAGGAGGCTAAAATGAAAGGCCACGTCTCTGATAATCATTAAACCTTTCCTCTCTTCAATTTGAATTATTATAATTTAGAGTAAAGTTTGCAGAGTTCGATCGTACCCTTAATTACTTGATATTTAATTACAATAATATTAACATGGAACTTTTATTATTTTCGTTGATGTTATATCTTTATTTCCGATGTATATTTCTGATGTTTCAAAGTTAATAAAATATTGTCTTTATAATATTACTTTGATGTACTTTAGTGCTACTGGTTGGAACAACAGTATCCTTCTCGAGGGTCTCAAGGATGATGCTCTGTTTTTACTTATCATGACAGATCACTTTATCTAAAACATATGAAACTGTGCATGAAACCCCACACCTTCCCCATTAACATATTATAGGTAATGATTAATTATTTTTTTTTGTTTTGAAGAGTTTTAATTTTCAATGTACATTTGTTACTTAAATTTTAAATTTTCTGCGACCGGTTTCGACACATCCGTGTCATTCACGAGCAAACTTTAAAAAAAAATGTATGAATGTTTTAAAGTTTTTTTTTAAGTTTGCTCGTGAATGATACGGATGTGTCGAAACCGGTCGCAGAAATTTAAAATTTAAGTAACAAATGTACATTGAGAATTAAAACCCTTCAAAACAAAATGTCCAGAAATTGTTACATAGTTAATGCTCAAGAAATACAAAAAAATATATTATTTAACTACTGGTAGGTACGTAACGTATACGTAAAGTGTAAACGTTTGTAAATTGTATATACAAGAATAGAAATCAATAAATAAATTAGAAAAAAAATGTTGTAATTAATTTTATATATTTATTTCTGAGATTTTTCTACCCGAGGGAGTATAAGTAGTAAGTGGGGTGAAACGCAACATTTCACATAACCCACCACTTATTCTCCTTAGGGTAGAGAAATCTCAGAAATAAGTACATGTATGTGAATTAATAAAGTTATATACTAGTATAATTTGATGTGTGCATGCCCGCGATGGTTTCTGCATACAATAGTGAGCTCTGGCATCATTAAATTACTTAATTAAATAAAATGTTTCCCAGAAATGTGACTGCACCAAATTGGATAATTTTTTTTGTGTTCGTTATTGTTCGGACAAGGTTTGTATAAAACTACTGGTGAGCTCTGGCATTATGAAATTTGTATTAAAAATGAAATAGGTGGCACGCGAGCTTTTTGAAGACTGAATGTATGGAATGCGGGAGGGGGAGGGGAACTCGGGTAGGGTATTCGAGGGAGGAGAACTCGGGTAGGGGGTTCGAGGGAGGGGGAGGGGAACTCGGGAGGGGGGTTCGCGGGACGGGGGAAGGAGGGGGAGAATAGAGTGGGGACAGGGAAGGTGGAGGAGGCGGAGTGGGAACGCGGGAGAGGAATGGGAAGCGGAAGGGGAACGGGACGAATGGGAAAGGACACGCACGGATAAACAATTTCTTTATTAAATGGCATAGCAACGCGTGCCGGGTACCAGATAGTAAAGTTATGTAGATTTTTTTAGAATACCAGGAGCTCGTAATCATATGCGGGATAGAGAGAGTTATACCTTAATCATCAGCTTGAGCAGGTTGTACCGCTGGAAGACGTTTCTCTGCGCCTTGCTGTCCCCGTAGCGGGCCATCAGGTTGACCAGCGACTTCTTGGCCGTGTCATAGGAGTCGTCTAGCCGTATTCGTACTGCGCGGAGGCGCTCGTTCGTCTCAATAACCTCCTCTTTGGTCTGCCCACCTGGTAAATCATAAAAAAAATATTAGGAATTGACCTGATCTTCTATGTTCTAGGCCATAGAATCAATTCCACGAAATCTATCCTATAGAATCTTTTCCATACAATCTATCACATCGAATCTATTCTACAATTATACAATGTTGAAGTAACACAAATACGAAGGAATTTACGCGTATATTAATGTTTACGAAACTAATATGTTTTCCCAAACCGTAAATGAAAATTTACGGTTTGGGAAATTATCTTTAACATTAACTGTAGTATCCGTTTATCATTAACTGTAGTATCCGCAAGCTTGCTTCAGCAGGGCAACATTTACGGAATTAGCCGAACGCTTCCGATGGCACCCGAAGTCGGTAGTCGGAGGCAGGCAGCGCGCGGTACATCGGCCGCTCTGCGCTCATTCTCTCGTAGACCTTAGCATAGGAGATACTATTACGTTGTAAACTTTATAAAGTCAATAAACTCGTCTATTACGATCCTATCTCTCATTACAAATTCATTTAGTTTTGTCTTGATTCAAGTCTATCAAGGACATTACATTAACTATTTTAATAATTATGCTAAACAAACAACAGTTACTGTGTTTTAAACTTTTCAACATTATTTCTTATTCTTTCTCTTCTTTTTATTTCCATTTTACTTTTATTGTACAAAACATGCTCCATATATTTGACTGTCCTAAAACGGGAATCCTCCCAGTTGGGAAGTCAAAACATTTTATAAATAATGTACAAAATTAAATGTATAATCGTGTACCAAACAAATAAATAAATTTATCACACCATAAGTTGAATCAAATATATATTTTTTTTAATGCGTATTAAAAAGGTGGTTGTAAGAAAAAGTTTACCGAATTGACTTCAAATTTCGTTCTATAAATACACCCTAAATTCGAGGGCTTCAATAATACATTCAATTCAATTTCAATTTCAGTGCCGGCAACCCGGGCGTTTATTTATAATTAGTTATGTACATCAGTTTTTTTTCCTTACCCTCCTCACTAGACAGAGTCTGTTCTGAGGCTGGTAACTAACAATTTTTAATTACATAAAAACAAGTAAGTGGTAAAAATAAAATAAAAAAAGAAATATATATATTATAGTAAAAATAATAATAATAAAATAAGAGGATATCAGAATTTAAAAACAGAGTAGAATAAAATAAAATATATAATATTAGATATTAAGAATATTACTTACCTCTCTTCTTTCTTTGACATTCAACCAGTTTAAAAATCTTTTGAAAACCCAATTCAAATTATTAGATGCGACGTAGGTCTTTGTTTGGGCTACAAACTTATTGAATATATATGGTGCCAAGTAAGATTCATGTTTTTTTGCAAAATTTGATTTGATATGTGGTACTTGTAATTGATTGTGTGTGTTTGCTCTTGTGTTTTGCGAGTGAGTTATGAAGTGTGGTGATATTTTTATGCAGTTTTTGTAGATGATCTTCTTTATGTATAGTTTATTTATGTCTAATAGGTTATTGTTGATCATTAGCTGTTCTGTCGGATGTTGATAAGGCTTTCTAAACATAATTCTGATTATTGTTTTATGATTAATTTTAAGTGATTTGAGGTGAGTCTCTGCTGCTGCTCCCCATACTGAAATACCATACATTAGAATACTTTGACAGAGTGCATAATATATATTTTTTAGCTGAGGTAGTGACATAATATTTCGAATTGTTTTGAAGATGTAAGAGAGTTTCCGTATTTTTTTTGTAATTAGGTTAATTTGGAGATCCCATTTTAAGTTATTGTCAACAGTTAAACCGAGATATTTAATATTTTGCGCATAATCAATTTTGTGACAAACACAGCGTGAGTTAGTTAACGAGGTAACTGTGCAGGGGTGAAGATGTAGTTGTGGGCGACTATCTGGCTGACCAGCTAATGTTTTACTGAAAGTTAAGTATTTTGTTTTAGAAATATTTAGTGTCAGTAGATTATTTATTAGCCAGTTATTTACTTCAGTCATCCCTGCTTCCGTGTTTTTGAAGACGTTTTCCCATGATTGGGCTTTGAATAAGATTACAGTGTCATCTGCATAACTGATTACTTTGTACTCTATGTTCCCTAGGCTTATCTCCGTTAGACTGTTAATGTAGATGAGAAACAGTATGGGACCTAAGACGCTGCCTTGGGGTACTCCATACCTGGTGCCTACTTTGTCACTTTCTTGATTATTGATTTTTACAATTTGTTGTCTATTTTCAATGTAGCTGATGAACCATTTTAGTGGTAGACCTGTTATGCCAATGTTTTTGAGTTTTTGTTGGAGTAATTTGTGTGAGATGGTGTCGAAAGCTTTTGCTAGGTCTAAGAACACTCCTAACACCTTTGAACCGCCATCTAGGTTTTTCACTATGTAGGTGGTTAGTTCCGATAAGGCGTCTTCTGTTCCCATTTTCGCTCGAAACCCGAATTGACGGGTGGAGATCAGTTTGTGTTTGTCAAGGTATGCGAGCAGTCTTTTTTTCATAGTTTTTTCTAGTAGTTTCGATAGCGAATTTAGGATAGTGATTGGTCTGTAATTTAAGATCAGCGTTTTGTCTCCCGATTTATGTATTGGAGTAATACAACCTATTTTTAGATGATCGGGGACAAAGCCGAGGTTGAAACTTTGGTTGAAAATATGTTGAAGTGGTATAAGTATATGTTCTCGGAGACTAATCAGTATATGATTGGAGAGGTTATCTGGGCCCACAGCGCAATTTGGTTTGAGAGAAATAATTAAATCCGATATTTCCTTTGTACTTATTTTGTGAGCATAAAACGAATGATTTGGTTGCATGGTAGAGGATAGTTTGGTTAAAGAGTCTTCTGTTGTGCCGTTTTTTAAAAGAATTTTTTCAGCCAAGTTAGATCCAACTTTTGCAAATTGAGAGTTAATAAAATTAGCTATTTTACCAGGTTCATTTTTTGTAAGGGTTTTGTTTCCACTTATTAACAGTGCTTTGATCTTCGAGTCTTTTTTCGTATTGGAGAAAGTAATATCTTTGACGATTTTCCAGATTTTTTTGGGATCATTTTTGGCGGATTTTATTTCTTTTTTGTAGTACTTGTATTTGGCTTGTTTGATTAATTTATTACAAAGGTTTCTGTATAGCAGGTAATTATTTTTTAGTTTGTCATCATATGGGTTTTTGCGTACTTGCATGTGCATTGTGTCTCTTTTATGAATGCTGTTTACTAAACCTTTCGTGATCCAGGGTGTTATTTTTTTTTCTTTATGTGAGTAGTTTATCGGGGTATTTTTTGTTGTATATTTAGCAATATAGGTTCCAACTGTGGTCATAAATGTGTCCAGCGCGTTGTTTGGATCGGGTTCATTTAGTACATTTGACCAAGATTCATTATGTATGTCCTCTATTAGGGATTTAAAATTGATTTTGTCTTGTACGGGGTAGTTTTTTTCATCTTTTTGTTTCTTGTTAAGATGTATGCTTAGTGTAGTAGTGAAATGATCTGTGACCGTTGTTCGAATTATTGATGATGATGTTTTTTTCCTAGTTTTAACAAATATATGGTCAATACAGGATTCAGAGTTTGACGTAATTCTTGTAGTAAATATATATTTTTTAAATTTACAAAACTGATGAATATGCGTATAATATAGCACAACTGATAACTGTTTAGTTTACCATACATAAATGATGTTCATAAGTTGTCTAAAATTTTTATTTTTAAAATTTTTATTTTATTGTATGTTTTACATGGTAAATTACGTGATAATAATTTTTTTTACTACTCTTCCATTGAAAGCATTTGCTTGTGTATGGAAAGGGAGTGTACATACATTTTGTTATTAGTAAGTACTTAAATATTTCATTGTACAAATATATATTTGCCGTAGTATTTATTTTGTTAATAGTGTGTATAAAAAAAGAAAGAATGTTATGGAAAACGAAGGATATTTGTAAGATTAATTAAGTGACAGTAGTTTTTTTCATAAGAATATTTTTAAATGTCTCTTGACAGAGAGCAGTATACGGGTTTTATCATTAATGCTTCTGATTTCTTCTGGTAGACGATTGAAAAAAGTTCTTCCCTGGTAAGTGTAATAATGTTGTGCGAAAGACGTATTTAGTTTTGGGCATAGAAAAACATGTTTAAGTCGAGTTCTGTTTTCATTTAAAAATTGATATTTATCTTTTTTTATTTGTATTAATGAATTTTTAATACATAAATCTTTAAATATAGGTACTTGAAATTCTTCAAACTGGCGTTCTGTTAGGTAGTCTAAGATTTTTTTAAATATAATTTTAATTATTGTTTTTTGTACAATTTCATTTGGAAAAAGGTTACATTTATACGCGGATCCCCAAGTAATAATAGCGTATTGTAATTGAAATAAGTATTGAAATAAGGCATAGTAGATTAAATATAGATTTTTTATCGAGAGAAAGTTTCTAATTCTTAAAAATATATATTTATTAATTTTCTAATTTTGTTTACTACTTGACATATTTGTTCCTTCCATTTCAGATTTAAAACACTTTTATCAGTAAGCGGTTAATAAGAATAGTTCAGATGAAAATGCGCCATTAGTAGATAAGTTTATTAGAGCTGCTGGATATTTTTTGTGAATGAAAATATCTTTGTCCCTTTCCGGATCAAGCTATAAATTTAGTATGTTTGCAGATGTTCTTTTTATATTAACCCTGAGAAGTTAGAGTCATCTTTGAGGATGTTATGTAGATGGTCTTTTTGTGGAAAGGAAGGAGTGTACCTGGGTCTTGAAGATACGCATGTTGTAGGAGGGTTACAACACAGAGGTCCGCAAATCATTTCGCATGTTATATATAGTTTTATTTTGGCTATAGGTACAAACATGTACAAACTGGAAAAATGTTAACTGTTCATTTCCCGAAAATAAAATAAATAAATAGTCCGCCGGTTGGCAGAATGCCTTGGAGCTCTAGCACGGACTATCTATAGAGCCCTATATCAATACGACATTGAACAAATCCATCATTTAGGGTAAGCTGTTCAGTCAGCAATTGGTAAGAGATATTCCGACCGATGATTGACAAATTTCAGCGCGGCCTTCCGAATATCAGATAAGCTGTCAATACACAAAAAAATGGAATAATGTCGTTCGTTATGTGAAAAAACTGACTTATTAATGAATGGATGTGAACTAACGAAGCTTTTATAATTGAAATTACACGATCCAGAGACATAATAGTTTTTTTGCGAACCGAAATATGACTAAAGACCTCATTAACTAATTAACTCCCGTTTGGTGTCAAAAAGTAAATTCGAAGTGCCAATGCATAATAAAGTTAGTACTGCAATTCGAAATTGTGTAGGTATTTATTAAAGTTTTTAATTTTTACGTCCCTGTTTGACGATAAGGAATGTAAATCAATAGACAGATCCGCCAGTGTTGCCAGCTATCGATTTCTCATTTATTCCCCGTCAATATCGATTCGGCTGCCAACGGTGAAACCACGCTCGGAACATCACGGGATATAAAATCGTTGGAAGTTACGCCTATCGAAGTTATCGGTTTCACCGTGTTAGAAGTTCAAATCCTAGTTGCTGCATTTTTCTAATGTAGATATATATTTTATTTTAATGTTGGATAAAAAGTCAAATTAAATTAAAAATAATGAAGATTTTTTAAAAATAATTTCATTAGGTGATCATAAATAAATAAATAAAACATTTTATAAAATACTCTATTATAAAGACGCAGGGATAAATTTTGACATGCAAAACGCCTCTCAAATAAAGGGCTCTCGCCATGGACCAAAGTTGGTTTTGTTTGAATACGTACTTGAATTGTAATTAAGATTTAAATTTTAAATGAAGCGGTTGATGCAAGCTGTCGTCAGAGAGAACCCCATCTTCTTTATTTGACTTGCCGCACACCGGGAAACGCGCTTTCATTCAAATGAATTTTTCGCCTGTAAATTCATTTTAACAAAAATATTTTTTTTTTAATTTCAAATACAGACCATTACCTTAATTATCAAAAATACTCATATTAGTTATTTCGTCTGTCTGTGTGACTCTGATTGAATGATTTTTATGGGATTTGCTTTGAATTTAAGAATCATTCTCAAAATTGGAAATGTTTTATTTATTTATATTTTTTAATGTATTATAGATATTTACCAAAATTCAATAATAAAAAGTTTATTCGAATATTGAATTTTGATTGAACAATCGATGTTTGAAAAATGTCATTTTTGTAAGAGTTTTTGTAATGATTAAAAAACTTTTCAGATGTATTGTCATGTGTTTGTAATAATTCAGAAACCTTCGCGAGGGTAGAAAAAGGGTATTTTGAAAGTTTGAAACATTTCCTGTGATTAATATAGCAACGCGTAGCGGACATACATACAAACATTTTTAGACTAAAAAAAATATAGATAGATGTACTGTTTCAAACAATAATAAAATTGTCCTTTAGGACCAATATCTTACTTTATTACCTACTGTCTAACCGTTATATTTTGTTATTAAATTGTGTCTGATACCCTCACTCGTAATATTATTGCGGGTATTATGCTCGTATAAAGGCATTAACGCTTATTTTATGAACAGGAGTTAATATGACTTATTACCTATAATATATCTAATGGTGATAAAATCGGGATACGTTTTTATAACCCATAACAAAAGTTATATCATGGGAATATTTGCGTATTTGAAAATCAAATATCAAAATGATTTTTATTTTCAGATTCTACCATTAAAACATGAATTATTGGACTTTGTATGTACCAACTGATAATGTCTGAAAGTGTGATTAATATAGTTTTCAAAGAAAACTGATGTTTACATTTTAAATAATGAGACGTTACATAAAAATACTTCAACTTCGGCTCCAGAAAAGCAAATGAAAATGTTTGTCTGCTCAAGAAAGAATTTTGAAATTGTTATATTTTTGTATTTCTTTTTTAATTTTTTTAATTCTAGAACAGAATATTATCCAATTACCGGAAAATTTTCTGATTTTGACAGTCTTAACACCTAGGAAGGTGATTATTATACAAAAAATCTTAAGGCTATCTAAAGAAGAGTTATATATATCTAGTGTTTCCGATGTTTCGTTCAACAGCACCATTCCTCTTGTCATGCTATGCTGTGCTAGAACACCTGTTCTGCCGTATGGTATTTTGAACAAGTCGTGTCGACGACTACGGCTGAAATTTTCAGGCACGTATTAGCCATAACATTTCAAGAGGAATGTGCTGTCAATACAGTTATGGATTAAGTTAAAACTAAGAATTGCAAGATTTGCGTAACGTCTAGTTTCTAAGCTAAATCTATTTGTTGCCTCAAGTAATTCTATATGGTGCAATCTATATGTCATTCTATATGGTGAATCTCGGATACGTTCCATGCATCCGCATATAGACATACCCAACCTTTTCTGGATTTGTTCCAGCATATATATATATATATATATATATATATATATATATATATTTAGCTTGGTGCGGAGTCCACACACCACTAGCATACTCCAGCTTACTTCTTATGACGCCATTAAACATGGCTATCATTGCATCTGGGTAATCAAATTGCTTACATACGCTGATGATGAAACCCAGAAGTTAATTTTATTAATTTTGTTTGTACATCAATAATGTAACGAGAGTTTTTGCTTACTTAAGGCCCATAATACACTTCAAAATTTCTATTCATAAAAAAACTGATGTCGAGTAAGACCTTTTGTATCCTAGGCCCCAGACAGGCCAATCAAATTGTTTACCGGTTCATGAAATATTTTTGATTTTTTGAAATGCTTAATTAATTTATTTAGGCCCAACTGTTTCGCAGAATTTCAAATGTAACATCATCATCAAACGGCCATTCAGCGCAATTTTATTTCCGCAAGCCCGTTTCAGCTTTTTGAATAAATCAGCAAAGAGGACAACTATCATGTTGTTAAGGTGTTTACAATTTGGTAGAAAGCTGAAATGCACCTAGAACTGGCGATTAATTAGGACCTTTCAAATGTAAAAAAACACAAAATGACGCGGAATGACCATTTGACGACTAGGTTACATTTGAATTTCTGCGAAACAACTAGGCCTTAGTAACGGATTTAAGTCCAATTTGTAATATACGTGAAACGAAATAATTAAAAAAATGTTGATTAGGGGGCATACAGTAATTACGTGAGCAGTTTTTCTTCTAATCTAGACCCCCCTCGGTGAGATAAATTTGGGCCACTTCGTATATTCTTTTCAAGTAACATGAGATTTTGCTGGACCCCCCCCCCCCCCTTCGAGCTCACGTAATTAATGTTTGCCCCCTCATAATTAAAGGCACCAATCGTGACTTGATTGAATGATGTAACAGAAGAAAATATTCTTTATCTACGTCTGTACGTTTTGCTATTTTAAAAACACATTGTCTAATTTGTCTAATAAACTCCTGTTGATGGCGTTCAAATTATACAATTTTAAGGTTTTTTGGAGAGTGCTAACTTCTATAAGAAGTAACTTATCAAAAAAAGCAAAACGTAGGAAAATGGCAGTAATCGATGTCTATTATTACACATAAAAATATTTATACTGGTGTTAAAATTAAGAGAGGAATTAGGGCAAAACCTTTGTACGGACCAAATGCCGCCCGCGTTTAAAAGAGAAAATTATAAATATACGTTTTTGTATGCAAGCTCAACTGTTCAAAGAACTACTAGATAATAAATTCTGTTTAACTTACTCGAGGTGCCTTCATCCTTAACGTCTTGAACGATTCGCCGAACACTTTGGGTGAACTTTCCCACTAGGTTTGTGCTGGCTGAAAACAAAGAGAAAACATTTGGTTAGGTTAGTATGAATAATACCTGCCGTAAGTCGAAAGCACCTGGCCCACTGTAATGGAAATGTTAATCCGGACAGTAATGTTGGCTGCGAAACACGGACGAGAAAGTTAGCAGTGTAATAATTAAGTTTTAATAGTTTATTTGGTAAGGTTATTCAATTATTAATGCTTCAGCTAATGTACAATTGTGTTACAAATTAAATGATAAATCTGATTTTATGTTCCAACTCATTGCGTAATTGTAGTGTATGGGAATATGGATGTAGTTTCAATATCATGTCGTTAGTATATAAAATTATATTTAGTTTTGAGGTATCTCAACAGATGTTAATAAAATTATAGATATTATTAGGAGACTTGGAAATATGTATAACGATATTTCCTTGTGATTTTGACGACACAATTAATTAAAACACAATTGAGTTTCTCTTTAAGGAAAGAAAAGATTTATTTTGTTAATCTCACAAGATTTACATAAAGAAAAGTATCTAGTAATAAAATATTACCGGTAAGGAAAGAAACGATATTTAATGTTATTAAAATGTAATGTCGATTCCATAACGACATAACGTCGATACTTATAATGATTGAAATTAATCTCTTCCATTTGCTTTACCATAGCTCGTAGATTATTTTTAGTATAGTTTTAATTATCCATAGACTATAAAATATCGAGTCGACAGTCCACGATACGTACAGCCACAATGACGAGTCAAGCTCGGCATTGTTTTAAATTAAAGAAAATTATATTTTACATCACATTTATATGTTACGGAATTAGCCGATGATAGCCGTGCAACTTCAGTGCCGAGTTTTACTTCATCCATTAGAACGTCGTGTAGTCCGGTTAAATATTAATTGTAAACCAGACATTAAATATACACGACTCGTAACCTGACGAACATAGTATCATTGAAACTTCCGATCATTTTAGAAGTATTAAAGTTATATTATATCATTTTAGAAGTTTTATCATTTTAGAAGTATTTTAGAAGTAGAAAACCACAGTAATATACGATTATATATATATTTAAAAACGAATGCAAGAAGCCACTACATGAAATGGAGCACGGGTCTAGAGCGTTGACCAATTTGACCTACAGTCGTTAACCGTATCTGTGATATCATGAATAACTGTCGAAAAAAATTCAGTGCGAAAATTTAGACGCCATGTTTATCGATATGTAGACAAGTTTAGTCGATGTGAACTGTCACATTTCGTGGGCGATCAACGGGCATATTCAAACGTGCTGACTAATATTTTTCATCATGTCGATTTTGGGCTTTCACGCTACGACATCTGATAGGAATAGATTTAGTATATTTTATATATATCAGAGGGCAGCACATTGTCGTAGGCACAGTTCATACTATGAATGAATCTTGAATGGTGTAGTTTGGTGGATGTGAATTTGATGAATTTCTTCGTCACTAAACTTACATCCCCTCCATTTTATTATCTTATCCAAAATTTTGTTACAGATAAGCAGAGGAATATAAGCGTACGAAGATTGTATCTTGCTACCACACTGCACGTTTATTCCACTCTAAAATTGATTCATTGTAGTTTTTTGTGACCTATACAACTCTGACCTAAAACACTCATATACAATTTTTTTTTCACTGCTAGACCACCGCAGATTCTAAAGAAATATGACAGCATTAATTGTTAGTGCGTAATAATAATAACAATCAATTAATGTTTACAAGTTTTGCCTTGTTATTTTGTTTGCCCAGCGACTACTGTCAGATAATTCACGATTAGGCTGGCTGTCTACTTCATTAGACTTGATTAATACTGCAGGCTGGAGTAATTGGGCCACAACCTCAGGGACGGATTAGGTAACTAAATACCAAAAGGGTACCGTAATAATAATGTAGCGTGCTCGTCCGGAAAACGAAGGAAATTTTCGAACTCTTCGTTCCTTATCGCTTTCGCGTGCCCAGCTGCATCGACTACTTCGAAAACATGAATAAAGTAGATAATGAATAACTTCCTAAGTAGCTATTTTTTTTGTATTTAATCACTACAACAAAAACCACAGCAAAAATATGAACAGAAAAGACAAAAAATATTCGGTCGCATCTGGGAATTGATCCCAGGACCTCCTTCGCCTTGCCGGGGCAGTGCTCTGACCTCTGAGCTAATTCGATCAGATCAGCTACCGTCATTTTTAAGTGTATCATACATCACTTATGAAATACCAACTGAATCTTCATTTTTCCAACACATATTTTTTGGTTTGCTATCTTTACGTACGATTGTAAGATTTTACTGTTCCCAGACCAATTTCAAGATGCGACCGAATCTTTTCTGATTCACATTTAACGTTTGTCTTCAATGGTTGAATACAAAAAAGTCTAATAAGGAAGTTATTTCTTATTAATTTGGTCTAGCTTTTTCTGTTTTTCCTCCAAATAAAAGCTTGATTTATAAAGGATCATAATACATAGGAAATCATTAAAAACATTATTTCATCATTTCCTCGCTGGTAAAAAGTGGTGATTGGTCGTCTATGCAATTTAGCTTGAGGAGTATTTTTTTGTACATTAGCTCAAGACAGCAGACCCCGAATTCTGCTTAGGGTCTGTGTAATCTTTGGGGACGCCGTGTAGAGTGTCTTTATAGGAAAGAAAGCAGAGGAAGTTCTGAGCGGGAAAGGGTATGAGGGGTGGGTAGGAATCTGGAGTAGGTTAAGAATTTAGGGTCAATGTTACCAGGAGCGTCGGACATATGAATCTCTCCCTCCCACTGCGTTGCAAGGCGAGAGAGTGCCAGGGGAGAGGTCAAAAGGTCTCCATCAACCGGTCTCTCCCAATTCGGCCTGCCTCGCAGTTGGTGGACAGATGCCTCCATCGCCGGACACACCTCAACCCACACACCCGGGCACCCAAAGTCATCAAACGAAGCGAACTACTTGGGGTGCCCTATGGAAGAGGTGCTGGTTATCCAATAAATGATTTACGGGGCGGCGATACCCATACTTGCCTCCCAAATTGAAATAAAAAAATGGTTTACAATATAGGTACATATGAAAAATTCGAATGAGTACAATTCAAGGATAAAAATATGGCTGAAAGAAGTCAATGAAAAAACCCTAATGAAGACACCAAAAACGACAGAGAAGACAAATAAACTATATTAAAATAACTTTTGTCCGCCTCGGGAATGACCCTTCTAGTGAGGAGGACTAAGAAATACAATATGTATCTACCTATACTTAATTTCATCATTATATATTTTACAATTATTTGAAATAGTCGCTAAAAAAATACATATATACTAAAAATCATCAATTTATTGATTATTCAGTTCACTTCAGATAAACCATTTCGAATCCCTTTCAATTTGGGCTCAGGCCCACAAGGCCCATATGTGAAATCCATTTACCCACAAACGGGCCCCAACCATTTTCTTGGTCCGACCCTGAATGCAATCTGGTCGGCAATGTCCAACAATAATAATTATTTTAATACAGCGGCTGACCTTCCAAATGGACATCAGTAAAACTTTTGCGAATTGTTCCACAGCGTGCCATTATTTGTTCGGTCATGTTGTGTATTTTTGGACAATAGCCTCATTGTCTCTAATTTAGAGCCGCAATTAATAACAATTATTATTAGCTACAGTGGTTGCTAAATAATTTAACATTTACCCGTAATTTGACTTTGGTGCGATTCCAATGAAATCAATTAAAATGCTATTAGTTCTAACTATAAAAAGATGGAGTCAGTTTGGTGAGAGGTATTAATTTTATATCTGAAATGTACAGTTTGTTAGTAGGTTCGACGGCATCGGTGGTCGAAGTGTAAGCTCTCGACTGGTAATCCGAAGGTCGCGGGTTCAAATTCTAGCGTGCCCGGTATTACAGAGATCCCGGATTCGATTCACAGTTGCAATCGTTCCTTTTTTTATTTTCTGTATCTTGTTCTATTTCATGAATCGTTTAGATTTATTAGTAGGTATTGTTTTCTTCTTCAATGATTAAAAATATTACATTTAATAAAGAAACCAAGTTTAAATAGATTAGTAGTTACATATAATTATATAGATGTTAGTCATTAGTGGTTATTTGGGAGCAACTAATGAAAAATTCTTTGTTGAGACTGAGATACCAAGATTTTAGTTTTATTATTTCTTGGTTCTAAGATCTTACGCCATTTAACTAAAAGTAAAGCGCTTTTGATATGCTTTTTAAAAAAGGTTTTTTTTGTAAATACCCTACAAGTGTTTATTACTTGAGTCCAAGCTGCTCCCGTCTGGAGCCAGTGAGACTATGGCATTCCCAATTGGGGTATGATGTGAGGCTGAAGGTAGTGGTGGAGGGAAAGGAGATGGGAAAGAGGAAAGTGGGGAAATACCAGGCTATTCAGATCTGGTTAACCAAACACGGCTAAAACCATTACAAGCAATGTTTCAATTCTGAATGGTGGTCTTACACCAGGGCGATACTGAGAGTATCTTCAACTCTGGAATGTGCCGCAAATATACCATGTATTATTTTAAATGAATTAATTGTGAAATAACACATATTCATCAAATTAAATTTATTTGCCCACGCCGAGATTCGACCCCGCGATATTCGGATTAAGAGTCAAGAGCATTCGACCACGGCGGCCGTCTACTAAGGCATGTTTTGAGATTTTCATGGTCAAAATTACTATCGTGATTTATTTTTGGGTTATTATGTCGTGTTCCGCTACCCCTTCTTTACGATAAAAGCTACTTAGTTAGAGCGCCCTTGAGGTGATTTCAGCGCCCTTGAGGGGATTTCTCACAAAAACGGCGCTATATAAATCGTCCAAATATTATTATTTATTATTATTAGTGTGTAATTCACACGCGGTAGAAGTGTAACTTTCAGAAAACTAAAGTAAACAAGAGTGGGGAGGCTACGAAGCACCGCACAAAGAGGAGACTGATTATACTCTCGCAAGCTAAATCCTACAGATGTATGTGTTTGTCTCTATTTGGTGTCGCTATTTTTCGTTTCATCGAGTTTCAAATCACAACGGTGCTAAAGAAGTTTTTACTTCAAAAATTATAAACTTGCACATTGTTCGAGAGTTTTGGGCGACAGGATCGCAGTATCGTCCTGGTGAGAGACCACATTTCAGGGTCAAAAAGTTATGTTGCTTGAAAAGACTTTGGCTATGGTTAGTGATCGGTTCTGACTATACAGATACATCAAAATCTCCTAAAAATGGATGCCTTACTCCAACAACATTGAGCAGTTACAAAAATGTTGTAATAATTAACGTTTTCTGCGAGAGTAGGGATGGTATATTTCCTTTATAAATCTAATACAACACTATGGAAAAAAGGTTCGGCGTTGGTAGGTACCTATATTTACTAAAAGCTGCGGCTTCGCTTCAAATTAATAACCACCCTTATCCTCGAATAAGATGCCTAATTTATGCGAAACCATTTACAAAGATAAGGTTTTTTTATTAAATTCCTAAGTAACAAAGCAAATATTTGGGAAGGGGCTGATTCTAACAACCAACTTAGTTTTATTTTGGTGAACAATATTCTTTCTGGTTCACTTTGTAGCATAAACCGGAATGGTATCAGAGATAAAAAGCTTTGAAAGCTCGAACTGTTGATACTACTGCGGTAAAGTACAACACTTTGTAAAAATGATCGTAGTATTTTTTTAACAAAATAATTTCCCTCAGGGCCTATGTCATCTTTGGGGATACTGTGATGAGGTCTTTTAAATGAAAGGAAGGATAAGACGTTCTGGAAAGGAAAAAGGTATGATGGGTGGTGGGTAGGAATTTAGGAATCCTTGGGTTCAAGAGTGACGGACGTATGAATCCATCCCTTCCACTGAGGTGCAAGGCAATGGGCTGAGAGAGTCCTGCTGGAGGGGTAAATTGATCTTCCTCAATCAGTCTTTCCCGATCCGGCCCGCCATGCTGTAAGTGTCTGCCTCCATGGTCGAGGAGTGGTTTTCAATACTACTAACTTACCTACTTATCTCATACTCTGTAAATCTGAATATATTATATGTTACCAGTTTAATTCGGTAAATCCGATTATAATATATATGCTACCAAATTACTTTTCTAAATTGTCACAAAAATGTATGTATATATGTTATATATAAATTTTATTTATTACACAACTTAGTTTCAGAGAAAAACGAAATTTTTTGGTTTTTTGTTTTAGTTTAGAACAGACTTTATAGACTGAAGTTTGTTCCACTAAATACCCTTAGATTAGTGTATCTGTCATTGGCGGAATCCCAAATAAGATATGGAATAACCACATGGGGACATTCAACAAAAACAAACTTTCTTTCAGTGCAAAACGTACAATATTCTTTGGTAAAATTATTATTGAAAAAAACTGAATACAAACAAAGACATGATGTACCAAAATCGTTACTATACAACTCGGTAAATTTATTATCTGTTCGTGCTATATTGTGGTTTAAAATTTTGAGTCAGCATACATCTCAATCCGAATATAATAAACTAGTGGTTCATGTTCATAATACAAGACTAACTGCAAACGATGGACTTGTAATTCCCAGATACCTAAATAAATACGGTCAAAGAACTTTAGAATACCTTGTTCCAAAAATTTACAACTTGCTACCCAACGAAATAAAAAGTTGTGAATTGAGTTTCAGGAGGAAATGTACGCTGAAGAAATGGTTAAGTGAAAGAATTTTTTTATACTAATCTCTGTTTTATTTTTCTTTGTTTCTGTTCATTTTCTCTTTTCTGATTTTCTTATAAATTTTATTAACAATTTGTTCTCCATAATATATTATGTATGTATGTGTGTTTGTATTTGTATATATGTGTATGTGTATATATATATATATGTGTATGCGTGTATATATATATATATATATATATATATATGTATGCAATATGTATGTGTATATATATATGTGAAGCGCATGGTTTGAGGTCATTTATTCTACCTTGCCGATACTTCAGGGACATTTGTATACTTTGAGGACAGGCCCAAAGTATCTGACCCCGAAGTATCGTTTTGCATTATATATGTAATGCATAGTTTGAAGCCATCTTCAAAATTATACACAACGCATTCTTTGGGCCATAAGTTGTAAAATATGTAATAGATGTCACTAGCGTATCGTTCTTTGATTTTGGAAATTTCGATTGGAAATGAACTTTGCTAAGAACCTAGATACATACCTACTTTACGTTTATATTCTTTTTTAGTTTATTTATGTCGGAGAAATTTGCATTTTCAGAACAATTTTATTTTTTTATTTAGTTAAATCATTTTTTCTCATTAGATATTTATATGAATAAATTAACATGGTATATAAAAAAAAAATTAAATAATCCAATAAAAATATTTTATATTTTGCTTTGTGCAAATAATAATCTCGAAAGCACAGACGCAATATGGGCTTGCTGTGTCTGTTCTACAGATATTTCAATGGAGCCCGCTCTAAGGAGCTTGCAGCATTGATCCCCGGTGCACCGGTGCACGTGCGTGAAACTCGACGACGCGGGCAAAACACCCTTGCACAGTTGATGTTGGCTTTATGAGAACGGCTCGTTTCTTCTATTCGTTTTTGTGTAAGTCGGCTCGTATGCGGAACGAGCTAACGGTATCTGTTTTTCCTCCCTCATATAATCCGGGCCTCTTCAAGACCCGCATTAACAAATCCCTTCCTACAGCCCCTACCTTAACCCGCCTCACAACGCTGCCCAACCGGGTGGTGACATAGTTCCCCTGTCTATACAATGTAAGGACGGGGGCTCTCTTGTGAGGTGTCACATAAAAAATAAAAGTTTTGTATGATTTTTTTTATACATAGGTAACATTAATAAATGACTTTTTTTAACATTAACTCCACACGGCCCGGAGGAAATAATTTCTCTCAGGGCCTATAATATCATCTTTGGGGATGCTGCGTGGAGGGTCGTTTTGAGGAGAGGCAGGAGTGAACATGGGCTTTGAAGAGACCCATGTTGTAGGAGGGAGGAACCACAGAGGCCGGTAAATCATTCCACATCCGAGCTGTTGAACTCAGGAACGAGTCGTAGAAGCGACCCGTTCTCGCGTGACAAATTTCAACCGTGTAAATATGTTGGGCGCGCGTTTCCTGACTATTTGCCGGTGCCGGTCAAGGGTTTTTTGAGTTTCTTCAGGAATTTTGGGGCTCCACCCCAGGAGGCTGACATATTTTATTATTATATAATATAATTAATCAATTTGTTTCAAAGTATATATAAATGAGGGCACACACACCAATACACAACCTAGAAATTTGTCATTCGTCATAATACAACCTGAACCTACAACCCGCGACAGGAGTGGAGGTCGTGGAGGGTGGAGGAATCCCCAAACAAAAACATCCCAAAAATCAGTTTGTAATACTGGTCCAGATACTACACTTTGATCTTAGCCAACAGGCCGAGAAGAGAAGCGATGCTTGACGGCAAAATTGGAAAGCCGGGTTTAAACGTACATTCTGAAAGCGTTCGTGGCGAGATGCGAACGGAAGTGGCGCCATCTTTGAACGGCAATATATATTATAATTTTATTTGCTTGAATGATTGGACACTGGACACTCTGGACAGCCTTATTATATTATAAACTAGCTGACCCGACGAACTTCGTACCGCCTCAGAATCAATAACTGTTGAATTATATTCATTTTTTTTATTAATAAAATTTCATAATTACACAATTAAGCAATTATCGACGCGCAACTATCCGTAATTTTGTCAGTATCAGAGATGGCGTTGTGGATGGATTTATATTTTTTGTGATTTTCTTACCTTTTCAACTTACGGGAATTTGGGAGGCGGGTACGGGTGCCGCCGCCCCGGGAATCTTTTATTGGATAATCAACACCTCTGCCATAGGTCACCCCAAGTGGCTAGCTACGTTTGGTGATTAACAGGGGTGCCCGGGCTCACGGGGTGACTTTTGTCTGGGTCTTGGCGGCGGATGCGTCTGCCCACCTGCTGATCTTTTGACCTTTCCAGTCGGACTCTCTCGCCCCTTTGCCTTGCACCGCAGTTGGAAGGATCGATTCATACGTCCGTCACTCCCGGACACACTGACCCCCAGATTCCCTCCCACCCCTCATACCTTTTTCCTTCCCAGAACTTCCTATCCTCCCCTTGACCCTCCTCACAGCATCCCCTAAGATGACATAGGTCCTGACAGAAATTATTTTCCTCAGGGCCTCCTGTGCGGAGCTTACATATTTAAAATCCGTTTCATTTCTAGTCACTAATAATAGGCCACCTGCATTGATCTCATAACGACTTGGAAAAAATTGTGTGGATAGATTTTTTTACTAAGATTACGAAAATGTTAGTAACTTTTTTTAGATATGTATAGTTTTATTTTATTTTTAAATAAATAAATCCTATATTTGAGCTTGTGACGTCACTACTTGAAAATGTCCCGTCTCCGATTATGTTCCCTTAATTTTGTAAAATTATTTGTAAATTTCAAATACTTACGTATTTTGTATTTGTATTTCAATTACTTCCTAAAAATGCATTTTGTAATTGGTATTTCAATTACCTGATGCTGAGGTATTTTGTAATTTATATTTCAAATACTTATGGCTTCAAAATACATTTAAAAATACATTTAGCGATCTTAATAATGATAATGAAAAAAAATAAATTGACATAGATAATACATAGACTAAAAACGCTAGAATCCAGAGCAAGATATGTTAATATTTATTTGTCGTTTTCATCGTTCGCGGTATTTATTCATGAATACGTGAGTTTATTGATAATGGATGAAAAAGATTATTTTTAATATTTAATTATGGAGACAATATTAGCGAAACTCAATCAAAAATCTGGAGACAGAAAAATCAGAAAAAGATATTGGTTCCACTGGGGCTCATTCCGAAACTAACTGCTAACTGTACCTCAGATGGGCACAGACACCGTCTACGATTAATTGTATTTCGAGTCGAAATCGTCGAATCTGTCGAAATTTTCGACAGATTATGGGTGAGGTGTCACGTTGCGCACATATTATTTATTACGAATATTACTTTGAAGTTTTGTTTTTGAAGAGCAACGAGTTATTTTGATATCAACTTTGATAGAATTATTGTCTGATATGGACGAAAAATATAACTATATCTTTCATCGGATTTTTCGGAACTGGCGAAATAACATTATCAATATAATATAATGAAGCGCGCTAAAAATTGGATTTACCTATGTATTTTTAAATCCGTTGACATATTTCCGGAATACATGTATAATAATAACATATATGTATTAAAGCATAATTATACATAGGTACATACCTATCGTATAATTTATCATCCGCTTCCTTGAAAGAGGTGTAATAAAATATTTTGTAGGTAAGTCGGTGCCAGTCACGGCGCGCTAGGGCTAGGTTTATTATACCTACTGACTTATGCATATGGTTTCTGTTTCCGCCACGCAAGTAATTTTTGTTTAGGCAAGGAATATTACCTATTTTTTGACAAAATATTTTTCTTGCGATCTACGATTTTTTTACATTTTTTTTTTAAATGCCAACTTATGTATTAATCCTTTGCGCAGGAATACGTAAAATCTTATCAAAATATTTCAAGTATTTTAGTTGATATAAGGAGGATAGTAATTTTGGGTACTACCTTCGGCCCCACTTGGCTGCGGAAGAGTTAAAAAACCCTCCACACAAAATCCCCAAAGATGACATAGGCCCTGATTGAAATTATTTTCCCCAGGGCCTCCTGTGTGGAGCTCATGAAAAAAAAAATGATTGCAAGATTCAACCCGAACTAAATGGTATCTAGATTTTTAATATGCGACATCGACATTTAATACATACAATTTGAGAGGCGTAATTAGGGTACCAGGTAACACCGACCCAGGAACCTTTATTGGATAACCAACACCTCTGCCATAGGTCACTCCAAGTGGTTCGCTACGTTTGGTGATTTAGCAGGGGTTCCCGGGTTCATGGCGTGAGGTTTGTCTAGGTCTTACAGGCGGATGATCAGGACACACCGAACCCCAGATTCCCACCCACCCCTTAAAAACTTTTCCTTCCAAGAACTCTCCTCTCCTTCCTTTCCTTAAAAAAAAACTCCACACAGCATCCCCAAAGATGACATAGGCCCTGAGGGAAATTATTTTCCTCATGGCCTCCTGTGCGGAACTCATATAAAGAAAAAAAAATCTATTGACCTTTTCTGCAAGTCTAGGATGAATATTTTTATTTTTATTCACAAAGTTAAAAATAAAAACAAAAAAATATTTTTAAGTTAATCACAGTAGAGCGCACTTGAAGTGAAATAATACAAAACTGCGCACAAATGTCATATTATTATTATTATCTGTATAATATATTTTGCATATTTTTTGTTGTTGTTCACGCATCCGGTCCAAGGCGAGCAGAAAGTTTGTTTCAAACGTACCATTTCAACTGTAGATAGGCGACCTTTATTACGCGGTGCCTTCAGAAGCTAGACAGGGCACATTCAAATAACACGTGATATTCTGCGGAAGGACTCCGTGCTCCGTTGCAGAAGAAGAATTCTTACGGTAGTATAATTATTATTAATAATAAGAATTAATAATATATTATTGTAACATATTGTATTGTACTTCTTCTAACATAAAAGATAATTTCGAAAAAAAAAAACAATGAGTAGAATTAATAGGTACCTACCTACTTACCTAACAAGTAATAAATATATTTGGAAATATTATAAATATAATAGGTACGTATTTTCAATTTGGTAGACCAGCATGGGCACCGCCACCACCGCCACCACCGCCCCGGGAACCATTTATTGGATTATCTACACCCCTGCCATAGTCCGCCCCAAATGATTCGCTACGTTTGGTGACTTAGCAGAGATGCCCGGGTTCATGGGGTGATGTTTGTCTGTTTCTTGATGCGGTGGATGTGTTAGCCGACATTATTTGTGGGGAGGGAGGGAGGGAATTTTGACCTCTCCAGCCGAACTCTCTTGCTCTTGACCCATCGACTTGCACCGCATTGAGAGGAATGGATTCACAAGTCCGTCACTACTGGACCCACTGACCCCCAAAATCCTCCCAACCCCTCATACTTTTGGCGGGTATGGGTACCGCCGCCCCGTGAACCAATTATTGGATAACCAACACCTCTACAATGGGTTACCCCAAGTGATTCACTACGTAAAGTCAGCTTACGTAGCAGGGTGTCCGAGTTCATAGGATGGGGTTTGTCCGGGTCTTGGTGGCGGATGTGTCTGCTCACCAGCTGCGTATGTATGAATCTGTCCCTCCCACTGCGATACAAGGCGATGTACCGAGAGAGTTTGCTGGAGAGGTCAAAAGGTCTGTCTCCACCAGTCTGTCCTGATCCGGCATGCCACGGAGTTGGTGGGCAAAAGCATCAGCCGCCAAGATCCGGACAAACCTCACCCCCTTGGCGGCCCTTGGTCCTCTGCTACGAGTAAGTCACCAAACATAGCGAAACACTTAGAGTGGCCTTTGTATGGGTCTTTGTTATCCAATAAATGGTTCCCGGGACGGCGGTACCCAAACCCCCAAGCTAATTTGAAATGACTTTAGTCGTTTTGTTACTAGATCAGAATAGCCAGGTACTTCCCCACCTTCCTCTACCTATCTCCTTCCCCTCCCCACTTACCTCGAGCCTCACAACATAACCCAATTGGGGATGCCATAGTCTCACTGGCTCCAGGCGGGAGCACGTGGGACTCTTGTGCGGTATTCACATTAAAAAAAACTATGGAACATGAAGCAATATTATACTACGACAAAGATATACATATAGTATAACTCTATGTACTACGAGCATCATGTTATTACCGAACAACGAAACCGAAGCTTTTCGTATGACAACATTATAATATAGGATATTTTATAAAAAATAGCGACATTAAAAAGAGACAGACACATCCATTTATAGGAGTTAGCTTGCGAGAAAATGAGAAAGTATAATCGGTCTCCTCTTTGTGCGGTGCTTCGGTAGCCTCCCCACTCTTGTTTACTTACATACGTTTTTAGAAGGTTTCTCTTCTATCGCGTGTGAATCGAACACTCTGATGTTTTTTTGTAAATACCTACAAACATAAGAGTCACAACTGCTCCCAACCGCCTGGAGCCAATTGGGATACGTACGAGTATGTTGTGAAGCTGAAGCAAGTCGGGAGGGGGAAGGAGATGGGGAAAAGAACAAATTATTTTTCATTAAGTATTCCCAAAAAATGCATTATTTGTTAAATTAGAACGTTTCCTATCGTTTTTTGAGTAGAAAAATAATTGTGTTTTTTGTGTACTTCAGAAAAAATATAAGCGTAAAATACATTTTTTTATTATTTAGAAATGATTTTTTTAACACAGGAGGACCTGGGGAAAATAATTCCCTTTGGGACCTATGTTATCTTTGAGGATGCTATGTGGAGGGTCTTTTTATGAAAGGAGGAAGAAAAAGATATGGGAAAGTGAAATTTATAAGGGGTGGGTAGGAGTTTGAGGGTCAGTGTTTAAGAGTGACGGGTGTATGAATCTATCCCTCCCACTGCATTTTTAGAAGCAGTAACTAGCAGTTACGAGAGATGAGAAGGTTGATAAAAATATTGAAAGCAGGTAACTCTATAAATGGAGGACTGAACGCCGTTGACACCAACAAAAAACTGTTAAAAGAAGCTAAACTAGCCGTCCATAACGGAGTGCTTGTACCTACCCTGATGTGTGGCAGTGAGGCATGGAACTGGCAGAGGAAGGATGAAAGTAGACTGCATGCGGTAGAAATGAGATCCCTGAGGCCAATGTGTGGTAAAACCATGTGCGATCGTGTGAGAAATGTGGAGATCAGCAAAGAATGCAAGACCGATGTAAGCGTGATGTGTAAGATTAAGAAAGGGACGGTCCGGTGGTTTGGGCATGTGAAGCGAATGAACGAGGAAAGAAATGTATAGAGAATAAATTATGCAAATGTGAAGAAGAGGCAGAAGAAGTCGAGGACGCTCAAAGACATGGCACGACCAAGTGAATCAGATACTTGAGTCGGGCCATGTCAAGAGTCAGAATAATAGAAGAGCATGTATGAGACGATGTATGAATGTGAACGAGGCAATGAATGTGTGCCAAGAGCGAGTCGTTTGGCGGTCCGTCCTCTCTGCCTACCCCTGCCGCAAAACGGCGTGATGGTTAGTTAGTTAGTTAGTACCTAACTAGCAGTTTTTGCTGCTAGGCTCTGCGGGGGGCGGACAACCCGGCAATAGCTTTGTAATAAAATCCACGTACTTTCCCTCAGGGCCTATGTCATCTTTTGGGATGCTGTGTGGAGGATTTTTTAAGGAAAGAAGGTGAGGAGAGTTCTGGGAAGAAAAAGGGTTACCGGGGTGGGTAGGAATCTGGGGTTCAGTGCGTCCTGGTCATCCGCCTCCAAGACCTAGACAAACCTCACCCCATGAACCCGGGCACCCCTGCTAAATCACCAAACGTAGCGAACCACTCGGGGTGACCTATGGCAGAGGTGTTGATTATCCAGTAAAGGTTCCCGGGGCGGCGGTACCCATTCCCGCATCTACTAATGTCACATAACAAAGTCGGTATTTGCTTCTTATTAAACATGTGTAATAATTACCCACGGGGAAATCTATATGTAATTGCTTTTTGTGATTACCTTCAATTTTATACTTAACTGATTTATGTACCTAACCTGTGTTGATTTCCCTAAAATAAAACAAATAGGAATGACAGTTTACAGAATAATTAAACCGATAAACAAAAATTTAAAAATTAATTTACCTGAGAATAAACGTGTATTACCTATGTTACGCAATAAATATAATTACATATTGATAAAAAATAATTATATTTGTTGAGTAACAATTATTTTTTACTAATATTATTAACTTATAATATGTTACGCAATAAATGTAATTATTAATAAAAAACATATTTTAATAAATAATTAAATGCGTAAACACCCCTTTCATTGTAGAAATATATTTTGTAAATTGACACGCTGTAAAAGCATTGTTCAAACGGACTGTCCCCGGGCCGCACTTTTCTACGAGGTGGCGTGGCGCGTGGCACACTCGGACGGCACGTGATATATGGCCGATGTAACAGTAATAAAACGAAGGGCCGCAATTCGGCTCTCGCTGCATCCCGCATCCGCATGAACTGTACATCATAATTATGAAGTTATTCATTGATATCTTATTAACCGCCTGTTTAATTATATCATTTTTAAATACTTGTTGTCGTGTTTCTTTTTTTTAATGTAACCAAAACGATTTTTAAACCAGATAGGTAGGTATATTTATGTTTGAAATACTGAAGTTGCAAAAAAGCATCTGCAGCCAAGACCCCAACGGACCTCACCCCATGAACCTGGACCCACTGTTAAGTCAACACAACGCCATCTACTTTAATAACGCCATTGCCTAACCTTTATTACCAATGCCATCTGTTAATTTGCATAAATGTCAAATCCACACTACCCGCTTGCCAGCCCGCTGCTCGCTGTGTTCACCAATTTACACAAAACCTTGACAAATTATATACCTAAACCTTTCTCATAAATCACTTTATCTATTGGTGAAAACCGTGTGAAAATCTGTTGCGTAGTTTAAAAGATATAAGCGTACAGACAGCGGTAGCGACTTTGATTTATACTATTATACGTCAATGATACTATGTAATAAAGTTATAAGATACGCCAAAATCATAAAAACCAGAGCCAATTCAGTACTTTCATGAAGATATCCGTAAACTGGGTACTTGAAAATATAAAAATCCGCAGAGATACTCGTATCAAAAACATATTAATTTTGTTGATCTGTGTAATTATTGGTTAATTTTTATTTTTTCTTACATTAGCTCCACACTTGAGAAAAAATCCCTAAATGCCTTTGTCATCTTTTGGGATGCTGTATGATGGGTCTTTTTAGGGAAAAGAAGGAGTAGTTCTGGGAACGAAAAAGATTTTTGTTCATATGAAGATTATGAAGCAGTGATGTGACATTATAATTTAAAATAAAACAAAACTTTGTAAACACCACTTTTATTTTTATACTTTATGCCGACCGGGTTTCGCTACAACCGTAGCTTCTTCAGGGCAGTATAATACTTTACTAAAAATAGTTACATGTATAAAAATTCCATAAAAGTCCTATACTAAGATTGTTCCCTATTGACAAAGAACACGCTCGTTCCCTTCCCAATTCTCCTTCTACAGTTATGCCGTCTTCCTATCCCACTTGATGAGTCCATCCCAATCTGTTTGTTAAATCATATATATTATTATCTGTAACACACATGACTAATTTCGAACATCTTCGATTTCGAAAACATTTGTATGGCTTAGCGCCTCTATAGTAGGTATAACTCTATGATTATGTTTATGACTAATGAGTCTAATGACTAATGAATGACTAATGACTAATGACAGCTTTCATTTTTGTTCTTCGCGCTATGAGAAAAATGGTGAAATGCGAAGTTGTAAATTAATTAATATTAAATACTTTCTAAAATTATTTTTCGATCAAAATTACTTATGATTTGTCAATAATGTCTTAGCAAAATAAGTATGTAAAAAAATCTGAAATATATTCGTTTGTAAGTGCGCAAATAAATAAACAAACTGACCAATTTTCGCCAAGAAACACATGTACGTATATATTTTTTAATAATTTTATTTAAAATAAAATTAACAATTTGAAACATAAGTATGCTAGATAATGTATTGATTTATTTTACTGCATAATTATATGATTTGAAATGGGTGTTGTAAAATGCAAAATATTTTTTGAATATTTAACAAATCTGCCAACGACCTATGGTATAACCTTATTATACTAAAAATGAACATTTTTTCTCAAAATTTAAAACATAACTATGCTAGAAAAAAGAACAATCTTTCGAAATCAGTTTACTTATAATTTTTTGTCATACGTCTAAAATCTGATTTAAAAATGACATATTTCTGGTTTTCTCTGGTTGGTGAAAATAAATTTGTACAGGTAGGTATAACAGTAAAAAAATCACACTTGATACACGCGACGCTACGTGTGACAAGTGTGTTCCTGAAGCATCTAGGTTCTTCCATAGAAAATATGTGGGTATTGAGTCGACCCGAGCAGCCGTGAAACATCCAAACGTTCCACGACATTATCACGTGATTCCACGACATTATCACGCCAAAAACGAATGCTAATAAATGCTAAAATAAGACCGGCGTGGCGCACAGTGATTATATTTTTAAATTTCTTGGCCAATATTTTCATATGATTTTGAAAGTCGTTATTTTATTGGTCAAATTTCTTACATTCTCAAATATGATTGTATAAAGACTGTTCAATGCAATAAAATAAAAATGATTTGACGGAGAGGGAACTCATTTTTATAAACATTTAAAACAAATAAAAAACATTTCAAATAGTTGTTTTTAATATTTATATTGAGCGCATTTTAATAAACAGCACAGTTAAAAAAATATATTTAACCACAATTAAAAAAATACTATGAAGACATTCGATACTTTAAATTTTAAATCATGAAGAATCTAAAAAAAACATTTACTTTAGGTACATCAGTAAGTACAACACATTTGTCCATTTGTTTCTTGTTAGAGCATATTTTTTATTTTTCACAGTAACTGAATAATTTCCCTCAGGGCCTACGTCGTCTTTGGGTGAATTTGCCATGGAAAGGTTTTTTTTAGAAGAGGACAGAGTGAACATGTCTACTTTGAAATGTTACCAATCCGAGATCGGTAGCCACTAATTAAAGCATTTTTGCATATTAATTCAGGATAACTAATTTGTGGAATACGAAAATCAATCAAGTTTGGCCAGGAACTTGCATAAATAAATCATAGTGCGATAGCAAAAAACAGACCCCACCCTCAGAGTAACAATATAGAGACCCCACCGTGAGTCGATCACGCGTAGTCCGAATGATTTGGAGACATATTATTTAATACAGCGTTTCCCAAACTTATTCCCGTAACCCTTAAATTGTTATATTTGTACAGGGATATGCAAAATTTTAAATCACTTAATTTTGCGTATTGTTTAAATAAAACAGAATAATATCTACACATTTTTTAACCTACCTTTTTAACGCGATAATTTGGACATGTAGAGCGGAGAAAGGTAGGGTAGACTGGGGATGGTTGAAACACTTTTACTTTAACTAGGTGTAGTAATATTTCTTTTGTATTTATGGATAAGATGTTTACACTAGATGTTCTATGATCTATCTAGTTATCAAATTAAATTTATTGGATGGCCACAACTCGAACAGGTAAGCTACAATAACCACTTAAAGACGATGGGGAAATCTGTCAATTATCCCCGTAGTGTGGACGATTGAAACAGTATGTGATGATAATTGAAACACTCTAAATATCTTTGGAATAATTGGAGTAATTTTAATCAATGTTAAACATTTTCATTATTGAAACAGTACTCAATGAGATCACGAATAGTGATTAAACAAATCACAAGTATTTTAAAAACTATAAACATAAATTGTCTTGAAATATATTTTTTTATTATTTGTATTTAAGTGCTCTTAGTTATACTAACTATGAGTATTTGGCATAATCAACATAGTTTTACTGCGATATTATCCTGGAGCAGAATAGAACGGTATTAAAAATAAGTTTTTTGCTTTCATACAAAAGTGCTTGTTTCAACCATCACACTGTTTCAATCATAACAATGTAGAATTTACCTCTGAGTAGAGAGCATTTTTTCTGTGTAAAATTCAAGAATTAAGAAGTCGAAAAAATATGTGTAATTCCCACGCGGTAGAAGAGAAACATACAACAAACTAAAGTAGACAAGAGTGGGGACTACGAAGCACTTTTTTTTATCAATGTGAAGGGTGATTGTTTTAATATTTTTGTCCTCCGATTGCAGTGCACCTTTTCATTCTATTCCGGCCGTCCCATTTTTGTGCCGTGAATCTGGCCTTGCCAGGTTGTACCGTGTGGTCAAATCAAATGCCAGTTGTCTTAAATCTTTTGAAGATAGCCCGAAATAGGTAAATGTCGGCTGTTTTTGTAGCGTAGTTGGCAATCTCAGTTTCTTGAGAAGGGAAACATACTTTCTTCATATTTTTTTTCTCTGTTGTTAACTTTTTGTGCTTACATAATTGATAAAACAATGTATACTATTAACGTTGATTTTTTAAAAGTTATAAATTCAAAAAAAATCAATAAAGATATGTTATTACGAAATTGTCACGTGAGGGTGTGTGACGTTGAATGTGGTCGAATGAGATCGACTTCATCATCCAAAATCACAGAAGTTCACTATTCAAGATCACAGAAGTACATCTAGACTTAAATACATAATGATTTTATGACTTTTTTGAATAATACATAATGATTTGAATTTCTGACCTCTTTTCATTATAACTTTTAAATTTTCTCTCAGTGTGGACGATTGAAACATGGTTATGATTGAAACGTTGCAATCATCCCCACACAAATTGTTTCAAACATCCCCACGCTGCATTTTCTACTTCAAAATCAAAAATAAGCCTTTCAAATAGACATTAACGCCACGCAAATGCATTATAAATACTCATAAATAGATAAAGAAGATAGTGTAATGAAACATTCGTCAAGCTGCGAGAGTAAAATGAGTTATAAGAAAAACAAAAATGTCTTAAATACCTATTTACTTTTTAGTGCGAAATCCAATAATGTCTCCTATGCACGATTGAGTCACTCGCTGACTAGTGAGCTTTTGTAGAAACATCCCAACACACCTGATGGAGTTTCGAGTGTTGTGTCACACTCTTAGGTATTATAGTTTTCGAGTAAATTGAGATGTTTCAATCATAACCTGTTTCAATCGTCCCCAGTCTACCCTATTTCAGGAGATTATATAATACGGAAGATTGATTTGCGATACAAGTCAGGGAAGATAGAGGAAGTCATGGCACGATCACCTGAATCAAATTCCTCATTTTACAGTTTAGTACAGGTTTAGTAGTTTGACGGCCTCCATAGCCGAGTGGTAAACGGTAATGGTAAGTGGTTCGAAACCCGGCGTGCGCAAATACATTTTATTTGATTAATTTGTGTTATTTCACAAATTCCTCATTTAAAAATAATTTAAAGTATATTTGCGGCACGTTCCAGAGTGGAAGATACTCTCAGTATCGCCCTGGTGTAAGACCACCATTCAGAATTGAAACGTTGCTTGAAATGGCTTAAGCCGTGTTTAGTGACCAGATCTGAATAGCCAGGTACTTCCCAACCTTCCTCTTTCCCATCTCTTTCCCCTCCCCGCTACATTGAGCCTCACAACATACCCCAATTGGGGATGCCATAGTCGCACTGGCTCCAGACGAGAGCAGTTGGGACTCTTGTGTGGTATTACATACTAAAAAAAAATTATAAAAAAGGATGCACATAATATTATACATTGCATTTGCATACATTGCATTAAATATTGCATTTCGTTGCCCCAAACAAAATACCAGATCGAACGATTTATTTAGAATACCACACAGTAAATCAAAATACGCGCAAAACTCTGTAATAATTCGTATCTGTGAAACTTACAATGCCTTACAAGATGTAGACATTTTCAACCATGACTTGAAATCATATAAAATGCAGCTTAATATAGATATTAATAACTTAAAATACTTTTATTTTTCTTTTTTGTGAAAATTTATAATATTATTATCCGTAGTAAATAGTATAACTATGTTTGTTAATAACTTTACTTTTTTTTTTATTACGTTTTATGTTTTTCCTTATTATGTTTATTTTTTTGCCACATAAGTTGAATAGGTAAAATAACTATATCAAAATTTTAACTTAATTGGTCTACAACATATGAATTTTCTTTGTTATATTATCATTTTGTATGACTGTTTGTTTCCTAAATAAAAAAAATAAAAATCTCGGAGTTAATGTTTTTAATTCACTACTTGAAAAATTAGAAACGTAAATAGTAATATAAAAAAAAAATTAAAACTCAGCTCAAAAATTAAACTGAAAATTTAAACTGAATAAAATAAAAAATAAATAAATAAATAAAAATAAGAAAAAAAAATTAAACCAATATAATAACTTTTCATGGGTTGAAATTAGTGTTTGTCAACTTTAATAGGGGGGGGGGGGGGGGTGACACCAACCGCGTTATCCATGTATGTATATTATGTTATTAGTTATTATATAAAATGTGTTGTAATTTATATATCTTCACCGATATTCTTATAATTATTTATATTCTTCTCATAACAGAATCACTAAGTTGAATAACAAATCATTATTATGCGGATTGCTTCGGTAGGTAGGTATGTGCACGGCTGTACGCACTTCCGAGTTCCGAATAAGATGCTAATAGGCAGTTAGAAACTAGAAGTCTAGAAGACGCACAATGTATCACAGCTGTGCGTGTCACCAAGTGTGTGTGCGCTTATTGTTTTGATTTTCGTAAGTGTGTGTGAACTTGGTTCGAGCGGGACAAAGCAGATATTATGAAATACCTAAACGTTCTGCGTTCGGTGCGAAATCTATCCTCTTAACATAACCTATTTAACCAAGGTTTTATTTTATTTATTTACATCACTTTCAATGACTTTTCAAAGGGCTTCTGAAATGCCGCGCGTCTGAGTTAGCCGGTCACCATATTAACTACGTGTTTCGCAATCAATGATTTCTTCATCAGGATAAAACGAAAAATATTTAGACGCGATTTAAAAAAAAATGTTCGCTTATTAATTAAGTTATTTGTTTATTGAATTGAATTGAAACGTTGCTTGAAATGGCTTTGCCCGTGTTTGGTGACCAGATCTGAATAGCCAGGTACTTCCACACCTTCCTCTTCCCCATCTCCTTCCACTCCCTAATACCTTCAGCCTCACAACATACCCCAATTGGGGATGCTATAGTCTCACTGGCTCCAGACGGTTGGGACTTTTGTGCGGTTTCACACATAAAGACGTACACAGTATCTACAGTATGATACAGTTAAAGGTATGTTAAAATATGACCTTGCTATTGTAACTATTATGTATGTCCATAGAATATCATTAGGTAATTTCGCCTGAGATTGTTCTTAAAACTTAACTACATTATACTAATATAAGGGAAGAAAGTGTACCTAGCGTGACTAAAGAAACTGGAAACGACTGGCGAAAGTGTGTAGTCACGCTAAGTACCTACACTTTCTTCTTTTTATTAGTATAATCTAGTTAAGTTTTAAGAACAATCTCAGGCGAAATTACCTAATGATATTCTATGGACCATAATAGTTACAATAGCAATGTCATATTTTAACATACCTTTAACTGTATCATACTGTACTGTTTTTTTTATTTTTTTTATATGTAATACCGCACAAGAGTCCCAACTGCTCCCCTCTGGAGCCAGTGCGACTATGGCATCCCCAATTGGGGTATTTTGTGAGGCTGATGATAGGGGAGGGGAAGGAGATGGGGAAGAGGAAGGTGGGGAATTACCTGGCTATTCAGATCTGGTCACTAAACACGGCTTAAGCCATTTCAAGCAACGTTTCAATTCTGAATGGTGGTCTTTCACCAGGGCGATACTGAGAGTATCTTCCACTCTGGAACGTGCGCAAATATACTTAATAAATTATTTTAAATGACTTATTGTGAAAAAACACAAATTAATCAAATAAAATTTTGCGCACGCTGGGATTCGAACCCGCGGCCTCCCGTTTCATTGTCCTGAATCCTACCACTGGACTATGGAGGCCGTCGTCTTTATGTGTGAAACCGCACAAAAGTCCCAACCGTCTGGAGCCAGTGACACTATAGCATTCCCAATTGGGGTATGTTGTGAGGCTGAAGTTATTAGGGAGTGGAAGGAGATGGGGAAGAGGAAGGTGTGGAAGTACCTGGCTATTCAGATCTGGTCACTAAACACGGCTTAAGCCATTTCAAGCAACGTTTCAATTCTGAATGGTGGTCTTACACCAGGGCGATACTGAGAGTATCTTCCACTCTGGAACGTGTCGCATATATACTTTATACTATTTTTAAATGAATAATTTGTAAAATAACACAAATTAAATTTATTTTCGCACGCCGGGTTTCAAACAGTCAAACATACACAGTCAAATAAATAAATGAATCTCTGGCTTGCCATTGAAGTAAAATCATTTATTATTTCATAGTGCTTTCACACAAACGAAGTAGGTATTTAAATCCGTAAGTCTAAACTTAAACTTTAGGTTGCACAGTTTACACCCGCGCTGTGCAAGCGGGTTCCCTACAGAGCAGAGCATCGGACCTTCCCATATACCTACTTACATATATTTGTATATATAGCTACCTCTATGATAGATTGCCCGGAATTACTAGAAAGAATTCAACTAAGAGTGCCCATCAGACAAACAAGACAAAACCACGCATTATACATTCCTCAATGCAACACTAACTCTAAACAAAATACATTCATTCACCGCGCTTCACTCATCTTTAACATGACATACAGTGAATTCGACTTATTTAACACAGCACCTAACATTTTCAAATCTAAAATGAATAAATAACATTTAAACATACATACCACTATTTACACAGAATAGATCCATCCCTTTCCCCTCCCTTCCACCATCCCATCCACATAACCTAATTTAACTATTTTTCTTTATACTTACGCACTTAATAATTTAATATACATCAGTGAAAACCTGTTATTGGTTAAATTTTTATTCATATGTATTTCATCAAACATTATTGTTATAAACTGTTGGTTTTCCAAATAAAATAAAATAAAATAAAAATTAAAACAACTCGACAAAAAATCTCGATACAAATTATAATATATATTGCCGTTCAAAGATGGCGCCACTTCCGTTCGCATCTCGCACACGAACGCTTTCAGCAGGTAAGTTTAAACCCAAAATTTCCTAGCTTCTTCGGTCTGTTGGATAAGATCAAAGTAAACTAGTGAAGTATCTGTTTTTATAATTCTTATCAGCTCAATATCTGATAGTTCGCGCAATGCGGGACCGGTATATGGGTATATCAAAATCAAACTGATTTTTAAAATGTGACGACTGACGGGATTTTCGGGGGGCTTGCCCCTTGCCCCACTCCCTACTCCTAATTTTGTATCAATATTCAATTGGGACGAAGTTCTGGGTTGTGTGGTGTACCGGGTACCCTCATTTACATATACATTTAAACAAATTAATAACAAAATATATATCAGCTTCTCAGTAGCCGGGCCTACAAGGCCTACTGTACAGGGCCCGCAGATAAATGAATTTGGCAGCCACCTCTGGTGTGGAGCTCCAAAAAACCCTTGACCTGCACCGGCAAATAGTCGGGAAACGCGCCCAACATATGTACACGGTTGAAATTTGTCACGCGAGAACGGGTCGCTTCTACGACTCGTTCCGGGTTCATCAGCTCGGCTGCGGAATGATTTGCCGACCTCTGTGGTTCCTCCCTCCTACAAAATGGGTCTCTTCAAGGCCAATGTTCCCTCCTGCCTCTCCTCAAAATGACTCTCCACACAGCATCCCCAAAGATGATATAGGCCCTGAGAGAAATTATTTCCTCCGGGCCGGGGAGTTAATGTTAAAAAAAGTCATTTATTAATGTTACCTATGTATAAAAAAAATCATACAAAACTTTTATTTTTATGTGACACCTCACAAGAGAGCCCCCGTCCTTACATTGTATAGACAGGGGAACTATGTCACCACCCGGTTGGGCAGCGTTGTGAGGCGGGTTAAGATAGGGGCTGTAGGAAGGGATTTGTTAATGCGGGACTTGAAGAGGCCCGGATTATATGAGGGAGGAAAAACAGATACCGGTAGCTCGTTCCACATACGAGCCGACTTACACAAAAACGAGTCGAAGAAACGACCCATTCTCATAAAGCCAACATCAACTGTGAAAGGGTGTTCTGCTGGCGTCCGTTGCACGTTGCACGTTGTCGTTGCACGCACGTGTACCGGTGCACCGGGGATCAATGTTGCAAGCTCCTTAGAACAGGCTCCATTGAAATATCTGTAGAACAGACACAGCTAGCCCATATTGCGTCTGTGCATTAGAGATAATTATTTGTACAAAGCAAAATATAAAATATTATTTTTATTGAATTATTTCAAAGCAAAATATTATTTTTATTTAACATTTTAAAGTTTGTTCTTAATATACCATGTTAATTTATTAATATATTAGGTCTATTGGTTAAATCGACTAGTTAAGTAGACTTATAAAAAAGCAAAAATATACCTATATCAGAAACAAAAAAAAATGGCCAATAATTACAAGTACGGTCTATGCTTGGCGACAGTCGACACTCTTCCACGCCATATGTCTATGGTTAAAACATTGTAGCTATCTAAGAAAGGAAAAAAACGGTTTCTAAATTTGCAAGCCTATGATTAATTTCAAATTGTGTAGGTATATATTAATTGAAAGATTTGACTTGAGGACGAAACTAGACATTTTTTATCATCATAATTATTAGAGTCATCTAGCGACAAGATTATAATGACTTTTCATTATTGCAATAGTAGTTTCCTACTTACCGTAGGTCTCAAAGTATGCTTTACATACACGAAACACCTCTTTGTGTAATGCATTCTTTGAGACCACGAGTCAGTTTATACATAAGGCATAGTTTGAGGACAGTCCCCAAACTATCGTGTATATCGAAAATCGAAATGTCTTCAAACTATGTGTTAGATATATGTTTCGATATATATTTAAAACGGAACATCATAGACGTATATAGCTGTGTGGGGGTGGTTTTTAAGGGCGGCTGCAACAAAATGGCGAAAAAAAAAAAGTGTATAAAAGTGTATATAATTAGGCTCAAAGTATGCGTTACACAAATATATATATATATGTGTATATATAATGTAATAATATGAAATGTCAAAAGAACCCGTTGACAAACTGATATCAATCAGTTTAACGGGACTTTATTTGGAAATAAAAAAATAAAAAAAAAGTTTTTGTTATGTATTTATATACATTTCTTGGAATAATATGAACTAAACCTGTC
Source organism: Limnephilus lunatus (assembly GCA_917563855.2). NCBI lineage: Eukaryota > Metazoa > Arthropoda > Insecta > Trichoptera > Limnephilidae > Limnephilus > Limnephilus lunatus. The sequence goes on from OU830592.1 coordinate 82,769,446, forward strand.
AATTTGTCTGTCCTGGAACGGGAAACTTTCCTAGTTGGACAGGCAGCGCTTCCTAACATGTAATTTGTACTTTCTTTTGTATCTATCTTTAATAAATAAATATTTTTTTAAATTTTATTTAATAAATAAATAAAATAAAAAATTTGCGGCACGTTCCAGAATGGAAGATATTTTCGTTATCGCCCTGGAGTAAGATCACCGTTCAGAATTGTAACGTTGCTTGAAATGACTTTAGCCGTCTTTGCTGATTAGATCTGAATAGCCAGGTACTTCCTCACTTTCCTCTACCCATCTCCTCCCCCTCCCCACATACCTACAGCCCCACAACATACCCCAATCGGGAATCTCCAGGCGGTTGGGAGCTGTTGGGACTCTTGTGCGGTATTCACATTTAAAAAAACTGGGCAGACGCATACGCCGCCAAGACCTAGAAAAACCTCACCCCATGAACACCTCTGCTAAGTCACCAAATGTAGCGAACCACTTGGGTATGGCATGTTGGTTGTCCAATAAATGGTTCTCCACCCAAATTTATTAATTCAATGTGTCCACCAATTTGGTTTTCTTTATCCCTTTTTGTTAGTGAGTATTTAAAATTGTTGAACTTTGGGGTCTAGCGTTTTTAAGTAATGTGAATTGAAGTGTAAATTGTTCAGTTGGGATCGCTTAAAGTAGGATAATGTTCTTTTAGCAACAATATTTATTTGATACCAAAAAGGAGTCGACAGCTTAAATGAACAAAGTAATACAAAATGATCCAAATTTAATCCCGAATCTACCATTATTTGAATCTAAAACTGTAACTTCAAACGACCCCGAAACACTGTGATACTAATTAGAATTTAATTTTAATTTTAAGTTAACCCTGATAAAGTAAGCATTGCTTACGAAACATGTTGGTTTTTTAAACAATGCACGTGATTAAAACTAAGTTGTCACGACCAATATCGAGACACAAGAGGGGATGTGGACTGTAAACCTAATTAGTGCGAAAACAAGACAATTAAAGGCGTTTATTAACTCAATCACAGGAAATGGCAAATGGAAGGAGAAAGTCCCTACTTTGATGGTTTCGATGGCTGATTCTGATGTTGACTGCTCTCCACGATAACGGCACAATCATAGCTCACAATTACCGACATTTTGGTATATTTATTAGTAATTTATTAGCAAGATTTCAATGGTGAGATGTGAACGATATCACTGCGAATTTTCAACTCATTTAAGGTAGGTAAATTTAGATTTTGTGCAATATTGTAGATGTATTCCACGTAGGTAGGAAACACCGTTCTCTTCTTCTAATAAGTAGGGACCTTCGAGGAAAGGAGGAAGAAATTGGAAAAAAATAACAATGAAGGACTAGGGAACATGGGTTTAGTTTTTAAACTGTTTCAAAACTAAACAAAAGTATTCTATTAATTTTGATTTAAAATGGTGCCACAAAATAAGTTTGCTGTGTTTGAAGAAGCAGAATTTTATTTATTGAAGGTTTTTGTTATTACGGTACACGATTACGGTACCGTGGCGGCATAAAAATACTTAAAACGTACTCCTTTATCCTAATAATGATACACCATGTATGCCTGTTTCCTCCAAAAGAAAAAAGTTATCATTTTCTTGCATCTCTCTCATACACCGCATCGTGACATCTCCATAGAACCATACAGCTGTGACGATAATTTTGAAAGTGTGGAATGTAGTTACAAGGATAATATTGAAGTGTGAGTGAATTCCAAACATTCAAAAACGTCAAATATCAATGCGCGGATGGTTTTGGTTTTTGTTCTTAAACATATAATGCTGCAGCTTTTTCTTACATACTAAATAACAAAAGTAAAAAATGAGACAAACGGTGAACGTATGTTTGCACCCCCCCAAAGGAAACATAAATCATTATCATACATATCACATATTTTGTATATCTCATCTTTTGTTTCACTATTATTTAAAGTGTAAGAAAGAGCTGCAGCATTACAACGATGAGCAACGTATGTTTACTGCCTTTTTTATTGTCATGGTAATTATAAAATCTCTCACTGGTTAGGCCTTATTTAAGTAGATGATTGTTTTGTTTAAAGAGGAGGTACATTGATAAGTTAGTGTCCTATTCATTTTACAAATTGATTCCTCTGACATGTTTAAAGTAACTTAATGAATTTTCATTGCTACATAAATATGAATATTGATTAGTTTTTTAGATTTAAAATTCGCAATCAAGTCAGAGATTACATTTATCCAGGAAAACAGAAGTTTCTAAATTTTTAAGTTCACTAAAAAAAGTTGTTAAAGAGAAAGGAAATACAATTAGATGAGAGGTTCGAATATTGAAAGAAACGCAATTTGGGTTGAAAAAATCCGCGCTAAGAAATAACCGAAGATATCTGAATGAAAAGAAATGGATGGTAATTCAAAGAAAAAAATAATTAATACGTATAAATGAATTGTTAAAAAAATAACAAAGGGTAGAATATATTTCTTGAAGATGAAACACTGGACAAATCTCGATATTTCGCACCACCCGAGAGGAAACAAGAGAGACTCAAGGTCGTCCTCAAACCCGTCGGATCGATCAGTTAATATGATTAGGCAGAAACACGTGGCAACGTTAAAAAATATAATAGAGACGAGTAGAAACAGCTTTGGAAGACCTTCTTCTAGTTAGACATTGTCTGAAGCTTGTGATAGAATTCTCAACTTCCTAACCTAGCCAGTTTTATAAACAAACAAAAAAAGAGTTCTAAACAGCCAGACCGGTATCGCGGTAGACCCCCAGACAATCGTGGTAACAACTCTGGCAGTGAGGCATTAAATTAGGCTGATTGCTGTAGAAATGATACTCCGTAGGCGAATGTCTGGTAAAACAACGTACGACCGTGTAACAATCAATTGTCGAGATCCGGAAAAAACGCCAAGTTGTTGCATGAGTATCGGTTAATACTAATAAAGGAAAACTTAGATTTTAGATGGTTAGATTTAAAGTAAATTTATTTATTTATCCTAGGTTTATACAGATGTACTCGCTCACATGAGAACAGTCCAGTTATAAAAACTCAGTTAATTTGGAAATAGGTTAAAAATTACATAAATCAGTCAGTCGAATTTGTAAATTTTGAAATTGTTCAAATAAAAATTAAATAACAAAACAATTAGAAATAGAAAATTATAAATTTACAAAGTTCACTCAAATGAAAAATAATACAAAGATAGGCAAGAGTAAGAGTCATAATTAGAGATACAAATGATAGATACATAATATTAGCACAAAATATTTTTTAGCAATCGCAGAACATTTTTTCTGAATCCATATAGATTGTGATAAACCCCCCCCCCCCTAATGACGAAATAGCTAACTTTTGAATCCAAATGCTGCTACATTGCTACAGCTACCCCGCTCGGCCTTTAAAAGCTCGTAGCTCGCCCGTTCTCGCGTCTCTCCCCTGCATTTCTTTTGAAGCGCCTTCTCAACCCCATCACGTAATACTTTTATGCAAACGTGACGAGATGCTCTTAATTAATCAATTCACTACAATAATATTTAATTTAGACAAGCACTTCTAAACCACAACCCGTCATGCAGTTATTTATTCCAAGATGCAGCCGTCAGACACAATTCTCGCGTAGATTTCTTTTTTTAAATTTCACCCTGACCCTGATAGACGCCCCGAAAGTACGTCCCGACCGCCTCAATTTACAAATTATATTATTTAACTTCACCGATATGAACTCGCAAGCCTCAATCTCTGACTTCCCTATTCGCTTGGACTCTTTTGTCTAATAAAACGGAATTTCCTTTGTTTAATTAAAATGAAATATCCCCGATTTAGGCGCACCAAACTGGTCTCCTCGCGACTATCGGACCTTGATCCCTTAATTTAAACCTTGCTTCCCAACGACCAAATCTTGACTCCCCTCAATCGCGTGAACTATTTTCCTTTAATTTTATGAATTATTCCCGGTTTACGCGCACAGAGTTATTATTCTATCGTGTATTCAACCTCGATGATTTTTCGCTAGCCCGTGCGTCTCCAGAATCTCTCCCCGACTGTATTTATTATTATATATTACTATCTGAATCATTCCCGGTTTACGCGCACCAAATTATTACTCTCCCGTTTATCAAAACTCGATGATTTTTATCCCGTCTGCGCGGCCCTAGGTTCCTTCCCTGACTGTCCTCTAACACTCCTCTACCCCGACTTCCTTTATTATTATATATAACTATCTGAATTATTCCCGGTTTACGCGCACCAAATTATTATTCTGCCGTTTATCAAAACTCGATGATTTTTATCCCGTCTGCGCGGCCCTAGGTTCCTTCCCTGACTGCCCTCTAACACTCCTCTACCCCGACTTCCTTTATTATTATATATAACTATCTGAATTATTCCCGGTTTACGCGCACCAAATTATTACTCTGCCGTTTATCAAAACTCGATGATTTTTATCCCGTCTGCGCGGCCCTAGGTTCCTTCCCTGACTGTCCTCCAACACGACCCTACTCCGACTATATCCAACATCTCCTTGTGTGGTTTCAACAATATATTAGCCACTTCTTCAAATCTTAAGTGATAAACACATCTCCCAATATGCATATATCAACTTTAATAGTCAAAAATGTCACACTTTAACTATTATTTCAGAGAATTTTGTGTAGGAACCATGTTCGCTTTTTTTTCCGGTGTAAATTAATTTTGTCTGCGACGGAGTCATAAATTATCCCAATAACGCTTAAAAGAAGAGCTCAGTGGCGCACTTCAATTCACTACGCAAACACATGTGGTTATTTCGTGGTAAGGACCCATAAATCACCCCCATGAATTGGAAACAGAGAATCGTATGCTGAAAACATTCCATGTTACAAAATTGAATATATTTCTAAATCGATCTCTCAATTTTAAAGGAATTATTTCGTAGGCCCAAAGGCGAGATCATCACAGTCTCCCCTTTATGGAAAAAAATAGTGGAGGTAGATATAAATCCAAACTACAACCACCTATTTTGTTCCAGAACTTTAGCAGTAGTCAGCCCGTTTGGACTCGCCTAAAATCTTTGTGCCCCTTTTTTTTTTCAAAATTGTAATGATGAATACTTCCTAATCCGGCCCTGTCCTGTACGTCATCGCATCCCTTCCCTTATTCCGTTTCTACGTCGGCCTTGCCCAATGTTTGTCTAATGTTGAAACTACGGTCAATGTACCTTGCGTTACGCCTACATATTTCCAGGAATTTGTCCCGGTTACCACCTACAACGGTACCTAGTCATGGTACCCTAACTGTCTCCTATTGTACTCCCCACATAAGCCGATAATATAGTATGTGAGCAGTTAGGTATCTATTATTGTCTCTAAACCAATTAATCCAAATTTTAATTTCTGCCTAACTTTATCACCTATTTACGCTGATTTTAAATACCCACCGCTTCACAATAAACTCTGTTTGCGTAATTTGTAAACCCTTCCACAATCTACTACTAAACATTGTGAATGCTTCAATGCTCCACATCTCACCTTTTCTAAATTATGAGTTGTAATCCGATTCTAAAGAAAATCATTAAATATTTTGCTATCTATGGCGTTACTTCGCTGACGGAGCCCGACCTTCACCAAACATTGTATTATAAATAATTTACCGCGGTTTCCTTTCTTTCTGTAAATGTTTTTACCACTCGTCCGTCCTACGGATGTAAGGCCCACCCCCGTGTAAGACCACACCTTCTTTTATGATTTTAAAGTATATTTATTTATTTTATTGGAGACGCACCCGCCCGCGTCATCCTGATGGCTTCCTACCTTTGTGACCGAAGCCTCTCGTACAATGTTTTGTCAAGGATCGTGCCTCATCCCGCGTAATAAGTTCAGTGTACAACGGTCGCCACACTCGGTCCTGCGAAGATCCCCTTTTTAAAATTTTTATTTTTTTTTATTTTTTTATTTTTTTTTTTTTGAATTTTACCTCGCACAACTCCCTAACGACCGGTGTACACAAGGCATCTGCATGAAATATTCATCATCTTAGCCTATTGGAATCTTAACCTACTAGCCTACTGAAGCCGGCCTACTTATCTCCCCTCCGCAAGGCTCTTTTTCTTTCTTGTAATTTTGTTTTATTGGCATTCAAATCCTGTTATCTAGACATTCTACCCTACCAAGTCTATAATATAAAAATGATAAAACTTAACTATCTCCTAAAACGATAGAGATCGTTTTTTTTTTTTTTTATTATTTATTTATTTTTTATTTTTTTTTTTTTCGTTTAAACTCCTCATTAGTCTAAATTGAAGTTCACATAACGTACCCATGGGCACGATCTGTTATAATTATCTTGCTTATAGAAACCTTATAACCGAACTATCAAACCCACACTAACCTAACATAGTACACTCTAAGTACAATAACACTATAATTTCATATTTACCATCGCTAATATTACTCCAGTCGCCAACCAATCGTAAAGATGTTAGCTATCCCTGTCCCCGCCAAGCTGGGCCTCACCTTTGTTTACATAGTATCTTGCAAGGTGTATTGCACTATAATTACCCCTAATCTTCTTGGTTTTCGGGTCCACCAATGTATATGTATTGCAAAACGGTACCCCCCCGATGACATACGGACCCTCGAATAGTAAAGAGAATTTCTTTATCTGTTTTTTTAACAATGCTGACTGCGGAAACCGCCTCAGCTTCACTAGTGTACCAATTTCGTAGACAGCTAGTCTCTTTTTCATATTAAAGTAGTATTGCCGTTTTTTCGCACTAATCTTCAAATTTTCGCGCGCCTTGGCCCTTACTTCCTCAATCGCTACGGAAGGTATTGCGTCCTTGCTCAAATACTTATCCAAATTATATCTAGGTGCCCTTCCAAATACCACTTCATTCGGGGAGAAACCCGTGCTACAATGGATGCTATTATTGTACGTTTCCACAATATCAGGCAATAACGTCGACCACCTGGTATGTTTATCATGACAATAAATCCTAAAGATGCGACCTAATTCCTTATTCACCCTTTCGGTTATATTGGGTCCCGGGTTGTGTACAGATGAATGCAAAATTTTTACGCCTAATCTATCTAGATTAAATTTCCACTTCTTAGAGGTAAATTGCGTGCCATTATCCGTTAAGATGGCCGATGCCCTAATTACTTGTAGAAACTTCTCTAGGCACTTTAAGACCGTTGTAGTATTCGCAACTCCCAGACTGAACAGGTTTATATAACGACTAAAGGAATCCTGAATCACAAATATATATTTAACACCGCCTATACTACGTGGTAGAGGCCCATAAAGATCCGCCATTATTAGCTCACCTACTTCCCTAGTGACGATGGACTTTCCCGGACCTACAGTCGGCTTTACTTCCTGTTTGGCCAACTGGCAAAGCTTACACTCGCGCACCAATTGTTTCGCCTGTTTGTGCATCCCTGGCCAGAAATACCTATTCTTTAAGGCAGCTATAGTTTTATAACCCCCCCCATGACCAATCTCTAAATGTACGTATCTAATCAAATCGCCCGTCATTTCTTTTGGCACTGCAAGTACGCTGCGCTGCCCTCCGCCACGGTAGTATAGAACCTCGTCCTTCAAAATATATTTTTTTCCGTATTTCCTATGGCTACTGCTCAGTGTTCCTGGCATGACGCTATTTAGTACGTCCAACACTCCCTTCAAAAACTCATCTCTCCCTTGTAATACTCTTATATCGCGTAACCCCTTCCCAAGCAATCCGCTGTCTCTGACGGCAAAGGCAGCTATGTCCGGATGCTCCGCCTTATCCTCCTGAACCTCCTGTGCATCATGAGAGTACCTGCTCAATATATCTGGACCTACATTATCTTTCCCTTTTACAAATTCTACCTTGTAGTCAAACTGATTTAAGTATAAGATCCACCTAGTTACTCTACCGCTGTACATTTTCCAAGTCCTTAAAAATGTCAAAGCCTGGTGATCTGTTCTAATAACCAATTTGACCCCGCGCAGGTAAGTCTCAAACTTGTGCAGACAGTATATTATAGCATACAATTCTTGTTCGGAGACAGTCCATCTTAGTTCGGGCCCCGATAATCCTTTGCTTACGAATCCTATGACATGGTGATTATTATCCTCATCCAATTGGTAAAGTTCCCCACCAATCGCGTATCCCGAACTATCCGTTTGTAAATAGTATGGGCTATGCGAATTATGGTGGTGCAGCATTACCGAAGACAAGAACAGACTTTTCACATTGTCGAACACCCGCTGTTCTACATCTGTCCAATGCCACGGTTGGCCCTTTTGAAGCAAGCTGCACAACCCTTTTGTCGCCTCCCCATACATTTTTACAAATCGACGGTAGTAATTACATAGCCCTAGAAATGCGCGGACTTGCTTGACCTTCTTCGGCACGGGAAACTTCTGTATTGCTTCAACTTTCTCTGGATCCATCCGTATACAATACGGAGTTATTATATGGCCTAACAAATGAATTTCCGTGTACAAGAATTGACACTTTATAAGCCGACAAGTCATGTTCGCGTCCTTCAATCTAGTTAGGACCGCCTCAATATGCCCTAGATGTTCATCAAGCTCACCACAGGTATATACCACCAGATCGTCAAGGTAATTTGCGCAGAATTCCCGTACTCCTGGCCCCAAGATTCGGTCCATACCTCTGCTGAAACTACCAACTGATGTCTTCAACCCCTGCGGCAATACCCGATATACGTAGGATTTTCCATTATAAACAAAACCGGTGAATTTACGACTATCTTTACTGATTGGAATCTGATAATACGCGTTATTAAGGTCTAGAGTGGTTATGTACTTCACGCCGTGAAACCTCTGTATAATTTCTGACGTTAATGGTGGCTTCTCTACCTCCGAACACATCCGCGTGTTAAGTTCTCTGGCGTCTAATAAGATTCTAACTGTCCCATCTTTCTTTAATGTGAATGTCAGTGGGCTAGAAAACTGAGTTGCCTCTCGACTTATAATGTTTAAACCTTCCAATTCGGCAATCTTGGCATCTACTTTGTCTCTGTACGCAAAGGGCACTGGATATGATCGTTTCACGAACGGCGTTTCATCTATCATCCGAATTTCGTGAGTGTAGGCATTTGTGAGACCGGGTTTCTCAATAAACACCTCGCGATTTCTAATTAGCATTTTCGATAATTTCTTTTTTGTCTCTAATTCCAACTGTAGTTCCCCCACAAAATTGTTTATTTTCGCCACCATTATTTGTGTCGTACTGGCCTCGGAGCCTATTTCGATAGCATGTGCATCAACCTCCCCTCGCGTCGGACTCGTTAATGTACTTACTTGCGATTCAACGCGAGTTATACCCGATGGCCTCAACTTTACTTCGAATGGACCTAACTCCGACATCAGTGTCAAACTACGCCGTTGTCCACACTTCAGTTCTGCGCTGCACTCGTCCAACCAATTAATACCTAAGATTATTGGTCTAATTAATTTAGGCACTATAAGGCACGGGGAATTAAATAAAGCGTCTCCAAAACGTAACGGTATCAGCACTAGACTAGTGATGCGTTGACTTTTCTGTCCCATGGCACCTCGTAATTGCACGGCTGTCACCGGTATAAGAGGGTACCGCCTGTGGTCGCGCAACTTGCACTGCCACAATTCTTCTGCTACACATGTTAACTGGCTACCCGAATCTATCAAGCACCACACCTTTACTCCGTCTACATCGGCTTCGACCTCTGGCAGCTGTGACAAGGAGCAACCCTTTTCTGTCTCATCATAAACCCCATCTTCAAAAATGGTGTTAAACCCTGCGTACCGTTCTTCTTCCCTGAAATCCCTTAGTTCGCACTCATTCCAAATGTCACTCACGTGCTGTAATAATTTAACACACGAAATGACATCTATTCTCTCACACTCTTTATTCCAATCTTCACCGCCTAACGCCGTGTTATCTCCCATTGTACTCGCCTTTACCGGCGCAACCCTCCCATTCTCCCCTCTCCCCAACCCCCTTCCCAAGTTCCAATTTTGTCTTATCATTATTCTTAAAGCTATATTGTAGTTTGTTCCTGGCGCCCCGCCTCCTGCTTGTTGAGCCGATATCCTCAGGGCAATGGGTTCGACTCGTTGGCGTTTCCCGCTTGTTCAGCACTATTCAGCCTCTGGTCCGCATTAGTGTCCTCGATCATCCGCTTCCTGGTGCTCGCCTCCGCCGCCCCGTGACACGAGCGCTCCCTTACAATCACATTCATGTTACCTCTCGCCATGTGGCGCCCTCGTGGTGGCTCCCTCTCTCTTCTCCCCTTCTCCCTTTCCTCCGGTTCCCTTCTCCTTTCTACCTTCTGAATGTGGCGCTCCGTCGGTGGACTCACCATGTTATCCATCCGCCTCAAGAATTCGGCAGCCTCCAGCTCATTGCCTTGTTCCCCCCGGGAAAACCACAGCGCTTGCGTCTCCTTCGGATAGTGCCGCATGATTTCATTTATCACGCCGGTTGGCGAGCTAGTGATTTTCAGGGCCTTTGCCAGCTCCCAATATTCGGCAATGTGCGTTAGCATTGTCTTGCCACCGTTCTGGTCCCAGGCCGCATCTGACAACTTCCTCCTGAGTTTATTTTGGCAGACCTCGCCCCAATAATTTGCCAAGAAGTCCTTCTCGAAATCTTCGATCGTCTCCCATCTGCTACAATAAATTTTCGACCAACTTTTAGCCTCTCCCTTGAGACTCTCTCGGGCCACCATTACCTTGTCCGTCCGCCTTGTTTTCCTTATATACTCCCGCAAGTCCTCCAAAAAGGAAATCGGATGCTGATGCCCTCCTATAAAAACGGGCTTCTCTTGGGCCGGAAGCAACTCTACAATCTGGCGCCGATTCTCCGATCCCAGGAGCACTTCCGCCTCTCCCGTTCCCGGCCTCGCACCTCCCGCTTCCGATCTCGCCTCTCGCACTTCTAGCTGCCTTTCAATGGACTGTATTTTCTCTACTAGCGGTCCTAATGCGTCACGGATGATGCTGGTCACCTGCCCCAGGCTCACTTGCAACAACGTCTCCCCCACGGTCTCGACCGCGGCGGTGACCTCCTCTCTTGCTGAAGGTCGCCCACGTCCTTTCCCTCTAGACACTGATCCTTCCATGATCGCTTATTATTTAAACTCACTAAAAATTTGGGTTTTTGTTCTAATTTAAATTTCGTAATCTTTTACGTAAAATTCCTCACTACTAGCACTTTAAGTTCAAGGATTAAATGTATCTTTATTCTGTTCGTATCACTATTATTATTTTAATCGATGAAATGATTAGATTTTATTTTCATTTCTTCAACATGTATTTAATATTGTTGTGTAGAACTATACCTCAAGCCCCTGAAAAATAAAATTGTAACTATTATTATCTTGTTTCTTTGAAATTATTCAGTTAAGAAAAGTTTGTTTTCCTAGCCCAACGTATGTCTACCTACTGGTTAGTTTTATTATTGTTTTACCAACTACGGGTTTTTTTTTTTCTATTATAGGCACCTCCACTAACCGCTACTCGGTTTAATGACCTACTTATCCCTTTAGAAGTACCTACACTCGAACCATGCATCACCAAAAGGTATGCTCTTTATTGTTTCTGTTTCAAAGCCGCACTGTCCCACCACTCGTGGCTAGACCTCCGTTCATGGTTTCAATTTACCGTTACGTTAAACGCACAAACCTATTTGACACATATCTCCGCTAGTCGGCACTCGGTTTAATGACCTCCCTTTTTTTTGTTCTTCACACTGGGTGTTAAATGTTTAAATGATCTGCCCTCAAAATGAAAGAGACCCTTTTTTCTATTGTTGACACTAAAGGACACTAATACCTATCAATATTACAATTGTAATGTTTTGTTTACTTCGGTAGCCAGAACTACTCCTCGATGTTTTGTATTTTTATTATTTTAACTAATCGTCCGGTATCCAATTTACCAAACGTTCAGACCCAATTGAAGGTTGACTAACATCAATATTATCACCCCGGCGATCTGATATTGAATGCATTATTGAAGGACTATCTCCCCTAATAACGTAACACCCTTTCTCACTAATACTTATCGAAGGTTGGATATCATTAATTTCTCTTGGTTAATTTTGTTACACTTTTTATTGACGTACAGCGCTCCTCCCCTCAAAATATGATACCTTTAACCTGCGTCTCATCGGAAATTGGACATCGTCAACCAACCTCTCCTAAATTTATCTGGTTAAGCTAATGTGTACATTATTACACTACCTACTCTCTTGATTAATTTTTGTTTCACTTTTTATAGACGTACGGCGCTACTCCCCTCAAAACATGACACCTTTAACCTGCGTCTCATCGGAAGTTGGACATTTTCGGCCTATCTTTCCTATATTTATCTAGTTAAGCTAATGTAAACGTTATTGTTAATTCCTCTGCTACACATCTATTTTCCTAGTACTTTACTTTTTTTTCGTTGTGTTTTCAGTCATTTTCGGATGACATGCGAACCGTTATACCTACTGTATTAATTTTTTTTTTCTATTCTTGTTTAAGTCATTGTATAAAACCCAGCAAAATGCAACACTTTGTAATACCATACCTCCTGGTCACTTAGCAAAACTGTGATAAACCCCCCCCCCCCTAATGACGAAATAGCTAACTTTTGAATCCAAATGCTGCTACATTGCTACAGCTACCCCGCTCGGCCTTTAAAAGCTCGTAGCTCGCCCGTTCTCGCGTCTCTCCCCTGCATTTCTTTTGAAGCGCCTTCTCAACCCCATCACGTAATACTTTTATGCAAACGTGACGAGATGCTCTTAATTAATCAATTCACTACAATAATATTTAATTTAGACAAGCACTTCTAAACCACAACCCGTCATGCAGTTATTTATTCCAAGATGCAGCCGTCAGACACAATTCTCGCGTAGATTTCTTTTTTTAAATTTCACCCTGACCCTGATAGACGCCCCGAAAGTACGTCCCGACCGCCTCAATTTACAAATTATATTATTTAACTTCACCGATATGAACTCGCAAGCCTCAATCTCTGACTTCCCTATTCGCTTGGACTCTTTTTGTCTAATAAAACGGAATTTCCTTTGTTTAATTAAAATGAAATATCCCCGATTTAGGCGCACCAAACTGGTCTCCTCGCGACTATCGGACCTTGATCCCTTAATTTAAACCTTGCTTCCCAACGACCAAATCTTGACTCCCCTCAATCGCGTGAACTATTTTCCTTTAATTTTATGAATTATTCCCGGTTTACGCGCACAGAGTTATTATTCTATCGTGTATTCAACCTCGATGATTTTTCGCTAGCCCGTGCGTCTCCAGAATCTCTCCCCGACTGTATTTATTATTATATATTACTATCTGAATCATTCCCGGTTTACGCGCACCAAATTATTACTCTCCCGTTTATCAAAACTCGATGATTTTTATCCCGTCTGCGCGGCCCTAGGTTCCTTCCCTGACTGTCCTCTAACACTCCTCTACCCCGACTTCCTTTATTATTATATATAACTATCTGAATTATTCCCGGTTTACGCGCACCAAATTATTATTCTGCCGTTTATCAAAACTCGATGATTTTTATCCCGTCTGCGCGGCCCTAGGTTCCTTCCCTGACTGCCCTCTAACACTCCTCTACCCCGACTTCCTTTATTATTATATATAACTATCTGAATTATTCCCGGTTTACGCGCACCAAATTATTACTCTGCCGTTTATCAAAACTCGATGATTTTTATCCCGTCTGCGCGGCCCTAGGTTCCTTCCCTGACTGTCCTCCAACACGACCCTACTCCGACTATATCCAACATCTCCTTGTGTGGTTTCAACAATATATTAGCCACTTCTTCAAATCTTAAGTGATAAACACATCTCCCAATATGCATATATCAACTTTAATAGTCAAAAATGTCACACTTTAACTATTATTTCAGAGAATTTTGTGTAGGAACCATGTTCGCTTTTTTTTCCGGTGTAAATTAATTTTGTCTGCGACGGAGTCATAAATTATCCCAATAACGCTTAAAAGAAGAGCTCAGTGGCGCACTTCAATTCACTACGCAAACACATGTGGTTATTTCGTGGTAAGGACCCATAAATCACCCCCATGAATTGGAAACAGAGAATCGTATGCTGAAAACATTCCATGTTACAAAATTGAATATATTTCTAAATCGATCTCTCAATTTTAAAGGAATTATTTCGTAGGCCCAAAGGCGAGATCATCACAAGATTAATTATAGACGAAAACATCTACTTCAGAACACTCTATCTTATTAAATTTGAAAGTATTCAAAATAGATTTTTAAGGTATCTCAATTTCCGCTCTTTTCGATCTCATGTTAGTAATGAAGACTCTGCCAAATTCTTCAAAATACAGACGCTTACTTGTCGAAGAAATACAGCAGATTCGGTAATGTTATTTAAAATTACACATAACTTAATCGATAGTCCTGATCTTCTTCAACGCCTATCATTCCACGTTCCTAATCGCAACAGTAGACAGTCGCTTACTTTTAATCTTCCTCTTTGCAAGACTAACTCATTTATCTACAGATCCACACATTTATTCAACTTAAATTATTACCACATTGACATTTTTAACTCGACGTTACGTGACATAAAACAAAATCTCACTAAGCAACATGACTCAAACTAGGAAGTTCAATCTACCCCTCCCCCTATATATTCGCGTCCTTAGGCTTTTAATCCTTATCCTATCTTTCTCCTCCCCCCCTCACATAATGTAACTAAAAATGAACAAATTAAGTAATCACCTTTATAATTTCACACATTAATTTACTATTATTATCTGTGGAAAGTTTATAATTGGCATAATTAACCATTTTATAATTGTATTACTGTGTAATTTATGATTTGCTGTCAACTTTCCCAAATATAAATAAAATAAAAATAAAATAAAATATAGTCGACACATTTGGAACTAAAATAGGCGATATTATTTTTAAATGTACGCCATAATATGTTTCCCCATATTATGGCGTCTTATACAATAGAAATTGAGAACATTTATTTCAATATTGCTAAGACATAATGTAGTATAAAGATGGCAGTGAATTATTTTATGTAAACATATTAAATCAGTCAATACCCTTAAATCTTAAAGGTATTAATTTTGAAGTATTCAAGTCCCACATCAAATGATCTATGTAAGATGTTCACGTAATCCTCATTTGAAATATAATAGTCTTAGCACTTTTAACCGATTCTATAATGCTTTCATATTTGCAGTGATGTGGATTCCAAATAGTGTTTCCATATTCAAGTTTACTCCTAATTAAGGCATTGTAAAGGGTTAAAATTGATAGAGGTTGAAAGGTTTACATATTCTGTGAATAAATCAAGCATGGCACGATCAAAAAAATCAAATATTTGAGACTTGAGGAGTTTTTGGGCATGGATTCCTGGCACACTGACCCCAGATTCCTACCAATCCCGCATGCCTGCCCATACCTTTTCTTTGCCAACAAAATCAACTTTTTCTAAATGTCTCAAAATGTCATCACATAACCTTTTCAAGAAATAAAAATAAAACATTATTTAATTATTCTATAAAAATATATGAATAAAAATAAATATATGCAGATAGAAATATTTCGCCATTAAATTTATACGACGAGAATGCCAGCATTCTTATAAATACCAACCAGGAATTTAATAATTCCTCACGTCAAATAAAATTCTTCACGCAAAACACTTCAACTATCTCAACCAAACATATGTTGACAAATTTTCGTCAAACAAATGGTTGAGTATTGGAGAGTTGAGCGCAGAAATAGAAGGCTTTATGCTTGCCATTCAAGATAGAGTCATTAATACTAAAAATTATAGGAAGCATATCATCAAAGATGCAAATCAAATTGATGATTTATGTAGAAAATGTTTGGCTTTTCCGGAAACTATAGAACATATTATATCGGGATGTTCTGTATTAGCGCCGTCCGAGTATACATTTAGGCACAATCAAGTTTTAAAAAAAATTCACCAAAGTTTGGTAATTAAACATAACTTGATTGACTGCCGTAATGTACCATATTATGAATATGAACCAAATTCATTTTTAGAAAATGAATTTTATAAAATTTATTATGATAAAACTATTCTAACAGACAGAACAATTAGTCAAAATAGACCCGATATAGTTTTACATGACAAAATTTAAAAAATGACTTATATCATTGATGTCGCTATTCCAAATTGTTGTAATATTCAGAAAACTGTTTCTGAAAAAATAAGAAAATATACAGATTTAGGAAATGAGATTAAAAAAAATTGCCATTCTCAGACTATAAAAATATTATCATTTGTTATTTCGGCTACTGGCATTATACCTAGCTCTCTCATTCAAAATTTAGGCGTATTAGATTTGTCAAAAAATTTGTATATAAAAATGCAAAAGTCGGTCATTTTAAATACATGTAGGATTACGAAAGATTTTTTAAATATTTATATTGAGGGATCAGTAGGATTTATCGGACCAGTTAGGATTTCATCAGAGCCGAACCCTCCGATATGAAAATATCTGGAGTCGGTGAAATATTTTCCCATTATGTTTCTGGTGGATTGACGTATTGTTCTTGTATTGTTTTGTATGTATTATATAGTGCACTCACATTGCGTGAATTTACTAAATAATCATTTGTGGAAAAGTGTGTGGAAGGGTTTAGTCTTTCATTTGGGAAAGATTTAACCCGGACATAAAATCTGGAGCACCGTAAAAACAACAACAACATGGCAACAGTTTCAGATATTTGTGATCTTGGAATAACTCTTGATAGTAAACTACAATATAACCTTCATATACAACAAATCACAAATAAAGCTGCTAAAATGTTAGGTTTCATCATAAGAAACACAAAACTTTTTAATAGCATCAACATCATTAAGCAACTCTACTTTGCCTACGTACGTATGGAGTTTGCATCAGTTGTTTGGTCTCCATTTTATAAAATTGAATCAATTCAAGACAAATTTCTAAAATATCTTTGTTGCAAGTCATATGTATCATATGTATATTATCAATCATATAGAAATTATAACCAATAAAGCTTTGAAAATGTTGGGATTTATTTTAAGGATATCTAGTGATTTCAATAATGTCAATACTGTAAAAACATTATATATGTCACTAGTAAGGAGTCATATAGAATACAATTCCACGGTTTGGTCCCCAAATTATGAGGTTCATTCACATGCCATTGAAAGAATCCAAAATAAATTTTTAAGATATGTAAATTTTAAAATGGGCATTCCTAGTGAATGCCTAAATTACGATAACGTACTTTGTTCATTAAATTTAATAAAATTATCTGATCGTAGAATCATTTCCGATTTAACCTGTTTGTATAAAATCATTAATTCAATGTTTGATACCCCTGATTTATTATATGCAATCTCTTTTCATACTCCAGGCAGGACAGTAACAAGACAGTACCTACCATATTATTGTAGCAATTCCACATCAATATCACAATATTACACTCCTATGCGACGGATTCAACAGCTAGGAAACAAATACTCCGATGTTGTTGATATATTTAGTACATCAATTTTAACATATAAGCATACCCTATTGAAGTTTTTTTCATCAAGTAGGGGAATATTTTTATAAATCTATTTAAATTGTCTAAAACATTAACAGTATTTTTGGATTTCTATATTTTGTAATAAACTATTTTGGATTTCTTATATTTTGTACCTACATACTGTGTGGATCAATTCAATAATATTTTTATTTTATATTTATTTTTGTGCAAGTGTTTTAAACAGTTGTTTCCTGCACTGTAATTATGAGTAGAATTTTTGTAAATGTTGTTATATATACTTATGTAAAAGCCTAAATAGGCGTAAATAAATAAATAAATAAATAAATAAATAAATAAATAAATAAATGTAAGATATAATAATTATGCAGAGGCAGCTTCATACTTTCAAATTGATTCATTGAGTGTACGAAGACATCATATGAAAGCACTATTCCTGTATAAATTAGTCAGCAATAATATTCAATGCCCAGAGTTGCTAAAAAAAATTCAATGTACCTGCATGTTCAACACGCTCTTCTGTCCTGTTCAGAGTGGATCAATTCAAGACAAACTGTAAGCAGAATTCTTGCCTGAACAGACTTTAAACAAATTGACAGACTATAGACTAAAAAAAAATTGTTTTAAATAAATTTTGGATTCATATTCCTTTTTTTATAAAATTAATTTACTTATTCCTTATCATGCTGTCTCAGTAGAAGTAAAGTCACAAGGAGAAAATCCACAATTGGTTTTATTTTGGCTATTTAATATTATGTACAAACTGAAATAAATGTAAACTGTCGATTTCCCGAAAATTAATGAATAAATAAAAACTACCTCTTCTGCTTTTCCTTAAAAAGATCCACCACACAGCATCGCCATAAATATGACGTAGGGGCAATTATTTTCCTCAAGGTCTCCCGTGAGGAGTTAATGCAAAATACCCTTTACAGCAACAAAAAAATAATAGGCAAACATCCTGAAAGTCTAAGAAAATTGAATTTAAAATTTCAGTATTTTATTAATTTTTTCCTTACTGGATCCGATATCTTAACAAAGTTAACCGAAGTAAACAAAAAACTAAGTTGGATTAAGTTTAATTTTCATCCAAAATTATAATTTTCCATTGGAAATAAGATGAAGTTTGAAGAGTAATTAATGTTAATTTGAAATTGAGATCCTTGAAATCTTAGGGCGAATTTAGGTTCAAATAAAATTTTCTGCGGTTCGGCAGTGAATTTTCTGTATATCCTGTTGTGATCTGAGTTTTGAGATATTTCAATACGCAATGAAATATAATTTTCTAAATTTTCAAGAGATTGTCACGATAATAATTATGAAATTCGAATAATTATAGTAGTGAAAAAAATAGTGAATTTGAAATATTATAATTAATTAGCTGCAATATGAAATATTATAATTAATTAGAAATTTGTAACCTTGAATGTACAAATTACTAAAATAAAAAAAAATAAAAAAATATCATGGGTCTCTGCAAGACCCAGGTTCACTTATTATGTTATTATTTTCTTCAAAAAGGCCCTCCGCACACCATCCCTAAATACGAGATAAAATAATAATAAAAAAAAACAGAGTGTGCAATTTACACGCTGTAAAAGTGAAACCTTCAGAAAAGTAAATGCGCCGGCAATGCATTTTTCTACGAAGATATTGCATAACCATGTTACCTAGAACACTATAATCAATAAGATATGTTTAATCGTCACACCACCAATAGTAGTAATGGCGTGCAGCAGTACATAAAAGCTGTGAAAAAAGAAACTGAAAATGTGTGTAGTTCACACGTGGTAGAAGTGAAACCCTCAGAAAACTTAAGTAGGTAAGAATGGGGAGGCTAAGAAACACCGCACAAAGAGGAGACCAGGTTTTCACTTAAAAAATATCGTCATTTTGAATCGAAACATCCCTTGAAATCGCTTTGGCTATGTTTAACCTCCAAATTTGAATAACCAGGTAGGTACTTCGCAACTATAATCCCCTCCCCATCGCTTTTCCTCCCCCTTAAATGTCTTAGTACTACTAGCAAAATATAAAAAAAATATGTATAAAAGACAAAGGTTTTTGATGTCCCGGGCAAAAAATATGACTTTTTAATTGGGTTTATTTGATTTCCTTTGTGACTTTAAAAGTCTCGTACCTTTAAACGTGACGCGCGTTTAAATATAAACCAATTAGTTTCCCTCTGAACGTGCCGCCATTTAGGCGTAGACGTAGCGAACTATAATTTTAAATTAATTTTCTTTCCACCGTTTCCCTTCCCGATGTCAGGTATTAATACTACCATTTAAAGAAAAATAACTTTGTTATTGATTTTACTTTGATTTACTTTGCAAACACTAGGGACAACTTTCAAGAGCGCTTCTCTCTGTACGGTGGATGTATGTAAGTACAGATGAATCGCCACCCGGTTGCGCAAAGTTGTGAGGCGTGTTATGAGGAAAATAGTGGCCGAGAACTTTTAATAATATGTTCTTTACTAAATAGTAGTTGTCACTGTAGCTGATAAACCCCCCCCCCCCCCCCCTCTCAAATACTGAGTGAAAGGGATAACCGCACCTAAGGCTGATAATATTTAAATAAATCCGTCATAATCGAGGTTTCGTATTCCCCATTTTTCTAGTACAAAATAAATTTTTTATTTAGTTTACCGACTGTATTAGGGTATTTGTACAATAGGAAATATATATACAAGAAAAATGAAAGGTAATTGATTACATTGGACGTGGCTTGAGCATGACATGTGCAAGCATGTGTAATTTTTTGTTTTTTTCACTAACTCCACGCAGGAAACCCTGAGGAAAATAATTTCCCTTAAGGCCTGTGTCATCTTTGAAGAAGCCGTCTGGAAGGTCTTTTTGAGGAGAGGAAGTAGTGAACATGGTTCTCAAAGAGACACAGAGGCCAGCAAACTGTTGAACTCGAGAATGAGTCGTAGAAGCGACCCGTTCTCCCGGTTATGCACCGGTGCCGAGGAGATCAATGATGCTGGTTCCTCGGAGCATCTTCCTTTGAAACACCGGTAGAAAAAGGACAGGAATCCCACCGCTTGTGCTCTAAAGATTGCAATCCGTTCGTTTAGATGGGAGAATCAATCAAGCGGACCGTTCGTTTCTGCACAGAGTCGACGGTTTTTCAGGTACATATTTTGTTTGAAAGTTTTTAACTAAAAATAAAAAAATAGGGTATAAAGGTCTTGTACTTTCTTGTAGTAGATATGGTTGTACCATTGCGAAAAGGGTTTTAACTGTTCGATACCATTTTACCACAGCTTAACTAAATCGGCTCCAACTTTATACAATTTCATAACTAACTCCCTTCTAACATGAACTTTCCCACGAACTTTCCCACCCATCCAAGTTTCATCGAAATATTATCAGTTCCAAATCACACAATATTATTGATTCTATTTCTATGTAAATGTGTATTACAAGGTTTTTACCACTGAACGAATATTTTCTAGAAGTGCGATCTCTCATCTGTGGCTCGCCCGCCGGGCGCACAAAAACATTGCTTTTTCATATGTATAAAGAAACTGCATGAAGGGCAAGGTCAGAATCGATTGCTCTAACATCTTTCCTGACGTAACAGTTCATTTAATTAATCTAGCTTCTCGGAATGCTTTCAAATGAATGTTATAAAATATTAATGGCGAAAATAACAATATTTTACGTTTCCAAAGGAGTATCACTGTCATTATTACTTTGAATTGTTTTTTTTTTTTATGTAGGGTGTATATTCAGATTTGTGTAGAAATAATAAAATCAGTTTATATTCGTATGAATATATTTTTGCCGATATTTATATTTATGTACGAGCATGAAGACATTTGTTTGCCGAATGGTAGAATTTTTTATTTTTTTAGTTAACGTTAGCGGGTCTGGAAAAACTTCTAATGACATTATCATGTAATATATTCTATGAATAATTAGATATACTATTTGATAAACAGAAAACAATCGCAAAAAAAAAAAACAATTCCATGGTTTTATATGGATATTTGAGAAGAAGTCATCAAGGTATTTTTGCGGGGTTTTCGGAAATCTTATCCAACGTTCAACAGGTTGACATATTTGAAAGAAAATTGACTTTTTGTGAAAACCAATGTTTTTAAATAAATCTTTTTTATGAAATAAAACAATAACGTTGTTTCCAAAATTTTTATAATTTTTTAAGACCGAGGGTACAAATTAAACCAATTATAACAATTTGGGGGGTGGGTATGCCTTACTAATACTATTGCCCGGGAACTATTTTTTTGTTTAACCAATACCTCTACCATAGGTCACCCCAAGTGATTCGCTACGTTTGGTGACTTAGTAGGGGTGCCTTGGTGCATGGGGTGAATTTATATCTTGGTGTCAGTTACGAGTGCCGTGAAAGCGAGAAAGCATCAACTGAAGAAGAGTGAAATAAGAGGGAATTTACGAGTTTCTGGGAAACATATATAACTTCGTACCCGATGATGCTTGTGTTAATCGAAACCCGTCAGTCTTAACCACTCGGACTCACAAGCTTGTTTTCACGATGATATACCATTACCATACTTGCGTATGACGTACGAAGCGTACTTGACTTATTATTAATAAAATGAATTTCGAGGTTATAAACAAAGCTGTTGTTTTATTTAATTAATATGTCAAACCTCAAACCACAAAGTGATAGCGCCCCTGAGGTGATTTTTCACGAAAATGGTGCTTTATAAATCACTCAAATATTTTTATTATTATTATTATAGCTTTCTACAAAAACATAATTTTTTATTTGCACTCATCTTCACAGAACGAATTTAGCTCTATCATATTTATCGAAAACGATAAAAAAAATCAGTTACGGTCTACAAAAGCTAAAAATACGATTTCAAAAATAGGCTAACCTAAAATCAAGTATATTTATTTATTTCTTTATTTTTTCTTTGTTTACATTTTTCAGAGAAAAATGTGTCCTTACTGGGGTACCCCGTTCTAAGGACACATTGTACAAGTTTTGTGGTTTGAATATAAGTAAATACCTATGTTAAAATATTACAGACGAAAATTATAAAGATGAATCTAAAAGAAAGTACAATACATTAAAATTTGTTCGGTTGCAAAATTGTATCTATCTTCTTCCTTCCCATGTCCATAATCCATATTTTTATGTTTCTTTTGAAGTCGGTTATATTTGTAATTGTTTTTATTGTAAGAGGGAATAAATTAAATAATTTTATAGAGAAGTACTGCATATTTCTTTGTCCAAATGTCGTTTTAGTTGTAGGTTGGTGGAATGTATGTTGTAGTGTAGATCTTGTGAATATTATTACATCATGTAAATGTCAGCTTTGACGGTTGCGATTAAAGGCTGTGTGAAACTTTGGCTAAAGAGGGAGGAAGCACTACACGGCATAATACCCAAAAAATTCATGACGTGAATGTGTTGCTTGTAACCGAGGTCATCCACGGCTTCAACGACCGGAAAAGCCGTTGAGGTAATTACAAATAATTGCTGCTCCATCCTGTTGAAAGATTACCGGGTCAAGAGTAGCATGGTTAGAAGATGAGATTCGAGGAAGTCTTCAACGATGTCAAGGTAACTATTATTGAAAAGTCTCTGAAAATATACAATTATTTATATTATTTTTGTCTTTTCAAATAAATCATTATATAAATCTGTTGTAACTCCAGGTTTTCCTCACAAACTCTTTAAATAAAAACTCCGGGGTCAACAAAACACAAAAACCGGGCTCAACATAACCATTAGCTCAGAAGGCTTATTTAGTAGGCGGTAATAATGATTCTGGGTCTCGACCTTGAGGTTGTAACCGCATTTATTTAAGTGTCAATACCTGCACTATCGACAGCTATGTATGTACCTCGTGGACATTATCGACCAGCTGTATGGACGTATAAATAATTTTAAATAACATATTTATGTCATTTGCAAACTGAACATGGCAAATGTAATCTTTTTAGTTTGTGGATAAACCAACAACAATACTGCAACTCTTACTATGCACTAATATTGAAATCAAAATTTCAATGAAATAATTTGGCATCACCATTGAAAACGCCTAAAATGGAGACCCCATAAAACCATTATCAAAAACAGAGTACGAAACTTGATCTAGATCTATATATTTTAGTTGTTTGAGATATACTATATTTTTTAAAAGATAGACTAACATTCCGGGTTACGAATAACCTGCCAATATTTGAAAATCTCCTACTACCACCACAGTAAGCCGAAAATGTTGCTTAAGTCGTGATGGAGGACTTAGCCATCCGAGGAATCGAACACGGAACTCCTGGGTGGGACCCGAACGCGATGCCCACTCAACCACTGACTGTCAAATTCTTAACAAAGAACTTCTATGAATGGCATACTTCGCTTTTTGTCAATCCTTAATCCAATATGATATAACAGGATGATAATTATTTATTAATTGTAATTCTGTTATCAATTTTGTTTATATTATATGCAAATAATTTTTTTTTATTAAAAAAAAAAACATTAATGGGTTACCTCTAAAACTAACATCTAGGATATCACTAACTATTAAGTTAAAGATTTTACTGAATTGATGTCATTCTGCTGGTAAAATAAATTTGTTTTCGCAAATACACAATTTTTTAGGTCATATATTATTTTTCAATTCCTCTTCTCATCATCTGTATCGAAGATCGAACAACCGAAGTGTCCCATTCTTATTCTTTTTCCCGATCTTTTTATACGTAATTTGATCATACATCCAATATTCTCATTTGTAATTCGATAATGATTCTGCGGCAAATTCGCCTGACTGCTTTATAACTTCCTCTTCCTTCTACGATAGTTATTTTCAAGATTCAGCACCATCAACGCGTATGAAAAACATAACACTTATATTTTTTCTGTAAATATTGGAGTCCCCTCTTGACTTAACGTCTTGACTGTCTCACGTGTAAGTGTACGTAACACGTACCGCATCACGTGTACCCCCAACACCCTACTCACTACCTCCCTTGTACCACCCACCCTCTACTCCTCCGCACTGCCTTCTTCCTAACAAAGACCTCCACGGAAACCTGTGAAACGCCAGAGATATGCTACGAGTAACTTCCTTGTTATTTTATTTACTTGGATCTTTATACTTATTTGCGCCATCCTACTGTTTAATAAACATGCTTCGTATTCAATTTGCTTCAAGAAAAGCACTTCGAGTGTAAACTGCTTGTAGTAAGCTCAATAAAGCATCGATATGATTTAAATACAGATTCCTTTTTACGGTTTGAACGAGTTTGCTTCGGAAAACACACAAAAAACATTTTAGTTTCGAACTGCTTTTTACGTAAGAAATGTTTTTTAATTTCCAAAAAACTGTCACCAATAAAAGATTTTAAACATTCATTGAAACCAATCACACTGTGTCATGACATTAAAAATGAAATAAACTTGAATGAACATTTAAAATAAAAAAATGTATAGGTACCTCCTGGTTTCGCCATTAGCGTGGAGACTAATTAATAGACGACAAACTGCTTTTTATTTCGGAAAAATATTTTCTATTGGTGACTTACATATATGTTAATAACTCAGGTCCATTCAAATATATTTTTAAAAAATACGCTAGCATATGGTTTTAAAATTGGAGATCTTCAATTTATCACTATTGTACACTCTATCATATAATTATGAAATAACTAATAAACTAATACACCAAGCTCAAGAGCTAGCTCTCTTAATTGGCACAGAAATCTTTGAAAACGTTTACTTCACCATTTTGTTTTTGCCATAGTATTAATAAACAAGCAATTTAAAAGGTACCTATATAAAAGTCAAATTCGGAAGTCAAGTGAATCAAATGCTAGTGATGTTCCTCACGGCATCTGATAAATCATTTTTGTAAGATCCTTAAAACTAAAAAATCAATGCTACTAAATTCTTGGACCTACTTAGGCAGCTAATATTCAAATAAAAATGTGTAGTATTTTTACATCTTTTGAGCTGCGAGGGAATCTAACTTGCCAATATTAGATCAAATTTAATGCAAGTGCATCCTTTCTGAGGAAATTTTGGAAAGGTAGTCATAGAAATTACCGTTGATATACAATAATAAAGTCCAATTTTTATAAGAAAAACTTTCTTTTTATAATTTAAAATAAAACAATAACTTTGTAAACACCACTTTTATTTTTTATATACTTTATGCCGACCGGGTTTCGCTACAACCGTAGCGAATTTCTTTTTATACTTTTTTGAAGGTTATTCCCGTCAGTGAAATATATCATATTAGAATAAGTTAACAATAATAATCTAAACGAAAATATGAAAGAAAACAAGACACAGAAAAATAGAAAAAAGACATTGGCCGCAACTGGGACTCGAACCCAGACCTCATGTCCCGGTTAAACGGAGAGGTCTGGGTTCGAGTCCCAGGTGCGACCATTGCCTTTTTTCTGTTTTTCTGTGTCTTGTTCTCTTTCATATTTTCGTTTAGATTTTTATTGTTAACTTACAATAATAAAGGATTAAAGGACCAGAAAAATGTACGACGCAGAAAAATAATGACATTTTTTGTAAATTTCCATAAATTGGGTCTGGTCGATTACTATTTTATCAAAAAATTACAAAAGAAGGATTGCGAAGACTATTTGAGAAACCTTATTATGTAATGCCTACCGGATCTTCGCGTGTAGTCGAAACGGAATCTAAGATAAGTCGAAGTAAGGAACAATGATACGAACAAAAGCTTCTCAGGAAACTTGTGCCGATGTCAACTGCATTATGAGGTTGAGCCAAGAGAAGAAAGGGACGTCTCAAACATACTAAGAAGGTAATGCTCTGAAATCCGATTACTCCTGTGTGATTATTCCCAGTATTTTAAGTTTCATATTTTACGTGTAAATACTCCTACAATACGTATTCACAAGTTCACTGTTACGAATATATTCAACATTTTCCAGCTTTCTTTAGTTTTAGACTGATACGATTTTTCCATCTTGATTTGTTGTTTTTGTATTCAGATACAATATTTGAACATCGCCGCACTAGTCCCACTGGGATTAAGGCACCCTCATTGAAGGGGATTATTGTGATCGAAATTGATGGTGGAGGGATAGAATAAATCTATGGATTACCTGGATTTTCAGGTTTAGTTACAAAAATAACTTAAGCCACGTTAAGCAACGTTTGTGTTACGAATTACAGGCAAATCATTTTAAAGAGGGCACGTTTAAACACATCTGTGCACAACGATAGTATCGAGAGATTAAAAAAGTATTTTCAATTAGTTTGGAACATCCGACCGCAGTTCTCCCTTGTACCACAGAATCCAAAAGATATTATTCTGGGTGCGTAGCGACGTTAAAATAATTATTATTTTAAAACAATTATTTTCATCTACCATCAGAAATCAATAATCAAGTAGCACTTCTAGTTCCAATTCGATAAAGTTATTTTAAAGTTTTTTTTCTGTTTAATTCTACGAGCATCCTACTAACAAAAATAAAAAGTTTCTCGTGACGAAAATTTATCATTTAAAAAAATAGTTCAAAATCAATATTCAGCTCGACAATTACTTCTCGAAAACATTAGGTTTTGATTTTTAAATTGCGTTAATTGCAAGAAATAGGATGTAGGTACCTACAGCAACCGAACCTCAAGCTTTAAAAATAAATAATTGTAAATTTCTTATCCATCCCAGTACACCTTTACAAAGTTGCTTGAAAAGGATTTAGCCGTGATTTGTGACCAGATCTGAATAGCCTAGTGCTTTCTGATCTTTCTCTTCCCTTCAGCCTATCTACTCCCATAAGATGAAGGAGAATGAATGAGAGAAACAAAAACCACCAAAAGATGAATGAGAAAATTTCCCCAATGGAGAAGAACGTAGACCAACTGGGTCCGAACAATTTGAAGCAGTTGGTACTCTTGCGCAATAGGGACATAAACTTCATTATCTTCAAATGAAATATTATAACGAGTCAAATCGTGATGACCTTATTTTGCTGCTGCTCAAAAGATAGTTGAAAAAATATTCTTTGTTTGAAAAAAGTTCCGCCTTCTGGGAAACAATGTACCCAGCGCACTGCACTGAAGCTTTGTTATACCTTTAGCCAATGTTATAACACCACGCGGTAAGCTTTCCCTCGTAGCTTAAATGTTGGTAAATTAAAGTGCACCACGTATAGCACAGCTTTCAAGCTTGCTCGTGCTGTTTTGTTTTGTACCACTCACCATTCCATTTTATCTAGAAGAATAACTGATGAAAATATAAACACCTGGCTTATTTTAAAACTTTTGCTATCATTATTATTTTTAGTTTACAGAATTCAGGCAGTATAACGAGCTTATGGTAGGTAAATACTAGTACGTTTCAGTATTTGAGTGTTTTCCAATAATTTGAAAATGTTGTAAACAGAAGTAAATCAGTTGTTTGACAGATCAATTAGTGGAGGGAAATTATAGGTTTTGGAGGTAAAATAAGTAAGGTATATGGCAGGAAAGAAAGATGTGAGATGGGTTTGAATGATGTCGAATGGAAATAACGTAATAAGTTAATTTTATGACAGAAAACGGGATGAAAAGGAGAAAACCTTAGATGGAATTTAGGCACTTCAATGGAATGAAAACTATATTATGATGTACTTACGCTAACTTATGCTGTACTCTCTCAAATCCGATCAAAAGGGTTTCTTTTATATTTATTTCAAAATTATTTGATACTTAATCACTTTAATATTGTTTTTCATAAAAGGAACATTTAAACAATTGAAGACTGATAATTGTTAGATTTAACTTTGATTTTGCTAGAAGAAGCCAAAATTTGTTGATTTTTTATACATTAAGTTTCAAAGCCTTGTTCCTATAATTAAAAGTTTATATCCTTCCTTCCTAACGAATAAGGAAGGGGCTGCGGTAATTGATTTAATCATAAATGCAAGTTTTGGGGGAATATGAATACTGGTAACCGTTAGCTTGTTTCAAAAGCTTGCAGTTTTATAAAATGGCGATTTGGAGAAACGACTCGTTCTCTTATCGTTTAACTGAGTTTCTCAGCGGTGCGGTGTACGAATTGACATGACAGTAGTTGACGGGCTGTGAAACACCAGACGTCTATCACGGTTAAATTACGTCTATCGACGGTGAGTCACACAAGTTTTCCTTCGCAATTTTCAGTTTGTGCTCTACCCTCTGCATGGTGCAGATAACAAAATACTGTAAACACGCGAACGCGGTAAGGACCTGCAAATACTTGCAAGCAAAAAATCAGTTCAACGTTAACTGAAGCACCAAGATGAACATAATGCATGAATTTTCGTTTTTTTCAATATTCACAATACTTTGTATCCTACCGGCTGCGCCAGTTGTAATGTCCTTTAATTTGTGTTGTGGTTCTCTAAACCCACAATGTAATGATTACAACATAAGTTCTTTTAATGGTTTATTGTGAATTATAGTAGGAACAAATATTGCTAGTAGCGTCTGTTTACAGGCGATTTCTAATTAGGCCTGGCGTGTGGCAACCGTTCCAGTGTTGTCAACTCTCAAAAATATTTATCCCTAAATAAAACTCAAAAACCCCTAGAAACCGGCAAATTACTTGAAAATACCCTTAAAAAATTTTTTTTGTAAAAATAATGAATAATAATTAATAAATGATATGCTGTAATGTTTTTTAATAAAATTTATTTATAAATTATTTAATTCATCAAATTTTGCATCATTTTCTTGAGCAGAATCAGATTTTTTAAAATCATACATGTAGTAACTTTGAATAAGCTTAACATTTCAGGAGATGGATTAAATGTAGTGCAAGATCCACCTTTTCGATTTAATGTGAAGCCTGACCTCTAGTCACCACAGAGTAGTTGGAATATAATAATTGCACTAGATGTCGCCCTAAGTCAACAAATAAAATTGTGAAGTTTGTGAGTGCTCCGAGTTATCGATGTAGTAAAAATTAAAAAAATATATGGAATTTATAAACCCCCAAAAATACCCTTAAACATATTAAACCCCTAAAAAAATCCCATCCCACTTATTTTCCCCCTAAATCTGGGGGGAAAACCCCTAAGTTGGCAACCCTGGACCGTTCGCCGAACGGCCAACCGCTGTACTTGTACGCACGTTCGGAAACACTCGGCGCCACCCGACCATCTCCGAACGAACGCGGTCTTTTCGTATGGCGTTCAATACTACTACACTCATATACTACAGTTTCTTAACTATAATGCAGAAAACCAATGTTTGAAAGGTATCTGAAGTATCAAAAAACAGTCAATACGTGACCTATGCCGTCATGCAAATTGTACAGCAACAATTAAATTGATATTTCCAGGTCAACGTTATTATTTTCAGTGCGTAGAGTAATTTTCATTAGGTGCCAATGGGCTTTCAAAATTTCG
The DNA here is from genome assembly GCA_917563855.2 of Limnephilus lunatus. Classification (NCBI taxonomy): domain Eukaryota; kingdom Metazoa; phylum Arthropoda; class Insecta; order Trichoptera; family Limnephilidae; genus Limnephilus; species Limnephilus lunatus. The sequence goes on from OU830592.1 coordinate 82,799,340, forward strand.
TTTATCTTTCAGGATGTCCTGAGAGAAATTGTTTCCCTGAGGGCCAGTGTCTTTGGGGATGCTGTGTGGATAGTTGTTTGAAGAAAGAAAAGAACACGGGCTTGTGCCGAATCTGGTGGTCAAAAAATATTAAACAATATACTGAATGAAAAAATAATTAATATACTATTATATTTGGCTAAAATTTTATGGTTGTTCATTATAAAAATAAAATATTTTCACTTTGTAAAACACCACTTCATTTAGTCAATTTTCCGAACGGTTTCGGAACCACTGACATTAATATATGAAAGGGAAGTGCAAAAAAACTTGACGGAATCGGTATAGTATACTAGTGCAAATCCGTGAAAAATCATGGGATATATATACTGATAGTATTTATAAAAAAAATATTTCGATCAGGCTAGTAATCTCGTAAACCCTCAACAGGCGGTCCGTTAACTTAACAAATTGCAAACTTTAGAGAACAGGCGTCATGTGGGAATGCTGGCCTTGTTCTACCGGTATTATAATGGAAGATGCCAAACACGTACCCAACATATGTATACGGTTGACATTAATCACATGAGAACGGGTCGTTTCTACGACTCATTCTTGAATTCAACAGCTCAGCTGTGGAACGATTTGACGGCCTCTGTGTTTCCTCCCATCTATAATATTGGTCTCTTCAAGGCCCATGCTCAATCCTTCCTCTCCTCAAAAAGACCCTCCACACAGCATCTTCAAAGATGACATATGCCCTGAGGGAAATTATTTTCCTCAGGGCCTCCTGTGTAGAGTTAAATGTAAAAAAAAATCTAGAGTGGAAGATACTCTCGTATCTCATATCTCGATAGTATCGCCCTGGTGTAAGACCATCATTCAGAATAGAAACGTTGCTAGATTTGACTTTTTAGCTGTATTTGGTGACCAAATCTGAATATCAAGGTACTTCCCCACCGTCCTCTTCCCAAACTCCTTCCCCTCCCCTCTGCCTCACAAAATATCCTATTTGGAGATGCCACGGACTGCCATGACTGCCTCTGGACGGTTGGTAGCAGTTGGGACCTTGTGCAGAAATCACATTTATAAAAATAATTTGTGTTTTGCCTACATACAGGGACTTTAATAGAATCTTTATCTCTGGTGTTTGTAAATGGTCATGTGCCGAAGCCAAAAGGGGAATTTGTCCATGAATAATCCACTATTGGATTTTGGCTCACATAATATTATGATTAAATTATCACACAAATACCCGAGGCGAGGTTCCAACGTAGTGTAATTTGAAGACGTAATTTAAACAAGAACTTGTCATCGCTTCAAACAATAATAATTTCACTAATTGTATTCAATTAATTAAGAGGGCTTGGGTAGGCTCAACCAGAATTTTTTTAAATCTAGACTTATCAAAACTTTTTTACGAAAAAAACAAATTGATTTCGGATTATTGTTATTTAATCAGGTAAAGCTATGTTTCAAATTTTGATAAAGTTTGAATTTTTTTATTATAAAAAGTTAGGCTTTTGGTCGATGCGCAGATTTGTTAATTTTCAATTAAAATATTATTATACCAGATATATTTCATGCCATAATCATACGGAAAAATAAATCAATAAATTATCTTGGAATCCTATTTTTCACAATTTTAACTAAAATTAAAATAAAATCATTTTAAAATGCTCCAGTTTGTTTATTTACGGTATTACAAACTAATATATTTCAGATATTTTTTACACACTTATTTTCCTAAGACATTATTGAAAAATGGTAAATAGGTACGATCAAAAAATAATTACATAATTATACATAGTTTGAGAATTTATACTAACTTGAATGTTGGAATTATGTTATGTTAAAGCAAATTTTAAATGAAATAAAATTGATTTTGAGTTATTCGTTGAAAATGCTGTTATGAAGAATAATCTATCTTTCTCATCGAAACCGCCCTGTACAGTTGGAAGGGTTTTGCAATTTGAATAATTAAGTTAATTTTTTTGTTTATTGTGAAAACCGCAAAAGAGTCCCAACTGCTCCCGTCTGGAGCCATGGAGACTAAGGCGTTCCCGAAAGGGGTATATTGTGAGACTGAAGGTAGTGATGGGGGGGGGGGGGGGGGGGGGTTAAGTACCTGGCTCTTCAGATTTAGTCACGAAAATAAAGTCATTTCAATCAACGTTTCACTTTTGAATGGAGGTCTTACACCAGGGCGATACTGAAAGTATCTTCCACTCTGAAAGTCTGAAAGGTGCCGCAAATATACTGAATATTATTTTAATTTAATTAAATACGAAATAACACAAATTAATCAAATGAAATTTATTTGCGCACACCGGTATTTGAACCCTTGACCTTCGGATTGCTAGTCGAAACCCTTACCCCTCGACTCAGGAGGCCGTCAAAATTTGCCGTTCAAACAGGTCGTTCATGAAAATGTTTGTTAGTAATTCTGTGCTGAGAGCAGTTATTAAGTGGTAGTAGGTTCCAGTATTTTAAAAAAAACGTAACTCGATTAGTAACGAAAATGGGTCACGAGGAAAATTTCTCTCCTCCAAAAACATGAAAAGTAAAACTAATTTAAAAACACACGTTTTTAGTAACGGTTACCCACCCTTGAGGTGATTTTTTACAAAAACGGCGCTATACAAGTCATCCAAATATTATTATTGAAAACATGTAAAGCTGAGGAGATAGAAGAACTCTAAAAAAAGATTTTCAAAACATTTAAAAAATCTATTTACAGATACGTATTTATTTATTTATGTACATATATTTTTTATTATTACTCGTATGTTAACTCCACACAGAACACTCTGGGGAAAAATATCCCTTATCTTTGGGGATGCTTTGGGGAGGGTGTTTTAAAGAAAAGAAAGGTGAGGATGTTCAGTGAACGAAAAAGATTTGAAGGGTGGGTAGGAATCTTGTGGTTCCTTCACAATGTTGTTAGGCAATGGGCCGCGAAGCTGGCTCATTTTATTATTTTGACTATTGGTTTACCCGGCTCAGATATTTGATTCACTTGATCGTGCCCTGTCTTTTCCGGGCATCCCCGTTTTCTTCTGCCAATAATATTCGCGTCAAATATCCTAACACTCTTTTCTTATGAAACCATCCCTCCCAAGGCGTTGGGTCGAGAGAGTCCGGTTGGAGAGGTCAAAGGGTCTGCATCATCCGGCCTGGCATGCAGTTGGTGGGAAGATGCATTCTCAACCAAGACACGATGACCGGCGTGGTCTGACTCGCAATCCGAAGGTCGTGGGATCGAATCTCGGCGTATGCAAATAAATTGTATTTGATTAATTTGCTCAGTATTGCCCTGGTGTAAGACCACCATCCGGAATTGAAACAGTGCTTGAAATGGCTTTAGCCGTGTTTGGTGACCAGATCTGAATAGACAGGTACTTCTCTACCTTCCTCTTCCCCATCTCCTTCCCTTCCCCACTACCTTCAGCCTCACAACGTACCCGGTGGTACCCATACCCTCCTTCCAAAATGAGGATTTCGTGTGAAATGAAATAAACTGAAAAAATAATGGATTTTTTTTTTAAATACGTGATATGCAGTTTATACCGTATTATATCTACTGAGTATTTCTTCCGTATTTAATGTAGATAACATGAGTGTGTTAAAAATTGGTATAAACCAGATTTAAGTTTAAAAAAAACGAGTGTGCTTTAGTAAAACTTCACTAACTTATAAAAGAAGACAGAAATAAAATGTGTGAGCCCACTGCTCTCTATTGCTCCTACAGTGATCCAGACAATAGGCCTGCACTGTGTCTTAGATATATGAAACGTAACTGGCTATGAGAGAAAGAGATAAAGAAAATGTGTGCTCGCACCTTTCTCTCTTGCCCCTACAAAATACGAAACGTAACTCTCTGTCTTTCTATCTTCACTAACTTATATCTCCCTCTCAACATCCGTTCGCCTCGCCCGATCACACTTTTCATAAAGCTCTCGTCACGTATTTACCAGCTTACTCCCCAAGTCAAGCGTGCGTAAAGAAGTTTTACTTCCAAAAGTTATGCAAGTTACAAAAATATGACTCACATTTATGCTTATATCGCATATCAATTTTTGTATATCAGCCTTTCATTTCCAATAAAACACGCAGAATCTTATCACATAAATAAAATATAAGATTTCTCCGAATGGCCTACGACATGAGATTTATTCAGGGCGGAACAGAACCCGGGGTAGACCGGTAAAACATTCGGCAGATATAAAAATATCAAAGCATTTCCATGAAAGGGCTATTAATAAAGCTTTGAGAAGATCTCAATCGTTTTGATCATAAAATAGAGAGCCGTACCTTCCTTATTTCGCCATTGCAATAGAGCCATTTGCTACCCAGTCTTGCCTTACACGGAAATGAAATATACTACCTTATTCATTCGTTTCTGAGATTTTATATTTATATTACGGTTGATTCGTCCTGAAATGATACGGATGTCGAATTCTTATAATAATTTAATATCGTATAATAAAATTATACTTTACGCCAATCGAGCTGAAAGTCGGTAGATAGACTCATTGTCGATGACGGTGCATCTTAACATAATAAATAACTTTTGGTGGCAATCACGCACACACACGCGGACATCAGTGGCGGTCCGTGACTTTTCAGTGAGCTAGAGTTGCAAGATTGAAAAATACGACATTATTGATGTTGTTGTAGCTGAAAATGATTTTTTTTTTTTAATTTCAACTTTTGTATGAAGATCTTTTAGTATGTGGATGTGGCGCATCTCTTGACTGAAAGAATCCTGAAGATCTTCATACAAAAAGTTGAAATTTTGAAAAAAAAAATCATTTTCAGCTACAACAACGTCATATTTTTCAATCTTAGCGCTCTAGATCACTGAAAACTCACGGACCGTCACTGGCGGACACATATACATATACTGGTGGAGCTAGTGTAAAAAAATCGTCTCTTCTCCTTAAGTTAATCCGGGCCTCTTTGATTCCCTCACAAAACATTTTTTGAAGTAAAACTTCTTTACGCACGACGTGGGGAGTAAGCTGGTGAATGCGTGACGAGAGCGTTACGAAAAATGTGATCGGGCGAGGCGAACAGAAGTTGAGAGGGAGATATAAGTTACTGAAGATAGAAAGAGAGAGAGAGTTACCAGTACCTACGTTTCGTATATTACTGTAGGGGCAAGAGATAGAGGTGCGAGCACACACTTTCTTTCTCTCTTTCTATCATAGCCAGTTACGTTTCGTATATATCTAAGACACAGCGCAGGCCTATTGTCTGTATCGCACTGTAGGAGCAAGAGAGAGCAGTGCGCGCGCACATTTTATTTCTCTCTTCTTTTATAAGATAGTGAAATTTTATTTCAGTCGTGTGGTCTAAAGCACACTCGTTTTTTTAATGTTTTAAAAGACATATTTTAAACACTTTTGAAGTGAAACTTCTTTAGCATCGTTTTGATTCGAAACTCAATGACGTGAAAATGACACTAAAAAAAAACAAACACACACGTCTGCGAGAGAATAAGATGGAATGAAACCTTACCGCATTGGCCGCATTGATCATGAGCTCACTTTTCAAGGCACCTATGGTGGTAGTGTGTGGGTGGGTTATGTTTCACTACTGTTCACTACGCGTGTGAACTGCACTCGATTTTTTTAAGGGTTGATTTTTTTAATTTTAAGATTTGAATTTGAATTTTTTTTTTTTTTTAATGAGTGAATTGGACATTAACCCACTACCTGACATACGATCGAGCGGAATTCATTCTTATAACTTTTGGTGGCAATTACTCATATACACGCATTTCTCTGAAATTGAATGACATTACAGAGCTTAATATAATACAAAAAAAAACATGTCGCTATTATACATTCCGTATTTGGCTCAGTTGGGAGTTTGGTTGACTTCAGTTCCTGTCTAGGATGGTTTCATCCTGGGTCTAATAAAAAAAATTAAAAGATTTAAGAGAGATTTGGAAATAGGTGAATTATAGTAAAAAAAGTGTTTTTTACGGGTTGATTTTATCATTATTTTTGACCGTTACTGCTTTCTGTTTTGATATTAGGAGCCATCCATACATTACGTCACACCTTAAGGGGGGGGAGGGGAGTAGAGCAGTGTGACATTGCGTGACAAGCAGAGGCGGCCCGTGACAAAATTTGCGAGCAGTGCATTTCCAAAAAAATGGTAGCATTAACATGGGAAAATAAAGTGATTTAAAGGGCGCGACATACCTAGTACAAACCTTCACTTGTAGAGAAAATCCATTCGTCGCTCTTTCGTTTGTGAAAATACTTTAATGACAACTCTGAGAAGATATCTAACTTTTTTCGATGCTCATCATTGACGAAGTATTAAGTCGATCTTGGGACACAAGTGTTCCTTACAAATGTTTTTACACGTTTTAATGTAGAAAAACACCGTTCGCACTCAACAGTTGTCATTGGAATAGTACAAATTATGTTTACAAGTTTAACCGTTTCACTAAAACACTCCACTAAGTTACATTTGATAAATTCGACGTTAATCGCAATGTTTTCAGTAGCACTAATTTTAAATAAGTTTTTTTACAGAATAAAACTTGCTAAAACCCCGTAAAATACTGAGGATGATGCGCCAGGCTGGCGACCGATGGCGTTAAAACATAACATTGTTAATTAGTTCTAAATTCGTTACTATTTCATTCCAAAGGTTCGGGACCACATTACGCAAGTTTAATGTTTTGTCATTTGCTCCGGCAATGCACGCCAGCCCCATATGTCTTCTCTGCTTTCACACGTCAATCTTCGTATGGGTCTATCCCTGTCATGCTCATTTCACGGGCACGGGGACTTCAGCATCTGGAGATGACCCCAGTAGAAATATACCTTCATGTGACGTCACGCCTAGGCATAACAAAATGTGCACGGATTCTTTTCTCTCATGGAAGGGAGTCTAGTCAATTGGTATGGATTTTGTAACGAATTGGCGGGAATTCTTCGTGATAGGATATACTAATTTAAACTTCTGACGGATATCGAAGTTTGGAAGTGCAGTGCACAAATGCACTGAGGGAAGGGCCGCCTCTGGTGACAAGGGGTATGGGGAGGGGTCACATGTAAAAAAAATGAACTACTGTTTTGATTATTTTTAGATGTAAAAAAAGCAAAATATGTTACATCACACCAGGGGGGAGGGGGTCTCACAAATGTGACGATGTGTGACAGGGACGGGTGGGGGCGTAAAAAAATCATGAAATTCGTGTGACGTAATTTATGGATGGCCCCTTATGCTGAAGCGAGTAACGGTTGAAAATAAAAAAAAGTGGGATAAAATGTTTTAATAAATTATTACGATGGAATTCAACCACAAATTGTCAGTATTTCAATTTGGGAGGCGTATATGATTACCGCCGCCTCGGAAACCATTTATTGGATAACCAACACCCCTGCCATAGGTCACCTCAAGTGGTTCGCTAAGTTTTGTGACTAAGCAGGGGTGCCAAGGCTCATGGAGTGAGGTTTGTCTAGGTCTTGGCGGCCAATGCGTTTGCCCACCTACTGCATGGCGGGCCGGTTCGAGAGAGATTGGTTAAGGGAGACCTAACCTAGACCCCTCCAGCTTGTCTCTCTTGACTCATCGCCTTACTCTGCAGTTGGAGAGATGGATACATACGTCCGTCACTCTTGGACACATTGACCCCCAAATTCCTACCCACCCCTCATACCTTTTTCCTTCCCAGAACTTCATGTCTTTCCTTTCCCTAAAAATACGTTCCACTCAGCATCCTCAGAGACATAGGCCCTGAGGGAAATAATTTCCCTCAGGGTCTCCTGTACGGAGCTAATGTAAAAAAGTATCAAAAATACAACTAATAAAAACAAATTTAATAAATGTAAGTAATAAAAAATAAATCTTTACTTATACAGCGCAATTAAGTAATTTAAGTTTTCCATGAGTGCTGTAACTATAAACCCAGATAAAAAATACATCGTCATTTACTTAGACACTTGGGGTGCTGTTATCACCTAAAATTACTCCCATGGTGGTTGTATTGTTTGGAAATGAGAATATGCTAGTTGCTACCGGGATGTCATTTCTCCAGTTCCTACTTTTCCCTAACCACCAACTTGCTGGAAAAGTAATAGAAATTTGGAACAATGGCAAGAAAAATAGTGAAAATTCGAGTGCGTTTGTTTTGAAAACAGAAAGAGGATTGGAACTACCTTGGTAGCAAGCCGTTGGTATTTTTCGTGTACACAATCGCGTTATTAAGGAGGTACAGGTATAGGTCTAGAAAAAAAAATCAAAAGATTTTTCAAAATACGAATTATTTTCAAAGTAGTAGCCAATTTAGTTCGACTGGTTTATACGAAATCTAACTAGAATCTAAATAGAACAAAACTTTAACCCCGGTTTTCTCAAAACTACTTTTTTCGGAACGTGTGTCACGAAATCTCAAGTTCTAATCGACTAATTTTCTTAAAATTTGGCCTGAATTTTCTAGATATATTCCTCTGTGGTAGGAACCTACAAAAAATAAAAAAAATTTTTTTTACTATTTTTAAAAATTCGGAAATGTTAAAAAATAACTGAAAAAAAAATTTTTTTTTGAGTTGCCGCCATTTTGCGAGAAAACTTTTTTTTTCATTTTTGTTGGTTCCTACTATAATGACTTTTAAATCTACCTTTTTTATTTTTCAAATGACTAGAAGGGACTAGATGGACACGCTCTTTTTAACCCCCTTTACTTCAACAGCGTGTAACTTCGTGAAATATATATACATGTAAAGAAAACCGCTTATGAGTGCTTTCCTTTAATTTGTATTACCGACAAGTTAGTTTGTGGCTCACTAGAAGTCACTGCTGACAGATGTGATGTTAGCTACAATAACCTTAGTAACGACCAAAGAAGTTATAAAGAAAAACATTAAACAGAAGTATTTCATTAAAATAATATTTTATATTATACTTAAAGAAACCTGAAATAAGGACTTTAAATGTTGTTTCTTTTGTTCGTTACAGGTAAATGAATATCTTTTTAATAAAATAATGTGATTGTGAGTTGTAAATACGTAGTATTAATAAATCTTTTGTTCGTTACAGAGCAACACAATTGCGGCTTTATTTATAAGCAAGACTAAAAATATCATTATATACATTTTTGAAATTTTTTTTTTAAATTTTTAAAATATAAATAAATATACTATCAAAAAATGTATTGCTAAAATATGAATGGTTTTTTTTTATCGACCGTCAAAAAACGCCCGAAATTTGGGCTTCTAGACTAGAATACCTCCTTTAGTAAAAATAAGGGATTTTACCGTCTTGAAAGTACATAATATCATACATTACATTGGTTTTGTTGTGGTGATAATTACCCGGAGAGATTTTGTGTTCAATAAATAAACAAATAAAATAAAATAAAATAGCAGTGCAACCATATACGAGTATGATTATGTAATTTAATTAACTATATAACTATATTGTGAATGTGTTGTGTGCTCCTTCGCAGTGGTAGCTTATCCCTTTCCTTGCTTGCCTTATTTTTCCTACACATATTTTCATACAATTCCAGCAAACACATTTCGTCTCGTTTCATTTTTAGTATTTACAGTCATCACGTGCATCTGAATTCGTAAGCAGTTTTAGATGTTGCAGTGGTGTTAAAATGAACGAATGCAAGTTATGTAAAATACCTCTTTATCAAAAAACAGAAAATCACATAAACATGTCAGTCACTTTATTACAATATTTTTCCACCTGCTCACAAGCTTCTCTTCCTGAATCAGATTTAATATGTTCAAATCCAAAGCTTGCATATTGTATGATTCTACAACAAACAAAAAAAAACATTTATCATTTTTGTCATAAAAATTCTGGCAGAATCCTAAAATAAATCTGTGTGCTTTTTATGACCATGTTCCCAAATAACAAGAAGATTTTCCTTTGTGCCTCGCAAAGCTCCTGTCGTACCTTTGGTAATAAAACTAACATGTTGTGCGAAAGGGTGCCGCCTCTACCATGTCGCTGTGTAAAAGCTCGTAAAAGCTTCATAATTGCAAACTCAAAACTCCCCTATCGATGCCGCCAATGACCAGTTCGGAATTACCAACGAGGCCCGTTTACATGTCCGGTCAATCGACCAGTGGAATTTACAGATTCGTGCTTTTGGTTATTTTATGTCATTCGTTTGAACATGTTTTATTCAAATAAAGGTATTTTTTTTTATCAGTAAGCATTTTTTGCTTTAAACTTTAAATTTTCACGATAGACGTATAAGAAAAAGCTACATGTACGTTATAGTGACCATAACCAAAATTGGATAGCAATCAGTTTCTTTCCCTTCTTCTTGTGAACTGTAAATTGTTCTTATTGTGTCGGTTGCTCACTGCTGAGGATAGCGACCCTTACGCCAATTTCTACGGTGCCAGTTTTTGTCTTGTCAGCGAAAAATTCAATAATACATCGCTTGCACAGATTAGGTAATGAATATCCTAATAACGATCACGCCGAAAGACTGTCATTACATAATATAAAATGAAGTCGCTCAAAATGTATGTGCGCTTACATCTTTTAAACTACGGAACTGATTTTCATGCAGTTTTCACCAATAGATAGAGTGATTCAAGAGGAAGGTTTACATGTATAAAACATGCTTATTATAGTAGAGAAAAGCCGAGAAATTCAAATATTCATCATTACATAGTACGTGCGCTTAGATCTATAATGAGCTGGCAAGCGGGTGGTGTGGATTTTATAAAGGTTGGGTAATGGCGTTGTGTTTCGTTAGCCACAACAACGTGTGGTCGGGTCTGCTAGTTCTCATATAAAATAAGAAAAAACTTTGGTCTGTAAATACATTAAGTAGGCCTAAGTGAAAAAAATATGTTTCGTCGAGTTTTATTTATTTAAGGAACATAAACAGTCATAGTAATAAAATATACATAAGAGGATGGCAAAAAAAAACAGACCAATTATTAATGTTCACAGATAGGTATTTAGAAACATAAAAGTAACTGAATGTTAACTAGAAAATTTAAGAAAAACAGAAAAATAAAAACAGAACTAAGCAGCAATTTAAAAAAATAATAATACAGATGTTAATTCAACAAGTGATAAACATGTTATACACAATAATAAAATAATTAAAACAATACTTAAATAGACTGCGAAATAGGTATTTGGGTTGGGACGGGTAAGGGGAGGAGAGGGATAAGTGAAAGTTGCCACGCAAGTAATATAAAAATATTCGGTACAATAAAATTAGTCATGAATATGTGTTATTCGCACCTACATAGAATGTAATACAATGAAATTCTGTAACGACAGTAACTAGCAGTGAATATGTCAGCAAGTGTGTCTATATGTGCAAGTTTATTATTATAGTATTTACATGTCCTTTGTATAAATTCATTTTGGTTGGAATAAGTGGGGTATTTTAATGGGGTATTTCCACAAACGAGGGATTCCGTTAAAAATGTACGGAATATTTAAAGATTTTTTTATTTATTTTAATCATCCTACAAAAATTTTTTGTTTTTTATGTTTTCTTTCAATATTATTGATTTTAAAAACTATCTAAAACTGACAAAATCAAAACGGTCCGTGGTTGGCAAATCGGATTGTGACGTCACAAGCGTCGCTCAGCTTAGCCAGCATAAATAAACACTGTCAGTGAGCGTCCACGCTCATGACGTCACACGATAGCCTTGTCCCAAAATATCGTTTTGGCGGCAATTCAAAAATGGGAAACTTTGACTCGCTGTAGAAAATTTATTCGTCAACATAAAAATAAAATAAAATGCTAAATGTAATAAAAAACGAACGTGGAAATACCCCATTATGAAAGCAATCAAATGTATCAGGAATCGGTAAAATTAAATACAGAAAGTGGAGTAATTTAAGTCCAAAGTATTTGCTTAATAAACCACTTTGAGCTAGAGTAAACAATTACTGTTTGTATTAGTAAAACATTGATTAAAAAACTATTAAATATAAAAGCAACAAGGTAAAGAAGCTCCGCGCTATATTAAAGGAAACGGAATTGATATGCTATCAATCGATACTCATATCGGGGATAAAACTTTTCGTAATGCGCGAAGTTACCGTCTAACGCGGTAGTCAAAGTCTGGGATCTGGGAGTATATTCTAAAACTTTACCCGGGAGAACAGGAAATAGGAAAGCTTTTTATTTACTGGATTCAATAGGATTTTTATAAGGAAGGCTAGCCTACAACAAAGTATACATATTATTCGATACACAAAGGTTGGCACTTTGGCACCTACATATAAATTGAAATTTTGAAACCAATCTTGCTACATTCTAGGGAACCAAGTGAAAGTAGACTGAATTAAAGAAAAGGAATGCTTCAGGTGTATGCTAGTTAAACTAAGAATGACTTAAAAATTTGTAGGTCCGAAGAGTGAATGGGTAATGCAAGCGAGATGAACTAATTTAAGCCCCGCATTCCGAATTTCTAATGACATAATAATATAACAAACTTCTATTTAAGAATTTAAGTTTTTAAGCTCTTAAAAATATGTGTTTATTTTTAAAGATAATTTCTATATATTTATTGTTTTCAAGTTTAATTTGTAGAACTCCATTTTAATTTTTATTTCTTTAATATATTCAATTAATAATTTTTTTAAATTTATATACAAGTTCTGCTGTGTATTTAGAGTTATATTATGACTTTGACTTTGATTTTGATAGAATGGCAAATAGAGTAATTAGCTTGGTTTACAAGCTCTAGCTCCTTTATAATGATGGAAAAATGATTACAGGGGTAACTTTATTTTTATTTTTTATAATGTAATGTTAAGTTAGTTATTAGTATGAGTGGGAGATGGCTACTATTTTCCATCCGGAGGATTTGTTTGGGCATTTTATATTTTGTTCGGACACTTTCGTCATACCGGGCGAGCTTATTTATAGAGTTGTTCTTATGGTTTGGAATGCCGGCGTAGAAACGTTCGGCTTGTTTTTTAATGAAATCTTTTATCTGATATATGATTTGAACTTGAACTTGATACCTACGCACACGCGTCTACGTCGCGCTGTCGTTTAAAAATTGTTTCAAGAGTTTTTATTACTCTCTAGCGAAAATAAAATGAGTGATCCAGTGCTCCAAGAATTGAGGAACATTATTCTCGATCAAGGCAAGATAATTAATGAATTGTTAGTGCGACTAAAGTCAGTTGAAGCAATCTTGAATCGCGAAGTGACAAATACAATACTACCTACTGCAACTGTCGGTAACATCGCGCAAGGTACGAGTACCGTCTCGAAAGTACCATCGCCCGCGCCGGGCCCCAGTACCAGTGCCAGTGTGAGTGACGCAAATGTGTATGTGTCACACGCGTTGCAGCCAACTAGCTCGCCGCCCCCTGCCGCCCCGCTCCACCTCGCCCTTTCCAGTACTCACGCTTCCGTAACCGTAGCGCCTGCGAGCGACATAAATGCACGCAGAATGACGACTAGATCCAGCGCAAAAAAACAAGCATCCGGAGAAGATAACACCCCCGCGTCTGCAGGGACATCTGATACACAAACGTCATCGGTATTTTCCCCGACGTCCGAACAGACGACCGCGCCTGTAAAGTCATACAGTGATGCCGTCGTCAGCGGCAGACGAATACGGTTTCGCCCAATTACTAAAGGGACAGGATTTACGGATGAAAACTTGGTGGCCATCCCCAAAAATCTACACCTACATGTATTCATGTTCCACCGGACAACCACGGAAGATCAAATAACTTCATTTCTAAAAAAGAAGAAGCCAGATTTAGAATTTACAGTAGAGAAACTCGTTACGAGACACGAACGGTATGCCTCATTTAAAATAGGTATTCCTGAAAAAAGTTTCAAATTTTTCATGGACCCCACGATCTGGCCTGAAAATGTAGCCTTCAACGAGTGGTCATTTCGGAGGCCACGACCCAAAACCAAGACGGACGACACCAACACACAAGAAAACCAGCATTAGTGGAATCAATCAAAAAGTGAGAAGTTTACATGATGGTGCCGAAAAAATCACCGATTTAACGGACGAAATGACATTATGTAATAATAAAACAGGATATAACGCATGTCTCAATATAATGCATCAAAACGTACAATGCATTCGAAATAAAATCTTAGAATTGGAAAATATTCTGTATGAAAAAAACATCGATGTACTCTGTGTTAGCGAACACTGGTTACAAAAGGATGAAACGACTTCTATTAATTTCAATGGTTTTAAATTAGGTTCAATTTATTGTCGAGAGAGCCATATCCATGGAGGTGTCGGCATTTACTTAAACGAAAACATTGCATTTAAAGAACTAGAATTTGTTAAACAAATAACAAAAGAATTTGTGTTTGAATGTGTTGGTATTGAAATTCCAAAACTTAAAATGATAATCTGTACAATTTACTATAATGACTCTGATATTAATATTTTTTTTGAACAACTTGAAATTTTACTAAACAAAATTTGCAAAAACAACAAAAAACAAATAATACTGTGCGGAGACTTAAATATTGATATAAGCTACAAGAACAAAAACGCCGATTCACTCAAAAACACACTAAAATCACACAACATACGTTTAATTATTGACAAACCTACTCGCATACAAGGAAATAAAAAAAGTATAATAGATCACATAGGTACAAATATATCAAAAAATTGTTTTACATGGGAAGTCACAGAATTAGCTATATCAGATCACATGGCACAGTTAATGCACATAAAAATAAAACATAATGTAATCCAATCTTGGTATGCAAAAAAACAATTATTTAACAAAGAAAATACTAAAATGTTTAACGATTACTTATCTTGTATATGTTGGGAACCACTGAAATCATTTGAATCCGTTGATGACAGTTATGAATACTTCATTAATGAAATAAATAATGGTATGAAGCTTTGCTTCCCCTTTAAACAATATAAATATCCCCAAAAACATAATAAAAATTGGGTAACTCCTGGTACTAAAATATCTATTAGACAAAAAAGACATCTGTACATGAAACAAAAAAACACAAATGACCTTACAATCATAAACCATTACAGACAATACAAAAAAATTCTCAGTAAAGTAAAACAGGTAGCTAAACGGAATTACAATAGTAAACGTATTCAAAACGCGCAGAATAAAACCAAAACATCATGGAACATAATAAAAGAGAACTCAAATAATTCAAATTCTAAAATTAAACCAAAAATCTGTCTTAAAATAAATGATAACCTGGTATCAGAACCAGAAAACATTGCAAATGCATTTAACATTTTCTTTGCACCACCGCCACCACCACGAAATACAACTCTTAATCCACAATCTGCTAAAACAATCACAAACAAACAGTCGCGATCATTCTTTATAACGCCTGTAAACAAGAAGGAAATTATCAAAATCATTGTAGAATTGAAAAATAAAAGCAGTGTCGGCACTGACAAAATCCCTATAAAAACTATAAAAGCATGTGCACAAGCATTGAGTTACCCGTTGGAAATATTAATTAACAAATCTTTTGAATCAGGAACCTTCCCAGAACAATTAAAACAATCTATTATTGTACCTTTGTATAAAAAGGGACCTAAGCAGGAAATCTCAAACTATCGACCAATATCCCTATTACCAAATTTTTCAAAAATATTTGAAAGAGCCATGTACAATCGCATTTATAACTTTCTTGAAAACTTTGAGATAATATGTCCACAACAATTTGGATTTCGTAAAGGCCGTTCAACAACACAGGCAGTCTTTAATTTTTTAAACAAAATTCTTGAAAGTATTAATGTTAGCAAAAAAACCGTAGGTATTTTTCTCGACCTCTCAAAAGCATTCGACAATGTTGACCATAAGCTTCTTCTAATTAAACTTGAACATATGGGTATAAGAGGTTTAGCATTAAAATGGTTTGAATCATATCTAAAAAACCGTGAGCAGAAAGTCCAAATTCCAAATATCGATGAAAAAATGTTTCAGTACATGGTAGAATCCAAATGGAGAAAAATTAACAAGGGTGTGCCACAAGGAAGCATTCTTGGGCCCCTCCTCTTCCTTATCTACATAAATGAACTGCCAATTATTGCTGGCACAGAATGTTCAATGTTTGCTGATGACACCGCTTTGTTGTTTGAATGTAATGGAGACGTTGAAGAATTTAACAAATATGTTAACGAGACTTGCCAATTAATAGCAAACTGGCTGTTATCACAACATCTGTCACTCAACACAAATAAAACTCAAATTTTAAAATTTTGTCCAGTGCAAGCTACACCTATAAACATAAATGTAAACTTTAATAATAATATTATCGAACCCTCCCAAACTTGTTCACTGCTGGGAATACAACTAGATACAAATATAAACTGGAAAGAACATGTATCAAAAATAGTAGCAAAAATCAGTAGCTTTTCTTTTGTTCTAGGTACACTGAGAAAAATATTGAACATTGAATCAGTAATAGCCGCATACTATGGTTATGTTTATTCAATAATAAAATATGGTATAATTTTTTGGGGAAACTCAGTAAACGCTAAAGATGTTTTTATCATCCAAAAAAGATGCATGCGTAAAATTACAAACTCTGCTCGTCTGGATTCATGTAGACCTTTGTTTAAACATCTGAAAATTCTGACAGTCACAGACATATATATAATGGAACTATGCATGCTAGTGCGATCATCTACAGTCAAGTTTCCACAAAAAAACTCGACACATAAATACGCTACAAGATTCACAGAAAACTTATCAATTCCCAAAGCAAACAAAACAATAGTCCAAAAAGGACCATATTACATGGCCGTTAAAGTATATAACAACCTTCCACATAATATCAAACAAATTCAAGACACACACAAATTCAAATCATCACTCAAAACATTACTTCTAAACAAATGTCATTACACCTTAAGTGAATACCTCACATAAATGAAACACCTATTTTTGTTCTCTTGTTATCTGTATTTTCTTATTTGTATAAAAATTATAATATTATTCTTTGTATGAACATTATAATATAACATGTTTGTGGTTAGCTGGAAGAAATGGGATCTACCCATAAGCAATACCTTTTGTATTTTTTAAATGTACAATAAATATTTTTTTGATTTTGATTTTGATTTGATTTATCATTGGAATTTCTGAGTCTTTATGGATTTGGGTTAACCTCATTCAGTTGGGAGCGCCAAGGACTAGCCTAATGGCCTTGTTTTGGAGGATTTGCAGTTTTTTCATATGGGAGTTGGATGCATTTCCCCAGATTGGGGCTGCATAAGTGAATATGGGTCTGATGATTGCTTTATAAATTAATAATTTATTTTTCATTGCAAGTTTGCTATTTTTGCAAATCATGGGGAATAGTGAGTGTAAGGCTCTGGTAGCTGCTTTGAGTTTATTATTTATGTGGTGGCGCCAGGTGAGTCTTGAATCTAAGGTTAGGCCTAGGTATTTCATAGTTTTGCACCACGGCATATTTTCTCCGAACAGGTGAAAGTTCGGCGGACGTCTAGGTCTGTTTCTACTGAACATGGTGGCCAAGTATATTATAGTGTCTGAGAATAAGTTTATTGATATTACCGTCGGCAAGGGTGGTCTTTCGTGTGGATATTTTTTGCCCCCGCCATGCTATCTTCACGGCGTGACCCGCTTTCACAGCGTGCCTTTCCGGATAATAACCGTTTCAGCGAAGTTGTGGTCCTATAACGGTACTTTGGACCCGAGGCTTGCGGCTTACATTCCTGTCAGTTTGCACAAGTATTATAATAAATTGGTATTATATTGCACAAACTATATGCTCACATCTTTTTGTCAGTAATTAAAGTTAAATTAGTATTTAAACATTGTTGACAACAACTATCTTCTAGAAAACATTAATTTTCACTGTACAATATGAAACACAAGATCCAACAAACTATTTCACATCCCATAATTAAAAACAAATTACACGAAACATTCATTACTCAAAAGGACGTGCGCAAAACACAATAATATCTTTTCAGACGCTTATATTTTCCATATGTCCTTAGGTGAATTTACTAAATGTATTATAGAAAAAAATTAAAACAAATTGTTAGTTACGAACCCTCTACCCTTGCTGTGTGCTATTTTCTCATTCTCATTATGTTGTTTTACTTTCTTTTTTTTAATCAGGTTTAATTTATAGTTAACTGACAGAACTACTGCCTATCGGAAACATCAAACAACAGAGAGCCTCCTCACCAAGAGGAACTTTTGCGCAGTCCGCTTCGGCCAGTTTCATACCAATCTTAATTTTGGATTTGAAATCAAAATACCCAACAAAACTGAAAAATTAATTTTGTTATTAAAAGGTTTATGAAATATCTAGAACGGATATGAGTTACTTTATTTATTTTTGATTTAAAATATAAGACTGTAACACATAATAATAATTACGAAGCAGAACTCGTTTATAATAAACTGTTTTTACACATTAAATAATAATATTATTGAATTTATAAAATAAATTTAAAATTAAAATATAAGAAATAGGCAATTCAAGATTTTATTTTTTTCTTGATTTTAGTGGCAACTTGAGCAACTATTTGTGAGTAAATGACAAAAAATAAAAAAAACTTTAAAATAAATTTTGTAAGAAAAACTTTTGAAGGTTTTTCCCATCAATGTATTGTATCATTGAAGAAGAAGATAACAATAATAATCTAAAGAAAATATGAAAAAGAACGTCTTGGAACGAACCATTATATTTTTCTATTTTCTGTGTCTTGTTCTCTTTTATATTTTCTTTAAATTTCTTTAAATAATTTTTTTTTTTTTTTAATGTTCTTTATTCAGTATAGTTTATATATTACAGTAAATGGGTAATTTTTTGGCCATCACACTAGGCACATGCCCGTGTTGTAGTGGACAAATAAATAATAAAAAATAATTTTGTTTATTTATTTTTAAAATATGATGAAAAATAAAATAACACTTCGTTAAAATGCGGTTTTCGGGTAGTAAGTTTAATTTATAAGCGACAAATTTTGATTCCGACCTAAAAAGGTAGTTTGTAATTTGAATTTACACCCATAAATATGCTTTCTTTTATTAATTTTTTAAAAATATTTTATCATATTTTTTAAAAATATTTTATTATATTTTTATAACAAATACAGCAGATTTTTTTAAAACGTTTTTTTTTATTAATTCACAAATAATTGCCCACGTTGACTTTAAAATCATGAAATATTAAAATCTTTAATGGCCTATCTTATATTTTAAAGCTAAAATAAATAAAGTAGCTCACATCCGTGTTAGATATTTCATATACCTGAATTTTGGCGATATTTTTTCCAATGGATTAAAAGAGGCGTTACCCAACTGCGAATTTTAACTGTATGCCATCTGCAAAAGGGCTGATAGCGCATTGTTTAGTCGCATTTAGTCTCCTCCCCCTCCCAGACGCGGAGGTGTGTGGACGTCTTTAGACTTCATGTCGCTTGGTTCCGTGTAATCGATTTTAAATTTCCTTTTTATTATAATAAACAATGCGTAAAACAGGAATTAATGTTTTTTACAGAAATCAACCTATGAAAAACAACTCTCAAATTCCTTTTCTAACCTTTCCAAAAACTTTTTCTCAAATATTTTTAAATCCATCCCAAAAAGAGGCGTGGATTCCGTTGTCGAATTTCTCCAGTACTAGTGGATCACCTTAACGATTTTGCATTGACCATTTACATTTTCAACAGTCTTAAGAGTGTATAACCAGAGAAACCAGAAATATGTCATTTTTAAATCAGTGGTTAGACGTATTGACTCTTTTCCACAAAAAACCATAAATGGATTTCAAAAGATTGTTCTTTTATCTAGTAAACTTATGTTTTAGATTTTGAGAAAAAAAAAATATTTTTAGAATAATAAGGTTATACCATAGGTCGTTCGCAGATTTGTTCAATTTTCAAAAAAGTACATTTCTTATACAACACCCATTTCAAATCATATAATCATGCAGTAAAATAAATCAATACATTATCTGGTAAACGTATGTTTCAGAATTTTAATTTTAGTTTAAATAAAATTATTAAAAAATATATACGGACATGTGTTTCTTGACGAAAATTGGTCGGTTTGTGCATTTATTTGTGCACTTACAAACAAATATATTTCGGATTTTTTTACATACTTATTTTGCTAAGACGTTATTGACAAATCATAAATAATTTGATCGTAAAATAATGTCAGGAAGTATTTAATTTTAAATAATTTTGAACATCGCATTTTACCATTTTTATCGCAGCCCGTAAACACAAATTTCAGATTTCATTACGGGCCCAAACGCGGCCAGGAGAGCACGTCTTCGCGACGCTTTGAATAATAATATTTGGAAATGAAATTTGAAAACGAAATTTGAAATAAACACGAATTCCTTGATTCATGTTTGTTAAATCTATAGGGTTGCCCGAACGCAATTTTTCATGTTCATTGAATATTTTTTTGCAAAAATTTT
Organism: Limnephilus lunatus; assembly: GCA_917563855.2. NCBI lineage: Eukaryota > Metazoa > Arthropoda > Insecta > Trichoptera > Limnephilidae > Limnephilus > Limnephilus lunatus. The sequence goes on from OU830592.1 coordinate 82,819,753, forward strand.
TATAATTTCGAATATTTTTTTTATTTTAAATTTTTCTTGTGTGAATACCGCACTAGAGTCCCAACTGCTCCAAAATATTTTTTTGGGGTAAATCTTTTTTACGCACGCTCGACACTTGGGGGTAAACTGGTGAATGGGTGACGAAAAGTGGTGATAGTTACGAAAAATGACATGCGAACGGTAATCAATGCGAACGGTGATCGATTGCTCGGCGGGTCGGGCCTTTACGCACGCTTGTTTTTCATGTTATTGTTATATTGTTAATGGACTATTTGTCCGTAAATAAATAAATAAATTATATACAGCGGGTACCCGGCATGCGTTTCATGGGCACTGTAACCTCGCGGTCAACTAAACTGTTATGGTTCCATCACAAGTCCCGGGAATTATAATGCAAGCGCCTGCACTATATAACATTATATACAGCGGGTACCCGGCATGCGTTGCAAGGCCACTCAAAGAAAGAAAGGGTTTGTGCGCTTTAATTCTGTTTGTTGAAGTGCTTATTATTAATTATGCACACGAATAAATATTTCAAAATGCGACATTTTTTACAATCCAACTGAATATTACTCGTTTTTTTTCATGAATACCGCACAAGTCTGGAGCCAGTGGGACTATTGCATCCCCAATTTGGAGTATGTTGTAAGACTGAAGGTAGTGGGGAGGGGAAGGATATAGGGAAGAGGAAGGTGGGGAAGTACCTGGCTATTCAGATCTGACCACTAAACACGGCTAAAGCCATTTCAAGCAACGTTTCAATTCTTAATGGTGGTCTTACACCAGGGCGATACTGAGAGTATCTTCCACTCTAATGGCCGTAAAATACAATTGAAAAACAAAAAACCAAAATATTAAAAAGAATATAACAAATTGTTTATTCATGTAGGTATCTACTTAATACCTACTGTGTTTACGCATTTCACTTGTATCTATTTATGTTTATGCACTTCAATATACAAATTACAAATAACTACTACTAATTAAAATTCTGGAAGCGAGAATAGTAATATAAAGTAGTAATAGTAGCGGGTAGCCCTAGCTCGAGTGAACAAAACCCTCAAAACTCGGATTGCCGCGGAACGAAATTTAGTTCTGAAAACGCCCGCTCGCGAGCCCTGATGTGTTAGCGCTAGTGTCGGAATCGAAGTTGTCATGTGCTGGTTATTCACTCTTAAGCAATAAAACTTTCCCCATGACCAGTTTTATTTACTGTACGTTCACATGTTTTAAATTTGTAATCTTCTCTTTAATATATTGGTGTAAAACCGCTGTATGGAGATAATGAAATAAAAGTAATATCTTATTTTAAATTTGTAAAAAAAAATCCGGCCCCGAGCCAAGAATCTTAAAATCTCTCCAGAGTCTTATCGATAGGCAATAATGAATACTACGCGAAATGAAAATATAATCTCCGTCGAACATTCGGGAATCCGCCTCTCCATTTTATATTTGTCCCGGGGCGAAGGCGGGTGAGGGTGGGATGCGCCCCATAAATTCTGTATCGAACTTCGCGGCATCGCCTATCTTACCCCCTACCCTCCCCCCTCCCCAGTACCCGGCGGTGCATTCCACACTTTTTATTTACAAACTACCCCCAGTCTTCAGTCAGAAACTTGAAAGCGATTCACCCACATAAGCATGTCTGAAACCTCATACTTAAAATTAATGTTACGTTTATACCACGACTAGATCTAAACTTTGGATTTATTAGGTACATACCCAAGAAACATACATTTATTATAACTATGGTTTGAAAACCACTCATTTTTTATTTAACGATTTTATTGTATACCAATTTGGGAGGCGGGTATGGGTACCGCCGCCCCGGGAACCATTTATTAGATAGCTAACACATTTGCCATAGGTCAACCTAAGTAGATCTCTACGTTTGGTGAAAGAGTGGAAGATACAGTCAGTATCGCCCTGGTGTAAGACCACGATTCAGAATTGAAACATTGCTTGAAATGGCTTGTGTTTGGTGACCAGATTTGAATATCCAGGTACTTCCCCAGCTTCCTTTTTCCCATCTGTTTCTCCTCCACGCTACCTTCAACCTCACAACATACCTACCCCAATTGGGGATGCCATAGTCTCACTGGCTCCAGACTGACTCTTGTACGGTATTGACATAAAAAAAGCAGGAGTGCCTGGGCTGAGGAGTGCTCATGGGGTGAGATTTGTCCTGGTCTTGATGGTGGATGTATCTACCAACTAGCTGCGTGGCAGATCGGATCGGGAGAGACTGGTTGAGGGAGACTCCTTTATCTTCTCCAGCAGGACTCTCTCGGAACATCGCCTTGCACCGAAATGAGAGGGATGATGAGCCACTGATTCCTACCCAACCCTCATACCCTTTTCATTTTCCCTTTACTTCCTATCCTTCCTTTTCTTAAAAGACCCTCCACCCAGCATTCCCAAAGATGACATAAGCCCTGAGAGGAATCATTTTCCTCAGGACCTCTTGTGTGAGGCTAATGTAGAAAAAGGCTTTATTTCCGGCAACTAAAGTTGTACTTGATTTTAAATCTAAGAAAACAAGGTGTTAGATTTAGATATCACTTCTTTCAAACTTTCAACAGGTATTTAGAGAATAAGGAATATCGGTGCAACTCACGATGTTCAGATAACATCGATTTCTTAAGCCATCATCCCTTTCCTTGTTAGTTGTTAGTGGCTGGTTACCGACAGCGGTAACGATAACGCTAACGTTAACGAGAATCTGCTCTGAACCGAATAATGGACATGACTGGTACATTCTACCTCGTCGAGGTGTTTTCCACTTGAAGGGTGTTATTTTATTTCGTTCAAAGCTGCACTGAACGAAGGTAGTACTTTGCCATTATATTGGAATAACGAATTTGTCGAGTATTGTAGCGTATTTCGGCTTTGCAATAAAATCTAAATAAATGGAATATTTCCGAACGCATCCGAAAACTAAAAACTGTTTTTGAAGGGTGAGAAAAAAACGCTTCAAAATATTATTATTATTATACGTAGGGGGCATCCATTTATTACGTAAGCACAAACGGGGGGGGGGGGGGTCCAGCAAAATCTCACGATACTTGAAAAAATATACGAATTGGCCCAAATTTATCTCACTTAGTGGGAGGAGGAGTCTAGATTGGAAGAAAAATTGCTCACGTAATTAATGGATGCCCCCCTAGCTCTCTCATTCAATATTTAGGCTTATTAGATTTGTCAAAGAATTTATATGGAAAAATGCTAAAATCAGTCATTTTAAATGCGTGTAGGATTACGAAAGATTTTTTAAATATTTATATTGAGGGATTAGTAGGATTTATCGGTCCAGTTAGGAGTTCTAACGAGCCGAACCCTCTGATATGAAAATATCTGGAATCAGACAATTATTTTCCCATTTGGTCTCTGGTAGACTGACATGTTGTTCTTGTATTGTTTTATACTTATATAGTGCACTTACATAGCTTGGATTGACTAGATGATCATTTGTGGAAAAGTGTGTGGAAGGGTTTAGTTTTTCCTGTGGGGAAGATTTAACCCGGACAGCAAAATCGGAAGCATAAAAAACCATAGACGGAAGCCAAATAAACAGCGCAAGAAAGGGACGACTGGAGGCAACTTGTCGATGCAATGGGTCCCCGACCCGAATAAGATAAGGGGAAGAAGATGACGATTAAAAATAACCATGTATTTTTTTAAATATAATTTTTTTTAATGCAGACTTTTGAAAGTTTTTAAAATGGCAAACCTTATGTTTTTTCTAGTAACTGGTCACCTTTTTATCGTTTTATGTAAAAATATATTTTTTTAGTTTTATGACTTTTCAAATCGCTATTGGAAATTTTGGTTTCATAAACGTGTATATTTTAATAATATTGTGGTTAATTTTTAATTTGTTCGGTTTTTCGGAACAATTCTAGGACTCATAGAAATCTTTGTGTTTCCCTTAGTAGGTATAATGGTTAGAAATATGATCTAAACGGTTTTAGAAAGAGAAAACAATACACTTTATATTCGAATCTAAAATTAATCTCAAAATAATTAATATTTACACCTTTATAATTCCAAAGTGTCCCGCCGCAATCTATCTGTATATATATAAATCTAAAAATGTTTGTATGTCCGCTATGCGTTGCTAAACCATTCATCCGATTGCGATGAAACATTGGGGATTTGATATGTGCATGCCCGCGATGATTTTTGTATACAGTAGTGAGCTCTGGAATCATGAAATTATCTTCTATATAGATAAAAGTGTAATGAATGTATGTACGCGCATAACTTCCGAAATAGATAATTCTTTTATTTTGTGTTCGTTATTGTCAGGACAAGGTTTGTATAGAACTACTGGTGAGCTCTGGCATTATGAAATTTGAAATAGGTGGCACTCGAGCTGTTTGAAAACTGAATGTACTGGGACTGAATGCATGGAATGCGGACTCGGGTACGGGGGACCAGAAGGGAGGAGGGGAACCTAAGAGGGGGGAGGGGAACTCGGGAAGGCGGTTCGCGGGATGGGAGAAGGGGGAGAGGAGTGGGGAGAGGGAAGGTAAAGTAGGCGGAGTGGGAACGCGAGGGGGGAAGGGGACGCGGGAGAGGAAGGGGAGGCGGAAGGGGAACGGGAAGAATGGGAAAGGACACGCAGGAAGAAACAATTGAAATAAAATTATGAAACTTTGGGATATTTTTATTAATTATTTTAACATGAAACGACCAAAATGTGAGTTTGTAATACATTTTCCTAATAAAATACGTAATTTTAGTTAGAAAAAATTTAAGGTAAGCCATTTTTAATACTTTTTTTTCATAAAAATTTTTTTACTGAATAAAAAAAAGTGTATTTCGAATTATAATATTTGGAAACGAATTTCATCACCTTTCAAAAACCTTTTTTTAGTTTTCGGATGCGTTCAGAAATATTCCATTTATTTGGTTTTTATTGCAGAGCCTTGAATAGAACCTGAAATATTTTAACCTTCCGAAAAAATAGGCTCAAGGCCTGAGAGTAGTTAAGCTTCGATATAATTTCTCGTACATGAGATGACTAATTATTATTTAGCGACACTTGTGTGATTTTACACAAAAAACGTCACAATATAAATTATCCATTTATTATTATTATTATCACCATAGAGCAGGCGGGCCACTTTATTGAAAATAGATTACTTTCAGAGCTTGACTCCAGTATAAATGTGAGGCGTTCTTCCGTGGAATAAACTTTCCTATCGACTTCACCTAATAATATTGCCCACGGTTATAAAGTGTACGTTTATTTTCATTGCTGGCAAGCGACCGACCAGCGAAATAACAACATATAGTAGCGGGATGAGAATAGCAGATGATAATATTATAGTAAATCCCCGCCTCTCGTGGTTGAACTCAACGGCGAGATTACAGGGTTGATCCATAAAACTAATATTAAAAAAAAGATAGGTATACGTTCATTGTTATAATAGTTTGGTGAACTCTTGATACCTGAGAGGAGATACCGGTTGTATTTAAAAGTTACTAGATATTTTTCGAGCCAATGCTAAGTTAAGAATCGAAGTTGCCCAAAAAATAATCTTAAATATACGTTGAAGTTTATCCTTTTTTCTTACAGGTCTTTTCAAAATTACGCCACATTATCTTGATACTATAAGGGATTTCGAAATTTTTTGGGGTCAATCTTTCTTCCCAACCAGTCTTAACATATCCCAATTGGGGATGCCATAGTCCCAGTTGGGACTCTTGTGCGGTATTCATGTAAAAAAAAATCTGTGTAGAAAGATACTTCACTCCCCCGCAGCCATCTGGGGCCGAAGGTATACCCCAAAATCACTATCCTTCTTTTATGGCACTGAAAACTATTATAAAAATAATTCTTAGACTAACCCTAATTACAGACTCGAACTTAATCTTTAATATTATGAATGTTTTTGACGTTCGGCAGATATATCCTAAAACAATCCTCACTCATCTATACACAAATATACATAAATACTATGAAAAAAGATTAAATACTAGCTGTACTCGAAACAATAACAAAGATCTACTACAAATTCCCATAACTCATTCTACTTTTGGTCAACGAAGTTTCATATACCTTGCAACAAGACTTTACGACATTCTTCAAATTAGTATAAAAAAATGTGATTCACAAAAAAACATAAAAAATTTGTGTACCGGTGCACTCACCCAAATTCGAAATTAGTAATGAACAATGCTTCTATTATTGTAACAATGTTATTTTTTTATTAATGCAACCAATCTATTGTGTGATTATAATCTAATATAAATGTAGGTATTTTCACAGTATTATAAATTGTTATAAAATTACTGCCTCAACACAGGCTAGCCTAGTGAGGCAGGTTACGAGAAACCAACATTTATAATTATAAATCTCTATTATTAAGTACCTACTGTTTATATGCATATTTTTTTTCTTCTATTAACTTATGCAACTTTTAAACTACTTTAATATGTACTTTTTTTGTAGTTATAAATCTTTAAATTTCTGTTCAATAAAGATACATATTATTAAATTATTATTTAATAATATGTATCTATATTGAACAGAAATTTAATTAAATTATTATTTAATAATATGTATCTATATTGAACAGAAATTTAATTAAATTATTATTTAATAATATGTATCTATATTGAACAGAAATTTAAAGATTTATAACTACAAAAAAAAAAACATCTTAGAGTAGTTATAAATCTTTAAATTTCTGTTCAATAAAGATACATATTATTAAATTATTATTATATCTACTTAAATTTAGTAAAATTTAATTAGTATTTTAGGTATTCCTGCGCAAAGGATTAATACATAATGTGCCGTTTAAAAAAAATGTGGAAAAAATCGACGATCGCAGGAAAAAATATTTTGTCAAATGTAGGTAATATTCCCTGCCCAATATATGGACAAATAAAAAAAAAGAAAAAGGGATTTCTATGGTTGAAGTTGAAATGTAAAAAAAAAATTTCACTTGGTCACGAACGTTATGTTTGGCATCTTGGGCTGTCGATAGTTAACCACAAAACGTGCCGTACAGTACAACCGATAACATACAAATATCAGTCATAAAGCCAGCTTAGGGGTCTTAATACCTAAATTCTCGTTCGGTGTAGGTAGTGCTGGACATAATAAACAGAAAACAATCCAAATTGAGTGCATTGGGCCGGACAATTTGGAATCACAGTTAACGAAAAAGTCGTTAATTTTAAGGTACGGAATAATTTTTGCTCATATGAAGCAGTTCCTTTGTGATGTGAAATTATAATTTAAAATAAAACAATATCTTTGCGACCATAGAATTGTTTTATTATAAATTAAGGAATATTAATTAAGAAATCCTTAGGTCTAGCAGATATAAAAGATATTCACATTCAGTGCCATTGTTTTCCTTTCATACGAGCATTTTAAATGCGATCGAACATTTTGATGTTTTCGGTATCGCCCGGTGATAAAAAATGTTATATATAATATAAAGATATGTTTATGGTTCATAATTAGCTAGGTACGGATTTAAGTAACTACTTAAAAATCTTATGATTTCAGAGGATATTTTGGTTAATAATTTTTTAGACCAGAATTATACCGTTTACAGAATGTCTACCAGACAAATTGGCGGAAACATCGTATATTTGTATCGATGACCGGTAGGATGCTGTTATTCGTTGAATTAACCATCTGTTTCACCCATGGAACTATGATTGTTTCACCAAGGCTATGCTGAGAGTATCTTGGTTGTTTTGACCGCAAAACATTTTTCTCATGAAAACTGTACAGTAATAAGTAGATACGATTAGCACTTGAGAACAGAAGTATTTGCAGCTTTAATCAAACTTAAAAAAAACCTCATTTTTATGTTTCCTGCTGAATATAATGATAAATGATATGTTTTAACTTAACATCCGTTAGTAAATAATATTTCGAAGGTTATTTTATTACGAACTGTCATTTCTGGTAATTAAGGTAACTAAAAAAATTTCGGTGAAGGCGTTGAAAGCCTTATTATGTGCTTTTAAAAGTGAATAAATTGATCTGAAGCACCACAATTAACTTCACTTGAATCTAGGATGTTGCAGGATTATTAAAAACATGAAAAATATATTTTAAAATAAAATTTTACAAGGTCCACTGACCAAGGTGGCGAATGACTTGAGCATTTTCTCAACGCGAATATTTTCTTGTCTCGAGCAATGTTGAAAACTTTTTTGGTAGATAAAATTTATGATATTTTAAATTACTAATTTTTTAAAATGTTTCATGTTACGTTATTTTTAATTTTTTTGTTATTTGTTCTTATATAGTCGTACAATTACATGATAAACCTTACGTAAATTGTTAAATAGAAAAGTTTTTATGAACACCTCACTATGAGAACCTGTGGTGAGGTGTTTGCATGTTTTAGATAAATTAATAAGATGGTTCGTCGTCGGATCTACCGGATCTGCCCTGATGATGGACACTGCAACGCTGTCCGAAACGTCGGCTATAGTAGGAGGTAGCGCAACACGGCATAACACCCCAAAAACTAACAACGAAAATGCTTTTGGCCGTGAAAATCTAAAAACTTATCCAAGATAGTTTAGGTTGGTATCAGTTGAACATTACTTTTCACTTCAATAATAAAGTGAAAAGCATATTTCATTTTGCACGAAAGTGTGTGTTGTCACAGAAAATATAATATTAAATAAAAATTAGCCAAAAAAATATCATTGAAGAAAGTGAGGACAATCCACTGAGATATTTACAATTTACTTTAATAAAACACACATTTATAAAAATGAAAATATAAATAAGAATTTATATAACATCTTTATATATAAAAAACCTCGCGTCACGATGTTTGTTCGAGATAAACTCCGAAGCTACTTAACCGATTTGATGAAATTTAGCTTAGGGGGGATACATTAATTACGTGAGCTCAAAAAGGGGGGGGGGGGGGGGGGTCCAGCAAAATCTCGATTATTGACCTCAATATTTATTATTGCGAATTAAATGTTCATTAAATGTTTGTTATAGGAAAATGCTTTCAAATTATTTGTAAGTTTCTAACAGATGGTGATGTGAGTTAATTTATCGACACAACAATTGGTTATCTAGGTTGGTTAACCATCCAGTAGATGGCGTTGTGTTTCGATTTCACGTCTACTATAACTACTAAGCAAACGCGTGGCCGGGTCAGTTAGTATTTATAGAAATTGTAAATGCTAATTATGCTATTATAATTAACCCTATGGGTATGCAGTTAACATTAATAAAGTATAATTTAATATAGGCGGTACCCATTTAATGGGTTACAACACCTTTGTCGTAATGGACCGCTACGGTTGGTGACTTAACAGAGCTGCCAGGGTTCATAGAGTGAGATTTATCAGTGTCTTGGTGGCGGTTGCGTCTGCCCACCCCACCCACTGCGTGGCGGGTCGGATCGGGACAGACGGGTTTAGGGAGACCTTTTGACCTCTCTAGCAAGACTCTCTTGGAACACCGCCTTGTGCCGCAGTGGGAGCGATGGATTTAATCACTACTTGCCCCCAAATTCCTACCCACCTCTCATACCTTTTTCCATTCCAAAACTTCCTCTCCTTTCGTTCCTAAAATGCCTTTCCTTTACACGGTGTCCCCAAAGATAACACACGCCCTGAGGGGAATTATTTTTCTAAGGGCATCTTCCTGAGTGAAGCAAAAAGATAAGTACCTATCTTACAATTTGGCTTTGACAAGAAACAGAGACAAATAATGAAAAAATCTACTTGAAAAATACCTAGTCTCAAGGGTACCGTAAGAGAGCGCAGATGAAACAGTTCATCAACTTACCTACCTGTGTACAGGGACACGTAGCGGGGAAATGAATAATGTCCCTGGACTATGCTAGCTGGTGGTCGGGAGGAACAGGGATGGGTAAATTAATTAATCTCCATCTCTCTCCTCTCGAGGTGTTGGGGAGGGCAATAAACATTTCACAGTTTCACGGCTGCTGGTTATTGTGTATGCTTCTCAAAGTGTTTGGAAAACTACACCACGACTGATAGTTGTAATGCAGCAAAGAAATTAGAGAATGGTGTTGAAAGTGTGGTCCAAACCGATTTTAAAGAATATTGTACACCAAGTGATAAGGTATATTAAATTAATTTATTACATAGTTATAGATGGGATGGATGGAATATCAGTAGGATATGTTAGGTTAGGTAATATCAGTAAGTTTTTTTGCCTGAGATGAGAACGGTTCTCAAAACTGAACTAATTAATGCATGAGTAATAATAATAAAAAGGGAAGAAAGTGTGTGGAGATATAGAGAAATTTTGAAATCAAGAATTTTACGCCCATGAAATGTTGACTATTATTCTTCTTTGTGTGCCTTATCAGGTCCCCCCGACGTTGGCGATCACTTTTGAAAGGGTCTCTCTGTCTTGCGCTGCCCGGAATAGCTCCTCCACACTTCTAATGCCGGTCCACTCTCGTATATTTCGCAGCCGAGAAATTTGTCTCCTACCAGGCCCTCGGTGACCCTCTATCTTGCCTTTCAACATTAAATGGAGCAAGTGATACTTCTCCCCTCGAAGTATATGACCCAGATATGAAAATTTCTTGATTTTAATTAATGTAAGCAATTCCCTATCTGCTCTAGCCCGCCTGAGAATTTCTGTGTTGGTGATCATGTCGGTCCATGGGACCTTGAGCATTCTCCGGTGAAGCCACATTTCGAAAGCCTTTAACCTGTTCATGGTATTTATTTTCAAGGTCCATGTTTCACAACCATGCAGCAAGACCGACCACACATAAAATTTTAGCATTCTCTGCCTTAGTTTTAAGCTGATATCGTCATTGCAGAAGAGGGATTTCATTTTTATGAACGCAGTTCTTTCTCCTTCAATTGCAAATACTGCTGAGGTATCTAAATCTCTCCACCTTTTCGACATTACAACCATTTAACTGTATCATTGATCCAGAGTGATCTAGTCGTCCAAAAGTCATCAATTTAGTTTTATTGACGTTGATTGTTAGGCCCGGTTGCTCACCAGCATTATTAACAAGATTTAATAGGTCTTGGAGGTCACTGTCAGCTAGTAATATAGTATCATCTGCATATCTTATGTTATTTATGACAACTCCGTTGATCTTGAGTCCTCGTTATCACTTACGGCTCTATTGAAGACATAGTTGAAATAGAGATTAAATAATAGTGGCGACAGGATACAGCCTTGTCGTACTCCACACTGAATGGCGATTGAATTAGATCTCTCATTGCCATGTCTTATTTCTGCTGTTTGGAACCAATACAGGTTTTTAATGAAATTCTGGTCTTTGGTGTCAACGTTACAACAATCCGCAAGCATTTTCATTAGGTCAGCATGTTTTAACCTGTCAAATGCCTTTTCGTAGTCAATAAAACAGGCAAAGACTTCCTTTCTTCGGTCACGACACTTTTTCAATAGTACGTCGACAGAAACTACTATTAATACATTGTTATGGCCCTCGTTGTTAGCTTCAAAAACCAACACCAGCTCAGGGGCCAAGGGGGCCCTAACATGTCCCAGGCCAGCTCTCAGCGGAGACAATGATACCCTCTATTCAGGGAGCAGGTCGCACGAGGCTACAGAATTTCTCCTTACCCCTCCGGCGTCTGGCGGGATACACTCTAGGCAAAAACCCTCCTGCCGTGGCAGAATAATAACAAGATTGAATTTAATAGGTCATGTATTGTAAATTCAAAACACAGTTCATAGGTCTTTACAGTATGTGATGAATCGCAGTGGATACGAAAATATAGTAGCTTCCACCTTACGAATGAATAAATAATAATTCAGAATTATAACGAAATCAACACACTAGCGACATCTAGCTGATTAAGTTTGATTGGGCCATGGAGACTGCAGAGATCTATAATTATTAAATTAATGTCAAGTTTTGATAAATAGAACACAGAGGGATCCAATTATAAACACTTAAGATTGATCTACCAATCAGAGAAGGGGGAGGTTACCTTTTTTCAAGACAAAGAGATGGACTTTGGACTAGACCATTAGTCTGAGATTTATGGGGTAAAAATCATCATCAACCCGAGAGATCAATACGCTTTAAGATAAACACAATCCCACGTTCGGTGCATTTGGTACAATGACCCTAATTTTAAAGGTAAATATTGAGTACAGCAGAGGAATCGACAACCGCAGTTAACGAACAAATAAATCCATATTATGTTGAAAAAATGATGCAATAAAATAGCAAGGAAATATAATGAACGGAAGATTAAAGAAAAGACCTGGAAAACGTGGGAAAAGCTACTGTAGGGATACTCAATTGCATAACGAGAACGTGAAGAACAAAAGGAGGCCAGAATCAGAGGAAAACGTACGTTTGATATTTAAAAGAAAGAAAAACGATGGAAATTAGGAATGTCACTTTTAAATGAAGCAATACGGTCAGGGAAAACGATTTGAAAAGAAAATCTAATAAAAAAAACGGACATTTAAACGGAAGTATTTATTGAACAATATAAGATTTCGACTTAATTTTGCGTTTCAGACGAGTTTAAATAGATATCGTTATATATTTGAAATAGGATGGTTATTCTAGTTATATTACGTTAGATTAATTCAAAGGAAGGGATCGTTTTACGTCATTTGCTATGAGAAAATACTATAGACGATAGAACAAATTGCTGAGGCAATTGATGTAAAAAAAGGTTGTCGAGCTCACACACGATTTTGTTGTTTAAACAATAATATTTCCGACATGGTTTTGGGTGATTATGATAGTCTTTATTGCTTTTGGGGCAATAAAAGTTAACATGGAACTTATGCAATATTTGGATAAGATAAAAGAGATTAAATTTAACGAGTTAATATTAATTTATTATTTACGACCAAGTACGTAGAAATCGAAAACATCAACATATGTCAGCGATGATACTTTATGGGGTTTTGGGATGAAACGAGACACAATTTTATATGTTTTTATACGAAGCAATTAACCGGACACATATCCCAGAGTCAAATTGGAATTTTCTTCTATGAAAATTATGAAAAAATAGCAGATTGAATATTTATGACTAGAAGGTGAAGTTTTCTAAGAGAAGATAAGCATTGGAAATTATGCAAATGATGGTAAAGAATGAAGTAAAGACAGTTTAAAGACGATTCCGTAAGGAAAACTCATGAAAATTCAGAAGTATTGATGAAAACAGTAAATTTGGCTTGGAATATAACTAATCATATAGTTATGGACAATGACATAAGAATGAAGCAGAGAAATCATAAAAATAACGTCGTATATAAAATATAATTGAAGAAAATAAGAAAATTCAAGTCTACGACATAAGTAGAGACAATACAGCTTAAAATTGAATTGATTCATATAGGAAACATGAAAATGTGGGGAAATTTAGGGAAATGAAAATTGGAAAATGCGTAATGAAGATTTCGACATGAGTTTGTTCGTGTTCTGGTAGCGATAAACCAAATTGAGAATTATATACAGTTTATTGAAGACGTACCTATTATATATTGAGAGAAAAAAGGACACAAAAATCATGATATTTTAGTTAAATTTGTAAGACCTGAAGACAAAGGAACGACGGGGCAAAATTTGACATAATGGTAGGTTCGACACTGGAACAATTTACGTAAGAGACAGAAGATTTCTAAAATCAAAGGGGCCGGACTTAACACGTTGATACGAAAACAACAGAATTGATATATGAAATCTCGAGTTGTTAGAGTTTGAATTAGAAAATCAATGAACGCGTAATTAAGATGTTCTAATCCTGGAGGTACATATAAAACTGAGGACTTAGAAGGATCGAGGATCAGTTTTCGGTGAGTTGTCGGGAAGGAGTCGTCGGGGACCAATCGTCGGGTTAAAACGGGGAAGTTACGTGACGTAGAGTCTAAAACGGTTATTAGTTGAAAATTTCTTAAGTGTTGTAAAATTTTGAGACTTAGAAAAATTCGGAGTGGGAATTCTGGGACTTATAAAAATTACGGTCGTGATTAAATCTGTGGAGTGTTGAAAATTAAATAAAGTGTTTTATATAGTTTTACAATAAATTCAACTTGTCATTAAGATAAAAAGTTTATATAGTGTAGCGAATTTAAAAGGAAACAACAGTGTTTAAAGAATTTTATAACAGCAGTGAATAATAATATATTTATTTATAAATTCAACTTGTCATTAAGATAAAAAGTTTATATAGTGTAGCGAATTTAAAAGGAAACAACAGTGTTTAAAGAATTTTATAACAGCAGTGAATAATAATATATTTATTTATAAATTCAACTTGTCATTAAAATAAAAGGTTTATATAGTGTAGCGAATTTAAAGAAAATCAACAGTGTTTAGAGAATTTTATAACAGCAGTGAATAATAATATATTTATTTATAAATTCAACTTGTCATTAAAATAAAAGGTTTATATAGTGTAGCGAATTTAAAAGGAAACAACAGTGTTTAAAGAATTTTATAACAGCATTGAATAATAATATATCTATTTATAAATTCAACTTATCATTAAAATAAAAGGGGTCCTTCGACAACTGGCAAGGTTGATTAAAACGTCGCGCGTGTCGTGAGAATTACCCTGGTAATTAATTAATAGAGTCTAGAATCAGTTTTTATACTTTAAAAATACAGTGGAAAAATAAAGGAGTGAAGTGCCCGGATAGGGTTAATCGTGCGATTTAACGGAGTGTATGATCTTATAATAAATCTAAAATCAGTGTTTGCAATAATTTCCGATTCAATAAAATCTAATAATTAATTAATTAATTACAAATTCAATGCGGGAGGAGTTTAATATAGTGTGTTTGAATTGCTTTAAATTTGTACTATGAAGGTTAAAATAGAGTTATTTAGTCCGAGGTTATATAAAGAAAATTACAGTCTAATAAGTTTCATTAAATAAAAAAATTTACGTTTAGGTCGAAAGTTGGAAATTTTATTACGAGATATTAATTATCGTTAGGTGACAACGCAATAATAATAATTGATCCGAAATCTGGAAAATACTTAACATAATTAGATAGGATCGTTCTTCTTCAATAATAACGGCAGATATTAAAGGAAAACGTGAGGATTTTTACATCAGAGATCTATTCAAAGGAGAAAGGAAGGAGATGAGTAGTTACACAGGTAGTATGGATGCTCTAATAAGTTTCTCGCCGATGATAGTAACCCGGTGGAGCTGAAATTAAGACATTAGAGCTTGGTGAGTCCTTACAATATTTAAGCTTTTACAGGTTCCTGTGGATATCCTGACACTGATGGACGTAACGCCAAGAAAGGGTAAATAAATAACTAACCAATTTATTAGCATTCGCATGTCACACCTCCCATACGGAATGAAATGTTGCTAAACAAATACTTAACACATAATTAGATAGAAACGCATCACTAAACCAATTTTGGTATCTTAGCGTATTTGTAAGATAAATACCTATCGTTTCTTTTCACTAGCACAATTAGGGTATGGTTATATGACCTTCGATAGTGTACCAAAATTTCGATTTGAGTTCAAGGCCATCCATTGACCCAGTCACCTAAATTCATTAACGAATAAACAAAACAATACTTAACGTCAGGGACAAGTTTATCAATTATAGCTTGAGATGAAATCTGCGGTCAATATGTGAAGGCGACATTGACGTTTAAATTCACTCAATTCTAAACGACTTGATTTTACTAGAGCGATCGCCAATAGGTAGCATTGATTCAGCATGCAAAAATTTCGCAAAGTAAAGTACTGTGACTAGCTTCAAACTCTAAGAGAGCACATCACAATAATTCAGTAGGTCATTGATTCGATGTCGACTTGATTTATCTCATTTTTAAATCTTTCTTATAGGAAGTAGGTATCCAAGAACCCATAAATACCCATTATCCTAAATACCTAACACACGAGGAGCTAGTGACCTCATTTAAACAACACTGGTGTTCAAATACTCATACAGTCCTGAATCCTAACTTGTCTTCGAACGTAAGCTTCAAGGCTTCTGTATGTAGGTATGAGCCATCTGGAAATGTAAGTGTCAACCTTTCTCGAACGGACGGCTTTGATCTTGTGGCGGTATTGTCGAGGTGGGCATGCGGGGAAGAGGAAGGACGTATGCGGACAGTACGCTGACGCGGCATTAAAGCCACAGGTTATTTGCATACCGTGAGTCTTGTCGAACCTGAAAGCAAACATAAGGTTCACGAGGTGAGTTTTATGTCAGCTAGTCAGAGGTGGAATGTAACGCTGGGTCGGTTACGTGGGAGGAAGGATCTGCCCGTCACAAGCTTACGCCACATTTAACGGATAGAGGCATGATAAGGGAAGACATGAAATACCCCTTCTAGACTCAGTAGAGTTAAATTCAATCCGGCGGAGATGGAAGTCGGAGTGAGGCAGAAAAACGGCATGAAGACTTGGTATTCCCCCATCTGGCGTGAAGAGTCCCTTTCGTAACAAGAGACGCTCGTCGAAGAGAGTAAAACTCGGACTTAAGGATAAGCTTAGCAAACGTACTTGGGAGAATCCGGTTTGAAATTGTTGTTCATCGGTTTTCACTTGGTTAGCGGAGGTGCCGACTTTTTAAGCAAACATATTATCCCCTCCCCATATCCCTCCATTCCTGCTCTTTCAACAATGTTGCGAATACTAACCAAAAGCACTAACTATGACTACAAACACATTATGTTAGGAGAAGTTGCAGACAAGGACTTCAATTGAGAAAACTGGACCTTCGAGTTCGATCATCCTAAGGTAAGGTTTGCTTTCTTGAAATGTTTAATTTATTATCTGTTGTTTATGTTATCGATGTATCAGCGGTGATAGGAAGAATTAAATAAACACACTAAATTCCTATGGAAATCAAATAGACACAAGGTTTAGGGCGGGGGTAGTTTATCAAACTCGGTTAAATATTCTAAAATAATAATAAATAAATTGATCGGAAAATTCTCACCCTTTCTCTAAAAGAATCTATGGGTTACCACACGTAATACATTATCTTCTCTACATATGTGTGCATATTAAGTATGCAAACAGATGTAAAATCTAAAACAAAAAATTTACACAACGCAGATTATAGAAATAATGTGAACAAAAATCTTAAATCTTGATTACTGTGAGAAAATCGCAGGGATTTAAGAAGATAGGGTAGGTTTAGCTAGATTATAAGGTATAGGGGTTTAGAAATCACGAGCCTGAGGTAGAAATAAACCGAAACGAGGGTTGAGTCAGGCCATCATACCTAGTGGTGTGATCAGTAGGACATAAGGGTAGAATTATGAGCGTGGCTACGAGACAGGAGCTACGCGATTTAAACTACGAGGTAGAAGCTTAGAAAAGTAAATCAGCTAGGTAGGGTTCATCACAATTGGAGTCGAAAGCCAGTTGAGCCAGTAGTGGCACTTCATTACAACTGTTGCTGCGTGACCAGGAGAGTTAAGGTTACAAGTTGAGAGAATTCTGAGATATTATAAAAATAAAATAGAATGAACAAATAAATGAAATTATAATTAATTGGAAAAAAAAAGTGAATATTTTAAACGAAAAGTGAAAAACGTGCCATTAAAACAACTTCAGATTACATAAAACAAGTGGAATAAAAAATTCGCATCATTAAATTATACAGTAGAAATATAACAATAAATCAAAAAAATAATTTAAACGAAAAGTGAAAAACGTGCCTTTAAAACATCTTCATTAAACGTGATACAAGTGGAAAAAAAAAAACGTACCATTAAATAAAACAGTCGAAAAAAAAAAAATAATAACTCAAAAACCAAATATTTTAAAACGAAAAGTGAAAAACGTGCCTTATACCAGATAAAAATCATAAATCACATAACGCCTAGGAATGTTGACCCAGATTTAGAAGGGTGGTGCGTATTGAAAAAAAAAAAAGCCGTTATATAAATAAAAGCGCATTCCTTCGGTGATCAATAAAATTATCATTCAAATTGGTTCATTGACTGAAGCCCGAATGTAAACAAGCGATTGAATAGACACCGTCGCGAGGGTATGTTTGTGTTGCCACAAACATAAGTGGTCTTACTGATAAATATGTTCGTAACAGAATAGATAAATCTTTGTTATGTTCGCATTGGAACATCTCGAGATATTACTTTAAATAATAAAGAGATACTTAGATAGTTAATCAAATGACGTTGTTTATGTTAATAGTGGTCGAGGGTATTATTGGTTCCTTCGAGTTGAAGGATTTTATAAATAAATACTTCTTTTGACACGGCGACATAAAAATAAATAAAATCAACATAACATACAAAGCAAAGGACGGATAAAAATAAAATAAAATATTACACATAAAACATAAAAGTGAGCTTTTCAAATCGTTGCATTCAAACATTTAACAGGGGTGGATTGGACCTTTAGATACACCATTACATAGATGTCAGCTGAATAAATTAGAAATTTAGCCTTACTGGGGGTTGGCATATTTCTCGGGTGACCGGTTTATTTCCGATTTGCAATAAAGAGCAAATAAGCGGAGTGGTTTAAAACGCATACGAATTTAGGAGGGGGGGGGCTTGTTTAAAACGGGGTTTAGGTACATTATACAATTGTGTATACGTGCAAATAAATAAATAAACAAACAAAGCCGGTGTGGAAAAAAAAAAAAAATGAGATAGTAAACGTTATGGAGTGCATTCGGATGAGTAAACATACAACATAGATCAAATAAACCTCAGATAAAAGATAAATAAGAACAGCATATGAAGAGATTACATAAAAGTTGATTCTCTCAAGAGGGTTCTAGTAAACATTTTGAAACGAATAAACATCTCGAATCAATATTTGATTCTAGTGTGTACAGTTGGGTTAGATGCATTTAGCATTATCCTTTCAGATGTTCAGATGTTTGTCGTATTGTCGTTTGTCTCAAACTAATATCGCTGCAGTTGAATGCAGATAAATGATATGTCAATTAACGTATTCAGAACTTGGAAGGCTGTCTTAAATGAAAAAAAAAAAATTGCGCAATTATATTTAGTATTTCGAAGTGGAAATAGTTAGTTTGGGTACAAGTGTTTTAGGAGCGGGGATTAAATCACCTGCGGTTAAACAAGTTAAATTATACCTAAACTGTTTTGAAGTGCAAGAATAAGTGTATAGGGATGCTTATGCATATGTGTATGTGTATATGTATGTATATGTATGTATATATATATATGTATGCGTATGTGTGTGTGTATGTATATATATACATGTGGATATGTAAATTTTTCAGAAAAAAAAAAAATAAGTCAATCTCTGTCATCGGGTTTTAAAGGAAAAAAGGAATATGCCTAGGAATAAACGTTGTCCTGAGGCAAGGCAGGAGAGGGAACGCATAGAATTTGTGGCCGCCGTCGAGAATGCTGCGAGTAACAATGTTCAGATGGATGTAGGGCAAATTACCCTAATCATACAGCAGGCCTTGGGTCCGTTGGTCAGTAAGATACAAGAAATGGAGAAACAAAGGGAGGTTATGCCGGTGACAACCACGACAGGGGAGGGAAGTACGGCGCGAAACGTACTTCAACTCGTAGAAATGATGCCCACGCAGGAAAAGCCCACTTTCAGCGGGGGGACTCAGAACCCAATAGCTTTTCTAGAGGACCTTAAGGATTATGCAAAACGTACGAATCGCACTGACATCATGATGGTAGTTAAGGAGAGTTTAAAAGGAGGTGCTAAAAGCTGGATGAAGCTCTATTCTAAACGTTGGAATAATATGGAAGATTTCGAAAGGGATTTTATTGCCAATTATTGGGGTGATATATGTCAGAAAAACATGAGACGGAGGCTATCAGATGCAGTATGGGAGCCAAAAAAGGGAATCACCATGCTGGCGCACTTTGCGAAGTACTGGGAGCTCGCCAAAGCACTAAAAATCACCGACACACCATTAGGAGTAATTAATGAGATAATGAGGCATTTCCCGAAAGAAACCCAGGCATTGTGGTTTTCACGCGAGCAAGGAGATGAGTTGGACGCGGCGGAATTCCTGAGAAAACTGGATAATATGGTCTGCGCCCCGCAGGACAAAACTACAGAGAAGAGGGGTAGGGATGACAGGAATGGACACGACAACAGAGACCGTCGACACGCGATACGCCCGAAGGTTGGGGTTATTGAGGGAGCACCACAGGCAACGGGATGCAGGACGTGCTGCGGGCCAAGTACGCAACCAGCAGCTAGCAGTAAAACAGCACCAATCAGCGGGAAGGAGGTATGCAGAGTTGAAGATGCGGGAAACGACAGCGAGTCGGTCCAGGAGCTCTGAGGATTACGACTCCAGAAGAAATAAGAGCAGCGACGCCAAGACACAACGTAGCTTTAAAAATAATGTTGAAATATAATTGGGATGTTACAAAGGGTTTAGGGAAAAACGAACAAGGAATAACAGCACCAATAAAAGCATGCAAGGCGGTACGCAGAGACGAGAGTGCAGATGATGAAAAGACGTATGAAAGGGAGGAAGTGACTGCGTGTGTGAACTCTTTGCAACAATTAAGCGACGTGTGGAACGCGGTGGAGATGTATGAAAATGACATAGGAAGAGAATGCATCGGATTTAACACCGTATTTGAAGACGAGGATTATGAAGAGATAGGACGGGGAAGTACATTACCGCAATTACCAGAGGCTAGGGCTTACATAGATGAATTAAAGGTAAATTGTTTGATAGATACGGGTAGCCAAATAACGTGTATTGCACAAGAATTTTGGGAATGTCATTTGAGCGATCAATCGCTATATCCAATCATGCCGGTAGCTTCAGTACAAATTAAGGGGGCTATGGGACAGAAAAGTCAGAAAATTTCACGGTTAGTACTAGTACCATTACGTTTTGGGGATATCCGAATCAACACATCATGTCTCATAGTATCAGGGTTAATAAGATCTATAATACTAGGGGTAAACTGGCTAGATAATTACTCGGCAGAAGTAAAGTGTGGGAAAAAGCGGGAATTGATAGTCACTACTGAGCGGGGAAGAAAAAAAATTAAATTAATAGATTCCGGGGTTGTGAGAAGTGAATTAGGAAAGCAGTTGAGTGAGGAAAACACAAATAGTGCAACCCAGTCGATAAACGTCATAGAGAATAACCAACTTTCGGATTTTGCGGAGGAGACTAAACAGCGAATTGCGGCAATGGTAGCTGGTTTGGAACTGGATGACGTCAAGAAGGAAAAATTAAAGAAGGTACTAGACAAACATAATCGAGTGTTCCTAGGTAAACCGGGGCTAACAAATATGTATATCCATGAAATTAAAATGATAGATGAGACGCCATTTGTAAAGAGGTCGTATCCGGTCCCCTTCGCGTATAGGAATAAGGTGGATGAGAAAATTGACGAATTAGAAGCTTTAGGCATAATCAGCCGGCGGGCGACTCCTTTCGCGAGTCCCTTAACCTATACAATGAAGAAGGACGGTACTGTGCGTATATTACTTGATGCTCGCGAATTAAATACGAGGATGTCCGGGGAAACGGAGAGACCACCACTTACATCGGAAATATTGCAGCAATTCCACGGGGTTAAGCACGTGACTACTCTAGATTTGGACTCGGCGTATTTCCAGGTACCCTTATGTGAAAGTAGTCGTAAATACACCGGTTTCGTCTATAATGGCAAGTCATACGTCTACAACGTATTACCGCAAGGACTGAAGACATCGGTTGGGAGCTTCTCCCGCGCCATGAATAAAATTCTGGGTAGTGAGATGAAAGCGTTTTGCACTAACTATTTAGACGACCTAGTCGTGTTCTCATCTGGAGATTTTGACGAGCACCTAAACCATTTAGATGCAGTTTTGGGAAGGTTACAAACAGCCAATATGACCTGCAAATTGGAAAAATGCCAATTTTTGTTCACGGAAGTAAAAATGTTAGGCCACATTATAACGCCTTATGGGATACTCATGGACCCAGGGAAAGTGTCGGCGATTAAGAACTTCCCAGCGCCTAAAAAAGTGAAGCAGGTAAGAGCATTTCTGGGGTTGTGCAATTATTACAGGAGATTTGCAGATAGATATGGGGCTTCAACACAGGTATTATGCAATTTATTAAAGAAAAAT
This sequence comes from Limnephilus lunatus, assembly GCA_917563855.2. Classification (NCBI taxonomy): domain Eukaryota; kingdom Metazoa; phylum Arthropoda; class Insecta; order Trichoptera; family Limnephilidae; genus Limnephilus; species Limnephilus lunatus. The sequence goes on from OU830592.1 coordinate 82,841,806, forward strand.
AAGCCTTGGAGGTGGACTGCTGTAGAGCAGGAAGCATTTGAAAACGTAAAAACTTTATTCCTTGAGTCTGTGATATTAACTCATCACAACCCCAACAAAAATTATTACCTACAAACTGACAGTTCGGGGTTCGCCATCGGGTCGGAATTATATCAATTAGACGACGAGAATAATCATCATGTGATCGGTTTTGTTAGCAAATCACTAACCGGGGCCGAGTTAAAATGGACCGTTTCCGAACAGGAGTTATATGCAATAATCTATTCGTTACGCAAATTCGAAACCTATCTGCGAGGCGCACAGCTAATCATACGTACGGATCATCAGGCGTTATCGTTCTTAAAGACTTGGAAATTATACAGCGCTAGGGTGACACGGTGGATTTTATATTTAAACCAATTCAATTTTAAAGTCGAGTATGTAAAAGGCAAGGAAAACATCGGACCCGATATCTTGTCTCGCTATTCTCAGGATGCGGTAAATGTGCAGGAGGAAAAAGTAGTATGCCCTGAAGTGGCCGCATTTGCAGTGAGTGGGAAACAGTTAATAAAATCGCACTTAGAAAATCTAGAACAATTACAAAATCAAGATGAGTTTTTGGGAGAGGTGATAGAACATTTGGGAGGTAAGTCTCGCAAGACACCCACAAAAGGAGTGGCTAGGTATTTGAAAAATTACAAGTTAGACGGTAAGACATTATATTACAAAACGAGAAATGACGGTACGGTATTAGCTATACCTAGTAATTTATCCGGAGATCTTATCGAACTGGTACATCAGGAAATTGGTCATGCGGGCGGGTTAAAGACAGTTCAAGCGTTGAAAAGTAGGTACTTCTGGCCGAAGATGTATAAACAAGTTAAATGGGTTGTGAAAGCTTGTCATCTCTGCCAATTAGCAAAGCGCGAAATTCGGCCAACGGTAGGACCGGGTAGGTCAATCATAACGAAGAGGGTAGGAGAATTGGCCATGGCTGATTTATACGGGCCGTTGCCTAGGAGCATAGGGGGGGTGAGGTTTATTTTTGTGGTCCAAGACTCTTTCAGTAGATTCATTCAGTTGTATAAATTAAAGGTTGCCAACACTAGTACCGTATTGAAGTGCGTAGAGCTTTTCATAAAACAGGTAAAGGTTGAGGCTATGTTAACGGACAACGGGTCTCAATTTTCCTCAAAGAAATGGAACCAAGGTCTGGAAAGGATGGGGATAAGGGTCATGCATACGTCGGTGCGAAATCCTGGACCAAACATCACGGAAAGGGTGAACAAGGAGTTGGGACGGATTTTTAGAATATACTGCCATGAAAAGCACACTAAGTGGCCAATGTTTCTAAAGGACATTCAAAGAACATATAATAACACAGTACATTGTACGACTGGATTTTCACCTAATGAGGTAGTATTTGGAAAACAGCCACAGTATAGCTTAGATAAATATATGCGTCAAAGTAACATACCTAAATTAACAGGAGAAGAGATTAGGAACGCGGTTCAAAAGAATCTAGTAAGAAACGCCGAAAAAAGACAGCAATTCTACAATATAAAGAAAAGGCTAGAGACATATGAGGTAGGAACATTTGTGAAACTCAAAAAGTACACTCAGTCAAATTTACTCAGGAAGCATACAAAAAAATTCGCCCTTTTGTTTGACGGTCCGTTTGTTATAGCAGCTGTGCCCTATTCCAACAATTACACGCTGATGGATCCAAAAACAAAAGAGATACGAGGCGATTACAGTGCGATCCACCTGGCTAGATATTATTTTAAAGAAACGGAAAAACAGCAGAAGGAAATACAGGTGATAGAAATTGACTAGAAAAAAAGGCGAGGTTAGGATAGGTTCGGTTAGGTTAGGTGTAGAATAAGAAGAAGTGGGGATAGTTATTTTGCGAGATTTCGAAATTTGGTGTGATCATTTTGGATAAGGAAAAAATAGACAAGTATAAGGAAAAAAAAAATGTAATTTAGAAAAATTCGAAAAATAAAAACGTTTTATTTAATCTATAATACCGTCTTTTAGGGATATTAGGAGGTATTTCACCATGTTATGTTATGTTAGAAAAAAAAGGGGAAAGATAGCGAGTTTAGAGAATAAAATAATATGTTATGCTTAGGAGGGGGGGGAGAGACGGGAAAACAAAGGTTATTTTAAGAAATGTTAAAATACAGATTATGGCAAGGAGAGAAATACATATTAAGATGTTTCAGCTAAATGGCAACTCAGTAACTAATTTTAGGCTTAGGAAACTATAAAATTAAGAATTCAACATTAGGTTTAGGAAAACGGAAACATAGAAAATGAAGAATCTAACCTTAGATTTAGTTTGTGTGACATTAGATTTTAGGAAATTACAAAAAAAAAAAAATGTAACTTGAGATTTAGGAGAATAAAAGATTAAGATTGCAACGAAATTTTAAATAGCTTTAGGGTTTTCAAAGGAAAAAGGGGGGAGGAAGGAGACGTTCGAGTGGAGAAGCATGCTTGGATGCTAAAAGGGTAACCCACTGAACGAAGGGGATGAATTCGGACAGAGAGAGAGAGAGAAAAAAAAAAAAAATAATAACACAGATAGGATAAGAAAAAAAAAAGAAAAAAAAAAAAAAAAAAATTCTTGAAAAAAAAAATATCTCTACACATAGTAACATGTAAACCAAATGAGGCACGGGCAAATTGCGAAGGAGTATAATAAATAAGGGTGCTCACATGAGTACAGTCAAAAAAAAAAAAAAAAAAAAAACAACATCTAAAGGGAAAATTTTTTTTAACAACTGAATAACTTTCTGCAATTCACCGTAAATCATATGGTCAATAGGACCGCGAGATTGATTCAATCTTTGATTTGACCATGTACAGGAGGCTCTGGTCCAACAGGTTGGGGGTCACTGGGACACGCGAGTCGAGGGGCGTGCCCATTCAAAAAAAAAAAAAAGGGGTGTGTATGTGTGCATATATGTGTAATACGTGTATGTTCATATGCGCATTGTTGCCATTAAAACGTTCCTGCGAGAAAAATTCGTGTGGAATTCTAGAATCGCGAAAAAAAAAAAAAAATATATATATGAATAAGGAAAATCAAAGGTTGGAAACCGTCTCGATGAAGAAGAGGGAGTAAGGGTCATAGGGGGGAAGGTATAGGGGTAAGAATCTTAGGGGGGTAGGACAAAGGAAGGGACAACAACTGACGTAAGTTAGCCGACTTAAATAGGCCATTGGGTAGACAAGAGTAAATTGAAAATTGGTTTCAGCTCAGAGGAACACCGAACAGGATTCTACGATATGAAATAGTGAAAGGTAGGGGCGCGCAACCAGTTAGAATTTCGAAAAAAAAAAATGCAAATAAGAATAAAGAAGACTTAAGGAAAATTGTAGAAAATTAGATTGCCTATGTTTAGTTTTAATTCCATCAACTAACACTAGGAGGCGTGTTTACCGCTGGAATTATAACTATAGGGGGGCTGTGATGAATCGCAGTGGATACGAAAATATAGTAGCTTCCACCTTACGAATGAATAAATAATAATTCAGAATTATAACGAAATCAACACACTAGCGACATCTAGCTGATTAAGTTTGATTGGGCCATGGAGACTGCAGAGATCTATAATTATTAAATTAATGTCAAGTTTTGATAAATAGAACACAGAGGGATCCAATTATAAACACTTAAGATTGATCTACCAATCAGAGAAGGGGGAGGTTACCTTTTTTCAAGACAAAGAGATGGACTTTGGACTAGACCATTAGTCTGAGATTTATGGGGTAAAAATCATCATCAACCCGAGAGATCAATACGCTTTAAGATAAACACAATCCCACGTTCGGTGCATTTGGTACAATGACCCTAATTTTAAAGGTAAATATTGAGTACAGCAGAGGAATCGACAACCGCAGTTAACGAACAAATAAATCCATATTATGTTGAAAAAATGATGCAATAAAATAGCAAGGAAATATAATGAACGGAAGATTAAAGAAAAGACCTGGAAAACGTGGGACAACACGCTTATGCAGTTCGCAAAAGACTGGCTTTTATTAGTAATAAAAGGTTTTAACAATCTTGTTAATAGATGGCGTTAGTAGTTACATTATTAATTTTGATATGGATATTAATACCCCCACTTATCAAAATAAATTAATCATACAGTTTATTCATTGCATACAACGCCAAGCAAACTCATGAAATTGTAATGTTTTTATAACATAAACCTTTGGTCTGTACATCTGCTGGTAAACATTTATTTGTTGACTTATCCAAATTCAATTTAGGCTCAATTGGATTACTTTGTGTTTTACAATCAGACATCTGAAATTTAGAAACTAACTGTTCAATATATTGTTGTTGATCTACAGTAATAACATTTTTATTTTTATCTAAATTAATTCTCATGCCTAGATATTGTCGAACAGGCCCTAGGTCCTTTAACTTAAATTCTGAACCTAATACATTTTTTAATTTAGTAGTTTCAACCTCACTGTTAGAAAAAATTAGAAAATCGTCTACATACAGTGCTACTACTATTTTAATTTTACCATTCATTTTTGTAAACAAACATGGTTCATATTTACTATTTTTAAAATCTAATTTAGTTAAAACCTCTTTAACTCTTTCATACCATGCTAGGGAAGATTGCTTTAATCCATAAATGGCCTTTTTTAACTTCAATACCTTTCCCCCACTTTTGTTTACAAAACCTTCAGGTAATGACATAAATATATTTTCATTCAAGTTTCCATTTAGAAAAGCAGTACATACATCTAAATGAGTAATACTCATTCTCATCTTTACACTTACACTAAGGGCAAACAATAATCATATGGTAGAATGTCGCACTACCGGTGAGAAAGTATCTGTGTAGTCGACACCAGCTTTCTGTGAAAAACCTTTTGCCACAAGCCGAGCTCGAAAACGCACTTTATTATCAATATCAATTTTTTTATTAAGCACCCATCTACACTTCACTATCGTCACATCACCCGGATTATCAACAATCTCCCACGCCTCACTCTTCTCAAATGACTGCAGCTCCTCAGCCATTGCCTGCTTCCACTGCTCCTTCTCTGGCCCCTCAAGAGCCTCTGCGAATACAATCTCTTCAGATGCTGGAAAAGTACTGGAAACACACATGTTACTAAAACCATATCTTTCTGGTTTCTTTCTCTGACGCGTGCTGCTTTCTGTCACTTGTTCGGGTGGTTCTGTTGATTGCACTACGTGTTCCGAGACATCTTGTATTGGAAATTCAGTTAGTATTTCATTGCCATCATCATATATTAAAGAATCTGAAAAGCAATCAAAAGGATCCTCAGTTTTTGGAATATTCTGAGAAAATTCCCCCACTGAATCACTACTCTCTTCCACCAGATTGTCTTCTGTCGTCTCCTCATTAGGAATCCAGACGGCCGACTCTTCATTGGTTAACATCCCATCTGTCTCATCCTCCATCACTATGACATCTCTGCTAATAATAACGGAGTTCTTAGTAGGATTATACACACGATAACCTTTTACATCCTCACCATATCCAGTTAAAATATGTTTTGTGGCTTTCTTATCCCATTTTAAACGTTTTTGTTTAGGAACATGCACCATGACTTTGCTGCCAAACAAACGCAGGTGACTTAAGTCAGGTTTTGATCCATACCACAATTCATATGGTGTTTTATCCAATCCTGATGCAATAGACCTGTTTTTCAAATATACAGCAGTATTAGCTGCTTCTGCCCAAAATTTTTTGTCTAACTTTGCATCATATAATAAACACTTAGCTTTCTCAACCACTGTACGGTCAGCTCTCTCACAAAGTCCATTTTGCTCTGGTGTATAACAATTTGATTTTTGATGTATTATACCAGCCTGGTTTAGGTAACTCTTAAAATCCTTATTGCAAAATTCTAGACCATTATCTGTTCTTAATATTTTAATTTTCTTACTAAGTTGATTTTCAACAACTGATTTGAACTCTTTAAATCTGTTGAAAACTTCACTCTTATGCTTCAGAAAATATATGAACGTCATTCGACTATAATCATCTATAAATAGTAGAAAATATCGAGCTCCATTTAAAGAATTTGTTTCCATCGGACCGCAGACATCACTGTGAATCCTATGAAGCGTTTCTGTACTCCGCTCACCCACATGAGAAAAGGGTAATCTCATTTGTTTTCCCTCACAACAAATAATACACTGAGACTTGGTTATGTCAATAGTACTCTCATAATTCAAACCATCCACAACACCGTTTTTCATTTTTTGCATATCTTGACTGTTAATGTGTGCTAGTCTTCTGTGCCATAATTTTCCACTGACAGGAACAGTCAACAAACAACTTTGTGATTGTAATCTCAATTTGTAAACACCTTCTGACAAATCCGCAGTTGCAACCAAATCATTGTTTTTGTTTCGAATATAACAATGCTTCTCTTCAAAAATGACATTATTTCCATTCTTGATAAGTTCACTTACGGATAATAAATTGGTTGTCAAACTAGGCACACATAACACATTTTTAACTGTTATATGATAATTTAATTCCGAAACAATTTCGACATCTCCGGAACAAACAACTTGCACTTTAGATTCATTGGCGACAGTAATTTCTGGCAAATACGTCGTTGTATTCATATTTTTTACCCAATCTTTCTTCGCCGTCATGTGTGCACTTGCCCCCGAGTCGATGTACCATGAATTCTTGTTATATTTTCCATTCAGGAAAACAACATTAAAAACACATTTACTTGTATTTTTCTTTAACAATGGACACTGGTTTCGATAATGACCCGTCTGTTTACATTTGTAACAAGTGACATTATTGTCAACCGTCACTTTTGAGTTTATCGATGATACCGCACCATTTTTAAATCTATGCTTTTTGCTATTATTTGCAACGAATGCTGCGCCGCTGGTATTCACGTCATTCTGTGAAATCTCCATATCAAGCAACTTAGATTTTATTAAATCGGTGGTAATCTGCATACCCGAATGCTCCACCGCCATAATCATCGGCATGAATTTTTCTGGCAAACCAGCTAGAAGTAATGATCCGATCCATACTTCCGTAATTGCAAATCCTGTGCCTTTTAATCTCTGAGCTGTTTCGACCACTTGTGTGACGTATGATGTCATGGATTCACAATTTTCTTGTCGTAACGAGATTAAATGTCTCAATAAGGATATTTTACGAGAAAAACCTGAGTCGTCAAACATAGACCTCAGTTTAATCCATAACTCCAAAGTTGTTTTTGTTTCCTTAATATGCACGTACAATCCAGGGTCAATAGTTAAAACTAACTTCGCCTTGGCCCTTGCGTCATCTGATGCTTTTTTCTCAAAATTGGCATCTGGTTCTGACTTGATATAGTTCACCAGATTGTCAAGCACCAACAGATTTTCGACTGCAAAACTCCACTGATCATAATTCTGGCGTCCTGTCAACTTCTCAATGCTTTGAAAATAGTTCACGGCCATATTTCAACGAAAAATCAACAATTTTCGACTGTTTTATACTAAATTCACACAGTAAAAACCGAAAAATATAATGGATATTTGCCCATAACCTCTTAGAATGACAACACGCTTATGCAGTTCGCAAAAGACTGGCTTTTATTAGTAATAAAAGGTTTTAACAATCTTGTTAATAGATGGCGTTAGTAGTTACATTATTAATTTTGATATGGATATTAATAATACTCAATTGCATAACGAGAACGTGAAGAACAAAAGGAGGCCAGAATCAGAGGAAAACGTACGTTTGATATTTAAAAGAAAGAAAAACGATGGAAATTAGGAATGTCACTTTTAAATGAAGCAATACGGTCAGGGAAAACGATTTGAAAAGAAAATCTAATAAAAAAAACGGACATTTAAACGGAAGTATTTATTGAACAATATAAGATTTCGACTTAATTTTGCGTTTCAGACGAGTTTAAATAGATATCGTTATATATTTGAAATAGGATGGTTATTCTAGTTATATTACGTTAGATTAATTCAAAGGAAGGGATCGTTTTACGTCATTTGCTATGAGAAAATACTATAGACGATAGAACAAATTGCTGAGGCAATTGATGTAAAAAAAGGTTGTCGAGCTCACACACGATTTTGTTGTTTAAACAATAATATTTCCGACATGGTTTTGGGTGATTATGATAGTCTTTATTGCTTTTGGGGCAATAAAAGTTAACATGGAACTTATGCAATATTTGGATAAGATAAAAGAGATTAAATTTAACGAGTTAATATTAATTTATTATTTACGACCAAGTACGTAGAAATCGAAAACATCAACATATGTCAGCGATGATACTTTATGGGGTTTTGGGATGAAACGAGACACAATTTTATATGTTTTTATACGAAGCAATTAACCGGACACATATCCCAGAGTCAAATTGGAATTTTCTTCTATGAAAATTATGAAAAAATAGCAGATTGAATATTTATGACTAGAAGGTGAAGTTTTCTAAGAGAAGATAAGCATTGGAAATTATGCAAATGATGGTAAAGAATGAAGTAAAGACAGTTTAAAGACGATTCCGTAAGGAAAACTCATGAAAATTCAGAAGTATTGATGAAAACAGTAAATTTGGCTTGGAATATAACTAATCATATAGTTATGGACAATGACATAAGAATGAAGCAGAGAAATCATAAAAATAACGTCGTATATAAAATATAATTGAAGAAAATAAGAAAATTCAAGTCTACGACATAAGTAGAGACAATACAGCTTAAAATTGAATTGATTCATATAGGAAACATGAAAATGTGGGGAAATTTAGGGAAATGAAAATTGGAAAATGCGTAATGAAGATTTCGACATGAGTTTGTTCGTGTTCTGGTAGCGATAAACCAAATTGAGAATTATATACAGTTTATTGAAGACGTACCTATTATATATTGAGAGAAAAAAGGACACAAAAATCATGATATTTTAGTTAAATTTGTAAGACCTGAAGACAAAGGAACGACGGGGCAAAATTTGACATAATGGTAGGTTCGACACTGGAACAATTTACGTAAGAGACAGAAGATTTCTAAAATCAAAGGGGCCGGACTTAACACGTTGATACGAAAACAACAGAATTGATATATGAAATCTCGAGTTGTTAGAGTTTGAATTAGAAAATCAATGAACGCGTAATTAAGATGTTCTAATCCTGGAGGTACATATAAAACTGAGGACTTAGAAGGATCGAGGATCAGTTTTCGGTGAGTTGTCGGGAAGGAGTCGTCGGGGACCAATCGTCGGGTTAAAACGGGGAAGTTACGTGACGTAGAGTCTAAAACGGTTATTAGTTGAAAATTTCTTAAGTGTTGTAAAATTTTGAGACTTAGAAAAATTCGGAGTGGGAATTCTGGGACTTATAAAAATTACGGTCGTGATTAAATCTGTGGAGTGTTGAAAATTAAATAAAGTGTTTTATATAGTTTTACAATAAATTCAACTTGTCATTAAGATAAAAAGTTTATATAGTGTAGCGAATTTAAAAGGAAACAACAGTGTTTAAAGAATTTTATAACAGCAGTGAATAATAATATATTTATTTATAAATTCAACTTGTCATTAAGATAAAAAGTTTATATAGTGTAGCGAATTTAAAAGGAAACAACAGTGTTTAAAGAATTTTATAACAGCAGTGAATAATAATATATTTATTTATAAATTCAACTTGTCATTAAAATAAAAGGTTTATATAGTGTAGCGAATTTAAAGAAAATCAACAGTGTTTAGAGAATTTTATAACAGCAGTGAATAATAATATATTTATTTATAAATTCAACTTGTCATTAAAATAAAAGGTTTATATAGTGTAGCGAATTTAAAAGGAAACAACAGTGTTTAAAGAATTTTATAACAGCATTGAATAATAATATATCTATTTATAAATTCAACTTATCATTAAAATAAAAGGGGTCCTTCGACAACTGGCAAGGTTGATTAAAACGTCGCGCGTGTCGTGAGAATTACCCTGGTAATTAATTAATAGAGTCTAGAATCAGTTTTTATACTTTAAAAATACAGTGGAAAAATAAAGGAGTGAAGTGCCCGGATAGGGTTAATCGTGCGATTTAACGGAGTGTATGATCTTATAATAAATCTAAAATCAGTGTTTGCAATAATTTCCGATTCAATAAAATCTAATAATTAATTAATTAATTACAAATTCAATGCGGGAGGAGTTTAATATAGTGTGTTTGAATTGCTTTAAATTTGTACTATGAAGGTTAAAATAGAGTTATTTAGTCCGAGGTTATATAAAGAAAATTACAGTCTAATAAGTTTCATTAAATAAAAAAATTTACGTTTAGGTCGAAAGTTGGAAATTTTATTACGAGATATTAATTATCGTTAGGTGACAACGCAATAATAATAATTGATCCGAAATCTGGAAAATACTTAACATAATTAGATAGGATCGTTCTTCTTCAATAATAACGGCAGATATTAAAGGAAAACGTGAGGATTTTTACATCAGAGATCTATTCAAAGGAGAAAGGAAGGAGATGAGTAGTTACACAGGTAGTATGGATGCTCTAATAAGTTTCTCGCCGATGATAGTAACCCGGTGGAGCTGAAATTAAGACATTAGAGCTTGGTGAGTCCTTACAATATTTAAGCTTTTACAGGTTCCTGTGGATATCCTGACACTGATGGACGTAACGCCAAGAAAGGGTAAATAAATAACTAACCAATTTATTAGCATTCGCATGTCACACCTCCCATACGGAATGAAATGTTGCTAAACAAATACTTAACACATAATTAGATAGAAACGCATCACTAAACCAATTTTGGTATCTTAGCGTATTTGTAAGATAAATACCTATCGTTTCTTTTCACTAGCACAATTAGGGTATGGTTATATGACCTTCGATAGTGTACCAAAATTTCGATTTGAGTTCAAGGCCATCCATTGACCCAGTCACCTAAATTCATTAACGAATAAACAAAACAATACTTAACGTCAGGGACAAGTTTATCAATTATAGCTTGAGATGAAATCTGCGGTCAATATGTGAAGGCGACATTGACGTTTAAATTCACTCAATTCTAAACGACTTGATTTTACTAGAGCGATCGCCAATAGGTAGCATTGATTCAGCATGCAAAAATTTCGCAAAGTAAAGTACTGTGACTAGCTTCAAACTCTAAGAGAGCACATCACAATAATTCAGTAGGTCATTGATTCGATGTCGACTTGATTTATCTCATTTTTAAATCTTTCTTATAGGAAGTAGGTATCCAAGAACCCATAAATACCCATTATCCTAAATACCTAACACACGAGGAGCTAGTGACCTCATTTAAACAACACTGGTGTTCAAATACTCATACAGTCCTGAATCCTAACTTGTCTTCGAACGTAAGCTTCAAGGCTTCTGTATGTAGGTATGAGCCATCTGGAAATGTAAGTGTCAACCTTTCTCGAACGGACGGCTTTGATCTTGTGGCGGTATTGTCGAGGTGGGCATGCGGGGAAGAGGAAGGACGTATGCGGACAGTACGCTGACGCGGCATTAAAGCCACAGGTTATTTGCATACCGTGAGTCTTGTCGAACCTGAAAGCAAACATAAGGTTCACGAGGTGAGTTTTATGTCAGCTAGTCAGAGGTGGAATGTAACGCTGGGTCGGTTACGTGGGAGGAAGGATCTGCCCGTCACAAGCTTACGCCACATTTAACGGATAGAGGCATGATAAGGGAAGACATGAAATACCCCTTCTAGACTCAGTAGAGTTAAATTCAATCCGGCGGAGATGGAAGTCGGAGTGAGGCAGAAAAACGGCATGAAGACTTGGTATTCCCCCATCTGGCGTGAAGAGTCCCTTTCGTAACAAGAGACGCTCGTCGAAGAGAGTAAAACTCGGACTTAAGGATAAGCTTAGCAAACGTACTTGGGAGAATCCGGTTTGAAATTGTTGTTCATCGGTTTTCACTTGGTTAGCGGAGGTGCCGACTTTTTAAGCAAACATATTATCCCCTCCCCATATCCCTCCATTCCTGCTCTTTCAACAATGTTGCGAATACTAACCAAAAGCACTAACTATGACTACAAACACATTATGTTAGGAGAAGTTGCAGACAAGGACTTCAATTGAGAAAACTGGACCTTCGAGTTCGATCATCCTAAGGTAAGGTTTGCTTTCTTGAAATGTTTAATTTATTATCTGTTGTTTATGTTATCGATGTATCAGCGGTGATAGGAAGAATTAAATAAACACACTAAATTCCTATGGAAATCAAATAGACACAAGGTTTAGGGCGGGGGTAGTTTATCAAACTCGGTTAAATATTCTAAAATAATAATAAATAAATTGATCGGAAAATTCTCACCCTTTCTCTAAAAGAATCTATGGGTTACCACACGTAATACATTATCTTCTCTACATATGTGTGCATATTAAGTATGCAAACAGATGTAAAATCTAAAACAAAAAATTTACACAACGCAGATTATAGAAATAATGTGAACAAAAATCTTAAATCTTGATTACTGTGAGAAAATCGCAGGGATTTAAGAAGATAGGGTAGGTTTAGCTAGATTATAAGGTATAGGGGTTTAGAAATCACGAGCCTGAGGTAGAAATAAACCGAAACGAGGGTTGAGTCAGGCCATCATACCTAGTGGTGTGATCAGTAGGACATAAGGGTAGAATTATGAGCGTGGCTACGAGACAGGAGCTACGCGATTTAAACTACGAGGTAGAAGCTTAGAAAAGTAAATCAGCTAGGTAGGGTTCATCACAATTGGAGTCGAAAGCCAGTTGAGCCAGTAGTGGCACCTCATTACAAGTACAATTCAATACAAGAAATGTAAATTACACAAACCTAGCTAAAGTGTTTAATTCTCATTATCTCTCTGAAACGAAACTCTCCGAGTGGTGATTTTCGCGAGGCCCTACAATTCATCGTTGCGGACACATTTAAAAGAGGAAATAATTATGCAGCTTACATGTGAGATCGCAGGGTCCTCGTCTTCTTTTGGATTTCAACCAGGGCACCTCCCGAGTTAGAACAAACCGAAGTTAACACAGGCACGGCGTAAGCCAGCTCCAACCCGTAGGCTATTCAATAAACATCGCGGGCTACATTTGAGTTCGGTTCGGTCGCCCGGCAACAGCCCGCGTATGTGGGAATCAATCCGGCGGTACGTGTGTACGTGAGGGCGCCTATTTCTCGACTGGCGGCGGCGGAGTGGGCCAAGTGGCAGGGCAAGCGGAAGGGAAGCAGGGAGCAGGAAACAGGGGGGAGAGAGGGGAGACCGTGTTGTGTCCGGACTTGTCCTAGCGTTCTAGTTGTCGTTATGGGATCTGAATCCACCCGCCATAGGGCGTACCATAACAACATGTTTAATGAAAAATTTTGCGTAAGTAGTTTTATGCTTTTTACTATTTATTTATTTATTTATTTATTATTACATTTATTACATACAAGAAATAACAATATAAAAGGAAGCTTTGACTGCCCAACTAGGAAGGTTTCCCGTTTTAGGACAGTCAACTTGGCAGGTTGCGTGTACATAATTTCACATTAGTGGATTCAATAATAAATAACAATAATGGTACATATTGTGGGAGTTACTTAGATATTAGGTACAATATCGGATATAAGTTGTGTTATTCTAGGTATACAGCAGTAATAAACAATAAAATCCAGATAGGTACATGTAAAATATAAAGTAAAATCCAGATAGGTACTTGTAAAATATAAAGTAGAACTAAAATATAACAAATGTAAGAAAGAAAAATAATAAAAAAAAGATATTTTTTTTTTATGAAAATACAGTTTAGCAGTAATAAGCAATAAAATCCAGGTAGGTATATGTAAAATATAGAATAAAAATATAATATATAAAAATATAATACACGAGCATTTATATAGGAGGTGTTGGTGAGACAGGCCAATGTAATCGATTAAACGTTCATGAATGAATTTGGGTATTTTTTTTATTTATTGGTCTTTAAATGTACATTAATAATAGGGGTCCATCGCCCGTATAAATGGATGATTGAGGAGGTTTAGCAAGATTTGTCCTTCCGTTCTTGATCATCTCTAAATCCGAAACAATTAAGATAAATAAACACTTAAAGCCTTAATTAAAACGTCATAAAAATTTGATTCATTTCATAAACGACCGCGTACGTGAAAACATTACTAATTAAAAATGACAAATATATTGTTTATGGAAAAATATATATAAGATATATAAGTGTACAATGGTGTTACATAAATTACATATCGGTACAGAAATTATTTAAAATTGCAATCTCATCAAAGAAGAAGCTAGTTCTTGTGCTTGATGAGCGAGTTACACTAATTATAACAGAAATAGAATAACATTATGCAAAAGGTAAGTATATAATACGAACAATTGAGCCTTCTGGATCATCAATATGTGTAGGTGTACATACATAGGATACGGTACGAAATTCGAAAAATCTAAAAAAAATAGAGATGAATATAATTTATAATAAATGGAAAGAAAGAGAAAAACAGGTAATTATTTAGTTTTAATTATTCCTGATGAAGTGTAGCTTCAGTTTGAGTTTCAGTTTATTGATATCTTTGGTTTTTTTTATTTCAATTGGAAGGTTGTTGAAATACTTTATTCCTAAGTAGATATAATTGTTTTGCATTAGTTTGGTATTAAATTTTGGTATTTTGATGTTGTCTTGATATCTTATTGATTGGTAGGTTTCAAATTTTTTGATGATATTATCTTTGTAAATTTGGATAATTGCATTTTTTTTAAAGATATTCTCTACTCGAGGCACCGTAAAATCTGCGAAAAGCGTTTCTGTTGGATATGTGGAGGGTTTCTTTAGGATTACTTTAATGATTAGCTTCTGGATCACTTTGATCGGGTTTAGAATATTGTTGTAAGACCCCCCCCATCCAATAATTCCATATTGAATTAATGACTGGATTAGCGCATAGTATACTCTTTTTAGATTGTTGAGTTTTATACATCGCTTAGTATAGTTTATCAGTTGTACATACTTGTTTAATTAATATTTTCTGACCGAAATCCTGAATTTATTATTTAACTTATTTTAAATGTCCTATATGTATAGGTAAGTTTTTTTTTTGAAGATGTCGTTAAAACAAATACCATTTTAGAAACTAGATAAAATTAATTTTCAATTTTTTATATTCAAATATACTTTAGTGTTAAAAAATGAAAAAAGTTGAAAAAAAGCTGACTCAAATATTTTCTATTAAAACCTCGAAAAATTTCGGAAAATTCAAAATTAAAAAAAAACACATTCCAACACAAATGGAAACCAAACCATCACTTAACTTTTTATCTCGTTCATACAATTAAAAATTATTAAAAAAATATAATAATAATTCCTCAAGAATACCTAAAAAAAAATTGGGTACACAATTTAAACGTTGATTTCTCGAACGTTGATTTATTATATACACATCAGGCTTTAACATTATGAAACTCACGCGGAAAAGTCAATAAAAAAATGTTTCTGAAATAACCAACGTTCATAAAACCGAATTAACAACAAAGACATTATTTAGAAGGTATTAAAACTGACAAAAAATAACAGTAATTTTGTTGAATTTTACTATATCTACTATAATAGTGAATGGGTCATTAGAATCGAAATTATGTACAGAAAAAATTAAATGAATCTCGCGTGAAATATCACATGTCAAAAACGTAATTTCAACGCCCGTGAAAAAAAAATCATATGTCCATTTGACAAGCTCTGGGTCACACCAGATCACCTGAATGTGATAGACTGCCTTGTTGCATAATGTATAATGAGAAATTCATTGCGGAATCTGCGCCACGTGGTGCTGAATTATTCACCACAGATACTGCCATCCTCCATACTACATACTATATACTCTCAACTACTAACTGCCTGCCCTTCCCTGAACAGTGAATGATGTACATGTTAAAGGTAAATAAGTGCATCTGCCACCAGTTAATCATTTACTTGAATAAATAGTGTTGGTTTCACCTGTGTTCTTAATGCTTTTAATACAAGTTAATAATTAATAGAGAATAGCGGTGAATAGGTATACTAACGGTGTACTAAAGGTGAAAATAGATATATTATAATGAGAATAGGTACAGCGGTATACTAAAAGTGAGAATAGGTATACTAAATACTAACTAACAGGAATGAGCGAGCACTGGATGTTTTTGAAAGGCGTATCTTCGGACCGGTTTCAGAAAATAGATTTTGACGCAGACGTTACAACAATGAGCTAAATGCTCTGTTTAAAGATCTAAACGTCACAAAATTTAGAAAACTGGGAAGACTTCGGCTGGGTCTTGTAGAGAGAATGACCGAGCATCAAGCACCAAAGTCCCTGCTGAACTCAAGACCGACAGGGCGAAGGAGCCTGGGAAGACTAAGATTAAGATGGAGCGATCTCAGCGTCCTCAAAGATATATCCTACCTTGGAGATTCTGAACTGAAGACAGCTGGCACAAAACCTAGATGAGTGGAGGAAGATTCTTGAGGAGGCCAAGACCCACCAGGGGTTGTAGAGAAAAGAGTGTTGATGATGATAATGAGAGAATAGCGGTGATGAACATTCATTCGAGTACATATACATAATATGAAGTGCGAGTAGGTACATATACATATTGTATACATACAATATGAATGTAAAACCTATTGCCCTGTTTACGTTAAGGGTAGGAAAACTCCTGGCATGGTTTGCTAGCTGGGAGTTTTTTTAATCAGAATACGAACAGGGTTTGATACTATAAAATCGAATAAAACTTCTCATCATCGTACAACTGAGCAAATTATTCAAATGTGAGAACAGACACATGTTGATTGTTCAGTATTCAAAGTCTGTATTTGAACGCATTTGTTTTTGAAGTAAAACTTCTTTACGCACGCTCGACTTGGGGGGTAAGCTGGTGAATGCGTTACGAAAAGTGTGATGCGAACGGTAATCGCATACATACTGCACAACTAAGGAAAGGCGTACACACTAACCCAAGGTCGTAGGTCACCCCAAGGTCGTAGGTCACACCTAGATCATAGGTCACCCCAAGGTCGTAGGTCACCCCACTGCCGTAGGTCACCCCACAGTCATAGGTCACCCCAGGGTCATAGGTCACCCCAAGGTCATATGTCACCCCAATGTCATATGTCACCCCAGTGTCATATGTTCGTTTATAAGTTAGTGAAGTTTTACTTCAGTCGTGTGGTCTAAAGCACACTCTTTTTTTTACATTAACTTCGGACCTCAGATTATTATTATTTTCCTCAGGATCTCCAAACAGGAGGTCCTGAGGAAATTAATTTCCCTCAGGGCTTATGTCATCTTCGGAGGGTCTTTTTGAGGAGAAGAAGAAGTGAACATCAACAACGATCTTGAAGAGAAAACACAGGGGCCGGTAAATCGTTCCAGACCCGAGCTGTTGAATGAATGTTGTAGGAACGACCCGTTCTCGTGTGGCAAATGTCAACCGTATACATATACATATCTATGTTGGGCGCGTGTTTCGCGAAATCCTCTCGAGGTAACCGTTCAGTGCCGGTTTTAGCACTACCAGCGCCCTAGCCGAGATTTCTACGACGCCCCCTAATTGCAATACAATTCCATACGAAAAAATGCAATGTGTATAATGAATAACTGTTTATTAAAAAAAAATAATAAAATTTAACTTTTCTAGCCTTTTTGTCGGCGAACTCTTTTATTAGGTTATCAAAATCGTGACGAAACAGCGATTGACGAAATTGCCAAGTTTGTCAATCTAGATTGAGATATTGTCGATCGCAGATAGGTTTTTATCAGCTTAAGCTTATAAAAACTCCTTTTCCTATTAGCAACCGTTACAGGTACAGTCAATAATATTCGCAATGCTATCCACACATTTGGATACAGTTCTTTTAAGTTGCGATATTGGATAAAATTGAAAACATAAGCAGGAGTAACCACATTCTGATTAGGCAAAAAAGATTTCAGGCTTACGAGTTCATCACGCAAAATACAACCATCAATATTAAATTTGGAGACTACAATTAATTTCAATTGGAGGTCACCACAGAGTCTGACAAGGTCGGGTTTTTCCGGAATCTGTTCTATATTGTACAAAAAAGACGAAGATTTCGAGTACTCATTTAACTGTTCAAATCTTTCATTAAATGAAATTAATGTAGTGTCCAAGAGAGAATTGAAATATTCAACCTCAAATTTTTTTTCTGAAGAAGTTATAGGTTCGTCGCGGACAGTTTCACACAGCTTGACGCTAAACAAATCCAATTCTTGTTGTGGCTCTAAACACAGGTTTAATTTCTAGTTCTTCATCGAATTCCTTCGCAGTTAAAATTGCGCTTTTAAAGCCGGTAATTCTATATTCTTCCAGGAAAGTGCAGCATTTTTTCAACATTTCTGTGCATTTACCGAGATCTACAACTGTTGATTGTGGAGATTTACTAACGACATTAATTTGAAAAAATTTGTCATACCAAACAACCAATGAAACTATGAAGCAAACTTTTAACTTTTTCGTTGTTTGTTTTTGGGGTGTTATGCCATGTTGCGCTACCTCCTTCTTTAGCCGACGTTTCGGACAGCGTTGCAGTGTCCATCATCCGGGCAGATCCGACAGATGTGTCCACATCTGTCAGATTTGCCAGATCTGCCCTGATGATAGACACTGCAACGCTGTCCGAAACGTCGGCTAAAGAAGGAGGTAGCGCAACACGGCATAACACCCCAAAAACAAACATCGAAAATGCTTTTGGCCGTGAAAATCTAAAAACGTATCAATCTTTTAACTGTTCGGTTAGAGTAGTGGCCTCATGAGAGACTTGAACATCAGTTTTTTGAGTTTTAATGGCCAAAGTAATTAATAAATGTAAACTAATTAATCAATAGCCATAGTAATTAATAATTATGCCGGATGTATTATATCCGACATAAAATTTTAAAATAATATCAGGCATATTTGCGGCACGTTTCAGAGTGTAACTTTGAGTATCGCCCTGGTGGTAAGACCATCATTCGGAATTCAAACGTTGCTTGAAATGGCTTTAGCCGTGTTTGATAACTAGATTTGAATAGCCAGGTACTTCCCCTACTTCCTCTTTCCCTTATGATTATTACTTTACACGTAAAATATAGGTACATACAAAAATATACATAAAATATCTGGTTTATAGTTAAAATGGTAGGTTAAGTTATTTAAATACCTACTACTTTAAATACCTACTAACTGTATTAAAATACTTACTAACAAATCTTATGATTGTAGAGGAAATTTTGGTTTTGATTTAATCAATAAGAAAAATTAGAAACTTCATTTTTATGACGCAAGTTCTACTCGTTCACAGATGCAATATCGTTTTTTTATATTTCAAAAGATTTAGAAAAATGAGTTTGATCTCAACAGATGTCGGATTGTACTCATTACTAATTTAAACATCATGGATCACAAGGCCATTTTCCATTTGCCAGATTTTTTAGGATGGCGTTCCAAATAGGTTGGACCGAATAAATAAGGCATTAAAATATGATATTATTTTTCCAGCAGCAGCGTGTTGAAAACATCAAATGAGAATTAGTTCTCTCTTGTGCCATGTCGTAAATCTCGTCCATTAGAACGAAACGTTAGCATGTGTCAAGTTGCGCCGTCCCCAGTTCGCCATTCGCCATCCGCCATGTGTCATATAGAGTTACGATCCGACCTAACGAATTAATTCGCGAATGCGGCCGACGGATATGTAGGCACAGCTTTTTCTCGAAGTCGAGTATTTTATGTATTACACTATCTACGGTATTTCCGACATTCTCTATACTTTGATCATTGTCGGATATCCACCTCAATTATTGTATTTGTCAACCAAACATCCGCATGTTATGAGTTGTGCGATTTACAATAAATTTTATGAAACTTTCTCAAGTGGCTACCACATAATATGTGGGTATACGTACATAATACTTCCCAGATGAACTCAAGACCGATAGGGTGAAGGAGCCTGGGAAGACCAATATCAAGTTGGAGCGACAACGTCCTCATAGAAATTTCTACCTTGGAACTTCCAAACTGGCATAAAACCGAGATGAGTGGAGGAAGACTCTTGAGGAAGCCAAGACCCACAAGGAGTTGTAGAGCCAAGAGTGATGATGATGATACTTACATAATTATAATTGGAAATAAATAAATTTGTTTGGATACCACTTTATTGAGTACATATGTTTATAAACCAAATTTGGGTGTCGAGTACGTGTACCGCCGCCATTTTAATAACTAACGCCTCTGCCATACCCATAAGTCACTCCGTTTGTAGTGGTTCGCTACGTTTGGTGACTTATCAGGGGTGCCCGGGTTCAAGCGGTGAGGCTTTTCCAGGTCTTGGCATCTATCACGTGAGGGGCCGGATCGGAGAGACTGATTAAGATAGACCTTTTGACCTCTTCAGCCGGGCCTAGTCGATCTATCGCCTTGCACCGCAGTGGGAGGAATGGATTCACACTCTCGTCACTCTTGAAAACAAAACATTGACCCCCAGATACCTACCCACCCCTCATACCTCTTTTCTTCCTAGAACTTCCTCTCCATAATTTCTCTAAAAATACCCTCCACACAGCATCTCCAAAGATGACATAGGCCGTGAGGGGAAATTTTTTTCCTCGGGAGATAATGTCAAAAATAGGTTTTGGCTCCATTTGAACATTTCTCAGGGATTCAACATAGAAGAGTTAGGGAGAAAAGAGAGAGGGGGGGGGGGTATATGGGTGAGGGAGACGGGGTAAAATCGAGTGTTCGTGAATTTAAAAAAGCCGTATTTAAATAATATATTTATTCAATGTAGTGAGAACGGAAGTAAGATACATAAAAAGACACTGCCTGAATAAGTAAATGTTTTCAAACACCAATGAAAATAATTATGTATCTTCTTTGATTTTAGAAATGAGTTCATAGTCAGTCAAAAAACAATTATTTTTTATTCATGAAAATAAGTTTGATTCAAAATTAAAAGTTTGAACTTAATACAAAAGAAACTAACCCTTCATTAGCCTAAAATAATTAAATTGAACTTTACGAATAATATCCAACTATTTACGCAAATTTTTATCTTTAAGTCAAATTTATTCAAACGGATTTCAGGAAAAGCATTTTAAACACCTGCTAAACAAATTGTGATCACCAAATGGGTAATTTTCTCATTTTAACTTTTAAAACAGTGAAAATACGAGTCACCCATAGCCACAACCCACAATCATCCACCAATGCCATTAAAATTTCAAATCCCCGCTAGTGGTGGTTTTCCCAGAGGCGGGGAGGGGATTACCCTATATGGAAAAAATGCAATTACAGTGTTTTTCATTCGTTTATTGTTGGATTGGATTGGCTCGGAAACAAATCGAATGAGTTTTATCTTGCGCTATAAATAATTTTGTAAATACTCATTTGCGTTTGTTAGTTTTATTCTCCTGATAAAAGTTTTCATTTGTCGAATGAAAAATTTGCAATTGTTTATTTGTGATATATTTTATTTCATCATATGCCTACCGTTGGTTGTAAATAGCATATTTTTTATTACATTACAGCGTATGGTAAATACGGGTTGATATAATTCTGTTTGTATTTCAATGTAGAACCTACAATTTGGTATGTCGTATGTCCCATGTGGGTTGTTATACAATGGAACACATTGTATGTAAAACATAATTTAAATAAAATTAATGTAAATTGAGTTGTGTATATTTAACAATATTTTTGATACCTACAAAAAGACTGTTGAAGATGAAGTACATGGATTTAAACACAATTTTTATTTACTTTATCGTAATATTGAGAATATGAGCTACATTTATACATATTTATATATTTTACAAAATATTGTATTAAGGTCACCGTTGGTCATGTATACCTTAACAGAAAAGAGAAGCTCTTGTGCCTGATAAGGGAGCCATGATTCTTACTTAGGATATATGTTATTTTGTATAGAATTCTTAAAAATCACTTGATGGTGGTCATTGTATACGTAAGTAAAAAATCACATAAATTTGACGCGATAACGCGCAACGGACGCCTTCCGATATCAAATGGATTTTGCCTTTTCGTCTTAATTGTCAATGTAACACTATCCGAAATGTTGGTTAAAGAAGAAGATAGAGTAACACGGCATAATACCCAAAAATTAAATCACAATAAATTAATTTAAAAAAGGCGCGATTCACCCGCGGTTGCAGTGAAACCTTCAGAAAACTAAAGTA
Organism: Limnephilus lunatus; assembly: GCA_917563855.2. NCBI lineage: Eukaryota > Metazoa > Arthropoda > Insecta > Trichoptera > Limnephilidae > Limnephilus > Limnephilus lunatus. The sequence goes on from OU830592.1 coordinate 82,864,022, forward strand.
GATAAGAGTGAGGAGACGACGAAGCACTTTTTTTATCAATGTGAAGGATGATTTTTTTCCATTTTTTTGTCGTCGAATTCCCATGAACCTTTTGCTATACATTTGGTCATCTTATTAGTATTTGTGATTTCTTCTTCGGAGTCGCTAGATGTCACTTTCTTTTGTGTTTTCTTTGCCTGTTCATTTTGGAGCGGTTTGAAGATTGTTACAATATATGTATATAAATATATATTTTTTGGATTCCGTAGTATCCCTTAATTCACTGAATGTCTGGCCGCTAAGGTTCGCCAGGCTTGTGTGGGGCCGTGGCAAAGGGGACTTGTGTGAGGCCGTGGATTTACCTTATTTTATTGGAACCGAGTACCCGTGAATTAAATAATATTTTATTGTTATTTCATTATTTCGCATGCTGAACCCTATAGATTTATGTGTTTGTCTCTTTTTAGTGTCGCTCGATTCCGTTTCTCGAGTTTCAAATCGAAACGATGCTAAAGAAATTTTCACTTCAATAAATCTCAAACCATATCTAACCTAGAAAGTGATCAATTCGTTTTTTTCTGAAAAGAACTAATCTGATACAGATTAACAAAGCAAGAGAAAATAAAATGATAATGCTGTGGAAAACAGAATACTATAAAATATCATTCTTAGTCGGTTCATCTGAACTTGGTGTTAAAAGGAGGTTTAATAATCTGCTGATTCAACGGTCGTATACATTTTTTACACCCTCCATAAACTTCGTGGTGAAAGTTTTCCTCGTTTTCCGGGAAAATATCTACGTACATAAAAACAATACAATGGAAAAGTTTCGCACAAAAGAAAATTGTGCAAAGTCTCCCCTAACTCCGATGGCCGTTAAATGTCTTGAAAAATTACCCGACGAAAGTATTACCAGTATTCTGAAAATCTCTCATCATAATCTTTCACGCCGAAATAATGCTCCCAGAAAGAATGTTAAACAGAAAACAGCACGGAATAATATTAAAAGTGGGTTTTGTTTCGCAAATGGGATTACTTGCAAGTGTTGCGAAAAATTTTCACGCGATATTTCATTGAAGTAGAAAACTGAAGAAAATATTTCTTAACTCCGCTCCTTGTAGAAATCATTTTCATAAGCAAACAAATAAATTACACACATTGTGGATAATAACCACAACGCTAATGGTTAATTCATAAATCCTACGAATGGAAGGAACCTACTTAATATAATTATTTATTTATTCTTCTTTCTTTATTTTTTTTATACTATTTCTTTTTTTATACTGGACCGTAACCATTTTTTTACGAGATGACTACTTATGTTTAAAATGGGATGGGCGGTTACACGAGCCGTACATATACCTATTATATTTGGGCTGACCCGACAATACAACTATAATTTTTTTGTGCATTATTTACCAATTTAAAACATCAAATTGACTTGCAAAATACCTTAAATTGGTATGAATATGAAACGAATTTATTTAGTGTCGATTTTTGTACTTATGTAACTTTTTTTTTCTTGATACATTTGAATCCAAATATGATTGATGCTTTTGTCATTCGGCGGTACATCCTCTCTGCGCACTCCTTCGGGGACACTTAGTTATATTTTGTGTATGTAGGTATATCGTAATTTCCCTAAGCCAATTGCATACCTTAATATAAAAAATATGAATGTTTTTTTGTTTTTCCTTTATGCGCAACCTAAACTATTCATCCGATTGCCATGAAACTTTGGTGAGTTCTTGTGCGCACGACCACGAATGTTTCTATGTATACTAATGGGATTTGGCGTAATGAAATTTGTATTAAAATTTTGTAATAGGTGGCGCGCGAGCTGTTTGTAAAATGAGTATTTCATATACTTATGTATAGTTTTGCGGCAGGGAGGGAAGGACGGGGCAAAGACGAGGCTGGAAGCTGGAAGACGGGGAAGGTGGAAAGGGAACACGGGAGGAAAAAGAGACGTGGGTGAGGAACGGGGGCGGGAACGGGGTCGCGTGGGAAAGGACAAGCTGGGAGAAACAATTTCTTTCTTTATTTGGCATTGCAACGTATTCCGGGTACTGGCTATTTCTATATAAGTATCTCCAGGGGCCAACTGTCGGAGTATCAACTGTCATGGAACCAAATTTGGATATTTGGTCAGAGGCTTTTTTGTCGCCATCCCTAAAAAGTTTCCCTTGGTAGGAGGCATTAGTAGAAATAATCTTAAATTATCAGATCTTCCCAATATAGTGTTCCTCGTCAAAGTAATCACTGCCACTTAACCAAAATCACAGTGCGGTTAACCCGGGCATGTTAACAAAGGCCCCTTTACCCACTAGTTTCAAATTAAACCAAAGTTGTCTTCCGAAGATGTAGCACCCTAATAAGCAACTAGTTAAATAATGCATGCGGAGAAACTTCCCTTCCAGGTGAGATCTGAGACCAGTACGGGTGGTGAAATACTTGCTGTATGATTAACCTGTACTGCACTACTCTACAAACTGCAAGTTTGTACACAAAGGAAAGCTCTATGGCTTTTATGGGATACAATGAATGCCTGGAATGAGATATTGTATCGTAAAATGGGAGCACTGCCAATAAAATTGCTCAGAAAATCGTATCAAAGTTGTATTTATTGCTAGCGGTATTGCTTAGGTTATTTATTACAAGTTAAAATGTTAATAAATTAATATCATGGTGCCAGTGTTTTATTGCGTCTGCAATTAAATAGTGGAACGGTAAGAACTTTTGATCAGGTCTTCTGCGGTCGCAAGTTCAAAGTCCGTTATATCAAGTGAGTCAAATATGTTTTGTGTCATTAAGAGATTACAAGTTCTCAAATTTTTATGACAATATTAAAATCCTTATCACATCCGTGTACTGTGTATTTGATATTGTAATATCATATCACACTATCAATCCTTACCACGGATCCTCAAACATGAGACTGATGCAAGTGATGTTAATGAATTTTCTGCATTCTCAGACATTTAAAATTAATGTCCTTTGTTCAACTCTGTGACAATATACATATATGATCAACCTTATTAAAATTTTTGCCCAATTAATAGAGAAGTGACTGGTATAAGCAGTTCTGAAAAGTCTGGGTCTCTTGTAGGTTAGAATGGATTTTAGAACTTTGTACAAATGAATTTACAACTGTTATAATTCAGCAAAATAGGTAAATAAATAAATTCATCAATTTTGGGTGTCATGCTATTACACTTTAGATATGATCGTCAAACACGATGAAGATTTCAAGCAACCAACATTTAGATTCTAATATACTAAGAGTGTCTTTTCGACCGGTCAGTGGTTGAGTGGGTATAGCTCTTGGGTCCCACCCGGGCGTCGCATGTTCGATTCCTCGGCTGGCTAAGTCCTCCATCACAACACAAGCAACATTTTCGGCTTTCTGTGGTGGTAGTAGGAGATTTTCAAATATTCTTGGGTTATTCGTAACCCGGGAATGTTTGTCTTTCTTTTAAGTTTTAAATAAAAAAAATAACACTCTGGTTATATTGTTAAAGATTTTGGATAAAGTCCCCATGAAAAGCTTTCCTCTTAAAGGTGAGGAGGTTCACGTGATAATCCAGTCTGAAGCTAAAAAAATAACATTTTTTTTAAACACGTCATTATTTTAACAAATTAACCCCATTTATTACCTTACTACGATGGCTTTGGTGGAGATAAACTCGGTGACAGAAAATCATAAATCACTGAAAAATCCAGGTTGAATAATGTACAGTGAAACAGCATACGATTTTCTTTTATTTTATGACGTCACGCTAATTACCTCGTTAACCCTTTGGTTTCAATTATTAATAAACATATTTTTGCCTTTGTTATGGTAATCGTAATAGCAATATGGAAACCATGTAATAATTACACTGCGTGATAAACTTTATTTTTTTTTGATTTGCTCCATACACAGGCCCTGAAGAAAAAAGAAATCTATCAGCACCTATTATCTTTGGGGATACTGTATGGAGGGTTTTTTAGGGAAAGGAAGGAGTGGAAGTTCTGAAAAGGGAGAAAGGTGTCAGGGGTGGGTAGGAATCTTTTTTTTAAAGTATGTTTTATTTGGTTCGATTCCAACTCAGAATTAAACTAACTCAGAACCACCTCAGAAAGGTCATTAAAACTATGAAAACCTAATTTTAAAATAGCCGGTAACCCTAACCTAACTTAACCCATTTAACCATTTTTAAATATTTTTCTGACCTTTCTGAAGTGGTTCTGAGTGGTTTTAATTCTGAGTTGACCGGTCACCGTTTTATTTGACATCTTATATCTAAATATATTCTTTTGAGGCTCAGTTTGCTCAGTGTGACGGAAGTATGAATTCATCCCTTCCACTGTGGTGCAAGGCGATGGGCCAAGAGAGTCCGGATTCCCGGGGTGGCGGTACCCACCTCCCAAATTGGAATGTTAATATTATTCAACACTAGCGCAAACCCGTTAAAAATCACGGGATGTTATGGTTGTGCGATTTGTGAAACTGAAAGAATATATTTAAAAAAATTGAGGTTAATTGCCTTTTAAAATATGATTTTTGCCTTTCGAATGTTAGTTAAAAATAATAATATCTGTTCAAGGACATTGTTCAAAAATACAAGACAAGCTATAAACAAAAAATACAAGACAAGCTATAGACAAAAAATACAAGACAAGCTATAGACAAAAATACAAGACAAGCTATAGAAAAAAATACAAGACAAGCTATAGACAAAAATACAAGACAAGCTATAGACAAAAATACAAGACAAGCTATAGACAAAAATACAATACAAGCTATAGACAAAAATACAAGTCAAGCTATAGACAAAAATACAAGACAAGCTATAGACAAAAATACAAGACAAGCTATAGACAAAAATACAAGACAAGCTGTAGACAAAAATACAAGACAAGCTATAGACAAAAATACAAGACAAGCTATAGAAAAAAATACAAGACAAGCTATAGACAAAAATACAAGACAAGCTATAGACAAAAATACAAGACAAGCTATAGACAAAAATACAAGACAAGCTATAGACAAAAAATATTAAACCGCTTATAAAAAAGTACAGCCATTCAAGGAACATGTGTGTAGGAATGAACAAGCAATATGAACTGCAGGCCAAAGTTTATTGGAACTACTTAGTTCAGTGAAACCAAGCGCGATGTATCAGTAAAATATCTTAATTCCATTAATTCATCAAAGTTTCTGTCAAATATTTAAACAAAAGAAAAACGTATTTCAATCAAAGGATTATTAATGAATAAAATAGTTTAGCTACCCTTTTTATCGCTTTCTGGTATTATTTATACTTGTTATTTCGAATGTTGAAAATTAAAAGCACATTGAACTTGAATAATTTAATGCATGAATACAATTTCAAATCACGCACCCATGTACCAATGCACCAACAAACGAAATTAGTATGTTTAATTACGTTATATTGATATTTCATTTTATTTACAATTTACATACTACCACAAATAGTCATTAATTATAATTACAAATTGTAGTGTATCTAAAAGCTTCCGCCTTTCTCACACAGAGGGCAGTACTAAGAACTGTCCTAAGTCTCCGCTAGATGGCAGCTTGCTTAGTGCAAGTGATAAACAACAGAGGGTCCAACAGCTCAGAGAGAGTGTGGGTGGTTTGATATATTTATGGAGAGAGTCTTCAGCAGATCTCCACGCCAGAATACGTCAGATTCCAATTCGGCAGTTCCTAGATAGGTCGACTGTCGTGGTCAACACTGTTTACGCGAAGTATCAATAAACCAGATTTATAACAAAATAACATTACTCTACCCAATTAATAAATCTGCTCCCAAGGTGAGTTGGAGAACTGTTTGTGATATACCACAAAAATTAATATAAATTCTGCTTCATTTAGTTCAACTTTGGTTCGAACGAAGGAGGCACTCTTAGGAAAGCGGTCGACAGTTCAACATTAACAAAACTCTAAGGAAGGGTTGCTTTACAGAAATTCAATATTTGTAAATTGTAAAATTGTCGTCAAATGGCCATTCAGTGGCGTTTTGTTTTTTGATAGTTGAAAAGTCCCCGTTGAATGTCGATTTAGCATTAGTCCGTTTTAGCATTTGGATAAATCGTGATCAGCAAAAGAGGACAACTATCGTATTTTTAAGCTTGTCTACTTATTACAATTTGATAGAAAACTCAAACGCACCTAAAATCGGCGTTTAACAGGGACCTTTCAAATGTCATAAAAACAAAATGGCGTTGAATGGCCATTTGATAATATATTTATATATATATATATATATTCACATACAATACATTACAAACATAATACATTAAATGCTTATTCTGTCCTACTGGGAAGGATTCAAATTGCATATTTAGTTCATAATATTCTTAACAAAGGAATGGTTTCTTTCAAGACATCACAAGAATGAGATTCTGTCAATACAACTTTTGAGAACATTAATAATTGCATTCGGAACGAAGGAATGGTTTCTTTAGGCAAAGGTGTGATTTTTTTCAAGGTCATTTTGGAGAACATTAATAATTGCATTCAGAACAAATGAACGGTTTCTTTCGAGAGATCGCAAGGAGATTCTTTCCAGATCATTTTGGAGAACATTTACAAATGCGTAATTAAAAAATATAGTATATATAGTATGTAACTATAATTAAAGTATATAACTATAATTTTTTCCTAATTAATAGAAATTACACATTTATAATAACAATGTTATATTTGAACATCTGTGAAACAACTGACCCTTAAATAAAAGTCATATTGTCACACCTTAGGGTGCGGTATTTTTTTTACACTAGCTCCACATAGAAGGGCCAATGTCATCTTAGGGGATGCTGTGTGGAGGGTCTTTTTAAGGAAGGGAAGGATAGGAAGTTCTGGGAAGAAAAAGGGGGCGTATGGTGTATGAGGGGCGGGTAAGAATCTAAGGATCAGTGTATCCAGGAGAGACATATATAATAATCCATCCCTCTCACAGGGGTTCAAGGCGATAGGTCAGACTGGAGAGGTCAAAAGGTCTCCCTCAACCAGTCTCTCTAGTTCCGGTCTGCCACGCAGTAAGTGGGCCAAGACCTAGACAAACCTCACCCCATGAACTCGGTCACCCCTGCTAAGTCACCAAACGTAGCGAACCACTTTGGGTGACCGTTATTACCACCACCCAAATTATTTTTTAACAAAGCTACGCATAAGTTAAAAAAATAAATTAATAGTTAGAATATTAAAAATATTTAATAACAATATTTAATTGAATAAAGAAATTGATGTTTTTTCATTCGCATAGGTTTCGCTATTTTCTGCAGAAAATCGTGGATGGTAATTAATTGCATTTGGACAGTTCCTATGGGTTAAGTTAATTGTTGGGTTTCATTTAGGATCTCAGCTTTCAGGATTTCAACTTTCGGGAACTTGGTAATCGGGAAGTTGTCCTTCGGGAAGTTGGTTCCTTGAGATTTAAGCTTTTGTGAAGTTTGGGAACACGAAACCCAAACGTCTTTAATGCAATATTCATATATATATATATATAAACCTTCTTTCTCTCTAAAGATTAACCGAATAAATGAAGAAATATTGCGCTCCCGCTAAAACATACGATTTTTTAAATATTATATTGTATTTTGTGTATTTTTCTGTGTGATTTTCTGTCTCCAGATTTTCGATTGAGTTTCGCTAATATTCTCTTCAATTAATTAAATATTATAATTTGATATATTACTCATAAAGTTAAAAATAAAAATAAAAATTGTACTATTGGTTTCAATATACGTAAATAAATAAATGAATTAGTAATATCTTCTTCTTTAAGATTAAAGCTTTTAAAGAGGTTAAATAAAGTTAATGATATCATTTGTAACCACAATAAAATAATCGGACATTTTTATTAGTGTTAAATTATTGCTGTATCTTTATTCGTTTAGCTCTCCCATGAGTCGCTCTAAGCAACCGGTGGCGGCGTTTTGCATCGTTTGCGGTTGCTTCGTTCTTTTCCCATAATTCGTCGTCCAGCAAGCACATTTTTACTCCTGTTTGTAACTAGCGTTTAGTATTTAACAAACTGGAGTTTAAGGCGCCGTATCTCCGCTCAAAAAGAAGAAGATGGACGTATATGTAATTACGAATGTTGGAGATAGTGCGCTAATATTTAAAAATTGAAGCGAATATTGTTAAAATGTTTAATAAAACACGAATCGTTTAAAATAGAGCAAAAATCGCTTGGGGCTGTCTAAAACAGATTTTAAAGAAACACTGTGAATTTTTTTGTAGGTACATATAACTTGAGTAATCTGAAAGTATGTTGCCTGTTGTATGCTGATGATGCGGTGCTGATTTCTAACACTATGGAAGATCTACAGTCTCTCGTATCTAGGATGAACGAAGTATGTATGAAGAATGAGTTAATGATGAATGTAAGTAAGTCTAAAGTCATGGTGTTTGAAAGAGAGAGTACGAAAACAGTATGCAATATAGTTGTGAATGATGAATACTTGGAGCAGGTGGATGAGTTTGTGTATCTGGGTAGTATGTTCACGAGAGATGGGAAGGCTGATAGAAATATTGAAAGAAGGGTGAATGCCGGTAACTCCATTAATGGAGGACTGAATGCCGTTGGCGCTAATAAAAAACTGTCAAAAGAAGCGAAGCTAGCAGTCCACAATGGAGTCCTAGTACCTACCCTGATGTATGGCAGTGAGGCATGGAACTGGCAGAGGAAGGATGAAAGTAAACTGAATGCTGTTGAAATGAGATCCCTGAGGCGTATGTGTGGTAAAACAATGTATGATCGTGTGAGAAATGTGGATATCCGCAAAGAATGTAAGGCGGATGTAAGCATAATGAGTAAGATTAAGAAAGGGACCCTCAGATGGTTTGCGCATGTAGAGCGAATGAACGAAGAAAGTAGTGTAAGAAGAATATACGACGCAAATGTGAATGGTAGAAGAAGTCGGGGACGTCCGAGAAAGACATGGCACGATCAAGTGAATCAGATACTTGAGTCGGGCCATGTCAAAAGTCAGAATAATAGAAGAGAATGTATGAGACGATGTATGGATGTGAGTGAGGCAAAGAGTGTGTGCCAAGACCGAATTGTTTGGCGGTCCGTCCTCTCTGCTACCCCTGCGGGGAAACGGCGTAATGGTTAGTTAGTTAGTTAATATAACTTGTAAAATAACTGAAACAGACGTGAAAATAATAATTTTCGGAGCATACTTTGCGATTTTTTTCTATCGAGGGAATTTCATATACCTAGTTTGCGTTTCGGCGTATAGATATTATCTTCAAAAATAACATATATTTTTTTAAGAGCTTATAAACTTCAAATGTTTAAAGTGGATATGTAAGAAATCGGTAGAAATTCGGGTAGCGGCGGCTTTATACGATATTTTTACGAAAATTAAGATATTTTGAAGGGTATGCAAATAATTAAAGAAAAGGGGGTTGAAACAGCTTGCAAAAGTTTTAATAAAATATCGCAATAAGATTTTTTGTGGCCGTCCGGCGCTACGTGAGCAAAATGATTTATTTCGCACGTCATTATTGACGGAATTCAGACGTTTAAAATAAGCCTTACTTGAAGTCAGAATACTGCAAAATAGATTTAAGAGCGTTTTGCATAGTTTTAGGTCTAAATTGATCATTTCTAGCCATTTCGGCTTTCTGTCCCATTCAATCAATAGATTTTCCACTTCAACTACTTTGCTTTTAGTGTCTGGCACACGGAAAATCCATTCAAAGCTCCAAACCTTATCTGTTTACAGTTTGAAGTCGGTGTGAATGCCCAGTATTTAAAGTTGACCGGACGTCGGGCCTTTCAGGGGGAGGAAGCGATCCGAACTTCAGACACTTCCGGTCAGCCGCGCGGCTAACTTCACGGTGGAAGTGACGTCATACCAATCGCATCCTGGAATAGTTAAGTCTGTTTTCCCAGAAATGATGCACGCTAGGTGCAAGTGACGCGCAGCAGTTGGATGCACCGCTGAAACCAAAGATATAAAGCCGGACCTGCGGGAGAGCTTTAAACTTCCAACAAACATTTTAGTTGTTTAGCGGATTAGCTTTTTCAGAGTTAAGTTTAAATGCAAACTAGCATTGACGCTCATTAGTAAATCTCTCACAAAATACATGTAAAACGTGGAATTGATGACTGAACTATACAGAAGCAAAATAGATAGGTATGCGAAAGTCAATTTTGAAGGAGTTACTTAATATTATTCATATATCAGTTAAAAATTATTTACGTTAAACCATGTTCTTAATCCCCCACTTCTGAAAAAAAGAAAACCTGCAGCACAAACATACACATGAGACTAGAAAATTTAAATAAATTAGACTTATTATATATAGTTAAATAAAAAACCCTAAATCAAATTGTTTGATTTCCTAGTTAAGTTTCAAATATAAATAAATCACAAATAGTGATAATCATTATCAACAAGTTTAGACCAAAGATGGCGCCATTAATGTAGAAGTCGCTGTTGTGTGATAATTTTTTGTACTTCCTCCCTTCTCAATATACAAAGGAATTTAACTATAAAAAGTCTACGCCTGCTAAAAGTTCTCAATTCTTCAAAATAAACTTGCACAGAAAACATAAAATATTGATTGAACCTTTGTCTGTTGAGTGGTGAAAAAGTTATGTGTCGGTAACTTGTAACTTTAAAAAAATAGCAATAAAAACGATGGCTTTAATTTCTCAAAAGGGTGCTTTATTTAAAAAACAACAGAACCACTTTTCTTCTGTTAAGTCCTAACTGTTTTACGCAAACGTTGTTATTTAAGAATTAAATTAGAAAATATGTAGTGCACATTATACCTACGAGTACACTATTATAATAAAGTAAATCAAATTAATTAATGTTATTATTTAGTTCTGCAAGTATTTTAGTTTTTATTATTGTGACAGCTGTTGTTTCAACGTTCAATTCCATTATCCAACTGTTGTTACGCCACAGTCTAGTTGCTAAATTTTATATAGTTTTATTTACCTCTACCCTATTTCTACATGCATGATGTTTTAAATTATTTATTAACGAACTTGAAAACTAGCAGAACATGGAACAATTTGGGAGGCAGGAATGGGTACCGCCGCCCCGGAACCTTTATTGGATAACCAACACCTCTGCCATAGGTCACCCCAAGTGGTTCGCTACGTTTGGTGATTTAGCAGGGATGCCCGAGTTCAAGGGGTGAGGTTTATCTAGGTCTTGGAGGCGGATGACCAGGACATACCAAACCCCAGATTCCTAACCACCCCTTAAACCCTTTTCCTTCCTAGAACTCTCCTCTCCTTCCTTTCCTTAAAAATAACCCTCCACACAGCATCCTCAAAGATGACATAGGCCCTGAGGGAAATTATTTTCTTCAGGGCCTCCTGTGTGGAACTCATGTAAAAAAAGGTAATAAATAAACTCATAAATTTTTTTATACTTTAAATAAATTAAATGGAGGTCTATTTAAACACAATAATAAAGATGCAATAAATAAAATTTAGATTTAGTTGATGTTTCCCGTAGATTTAAGATAAATTAAAAAGTGGCCACAAAAAAATAACATCACGAATGTTGTAATGAGTAGAACAAACACGTTACTGTTAAAATGTATTTATTAATATTTATATCATACTATGTGGATATGAAAAGAGTTGTTTTTATGCTGTAGAATAATAAAAAGTTATAAGATAAGAAATAAATGTAAACAATTAACTGAAGTTTATTAACGTCAAAAGTTACTAACTTCTTATACGTGCTAATTACTTATTTATGTAAATTAACGTAATCCCCAGCTATCTTAACCAAAACTCTCCCTTGCCAGGAAACCAGGAAGGTCTAGGAACAATAATGTTAACCAGCAGAATATAAGGCCGCTGCATGCATATTAATGGAGTTAGCGTAAATTGGCCGCTCCCAGCCCGGTTAGTTCGCCCGGCGGGGTTATGGGATGTTACGTCTAGTTACTTGTAAATAGTTACCAGTTACCACCTCACCTCTCACCGTTATGCACTCCTGATACATTAATCAAACACCTTGTTACTTGTGATGGCTGTGCTGCTGATTTGAGTAATAGAATAATACAACAAAATAAACTTGAGGAGTTAGGAACGTCTAGTTTTCTTGATTTACCATCACACCCTTCTCGGCGCTATGCACTCCTTGTATGATAATCAAAGCCTTGTTCAGTCGTGTTCATATCACTGTGCTCTCACCATACAGTGTAGATATGTTATTTGCTTGTGATAAGAGCATTCAAATACAAAAATATGTTATTTTACGTCAAGTTATTCACCGAACCCCTTTGGAACTCTGTACCCCCGATACCTCTGGTATATTGTATACAAACACCTTGTTTTCCTGCATTCGTATAACTACCATATAGTGAGAATGAATAACAGGTTAGTTGCTCGTGTTATGTAGTAAATGTAAAAATTTCCAAGTTTATTTTTCTTCACTCCCCTACAAAAAAGGTACGGAAAAAACCGACGCAGCAAAAACATTTTAAAACAAAAACTGCTTGTTTTGCAATATCATGACAAAAAGATTGGTAGCGTGGTAGTTATTGCCTTTATATTATCCTTTACTAATTTAATCATTGCACAAGCCACGTTTTCTAGTTATAATAATGTGAGCGGAGGATTTGAAAATGAAAACTAAATTTAAAAAAGGTTTTTTAAGAATATTATCAAAAAAACACTAATATTCCACCGATAATATCAATCACTAATTGAACGGTTCAAATACAAATTTAAATTCATTGAATTCCAATTCAACCACCATATAAGGGTGACTAAACATGCTAGTTGCTTATATTATCGGAATGCCAAAAAAGTAAGTGAAGAATAAACGACCAGATATCAAAGGTGACAAATTGCATTCGAAACTTTTGTACTGCGGATATTATGGTACAAAATAATTTATTTAGTTCATTTTCCGTTAACTCCTGTTTTGACCGCCGGCCCAGAAAATTTTCCAGTGTATTCACATTTTATTTACTTTCCGTGAACATCAAATTAACGCTCTGACAAATAATGTCAGAAATTCATTTGCTTGCAAAACCACGACACTGCTTTTATAAAATAAAAAGTTTACCAAAGATTCTAATTTCGGTAGTTGGTAATCAATGTGAAACTGCGAAATGCTTAGCATTATTCAAGTTCTATGAACTTTTCATTTTCAAAATTGGCTTAAATTAAGTAAGTAGGTAGGTACAAACATAATTTGTTTTAATAATAGATAATTCTTTTTTTTGGAATGCGCATTTGCTTTGTTTACATGTTTGATAAATGCTTTCATGAATAATAATATAGTGAATATTCGTTACCGAGACGAGCGTGTTTCACTGATGTGACAAAATTTAGGGGCTATTTCATATTCTTTGAATGTCTCTCCTTTTCATTTGCGACGGCCGGCGTAGTCCAGCGGTAAGGCTCTTGACTCGCACACCAAAGGTCGCGGGATCGAATCCCGGCCTGGAAAATAAATTTTATTTGATTAATTTGTGTTATTTCACAATATATTAATTAAAAATAATATGTAGTATATTTGCGGCACGTTCCAGAGTGGAAGATACTCTCAGTATCGCCCTGGTGTAAGGCCACCACTCAGAATTGAAATGTTGCTTGAAATGGCATTACCCGTGTTTGGTGACCAGATCTGAATAGCCAGGTACTTCCCCACCTTCGTCTTCCCTATCTCCTTCCCCTTCCCACTACCTTCAGCCTCACAACATACCCCAATTGGGGATGACATAGTCTCACTGGCTTCAGACGGGAACAGTTGGGACTCTTGTGCGGTATTCATATAAAAAAATAAGCGGTGTTATATTTTGTTGTTCAATTTGTGTGAATATAACGCATCTTGCATTTTCATTGGAAAGGTGTCGTAATTTTTCAAGTTTATTAACATTCAAAGCGTAAGTATCTTCATTTGAAAGAAATTCATGCTTCTGAGACAATGTTTTTTTAAGATACTTTCAGATTTACAGTTTTTTTTACAATAGCTCCACACAGGATGCTCTGCGCAAAATATTTGCCTCAGGACCTCATGTTAATAGGGCTTATGTCATCTTTGGGGGTGCTGTGTGGGGGTATTTTAAAGAAAAAGGAAGGAGAAGAAGTTCTGGGAAGAATAATACATATGTGAGGGGCGGGTAAGAATCTGGGGGTCAGTGGGTCCAGGAGTGACGGACGTACGAATCCATCCCTACCACTGCGGTGCAAGGCGGTGTTCCAAAAGAATTCTGCTTGAGAGGTCATAAAGTCTCCCTCAACCAGTCTCTCTCTGTCCGGCCTGCCACGCAGCTGGTGGGCAGACAAATCCGCCGCCAAGACCCGGACAAACCTCACTCCATGAACCCGGGTACCCCTGCTAAGCCATCAAACGTAGCGGGCCATTTGGGGTGACCTATGGAAGAGGTGTTGGTTATCCAATAAAAGTTTCCCGAAGCGGCGGCACCCATACCCGCCTCTCAAAACCTACAATAATTAAATTCATTTAGAACAAATATAAGAAAAAATTCCCCAATTCCTCGCGTATGTGCACAATACAATACAAAATTTCACAGCATTGGCATTTTTAGAAATAACCTAAAGAAATATCGATATGAAGTAACGCGTACGATCGATTATTATTAACATAAGAATATGTAATGTATCGGGAGCATCTTCTATCCTTTTCCTATGTTCCTCTTCTTCTCCCCTTCTTATAACCCAAAATTAATTTTAAGATATTAAAACTTCATTTACAATGACCTTTAGCATGAAAAACTTCTCTGGCTTGACTTCAATTCACTTGTATATTATTTATCACTGTATATTATGCAAAAGCTGTTTGTTTCTTACAAAATAAATAAATGTGTACAAGTGACTTCATAAAACGTGTAGGCATTCATGCTAATGGAAATAACTTAAAATGCTGGGATTGTTGATGCGATTTTTTTTCCGTAAACCTACATAATTCCTGGTCCATTTGATAAATAAGCTTTTAAATTAATGTCAGCTTTTTCGATTTCAATTTAGACTTTCTTTACTTTCCACTTTCAAAATATGTTTTTCTCCTCAGAATTGTTTCCCCATATTCGTGCCTGCTCACATGCTGATACGCCGAATTCCCTTTACCTTTAAATATAGTTTAAAACTTTCCCGAGTCTGAAATTCAATAATAAATTACACGAGCCCAGACTTTAAGGGAAAATAATACGAACAGACGAGGTATTAACATACTGCTTTATTTAGGGTTTGTAAATGTATTATTTCATTAAAAACAGTAACCAATAAGTAACTAACTATCCAGTTTCCCCGCTCGGGTAGGCAGAGAGGACCACCGCCAAATAACTCCTTCTTAGAATACATTCCTTGCCTCATTCTCACTCATACTCCATTTACGGGATGGTCTGATGATCTGTAGGAAACCTGCTTGGGATCGTACCAGTTGCATTTTCGTATAAAAATTCAAGGTGAAAATTCATGTAAATGTATTCTGGCTCAAATCGTCGCCTCGCTGCGGAGACTTTTTTGATTTTAATATAGATTTAAATACATGTAAATAATAACTTACGACCGTTACTCTTTTTCCGTGTGTTGTTCTGTTTCATATATGGCTTAAATTTATTAATATCATCTTCTTCTTCAATTATTAAATAATATTATATTGATGTATAAAGTTATTCCAAAAAAATATTCGTCTTTTTACACTTGTAAGAAAGGTCAATAGGTGTCCAATATAACTAACAAAATAGACTAGGTGTATTCGAGACACTTTCTACGACTAGATAACCAATATATTCTGGTAGAAATTTGTTATCATGCAAATAGATAGTAGCCAAAAAGTGGAATTTAATGAAGATAACATTGGCAATTCTTTTGAACATGAGATCGATTAACATGGGGGAGCGTTACCCCGGTAAGACCTCATTTCAATTCCCAGTTGCGACGTAGCATTTTTTATTGTCTATGTATTATTCTGTTTCGTATTTCTTTAAGATTTATTCAGATCTTCTTCTCCAATGATCTCATAAAAGCTTACAAGAAAAAAAAACTATCAGAAAATTAGGTTTTCATTTTATTTATTTTGAGAAAAACTTTACACAAATGGACATTTTCCCAAAGCTATCTTGACAAATGAATATACATTTTCATCATTTCTTATTTGTTTCGTGGTGGTGACTTGATGGGGAGGGCTGGCATATATTTTACAATCCAGCTGTTTCAACAGATGGCACTGCCGACGTCCAACCCCTTCCGCTCCAACCCTTCAACCCCTCGAACCCTTCCATCCCTTCCTCCCGCCTCTCACAACTTCATCCCCTAGAATGGCCTACAGAAGCGCTTCCCAAACTATTTACTATTATCACCGACATTTCAGATCGACAATCTTTCTCGTAAACCCACTTAACTTGCCGTCGCGAAAAGAGTTAAGATGAGGTTTGTCGGTCAGGCAGAATTCTTTTATTTTTAATTACATACTTTGATGGCCTCCGTGGTTGAGGGATCGAATATTGAAGAGCTACGAATCCGGAGGTTGCAGGTTCAAATACCGGCGTACAAAGGGTAATTTTGTTTGATTAATTTGTGTTATTTCACAATTTATTAATTTAAAACTGTGTATTTGAGGCATGTCCCAGAGTGGTAGAAACTTTCCAGACCTCTTCAAGCCCTGCATTAATAAATTTCTTCCTATCGCCCCTCCCTTTAGCCCTTTAATAACGTTGACCAACCGGATGGCGATGTAGTTATTTTTTATGTGAAAACCTTATATTACGTATCCGCTTACTTCTCACTCAGGTTATGTAATATAACTAAGAAAAAAAACGAGTGTGCTTTAGATCACACGACTGAAGTAAAGCTTCAGTAACTTATAAAAGAACATATGACATTGAAACACATTAAAAAAGGAAACGAAGCGTGGGCAAAAGTTGCACATTCTTCGTTTCCTTTTTTATTGATCACCGATCGCATCACACTTTTCATAATAATCACACTTTTCGTAACGTTTCATATTTTTTTGGAACGTATTCGTCATTTTACCCCCCAAGTGTCGAGAGTGCGTAAAGAAGTTTTACTTCAATAATTCGTTACATACTCGTACATACATCTATATATATATATATATGTATATATTATTTTTAAAAGTAAAACTTATTTTCGTATGGTTGACTTGGGGAGTAACTCTGGTGAATGCGTGACGAGAGCGTTACGAAAAGCCAATAAGACTATAGCATCCCCAATTAGGATATGTCGTGAGGCTGAAGGCAGTGGGGAGGGAAAGGATGTGTGGAAGACGAAGTTGGTGCCAAACACTATTTCCAAGCCATTTCAAGTTAAAGCCATTTCAAGAAAAGTTTCAATTCTGAATGGAGATCTTTCACCACGGTGATACCGAGAGTATCTCTATTCCGCATTTTTTATGCACACTGTAACAAAAAGGGAACTCCAGTATGGTGTCTTAATAAAATGTATTTTGTGATCAACAAAGTAATTTTTCCAACAAAAAAGTAATTTTTAAACCATAAGTTGATCGTGACCCACAGTTTGTGAGTCGCCTTGGAATTTAGCCAGGGATATATTTTCCAGTCCGATTGCTATGTAGTGTCTGAGTGTGAAAAAAAAAACACTCTTGGCAAGCGAAGAGATGGTCAGAAAATAGAGTGAGTTGTCTACCTGCCATATTCTCTTCACTGTACAGGCCCACCTATTCAAGATCTGTTTTTATGACTGATTTTAAGACGGAAAAATTATTTTGGCATTTAAGTAAAACGACAATATACTTTTTGAAATATTAATGTCTATGGTATTTTCTCTGAAAGTACATTATGTTACTTTTTTAAAAATTGTAAATTCGGATCTCGACTGTTGCGATCTCTGGAGTCTAGTCAGTGTAAGTTTATCTACTCGACACACTACGCCTAAGGACCTACTTCAATGTCACAAATGCAATGGATATGTACATAAATGATTTCGCCATTTTCAATATAAAAAATTCGATGTTTTATAACAAGATATTATTTCTGATAATTTTAGTGTATTTTTATTATAATATTTGACATTTTATACATTGACTGTAATGTAAGAAATTATTTTTCGCATCCATTGTTTATTACTATTACTAACGTTGTGTACAAGTATAAAATTGTTAACATTTCATGTAGCCAATGTGAAATGGGAGTATAAAAGTATAATTAAATTAATCAAATTATTATTCCCAATATTGCCACAATGTAGATAATATTATATGAAACTCTTATTAATTATTCTTAATAATTATAAACTCAATAATATTATATGTGACGTTAAAAAAAAAGTACAAGAATTCATCAAAAATATTGCAATGATAATTCTTTTTGCATATTGGTAGATACCACAATATTGAATATTGAAATGCGAATAGGAAATACCAAATAAATATGACGATTTCACATTCTAAATAAAAATCTTTAGTGAACTATCAAAACGGCCACCATTTTGAAACGGAAACGCAAAGTACAAACAAATCTACATAGAAAAGCAAATTCGTTACACTCAGTTAATTAAACGCGCCTCCCGAATAATGTTGCCACACATATTCGGTTCAAAAGAATATTGTTGGCTTAATTTTCTTTCCAAACGACTGTAATATATATTATAGAATAAATAAAAACCCCTTCAGCAATGAATACGAATTAATCACACTTACTTATAACTACCCCTATAAAACATTAACGTCTTCTTAATAATATCAGATGTGTTTGAGATAATGGTTGCTTCTACACGAGAGACTCCGTTAAGACGTTACTACTTAATTTTAACACTGGCAGTAAAAAAGATATTCAGGTTCAGCTAGGAGCCAAGAGCCAAGACTCAAGAACCAAAGGGGAGAAAACAAAAGATAGCATCTATGGTGTGGTAGAAGCTCCTCCTAATAGTCCTAATGAAAGGGACTCTGAACCTTTTATGGTCTTTGAACCCTTTGCAAGTCGCATGAAAGCCACGGACCCCTTTCAGAATGAAGTAATTATAATTAAACGGATAAAATAAAATTATAAAGGAAACCATTTTTACGGATATCAGGTTTATTTTAAATTTATTTTTTTATATGAATACAGCGCAAGGGTCACAACTGTTAAAGGTACCAGTGAGACTACGGCATCACCAATAAATTAGGGTAAATGTAACAGAGAGGGGAAGGAGACGGTGAAGAAGAAGGTGGGGGACATTCCTGGCTATTCATATCTGGTCACAAAACGTATCTAAATCTATTTTAAACAACGTTTTGATTCTGAAGAATGGTTTTTCACTAAAGCAATATTGAAAGTATCTATATCTGTGATTCGTGCCGCTAATATACTATCACGATAAATGTATTATTTTAAATGAATGAATTGTAAAACAGCACAAATTAATCAGTATAAAATTTACTTGCGCATGCCAGAATTTCAGAGATCGTATCCACTTGACCACGGAGGCCATCCCATTTGACTATTATTTTTAATATTTTTTTAGAAAATAGAAAAGAATATGATTTTACATTAGGTAATCAATTTTTAAAACTTTTTAAAATTCGCATTAAAAAAATGGTTTTTAAAAAATTACTTGCTTAAATCTAATAATAAAATTTGAAAGCTTATTTCATCACCTTTCAAAAAGAGTTATGATTTTTCAGATAGGTTACCAGATATTCCATTTATTTGGATTTTATTACAACGCTGAATATTTATTATTTTATTTCAATATTCTGAACTATTGACGGAATATGGTCGAGGCCTGAGGGGTTAATACTGTCCTGATGAATCCACGGTTTATAGCAAAACCAGGTGGGCATTAGGTAAAAAAAAAGTGGTGTTCACAAAGTTATTGTTGTATTATAACATTAATAATAATTAAGTAGATTTTCTCCGATCACGGACCGCCTAAAGCTTTCTGTACACTGGTAAATATCCCATGTTCTAATTCCCCGATTTACCACCACGACCCCGAGCTTTGCAGTCCTCTCCGAGGAGATACAATAAATCGATAGGTCTGGTAAGTAAAATTGCTGAGAGGAAGGCTAAGAATGGAAATATTATCATCGGGATATTAAAGCAATTTCGCAACTGTCTTACTATAAAGTGCATAATAAGTGATTCTTTATCGCTGAGTAGGAGAGAAAGGGAATTAAACGCGCTATAGAATTGCAGCTCTATAACATACTTCGAATTAGAATGTGAGTTACAACTTTATTTGCCGTGATTCGGTTTAGATTAGTAATAGGTTATAAATTTTTTGAGCAGGGCAGCTTTTCACAAAATTTTAGTATTTTTTCAGTTGTGACTGGCTTGGCTGAAGATGCGTCTGCCCACCACCTTCTGGTTGAGGGAGACCTTTTAACCTCTCCAGCAGGACTCTCTCGAAACATCGGTTTGCACCGCAGTGATACGACCGTCACTCCTGGACTAGGTTAAAAATCATAGTTTGTATATTTGAATCATTTGCCAAAACTATGGGGAAAAAATAGTCGAAGTTAAAATTGTTAAGTCTGAATTTGAAATAAGAGAATGACAAAAACTTAATTAAAAATAATGTCCGAGTTGGTTGAACGGTTAGACGAGAGATCCTGGGTTCGAGTCCCAGATGCGGCCGTTACCTTTTTATTTTACTGTCATATTATTTTTCATATTTTCTTATCTTATTCTTTAAATGATTTATTTATTATTTGGGATGCGGGTATGGGAGAGACCATTTTTATTGGATTACCAGCACCCCTGCCATAGGTCACCTCAAGTGGTTCGATACATTTGGTGACTTAGCAAAGGGTAACCGGGTTCATGGGGTGACGTTTGTCTAGGTCTTGGCAGCGGATGCAATTGCCCAACTACTGCTTGGTGGGCCGGAGACCTTTGGTTGATGGAGACCTTTTGATTTCTCCAGCCGGACTCGACCCATCCATCGCCTGTACCTAAGTGGGAGGAATGGATTCATACGTACGTCATTCCAGGACAAATTAACCCTAAGGATCCGACCCACCCCTCATACCTTTTTCCTTGCCAGAACTTCTTCTCCTTCCTTTCCCTAAAAATACCATCCACACAGCGCCCCCAAAATACGTAGGTCCTGAGAGAAATTGATTTTCCTCAGGGCCTCCTGTGTGGAGCTATTGTATTCTTCAATGACCTTATTATTATTTTTTCAAGAAAGAATTTCGATGTTTCAAAATGTGTGATCATTTTCTCCAAAAATAAGGAAAAAAATCTCACTTCGGGTACCATAACACGCCCCCAACACACTTCCATTGGTTCATAACTATATTTTACCAATATGTACTTTAATTTTGCAGTTCCGCTTTAATCAGTATTATTTTTCAGATGTTTCATCAATCGATTGCACGATTGGGCATTATAGTCCAAGGGCCCGTGACGATCAGACCTTAGTTATTTTATAAAACCTGAAAGTTTCTCCGTGTATGTCTCTAATACAGGAAAAGACGATCCCGACATGAAGTTTTGATCACGGTGGCTTTGAAAGATATTATATTAATTAATTATAATTGTACTTACGTAAAAGTATAAAAGCTGAATTATTATGTTACTTGTGGAACTATCAAAATATGTTTTCTCAGTAATCAGAGAGTTTCGATGGTTCCTTCACCTTGTCAGACACATTAAAAGTCTTCCGTAGGTGCGAGCGCGATATATACATGTAAGCGGGTGGGAGTGAATTATACACCTTATTATACACCTTTGCCACCTGCTATATTTCAAGGACACCGTGATCCAAACTTCATATTCGGGGATCGTCTTAACCTGTATTTGGGACATACACAGAGAAACTTCCAGGTTTTTTAAAATAACGAAGGTCTGATCGTCAATGGCTCTCTATTATAATTATCTTACCGTCAGTATTCTCAGTAACACGTTTAATCTTATATTAGATCTACCATTTGATTGAATGTGTGGTATAATAAACAATCTCTTTCAAATGAAGTAATGTTTATTGATACAATAATTTTTATTTATTACTGTTTTCATCTGACTAATAATTCTGGAAAATGATCATTAAATTGTAAGGTCCGGTACTTAAATCATTTTCGCGTGTTTGATTTTTCTACTCCGCATATTTTATCGTGTGTCCGCAAATCATTATAATTGTTCTATTAAATTCCTTTGATAACTTGTCATGTTTACATTATTAATCCATTGTTTGCTCCGCTGTCATGAAAATAATTTTAGTTCCGTTAACATACCAGGCCTGGCCAATCAAAATTGCACCACAGGCTGCATTGACGACCAAAAAATTTTCAAGGGCCGCACGGGTACTTGGATGGTACAGATTCTAAGGGCGCCGGGCGGTTTCTAACTGCGCCGCTGGCCGCGGGTTGGCCGGCTCTGCTTTAAACGGCCAGTGGCTGAGTTGGTATCGCGTTTGGGTCCCACCCAGGCGTCGGGTGTTCGATTCCTCGGCTGGCTTAGTCCTCCATCACGACACAAGCAACATTTTCCGCCTACTGAGGAGGGATTTTCAAATATTGTCAGGTTATTCGTAATCCAGGAATGTTTATCTTTCCATAAAAATAATTTAAAATGTATTGCGCATACTTGTCATTATATTTATTTTTCTATTTATTATAATCTGTTATTCTATTTATTTATTTTTATTTTATTTATTTGAGACACAAACAGGATATTTATAAAACATTTTTGCAGGTAATATAAAACAAATTCTAATACAGATATAAATATCCCTAGACTAATGTGTCTGCAGTTATCACATTTGCATATTCACAGAAGCAAACACATGAAAAACAATGTAAGTATTACTTATACATAACTTGAAAACTAAAATACAAAATTTGAAAACTAAAATACAAAATATTGGAAACTAAAATACAAAATTTGAAATACATAATAAATATGAAATATTTATAAAGTAATTATTGAAAAGTAATGAAACAACAAGTTTAGATGTTAATTAGTTTAGATGCACAAATCATGGAGATATATTTTGAAACTAGATGTATTATTTACAAAAATATCCATGATGGTGTGTATTTTAACAAGATTATTCACTGAAGCAATCACATGAAAAACAATGTAAGTATTACTTATACATAACTTGAAAACTAAAATACAAAATTTGAAAACTAAAATACAAAATATTGAAAACTAAAATACAAAATTTGAAATTTTATCTTTTATTTAGTTTAGTTTAATCTGGTTTTCCTCCTTCCCCCGGTCCTGTCGACATGGTAGCCGTGTTTGGTTGTGCCTGTTTATTTCGCTAGAGTGCATGAGCGTCGCGTTTGTTGCGAGCTGTCAAGTCGGATCAAAATTATACGAAGTCTAAGTTCAGAACTACTATTAACTATGATTTTATAACCTCCCATAACAGTGATTTTATCGACAAATATATTGGTTTTGTCACTCGAATAGTCCACGAGCATTGATATAGAAGACGCTAGATAAATCCTTCACTCGTAATAAATCAAATATAAATGGGACCATTGATCTGATAATTAACTAGAACTTGGCCCGTTCAGAAACGTGCTTGAACCATATTTATTTATTTTAATAAAAAGACAAATAACTTTGTTTACATCACTTTTATTGGTACACAATCAACATGTTTCGTAAAAAATGTTTACTTCATCAGGATCAAACGTATACTAAAATTAAAAATTAAATATAGATGACACATGGAAGGAAAGGGTAGGAGGGAGGGGGAGGGGTAAGAGTGGGGAAAGTTTATCAATTAGGGATTTCAAAGCCATTAGCAGGGAAAGACCGGTTAAGTGGGAAGAGGTTCAAAAGAGGGTTTATAAAAATTTGCTGCTTATTAATTATGTCTGCTTTATTATTTA
Organism: Limnephilus lunatus; assembly: GCA_917563855.2. NCBI lineage: Eukaryota > Metazoa > Arthropoda > Insecta > Trichoptera > Limnephilidae > Limnephilus > Limnephilus lunatus. The sequence continues at coordinate 82,887,794 of OU830592.1, forward strand.
CATTTTTTCTAATTTCTAAAATCTCTAAATTATTTATCTGTGATGCCTTATAGCCTGTATGTAAAATTTTAAGTCCATGGTTTTTGTCAAATTTTTATAAACCCTCTTTTGAACCTCTTCCCACTTAACCGGTCTTTCCCTGCTAATGGCTTTGAAATACCTAATTGATAAACTTTCCCCACTCTTACCCCTCCCCCTCCCTCCTACCCTTTCCTTCCATGTGTCATCTATATTTAATTTGTAAGTTTAGTATACGTTTGATCCTGATGAAGTAAACATTGTTTACGAAACATGTTGATTGTGTACCAATAAAAGTGATGTAAACAAAGTTATTTGTCTTTTTATTAAAATAAATAATGCCACCACAAAGTGAAAACCTTTCCGAAGAAGTTTTCTTCGAAAAATTCATATTTATTTATCAATTTAATTCATATTCCAAAGGAAATTTACACTTTTCTAAAATTAAATAAAGGATCAGATTGCTTTTTCAAATTCGGTCATAAAAACGGATAAAATACGTTTGGGATTACATTCATAATGGTATGATTTTAGATATTTTTCACACATCTGCCCTAGTGATGGACACTGTAACGCTGTCCAAAACGTTAGCTAAAGAAGGAGATAACGCTACACGGCGTAAAACCCCAAAAATAAATATTACATTCATAATTATGATTATATTGGCGGCACAGACCCTTGAAAAATCACATTAATCGCTATAGAGGCGCCATTGCGTACGAATATCTCGACGAAACGTATTCAACTAATATCACATGAGTAGCAGTGCGCGGGAACCGGATGCAGTTGTTTCCGGTCGTTTGGAGTTAGAGCGTTGGAAGTCAAATTGGACTAATTGGAGGAAAAAATTGGATCTAGACCAGGTGGTAGTCTGAATTCTCGACAAATCAGAAACTAATGGAACTGGAATCAATTTTTTCGCTTCGTGTTTAATCTGAAATTGAGAAATCGATCATATTTTTAAAAAGGCTAGAAAAAACAATTTAAAAAATAATGAAAAACCCTGCCCTAAACTGACAAAAAAATGGTTAATAAATGAACAACACATTTATCTATCCTAAATCTCATATTATGTACTAATATTGTAACTTAAGCTAATTTGTGTTATGTAATAATAACCTACAGAAAAGCTGATCTGTCACAGCTTTGTGGGACTACCCATATCTTATATTGTATTAGATGTAATTATATTCAAATTAATAAAAAAAGTATTTTCAATTGCCTGTCAGTGGAAAATAACCTTTTTGTGCTTTGGTATAGCATATATTATTTACTCAGGGATCCAGTGCATGTTTTGATTTTATAAATTAAATTGAATTAAGTAATAACCTTTATTACAATATACCTAACGGCTAAACGCAATTTGGAAGTCGTCGCCCCGGGAACCGTTTATTAGATAACCAGCACCCCTGCTATAGATCACCCCAAGAGATTCACTACATTTGGTGAGCAGGGGTGCCCGGATTCTTGGGGTGAGGTTTGTGTTACTGCCGGAACGGTAGAGACTGCTTAGTGCTTGAGGCTGACATAATCTAGATCTCTCCAGCCGGACTCTCTCGATCCACCTTGCATTGCGCGGGAGAGATGGATTCGTACTTCTCTCACTCCTGGACAGATTGACCCCCAGTTCCGGGCAATCCCTCATACAATTTTCCTTCCCAGAACTTTCTCTCTCCCTTTACTTAAAAAGGCCCTCCACACAGCACCCCCAAAGATGTTATAGGCCCTGAGGGAATGTTTTATCCTCCTGTGTGGAACTAAGATGGTAGAAGAAGTCGGGGACTCCCGAGGAAGACATGGCACGACCAAGTGAATCAGATACTTGAGTGGGCCATGTGAAGAGTCGGAATAATAGAAGAGCATGTATGAGACGATGTATGAATGCGAACGAGGCAAAGAGTGTGTGCCAAGATCGAGTTGTGTGGCGGTCCGTCCTCTCTGCCTACCCCTGCGGGGAAACGGCGTGATGGTTAGTTAGTTAGTTAGTGTGGAACTATTTTAAAAAAAGTAGAGCAACTAGAATAAATTAACAGTATAGCATTGTAATAAGTTTATAGAGCGTGAGGGCGCATCTGTCTCACGCCTCATCACTCATCACGCCTGTCTCGACACAGGTATATCCTAGTGAGACAGGTATAAAAAAAACAATGTAAATATACTTTTTATAGATAAATACTTAAATAAATTAAAAATCTGTCAAAGCGTTTTTACTTTTGTTTGTTTTCTTCAGACTGATCGATTTGCAGTAATTTAGATGCTGCAATGACCAATCTCGCGAGGTCTATTTCCGATAACTCGATTCACATCGTTTCATCAAATGAACTGTGGAGCGAAATAGCAATTTCAGCTCAACATGTCACTTCAATTTATGCACTCCATTATAGTTCCAATAATTACCAATCGTTTCTACTAGATCTAGCACAAATACATTACATTATTTATTGCTGTCGGCTATTTCGGGTAATTTATTGACTTATTTTTGTTAGTTTATAATAATATAAGGGTAAGATGAGTTGTAAGTTATTTAATATTATCGTCTTCTTCAATGATATGAATACATTGATGGGAATAACCTTCAAAATTTATAAAAAGAGAGTTGTTCTAATAATATCTGAATATTCATTTTAACTTTTACAAGAAGGTATTTCATATAAATAGATAATATGGGATATATTTACCTGAGCCACTATCTATGTAGGTTACATACCATTTCTTAGAATGATTGTTTCCAATGAAAAGGGTAGTTGCCAGAAATATGGAAAAAAAATTAGTCCAAGATAATATTGTTAATTCTAAAATTGGAAATAGGACGTTCAAATAAGAGGTGGCAGTGGCTGAATTGATAAGGTGGTTGTCACGGGAAGATGAGAGGTTCTGGGTTCGTGTCGTTGCGACCGTTATATTTTTATTTTTCTGTGTCATGTTCTCTTTCATATTTTCGTTTAGATTATTAATATTATCTTCTTCTTCAATGATATATTTTATAACTTCTTCAAACATAGCAAAATTACTTTGTGGCATCATTATTAATATAATCTTTGTTTAAACCACTATATATGTAAATAGTGGTTTAAACGAAGTATTTTTTATATATATTTTATTGATTCAATAACCTACAAAATGTATAAAAAGAGAGTTGTTCTAATAAATTTTTTAGCATAATATATTATTTTCGTTGTTTTAAAGAGAAAACCAGGCATCCGAAAGGTTTATCGCCGATTATCTCAAGTATTTTGTTCTAATGCCCAAAAATTATTTCCCTGTATCATCTTTGGGCACGCTGTATAGAGGATCCTTTTGAGGAGAGGAAGGAGTGAACATGGGTCTTGAAGAGGCAAATTGTTCTACGGCTGAGCTGTTGATTTCAAGAACAAGCCGTAAAAAGGCAAAAAAAACATTTGTCTGTAAATTCACTAATCAAATTAAAAAATCACCCGTTCTCACGTAGTACATGTCAAACGTGTAGTACAAAAGTACAATTTTTTAACAAGTGTTGAAGATTCCCCCTCCATTATCGAATCCAAAAACATCAATCTGTCCATCGAATTCTAAAAACACCAAAAATGTCACCAGAGACCAACATTTTATTTTAATTTCTTACTACAAATAATGTCAGGAATCATAGGTTAAGTAAGTCAAGTTCGTTCCTTAGCACTTCGTATTTTACCTTCTATAAAAAAATAACATTGTTAAGTATTGCAAATAATATATATTTGAAACGTGCGCCGCTTGAAAATTACTGTAACAAAAAGCTGTTAAGTGAATTTCTTTCCACTAGTCTTAACTTAAAGAATACTTTGAAACTTAAAGTAGATTCTTTAAAAAGTCTTCCAACATTCCCGATGGAGCTTTTCCTGGACTTTTCACAAGAAAATGGGATAGTTTTAGATTTTAACGAAGATGAGTTTGAATGATAAATTTCACTGCAAGATGCATTTTGTTTTACGTTCAACAAAGGGTTTCCGCATTCCAAGGGAATATTGGAATAGTTAGGGACTGCAACAGGTCTTTAATTCCATCATCCCTTCTTCGCTAACCCCTATCTCGAACTTCACCCCCGGTCTGCACGTAATACCTACCACGTAGTTACTGCTCACGGAACGAGCAATTCTCTGGGTACTGACTGGGTGGCTATTGTTTCTTACCTATATACGTTGGCGTCGGGAGTAAAGAAGTACAGGAATAATGGAAATAGATTTCGTCAGGAAAAATGAAATTCTCCGTTTTATGAAATAAAATATTTACTTTAACTCTACGCAGGGGACTGTATAATTGTTGTCCCTCAGGGCTTTTGTCATCTTTGGGGATGATGTGTGGATGATCTTTTTAAGGAAAGGAAGTGGTCAAGAGTCAAGACCGTGGGACGAGAGAGTTCGGCTGAAGAGGTCTAAGGGTCACTCTCCAATTTGGGAGGCAGGTGTAGGTACTGCCGGCTCGAGAACCGTTTATTGAATAACCAACACCTCCACCATAGGACAAGTGGTTCGCTACCTCCAGTGACTAAGCAGAGGTGTACGGGTTCATGGGGTGAGGTTTGTCTAGATCTCGGCGATGAATGCGTTTGCCCACCTACTGCGTAGCGGCCGATCCAGGGGAAATTGGTTGAGGGAGACCTAATCTAGACTACCTCCAGCCGGATTCTCTCGACCCATCGTCTTGCATCGCAGTTAATGAGGAAGAGGAATGGATTCATACGTCCGTCGCTCCTGGACACACTTAGTTTCCTACACAACTTTTTTCCTTCCCAGAACTCCCAATCCTTCGTTTTCCTTAAAAGAATGGAAGTAATATAGGAAAAAACCGCTATCGGAAACGGATAATACAAACAAATTTACAGACAGACAAAATGCAAAGCAGTCGAGTAAAAACAGGTCAATTAACCAAGAATACCGATCTGGCTAACAAACTTATTAGCTCTACTTGCTGGCTGAAGATGCCAACCACCTACACCTCTGACTCCACAGAGATCCGGAGTTTAGTCGTGTACCTAAATCAGGGTCTCAGGGTCTCCAGTACCAGGAAAGCAGGGGTAGAAGGAGACAAATTATAAGGCTTACAGAGTATCACTAGATTTGATAGGAGAATTAAAAATAAGAATTTCGGTTGTCGGTGCATTCAATACGAAGGAATACAATTTCAAAATCAGACGTGGCTCAATAAAAAAATCTTGTGAATTTGTTTAGTAATAAAGTGAGGATGTCCACCTATTGTGAGAAACGAGGACTACATAAAAATATGGTGGTTATTCCCAGAATTTCGCCACTGAAATAAATCACGACTTCTAGTATTACTTAATGGAGACCGAAAGCTTATCAATGCAAGCAATTCTGGATTATCAAATGCATCATTAGAATTTTAGATACCAAGTCGGTGAAAATCCTTCTGTCTGAAAATTTAAGCATATTCATGTCATTTAAAGGAGTTTTATTTCAACAAATTTGCTGGAATCTATTTTAAAACTAATATGTTTCGGTAATTTTTAACTGTATCATACTTCGGTTAAGAATTACCAGCAGTATCTTCATTTTCTTAACTAACTAACTAACTAACCATCACGCCGTTTCCCCGCAGGGGTAGGCAGAGAGGACCGAACGCCACACAACTCGATCTTGGCACACACTCCTTGCCTCGTTCGCATTCATACATGCTCTTCTATTATTCCGACTCTTTACATGGCCCGACTCAAGTATCTGATTCACTTGGTCGTGCTATGTCTTCCTCGGGCGTCCTCGTCTTCTTCTACCATTCATATTTGCGTCATTTTCTTAACGCATGTTTTATTGGCTGCTATCTTTATGCATGATTGTATGGTTCAAACCCGAACTAAATGCAATCTAGATAGATAGCAGCCAATAAAATATACGTTAAGAAAATGAAGAGTTGGTAGTTCTTACCAGTTGGTAGTTCTTAGTTGATACAGTTACAAATGACCGAATCGGATAGAGACACTTTAGCTTAGTTGGTAGAGCTGTGGCTTAGAAAGCCGAAGGTCTTGAGTTCGAGTTCCAGAGGTGCCAATATCTTTTTCTGATTTTTCTGTCTCCAGATTTTCGATTGAGTTTCGCTAATATTGTCTTCATTAAATACATTTTGTATTCTTTCATTAGCTTATGAATATGGCAATGTGTGTTCCAGATGTAAAAATTGTATTCGCGTTTACTTGTAACAAAATCATATCAGACAAGCGATAAATCGCCAAAATCATTTTATTAATTAATTTTTTTTTTTGTGTTTGTATTGTTTAAATTTTTGACAGAGGTACCTGGCAGGGGTATTATAAAGATTAAGTATTATTATAATGTTAATAATACAGCATATTTCATGATTTACAGATGCTATTTTATTCTTCATTAATATAATTAGGTTTGAAAATTAAATCTGATTATTTAAATTTTTTGATTGAAAATTATACAGCGCCCTTGAGGTGATTTTTCGTAAAAACGGCACCATGCAAATTATCTAATAATTATCATTATTAGAATATTTCCTAGGCATTTCATATATTTAAATTAATCTAAGCTTCCACTACTTAGAAATAGCTAAACATTAATTCACGCGTTCCAACTTTGCAAGCTGCGAACTTAATATCGCTTACCATAATCACAGTCGATTACATTTCGCTTAGCTGGAGTTTCGAGCCGATTTTGCATGACATTATCTACGCGCGTGCACACGTGGTATGTGCATTCTCGTTAAGCGCACACCGTGACACCGCTGCAATTTCAGTAATGTAGTTGCCTGTTTCAGTAACGGTTTCAAAGGGTTAAACCCATTAACCTCCCCGGTATCCTTTTGTTCTGATGATGAACGGTGTCGGGACCTCGAATGTTCACTGATGTTGTCATGCTGATAAGTATGGAAACATGCAAGTTTATACTTGATGCCTTGTACTTGTTGCGAGCTATAGAGTAGGGATGTTATGGATATGATATTTCGGATCTGGATATGGATACGAATATTGGAATAATATTATACCGGTTTCGGATATGGTTACGGATATGAAATTATTTCGGATTATCCGCTAGTTTCGGATAATTTCGGTTACGAATATTAGAATTTTAAAATTACTACTACATACTTACTACTATCATCCCAGGAACCTCTATTTTTCAAAGAGTCTATTATTGACAACTGTTTTTTACACTCTTATAAAGATGTTAGCTGTTGAGGTGGTTGTTGTTGTTTTTGTTGAGTATCCTTTTCCAGTAACAACCATATTTAACAATGTGTTTCGATATAAGATGAAGTTCCAGAGAAGTAGTGCCACCTCCTTTGCGTGAAGAGTTTTTACCATACAGTTTACATTTTGCAGAATCTACATTAATTTCTTCAAAAAATGTCCAAATTAAACTAGACTTAAAACGCATTTTGCTTTTTGCCAAAACTATAACAATTTATTTACACAACTCTTTGAAACCAAGTAAGATGGTACTCATAAATAATAAGTTTTAATGTTTGTACACCCACAATCACAAAATAAATAATAAACAATGCAAATTGCAAGAGACACGCGCGTTTTGAGTTTGTGTGACAGGTGACGGCTCGGCCGGACAAAACAGACAAAATCCTGTCGTAACCTGTAATTTTGACTCCGCCTTTATCCGAAACTATCCGAAACTTTTATATCGGTTTCGGTTACGGTTACGGATATTTTTTTATTTCGGATATCCGATAGTTTCGGTTACGGTTACGGAGCTCCATAACATCCCTACTATAGAGGGAGACATGCACTGTATAAGTAGAAAATTTCTTATGAATGGCGTCGTATTATAATCACTGTGGTAGATATTTTCATCAAAATTGTGATTAATGAACCGCGTTTATTGACGGGATCGGAATAGTCAGTTACTTTCCAATCTCCCCCTTAACAATCTCTTTCCTTTCACAACTCTCTTTAACATTTTAGAGCCGTTGGAAATTAATAGAAATTCTAATAATCCGAAAGCTAGTTTAATAAATAGACAAAAAAATATAATTCGCACGCCATTCCTAGATGTGTTTAAACCAATATCAAATATCAGAAAGCATAATAATACTTAATTAAGCATCATTTGGAAAAAAACTCACCTAAAGACTAATGACTTTCAGTCAAATTTAAACAATGCAGTAATTGGGGAAATGCTAAAAGAGTAATAACCATTTCAATAACGATTTTACTGAAGTTTCCATACGTACCTACATTACTGTAAAGCCTTACATCCGTATCAGGCTTCAGCGCTTAAAATTCCAAAGCCTGTTTATGAATTCGCTAAACAAAAGGACCTCAGGAACTTGGCAGATAATTAACGTTTAATTAATTTCGCTCGACTGTAAATTTTCCCAATTTTGGACTGGCTAACTGGACCGCAGCATTTTGGTTAATGCAAGGATTTAAATATTTTTTTAAAAATTCACCTTTCAATTTATTGTTTGGGTTTTTTGTACCGGGTATACACGCTTACCCTTTATTTGGGTTCAGGCCCATTCAAACTTTGCGGGATACCACCAAAGTAATATTAGTAAAAAATGCTTTAATTTTTTTTAAGGATGTATTTAATTTATTTACTTTTAACATTAATTTGACGACAGATTAAAAATCCATTTACAGTAACAAATTAACAAAAAAGGTTTAAAATGAAATATATTACCTATCTACTGCCTTAGACATATCGTTCAACAGCACCATTCCCACACCAGGGCGATGCTGAGAGTAACTTATCTCACTGTCGAACATGCCGCATATATAATCTATACTAATATTATAAATGCGAAAGTGGGCGAGTTTGTTTGTTACGTTTTTTTTTTTTTTTTAAGTTTTCTTTATTCATTGAATTTTTTTTTTATTACATAGATTGGGGATTTTTCAACCACCATGCCCGTGTTGTGGTGGTCGATTTTCTATACAGTAGGTACATCTACATATGCAATATAAAAAAAGTTCAAAAATAGAAAATATATACATAAAATAATTTAATATTAAAAAATATTATAGAATACAAAATAATATAAAAGAATTTAAATTTACAAGAGTTAGAGAGAATGTGAATATAAAAGAATATGAAAAGTATAAAACATAGAAATCATATAACGAAAGAATACAAAAGTGTGTAATTATAAAATATATAAAATCAAAGTGAGTACATGGTAAGCAAATAAGAAAAGATTTTATTTTAAGCCAATTTTTGTACAAATAAATGTTAGGCTTTATGTATCCAAGTCCGGCGAATTACACTGTACGGTTAGTATGTAAGTACCAAGAGTTCATGTTTCAGTCCGACGAATAGTAAATTATTATTATTGTTACCATGGTTTATTGCTGGGAAGTACATTTGGGAATTATCAGATTCAATACACAAAGGTGCCAAACAGTTTTAAGTAATAACTTTAAAAGTATTTAAACTTTTGGTTAATTATTTTCTAGTAATTACATATAGTTCTTTACCGACTTTCACGCCTAAACCACTAAACCGATTTTAAAAATTCTTTCACCAATAGAAAGCTACAGTATGTGTGAGTTACACAGGCTATATATAATGGTAAGCTCTGACGTTATGAAATTATATATTCTACTAATATATTTTATTTATTATACGATATATACATTTAAATTGCTGAATTGAGAAATAATAGAAATTAATTAAATACAATTTACTCGCGCTCGCTTACCCCTCGATCACGGGGGCCATCGTATTCAACTTCAGAAAATAAATATCAAGCCACACGTCTAAACCAAATGCTATTTCTTTCAAAATGTTTTCTGTAAATAATGCAAAACCAAAACTTTAGAAAAATAATAAATGTAACAAAAAAAACGTCAGGAATAATCGTAAAAGTTAGAGTTACTACAGCGGAGACGTTTCAATAACTTTTAGAGAAAAACTTTGTGAATACCTCCCAGCAATAAGCCACTTGCATGGATTTCATAACGACTTGGAAAACATCGTGTGGATAGATTTTTTTACTAAAATTACCAAAATGTTAGTAAAATTTTTTAGAAATGTATAGTTTTTTATTTATTTTTGAATAAATAAATCCATTATTTGAGCTCGTGACGTCACTACATGAAAATGTCCCGTCTCCGATTATGTTCCCTTAATTTTGTAAAATTCCACACTGATTAATTTTTTTTTATATGGCACTTTGATTTCCGGCGAATTTTTGAATTTGCGTTTAACGTTCACTAGATTTATTGTTTGTTCTATGCGAACTTGTCCTTTGGTTTGATTTGTTGATAAAGATGGCGGTGTTTTTACAGATGTTACGAAGAGAACCCCGTACAATTTATTGCTGTTTGTGTGAAAAACGTTATTTTTTAGAAACGATTTTCCGCTATGTAATTATCGTTTTTACGCACCCATAAAATTATGTCCCGTCTTTCCGGTTTATAAAAAAATGTCTGATTTTTCAGATTGAAATTTTCAAAAAATCGCCAGGGTTTCAAAAATACGAAAAAAAATACAGAATGTCTTAGAATATTTGCCTAAACCGGAAATTTAAAAAAAAGTGATGCAAGTGGCCTACTGTACGCCAGCTCTCATTAGGTACCATTTACCGTTATTATGCGTTGTACCTGTATATGGAAATATAACATACGAGATTGGTCAATATGCCACCAAAACCAATAATTAAATCATCTTTCTATCAATAATCTACCTTTTTACATTCATCTTAGGGGATGCTGTGTGGAGGATCTTTTTAAGAAGAGAAAGGAGAAGAATTTCTGGAAAGGAAAAGAGTGTGACGGGTCGGTAGGAATCTGGGGGTCAGTGTGTCCAGGTGTGACGGACGTATGAATCCATCCCTGCATCCAGGGCAAAAAGCCTGATAATTCAAATTATGAATACATCTCGGACAAAGATATATTCAATTTCATGCTAAAATACTATATAATGCTTTTCTAAATCAAACAAAAATAAATATGAATTAAAAAAGAAATAAATATATTTAAAAATAAAGTTTAAACATGCTTGATGAACGGAGTGATAATCAACTTAGAATCATTATGAAGACATTGAAAAGACAACTGGAAACTAAATAATACAAAAACTACAGACCACATCAGAAAAAGATAAAATGGCGAGGGGTATCATCGAACAATATCGTGAAATTTATTCTTATTTTACGTTTTATATTTAAATCAAGTAGAATTTTTGCCGTAGAAACTAATAAAAAAACTGTGTGCAGTTCACACACGGTAGACGTGAAACCTTCAGAAAACTAAAGTAGCCGTGTTTGGTGACCAGATCTGAATAGCCAGGTACTTCCCAACCTTCCTCTTCCCCACCTTCTTCCCCTCCCCACTACCTTCAGCCTCACAACATACCCCAATTGGGGATGCCATAGTCTCACTGGCTCCAGACGGGAGTAGTTGAGATTCTTGTGCGGTATTAACTGTAAAAAAAAAAAAAAAAAGACATGGCTGGGGAAGCTAAGAAGCACCGCACAAAGAGGAGACCGAGAAGCTACGAAGTACCGCACAAAGAAGAGACCGATTAGTCTATCTCACTTTCGCAGGCTAAATCCTATAGATGTACGTGTTTGTCTCTTTTTAATGTCGCTTTTTTCATCGAGTTTCCAATCACATCGGTGCTAAAGAAGTTTTTACTTCAAAAACATGTTACAGAAACCAATTTTATTTCCATCTGCTGAAGGCAGAAGTCTAATCTCGTACTTTCTATATCAATGCTAGAATCTGTATAGGTGTATAGAATGAACTGACATGAGAACTCTATGGGTTTGTATATAGCCCGAAACTGTCAGAAACATGAAAGTTCACTCAGATTTTTTTATATTCTCCAACCGCAGCTTAAAGTTTACTACGCCTCCGGGAGACGTAATTTGATTTTTCCTCTCATTTTCAGAAGATATCTTTTTTCTGAAACACTAAACGTCACATTAAAATCTGTTGCTTTTAGCTGACGTATATTACTAAAGCTGAAGCGTTGATTCTCAAATTTAATCGGGTGTCGGAGTATAAAATTTAGTGTTTTATGAAACACTGGGTTTTTTTGGCACTACGTGGAAAATGATTCAGTGTTTATTTTTAAATTATTAATTTCTTCGATCAGTAGATAATTAAAAAAAGGAAATAGTATTTTTATTTCTAAAATTCACCGGATAGTATGAATTGTTGACACATCAGTAATTTGAAAAATCAATGAAACTAGTTTTCTGTTAAAATATTGTATTATAGGTAGATACTTTATCACTTGTCTGAATTCTTGACAAAATCAGTTCCAATTTTGAAAATTATACTTAAATTCAAAACAAATACGAGTTCTTGAACCAGAGTTACGATTGAGTTAAGATTACTCACATATTGACAGGCCCAAATTATTAGTATGTTTGATAATGATGTTATACACGGATTTTTGAAACTCACATCATTTTCGTTGTGATAAATTAATTATAAATGTAAAACGAAACAATGAACTCATTTCTTCGATTCTTATGTGATCGTTATAATTATTTATTTTATGGGAATTCCACATAAGATTCCTACCTGCCTAACTGTCCTGTGACCCTAAAAAAACTAAGGTTTTCTTTAGTTCCTAGCTACGTCCAAAATACCAAGGGTGTTTTCAAACTAAACACAATAAACATAAACGAAAACACGTTTCAGAGAAAGAAGAATAATGACGGTTGGTGGAATTACCTCTGAAAGACTTTTTCTCGTACGCTTGGTAATATACTTAGACATGTGACATGCAATTAATGTGATTGGAACAGTTGCCTAACATTAAGCTGAATATGTCCCATATTCTCTTCGAAAAGGATTACGTAACCAAGAAAACTTCCTGAGTTTTGATCAAATTCCAACCCTCGTGTGCGCCAATAATATGCCCTAATGAGGATGGCGACTCGGTTTCTAACCCCTAAAAAGGACCAAACCCTTATATCTGAATTTATTTGAAAATAACATCTACACTCCATATGACTACGTACCCGGCTTTGCCAGAATTTCAACACAATTCTTTGGAATTCCTTTTTCTATTTTATTTCGATTTTATTATGTTTAAGAGTCAAAAGGTTATTTATAAGATATTTACTATTTCAGGGGGGTAGACCTTAAATTTAAAACAAATCTGAGTTCATTGAACAACGTTACAGACAGACCGACAGCTGAAATTAGTATGTTTAATGATTCTGCATACTTTTAAAACAATAAAATTAAAATATGGAATAACACAGTCACACATTAATAATTTTTTTTTAAATTATGCCCTTGACCTCTGGATTCGTAGCACCGGATTTTAAACATGTATTTGTTAGATAATGTGTACTTAAGTAAACTTTCACATAAACAAGTAAGTAAGTACGTAGGGAACATGTGTGCAGTAAAAAAGGTTCACTTCGCTGTGACATCGGACCAGTTCATTGGTCCCCAAAGAAATAACATGAAAGGGTAAAGTGGCCTATTTATCGCATATCCCAAGTCCCTAAAAAGTAAAAAAAGAATTCTAGGCTTTTTTTTGTAAAGCCTTATTTTTGCGTCCAAGGCTGGTTTCAATTAAACAAATTGTAATGATAGAGTTTTATCATTAGAACAGAGAAAATAGGATTAGGGCATTCCACATTTGGGGATTTATGTAATTTTTAATCAATTTGGGAGGCGGATATGGGTACCGTCGCCCCGAGAACAATTTAATGGATAACCAAGACTCCTGCTATAGGTCATCCCAAGTTGTTCGCTACGTTTAGTGACATAAAAGGGGTGCCCGGGTTCCTGGGGGTGTTTGTCCAGGTCTTTGCGGCGAAGGCTCTTCCTGCTGCGTGATGGAACGGATTAGGAGAGACTGTTTGAGGGAGACCTAACCTAGACCTCTACAGCCTGTGTCTCTCGATCCATCGCTTTGCACCCCAGTGGGAGGGATGCATTCATACGTCCGTCACTCCTGGACATGTTGACCCCCAGATTCCTGCCCATTCCTCGTAATTTTTTCTTCCCAGAAATTCCTCTCCTTCCTTTTTATAAAAATACCCTCCACACAGCATCCCCAAACACGACATAGATCAGAGGGAAATAATTTTCTGTGGTGCATCACCTTAAGTGAGTTTTCATATAATTTTGCAATTTTATTAGATGATAGGTTGGGTGCTTAAAATGAAAATATATTTTTTTATTAAATCGTAAATCCCAATCGGGTTTCGGTTGGACTAAAACTTCATCTCGGCATAGTTAAAATAATTTTTATGACAGACATGGAATATTTGTATTTGTCGTAGGTGTAGGTAGATGATGCAATATATTACATACAATACACAACACAGTGAGATTGTTTAGAAGACAAGGAGACGCTATGTCACGGGGAGTAACGGCCGCTGTTCCCAATCCTACTAATCAACTTCTAAGCTGAAATCTAAGATTCACCACTGCAATACGTAATTCCAACACACAATCATCGCTTAAGCAAGCCGGTCAGTCTAAGCCAGCCGGACAGCTGGATTAGCCCTAAGCATAAATCTAAGGAAAGGACTAGTTACAAAAAGTGTCCACAGAGTGAAAAAATACCGCGAATCAATGATCAAATGTCACTCTGACAATCGACAGACGGATTCGCGCTCCATTCAGTTTTTTGTGTTGCATTTGTTAATTTTATTATCGTTTTAATAAAATTAAAGATAAAATGAATTAAAATTTCCATTTTAAAGTTTGTTTTGCTGTCGCACGGAGAAAAAACTTACGTCGATCTGCCAAATCAAATGGGAAGTCCCGATTGTGGCATCACGTTCAAGTTGTCACTTTATTTTTAATATACGTTTGTTTAAAAAATATAAAATACCAGTTAATGAATAACGGTATTTAAAAGAAATAATGTGTTTTAAGAAGAGCTACAATAATGAACTCTTTAATATTAATTTTACATAGAAAGTTTTTAATTTGCGACAAAACTATTCATTTATATTCTTATTAAATATGTACAGGCGCAAACAATTAATTTATCTTAATATTTTAAAGCGTAACATGCAAAAAATATTAAAAATCTAAAATAATTTGATCGGCGCCATCTGTGAATGGGTAGATTAGATTTTAAAAGATAAAATGATTGGGAACAACGCGAATCGAACGTTCCCTACAAAATGCTTAAAAATCGCTTGGCTTAGCAAAAACTAAGATTTAAACTTAGATAACGATTAAAAAGTTGGGAACAGCGGCCGTAGTGTGACAGGAAATTCTGCGGGGCTTGATCGGTAACACAACGGATGGGCCAAACGGGATATAACGACGAAGGGAGGCGTAATGGGATACCGTGATGGGGTTACAATGGGTTTATCTGGGTCTCCTACCGCCCCCCTACAAGTCTGAAACACCCCCCAATTTTCTCTTGGTTTTCTACCGCCCTTGAAGGTCTGAAACGCCCCCAAGGGGGCGTTATCGCCCACGTTGAGAACCTAAGAGCTATACGAAAATCACACCACATGAAGACTGCGATGATAATAATGTCTACATAAGGTCGGTGCAGTAAGTCCCCAATTCTTATTATTTCTCTTTTAAAACGGTAAAAGACGTTCGATGTTATTTTACAATTTTTTTCGCAATTATAAAAAGTCAAAGGAATCCCTAAAAATATTGAATATTTTAATAGTAAAGTTCCCCGAAACTTTAATATTTTTTATACCGATAAATGGTTTTGTGGTTAGTTTTTAGAATTTCATTCCCTTTAATTGCAAGCTTGCTTGATTGACTTAACCAAAATATTTATAACAATGATGTCTTATTATTTACTTTTTTACTAATAACCTGAAAATATTTAAAAAATACTCTACTACCACCACAGTAAGCGGAACATGTCGCTTGTGTCATGATGGAGGACTTAGCCAGCCGAGGAATCGAACACTGACTATTTATGTGTACTGGGTCCTTACAGATGTTCTCTCTTAAGTGAGAACAATCCAGTTATAAAAATTCAGTTAATATACAAATGGCACCTAAAGTTACTAAAAGGTTACATAAGTATATATACACGAAAATATAAAATAATAGAAAACTCACTATGAAAAATATTAAAAAGAGACGTAAAGAGAGACACAAGTGATATTTATAATATTATTAGCTCAAGATTTTTTTCAGAATCCGTTTAAATTATCGGCGTAAATGTCTACTTAAGCACACTTCATCTTTATTTATTTATTTATTACAAGCCCTAATGGCTTTTACATTCTAGTTTGTAAGTTGAGTATCACAGTTGTTTTAGAACTTCAAAACTAAAACAATACAGAAAAAACCGGTCAGTGGTTGAGTGGGCATCGCGTTTGGGTCCCACCCACGGAGGAAGGAATTCCTTCCTCCGTGGTCCCACCCAGGCGTTCCGTATCTGATTCCTCGGCTAGCTAAGTCCTCCATCACGACTCAAGCAACATTTTCGGCTTACTGTAATGGTAGTAGGAGATTTTAAAATATTGTCAGGTTATTAGTAACCCGGGAATGTTTGTCTATATTTAAAAATATATATATTTTTTTATTTTTTATTTATTTAATATAGATATATAAGTGTACAAAGGTGTTACATAAATTACATATCGGTACAGAAATTATTTAAAATTGCAATCTCATCAAAGAAGAAGCTAGTTCTTGTGCTTGATGAGCGAGTTACACTAATTATAACAGAAATAGAATAACATTATGCAAAAGGTAAGTATATAATACGAACAATTGAGCCTTCTGGATCATCAATATGTGTAGGTGTACATACATAGGATACGGTACGAAATTCGAAAAATCTAAATAAAATAGAGATGAATATAATTTATAATAAATGGAAAGAAAGAGAAAAACAGGTAATTATTTAGTTTTAATTATTCCTGATGAAGTGTAGCTTCAGTTTGAGTTTCAGTTTATTGATGTCTTTGGTTTTTTTATTTCAATTGGAAGGTTGTTGAAATACTTTATTCCTAAGTAGAAATAATTGTTTTGCATTAATTTGGTATTAAATTTTGGTATTTTGATGTTGTCTTGATATCTTATTGATTGGTAGGTTTCAAATTTTTTGATGATATTATCTTTGTAAATTTGGATAATTGCATTTTTTTTGAAGATATTCTCTACACGAGGCACCGTAAAATCTGCGAAAAGCGTTTCTGTTGGATATGTGGAGGGTTTCTTTAGGATTACTTTAATGATTAGCTTCTGGATCACTTTGATCGGGTTTAGAATATTGTTGTAAGACCCCCCCCATCCAATAATTCCATATTGAATTAATGACTGGATTAGTGCATAGTATACTCTTTTTAGATTGTTGAGTTTTAAAATATTTCTTAATCTTATGAATATATATATACACTTTCTGATACGCTTAACCAATTCACAGATATGGCTCTTCCACTTCATATGTTGTTCTATTATCACTCCGAGATATTTAGTTTCTGATACTGATTTCAACGTTGAACAGTCTTGAATACATGTGATTTTATTACATTTGTTATTGTGGATAATTATTTTAGTGTTGGGGAGTGTTTTTAGTTTGTTAATTGAGAAGTGTATGTAGTATGTTTTGTTAGTGTTCAATGAGAGAAGATTTGTATCAAACCAATGTTTTAAGGTATTCATGCTATTATTTGCTTGCTCGTTTACTATATCCCTACATACATTTGCAAAAAAGTTGTTAAATATGTTAGCGGCAGCCGATGGATTTTCTTTGCATCGTATTTTGATATTGTTATGTGTAATACTATGAATTTCATTTTTTAAGTGTTTTTTCTTGTCTATGATTTCATTTATAATATTCCAGACTTTTTTTGCATCGTTCTCCGTTGCTTCTAATTTTTGCCGAAAATAATTATCTTTTGTGGTTTTTATTAAATACGTAAGTTTGTTTTTGTATGCTTTTAGGTATTTTTTTAAGGTTTCGTTTGTAGGTTGTCGGATTATTTTTTTGTATATTGTTTCTTTGTGTCTGATTGATACAATTAATCCAAAAGTTATCCATGGTTTAACCGGTTTAAATTTTGATGATTGTTTTCTGGAATCAATAGAATATGCAGTACTTACGTGCATTGATAATTTTTCTTCAAATAGTTCGAAGCATTTGTTCGTATCATTACAATTAAAAATATCGAGCCATTTCTCTTTATCTAGATTATGTACTAAGGCATTTATGTTGAGCATTTTGCGTTGGCTGTTTTCATTCTCCGGAGTTTGGGTTGGTAATGGTGAATATTTGTTTTCGTAATTGTAGGTAAAAATGCACCCGAAATGATCTGTGATTGTCGTTTGTATAACTGCAGATACTATGTTTTTTATGTCTTGAATATTTGTGAAAACATGATCTATGCACGAAGGTCGTTGACCTGGAATCATTCTCGTAAATGAGTTAATACACGATATATAATTTAATTCTGCCATCATATTAAGATAATTATCTTTATCATTAGACGAATAATCATTTGCAATATTGAGGTTAATGTCTCCGACAACAATGGTTTTCTTATTTCTGTTCGCAAGAAGAATGCGTTTTAGATCATCTACATATATTGGTAATATTGAGGCGTGAGTTCTATATATAGCGAATATGCTAAATGTATACTTTTGGTAACTGATTTCCATATTTAGGATGTTTACATTGTGCATTTGGATTTCTCTGTTAAAAGTCACAACATATTTATTTGAAATAAATATTGCGATTCCGCTGTTCTTATTAATTCGGGTATTTGTTGCATAGTATGTATAACCCGGAATATTATAGTTTATATCGCTCGATGAGTGCGTCTCCGTTAATATTATGCAGTCCAGTCTATTAAGTGATTTTATTGTTACCAGGATTTCGTCTAAATGTCCTTCGATGCTTCTTACATTCATATGAAATATGATTAAGCTAACTTCGGGATTCATCGCTAAAATATTGTTTGTATCGTTCACTGATGTATAAATTCTTTCGTCTATTGACATGGTTTTATCTATAGCATTTATCACGAAATCATCCATTTCGAAGAAATAATAATAATGAATGCATTAGTGGCCATGAATACACTTGTTTAATGCACTGATGGGATAGGATTTTTTGGAGGGCGGATTTGTTGAAAGCCTTTGTGTTTTTTTTTATCATTAATAAAAGTTGTGTTGTTTCATTCATAATCTATTCTCTCTTTGGCAATTTGAAGCATTTTATGCCTGTATGTGCAATTGATGTTATCAGCACGGTGGTCTTCCAAGATGTTCGCCCTGAATTTTTTATTGTTGCTGGAACAGTTGAAGCAGGTTGGTTTGTTGTTTCTCTCTGTGCATTTTTCTAGGGTATGGTCTTGTGCACAGTGGGGGCAGGTAGGTGGCTGTGTTCTGTTTAGGCATCTTAGGGCAGTGTGTCCATATTTCAAGCAGTGGTAACACTGCGTCAGTGGGCTAACGTCGTCAATTGGGACTCTTTGGTATTTTATATTTATTTTTTCAAAGTTAAGAAGGATTTTCCTTATGGCTCCTGATGTTTGTATTAAGTAGTGTGAAACGTCTTGTAAGTACGTCTTTTGTTGGTCAAATTTTTTGAGTTTGATTTCTTTTATGAGTTTAAAATCATCTTTACAGTAATTTTGTAAACCCTCATTTTGCTGGGTTATGCCTAAAACAATTTCTTCCTCTGTTAAATTTGATTGTAATCTTTTTACGACCATTATTGGTTTTCTCTTTTTTGTTTCTTCAGCGTTAATGTCTTCGCCGAATGTTCCATTTATTTTTGTGACCAATTTTTGTGCGTCTTCTTTTTTTACACATGAGATTATGAGTTTTTGATCACCAATTTTTTTAAATTCAGTTACACCAACTTGCATTTTAGTCACATCTATGTTTTTTTCGATTCTTTTTCTCATTTCTTCAGCCTTCAAGTTTTTAGTTGTTGAAATAATGATGGCGTGTTTTTGTGGAGTTTGTTTCTCGATTTTATTAATTATTGTAGCGGCTTGCGCAAATGTTTTTATATTTTTTGTCGCGAAATTCTCTAATTTCTCACTGTAGTGTTCATTGTTTGTTATAATTTGCTCTTGTAGATTAATGATTTTTTTTTGTAAGAGAAGATTTTCTGTTTTTATTTGTTCTTCTAATTTCTTTAAGTTGTTTTCCAAACTCAGTTTTATTCTAGAATCTTTAACAGATGTTATCTTTGCGATATCACTCTTAATGTCTTCGAGAATGTCCTCCATGTTCTTTCTAATACCCACCCGCACGGGCGAGGTACTTTGGGTATGAAGCGAATAACAATACACGGTATCCGAGGCAGTGCACTATACAAAAATATACGACCGCAGTGTTGTAGCATTGGAATGCAACTGAAATCATATCATATATATATACATCATTGATATATAATATAACGAAAAAAAGGTAACAAAAGAACATATAATCGAAATAAAATACCTACACCTTATCATGTAGTTGACAGAAAAGGGTCGGAGGGCTAACACTGCCGATATTGATACTATGAATTATGATAATCTGTCAGAATTTGTATTTATTATTAATATCTTCCACCTTTTTCCAGATATCTTAATTCCAGTCACGGCGGCGCGCCGGGTAAGTGAACAATTATAATATAATGTAAGTAGGTAGTAATAATTTAGCAGCTTTGTGTGCAGAGTACACACAGCCTTCCCAGTCGGAAGAGCAGACTTACTCCCCTACAGTAAGAACGTAGGTTCTGCCAAGACACAAAGCAGGCTTTATTACTTATACGCCAGGGCCCCTGAAGCATTACGCTCTGAAAAGCTCTGATATTATGATATCTTATTTTGGAATGAAACTGATGTTTGAGTTCCATTGTTGTAGGGAAGTTATGTGCTGAAAATTCTTTGTTTATTTGTATTATCTGAGCTTATTCTTCGCGTTCATAGATGACATTAATTAAGTTATTTTAGAAAAAATAAACATTTTTGCACGTAATGCTTTTCTTTTTTGGCAGGTGTACATACGGAATATGAATAAATGCTCGCAGTTTTGTCCGTATAAAAATTCAATACTTTGAAGAAATGAATACAAATACAATATTAGATTGAGTCACCAATAGAATATAGTATACGTAAGTAGTGGTTTCTGGAAATGATTAAGTTTTTTTATAATGTAATAAGTAATAACCATAATATTACATTACGTAGAAATAAATAATTAAACTTATTGATTAAAACAGTTATTTTATAGAAAATAGAAATAAAAATATGAAAAAGGTAAGATTAAAATACAAACATAAGTGTACCTGTTACATTAGGTATACAAGATACAAATGAAAAACAGTGCAAATTGTAAATTAAGGAGGTAAACCGAATTTTACCTAAATCGACTGCATATATTCATATATAAAACAGAGTCGGGATAGTTACACCATTTATAACTCGAGAACGGCTAGACCGATTTTTATGATCTTTGATTTATTTGATTTGTCTTCGCCCTAGCAGAATAGCTACAAAAATATCAAAAAAAATTCAAGAAAAAAAAAGTTATTAGGAAAATTCCTTTCCTCATGCATTTTGTATGGAACGAATTTTCATATTTTGGAAGAGCTGCAGGAACGATAAGTATAATATTGAGTAGTGAGTGAATTCCAAAAATTCAAAAACGTCAAATGTCAATGCTCTCATTGTTTTGTTTTTGTTCTTAAAGATATAATGCTGCCTCTCTTTCTTGCACACTAAATGTGAATAGTCGAAAATGGGACAAACGGTGAACGTATGTCTGCACCCCTCCACAGGAAAAATACAATAATTATAATAAATCTTCCTCATACGTATGAAGAAAATAAAACGCAATTCCCGTAAGTAAGTGGAATAGTAAAAAAATAACGTCATCTCTGATACTGACAAAATCGAAACACGGACAGTTGCGCATCAATAATTGATTCATTGTGTAATATAAAATTATTAACTCTGAGGCGGTACGAAGTTCGCCGGGTCAGCTAGTTGTATATAAGTGCGCCGGGGGGCGTATTTAAGTGTCGTATTTGTGTAAGTAGGTAAACCATATTTTCCCTAAATCGACTGCACAGTGCACATTGTATATAAGGAAGGGCGTATATAAGTACTCTCGAGGGATCAACTTTCATAGAAATAGAATCACCTGTGTCCTGTTGTTACTGCTAGATTTCTGGCAAATGTACGAGTATTATGCAAAATTATATTAATTTATTGACTAAATAATAATGCTAGGTATACGTTACGAAAACAAAGTTGCACCCCTTTTAATTAATTAGTAATTAAACTTGCTTAAATTGCCAAATTAATAGGACAAATTTATGATGTCATTGTAATATTTGGCAATGAACCGATGACGAGGCTGTTCCTCTTGTAAAGAAATTCGTACAACGACGGCAGATTCAACGGACGCTCAATGCTTATGTTTAGTCACGTTTTGGATACGCATTTCAAAATGTACGTCGGTTGTTTACTTGAGCAATATTTAATATATTTATTTTAAATTTAACTCGGGCTTTATGTTTAAGCAAGATATACAAAATTTAAGTCCCCGAATTCCGAATTTCTAGCGTTTTATAACATATTTCTTTTGAATACGTAAAGTTAAGTTTCTAAAAAATATGTTATTTATAATATCTATTTCATTTGCCGAGCCGAAACGGTAATTATATGAAATTCCTCAGATAGAAAAAAAATCACAAAGCATATTCCGAAATGAATTTTTTCTGTTATTTTACAAGTTATATGTATGAAAATATTAACAGCGTTTCTTTAAATGTTATTTAAGATAATTCCCACGAGATTTTTGCTCTATTTTAAAGGAGTGGTGTTTTATTAAACATTTTCACAATCTTCGCATCGATTATGTCGCTTTAAATATTAGTGCGCACCTCTAACATTAGTAATTTCATATCTCTCCATTTTCTTCTTTTTGAGCCCGGTTGCGGCGCCTTAAGGCCCGGTAGTAAGCGCTCAAAAAGAAGAAGGGGAGATCGTAAATACGAATGTTAAACGGAACTCGCTAATATAAGCAAAAATTGTGTAAACGTTAATAAAAATATCAAAAATCTTGTAGAATGGTCTTAAATAGCATTTAATGAAACACGGAATTTTTTCATAATATAACTTATAAAATAATAGAAAAAAGTGTTAAAAATATTTGTCGGAGCATACTTTGCGATTTTTTTCTATCAAGGGAATTTAATATAACTACAATTTCGGCATGGCAAATGTAAATAAATTATCTTAAAAATAAAACATATATTTTTAGAAACTTAATAACTTAAAGTGTTCCAAAAGAAATATGTTATAAAACGATAGAAAATCGGAAGGCCGACCGATCGGCGGCTTAAAATTAAAACTATAGACCTATATCGATTTTATCTCATATTCCTAAAATCTTTGATTCTATAATCACAAAGAAAATAACACCTATTTTCAAAAATGTGCTGATTGAGGAACAGCATGGCTTTAGATTTGCTAAATCTACCACTACAAACTTACTTTCCTTCATCAATACCATAGTCAACGGCCTAGAAGATAAATCACAAGTAGATGTTCTATACACCGACTTTTCTAAAGCTTTTGACAGAGTAAAACATGCAATCCTCATGGCCAAGCTATATGCTATAGGTATACGAGACCCATTTCTATCCTTTATTAGTTCTTATTTAAGTAATAGAAAACAAAGAGTTAAAATAAATAAAATTATGTCTATTATTATTGAAGTTACATCCGGCGTACCGCAAGGAGCACATTTAGCCCCGCTTCTTTTCAACTTGTTTATAAATGACATTATTAGTATTTTCTCACATACGCGCTTTTGGCTCTTTGCTGGTGACAACAAGATCCTAAAAATACTAAATAATTACCATGACTGACTTCTTTTCCAATCAAATATTGACTCATTCAATGACTGGTGTAAAATTAACTGCTTGGAATTAAATGTCGATAAGTGCAAAATTATGTCCTTCTACAGATCTAAAAATCCGATCGTTTTCGAATACAAACTAAATAATAATTGCCTAACAACTGTTCAATATATTAAAGACCTTAGTGTCATTCTCTTGATAGCAAGCTTTCTTTTCGGGAACATTTAAATGTGATTATTAATACATCTCTCAAACTACTTGGTTTCATCACTAGAATCACTTCCGACTTCAAAAACATAAATACCTTAAGAACTCTTTACTGCTCCTTGATTCGCCCCCATCTTGAATATGCTTGTGTTATATGGTCTCCTTTTTATGCTGTCCATATTCGTCATATTGAATCCGTTCAACATAGGTTCCTAAAAGGGATTGCTAGGAGGCTAGGATTGGAGCGAGGCAATTATTCGTATGCTGAAATTGAAAAAACTCTAAACCTTTCTCCTTTAGAAGACCGTCGGAAAAAATCCGATCTCATCTGTTTCTTCAAAATTATTAACTACATAATCGATTCACCTACATTACTACAACTCATCCCATTCAATATAGATACCTTCTCGTAGACTCAGAAATAAAGACCTACTATTCCTCAATCAGCACTCCACTAATTATGGTTACAACTCACCACTGTCCAGAATGTGTAGAATGGTCAACTCACGACAAGACCTTGATTTTTTTGGTATAAGCTTGAATGAATTCTGTCGCTCTTTAAATAAATGATGATATTTTATATTTACTGTAATTTTTGCAAAGTCTTGACTTGACTTGACACTTCTATTTTCTGTTTGTCTTTGCTCTCACGTACCATGTTCATCCTTACAATGTACATTCCCAAATTTTCGTTATACCACGTTGTAAATTGGACGTAAGTCCGTAAATAAATAAATAAATAAATAAATTATCGTTTTTAATCTTAGCGCGCTCCCTCTAAAGTTCGTATTTACGTATCTTCCCTTCTTCTTCTTTTTGAGCGCTTACTACCAGGACTTAAATAATATTTAAGATGTAAAGGGAAATAATATAATAAAATTATGTAGTCATATTATGTCGAATTCGGTACCGCAACTTTATTCGGAAGTAACATAATTTACCAATGATTATTTTACTACCTGAACAAATTCATTTACCGTCATCTTTATCCATGAATATATCGTGAAATCTTATTCCAAATATTCTTATTCCAAAATTCATATTACCGATATTTTTCATCCATCTTTACTCTTAAGCCAAGTTCTATCCTAACAAAATTGCAAACATACATCACTTACCTATATTACACTTTCAAATTTACACGGACGGAATTACATATGAACGATATTACACGTGGAGAGAATTATACGTACTTTATATGGAATCACATATTATACGGAATAACAAAACAAACCGATTAAAATTTTTTTTTTTTTTTCTAATAAAATACGAAATTTATTTAGCTCATTCTTTAAACTTTAACAATCTAAAAATTCAACTTATTAAGAAACAGATTTTTTTGATAACTCTGTAACTTCAATGGACCGATTCTCCAATCGAGGCCGTTGGCAATCGCCGTCGAAAGTGCATACGTTAATAATATATTTTTTTTGTTATTTTTGTTATTTAACAAATATCTTGGTTATTCTCGAGACTCGTAGAAGGTTGGAAGGCGGTTATGGCTACCGCCACCACGGGAATCATTCATTGCATAAAAAACACCCATACCATAGGTCACCTTGGTGACTTAGTAGGGGTGCCCGGGTTCTTGGATGAGGTTTATCCAGGTCTTGACAGCTAATGCGTTTCCCTACCTACTGCGTGTGAGACTGGTTGAGGGAGACCTTTCTTAGAGCTATCCAACCGGACTCTCTTGACTCATGTCCGTCTCTCCTGGACACATTAACCCCCAGATTCTTACCCATCCCTCATATCTTTTCCTTCCCAGAACTTCCTCTCCTTCCTTTCCCTTAAAAGATCCTCGACACAGCATCCCCAAAGATTACACAGGCCTTGTTTTTTTTTCTTCAGGGCTTTACAAAAGATACATACTTAGACGCCAAACGTTTAAAATCATTCCACTCGAGCAAAGGGTTGGTCGAACCAGTCGACACCGTCTTGTCTTCGACTAAACTCTCAAAATCTATTATATTATATCCCAACCTATGATCAATTCCCGAACGCTCTTTAAAAGACAGGCATCGTATATATTTTTACAAAGTTGTCAAGGATCCATATTATAATGGTTGATTTTGTTGCCTGCAATACATAATGTAGAGCAAGTTGAAGCAATTGCTTTGAGATCAACAAGAACGTTACGCCAGAGCGTTCTTTCGCTAATTCGTCTGACAGAGTTCGAGTTCTATCGCTACTTTTTCTGACGAAGATTTCGTCAAAAGGTAACAATTTTGTCTATGCTCACAGCACTCTCATGCCGTTATTCAGCTCTAAATGTCGAAACTAAGGTGAGTACAAAAACGTGGATGGTTTTCACATAAAAATTACCTTTTTTTTAACCTTTATTTTTTCCCATTATATCTACATACATATATCTCAAAAGTAATTTTAAAATATCTAGGGGACTACTAGGGCACTGTCTGTGTGTGGGTATAAACAAAAATGCAATGTTAAGTACGTCAATAACTACAAGTAAAAAATGTAAATTTTTAAGTAAAGGTTTGAAATATAGGTATCTTTGAACATATTGTAGTAAAACCTTGTCTTGGTCTTGGTCTTGGTCTTGGTCTTGAAATGATCGTAGAATTGTATTGAAAAGTGAAACATGAAGGTTTACAAAGAAATCACAGGAAAGCTTGCTAATTATTATGTTGTAATGTCGCTTTGCAGATGTTAGCAACATTACATTTATTTTCCATCTATGGTTACTAGTTGTTTTTGGTTTACAGTAACATACCCGCCATTCATTTTGAAGAAAGTGCGACCGTAATTTCAAAAACACACCACAGAAACGTCAAAAACATCAGAAACATAGACAATATTCACAGGGCTGCAAATATAATCATCCCCCCTTCGGCATTCAAGAATATGTGTAAATAAAACGTTCGATTAAGTTCATCAAAACGACGGTTAATTCGTTTGGTGGCGTATAACGATTGAGCCCCCGTAGGCGTAAATAGCTCCATTGTAATAATCGACTGTGTAATTCCAGATACATTAAATCATAGATTCTCAACCTTTTTTTGCCCACCGCCCACTTTGACAATATATTTTTTTCTAGCGCCCCCCAATTGCTTTTACATACCATCTTAGGGGGGGAGGGGGGGGGATGGGTTTCTCTTGGTTTCCTTAAAGTCCGTTTTTATTTTTAACATACTATGTACCTAGTATGTAAAAATAGTCGCGAACTGAAACAGCTATTGCCACGATTATATTTAAACGTGTAATTACACTGTAATATTAATACGTAATCGTTAGAAAGGCTATGACTCCTATCCTATTTCTAAGAAGAAGATTGTTTCAATGAGACCAATTAAAACGCATACTTAATTATATAGAGAAGTATTTTTATTAACGTCGAAAAGATATTGAATTTATAACTTATCTAATGAGATGGTTGAATTTGATGCGTTTTAAGAAGTTTGTATGTATTAGGCTCGATAATACTTAAAAACAAACGAGGGTTACCGCGTTCAGTAATATGGAGTCTATTTGTCTTTTTAGTTACCAACGTTGCTACAGCACTGAATCCACGTTCAGCTAAATAAGACGATGGGAATGCTTTTAAAAATCGTTGAACTATCGACCATATTCCTGGGTACAGTTGCGAAATCGGTTTCTGCAGCCAAAACTCTCGGTAGTCATTCTTAAATTTAATTTTTAATTCCTCATTTGTCGTCAGTTCTATTAATTCTTCTTTTAACTGGGATGACCCTGCTGTGTTGACATTTGAAAAAGGATCCAAAATCCAGTCTGGTATGTCCATGTTTAAAATATCCCGGAATCTTTCCTTGAAATGATACTGCTGATAAATTTGGGAAGTTATTAATTTCTCGTCTGCCGATATTTCTTTTGTATAATAGCAGTTTGGATACAAAAGCTGCAACTCAATTTTTTGTCTTAATCAAATTTAAATCGTCGCCTTCTTGAAATTGGAGATTGACATCATTAAACAATTTATACAGGTCTGTCAAGTACGCAATATCGTTCTTCGATGAGGTGAGGTTGTCGCGCAATTCTGTGTCTTTGTTTCCTAGGAACTCTATCACAGACTCAAATAGATTGTAAAATCGAGTCAAACAAGAACCCTTTGACAGCCAGCGCACCTCTGTGTGAAGCGGCAATCGGTTGAAATCTTCAGCATTGGCAATGCAAAGCTGACTAAATAATCTGGCATTCAATGAGTTACTTCTGATTTTATTAACTGCTCTGATAACATATTGCAGTGATGTATGGAGGCGTTCACTCAGATTTTTCGCAACCAAATGCTGGCGATGAATTACACAATGCACATGCACAGCAAACAAGTCAGGAACTTTATTTTTTAAGCACACTACGAACCCTTTGTGACGCCCTGTCATAGCTGGGCGCCATCCGTAACAGCTGACAATATTATTTAAAAAAAAAATCTTTTCGTCACAAAACTTTTTCAGTGTATTAAATATGGTTTCTCCTTTTGTATCAGTTTCCAAATTTGTAGCAAACAATAGTTCTTGACATATTTTCTCATCTTTGATGAACCTCACGTATGACAATAACAATGCTTCATTGGTTGGCGAAGTGGACTCATTCAGCTGAATTGAAAATCGACAAGACTGCAGATGATTGCACAATGATTCTTCAATGTTTTCAGCCATTTCATTAATTCGTCTTTGCACAGAACTATTGCTCAAAGGATTTCGGATAATATCTGCAGCTGGTTTATGGAGCACAGTGGTTATTACTTCTTTTACTGCTGGTAAAATTAAATCTTCCCCAATAATATACGTGGTTTGCCTGTTTTAGCAATCAACAATGAGATATTTTACGAAGCTCGAAGTTCATCATCGTCTTGCTTAGAACTGTTGAAAATTGTTTTGATATAGTTGGCTGAATTTTGTACTTCTTTTTCATGTCTTGAAAATAGGTTACATCTTTGTCTTTCTTATCCGGGTGGATTTTATTAATGTGATCTTGAAGCCTAGAAGGCTTTATCGCTTCATTTGAAAATGTTTTTCGACAAATAAGGCACATTGACGATGATGGATTTTCGATAAATGCGTATTTAATATAATCCACACCATATTGCCGTATTTTCTTTTTTACTTCCGCCATGGGTTTTTAATAACAAAAATTAACCAATAATTAGGTTTACTTTGCTTTATTAGTACGTGATTAGAGTGTTTTGTTTGTCTTTTTATACCATATTTTTTAACTTACCAACGCCCCCCTGTGCCATCTCAACGCCCCCCAATTGTCTCTGGATCTTCTACCGCCCCCCTGAAGGTCTCAAACGCCCCCAAGGGGGCGTTATCGCCCACGTTGAGAACCTATGCATTAAATTAATATAAAATGTAAAAATATGAATAACTAAATAAATTTTTTTTTTTTAATTCTGTCAGTGTAATTTAAAATTTTTGTATGTGATATTCACGTCCGTGTTATTTCGTCCTGACACTGATGGCGTCATGGACTGATTTATCCACTTTCATCTAGGATGATCTTTGATTTTTTGCAATCACTAGGATTAAAATCTTTAAATTTAAATACAATTTTGTTACTCCGATTATTAAGTTTACTTATTATGATAAATCTATAGGCGAATATAAACATTTTGAAAGATTCTAACTCAAAGGAAAACCTTTCAAATTCATAATACCTTTTCCCAAGAGCTTTCTCAATCGAAGAAGCTTATTTCTTATAAAGTACATCTGAGAGTTGTTGGTTTTGTTAAGGATTGAGTCGTTTTTCATTGGAATTTTTCCCAAAGGTGAAACTGCTTGACTTTCATATTCTGCTCAGATTTTAAAATAAAAGTGACCATCTAGAATCTAGGTAAATAATTTTAAAGCAGAAAAACTATTTGCTCGAAAAGTAAGTGCTCTAAAAACGAAAACTCTTAGACGGTGAGCTCCGTTATAATTAAATTTATTGGATTTTTAGTTAATGGATTTTTTAGGTCAAATTTATGGTTGACGCATATTCAATAGTGGTAGTGAGTAATCAAATCGTACTTCCCCACCTCCCTGTTCCCCTAGCCTTCAGCCCCACAACAAATATACCAATATACTCCTGTTGGGGTATGTATGTTGTGAGGCTAAAGGTAGTGGAGAGTCACTATATACCACTGCATACCTCACTGGCTCTAGACTCTAGAGTACTCTAGACTCTTGGGAGCAGTTGGGATTGCTCGGTGCGGTTATCACATATAAAAAATAAGAAGCAGAAATAATAATTTTGTGATCTAATTTCGTCAGCGTTCCTTAATAATTTCAGCCTTTATCAATCAATAAATATTATAAAAGAACGTTTACAATGTGCGTGGCGCTAAAACTCAGAAACGAGTCTAGGTACCCCGTCCATGAAGAAGGTTTCCGTTTTTGCCTGAAGGGCGTGCTTTTGAAGATATAAGGGCTGGAATTTTTGCCCCCTAGAAATTTCTAGAACATTCCAGAACATTCGAGAGTATTCGAGAGCATTCCACAACATTCAAGAACATCCCGGAACATTCTGGAGTATTGTGGAATGTACGGGAACATCCCAGATCACATTGTGGAACAATTCAGAATACTTTCGAATGTTGTGGAATGTTCTGGAACATTGTGGACCATTCTGAGCCTTTTTTGTATGGGTGAACATTACATTCCCATTACAGGGAATATAGGGTAGGGTTAGTTCAATCTCATATCAACTCCCAGTATCTCAGTTAGTAATGTAAAGTGGGGAGAAGAAAAACGAGGAGAGGAGGAAGTATAGGAAATACCTGGTAATTCAGATCTGGTCAATTGCTATTTAAAGCAAAGTTTCGATTCTGAGTAGTGGAATTCACTAAGTTACTGAGAGTATCTACGACGCTGACCACTTGACCACTATCTGACCACTATCGATCTAAAATGTCAATTTTTAGAGAAGCCACATGTCGAATAGATATTTTACACTTCCGCGGAAATAGGAACCGCAGATAAACTACATGCATGTCGCGATCGCTGTTTTATCATGTCTTATTTGACGTTAAATCTATACCACCAGATTCAGGCAGGTATTTTGCAAAACTTGCGGTAAAAGATTTTCTCACGATTACCGGGACTTACCCATTACCCTGGTATGTGTGTGTTACATATGAAATCAGAGCACAGAAAACACAGGACTGAGTCGTTATCCAAGAAGAGTTCTCCAACACCGATTCCCATAAAAAGTAATGACGCAGTTAAGCAATTGATCAGAAAAGGGTGTTACCGCTGTATACCGAACTCGTAATAATTCCCACGTACGGGTTCTTCGATATTTTAGAAATCTTTTTACTATCGCTTGTGGAATACTTTTTATTGCAGGTATGAAAACGAATAAAATAAGTTTTCAGTCGCCCAAGTGATCCACTTTGAATCTACGATGAAAACGAAGCCAGAGATAATATAACCCCTTCTTTAGAGAATTACTATAATTTAATATAAACAAAACATTGATAAGCAGTTGCTCGAAGTATCTATTTTGATTTTTATTTGACTAAAATAGTAAAGAAAGAGAATGTAAGAAGCAAGAGGAGACCAGAGGAGCGATTCTTTATTTGTTCATACGGAAAAGATTCCATACGGAATCGGATGTCAAATTTTTGTGATTTTCTATGGCTGTAAATTGCTTTTAATATGGGTAAAGTTGGCCGATGTCAGATGTCAGCTGTCGCTTATTTTAGTTTAGAGGATTTAAAACGTGAATTAGGAAATATAACTACATGATTATTTGTTCATTTAATTTATTTCAAAATTATTTGATATTTACTCACTTTAATATTGTTTTTTTTTTTAACATGTAATAGCTTCCAAATCTTTGTTCTTTCATTATGTTATTTTTTATTTATATTTTTAGAAACCATACGAGTATATTTTTTTTATTTTGTCAATTGTTGAAAATGGTTGTTAATTCAAATATTATTTTTTCAACAAATTTCATTTCAATCATTTTTTAATTTAAATTTTTATTTTATTTTACTATTTTACTTGTGAGGGAGCGGACGCGCGGATCGGCAGAGACGGAGGACGATGGAATGAAAAAACGTCAGTCGATGTGATGAGTCAGTCTTTATTGCTGCTACGTAGCGATGGTGAATTTGGTGTAAAGTAACGGTGTAGACAGGAGCGATGATGATGTGGCTCTATGGTGTTGCAGTGATGAAGGTCGGTGATGCAGTGGTGTAGCAGAACTCGTGTCTGCATGTCGCCAGCATGTAGTTGCGCACCGTGTTGGTGGAGATGACCTTGACGTCCAGGATGGATGCTCGACGCGGTGTCGCGGAGATGGCTGCGGTGAACCTGAGGAGAATGCCGCTCACGTGACAAGAAGGCCCGCCGTGGGACTTGTCGTGGGCAATTGTGTCGCTTGTTGCGTCCTCAAAGGTTAATGATGCACCGGCACAGTCGGCAGTGGGTCGCCGAGAGTCTGGCCGGTACCGCACTGGAATCGTTATCACTCGATGCACTGTCTATGTGTGTTAGTGATGTTACTTGCACTAATGACTGGAACTGACTGACTGACTAGCGCGGTGTCGCTGCGCTTTATATAGCCGACCGTGTGAGTACCCGGAACGTCAAGTAATGTTGAGCCACCGCGCAAAGCGGAGAAGCCTCTGGAACATTCCGCGGCCGTAAGAATGTGACGGCTGTTAGTCGAGGCCTTTCGCTGCGCTTCCCGAAATTTTTAGCCGTGCGCGGCGTGAAACACTACAATGTAGGTAGTATGTACATTTCGAGAATACGCTGGCTGTATCAGTGGCGGCGCAAGGATTGTGGCAAAAGGGGGCGACCGTTCTGGTCGCCACACTTGTACTTAACGGTTTGGAAATGACCGATATTTATGAGTGTTAATTTTAATAAATTATGAAGTTATTAACATTACTTGCTAAAAATGTAAGCAATAAATAAATAAATGTAAGTTTTAAGTTCCATACCATAGATTTGATGGCAAAGCTAAAAGTACAAAATAATTGAATATTTGGGTACGATATGCATTAATTATTCCACTAACCGCCGCACTTTAAGGAACAGATTATGGAAATTACACTTCAGTTCAACAATTACGCAAGAAATAACTATTTACGTGAACAAAATAGGTTCGTTATGTTCAGTTTATGTTCAGTTCGGTTCATTAGGTAATTAGATTCAAACGAACTTCGCAAATGTCTAATCCGTTAAATACAATTTAAAACGTACATTAGATGAATAAATAATTAAGTGTACTTACAGTCATCTTACAGTAATTCGTACAAGTTTTAAATACTCTAAACTAAAATATGCGTTAGCTAACATCTGACATCTGACATTGGCCAACGTCACCCATAGAAAAAGCAATTATAAGCCATGGAAAATCAAACAAATTTAACAGTCGATTCCGTATAAGATCTTTCCCGTATCCACAAAAGATACGAAATCGCTCCTCAGAAAAGACAATAAAATAACATAATCGAGAAGCTGGAAGCAAAAAGAAACTGAAAACCAGAAACCAAAGCTCAATCACTTCCTTTATTCCTGCCGATCCAACACGATTATTGGCTTGTGAGGTTGCCATATTATAAACTCCAACCACCTTCCCATCCCCCGAGCACGTCTTCCAAGTCCTAACAAGTTACAATCCCCTGGTGTAGGTACTAATCGCAATGGTTAGGTTTATATACTATAGTATCCTATCGTATAATCGCCCGAGGAAGTTATGATAATGTACCGAAACTAGTAGGCACTAAACATATGTTTTTGTAAAGTGAATAGAACAAAAAAAGATGTGGCGGTAGCCGAATTGGTAAGGCGTTTGTCCCGGGAAGACGAGAGGTTCTGAGTTCGAGTCCCAGTTGCGACCGTTATCTTTTTATTTTTCTATGTCTTGCTCTCTTTTATATTTTCAGATTATTAGCGTTATCTTCTTCAATGTATAAAACAAAGCCTAAACTAC
Organism: Limnephilus lunatus; assembly: GCA_917563855.2. Taxonomy (NCBI): domain Eukaryota; kingdom Metazoa; phylum Arthropoda; class Insecta; order Trichoptera; family Limnephilidae; genus Limnephilus; species Limnephilus lunatus. Next base: position 82,921,666 of record OU830592.1, read on the forward strand.
GTACGGACTGCGTTTTTCATTTTCGTACTTTTTTTGGTCAACATTTTTTCCCCGGTGAATTCTTCCACTTGTATTATTATGCTAGAAATATATATTTTTTATTTTTTATTTGAAATATACATATGTATATAACAGATTTACAGAAAGAAAATATTTGGTTCTTAAAAACTAATTACAGATAAAGTTATTTCTTGTTAATGAATCTACCCAATTTAAAAGAGAAAACATTTCTCGTGTTTGAATTGGGGAGTTGTGCTATTATAGAAAAAGATAAAGAAAAAATAATATACATATATAATCCCTTTTTCAAATTAAGAAAATAAACTTATGAATGATAAAAAATATTGGTTAAGAAATTAACTAACATAGCAGTTACTAAATTAGATATATGATACATGTAGTATAGATAATTACAAGTAAAATATAGATGAAGTAAAAATAATATTATTACATTTCTCATAATAGGTAGGTGTTAGATGGTAAGTACATATAGTTGATGCTAACAATTGGATTAGCTAATAATAGTGCAGGAGTAGGTACATAATGTTAAGTTACAACAATAATCTCTTCATTTCAGTTCAAATGCTGATGAAATATTTTAAGAGGATATGTGAAAATAAGAAAAATACATTAATTTATTCTTTTTTTGTTTGTCAATTAATGAAGGAATTACATGATTAATTTTGAACTAAAGTACCTAATATTATAATTAAGACTTAATCAATTACTACTAATCGGTAAAATGTAATTAAAAAATATATACGGAGAAATTCGTTCTGTGAAATTAAAATTTATAATTTGTGTTGGGTTGATCTAGTAGTTGTTTTATTTGTGATTTAAAGGCTTTATAATTGTCTTCAGATTTGATTTTATATGGGAGGGCATTAAAATTTTTTATACCTTGATAAGTATAGTGGTGTTGAAAAGCACTAGTTTTATCTAGGTTGCCACGTGATCTTGATCGGTTACTTTTTTTTGTGATTGTTGTTGTAGTATTGAAATGATCTTTGTGGATTCGTAACAGTGAGTTATTTTTGAAAATTTTGTTAAGACTAAGAACCCTAAAAGAGTCAAACAGCTGTATTGTTGGAAATATAGATGGTTTTCGTATAATGACTTTTAGAATCAACCTCTGTACCCTTTCTACAGGTTGAAGGTTAGTTTTGAAAGTTCCCCCCCACCTGATTATACCATATTGTAGAATAGATTGAGCAAAAGAGAAATAAATAGTTGTAATCATACTAGATGATAGGATGTTTCTCAATCTAATGAATATGTAAATAAGTTTTCTTACTCTGGTTACCGTATTTTCGACTTGTTCGTTCCACTTTAAGTGTCTGTCTACAATGACACCCAGATACTTTATACTATTTTTGCATGTTATTGGTAAGCAATTGCCATCGTTGCATTCCTTTTTATTTTCACATTGTGCTGAATGGATTTTGATAGTTATATTGTTCTCAACATTTTTTTCTTTCAAAGAGAATGGAATAAAATAAGTTTTCTCTGTATTTAGTGAGAGACAATTTAGGTCAAACCATGTTTTGAGAATGTTTATATTGATATTAGCTATACTCATTGTTAATATGATTGTTGATATGATATCTCCAACAATGGGAAGAGTGAACATTTGATTTGCATATATAATAAAAAGGATTGGGCCGATGACAGTTCCTTGTGGTATACCATATGATGATGTTTTGGGTTCACTTAATGTATTATTTATTTTTACATATTGAAGTATCTCTTTTAGGTAACTTTGGAACCATTATAGCACTACTCCATCCATTCCAATTTGCTTTAGTTTCTTATTAAGTTTTGAATGTGATATGCTATCAAATGCCTTTCGGAGATCGATGAATATTCCAAGACACGTTTCTCCATTATCTAACTTTTCTATTATTGTGGATGTTAATTTAGCAATCGCATCTTGAGTGCTGAGATTGTTCCTAAATCCAAACTGGTTTGGGCTTATTATCTTTTATGTATTTGTTGAGTTGCTTTTTAACAATTTTTTCGTATATTTTTGCTATGTTTGATTTAAGTGCTATGGGACGATAATTGGAAATATTTTTTTCGTCTCCAGATTTAAAAACAGGGGTGACAATGGTTTTCTTGTAATTGTAAGGTAATACACCCTTCTATTCAAATATTGATGCCCAGGTTTCCATTTTAAGATTTGCTCTTAAAATTTCTGTATTTAAATGTTTTTTTTTTCATATTTTATTTTGTCAGAAATGTTAGAGTTGGTACTTCTTTTATCGATGTTGTTAACGAATATACAGGTATAGTGATCAGTTATGCTGGTTTTCCATAATATTGACATGTTTTTTTCATTGTTATTTGAGTTGCACCATATGTGATCGATGCAGGAAGGGATTTGTCCGCCGACATTCCGTGTTGCATTATTTATAAATGATTTATAATTTAGCGATGTCATTACATTTATATAATCATTTTTCGTTTTTTACCTCTAGCACAATGTTAATGTTAAAATCGCCTGTGACAATGTTACAAGTACCTTTTAGATTTAGCTATAACTGTTCCAATTCTATAATGAAACTGTTTGGATTCGATTCGTGCGTGCGGTAGATAGCTATAATATTTTATACAACTTCATCCACTTTTAAGTACAGTTTTAGACAGTTTGCTAGTTTCATTTTGATTTCAGTGATTGTGATGTTATTATATTTATTTATGATGAAAATAGCAATGCCACAGTTCTTATTAATATGCATTGTGGACGAATAATATGTATAGTTAGGGATGTCGTACAGTGCGGTAACATTATTTATATTTAAGTGTGCTTCTGTTAAAACAATGAGGTCTGGTAAAGTTTCAAGGAGATTTAATGATAATACAAATCCATCGAATTTTTTTTGCAAACTTCTGATGTTTTGGTGTAGAACAATGAATGCATTTGGGACTTTATTTGGTAAATGTTCCGCTATTGAGTCCACGCTCAAAACACAGACTTATACTACCAACCTATAAACGAGTGGCTAGAAATAAAACACAGTCAATTTAATTACTATAACGAAGTGCTTAATTTGAATTATTTCACCCTCACACGTAGAGTTCGGAGCGACTGTGCTCCACGGCACTTCAGGTTCAAAGATCGAATAACGGTTTACAACACAATTCACTGTGAGACTTTTCTGTGCGGCAGTCTGAAGTGGCGCGGGGCGCGAATTTCCTTTTCCGTGTTCAATACGAGGCAACCATGCCTCGAACTCAACACGGGTTTGTAATGCCATTTTTTCTCCAAACCCGTGTCAAGTAGAAGGCAACCGGCATCCTACTGTGCACGGGTTTGTAACGCCAATTCCCCTCCCAAACCCGTGTTCAGTATGAGGCATGTTAAGTGAATGCATTTTAGACAAGTTTGTACCTGTATTTATAACAGAAGAACATGGAAAGAAATGTATTAAAATAATTACACATACCCGCTAGACAAACCCTGCTTTGCCAAACAAACCATTCAAAACCTGGGATGTTTTTTAAAATTATGATGACATGCGAGTTTATTTTAGAGAATTTATTTTATAAGTACTATATTAGAAATGTATTAGAATAATTACACATACCCGCTAGACAAACCCTGCTTTGCCAAATAAACCATTCAAAACCTGGGATGTTTTTTAAAATTATGATGACATGCGAGTTTATTTTAGAGAATTTATTTTATAAGTACTATTAAAATAAATTCTCTAAAATAAACTCGCATGTAATCATAATTTTAAAAAACATCCCAGGTTTTGAATGGTTGTTTGGCAAAGCAGGGTTTGTTTGTCTAGCGGGTATGTGTAATTATTCTAATACATTTCTTTCCATGTTCTTCTGTTATAAATACAAGTACAAACTTGTCTATAATACTAATCCTACTTGCAGTACAAACCTTTCAAAACTTGGGGTGTTATTGAAAAGAAAAACGCGTGCGTGTTCTTTTATTTATTTTCGTTCTAGGTATTAAAATAATTACTTACGTAATTAGGCAAATCAGTTATATTCGCAATAATATTGTCTACTCGCTACTAGCTACTCGTTTCTTCAATACTTTTATATTTTCAGGTTGGTGGTGCTCATTTTCGAATTGCATATTGTAGTTAATGTTTCACATGGCCCAATTTCATATTATTTTCATATTTCATATGGGTTCGCGGCTCGGGTTTCGCGTCATGCGCGCGTAATAAGTAATGATATTTCGTGTTTATGAAACCGAACAAAATAATGATTAATACGCATTATTTATCATTTCCGAAGATTGCAATTCGTACTTCTTATTATTGTCTAACTGACAGAAAGTGATTTTTCCTTTAAAAAGTGCATATTTCATCGTCGTAATTAATAACATGGCGGTCCTTGAAAAAATGACATTTCGTGTTTTTAAGGATAACAAAATAACCATTAAAACGCAATATTTTTCAATTCCGCTTACTGAAATACTTATTATCTACCTAGTAAAATTTATTTTAATTTTTTAAAGTGTGTTTTAAGCGTGGACTCAATAGCGGAACATTTACCCTTTATTTAATAGTTCGTTACATTGTTTTGAATCTTCGCAAGTGTATTGTGAAACATCAGTTAATTTATCAATTTCGTTGGTTAGAAAATCATCCATTACTTATTCATAATCGATGCTTTGCTGTGCTATGATCTATGATAGACATTCTTTTCCGGTAAGTACACATTTTACTATTTGCACTATGTTGGGTATTGTGTTTTGTTCCGAATAATTTATTGTTATTGTCACAGTTGTAGCATTTGACACTATCTTTGCTTTTTTCGCATTCGCTAAATTTTGTGAGCTTTTTAACAATGTATGCATCTAGGTTTATTCATTTTATTTAGGCATTTAAGGGATGTGTGTCCAAATCCAACGCAATGGTAGCATTGCATTAAAGGGTCGCAATCCTCTATGTGCCCCCGGACAAAGCCTATATTGATTCTTTGTTTATGTAGTAGTATTTTCCGGATTGGGCCTGTTGTTTCTATTATTATATTACGGAGTTGATCACTTTTTCTATTTTTTAATATTTTCGTTACTTTAATGGATTCATTGTTAAGTTAATTTATTGTTAAGTTCACTGTTTTGTAGAATAAGATCGTTTAGGAAATTGTCTTCGTTATACTCTCTTCCGACACCCATAATAATCATGCACGGTCTCTTCTTTTTTAATTCCGTTGCCGATATTCCATTTTTATTTTTATTTATTTCAACTTTCAATTTTTCAGCATCTTCTTTATTTGAGCAGGTCATAATTATTTTATTATTTGTTGCTTTTTTTATTCCACTTATTCCAATTCCTAGGATAGGCGCTTTTATTGTTTTTGTGATAATACTTTTTATGTCTTCAGATGTTTCTTTGCCTTCAGCGGAGATTTAGACAGCAAATTTGGGTTCTTCGATTGGAACCATTCTTTCTTTTAGAACCATAGTATAGGATTTTTGTTCATTATTTTTTTCGAGCTTGATGATTACTTTTTTTTGAAGTTCAATAATTTGTTCTTGGAAATGATTTTCCTGTTTCCGTGCTTCTTCTAGTAGTTGAATCGTTTGTTCAAGGTTATTTCTAATTTTTGTGTCCTTTACGGTCGAAATGTTTTTTAGTTCACTTTTAATATTTTCAATTAATGTTAGTACATACATTTTATTTAACTAGATTTGACGTGCGGACGTCAATATACACCCAGTCTGTAAATATAGGAATCTAAAAACAACGTTTTACGGGGCCGTTTTAAGCACTTAGGTATTCAAGTAAAATTTCTAGAAGTTTTTGAAATAAAACCCAAGCACGTCTCAGTATCAAGCCGCAATATCATTTCAAGAAAGGTGTACTTACCTATGTTGTGTGCCTACTTGTGAATTTCCCAAAATTCTATCAACTTTCCCCCTCGTCTATAAATTCTGTAAAATATTATTTTACCATCGCTTGCCGTTTTACCGTGAAGTTTTTGGCGAGTTTTTAATAAAAATGAGTTGTTATTAATATCCAGTTTTTACGAAAGAGAATTTTTATTAAATTCATACAAATAATTAGATTGGTATGTGACTAGGGCGTTAAAGAACGAATTTCCGCTCCTTTGAGCGAATTTGAGTTAGTGCCGGTTTCATGATCAAACTTTTCAGTGGAATTTGGGACCATCATTGTTTTATTTGATAATACTTATCTACAGTTATTATGCTCTACGGGCCTTTTATAGATTTTGTGAAACGGTGCTAAGAGTATGGGTATAAATACAGGCAAACCAGATAATAAAAACAGTATTTAAAAATATATACTAACTAGCTGTTTCCCGGCATGCGTTGCAATGCCATATTTAAATAAATAAAATGTTACTCCCGTGCGTACATTCCCGTGCGTTAACCTCCAGCGTTCCACTTCCACCTTCCCCGCCACCGCTCTCCCGCTCCCCCGTCCCGCCAACCCCCCTGGCACTTCATTTCTTGCCTCCTCTCCCGCCCGGCCCGTAGCAGAAACTTTTTTCTAATACTAACATTTTTAAACTCGTGATATCTTTCTAATTAAATATCCGAATTGAAAAATTCAAAAAGTTAAATAAAGGTATTGAAGCTGTCTTGAATTTGAAGTAATTTATTTTGATAAGGATTAACACCAAGATACAAATAAAAAGCCTTTTCAAACGGCGACATATTAATTAAATTTTTAAAATAAAAGAATACTTATTGTGGCATAACCATAATAGTTAGACATATGCTGTCGCGACCTTTTTTGTAAATAATGATGTGTTCTACAAAGTCGTAGTACATTATTTTATTCTATCATCAATAGTTTTCGCAGCGCACGCGATGTAAAGAATATTTTAGGTAATTTTTTTACACCTTGGGTTGCATTATTGGAGTTTTAGTAATGATCCCTAATTATTTTGAAAATATTATATAGCCTATGTCACTCAGGGATAGTGTAGCTTCCCAACAGCGAAAGAATTTTTCAAATCGGTTCAGTAGTTTCAGAGCCTATTCGATGCAAACAAACAAACAAACAAACAAACCTTACCTCTTTATATAGTGTAGTAGAAGATGTCAGTTGTCTTTGATGTGAAAAATTGCTGCGAAAACTAAAGTGTGTTTAGAATTTGCAAAATTTAAACTTTTCATGATTGTGTGAATTCAGACAAGATTTAATAAGTAGGTACCTACCTATAATCAAAAAATTATTTTATTGAATTAATGATTCTGTATTTGAAATGTGAAGGTACATACATCTTATTTTCTAAAGCAGATGATTTTTCAATTTACTAAGGGTGTACGTTCGAAAGGTAAATTTCTGAGTTCTCTGTAATCTATTGTCCTTATAGACTTTTTGTTAATATTGTCTAGCCAAATTCTCGATATTAAAGATTCTAGAGAATGCAGTTATTGAAGGACTTCGTGGTACTGAACATATGGCCAATACACCTAAAAATTATACGTTTACATTACCAAAAAGAGAAAATTAACCATCGTACGGCACAACACAATTACGAAACAGAAATAGAAATCAACACATGATTCCGAAGACAAATACATATTGTACATGCTGGTATTGCGTGTACTGCAGACAGATAACTTCTACAATATTATAAACAAAATCTACGCCTGTATTTTTCCGTTTTTCTTCTCATATATTTTTATTCCTTTCTTTCATTTCTTTTCTATTTCTCCCATTTCTTTTCCTTTTATTTTTTTATTTTATTTCTATTATACTATACTTAAATTTTTTTTTCTTCTCATTTCCTTAAGAATTATACAATTCCTTCCACCTCGGAACAGGCTCAGCCTAGTTAGGTGATTGCACCAAAGAGTATTTATGAGATATATTATATTATCTTGGTTAATAAAAAAAATCTGGGTGCAGTTCACACGCGGTAGAAGTGATACCTTCAGAAAACTAAAATAGACAAAAGTGGGGAGACTACGAAGCACCGCCAAAAAGGAGACCGAATATTTTATCTCATCTGTATGTTTCTTTTTAAAGTGGTTTTTCGTTTCATCGAATTTCAAATCAAAACGGTGCTAAAGAAGTTTTCACTTAAAAAGAGTGTTGAATTTGACAAAGAAATTTATTGACGAATTAATGTTTGATTATTACTGTTTTTTGTCAACAAAAAATGTAATGATATTATGAAGAAAACTGTTTTTTTAAAGGGAATATGACAATGTATTATTATATTTTATAAATACTATCAGCTTAAAACAAATACTACAATTTTATAATATTCCGTGACTTTTCCCGTATAAAATATTGTTTTAAATTGTGAGTATTGCTTAAAATGCTGTACAAAAGAAGTTTTTTTTTCAGAGGAACAATCAACATTAACTAACTAACTAACATCACGCCGTTTCTCCGCAGAGGTAGGCAGAGAGGACGGACCGCCAAAAAACTCGGTCTTGGCACACACTCTTTGCCTCACTCACATTCATACATCGTCTCATACATTCTCTTCTATTATTCTGACTTTGACATGGTTCGACTCAAGTATCTGATTCACTTGATCGTGCCATGTCTTCGTCGGTCGTCCCCGACTTCTTCTACCATTCACATTTGCGTCGTATATTCTTCTTATACTACTTTCTTCGTTCATTCGCTCTACATGCCCAAACCATCTGTGGGTCCCTTTCTTAATCTTACTCATTATGCTTACATCAGCCTTGCATTCTTTGCGGATATCCACATTTCTCAAACAATCATACATTGTTTTACCACACATATCTACGCCTCAGGAATCTCATTTCAACAGCATTCAGTTTACTTTCATCCTTCCTCTGCCAGTTCCATGCCTAAATGCAATACATCAGGATAGGTATCAGGACTCCATTGTGGACTGCTAGCTTCGCTTCTTTTGACAGTTTTTTTCTCCGACAGCATTCAGCCCTCCATTAATGGAGTTACCGGCATTCACCCTTCTTTCAATATCTCTATCAGCCTTCCTATCTCTCGTAAACATACGATAAACGTAAAGATACACAAACTCACCAAACTGATCCAAGTATTCAACATAATTTTTAATTTTAACTAACTATTATCACTCCGTTCTTTGGCAGCGATAGGCCGAGTGGATAGAACGATAAAAAAAGTCTCTTGCTGCTGTTGATGGTGTCATTTGGTAAGTTATTCGATTGAGAAATGAATTACTAAAAAATTTTGCAAACTTGCGAACAATAAATATAAAAAGGCCACACAAGTATTTCACAATCCGTTCATGCAGATGAGTCTGAAATGTATTTTGAGTTTTAATATAAAGTTACTTCGGGACAATGAATTCATCATCATTTTTAGAAATTTGAATTAAAAAAACCACTGACGTCACAACAACGGAAAATATTCGTTGAAATAAATATTCCATCACCGCAACATCTGTCTGTAGGGTTATAATGAATTATTGGAAGCATCTCTCTTGCACACATCTTGTAATAAAAGCAACTCGTCCATTATTTTTGATCGACTGATCACATGGGTGGCCTCAAGTAATTGATACCAGTGATGTTAAGGCCCGATGGTAAGACCCGATGACAAACTTAAGCGAACTGAAGGTATATTTAAGATCTCGAACATTTGATTTTTTTTATATCATAGGACAAGAGGATGACGGGAAAAGCCCTACCCTTTAATGTGATGATCTGCTGGCCGTTCCACGAGTCACAATTATCCAGATTGGCATAATTACACCGTAAGTATCATCATATAGATATATCTGAACGCGAGTTTCGAGAGAGAATCAATATAATTGCTGTTATCACTAGCGCGACAATATTTCAACTGAAAATGTGGGTGTTTTAAATATGATTTTACAATAATATTTCGAACTGGCCAAATAGGCATTGTAGTCATCATCTTTCTTCTCCCAAGTAGGGCTTTTAAGGAAGGATAGGAACAAAATATTCTAGCTACAGCCAGTTTGAAAACATCTTTTGGTCAAAGAAATATGAAATTCAATGCGACAAAACTATACAACGCTCTACCAACTCAAACAAAAAAAATAACAGAAATAAATAAATTTAAAACAAAAGTAAAAATATGGTTGAGAGAACAAAGTGAAAATGAACTATCAAACATACTCAAGACCATGTAAAGACAACTGGATACCCTAGTGAGGAGGACTGTGAAAAAAAAACATGTACTTTATAATACCTAAAAAAAATAATGTACCTTATAATACCTTAATATAATATAATTTATAAATACATTATGTACAAATTTTGCTATAGATACTAATAAAAAAAATAAAAATGGGAGATGAATACATTGAACCGGATCTTAGGAAATGGATTAGTCCCAAAGCTGTTTCAACACCAAAAAATGATTTTTAGATTAAATCTTTTAGAAACTTGAAGGGTCGTTAAATTTATTATGTCTTTAGGGGATGCTCATTGCTCTTTCTTCCCTTATCTTAGGTATTGTGCAATACTCCTTGAGGTCACTTGCGATATTTTTAGTAGTGGAAGTCTCATCAAGTTCTCTTTTTGTTCGATTAATAATACATTTAAATAACAACTTCATTACATATTGTCTATTACACATTGTCCAGAAACTCGTAGCACAAGCGAGAAACTGGTAAATCTATATCAAATTGGCAGTTGGAATTTTTGAAGTAAAACTTCTTTACGCACTCTCGGCTTGGGGAATAAGTTGGTGAATGCGTTACGAAAAGTTTGATGCGTTACGAAAAGTATGATGCGAACGTTAATCGATGCGAACGGTGATCGATGCGAACGGTGATCAGGCAGGGCATACATACTGCACAACTAAGATAAGGCGTACATACTAACCCAAGTTCGTAGGTCACCCAAAGGTTGTAGGTCACCCCAAGGTCATAGGTCACCCAAAGGTTGTAGGTCACCCCAAGGTCATAGGTCACCCCAAAAACGTAGGTCACCCCAAGGTCGTAGGTCACCCCAAGGTCGTAGGTCGTCCCAAGGTCGTAGGTTACCCCAAGGTCGTAGGTCACCCCACGGTCGTAGGTCACCCCAGGGTCATAGGTCACATGTCACCCCAATGTCATATGTCACCCCAATGTCATATGTTATTTTATAAGTTAGTGAAGTTTTACTTCAGTCGTGTGGTATAAAGCACACTCGTTTTTTTTAAATATATTTTTATAATCGGTCACTCTTAATTTTCAGCCGTTCATATCTTTTAAAATGATTCCTGGAAACCTGCTGTATTGCACTGATCGAAATCGGAACCAAAGCGTCTCTGTCCTATGTTCAGTTACTTTGCACCCTTCTTATTTATCGTGACGTAATAATATCTTCTTCACTAAGTTGAAGAATACAGAACTTAGCCATGATGGTATTATTTTTTAATACAGGTCATACATAATACATGATAATATTGTCAAAGTTAAGACCAAAAGTAAAGTGCAAAGATTAATAATATTTTGAAGTGCTGAGACCAGCGCCGTCGGTCATGTTTTGATCGATCGTGTAAACAGGACTTACGTAATGTCTTGTGACAGGGGGCGTCGGGCGGGAGGTCGTTTGGAGATCACACCACGTGTCTCCTCAGTGGACCACTTGTGACGATGATGCTGAGAGAGATGGATGTAATTCTGTCAGAATCTGAGAACTTAATTATTTGGTGGTGGAGTAGAGCTCGGATTTAATTGGAATGGATTATGAAGCCTGTGTTATATGAGTTAACTATAGATGCCATTTTAAGTTTTCAAAGCGAAGAATGAAGATAGATATTAAAAACTAATTTAAGAGGGAGCGCGCTAATATATAAAAATGATTACAATAGCGAAAATATTTAATTTAACATGACTCGTTTAAAATAGAGCAAAAATCTTTTTATTTTCAGGAAATTAAAAACTTAAAGTGTTCGAGAGAATTATTTTATACATCCTAAATGTAATAGTTATATCTAATTCAATAATGGACCCCCAGATTCCTATCCACTCCCATAATTTTTTTCTTCCAAGAACTTTCTCTCCTTCCTTTCCTTAAAAAAATCCTCCAAACAGCATCGGCTCTGATATCCAAGAACTTTCTCTCCTTCCTTTCCTTAAAAAGACCCTCCAAATAGCATCGGCCCTGATATTCCTAAGGGGCTCTTGTGAGGAGTTAATATACACAAATAAAATTTACAGTAATAGCAAAAAATAAAGAATAGGTACCAAATATCAGTAGTAATAATAAATAATCCAGTTGGTTGTTGTGGTAGTACTAATTGACAAGAATAGGGGACGGGTAAGTGGGCTTATGGAATGGTTCGTATTTAATGATTCGTTCGTATTTAATGGTTCAATATATTTGGTAATTTATTATAAATTTTCCAATAATTTTAACGTAGGTATTCCCAAAGCTTCAAAGTTTTAAGAGTTTCTAACAATCTGTATTAAAACTATGTACTTCTATGCTTTGACACCATAGAATGAAGAATAACAAAATAAGGGTCTTGTGGGCGTGTTTTGTGATTCAATTAATGACCTTCATTTTCATACAAAACTTTCCACCATTACGAAATTCAAATGGGATGGCGATATACAATCTCAGGCAAGTGTAATAGAGAGACCTCATGCTAAATGGTCTAGAACTAAAATGTACTAAGTCAGTGGCCCATTTGTTTAAGGCACTTCTAGTGTTACATTATTTTTTCTATGTTTGTCACAAATAGTTGCGCCGATTTGAATTTTTGCGTTTATTTTTATACAACGCGTGTTAACAGATGAAATGATTCCTGACATTGTTTGGAGTAGAAAATGCACATTGAATTTTGGTCTCCAGTGACGTGTTTAGCTTTTTTTATTAGAGGAAGAGTGCCTATATAGAGGCTGAAATGGCATAGTGGTCATATTTTCAAAACTATCCACAATATGGCTCCTCTGATAACGTTGTCAGATTGGTTTGAGTTTGGAGGGTTAGGTTAGATGCTCAGCAAAACATTGCAGACTGACTAGGTTAGTAATTTATTCTTTGGATGGAATGCACGTGTACATTGCTTGACTCAATGATAACAGATTGATAGACAGATGAATGTGTTCAAGGTTACACGTAAAACAAATGCTCTGTTTTCGAATGAAGTGTGAGAAAAGTTGAACGAGATTTAATCGCTGGATTCTTTCCAGATTATGTTACTGACCTATTACGTTAACCGATAGTTGACGTAACAACATGCTTTTAATTTCTCATAACTCTGGGGCTTAATGCTAGAAGTGCCTAGGTCAAATTTATGAATAAATAAATAAATCTTACAAGAATGAAGGTGGTTTACCAAATTCTTGGCGTATAAAATGGTTACAATTTAATTAATCTAGACCACCTGAATAATATGTGAACCTGAGGTGTGTAAATAACCCCAAACTCGCTGGGCATAATATCCTAAAAATTATTTGATTGAAGAATCTACTCGCGGACAAAAAGTCTATAGGATGGCAATCAGCAGATCTAAATGTACACAAAAAACAGAGCGATCGTCTGCTGCATAGGCGGCCTTTTGGTTATTTTCAAATCAAATGGTGCACAGTATATATCAATCAAGTTGATCCGGAGAGAGTAAAATAAAAATAATTAGGCAGTTTGTGTTTTGTCATGTTGCAATAACATATTCACATTTTGTATTGAAAAGGTCACTTCCACGACATCTATGGTCTGTGGTGGCCTAGTCGTAGTTCAAACGGGCACAATACATTTTAGTATCCCTGAAAGCACGTAGAGACCGCCAAGTAAACCAAATGGTTTCTGGTAACTAAATGAAATTTTCAAAAACTGACATAGATGCTTCTAGCATTAACTTCCAGAATTTGTAATTATGATCGACTTGTTTACTGTTTAAAAATGTTGAATTAATCCTTGTATTTCAACATGCGTCATAGCTTTTAACACGTTATAGTTTTTAACATACTGTATAATAACAAACATCAATCTAAATCAATAAAACGATGGTAAGAAAATATATTTTTGTGTTGAATATTCATCGTAAAAAGATGTTGATAATAGATTTATGTTATTTTATTTATCTGTGACGCTGAGTACAGGAGAATTATTAAGGAACCTCAGATTTTTCAGTCCTCCTGAACTTAGTGTAAAAACTTTTGTCGAACATTTGTAGATTTTAAATGACGGCCTTTGGTTCATAGACATTGTTGGATGGCCCATAGTCAACGAGCCTAGACTATAAATATCACACAGGTTGTCGTTCAGTAATGACGCAGTATATTAGAGTATACATACACTTGCATATACATTTTTTTTGTGGTTTTTTGTTGTTGTTTTAGATTGTTTTAACTTTTGTTCTTTTTTCGTTGGCCCGGGCTGCAAAAACAAGAACTATTCTAATTCTGCAAGGGTTTAGGTAGGCATGCGTTTTTGAAATGCTTACCAAATCAGGTTTTTATGTTATTAACTGGTAACCATCTAAAAGTCTTGTATTTTACCTGGAACAAAGAAAAAACACATTATTGCAGGTCAAATATTTTAAAATTTGTAAACGGTAGATATTTTAGCAATAACTATAATAATATTTCGGCGGTATGGTAATAATATACACGGCATAATAAAACAAAAATTATTGACGATGAGTACAATATAAAGTTTGCAATCTAACTTATAATTTGTGAGACTTGATTGATACTGCTCACATGCATAATAAGAATGATGATATGTTTTAAATATTGAGAAAGATGATATGTTTTAAAAACTATCGCTTAGATCAGTTAAGTTTCTTTATTTTAGTAGATAAATTATTGTAAATCGCCAACGAGATTAGTTTTCTTTAATATTTCACACTATAAAATATAATTTATCGATTTGTATCATTATTGAAACTAGAACCAAGTAAATCACAGGACATGATAATACTTGTATGTAATTAAAGATTTGTGAAGTTGAAAGTTTATGTAAAGAAAGGTTCCATGGCAGTTGGTCCGGCGACAATTGATCCTGCGACAGTTGGTCAGCCGACAGTTGGTCCGGCCGAAAGTTTAGAAGATGTTTTCAAGTAAGCATGCACAGAGGATATACGGCCGTACAAACAAAGTCAATATACACTTATATCTGAAAGCATCTTGAGTGAAAATCATCTGTAAAAATATTTTTACTAATAATTTCGACTCTCCGAAGAAGCATGCGGCAATAACAAAATACGACACACTTATACGTACAGTCGGCTTAGCGAAAAACCGCTAAGGATTCCTACTTGCGCGTATAAAATAACTTTTTATCTGAATATAAGACAAGAGTGTCAACTGCTCCCAACCGTCTCGAGCCAGTGAGACTATGGCATCCCCAATTTGGTATGGTGTGATGCTGAAGGTAGTGGGGAGGGGAAGGAGATGTGGAAAATGTACTGGCTATACAGATCTAGTCACCAAACACGGCTAAAGCCATTTCAAATAACGTTTCAAAAATTATTAAAAAACGTAGTCTGAGTTGATTTCTTCGATTTTGTATTTTGTATTTTCCTATAAATTTTTTTTTTTTCTCTTCTTTTTTTCTTTTTTATTTTTCTTTCTTATATTTATATATTATATTTTTATTTTATATTTTACATATACCTACGTGGATTTTATTGCTTATTACTGCTAAATTGTATTTTACTAAAAAAAAAAAAAGATATATTATTTTTTATTTTATTTTTCTTTCTTACATTTATGTGTTATATTTTAATTCTACTTTATATTTTACATGTACCTATCTGGATTTTATTGTTTATTACTGCTGTATACCTAGAATAACACAACTTATATCCGATATTGTACCTAATATCTAAGTAACTCCCCCAATATGTACCATTATTGTTATTTATTATTGAATCCATTAATGTGAAATTATGTACACGCAACCTGCCAAATTGACTGCCCTAAAACGGGAAACCTTCCTAGTTGGGCAGTCAAAGCTTCCTTTTATATTGTTATATCTTGTATGTAATTAATGTAATAATAAATAAATAAATAAATAAATAAATTCTGAATGAATACTGACGAATGGCAAAATACGAAATACTTATAATATGTGCAATTTCTACTTAAGATTTAGGAAGCGGACACCCCTGCCATAGGTAGGCCGTATATTCTCTTTGCATGCTTACTTGAAGAAAACATCTTCTAAACTTTCGGCCGGACCAGATGTCGGAAGGATCGACTGTCGGTCGGACCAACTGTCGGCCGGACCAACTGTCGGCGGACCAACTGTCGCAGGATCAATTGTCACAGGACCAATAATCGGGGTATGTTGTGAGGCTGAAGGCAGTGGATGGTGGGGGGGATATGGGGAAGAGGAAAGCGGGGAAGTCTGGTCACCAAACACGGCTAAAGCCATTTCAAGCAACGTTTCAATTCTGAATAGTGGTTATACCTACACTAGGGGACTAGAGCGATACTGAGAGTATCTTCCACTCTGGAAAGTGCGGGAAATATATTAGGTACCTATATATAATTTTAAATGAATTAATTTAAAAAAACACAAATTGATCAAATAAATTTCCGTCGACCACGTCGGGATTTGTTCCCACGACTTAAGTCGAGTCAATTACGAGTCAAGACTTATCCCTCGACCATGGAGGCCGTCAAAGTCCGTTCTTTGAAAAGTCCGCTCGTTTTTTGTTTAATCTACGTTAGATTCATTTTTCACCGGTAAAAAAAATATTTGTTCCGGATTACGTTAAACTCGTGGTCCCCCTTCAGTAGACAATGAAGATTATCTATCTAATTTGCTTGTTGGCCAGATTGTCTGTTCAAATACAAGTCAAGCGTAAAGATTATTCTATGGTCATCTTCATACAGAAGAGCGGAAGTGGCGAAGTTTGCGGAAGTTGAGAGTTTAAGAAGCTGTTCTCTCTGTTAATACGAGGCAACAAGGAGGTCTTCAACAAGGTGAAAGTTGCTCTATAACATGGAAAAATGTCTTAAAAAGCTCACGATACTTTATTTCAGTACTTTAAATTTTTACGTATATTTTCGTACAGAAGAACACTTGAAGTGCCAAAATTCTCTAAACCACAATATTTGTATATTTACGTTCAGGTAATGTGTAATATTTTTACATTCCTACATAACATATATCTCGAGGAGGCGATTTGGGTACCGCCGCCCCGGGACCCATTTTTTTTTACATTAACTTCACACAGGAGGCCCTGAGGAAAAAAAAACCATCAGGGCCTATGTCATCTGAGATGCTGAATGGAGGGTCTTTTTGAGGAGAGGAAGGAATGAACATTGGTCTTGAAGAGACCCATGTTGTAGGAAGGAGGAAACACAGAGGCCGGCAAATCGTTCCACAGCCGAGCTGTTGAACACAAGAACGAGTCGAAGAAGCGACCCGACCTCATGTGACAAATGTCAACCGTGTACATATGTTGGGCACGCGTTTGGCGTGTTTCCCGACTATGCACCGGTGCCGAAGGGATCAATGACGCTAGTTCCTCGGAGCATCTTCCATTTTAATACCGGTAGATCAAGGACAACATTCCTACCCGACGCCTGTGCTCTAAAGAAAGGAAATCCATCTGTTAAGATGGGAGAATCTATCAAACGGACCGCCCGCTTTTGCACAGAGTCGAGAGTATTTTTCAGGTATTTTGGAGCTCCAGACCAGAGGTGTTTGTGCCAAATTCTACCGTGGGGCGCACTTGTGATTTGTACAGGGTTAGCAGTTAGGTATGTACTATTAAAGTATCTGCGGGCCCTGTACAGTACGCCCAGTTTTTGGGAGGCTAACTTTACTCTGGCTTCGATGAAGCCCCCATATCTGAGCTGGTCACTTAGAGGTACACCAAGCATATCAATGGATGGCCGGTTCGGAAGATTGCTTCTTTTGAAGGAGGCTATGTGATTTATTGGATAACCAACACCCCTGCCATAGATCACCCCAAGTGGTTCGCTAAATTTGGTGACATAGCAGAGGTGCCCGGGTTCATGGGGTGAGGTTTGTCTACGTCGTTTGCCCACCAACTGCGTGGCAGAACTTTTTTTTTGGACCTCTTCAGTCGAACTCTCTCGAACCATCGCCTTGTATCGCAGTAGGAGGGATAGATTCACATATCCGTCACTTCTGGATACACTGACCCCCAGATTCCTAATCACTTTGATATAAAAAAAAGTTTGTACCTGAATCAAAATTAAAAAAAAACTAGTCACGATTTGTTTACGTTAAGCTTGTTTCAAGATTTGTTCACGTTATTCGGTTAAAACTAACAAGATCCTGGTGTCAAGATTTCATATCTTATCAAAAGATTATAAAAAGTTCACAAAACAATAATAAAAATACTACATTATTATCATGTATTGTATGAGCAAGATCTTTGTCAGTTTCTTCATTAATTTTATTTCTTGGTGTCATGTTCTGTCCGTTGAAATATAAAAAAAGGCTTAATAGAGGAAGTCTTAAGAGGGGTATAAACAAACATCACTGTTAATCTAAAAAGCTATTTATAAAAACCCGCCTTGTTTAATAAATTTGAATTGAAGTTAAAAGCCAGTCTTCAAATTTCATAGAATATTGAGTAGGTACCAATCATGGAACTAAAACCAATCTAATTTTATAATGTAGCAGTTTTTCTTTTACATTAGCTCCACTCAGGAGGCTCAGAAAGAAAAAAAATGCCCCTCAGGTCCCATGTCATCTTTGGGGATGCTGTGTGAAGAATATTTTAGGAAAAGAAGGAGAGGAAGTTCTGCGAAGGAAAATGTATGAGGGGTGGGTAGGAATCTGGGGTTGAGTCCTGGAGTGACGGATAAATGAATTTATCCCTCCCACTGCGGTAAGGCGATGTTCCGAAAGAGTCCCGCTGGAGAGATCAAAATGTCTCCCTCAACCAGTCTCCCTAGATCCGGCCCGCTGCGCAGTAAGTGGGCAGACGCATCAGCCGCCAAGACTTAGACAAACCTCACCCCTTGAACCCCGGCACCCCTGCTAAGAGTCACCATATGTAGCAAACCCCTTGGGGTGACCTAAGGTGTTGGTTATCCAATAAATGGTTCCCGGGGCGACGGTACCCATACCCGCCTCCCAAATTGAGAAAATACATGGTTAAATATAATAATATCATTGGCTTGTGTCTTTATAAGTCTGCTTCCTTGACCTCTAGAACTTGATTTTGTTTTTATTTTCAAAATTTGGAATTGATTGTGATGTCGTTTCAAACAAGCGATAAAGTAGGTACTAAAATTATTTTACTGATTAATAATTTTGTATTTGAAACACGTTTTTCTTTTGTTTAAATTTTGTATATAATGATAACAATGATGATAATAAAAAAAATTGACACGGATATTTTTTTACAAATACTTTCAGCTACACAAATTCTACAATTATTTAACGATTTTTCTACAATACGTATCGTCATTTGCCACATTTCCTTCACAAATCCTGCACTTGTAATATTCCGTGATGTTTCTCCCATATCGTTTTTTGTGTTATTTCTAACACATCTTTAATAAAAATTTTAATTCACGTTAAAACGTGTTGCAGAATACGGGAATCTATATGTTTAGTTTAGATGGATATTTAAACACAATATAGCTCATGGTAGAAATAAAGGAGTTATCTTAAAATACTTTCCATTACTTTGAAATAGATACCTACATTAATTTACTATTATTATCCGTGGAAAGTTTATAATTGGCATAATTAGCCATTTTATAATTGTATTATTGTGTAATTTATGATTTGCTGTCAACTTTCCCAAATATAAATAAATTAAAATAAGCAAAATATAACACCCTTGAGGTGATTGAATTCATAAAAGACGCCATTTAAGTGCACTAATTATTGAATGAAAACGAATCACTTTGTAAAACACCGCTTATTTAATTAAAATTATCTAAATGTTTTAAAACTAAAGGTTTCTTCATCAGGATAAGATTAACACTATATCAGCCTTAGAGTAGAGCCCTGGCAAGGCAAAAGGCCTCGGTTGAACTTAAAAGGCCTCGGTTGACCGAAGCTTTTTCTGATTTTTCTTTTTCTAATTTTCATTAGAGAGTCGCTATTATTGTCTTCAATAATTAAATGTTACAATTTGAGATTTTACTCATTAAGTTATTAACAAAAAATAATATCAATAAAATAAATCGTGTTTTCCTTTTTGAACGTAACCATTCAATGTGAAAATGTAACACTAGAGCCCTAAGAGAGTCAAATGTAAAATCTTTTAACATCCCAGTTTGTCAAACCTCTTATGGACAAAGAACTTTTAAATATAATGCAACAAAGCTATTCAATTCTCTACCTACTGAAATAAGAAACACTCAAAGCAAAAGTGCATTTAAAAGTAGAATCATTGATCACCTCAAATAAACATATCTATCAGGAGTATTTAATAACATTCTTACCTTTATGCCTACTGTGTGTAAATATATAACCATGTACCTACTGCAATGTTCATATAACATACTTGAATTGTATATTACTTAGAAAAAAAGATTTTATATCAACCTGTCATGTTCATAATATTAATAAAACAAAATCATAGATTATAACCACTCTGTAAATTGCCATCTCAACACAGGTGTTTCACACCTAGTGAGATGGGCAATACGTCATTATTATAACCTAATATAATATGAAAATAATTAAATAAATAAAAAAAAATAAAAAAAATAATGTTTTTCCCAGAAGTGCAATGGAATAGGAATAATTATGAAGCAATGCGATATGATTATTGATAACTTGTACACAAATGTTCCACCGTGATTTAAAAAGACGGCATGATTAAAATTTAATTAACATAAAGACAAAGAACGAATAAATCCGCAAAAATTCCTCACAATAGACGTTCTTGTTATGATGTCAGGGATATAAAATGACCTTATGAGTCATAGTTCATCTGACAGGATCCAATGGTATTTAAATTCTTCGATAATTGGCGAATTATCATGCTTGTATCTAAATTGTGCACTGGGATTTAAACATCGATATACAATAATAATGGATTAGCCATCTTTGTTGTCTTTGATTTGTGGCGAGGAGGGTCTTTTTAAAGAAAGGAAGGAAAAAAAGTTCTGGGAAGGAAAAAAGGAATGAGGGGCGGGTAAGAAAATAGGGGTCAACGTGTCCAGGAATGATGGACATATGAATCCAACCCTCCATCTGCGTTGGAAGACGATGGGTCGAGAGAGACCAGCTGGAGAGGTCAAAACTCTGGATCACAAAGACCGATTAGAATGGCGAGACAGTGAAATGATACTAGGCCGAGACAGTACTGAGTCAGTCAGTCAATTCAGTTGCGACGCGCAGGAAACGGTAGCGTCGTGCGAGCGACAGTGGTGGACGTGGTGGACAGTGGCGAATACACACCGAGTGCATTTTTATACCGGCCGAGTAGGCAAGCGAGTCGGGGAAGTGCGGGGAGGTGCGGGGGCTGGCACTTGGCCTAATAAGTAGAACAGGGTCCGAGTCACTGTCTCGCCCTTTTACCGGGCCGAGAGCACTTTCTTGCCCATCTACTCGGTCTGTGTGATCCACGCAAAAGGTCTCCCCAAACCGACTTCGTAGAAGTAAACCACAAACGTAGCGAACCACTTGGGGTAACCTATGACAAAGGTGTTATAGAAGAGATATATCTATGTGCTCTTTTGAGGTTTTGACGGTTAAGACGCGTAAAAAGTCGTGTTCAGATCAGGTGTTTTGGGTTTTTATTGCGATATTGATAGAATAGCTCATTAACTCCACGTGCAGCAAGTTTTATGTCGATAAAACGGATCTAGACAAAGATACAAGCATCAGTATTAATTTTTTCTTTGATGAAGGGAGGGAGTATTGTTTTATAGTAGCTATGATTTTTTAAAGCTGGCAATATTTAATAAACGCAATATCGGCGCAAGATAGGGTACGCGGCACATACCCGATGTTAGCGTATTTTTCAAAAACAAAATCATTCCAACCATACAATATCAAATAAAATAATTAAACAGAAAATATTATTTCTCACACAAATTTTATCCAATAAACAGGCAAAGTGCATCCACGCAAATGATACTTTCCACAGCATTTCTGATAATAATATTATGTGTTAGTAAAGCATTATAAAAATAAATAACCATAAAAGCATGTTGGAATTTATTTTGACGTATTATTTAACGCTGCAACGCATCTGCATTCATCCACTCGTAAATAATTCTCATGGGTATGCTAGTTGCAGTCGGTCAAATGCATCGACATAAAACTGCATACAGTCAGGACTAGTGAGGGTTCGTCCATTTTTGAAACTCTTCTTTACATGAAAAGATTTGGTGCACAGCATTTTTCTTTCAAGTGCCGGACAATATTTCAATGGATGACTTTCCGAAAGTCGATATTTTGAAAGCTAGATATCTGCTCGAAAAAAAAAAAAAAACACTTTTATATATAGAACTGTATTTTTTCTCCCTAAATCACCTTTCCCGTGCATCGGTGCATCCCCTTTCCTCTCCAGCGTCCCCTTCCTCGAGCTTTATAAATTATAGCCTGTATATTATTCTGTTGTATGAGCTATATTATTGTAAAGGTTCATTCAAATCCATTCTGTGGTTTTTGCGTGAAAGAGTAACAAACACACACACATTCATACAAACTTTCGCGTTTATAATATTAGTAAGAAGTAAGATAGTAAGTAAGATTATTGAGTATCAAACACGATTCTTATTTAGGTCGAGAGCTGAACAATTTTATTATTATGAAATTTAGTTTCGTTTAATTGACCGAGCGTGGATAAAACCCATTTTAAAACTCAATTGTTTGACATCACATCGGTCTCTAAACTTGTTTGTACATTCCTTCTCCGGTTCAAGGTGATGGGTGTGCTGGATACTTCCATTTTATCCCGGCAAGAAAAAAAGTTTGAAAAAATAATAGTTTTTTTTTGTATTGTATATGCATATTTTGCAATTTGTGGATTCTTATTGTATCGGTTGAACTGGAATTATTTTATTTAAGTTATTTTATGCATCACTTTTTTCAGGGAAAGAAAAATGCAGAAATTAAATAATTAAATAAAACATTTTATTAATATCCTTTAGAATTAGGGTTCGAAATATTTTTCTTTCCTCGTAGTAATGTTTTTTTAATAATATTTTGTGATATCTAATGTGCACTGGATTTTTAACCCCCCCCCCCTCCTCCCGTATGTGCTCACGTAATTAATGGATACCCCCTAACCTAATTGGGGATGCTATAATCTCACTGGTTCCAGGTGATTAGGAGCAGTTGGGACTCTTGTGCTGTATTCACATAAAAAATATTGAAATTACGTTTGAATTCGCCAATCGGTTTTATTAATATTTATTTTCTATATATCTGTTGAAGAAATTTATCATCCCGATTAAAAGTCAAATGTATAAATAGGTACAATGCTATAGAGACAACGAACTAAAAATCGGTGGCACAAGCGAGCACCTCAGTGCCTCTCAATTTTCACACAGTTTACAAAACATCACCACTGGCAAAGTATACATAGTTCAAAAGTCCAAATGAAAATTAGACAAGTTATATATAGACATCAAAAGGCGTCAATTCAAGTTGCTTCAGGCGCCATTTGAATCCGCGTAGTCAACTCCCCTCACGCCCCACACCCCTGTAGTAATAACAGTCTCGGTTTGATGTAGTACCACCATTCACTGTCGAATCGTAGAACCCTAATCGCACCTCTATAATGGCCTTGCTCTGTGGTTAGGCGACGATCTTAAGAGGACATTACCAGAGAAACCAGAAATATGTCATTTTTAAATCAGTGTTTAGACTTATTGACTCGTTTCCACAAAAAAATTATAAATTGATTTTGAAAGATTGTTCTTTTATCTAGTAAAGTTATGGATTAAATTTTGAGAAAAAATGTTTATTTTAAGTATAATAAGGTTATACCATAGTTCGTTGGCAGATTTGTTATATTTTCAAAAAAGTACATGTATTATACAACACCAATTTCAAATCATATAATCATGCAGTTAAATAAATCCATATATTATCTGGTAAAAGTATGTTTTAGAATTTTAATTTTAGTTTAAATAAAATCATTAAAAAATATATACGTACATGTGTTTCTTGACGTAAATTGGCCAGTTTGTGTATTTATTTGCGTACTTCCAAACTAATATATTTAAAGATTTTTTTTAATACTTATTTTGCTTAGACATTATTGACAAGTCATAAAAATTTTGATCGAAAAATAATCATAAGAAGTAATTAATATTAATTAATTTACAGCTCGCGTTTTACCATTTTTCTTATAGCTCGACGACTCGAGAATTGAGAATTCACTCTGCCCGCAAACGTGGCAGCCGGCGGTTGTCTCCGCGGCGCTCTGTATCGTAATATTTGGAAATGACGAATTTAAAACGAAACAAATAATACGATTTCATTGTTTCGTGTTTGTAAAAACTACAGGGTTTACCGAACGCAAAAATTCATGTTCATTGAATATTTTTATGAAAATTTTGAAAATTTTTTTTATTGTAAATTATTCTTATGTGAATACCGCACAAGAGTCCCAACAGCTTCAAAATAATTTTTTTGAAGTAAAACTTCTTTGCGCACGCTCGACACATGGGGGGTAAGCTGGTAAATGCGTTACGAAAAGTGATGATTGTTACGAAAAATGTCCTGCGAACGGTAATCGATGCGAACGGTGATCGATTGCTAGGCGGGTCGGGCCTTAACGAACGCATGTTATTCGTATTATTGTTAATGGACTATTTTTCCGTAAATAAATAAATAAATTATATACAGTGGGTACCCGGCATGCGTTGCAAGACCAATGTAACCTCGGGGTTAACTAAACTGCAATGGTTCCACCCCAAGTCCCAAGAAACTACATTATATTGCAAGCGCCTGCACTATATAACATTATATACAACGGGTACCCGGCATGCGTTGCAAGACCAATGTAACCTCGGGGTTAACTAAACTGTAATGGTTCCACCCGAAGTCCCAAGAAACTACATTATATTGCAAGCGCCTGCACTATATAACATTATATACAACGGGTACCCGGCATGCGTTGCAAGCCCAATGTAACCTCGGGGTTAACTAAACTGTAATGGTTCCACCCCAAGTCCCAAGAAACTACATTATATTGCAAGCGCCTGCACTATATAACATTATATACAACGGGTACCCGGCATGCGTTGCAAGACCAATGTAACCTCGGGGTTAACTAAACTGTAATGGTTCCACCCCAAGTCCCAAGAAACTACATTATATTGCAAGCGCCTGCACTATATAACATTATATACAACGGGTACCCGGCATGCGTTGCAAGACCAATGTAACCTCGGGGTTAACTAAACTGTAACGGTTCCATCCCAAGTCCCGGGAAACTACATTATATTGCAAGCGCCTGCACTATATAACATTAAATACAGCGGGTACCCGGCATGCGTTGCAAGGCCACTATAACCTCGGGGTCAACTAAACTGTAATGGTTCCATCCCAAGTCCCGGAAAACTGCATTATAATGCAAGCGCCTGCACTATATAACATTATATATAGCGGACACCCGGCGGGCGTTGCCAGGCCACTCAAAGAAAGAAAGGGTTTGTGCGCTTTAATTCTGTTTGTTGAAGTGCTTTTGAATAGGTTCACATAAATTTTTGTGTTTTCGTCCGACACGTCCGCAGGTCGCATACAGCTGTCCGTTTGAGAAGCACGTTTTTTCAAAAAATTTATTGTTATAAGTTTGTTAAGTTTTACTTCAGTCGTGTTTGACTCTAAAGCAGACTAAATTAAAAATATATATATATATATATTGTAAATTATTGTTATGTGAATACCACACGAGAGTCCCAAATGCTCCAAAAAAATATTGTTATGTAATACCGCATAAGAGTCCAACAGCTCCCAAGGGAGAGAGGTTGGAGGAGAGTTGAGATGAGATGAAAGGGGCGGCTGAGGGGGGGGGGGGGTAAAGGAGCCGGGGGGTGGAGAGGTGTTAGAGGTGGGGGGTGAGGGGAGGGGGGTTTAGGGGGGGGGGGGGGGTTGAGAGGGGGTGGGAGGGTAGGCCTTTTTTATATCCATTTTTCGTATTACAAAAATAACAAACACGAGAATCGGGTATGGGTACCACTGCCCCGAGAACCATTTATTAGATAACCAACACGTCTGCCGTAGGTCATCCCAAGTGGTTCGCAACGTTTGGTTCGTGGGGCTGAGGTTTGTTCAGGTCTTGGCGGTGGATGCGTCTGCCCACCAGCTGCATGGCAGGTCGGATCTAGAAAAAGTGGTTGAGGGAGTCCCTTTGACTTCTCCAGCCTTACCATCTCGGAATATCGCCTTGCACCGCAGTGGGAGGGATGGCCCCATACATCCGCACTCCTGGACACGCTGACCCCCCAGATTTCTACCCACCCCTAATACCCTTTTCATTCTCCGAAGTTCCTCTCCTTCCTTTCCCTAAAACGAGCCTCCACACAGCATTCCCAAAGTAGAGATAGGCAGTGTGTCGAGCGATTGTAAAAAAACGGTCTCTCCTGATCCGAACTTCCACGTAGACGAACCTCGCCCCATGAACCCGACCTCCCCTGCTAAGTCACTTGGGGTGACCTATGGCAGAGGTGTTGATAATCCAATACATGGTTCCCGGGGCGGCGGTACCCATACCCGCCTTCCAAATTACTGATACTACCTATTGACGGCCGGCGTGGTCAAGGGGTAAGGCTCTTGACTCACAATCCGAAGGTCGTGGGATCGAATCCCGGCGTAGGCAAATTAATTTTATTTGAATAATTTGGGTTATTTTACAATTATTTAAATTAAAAATAATATATTTGCGTCACGTTCCAGAGTGGAAGATACTTTCAGTATCACCCTGGGTGGTGTAAGACCACCATTCAGAATTGAAACTTGCTAGAAATGGCTATGACCGTGTTTAGTGACCAGATCTGAATAGCCAGGTAATTCCTCGCCTTCCTCTTTCCCATCTCCTTCCCCTCCCCACCACCTTCAGCCTCATAATATACCCCATAGTCACGTCATAGTCTCACCGGCTCCAGACGGGAGCATTTGGGTCTCTTGTGCGGTATTCACATAAATATAAAATTAACAAATATGCACACGAATAAATATTTTAAAATGAGTAATTTTTTACAATCCAACTGAATATTACTATTTTTTTTTCATTAATACCGTACAAGAGTCCCAACTGCTCCCGTCTGGGGCCAGTGGGACTATGGCATCCCTAATTGGGGTATGTTGTAAGGCTGAATGTAGTGGGGAGGGGAAGGATATAGGGAAGAGGAAGGTGGGGAAGTACCTGGCTATTCAGATCTGTTCACTAAACACGGCTAAAGCCATTTCAAGCAACGTTTCAATTCTTAATGGTGGTCTTACATCAGGGCGATACTGAGATATCTAATGGCCGTAAAATACAATTAAAAACAAAATATTAAAAATAATATAACAAATTGTTTATTCATATAGGTATCTACTTAATACCTACTGGGTTTACGCATTTTACTTGTAACTATTTATGTTTATGCACTTTGATATACAAATTACAAATAACTACTACTCATCAAAATTTTGAAAGCGAGAATTTAACATCTTCATCTGACCCATTCTGTGGCGTCTATACAGTCCTAGCGCGTGAGCTAGTATATCTCGAAACCAAGCTTGGAGCGGATCGAACTAGTTTAGTTCTAAAAATGCCCGCTAGCGAGTGTGTAGCGCTGACGTCGGAATCCGAATTTAAATTTGCTGGTTATTCGCTCTTAATGACCAGCCATTGTATAATCCCTCCTCACCATAGAAATAATGTGACTGAATATCTCCTAGAATGTACCTACCTACACAGAATCATAAGATGAAACATATTCATCGTTAGTTGTTACTTGTTACCATCTACGATGAAAATTGAAAGATTCTAGGGATGTGTATACACGCGAGCCGAACCACGAATTATAGGGAAGGAATTTAAGCC
Source organism: Limnephilus lunatus (assembly GCA_917563855.2). NCBI lineage: Eukaryota > Metazoa > Arthropoda > Insecta > Trichoptera > Limnephilidae > Limnephilus > Limnephilus lunatus. The sequence goes on from OU830592.1 coordinate 82,949,496, forward strand.
CGATGGTAAACGCTTAGAAGAAAAAGGAAATATGTAAATACGAATGTTAGAGGTAGCGCGCTAATATTAAAACGATAATATTTGAGCGAAAATTGTGAAGTTAAATAAAATACGACTCGTTTTAAACAGAGCAAAAATCTTATGGGAAATGTCTTAAATAGCATTTAAAGAAGCACTGTGAATTTTGTCATGCATATAACTTGCGCCGTTGAGGTGATTTTTCACAAAAACGGCGCTCTAAAAATTGTCCAATTATTATTATTATTATTAACAACAAAAAAATGCTGATAATAATTTTCGGAGTACCTAGCGATTTTTTTCTATCGAGGGGATTTCACATAATTCATATTTCGGCGTGGCAAATGTATTGGTATTATCTTAAAAATAAATGTATCCATATGACGCAAATGTGAATGATAGAAGAAGTCGGGGACGCCCGAGGAAGACATGGCACGACGAAGTGAATCAGATACTTGAGTCGGGCTATGAAAGAGACAGAACATTAGAAGAGCATGTATGAGACGATGTATGAATGTGAACGAGGCAAGGAGTGTGTGCAAAGACCGAGTTATTTGGTGGTCCGTCCTCTCTGCCTGCCCCTGCGGAAAATGACGTGATGGTTAGTTAGTTAGTTATAAATACATTTTTTAGAAACTTAAAAACTTAAAGCGTTCAAGAGAAATCTTAATATATAAACCAAAGTCGGGTTAGTTACACCATTTATAACTCAAGAATGGCTGGACCGATTTTTATGAACTTTGATTTGTTGGATTTGTCTCCGCCCCGAATAGCAGAATAACTATTATAAAACGTCATAAAGATTAACGAAAATAAATTATGAAGAAAATTCATTTTCTTATACATTTTGCATGGAACGGTTTTTTAGAATTCACTCACACGCACTTATCACAATGCACTTATCACAATATTGCAGCAGCTCTTTCAAAAGATGATATACACATTTTACGTAGGTTTGTTTCCTCCAAAGGAAAGAAGTCATCATTTTCTTGCATCTCTCTCACACACCGCACCGTTACGTCTCCATAGACCCCTACCAATACTACTTGCCGTGTTGATATTTTTGAAAGTATGGAATATAGTTTATAGATAATGTTGAAGTGTGAGTGAATTCCAAAAATTAGAAAATGTCAAATGTCAATGTGCGATTGTTTTGCTTTTGATCTTAAACACACAATGCAGCCCCTCTTTCTTGTACCCTAAATGACAACACTCGAAAATGAGATAAACGGTAAACGTATGTCTACACCCTCAAAGGAAAAATACAATCATTTTCATAAATCTCCCTCACACGAATAAAGAAAATGAAACATAATTCCCGTCGCAAAAAAGGAGTACTTTTGTGAAAACAGTCGCACGTATTTTATGTGTCTCGCCATTATTTAATGTGTAAGAAAGAACTGCAGCATAAAAAGCGATAAGAAACGTATGTTTCTTATCTTTTTTTGCCGTCACGGTATCGGTTCCGTAAATCGTGACGGTAAATATAAAAGCTTCCATTTTGATGATTTTATTTTGTTCGTCTCGGCCTAGTGAAATTTCCTCGCGCATTGGAAAAGTAAGAAAATCAAAAAATATGTAAATCCGTATACAACGCCATCTCTGATACATGACAGAAACAAAATAGGGCAAAAATGGTTTTAATTTTTGTACATTTATTGAACTTAATTCATTTTGAGCATTCATTTCAACTTAATAAAAAACTGAATTTAATTCAGCTAATAAGTTAACACTACAGTTATTGATTCTGAGGCGGTACGAAGTTCGCCGGGTTAGCTAGTATGTTATAAAACAATATATATTTGGAATGCGAAGACCTTAGGCTCCGCATCCGAGCTCAAAAAGAAGAAGATGATGGAGAGATATGAAATTACGAATGTTAGAGGAGCGCGCTAATATTTGAAGCGATAAAATCGATGCAAAAATTGCGAAAACATTTAATAAAACACGACTCGTTTAGAATAGAGCAAAACTCTCGTGGAACGTATCTAAAGTATTAAAGAAACATTGTGAATTTTTTCACAACTAAAATATTAAACAACTTTTATTAAAAAATATTTTAAAAAAATTCACAACTAAAAATTGTTTCAGTTATTTTACTAACATTATAAAATAACTGAAACAAACGTGTTTATAATAATTTTCGGAGCATACTTTGCGATTTTTTTTCTATTGAGGAAATTTTATATGATTTGCATTTCGGCGTGGAACGCGTCTAGATATTATCTTAAAAAAATCACATATTTTTTTTAAGAGCTTGAAAACTTCAAATGTTTAAGGGAGATATGTAAGAAATCGGTAGAAATTCGGGAAGCGGAGGTTTGCGGTTGCTTTGTTCCTTCCCATAATTCGTGGCTCGGCTCGCGTCTCGGTTCGCAAATGTATACGCAGCAACAATGTACGAATACGAATCTGCTAGAAGTACCTGGCATCCTGGCATATTATTATTGTTGGGTTAAAAGACATGACTGAATAAATGAGTCATCACAAATTACACCAAATAATTACACTATGATGTGGAATTTTCAATTGGATAGACGCGATCTAATCTTTTAACCACAAGATCTAGAAATACATTACTGGAAAATCGTAATAAGGGTTACGAGGGATTGTTCTAGGTAGGAATCTGACAGAACAAACGACTGACGGAACATAACGTTTGATTGAAGACTTAATTAATCAGGAAATATGATTACTGAGTATGACGCAACACATGAGCAATTAATTACAAATTTGAAGGACCTTTATATATGTATAAGGAAAAGAAAAATATGGGATTTAGAGAACAGATTAAATACGCTTTAATTTGGGAGGGGAGTATGGGTATTGCAGCCCCGGTAAACATTTATTGGATAACCAATGGGTCATTGTGCTATGGGTCATTCCAAGTGGTTCGCTACGTTTGGCGACTAAGCACGGGTGCCTGGGTTCATGGGGTGAGTTTTGTCTATGTCTTGGCGGCCAATGCGTTTGCCTACCTATTGCTTGGCGAGCCGGATCGGGAGAGATATGTAAAGGGAGATCTAACCTAGACCTCTCCAGCCTGACTCTCGACCCATCGCTTTGCACTGCAGTGGGAGGGTCGGGTCCGTCACTCCTGGACACATTGATCCTGAGATTTATATCCACCCCTCACACCTTTTTCCTTCCCACAACTTCCTCTTCTTCCTTTCCCTAAAAATACCTTCCACAGAGAATCCTCAAAGATGACATACGCTCTGAGGGATTTTTTTTTGTAATTACTATTTGTAATTTGTAATTTTTTACAATTTACTAATGTAAAAAAATATTAAATTCGTCAGATAGGTACCTACCATTTGAGATTTTGACGACCAAAAAAATTATTGATATATTTTTGGGGTTATGCCATGTTGCACCACCTCCTTCTTTAGTCAACGTTTCGGACAGCATTACGGTGTCCATCATAAGGGCAGACGTGTAATCGCGAATTATATATTCAGAAATAGCATAGTTTCTACATTACAGTTAGAACATCACCTTGCACCGCAGTGGGAGGATGGATTCATACGTCCGTCACTCTTGGACATACTAATCACCAGATTCCTAACCTTTTTTTTTTTTACATTAACTCCACACAGGAGGCCCTGAGGAAAATAATTTCCCTCAGGGCCTATGTCATCTTTGAGGATTCTGTGTGGAGGGTCTTTTCGAGGAAAGGAAGGAGTGAACATGGGTCTTGAACAGACCCATGTTGTAGGAGGGAGGAAACACAGAGGCTGGTAAATCGTTCCACATCCGAGCTGTTGAACTCAAGAACGAGTCGTAAAAACGACCCGTTCTCATGTGACTAATGTCAACCGTGTACAAATGTTGGGTGCGTGTTTGGCGTGTTTCCCGACTATGCACCGGTGCCGAGGGGATCAACGACGCTAGTTCCTCGGAGCATTTTCCATTGTAGGTAATACCGGTAGAACAAGGACAGCATTCCCACCTGACGCCTGTACTCTAAAGATAGCAATCCGTCTGTTAAGATGGGAGAATCTATCAAACGGACCGCCCGTTTCTGCACAGAGTCAAGGGTTTTTTTAAGGTAACCTACCTAATATCCTTTTCCTTCTAAGAACTTCCTCTCCTTCCTTTCATAAAAATACCCTCCACAGCATCCCCAAAGATCACATAGGCCCTGAGGGGAATTATTTTCCTATGGGCCTCCTGTGTGGAGCTAATGTAAAAAAAATCTATGACGCCATAAATGTATTCCGTTCGATCTTTGAGAAACGAAAATTGTTGAAATATGAATAAAGACCACGTTAACTAATTAACTCTCGTTTTATTTTAAAAAGTAACTGTAGACTGCCAATGCATATTTAAGTTAGTATTTAAATTTAACATGGCCAATTTATTAATATTTTTATACATACATAATTAATATTTATTACATAATTATAGAATTATAGAATGCATGATTTTGTTCATCGTTTCCTGTGAGTATTTCTGCTAACAAGCGCCAACCTGTAGGGATGTTAATTATTTGGACGACGCGATGGCTTATTAATTGTGTTGCATCCGATAATACGAGTAGTTAAAAATTACAGCTTCAAATGCACTGTCGTGGACTATAATACTTTGAATGAAAATATTTGGTGTTTGCTGGAATTGGGTGATAGTATGTATAGGAAAGAACAAGAAAACGGGTTGACCATTCACTTACCTCTGTATCCACGATAGTAAAATTCCTTCTTTTAACTTAAAAACGAGATTATGTACACGAAAAACACCAACGGTTTGCTTACAATGTGGCCAGAATCCTTCTCATGTTTTCAAAACAAATGCACTCGAATTAGCACAATTTTTCTTGCCATTGTTCCAAATTTTTTAATATCCAACTTTTTCAGTAAGGTAATGGTTAGGGAGAGATGGGAAGTAGATAAATGACTTTCCAGTAGGAACTAAACATAGTATCATTTAAAAACAAAAAAAATGTGTCCCAAGCCTTTATAAGGCCGTAGCACTGTGCGGCATTACAAAATGAGTTTTTTTTCTTGCAACTTTTGTTTTCTTTTTCTAGTGGATTATTCGTTCGTATTATTAAACAATAGATTACTACGCATAAGAAGATACGTCATTTTTTTATAATAGCTGAATGACAAATGCCATTCATCCCTTGCCATCTGTGCACAGTCTGGAACCATGCCAAACGCGCGCCCAAAATTCGTTCATGGTTCACAATTTTAACAAAATAATGGTACCAAAATAAACAAAAGTAATCTTTAACCCATCTGAAAAATAATATTGATATTTTTATGAAAATATCTTAGTTTCTTCCAACTGATTTTGCGAAATTCGTAAATCATATTATAATTTGACATCCTTTACTCATCAATATCTTGAAATTCTGGTCAAAACTTCGTCTTAATATCCAATTTTCAGTCAGAAAATTTCATTAGTTGAGAACAAGGATTTATGCATCACCAAGAAAGTTTGGAACTCGGATAACGGAGATTCCTACCTCCTAGGATCAAAATTAAACTGTAAAATGAAAAACACATTCTTTTTTCATATCCCGAAGATTGATACAGATTAAATTTCTTAAGGTATTTTCAATAAAAACTTCATTAAATTCGTAGAGTTTTATTTACAATGAAACAACCATACAACATCAATCATAAAAAGGCTCGATGTCTCTTTGGTAGTCAGACGGACTTGCTTTCTCTTATCTATCTGCGGTTATAATGGAATAAGAAACCCGGCATGATAACCCAAAAATAAATTACGATAATATTATAAGGTTTTCTTGACATTTTGCCAATAATTGTTGGGCTTTTGCATGCTAGGCCATCTACAATGAGTTCTTACCAATTTTCACTTTAGTCGCGTTCTGCGTTTTACAGGTAACCTTTTTGTTTTATAATCACTTCAATATTTCACACGAATTACATACTCACACGTATACACACGATAGGAAATTATGTAAAAAAAGGTGATAAACATGTTCTATTAAAATGTTAAAGAAGCGCTAGCAAAATAAAATTGTTTCTGGAATTTCCCAAATATTTTTTAATTTGCCTGTTTTTCCACCAAGTTTTTTTTCGTATAAATTAAAAAAAAAAAAAAAACTCACCACTAACATGCCATTAAAATTTGTAGGTGCATGTATTATACAAGGTGTTAAAAGACGTACCCAGCTGTAATTTTATTTATTTACTTTTATTCTCGCACATAAAGTTTATAAATGTAAACAAATTGAAACAATTATCAAATATCAAACAAATTGACGAATATATTAGTTCAAATTAATAAAATACTTCGTTTTTAACATTTTTATTGTTTATTAAAAAACAACATCTTTCGTGAGCTATGCTCACCTCTTCGGGGTTTTAATAAAACAATTTTAGTATTATTAAAAATCAATATAATGTTAGTATTATTAAAACCCTGAAGAGGTGAGCATAGCTCACGAAATATATTGGTTTTTAATAAACAATAAAAGTGGTAAAAACGAAGTATTTTATTAATTTGAATTAAAATGGTGCCACACAATAAGTTTGCTGTCTTAGAATAAGTGAATATATTAGTGCATGGGAACAAAGCACTTAGTACCAATTTGTTTAGTCGAGTCTTACATCTGATGAGCAAAAAAGAACAAAAAAATGCTTTGGTTGAAGAGGCTATATATAGGCAACGGTAAATGTATGACAGTGCCTCTTGGCGTGTTTTTTGCACTTAACCTCCTGACACTGAAATATCGGGGTCAAGTTGATGCTAATTTCTTCATCCAAAACGGATGAAAAAAAATATGCCTGATAAATCTCAGATAATATTGTCGGTTTTTCGGCTGGTGGTTTTTATATTCCACAGCAAAATGATTTCTGTGTTCTTGTAATGACAAAAAACTGTATTTGTATGGAAGGTACTGACGGTAAGTAAAGGTGGGATGATTTCTTTGTATTTTATTACACTAAAAGATGAGATGACTTCTCTGCATATGGTTCACTATGTTTCTGAATGATTTCACTACGAATATAATTCAGCCCTAGAGTCCTAAATTTTCAAGGCTTTCAAAATAATATCAACTCTACTTTTGCCACTATTAAGCTTCTCTTAAATGTAATACTAACAGCAATGCAGCAAATGAAAAATCATGTAATGTCCAGTATTTTGTGTCCTCTGCGTGCAAAGCCGTGTCTTCTCCAAGCGTAAACTTTCTAATAAAAGTGTCTCTATCGGAGGCGAACTGCCAGGTAAGTATGTTTTCTGTATCTACTTGTAAATAATAAAATTAAATAGAGCCTAAGGATTCATAATAAATTGTACAGCGCCCTTGAGGTGATTTTTCACAAAACGGCGCTCTACGAATTATCCAATTATTATTATAAATAATTTCTAAAGGAATCTTGCGATGCGTTTTAACATGAGATTTATGAATTCACAGGGATAACGTTGTGAACACGTAGGTAGTTTGGTATATTTATGGTGAACACTGAAGTGCTGGGAGGACAAGTGGAGAGAGGGGAAGGGAACAAGTCATTACCATAGAATAAATATTTATTCCCAAACCAAACAAAAAAATAATTCGATGGGTCATCACTCGTCACATATAATCGGCCCGAACTGTCGGTAGGTAGAATTAATAGGTTAAGTATCAGTTTTATGGTTCCTACCGGTAGCTAAAAGAAACAATTCCAGTCAAAAATAGATAATTTTATAAATGCATAAGATGCTACCACAAAAAAGTACAAGTCACTGAACAACATTAAAGTCTTATAAAAACTTATTTACCATAGATTAAGGAAACACTGAACAACAAATACCTAAGTTATCTTTTTTGCAAGCAATATTTTCATTTTATTTTATTCCTAAGATATAACTAATTAGGTACCTAATACTAAAGTTTAACCTAATATTGAAAAAACATTAATTTTTCGGTTATTAATCTATATTTATAGGCCATCAAGGATTGGGCTGTAATTATGGACCAATGATCGAGGAGTAAGGTTCTCGACTAGCGATCCGGGGTCGCGGGTTCAAATCATGGCGTGTAAGGCAACTAAATTTTATTTGATTGATTTATGTTATTTTACAATTTAATCATTTACATAATTTAATTTATATTTGCGGTACGTTCAGGAGTAGAAGATACTCTAACGCCCTGTAGAAGATACTCTTAGTATCGCCTCGGTGTAAGACCACCATTCAAAATTGAAACGTTGCTTGAAATGGCTTTCGCCGTGTTCGGTGACTAGATCTGAATAGCCAGGTACTTCCCCACCTTCCTATTCACCATCTCCTTCCCCTCCCCACTGCCTTCATTTTCACAACGTACCACACTTGGGGATGCAATAGTGTCACTGTCTCCAGGCGGTTGGGAGCAGTTGCGACTCTTGTGCAGTATTCACATAAAAAAATTGAAAAACCCTTATAAATTCAAAATCATTAGATTTAATGGTTTTCAAAACATGTTAATCGATTGAAAATTATATACGTTTGTTAGGATGACGAGTTGAGTCTTATGTTTATATGCGAATTACAGCGGTGTGCAGATTTTTAGACACAAACATAAATTCACATACTTTTCATTTTAGGGGGTAGTTTTTACACCCTTTTTAATAATTTTATTCTTCTAATTGGAATGAATTTTGTTTAGTAAGAACTATTTTTTTTTTTTTTTTTTTTTATTAGTGACTATTTATTTACAGGTTTGATGACAATTACAAGATATGATGATATATATAAATATTTAATCCGTTTGTTCTTAGTCCACCATGGCGATTTATTACCAAATGTTGATGGAACAGTCAAACACGATAAGGCTTCCTTCCACAATGCCAAAGTTGACCGCAAGTTTCGTCAAGATATGCAAATTTCAAGGCTACCATTTGGTCTGGAAATGCCGCCGATATTAAAAACCCTGTCAAAACATATGGTCCATTGTGAAGAAAGAAATGAGGATAAAAAATATCCACTCATCAAGAAACTCATTGAAGTATGGCATCCACAATAAGTAAGTTTGAAAAAAAAGCTGCAAAAATTTGGTGCACAGCATACCGACTAGGATTAAATTGCTTCTCAAGAGCAAAGAAACGTTCGTCAAATTCGTGAGCGTATAACCAGAGAAAACCAGAAGTATGTCATTTTTAAATCAGTGTTTAGACGTATTGACTGTTTTCTACAAAAAAAATATAAATTGATTTCGAAAGATTCTTTTATCTAGTAAACGTATGTTTTAAATTTTGAGAAAAATTTTTTATTTTTAGTACAATAAGGTTATACCATAATAATATAATAATAATATAATAATAATATTATAAAGATTTTGAGTTATTCAACACCCATTTCAAATCATATAATCATGCAGTAAAATAAATCAATACATTAACAGGTAAGCATATGTTACAGAATTTTAATTTTAGTTTAAACAAAATCATTAAAAAATATATACGAAAATGTGTTTCTTGACGAAAATTGGCCCGTTCATATATTTATTTGCGCACTTATAGATTAATATATTTCAGATTTTTTTATATTCTTATTTTGCTCAGACATTATTGAAAAATGATAAATACTTATGATCAAAAAATAATTTCAAAAAGTACATAAATTTAATAGTTTATCTAGACGCCATTCAGCATTTTTGGATGTAGGTATAAATTAAAGCAAATTTGGAATGAAATAAAATCGATATTGCATTGGAACCACCCTGTACGATCGAAAGAACATCTTTCGACGAAATGTGGATTTTCGGCCGCTGGCTGGTTAAAAGCTCTTAAGAAAAATAAAGATTTTAGGGTGTAAATATTTTAATATTTGTGGCTGAACTTCAGAAAATAAAGTAACACCTGTATTTTTACATAATAAATTCAGTTTTTTTTTTACATAATAAATCAGAACCGGCGGCCAGCTTTAAGCGTGAATTTCAACCTTATCACCATCTGCGTAGATGATATCATCTTATGTTAACTTGTTTTTGATGTAGCTACTTTAAAAAATAACTGATAGGTACTATATCATCAACACATAATCAACGGTAACACATCCATCACCGCTTCGAAAATACATAAGATCATTTAAAATGTTACAATTATTGAGGTAGTTTGATCAAGATCAAAAAAATCCCGAAGACTGACTTCACTTAGTGTAGGTACTTTAAAAAAGCAACTCTAGAGGCTGCGCAAAGAGAGGCCGGACCAACTAATGTACGGAGGATGCCAAGTAACGGAGGACAGGAACGCCTGGGGGCGCCTTGTCGACGGGTGCTGAACCCAAACCGAATTCGACAAGGGGAAGAAGATGAGGAGATGAAATTTATAAAATGATTAATGAAGAAATTACAGCCATGCCTGTGTTATTACTGTGTATATTACCTGGGTCACCCCTTTCTCTTCCCAGTGGGATTGTGAGGCGTGAGTATGAATATTCATTTGTGCGTCCTAATTACACACAGCCGCTGTGGCCCTGCCACCGAGAGTTCCCGTGCAACCTCTCCCTCCGTTACACGAGTCGTTTATGAGAAAAGAGGGAGATGTACGAATTATGATTGCATCACGTTTGCCCCTAGCCGCCACGATCCCGCTACCGAGAGCTCCGGTATAACCTCTATTTTGGTAACGTGCGTCATTTACGAGAAAAAGGGAGAGGTTCCATTGAATCTCAAAGTAGTTGGTTGTTAGTTATGAACTCCCCATAGTTGTTCCCTTGAGGAAATAGTTGGTGGGGAATCCGGAGAACTCTCCCTTCACATGGCCAGATTAACCAAGATCGATTTAATTTGTTTATTTTTTATTTATTTATTTATTGTCTCTTTACATTGTAGGATTGCAATTTACAATTCAATTTGTAACCTTACGAGGACAAGCCTGAGGTTAAAAGTAACAAAATAACGCAAAATAATATTTGATACTTTGGTTGATTTTTGTACAATAGTTTTACAGTATTGTTTCATATTTCATTTGATGGCTGCGTGGATGTAAGTTTGTAAGTTGTTTTTGGATCTTTGAACGCGTAATTAAGAAAATTGATTTAAATAACGCTTATTTGTGACAGGCACATCAATAAAATTTATTGGTTTATTTAATTGCACTGATTGGCCAGTTGAACGTGGGATGACATTTCTGAAACAGCGCGAAAATTACCTTGATGAGTTGTGTTCAAAGATCGATATAAATACAAAGCAAGTGTATTCTGTTTACCAGATAATACATCTTATTATTAATTTATATTACATGATAATATCGTAAAAAGTTTTCCCAGAATAGCTAATTAAAAAAGAGCTACAGATCTAGGTACCCACCACGTCTGTAGCTCCCCACCTCTTATTCTGTCCGTTGCATTTGAGCCGGGGTCAATACACCGTGAACGTCTCGCTTCGCATAAATATTTATGTGGGTTGCTACGTTTGGACTTAGCAGAGGTGCCCGGGATCATGGGGTGAGGTTTTTCGAGGTCTTGGTAGAGGATGCAACTTCCCACCTTCTGCGATCGAGGGAGACTGGTTGAGGGATGCTTTTTGACCTCTCCAGCCGGACTCTCTTGATCCATCGCCTTGCACCGCGGTTGGAGGGAAAGATTCATACTCATGAACACACTGATTCCCCGATCCCTACCCTCCCCCCCCCTTATACCCTTTTTTTCCTGAATTTCCTTTCCTTTCTTTCCATAAAAAATAGCCCTCATACAGCATCCCCGTAAGATGACAGGAGCTTAATTAAAAAAAAAACCATAATTGCCATCCAAATCTGGATAGCCAAGTACATGTCCACCTTCCTTCTCGCATTTCCTTTCCAGCCCCGCTACCTAATTATAATATACCCCAATTGTGGATGCCATAGTGTTTAGTGTTACTGGCTCCAGACGGTCGGGAGCAGTTGAGGTTTTTGAGTAGTTCTCACAAAAAATAAATATTATATATCTGACGTAAAATTAATAGGAAGTAAACGTGTACTTGATAGGAGGTGGGAAATGTAAGTCAGTCAGAGGTGGCGCTTCCCCTGTCAAATGGAAACTTCTTGTAATCATGTTAGCATAATCACAGGAGCTTCATTTGGTGGCCGAATAGGCAAACCCAAAGAAGTGTTAAATCGCAATAGGGACTCGAACCCAGGATCTCTTGTCTTTCCGGGACAAACGCCACCAACTCAACCATTGGAAGGTAAATTTTTTCTGTCATTTTTGTCGATCTCAATTCAGAATTAATAATATTGTCCTCAACAATTTTTTTTTTTATTATTACAAAGTTTTTCAAAGAATTTATACCTAGATAGTGTCTGGGATAAATACATCTGATTTTAATGATATGGGACACCTGTTAACTTTTTCTTAAAGTCTAAATGAATATTCTATTTTTAATAGAATAACTTTTGAAGATTTTACCCAGCAATATAATATATCAATGAAGAAGAAGACAATGCTAATAAATCTAAACTAAACCGAAACAGTTCAATTTTACTGTGTTTTTGGGTGAAATTGATGAAATATTTTCAAACATTAAAAAATTTTATTGAATGAAATATTATTGTCATTGGCCACTTTTTTTATTTATTTATTATTTAATTATTTATTTTATTTATTATTGTAAGAATAGTTATTACAAATCACAAACAAGTCCTGCTAAGCCAATTGAATTGGATTGTCAGCAGATGCTTATAATTGAGTTGCATATAAATTTTAAATGTTATAATTTTACATCTTATATCTACAAATTCAACAGTTTGTTCATCCATTTTTCATACAAATCAATATGAATATAAATATATATTTTTTCTGATAGCCAATTTTTCAGCATATATTTAACCTTATTCATAGAATTACATTGCTTTATAGTATCAGGTAATAAATTAAATATTTTCGGTATATTGTATTCAAAAGTTCTCTGTCCGTACTTATTATTAAATTTCGGAACTATTAACCCGTCGTTGCGCGTGAATCTAGTTCTGTATTTATGTTCTAATTTCTCTTTATGCTGCTGGGTAAATATATGCTGAATTATAATTTTGTGCCATAGTATTGCCTTAACAGGTAAAATTTTAGCACTCTGAAACAGTAATGGTGTATTATGTCTCTGTTTGAAAATATTAGGAAGGACTAATAATTTTACAATTGCGTTTTGTACAACTTGGACTTGTTTCAGATTTGTTATAGAAGTATTTCCCCATATTGTTAATCCATATCTTAAAATGGATTCTGCCAGTGACATATAAATTATTTTTAGTGTTTCAATTGATAAGAAAAAATTTAATGTGTACATTCTGCCAGCAATTCATCTGAGTCTTTTACAGTTTTTTTTTAATATGTTTGTCCAATTTTAAAAAAAACAATCTACGGTAACACCAATACACATATTCCGTAACTAATTCTAAACTTTCTCATTTGCAATTAGTTGGAATATTTTTATGGATGCAATTCTGGGTCTAGTTGCCTTCCATTACACACTCCACACTTTACATTCCTTACTTTATTCAAATGCATTTCGGGGGCATCGCTGGCTCAGGAGAAAAGCAGTTATTTTAATAGAATTTAAACAATTCGTCAAATTTAATAGTTCTGTGAAAGTCATATTCCAGTTCTGTTATAATCACTGGTCGTTTTCCCTCTTGAATCTCAGTTTTTTCAGTGGAAATCGGTTTTCTAGCTTTAAATAAATAAATTTTCTGTCAGTAAAGCAATTATTAAGAGTTTTATTTTTCGTAAAGGTACATTTGTTCTTAAAATTTTTATTTATCTGCTACCGGTTTCGACACATCCGTGTCACTCATTACCAAACTTAAAACTAACTTAAAATTTATACAAGTACATAAATGATCAGATTTTATTAGGTGGGGGTAGTAGGAGGGGTGATTTTGGGGGAGGGGGAGATCGGTGAGAGGAGTTAACATAACATGGGAACATTGTCAATAAGGGTTATGGAAAATGTGTATGGAAATGAAACTCTTCAAAAACAAAATGTCTAAAGAAATACAAGAAATAGAAAAAATAATTGACGTATCTCCGAGTTTCTTGATTTCGCGGGGTTCCCATCAGTCAAAAAGGTATTGTTGGAGATTACCTTGGCTATCTTTAATTCAGTAAGTCTGCCCACAAAGGTTAATCGATGCTTCGCAATCGGATATTTCTAGGCCAATGCAATTTTCTTAAAAGGTTGGAGCGGAATAAAGGTGCTTAGGCTACGAAAAATCTCACGATAGTTTGGTTTTATTGTTAATCCTATCAAACTACACTCGTCTGAGAGAAAAACTGCCTCGGGTCGGACGTTTCTCAAGCATAAACAATATTTTAACAAAAGTCATGGTAATTTAATTCCCGAATTCATGCTGACAATAGGATCGTAAACGAGCTCGGAAAGAATTCGCCAAACCATAAAACTGGATTGCGATTTGAACAAGGATTATATTGTCTGGGTTTTTTGTTACAGCACATGTGGACATTTTAAATGTCGAGACGAAATGTTAATTTATTTTTAAAAATGTTATGCTTTAATTCTTAGAAGAAAAATACATACTTCAATTTGGGAATTCATTTGCCAGCCTCCGTGGTCGAGGGGTGAGGCTCTTCAAATTCATGTTCAAATCCCTGCGTGCGAAAATATATTTTTTTGATTAATTGTGTTATTTCATAATTAATTAATTAAACATAATATATAGTATATTTGCGACTCGTTCCAGAGTGGAAGATACTCTCAGTATTGAACTGGTGTAAGTCCACCATCTTATCTTATAGATATTATAAAGGCGAAAGTTTGTATGGATGAGTGTTATTCTTTCACGCAATCAACACCGAATAGAATTTAAAAATTCTTTCACTAATCGAAAGCTACATTATTTGCGAGTAACATAGGCTATATGTATTGGTAAGCTCTGGCGTTATGAATAAGCTGTAGCGTTATGCAATTATTTTTCATACGTTTTCTGTCCCTAACAAAATCGAGTTATTGCAAACCTCAAACAAATTGTTAACTTGGAAACAATGTTTTTTTTTTTTTTTTTTTTAATTAGGCAATTCACCCTAAAAATAGTGCTTTGTTGACGTCATAGATAATATCTACCTATCTCTAAAAATGTTTATTGTCCGGACGAAAAGCAAAGCGTTGCTATGTAATTATTTGACGTGGGCTGTCATTTTGTTATTTCTTTAGGTTACTCTGGATTCAAATATGAATAAAATACTAATTCCTACTTGAGGCGAAATCATCAGAATAAATTAGGGGAGTAGGTACTTAAAATAAATTTCCATAATTTAAATATTTTATAGAATTATTTGCGAGATGTCATTCTCAAATTTTGAAATTTTCTATTAAACAATAATTATTTTTTATTAGACAAAAAGCAAGAATAATAACAATTATGCCAATAATTATGCCAGTAATTTCCCACTAATACCATGCGAGCGAAGCCGCGGGTAAAAGCTGGTTAAGAATAAAGTTGCTTTAAATAACTTTAGTCGTGTTTGGTGCCCAGATCTGGATAGCCAGGCACTTTCCAATTTTCCTCGTCCCCATCTACTTCCCCTCCCCACCACTTTCAGCCTCACAACATACCCCGATTGGGGATTCCACAGTCTTACTGTACGTACATAGTCTACTGGGAGAGTTCTTGTGCGGTATTCACATTAAAAAATATGATTTTAAATTATTCTCTCGCCAATTTTCCCTCCATCAGCGAGGAATTTAACTTCTGCCCATGGACGTCCAAATTGATGGACTTGACCTAGCATAACCTAATAAATAAAAAAATCTGGGCATCATTTTGACGAACTGTAAGCAAACCACGAGACTTAACTATGACGTCAATAGTACATTGACCACCGAAGAGCTCACATCGAAATAACCAGACCATGCGCAAAATAATAAGGTTCGCTGAAGTAAGGCAAACGCATCAGAAAACGAAAACATTGAAACTAATGTAAGATGTAATTAAAAATTTAATGGCTCAATTAAAGATATATTTTAAATTTAACCTATTTATAGTGAACCATATAAACCATACCTAGGAGAAAACGGCCTACCTAGTTAAGTGTCCTCGATTATTTTCTGATGTGTTCAAAAAATTAATGGTTCAGTCTTCTAAAAATACACGGTTAATTTAGAAATTCTAGAGCATCGTACGCAGGTAATTTCCACCCAGAAAATTTAATACAAATTTAATGTCTAGACAAACTTTTAAGCCGACGAGTTTAGGAGTGGTAGATTATTCAGATGAAACGGACTAAATCCAGAAATGTTTTATCTTGATCGTCCCTACGCCTACAGCTTGTTAAAAAATATGACTGAAACCGTCTTTAATATCCGGAAAATCTTTTGTACTTCTGTCAAATTCCTTTTAATTCTGATAATAACAATGAACATAAATATTAATTTCAAAATCTTTTGATTATGAACAAAATTTGAAATCTGAAGAATTCTTTGAAATAAACCTATGAATTGTAATATTTTGAACATACCACGGCCTGGCGGCTTCCAAGGTCGAGCGGTTACGATCCATGGCTACGAATCCAGATGTCGCGGGTTCTTTTTGGAGTTAGAAAAGATGTTCGTAATATACAAGTAGAAACCTTATTTAGGAAACGAACAGGCTCGATAAACTTACTATATTTTCGTAGACGTCAAGTGTCAAATGTTATTAGTGATTTATGGTCGTGCTTGCAAATGTCGCCTAATTATCGATAATGTTGATAAAAGAAACTTAATATTCTCGAAGTTGACATTTTTAAAGCACTTAATGGCACTCCTCAGGAGCAATTCTGAATCTTTTATGGATACGGAAAAGATTCCAAACGGAATCGACCCTCAAATTTGTGTGATTTTCTATGACTTTCAAATGGGTGACGTGAACCAACGTCAGATTTGACGCATATTTTAGTTTAGAGCGTTTATAACACGATGTACTGTAAGTATACACAATTGTTTATTCATGTAATGTAAGTTTTAAGTTGGAATCATGGATTTTATGAAGTTTCGTTTCAATCTATAAACAATGAATTAGGTACTTACTTTGCCCCAAATAAGAAACTATTTTGTGAAATCCATGGAATACAACTGTAAGCGTACATTAAATCAATAAATAATCAAGTATACTCACACTGTTTCGTATTTTAATCTAGTTAAAATAGGCGACATCACCCGTAGAAAAGCAATTGAAAGTCGTAGAAAAAGACACAAATTTGACAGCCGATTCAGTATAAAATATTTTCCTTATTCACAAAAGATACAGAATCGCTTCTCTTGTATGGGACTAGCAAGCAATGACAATGTGTTTGTTCACTTACCAATATTTAGAATGACAACATTTGATTGAATGACGATGATGTTTTTGCGCAACCTTGACATTGTGTCATTGTGTAATGCGTACCTGTCCCGGAAAACTGATTAGCATTTTCAACAAAAGGAAGATTATGGTGATACGACGCTAAATTAAATTCGGCACGCAAAGTATGCATAAATCTAGCCGTGCTTTAAATGGCGACTGAATAGTAAAGCAAGTAAAATGTACTACAATAGGAAGTAGGTACTTTACTTTTAACAATAGCTGAGATTAGCATAGTGGATGCTGGGGCGGTTATTTTGGGAGATTGTACTTAGAGCTTCATTGGACTGCATAAAGTCCAGCAGTTAAAGTTTTTTCTCTTTGTTTATTTTCTATGTAAGGCGTTTTGTATGCTTTTTGTTTGTTTGCTTGCAACAATATATTTATAAACATGAATCTTACGAACTAAACCATTGTAAGGTTTTTGTGCACCCTTCTTCAGTTAATTTTTCACAAATACGGAGCCTTGTAAGATGATGCAAATTTTCTTCAAACAAAGAAAACTTGTTATTTTGTGTCACCATTTAAATTAAAATAACATACTTCTTCAAAACTTTTCAAATTCACTTTGTGGCATCATTTTTCATTAAATGAAAACAATTAACTTTGTAAAAACACCACTTTTTAATCAATATTATCAACATGTTTCGAAAACAAAGTTTTCTTCGTCAGGATAAGATTGATATTAATTAAAATAGTCTACTCTGGTGTTATTACCGTTTTTAATGTTTAAAAAAACCAACCAATTTTTACACTACATCTACATCTTTAAGTCTATACTGAAGACCTCTCCGGCCAGACTCCCTCGACCTATCGCATTGCACCGGAACAGGAGGGATAGATTCCCATTTTTTATCTTTACCTTTTTCCTTCCCAGAACTTCCTTGTTTTCCTTTCCCTCAAAGACCTCCCACATAGCATCCCCAAAGATGTCATAGGCCGTGAGAGGAACTTTTTTTCCCGCAGGGCCTCCTGTGCGGAGCTAAAAAAATACTGATATATTTTTCCATATCTCTCAAGATACACCATTGCAACATACTTAACAGATTGCAAATTCCGTGCACACGATAATTATTGTATTATATTCATGCAATATGATATTGACAAAGACAAGTAGGTATTGGAGAATTTAATTAGCCTTACTATCATGTACATACACCAAGTTTAAACGTTATACTAGGGCCAGACAGTAAGTAATGCCTCCTATTTTTTTCTCCTTTAATTATTTATCAAGTAATAAAAAATTCAATTACAGGGGTCGAAAACCACACTATTGACGATTAATTTGTTACTTTTCAATTTAACCTCCGTCCATTTCCAAAGCTTTAGTCCATTTTTTAACAAGGGCGTGTATCACAGTATTGTAAAAAGCACGGTCATATCCAGAACACCATCGCCATAACTTTCCCCGCCGATCACACAGTTTTGCTTTTTTTTGTCCCTGGTGAGTTTGTATGATACCATTCCATTGATTGCCTCTTTGATTCAGGATAAAAAAATGAACCCATTTTTCGTCTCCGGTTACAATTTTTTCCAGAAACTAAGAGCTGCAAGTGTTGTGAGGCCATTGTTTTTCTTGTTTCTTTATTCTGTAGTAGCCACCTTGCAAAGATTTTGTTGAAAAATCAGTTGTCGAATAATCTTCATCACACTGCCTTTGCTGAGGGAGAGAATGCGACATCTGGAGTTATCTGGGGTCACCACGAATGAGTGCAGTCGCTGCGACTGCCTGCGGTCGAATGGTCTGCGCTGTTCCGCTTTTCATCAGCCAGCGGTGTTTGTCCTTTAGCTTCGAGAGTACCTAACGAACCCATCGTCTGGCAGTGCTGACGTCCACTGCTGCATCATGGCACACATTTTTCAGTCTCTCATGAATGTGAATTTTTGCATTTCACCTTCTACAGTCAAGAATCAATCACAGAACGCTATCTATTACGAACACCGATGTCGGTCATTTTGCAAGCGATTGCAGTGCTGCTACCTGTTGTCGTATAAAATTACTACTGCAGCAGATTGTAGAAAAAGGTTTGAGAAAAAGCACCAAATTTAAAATTTTCACTTAACTAACTTCATTTAAGTAGAAAAAAATAGGAGGCATTACTTATTGACTGACCCTCTTATATTATCTAACTAGAGTTTGATTACTCTGGGTAAATTAATGCTTTTCGACGTTTAGTGTGAAGTCAAAAACCGACAAATTGCTAAGAGATTTTACCGAATTCAGGTCACTAATTACGTTTTAGGTATACGATTCTTTAACAATTAGAAAACTAGTAGTCGTAAATTATAAAACCAGATTTTATAACGAAGTTTCGAACAGGGATCTCTCATAAAAAAACTCACTGGACCACGATTTGTTCGCATAGAAATTTATGAGGTAATAAATAAAACCGAGAATTAAACTGGTGCCTGTGCTCCACAAGTCCAAAAGTTGGTTACTATTGTGTTGTAAAACTTCATCTAAATCGTGTGGTTGCCAAAAAGTTTTAGAGTGAATAGGTACTTCCACAATGACAGCTGATTTCTACACCACAATATTTTTTATGTTCGCTACAATTTAGTTCGAACCCCATGACTGTGAAATAATAATGAGCGATCTTACGATTACGATTACGATATATCGTAACAGTACATTATAAGAATCTTTAATGTTCTCGTAACTCGTAATCACAATTTTTTATGTGATTATGGAATTTCAGTATCATTTTTTCAAATTAAGACGGTCTCCACACGGTGCTGCCGCAGCACCAACTGCTGCAGAACTTTAGTTGACTGTAGTCAGTTCTTCGGCAGTTGTTACTGCGGCAGCACCGTGTGGAGACCCCTAAAAACACATCTCTTTACAAAACCACTTATTTAATAAATATGTTTCATATACAATGGTTTTCTTCGTCAGGATAAAATTAAAACAAGTATAGATATATCAAAACAATTATCATAAAAGTGTTTACAACTTGTTACATATACTCAGATAGAGATATAAATTTTCAACATCATTACATACTAGTACCATATGTTTACAGGTTTATTTTATTTACATGTTTGTTTTACGCACTTCTTTTTCTCTTTTCTATTTTTTATTATAACTTTACCAATTTAACCAAGTGTTTACACTAGACTACACTCAAAGTTACTATCCTTAATTAATTACCATGAAACAGGCATTCGCCTAGTATGGTGATTTAATAAATCTTATCTATGGAAATGTCAAATATATGTAACATGTATTATATAAATAAATAAATAGACAAAATAATAAATGCTAAGATTGAAAAAACATTTTTTTGTTATTTTTTTACGTTAGCTCCACACAAAAGGCCATGATGATGATAATAAGTCATATTTGAGGATGCTGTGTGGAGGATTTTTTTAAGGAAAGGAAGGAGAGGAAGATCTAGTAAGAAAAAAGCATGAGCGGTGGGTAGGAAGTTATGAATCCATCCCTCCCACTGCGGTTCGAGGCAAACGTTCGAAAGAGTCCTTCTCGGTAGGTGGACCAACTGCCGCAAAGATCCAGAAAAACCTCACTCCTTGAACCCGGGCACCCTCGTTTGTCTCCAAGCGAAGCAAACCACTTGGGGTGATCTAAGGCAGAGGTGTTGGTTATCCAATAAATAGTTATGGTTCCGCCTAAAAAATTACAATGGTAGCTGTAATTGCAAGTTTAATTAATATTTTCGACAGTTCAACTTTAATCGACCATTTATTTATTACTAGCTGAAGTCCCCGGCGCGCGATGCCTAGGGTTTACACAGAGTTTTCGAAACCAAATGTAGACAGTAACCTTCCTCTTGTTTTGAAGATCACGTATGCAAAATTTCATCAACCTCGGCGTAACACTGTAGATTGCATACAAATCAAATCCACACTGCCCGCTTGCCAGCCCGCTCGTCCACCACATGCAGACATTCTCCTTTATATTTCAACCAATTTACACAAAAACCTTATCAAATTATATACGTAAACCTTCCTCATGAATCACTCTATATATTGGTGAAAACCACATGAAAATCCGTTCAGTAATTTTTGAGTTTATCGCGAACGGACAGATAGACAGTTACTTATATTTTAAAAAGGTCAATAAAATAGTAATTTGCGAAAAATTAAACAAAGTCGTCATTTTTAATAAGAATCAGAACTTGGACGTTGAGAACGGAAAACTTATTGAAAAAATACCTATGCATACTATTTTATTCAATAACCACATTATACGTAACTGCACGACAATTCATTGAATAAATGTCACAAGAATCGTTTGCATATTAATAATATTATATTATGAATCATAAGCATATTATAATAATATTTTAACATGTTTTGAACCGTAGTTTAACCTTGACGTGTGCATTTGTTTGAATTAGTTAAAAAGATTGATATCACTATAAAATGTTTCAGAACACGACAACGTTAATTTTACTTCACAATAACATACAAAATCATGCCAAAGTCGTATCAAACGCTTATTTTTTATGTTTCTGTTAAGAGGAACGACTGCGAGGCCTTTTTCTTACTAAACTTAAATTTGGATTTGATGGCAAAATACTTAATCAAACTTAATAATATTTTTTTATACGGATATGTGCTAATTCATTTATTTATGATTGATATCATTAAAGTATTCTATTTCTCATGATTTTATAGACAACTTTGACAATTATTTGAGTAAATGATAATTAATTAAAAAAATAATTTTGGCCGTACTGGCTTTAGTACTACAATGATATACATATATGGATTATCAGGTACCTCAGTAATAGAGTGCTTAGTAAGTGTTAGGATTAATTTTATAGAATCCTATGTATTCGAGGCCACAAGTGGTGTCCCGCAAGGGTCCCACCTTGGCCCAATATTATTCTTAATATTCATTAATGACATTGTAAACATATTTAAAGATGTACAAGTCCTAATTTTTGCAGATGATCTAAAATTGTTTAAAAGAATACGAAATATATATGATTGCCTAATTTTACAAGGTAATTTAGATGAATTTTTTAAATGGTGCGAACAAAATATGTTATTTTTGAACATTGAGAAATGTCAAGTAATACGATTTTCCAGAACTCATTCTCCTATCTTACAAGAATATAATTTAAATAATGTTAAATTAACACCAGTATCACAAATTCGTGACTTAGGAGTTATATTCGAATCAAACTTAACATTCACAGCACATATAGGTGATATAACTAATAAGGCTTTAAAGATTCTTGGCTTCCTTTGTAGAACCCTAACTGATTTTACGTCCTTGTATTGCATGAAAACACTCTACATTTCACTAGTTAGAAGCCAAGTGGAATATAATTCACCTATTTGGTCTCCTTTCTATAAAGTACACTCTAACAAATTAGAACGGGTTCAACACAAATTTCTTAGGTACTTAAATTTCAAACTCAAAATTCCAATAGAAAACATAAATTATGTAAATTTGATGTATCGACTTAATTTAATTACGCTGTCTGACAGAAGAACAATTTCAGATCTAATTTTATTATACAGAGTCATGAACAACCTTATTGACAGCCCTGCCATCGTTGCTGCTATTAAACTCTATGTACCGACAAGGAATACTAGACAAAGTACAACATTCTTTTGCGACACTTACACAACCAACTATCAATCACACTCGCTTACCAATAGGATGCATAATTTGGGCAACAAGTTTGGTGGTATTATAGATATATTTGCTGATTCCCTTTATAATCTTAAATGCAAATTAAACCAACACTTTGTGGAATCCTACAAATTATGTTGTATATTATGTTATTGTCAAACATTATATTGTTTAAAATATTTCTTTACGCCATGTTCTTCAAAAACTACTTAGGTATATATATTTTTTTTAATTTTCACTTTTATAACTTTTGGTATGAATTCTAACTCGATAACTCAAATATTATATTGTTTCAAATATTTCTTTGCGCCATGTTCATCAAAAACTACTTATATATTTTTTTAATTTTTCACTTTTATAACTTTTGTTATAAATTCTAACTCGATAACTCAAATATTATATTGTTTCAAATATTTCTTTACGCCATGTTCTTCAAAAACTACTTGTATCTACTATTTTTTAATTTTTCACTTTTATAACTTTTGGTATAAATTCTAACTCGATAACTTTTGTAAAACTTATTTATAATCTATGTAAAAGCCCCTATGGGCGTATAACAATAATAAATAAATATATGAAGACCTGTGTGGTCTAGGCGTAAGGCTCTTGACCTGCTATCCGAAGGTCGCGGGATTAAATCCCGGCATGGGCAAATAAATTTTATTTAATTAATTGGTGTTATTTCACAATCAAGTAATTTAAAATAATATATAGTATATTGCGGCACGTTCTCGAGTAGAAGATACTCTTAGTATAGCCCTGGTGTAAGACCACCATTCAGAATTGAAACGTTGCTTGAAATGGCTTTAGCTGTGTTTGGTGACTAGAAATAAACAGCCAGATATTTCCCTACCTTCCTCTTTCCCATCTCCTTTCCCTCCCTACTACCTTAAGCCTCACCAATTGGGGATTCCATAGTCTCACTGGCTCAAGACGGGAGTAGCTGGGACTCTTGTGGGGGATTCATATAAAAAGAAAATAAAAAAGTAGCAAGTAGTAATAGATATTTGCTTCACCCTTTGATTAAAGAATGTATGAAAAAGGCTGCGCAGACGTTCATCTTAATATTCAACATGGGAAAAAGATTATGAATTTCAATTGTTCCTATAAATATTTTGTAAATTAAAATGATAATTGTCTGCAGGTGATGTTGATTAATGATGATGGTAAATTATGCAAAAAATCGCCACTAACGACTTTGTTTTAATTATACGCAGGTGTAAATAATTAATGGCCTTTGTGGCTCTGCAGGGACAATACACTTAGAGGAAAGAGGTTTCGAAGACAAAGCCAGGAAGGAAGTGTTGTCCTCACAGGAAATCTCTGAACATAATCGCGTTCTTTAATGGATTAGTTTTCTTCTGCAATTCGTTTGACTCTGTGAGACAATGTTATAAGGTTGGTGTCTGAGGTAATGGAATTACTTTGATTCGCAGATAGCTGGGGTACCCGGCTCGCTCAGGGAGTTGATATGATATTGAACTGACGTTCGAACCCACGACGGATCCTGCTTTATATATCCCTACCAATGGGGAGCCCCACCCATACAAAAAATGCATCGAATGTTCCACAATGTTCCAGAACATTCCACAACATTTGAGAGGATTTTGTTCCACAATGATCTGGGATGTTCCGGGATGTTCCTAAACATTCCAGAATGTTCCAGGATGTTTTGGAATGCTCTCGAATACTCTCGAAAGTTTTGGAATGTTCTGGAAATTTCTTGAGGGCGAAACTTCCAGCCCTTATATCTTCAAAAACACGCCCTTCAGGTAAACACGGGAACCTTCTTCATGGATGTGGGGGATAGAGGGCCACCAAACCACTTAACTCCATTGATCGTACCGGGACTCGTTTCTGAGTTTTAGTGGCAAGCTCATTGTAGTATACTTTATTTTATAATATACTAGCTGACCCGTCGAACTTCATACCACCTCAGAATCAATAACTGCGGTGTTAACTTATAGCTGATTTAAATGCAAGTTAAAAATTACACAATGAAGCAATTACATCGATGCGCAACTGTCCGTGTTTTGTTTTTGTCAGTATCAGAGATGGCGTTGTGTACTGATTTATATTTGTTGTGATTTTCTTACATTTCTACTTTCTTAAGGGAATTGCGTTTCATTTTTCTTTATACACATGGAGATTTATTATAATTATTATATTTTTCCTTTGGATGGGTGCAGACACACGTCCACCGTTTGACTCATTTTCGACTGTTCACATTTAGTGTGTAAGAAAGAGGGGCACAGTATATATTCATGTTTAAGAACAAAAGCAAAACAATCAGCGAAATTGACATTTGAAGTTGAATTTTTTCGAATTCACTCATTATTCAATATCATAATTATCACAATATTGCTGCAGCTCTTTCAAAAAATATTCGTTCCATACAAAATGTACGAGGAAAAGAATTTTCTTCGTAATTTTTATTCGTGAATTTTTCCGATGTTCCAAAAGCTATTCTGCTATTCGGACGGAGCCAAATCCAACAAATCAAAGATGATAAAAATCGGTCCAGCCGTTTTTGAGTTATAAATGGTGTAACTAAATCGACTATGTTTTACATATTAAGATATTGATTTTGTTAAGTTCGTAGTGCATATAGATAAAACTCACTGGATATAATAATTGTAGAATTTGTAAGGCTAAAAGTTTGCTGCTTCGGCCTCTTCCAACGGATCGAATAATACATAATATTAAAATAAAAAAATTTAAATCCTTCCGCGGAGAATCGAACAACGATCAACTATTTTATCTTTATTACCTATTACAAAAAAGTATAAATCATAAAAAAGGCATAAAGAGGAATTATTGATAGAAGTAATTCTAATTTAGTTATCTAGTAATCTATGATCACCATTTATTGTAAAAACGGTGGCATAAATTAAAAAAAATATGAATTATGTAATTTAAAATGTTACGTACACTTCCGAAGTGATCATCAAACTTACTTTTTTCTCATGTTTGTAGGTCTCAGAACTAGAAAGTGTGATTTAAAAAAATTGGAACTGATTGTGCCAAGAATTCAGATAAGCGATAAAGTATACACCTATAACATAAAATTTTAACAAAAATTATTTTATTTGTATTTTTCAATGAAGTAGAATAGATACTCGAAGCATTCTATTACGAAAACGAATGTAAAATAATATGGCATCCTCAAATTGGGTTTGCTGTGAGGCTCAAGGTAGTGGAAAAGGAAAGGAGTTGGGTAAGAGGAAGATGGAGGAATACTTTACTATTCCGATCTGGTCAACAAGCATAGCTCTATTTTTTTCTTCATTCATTTCTTTGATGGTTACATAATTTTTGAATTTTTCGACCACCATGCTAGGCACATGCCCATGCTATGGTGGTCGATAAGTTCTTGCAGCGCAGCGTTTCAATTTTTATTGATGGTTTTCATCATGGTGATTCTGAAAGTTATAACCACTCTGAGAACGTAGTGGACCACCTACCTTCCATGTACGAAAACGCCGGTTACACAATTTCTATAAAAGGAGACAGCAATTTTCCCCTGATTTCCGAATGGTCACTCAAATTGATCGCCTTATGAATCAACTATTAATCAGGTCTGTGTGCTAAAAACTAACAAACATTCATTGCGTTTCGCTTCAGAGGTAGGCAGAGGATCGACCGTCTTACTCTTAGCACACACTCCATTCCTCATTCACATTCATACATCGTCTCATACATATCCTTTTGCCCGGCTCATGTATTTGATTAAAATGATCGATGTGTGTTAAATATTATAAAATATAATAAATTTTGTTATAATTCAATAACGAAATAGCGGGAGCTTAATATTTCACTATAATAAGTGGGTGACTAACTACATTATTTTATTTCGTATCCTATCTTCAAATTCAACACATTAAACTTTATTATTTTATTTCGTATCCTATCTTCAAATTCAACACATTAAACTATATTATTTTATTTCGTATCCTAGCTTCAAAATTCAACACATTAAACTATATTATTTTATTTCGTATCCTAGCTTCAAAATTCAACACATTAAACTATATTATTTTATTTCGTATCCTAGCTTCAAAATTCAACACATTAAACTATATTATTTTATTTCGTATCCTAGCTTCAAAATTCAACACATTTATTTATTTACTTTTTTATTATTTTCATATTACATTAGGTTATAATAATGACGTATTGCCCATCTCACTAGGTGTGAAACGCCTGTATTGAGATGGCAATTTACATAGTGGTTATTATCTATGATTTTGTTTAAGTAATATTATGAAAAATATGTATGTATAAAGGTGGTGACCGCAGCCTTCCGTCCAGACCACGCCCTACATAATAATTGATTATTTATTTATTATTTTATTTTAATAAAAACTTTTTTTTCGATTTCATGTACTTGTTTCTTTACTTAAAATAAACCGTATAAATATGTTTAACTTATGAAACGATTGCACTACCCTCCCCACACCCTGGAATAAAACATTATTATTATTAAAAATATGTTAAGAAAACCGCTTATGAGTGCTTTCCTTTAATTTGTATTACCGACAAGTTAGTTGGTGGCTCACTAGATGTCACTGCTGACAGATGTGATGTTAGCTACAGTAACCTTTTTTTTTTTTTTTTTTCCTGAATGTTCTTTCTATTATTTACCTTGCTTATTATTTATCAAGGTTTATTTTCATCTATGAGTTTATTTTACTCTTTGTTTTTATTTTATATCTTTGCATGCGGGAGAGGGGTGGGTGTTTAGTACGCATGAGTACTCGAGGATGAGGGGAAGGATTTGGTCGGGTAAGGATCCTAACATGGGCTATTAACTGCTCCAATATTTATTTTACAGCTGGAGGGAACCATGGAAAACCTCAGCCGGAGCAGTGTTGAAGATCTGTAATAAAAATTTGGATGCCTCGTTAAGTGGATAGTTTCTTATCCATTTAACTTGGCCATTTTTTAGGAAGTGAAGTGTTCTTCTTATTTACCATCTTAAGTTTTGGTCTAGTTTTGGAGTTATGGTGAATTTCATTTTATTGACGAGTTCAAATACGCGTGATTTTACTGTTGACATTACTTTATTTTAGTGTTGCTTGAATATCTAATCATTTACATAAGTTGCCCATTTTTGGGAAGGGAAGTATTATTAGTTGCTTAGGTAAGTTTTGATTCTAATTTTGCAGTTAAGGTGCATTTAATTTTGCTGACGGTGCATTTGATTTTATTGAAATTGGGAGAAGTGATCTTCTGCATTACTAACTTATGTTTTTACTCTAGTTTTATAGTTACGATACATTTAATTTTATTGACGAGTCCATAATGCGCGTGTTTTTAGTTTTTACGTTATTTTAATATTATGCATTCGGTGCAAATAACATGTTGTTGGCGAATTGCTAGTACTACGTGTAATTTTACTTTGTACGTTCCTTTGTGTTATTTGTTCTGCTCTCTTATTTTAGTCACTATATTTTTAGCGTAGTTGATAAAGATTTTTCTTAGATATCCATTTGCTATGACATCCGGGAGATCGCTTATATTGATATTTCTCCTTTGGCTCTCTTTTGTTAGGTGCCACCTTTCCTTAGAAAACATTGGGCAATCTAATAGCAAGCGCTGTATTGTTTGTTCCGATTGCTTATCGCATGGGCACGCTGGACTGTCCTTTATTTTGAACCTGTGGAGGTAGGATAGATTTGCTCCATGACCGGTGAGAATTTGAGTGAGCTCGAACGTAGGGATTGTCTTCTTTCTAAAATTTTTGGCTTCGCTTATACTTCTGAAGAATAGTCGGGTTCCTTTTCCTGTGTCAGAGTTTTTGTATCTCTGATCCCATTCTTCATGAATTGTTTCCTTTATTTTGAGCTTCGCATAACTTAGTGGAAATTCTGAGTAGAGTTTTCGGTTCTTGTCTTTCAGAGCTGCGTCCTTTGCTAACTCGTCTGCTCTTTCATTGTCATGTAGTCCATTGTGCCCTCGGATCCACATAAACTTGCAAAAAGATCCTTTATCTTTTAAACGTAGAGAAGAGCATTGTATATCGAATACCATCGGATTGGTAGGTGTTCCACCCTCCAGTGCGTGAGCAGCGCTCTGCGAATCTGTTAGTACATTAATTATGTCCCAATGTCGCTGTTGTTCACTGACCCACTCTAGTGCTTTCATTATAGAGAAAAGTTCAGCTTGGAATACTGTGCAGTAGTCAGCCATAGTATATTGTTTCTACCATTCTGTCTGATAAGTAGTCTTTAAAAAACTTATATATATTGGCAGGGCAGTCTTTTTTGGCAAGTTGTAATAGCAAATGGGGCCACCATGCGTTGTCGAAGGCTCCCTTAATATCCAAGGATATTAGACAAGTGTGCAGGCCTTCTTTCAATGCTTGCTTGATGTGGTTAACAGCATCAAGCATTGCATCTTCGGTGCTTTTTTGTTGCGTAAACCCGTACTGGTTTGTATTTAGTTTTCCTTTAAATTTCCAAGTAACCCTTTTGATGAGGAGTTTTTCTAGGACCTTGCCAAATACCGGAAGGAGCCCAATGGGTCGGTAGGAAGACACATTACCATAGTCTTCTTTTCCCGGCTTCCGGATGATCTTGATTCTGGCAATCTTCCAAAGGATCGGAAAACAGCCAATTCGTAGGCACGCGTTGTAGATTGCTATAAAAATGTCAGGAAGAGTTTCGAAAGCTTGTGAACAGATATCTGCGGTGAAATGATCCCTTCCGGGGGATTTTTTAATATCTATTGAAGTTAGAATATTTTTTAATTCAAGCTTTGTAAACGGGGGATCGATCTCGTTGAGGTTTACAGCATCCTCATTATTCCGAATACGGGTTTGTTCTGGTGTTTCACCAGCTTGAGTGTCGTTTGGAAAAAAGTGTTCTAAAAGTGTGGAAGCCGTCTCTTGGGCGGACGTGGTAGACAGATTGTTGTTAAAAGTGAGCGTTTCGGGGGGAGTCTTCTGAGATGACTTGAGAACCCTAAGGACTGTTGACCAGACGGTTTCTTTTCCTTGGCTGGAGCAAAAGTCTTTCCAGCTTTGAACTTTTGCAGTCGCAATTTCTTCCTTGTAACGTTCTCTTAGTTCGAGGTATGCTGGTAGTGTGGCTGCGTTTCTTCTTGCTGGACCTGAGTTCATCAGCTTCCTCTTCGCTGCGAGTACTTCTTTCTTCAGCTTTTCTAAGTCTTCATTCCACCATGGGCAAATTTTTTGTTTTGATTTTTTCATGGGAGGAATCGAAGCTCTGCACGCATCAGATATAATATCCATGAGTTCGGACACCTGCCTGTTGAGAATGCTAGGTTGAATATTTGAGTCAATCACCTGAGACGTTAATTTCCTGCTTTCTGCACTGGCTTTCAGCGTCTTGCCGAATTTGGTCCAATCTGCCTTGCTTGTTCTGTACATGAACGTCGAATCTGGAAATTCATCAGTGTTTTGTTTGTTGAATGAGATGTTGAATGTTATACCGTTATGGTCAGACAGGGCTGCAATCCTTTTGTCAACTTTCCAACTATCTATGTGTCCTATTAATCCGCCGGAACATAGGGTGATGTCGATCACACTGCTCAGAAGTGTATTTTGTCGAATAGTTTCGAAGGTTGGTGTTGTTCCTTCGTTGACAATATGTAGTTGTTTCTGGGCAATGAAGTCGCTCAATTTGTCTCCTCTGTTGTCTGTCTTTTTGCTTCCCCACCAGACACTTTTAGCATTTGCGTCGGCTCCGATGATGATTTTCTTCGTATTTGCATCTAGTAGCTGGTTAGCTTTTCCTAGGCTGACGTCGATATCTTCATTTGGGGGACAGTACATTGAGCCAATAACCAGAGGAGTGCCTTGAAATTGGGCTTCAATAAATATGTTGCAACTGTTGCTGTAATTGTGGATGAGAACACATGAGGCGGCGACCGATTTATTTAGAACTATTACCGCCGCCTTGACTGGGCTGTCCACACTTGGTTTATGAAAAATAGGTCCATTATTGGATGATTTATTTATTTTTACCGTATTTCCGGTATACGGTTCCTGAATAATAGCTATGTCAATTTTTTGATCTATTGCCTGTTTTAAAAAGGTGACAGTTGCAGCTTCACACCTTTGTAGGTTTGCTTGCGCAAATTTAAGATTTTTAGGACTGTCCAATTGTCCATAGTCCACCAAGCTCCTATATCTTTCGAGATTCCTCAAATATATGGGGCACTCAGGGAAAAGAGCCATATGGTTGGTAGGCTTTGTAATTTTGAGTGCCTTATTGGCTGCTACGCAGCTCTGGCAACAGATAGTCCCACTTTTTGGGGAAGTACATTTCTGGACCTTGTGGTCACCGCCACATCTCCAGCAGACCTGCTTTCTTTTACAATGGGCGATTGAGTGCCCATAGCCCATACATTTCTGGCAGCAGATTAGAGCCATGTACTCTGCAACGCCGGCTTTGTGATAGCTGACGTTTAATACTTTCACATTATTAAAGTATTGCCATGAAGATGGGGCGACGGATATAACCACGCATTTGCGGGTCTCGTCTTTTTTAAAGGGTAGTTTATGCAGGATTTTGACTACCTCTTCGGGTTTCTCGTCTCCTAAGAGAGTAGAAAAACCGCTGTTTTGTTTTTGAATTGCTGCTAGGATATTTTTCTCTGAAAGATCAGCCGCAATACCCTTTAGAATGAATTTCGGTTGGATTTTAACCCCTTTTTGACACTGCAGCTGTTGTATCTTTGATACTTCAGCTGAGTATTTCGCGCTCTGTTCTTCGGTATCACACTGGACAACAATTTTGTTGTTAGCGAGCTTTTTAATCTTTTTGATACCAATCCCTAAGGAAGTGACATCAATATTGCTTTTAAGCGTCTTCTCGAGGATTTCACTAGCAATTGGTGTTTTCCCCGAGACAATTAATGAGAAATTCTTCTCGGTGACCGGAGCTGTGGTGGACTGAGATGGTCCGTTTTTCCCACGAGTAACTCGAGCGTAACTCATGGGTTCTTTAATTTCATCCACTGACAAGTCCGGACTTGCCGTGGGCTTTTCAATATTTGGAGAGGAAGTTTTGTCCCCCTTGCCAGTAATGATCTTTAAAATATTATCGGTATGCCTTTTTTCCTGTTCGAATAACTCGGTTGCGTGTTGCGCTTTCAGGAGCAAGATCGCGTCTTTGAGTGATTGGATCTCGCAGCTTTCACTAGTGAGACCTTTATTGCCCTCTACTAGTGAGCGCATCCGTGATGCTTTAACCAACATCTTATCGATGGAGGCTATAACTGCAGCCTTGCTTGAGGTCTTAATATTGCCGCAAGAAGCTAAGGCCCGCTTTGCGGTTTCGGCCTCCTCCATAGTGCTGTCATTAAGCAACTTTATGGGATCCTCATTATTAACAGGATCATCGGAACGTGGGTTCTCCGATCCTGCGGAGGATGTACAGGCCTCTGATGAATGTATTTCGGTTTGGTCTTTGGACATTGTCTCTAATGACTCTTCGTCATCCTTTAATTTTACTGTGCTTTTCTGCATATCGTGACAATCGATTCTAAAACACGATTAAAGAAAATTGATTTGGCCTGAATTTATGCAAAAACTAAATTTAATGAAACGTTTTTAGGAATGGAGAGAGAATGAGTTTAATATTTATGCAAATTTGTGCAAAACTGAGATGTAAGTGAATTTAAGTTTGTGAATGAATTTAATCTGAACTGGAATTTACTAATTTACAAATGAGCTAAACGCAATTTAATATTATAAATCTGCTTATTGCTTTAGGCGGCTGGCAAAAGAACACTGAATTTATTAAAAACTTTCAGGCCGTTCAAAATGGCGGAAGGTCCTCGACGCCAGATGTTTTCACACGCGGTGGAAAAATACAACCAAATATCACACGTAAGCACGGTACTCTGGAGTTTAGAAATTTGCAATAAAGAAATTTAATGAAACGTTTTTAGGAATGGAGAGAGAATGAGTTTAATATTTATGCAAATTTATGCAAAACTGAGATGTAAGTGAATTTAAATTTGTGAATGAATTTAATCTGAACTGGAGTTTACTAATTTACGAATGAGCTAAACGCAATTGAATATTATAAATCTGCTTACTGCTTTAGGCGGCTGGGCTACAGTAACCTTAGTAACGACCAAACAAGTTATAAAGACAAACATTAAACAGAAGTATTTCATTAAAATACTAACTTATATTTTACTTATATTTTTAAGGAAACCTGAAATAAGGACTATAAATATTGTTTCTTTTGTTCATTACAGAGAAACACAATTGCGTCTTTATTTTTTTATATATATATATATATATATATATATATATATATATATATATATACATATAAAATATCATTATATATGTATATATTTTTCATTTTCTCTTAGTCACTGAGTCTGCGATTCTTTGACACTACTTAAGAGACTAATCCTAAAATGAAATTCCCATCTGTTAAATTACCGAAGTTCATAAAAACATTAGATAAATCTCTCATTATCCGTCGAATTAAAATATCATCAAGTGCCATTATCTGTGTTTGACATTTCAATAATTATTATTTTCCATGTCATGGGCTTTATAAGAATAAACAATATTACACATTAGAATTATATCGAACCTTTATTTAATGATTATGGAGAACTATATATTTTATAATGGATTAACTAACCTTTTTATTAATGTCGATACGCTTAAATATTATTACGTGACATGGCAATATGTAATTGATGTACATAATTAAAATCATATTTTTTTCCGATGAATTACGTCCCTATTAAGGCTTTGATTTAATGACAGAGCCTTTATAAAACGCAGCCTTGAATTTTATGAGCGGTTCTGAAAATTACGTTGTTTCCCACACAATGGTTTAAATACAAGCTGAACTTTACACAAAGATCTGTTCTCATTACGAAAAATATAGTTAATTGTTTTAACATTACAATTTATACTTTATTTGTGGTTGAACAATGAAGACTACATATTTTTTTTAGATTAGCTGCGCATTTTTATCCTCAGGAGGCCCTGAGTAAAAAAAATGTTCAAGGACTGTGACGTCCTTTAGGATGCTGTGCGGAGGGTATTTTTTTGGAAAAGAAGGAGAGGAAGAATATTCGAATAAAATCCTTGTAGACAACCCCTCTCCCCCTCCCCCATATTTAAGTATATAAACCGTGAGTTATGAATAATTTGTACCAGTCTGTAGATAGCCTTAACAGGCTGATACCGGTTACGGTCAATAAAACCCGAATAATACTTTTTAAACGCAACTAAAAAATAAAATCAAACTCAAATAAACCATAAATTTATAAAAAAAAATTGTTCCATTTGTTTCTTCAAGTATTACGACTATACAGTTATATTCAATTTGAAAGGCGGGAATGGGTACCGCCGCCCCGGGAACCTTTATTAGATAATCAACAACTCTGTAATAGGTCACCCCAAGTGGTTCGCTACGTTGGGTGTGTAGCAGGGGAGCCCGGGTTCATGGGGTGAGGTTTGTCTAGGTCTTGGAGGTGGATGATCAGGACACACTGAACCCCAGATTCCTACCCACCCTTTAAACCCTTTTCCTTCCTTGAACTCTCCTCTCCTTCCTTACCTTTAAAAAACCCTCCACACAGCATCCCCAAAGATGACGTAAGCCCCGAGGGAAACTATTTTTCCCAGGGCCTGGGCAATGGAGCTCATGTAAAAAAATATAAAATACTGCATGATGGTTTTCATTGAATCTCTGTGTTTAATAGACTATGACTAATAACAACAAGAGTGAGTCATTGCAAAATAAAAATCTTAATTTAATCGCTTTAAAGTCATAAAAAAGGAATTAATACCATGAAGACATATTATTTTAAAGCACCCATTAAAAATATTTAACGACGAAATGGAAATTATATACCCGTAAAAAATTGTCATTTTCTCTACTTCAAAGTAAGAATTCTCGCAATACATATTCCGTGTAACTCTAGTAACTAACGCGATCAGTCAAGCACGTGTAATCCATCGAATCCAGATTCAAGTTCAAAATAGTTTTGCTCAATTTGGGTAGCCGGTGGGTACCGCGCCCCGGTAATCATTTATTGGATAACCAACACCTCTGCCATAGATCGCCCCTTGGTTCGCCAGTTTGGTGACTTAGCACGAATGAAGCAGCATATAGGATGTAGGTGTTTAAGTAGGGAATGTTTGTTTTGATTTATTAAATAAGATAAAATTAGAAACATACTTTTTTGAACGCGAGGCCTACTAACTGTTGATAAAACTACTAGTATAATACATATATAACAATTTGGGAGGCGGGTATGGGTACAGCCGCCCTGGGAACCATTTATTGGATAACCAACACCTCTGCCATAGGTAATCCTAAGTGGTGCGCTACGTTTGGTGACTTAGCCAGGGTTCCCAGGTTGATGGTATGAGGTTTGTAAGCATCCTGGTGGTGGATGCATCTGCCCACCAGTTGTGAGACTGCTTGGGGAGACCAATAAGGTCAATTATTGACCTCTCTCGAACTTGCACCGCAGCGGGAGGGATGGATTCATGCGTCCTTCACTTCTGGAGATACTGACTCCCAGATACCTACCGACCCCTCATACTTTTTCCTTCCCTTCAGAACTTTATCTACTTCCTTACCTCAAAAAAGCCACCACATACACCACCAAAGATATAAGACATAAGCTCTGAGAGGAATTATTTTCCTCAGGGCCTCCTGAGTGCAGCTAATGAATAAAGAGTTAACCTCAATTTTGGCGAACAGTAGGTACAGAACAGCATTAGAATGTATTCTATTAATACATCTTCTATTTTGTTGATCTCGTGCAAATCGAAAATTAAAATTATTAGTTTGATGACCTTCTCTGGTTCAAAGCATTAGGTATTGGAAAATTGGTGTTGAAATACTGATATAAGAAAATCGTCGCCGCAGAGTTTATTAATTTTAACTTTCTATACATTTAAAGGTGTCGCGAAACTGCGACTCCACTGTAAAATTGGCGGTTTTGCTTCAGAGCAAAGCCCTGACGCAACCCTCAAAGGACCAGTCCCGATAACTACGCGGTCGCTATGTTATATGGGACGATTAGATAGTATGCACTCGCAAAACCCGATGGATAGTCAGTCGATGTTCAGATCTGGGCTTTTGGACAATTAGATAAGCCCAGAACGGAAAATGAAAATAGGACTCACCAGTTGCAGATGGGGCCTCTCTGATTTCCAGGGTTTGGTGTACACTTCACTATGTTTAGTAACTTGCAATATTATTTTTGCAACAGTATATGCTCAATATGTGCTCCCTGTCTGAGACATTAATTTGTACTGAGCTTGAAATAGTGTCACCTCTTCTTCTTGCAACAATTGCTCTTTTTCAAGGTGACATTTTGGGATAGGAATATTAGGTAGGTGGGATAAAATCAGGAATTTGACATATTCTACCGACCAAGTCTGCGAATGCAATACCCAACCAATCCCATATAATAATGCGCAAACAGTGAAGAAGAAATCCATAGTTTTATTCCGAGATTAATGAAATATTTCAAAGTTGACAAGAGGAAGGCCATTTTGCCACACAGG
Organism: Limnephilus lunatus; assembly: GCA_917563855.2. Taxonomy (NCBI): domain Eukaryota; kingdom Metazoa; phylum Arthropoda; class Insecta; order Trichoptera; family Limnephilidae; genus Limnephilus; species Limnephilus lunatus. The sequence continues at coordinate 82,985,911 of OU830592.1, forward strand.
AGGCCTTGAAGAAATTAATATTCCTCAGGGCCTATATCATCTTTGGGGATGCTTTGTGGAGGGTTTTTAACGAAAGGAAGGATAGGAAGTTTCGGGAAGGAAATATGTATGAGGGGTGGGTACGAATCTGGGGGTCGGGTGTCCAGGAGTGACGGACGTATGAATCCATTCCCCCAACCGCGGTGGAAGGCGATGGGTCGAGAGATTCCGGCTGGAGAGGGTGAAAGACCTATTGCAGACGTATTGTTTAGCCAAAAAATGGTTCCTGGGGCGGCGGTACCCATACCCGCCTCCCAACATGAAAATATCAAGTCAACGTGTCGAAAAACTACCCCTATCCTATTTTCCCTCCCTGACAGCGAGATTTTGATACTTCCTGATACAATTTTGCACATTAGACATCAGAGGAAAATAAATTACTTTCCACACCTGATTTCGAAAATCTCCGGGTGCAGCATGGACAAGACCGGGGACTTTTGTTTTCAATTATTTCTGGTTTTCATCCTTCAAGGGTGTTTTAGGCCATCATTTAAATTATAGAGAAACGAAAGGTGAAATTATATATTAATTTTATTTAAATGAGCAAATTCAGAATTATATGGAAGATTGGAGTCGAGTTCAGACTTAGAAGAGATGAAATGTTGAGTGGAAGGGAGGAAATTTTAGATAACGCTTGATAGAAGAGAGGATATTTCTTTAGAGAGGGACAACGAAAAAATATGTGATCTAAAGTTCCCACATCTAGACCAACCACAGAATGTTCACACAATCTGGGGAGTTAAGGATGTGAAATTTAAAAAGGTGAGAAGAAACTGAACAATGTCCGATTCTCATTCGAATAAGTCAGGAAATTTCTTTTTTGGAAAAATGGGGGAATTTTTGAAACCACGGTTATGATGGGACAGTCCTGTATATTGAGGCGTAGCAGGCACCCTTGGATTGACTAGCAATGTTCCAATACTCTGTACAAACATTGCGGGATTTATCTTTGATGATGGAAAAAATATCAGATAGGGGAATATGGCTTACGAGGGGTTGGACGCTCCTTGTTTTTCTAAGGGATCCGCAATATCGTTACCCACAATGCCAACATATCCAGAAATCCAAACAAGAATTACGGTTTTTCCAGAGCTTTGAATGGAGGCTATCAGCACTCTTAATAAGGCATACAAAGTGATCATCAGGATGAAGAAGAGGACAGGATTTAAGTTTTTGGAGGGAACTGAGAGAGTCAGAGAGAACAAGGGAATGTTCACAATTATTTTTGACTATATATTTGAGAGATTCAATTATTGCAATGCACTCAGCAGAAAATATTGAATATTGGTTTGAAAGTGAATAAAATATGCTGTCATTAGAATTATTGTGGTAAACGTTAATACCTATACCACAGTTAGGAGAGTCCGGAGATTTGGAGTCATCAGTAAATGAAAGAGAAAAATTGGGCCATTTAGAAGAAATAATGTCATTGAACATATTATGGATAGTACAGGCTGGGAGATTGGAAAGACTTTTAAGGATTCCGATCCCTTCTAAAATTGTTAGGAATGGGGTAACGTGACTATATTTTAATTTGTATAATGGAGGAAGGTCATTTTGGATTGACAGTTGTAAAAAAGGGTTATAAATATCTGGAAATTAGCGACAAAAGGTGACTCCTGGAAGATCAGAGGGTAGAAGAATCCTGAAGGAACAACACACTACACTTTTTTGACCAGAAAACATAAAAGTAATGGTTAAAATAATAAAAAAGATTATTTTTTTAAAGGAGCTAAACAATATAACTGATGACACCCAAATGTTCAAGCGTACTAAATAATTCTGCATCAAATTTGTTCCTCTAGATTTCTAGATGTCTCCACCTTTGTTTATTTGCGAGCGTGAAATTTGAAATCTCTATCAAACGGTACTTTGCTGCAAATTTTCTATCATTATCATTTCTTAATACTGTCGACTTGTTAAAAATATTATTTATTGTTTTCTCAGTTTAACATTTATATTAGATGTAAGCAAAGATAATATAATACAATTATCTTTGGGTATACGACAAGATTTTCCTGTTGCAATGGAATGGAGGCCATACTGCAAAATAATGATAATATTTAAGTAACGAAATCTATTTTCTCTTTAAACTTCAATGTTTATTTTTCATTTTAATTTATTTTTCCTTAAAAATAAGGAAAAATAAACTAAATAATGTTTGGAGTAAAGATTACAACTTGGATGTTTGTTAAGTTTTAATGTCACAATATAATTATCAAAAAAACTACAGTAAATAGTTACAGAGATGTATTTTTTTTCTTATTCTTTCAAGAAGAGGTACTTAATAGTTAGGTATAATGTTAAACTAATTATTTAGAGGACACGAAATAATGGAATGGGTCGTTGAATGATTTGAGTAAAAAAAAGGGATTACCGACGTGTTTGCTTTCCATTTTAAACCTAAACCTGTTTACTTAAAAATAATACTGTAGACGACCTTCGTGGCTGTAGGAATGGATGTTCGCCTTTGGCCGCAGCGATAAGGACTCGTAATCCTGGCGAAATGAAATGTAGATAAATTAAAAAGAGCCTATTTATGTTTTAAAAAAACGTAGACCGTAGACAATATTAGCAAATTCAATCGAAAATCTGAAACAGAAAAATCGCAAAGAGAAACGCTCACATCTAGGACACGAAGCTAGGACCTACGCCTTGTAGGGGCGGAACTCTACCAACTCAGCTAATTTGACCCTATCTGGTTCGGTCATATTTTACCGTATCATATTTCGACTGAGAATTACCAAAATTATCTTCATTTTCCTAAGCCATATTTTGTTGGCTGCTATCTTTATGTATAATTGTGTATTAGATAAATTTATTCATTTTTATTTAATATGCGACATCTATTAACTTTTGTACTACGATGAATACTTATTTTAATTTTTAATTTAATGAGTAAAACTCAAGTTGTAAAAATTTATTTAATTAATAAAATATTAGTGAAACTAAGATATGACCAAATCGGATAGGGAGACATTAGCTCAGTTGGTAGAGCTCCGCCCCGGCAAGACTTAGGTCCTGGGTTCGTATCCTAGATGTGCCCGTATCTTTTTCTGATTTTTCTTTTCCGATTTTCGATTGGGTTTCGCTAATATTGCCTTCATTAATTCAAATTTTATAATTTGAGGTTTTACTCATTGTTAACAATAAAAAATAAAAATAAATTGTATTTATGGCGGGCGGCATTTTTGGTTTTTATACAAATCTAACGTTTATTCGATATTAGTAGAGGAGATGTACCGAATATGGCATACGTCCCTAATATGAGATGGTGGTGTTTCTCAAAATTTATGTAAGAATCGCCTCTATAAAAACCAGCGTTCCCGTTTCCCCACCGACCGACCTTGAAAAAGAAAGTACTCGTCCGGACGCCGATCACACCACACTCACCTGAGAGAGTGATTAAGTTTTCAAGTTTTTAGTTTGTTTTTTACGTAAGTTTCACTTTATTTTTTCTCAAAAAATTTTCTCCTCAAAACTGTCAAACTTTCACTGATAGACAATATTATTATTTAAATTTTATGTTTTCGTAGTAATTTAAAGTAAAATTCAAGTAGATTTTATTCTACGAATATATTTGTTTGTATTGATATTGTTCCTAATATGGGACTTTTTGATGACCCTAATATGGAATACTATCTCATATTAGGAAGAGTGTTTCCAATATGGAATTCTAATTGAACTATTTTTTTTATGCTATTCCAGGTTGTATTTTGGCGTGTCGTAGTCGAAACAGTGTGAAACAATTTCGTAGAAGAAACAGCGGAAGACGTGTCACAAAAAAAAATTATAAAAGTCATGGAAGCTCTAAAATCGAAGACCGTGGGATATCAAAGGCGAAGAGTGGATCCAATGTTTAGTCTGCTGCCATTGATGCCATTTAGAGTGTTCGGGAGCCGATAATGTTGATTTTTTATGTGATTATTGCAAGCAAAATTTAAAAAATCAGTGTATCCCATAATAGGAGCACTTTTTTTAATAATCGTTTTTTCTATTGTTTTACCTTTCGTTTAAAATTAATACGTGTTTGTGTTTCTTTTAATACTTCGTTGACATTTTAATTTCCGTAACTATATTTCCAAAGATTTGAGTGTGTAATACTTAAAAAAACGATTCAATTATAATTAATCAGATTTTTTTACCTAAGCTATTCCTTATTCGGTACATCTCCTCTAATATTTGGAACACTTGACCTTTAAAACAAGAGGAATTTTAATGATTATGTGATATTTTGAAGACTTCAGATAAAACATAAGTAGTGCGTATGTGCATGACCTAAAAAATAAAAATGATTTTTTTTTCTAGATGAAAACTTTTTTTTCTGCTTGAAAACATACAGTTGTACATAAATACTGTCGTATTTTACATATATATTTATATGGGGTGAAATGTTTAAAGCTAATTTGAGCTAGTGTTTTATATGTACTGATGATAATTGGCTGACTAATTCGATAATTTGATATTTCAACTGTCTGTAATTTCATTTGTGATTCCGATTCAACGTGGCGGGCATATTGGATTAGTTCATTTTTATCCCGCCAGAGTTCGCATGCTTGTGGTTACTACTACGAACTGTCAAATTGGAATAATCAATATTTAGGTAGTATTTTACCACTCTGAAGAAAGTTTGAAAAAAATTGCTATTGAGATGGTGACATTTCTTTGGACAATTTGTATAATTCCTTATTGAAGGTATATATGTACGAGTAATTTAGTATAATCATAGGTACGAGTATTTAAGTATCTACCGATTAATCTTATGATTTCAGACTAATTTTTGGTTTTGATTTAGTGATTATGAGAAAATTAGAAACACGAGGTCTACTTCATGTTCATAGAACTCATTAAAACTCACCTTTTCAGACATTGTAAATAACTAATTGTGTAAAAATGTAAAAAAATCCTATTCGTAAGCTTTTGTAAAGGTCATGTAATGGAGGTAGTAAATGTAAAATCATGCGATGTCCAGTGTTTTAAATATAATATCCTCTGCGTGCAAAGTCGTATCTTCTCCAAGCATAAACTTTCTAGTGTGTCGGTCGGAAGTGATCTGCCAGGTAATAATGTTTTCTGTGTCTATTTGTGAATAATTAAATTAAATAGAGCTTAAGAATTCTTAATAAATTGTACAGCGCCCTTGAGGTGATTTTTCACAAAAACACTACAATATTATTACTTTTTTTTTTTTTTTTTTTTTTTTTGTTTTTGAATGTTTATTTAGATGTATGCAAAAATTTTTTCATACATCTAGTAAAAAAAATATAAACAAATACAATTGATACAGTTACATTTTTACAAATACAATTTAAGTGGAAAAAAAAAAGATTACAAAAATAAAAATAAATTTTGAGGAAACAGATATGAGAATAATATTTGAAAGATTTTTATGAATCAAAAAACATTCTTCACATATAATGCACACATCCTACGAAAAGTGCTAAGACTTGAGGCTTCCTTTACGGCATTTGGCAGGCTGTTAAAAAGTTTTTGTCCTTTATAAAACGCGCTATTTTGTGTGCACGAAAGTTTAGTTTTGGGAAGCCTAAAGTCTCCGCGTCTTCTCGTAGGATAGTTGTGAACATTTTCGTGAAACATAATGTTACTCTTCAGATAATTTGGTAGCATATTATTTTTCAGCTTGTAAATCATTGTTAATGCATTATACGTTATATGTTGTTTTGTCGTCATCATATTTAGATTTTGTAACATAATTTTGACTCTAGTAAACATATTATATTTTAAAATCATCCTCATCCCCCTATTTTGTATAACCTGTAGTTTATTATTTTGGGCTTCGTTACATAGGAATAAAACACTAGAACAATAATTTAAATGCGGAGTTACAATAGAATTGTAAACAAGGCGCGTTGTCTTGAGATCCAAGTTATTTCTGATCCTTTTTAAGAATCCAACTTTTTTAGCAATTTTTTTTGTTATGTATTCTAAGTGTTCGTCGAATTTTAATTTATCATCCAATATTACACCCAGATATTTAATACTGCTAACCCTTTCTATGTTTTCGTTATCGATTGTTAGTATTGCCTGCTCCTTTCCACCTAGGCTATCCACAATTAAAAACTTTGTTTTCGTAACATTCAATTTTAATTTGTTTTGGTGAAGCCAAAGCGCTACATAATTTAAATCAGTTTGTATTTTTTCAATGGCGTCCTGTAAATTTTTACTGGCTATGTATAACAATGTATCATCAGCAAATAGTTTAATTGCACAATGCTTTAACACTTTGATAATATCATTCATGTATATAATGAACAACAATGGACCTAAGACGGATCCCTGCGGAACGCCTTTATTAGTACTATGTGGTTCAGATGTTTTACTTTATGTCCGGGTTAAATCTTCCCTAGAGGAAAAACTAAAACCATCCACACACTTTTCCACAAATGATCATCTAGTCAATCCACGCTATGCAAGTGCATTATATAAGTATAATAAATACAAAACAAAACAAGAACAACATGTCAACCTACCAGAGACAAATAGTAAAATAATTCACCGACTCCAGATATTTTCATATCAGAGGGTTCGGCCCGGTAGAACTCCTAACTCCAAACTCAATATAAATATTTTAAAAATCTCTCGTAATCCTACATTTATTTAAAATGATTGATTTTTGCGTTCTTATAGATATACATATACATTCTTTGACAAATCTAATAAGCCTTAATTTTGAATAAGAGAGCTAGGTATAATGCCAGTAGCCGAAATAACAAATGGTAATATTTTTATAGTCTGAGAATGTCTCATTTCCTAAATCTGTATAGTTTCTTATTTTTTCAGAAACAGATTTTTTTAATATTACAGGAATTTTGAATAGCAACATCTTTGTGATACAAGTTATTATTATTATTAACTGCTAGTTTTTTTTATTTAGGTATACATATAGTACTTTCTCTCCAGTCGCTTCGAAAGTAACTGGAGCTATAATGTATTTAAGCTATATATGTAACCCGAGCCACGCTGTGTTCGCCATATATCTATATTGGCGGTCTAGGATTTCCATATTTTCGCTAGTTTTGCAAGTTTTTAATATGTATTAACACATTCGCATGCAAAAATGCTTTTACGTTGAACTTACAAAGCGTACATTTTTTTATTGGAAATTTCGCAAACACACGCGGAAAACCGATTGGAAAACATAATATTAATATGGGGAGCGAATAGCCATTGTGTGCGAACGTTTGGCCTCTCACAGCGGGGTTCGGGGCTTGGGTGGAGGGTGTTTCACCCCCTATCAGCGAATATGTAAAGTTAGAATTGAATACATGAATATTAATGGGCACAATTTCGGCAGACAACGACTTGTTTCGTTTGAAACGTAATATAATCTATATTCCATCTCGCGGGATCGTTTTCTTTATTTACTTAGTGATGAATTTTCAATGTTGTGAGCAATAATGATTTATTTAATTAAATTTGGTTTTTTGTAACAGTTCAAGGTAACACATATGTAAGGGATATTTTTTAAAGTCTCTCTCGCAAAAAATAGGGAGAAATTTTTAAACGATAGAAAAATGTGTTGCGACGGGTAGGTTTTTAATTATTTTCGGATTTATTTTATGTATATATTCCGATAGCGGTAAAGTTATTTTTGATTTTAAACTGATTCGGGTATTCAATATGACTTCTTAAAATCATTTCTGAGATATGATTTCACATTCTCAATTTTTTTTAAAACAATCATGATAACAAACAATTAGAACTTTTCGAATATGGAATGTATAAGGTAAGAGTATAAAATGCTCTCTGCGTGGCGGGCCGAATCGGAAGAGACTCTCTCGACCCATCGCCTTGCACAGCATTTGTGAATGAAGGGATGAAATCATGCGTCCTTCACTCCTGGACACATTTACACCCAGATTCCTACTCACCCTTCACACCTTTTTCCTTCCCAGAACTTCTTCCTCTTTTTTTCCCTAAAAAGACCCTCCATATAGCATCCTCCAAGATGATATAGGTAATGGGGGATTTTTTTTCCTCGGGGTCTCCTGTCAGGAGCTAATTTTAAAAGCAAGAAGTAAATTGGGAAGAAAAGGTTTACGTTGAGAAGAACCTAAATTTTAAGATCTGGTCACCAAATATGACGAAAACCATTTCAAGCAATGATTCAATTGTGATTTTTTTATGTGAATACCTCACAAGAGTCCCAGCTGCTCCCGTTTGGAGCCAGTGAGACATCATACCATTTGGGGTATGTTGTGAAGCTGAAGGAAATAAGTATGTTTAAGGTTATTCTTATGTTAATTTTGTTCTATGAGTCCTTAGAAACGAACAGTGTTTTTTTCCATGACCGACAATTATTTTTCCACGATTATTTTATTTTAAATAATATTAAAGGTTCCATTTTATTATTTCAAATAATCTTATATCTTAAATAATGGAGAGGGTGGCTGGCAACCTGAAAATTTAAAAGCTGCAATTGAAAAAGTAACTATGAAAAATATGTCCTTAAGAGAAGCTGCTTCAAGATACGGTATTCCCACTACTACTTTATTATGATAAACTGAAACTCATAAGGGAAGGAAAAGAATTAAAATCTATCTTAGGGAGGTTCACGAAAACCTTTTAGTCTGAATATGAGATGTCTTAGAAACACATAAGTGCCATTTTATAAATATGTTCGGTACTAGGTGCCACAGAATGATAAACCAAAAATTGATGCCAATGATTAGCTTTTGTTTTCACTTTGAATACCTATGTATTCTGTTGATTGTTTGATGATTTATTAATTACTATGTTTGATGATTTATTAAACTATGATTGTTGTGTACCCAATAAGGTGTAATAAATAAATACAAATACATTCGTTTTTTTTTATATCTCCCAAGCTTTTTCGTTTTTTTTTAATTTCCCCCTACCTATTCCAGAGGGTTCCGCGACTATTCAACCAGCGACAAAATATCCTACGGACAAAACATCCCCAAACAAAATATGTACTTAAACCTAAACTAACCTAGCCTAACCTAACTTAACCTAACCTAAACTAACCGAACCTAACCTAACCTAACCTAACAAAAAATAGGACAAAAATAATACAGACATCCTGAAAATACAATAAATTATTTAATTAAATGAAGACAATATTAGCAAAACTAAATCAAAATCTAGAAACAGAAAAATCAGAAAAAGATATTTGCACCCCTGGGGCTGCAAATATCTTTTTCTGATTTTTCGATTGAGTTTCATTTAATTAAATATTACAATTTGAGGTTTTACTCATAAAGTAAAAAAAATAACTAAAAATAAATAATAAAAAAAAATATTTTTCAAAATACTAAAATGTAAAAAAAGGTTAGGTTAGATTTTAGTAGATATTTTGTTGGGAGATGTTTTGTCCGTTGGATATTTTGTCGGGGATATTTTGTCGCGGGATGAAAACGTGCAGTAGGTATCATTCAAAATATGCGTTTACAAAAATGACTAACACTAAACATGAATCATACACTACAACCACAAAAAAAGGTTAATGATTGTACGAAATTGTTGGAAAAACCTTTTGATGAATTTGTACGAAACAATGGGTGACGACTAAATTTAAAACATCATTGTCGACCCTTTGTGATTTAGGGCTTTGAGTTGAAAACGCAAACCAAAATGGATGGCGCAAGTTTTGACAGATTGCGAGTAAAAACAAAAATAACACACTACACACGTCTGTCTACTGCCATGGACAAATTATCTGACGCGGAACAAACCACCCAACCAAAACCGCGTGTGATTTTTAGCCTGATGTCGTTTGTTTATTTAATTTAAAATATTATAAAATGCGTATTTGTTTTGTGTGTGAAAAGGACGTTATTTGACTTTTGGAATTAATTTAGCTTCGTAGAAAACATTTTTTTTATATTAGCTCCACGCATGATGCTCTGAGAATAAAGTTCCATTAAATAATCCATAAGCCCCCGCATTTTTAAACATTGATTATGGAAATCACACTTCATTTCAACAATGAGGTATTTCCACAAACGAGGGATTGATTCTGTTGAAAATGTACGGAATATTTAAAGATTATTTTTCTGATTTTAATCATCCTACTAAAATTGTTTGTTTTTTATGTTTTCATTAAATATTATTGATTTTAAAAACGATCTTAAACTTACAAAATTAAAACGGATTGTGACGTCACAAGCGTCGCTCAGTTGGGCCAGCATAAATAAACACTGTCAGTGAGCGTCGACGCTCATGATATCGCACCAAAATATCGTTTTAGCGGTAATTAAAAAATGGGAACCTTTGACTCGCTGTTGAAAATTTATTCGTCAACATAAAAATAAAATAAAAATGATGTAATCATCGTAATTTTTTGCTTCATTTTTTTAAGTAATTAAAAAAAGTGGAAATACCCCATTAATACAATAAACTACTATGTACGTACACAAAACAGGTTATTATGTTCTTAGTTACGTAAACTAAGTAATTCATGCGTATTTAGTTTGAAACGAAACTTCTCAAATGTCAAATCCATATAAAAAAAAATTGGCGGAAATGGAAATATTTAATTTTGATTCAATTAAAATCGAATTTTAATGCACATTTTTCCGTGTATCCCTACCGAAACCGATGTTGATTTTGGTTATTAGGTTTAAAAGTAGTTTACTTAATTTAATTATTCTATACCTATTAAAAGTGTAGCAGCCTTATTTATCAGTTTTTTAATATTAGCTCCACACAGGACACCCTGAGGAAAAAAGTTCCCACAGGACCTTATTTCATCTTTGGGGATGCTGTGTGGAGGATCTTTTTAGGGAAAGGAAATAGAGGAAATTCTGGAAAGGAAAAAGGTATAAGGGGTGGGTAGGAATTTGGGGTCAATGTGTTCAGGAGTGACGAATATAGGTATGAATTTATTCCTTCCACTGCGGTGCAAAGCGATGGATGTAAAGAGTTCGGCTGGAGAGGTCAAAGCGTCTCTCACAATCAGTATCTTCCGATCCGGCCTGCCACATGGAGTGGGTGGGCAAATTAATCCGCCGCCAGATCTAGATAACCCTCACTACATAAACCTGGGCACCCTTCACGAATCACTTGGGGTGACGTACGGCAGATTATATTATTATATATATTATTATTGTTGTTCTGTGAATGGTAGACCACGCGTCCAAAAAAGTATGTTTCTAATTTTCTCAAATTTAATATTAAATCAAATCCAAAATTCCCTCTGAAATCAAAAGATTTTATAAGTACCCACTTAAATACCTACATCCAAGATGTTTCATTATTTAGGATATATCTTTTGAATTGTATTTTTTATTCGGTTAAGTTGCTAATTCTTTTATGAAATATTATCTACAGAAGGATCCGCATACAAATCAGTGCCATAATAAAAATTACGATTGGCACACTTCCGGACGATAAATTATTTGATATTAGATTCGTTAAAAAAAACCTGCTGATTTCTTCTCGACTGAAAAAAATATGTTAATAAGGCGTATATGTTCTATTGGCTAATTTAAAAAATAATTGGCCCATTTATAACACCCATCAAAAATGTTCTTTTAAAACCAATCTAAATTTGTAAAAAGTTAATATTTGCCAGTTAATTTGTTCGAGATTGATTCAAATGATGTTGGAATCAGATTGTTTTCTTAGCTACAAGTTTTTATTGTAACGCAGTTTGTACCTGATTACCCAGTCTCCAAGTTCTCCTTAATGCTGGTAAATGGATCGCCCGATAGTCATTTGCGCTTGTGATTTGGCGTTCATGCTAGCCGCCAATCTTTATTAAATCCAATGCAATGACAATAGCTTTATACTAATAGTAACTAAAAAGCATTATTGTTGAACACTTTGTACACGTCGAGAACAACTGGACATAGGTTTTTTCTCAGAGATTATGTGATGCCTCTGGAAATTGTTGTATTGGTATACACAGTCTAATTTGAATAAAACGATATTTTAATAGCAATATATACTAGCACACCACTTTCCAAACATTAATTAACCTCACTATTCAACATTCTGGTTCTGAGAAAATCGATTGAAATTAGTTATTTCTGTTATACGCCGCTAATCTGAAAGTAAAGAGCATTTTTTTCTCATATTATTCTGTTAAAAATATAAGTAGAATTTACGATTAGGAAATTGAAATCAAATGCTTCGCGAATGTATAAAATAATTCTATAAGCATACAAAATATAATAGTTATGTTAGGTAAAGATTTTGTATTTCTTAGTCCTCCTCACTAGGGGTTATTGTGCCGAGGCGGAATAAAATAGTTTATTTGTCTTCTATGTCGTTTTTGGTGTCTTCATTAGGGAGTTTTCTTTGATCTCTTTCAGTCATGTTTGTTCTCATTAAGTTTTTTTTATTAGTTTTATGTCTTGGGGAAGAATATTATGGAGTTTAGTTGCAAAATAAGTGTAGTTTATTTGTCCGAATGTGGTTTTATGACTTGGAATGTTTTTTTATGTCACTTTTATTCAACCTAATGTGATGGAAACGCGGTCTAGTAGAGGATTCAGTATTTTTGAATAGCTTCAGTAAAATAGTTTTGGCAAATATTCGTTGTACATTTGGTACGTCAAAGCTATTGAAAATTTCAATCGAAGGCGTTCTAATAGATACTTTCAGTATGGTCTTCATGATTCTTCTTTGAATTGTATTCAGGTTGTGCATGTATTTATGTGTAGTAGATCCCCATCCTATAATTCCATGTTCAATTCGAGAATGACATTTGGCAATGATCTTTGGTATCCTGTCATCTGGCATTCTTTCTAAATTCAAACAATAATCTATTGTATGCTGAATTTACATTTCAAGTTCATTGTTCATTGTTACAGAGAGGAGATGCTGCCCTGATATTTGTTGGGCCAATGACCTAAAGTGAACTCTGGCCTTGAATATGCCTCCAAAAGTAAGCAATAATGGACATTTGGAAGACAAAAGCCGGACACCACTGGAACAATGATTGGAAAAAAAGATATTGTAGATACGCGTACATATTAAAACGTTATTCTGAAGTATTTCGCTCTCAAAGATTTACTAATCTAGCGACTAAGATAAATAATCTAGTAAATACACAATGTTATCTCTCTGATTAGGTATATCATTTTTATAATGTAAAAATCGTAAATTGAATAACCAACGGACATCATTTTCTGATAGCCACTTCCGCTTCTATTTCTGATCATTAAAATTCAAACATTTATATATACGAGAGTGTCAATGGAATAAAAACTTATTTAACATTTTTTTAAAATTTTATACTATATTTTTATTATTATTCTTCTGTTCGTTTTTTTCGTTTTAAATCATGTACACTTATTAATTTAAATTTTTCTTCATTATATCTTATTCCAGTTTGGGTGGCGGCCTCGCCTCGGGAATCGGGTACCATTTATTGAATGACCAATATCCCCGCCTTAGTTCGCCCCAAGAGGTTCATTATGTTTGGTGACCTAGCATGGGTGCCCGAGTTTATGCGTTGAGATTTTCCTAGGTCTTGGCGACAGATGAGGTTTGCCCAACTACTGCTTGGCGGGGCGCATCGGGAGAGACTATATGAGGGAGATCTTTTGAGCTCTCCGGCCTGACTCTCTCGACCCATCGCCTCGTAATGCAATTGGAGAGATGGATTCATACGTGCCTCACACGACCCCCAGATTCCTATCCACCTCTCAAACCTTCTTGTTCCTCTCCTTCCTTTCTATAAAATTCCCTCCACACAGCATTCCCAAAGACAACATAATTAAAAGCCAGGTTGAAAAAAATCTCTCCGGTCTCGTGTGTAGAGTTAATGTAAAAAAAAATGCAACCACAGCTCTGTTCAGCTTAAACTAACTTTATTGTTATAATAAGAAGAAACTCCATTAACGGTGCCGTTCAACGTAAAACTACATAAATAATATGAAAATAACCAATTTTTGGAAGTTTAGAAAAAAATAACCGAAAGCTACAAAAATGACAAAAAAATATCCGTCCTTATTATGACAACTATTTTGGACCGTATGAAAAATTGAGAAAACATTTTAAACAGGCTAACGAAATTAAAAATGATGGAATGACCGTGTGACCAGCAGAATAATGGAATTGCAGCAACGCTTCTTGCCAAGTGATCACAAAGGATAAGGAGTAACATCCGTGGAAGGTGGCGCTGAAATTCATTGTGTGCATAATTATAATTGCACATTTGAAGATTGCAATTCATAATTTCGCAAACTCGTTGTCAAGACTACAACCTTGCTTAATCGGTATCACCACGTTGAAAGAGAGCCATTTATAAATGAAACTTTGCTTGACATGTCATCGGCTAGTTAGTGAATAGATCTGTAGGCAGATTCTCCTAAACTACTTAACTACCTACCCTGGTAAAAGACCACAATTTTGAATTGATACCTTGGTTGAAATGGTTCCATCTATTCACAGTGCTCATATCTGATTTTTTAAAATTAATTTTAATTGATAAATTTAGAAAATAATTGTCAAAAATGGGTTTCACTGGTAATAAAATACTAATATGATTACGGAACTTAATGATGACATTATTAGGTTAAATATAAATTAAATTAAAAAAATAGATACATAATTAAATAAAATTTAAATAAGAATTAAACACAAAATCAATTGATAATATCCTATATATATATGTTTTTTCTCACTTCCTTTAGCCCCGCAAATCCCAAAATAGTAATACAATAGTCTCACTGTCTTCGAGCAGTTTGAATTCTTGTGCGTGACTTGAAAAATAAAAATTCCGCTTTTCAATGATTCCCATGCAGGTAGGAAACAGAAAAACAATTTATTTTGTTTCATAGTTACCTAGTTAAAACGTGCATAATGTGTTAGCAACTAGTTTTACAGTCCTCCACTCTTCAAAACAAACGATTAGAACTTCACATGGACCAATTAATTATGAGTAATGCCTTAACTGTGCCAACGCACTAATGGGATCAAAGGGCGTATGACATTACATCATCAACGTCTGAGGTTGGCGCCCAGACAACAAAAACTGTTTTGGAAATAAGGTTAGCCTTGAAACTCGTTGTGTATTCAGTCTATTCCCATAGGGTCTTTCCAAGGTCTTTCACTGTCATGGCTAAAGTGATAATTATTTATAAATACCTGCACCAAAAGCATGCAATAAAAAAATAGAGCTATCGTATGTGTGTTTGAATAATGGCGTAGAGAAGCATTCAACCGAAAGTGTCACGAATTAATTAAAATTCTTCAAAGTTTTTTTGAGATCTCCCACGACTATCATAAAGTTGTGTAAGTATGTAAATATGTATATAGGCAGTTACATGTTCTTTTAAGGTGTCTCAACAGAGGTCAGTAGTTGTACCATACTGATACCCGAACGGCTACGAAGATAGCTGATCATTTCCGATCTGCAGGTAGGCAACGGACAAGTCCCGTTATAAGTTATAAGTAAGATGATAATAAACAAGACTCGTAATCCAAACCAACCGAAGTAATGACTGAAACTCCCGATCATCAGAGGAAACAACAGTTCTTCTCAAACCGATTCCTCATTGCTGAGGATCTTGACTCCTACTCCAATTTCCATGGTTGACAAGACTCCTTCACTCCCGATTATCAGAGGAGTGGAGGAGTGATGCTGCGCTGCGTAGAAGCCAAGGACACCGACTTAACAGACGCCAGTAATTCTTGGTCACTCCAGCGCATTGGTGTACACAACAGTACACCAAACATAATTAAAATATTTTTATTAATATTAATAACCTCACTCAATTTGAGAATAAAAAACGACTCAAGTTCTGCTAATGATCTCTACGGAATATCAGAGAAATAAAAAAAAGATATATGATACAAAAAACGCCAGAAGTACTAAAAGGCAATGTTTTGAGGAGTGGAAAATCGAAAAAAGTCTCGATGAGTGCATCTTATCAAACGGAGAGCACTTTAAGGGGCCGCAACTCGAATTTCTACCGATTTCTTACATATCTCCCTTAAAGACATTTCAAGTTTTTAAGCTCTTAAAAAATATATATGTTATTTTTGAAGATAATGTCTAGATGCTGCCCAAGCCGAAACACAAATTATATGAAATTTCCTCGATAGAAAAAAATCGCAAAGTATGCTCCAAAAATTATTAAAAACGAATCTGTTTCTATTATCTTATAAATTATATTTGTGAAAAAATTCACAATATTTCTTCAAATGATACTTAAGATGCTCTCCAAGAGATTTTTGCTCTGTTTTAAACGAGTCGTGTTTTATTAAACATTTTCGCAATTTTCGCATCGATTTTGGCGCTGTAAATGTTATCGCTCTCCTCTAACAATCGTAATTTCGTACCTATCTCTCCATCTTTTTCTTTTCGAGCCCGGTTGCGGAGACTTAAAGGTGACCGTTAGTCAATCTAATAATATATTTTTTTAAAACCCCCGAGGTGATTTTTCTTTAAAAGGTGCTGCATAAACGATTGATACAAATTTTTACCCGGTTAACAAACAACACAGCAAAAAAGGCACAAAAACCAACACATCGCAAAAGCAACAAAGACAATTACAAAAAAAATATTTGGCATAATAAATACATAAGGTGGACACATGTGGATCAAAAAAGGAAACATGTAGTTACACACAAGGGCGGATCCAGGATTTTTTTCTGGGGGGGGCACAAGGGGCGGATGGAGGGCCCGCCCCGGGTGCCACCCGATGGGGGGGGGGGGGGGTGCCACTCTAGAGCACATTCCCCCCACCCTGGGACGGACCAATTTTTTATGAAGTCGAAATTTGTGTTTGGGTGCGTTCAAGTATTGCGTAATGCAATTTTTGACCCCCCTTCCCCCCATGTAACGCGCAGTAAAGTTTTCTTATACACCCCCCCCCCCCCTTATAAACGTTACGTAACGCCCAAGTGACAATTTTTACCTGAAAATCAAAATTAAGTTGCGCAAAGTACTGTTTAAATTAATATGCTTAAATACCTTTTTTCTTGTTTTAATCGCGTTTGCGGTAATAAATAAAAGAAGAGGTTTTTAACTTGCGATACATGCGTATATTGTTTATTTTATTTATGCAAGTTGCTATTTATAAAAAAATTGGGAATTATTATTATTTTTATCCGCCTTGTATTCCTTCCGGATCTCCACAATTTAACAGTCTTTCCTCATGTCCCAAATGCAGTTTTACAAGTTCTCAAAAGGAAGATTTAAAAATCTACAGTATGATTCACAGAAGAGAAAAACCTTTTTCATGTCCTGACTGCAACTACTCGTGTTCTCAAAAGAGATAAGAAGTCACTTGCTGACTCGTAGTGGAGAAAATACTCCGACTGCAACTATTTATGTACTACGAAGTAATTACAACTATTCATGTACTACGAAGTAAACGAAAATCTAAAATTCACATGTTTAAACACAGTGGAGAAAAACCTATTTCATGTCCTGACTGCAACTATTCTTTTTCTCGAAAAAAGGCTAAAACGGCAATTGCTGACTCACAGCGGTGAAAAACCTTTTTGTTGTCTCGACGGCGACTATTCATGCGCTACAAAACGGTATCTAAAAATTCACATATCCATACTGGACAAAAACCTTTTTCATCTCCCAACTGTAAGTATTCATGTTGTACAAAGGAACTTCTTACAATTCATTTTCTGACTCACATTGACATAAAACCTTTTACATGTTTCTACTGCAAGTATTCACGTTCTTCAAAGAGGTACAAAGAAAATCACATGTTTATACATAGTGGACAATACCATTTTCATGTCCGGAATGCAGTTATTCAAGTTCTCGGCAGGGAGATTTAAAAATCCACAGCGCGATTCATAGTGAAAAAAAACCTTTTTCATGTTGTGAGTGTAACTATGCTTATACGAAGAGAAATTTAAAAAAATCGCATGTTTTCCCATAGTGGATAAAAACCCTTTTCGATGCAAATATATATGTTCTACAAAATAACAAATGAAACGTCACATATTTACCCATAGAGGAGAAAAATCTTTTTCATGTCCCAATTGCCACTATTCATTTTATCGCAAGGGACATCTAATCACGGGTTAACCCACAGTGGACAAAAACCTTTTTCGTGTCCCGACTGCAACTAATCATGTTCTCAAAAGGGACGTACAAGAACGCACTCGCTGATTCACGGTGGAGAGTAACCTTTTTCGTGTTCTGACTGCAACTATTCATGTACTACAAAGGGATATCTAAAAAATCTTATATTTACCAACAGAGGAGAAAACCGTTTATCAGAAAATTTTATTCCATCAAAATTTGAACACTGAAGAAGTTCAAAATAGTGCGAGTAAGTATGTTAGTAACGACATAAATTAGAAAAGTTATTTTTCGATAAATGTATCCATCTACAATCTTATTTAACAGCGATAGCTTGAGATGGAGAACTGCCCGAAAAAACCAAAGCTAGTTTACATTTTAGGTTCTAAGACATAAATAACTTAAAACAATTTACCCAAACATTGACGTAGCCTTAAGAATGTGCATTAAGTTTCTAATTCTTATTTTTTATTTAAATAGAAAAAACATGTTACGTAACGCGTTGTTCGACCCCCCCCCCCCCCTCGAGTGCGTTACATGATACTTGATTGGCCCCTTTGTCAACATCAATCGGGGGCGGGGGACTTTTCCGACCGCGCTTTCCCCCGATTGGTACCGCTTTCGCAAACGCTGATTATCATATTTCATTTGCAAGTGCATGAAAGAGATGCAACGAACGAAATTCGCAATTCCGGCCAGAAATAGACAAGAGTTTGACTCATGTTTTTTCTGTTATTTTATTCATATATTTTAACAACTCTGATAATTTGATTTGCTTCCAAGTATGTACTGTGATGGAATCTCCACAGTACACAAAAATACCGTCCTGGGGGGGGCACGTGCCCCCGTGCCCCCCCCCCTAAATCCGCCCTTGGTTACACACATTTAAAGGTTCAATAACAGCCATGGGTAAAAACCAAACTCTCGCTTGTGGAAGTATCGTAAAAAAATCTTTGATTATTGACCAAAGATTATCGATCAAAGGCGGTGGGGCTCCCATATCTGAGATGCAGTGTGGAGGATGCTGTACGCTTAGGCTAGTGTACCTATAGCATTAGTGACTAAGCTAAAGTAAAGCAGCCGTACAACTGCAAAGTTGGTTAACTCTTTTGAATTGTGTGTGACAAAACCATCTTTGTGGCTGATTCACAGATCTTTTTCATATGAGCGTGAAATGTTAAGCGAGCGTCGTGTTCAATTCACAGGTCCTTGCAAGTCACCATGTGCTTTAGAGACGTATCTTTCATTTTCAATGTCATGCCAATATACCATAAAATAGTCCTAATGCAGATGCCAGTCGCAGTGGGAAGATCATCTCAGATAGAGTGGGCGGAAGAACATAATTAGAGAATAGGGAATTAACTTACTGTAAGTAATTTAGAACAAAGGAATACTCAATTATGAGTAGAGAAATTTGCACCATTGATACTAAGCTAGTAGTCAGTCGGTTGGTTATAGGAGATAGTACAATAATAGAAAGATAATGGACTTGTTTGTAAATAAAATTGAACGTTTGGGATAATATGGGGAGAAGGAATGAGATAACAATTTTCATTATTTTTTTTATAAAATTAATTCTGTGAAATTAATAATCAAATGATCAAGCAGATTTGATTGATTAAAACTACCAAGCCTAGATATATAATGATTTCGATTCGGATGGGCTCTGACGCCTCTGACCGCAAGTTACATGTAAGGTTTTCGAAAATGTCTGGAACAAATATCTAATCGTCGTATCAGTAAGAAAATAGGAAATTCTTGAACGGCAAGGCTGTCTGTTGTAACAACCATTGTATATCATTAAAACGACATGATTGCACTGTGATAGGGTTTTCGTCTACAAAGTTTCTACAAACCTAGGCGCACCGAACTGTTCGGCCGCAGAACTCGCAATCAAGGGATATTACAGTAGAACGATGTGCTTGTACGCCATCAAAACTTGGTGGAAATAAAATCAATTAGAGCAATTCCACGGGGCAGACGTTTCACCCTTATTCCGCAGTCACGCGTGGCAGTTGCCGGAAGTAATATCTCTCCGGTTTGCCTAACAAAGGGTATTCCCGCACAAAAGGGAGGTAGTCACGTGCACACGGCCACTTGCCCACAATAGAAGATAAATATTTGCCATTTGCTACCTTGCCTCTTTCAATCATTCTTGGGAATATAAGAGTACAAGAAGAAACATCGTGCAATATTCTGAAAATCTTTTCTATAGAATGAGGCAGTTGGCTTACCAGACATTGTCGAAATCAAAGATAATATGAAGAAGGGGGGTGGGACGTGAACCATTATTTTAGTATGAAACCGAGTGCACAAAAGTGTCACATACCTGCAAGCGCAAGCACATCAAACGCATAACTTTAATTGCTCCGCTAATTTGATGGTCCGTGCAATTTGGTCGAAACACGGCGATAGTCTGCACGCTTACATGCCATATCTTATTTTGTGTACATCTATCTTATATGGAAATTCCTTTCCATGGAATGAGGTAGATGATAAGAAAAATGTAGTAACCGCAGTCACTAAAAGTACAAAGTGTGATTTGCAGGTCGTTAACTTGTGAAGTATCTCAAGGATCAATCATAAGACCTAGCTTATTCCTCTTAAACGTCTACTAAAGCATCATTCAGTGACCACAAAATATATTAAAACTTCAATTCGCAGATGACATGGCAATTATACCTTTTAATATTCTAGTAGTATGACGACATCCGTACAATTATGCAATGATGGTGGTCTACAGTGGTAATTTGAGTCAGAAGATTAAGGTTCTAGTGTAACTAAAATATTTCTTATTATTTTTAATTGATAAACTAACGTTTAAACAAGATTTTTATGCATAGCACAAAGGGTACATAACAAATATTATAATCAATAATTATCAGCCTGAAACACTCATCTACATATTCTACATTGAAAAAATCTTCCGAGAAAAGATACTGGCCGCCAACGGCCATAATATAATATTTGTAATATATTTGTAATATTTGTATTATAATATTTGTAAAATATTTCTAAATAAGTTTTTGTACTTACGAGTGGACTTATCTAGGTGTGGGTGTTGTGATACTATAGTTCAGTTTAATGAACCTTGCTCGAACGGTTTCACATTTGTTGCAATGAACAGCGATAGTTTCATGGATAAATATTAAATTTTAAAACACTCTAATTTGTGTTTATTATCCCAAATAAAATACTGGCATTCTCCCCTCGAAATCCGTACTGAATACGTTTCAAAACAAAAAATGTGCAGGTTGAAAAAATCTAAAAATTAAATAATATATGGACGTATATATATATTTTTTTTAAAGAAAGTCACACTTTCCCGGGTTACGAATGTCGTGATGGAGGACTTAGCCAGTCGAGGAATCGAACTCGGAAAGCCCGTGTGGGACCCAAACGCGATGCCCACTCAACCACTGACGGCACTGACCCCACTATATAAACATTATATAAAATAAACATTAAATCACTATATAAAAACATACTTTTGTTTTGAAGCCCGTTCTTTTATCACATTCCTTTTCCAGTTTCAGAAGTGCCCTGCCTTCATCAGAAGAATATTAAAACTGACAGAAGATACTACGGAATACTGACAGATACTAAGTAAAATATGTAGGTGTTAGAGGTTGCAGGTGAACAAAGGTGATGGGGGTCATTAAGGGATTTACGGGAGGAACAGAACTGTTTACTGGAAATATATTTAGAATAGAGCTTTTAGACATTTTTTTTCAATAAAAAATATTAATATTAATCCAGTACCAGCAAAGAAACCCAATATTTGGGACAAAGTGGTAAATTTAAACTCCCTCTACGCCCTGTTGAAAGACCACCATCCAGAAGAGAAACGTTGCTTGAAATGGCATTAGACGTATTTATTGACCAGATAAGAATAGTCAGGTACTTCCCAACGTTTATCCTCTTATCTCCTTCCCCTCCCCTCAAAATATTCCAATTGGGGGATGTCATAGTCCCACTTTCGGATTTTGGGCAGTTGCGACTTGGGCGGTTTTAACACGAAAAAAAGAAAAGCTTGCAGTGCTGTTAAATATTTTATTCTAAAAGCATATTTTAATTTATTATTTATTAACTTCCTAATGAAATGACAGTTTATTGGATGTATCTAAACTTCAATTAATAATCACAGGTATTGGAAATTGGAAAAGCTGTGGAACAATTTCATAATGACATTAAAGGTCAAAGGAAAGTTGGAGCCGTCACAACCGAACGCACACGGACACTGATTTGGTTAATGAATGTTTTTTTTGTTTTGTTGTGAAAATTTTGACCCTCGTGATAGAAACATATTATTGCGAACTTGGAACAATCAAACTTATAAGCTAGCAGTCTATAATTGAGTGTTGGTGCATATCCTGATGTACGGCAGTAAATCATGAAACTTGCAGAGGAATGATGAAAGATGACTGAATGCTGTAGAAGTGAGATTCAGATGTAAATTTTTTATGTGAGTACCTCACAAGAGTCCCAACTACTCCCGTGACCCAGTAAAACAGTGGAAACCGTGGGAAGGGGAAAGAGGTGGGGAAGTACCTGGCTATTCAGATCTGGTCACCAAACGCGGTTGAAGCCATTTCCAGCAACGTTTCAATTCTTAATGGTGGTCTTACACCAGGGCCATACTGAGAGTATCTTCCACTCTGGAACGTGACTTATACATACGTTTATTTATTTTACATGAATAAAAGTGAAAAAAACACCAATAAATTAATCAAATAAAAATTATTTGCAAACGCGGGGATTTGAACCACCATCCTCCGGTTCACTTGTCGAGAGTCTTGCCCCTCGACCACGTAGGCTGTCAAAATATAAAGAAAAATAAAACGTAATGAAGCATAAAAATATAGAAAAATAATTAAGACCACAACAGTTACAATTAAAATTACAAAAATTCGCATTCTCATTTAAATAGAACAATTCACTTTAAAATAACCCATCTATTCTCCATGATACCTATGTCATATAAGCAGACTGCTAATGACGATGAATGAGACTATATACGAATGTGACTGAAACCCGGGGTGTGTGCGAAGACCGACTTGTTTGGCGGTCATTCCGCTCTGACTACCCCTGCAAAGAAACGGCGTAAAGGTTCGTCAGTAAGTTAACTTATATACTTAGTCCTTCCCACTCTTTTCAGCCTCCCAACATATCCCAATAATAAAGTGGGGATGCTGTAGTCCGACTGACACCGGGTAGTTTGATCTCTTATGCGCAATGGGGAATTTCCACTTTTTTATTGCTTAAAAAAATTAAGCAAAAAATTACTATGATTACAGCACATTTATTTAATTTTTATGTTGACGAATAAATTTCACACAACGAGTCAAAGTTTCCCATTTTTGAATTACCGCTAAAACGATATTTTGGGGCGGGGCTACCGTGTGACGTCATGAGCGTGGACGCTCACTGACAGTGTTTATTTATGCTGGCCCAGCTGAGCGACGCTTTGACGTCACAATCCGATTTGCCAACCACGGGCCGTTTTGATTTTGTCAGTTTTAGATCGTTTTAAAATCAATAGTATTCAGTGAAAACATAAAAAAAATAAAAAAAACATTTATAGTAGGACGATTAAAACCAGAAAAATTATCTTTAAATATTCTGTACATTTTCAACAGAATCCCTCGTTTGTGGAAATATCCCGTTCGCGGAAAATAAAGAAAATTCTAAGGACTGTTACGTACTTTAATTTTAAGGTTTTAAGCTTTTATGTATTGTAAAATTATACCAATGTATGAACCAAAAAAATTATTAATAAAAAAAGGTAATACCCACCATTATAAATGTTTGATTAAAAAATGATAAAACATTTTAACCCCGCAGGTCTCGACCATATTCAGCCGATAGGTCAGAATATTTCCTCTTTTCATTCCAAATCCAAATAATTGTGAACGTATCTGAAAACTAAAAACTATTTTGGAAAGGTGATGAAATACGCAAACAAATTTTATTATTAGAAATAACCATGTAATTTAAAATATAAAAATTTTGATTGCAATCTTATAAAAAGTTTAAAAATGGTTCACTTTACTTTTTTTCTAATTAAAATTACTGGTAATAAAAAAAACACCCACACAAATGTTTTGTTAGACAAATTTATTATAAACGTTATCATCACCTATTTTTTGTCGTTTTAGGTAAAAATCATTTTTCAAAAAATCACAAAGTTTAATATACATTATTAATATATTTTAAATTTTTTTCTTTATTCATTGCATTCATAATATGGTTACATTATTTGTGGATTTTTCGACCACCATGCTAG
This sequence comes from Limnephilus lunatus, assembly GCA_917563855.2. Lineage (NCBI taxonomy): Eukaryota > Metazoa > Arthropoda > Insecta > Trichoptera > Limnephilidae > Limnephilus > Limnephilus lunatus. Next base: position 83,010,225 of record OU830592.1, read on the forward strand.
GCTGATGCCCGTGTTATGGTGGTCAATTTTCTATTTTTTTCCAAATTACGGTCGGAAACTTTGGTTTTGTATGTAGTATAAAGGTGTACATTTACATTATTGTATGGTTAACTTTTAGATTTGAATACATAGCGTTGTGTTTTATCTATACAATACCGTTTAGATCATATTTCTAACTATAAGAGTAAGGGAGACACAACGGTTTTTATGAGACCTATTTGAGTTGTTCCGAAAAGCGAACAAATTAACCTGAGGGGTTAAAAGTTAGTAGTTTCTGTTGTCAATAGCGATAATAGCCATAATAATAATTAGCTATACTTGCTTAATAATGGTGATTTTATTTTACATGAAATAAAAAAAATGATAATTTAAAAACTAATAAAATAGTCCATTAGTAGACCCTGACACATAGTTCTAGTAAATTGATTTTATATTTGAACTGCAGTATGCAATTAATAATTAAAGCATTTTCACCAAAACTGGGTTATTCCATCGTCGATGATACGGAAACCGGAAAATGTTAAATTTTTGGCATACCAGTCTGAACGTTTTAAATTTAGGGTCGTAAATATTGCACCGCTGTCAGCTGAGTTAAGTTCGTGTTATTTGGATTTTTTATAGAGTGAAAAATGGTCTGACGTATTGTAAAGATGTATTGCGAAAATAATGAAAATTATCAAAATAAATTCGAATAGTTATTAACACGAATAAGTCGATATTTACAAGCGATACACATATGAGGTCCGGAGGAAAATAATTCTCTTGAGGGCCTATGTCATCTTTGCTTTGTAGCGGGTCTTCTTAGGGAAAGGTAGGAGAGGAAGTTCTGCGAAGAAAAGATGTGAGGGGTGAGTAGATTCTGGGGGTCAGCTTGTCCAGGAGTGACGGACGTATGAATCCGTCTCTCCCACTGTGGTGCAAGGCGATGTTTCAGGGAGGACGAAAGGTCTTCCTCAACGAGTCCCCTCCGAGCTAGCCTGCTACGCAGTTGGTGGGCAGACGCCTCCAAGACACAAACCTAACCTAACCCCATGAGCCAGGGCACCGTGCTTAACCACTAAACCTAGAGTACCACTTGGGTTGACCTATGACGGAGGTGTTGGTTATTCAATAAATGGTTTCCGGGGTGACAGTACCCATACCCGCCTTCAAAATTGACACATATCTATACATTTGTAGAAGAGAATAAAGAGATAAGGTAGAGGAAGGTGGTGAAGTACATGGCTATTCAGACCTAGTCACCGAACAGCTATTTTAAAGCAACGTTTCAATTATGAATGGTGGTCTTACACCAGGGCGATACTAAGAGTATCATCCACTGAGAGTATCTTCCACTCTGGAACGTGCCGTAAATATACCTTATATTATTTTGAATGATTAAATTGTTTAAGCATAAATCAATCAAATAAAATTTATCTGAACACGCCGGGATTTGAACCCGCCACCTCCGGATCGCTAGACCATGGAAGCCATGAGGATCATCAGGCAAATATTTTATAATCCTTTCAGATTCACAAATCCTACAATTATAATATCCCGTGATTTTTCAGGGGTTTGCGCTATTATTTATAATAACTGTTTTTATTTTCGTAATCGCAAGAAAGAATCGTTACAACACTACTTTTGATTACGTGTACGGTATAAAAATACTTTATTTGTTTATTAGCTGGTCGCAATACGCCGAGTCAATGTGACTTGTATTGGTCGTTTGAAGGGAAATGAAGCGTGAATAACGGACACTGATTAGGGTACAAGAGCTTGCTCCGATGGGTACACAATGAGGGACAAATAACAAAGGCCGACGCGGCTCAACTCTGCCACTCTGCCGGGCAAAGTGGATGTTGGATACGCACTGCCCTGATTCAGAGAGGCACTTCAATCAGTTTAAATTTAGATTCAAATTGTTCTGCAAAGTTTTTGTAACGGACAAATTGAAAATATGAGGAGAAGAGCAGGTATATCAGAGTGCCAGGGAGTTACGGTATTAGGGATCGCAATCCCGCAAAACGGGATGACGCATTCCCGCGGGATTGCTTTTATTAATTTGCTGGATCCCGCACCTTCAGAGCGCGGATCCGCGGATCCCGCAATTTAATAATTTGGCGCTAAAACTTTCGCGTAAATCGAGAGTAGCACGAGAGCGACGTTGCCGTTCAGCACAGGGTGCTTTTGAAGAAATAAATGACGTTCTTTGAGTCCGGTGGCATCGAGGAGAGTACCTGACGCTCGCCTATGAATATATCCTGACGGTTCAGCCTACTAGCGTAGAAGCCGATAGAGCGTTTTCAGCATCAAGATATATTTGCAGTTCACTTAGAAGCAGGCTCGGAGATGACACAAAAAATGCCATTTGCTTCTTAAGAGCGTATTTTCAAAAGTTATCACCATAGGTTGATATCATAGTAATAGCATTAAAGAGAATGTTGTGATTTGATTATTAGTCATTATATGAATAAGACTGAAATAAAAACATAAAACTGTTGTGAGGAGTAAGGGTAAAATTAAACAAAACTATTAAAGTATGCCAAACATTTAAAGATGAATCTAAGAAAACAGATTACTTATTACTTATCCCGCGGGATTGAAAGAGCTGTGGGATTGCAATCCCTACACGGTATGTCGTTGTCTATGCGAAGTCATATAAGTAAACAGAAGTAAAGAGGTATGAAGATGAAAACAGCAGTAAAGAGGGAGAAGAAGAAAAGATTTTAGCAGTTCCACCTAAAATATATAATAGGAATATGGGGAAACATACACTTTATATGATTAAACGATTTACAAACAATATAGATTAAAAAAAACTCTTCAATTATAACCCAGATGCCCCCACGAACAAAACTATGACAAGAAATCTTATTAAAAATTAGTAAATTATAGCCTTTTAATATAAAAATACACCAAATGGATTTACACATATGAACAAACAAAAATGTCTAACGAGGAATAATAGGGTCACATGAATAATACTTTAAGATCTCTTTGAAACTTGATACTGGAGACAGACAGGAGATTGGCCTGAGACATGTCCTGCATTACTTTGCAAGAAGAGATGACAGCCTACGTAAACTTGTTCGAGGAGCTAAGGGTTGCAAAAGAAGCGAAAGGCCTCCGCTGGTCGGCCGAAGTGAATCCGCAATAAGCACAACAGAAGAGGTACTTATGGCATGGATGTGTCTCGTGAAGATATTCACCGCAATTAGATCGCTTTACATTTTGAGTCATATCCTCACCCCAGAACTCAATCGCAATTATGGACACGGTGTTGACAGCAGGAATTATATTGAGCGATTTAATTTTCACGATTCACGGTTACGGTACCGTGACGGCAAAAAAACAATAAAGTTTCCTTATTGCTATAATGCTGCAGCTCTTTCTTACACATTAAATAATGGTGAAACAAAATATGAGACACACAAAATACGTGTGTCTGTTTCCTCCCAAGTACTACTTTTTTACGGGAATTACGTTTCATTTTCTTTATACTTGTGATATAATGTTAATGATTGCATATTTCCTTTGGGGGTGTGCAGACATACGTTCACCGTTTGTCTCATTTTCGACTGCTGTTATTTAGTGCGTAAGAAAGAGCTGTGTATTATATGTTTAAGAACAAAAGCTAAACCATCAGCGCATTGACATTTGATGTTTTGGAGTTTATGGAATCCACTCACACTTCAAAATTCTCATAATAAGTATATTCCATACTTTCAAAATTACCTTCACGGCTAGTAGTATTGTAGGGGTTACGGAGACATCACGGTGCGGTATGTGAGAGAGATGCAAGAAAATGATGACTTTTTTCCTTTAGAGGAAACAGACCTACGTACATTGTGTAGGTATCTCATCTTTTGAAAGTGCTGCAGCATTATTGTGTTAAGGAACGTACATTTATTTATTGCCTTTTTTATGCCATCACGGTACCGTCACGGTAATAATAAAAGCGCACATTATAGTGGAAAGTTCTACAGATCCAACAGCCCCAGGGCTGGTCCTCTGCAGGTGCAATTGGAGTAGCCGCTCCGGGTGCCAACTTGGGAAGTAGTCAAGGAGCCAACTAGCCAAGTCGCTGATAATAATCTAAGACTTAACACAGCACCCTTAAGGGTATTCTCAAAATATTTTTAGAAACTTTACGCCGATAGATGGTGCTATTTTCAATATCGTCTAATAAAACACTTTTAACACGTTTGTACCGGACGTAAATTTAAGATTATGTTAAGATTATAATTTCATCTAAAGTTTATAATATTATCATGTTTTTTAAATAATAAAATTAATCAGGGGTCATAGCAGTCGACCTGAGACAAAAGAACAACGCTTGACCCCACCCTCTCTGTGTACAAACCTACACACCTTTTAATATTAATTTTACCTTTTCCTTTGCGCAAGTTCGATCTGTGCGAATCCGTTCCTATACAAACCTTCGCGCAGATCCAATTTGCGCAAAGCTTTGCCACTATTAAATCTTACCCTGTTTACTTTGCATAAATTTGCAATTTGTGCAAAGCCTTCTAGCTGTTGTACCTACCTACAACCTTTGCATAGATTCAAATTTATGCAAAGCCTATGCATGCACCCAATTTGTGCAACTGATTTATCCTGTAAAAATCAAACCCTGTCTATGTTTATAAATTTGTACCACATACAAAATAAACGAATAATCGGAGAAGCGTAGAGAGTAAGTCGAGATTGAACGCTGAGGCGTTCTTTGCTTCGTTCCGCAACGTCGGAACGAACGCAGTGGCGCATTCAACTCTAGAGAATGACAATTCCAAGAATTTCATCTAAATTCCGAGAATTTCATCTCACGAGATGTGAACAAAGGGATAGTACGGGCAGCCTCCCGTCACTAAGCCCGTTAAATAGGCCGATCTTTCGCCAAATTAGTCAGAGCTCCAGATCTCATCACCACAACAACATCTCGCCTTCTCTTCTGCCTTCTCCGATCGACCCCTGGACAACTTGGACTTTTCTTCTTGGCCCTGGCCGAACCGCCCTCCCTGAAGACATCGAAAATTACAATTGGTCGATCGCCTTTTTCAAGGCGAAGGTTTCCCCTCTACCTCTACCCCCCTTCCGCCCCCCTTGCCTTCTACCTTTCTCCCTACATTTACCCAATTTTCCTGAAATCTCCCCACTTTTCCCTCTCCCTACATTTTTTCCCCACTTTCTCCCTAGGTGTCGAAGCGGCCAGCCGGCAACTTCCCACTTCATCGTCTGTGCGGCTGGCGACTACAGTGCCCGTCCCGTACAACGTTATGCTTTTTAATATTGAGATGAATTATTGGTTCGCGAACGTATATTAGTAATATTAATCTATATTTAAAAAAAAATTGGTACCTATAATTACATAATCGTAGAGAACGGGTGAAAAATACACAATTTCATTGCAAAAAAAATATGCACAAAAGACATTTTCCACAGCTCCGCGCGCGTTGGTAAAGAACATTTTTATTTACCCAACCAAAAAACATTCGCGAAAAAGATGTATTTCAAAAATTTTACGATGTCTCGCATGCGTGGAAGAGAGACGCGAGATAGAGGTTTGTTGTATTCAGTAAATTAAATCAACGCCTGGGAAGATTGAATAAATTTATAAAAGGAACCGGCTGGGAACAACGGCATGTGTGGCGGGAGCTGGTGTTAACTGGATCTTTTTTTAGAGGCCGCCTTTGCTAAAGGTTTGGCTCTCGGTTGCTTGTTCGTTAATATTTCGTGAATAAGTCAAAAAGTTACATTTAATTCTTACATTTCTATGGGGTGCATTTATCAAACCAACGAAGTGGTTAGAATTGCCAGATGGAGAAACAAATTTGTCGTGTGCTCAAGTCAGGATACGATGGCTTCACATAACAACATAACAATGCATAATAATATAGTATATGCCTATGTGGTGTGATTTGGTGTCAGCTCGCTGAGATAATTTTTCGCAAAAAACGGCGCAATCAAGCGAATTAATTATTTGGGAACAGTCAGTCGGAATTAGACGTGGGCAAAATTGAATGATTGAATTAAATGAATAAATTCAATCTTGTAACACACTTGATCTGATTCTCATTTTCAAAAGGAATTAAATCTTTATTCCTTACTCTTGGCCTTGCATCCTACGATTTTTTAACTGCACCATATTTATTTTTATTTGTATTAATTTATTTTACAGTTAAATTATTTCATGTTATATTGAGGTAAGAAAATAATAATGTACTCTTTAAATATTGTAGTGTTTCGTAGGAATTTATTTAAATATTATTCTGCATATTTGTTGCGCGGATAGGTACAAGTATCTACACCTACTACAGGCGGCGCGCCGCGAAATTGTCTATCACGTGTAGTTAATATCCCGCACCCCGCGCAGTAAATCCACACAACAAAACCCCGTCGGCCATAGAGTCACTAATCCAAGCGACATAACCGCCAACCGAATCAGCCAAGAGCCAAGAGGCAAGGAGTCAAATAATTCTGAGATTCGAGTGTAGCGTGTCGGTCTCACTATTCATCATAGTCCTACAGGTCTACGCGGACCGTAGCGTTCAATTCTCAACTTCAATCAATGTTTCATTTTTATTCAAGGAATCAAAACATTTGTTTCTTGTTCATTTGTGACGTCGTTGTCCCAATTCCCATGTCCCACGTATCGAGTTGATTCGGCCGACAATTCAATTCCCATATGTTGTATCGAGGCTATGGTCCGCGGAATGCAATTTATTCAAGTCACAGCAAGACAAACAGCACATATTAGTCAGAAGTTCCTAATTTATTCCTTGATATGCCCGCAGAGAATCGGTTCGTCGTTAGTCCTCGCGCGCCAAGCCTCATATTAGGGCGAAACTTCTCACTTCGGACTCTGAACTTCTGCTAATAAAAAGCCGAAAGTTAATCCTATATTTTTCTCCCTCACACGTGCGTAAATTATGCAATGCGTTTAGCAACAAAACGATGTTTATGTATTATTGTTTTTTTTATGATATTGTCTATCTAGCCGATAGCCGTAAACAAAACAAACATCAGTCGCTGTCGTACCGTGATAAATGATAATCGAGTGATTTGTTCCTTTATTTTTGGAATAAATTGTATGACGCGTGTCGCTCAGACTTTTAATTAGTTTTATATTTGACGCATGGTTTTTACTTCACCATTGAGGTAGGTGCATTTAAAAATATATTTATTTATACTGGGTTTTACAGATGTTCGCACTTACGTGAGAACAATCCAGTTATAAAACTCAGTTATATATTTGAGTGGAGCTTATTCCAGGTGACCGGATCGTATATACGAAAGCGTGATAATAGTATATATATATTTTTTTATGTGAATACCGCACAAGTTCCAACTTCTCCCGTCTGGAGCTAATGAGACTATGGCATCCCCAATTGGGATATTTTGTGAGGCTGAAGGTAGTGGGAAGTTTAGATCACGTAAAGTGAAACAATTTTAAGTTTAATAAATAAAACAAAATTGGTGAAACTGTAGGGTGAACCATAAAAATTGTTTAATTTTAAGATTTAATTGCTAGCCTTTATAAATATATTTTTCTGATCAAAAAAATTTTTTTTTGCAAAATAATAATATTTTTGGTACCTACAATTTTTCAGAACGACAAAATTCACCCTATACGTAGTGAAAACTTCTTTAACACCGTTGTGATTTGAAACGCGATGAAACGAAAAATAAACACATTCATCTAAAGGATGTAATCTGCGATATAATGAGATCGTATCATCAATTTCCTCTTAGTGATTTTTTTTTTTTTTTTTTTTTTGAATTAAAGGAATGAATAAAAGGAATCAATTCAAAAGGCCGGGGGAATCAGACTGAATCGATTCAGTTCTAGGAATGAATCTGCCCATGTCTAGTCGGAATAATAGAAGAGATGTGTATGAATGTGAATAATCGAATTCTTCACATTCTCTTTCAACTCTTAGTTGTGACCCATCCTCTCAGCGAGAAAACGGGGATAGATAATTAGTAAAAATTACACAATTACTACAGAATGTAATAATTACTGCAGAATAAAATAATTTAATTATTAAAATTAAAATAGTAATTAAAATATTTTTTAGTAAATAAAATATTTATTATTAATTAAAATATTTATTATTTAATTTTAATTTTATATAAATTACTACAGAATGTACCTAGAAAATGTGGATATAGAGCGAATTAATGAAGAAAGTACCTAGGTAGTATAAGAAGAATATATGAATTGTTCTTTAGGAATTGCTTTGTATATACTGTATATTCTTTGTTTCACATTATCTAATCAATTTTGTAAGGACTCGTAAGGAACACTATATAATTAATTTTAAGCTTATTATAATTAAGCGCATTTGAAGTGAAATATCACAAAACTGCGCTATATAAATACTATGTTATTATTATTATTATTATTATGACGCAAATATGAATGGTAGAAGAAGTTGGGGACGCACGAGGTAGACATGGCACGATCAAATGAATCAGATACTTGAGTCGGGTCATGTCAAAAGTCAGAATAATAGAAGACTATGTATGAGACGATGTATGAATGTGAGTGAGGCAAATAGTGTGTGCCAAGACCGAGTTGTTTGGCGGTCCGTCCTCTCTGCCTACCCCTGCGGAGAACCGGCGTGATGGTTAGTTAGGTAGTTACCGATAAAATATTTGTAAAAAAAATTGTAACTTAGTCTTGGATTCACTCTCTACCTTCGACCAAGTATGCTCTCTAATAATACTTTTGTTTCTTATAACGAGCACGCCTCATTTTTATGGAATAACAATAATGCGTTGTACAAAGTCGAAAAAAGCTTCAACTTCTAAAACTCGTGGCAGACAGACGAGAATCGGACAGAATGTAGGTATCCAGCTCGATCTATGCATTTTTTTTTTTTTTTTTTTTTTATTGAGTAAATTTTTTTACAATAAGTTTATTTCATTCTAATATTACATATTTTATATACTCTCCTAATGAAGCAAGTGCTTGTGTTTAGGAGAGGACAACTTGATAATAACTTTTCTTTTTTTTTTTTTTCAAATCCTTATAACAAACTTAAAAACTTAACTTATGAATAGATTTATAATATGACAAACTTAAGAACTTAACTTATGAATAGATTTAGACTTAATAACATATTTTTTAAAGATTAATAAGGGTAATTAAACAAAATATATATATAGGATGTACATAAAACCTTTGGAATAACAAACAGTCAAAAACATATCTAATAAAAGTTAAAATTATATGGTGGGACTACCAAAATATGATTTAATTTTTTTTTTATATTTGTCGTAATTTTTTTCTGTTCGCATATCGGCGGGTAATTGATTAAATAATTTTATTCCTTTATATACATAGTGATTCTGCGCTGTTGTGGTTCGTATGGGTGGTATAGTTAGTCCACCAATAGAAGTATTCCTTATGCTAATATTTAGCAGTGTGGTAATATTTTTTTTAAATATATCTTTGTGTAGCTGAAGTAGTGCTATTTTTTCGTAAATTTTTGTAAGTGGGGGAACAGGGAATTCTTGGAATACGTTTATTGTTGGGTAGTAATACGGTTTTTTTAGGATAATTTTTATAAGAATTTTTTGAATTGTTTCGAGTGGGATAAGGGATGATTTATATGCACCCCCCCAAGCTATGATTCCATATTGTAATACCGAGTGCGCAAGTGCAAAGTAAATTTCTTTTAATATTTTTAATGTGATAGTATTTCTAAGTCTGAAAAATATATATATTAGTTTTCTCATTCTGTCTATTGTGGAGTTTATTTGATTTTTCCATTTAATGTTATTGTCGATAATTATTCCAAGATATTTTATTTGTTCTTTACTACTAATATGTATACAATTTGAGTTACAGGGTGTGATTTTAAGTAGACAGTTTCTGTCGTGAACTTTAATGTTTACATTTATATTTGAAATATGTTCTGTTAGGCTCAGAGGTAGAAAATGAGTTTTTTCAACATTTAAAGAAAGTAAGTTTTTGTCAAACCATTTTTTAATGATATTTATTGCATTATTTGCCGATATTTCGGCTTCTTTCCAAGAGTTTTCTTCAATTGTTAATACTGTATCATCCGCATAAGATATAATCTTTCCGACGATTGGGAGTTCAAAAAGTTCATTTACATATAATAGAAATAGTATTGGGCCCAGTACAGTTCCTTGTGGGATTCCAAAATTAATTTTTTCCATATCACTTAACTTGTTATTTATTTTCACTTGCTGTGTTCTTTGATATAAATAACTATTTATCCACGATTTAGCTTTGTCGGTTATTCCTATATTATTTAGTTTGTTGATTAATTTTGAGTGTGAAACACTGTCAAAAGCTTTACGGAGGTCAATGAATATACTTAAGCATTTTTTCCCTTTATCCAATGCTTTATAAATAACTCTAGTTAATTCAGCTATTGCGTCTTGTGTGCTCATTTTTTCTCTAAAACCGTATTGACTAGGATTAATACATTTTTTATTTTCCACATAATCTACAATTTGTTTCTTTATTACTCTTTCGTATATTTTAGCTACATTGGATATTAACGATATTGGGCGGTAATTGTTTATTTCTTTCGAATCTCCGGATTTATACACAGGTGTTACAATGGCTTTTTTGTAATTTGATGGGAATATTCCATTTTCAATGCTTACATTAATTATATGAGTAATTGGTTTAGTTAGTGAGTTAGAACATTTTTTTAGGATTTCTGTAGTTACACCATCATATCCAGGTGCAGCACCATTTTTTAGTGATTTTATTATGTTTTCAATAGTTTCCTCCGTAATCGATTTAAAAACTGATAGATTGTTTTCACTTAGTTTATCTTCATGTATATCATCTGGTTGATAATTTTGATCAATTTTGTAAGCAAGTTTTTGTCCGACGTTTACGAAAAAATTATTGAAAATATTTGCACACTTCTTTGATTCGTGGATAGCATTTAATGTGGTTCCATTGTTGTTTATAAGATTTATAATTGATTTATTTTTATTCATTATTTCGTTTATGGTGTTCCATGTTTTTTTAGTGTTTTCTTTTGAAAGGCTTATTTTTTCTTTGTAATATTTTTCTTTCGTATCTTTAATAATTTTTGTGAGTTTATTTCGAAATATTTTATATTCAGTTTTAATGTGATTATTGTTTGGTTTTTTTTTTGTTTGAATGAAGAGTTTTTCCTTTTTCCGGATGGATATGATTAGACCTTGCGTAATCCATGGTTTAATTTTCCTTAATTTAGCATTAGTTTGGAGATTAATATAGGTGGTACAGTCAGCGATATTAGTAGTTAATGTTTCTTCAAAAAAATTTGCACATATATCAGGGTTTTGGCAATTTAATATTGATGTCCATGATTCATTGCGTAATTTATTATTTAATTTATGAAAGTTCAGTTTAGAAATGATTTTAATATTTTTTCCAGGATCATAAATTTCTGAGTTTTTACATAGATCATAAACAAATATATTCGTATGATGATCTGTTATATCGTTTTTCCATATGATAGATTTAATTTTCTCTGTGTTTTTAATATTGGTCCAAATATGATCTAGGCACGATGGTGCTTGTTTTGCAATTTCTCTTGTGAACTTATTTATACATGATATAAAATTCATTTCATTCATCGTGTTTATATATTCAATTTTATTTTTACAGTGATTATTTGGGCCAATATTAATATTCATGTCACCTATAAATATACAATTTAAAGTATTCTTATTACAGAGAATTTTTTTTAATTCTTCTATAAATAGTTGTACATTTGAACTGTGTGTGCGATACATAGCGATTATATTAAAGGGCCTATTGTTTACATTAAAATTGATTGACAGACAGTTTACGTTACATATGGGTATTTCGATAACGTTGATATCGGTAAATTTGTCAATAGTATATACTACAATTCCACTATTTTTATTAATCTGATAATTTGTAACATATTGCTTGTAGTTGGGAATAATTGGTATGTTTATGTTCGAATGTATATGGGCTTCGGATAATATTATAAAATCTGTGTTATGATGTGGATGCATCATTACATATAAATTACTTTAATTCATTACTCGGATAGGCAGGTACCTTTATTTGAATGATGGTAGGAGTTTATTAAAGATATTCGGCAAGTTGGCAGACGGAGGGGAAACGGATGTTGTCTTGGGGAACGACACTCTGGACGGGAAGAAGACGGTAGGACGCTGTTTTTTTTCTCGGGCACAGTCACGTAGCGAATTAAGTTTATAATGTAAGATATACCGGAACAATACTACTCCGTGTTGCAAGGAGATCCGTACATTATGTGTAATTAACGGGATTAACATAAAGATCCGAATCGTTCGGTCCGGTGATTAAAAAGTTTCGGTTCTTCAATGGCCGTCGGCGCCTCGTGCGACGAGGATAATTAATGTCGTTTATCTAGCTGATCGGGCGACTGAAAATGTGCATTTGGCGAACATGGACTCCCGCTACACCTCGCAAGCCACGGCGGAGTTTATTTAATTAGTGTTCGCGGTTTTAACTGTTTCATCCGCCGCCTACCGAGGCGTTCATATAAAATAACCGCGTACTCGATCGTGATACGCAGAACAGACCATTCTGGTTCACCGCAACCCCGGATTCGTCGCCGACTCCGTCTGTCAACGGATCCCGTAGGCATCCATCTGTTTGGGCTTGATGGCCTCATAGGACGGGCATCATACCGCTGGCCAGGCTGGCGCAATACACCGGATCATTTCTCATCGTCCTGTTGCTCCCAGGGGGGTTTGGCATCGCGACATCAACAGGATCACATCAGGGCAGCCTCTTGGTTGCTGGACGAAGCACCAAGCTCCACTACGTGCATCAGGCCTGCCCGCAGGCACTTAATCCGAATTAGCTAGTTTCAAGGTCATGGTCGCAACAAGGGGGTGAGTTTTAGAAGTGTATTTTTCCCTTGTAAATCGGTTTATAATACTGTATTTTCAAATGCTCGATATGGTAAATATAGAGAATATTGATTCACAACCTTTTTTTTGTTATTTCATAACGAGACACTGTAGTTCCCTATGTTGAGTAAAGAAGTGATTGTCATAGTGCCCACGCTCCCTGGGAAGAATTGAATGCTCTCCATCGTTTTAGAAGGAAGGCGTAGTGAATGCATCTGTGGACATATTCTGTCTTGAACAGGATTTGGCGCTCTATCAATAGAAAAGTACGCAGGTGTATTCATCCCGTCTTCCTTCATTTCAGCTAGCTCCATCATATGGCTCCTTACGCCACTTTTCACATAATACTTGCCGCTCCAATGTGAATAATAAGATAAGCTCCTAACATTTGGCGCCTTTAACGTGGGTTGCTCGTACGTAGACAACTTCTTTACTGACAATAACAACTTGCTATTTTGTCACAGAGATTTCAGACAGTATGATACTGTAGTTTCATATTAATATTCATTAATCTATTGGAGCAATCGTGTCTCGTTATAATTCAAAACAACAATGTCCTTTGCAATACGGAGTGTTGCAATTTACGTATAATTATGTCATGTATTTTGGTGTTTCTCGTGCTCAGTAGACTTGTAATACAGGTTATGTTTTAAATGTCAATACGTCAACTTAACCTCAACATTTGAAATGTTATTTTCATAGAAGCGTCGGGTATCACCGTAGACAATTATTTCTTCTATGACAGGTACTACAAAGAAAATATCGATAAATATAAACGATCATTGGTTGAAATGATTGCAGTGTTATTGTCTTTACTCCAAGATGGTGGACGGCTTTCGGTAAACATCAGCTGATTGCATTTGGCAAGCAATGACATATGTCAAAGTGACAGACGTCACCATATCGTGTTTACAATATGATCACAACACAGAAGTGTCACTCAATTTTATCAAGCATATTACCTATTTGAAATATCAATATAAATTATATTAAATTGTAATTATGCAAATCATACAATATACTGGTAATTCATTTAATAACAAGATTCGCGTACAAATAGGTATTCTTATACTTATTACCAGCGCGCATATTGCGGATTACAAAAGGAGTTTGACATAGGTAACTAAATTGTTGAAATTTATTCTTTTTCTGAAAAATTAAATAAAATAAAATATTGGTTTCAATATACCGGGATTTCTAGAATTATCAATTGATTTTTTCTAATTAATTGGACCATACACATTACAACTCAGATAATTTTTATTTTTATAATTCCTATGAGGTACATTACTACTTCGATTAATTTAGTTACAACTTAATTAATTTATTAACATCATAAATAATTTCAAAATCAAGAATATTGTCAAGAATTTGGTTTTTAATTTTTTTTTGAAAAACAGGGTTGTCAAAAAATTTATTTAAAAAAAAATTATTTTGAAAAACAGGGTTGTCAAAAAATTTATTTAAAAAAAAAAATTTTTTGAAAAACAGGGTTGTCAAAAAATTTATTTAAAAAAAAAATATTTAAAAAAAAATTATTTTGAAAAACAGAGTTGTCAAAATTTTTATTTTTTCATAATTTGGAAAAACAGGGTTGCCAAAACAATTGAACAATTTTTTTTTCTTTCTTCTTCAAACGTCAACAATAACAACAACAACCATTTTTATTATTTTATTTATATATCCAATAGTTTTACACATTAACAATGTCAACTCCTATTTCGAACGTCAACAACGCCTCCAAAGAGGATCTCATAAGAGAACTATCAAGTCGTTCTCTCGAACCGGCATCCACCTCTCACGCGTTGCGCTCGCAGGCGCGTGCATATAATAAGGCACTTAAGATGCCGACAATATCAGAAACGGATATGGATTCTTCAGATTCGGATTCTGAGAACCAGACCGTCAACAACCCTACGATAATTAAACACACAAAAGTTATTTATAAAGAATCACCCACCATCAATGTGGAAAATTGGAAGATAAAATTTGATGGAAAATCGAGCATAAGAGAATTTCTCTTGTTGGTTGAAGAAAAATGTAGGACGAAAAATTTTAGGCATGACAATCTAGTTCGAGTTTTTCCTGATCTATTAGATGGACTAGCATTACTTTGGTTCAGGTCAATATATCATCCGGACTTAAAATGGGACGAGCTGTCTAAACTTTTGATCAATCAATTTGAGGGAAATGACCTACAAACGGACTTAAAAGTAAAACTTTTCAACATGACGCAACCAAAAGGTATGTCAGTCCTTGAGTTTTCACTTAGAATGAAATCACTGAATAACATGCTAGAAGCTAAACTTCCTGAGCAGGAACTTTTGCGGCTTGCCAAAAAGGCTTTGCTCCCAATGTACACTAACTTATTAGTTTCTAGAGATATTTTTACATTCGACCAGTTAACAACTTACGCGGGAAACTTAGAGTCTTATGCGACACCACCGGAGGAATTTGCCACTTCTTCTTCTTCTTTTTCAAACAAATTTGAAAAAAGCAATAACTATACTACTAATAAGGAAGAGAGATTTGGGCCTACTAAAAAAACTTTGTCAAACAGTAATACCGGTACCTATAAACGTACAGGGTTTTCTCATAATAATTATAAACAATCTTTTAATGGCAATAGTTATAGTCATGCTGGGCGTAACTACAGTAACACCAATGCGGGTTACAACAATAACAAACCTCAGTCTTCTTTCAATGGAAATAGTCTAAATACCGAAGGAACTTCTAGAACCATTGTTAGGAATCAATTTTGTCTTTATTGTAAGAAACCGGGACATGTTGTAGCTGACTGTAGAAGAAAAGCCGCAGCGGGAAATAATTCAAAAGTGGGAGCGGTTAAAGGAAGAATTAATAATAATAAGTCGGAAGGGCGGAGTCTCTCTTACCACGTCCCATCCTATGCGCAGAGGAATCGGGAGTGGAAGAGTTGGCTCCGACTAGTCCATCAGTTTCTTTCAGTCCCATCACCTGGAACAGTGGGCCCACTGCCACAGGGGAGGGAGATTGAAAACGATGGTCGTCCTTATGCAAATGTATATATATTAAACAATTTTTACAGCGCACTGTTGGACAGTGGTGCCTCATTATCGTGTTTGGGAGGCGATAGTTATAAAATTTTTATTAAGTTAGGTATAGAATTAGTTAAGGTTAATTTTAGTGTATCAACAGCGGATGGTGCGAATCAGCCAGTCCTGGGTACAATGTCGTTGCCGGTGACGTACAAATCAATTACCCATACAATACTTTTCTACGTCATCCCGACATTGTCACCATCGTTTATCCTAGGTATAGACTTTTGGAAGCAGTTCCATATCGCACCGGAGCTGCTTTCAAAAGCTATTGGTCCTACTTCGGAAAACAAAATTAATGGGTTGCGGGCAATTCAGCCAGCCTCTTCCTTAAGTCCCTCAGAGAATCAGGCACTCTCTGCTATTATTAAAAAATTTGAATCGATTTCTTTCGAGAAGCGTGGCTTAGGCCTGACGCATTTAGTCAAACACAAGATTAATACAACAGGGCCTCCGATCAAACAAAGGTATTATCCTTTGTCTCCAGCAAGACAAAAACAATTGGAATTAGAAGTACATGAAATGCTAAAATTAGGAGTAATACGTCCTTCACGTTCTCCATGGTCGAGTCCAGTATTGATTGTTACAAAGAAGGACGGTACGGGTCGTTTTTGCTTAGACTCTCGCAAAATCAATAATGTCACGATTCGCGACGCGTATCCTTTGCCATATATATCCCGGATTCTAGACAAGCTAGGTGGAGCCAGGTACGTCTCTTCTATAGACCTATCAAAGGCCTTTTGGCAGATTGCCTTAGATGAGGATTCTTGCGGGAAGACAGCTTTCGTCATTCCTGGACTTGGTTTGTTTGAATTCACCCGTATGCCTTTCGGCCTAAAAAATGCCCCTAGTGAGTTGCAAAGGTTAGCAGATGCCCTTTTTGGTCCGGAGTTTGATGAAAACGCTTTCTGCTATTTGGACGATTTGATTTTAATATCTGAAGACTTAGACTCACATTTAAACTTATTAAATCGGGTATATGAACGTTTGCGAGATGCAGGTCTTACCATCAACCTTAAGAAATCGGAGTTTTGCAAGTCCGAACTTAAATACCTAGGATATTTGGTAGACGCGCAGGGTCTCCGTACGGATCCAGTAAAAATTGAAAGCATTAAGAACTTCCCAGTCCCGAAAAATGCGAAACAAATTCGGGCTTTTATTGGTTTGTGCGGATACTTTAGGAGATTCATTAAAGGATTTTCTAGCATAGCAGCTCCTCTTACGAAACTCACTGGTTCAAAAGATGGGATCAGCAAATTCAAGTGGTCTCAGGAGGCTGAATCTGCTTTTAAGGACTTGAAACGCGCGTTGACTACGGCTCCAGTTTTATGCTGCCCGGATTTCACCAAGCCTTTCTCTATCCATTGCGATGCGAGCTCCGCAGGGATCGGAGGAGTTTTGATCCAAGACGTAGACGGGCAAGAGCATCCCATCGCTTATTACTCACGTTGCTTAAACGTTCATGAACGAAATTATGGCATCACTGAACGGGAACTCTTAGCTGTGCTAGACTCGGTGACTCACTTTAGACCGTATATAGAAGGAGCTCATTTTTCAGTAGTTACTGACCACTCAAGCTTGAAATGGCTGGGGTCTTTGTCCAACCCTAGTGGCCGTCTTGCACGGTGGAGCTCTCGTCTTTCGCAATTTTCTTTTGATATTGTCCATCGCAAAGGGACACAACATGTTGTTCCAGACGTGCTTTCACGAATGGACCTTGCCATATTATCAGGTGTGGACACTGAACATACAAAGGATACGTGGTATTTGAAAGCTTGGAAAGGATGCCAAGAATTTCCGCAGCGATTCCAGAACTTTCAAATACGTAATAATGAATTGTTCCGACACACAAAGACTCGCCTAGCCCTGTGCGAGGATACTGCCTGGAAGAAGGTAGTTCCGCAGGAAGGTAGACAGGCAATCCTTTCAAATTTACACGAGTCTTCGCGAGCTTGTCATCCTGGGGTATTCAAAACCTATAAAAAAGTGCAATTGCGTTACTATTGGCCTAATATGTACAAGGATGTTAAGCAATTTGTTAATCGTTGTACAGTCTGTAAGGCCCATAAAATAAGTACAGCCCCACCTAACGGCATCTCTTCAAACCCTAAAAAGGTCACAAGACCCTTGCAAATGTTGTCGATAGATTTAGTAGGTCCTTTACCTAGGAGTTACTCAGGTTTTACCGTAATCTTATCATGTGTAGACGTTTTTTCTAAATTTACATGGCTATTTCCGCTGCGCAATGGCACCGCGAGAAGCATAATTAAAATCTTAGAAGAAAACATCTTTCTTGTTCACGGCGTACCACGAACTATCGTCTGTGATAATGGTCGTCAATTTGTTTCGAAAGAATTTAAGGACTTACTTAGTAGTTATAACATACCACCACCTTTTTACAATTCGTCTTATACGCCTCAAAACAATGTTGTCGAACGTTATAATCAAACCTTGGGTACGGCCTTATCTATCCTTGTTGAATCAGACCACCGAAATTGGTCCAAATTTCTTCCGCAAGTTCAATCGGCCATGAATAACACGGTAAACTGCGCTACAGGTTATACACCTTATTTCCTGATGCACGGTCGGGAGCAGATACTGGACGGTGATCTGCACCGTAATCCAATAGCGGATGAGGAATCCAATTCGCAAGTGGATGCTCAACCTAAAGCTTATGCACAGAAACTAGAAGAGTTGTCTTCGATTTACGAGCAAGTCTCGAATGCTCTTCTTAAAGCTTATCAAAAAGGAGCCGACCATTACAACCTGCGCAGAAAACACATCACCTATCAGGTTGGTGATGTGGTGTGGCAGAGAAATTTTGCACAATCTAACGCATTGAATTATTTCACACAGAAATTGGCACCTCGGTTTGTTCAGAATGTGGTAGTAAAGAAAAAATCCAATCTAATCTATACGCTTGCAGACTTAAACGGAAAAGTTGCGGGTGATTTTCATGTGAAGGATATAGTAAAATCAAATAATATACCGGTATAGTCTTATTGTGGCAATACTTCGGAGGGTCTGGCCATCCCTACCGAATACTGCAAATTATCTTATTTACTAGTTAATATTTAATGCTTGGGAGTTTTAACCCGGCCTGATCAACCGAGTTGAAACGACCCGACATTCTGACAGTCAAAGTCCTGTCACAGGGTTATTTCTTTTTGTTCGTTCATGTTTTTGGGGGGGGGGGTGCGATTATGCAAACTCACGTAGTATTTATGATTCATTGCAATCAAAATCCACTCTAGTAAAATTAACTCGAGTTGTTTAACAAGTTTTTGCTTTCGTTAAGCGTAATTATTTATTATTATTTATTCGAAATTAATTTAGTAACATTTTTTTTTTTGGACTGAGCACGAGCAAGCAAACAAGATGAATGATATAATTTGTTTTTAATATTACGTTTGTTAACCTCGAATACAAGTGGAACACATGCCCACTTCCCCTTGTGTTCAGGGTACATCCCATTGAACTGCGTTCATGGTTATTAAGTTTTGTATTTATTATTAAGTTTTGACTCGAAACACACAGGGATGCCAGTCCTACACCTCTTTGTGTTTTGAGCATTGTTTTCTTTTCTGTTTATCTCTTTCAATATGAAACATGACTGTTTTCAAACATACATAAATTCTGAGAAATGTTGTGAGTTCAACACGTAGTAACCACTCATATGCTTGCGAATATACAAAGAGAATAGTTTAGTAATATACATATTATTTTGTTAAATTTATTGATTAGTTTAAGTACCTATGATGCTACTTGACTTCATACACTCACCCGTACGACCGATTTAGGTAGAATAGGAAACTCTTCGTTGTGAACAATTTTATTCTTCCTAAAAGAGACGTAAATTCAGTGAAGTGAGGGTTGCTTTCACCCTAAAGTGTTGCCTAAATGGCTCTCTAAAACCCTATTATGGGTCAGTGATGCAATAATGCATATGGTTGTGTATAATTTTTGTGCTGGACATACATAGGTATAGTTATGTTAAGGATGTGTTGTCCACTGATTAGTGTTTAAACTTACATAATTGATGATGTTTATGCTGTAATTGTAACGTTAACGGTAATCCAAGACATAAGTCAGCTGTTCTTCACCCAGTATCTTCAATGCTGTGGGTGTTTACGGACCCCGTTCACGGAACATTAGTTCACCATGTTTTTAATATTAAGTTCTTTTAGTTTTAAGTTCTTCTAGTTGTAGCTATGTTTAAATAAGAATGGTTGCATCGCAAGCCCGTCCATCGCGCCTTACGCATGATGGAGTGCGATCGGAGTTGCGGCACACCCATTCGCTATTACTATTTAATTTATGTTTGATCTACTAATCACTTTTTACTGCTGTCTACTAATGATTGCTAGATTAGGTTTGAATAATTTTTTTTATTTTTTTTATTAGGCCCTTTGACCGACCTTTTTTTTTTTTTAGATTAGGGGTAGGAACCTTATTAGTTGTTATGTTCGAGGGCGAACATTTTTGTGGCGAGGGGGGTAAAGTTATGATGTGGATGCATCATTACATATAAATTACTTTAATTCATTACTCGGATAGGCAGGTACCTTTATTTGAATGATGGTAGGAGTTTATTAAAGATATTCGGCAAGTTGGCAGACGGAGGGGAAACGGATGTTGTCTTGGGGAACGACACTCTGGACGGGAAGAAGACGGTAGGACGCTGTTTTTTTTCTCGGGCACAGTCACGTAGCGAATTAAGTTTATAATGTAAGATATACCGGAACAATACTACTCCGTGTTGCAAGGAGATCCGTACATTATGTGTAATTAACGGGATTAACATAAAGATCCGAATTGTTCGGTCCGGTGATTAAAAAGTTTCGGTTCTTCAATGGCCGTCGGCGCCTCGTGCGACGAGGATAATTAATGTCGTTTATCTAGCTGATCGGGCGACTGAAAATGTGCATTTGGCGAACATGGACTCCCGCTACACCTCGCAAGCCACGGCGGAGTTTATTTAATAAGTGTTCGCGGTTTTAACTGTTTCATCCGCCGCCTACCGAGGCGTTCATATAAAATAACCGCGTACTCGATCGTGATACGCAGAACAGACCATTCTGGTTCACCGCAACCCCGGATTCGTCGCCGACTCCGTCTGTCAACGGATCCCGTAGGTATCCATCTGTTTGGGCTTGATGGCCTCATAGGACGGGCATCATACCGCTGGCCAGGCTGGCGCAATACACCGGATCATTTCTCATCGTCCTGTTGCTCCCAGGGGGGTTTGGCATCGCGACATCAACAGGATCACATCAGGGCAGCCTCTTGGTTGCTGGACGAAGCACCAAGCTCCACTACGTGCATCAGGCCTGCCCGCAGGCACTTAATCCGAATTAGCTAGTTTCAAGGTCATGGTCGCAACAAGGGGGTGAGTTTTAAAAGTGTATTTTTCCCTTGTAAATCGGTTTATAATACTGTATTTTCAAATGCTCGATATGGTAAATATAGAGAATATTGATTCACAACCTTTTTTTTGTTATTTCATAACGAGACACTGTAGTTCCCTATGTTGAGTAAAGAAGTGATTGTCATAGTGCCCACGCTCCCTGGGAAGAATTGAATGCTCTCCATCGTTTTAGAAGGAAGGCGTAGTGAATGCATCTGTGGACATATTCTGTCTTGAACAGGATTTGGCGCTCTATCAATAGAAAAGTACGCAGGTGTATTCATCCCGTCTTCCTTCATTTCAGCTAGCTCCATCATATGGCTCCTTACGCCACTTTTCACATAATACTTGCCGCTCCAATGTGAATAATAAGATAAGCTCCTAACATCTGGTTGTGAACAGAGTGTATTTAGTGATACAAGAAATTCATCCATGTTTTTATTTACACTTCTTATATTTAGGTGTAAGATTGTTAATCGATTTTTTATATTTTTATATATTTTACTGCATTCTATTGCTGTTTCACATACATATTCTTCTATGTTTAGGTTTTTATCGATTTCGTTTAAGTTAATATTATTCATTGCATGTGTTAAAATTTGAAATTTGTACAATAGGTATTAATAGCAGTAAAACCATCATAATTTGTGCTGCAATATTCTTGCTTGAGTAGAATAGTACATAGTACATACATACATATATCAATAGTACAAGTGAACATATACTGTAGAGATTATTGCATATAGAATATTGGCAGCGTGATACATGGGTTAGTAATGTATATAATAATAATTTTGAAGTAATATATCTATAATTAGACTTTAGTAGTCTATAATTTACTAGCCTTCGGTAAACGTAACTGTATATTGGTATTGTATTATCTATTTTCTGGTAGAAATATAGAAATGTT
Source organism: Limnephilus lunatus (assembly GCA_917563855.2). Classification (NCBI taxonomy): domain Eukaryota; kingdom Metazoa; phylum Arthropoda; class Insecta; order Trichoptera; family Limnephilidae; genus Limnephilus; species Limnephilus lunatus. The sequence goes on from OU830592.1 coordinate 83,032,516, forward strand.
GAATGTAGGCGTAATGTAATGGAAAAAGAAACATAAAAATGTAGTATGTAGAAATGTTTTATCATGAAGAAAATATTCGGGTTTTTTATCATCAATATGTAAAATGATTTAATTTTTTTAGTTTTAAATATATATATACTGATTTTATAGTATGTAGAATGATGAAAAATATGACGTTTTTTTAATGTGTAGACTATAGAATTATTATTTTTTATATCTTGTGGATATTTCGAAATATATACGTAAATGTAAGACGTTGAGAACAGACATGAGATATTTTTAAAGAGATCTTTAAAATTTATAACAATATTCCAAATTTTGCTGCGTAAGATCAAGTATTTTTTTGTAATTTTGACAGTTAGTTTGAATATTGTCATTTCAAAAAACAATTTTAGTATAATTTTTGAATATATCTTAGGATTTTCAGTTTTAATAGTAAGTATACTTGTTTTATAAAATGCAGATTGATAAGAAACATCATGTTTTTTTAAAGCATATGTCATAGCATTACTAATTTTGTTAGCTTTTAAATTTTTGATTGTGCAAGTACATAGATAATACATTGACAATAATAAACATGAGTCACTATGAAAACTATACCTTGAATCCAAATTAATATTCAATTTTCTGTTGTGCGAAAGCCAGCATTTTTTTATAATATATACAGTTGGTTTTATCAGTCGCATTATGATTAGTAGGAAATGACAGTTGAAATCTGTTTAGCAAGTCTCAATAACAAAATAACTAGGCGGGCGTCTAGTGATAGTTGGAGATTTTAGAAAGTTCTTAATAATTACAGTCGTTCTTACTATAATTATATAGTTAATTTGTCCTTTTTTACTGCGTGCCAAAACCGCAAATGTTCCTTGCGCCGAGTAATATTGGAACATTCATAAAAAAGCAAAACGAACATTCTATCAGAATAACAAATCGCGCCACGCAAATTTACATTTTTACTACAAATATACTGACCACTTTAACACCATAGGAATGGGTTGAAAGCGTGCACGTGAAACGTATGGCTTGCACATAGGTTTGTCTCCTTCTAACGCGGATTAGGGCATTTTGGCTGGCAGTTTTTGCACAAAATAATTACTTTTGTTAATTTAATTACTGGGTTATTATAAGTGATAGAACTGTGAAATTTTCGTTCGCGAATATTTCATTATGAGTATTATTTTTCGACATTAAAATAAATAAAATATTATCTGTAGTTTTCAAATGCGGTTGAAAAATAGATTGTATGGGAATGGTCACATCTGTTTCACCTTAAGGATTTTAGTAGCGCCAGGCGCGTTTGTCTCAGGACCGGCCCTGTTGGAGACGGTGTTATTCAATGCATTTTGTAGAAACTTCTATACATCAGACCTCTGGATACACTAAGCACGATGGAATGCCATAATAGTTCAATACAACGCCTACAGAAAACTGATTCGGTTACCAAGGTCTTGCAGTGCCACGAAATATTTACATCAGATAGTCAACAATTGTTTTATGCTACGAGGCATAAAGCGGTCAACTCCCGATGCAATCCCGAAATGCTCTTATACATTCGCAATCGCCTGGTTATGGCCCTTTAAAATACGATGTAACAAACTATAATTTCAATATTATAATTTGTTGTTGTTAATCCATTTGTACAACTTTACGATATTTAATGTAGCTACCTATTTGGTTTTCTTCATTTTATTTATAGTATAAGGTAGATTTATTATCAGTAATATTATGAATTACACTGCTTTGCAAACCCCTCGGTTTAAATACTAATTATTTACTCATTTGACAGAGGTTTGGTTTTTTTGTGTCTTTCCGATTATCCCTTACCCTTTACTGGTGAGAGGATTACGTCACAATCTTCACAATTAAATGGGTGTTTTATGAGAAAGACTAACAGTGACGGAATGTTAATTTTATGGGATTGCGTCGTTGGTTGGAAAAAAGGAACAGATATTGCTGACACGAAAGATATCCTCCTAAAGAGAACAGCCGGCTTGTGATGTGTAAAATTCACCAGAAAGGACAAAACTGGTGACGTTAAACGGAGGCCTATGTCCAAAGCTGGATGTCAAATGGATTATGAAGAAAAAAGAAGGCGGATTTCGCCCAGCCTCGCAGCTTACTCGAATATGAGCTGATATACAATAATCCAAATAAAATTGATGACTTTAGAGATGTTTTAAAAATCTAAATTCATTCATTCAGTATGTAGATAGAGGCAATCTGGTCCATTCGATCCAAAAAAGTTTTTGTTGTTGTTGCCTAACAATCTTCCTTTGTATATGGAGAATATATTCCCCCCCTTAGCATCAAATTCAACCTTGTAATATATAAATATATTTTTTATTTTTTTTGCAGAAACAAACAAAACATAAATTACATAGCAGAAAATAATAACAAGTAATAGAATTTAATACAATAATTGGTACCAATGACATGTTGGTGTTATATACATATTTTTATGTGATAAATTATACGTTTTACCTAAATTAAGTTAGTAAAATATTGAAGGAGAGGGGTGTGTGTGAGTGTTTGTGTGTAAGCGTGAGTGAGGGTGTGGATGTGTGTGTTATGTGTGCGAATTCAGTGTGCTAGAAATGTTTTTCTTAAATAGAAGGAGGGAATCATCCTACATCACTACAGAAAAACGAAACTTAAAACAAAGACACTACAATGATCTTTTTAAAAAATGCGAAAATAACAGTAAAAAAACTTGGAAGTTAATGAATAATATTCTTAAAAATAAGTCTAATACTTCGAATAATTTTTGTACTAAATTAATAATTAATGATGAAATAGTCACTAACAATGTAGAGATATGCGACCACTTTAACAATTTCTTTTGCAACATTGGTTCCTCCTTAGCTAATAATATACGTAACAAAGTCGAAAAACAAACCGCCCAATGAAATAAAATTAGCAATAATTGATAGTATAGAATCTTTATATCTTCAACCAACAACAGAATTAGAAATAAGCAAAATATTAAAATCATTGAAATCAAATGCGAGCGCCGGTTACGATAAATTCAAATACAAGACAGTGCTAAGTCTCTCAACGGAATTGGTTCCTATTTTATCAAAATTGATTAACCAATGTTTTAAAGAGGGTGCTATACTGGCAGCTGTGTCATGGGTTTTATTCTACATTAATCCATCCAGAACTTTGCAGTTATACTGCGCGCCAATACTCGGTTCACGAGTAATGTTCGAGATGGGGAGAGCATGAAGACTGTCTCCAGAGCATGGGCACAAAGGACTACAGGTCGTACTGATAGTAGTGAAATGAAAGAGGATAGTTTTTGCATAGTATAAATCATGGAATATATTTAGGTTAACATGATACATGTCATTAGTCAGCACTTACCCTCAGGGATCAAGAATTGGTTTTTAATTCTATCTAATCTGACTAATAATAATAATAATAATTGGATAATTTATAGAGCGCCGTTTTTGTGAAAAATCACCTCAAGGCCGCTGAACAATTTATTCATAATTCTTAGGTTCTATCTAATTTTAATATTTACAAATGGATACAGAAACATACTTACCTGCAGGTCACTTCCGATAAACACTTTAATTAGAAAGTTTGTGCTTTGAGAAGATACGGCTTTGCACGCGGAGGGTATTATATTTAAAACACTGGACATTGCATTGCTACCCCCATCACTATAAGTATTACATTTTAAAAGATTAGTGGCAAAAGTGGAGTTGATAATATCAAAATATGTATTTTAAAAGACTGGAGAATTAAGGTCTCTTTAGGGCTGGAGAATGTTACTGAAATGACCTTTAAAAACGCTTACAAATAGTTATTTTTAACTTTTTTTTTTCTCTACATTTTTAGGTTAGTTATTTACAGTGTCGCGGGCATTGAATGTGAAGTTGAAAGAATTTGAGTTTATGGATACGACTGTCTGAAAAGGTGGGTTTTAAGTTTAGCTCTAAATTCTGCCGAGTCTGTGATCGTGAAGTCATGTGGCAGTCCATTCCAGGCTTTAGGTCCCGACACTCCGAAAGCGCGCTCACCGAACTTAGTATCTGGTGTGCGCTTTGGTTCCTTTAACCTTCCAACAGCTGATGACGCTGCTGACCTTAGGGTTGACTGTCGAGAATTTGAATTTTCTGGAATACACAATTCCGATAAGTACGCCGGAGCCATTCCGTTAAGGGACTTAAATACCATCCAGCAGAGCTTGAACGGGATTCTTTCAGGACATTCAGGACTAACCACTGAATAACACTGAATAACGGTGAGAGAGCAAGGAGCATCTATCCGGCTGGCGGGGATCTGTCACTGACAGACCCAGCTGGCTTCATCAGGGCTTTGGTCCGAGAGTATCGTTCCAGGAGACGGGTCCAGCGTCTCCGGCAAAGTGACTGAGCGTTTATGGAGCGAAACGGGTCCAGCGTTTATGGAGCGAATCCATCAATGACTATTGTGGCGCTGATCGGGCAGATCACTTGAGCGGGTGCAGTCCCGGCGGCGTATTCCCAAACCCTAACGCGTTTCAGTCGCGCTATAGACTGAAACGAGTTAGGGATTGGAATGCGTAAATCACCTTCCAAACACTACCGCGTTTCAGTCGCCTTCGCGCTTTGTAGCTCTCCGTTTCTGTTAGGGTGACGACCATAATTATAGAAGGGTAAGCAGAGAGGATGGACCGCGTTTTTTTTACTTACGAAATCTTTTTTTACATTGAAAAAAATTATTTTTTAAGTAAAAAAAAAAAACGCGCGTTTTTTTTTTTACTTAAAAAATAATTTTTTTCAATGTAAAAAAAGATTTCGTAAGTAAAAAAAACGCGGTCCATCCTCTCTGCTTACCCTTTTATAATTATGGTCGTCACTCTAACAGAAACAGAGTGCCACAAAGCGCGAAGGCGACTGAAACGCGGTAGTGTTTGGAAGGTGATTTGTGCATTCCAATCCCTAACGCATTTCAGTCGGTAGAGCGACTGAACCGCGTTAGGGATTGGGAATACGCGTCCCGGCGTGTGATTTTATTTACGTTTCTCAATTATGAAAATATGGCTTGTGCAGCGCCACTTGAAGTTTACGCTTCATTAGCGGAATCCGCGGAATACCGGGCAGCGCGGGATCGCGTCAATAATGATCGGTAAATCACTTGTGATTTTAACGAACACGCACGGTGTTTATTTAACGGAACTTCCACACCCGACTTGGTTTTTGTAAAATAAATCGAATAACAACGTTGAACACCATTGAATGAATAATGTTGAACACATTTATGTCACGATTACCCGTCCGGGGTACAATAATTTAAAATCTGATTGACGGTGCTGCTATTTCACGGCCGCCCAGGTTCGTGAAACAGTTCCAGCGTGAAACAGGAAACGGAAAAACACCCATCGACTCCCGGCGGTCTATGTGTTGCCAGCCCGTGCTCTTCATAATCTTAATCAAAATTACTACTAACAATGGTACTTGTTCTGAAGAGGTGTTTAAAATAATACGACTTAACACCGCTTCATAACAAGGGAACCTTTCCAGACAGCTGTAAAATTGACAAAGTGATACCAATTCACAAAGGTGGGTCCAAAACAAATACCTCAAACTACAGACCCATCTCAATCTTACCAATCTTATCAAAATTTTTTGAACGTGTAATCCACGAAAGATTAAACAATTTTCGGTTAAAAAAATCATTCTTTTATAAAAAAACAATATGGATTTAGGAAAAAATCGAACACACTTGCGGCAATAAACGACTTAATCAGTAAACTTAGGAGTGGTATTGATGGTGGAAATTATATTTTATCTATACTAGTTGACCTTCAAAAAGCCTTTGATACAGTAAGCCACGATATACTTCTCAAGAAACTCGAGAAACTTGGTGTAGTTGGTCCTGCTCTTAATCTATTCAAATCATTTCTTAGCAATAGAAAGCAATTCGTAAGCATTAACAATCAAAATAGTAAGCACCTTCCAATAAACCATGGAGTTCCGCAAGGATCCATACTAGGGCCACTACTGTTCCAAATTTATATCAATGATATTTCGCAATTAGAATTAAACGGTGAAATTTTTTTATACGCAGATGATACTGCAATATTCTACTGGGGTAAAGATCTAAACATACTACTAGAAAATGCACAAAGTGACCTAGAAAGAATTTGCAGTTGGCTCCAATCAAATATCCTAACAATGAATATTAAAAAAACAGGATACATGATTTTAAGCTCAAACCGTAAAATAATTCCTCTTCATGTACCTTTAAAAATTGAAAATAACGATTTGCAAATCCTGATACAGGAAAAATATCTTAGGCTGTGCATCGACAAGCATTTAACTTTTAAACAACACATACAAGATGTAAAAGATAAAATCACACCCTTAATTAGCGTTTTTAGCCGGTTATCATATCTATTACCAATTGAATTAAAAAAAGTTTATATTATAGTCTCGTACACTCACACCTAAATTACCTGATTGAAATCTGGGGAAATGCGTATGAAACATACATCAATGAATTACAGGTAATTCAAAATAAGCTAATCAAAAAACTATTTCACTACGAATCCAAAACATCCACAAAAAATTATATTTGGAAACAAAACTGCTAACATTAAGAAAACTATACGAGTACAATATATGTCTCCTTATATACAAAATAAATAATAAACTCATACATGCAAACACAGAATTCATAAAAACGTCCCAAGTACACAAACATTTTACACGACAACACGATAACATACGTTTAAACACCATTCATACTAACTACGGTAAGCAATCAATTAGTCACCAGGGGGCCAACTTATACAATTGCCTTCCAGATGATATCAAAAACGAAAAAAGTATGTGCATATTCAAAAAAAATTTATTCATGTTTATTCACAAAAAACAAAGTAGTGAAAGTGAATAATATCGTATGGTAATATAATGTTATGTAAATGTTAGTACTGCAATCTAATGTGTTATTAAATGTAAAAACTATGTATAAATTCAATATTCTAGTTAAGTAAGTGAAGGATGCGGGATATGGGGGAGTTTGCTGCAGCGTTCGTATTATTACTGGTTGTGTAAAAAAGGTTGGTGTGGCGAGTTCTTTTAGATGGGATGTTAAAATTTATTTGGGATAGAAGTTCTGGGCAGTCTATTTTGTTATGTATTATTTTATAGAGAAATTTCATGTCGGCTACCGTTCGCCTGGATTTCAGGGATTGAAGAGTACAGATATAATTATTGTTGTATTTATAACCGAGATACTAAATAAATTTATTTTGTATGCGCTCTATATGGTTTGGAACGGTGTGTGCTAAGCAGGTAGAACGGAATACGGAGCGGCCCGGTTATAAAAGAACACTTTAAAAGCAATTTTCTCAAAACCTCGTTTTTCAAGTTGGATGGAATCGTAGATCAACGAATTTTCACACGATTCACTTCTTTTAAAGTTCAAATTAAAGAAAATTAAATTTATATGCGGATGGACCTCGACTTACAAAAAATTATTATTATAGAACAAAGGTTTTTTTCGTCGATTTCATTTTATGTCCGCTGTTTTTATAATCAAATTTTTTTTGTAATCAGAAAGAAATGGGATTGGGCGCGAAATTGAGTAATCTGAAAGTATGTTGCCTGTTGTATGCTGATGATGCGGTGCTGATTTCTAACACTATGGAAGATCTACAGTCTCTCGTATCTAGGATGAACGAAATATGTATGAAGAATGAGTTAATGATGAATGTAAGTAAGTCTAAAGTCATGGTGTTTGAAAGAGAGAGTACGAAAACAGTATGCAATATAGTTGTGAATGATGAATACTTGGAGCAGGTGGATGAGTTTGTGTATCTGGGTAGTGTGTTTACGAGAGATGGGAAGGCTGATAGGGATATTGAAAGAAGGGTGAATGCTGGTAACTCCATTAATGGAGGACTGAATGCCGTTGGCGCTAATAAAAAACTGTCAAAAGAAGCGAAGTTAGCAGTCCACAATGGAGTCCTGGTATCTACCCTGATGTATGGCAGTGAGGCATGGAACTGGCAGAGGAAGGATGAAAGTAAACTGAATGCTATTGAAATGAGATCCCTGAGGCGTATGTGTGGTAAAACAATGTATGATCGTGTGAGAAATGTGGATATCCGCAAAGAATGTAAGGCTGATGTATGCATAATGAGTAAGATTAAGAAAGGGACCCTCAGATGGTTTGGGCATGTAGAGCGAATGAACGAAGAAAGCAGTGTAAGAAAAATATACGACGCAAATGTGAATGGTAGAAGAAGTCGTGGACGTCCGAGGAAGACATGGCACGATCAAGTGAATCAGATACTTGAGTCGGGCCATGTCAAAAGTCAGAATAATAGAAGAGAATGTATGAGACGATGTATGAATGTGAGTGAGGCAAAGAGTGTGTGCCAAGACCGAGTTGTTTGGCGGTCCGTCCTCTCTGCCTACCCCTGCGGAGAAACGGCGTGATGGTTAGTTATTTAGTTAGTTAACAACTTTTTTTGCAAACTGTGTTTCAGGCGCATTTTACATTCATACTATAACAATTTTTTTTATTTTCATGTTTCAGATAATTTCCAAGCATTCCAGGATTCCGGCCGATTTGATCGGACCCTCCGCTTGCGGCCTTTGCACTGTGTCTATAAATAAAGATATTCAAATCAATTTTTCGATAGTGTTTTTTTTGTTCAAATGTACCTTTAGGTATATGTAACAAAAGTTACTTAAAAGGAAAATAAATTTGATCTTTGAAAAAAACGTATTGAAAAAACACTCAGCTGGACTAGACTCCTATCTAAAGCATATAATCCAATCAAATCGGTAATCATGTCACATACGACGGTATTGTCTAGTACTCCGTTTGCCACAACCATGCATTGTTTATCAACACACCATGATTGTCAGCCATTTGTCATCGTCATCAGAATACGCCAACCTAAATACTCTCGACTGATTCATCGAATATTTTAGTATTTTTAAGTTAAAGCTAACGAATGTTATAGTCTATGTATGTTTATTTACATAAATGATGTCGGAAGAGTTATAACTCTGATTTTTAATGAAGAGATTAAGTGGAGAGAACGAATGAATAAAAGCCTTCACAATTTTTTGATGACAGACAACACAACACAAACGCTTACACGTTTATGGGACGCATTCAGTCATGTTATACACCACCTGGTGTTTTTGTCACATTTTCAGGGAAGAAAAAATCAGATTCAGTGACCAGATCTGAAAAGCCTAGTACTTTCAGAATTCCTCTTACCCGACTCCTTCCTCTCCCCCTACCTTCATTCTCACAATATACCCCAATTGGGGATGCCATAGTTTCACTGGCTCCAGACGGGAGCAGGTGGGACAAAATAGGCTCTGTTTGTGAAACGAAACAAAAATTATATAAATTAAACATTTTATCGTTGAAATATTTTCCAAGGTCGGTTTTATGTACTACTAGAACAAACCCGTGAAAAATAAATGAATACATTTTATAATTGTAGGAGAATTTAAAAAAATCTAGAGATGACGAGAAATTTACCTTTCGAATGAACGTAACTAACTAACTAACTAACCATCACGCCGTTTCCCCGCAGGGGTAGGCAGAGAGGACGGACCGCCAAACAACTCGGTCTTGGCACACACTCTTTGCCTCACTCACATTCATACATCGTCTCATACATTCTCTTCTATTATTCTGACTTTTGACATGGCCCGACTCAAGTATCTGATTCACTTGATCGTGCCATGTCTTCCTCGGACGTCCACGACTTCTTCTACCGTGAATTCACATTTGCGTCGTATATTCTTCTTACACTGCTTTCTTCGTTCATTCGCTCTACATGCCCAAACCATCTGAGGGTCCCTTTCTTAATCTTACTCATTATGCATACATCAGCCTTACATTCTTTGCGGATATCCACATTTCTCACACGATCATACATTGTTTTACCACACATACGCCTCAGGGATCTCATTTCAACAGCATTCAGTTTACTTTCATCCTTCCTCTGCCAGTTCCATGCCTCACTGCCATACATCAGGGTAGATACCAGGACTCCATTGTGGACTGCTAGTTTCGCTTCTTTTGACAGTTTTTTATTAGCGCCAACGGCATTCAGTCCTCCATTAATGGAGTTACCAGCATTCACCCTTCTTTCAATATCCCTATCAGCCTTTCCATATTAAATAATTTTGGTACCTACTTTATAGCTTGTCTGCATCGTTCCCACAATCAGTTCCTATGTTGAAAATCAAAGCAAATCCCAGTTCTAGAGTTCAATGAAACGAAGTTACATATAGACACAGAGGCACACCTCCGAAATTAATGTTTTCAATGAGATTGATAATGATAAATGATAATGATATTGATAATGGCTTACAAATAAAAAAAAATTCATAGATCTTAATCATTAATTCCTAGATTTCGTAATTTTTCTCTCCACAGAATCCCAAAATGTGATGTAGTGTGATAATCACCCGAGGGTAATTATCTTCCTCGGAGTCTCATGTGTGGAGTTAATGTAAAAATAAGATGATTATGTAAAAAGACCGGAGTCGATCACCTTACCTGTAATCACATTAAAGACACCGTGTTAATAATGAGTAAGAAAAATGTATTTTCATTTAAAACATGTCTCACACATCATAATTTATGCAAATAATTAATTGATTACCGCAGATATTAGGTATTTCTGGCATTAACTGTGCAGGAAATATGGCGCATAAAAAATGACGGAAATTGCGAATAAAATGGTTTGGCTATTCACAGATGTTTTGATAATTTCCGTGAGAACATACTGAGAAATCCGAGCATAATTCTTGGAATGGTAGTGTTCATTTGTGACTCAACAGGGCAGGGATGAAAAATGCTGATTGTGAATGGACCGCAGAGAAATTCTCATGACATCAATGAATTAATTTGTGTGGAGGATAATGCACCTGTTCTCTGAAGAATGACGCGTGTCTAAGGACTATTAAGACGCCACATGCTTTATTTGGTATCTGATCGCAGCCTGTTGATGAGTCATACACTGATCATGATTTCTCGCGGCGCTGCGTAGGCGGTAATTGAATTGTTTGATTGAGATATTGAAATATAAGAGATGTGTTATCCACAGTTTTTACTGAGTGGGACTGTGCTTCGTGGTGTCGCCGATATTGTTTACCAATTAACAAATAAACTAAATGAACGAATAAACTAAACGAACGTTAAACTAAATTAACGAACTCTTTCCGTATTCCAACTATATTGTTAACCAATACTACTGCAGATCTTCAAAAAATCAACAAAATGAATATATTCTTTTTGTATGCAAACTACTCCCATTAGGTAGTAGCCCGGCCACAGTCGCGCGGGCATCATAGCATATCTCTTTCGTATTTCAGTATATGTATTTGACTATGACCCATTACTTACTATACGTTTTATCACATTCATTATTTCACACTAAAACTAGATGATAAATCTATATTTTAAGACTAGTTAGGTAAGTGTTTACCGACCTACCGTCAGTTTAAATCTTATTTACGCTAGGCATCCTACCTTAGTCTTAACTGTGCAATCAGATTTTACCGTCTAAACTGTACAGTTAATTTCGTATGTGTGACAAAAACTGCATTGTTTTCGAACTGTACAGTCGAACTGAAATCTTTTGAAAAATGATCAGATAACACTGTGCAGTTAGACTGGACTGTTAGCACCGGACATGTACACCGAATGCCAAGCAAACGAGTACCGAAGAAGGTTCTAACAGGATACCCGGGAGGTAAACGAAAGGCCTAGGCTGAGATGGGAGGATGATGTCAGGAAGGATGCAAGAGGACTACTCCATGTTGCAGATTGGAAAACGACGGCCGAGGACAGAGGGCGGTGGAGGCTCAACTTGAAGGAGGCCAAGACTCGAAATGGGCTGTAGCGCCATTGAAGAAGAAGAAGTACAGCGCGTATGTACAAGGGAAAGCAATCTATACTCGAGATCGCAAATTTGAGATCTCGCGAGATTAGAAATTACAATCTAACGAGATCTCGGAATTTTCGGGATCTCGTTTATTAAAAGAAAATATTATTTGAAAGAAAACAAAAATCTTTATTCTTTAATATTAGTTACAAAATAATTAACAGTTTTATTTTTAAATTAAAATTATCGAAAGAAAAATATATCATATTAGAATAAGTTTACAATAATAATCTAAACGAAAATACGAAAGAGAACAAGACACAGAAAAAACAGAAAAAGACAATGGTCGCAACTGGGACTCGAACCCAGACCTCTCCGTCTAACCAGGACGAGCGCGTTAACCAATTTCGCCATTGCCACCTTCTGTCAAAGCCGTCATATTTGTCAATCTCATATTTTCAAATTTTAGAATTACATTATTATCAACTAATTATTTTTCTTCATATTACGGGCATATCTAATAGTAGTTTTCTTTCTTCGCTCTGAGTGGACGTGTGTAGCGTCGCGGACTACTGCCGCCTAATCCCGTCGATCTCGAACGGGATCTCGTCATATTGTGCTTCGGGATTGATCACGAAAAATGTCACGAGATCTCGCGAGATCGAGATCCTGTGAGATCGGGATTGCATTCCCTAGTATGTACCAATAACTGCACAGTTCTGTCAATCAGTCAGCGAACCTTTCATTTTGAAGATAAAAAGAAAAGATTACAACAACAGAACCGAAAGAGAAGCAGCATTCAAAAATATTCTTAGTAAAATGAAAAAGCTAGAGCCCCGATCAAAACAATAATCAGTTGTCAAAAATAACCAAACTGCGCTGTACTAAAAAATAAAAGTTTTTTTTTTAATAACTTTTTGAGTAAAACGTAGACAATATTAACGAATCTCAAACGAAAATTTGAAACAGGAAACTCAGAAAAAGATTCGGTCGCATCTGGGAATTGAATCCAGGACCTAAACCTTATCGAGGTTTTGCTCTACCACTTAGCCAATTCTTCGGTCATATTTAACTGGATCATACTTCGACTAATGGTTACCAACAGTATCTTCATTTTCTTCATACATATTTCTATTAGTGCTTTCTTTATGTAGGTATGTATTTTTCTGTTTCAAGTTTTCGTTTGATATGTGAACATAAACTTGAGATGTTGCAAAACTCCAGATGATAATTTTGGAAAACTTTATCAAAGGAGCTGGGCTCTTGCCGAGGGAATAAGGTGAGCTATAAGACAGCTAAAAGCACAAAGGGCCTTTAACCTGAGTGCTTATGGGAGCTGAGCAGATGATATGAAAAATGCTTCCAAAGTTTTTCAAAAACACTTAAAATGTAAATTGTTGAATACATTATTTCTTGAATTGAATAAAGTCAAGACACGTACAACTTGACATGAATAGGCGTATCGTAACGAAGGTGTATTGATCTTTCTTTATTCCTAAGAATAATTATTTATTATAAAAGGACCTGTGTACACAACTTGAGTCGCTCTTCAACTTCTCAAAATGAGGTTCTTGAATTTTTTGCGTTATCTTTCCACATACAATATTTGTTCGCAATTATCTTTACACCCGATTTTACGTGCGTCGGAGGACCTTAATTATTATGGGGAGCACGTTCTCCTGATTTAATACCCTTAAATTATTATGCATGGGTTTCATTAAATTTAGGGTTAATGGCAGAAGAATTAGAGATCTACCCTTTCTTGGAAAACGGTTTAATGTGTTTTAAAAAACACCTTAATACTTTGATCGTGCTACGTGGAGACATTGACGATGGACAAGAAGATACTAATTTATTAAATAGATATAATAATGTGATTAAACTTTGGTAACTTTGTAATAAATCATTTTAATTTTTTATTTATTTCATTATTTAATCATCATCATATTCTTCCCCTTTTCCTATTCGGGTCGGGGACCCATTGCATCGACAAGGCTCCTCCCTCCTCCATACGTTCCTGTTTTGTGCTCCTTTCGCTTCCGTCCATGGTAAAACCATCCTCTCCTCATACAGTTTCTGGAGTTGCTTCGCCCAACTGTGTCTGGGGCGGCCCACTGGACGTCTACCCTCTGGAATCGCACTCAGTATCTTCCTTGGAATTCGGTCCTCAGACATTATTAGTACACGCCATCTCAGTTGCGATTTTTCTATGAAGAGTAGCAGCAGTGGTTCAATGTTTAGATCATCTCGGATCGTCGAGTTTCTTATATGATCCCATTTCGTAACCCCTGCCACTCCTCTCAAGTACCTTTCGGCAGCTTGGACTCTTCTGGAGCGTGTTCGTTCATTTAGCATCCATGTCTGGTGGGCGTAAGTGAGCGTCTGGCGGTATACCGTTTTAAACACTAACATCTTTGTCTTGATGCTGCGTTCGGCTTTTCTTATCACTGAGCTGTAGAGAGGACGCAATACACTGCTTGCCGTATTTATTCTTCTATCAATTTCTCCGTCTTGCCGGCCATCGCTATATATAAGAAATATTACCTAATATATCTAAATTGTCTCATCACTGTAACCAATGTACTGTTTGTCTCTACACAAATAAATAAATAAAAATAAAATTGACAGGTTCAAGTTGTAAATAATTTATTCCTGATCAAAGTTCAACTTCTTTACAGGTGTATTTTGATGACATGTAAATCGTCATTGAACAAGGTAATCACATAATATTTAAACAATACATTCTTATGCATAAAACTACTTTTAATTATGCATCACGCTAATATAACTCTTCAAACATCCGACTGAAGAGCCGTAATCGTTTGGAAAAGTTTATCCAAGTGATACTGTGGGTTTTTCCCGAACACTGAAAAATAATACAAGCGTACTACGTTTCATAATATATTATTACGTACGCGTTTACATAAAGATATGCATCATTAGAAACAATTTGTCAACTGTATCAGGGGTTATCAAGTGTATCGTTCTGGTGATTATAATATATTAGCTGGGGTACCCGGCTTCCCTCAGGGAGTTGATATGATGATTGAACTGACGTTAGAACTCCACTCTCCTTTTTGCATGGGTAGGGCCAATGGGTAGCCCTACCCATGCAAAAAGGCTTCGAATGGTCCACAAGGTTCCATAACATTCCACAACCTTTGAGAGTGTTCTGAAATGTTCCACAATGATATGGGTTGTTCCGGGATGTTCCCGAACGATCCAGACTATTCCCGAACATCCCCAGGATGTTCCGGGATGTTTTGGGATGTTGTGGAATGTTCTCAAACACTCTCGAATGTTCTGGACTGTTCTGGAATGTGTGATAAGAAAAACTTTCATTTTATACTTTTTTGAAGGTTATTCCCATCAGTGAAATATATCATATTAGAATAAGTTAACAATAATAATCTAAACAAAAATATGAAAGAGAACAAGACCTTCTTGCCTTCTTTTCCAATCAGATATTGACTCATTCAATGACTGGTGTAAAATTAATTGCTTGGAACTAAATGTCGATAAGTGCAAAATTATGTCCTTCTACAGATCTAAAAATCCGATCGTTTTCGAATACAAACTAAATAATAATTGCCTAACAACTGTTCAATATATTAAAGACCTTGGTGCAATTCTTGATAGCAAGCTTTCTTTTCGGGAACATTTAAATGTGATTATTAATAAATCTCTCAAACTACTTGGTTTCATTACTAGAATCACTTCCGACTTCAAAAACATAAATACCTTAAGAACTCTTTACTGCTCCTTGGTTCGCCCCCATCTTGAATACGCTTGTGTTATATGGTCTCCTTTTTATGCTGTCCATATTCGTCATATTGAATCCGTTCAACATAGGTTCCTAAAAGGGATTGCTAGGAAGCTAGGATTAGAGCGAGGCAATTATTCGTATGCTGAAATTGAAAAAACTCTAAACCTTTCTCCTTTAGAAGACCGTCGGAAAAAATCCGATCTTATCTGTTTCTTCAAAATTATTAACTACATAATCGATTCACCTACATTATTACAACTCATCCCATTCAATATAACTTCTCGTAGACTCAGAAATAAAGACCTACTCTTCCTCAATCAGCACTCCACTAATTATGGTTACAACTCACCACTGTCTAGAATGTGTAGAATGGTCAACTCACGACAAGACCTTGTTTTTTTTGGTATAAGATTGAATGAATTCTGTCGCTCTTTAAATAAATGATGATATTTTATATTTACTGTAATTTTTGCAAAGTCTTGACTTGACTTGACACTTCTATTTTCTGTTTGTCTTTGCTCTCACGTACCATGTTCATCCTTACAATGTACATTCCCAAATTTTCGTTATACCATGTTGTAAATTGGACGTAAGTCCGTAAATAAATAAATAAATAAATAAAAGACACAGAAAAACAGAAAAAGACAATGGTCGCAACTGGGACTCGAACCCAGACCTCTCCGTCTAACCGGGACGAGCGCGTTAACCAATTTCGCTATTGCCATCTTCTGTCAAAACGTCATAATTGTCAATCTCATATTTTCAAAATTTAGAATTACATTATTATCAACGAATTATTTTTCTCCATATTGCAACTACCCTTTTCATTGGAAACAATCATTCTAAGAATTGGTTTGTGACCAGGATAGCGTCTCGGATAGATATATCCGAATTTATTTTATATGGAACAATTGACTTTTATGAAAGTCTAATTGAATATTCATTTAGACTTGCACAAACCAATTCTTAGAATGAATGTTTCCAATGAAAAGGTTAGTTGCCCGTAATATGGAGAAAAATAATTAGTTGATAATAATGTAATTCTAAAATTTGAAAATATGAGATTGACAATTATGACGTTTTGACAGAAGGTGGCAATAGCGAAATTGGTTAACGCGCTCGTCTCGGTTAGACGGAGAGGTCTGGGTTCGAGTCCCAGTTGCGACCATTGTCTTTTTCTGTTTTTCTGTGTCTTGTTATCTTTCATATTTTCGTTTAGATTATTATTGTTAACTTATTCTAATATGAAAAAATTATTTAGTTGCCCGTAATATGGAGAAAAATAATTAGTTGATAATAATGTAATTCTAAAATTTGAAAATATGAGATTGACAATTATGACGTTTTGACAGAAGGTGGCAATAGCGAAATTGGTTAACGCGCTCGTCTCGGTTAGACGGAGAGGTCTGGGTTCGAGTCCCAGTTGCGACCATTGTCTTTTTCTGTTTTTCTGTGTCTTGTTATCTTTCATATTTTCGTTTAGATTATTATTGTTAACTTATTCTAATATGAAAAAATTATTTAGTTTAAATTTTTTTTATAAAACGTCGTAACAACGACTATTGTATGTTATAAATAAAATGGTTCAAAATTAAGTAATTATTCATTTAAATTATAATGTAAAGCCATAAAGATATTGTTTTATTGCTTTCTTCTAAAATGTAATAAATTACATTATAAAACAAGAGATAATTTGTTTTACACTACTTTAATTTAATTTATGATAAACTATTGACCAATTTCGAAAGTTAATTCCGTAAAGCTCCTAACCCTCTCAGATCTCAATTAAAACTGGCAGAGGTAGAATATATTTGTTGCTTGATAACAATTGGTGGAGTTGTTTGATATTTTTTGATGTTTTTTTTTCAATAGTTTAGATGATATTGCTACATGCATTCGAAAGAACATTAGATCTCTGGGATTATGTTTCACATAAAATGCCAAATCTACATTGTACACCAAAAGTGGAAAATTTGTATAAATTTAAAAAAAAACCTTCATAACATTATATCACAAAACGGGAGAAAAAAATCGGTCGAGATTAAATACAAAAATCGCCTTTAAAATTATAAAAATTACCTCCGCCAGAACTCATAATTGAAAACCAAAAACGCCCATGTTTTAGCTATTTTAAGTGAATATATCGTATTATGCACATAGGTACTAAACCTTCCAATTGTCTTGTTCTTTCCTTCTCCTGCTTTTTTATAAAATGCAGAACATTCCCCAATTAGGATGTCACATTTTCACTTGAGTAGCAGCATCGGAAATGTGGCCAAAGTTTAAAAAAAGCTGAGGAAGAAGTCATTGAGGGAAGCTTACTATTGTGCCTGTGAGAAGCAGTTAATGTCAGTCATATACAAAGAATACAACGATTTTTTTCCTTAAAAGAAAGACAACATTCCCGCGTTACGAATAATCTGACAATATTTAAAAATCTCCTAATAACATCATAGAAAGCGGAAAATGTTGCTTGTGTCGGGAGTCTGCCGAGGAATCGAATACGGGACGCTTGGGTGTCCCAAACGCGATGCCAACTCAGTCACCGACCGGTCGAACGAATTGTGCTTGCCTTGTTCATATATATACGGCGACCGGTTATTTGTTGAGTGGTAATATTTCGACCGGTCAGTGGTTGAGTTGGCATCGCGTTTGGGTCTCACCCGGGGGTCCCGTGTTCGAATCTTCGGCTGGCTAAGTCCTCCATCGTAGGAGATTTTAAAACATTGTTGGGCTATTCGTAACCCGAGAATGTTTGTCTTTCTTTAAAAAAAAATAAAGATATGACTTAATGAAATTAATTGGAAAATAATGTGCATATATTTACAACAATAGAATAAACATTCACATCATCTATCAGAAGAAATCAGAAGCATTAATGATAAAACCCGTGTACCTACTGCTCTCTGTCAAGAGACATTTTAAAAATATTCTTAAGAAAAAAACTACTGTCACTTAATTAATTTTACAAATATTCTTAGTTTTCCATAACTTTCTTTCTTTTTTTAAATACACACTATTATCAAAATAAATACTACAGCAAACATGTATTTATGTACAGTGAATTATTTAAGTACTAACTAATAACAACATTTATGTACACTCCCCTCCCATACACAAGCAAATGCTTTCAATGGAAGAGTAGTAAAAAACCTAAGATGTAAAATTATCATTGTGTACCATGTAAAACATATTATAAAAAAATATTTAAAAAAAAAACAAACAAAAAAAAATATATATATCTTGAACTACCCTGCAATACTCAGCATGCTTTGATATCCAGTTACTCGTTTTGTTTCGTTGTCATTTAGAACAAAATTATTGTTAATATTGAATAGTTTTCACAAAATAGTTTATAAATTATAAGATAATATTGAATTCATATATATATAAGTATGCTCGGAGTTCCTCACTGAGTGCTCTCATTGGTTTCCAGTTTTCATTATGTTTTGTAATTGGAATTTCCACTCTACTAAGGTCATCTTATTACGTTTATACTTAATATTACGTTTCATCCAGCATCTTGTTTTGCATATTGAAATCGTTATTCAGGGCAATGCTCGACTCCATCTAATAAACAAGTATGTATTACAATGTTTATTATAATAATATATAAAATAAACATTGACATGGTTTCAAAGGAATTTAAATTAATAATAAATTATGTAATGTAATTTTATTAATTTTAACACATGCGGAAAAGACACGTTAAACGTAAATTGCATAAAATTATCTATCACCAATCAGGTACGTGCCTAACTATGCATCTTTATAATAATATTTCAATAGAAATAAATTGAATGTAATAGATTAATTAAATGTTGTTTTCTAGTAAGACCTGTTTTTTTCTGTAAAATGTATGGTTCAAAATATTTATTTTATTACAATCCTCCAAAACAATGCCAGATATAAGAAGAGAAACGCCATGAAATGAGCTTTGAAGAGGGGAACCAATTATGACAAAGCTTCACCATTCAGATATTCTGGATGTACGAAAAGGTATGAAAGAATGTGAAAGACACTGTGATAAGTACACCAAAGGGTGAATGTTAACCGATTTAAGGTTGAGTGGCAGTGATCTACAGATCGGCTGAGGAAGAGGTGATCTGCCTACGTTGAAGAAGACTGAATCCGGTTAAGGAAGGATGGGGAACAGAGGAAAACTGACATGAAATGAATATAGCAACACCGTATGTATAATGCAAACACTACAAACAATATTGACCCCAATACAGACCCTTGCGGTACCCCCATGGTATCTTAAATTGGAATTGATGTAAGTAGTGTTTTTTTAAATCTTATTGGTCACAGTCTGTTGGTCGCTGTCTGTTGATTAAACAGTTTTTCTTTGCCATTTTTCTTGTAGGTCCTAGTTTTGGACCAATTCTTTTTCTGTCTATGATTTCAAGTGCTCTCTGAAAATCTAAAAACATTGCAATAAAGTACAAGTTTTAATCAATATCTCCCTTTTAGCGATAAAGAACTAGTTGTTGTTTATGTTCATTACAGATCAATGTTAATCTTTGATCTTGTCTGCCTCTAAGCCTTTTCTGACCTTATCATTTCAATGTCATAATAGATGCCTTTGTACCGATAACACTGCTCCTACAGTCCATGTCCGTAGGAATAACAGACTGTATACCTGTATAGTACACAATGCAGTAGAAGATGCATTCTCATTCAGGGTTACGAGGAATTGAGTGAAAAATCAAAAATTTTCAAAGAAAAAAATGGTTAAGTCATTTAATTATTTTTTAGTTTCATCAATTCATTGATCACCATCTACGTTTACACCATTTACGCATTGATTTCTTACTGACCCTTTGTATCTTTTGATATGACCACTTTTAATGTATGTATATATATATATTTTAATTTTCTTTTTTCATTACTTTGAATGGTTAAATAATTAGTGGATTTTTCGACCATCATGCTAGGCTCATGCCCGTGTTATGGTGGTCGAGATTTTTATCGTTTTTTATCGATTTTTGTGGTATTTTAATGTGATTTCCAAGAGTCCCAACTGTTCGGAGCCAGTGGAAATATGGTACCCACGATCTTGGTTGTGAACATGGCAACTCCCATGAGGCTAAAGGCAATGGGAAAGAGAATGAATTGGATAAAATTACGATTCTGATTGGTGTTATTTTACTAGAGCTGTTCTGAGAGTAAATTCCAATAGGTTTTTACAATGTTTTTTGGACTGTTCATTTTTTTATACATTGAAGAAATTCTTAAATAAGTTTACAAAAAATAAAACGATCATCTTTGAACAATGCTTCTATGTATAAATAGACAATAACCAGTGTTAATTTCAAGTGGTCTCCCGGGTAAGTATGGTCTTTTATACACTTTTAGGCAGCATCGCATTCATTGGTCGAGACATTGTAAATATATTTTCGTATCAGTGATCAATGAACCGGTGGATGAAATTTTTAGCCATAAGTTGTTTTTAGTTTTTATAGATTTTAGAAATATATCGTAAGTTTGTACAGCGTCCTTGAGATGATTTTTCACAAAAACTGGGCAATATAAATCATCCAAATATAATTACGATTATATAAGCTTTTTACAGTATTTTTGACAATTTTTCATTAATTTCGTTTCATCCAGCCTTGGAAAGATTTTCATTATTTCAAATTAGTATCACGTTAACAATGTCAAATGATTAATTACGTTCAAGATGATACTCAGAATCTTTCAGATGCTAATGACGGGAATTGTTTTTAGGATAGGGCAATTATGAATATTTTTGCTTTAATGTAGGGACTATTATTTATACATTTATGTTACGGTTTTTCCAACGTAAACGTCAATGCTTTGAATAATTACATTATTTTTCCTAACGTATTTTCCTTGTATTACTGATATTGTGAAGTTTATTTATTTGTTAAATCTGTTTCAATACATATAATATATAATAATTTATTTTAAAAAGAGTATTTAGAAGAATAAAATGTTTTGTTAGCATGATGTTTCCGTTGAAGATATTAAGATAACGTAAAATAGATTTTTTGAAAAATCAATTATTTAAACTATTAATTTCCATTATTTATAAGGGAATAATAACAAGTTAATAACTTACAATGTTGGAGAATGTGGTTATTTTTTGTCACTTATTTTATTTCGTCTCAGCTTACCTGTAAAGAAAGAAAAAAAAAATTAATATAATGTTTACATTTTATTTGACATTGACAATTGTACTTGATTAATAATTATATTAAAGATAAAATAAAGCTTATTTGCGAAAAGAGCTGTAGAATTAGAGGTGGCATTGGGTACTAATATCTCGTCGAAAAGTGTTCCACTATTAGAAAGCGATAAGCGTAATATCGTAAGATAAACGTAATAATAGTTTTCGGACGTTCGGCGTTAGCCTTGATTACATTGAGCGAGTTTACAAGCTACTAGCCGGCGTATTCACTATCTGCTAGTGAACTCGCTTAGCGTAATCATATTACTAGCTAACTAGCAGGTTTTATACTGAAGGAGTTTATTTATTTATTTATTTGATGCAATACATTTACATTTTATACACAATTCATTGATGTTGGCCTCATTGGGCGATTTACCCGTGCGGAGGCCTCCATTTCATATACAAAATTATAGGGGAGACTGGGGATGGTTGAAACACTTTTACTTTAACTAGGCGTAGTAATATTTCTTATGTATTTATGGAAAAGATGTTTATACCAGATGTTCTATGATCTATCTAATTATCAAATTAAATTTATTGGATGGCCACAACTCGTACAGGTAAGCTACAATGACCACTTAAAGACGATGGGGAAAACTGTTTCAATTATCCCCATAGTGTGGACGATTGAAACAGTACGTGGGGATAATTGAAACACTCTAAATATCTATGGAATAATTGGAATAATTTTAATCAATGTTCAACATTTTCATTATTAAAACAGTACTCAATGAGATCATGAATAGTGATTAAACATATCACAAGTATTTAAAAAATTATAAACATAAATGTCTTGAAATGAAACAACTTTAAATAAATTTTTTATTATTTATGTTTACGTGCTCTTAGTTATACTTATTATGAGTATTTGGCATAATCAACATACTTTTACTGCGATATTATCCTGGAGCAGAATATAACGGTATTAAAAATAAGTTTTTTGCTTTCATACAAAAGTGCTTGTTTCAACCATCACACTGTTTCAATCATAACAATGTAGAATTAACCTCTGAATTAAGAGCATTTTTTGTGTGTAAAATTCAACAATTAAGAAGACGAAAAAATAAAAATTTATTGAATTTATGGTTTGGGATGTGAAATCATTATACAAAATATCGCAATATTTTAGATTTTTTTTTAAATAATCTGTTAAGTGGCATTAAAATCTATTAAACAAGTAAATATTATCTATTAAAAGAAAAGAAAAATCTGGATGTGCAATTCACATGCGGTAGAAGTGAAAAATACAGAAAACCAAAGTAGACAAGAGTGGAGACTACGAAGCACTTTTTTTATCAATGTGAAGGGTGATTCTTTTTCATATTTTTGTCCTCGGATTCCAGTGCACCTTTTCCTATACATTGGTCATCTTGTTTGTGGTTTCTTCTTCGGAGTCTCTAGGTGTAGTTTTTTTTGCCTGTTCATTTTGGAATGGTTTGAAGATTAAATATTGATTTTACAAAATAATATTCTTTTTTGATTTCGTAGGATTCGACCGCGATGAATGATTATCAAGTTATAAAAGAACTTTGCGATCTAAGGACGAAATGGTGTATTTTTGAAAATGAATAAGAAATTTGGTAAAATCTTCTTCTTGCATCCAGACAGATTTGTTCGTGGTACCGATACTACCAATCGGACTATCTTTTAAGAAATGGCTTAATTGATACGTAGAAATGTGAACATCGGCGGAATTGAGTTGCCAATTGCATTTGCCGCTACAGACAGTTATGAAAGTTCCTCGTTCGGCCGACGTTACTGCAGCTACTTGCCGAGTTCCTCTCCTGGCTATAAACCGATTAGGTTTTTGAACAGTTGTGACACCGGTCTCATCTACGTTATAGACGTCCTTTGGTTCAAATTTAAAACTATCCATAACGTTCGATAAATTGTTGAAAAATTCATCAACATTATGTCAATTAAAACTTGTTGCTTGTGCCATACCTACTCGTGGCTTGGGCACATCTTATAGATAATAAATTCTGGATGGCGCGCAAAAATCCTCGGATCCATTCTATTCCGGCCATCCCATTTGTGTACCATGAATCTGGCTATGTGTGGTTAAATCAAATGCCGATTGTCTTAAATCTTTTGAAGATAGCCCAAAATAGGTAAATGTTGGCTGTTTTTTTAGCATAGTTTGCAACCTCGGTTTCTTGAGAAGGGGAACACACTTTCTTCATAACATAATTTTTTTCTCTGTAGTTTTGTACTTACATAATTGATAAAACAATGTATACTATTAACGTTGATTTTTTTTTAGTTATAAATGTATGAAAATCAATAAAGATATGTTATTACGAAATTGTCACGGGAGGGTGTGTGACGTCGAATGTGGTCGAATGAGATCGACTTCATCAACCAAGATCACAGAAGTTCACCATTCAAGATCACAGAAGTACATTAGATTAATGATTTGAATTTGAATAATACTTAATGATTTAAATTTCCGACCTTTTTTCATTATAACTTTTAAATTTTCTCTCAGTGTGGACGATTGAAACATGGTTATGATTGAAACGTTGCAATCATCCCCACACGAGTTGTTTCAAACATCCCCACGCTGCATTTTCTGCTTCAAAGTCAAAAACATGCCGTTTAAATAGACATTAACGCCACGCAAATGCATTATAAATACTCTTAAATAGATAAAGAAGAGAATGTAATAAAACATTTCGTCAAGCTGCGAGAGTAAAATGAGTTATAAGATAAACAATAATGTCTTAAATGTTTACGTTTTAGTGCGAAATTCAATAATGTCCCCTATGCACGATTGAGTCACTCGCCGGCTACTGCGCTTTTGTAGAAACGTCCCAACAGACCTGACGGAGTTTCGAGTATTGTATCACACTCTTAGGTATTATAGTTTTCTAGTAAATTGAGATGTTTCAATCATAACGTGTTTCAATCGTCCCCAGTCTACCCTACACAATACATATAAATATATATATAATATTGGTGAAAAACGGAAAAAAAGTAAATAAAAAACATACGATTAAGATAAATTAAACTTAAAAATTAGAGATTTAAAATTAACGTAAAATTAAAAATAAATAATATTATGTAAGGTTAAGAACGATATTTTTAATAAGTGTTGTGTGTTTGTGGGTGATTGTGTTTTATATTGGTTTTGTATGTTACTTGTATGTTTTATTATTTTATCCTATGATATTTTGGTAGTATCGTCAATTTTGGTCTTTAATCATTTGAGTGCCGATTGTCATCCGGGTGACAATATTTCAAGCATATGCGGCCACATTCGGCACACAACAAGTTTGCATTTTGTAATTTTGTGTCGGAATTTATTTTTGTTTTCCTCAATTTTATTTTCAAGTATTAGACTGTTGAATGCTTTTATAGCGTAATATTGGTAGTGTCTTTGTCCAAAGCTTGTATATACCGTCGGAGTTTTTAAGTTTTCTTTGTATGCTTGTCTAACTGGTCTGTTTGTAATATTTTGTGTTTGTTGAAGATGGTTTTTTTGGTCAAAGATGTAATTTAGTAGCGATTTAACGTATAATTGTCGTATGTCTAGTACGTTACAACGGTTGAATATTTGGTTTAGTTTACTAGCAGATAGTGAATACGCGGGCTAGTAGCCGCTTAGTAATCTAATATTGAAAGCACAATCGGACTAATTGGACGCACAAAAGTAGAACCAATGTTTTCGCTTCATGTCTCATCCAAATATAACAAATCAAGGTCATCAAGGCGTTTACGGGACATTTCAGAGGGAAAAATGCTATTAGTATCGCCCTGGTGAAAGACCAGCGTTGGAACGTTGCTTGAAATGGCATTAGACGTGTTTGGTGATCAGTTCAAAATGACCGGTTACTTTCTATAATTATATCCACTACATCCCATTCTTTTCCCGACAACCTTCAGCTTTGCAACATTCCCCAATTGGGGATGCCATAGTCTCACTGGCGCCAGACGGTTGGGAGTAGTTGGGACACTTGTTCGGTATTCACCTAACCACTAGGGCGCTTTTTGCCACAATATGGCATTATTTAAAATACCTCGGATTGCTTTGCTACATATTTTGCCCAATTTTCCCTTATTTGTAAGTAATTAAGTAGAAGTTTACGATTTTATAATTTTTTTTTTTATAAATCCTACAAATATGTGCTAATTGACAAAAGATAGATGAATCATTGGCTATATAGAACTATAATCAGTTTGTATGTCTCCGTAATAAAATTCGGAGGTATGATTTTTTTAATGTGGGCAAAAAATATTCAACCAAAAAATTTCGAGCAATTGGAGAAAAAAGTTTTAAATTGCGCTGTCGCTCCAGTGGATAAAAAAAAATGTCATAAAAACTTTCTGACACAACTCAGAACACTCATACTCATATCGTTCCCATTGGGGATGTATGGCAGGCGAAATCCTAAAATAGTACAAGCCATGTGAGTATATCGCTCGTGCGAAAGCAGCGTCATACGAATAGTATACAATATGAAATTTTTAAACTCTTGACTGACTTTCGTATCTACTTAAACGATTAAATATAAAACACGAACTAAAGAGATTATACAAAGCGTTTAAGAGCATTAACCAGCGGCCGAGAATTCAAATTTCGTCAAAAAACGGTCTTGTGATTGTACTCTTGCAACTGTACAGGGCGGTCCCGATGAGAAAGATGAATTATTTTCCGTTCAGGCATTTTTAAATAATAACTCAATATCGACTTTATTTCAATTAGAATTTGATTTGATTTATTCCTATATTTAAAATGCTCAAAGTGTGATGATAAAACTATTAAAATATGTACTTTTTGTAATTATTTTTTGATCATAAGTATTTATAATTCTTCATTAACGTCTAAGCAAAATAAAAATGTTAAAAAAACTTAAATATTTTAGTACGTAAGATCGTAAATAAATAGACAAACTGAAGTATTTTCGTCACAAAACACGTGCTCGGATTTTTTTTTTCAAAGATTTTATCGGAACTAAAATGAAAATTCTGAAAAGTAGCTTTTTTTTAGGGAAACGTATGCGCGGCCCATTTCTGCGCGTTTCATACAAATCTTAGATTTGGATTTGAGATCAAAATACCCAACCAAACTGAAAAATTATTTTTTAATCAAAAGGTATATCAAATATCTAGTATGGTTGTGAGCTACTTTATTTATTTTTGCTTTAATTTATAAGATAAAGGCCATTAAAGGTGTTAGTTTTTCATGATTTTGGAGGCAACTTAGGCAATTATTTGTGAGTAAAAGAAAAACAAAAAAAAATTTTTTTACTATTTTTAATTAAAAAATACAATGAAAAATAAAATAAAAAATAATATTTGATATTTGTGTTGTATAATACAAAACTTTGTTTGAAAGTTTAACAAATCTGCCATCGACCTACGGTATAACCTTATTATATAAAAAAATTTTTTTTTTTTTTTTTAAATTTAAAACTCACCTTTACTAGATAAAATAACAGTCTTTAGAAATCAATTTATATTTTTTTGTGGAAAAGAGTCAATACGTCTAAAATTTGATTTACAAAATTACATATTTCCGGTTTTGTCTGGTTATTCCATCTTAAGAAGATGGGTCAGTGGTAATCAGCCGATTTGAATGTTGCATTAATTTAATATTAAAAAGGTGACTCACGCAGTTTAAAAAAATAAAATAAACTTTAGAAAATCTTTCTGAAATGTAACTTAATTTGTTTAAATTAAAAGATTACTGGTTGGGCGTTTACACAATACAAAGCTACACTTACCTACACATCTACATATATCATAGACCCTGTACTTGTATCTTGATTGTCACATATCCCATCCCTATGATGTTCCTATTCCCCAACCTATCCCATCTCTATGTTGTCATCGTTACCATAACAATCAGTGTCGCTAATGAACTCGCCGCGTGAACAAGTATAATATTACGCACCCCGCATCCTATAATATCCCCGCATCCGCTAACTGAATCCGCATCCCGCGATTAATCACTGTACAAGTTCATGAACAAAACCCAGGTTCAAGGAAGTGAAGGAGTCAAGTCCAGGAGTCAAGATTCCACCGTAAGTCCCTTCCTTACCTTCTCCTTTGTGCTTTCAATTTTACTTGTGCAGTGGTCTAAACACACATCCTAACAAACACACGCAAGGTCCTTCGACATCCGCAAACTACACCATTTATAGTCAAACCGCACCATCATTTTATGGTCCTTTTAGCCGCACTTTTCATCCGCATTCACACATTCAATTACTATTGTAATTTTTTTTCATATCATCGTTTATTTAAAGTTAATGTTTTTCTCTTCAGGTTATTAAACAAGTTTTTTTAATACAAATTTGCATATTTCATTGATGTCAGTATTTATATAAAAATAAAAAGATTAGATAAATATCAAAGTGGTCCGGTTTTACTTTAACGTTTTTTCCCAGCATAAAAATTCTTGTTGGCGATAAAGTTTTTTTTAAATTTTTTTTTTATTTAATGACAATATAAGATAAAGTAAAATTACACAATAAGTAAAAATACCAAGTTATGTGGTTTGTTTACAGTCCTCCTCACTAGGTTTTCCTGTTCCGAGGCGGACTGTATGTTGCTGAATGGGTGCTGATCTTTATTTCCTCATCTTCTAGTTTCTTGATTATAGATAAACAATATAAACAAAATAAACAATAAGTAAAATAAAAGTATTGGTTTGTTGTCTGCAGGTTGCATTGGGGTTACTTCATAATTTTAATGATTTCCTCATCGTCCTGTTTATTTAACCATAATTTGATATCTTTTTTAAACTTTTGTATCTCCATGGTGTTCTTAGTTTCAATTGGAAGGTGAACGTTCTGACATGTAGCTTATTAGCAGATTTAAAGTTGTGTTTGACATCCCAATTTTTTTAAGTTTCTTGAAAAGGATTTTATGGTCTATCGTATCAAAGGCCTTTTGCAGATCTATAAAAATTGCCAAAGATTTATTTCCCTTGTCTAAGCTTTTTGTGATCGTATTTATGACATCGTCTATTAGTTATTACTAAAGATTGTATTCTGTTTAAAATAACAATTTAAAGCATGTTCACAAGGGAGCAAAATGGTAGACTAAACCTCTAAACTCTAAACAGTTGACGGTTTTTTGTTAAAACCGGATTATTAAAAATATATTGTCATTGAGGCCTTTTCACAAAATGCCTACTGAACAGGAGAACGGTTTTTTTAAACTCGTTTCAAATGTTAATAATATTATCCACCATTTCAGGGTAATTATAAAAAAGGGGGAAGAAAAATTAGGGGGAGAGAACTGCTTAGTTTTTTTTATAGAGATTACATGGAATGAACAAGGAAGCAGTCAGAAATAACTAGAAATATTTACATACTGACGTGTACCCGGCGTTGCTCGAGGTTACGTACGTGACCATCGCAGTGAAGGTGCCCAATGTGAACATGGGTATATTGAGTTTTAAGGGCTCCCTTTGAACGCCTGAAACCCACAAGAAAACCGTTTCCCCCTTGGCGACGCCCATGCTGACCAATCAGAGGTCGAAAAGCATAAATCATCCAGCAAAATAAATAATCAATAAAAATTAAGTATGGTCAAAATACATGTAATTTAATGTTGTAATAGATGCTTTGGATTTAACTAAATTAAGATTACATACATGCGTGTTATTATTCTGTTGTACGCAGGTACTTATTTTATAAGTACCTGCGTACAACAGAATATAACTTTTTACATATCTACTTTTCAGATAACTTTTGATTTCCAACTTATTTCACGTTTTTCTCAAACCGTACATTTTCAACTCTCAAAAACCGATTTCCTTCCGTTTCTACGTGTTAAACCATCTGGTTTCCCTTCGTTTAGAGGAAAAACTACGAAAAACGGAAACATTCAAATGTCAAGGACAAATTAACGTATATTTATAATATGAAGGTGTGTCTATTGACTTAACTCTCGATTTCCAGTAACACGTGCTGTGGTAATTATTATTAGAAGATAAAATAACTACTTCACCTCACAGGCCTTCAACATTTCCGCTAACATGGGTTACACTGGGTGAATGGGAATTGTTTTGGACTGCACAGTGCACATATTATATTTATTTATTTGAACAACAAAATACATAAACATCATAAGAAACCTTTAACTGTCCAACTAGGAGGTTTCCCATTTTGGGACAGTCTAATTGCCTGGTTTAGTTCACATTAGGTAGGTACGTCCGGTACATGCTGCTATTTGTAGAACTTAATACTAAATGAATGAGGGCACAAGTTAGAAATAGAAAAAGGGCAAAAAAGGTTTATGCGTTATGAGGGTATATACATACATCCCATTCCTGTATTCATCATGGATCTTAACAGGAATGCTCGATTTCAATACCTTAGAAGCCCACCGAAAAATATTTTTAGGCAAAAAATTTTTTAAGTTAATCTCCGGTACCATTCGAAATCCGCCAATATTGAAAGAGATCAACTTATATGTCCCTATACGTATACTCGTGGGAGATCCCACACATTTTTTTATGCTCCGAAAGTGAGAACTTCTGCCTATCAGAATGCACCTTTAAGCAGGGCGACTGCTTAACGACTCTGCATTGAGCATCGACATCTTCAATTTCACCTACGGAAAATTCAGTAACTATCCCTTGACATACGTCACAACATAGTTGTTAAACTGCCCCCCATGCACTTTAAAAAAAAAAAAAATCTTCTCCATAATTTTTAAGTGTATAACTGTTTTATGGAGAACCTGAATAAAATAAATAAATAAATAAAGTGCCCTTTACATTTGTAATTGTCAGATTCACAGTCAAGTATGAGGTTATAAAAGCAATAAAGCCATTAAATATAGTACCTATCTATTAGTAGTGAAAAACTACTAGTATTAGTAGTAAAAACTTTCGATAATTAACTAGTTAATAATTAAATAAAACTATAACTACTATAAAATACGATAACATAAAAATAACAGAAAAGATGACAAAATTTCTTTGATATTTGATTATGTTAAGGTAATTCATGGTCGACAGGTAAGACTCTTGAGTAGCAATCCGGAGGTTATGGATTTAAATCCCGGCATGCGCAAGTCAATTTTATTTGATTTATTTGTGTTGTTTCACGATTTAATCATTTAAAAATAATATAAAGTATATTTACGGCACATTTCAGAGTGGAAGGTACTATCAATATTATAGACCACCATTTAGAATTTAAATGTTGCTTGAAATGGCTTTAGCCGTGTTTGGTTGCTAGATCTGAATAGCCAGATACTTCCCACCTTTGTCTACACCATCTACTTCATCTCTCCTCAACTTTCAGCCTCACAACTTACTTATTGGGGATGCCATTGTCTCACTGGCTCCAGGCGGGCGGGAGCAATTGCGATTCTAGTACGGTTTTGAATAAAAAACATGATACATTTTTATTTGAGTCAGATACTTGTAATATTACTATATTAAAGTTCCTTTTTAATACCGACCACCATACACGGGCCTCAACCTAGCATGGTTGTCGAAAAATCCACTAATGATGTAACCCTATTTTGTATTTAATGAATAAAGAAAAATTAAAAATATATATATGTACCTACAGCACAGCACTAGATTCGTAAATGTTCCCAACTGCATGGCCTGTGGAATGATAGCATCCGCAATGAAGTATTTCCACGAAGGGATTCTGTTGAAAATGTACGGAATGTTTAAAGATAATTTTTCTGATTTTAATCATCCTACTAAGAATGTTTTTTTTTATGTTTTTTAATTCAATATTATTGATTATAAAAGCGATCTAAAACTGACAAAATCAAAACGGCCCGTGGTTGGCAAATCTGATTGTGACGTCACAAGTCACAAGCGTCGCTCAGCTGGGCCAGCATAAATAAACACTGTCAGTGAGCGTCCACGCTCTTGACGTCGCACGATAGCCACGCCCCAAAATATAGTTTTAGCGGTAATTCAAAAATGGGAAACTTCAACTCGCTGCACAAAATTTATTCGTCAACATAAAAATAAAATAAAAATGCTATGATCATCGTAATTTGTTCTTTGTCTTTTTTTAAGCAATAAAAAAACATAAAAATTCCTCATTATTGTATCTTATGAGGATAAATGGAGTTGGGGAGGGAAGGATGGAAGGCAGATGAAGGTTGGGAATTACCTGGAAAATCTTTTTAACCAAATATAAAGCCATTTCAGCAATGCCTCGAAATCAATACGGGTTTGTAATACCATTTTTTCTCCAAACCCGTGTCCAGTAGAAGGCAAACGGCATCCTTCTGTGTACGGGTTTGTAACGCCAATTACTTCACAAAAGCGGGTGCAGTACGAGGCGCACGTCCTCCAAACGTGATTATAACATTAAAAAAGGAAGTGTGTGCATACACGCACAATATAATGGATGGGCAATAAAACGCAAACAGCCTTACTAATAAAATAAATAAAAAACACTTTATAATATAGTGCTTATAACACTTCATAGTACCAATCTTATAAAATAAATTCTCTAAAATAAACTCGCATGTCACCATAATTTTAAAAAACATCCCTGGGTTTGAATGGTTTGTTTGGCAAAGCAGGGTTTATCTAGCGGGTACGTGTAAATATTCTAATACATTTCTTTCCATGTTCTGCTGTTATAAGCACAGGTACAAACTTGTCAATAATCCATTCACTTAACATGCCTAGTACTGAACGCGGGTTTGGGAAGGGAAATGGCGTTAAAAACCCGTGCACAGTAGGATGCCGCTTGCCTTCTACTGGACACGGGTTTGGTGGATAAATGGCGTTACAAACCCGTGTCGATTTCGAGACATGGTTGCCTCGTATTGAACACGGAAAAGGAAATACGCGACCAGGGCCATGGGTTGGATACGCCTGCTTCCCACTGTTAATAATTATTCCCCGACCATATTTTTAAAGCTTTTAATTCACCTTTGCAAGAATGACCTTCTTAGAATAAAACAGATGACATCAAACCTAGGTTTTCCCGACAATATAAATAATAGTAAGGTGGATATCAAAGTGTTTTTATAACTGGATAAAACAAGATGTTCTACGTGACATGGAAAAGGAACTGCAAGTCTCCATTATCATATCGACGTAGAAAATTGATTTTCGCTCCTCCCACGGAGATGGCAGGTTATAGCATGAAATAATGTGAAAACTTTCCTATCCTTTCATACACCCCTTGCTGACTCAAAGGATTTATTTCAATTTATCGTACCTTTTCCTAATCGCGTATTCTTTTTTATATACTCGTTGCAACCAATGTTATTGTAATAATAAATCGTCAGTGTCTCAGGGTCTGTCATCTTTGGGGATGCAGTGTAGAGGGATTTTTGGAGGAAGTCATGGGAAGGAAAAAGGAGTGAGGGATGGGTAGGAATCAGGGGGTCAATGCGTCCAGGAGTGATGGACGGATGAATCCATCCCACCACTGCGGTGCAACGCAATTGGTCGATAGAGTCCGGCTGGGGAGGTCAAAGGGCTCAACCAGCCTCTATCGATCCGGCCTGCCACGCATTTGGTGGGCAGACGCATCCGGCACTGAGACCAGGACAAACCTCCCATGAACCATGAACTCCGGCACTTCTTACGTAGCGAATCACTTTGGGTGACCTATGGCCGAGGTGTTGGTTATCCATTAAATGGTCCTTGGGGCGGCGGCACCCAAATTGGAATCTTCATTAGATTGTAGTAATAATAGTTAATTCAACAAGCTATGCATTATTAAGAATTAATATTTATCTTTAGCTAACGGACCCGGCAATGCTTTGCTGTTGTATTATCCACGTATCGTCATCTATTCCTCGAGCGGCCCCGACTTCTTCTACCATTTAAACCACTCTCTAAACACTCCCGACACCAATAAGGACAACATTTTTAATTTTCACCGAAATCGGTCCAGTGGTTTTTGAGTGTATGGGTCTCACACACTCGAACGTTATCTTTAATTTATTTGGAAGATCAAGTTTTTATCAAGACTTCCAAAAGGAGGAGGTTATCAATTCGACGGTTTTTTTTATTTTTTTTTTATTTACCTCAGAACTTTTGATTGGGAGAACCGATATTGATGATTCTTTTTTTATTAAAAAGCTGGTGCTTCCCGTGTGGTTCCATTTTAATTTGGTCCAGTTCTGACAATGGGGTCTATGAGAAATCCACATATGACTTAAATTTGCAATAAGTATGTGCGCGACAAATGGACGAATAACTCAATATTACGCCAACAGATTTCGATGATTTTTTTTTTGAAGTAAAACTTCTTTACGCACGCTCGTCACTAAAAATCGAAAAATAAACAAAAATTTTAACAAAACAAAAAACTACTTCAAAAATGCACTAAAAAGTAAAAAAATAATTTCGTACGATTGTTATTTTTGGAGTCGGTGTCAGCCAAGATCTCCACATCACACCTTTAACTACCTATATATGTAGTTACCTTACCTTACCGGCTGACACCGACTCCAAAAATAACAATCGTACGAAATTATTTTTTTACTTTTTAGTGCATTTTTGAAGTCGTTTTTTGTTTTATTAAAATTTTTAGTAAACTGACTCAAAGAGGGTATGGTGTGTCCGAAACTAGCTGACTAAATAACTTGTAATTTCAAACTTTACTTATTTATGTATGGCAATAAAAACAAATTTATGTCTAGAAATTCAATGCTTCTATTTTACTCTACATTTTCCAACAAATAATCGTCATTTCTTTATGATTTCCCCCGTAAAAATGTACACACATAATATCATAGAAAACACAAGTGATTGAATAATTTGTTATTCATAATATTCAAGTCGCCTCTCTTTCATATTATAATTCTATAATTAATATGCTTTTAATTGAACACACCTTTCAACAATTTATTACTGGTTTTATCGCTATCGTCATCACAGAACTAAAAAAAATATTTTTAATCACATAAAATATATAATTATATTCGCCATAAGACATTTTTTAAGGATGATGTATGGAGGACTTAAGGTAAGTGTGTCCAGGTCCAGGGGTGACGTATGGATCCACCCCTCTTATTCTGGTGCAAGGCTTTCGGTCAAGAGAGGTTAAAGGTTCTCCCTTAACCGGTCTCCCCCGATCTGGCTCGCCACGCAACTGGTGGGCAGATGCGTTCACCACCAAGACCTGAACAATCCTCACCACATGAAACTGAGTACCCCTGCTTATCCACCAGACGTGGCGAATTACTTAGGGTAACCTTTGGCAGAGGCATTAGTAATCCAATTAATGATTCCAGAAAAAAAACTTTATGTATAAGTACTTGTAGTGGTGCCGTAACTCTCATAAACACAGTACACGCCAAAAGGACCATTTACTTTTTTCCACAGATTTCAAATTTCTTTACAATTTAATAAATTACTTTGTTTTTACCACTATAATTGATTATAAAAAAAGTAATTTATTACATTGTATTAAAATGGTGCCACGAAATAAGTTTGCCGTTTTAGAAGAAGTCAAATTTCTTTATTTGATGGCAATTACAACTATTCCTTAACCAAACTTTAAAATGAAATACCACTGTCAATTCAAATATCGGTATCTTTACAGGAGAAGAGGGAATAACCAGACAAAACCGGAAATATGTCATTTTTAAATCAAATTTTAGACGTATTGACTCTTTTCCACAAAACATTATAAATTGATGTCGAAAGACTGTTCTTTTATCTGGTAAAGTCATGTTTTAAATTTTGAGAAAATATGTTTATTTTTAGTACAATAAGGTTTTACCGTTAGTCGTTGGCAGATTTATTAAATTTTCAAACAAAATTTTGTATTATACAACACTTTTTTATTTATTTTTTATTTAATATTTATACAATGTACATTTATATGATATAATTATTTAAGTGCATGTGTTCAAATTTTTGAATACCACTCCTCCATGGAAGCATTAGCTTGTGTCTGGAAGAGTAGTGTACATTTTTAATGTTATATTGTAATTAAATTATTTGTGATGGTAAAAAGAAACAATAAGTTGTAAGTTTGGTGTTATGTAATTAAAATCTCTACTATCAAACAATTTTACTTTGTATATCTATGAATAATGTATCTAGAAATATTGTTATTAGTTATTAAAATGAAAACAAAATTTAACTTTTTTGAAGAATGGTATATCACTTGGAAATTGAGTTATAATTAAGTTCTCAATTTTTAAATAAGTCGCAATTTTTTTTTTTGTTGATTATCTTCAAAGTATAGTTTGGCAATTAAGTCTAGAAATTTATTATTTTGGAACTAAATTTTTTCATTACTATGGTAACACCGAAATACTCGTTTTGTCAATGACATTTTGTATGGCTCTTCGCTTTACTGACTTAAAAAGTGTAGAAAACGCTGAAAATCACTCGTTTAATGTTTGTTTTTTCATTGTTTGCCTGTGAATTGTTTGAATTGAATAAAAATGAACAAACCAATACGTAGTGGTGCAAGAGAAGTTATATACTGGGTTTTCAACGCTGCCTAGCCGATTATCGCGCGAAGAAGCTCCTATGCCTAATTTGTAAGATGTTTACAAACGAACTACAGAAATGACTGGTACGTAGTATCGTTTTTTAATGAATTTCATTAGTATTACAAGATTTATGCTTATTTTCGAGCGATTATAACCATTATAATCTGATTTGAGGTTATGTTTAAAAATCCGAATTTGACATTTACATTTGACAGTTAATATTAGGCCACAAGAAAAAGGGAATAACTCAATTAACAAAAAAATAATAATAATATGCAACTCCTTTAAACTCATCGAAAAGTTACTTTTTTCTTAGTTTTCTCAGTCTTTCTTTCTAAATGAATATTATCTAGTGTGTTTTTTTAAACTCCCTTCTATAGAATAATAATTTTAATGATATTTTCTACACACAGGTAAATCTGAATCAACGGTAAGATGAATCGTCAAGGAAAAAAGCATGAGGGACAAAACCCATTTGGCTTTCAGCGTGAACCATGATCCAGCGCTTACCTTTTGAAATATCGTGCTGAACTCCAGTCACATATATAGATTGCCAGCATTTCTTTAGCTTGTAGGATGAATGGATATTACTTTCATCTAAGTGAATTATATTTTTTTGCAGTTCTTCTGGTAAATTTCGGATATTTATGTTGATTTTTAAGTAATGCTCTCTTTTAGCCGCTATATTTGTTTTTTTTTTCAATAAGTGCAGTTCTGTTTGTTTTGCACTTTTTTATAAACAAAGCCAATGGAATGCAAAATTTTTCGTAAATTTTCCCGGCTACCATCAAATCCAATGTCTTCTTTGAGTACGGTTAGTAAAGTTCTTAAAGTTGGGACTTCTTTACGTACGATGTAAAATTTTTTTTTTTTGACGAATGGCACGGACGGATGATTTACCCCCATAAATAAGTAGAACTCGTGTATATGGGGGGGAGGGGGTTATTATATTGGTTAAATTTTTTTTGTTCAGTACAAATTTTCGTTGTAATTTTTAAGCTGAGTTTTAAATCTTTTTAAATTACTGTTCCTGTTTCTGATTTTTTTCAGGTAGTGAATTAAAAAAATTAACTCCGAGATATTTATGATTTAACTGTCTTTTTGTTTTTTTTTTTACATTTCGGAGTAGGAAGTATTGATGTTTGCCTAAGATTTCTGTTATTTTTAAAGGGTTCAACTATATTTTGAATATCATCTTTATAATTTTTTTAATGTTGCATGATAAAAGTATAATGCACTTAAATTTCTGACCTTAAATTGTTTGAATAAAAGTTCTGACGAAATGAGTAAGGTTGTTGTTTTTATAATTAATTTTTGTAATACCTATGAAAATTGTTTGTTTTTGATTTGTATATATACCGCCCCATCCTATAGTGCCCCATCCTATTATTATTACCTTATAACGAAATACAAGCCCACTTATAATTTGTTTTGTGTTATTTTATTTATAGTAAATTGTAATTTTACTTCGATTAAATTATAGTTTTTTTGCAAAATTTTTGAGAATACAAATACATTTTTTTATTTTTTATTTATTTATCTATAATATAATATATTTACAATGGTTTTATGTGTATGCCTGTCTCACTAGGGTATACCTGTGTCGAGACAGGCGCATTATGAAATATGCATTTTGAACTAAGTGTTTTTTAAAACTTATATTCATTGTCTTATGAGTCATCTTGATGTTGCCATTTAAAACCTAAAAAACGATCGTGGCGCCATCATTTATTTTCTACACTTTCTTGCCAAACTATAATTTTTTACAGTGTTTATTAATCGGATTTTATCGTTATTGTTTCTAATTTCTTCCGGTAGTTGATTGAAAAAAAGTCTTCCTTGGTAAGTATAATAATTTTGTGCAAAGGAATGACTGAGCATCAAGCACCAAAGACCCTACTAAACTCAATACCGACAGGGTGAAGGAGCCTGGGAAGACCACGATTAAGATGGAGCGACAACGTCCTCAAAGATTTATCCACCTTGGAGATTTTAAACTGGAGAGAGCTGGCTCAAAACCGTGACGAGTGGAGGAAGACTCTTGAGAAGCCAAGACCCACCAGGGGTTGTAGAGCCAAGACTGATGATGATGATAACTGAATATTAACTATTTTAAAGGAAAATAGTTGCCAATGGCGCCCTACTAGAGAAATAATGATAAAATAATAAGTATCGTTTTGTAATTCGCCCAGTCGGATCTAAAACCTGTTTATCTGGTTTATAAAACGAGGTGTTGTCACAGACCTTCCTCTGTGCAGAATTTAATGGGTTGCCAATGCACACGTGAAGAATCTAGTCGATCATCTGCCACTAAGTAGATTAACATAAAGATAAATAAAGTTGATTAATATATCAATGCACAGGCGGTCTAATGAAAACAGTTGTGATCATCGATACACGAATGATTCATCTCAGGGTCTGAGCCATGTCTTGTGCGCGTTCCAAATAAGTATTTTTTATCTACGAGTATTTTTGTCAAATTTATTTTTTAGACCTCCATTTTACCGGGGGAAAGTCTGGTCCAGCCGATCTAAAAAACTGACTTTTTTATTGCCTTAAAGTCTTCCTATACATGTGGAAAATATCTGAAGTTATACCATCAAATTCGACCTTTCAATAATACAGGTAGAAGCAGGCAGCCCGGAAAACGAAGCGGCCAGGTTAAAAGCGAAAACTTTAAGGCGATCCAATAGTCCAGGAAAATTTCGAAATCAGAATTCGCGCCCTTTTATGGGAGGAGTTTAAAAATACTTGAGAAAAAGCTTTTGGAAAGGTTTTGGATAAACCTCGCAGAAGGTAAGCGGATGCACCCTCCGTCAACACCTCGACAAAACTCACCCCATGAACCCATGTCACAAAATGAGCCACTTAGGATGAACTATGGCAGAGGTGTTGGTTATCCAATAAACGGTTCCCGTATAATAATAATTACATAATTATTTTTATTTGGTAAACTAATGTTTAAGACAAGATTTTTATGCATAGCACAAAGGGTAACAATTATTATAAGCAATAGTTGTTACCCTTTGTGCTATGCATAAAAATCTTGCCTTAAACATTAGTTTACCAATTAAAAATAATAATTAATATTTGACAAGTTAAATTATTTCACCAAAAACTGTAGACATAATTTGCCTCGACGCCATCTAGTGGGAGAGTTAGCACTTATAATGCCTTTCTCACAAAAAATAAAGTTGGTTGTTTTCAGGTGAAAAATGTAATAAGCAGTAATTGTTGAATGAAACACTAGTATATATTGAATTATTTGGCGGGTGGGAGATAAGCCGACGTAGCTCAGTTGGTAGAGCAGTTGACCGGATATCAGAAGGACGCGGGTTCAAGTCCCGTCGGCGGCATTTATCTTTTCTTGGGAGATTTTTTCAATGTTGATGAGTGTTTCAGGCTAATAATTTTTGCTTATAATAAATAATAATTATATTTAATTGCAGATTTTGTTTAAAAAAACCGGTATTTTGAATTAAATTGAAACTTTATTCTTAATACATGTACTTTTTTATACTTAATTTTTTTTATATTTACATATATCTACATATAATTTATTTTTTTAAAGAAAGACAAACAATCACGGGTTACGAATAACCCAACATTGTTTAAAAATCTCCTACTACCACCACACTAAGTGGAAAATGTTGCTTGTGTCGTGATGGAGGACTTAGCCAGTCGAGGAATCGAACACGCGACGCTCGGGTAGGACCCAAACGCTATGCCCACTGACCGGTCCGGTCACTGATCTTTGTTTTATTCGTTCCTGAATATAAGTATAATAAAAGGGAATTTAAGCGTAGTTTTGTAATACGAGTAGTTCACGTCCACGAAGTTGTATCGGGGTAATAACGGAGGAAATGTGGGAGGGAAGAAAAACTAAGAGCAAGTTTATGGTTTAACCTGGCTATTCATATCTAGTGACTCAACATAGGTGACTAATACATTTTCAAGCAACATTTAGATACTGAATTTTTATCTCTGGAACGAGGTGCAACCAATTTACATGCTTTAAATTTATTGAAATTGTTTACACGGAAAAACCCGCATCCATAAAATGTAATATTTATGTGCAGTTCGTCAAGAATTGAACCCATGAACTCTGGGTCGTTGAGTATTTGGAAAACCGCGAATTTTTAGCACTCCGGAACGAAAAGCCAACATAAAACATATTATT
The DNA here is from genome assembly GCA_917563855.2 of Limnephilus lunatus. Taxonomy (NCBI): domain Eukaryota; kingdom Metazoa; phylum Arthropoda; class Insecta; order Trichoptera; family Limnephilidae; genus Limnephilus; species Limnephilus lunatus. The sequence continues at coordinate 83,072,930 of OU830592.1, forward strand.
TTATTCAAATGAGGAAACGCAAACTCAAGAAGGCAATAAATTTTGGTTTGCCTTCGCCGGGTTTAGGTTTTTTTGAGGTTCAAATCAGGAATCGATCAAGGGTCTATCGAACAACGATTTTATCGCTCTACTATGGAGGTCACTGTTACATTTATAAAAAAATAATTCATCATGTCTAAATGATATTAAAAGAAATACTTTCATCAGGACAACATTTTTTTGTTTATTTAATACAGCACAAGAGTATTGCTAACTGTCCGAAGTCATAACTTGCTGAAGATAGTGAGGAAGGGAAAGAGTGTTGGGAAATGCCTGGCTTTTTAGATCTGGTCAGGCTATAACTATTTTAAGCAACAATTTTATTCTGAATGATAATGGTGGTCTTCCTCCAAGATGATACTGATAGAATATTTGTCTTTTGATCAGCCTGCAAATATAAGGTGACCGGACAACTCAAAAATGTACAACTCTCTTATAATCACCATTTTAGTCATTTTAGTCTAGTCATTAAAAATAATAAAAACAACAAAAAACCAAAAACTTTTTAAAATAGATTACGTTAGGTTAGGTTATGGACTATTATAAAAGAAATATCATCGCTTTTAATAACTTTTAAAAGGTGTATTGAAATGCCACTTTGTTGAGTTGTCGTGGAACCAAATATAAATACCTTCAAATAATTATAACAATCATGCACTTATTTCGGAAATTGAGGGGGATAGTAAACATCCCATAAAGTAAGAATGTAGTACCACAATCTGTACCATGATAAGAACTTTTTTGGAGTTGTTTATCTTCTACCTTAAACTTGGGTTCTTTCTTACGAGGGCTGCAAAAATTGATACTCGCCCCATCGTGAGCATGTTGGAAGCGCTGCAATATCAAGGTAGGCCCAATATTGTTTCGTATGTCTGAAAGTGTTTATTTTACAATCGCAGGTCATAAATTATACCACCGACCATTATTTTTAGAAAATGTCGTAAATTCAGGTGCGCGAAATATTGTGTGAGTAAAAACTTCAGGTGATATTTTCCAGAAGTGTTATGCAAACGACAATCAATCCTTGTCATATGTGGCATTGTGTTAGCCTGAGATTGGTTGGCTGTCACCTTTCCCAAATTATTCATAGTTTGAAAACAAATCGTTTCCTTGTTAATTTTGCAGTTTTTATCGTTGGAAGAACTCTATTCTATGGATTTAACTATTTAAAAAAAAAGATTTATCATTCATGATGACGTAAAGATGTCATAAAATACACGGATCTTATAACACATCTCATTTATGATGTTTTTGATGATCAACTGTTAGATATAGAATATTTATACAGAGCTCTTGTTATTCTTCACAAAACTGGTAATGTGAAGAATTTTGACAAACGATAATGACTTCTTCTTCTTCTTGTGCCCTGTCCGTTCAACGGACGTTGGTTATCATGTTGGCTATGCGGACTTTGTTTACTGCGGCCCGGAACAGCTCTACGGTGGACTGGCCAAACCACTGTCTAAGGTTTTTCAGCCATGAGGTTCTCCTTCTTCCAGGGCCCCGTTTTCCGGCAATGTTTCCCTGCATTATGAGATACATGATCTCATACTTTCTGGATATCTCATAACGTCCAAGATATTGAAGTTTTCGGATTTTTATAGTTTTAATAACTTCATTTTCTTTATTCATCCGAACCATAACATCTTCATTCGTAACGATAAAGTCTACCTGTAATAAAACATTTAAACTATAATCAAATTTTTAAAGAGCACTGTTTAGAACGGACATTTGAGTCCAGTTCGTTATTCATTGTAAACACGACAATAATAATAAACAACTTGACGAACTAAAATAACTATTATTAAAATCTCCTAATCACCAACTGGATTCCTAATTTATTTATTTATTTATTTAAGGAACATAAACAGTCATAGTAATAAAATATACATAAGAGGATGGCAAAAAACAGACCAATTATTAATGTTCACAGATAGGTATTTAGAAACATAAAAGTAACTGAATGTAAACTAGAAAATTTAAGAAAAACAGAAAAAATAAGAACTAAGCAGCAATTTAAAAAAAATAATAATACAGTTGTTAAGTCAACAAGTGATAAACATGTTATAAATAATAATAAAATAATTAAAACAATACTTACAATAGACTGCGAAATAGGTATTTGGGTTGGGACGGGTAAGGGGAGGAGAGGGATAAGGGAAAGTTGCCACGCAAGTAATATAATAATATTAGGTACAATGAATTTAGTCATGAATATGTGTTATTCGCACCTACATAGAATGTAATAAAGAAATTCTGTAACGACAGTAACTAGCAGTGAATATGTCAGCAAGTGTGTCTATATGTGCAAGTTTATTATTATAGTATTTACATGCCCTTTGTATAAATTCATTTTGGTTGGAATTAGTGTTGCATCTATCAATGTAGAAAAGGGTATTTTGTCTGCTGTATCGAGTCGGCGTGTGGAAATTTATTTTATTTAGCAGCTCCGGGCAGTCAACTTTTGAGTTAATAATTTTGTACAGGAGCATCTGATCAGCGACAAGCCTCCTATTGAGCAGTTTCGAGATTCGAAAATGTTTCTCGATTTCGTCGTAAGAATTGTATATGTTGAATGATTTAAAATTGAGAAATTTGAGAAATCGCTCCTGAACTCTTTCTAACCTGTTTACATAAACAATATAGCGCGGGTTCCAAACCTGTGAACAGTATTCCAGGTGAGGACGAACATGTGAATTGTACAGAATCAGATAAGTCTTAGTATTTTTGAAAAATTTGCATGTTCTCAGTACAAAGCCTAGACTCTTTGTTGCTTTGGTGACAATATTATCAATGTGTTTATCAAAAGTAAGTTTAGAGTCCAAAATAACCCCGAGGTCACGTATATAATCTTTATTAGTTAACAGAGATCCAGAAATGGTGTATTCATGCAGTATTTTTTTATGGTTACGTGTGAATGTGACTTTGCAACATTTGGAAATATTGATAAAAAGCTTATTTCTGAGACAGTAATCAGTCAGTCGGTCAAGATCTTCTTGTAAATGCACAGAACAGTCATGGGAGCTTATAGGAAGGTATATTTTCATATCGTCGGCAAATAGTTAAATTTGAGCGTTGTGAAAACATGTAGTAATATCATTTATATAGATAGAGAAAAGCAAAGGACCCAAAATGGACCCCTGAGGCACACCAGAAGTAATGATTTTCCAGATGGAAGAAAATCCACCTACTGTCACAGCCTGGGACCTGTTTGTTATGTATGAAGATAACCAACGAAGGAGATCTCCATGAATACCATGATAAGCAAGTTTTCTAAGCAGGATCCTGTGGTTGATCTTGTCAAAGGCTTTGCTATAATCAGTATAAATTGTATCAACTTGCACACGTTTATCCATAGAGGCAGACAAGAAATTTAAAAATGTTATAAGATTTGTAGCAACAGAGCGACCTGCAAAGAATCCATGCTGAAATTTGTTGATCGAATTCTTTACCACAGGGAATAACTGGTCATAGACTATGTTTTCGAACACCTTTGAAAAAATGCAGAGCTTGGAAATGGGTCTATAATTATCTGCTTCGCACTTAGTTCCCGATTTATGAATTGGTGTGATGTAGGCTCTTTTCCATATATCTGGAAATGTACCAGTCTTAAGCGATATATTATACAGTATTGATAGCGGAATTGACAAATGATTTGCACACTCCGTAATGAACAGTGGTGGGATACCATCTGGCCCAGCACCCTTGCTGGAATCGAGCCGTTTTAAATATTTAGATACAAGATCAGCATCGATAAAAACTGATCCCATGTCACAAACCTGATTAACAACGGAGTCGTGGCAGGAAGTCCCCAGAGGGTCAGCCGGTTCATAGACGGAATGAAAATATTCAGCAAATAAATCACAGACTGCCTGGCCACCCTTGGCTGTTAAATTCTTAAGATTTAATACGCTAGGAATAGATGCTGATAGTTTTTTTGATTTAATATATGACCAGAATGCCTTGGGATCTTTGGCGATATTCTCTTCAGCATTATTAATAAAGTCTTCATGACACTTCTTAGCCATTTTTTTCTGTCTGGTGCGTAGCCTAGAAAAAGTAATGTAATCGGAAGGGTTCTTATAAGTAGTATATAATCTGTGAAATTTCTGCTTTTCGCGAATAAGTTTTATTAATGATGAGCTATACCACGGGGGATAGGAATGTTTACCAGAACGCCTCAATGGAACCTTATCAGAGATCAAATTATTAATAATATTATAAAAATGTGATAGTGCAGGATTGACGGAATCGGTTAAGTTAAGTGTGTTCCAATCTACTTGCGCCAGGCTGTCTCTTATTTCATCGTAGTTAGCTTTGTGGAATGAAGGCCTTTTAATTGAGTTTTCCTTTATGACCGGGGGTTCAACAAACTCAGCAGTGATAATGATAGATTTATGGTGAGTATCCTCAGGAACCAACGGGTCGTTCGCGGGAGCAACGCGTACCGAGAAATTACAGAGAACGAGATCAAGAATTCTTCCTAACGTATTTTGAACACCATTATATTGGTGGAGGTTACAGTAATTAATATTATCGATAAATGTTGAACTTATTGTAGAAGTATAGTTGCAAGGAATCATGTTTACCTCATCCACAGGAAGAGACCAGGTAATATCAGAAAGGTTAAAATCTCCCATAATAAGAAACTTGTCGTTAGGTTGATTCAAAAGCTTAAAACCTAGATCATTCGAAAAGGCGGAGATTCGAGCATTGAAATTGAAGCTTTTGGACAGGTAGATACAACAAAGATGAACGCTAGTAAATACATTGGCACGTGGGATGCGAAGAGTCACCCAAATGTCTTCATCCGTAGAACACCACGAGTAATTACAAATAGCATTGAGTTCCTTTTTGACAGCCAAGAGCACCCCACCACCCATTGTTACACCTTCAATACTTCTGTCGCGTCGGAAAACATTGTATCTTGAGTCAAAAAGCTCCCCATCTAAAATAGAATCAGTAAGCCAAGTCTCTGTTATACCAATCACGTCATAATCACCGCTCGTAACACTGCGAAGAAACGTGTCATTTTTTGTTCTCAGTCCACGTACGTTCTGATAAAAAATACTTAGAGGCAGGGACTCTTTTTCAGTTTAGTGTCAATAACAAAAATATGCAGAGAATGTGTGAACATAATATAAGGTGTAATATGCATAGACACTTGAAATATGGCCAAGTATGTTAAAAATAAAAAAAATTGAGTACAGAAAGTGAGAATATCTTGCAGTTGACAGGAGTTGAGAACAGGAAAATATAATTAAGGTAATGTAGTGCGAATGTAATAAATATAATAGTTATGCGATGGCAATGTGAGATGCGGGATAGGCGGGCGTGTGGAGGAAGAGGAAGGAGTATGTAATAATAATCGGATGAGCAGTAGGTATTTTCTTATGTTATTTTCTGGAGGTCGTCTTCCCTCGTGACTAAAAAAGCTGGTGAATTTTCATTTTTTCTCACCAAGATCTTGCAGTCCTTTACCCAAACAAATTTAAAACCTGCTTCCCGTGCTTTGCTTTTAACCTTTGAAAGCAGAATCTTATTATTAATTGTTAGGTGGTTGTTGACATAAATTGTAGTTTCTGGTCCAGAATATTTCAGGTCGATGCTGCTTATCTTCCTGGCCTTTTTGGATAAAGCGAGAAATTCCTCTTTCCTCCGTCTACACGCAAACCGGATGATAATTGGCTTAACCTGGGTCGTCTTGGTAGCCACTCGCGTCACGATGTCTACATCTTCTGGCTGTAGCACGAAACTAATCTGCTCGCCTATTTTCTGGGCTATACAGAGTAAATTTTCCCCTTTCGTTAATGGAACGTTCTTAATCTCCAGATTTTTCATACGGGAGAGCTGATCCCGCTCATCCAGTTCGTACCTGAAGATGTCCATGCTCTTCTTAATTGACGCCTAATCAATGGAAATACCAGCACAATATTCCACGCTGTTTTTTTTTTAAATAATGGTTTTTCATGTTACATAATATAGGTAATGTTCATTGGACAAAAATATAAAATGTGAAAAATTCGCAGGGAATACTTTAAGCGAAACTCATTAAATGCTTTTAGCCATGTCCCCTATGCCTCTTTGTCTCATTTGCTTATCGAGTACGTTTGTTTATTGATGCGGGTTGAATTATTGGCATGCTGAAAAAACCCAACCACTATTGAAGAGTTACCAGATGAGACATTCTGGGACCATAGATAATATTGTTGCTATTCGGGAAGTAGCGCAGGAAATTTAAATGATCATATTCATTTTTTATATTTATTCTCGTACAAATACAGTTTACATAGATGATAAGTATCAGTATTATAAAAATGTTACAACCTTATCTGTAACTTTATGTAGGGACACGATATCGAATAGAAAGTATCGATTGTGTACTCATGAGTAGTAACGAAAAAAAGGTACCGTACTCGTAAAAGTATTGAAACAAAAGTATCGATACTTTAAAGTATCAAGTACATTTCATAGGCCTGATTTACAGCTCTGACCGGGCTAACTATGTATCAACCCCCCCCCCCCCCCCCCCTCCCCCCAGGGTATTCAAGTATCTATTTTAGTTAGAAAAGGTAAAAGGACGTCATAACACATTCACAGATTAGAAAGAATTTAAAAAAATTATATCAGTTACTTACTGTCCTATACCTATCCTCTCTATCCTATCTATTCGTTCCATGATACACTAGATTAACACAATTATACCAAAGCAATGGAATGTTTTAGAATGTTTGCTAGGATTGAACAAGATAGCGTTGCCATAAACATGAGCAGCTTAGCCAATTTTTTAAAGGTATTGATACTTGCCAAAAAGTACTCATTGAGTAAAAGTACCGAATACAAAATATTGAGTACAAAGGAATCGGTATAGAAAGGAAAAGTACTCGATACCACCAAGTATCGATACTTTTTTCGTGTCCCTAACTGTATATAAATGGATTAGCAGTAGTATTAGTAATTGACCGGTCGATTTCTGAGTTGGTATCGCGTTTGGGTCCCACCCCAGCGTATAACAAAACCATTTTATTATTTGTAGCGTGCATTGAGAGTTATTCAATCTTGAATGACTTCTCTATCCTGCATTGCTTTGTCTTTTACTAATAAGGGGCGAAAGATGCCATTGGTTAGATTTTGCACCCCGTCGCTCGGCCGCGCCGTACAGATGACTGTAAGGCCATGTGGTAACCCGAGAAAGTTAAGTTGCCTCCCGGTTCTATCCGCGCATCTCCAAGGAAAAACTTCTGGCAGTTCTGAAATGGTTCAGCTAATCCAGAGTGAATACTAGTATTCCTTTTGTTAAAAGGTTTTTCCAGCGGTTGAGGAAACAATTAAGTACCCATCAAGTTTTTGGTACTTTAACATGCTACGTGTTTTCGATATTATTTTATGGAATGAAAGCGTGGACGCTTACTGAAGAACTAATTAGGCGACTTGAGGCATTTGAGATGTGCATCTACAGAAGAATACTTAAAATAAGCTGGATGGACAGGGTTATGAATGAAAATGTTATGGTTCGGAAGAATAAATAAAAATAAGTTTTTAAAACTATTAAAATCCGAAAACCTCAATCTTGGACATGTGATGAGACATCGAGAGAAGTATGAGATCTTGCATCTCATAATGCAGGGAAAGATTGCTGGAAGACGGGGCCCTGGAAGAAGGAGAACTCATTGCTGAAAAACCTGAGACAGTGGTTTAGCCAGTCTACCGTAGAGCTGTTCCGGGCCGCAGTAAATAAAGTTTGCATAGCCAACATGATAGCCAACATCCGTTGAACGGACAGGGCACAAGAAGAAGAAGAAGAAAGTTATTGAAATAATTTTGTACTGTATTATTATTATTGAACTGTGTCACACTTGAAAATCGATTGTACCTACTCAAAATAAAGACTAGATGTGTTTTCCGTAAAATAATTGTGCATTTTCTTTAATTACCACCGCTACAATAACAAATATATCTTGTACTCCAAGTTTCCAAGGATTTTGAAGTGGCTAAAAACCTTCAAGCTTACAAACAGTAAAGAGACCAATGATGAAGTTAAACTTCCAGTAGAAGAAGCTCGATGCATCAACGAATTATTATGTTTGTGCCATTCAAAGGAATGTTGTTTAATAAAGGGATCAAAATAGTTTAAAAAATATATATTATTAGTAGTCTGAGTATCAAATCTCAGCATCGTTTTAGTAAGAAAATAAGGTGATATTTATTTTTGAAAACGGTTTATTGGGCTGCTGTAAGATGATATTCAAAAATTTTGTTTATTGAATTCTCAGCGTTCGATAAGCATTAATTTATTTTTGCAATGATAGGTCATTGCTCTCATGGAATGTTATTTTATGTATTTGTTTCTTGTCTAAAAAATGCTAAATGTCAATAAAAAATATTTAAGTAAAGAATTGGAATTGGAAAAAAAACGTGCGTAGTTCATATGCGATAGAAGTGAAACCTTCAGAAAACTAAACTTCGAGAGAATGATACGAATGTAGTGTATCAGGAGTATGATAATTTTAGGGTTTATTTATTATTAGCAGACCCGGCCACACGTTGCTGTGGTTAACGAAACTAAACGCCATTACTCAACCTTTATAAAATCCACACCACCCGAGTGCCAGCTGCCCGCTGCCCGCTGCCTGAATTGAATATTTGAATTTCTCGTCTTTAACTACTAAAATAAACCTTCCTCTTGAATGACCCTATTCTATTGGCGAAAACCGCATGAAAATCCGTTTCGTAGTTTGAAAGATCTAAGAGCACATACATTTTGAGCGACTACTATGCCGTTTTCTTTGAATTTTACCGCTTTTCTCTACTATAATACGCATGTAATATACATATAAACCTTCCCCTTGAATGACTCTTGAAAATCCGTTACGTAGTTTAAAAGATCTAAGCGCACATACATTTTGAGCGACTTCATTTTATACTATGTAATGTTAATATTGTAACCAAGTTAAAAAATATATTTTACATTTTATTCTACGAAGTACAGTACAAAGAGGAGGCCGATAGGATACGAAGCACCGCCCAAAGAGGACTATGTCATTCTCTCGCAGGCTAAATCCTATAGATGTATGTGTTTGTTTCTTTTCAGTGTCGATCGATTCCGTGTCATCGAGTTTTAAATCACAACGCTGCTAAAGAAGTTTTCTCTTCAAAAAGAAATATAAATTAAAATGGAGTTCTACAATTTATAGTTGACAACAATAAATCAATACTTCGTTTGTATAAAAGCACGGTGAAACAACACATAATTACTATTTTTACGTATCGTTTTATTCCATTGAACATATTATACTAAGAGGTACTATCCTTCTCATGGATTATCCATTCGATAACGTACATTTTCGATTTATAAAATATGATTTATTTTTTTAAAAAGTCTGAGTTTACTATTCGGTACTTGAATCTGTGAATAGTGGCTATATACATACATATATTTATATGTAGAACAATTTTCTCGGTTTACCCGCGAGAAAATAGTCCTTAACGTCAGGAGTTAAATAGTCCTTAAAAGGACTGTTTCCTTTTAAGGACTATTTAACTCCTGACATAAGGCCTCTGAAGATGAACAGTGAGATTTGTTCGATACGTCAGTGTTAAAAAGTCCTTTTAAGGACTACGTTACGCGAGTAAACCGTTAAAAATAACCCGTGAAAACCAAAACCATAACATATGACAAGTTAGCCGAGTGTTTTACTGTTAGACTAGACCCCCTAAGTGTAGGGGGGATAAGTTATATATTTATTTATTTATTTATTGTTTGAAAATATTACATAATACAATATAGCGAACTTAAAATGTCCAACTAGGCAATTGCCCGTTTTAGGACATTCCAGTATGATAATGTTTTTACATGTAAATTATAGTAAATTATATTTCTCGGAAAAAATATCCATTAAATACAAAAAAAATCATAGGAATACACATCTTTGCAATACCATATTAGAATTATCGCCAAAAAACTGGAAAAGCTTGATAGAAGCTGGCCATATCAATGTAGGATACCAACGCTTAAAAGTGGAGGATCAGTCACCATTGGTCCAATGCTATAAATGTATGGGTTTCGGACACACCCAATTGTTCTGCAAGGAAGAAACGGCATGTGTTCACTGCGGCGGCAACCACAAATACGAGACCTGCCCTAACAAAAAAGAGCAGCCTACATGTATCAACTGTAATAATGTAAGTCATAACGACCACAGATCCACCAGCTCAGAATGTCCAATCTGGAAGATAATGGATGAACGTGTTAGGGAAAAAGTGGACTACGCTGGAATTTGTTGAAAAAGCTGCTGACCAATCAATCATACAAAGGAAATACCATTCGGTGGATGACTATATGCCTATAAAAAATAGTTTGAGAGTCCTGTACATTAATGCCAGAAGTATTAGAAACAAAATAGACGAAATAAAAGAAACGCTCAAAAGAATAACGGATACTGTGCACGTTTTAGTTGTCACCGAAACATGGCTGGGAGATGGAGAAGGATCTTTGTTCAACATCAATGGCTACCAGGGTACTTTTGCTTCCCGGACTACTGGAAGAGGAGGAGGAGTGGCGATATATACTCACAATACATTTAACTGTGAAGTTATTGAAAAGTGGTCAACGAATAACTCTTTTTTAGGAGTTAGGGTACAATATAAACATTTTAAACCATTAAACATATATGCTATATACAGGAAACCTAACAACAATATAAATGATTTTCTAGTATCTCTTGAATCTATTTTACAAAAAAGTAGCCTAGATACACTCATCTTCGGGGATTTTAACATTAATGTTCTTAAAATAAATGATTCCACAAAAAAATATATCAACACTTTATTTTCATATAATTATTTCATATGTAATAATACACATCCCACGAGAGTTACAGAAACCTGCAGTTCTCTCTTAGACCATATTATATCAAATAGAGAAAACATATCTTCAACGACCTCCAATATTGATAACCAGATAAGTGATCATAGTATAATGATGTTAGACTACCAAAACTCTTTGAAACACCACTCTAACAACAGAATACCACCAAACATAAACATCAGCATCAATAAGAGGGCTTTGAGAACATATCTTGAAACCCAACCGTTTTCTCATAACACCACCAACATAACCGAAAATTTTAATCAATTCTTTAAATATATCAAAACAGCAATCGACACTTGCAAATTTAAGCCAAGGATACGAATAGGAAACCCTAAGCAAGGTAATACACCATGGTTTGACAAAAAACTGGATCTTCTTATTAGAGAACGAAATACTAACTACAAACAGTGGAAGAAAGATCCGCAAAACAGTCAACTTTTATCACAAAAAAATAAGTCAAGAAATTCGGTAACTAATTACAGACGTTTCGCCAAAACAAAATATTACACAAATATTCTTACAGAAAACATACATAATCCAAGACAAACCTGGAAGACAATAAATTCAATCATAACTAACAGTCCAAAGAACTCGACAAATAAAATTGAAACTCTTACCATCAATAATATAGTCATAAATGACCCGAAGCAGATATGTACAGCGTTTAATGACTTCTTTACATCGGTTGGTGAAAATTTAGCTGCAAGTATCCCATCTTATTCAGATGACATGAATACAATAAACATGGAACCAAAGCCATTACAGTCCCTCTACATGGCCAATACAAACAAACTAGAAGTTTTAAAAATTATCTCAAAACTAAAAACTAATGCATCTCCAGGAGTCGATGGTATGACAACTAACTTACTCAGATTCTGTAAAGAAAAATTAGCGGATCATCTTGTTATTCTAATTAATCAATCTTTAGTGAGTGGACTGTTTCCGGATCAATTAAAGCTAGCAAAAATCGTTCCAATTCACAAAGAAGACTGCAAAAAAAATCCATCTAATTATCGTCCAATATCAATACTCTCAGTCTTCTCCAAAGTATTTGAACATGTAATTAAAAATAGACTAACAAAATATCTCGCAACTAATAATATTCTTACGCCTCAACAATATGGGTTCAGAAAATTCTCCAACACGAAATGTGCTGCCTTTGACTTTATACTAACTCTTCAAAAACACTTAGATCAAGGAAAATATGCAGCGGGCACTTTCATAGACCTCAAAAAGGCATTTGATACGGTTGATCATAAGATTCTATTAAAAAAACTTGAATATCTGGGCATCGTGGGCAACAGTCTAAAACTTTTATCTAGTTATCTTACGGGTAGGTGCTGTTCGGTTGTTATTGGAAAAGAATCAAGTGATCATAGGAATATAACATGTGGTGTACCACAGGGCTCGATTCTCGGACCATTATTATTTTTGATTTATATAAATGATATTGCAAAATGGGGAGTGAAAGGTACACTTCAACTTTATGCTGATGACACAATATTATTCTACCATAATACTAATTTAAACGAAATGGAAAAGGACATGGAAAGGGATTTGGCTCATCTAGCCGAGTGGCTGAGAATTAATAAACTTAGCCTTAATATTAAAAAGACTCACTATGTGCTATTCGGGAATAGGAGAGGACAACGCCTAAACATTTCCCAGGGAATAAACAAACTGGAACAAACAGATGTCGCGAAGTATCTAGGACTTTTAATTGACTCACGGCTTACATGGAAAAACCATTTTGACCATGTTAAATCAAAGATTGCTCCAGTGACCGGTGTAATGTACAGACTACGTAGATTGCTTCCCACAGCCATACTGCGATCTTCGTACTATGCTATGATTCACTCCCACTTGGCATACCTTTCGAGTATCTGGGGTTTTGCTACTAAAAAAATGATATCAGAGGTGCAAATAATCCAAAATAGAGCCCTACGTAACATTTTTGGCTTGCCTTGGGATACACCTGTTAAAGATATTTACCGTCACGCACTTGTATTGCCATTTAAGATTGTTCCTAGCTTTGAGATAACAAACACCATTTTAAATATTATTCAGTGCAACACCCACACAAATATAAAACTGAACTATAACAACGACGTTCACCAATATAATACACGACAACACAACAAACTACACATATCAAAAATACACTCAACAAAGTTCGGACTGAAATCATTAGAATACATTGCCTACACTAACTATAACAAACTGCCTGAAAATTTGAGACAGGCCTCTAACAAATCTCGAAATGATATATTGAAAACATATTTTTTCAAATGTTATTTGGAAAACGAGTCATAAGTAGGTACAAACTCTGTTCTGATAGCCCTAATTATCTTCAAATACTAAACTTATAGTATGATGGGCGCGGTTTATACCTTACTTAAATCTCGTCAGTGTATTGAAATCATTAGAATACATTGCCTACACTAACTATAACAAACTGCCTGAAAATTTGAGACAGGCCTCTAACAAATCTCGAAATGATATATTGAAAACATATTTTTTCAAATGTTATTTGGAAAACGAGTCATAAGTAGGTACAAACTCTGTTCTGATAGCCCTAATTATCTTCAAATACTAAACTTATAGTATGATGGGCGCGGTTTATACCTTACTTAAATCTCGTCATTGTATACTTGTATGTAAACATCTTGTATTAGGTCTGTATATTTTTGAGCCCGTACCTTATATTGTATTTTCCTGATTTTGTTTTATCTATGCATTTCTTAGTACATCTCATTAGTCCATCATGGAGGAAACTTTATTTTAACTTTTTGAAACCCAAAGTACATAAATCAAATGAGTCAATGTGTAATACAAATTCATAAAATGTTATAAGACATGTTTCTGTGAAATATTTGTAAAGTGATTCTTCATATGTTTGTATCTGTATGTTGCTTCTGTGAAATGTTTTGTAAATTTTTTATTCATAAATTTTGTCTACATTTGGGTTGAGTTGGGTTTAACTTCTCAAAAGTACCAATTGGCGATCCCTTAATGAGTTTTGATAACTCATGGGAGTGCAACTTCGTTGTATGTTTTTAATAATAAAAAAAAAAAAAAAAAAAATAGTGTTGACTATTCTGTTGGTAAAATTATACATATGTATATTCATATTCTAGAATACTTTCAGTTATACCACGACATTTTTTATATATATCTATATTTTTATTTAAAGAAGATCGTTTGTAGTGAGCGGCGTATATTTGATTTTTATTATCAAAAAAATCTACAGTTTCATTTCGCGAGGGCACTCCATCCCATTTTCCGACCCCTTAAAACAGAATAAAGCCAGTGCAATGCTGGGAACTTAAATTTAAAAAAAACTAGGTTTTATCAACGTGCCAAGCTAAAATATTTTTTGGGCATCCTTATATTTTATAATTAATGTTCGTGACAGTATGGCAAATAGCCTGCGGTCTTCATCGGATCTAACTTTGCCCTTTGGTTTCTGGTACTTCTCTCTGACATACATGGGACGGATTTACCAACTCAGCAGGAGAACCCTTTTACCAATCGTGACTCTGTTCAGGATGCTCATGAGCACGACCAAACAATCAATTAAAAATATTTCGTGGAAGTTTCATTTGTAATCGGTTTCTACACACTACTTTGACATATTATTGCTCTGTCACGGAAATTTTAAATGAAATACACGACAGCATTAATTACAGAAAAAAGGGTGAGTGGAACGGATCAAATATCTTTTCTTTGTTTTACATTAGCTCCACACAGGAGGCCTTAAGGAAAATAATTCCACTCAGGGCCTATTTAATTTTTGGGAATGCTGTGTCGAGGGTCTTTTTAGGGGAAGGAAAGAGAGGAAATTCTTGGAAGGAAAAGGTATGAGGGGTGGTTAGGAATTTGGGGGTCAGGTGAGTCCAGGAGTGACGGACGAATGAATCCATCCTTTCCACTGAGATGCAAGGCAATGTTCCAAGAGAGTCCTGCTGGAGTGGTTAAAAGATCTCCCTCAACCAACCTCTCCAGAACTCCAGACCCGACCTGCCACACTGTTGGTGGCAGACACATCCACCGCCAAGATCCGGACAAACCTGACCCCGTGAACTCAGGCACCCCCGCTAAGTCACCAATCGTAGTGAAACACTTAAGGTGACCTATGGCAGAGGTGTTGGTTATCCAATAAATGGTTCTCGGGGTGGCGGTACACGTACCCGCCTCCCAAACGCTACCTCCCAAATAAACTGTCAAATAGTTTCCTGTGTACCTTGTGAAGGCGGCCATACACGCTACGGTACACCGGAGAGGTCTACCTGAGCAGGTATGCCTGGACAGGTAGACCGGAGCGTGTGTGGGAATAGACCTGTGCAGTTTTTTTTAACCTGCGGAGGCGGGAATGTGTACCGCCGTTCCGGGAACCTTTATTGGATAACCAACACCTCTGCCATAGGTCACCCAAAGTGGTTCGCTACATTTGGTGATTTGAGAGGGGTTCCCCGGTTCATGGGCTGAGATTTGTCTAGGCGGATGAGCAGGACACACTGAACCCCAGATTCCTACCCACCTCTTGAACCCCTTTCCTTCCCAGAACTCTCATCTCCTTCCTTTCCTTAAAAAACCCTCCACACATCATCTCCAAAGATGACATAGGCCCTGAGGGAAATTATTTTCCTCAGGGCCTCCTGCGTAGAGCACATGTAAAAAAAAGGCGACCGGCGCAAAATCGAAAACCAATTCTTTCGAAACGAACCTGCACAGGCAAACCTGCACAGGTAACCTCTCCGTTAGACCGTAGCGTGTGCAGCGTGTATGGCTTACTTAAGAAATAAGATCACAAGTTTTTTTTAAATAACTATACTGACTCGACTTGACTCGACTCGACTTTTTGGAAATAACTATATTAAAATTACCTATACTACAAGATTATGGAAAGATGATGATTATGATTGTAGTAAAAATGATGATAAACATTTTATTATGAATTTTATTATTGTTTACGTTTATCTTACGCGCAAAAAACTGGATCAAATGTTGTCTTCGCGAACGTCGAGCTATATTGAAAACCGGTTATTTTATCTAAACATCGACAAGGAAAATAATAAATTATTAAAGTTTATATGAAGCAGCATTTGAATGCAACCTCGTTCCTACATACGAGTCGAGTAGGCATATAATATATTATTATAATTACTACATTATGTATCTACTTTATGAATCATTTTAAAAAGTAGTTTCACAGTTGATAAAAATGTTGTTTAAAATTGTGTTCAATACGAAAATACAGAAAAATTCCGATTGGAGTGTGTCGTGAGATTGATGGATGTGGAGAGAAGAAATAGATGAGTAGAAGGAAGGTTGGTAAACGTTTGGCTTTTAAAATCAGGTTATCAAACACAGCTATAAAGCTATTTCGCGATCTCAGAATATGTAGTAGATATCTTCATCCTTCAACCACGGAGGCCGTAAACACAGTTATTATAATGTAAAGATATTAAGCATTATCTTGATAGTATGTGGTAGGTAGACACCGTGATTTGATGGGTCCTTGAGATAAGGGACTTGGGTTACAGAAAAACAAGATAAACGTACAAAATAAACAAAGTTTTTAGAGCTCTGGCTTACCTTAAAATAAAACTTAAAATACACAATGGAAATATTTTTTATGGATCATACCTATGGATTAAATCATGCCATACTGTGATAATATGTACTTAGACTTTATAGTAACTCTGACAGGCTTATTACCCTTTCAAGGATTCCTATTTTTGCTCTGGATAAAACGACATGAATCAAAATACGGGTATACATAACACTTCTTCTGTCATTTCACAGTCGATACAAAATATTAAAAAAAAAAAACAAAATATTAGTATCACTCGTAGTACTTATTACAAGAGGGAATCAGGCGAATCTACATCACATGGAAAGTATAAAAAACGTATTTTATAATCCCTATACATAGTTTGTTAAAAATATAAAACTTTTAAAACTCATAAAACTTTTGAAAATGTGTCACTGCGGCGCCACTTTGACACATTTCAAAAGAAATTGTCAGCTGATATTAACTCCCTAGCATTCGATCATTTACAAAATGAGCTAAACAATTCCAACTTCGGACCCGATGTAACCAAAAATTGAAGTTCAAATCAATAAAGTTATATTATAACCATACAATCGACAAAAGTTATGACCATAAAATCGATTAAAAGTTATGACCATACAATCGAAAAAGAGTTATAACCATAAAATCGATTAAAAATTAACTTACTAAATATAACTTTAAAATGGACCCTAAATGTGACGTAGATTCACAAGTTTTTTGCTTGTACTTACAACTCATATAAGTTCCCGGAGTCGTGTATAGTGTATGAATATATGTATGTAATGGCAATATATTCCATTTAAATTTGAATCCTGTAGTGTCAGTTGGAATACTTGGAATGTAATTATCAATTTTCACTTGTTTTATTTTCTATTATTTTATTATAAATAAACATAAATGTCGTTTCTTTGTTAAACTTTGCAACACAAGTGTTTTATTTATAAATCAATAGAAAAGAATTAAATCATATTATAAAACGACAAAATATTAATAAATATATTTATTTATAAATCAATAGAAAAGAATTAAATCATATTATAAAACGACATTTTTCGTAACCACAAATGGAGAAACTTCAATTTGAATTTACGCTACTACCTGGAGGCGATGGCAAGTCAAATATTATTAGCATTACAAAAATAGTCACAAGTGATGAAAAAGTGTTTACAATACCAGAAATGTTACAATCCGCCAGCCATCACAAGGAGATTATGAAAAGTGGTGCTTTTGGCAAAGTAAAAAATAGTTTAAAAAAAAGATACCAGGTTAGAAGAGTCTGGGTAACAATGACAGAAGAACTAAAAAAAACATATGTAGACGAAGATGGAAACCTACAGTTCGGAGACCAATACCTCGAAGAATTGGAAGAAGAAAGTTTACAAGTACATCAAAAAGAAGATACACTGGGAAGATTGATGGTAAAATTAATGGAAGATAAGCAACAGAGCCTAAAAAACATTGCTGAGAATTTTGTTATAGAAAAATTCTGTAGTAAAAATACAAATGCAAGCCAGTGGATAGAAGTGTTTGAAAAAGAATGTTTACGATTTGATGTGACCATGGATGAAAAAAAAATAGAAATACTAAGATTGTTCATGGATAAAAGTTGTGTAGATTGGTATAGTTCCATGATTATTAAACTAACAATGAACTCAGAGTGGTCAACATGGAAAAACAAATTCTGTGAATCATTCGCAAACAAAGGATGGAACCCTGTAACCTACGCACTATTATTTAGATACAAAGATGGTTCTCTGTTGGATTATGCTATGAGAAAAGAAAAACTTCTATTGGATATGAGAAGATCAATCGACACCGGTACTTTGATAGATCTTGTTGCTTCCGGACTACCAGAATTCATACTTAACAAGATCGATAGAGAAGGATTACAAGATACTGTGGATTTATTTAATGAAATAAACAAGTATGAACATATGGTCAACAAAAAAAGATTCATGAATAGGAGAACATTTGGGAATGCAGAATATAATAAAAATGAGGATAAAAAGCCATGTAAAATTTGTGAAAAATTGAATAAGGGCACTCGTTACCACCCTGAAGCCACATGCTGGTTCAAAACAAAAGAGGATGAAAAATTTAAGAGAAATGCCATTAAACATGTAAACAATTCAGTGATAGAGACTGAGATAAATGAAAATGATCAAAAAAACTAATAGTAACACCATTAATCAAAGTCAAACTATTACTAAATGATGAATTAAAAATATACGGAATTTATGATTCGGGTTCAAATGTTTCTCTAATTAATTCTAAGTTTTTGAAACTAAAAAGAAAAGGAAACAATTTGAATGAAGCAAATTTAGTAACGATTAATGGTGTTAAAAAAACGAGTGGTTTGACAACGTTGAAGATTAAAATTTTTGAATTGGAGAAAAATGTTGATGTGTACATTATTGATGAACACAATTTTAAGTATGATTTTTTGATTGGATTAGACATAATAAAAGACTTCAAACTAATCCAAAGTGAAGACTTACAAATATCACAGAAAATCTGCCTGAACAATACAAATAAAAAAGAAGAAAATTCTACAAATATGAAAACAAACACTGAATTTAAACATTCTGAAAATAAGAACATTATAGAAAAACACCAAATTAATTTTAATGAACATGTTAAAGAAGAAGATTTTAAAATAACAATAAATCATTTAAATAATGATCAAAAAACAGAAATAAATGAACTAATAGGCAAATACACATCAGTGTTTGCGAAAAGTAAATACGATGTTGGTACTGTTAATGGATATGAAGCGAAGATAGACTTATTGGTGGATAAATATTGTAGTAAGAGGCCTTACAGATGCAGCGTAGAAGATAAAAAGGAAATAGAAGAGCAAATAGCAAAATTAATAGACAATAAACTGATAGAAGAGTCGTACAGCCCATTTGCTGCACCTGTCACTCTAGCATTTAAAAAAGAAGAAAACAAAAGATCCAGATTATGCATAGACTTCAGAGACTTAAATAAAATAGTAATACCTCAAGCTCAACCATTTCCATTGATTGAAGACCTAATGACAAAGACCAGAAATTGCAAATTTTTTTCAACGCTGGATATAAACTCAGCTTTTTGGTCTATTCCGTTGCGGATTGAAGACAAAAAAAAAACAGGATTTGTAACACAGGAGGGGCATTATCAGTGGACCTGCCTACCTTTTGGATTAAAGACCTCTCCGGCAATTTTTCAGAGGATATTAAGCAATATATTGAGAAAATATAAACTAACCGATTTTGCTGTCAATTACATAGATGACATACTTATATTTTCAAAAACTTTTGCTGAACACATCGATCATTTAACAAAGTTGCTGAATGCAATCAAAACTGAAGGTTTTAGATTAAAATTTACAAAATGCACATTTGCATCAGACATGGTAAAATATCTGGGTCATATAATTCAGAATAATTCAGTCAAACCAGTAAAGGATAATTTGATTTCAATAAAGAATTTTCCTATTCCAAAAACACTGAAGAATGTGAGACAATTTCTAGGAAAAATCAACTTTTATCATGAGTACATTCCGAAGAGTGCAATAATACTAGATCCTTTGCATAACTTACTAAGGAAAAATCAAAAGTTTATTTGGACTGATAAATGCCAAAATGCTTTTGAAACGATGAAAAACCTACTATGCTCACAACCAATCCTGGAAATTTTTGATCAAGATTTACCAATTAATATATATACAGATGCTTCTCTAGAAGGCCTTGGAGCTATTTTAAAACAAACACAGTCTGATGGAAAAGAAAAACCTGTAGCTTACTTTTCGAAAAAACTAAATGGCGCCCAGAAAAAGAAAAAAGCAATTTACTTAGAATGCTTAGCTATAAAAGAAGCAGTGAGATACTGGCAATACTGGTTGATAGGTAAACCATTTACAGTTTATTCAGATCACAAACCACTGGAAAACATGAATCTCAAATCTAGAACCGATGAAGAGCTAGGTGATTTAACATATTATCTTTCTCAATATAACTTTAACATAAAATATGCTCCAGGAAAACAAAATTTGGAAGCTGACTGTCTAAGCAGAAACCCAGTGCTGGAATCAAATGAAAATACAGATGAGCAATTAAAAATTGTCAACTTAATAAAATTAGAAGATATCTTAAAAGATCAGGTAAAAAATGAGAAGATACAGTGCAGAAGAGATAAATTGATATCGAAAAATAATGTTTATTACAAGAAAGTAAAAAAAAGAGAAAAAATAATTCTATCAGAAAAATTCAGCATAGACTTTATCAGAAATGTTCATACAGAACTAGGTCACATAGGAATTACACAAATGCAAAAAATGATAAGCTCATGGTACACAGCAGAAAACATGACAAATAATATAAAGAGAACCTGCGAAAGTTGTGCAGTATGTTTAAAGAACAAATCAAGAGGTGAAAATAAATATGGATTGATGTCCCACTTGGGTCCCGCAACAAAACCTTTTGAAATATGTTCCATTGATACAATAGGCGGTTTTGGGGGTTCACGATCAACAAAGAGATACTTGCACCTGTTATCAGATCATTTCCCGAGGTTTGCATATATTTTGACGTCAAGAACTCAAAATACCAATGATTTCATCAAACTCTTAAACTCCACAGAAACTAATGACATTGGCATGATACTCTCAGACCAATACCCGGGTATCAATTCTAGAGAATTCAAAAAATTTTTGGATGAAAAAAATATTCCAATAATTTTTACTGCAGTGAACTCACCTTTCTCAAATGGATTAAATGAAAGATTGAACCAAACGCTGGTCAATAAAATTAGATGCAAAATCAACGAAAATGACTCAAAAGTAGCTTGGACAACTATAGCGCATAATTGTGTAAAAAACTATAATGAAACGGAGCACACTGTTACTGGATATGCGCCACAGTACCTACTTGACGGCACAGATGTTACGATTTTGCCAAATGAGTTAAAACTTAAGAAGACCGGCATCGATTTGATTCAAGAGAGAAAAAAAGCTCTAGAAAATACTATGAAGTCACATAATTACAACAAGATAATTTACGATAAAACCAGGAGACACTTTGACTTCAAAGTTGGTGATACTGTTTTTGTGGAGAATGGAAACAAACTTAACAGGAAGAAGCTCGACGAATTGAGAATCGGACCATACAAAATCATAGAAAAATTATCAAACTCAATTTACAAGATAAACACTGATCGAAAAAAATTTGAATCAAATTTTTTCCACATCTCGAAGTTAACTCCAGCACCTTTATTTATGAACCATGAAGAGGACATCGAAGATGAGTGAAAATTTTGCAGTAATTTTCTTTCCAGGGGGAGGGGAGATGTAATGGCAATATATTCCATTTAAATTTGAATCCTGTAGTGTCAGTTGGAATACTTGGAATGTAATTATCAATTGTCACTTGTTTTATTTTCTATTATTTTATTATAAATAAACATAAATGTCGTTTCTTTGTTAAACTTTGCAACACAAGTGTTTTATTTATAAATCAATAGAAAAGAATTAAATCATATTATATGTATATAGTTTTTATATCTTTCAATCTTTATTACATAGTATAAAATAAAGTCGCTCCCGCTGTCTGTGCGCTTATAAACTACGCAACGGATAGAGTGATTCATGAGAAAGGTTTTTAGGTATATAATTTGTCAAGGTTTTGTGTAAATTGGTTGAAGTATATAAATAAAGGGAGTGGGCTGGATTTGTTTTAACGGATAGCGTTGGTTATAAAGTTTGAGTAATGGCATGGCGTTGTGTTTCGTTAGCCACAGCAACGTGTGGCCAGGTCTACTAGTTTAAGATAAACGAAGAATCCAACATGCCTCAATTGGTTCACAAGTGTTTTTCCCCTCCTATTTGCACGAAAAACGGGCATTGCTTCGTTCTTTTTCACCTTTATTAATTTTATTACTTGCCACACCGCAATTTGGGAGGCGGACATAGGCACCGCCGACACATTTATTTGATAACCAATACCTCCGCCATAGGTCACTCCAAGTGTTTCGCTACGTTAGGTGACTTAGCAGGGCTTCCCGAGTTCATGGGAAGATGTTTGTCCGGATCTTGGCAGCGGATGCATCTGCCCACAAACTGCCGATTACTCATAACAAAGAGTGGTAAAAAAGTATTACAAGGGAAGGGGTGTGGTAAGGATTGCTCGGAGGAACAGCGTTTTATCGGGATCATAAAAAATAATAATGTAATTGCAGAGTAATGGAGCTATACGCTAAAGATGTCTGGTTACTTATAGATTATGTTGTTATTATTATTGGATAGTTTATTGTTACCAGGATAAAGCAAGAAATAAGGTATGTAGGTAAAGATTTAGATTACGAAGGTAATGCACAACCTTTATTATTTATGAGCTACTAAAATAATAATTACCGAGTACCGTTGTGCAGAGTGAAGATGAGAAACAATATCTGAAATATGCTCGTTTTTGTTAAAAGTGATTGTCTATTGTAATTTTTTCCCAACTTTCTAATATTGAAAAATTTCCCTTTTTGAAGTAAGTACCTAATTGAACGTGATATATGAAGTTACGCCTTTTTTTAAAGTAGGTACATAATTGAACATAAAACATGAAGTTAAAAGGTCTTTTTATATAAGGTACCCAATAAACATGAAATATGAAGTTATACAATTTGGAGGCGGTTTAGGTTTCCAATGTGGAAGGCGGGAATGGGTACAGCCGCCCCGGGAACCTTTATTGGATAACCAACACCTCTGCCATAGGTCACTTCAAGTGGTTCGCTACGTTTGGTGATTTAGCAAGGTGGCCCGGGTTCATGGGGTGAGGTTTGTCTAGGTCTTGGAGGCGGATGACCAGGACACACTGAACCCTTTTCCTTAAACCCTTTTCCTTCCCAGCACTCTCCTCTCCTTCCTTTGCCTAAAAAAAACCACTCCACACAGCATCCCCAAAGATGACATATGTCCTGAGGGAAATTATTTTCCTCAGGGCCTCCTGTGTGGGGCTCATGTAGAAATAAAAAATAAATCATTTTTTTAAAGTAGGTACCTAAATGAACATGAAATGTGAAGTTGTAGGTAACCTTTTTTAATGTAATTACCTAATTTAACATGAAGTATGAAGTTATAAGCATTTTTAAAACAGGTACCCAATTGAACATGAAATATGAAGTTAAACCTTTCATTAAAAGTAGGTAGCTAATTGAACATGAAATGTGAAGTTATACCTTTTTATTAAAAGTAGGTACCTAATTAAACATGAAATATGAAGTTATACCATTTTTAAAGGAGGTACTTAAGTGTTTCCTTCAAATTGTTGGTTATATCCTCGTGAAAATTTATTTTGTGCAAATATTCAGGGAGTATTTTACCATCATCTCGATATCTAACCATTATAATAAATAAATATTCACAATTTTTAGAAAAATAATTACTATTCAGTGTATAAGTAACGGATAGTCAACTCAGACTAATAAATAAATAAATAGTTAAATCGAAAATACAAGTTATCCTATGGATAGTGCTTTTGAAAGCGTAGCGAGAAATACCTCTTATTTTTATTTTTTTGATAATGACATTTTATACAACGTGTTTGTATTTAAAAACAGTTTTTTTTTTTTTTTAAATGCATTATTCAACTCTTATGTTTTCAACACTTTTAACTTGTTTTTTTTTTGTGAATAAAAATTGTATCAACAATAAGAATAAAACACCCATTTTGTGGGTGAATGTTTCGTTCTGCAGAATAAAACTGACAAATTTGAATTTCGTATTTTAACTGGTTCCGTGACAACTCCGAATCAACTCAACTCAACCCCTTTTTGAGAAGTCATTAAAAGCTATAAAAAAATGAAAAATAGCCCATAACTTTACCTAACGTAACCTTTTTAATCAATTTTCATATATTTTTTTTTATAAATTTTAATGACTCTTTAAAGGAGGTGATGAGTTGAATACATTATGAGTTTTTCGGTCACCGTTTCCACTTTATTTCATATGAGGGTGTTCTTTGCTGTTTTAGCCTTTAGTAAAAGGCGAAGATTCATTTTTGAAGTGAAAAAATCTTTAGCACCGTTGTGACTTGAATTTCGGTGAATCGAAAAAGCGAAAATAAAAAAAGACAAACACATGCATATAGGATTTAGTCTGCGAGAGAATGAAATAGAATAATTGACATCCTCTTTGTGCGGTGCTTCGTAGCCTCCTCACCTTTGTCTACTTTAGGTTTCTGAAGGTTTCACTTCCACCGCGAGAGAACTGCGTTAAATTTTTTGCACTTTTTTTTTTTTTACAGAATTTTTTTTTCTTAATAACTTCATTTTGCAGAACGACGTTCAATTTATCCGCCAGAATGAATTAAAATTCCGATTAAGGTAAATTGGAACCGGCACAATAATAATTGTAATTACGAAACACGT
Organism: Limnephilus lunatus; assembly: GCA_917563855.2. NCBI lineage: Eukaryota > Metazoa > Arthropoda > Insecta > Trichoptera > Limnephilidae > Limnephilus > Limnephilus lunatus. Next base: position 83,097,814 of record OU830592.1, read on the forward strand.
CGTGCCAACTTAATGCGGAGTGATTTATGAGATATATCTTCAGTGGGTTTCATAGCTTCGTGGTTTTATCCCGGGATTAATGAAATAATTCAACGGCCACGCTCCTCACGACCCGACTGCATTATTTCTAGTATTTAGCACGGGTAAAACCTTTAAAAATCTTCGTAAGCCCTAGGCATTTTTATTTATTTATTTATTTTTGAAGTAAAACTTTTTTACGCACGCTTGACTTGGGGAGTAAGCTGGTGAATGCGTGACGAGAGCGTTACGAAAAGTATGCTCGGGCGAGGCGAACGGAAGTTAAGAGGGAGATATAAGTTAGAGAAGATAGAAAGAGAGAGAGTTTCGTTTTGTACTAACTGTAGGGGCAAGAGAGAGAGGTGCGAGCACACATTTTCTTTCTCTCTTCCTCTCATAGCCAGTTACGTTTCGTGTATCTAAGACACAGTGCAGGCCTATTGTCTGTATCACACTGTATGAGCAAGAGAGAGCAGTGCACACACACATTTTGTTTCTCTCTTCTTTTATAAGTTAGTCAAGTTTTACTTCTGTCGTGTGGTCTAAAGCGCCGTTTTTTTTACATGAGCTCCACACAGGAGGCCCTCAGGAAAATAATTTCCCTCAGGGCCTATGTCATCTTTGGGGATGCTGTGTGGAGGGTTTTTTAAAGAAAAAGAAGGATAGGAGAGTTCTGGGAAGGAAGAGGGTTTAAGGAGTGGGTAGGAATCTGGGGTTCAGTGTGTCCTGGTCATCCGCCTCCGAGGCCTAGACAAACCTCACCCCATGAACCCGGGCATGCCTGCTAAATCATTAAACGTGCGAACCACTTGGGGTGACCTACGGCAGAGGTGTTGCTTATCCAATAAAGGTTCCCGGGACGGCGGTACCCATTCCCGCCTATTTTGATTGTTATTAGGTTTTCGTCGATAACTACATTGGCCTTTTTCTTCAAATACGGTTCCGCGACTTTTCAACCCGCGAGACAAAATATCTACTAAAACCTAACATAACCTTTTTTTTATATGTATACCGCACAAGAGTCCCAATTGCTCCCGTCTAAAGCCAGTGAGACTATGGCATCCCCAATTGGGGTATGTTGTGAGGCTGAGGGTAGTGGGGAGGGGAAGGAGATAGGGAAGAGGAAGGTGCGGAAGTACCTGGCTATTCAGATCTGGTCACCAAACACGGCTAATGTCATTTCAAGCAACGTTTCAATTTCGTTATGGTGGTCTTACACCAGGGCGATACGTAGAGTATCTTCCACTCTGGAACGTGCCGCAAATATCTATATATTATTTTAAATGAATAAATTGTGAAATAACACAAATTAATCAAAAAAAAATTATTTGCCTCGCCGGGATTCGATCCCGCGACCTTCGGTGTGCGAATCAAGCGTCTTACCGCTGCGCTACGCCGGCCGTCATAATCTAACCTAACCTAACAAAAAATGGGACAAAAATAATACACACTTCTTATAAAAACAATAATTTATTGTTAAAAAATAGTCAAATATAAAATAAGCTTAGGTTAGGTTTTACCAGATATTTTGTTGGAGGATGTTTAGTCCGTAGGATATTTTGTTGGGGATTTTTGTTGGGGATATTTTATTGCGGGATGAAAACGCGCAATACCTTCAAAATTTTTATCAGAGGGTCAAAATATTTCTGCTTTGCAAAAAAATCCAAATAAATGGAATATTTCGTTAAATATTTATGTCTGCTTATGTGAGCTAACATAAGAATAATAAATAAATCCACATAGCCTCCTTGTACACGTCGGTTTTTTTCATCGGATACGGACCGTTTTTGTTGCCGGACTCGCAATTTTCTATGGCTTACATATATAATGAATTCATTATAAGCCATACAACACCGTCAAGTATATACAATACAAGTCCGGCAAAAAAATGTTCCGCTGTCCGATGAAAAAAACGGACGTGTATAAGTAGACATAGGCTAAAATTTGAGTGCCTTACTAAAACTTAAAATCGCAAGTATCCCCATAAATTGTATCAATTGTAATATATAACATTGAAGGAATTGAGCGGACTGAGCATTATAATGAAAGGTTTACAAGAATGGGATAAAGAACCGCGGTATTAGGTACACAATCCGGGTCGATCGCCGCGCAACCTGATTTTGCGTCCCATTTGTTTACCCGTCCTTCGGCAGGATAAGAAACCGGTTAGTAAAGGGTATCTGTTGAACTCAGATCCACAAGCCTTGCAAAATACTCGTATGTAAGCGGTGTTGTTCAAAAATCCATGTGGGTCCATGCTATAAAATTATCATTTAAATTTAAAAATGTAACAAAAAATTAAGTCTGGAAATTTTAATTTATCAGGCTTTGGAGAGCAACCGTTAGCATTAAACTGTAGCATTAGGAATTAATAGACATCGTATTTAACCAATCATTTACAAGCCGTGAGATAAGAGGTAAACCGTAAACAACCAATTTTTCATTGGGATTACCCCAGGGACCCGTTCTGGGACCACTCCTATTTATCCTGTTCATAGATGATACGTGTTTAGTTTCATTCAATATTTATAGTCCTTATCCGTAGGTTTTTTTAAAGTCAATTCGGCTAACTTGTTTCTCTTATGAAGTGAAGGAGACCAACAAATTGTTGTGAAAATCAGATGATTGTCATGCAGTATATAAAATATAATATTTTTAAATTTTGATGGCAGGATACATGAAAATGTTTCACAAATATGAGGAAAACGCCGATTTAAGTGCGTTGGGTTATTTTAATTGTCATAATTCCCTTTAAATCTACACAAAGTTCTGATAATAGTGACCGCAGTTTCGATCCTTAACTTGGAGAAATTATTTCGAGGAAATAAAATTAATAATACATTTAAATGATGATTTTGTACCAAATTTGTCCTGTACATTTTCCATGAGCATGAACGAATTTTTAAGATAATTCGACACTATTTAATCTAAAATAATAAATATTAAGTGAATAAATCCTCGGATGGTATTCAATACTAATGGATTACGAAATGAAAATAATACACATTGTATTTTTTTTATATATTCAACAAAAGTTTTGTTGGGTCTACGTCAATGAAAAAATGCGTTTCTTTTATATTTCGCTTTGAATTTGTAGAGAACAGAATACGTGGTATACGCTTCATTTTTTCTTCCATTTAAATTAGAAATTCTAATAGTGCGACTTGTGTTTACATGCTTGAATAATTTAGGAATTTACCTGCAGTAGCTGGAGGCTATGCGGTGTAAAAAAATGTTCATGTGCTATCAAGGCGGTTGGACGGGAGAAGATTCCTGGAAGATATGGGGTTTTATTTTAAAACATTGCCGAGAAAAACTACATGCTTGCAATACACGAATATATAAAATGTTATTCTAGGAATACCTTGAATATATTACGCCGTTTATGCAAGACTTCAGACATAAATTTAAGTTTACAGGTTTTTATAATGAAAAAAAATAATACAATTTAAATTTTAATTATGGAAAAAAAAATTCTGCCAAATTATTGCCAAGTTAGTACTTATACCGAAATGAACGGCCAATCTATCGAAACAATTATCAGTTTTTACTTACTGTGGAGAAAGCCTTTTAATAACAAACAGTATTTAACACATTTAAAAAATCTCTTTAATTTTTTCTCCGTTATATCATACCTGTAGAATATATCTAATTTTTTTTTTCAGATTTGCATAACAATATAACATTAAAAATTTTTATAAAGATATCTTTCTTATTTTTAGTACCTACGTGTATTATAATAATATATCTAGTGATTTGATGCCGTCATTCTTACAATAGTTGGTAGCGTAATGATCTGATTAGCTGCCTTCCAAGTTCCAAACTGTTGTCCTGGGTTCGAATCTCGACCGATATTTTTATCATTCTATCCGTTGGAATAAGCTGTAGCAGCAAACTTTCAGGTTTACAAATCGTGTAATTATAATATCCCGTGATTTTTCACGGGTCTGTGCTAAGTTTTTAATAAACGTATACACAATGGGACGAATCTGACTTTCTGGCATTGGAATTATTTCCACCTTGCTGTGAAAGAACCGGAATGACTTGAACAGCACAATGAAGTTACAATTTACACAATTATAAATCTCTATTATTTAAGTACCTACTGTTTATATGCAAATTTTTATTTTCTTTTATTTACTTTTGTACTTATGCAACACTTAAACTATTATAAGATGTACTTCTTTTTTTTATGTAGTTATAAATCTTTAATTTTTTTTTCAATAAAGATTATTATTATTATTATTATTATTAAGTATTTTTGAAATTCTTGGAATGTCCTGGGGTTTTCCTACTTTTAAATGTTATTTTAATACCAAAATCGAAACGTAAAACTAGTATGGCCAATGATTTTGGGTATATATGTATTAATATTTTACTGTTTTAATGTTACAAACTGTATAGTGTCGCTTTAAATTGTTTCAAGTAATAATGGACCGGAAAACTTGAAAAAGCTTAATAAGATAAAGTACTTGAGACTATTTCTAGACTCAAAAATATTCCTTGGAGAAAACGCCGATTGTATCACAAGAACCGGTTTAGAAGTTTTTTTTCCTTGAAAGAATTTGAAATTTTTTGGTAAAAACTAGTAAAAAACTAATTTATAAAACAATTGTTGCACCACACTTGGAGCATTTCTAGTATTCTATATCTTAGATACCACATCAAATTATAAATTTGATAAAAATCAAAAATAACTTCTATTTTTAGTATGCGTATATCACGTTCCCACTTATCCTAAAATAAGAGATGGAATTTTTGCACTCATTTGTGAGATGGATGTAGGTCACCCTCTGCCATAGGTCACCCTTTATGGGATGAGGTTTGTCCGGGTCTTGGCGGTGGAAGCATCTGACCACCAGCTGCATGGCAGGTCGGATCAGGAGGGAATGGTAGAGGAAGTCCCCTTGATTCTTCCAGCCGTTCTCTCTCGGTACATGGCCTTGCACCGCAGCGGGATGGATGGATTCGTACGTGCGTCATACTGACCCCCAGATTACTATCCACCCCTCGTACCTTTTTCCATCCCAGAATTTCCTCCCTTCCTTTCCTAAAAAGACCTTCCACAGCATCCCCAAAGATGACATGGGGGAATTATTTTCTTCAGGGTCTACTGTATAGAGCTAATTTAAAAGAGGGTAAAATGCCTATTTAAAAAAAAATCTATTTTAAAACTTAGCAGAATATAATTATGTTCTTAAAGACATTTGGAATTCAGAGAAAATTCATTAACGAGCAACATTTTCACATGTATTTTGACCATAAAGTCACAAGAAATAAACACCTATGCAAAGTTTCAAAACTATCGCACTATTTCGATTTTCCTTTAGATTGGCCACGATATTACTTATAGTACCAAGAAAATTGGTGTTTTCGCTTATTCAGTTTTACTATTGTTAAACAAAATTTCGTTTAGCTTTGCAAAAAATAAAGCGAAAATGATAATGACTACTAATGATATCATATTATGTTGCGACATGATCCAATTTTAACAACCGAGTGATAAACAAAACACCACGTAAGCAGTATTCTCTAACAAACGTTTTAGGTTGGACTTTATGGGACACGCTGCAAGGTAAGCAAAAGTAGTTTAAAACATTCCGTTTAGGTTGATTAAAATTTGAAACGTTTACAAAGTTTTCATGCTGAAATTATGATAAAAAAGTACCCTTTCTTCGGGTTGAATATACTGGGTGGTTACCGTAGTGTACATAATGCAAAGCCCAAACATTTGATTTTCACAGGTATTGATTACCATTGTAATAGTGCTAACGTGTTTGTAGTTTTATCACAACTCTTAGCGATAATTTAATCAAAATCAAAATAGATCTTTTTAGGATATGACTTACGATTCTCACGGTCAAAAGCATTATCGTGATTGGCTTTTAGGGTATTACGCGGTATCGCGCTTAATTCTTCTTCAGCTTTTCAGATATCCATGCATTCCATCGAGTGCCGAAAATATAGGCTTCACGAGGGCAATACCATGAGGTATCACTTCTACACAACTTAACACACTTTTCACTATAATCTACATATCTTCCTCAATGATGGGCTATGCAAACCCGTCTGAAACATTTTACAACGTTGTGCAACACAGTACAAAACGCCTAAAATCAATCTCGATAAAGGATATTTTTTTGTTTCATATCTGTCATGCCGGGACCATATGTAAAATAATAATTTAAAAAATCGTATAGCACTGTATGTGAATACGTACGTAGTTTCAATATCTCTCAACAGATGTCGTTAGAGAATGTAGTAATATTTAGTTACTAGGTGTCTCAATAGGTGTCATAAGTAGTATTATGTGATAGGGACAAATGTCTCCCGTTCGGGTCTTAACCCGAAAGGAAGATACATTAATTCACTCGGCGGCTGTCCGCACCACACCATTTAGAATGGACGTTTGTGTCCAGTTCGCTATTCATTACAAACACGACAACAATAATAATAAACTCGTAATCTCGTCGAACCAAATATTATTTAAAAATTCCGATCACCAACTGGATTTCTAATCAGTGGAATTACCAGTACTTGTGTGGTTTGATATATTTATCACCAGTACACTAACAGCCAATTTGGATATCGATGTTAATTTGTAGGTAGCCAGTAAAATTAGTATTTTTCTTTTGCTGAGACTACCCTAACTAGCGGTAACTCCACAATGTTCACACATCACAATTATTAAACGTGTGCTATTTTATCTATGCCAAGATCTAACTATCAAGATCGTATAAGGAGTGCGTCTAGACAACATAAATATGACGCTAATAAAAATGTCTCTATACCAGTCATAAAATGGTTATTAAATTTTGAAGGTACGTCCCTGATCCAACCTAATATTAGGTATACTGTAAACTTCCTCATAATGCTAGAAGTAGTTCACGAAATCGAGCAATTCTGGCCATGTATGAATTGAAATATAGAAGTTAGCATAAATATCGTAGAATAAAAATTATTATAGACATATCGATCGTCCAGTCGATTAGTTAGATATCTCGGAAAATTTGAGTTGAGCATGCAGTTATGGCTATGTGAAAGTGTACCCTATTTCTGGTGCAATACTTAGATTACTTATAGTTGAATTAAACAAAACAATTGCCGAAAAACTTGTAGTTGAATTAAACAAAATATTGATGTTATCTGGGTCACAAAATGTCGTACTAATGTATGGACCGTTATGCCACCCAGTGTTATTTTATAGCTTAGTTAATATTTAAAACACAGACACGTGTAAATAAAATTCGATTTACGGCGCGCATTCGAATATTGCTTTCCTAAACTTAGTATTTAAAATTTGACGATGTCTGACTAATCGACTGGACGATTGACACAGGCGATTTGACGGCCAGCGTAGTCCAGCGGTAAGGCTCTTGACTCGTAAACCGACGGTCGCGGGATCGATTCCCGGAGTGGCAAATACATTTTATTCGATTAATTTGTGTTATTTCACAATTTATTCATTAATAATATAAAGTATATTTGCGGCACATTTCAGAGTGGAAGTACTCTCAGTATCGCCCTGGTTTAAGACCACCATTCAGAATTGAAACATTGCTTGGAATGGCGTTAGCCGTGTTTGGTGACTAGATCTGAATAGCCAGGGACTCTCCCACCTTACTCTCATATCTCCTTCCACTCTCCTCTACCTTCAGCCTCACAATATACCCCAATTGGGGATGCCGTAGTCTCACTGGCTCCAGACGGGAGCAGTTGGGATTCTTGTGCGGTATTCATATAAAAAAAAGTGTAAAAAAATACGTACAACTCCGATGTTTGGTGGTAATGGTAGCATATTTATTTATTTTTTCTTTACATGGTACCTAGGTCTAATGTTAACAATTCAGTTTATTACCTCACTATGTCAAGCCTGTATTGAGGTTAACAACTCTACATTTTAATAAAATAACACAAAAATAATACAGTTATTGAAGAACAATATTGTTGTACGTTTCTTACAGATTATGAGTATGATTAGTACCTAATTAGCTGAAGGCGATAGTACATTACAATGAAAGCATCTAGGGTGACCATCATGTTGAGATTTGACTTTTAGAAAAAAATATATTTATTTTCAAAGAATTAAGATGAGAAATATTTATGTAATTTATATATTGCGCTATTAATTTAGCAAGAGAAAGATGAACAAAAATAGTTAAGACAAAATAATATGATATTAATTTAGAAATGATAAGGAGTGAAAAACAATTTACAATCCTCGACTAACACAAATATAATGAATGTATTTATTTATTTATATGTACACAGGTTGTAATAGCACGTTTCCAAAGGATTTTAACCAGCGATTTATGGGCATATTTGGAGCAAAAAAGTGGATGTCATTTAGCTGTTCGATGATATTTTTTTCTATTAAAAATTAAAATCCTTCAGAGAGGTGATGTTACACCTTGTATACGTAAAAATTTATATTGTTTAGTGGGTATATTACATCTTCAATACAATCACATTCAAATCATCTATATTTGAGGTAGACATACTTTCTTCGTTTCTTTTTAAAATTAATCATACTTACCCAGTAATTTCATTTCATATGTAAGTTGAATAATATTCTGAATGGTCTTGAGGAAAAAAAATCCCGCAGGGCCTATGTCATCTTCAGATATGCTGTGTGGATGGTCTTTTTAGGTAAAAGGATGAGAGGACGTTCTGGGAACGAAACGGGTATGAGGGGTGGGTAGGAATCTGGGGGGTCAAAATGTCCGTATGAATCTTTCCCTCCCAAGCGAATCACTTGACCTATGGCGATGGTGTTGGTTATCCAATAAATGGTTCGGGGCGGCCGTGGTGGTGCCCATACCCTTATCCCAAAATGAAAATAATGTGAGCATAATAGTATTAAAAAGCTTAACACAATAAGAAACTTAAAAAAACATTTGGTTGACATTTCGACACTTCGGAATAACAAGGTTCTATCTGTTGCGAAAACGTCATGCGATAATGGGATCTATAGTAAGCTACTTTAAAGTTCATTATCGCATGACGTCACCGTAACAGATGGATCCAAAGGCTCGACTTCTAGTGCTAGTACGAAGCCACATAAAATCCTTAAAACAGACAAAAGATTATGTGGGATTAGTTTTGATCAAACAACGCAGTCTCACATACTACCTTGAAATCGATTGGTTGTGTAACATTGGTTCGGAAATTGGTCATTCCCGAGTATCCAGGTACTAGATCTAGATAAATAAATCGCAAGGGTAGGCAGAGAGGACGGACCGTCACACAAAACGGTCTTGGCACACATTCTTTGCCTCGTTTACATTCATACAATGTCTCATACATGCTCTTCTATTTTTCAGACTCTTAACACGGTAGCTTCTTAGTAGACTTCTTCTACCATTCACATTCGCGTCATATATTCTCCTTACCCTCCTTTCCTCGTTCATTCACTCTACATGCCCGAACTACAATCTTACACATTACGCTTACATCAGCCTTGCATTATTTGCGGATCTCCACGTTTTTTACACGATTGAACATGGTTTTTCAGGGATCTCATTTCTTATATAATATAAATATTTTATATTCGTTTAAAGATAATTGAAGATGTCCACTGACTTGGTATAATTGTTTTTCTCCATTAGTATTCTGGGCAAAGAAGAATACATAATATGGAAGTTAGTCCCAGAATTTCTGCTCTGAAATTGACTTCTAGTAGTGGTATCCGGAAGCTCAAATCAAGCAATACCGGATTATCAACTAAATCATTTAGAATTTTATATAGAAATACCAAGTCGGTGAAAATTCTTATGTCTGACAATTTGAGCATATTCATATTATTTAACAGAGTGTTTTAGTATAATTTAACATAAATGCTGGAGTACCCATTTTAAAGTTTAGAAAACGTAAGAATTTGTTTTGTATTCCTTCAACAGCTTGTAGGTACATGTATATTATAATGTGGGTTCCAGACGGGAGCATTGTACTCAAGTTGACTTCTTACATAGGCAAAATATAACAGTTTTATACACTTTATATATATTTACTTTTTATTTATTTATGATGATTCGTAATTATTATCTTAGTATCAAAACAAAAAAAAATAGGTTTAGTGTAATTGCAATAATATATCACAACCACAATAATATTATTACGTTAACTGTTTGGACAAATAATAACACAGTTGTGGATTTCAAACTGCTCAATATCCGGACTGTTTGTGGTTAAAATTTTATTATGTGGCTTATTCATTATAAAATATTATTAAATTTCGTAAAATCATTTAAGTACTATTTATTCAACCCAGTTTCATTGACGCTTCGTGAAATCAATTACAATTTGGGAGGCGGATTTGTACCTCTGCTTTATACCTCTGGTCACCCCAAGTGGTTCGTGGTGACTTAGTAGGGGTTCCTGGGTTCATGGGGTGAGGTTTGTCCGGATCTTGGCGGTGAATGCGTCTGCCTGATGCTGATAAAGGAGACGTTTTGACCTCTACAGTAGGGCTCTCGGAACATCGTCTTGCACCGCAGTGGGAGGGATAGATTCATACGCCCGCCATTCCTGGACACACTGACTGCCAGATTCCTACCCACCCCTCATACCTTTTTCCTTCCTAGAAGTTCTTATCCATCCTTTCCTGAAAACATCCTCCATACAACATCCCAAAGATGATATTGGCCCTGAGGCTAATTATTTTCCTCAGGACCCACCTGCGTGGAGCTAATGTAAAAAAATCTTAAAACAAGGAATCCAAGAAAAACTCTCGAACGGTGAGCTTATCGTAAGGTCATCACAACTATTCAAGCATTTAAATTTTTTTTTGTTGTTTAAGGCAATTTACCCTAAAACATTTAAATATTCATAACCTTAAAAACAAAATACAAGACGCCATATTGTCTGCTCCATAAATTTCTAAACTTGGCTAAACTTCTTTGGTAAGAAAAAAAGATTTTTTATTTTTTTTAGGAGATGCCAATTTTACTATCTACTAATAATTTTATGTTGTTTTATCCTTAAAATATTTCCACACTGACGCAGTGGAGATATTTCAAGCAATATCTTACTTAAGGTAAGTACTATAATTGGTTCCACGACAACTCAGAATCAACTCAACTCGACAGTCGACACCTCTTTGAAAAGTCATTAAAAGCTGTGAAAAAAATATGGCCATATTAACCAAACCTAACATGTTTAACCAATTTTTTAAATATATTTTTCATCGATTTTAATAACTTCTCAAATGAGGTTGAATTGAGTTGATTCCGAGTTGTCCGGTCACCAGTACAAATTATGCGCCTAATATGAAATGAATTATTTGAAATATAAAAAAACATTATATAATTCCAACTAGCTGATACCCGGCATGCGTTGCAATGCCTTTCAAAGAAATAAATTGTTTCTCTCTGCTTGTCCATTCCCATGCGTCCCCGTTCCCCTCCCGCGTCCTCTTGCCTTCCTGCGTTCCCCTTCCACCTTCCCCGCCTTCCCCCTCCCTCATCACCCTTCCCGCGAACCCCATTTCCTTCATTACCCCTCCCCTCCTGCCTGCCCTCCCTGCCGCTAAAATAGAAATACACACATTTTCAAACCACTCGCGCACCGTATGCAGCAATTTTTTTAAACAAATTTCATAACGCCAGAGCTTACCATTATCCAGTCAATCCTTCGATTGCTTTCCGAGTTTTGCGGATACAAACATACGGAACCTAAATTAGGGACACCTTAATCACCTAGCGATTTGAAATATACTTTACGACCTATTCTCATACCTACTAAATATACACAAAAAAATTCATAAAAATCGGACGAGCCGTTTCAGAGGAGTGCGACCACAAACACCGTGACACGAAATTTTTATATATATGTAGATATGCCACAATTTCATCCACATTTTACCCAGCAACAAAAAACATCACAATGAATAATGCTAATATGAAAAGTAGGTACATGCCGTGAAACATTTTTCCGAGAATACTCAAGATATAAAAACGGGAGGTAGCATTTCCCACATATTATATCCAAATATATTTTTATTAAGTGTTTTTAATTTAATATTATTTTTAATTTTATACTACGTAAGTGTGTCAGTCAATTTTTTCATTCAAAATAAATTTTTTTGATGTAAAAACTTTTTATTATTGTAGAAAGCAATCACTTTGTGGTTTGACATATTATAATAAAATAAAATACTTTTTTGTTTAAAACCACGAGTTTTATTTATTTTTTGAACCGACCGGTTTCGCTTTACTCAAGCATCATCAGGGTACAAATTAATACTATACAATAATACAGTATTAATTTGTACCCTGATGATGCTTGAGTAAAGCGAAACCGGTCGGTTCAAAAAATTAATAAAACTCGTGGTTTTAAACAAAAAAGCATTTTATTTTATTATAAAAACTTTTTTACCACTGTTGTGATTTAAAACTCGATGAAACGAAAAATAGCGACAAAAAGAGACAAACGTGTACATCTATAGGATTTAGCCAGCAAGAGAATGAGATAGTATAATCGGTCTCCTCTTTCTGCGGTGCTTCGTAGCCTTTCAGCCTCCCCTTTGTGCAATGCTTCGTAGCCTCTCCCCACTCTTGTCTACTTTAGTTTTCTGAAAGTTCCACTTCTACTTGCTGCGTGTTTTTTTTAAAGAAAGACAAACATTCCCAGAGGATGAATAATCTGACAATACACGTTAAAAAATACTTTACTACCACCGCAGTAGGCGGAAAATGTTGCTCGTTTCGTGATGGAAGACTTAGCCAGACGGGGAATCGAACACGCGACGCCCAGGTAGGACCTAAATGAGATGCCAACTCAGCCACTGACTGATAAATTGAATGTTTAGGTGTAATATTTCCCTCTGGCTGTAAAATAAAATCTTTGTAATGTTGCTTTTTTATCTTATATATGTTATGTTTGATAATTTGTTTTCTTTGTTATGTGAATACCGCAAACGAGTCCAAACTGCTCCCTTCTGCAGTCAGTGACTACGGCATCCCCAATTGGGGGCATATTGTTAGGCCGAATTGGGGAGGGGTAGGAGATGCGGAAAAGAAAGGTGGGGAAGTATCTAAATATTCAGATCTGGTCACTAAACATGGCTAAAGCCATTTCAAGCAACGTTTCAATTGCAATTCTGAATGGTGGTCTTACACCAGGGCGATACAGAGAGTATTTTTCACTCTGGATAGGTACCTTATATTATTTTAAATGATCAAATTGTGAAATAACCTTCTTGGATTGCTAGACAAGAACCTTACCTGTTACCTCTCGTCCACGGAGGCCGTCATGCTTCGTTTTAATTTTGCTTGAATATAATATTAATAGGTATAATAGTAGTGACAATTATTATAAGCAATAATTATTAGCCTGAAACACTCATCTACATTGAAAAAATCTCCCGAGAAAAGATGCATGCCGCCGCCGCATTTCAATTAAAAAATAATAAATATTAATAGTGAACTGGATTTACAAAGCTGCGTATACATTTGCGAATCGAACCACGAATTATGGGAAAGGAACGAAGTAACCTCAAGCGGAGTTTCGCACCATTTGCGTTTGCTTAATTCCCTTTCCTTAATTCGTTGTTCGGTTTGTGTCTCAGTACGGAAATGTACAAGCAGCCTAAAAGAGCTTCATGAATGAAAATAGAAAAGTAATCATAAGTTATTTTTTCGTTGTTTTTCTCGGCTGTGCAATGTATTTTCACAGTTGGTCACACAATACAATGTCGTCACATCAGGAGTACAACACCGGTGGCATTAATAATAATTTAATGGCTCCGGTCTAGGCGAAAAACGCAAAGTCCAATAAACAAATAAACTGATGACAGAACGCCGAATCTGTTTTCTATTCGCCACGGCCGCTGCGCGGCGTCATCCAAATTAGAACAGTCTTATTGTCTATGCTACGAGTTTGTTCCCTATAGAACGAATGACCACCGGTCACCTGTGAGAAATTATTCTACCTTGCAGTGTCAAGTTTACTATATAGTCCGGGAAATGAAACTATAAAATAATATAATCATGTATTGCCACGGTGCGTGTTTCGCTGGTGGCCGGTCCCCGCGCGGCTAGGGGCCGACAGTCGACGGCAAATCGCGTCGAGAAGTGAACGTTGAACGTCACATTGCCAGCCTAAAAATACAAAGCAGCTGCTCTCTGTTCTCGCTCTTCCATCGCCATCTTGATTGGTTTGACAACTGGAAGTGTATCTCTGTGTTTCGTTGAATATATGGGTTCTTGGGATCTAAGTGTTGTGAACAAACAGTTGGAGTATAAGTACACTTCTTGCAGACAAGGCCGGAGCGGCGGCAAGAATTGAAAGGTAGGTTATGTTACACCATCCGCTTTGTTTACTCTTTTTGGCAGTTATGTAGTCAGTATTTTAGTAGTCGAGTCGAGGGGACGAGATAATGTCAAACACTATTGATCCACGGCTGCGTTACTACTGTACGTGTTATAAGCCACGCTCATATCTTTATCGTTTTTATTTATTATCTAAATACACAACACAACAGTGCTTTTAAGTACTTTTTACAACTTCGCTGATTCTTTTTCTCACAAGATTCTGATAAGTAACTACTTAGGTATTAATTGTTGTAAACCGTGCAAGAAAGTTGGTAAACATTTGTCGTATGTCGCATAGTACAGGGGCCTACTTTATGCGATAAAGATATACAAATAACTGCACTTAGGTACCTACATTCAGAATGTTTTATTATTTACTAGCAGACCCGGCAACACGTTGCGGTGGCTAACGAAACACAACGCCATTACCCAACCTTTATAAAATCCACACCACCTGCTTGCCAGCTGCCCGCTGCCCGCTGCCCGCTGCCTGAATTGAATATTTGAATTTCTCGGCTTTTCTCTAGTATAATAAGCATGTATTATACATATAAACCTTACTCTTGAATCACTCTATCGATTGGTGAAAACCTCATGAAAATCCGTTGCGTAGTTTAAAATATCTAAGCGCACAAACATTTTGAGCGACTTCATTTTATACTATGTAATGATTTTGTTGTGACGTTTTTCTTCATATTACATTTTTAAAAGATTTTTTCGTCACTCTTTACTTATTTTTAGTATTATATTTCCATGTATATAAAGTAGGTTTGTAGTTTTTTTACAACGTATCAGCCATATTTCGTACTAACGAATTTGTCAAAAGTTTTGATGTCGTTGTATGATAGTTTGGTAACCTTGCCATTATCACAAGGCGAGCGAGTTGAAGTTTGAAAACATGGATTATTTCGTTAATTACCAAGCTATTTAGCCAGCCGGTTCTACAAAGATAGTAAGCTGTATTTATGTACAAAATCACCGAAATAAATATTAGTTGGTAAGTAACGTCACCAGAACAACAAATATGAACCAAGTATGTATAGTCCATGAGCTCTCCTGTAAACAACAACCAATAAATAGAAAGTACTAAGAATGTGTTATTGCATCTCGGAACCATAAAAAAATGTGCGAATTATCCAATTCATTGGAATATCCAAATAAGTGACGAAACCATTAGGTAAGTAGGTACCTACTAAGAGTTACTTTCTATTTGATAACTAGAACAACCGAATAGGTAGGGGCATTATTGTCAATGGTTCACTTTTGTATTTGATCAATAGAGCTACAAATAGATATTAAATAATATAATGAAGAATACTGGAAGGCACTAAGATATATATTGTCTTTGAGTTCATCAAATCAAGTGGCGACCTAAGTGTTGTTAATGAGATCTCTAGAACCACCAATAAGTAGTAAGACTTGCCTTTGAGATCACTGGTTCAACAAAAATGTTGGAAGAATGTGGTCCATTTGTTTACTGGACCAGGCAATGGGAAAAATATAATAACCATTTGCAGTGTGCTCACTGGAACAACCAATGTCTTATGTTATGTTGTCCAATGACATTACAATAAACTAGACACGTTATCATCTCACTAAATTAATCCAAAGTATGGCAAGTAATAAGCACTCTTTACGCTTCCAGTAAATTCTTAATTCAAATTTTGATCATGTATACAAAGTTAGGCATTCAAGAAATATCTGTGTTCGAACGGAATAGATATGGGACCGAGCAGCGTTTTCGTACTTAAAAGTTGCGACGAATACTACATTCTACATCACGAGTGTGACAGAGATGATAAGATACGCTTACGCTTACACTTACACTCGACCAAGACGAATACGGAACGTCGAATGTTGAATGAGACGATCTACCGCCAGTAGGTCCTTCTTATACTTATGTTTTGGTATGTTCACTATACCACTGTCCGTTTCCGGGCAAAGGCTTTGTTATTAATAATTGTACATATTGTAATAATAAATTATGTGTGCATATTAATGAATGGAAAGAAACTCCATGGGATCCGCTTTTTGTTCGCTAGTGCTTTTTCTGGCAGCTGGTGACAGCTTGTCTGACGAACAAACTTATCTATAATACTAAACGTAGTAAATCTCAAGTATGTCCGCTGGACCTAGTTCAGTGAATTTTTTTATTCCTTTCACTTTTTAATTCATCTAAGGTGAGCTTACTAAAACAACTAAAGATAAGTACTTTCTGACTCACTGGATCAATCGATACCGAGTGATGTGCGCACGAGTCGGTTTCTGGAACACAGTTGGCCGAGTGCCGAGTCCTCTCATTGAGACAACGAGGCTACCTATGGCACGATACCGGCTGAAAAACAAATTTAATGAAAGCGAATTGCTAATTTTCGGGTGGGCTAGAATCTATGGTAATTTTGATGTGGGCAGATCGCAGCCAAATGAGACAACTTTTTATTAATAATTGGATGGATACCTTTGTTGCGTTTTTAATTGATTGTGGTCGACTCCCAACGTTTGTTCTAACCTTTTTCCAGATTAACCAGATTTCGTCGTTTGTGGTCCTAACGAAATCCATTTAGCGATGAATAAGTCGTCAATACAATTTTGAGAAACAGCTTCTTTAAGGAGGAGGCGGAAAATGGGCGGAAAGTTTTATGTGGAAGAGCTTCTCAAACCTTGCTTTTGAAAATCTGTTTTTATAATGTTAACAGTTTAATAGCATTTTCACAAGTGGTTCTAAACATGATCTGTTGTTTTTTTAAAGTAGGTTGGTAGTTTTAATAGACCTACTTAGCCATAAAGATTCACGCGCTTGCGCTGTTCGTTATTATCTTAATATTATCACACTTAACCACTAGAGGTTAAGTAACTTCTTATCAGAACTCAAACAAGAAACTGACATTACTCAACAATAAAATGTTTAAATTTTTTTTAGTAGAGCATGTACGGCTGTACGGTCTTAATTATTATGGAAGTAAACGCTCAGATGAATTAAAAAGTGAAGTAATATTACCAAGACAACGCGCGTGGTTTTATTGTACTAGGTCCAGTGGACATACTACTGGAAAATTCATTCGTCATACAAGCTGTCACTAGCCGTCACAAACACGTCGCTCTAGGCTCTTTTTTGTGAAAAAATGTCTTCCTGTATTTTTGAGAGTTGCAAAAATCATTCGCGAATAAAAAACAGATCCGATGAAGTTTCTTTCCATTCGTAAATACACACAAATCACTTATTATTTCAATAAGTACAATTATTCACAAGGTTTTTGGCCCCCCAAAACCAGCAAATGTAAAAAAGCAATCGAAGTTTGTAATTCCCGTGCGGTAGAAGTGAAACTAGAAAGTCGCTAGATGTCGCTTTTTTTTCTTTTACCTGTTTATTTTAAAGTGATTTGAAGATTGAATGTTAATTTTACAAAAATAAAAATGTTTATTTTTTTGGATTTGGTAGGATTCGAACACTCTCCGTTCGCTGGTTGTCTCTCTGGGCTTTTAGAGATTTAGGCGCTTATACCGCTGCGCTATCGGAGATGCAGTTGTGAATTTACCGCATTATATTAGAATCGAGGACTGTCAATTAATAATTTTTGGTGACGCACTTCCGTTTCATCCGAATTTCAAATCACTAACCGGACTAAAGAAGTTTCATTTCAAAAAATAAAGGGAGATAGCGAAGTAGCAAAAACAAAAGCGTCAAAAAAGTCTCATCCAGCGCTCAGAAGCGCTCGGTCTAAGCGGCTAAGTATCTATCCGTGTTGTAGAATGTAGTATTCGCCGCAACTTTGAAGTACGTAAACGCAGCCCGGTTGCGTATTCCCAAACCCTAACACGTTTCAGTCGCTCTACCGACTGAAATGCGTTAGGGTTTGGAATGCATAAATCACCTTCCAAACACTACCGCGTTTCAGCAAAACCTCCTAGACTCCACAAGGCCAGGACACTGGATCAAGATGGCCGCCGCTGAAGGCTGATGAGTATGGATTAAAAAATCTAATAAGGTGCCAATTATGGCAAAATAGTTATCTGAAGAGAGAAAATATTATACTAATTACACACTGAAGTGCAAAACATAGGTTCATGGCACATTGGGGAAAAAGTATTGACGGGTAAAACATAGGTTCATGGCACATTGGGGAAAAAGTATTGACGGGTTAAATAAGGCAACAAAATTTCTTAGTAAAAAATCAATATATCCTTTATTAAAAATGCAACATTTCTAAGTAGAGTGTATTGGTACTTATAATTGGAGAAAGTATCAAAAAAAGATATATTTTTTAGAATAAGGGCCAGTTGTTTCACAGAATTTAAACAATTCATCAAATTCCAATGTAAATTTAAAAATTCTTTGAAAGTTCTGTTATTAAACCAATATGGGCAAGTTATTCCACATAGCTGAAATAATAACAGAACTTGAGTAGAACCTCAACAGAACTTGAAAATTAACTTTGAAATTTGATGAATTGTTATTCTGCGAAACAACTGGCCCTAAAGAATAAACAATAAATATAAAAATAAATATAAATATAAACAAAATTAATGATTGATTACATTTAATAACGAAATTTGATTATAATGATATATGTTTGAATATGTATAATATGAATGTTGTGTAGTTGGTGGATATGATTGCCGGCAGTTGAGATTGTAGAGCAGTCTGCTGCAGTTTCTGGAGGTTGAAGGTTGGCTGCTGTAGAACGTGCACCTAAAAATAATAACAACTAAAGTAGTACACAAGTAGTATAAATATTAGAGGTATATTGTTTTGAAATGTTGAATGGTGATGAGGGAATGGTGTATGTGGGTATATCAATCAGTCAAGAATATTTTTTTTTACTGTGTAGATTTTGCGACTTTTTACAACTTTTTTGGTAGTATCATTTCTTCTTTTAACATAATTATTTAACAATGAATTTGTAGATGATCTGATTAAATGTTGCAAAATAATATTCGATGAATGTCCAGCGGGACAATTGAAATCTGTTAGGAAAAAATCTCTATCATTGATAGCGTCAATTGTCAATTGTGATACTAATTCACGCTGGTTATTGTAATCTAAAAACATTTTTTCTAATTTGGTTGATAAAAGCTTTTGTACGGTGACATAGTTATGAATAACAGCATTGACGATGTCAGGGTGAGGACATAATAAACCACCTCGATCCATATTCCTTATTAAAGAGTAACTACAATCCGTGTCTAACATTTTATCGACAGTGATGGAATTTGAACATGTTGTACGTTTAAGTTTCTTTAAAACGGTTCGGGCACAATAACCTGCGAGATATGTAAGAACAGGGAGACTGGCTTCTGCTTGCTGGAAATCTTTCTCAGTAAATGTTTTATATAATCCAGAAAAAGAGAAATTTGGTTGCTTATTTAAACTGGTACATGCCTGGGGTTCATTCTCAGGTTCACAATCAACAATGTCAATCTGTATACGGCCAAATGAAGACGAAGACAACGTTAAAGGTAGCAGATCTTGAATCCTCAACTTTGACTGCACTTCAAATATTTGTCTGATTGATATTAAATATTGTGAACCTGCCATAGTTCTATACTTACCAAACCTGGCTTCTAATGCATCTGTTTGAATTTTGCCCGGAAGAAAATATTTGAACTTTAAAGTATTTATACAATATTCAGCCATTTCTAAAAGACCACGGGTTGTGTGTGTAATAGCTAAGTGAGTTTCTCTTGTCAGTGAATTAAAATTATTATTTGAAGCTTTCCATGAATCTAACCATTTAATAAATTTTTCCAAAAATACTACATTTTCTTCACCAGGTTTAAGAGAAAGTGGTTGTTGAAGGGGATTTCGCAATCGTATTCCTTTGAATGGAGTTTTTACATTGACAATATTCCACCACGTGCGAATTAAATATATGAAATGAGCAGTTGTTGCAAAATGAGGAATATTATGTTGCTCACCTAGAATCATCAATGCCTCTTCAACAAATTCATTAAACACATTTTGAACAAGTTTCACGTTTTGTCTTTCAAAAGAACTTGGGCAAAGAGATTTCATTGTTAATCCATAAGCATACTTGACTAAATTTTTACATTCTAATTCATGAAGTCGTTTTATGGAAGAAAACGCAGCTACTGATTCAGACGTATGATCTTCGAAGTGTGGAAATGATAATACTTGTTGGGTGTCTTTCTGATTAATCCAATTATTTCTTACACATTTGAATATGTGGACAGAATCTAAAACATAAAATAAAGGTAAACTTTCATTGGATGGATGACAGTACACAGTTTTCAGTTGCGGGGGAGTGCTGAAAGACATCATAGCTTTTCTATTAATGGAATTATTATCACTAACTACGCACAAAACATTAAAACCTATCTGTTGAAGACCCATTATAATTTTTTTAATAATAGTAAACAATTGTACTGCATTTATAGTTTTAACGGGGAGTATATGGACTACTTCTTTATATCGAGAGAGTAAACTTTGAATCATAAAGACATGTGCAGTAGTAGCTGCGTTTTCACTATTGTAAGCTATTCCCAAAATGTTGCCTCCGCTGTAATCTAAATATGGCTTTATGTGAATTTCATCTATCATCAATGTTACACTTAAATCTCTTTTCGTTAACAATTTATATTTATTTTTCATAAACGACAAAAAATTACCGTCACTCTGTTCATTTAGTGGGTTTGTATGAAACTTGGAGCAAACTCTTTTTAAAGTTCTAGGATGGGGAAACGTTAGATGATCTGAGCCTCTTAGGAATTTATATGAATGGGGTGAAATAGAGAACAGAATGCTACTGAAGACTACAAAACATGGTGAATATCTTGCAGCCCCTGATTTTCGATTTAATAATTGTAATTGTTCTGTTAAAAATTGAATCTTTTTTTGCTTTTTAGTATCATCTGTTAACAAGTTATCAATTTCACTTAGTAAATGGACCACAGTTTCTAATACAGTATCTATAGCATTGTCAGAAACATTTTTGAAGGACTGAATTGATAATAAAATAGTATTAAGTTCATTGTAATTGTTTATTTGCTGTGGAAATTTTTTTTCACCTAATTGCTTTAATTCTACGCATTCAACAAATAAACTCAACTGTAAATTTATATCGACAACGGCAGATGCAATGACTTTTGGAAATGGAGTTTTCACAAGATAAAAAAATACTACAGAACTTTCTTTTTTCACGGTAATACAATCAGTTGGAAAGTTATGTTTGTCAATGCAACCTAAAAATTCATTAAAAGTTGAAAAATGGTTCTGAGATTCAAAGACTGCATTAGAAACTATGCTCTTTTCTACTGCTATTTGTAAATTAATAAGTTCTTTCCTGCTCTTCCTTGCGTCCACACTTTCTCGGGGTAATGTCGGAGTCGCTGACAGGTAGGCTGGACAATTTGGCAGAATTGACGGGATGGCTCCCGGAGCAAGTTTCACCCTCTTGTACTTCATTATGCATTGCTCTCCAGTTTGAATGTTGGTGTGAACACTGGTTGTAATGATGTCTTCCTTTCTAAAATGCAGCTCGCAAACCTGAAAAGTTATTACTTTAGTGTTAATTTATGTTCAATAAACATTAAATATCTAGGCACTCATTCATTACAGCAAAAAGCTGTCACAACCGAAACAATATATTAAATTATACAACAACGTTAACATAAACACATTTTCAAATCAAAATAATATGAATAAACATGTGTAAACATCACATCACAATCGCAGTTGCACGTTTTAATACATTGAGGTTATGTACAAATATAGTAATCAATATGCATTCAATTGTGCTTGTTAATATATTGTAGGTACATTTTCACAATGCACGACAATAGATTTCAATAAATAAATTTAGCCGTTTAAAATATTAAATATCTAGGCACTTTAAAAACTTATATTTTTTCATGGTGTTGTCTTTCATTACACCAAAAAGCCGCCAAAACCGATACAATATTAAATTAGACAACAACGATAAGAGCTAACAACATTAAATTAGACAATAAACACATTTTAAAATCAAAATAATACGAATAAACATGTGTAAACACCACATTACAATACATTTTTATGACGTTTTTCATACAGGTATATTGAGGTTATGTACAAAGTTGAATCCTGTATTTGTAATAAAAAAATAAGCACATTTCACTTACCGTTGAATATTTTGTTGGAATGAAATCCCGACGAATAGACTTAACCCATTTATTACGTAATAAAACATCATTTGGGAACTTGAATGTATGACGTTTTGGTTGGTTATCATAATTTCCTTTACAACGAGGTACAACGCACTTATTAACCATTTTTAGAACTTAAAACACTTCTAGAGAAAAATAATATGTAACGTCGCTCAAACTTTTGTATGATTGTGCATGTAATACTTCTAATTTATAGTTTTTTGCCTACATCAAAACGCACGCGTTTCACCGCGGCAATAATATCCATAGAAGTGAGGTTCGTAACGTATGAATCTGACGTTTCCAGCCGCCTAGCTTCAGCCTCCTAGAAGGTTTATCACCGCTAGAGGCGTAAACTGGGTCTTGGCCTTTATACCGTGGGTGACGGTTTCAGTCGCTCTACCGACTGAAACGCGTTAGGGATTGGAATGCATAAATCACCTTCCAAACACTACCGCGTTTCAGTCGCCTTCGCGCTCTGTTGCTCTCTGTTTTTGTGAGGGTGACGAACGTAATTATAGAAGGGTAAGCAGAGAGGATGGACCGCGTTTTTTTTAAAATTACAAAATCTATTTTATACATTGAAAATATTTATTTTTCAAGTAAAAAAAAACCCGCGTTTTTTTTTAACTTAAAAAATATATATTGTCACATTTACTTACAAGCCTATACCTACTGGTTCAGTTACCCAACCCAACATACCAAAATACCATCAGATAGTTTCACCGCAGGGGTAGGCAGAGAGGATGGACCACCAAACAACTCGGTCACATTGCTTGGTTCAATCACATTCATACATACAAGATTAGGTACCTATACCTAATATTTTAGTTTTGACAACGGACTAATGTCTATTCTATTAGAGTAAAAGAAGTGACCGAAAACGCATTGATTTTTGTTGTATCTTTCAATCTCCTTAATAAAATCTATTTTATTGATATTGGAAGATACATTATTACTCCAATATGGCTTCTTATGTTTATCAATATTTCCCATTATCACTACTTCCGATTTGCATGAGTAGGTACGTGAGATTTATGAAATACATAATTCAAAATAATTAAAGACTGGGTTTAATAAAGATTACTAAATTAGACATAATAAGGATTGCTATATAACTGAAACGCGGTAGGGATTGCTATGAATAAATCACCTTACAAATCCTATACTGATTCAGTCGCCTACGCGCTACGTTGCTCTATCAGTTTCAGTCAATCGAAAATTTTCCAATCGAAAATTGTCGCTTGTTCCACGCCCGTTCGCCTAGTTCGTGAAAACCACACCCCAGTGAATCCAAAGTGCCTTTCCCAGTAAAGGAACCAAAAAAAAATCACCTCAGTCTACAGTGCTTGTTCGCGCCATTTCATACCGTCCCTTGTGCTTTGAACTACAGTGCTTAAAACATTCGTGCCTACAGTTATCCTAGTGTTTTCCCCCATTCTATACCATCATGTCCTCCCCCCTTCTCCAAACCTCCGACGAATACCAACGCCTTACTCTCGAGATCCAGTCCTTCTTTGCCAACCACCCCGACCCCAACAACATGTCCCTTGAAGACAAAGAACATGTCTTCAACCTGGCCTTCCGCAGAGTTCACAGTTCCCCTCCCAACTCCCCCTGCAACTCACCCAGCCCCGCCCAGCCAACCCCCCCCAACCTCCCCCTTACTGCCCCCCAATCTGACCCACCTATCACCCCTCAAACCGACCACCCCCTTACCGCCCCTCAAGATAACCGCCCTACTACCGCCCCCCAAACCGTTTGCCCTCCCATCGCCTCTCTATCAGATCGCCCCCTCACCGCCTCCCAACCCCTTGGCCCTCCAATCGCCCCTCTAACCGCCCCCCAAACCGATTGGTCCTCAATCGGTTTAGGTTTCCTTACCTTCCCCCCCAACCCCCCAACCAAGGGGCAAAGACATCACTCCTCATCCTCGCGCTCCAGCGTCACCAAAGAGCCAATCCAACCAACTTCCGACAACCCAGGCCCCGAGGAAATGGCCTGGGTCTGCGTCAGACCATCCCGCAAACGAGTCCGTCTAAAGAAACCCCCCCACCCGTTCTCATTCCAAAATACCAAGAAGTTCCTTCCCAAGCTAGTAAACCGATCCATCAATCAAACCTGCTTCAAACACAAGCCCCACCCCTCAGTCTACCACTCCCCTCACCCCTCGACATGCCACCGCCCCCCCAAGCCTTCCTGCTCTTCCCCCAAGCCCCGACATCTATCTACCTACCCCCCCTTCCATCTCTCTTATTACCCCCTCCCCCTCCCTACCCCTCTTCAACGTCCCCAATAAAATAAAATAAAAAAACAATCAATAATCACTAAGTCCTACAACCATTAAACAAACTCATGATGAAGGAGAAAGGGGCCATATGGCCCGGTGCTCCGAAAGACAGTATATCACAAGTCACAGTCGGTAGAGCGACTGAAACGCGTTAGGGTTTGGGAATACGCAGCCCGGTTCTACATCCATTTCTTCCAGATGCACTATTCTTTGAATAAGAATAAGAATTTACTGGTTTTAACAGCAGTGTTTTGTGAAGCAACCAAAATGTTGCGAGTGTTTGTTACTTGCCACATTTTGGTTTAATTTTGTATGACGGTAACGTGTCCATATATATATATATATATATATTATAATATCATTGAATGAATACAATACAAGCATTTCCGTTAACAATGCACCAGGTATTTTGAGTCACCAGCAGTTTTCTAGTTAGTGCTAATACGAGTATTTGGTTACAATTATTAATGCAGATTTTTAATCGTGTTTGACCTTATGCATAATATTTTATAATGTAGAGGGGAGATGAATGTTTATTATTCAGAAATCAAGGTGGAAACTTGCAGTAAGTCGAATGATAAGAGTTTCACAACAAAATTCCACTTAAATAAAAACCTGTCTGACAGGCGATGTCATCCAAGGAAAATCCAGTCTGTTAATAAAATAAATTGAACTAATTTTTGATGATTTTGTTTATATAATTCAAGAATACTAAAATTGTGGTAATTCCAATGGGGCATCGTCGCGTCTTGAGGCTGACGTAGCGCGTATTGCTGTTTAATTAATTAATATAAAAATAAAAGAATGTTTTCGATACATTCCAGATTCTAGAGTGGTATATTCCATACTGTCAGTAAGCGACCTGGTGAAGGACCATCATTTAGAATCGAATCAATGTTTGCATTAGTGATTAGACCTGAAGATTCAGATTCTTTCCAAACTTATGATATAAACGGTGTTAGAAAGAGAAAGAAAGAATGGGGATGGGGGGGGGGGGGGAGGGGGGGGGGGGGGGGGAGATGGGAAATAGCAAGGTTGGGTAGTACGTTCTGAAGTGGTTACAACAGAGCTATCAGAGGTATGCCTGCCATTGTTTCTCTCTTCGACGGTCTGCGGCTCAATTACAATTTATAAACATTATGAACGCGCCAATTTAAATTTACAACATATTTATTAATTTATGTTGCATCTAATGATATTTCAGTCATTACCTAACCACGTCATCGCAAATACATAAAATTTGTACGGAAAAATTATTATGTTAATTATTTATCTTCCATATTTGGCAAAAAGCGCCTACTCTCATATTACGGTAATTTTAAAGGAAAAATTTATTATTTATTCGTTTGCATTAGCAATAAAAACACTAATCTATTGAATAACTCTTGATGACGTCCCACATTACGACATTTCTGCAAATAAAGTGCATTTGTAGGTGGAACTCAATTGAGTCGGCAAATAATTTTATAGGCATTTTCCGATGTACTCCCAACATGTTTGAGTCGTTATAAAATAGACCTTTAGTTGTGGTACCATTGGCATTGAACGTCCATTGGCAAATTATTTTTTTTAAATGTTTTTTATTTACTCACTAATAATTGCCCAAGTTGCCTCGACAAGCATGAAACATTAAAATCTTTAATAATTATTTAAAGCAAATAAAGTAGCTCGTACTCATCATCGTCACCTTCCTTGCACTCTCCCAACTCATTGACCAGGTAGGCTGTTGGGGTCGGCTCTTCTCGTTCTCAAGCTGTATCTATAGCTGATATCCGTACTAGATGCTTGACACGTTTTGAGCACACAAATAGTATTTTCAGTTTGGTTGGGTATTTTGATCTCAAATCCAAAATTAAGACTAGTATGACATGAGCCGAAGCACAGTCGAGCAGTGTCATAGCAGTGTCATACTAATCGAGCTCGTGTCATACTACAACGAGCCGAGCCAAATGCTTTACTTTCGGTTGCTATTATACATATATTATATAGCTCAGTGTTATACATACACCAGCCGCCCTGTCAGTGCATTATGATATCCCAGCGTTGTGTTGCAGGTCGCGGCAACGACCTTTTATCACTCGTGTTTTTCTAATGCGTATACATAATTTAGCAATTATAATAATCATTATAGTTTTAGTTATCTTTGTCATTAACTGCTTATTTTTCGTAGTTTCTGTGTATATTGTAGGTATTGTGGCGAGGTCAGTACGTAACACGAAAGTGACACACGATGTTGCCTTAATTTATGTTAATTATTAGCCGTCGAGTTCACATTTATCTAACAACTGAACGAAGCCATAAATCTCTTTGACCTGAACAGACTACTAATATTGTTACTACACACAGTCTCGAAAATTAATACTGTTTCGCTGAAAAATACCTAATATTGTTAATTTATTGTCTTTCTTTATTTAGTTACTAGCGAGTACCCGCCATGCGTAACAATGCCACTCTTTATTCACCTGCCCCCCTCTCACCTCCCTGCTGCTAAACTATATGAAATACACACATTTTTAAAACAAAAGAAACATTTTATACACATTTCATAAAGCCAGAACTCACCATTATATATACAGAAACCTTTCCCGGTGTGCGCACAACAACTCACCAAAGTTTCAACGCAATCGGATTAATGGTGTAGGAACTAATGAGAAACAAACAAAGAAACATTAATTTTTTAACATATGTTCTGTTTTCCAGCACTATTAACCACTCGAACCCATTAGCTTGTTTTCACGATTATAAAACATTACCAGACTTATGTATGACGTATGAGGCGTGCTTGACTTATTTATAACTTTATCGACAAACATAAAAAAGTATTACGTTATAAGATATAAGCAAATTACGTTCATGCAAAAAACAACTTAATTTATTATGTCGTTATTATAGCTACCAAACAGCGTAGTTAGTTGTAGGTACGTGATATTATGCTGCGTATACATTTGCGAATATAAGCGCGAGCCGAGCCACGAATTATGGGAAAGGAACGAAGCAACCGCAAGCGATGTTTCGCGCCAAAACGTGGTTGCTTCACTCCTTTTCCATGATTCGTGATTGTGGGGAGAACAGCACCTACTGGAAACGATAAATTAAAAAATCCGTTTTTTAGTAGGTTCGATTTTTAGATTAATTAAGTACATGAAATCATATATTATATGTTAACATTTCTCAAACTCTATTGCAACAATATTATTGCAATGTATTTCTTATTTTTGAAGATGTCGTGAAAAAATACCATTTTAGAAACTAGATAAAATTACGTTTTGAATTTTGGTATTTGAAATATACTTTCGTATTTCAAAAATGCGATATTTTATGCTTCAAACATGAAAAAAGTTGATACAAAAGCTTACCCCAAACATTTTCTTTTAAAAGGTCGAAATATAGGAAAATTAAAAAAAAAACACTCCTTTTGTTACACACTTTTTATCTCGTTTATACATTTAAAAATTACCTGTCTTTTTCCACTAACAAAACTAAATTAACAGCAAGGCATTATTTAAAGGATTAAAACTGACGAAAAATAACACAAATAATAATAATGACGTTGAATTACCTATACTAAAAGTGAATTGGTCATTAGAATAAAAATCAGAATAGAATCTCGCGTAACATATCACATGTCAAAACTGTAATTTTGCTGCGCGTGAAAAAAAACCATGGCGGATTCGCTCGTGCGCATATCTACCGAAGTTCAATGTTGCCAATATAATAATGATATATTTTTATTAGTAACGTTCCGGAAAAGAAAATGTACAGTATTTATACAATGTATAACAAAAAACACCGTTTAACAGTCGTTAAGTGTTTTTTTTATAAGTTAGGCTATTAGTTTCAACCATTTTAATATGCTTACTTCTTTGGGGCTTATAGGTAAAACCTCAAATTGTAACATTTAATTAAATGAAGACAATATTAGCGAAACTCAATCGAAAATCTGGAGACAGAAAAATCAGAAAAAGATATTGGCACCTCTAGGACTCGAACCCAAGACCTTCCGCTTTCATTACAACAGCTCCAGATTTTCGCTAATATTGTCTTCATTTAATTGTCTTATTATTAAATCATTATCTTATTATTTTACAACAAAATTAGTTAAAAACTAAGTGTTTGTTTAATTTTTATTATTATTTTCTCACGACTTAAAATAATTCAAGTGTGTCAAATAATTTAGTCACAAATATTTTTGTTGCCTACAAATAAATAATTCGTGGTCGTAATCCTCGCTAACTAATCTATCCATCACAGCACAAGCGAAATATTTTGCTTTTAATGAAGAAATAAAAATATTAGCAGGTTGTTCGTTACCCAGAACAGTTTATCTTTCTTTTAATTTTTTAATCGCTTTATTTGCCAAAAAGTATTTCCGTCATAAAAAACTCTTTAATCAATAAATTTTTTCACAAGTTCATCGATTGGCGCCATGCGTAAAATTCCTGTGTTGCTTTGGCGCCTTTTGGAGTCTAGGGCAGCCAACAGGTTAACAAACAACTCTATAATCTACATACCCACATCAGTTGGTCTATTTCCGGGTACAAGGTGCCTTTGGTATAACTTGTGTACTCTTTTTTGAGCATAGGCTATAAATACAGGCGGTAAAAAAGTGTTTTCGTAGAGTAATATTCAGACATAAACTTTCGTACATTCTGTTATTTTTACTATGCAAGATTTTTTAATACAAAATTGTACCATGATGATATACAAACATTATTTTCTTATGCGTTGTACAAGTATAACATTTGAAAAAATGAAACGTGTTTAGAAAATTATTAAATAAAATCTTTTTTTTCTTAAAATGTACCCTTGCTATACGGTAGCAAAATTTCCAGCCCTTATATTTTCAAAAGCACGACTTTAGATAAAAAATGGGAACCGTCATCCTGGAAGGGGGATAGAGGTCTACCACACCATATAACTCCCTTGATCGTACCGGGACTCGATTCTGAGTTTTTGCGAGACGCACGTTTTTTTGGGCCTTCTTTTATAATGTATATTGATTTTTACAATGTGGTAGCTATACTGTTTAAATAATTCGGTCTGGTGTGGGCGTTCAGGGCAGCGAAATGCTATCAGTTATAAGAGATTTGATGAATCAAGAAGACAACAATTCACAATTTTATATAAGAATAACACATCAGTTATTTAAAAAATATTATTTAATATTTTAAAATTAGGTATTTTCGCAATCAAAAATAATTTTGAATTTATGTTAAATTTGGTTGAATTCTGGGAATTTCAGCACTGAAAACGTCCCCAGGATGCGATGCATGTAACAGATATAATAGAGGTTATAACAGGGCCATCGCCGGCATAACCATATCATACACTAGGCACACTGAGGCACACCTTTCAATTTCAAGAACGAATATTAGTATAGAACCAATCCCCGCTTTCGACCTAGCCGGGTATGAGAACGATGTTTGCCGATTCCAGCTGCACATACATACGGTGCACTGTGCGGTCTGCGTTGCTAGTTGCTATGTTAGGGATTTCTCCCTATATTTAGCGATTTTTCCGTCAACATGGGAGATACAGGGAGTTTCAGGAGAGAAAGGGAGTTTTTTTTAATCAAATATAGGAATATATCGGAATTGGCTAAAATTCAACTAATCCGATCTCCGTGGCCGAGCGTTTTAGATGTTCGGCTTCGAAACCACAGATTGCGGTTTTAAATCGTGGCGTGCGTAAATATATTATAAATTAGTTTTTTTTAATTAACATTTTTTTAATTAAAAAAAAAAAACAGAGTGAAATCTTCAGGAAACTAGGTAAATTAGACAGGAGTGGGGAGGCCACGAAGCACCGCACAAGGAGGAGACCGATTATACTATCCTTGCTATCCTGTTATAAATAAAATCCTTGCAGGAAGTTCTAAAGTGGTAGACACTTAGTATTGCCTTGGTGAATTTCTAGTGTAGAATGAAATTAAATAAAATGAAACGTTGCCTGAAATGGCTTCAGACGTGTTTGGTGACTAGATTTGAATAGCCAGATACTTACCCACCTTTCTCTTTCTCGTCTCATTCTATTCCTCACCCCCCTTCAGCATCGCAATATATCCGAATTAGAGTTGCCATAATCCCACAGACTCTTCAGAATTCTCATAAAAACCCCTTTTCAGTTCCGTAATCCTAAATATTTGACGGTGCCATGCCAACTCAGAATCAAGTCAACTCAAAACCTATTTGAATAGTCATTAAAAGCTATAAAAAATATTTTAAAATAGCCCATAACCTTTACCTTACGTAACCTATTTAACCAATTTTTAATATTTTTTTATCTTCTCTTTTAATGACTTTTCTGAAGAGATTCTGAGTTGATTTCATTCTGAGTTGTCTGGTTAGCAGATTTGACATACCCTGCGGCAGCCTAAAATCTAGGGAGTTTTTCACATTTCTGAGATTTTTTTGCCTTTATTAGGGAATGTCTATATTTTGACTTGGCAACACTGGCGAACAGTGCACACAGCACGTACGGCACAGTGTAAGCAAATAGTGGACACGAGGACACTCGAGTAGGAAACGTAAAACGTTTGTAAACACTATACACAATCGTAGGTAGTTACCTACCTACAGTACCTACTATCGGACGGAACGAAAAATACTGGAAACTTAAACAAATGTTTACTTCCAAAAATAGAACACCTTTGAAGTTAAAATATTCTTTAGCACCGTTATGATTTGAAACTCGATGAAACGAAGTATATCGACACTGAAAAGAGACAAACCCTTACACTATACTACAGGATTTGGCCTGCGAGAGAATGAGATAGTATAATCGGTCTTCTCTTTGTGTGGTGCTTCGTAGTCTACCGGTCTCCTATTGGCGCGGTTCTTCGTAGCCTTAATTTGTGATATTTCACAATTAATTCATTTAAAATAATACCTTGTATATTTGCGGCACGTTCCAGAGTGGAAGATACTCTCAGTATCGCCCTGGAGGAAGACAACCATTCAGAATTGAAACGTGGCCTTAAATGACTTTAGTTGTGTTTGGTGAACAGATCTGAATAGCCAGGTACTTCTCCACCTTCCTCTGTCCCATCTCCTTCCCCTCCCACTACCTTCAGCCTCACAACATACCCCAATTGGGGATGCCATAGTCTCACTTTTGAATTTTGAATTTGTGAATTTTTTCATACATATAATTTGTAAAATAACTCAAACAAACGTGTTTATAATAATTTTTGGAGCATACCTCGCGATTTTTTTTCTATCGAGGGAATTTTATATCATTTGCGTTTCGGCGAGGGAACAGATATATTATCTTCAAGAATAACATATATTATTTTAAGAGCTTTAAAACTTAACACGTTTAAGGGAGATATGTAAGAAATTGGTAGAAATTCGGATAGCGGAGGCTTAAGTCCAAGTGATTGGGATTACTTGATGTATGTTCGGTAATCTTCAATAAAGCTCATGGTTCGTCGAGATTTACTAAAACGATTTTCTAAACGTTCGTTCTAATGGATGCTCTGTGTAATTCTGAATAAAATGAATTCGGCACTGAAGGTGCCCAGCTGACGATCGGATATTTATTTATTTATTTAAACGCCATTAAATGGCTTTTACATTAATGTGATACATGAGATTATAAGTACGCAGTGGTATACAGAAGGGTATCAGTATTATATTAAAAATAAAATATGAATGTATGAGTACACAAAAATAACATCGCTGAGGTGATACGGTTATTATTAGAAGTAGAATGATATAATATTGAAAATAAATATGTACTCGTTTAATAGTTTAATAATATACTAGGTTTATATATAAGACCGGTCAGTGACTGAGTGTTGTCCACACGTTTGGGTCCCACCCGGGCGTCGTGTGTTAAGTCCTCTATCACGACACAAGCAACATTTTCCGCTTGATGTGGTGGTAGTAGAAGATTTTCAAACATTGTCGGGTTATTCATAACCCGGGAATGTTTATCTTTCTTTAAAAAATAAATAAAAATATATATAGACCTGACATAAAACAAAGTATGATGTATGTATGATAAAAGCTAGTATTAATGTATAAGTTACAATTATTATTTAATGTGTGTTACAACAAAAAAAGAATATGAAGTACTCTTAAGGTATAGAATGTTATAATATGTTATTATAACAGAGAATATAATTAATAAATGTTATATGTTATAATTGCATATCACCCGGTATTAGATATGAACGGCAGCAGTTAGCACTCTTCTGCTAATTTACTGACACCTCAAAACTACCTACATAGGTATCTGACATCTGCTGAAGAACATTGAAACTGAGTACATACATACCTACACACTACAGCTAGTTACATAAAATCTACTCTAGCGACGCAACGCCATCGACTGAAAAATTTGCCAAGCTTAAACGCGATGAAGGACATGTTTTTAAAACACGTCCGAGCTTGTTTCTGACTCAAGTGGTAATTGAAAAACGGAGCCTTGTATTGTTCGTGGAAGGATTATTTTTCAGTGTTATTTTAAATACGTCAATGTTTTCCCGATCAAAAAACCCATTGCATTCTTCCGAAACACGTGTGAATTAACCGCAAGATTAGTAAATACTTAACCACATTCTCATGACCACTGTCCACATGTACCTATACAATGTGAGACCAATAGACTCTAGCCATGGAAAATCGTTAAATAGAAATTGAATGAATGACTACAAGTCAAGTGACAATTAGAAGAACTTTGATCTCGTGACTTTTAACCGCAAATAAAGATGACTACTGTTTTTCTATTTTATATCGATAATGTCAGAAATAATTTATTTATTTATTTATTCACGCCTTGAAGGCTTTTACAATATCACGTTACTATAGATACATAAGTTATTCAGGAGTACAATTATAAGCATGTAGTATATAACATAATAAACTGAACATTAAGGATATAAGCGGAATTAAAAAGAAATAACAACAAAAACAATATTAGAAGAATAAAAATAAAATTTACATCAAAATTTTAAAAATTTCTCATATAAATTTAGGTAAGGAATAAATGAAAATATCAACCGAACTTCCAAGCCTATGTAGTCTTTGGATTGGGGAGTTAATGGAATAGTTAGTTTTAGATGGGTAAACAAAGAACAGCTCTGGAAGTCTCGTGTCACGATTTGGTATTCGGAATGTTATTGGTTTTGTTAAGTCAGGTGCGTCAAGTGATCCATTAACTAATTGATCCCAAGCAGTGATGTCGTAATATTTGCTGATGGCATGTTTATCCATTGATTTATCCTTGCATTGAGGTTATGATAAGTTTTAAAAAATTGATACTCGATAACCTACAATAAAATTACCGAATAGATAATTTCTACAAGTTTTTATAGAAAAAATATTGCCGCAAATTAAATAAGACTTTATTCATTATTTTTGTGTTTAATTCGTAGAATTCTATTTCCTTAAAAAAAACAGTTTAAAGTAAATTGAATAATGTTGTTATCAAGTTCTGCAAGTATTTTAGTATGTATTTTTGTTGCAGCTGTTTCGGCTTTCAAGGCCAAAACGGTTGTTAAACCACTTTGCGACGACATACGTAAACGATTTCAAACGTCAATTTTGGCCATGCCGAAACAGCTGTAACAAAAATGGTGACCGACCAACTCGGAATGAAACCAACTCAGAAATTTCATTAAGAGTGACGATAAAAAAATTGGTTAAATAGGTTACGTTAGGTTAGGTCATGGGGTATCTTTCAAAAGAAAAATTTCTCTATTCTTAATGACTTTTAAAAGTGGTGTTGAAATGCAACTTTTTGAGTCGGCATGGAACCGTTTTCAAGGTACAGTTAAAAATTATATTTTTGATCTCTGAAATTTTACATAAAATTTTTAATCTCTATTTGCTTTTTTATATTATTTAATAAAATGACTAAATTAATTAAGTATGAAGATTTATTCTGTTTATCACAGTATGTAGCTAATTTATAGCAGAAATTAGATCTTGGGAATCTTGAATCTCTGCAGTTATCACGAAACCAAATAATAATGTTACTAACGAAATCTTAATAGTAAGCTTTAGCTCGTCATTCATAGATGGCGTTGCTCTAATAAAAATATTATAATGATTTATCCAATCGGTAGGTCACCATCGAGGAAAATATTTAATATATCAATAGATGAGTTTCCAAGTACTAATCATGGAGGTGTGGAATTTAATGGTACACAATAAAGGAAGTTATTTTTGTAAATATTTATTTCTGTATAAATAATAGTATTGTAAAATTCTATGAACTTGTACTATAATACTACGCCAATAAAAGCTGGTTTTTACTGAATATAATATTTTTTAATATAAAAACGGATGTGAATTATTGGGCAAGCAACTGTTTAAACTTTTTTTTGTTTAAGGCAATTCACCCTAAAGAGAGTGCTATGCAAAAACTGCGCGCATAATATTCTCTGCTTTTTAAAAAATAATAATTTGAGAGTAGAGTGGGTTCATCGCCTAAGGTCATGGGTTTAATTCCTAGATGCGACAGATTCTTTTGTGTGTAGAGGGTCCTTTTAGGAAAGGAAGGAGAGGAAGTTTTAGGAAGGAAAAAGGTATGAGAGATGGGTATGAATCTGGGGGTCAGTGTGTCCAGTGTTGGCGGACACACGAATCTATCCCTCCCTTCACCGTGCAATGCGCTGTTCCCGGTGAGTCCTGCTGGAGAGGTCAAAAGGTCTCCTTCAACCGGTCTCTCCCGATGCGGCCTGCCGCGCAGTTGATGCATCCGCAGCTAAATCCGGAAATCTCACCCCATGAACCCTGGCATCTCTGGTAAGTCATCAAACATAGCGGGCAGTGGCGGCTCGTGACTTTTAGGTGTGCTAGAGTGCTGATATTTAAAAAAATGGCATTATTGATGTTGTTGTAGCCGTAAATTTTTTTTTTTTTTGAAAATCAGTTTTTTGTATGAAAAAATTCAGAAAGTTTCAGTTTGGCCGTGTGCCGCACGGATTTCCTGAAAAATCTTCATACAAAACACCGATTTTTGAAAAAAATAAATATTTTCGCCTACGACCACATCCATGATGTTATTTTTTAATATTAGCACACTAGCACACCCAAAAGTCACGAGCCGCCACTGAATTAGCGGGGTGACCTAGAGCAACAAATGGTTTCCGGGACTGCGGTATCCATACCCGTCCAACAAATTGATATGTAACTGTATAAAGGCATCCAAATTTTCTAGCTTAGTTCCTGGTGAAATTAAAAGTTTACCTGGAATGAGAATAATTTAAGAAAAAATACGCAATAAAATGAGTACAAGCAAAGTGTAAATGAAAATGAACAAATGGAGGCCATTTGTGGATAAGTGGATATATTTTAGGTTTAATTAATAAAATTTAAAAACTGGGTAAACGAGAATACCAAAATATGCAGTTATTGATAGAATGGTAATCCAGATAAAATCCCAATTTTAATCTTTCCCAAGCTTCGGTAATTAAAACTTCGCGAATTTTCCACTGGCATAATGTTATTTTTCATTTGAACAGGATGATTTCTCTAACGAAGGAAACTTTTAGCAAACTTTAGTAGATATTCATTAGAATAACGAACCTTCTATTAATTTGTATAAATAAACCCAGAAACAGAAACGAGTTAAATTTCAATTGACGTCAGGAAAACATCTGATAAACCCACCAAATCAAAGATAAGACGAAGGAACTACGAACTTAAGGAAATAGGGCTAGAGGAAATCCTTCGACCCATATAAAAAAAATAAACTGTGTCAAGTACATGGGTCCGGATATGTTTAAAAAATAATTACCCGAATATTCTGCGTATCATATTTTTTGTACCGGTCAACTTAGAACGAATTCAACTTAAAACCTCTTTTGAAATCATTAAAAGTGATGAAAAAAATATAAAAAATGGTTAAATAGGTTATGTTAGGTAAGGTCGTTGGCTATTTTTCTTTTTTTTTCATAGCTTTTAATGACTTTTCAAAGAGTTGTTGAGTTGAGTTAATTCTGAGTTGTCATGGAATCGTGTTTTTAGTATTTGTAGGCACATGTTTGAATATATTTGTGCGTACCGATGGTGGTTCTAATTCGTTCGAAATAGTTTGGAACACCGCAGTTGGAACCCACAGATGGTATCATCAGAGAAGTGAATACTCTCAGTATTGCCCTGCAGAAAAAACATTCAGAATCGAAACATTAGGTACGTACTTGAGATGGCTTTAGCCGTATTTGGTGACCAGATCTGGATAACCAGCTACGATCCAATCACCCTCTTATCTTCCTTCAGTTTCAAAACACATCCCAAGAGAGGATATCATAGTCTCAATGGCTTCGGATATTTGGGAGAAGTCGGGACTCTCGTGCGGTATTCTGTATGTTCTGATATGTTCACATAAAATCTCATTCTCCTTATTAATGTCGATGCTCATTTAGAATTATTTAATTTTAAGTAATCCGTTTAATTTAATAATATAATGGCCTATCTGCAATCTCGCGTGTGCATCCGCTTCACAATTTATATTGGTGTCATAAACTGCGGCAGTAATGAAATTATACAGTACAGGTAAAGTTGCCTGATCGACTGGTCAATTGATTGCATGATACCAGCATTCTCTTCATATTGCTGGAAGTGAAGGGATCAACTGCAATATCCAAAAGAAATATAAGGCCTGGGGAAATCCAAGGGCAAATGATGTCATTGAACTTTATCCAGAGGCGTAGCAAACGCCTAAAGGCTGGGAACTCACGAACTGCAATATGCAGTCGATATTCCAAAAAACACGCAGCATTGCTTTTATTTTTGTTTGTGAGAACTATGCAGTCATTCCTAATACAGGTAAATTTAATATAAACTCGGCCTGCCTGCAGAAACCATAAATTACAACCACTCTATGAAAGAATAAAATTTTTATTAAAGCTCGCAGGTAAAAGATTTGTTTTATTTTTTAAATTGTTAATGGTATTATAGACAGTGTTAGTACCTTCCATGTACCAACTAGAACTACTAGATCTAAAATTATTTTTAATTGCCGCGACAATAACAGGGCTGAGTAATTTAGGTACTCGCTTGTAGCTAGATTGCATTGAGTTAGTTGAAATACTTTCACGTATATTGTGGGTGTGTTGAACTGCACAGGATATAGTTAGAAGAAGGCTATAATATCATAATTTAATAATAAGAATAATTAATATTCTTCTGCTTGGGTTCTATGCATTTTTTATATTTCATGTGCCAATAATGTAAATAAATAAAAAAGGGTTTGATTGACAAAATTCGTGAAAATTGTATGAACTTTGGTCATACAATTCATCTAGGCAGTATTAATAATTTTCCTTAGGGCCTATGTCAACTTAGGAAATGCTATGTGGAGGATCTTTTAAAAGAAAGGAAGTACTGGGAAGGAAAAGGTATGAAGGGGGGGGGGGTAGGAATTTATTCCGGTTTGTGGATGATCACGGTGATCAAATCCCAGTTATGTAAAAAAAACCATTTTCTCGGGTGTTTGTAGGAGTCTATCGGCCGTTGTTCCCAACTTTTCGATTGATCAATCTGGATCTCCGATCAACTAAGGGCCGGTATATCAGATTTAGACATCGTTATATCGTTAATTTCGTCGAACGTCGATGTTTGACGTTTGGTTGTTTGAAAATAACCATAGAGTCCATAGATACTTACATAAAGATTAGTTCGGTGTAGAAATCCTCGATTAATATCATAGACTAAACGTTTAAAATCGGTCAACTCTAGGTTTACGACCGATATACGGATTGTGTGCCAAGCCCCGCTTAAGCTCCACATTCCATCAAAGCCGAGCTTTAGACCAACTGATATACCGGCCCTAAGTGATTTGATTACTAACGTTGGATTCGCCTGTTGGTCGGAGAGTTGCATTGGGAAGAGCGCATTTGTGCATTTAAGGAGGGTTGAGCTAAAATTTCGACTCAACAGTTGATCAATACGATTGGGAACAACGGCCATATGTTTCAATACTTAAGAGTTGGGGTGCCATCGAGCGTAGTACCTACAGATTACGAAAACTGATAAAAAATAGTGTAGATAAATGAAATATATACCTCGGTGTATT
Organism: Limnephilus lunatus; assembly: GCA_917563855.2. Classification (NCBI taxonomy): domain Eukaryota; kingdom Metazoa; phylum Arthropoda; class Insecta; order Trichoptera; family Limnephilidae; genus Limnephilus; species Limnephilus lunatus. Next base: position 83,136,604 of record OU830592.1, read on the forward strand.
GTAATCTCTCACCACTCAGCAACATAAGCAGATACACACGTTAATATGCCGACATCAGTTAAGTACAATAAGCGTGTTTACACGTCAACACGTATGTATATACAGAAATCGTCATAACTCCGTTATTGTTCAAGTGACATCCCTAAAACAAAAAGGAGAAGCTCCATAATAAATCAAGCTACCCATCACTATTCAAGATGTCCAAAGAAATAGATAAAAAAAAATCTTTTCTGTCAGATACATGATACACCGCCAAATTGCCTATCCACTGTTCGATATCGTTATTTTTTTATTAAATATTCTTGTATGAAATGATAAAAAAGCGAGGTGATTAAATTGTTTATTATACATTTATAATATGGAATAAATATTGTCTTTTATATAATCCGTGATTTTAGTACCGTTTTCACATAAAAACATTACGTGAGTCATTTTTTCATTTATTTTAATGTTTGCATTCTAAATTTTAATGTTTACAAATGTTAATATTTATTTGTAACATAACAATTTGAAAGCTTATTTTATATCCTTTCAAAAACAGTTTTTAGTATTCGGCTAAGTTCGGAAATGTTTCATTCATAGAGCTTTAATTGTGAAGCGGAAATAACATAAAGTTTTCGTAAATCTGACATGTCGTTTAAGACGTAAAAAGTGCATATTTGCGATGTATCGGAGTGGTTAACTCTATATATGACACAGGGAATATACCCCAAGATTGGCTAAAATCCACCTTCGTGACATTACCTAAAAAACAATACCCTAAGAAGTGCAGTGACTATCGATTAATAAGCTTGATGAGTCATGTCCTTAAATTATTCCTTAAAATAATACATGCCAGGATACGCGATAAGTGCGAGCAGGACTTAGATGACACTCAGTTTGGCTTCAGAAATGCGTTCGGTACGCGTGAAGCATTATTTTCTGTCGACGTACTATTGCAAAAGTGTCGTGACCAAAGAAAGGAAGTCTTTGCCTGTTTTATTGACTACGAAAAGGCATTTGACAGGGTAAAACATGCTGACCTAATGAAAATGCTTGCGGATTGTAACGTTGACACCAAAGACCAGAATTTCATTAAAAACCTGTATTGGTTCCAAACAGCAGAAATAAGACATGGGAATGAGAGATCTAATGCAATCGCCATTCAGCGTGGAGTACGACAAGGATGTATCCTGTCGCCACTATTATTTAATCTTTATTCCAACTATGTCTTCAAAAGAGCCCTAAGTAATACCCAGAAGGGTCTCAAGATCAACGGAGTTGTCATTAATAACATAAGATATGCAGATGATACTGTATTACTAGCTGACAGTATCAGTGACCTCCAAGACCTATTAGATCTTGTTAATAATGCTGGTGAGCAACTGGGCCTAACAATCAACGTCAATAAAACTAAATGGATGACTTTTGGACGACTAGATCACTCTGGATCAATGATTCAGTTAAATGGTTGTAATGTCGAAAAGGTGGAGAGATTTAGATACCTCGGCAGTATCCTCACGGAGAATCTTGACCCAGATATAGAGATTAGGTGCAGAATTGAAGCAGCAAGAACTGCATTCATAAAAATGAAATCCCTCTTCTGCAATGACAATATAAGCTTAAAATTAAGGCAGAGAATGCTAAAATGTTATGTGTGGTCGGTCTTGCTGTATGGTTGTGAAACATGGACCTTGAAAATAAATACCATGAACAGGTTAGAGGCTTTCGAAATGTGGCTTCACCGGAGAATGCTCAAGGTCCCATGGACCGACATGATCACCAACATAGAAATTCTCAGACGGGCTAGAGCAGATAGGGAACTGCTTACATTAATTAAAATCAAGAAAATTTCATATCTGGGTCATATACTTCGAGGGGAGAAGTATCACTTGCTCCATTTAATATTGAAAGGCAAGATAGAGGGTCGCCGAGGGCCTGGTAGGAGACAAATGTCTTGGCTGCGAAACATACGAGAGTGGACCGGCATTAGAAGTGTGGAGGAGCTATTCCGGGCAGCGCAAGACAGAGAGACCTTTTCAAGAGTGATCGCCAACGTCGGGGGGACCTGATAAGGCACATAAAGAAGAAGGAGTGGTTAACTCTTGGTTCTAATTCATGCATATTATGATTGAACTCAATTTAAATGCATGTACAGTTTGTTAGGGGTGGTTTTCCGGTTGAAGAGTTTGCCCTGAGTCCAGGCGTCAAAATTATTACGCTATAGTTCTAGCCTCAAAGGACTTATTACATTGCATTCCTTTTTTTAGCAACTCGAGTTAATAATAAAGGAGGAAATTGCACGTAATAAAAGATATTGAAATTTAGCAGAGTTATTTTGTATTGTTCTTTGTAATCTGAAACACGAACAATGAACATGATATACAGGTTTTATTAATTTATTGATATCTATTTAATAGTATTTTACTCGATACTCAATATTTTAACAAGCTTGTATTTGTGTAATGAAATCATAATTAAGTTGTTATTTTTATTGAATTTGTATTAGGTATACCTACTAAAACTTTTAAATTTTCGTGACTTTATCGTTAATAAGTTTTGTTTATTCGTTTAGCGTATGATTTCAGACTTATATAAATAAAATAAAAATGCATCAACTTGCACTTTTGCACTTGTATCAACTATTTCTCGTAAAAGTTTGCGACTAACGTGATTTACATATTAGTTCAATTGTAATATTATAAACATTGACACAAGATTGGGACACTTCTAACATACAGAATTTTTAAACGATTTATAACTCAAGTATATAATAATGATTTAATATTTTCATCCTGATGCCATCCAAAACATTTAACACAATAACACAGACAAAACACGAAGATGTTAACGGTTGAAATTAAATGTCAGGCATGACTTATTATACCTATGATTGCAGGTATTTAAAGGTTAAATCGACACCAATATGTATCATAAGGGTTTAATATTAAGAAAAAAAGTTATAGTAAATGCATCAAACAGAGATTCGAAGGCAGGATATATGTTAAAAAATAAAAAAGTCAACGAATACAAAACAGAAAGGTGGTCTAAGTAATAGATAAGTAACTCGACATCCATTAATTTGGTTATTAATAAAAGACAATGTTCGTATGTGTGTGCCCTACGGACTAAAAAACGACCCATTTCGGTGGAAAATTCAAATTTTGTTATTTTTAGTGCCAGAAGTGTTTAGAGAGTGATTTGATGGTTGCAGAAGTCGGGGACATCCGTGGAAGACGTGTATAATGTAATAGCGAATCAAGCAATCGAGCATAGAATACAGAATATAACGCTAGCAGTACCTTCTGTACAAATTTCAATGGAAACAAATGTGCCACTGACTTAGTACCTTATGTTTCGAGACCATTTAGCACGCAATCTGTCTCTCTTACACTTGCCTAAAATTGTATTTAGCCATCCCATTTGAATTTCGGAATCATGGTGAAACTCAGTTTTATATGGAAACATAAAGATGGTGTTATTTACAACAGGTGTAAGTAAGACCATCACGCAGTATTGAAAAGCTGCTTGAAATGGCTTCAGTAGTGTTTGGTGACCATATATAAATAATTATTAGATATGTCCCCACCATTCTCTTCCCCATCTCTTCCCCTCTTCACTACCTTCAACCTCACAACATATTTCAGTTTGGGATACCACAGTCTCACCTGGCTCCTGACAGGTTGAGAGCAGTTGGGATTCGTGTTACCTGCATGAATTATCAATATTATAAAAGTTCTACAATGCGATTGTTACAGAAATTTCAATTAAATTAATTCGTACGACTATTTGGGAAATCTGTATACTTTTAATACTTAGGGGAAAGATTGAACTTTATGGCAATTGTGAACAGAGCAAAAACCAGTCGGTATTTTTTTCTCAGCCTGGCTGGTTGTTGAGCACACAAACTTGCCGGGACAAAAATAGTACTTAAAAAAATAACTCGTATTAAAAAAAACGTACGAAATATATTTTTATTAAACTCTTGTTCTAACATGCGCCTTCCCGCAGAGTAGAAGATGGAGTACACAGTCAATTATTTAGACAGATATTAGGTTCACGTTATTAGTTTATAGTCCAAGAGCCCGTGACGATCAGACCTTCGTTATTTTATAAAACCTGAAAGTTTCTCTGTGTATGTCTCTAATACTGGTAAAGACGATCCCCGAGTGTAGATCACGGTGACTTTGAAAGATACTATATTAATGAAATATAATTGTACTTACGTTAAAGTATAAAAGCTGAATTTTACTTGAGGAACTATCAACATATGTTTTCTAAGTAATCAGACAGTTTCGATCGTTCCTTCACCTTGTCAAACACATTAAAAGTCTTCCGTAGGTGCGAGCGCAATATATACATGCAAGCGGGTGGGGGTGAAATAGTGCGAAATTTCGACGCTAGCAGACTATTACCTCGTAAAAGTGCGAGCAAAATGCTCTTGAAATTGTGGTGCAATTTTATATACCTTTGCAACCTGCTATCTTTGAAGGCCACCATGATCCAAACTTCATATTCGGGGATCGTCTTTACCTGTATTAGGGACATAAACTGAGAAACTTTCAGGTTTTATAAAATAACGAAGGTCTGATCGTCACAGGCTCTTGCTCTATTAAGGTTCATGCGTGTTTAAAGAAAAAATATTTCTCATGAGTCTTATGACTCATGAGAAGTCATGGTCAATAATTCTATACACTAAAAATCAACATCATTAACATGTTTTGTATCTTTCTTATACTAAATTCTGTCAATGTCTACATCAATTTAATATTGAATTGTTTTTTTTTTGTTTTTAATTAATAATGCATGAAAAACAAGGTTAAACATGCTTATTGTTTCTTATTATTGTACTTACATACGTTTTACACGTATTTGTTGTACAGTACGATAACTTTTTTTATTTATTATTTCAATTACTAATTTTTAATAATTCTAGAATTACAATTTGTGATGTCCTATGCCTGTCTCACAGGAAATTGTCTCACCGTGTTGAGAGAAGGCACTTTAAAACATGAGCAGTTTATAATAAAAATATAAATAACAACACAATATTATCTACTGGAAGTGCCTTGTATAGTTTTGTTGCAAAGTATGTAAAATTTCTTTGGCCAAAAGTTGTCTTAGCAAAAGGGATGAGTAAGAGATTATGCCCTTTGGTTCTAGTTTATAGTATATCGAGCAGTTTGGACATTTTTAAAGGTAGTTCTGTGTTTGAAGAGGTATGCTGGTATGTTTTTGATTATAAAAAAAATATAATTCGATATAAAAAAAAACGAACAACGCAAAATAACATTTTACTCCCAAATCTTAGATAATTTAACTTTGGAATATGTTTATCAACGTCAATAAAACTAAATGGATGACTTTTGGACGACTAGATCACTCTGGATCAATGATACAGTTAAATGGTTGTAATGTCGAAAAGGTGGAGAGATTTAGATACCTCGGCAGTATTCTCACGGAGACTCTTGACCCAGATATAGAAATTAGGTGCAGAATTGAAGCAGCAAGAACTGCGTTCAGAAAAATGAACTCCCTCTTCTGCAATGACAATATCAGCTTAAAACTAATGCAGATAATGCTAAAATGTTATGTGTGGTCGGTCTTGCTGTGTGGTTGGGAAACATGGACCTTGAAAATAAATACCATGTACAGGTTAAAGGCTTTCGAAATGTGGCTTCACTGGACAATGCTCAAGGTCCCATGGACCGACATGATCACCAACACGGGAATTCTCAGGCGGGCTAGATCAGATAGAGAACTGCTTACATTAATAAAAATCAAGAAAATTTCATATCTGGGTCATATACTTTGAGGGGAGAATTATCACTTGCTCCATTTAATATTGAAAGGCAAGATAGAGGGTCGTCGAGGGCCTGGTAGGAGACAAATGTCTTGGCTGCGAAATATACGAGAGTGGACCGGCATTAGAAGTGTGGAGGAGCTATTCCGGGCAGCGCAAGACAGAGAGACCTTTTCAAGAGTGATCGCCAGCGTCGGGGGGACCTGATAGGGCACACAAAGAAGAAGAAGAAAAAACTTAAAAAAACGTTAAGAAAACTCTCTTGCATCATATTTTTTTATTGTAGCCTAATCATGCCGTGTGCTAATTTTTCTTCGCCTGTCCCGAAATGATAAATTAATATTTAATGATGATTATAAAAATATGCATTCATAAATATGCAACCGGTAGCAGGTTGAAAAAAGAACTGTTGAGAAACATACTTTTATGAAGACCGTCTTCAACGACAAAATGTCCCCAAATGACCTCAGAAAAAAACAAGAATCTTCACGAGATACGTTCTAATATTGAAGGCTGTCAGGTTGTCGTCAATCCGTATTCTAAAGCCTCTTTAGGTAGCAATTACTGTATTTCAAAGTTATTATTTACTTTTGCAATTTTTCCTAGAATAATTGATTTCAGCTGCGTATACTATGTGCAGTTTCACATAAGTGCAGTTATTATCTACTAATTAATTGAAGGCTATTTGTTTTTGAAGTGATTTGAAGTTGTGATTTTAAACTCGATGAAACGAAAAATCGACACTAAAAGGAGACACATACATCCATAGGATTTAGACTGCGAGAGAATGATATAGAATAATCGATATCCTCTTTGTGCGGTGCTTCGTAGCCTCCCCACTCTTGTCTATTAGTTTTCTGAAGGTTTCACTACTACCGCGTGTGAACTGTTTTTTAAAGGTGAATACTGCTTAAGGGTCTTAATTGCTCCCGTCTGGAGCCAGTGAGACTATGGTACCCCAATTGGGGTATGTTATGAGGCTGAAGGTAATTCGAAGGAGATGGAGAAGAGGAAGGTACCCACCTTGGGTGGGGAAGTACCTGGCTATTCTGACCTAGTCAAACATGGCTAAAGCCATTTCAAGCAACGATTTAATTCTGAATTGTCGTCTTTCACCAGGGCGATACTGAGAACTCTGCTTCCACTCTGGAACGTGCCACAAATACATTAAATATTATTTTTATCACAAATTAATCAAATACGATATATTTGTGCACTTCGGGATTTGAAAACGCGATCTTCTGATGGCTAGTCGAGAGCCTTACCCCTCAACCACGGAGGCCGTTATCATAGTTGCACGAATATGTTGATTCAACCATGATAATATGTTTTTTAATTTTTTTTTATTTTATTTATCAAGTTACATAGGTGATTGTGCTGTGCCTGTCTCACTAGGAATTCCTGTGTTGAGAGCAGGCGCATTTTAGCATAATTAGTTTAACACAAAAATAAGGATAACAACAACAATGTTATTTACATTTAAAGTATAAGTATAAGGACAATCAGCATCGTACCAATGGGAAAGCATGCATAAGGAGGTTTTAAAAATATTGTTAATATATGATCTTTCTTTGCTAGTGATCCAAGACTTGGTATCTGATTTGTATTTTACATAATTAGTGTGCTGTCTAATGGTCAGTGGAAGTGTATTATAAAGTTTTGTTGCAAAGTACCTGAAGTTTCTTTGTCCAAACGTTGTTTTGGCGAAAGGGATAAGTAAGAGATTTTGCCCTTTGGTTCTCGCATCATGAACAGTTTGGATATTGTCAAAAACAGTTCTATGTTTGAATAGATAAGTTAGTATATTTTTTGCATTAAGTTGCCTAATGTCCAAAACACCGATTCTCCTAAAGATTTCATCCGAACTGCTTGTGATCGGTAGTTTTAGAATATTTTTTACCCAGGCTATGATACCATACTCGATTTGAGATTGACATAGTGCATAGTAAATTGTTTTGAGTTGGTTCAAGTTAAGAAAGTTACGAGTTTGTCTAAAGAAGTATATAGATTTTCTAAGTTTGTTTGCTGTTGTGATAATATGTTCTGTCCACTTTAAATTAGGTACTGTCAAAAATAATACCCAAGAATTTGATTTTTGTAACAAGTTCTAGATAGGGGCAATCACATGTATTAGCAATTGTGTAACCATGGAAGTAACAAGATCATCTCCATTGTTTGCATTTAACAAACAAATAACTTGATTAACATTGCAAGAATATTATTTCTGTTCTAATTATTGAGAAACCCAAATAGATCTCCGAATGTAATTAAATTAGTTTAATAAAATGATAATGCAGTGGTAAGTTTCGCGTAAATAACTTGTTGTGTAAGGCACCAGCTAATCCATGGGCTGCAGCATTGTTTCAGTGAGCCAATTTCGCTTCAATCTCGAATAAAATGTGTGCAATAGCGAGCTCAGCTGAATGCTATTGTTTTCCCACAGAATATTTGGGATTACGGTGTGAAATATCACGTTTTTAAGAGATTATTATGTTTTATGCAACATGATACGCAAAAGTGTTCCTGTTTTTCTCTGTTGACAACGTCTGCCGGCAATAGTATTTAAAAAGAAACGCAGGCGTCGAGAAATTTTAATAATAGTGTATTACAAAACTGAGCGCAAGAGATAAATGCACCTCAGACTGATTGTACCCAAATAAAATCGTGAAATCGAGTTTCTTTCTACTCCAAAACTTGACAAATTTTAAGATATTTTTTCTCCAACTGTATTAGAAGCAAATAGTCAATACGTTTTTACTTTTTTAAAAACACATTGTCAAATGTGTATACTGCATTCAGTATACACATTCGGTTGTACACGTTTTGGTTTTGTAGGATTCTTTTGTAGGATATTTTTACGTTATCTCCACACAGGAGATCCCGAGGAAAATAATTTCCCTTAGGGCCTTTGTCATTTTATAGGATGCTGTGTGGAGGGTATTTTTAAGGAAAGTAAGGAGAGGAAGTTCTAGGAAGGAAAAAGGTATGAGGTTTGGGTAGGAATACGGGGGTCAGTGTCTGGGAGTGACGGACGTACGAATCCATCTGAGTATCTGATTCACTTGGTCGTGAGCAATGTTTTTCTCGGGCGTTCCTGGTTTCTTCTACCGTTCACATTTGCGTCATATATTCTCCATACATTCCTTTCCTCGTTCATTCGCTCTATATGCCCAAACCAACGGAGCGTTCCTTTATTAGGATATCTATATCATGTATATTATAAAAATCTTTGCAATAGTATCAAAATAGATGGAGGCATATCGATCTTCCAGTTGATAAGTCCGACTTCTCCGAAAAATCTAAATTTGAGACGAGTATGCAGTTATATGTAAAAGTGTACCTTCTATCCTGACTATACTCAGAATACTCATAAACACCACCAAATTAACTTATTGTGAATTAAACCAAAAATTAAATTTAATTAAATGAAGACAATATTAGCGAAAATCTGGAGACAGAAATATCAGAAAAAGATATTGGTTCCACTGGGACTCGAACCCAGGGCCCTTTGTTGACATCCCAAGAGCTCTATCAACTGAGCTATGGAACACATTTCTAATTCGGTCACTTTTAACTGTGCCATACTTTGACTAAGAACTACCAACATTATCTTCATTTTCTTAACCCACATATTATTGGCTGCTATCTTTATATATGATTGCAAGATTCAACCCGAACTAAATGCTATTTAGATAGTGTCTGGATAAATATATATATATCCATTTTTTATATTAATACGCGACATCGATTGACTTTTTCTGCAAGTCTAGGATGAACATTTTTATTTTTAATTTTAAATTTATGAGTAAAATCTCAAATTATAATATTTAATTAAATGAAGACAATATTAGCAAAACTCAATCGAAAATCTGAAGACAGAAATATCAAAAAAAGATATTGGCTCAATTGGGACGCCAACCCAGGGCCCTTTGTTGACATGAAAAGAGCTCTACCAACTGAGCTATGGAACCCATTTCTAATTCGGTTACTTTTAACTGTATCATACTTCGACTAAGAGCTACCAACATTATCTTCATTTTCTTAACACACATATTATTATTGGCTGCTATCTTTGTATATGATTGGTCCCAGTGGAACCAATATCTTTTTCTGTTTTTTCTTTCTCCAGATTTTCGATTGAGTTTCGCTAATATTGTCTTCATTTAATTAAATATTATAATTTGAGATTTTACTCATAAAGTTAAAATAAAAAAAAATAATGCTTTCTGGTTTACCAGTAATAAATTTCAAAATGTCATACTAATGTACCGGACCGTTATGTCTTTCGGTGTTATTTTATAGCATATTTAGTATGTAAAACAAAGACACGTTTAAATAATATTTGATTTATGGTAACCATTCGAATATTGGTTTCCTCGTTGTCGCAAAACTTAGTATTTGGAAGTGTTTGACTAATCTATTCGACGATCGATATGTTTGTATGAACAAAACGCCGCGGGAAACCACCGTCCACGTGGTTTGATATCTCATTAATATCATTATAAATTATCCAAGAGAATTCGTTTGATTAACCACAAATGCAGCCATTGATTTAATCGAATGTCGTGATCATTATTATACTATTAATAGTTTTCTTGGAAGATCCGATATCTGTAAACATTGACTACTCTATAATTGGTTACTCCGAGATGTGCACACGACAAATACTTATTTACCATCGTGTACGCCAGATGTTTATTCAAATTCAAAAGAATATATTTAGACAAGGCGTGTGGGTCCTAAGACGACAATATACCCTAAAATATATTCAGAATCTTAACGACGTAAGTAAAGAAGCCGTGTATACAAATTGCGACTAGCGACCCGTATATTGGACGGACCTACTGTCAAATTCGCCCTATCAAAGCAAAGAGAAGAAGACAAATAATGTGGGAAACTTAACGACGTAAGCGTGTAAACAAATAAACGCCCACGGCGCGGCGTATTGGACGAACGTACGGTCGAATTCACCCTAGCGGGCCTGGAGATTCGACCTTTCCGCCGCGTTCATTTGAATTAGTTCTGAAGAACTTGTTACTAATATTTAAAACTAGCTTTTGCCCCTCCTTTCGCACGCGCCACTTTTAGGCATATTCCAGGGTGGAATGTGTGATAGATTCTCTTAGAATTACCCTGGTGTAAGTAAGACCACCATTACAATTGAAACGTTGCTTTAAATAGTTTTACCCGTGTTTGGTGACTAGATCTACTTACCCACCTTCCTTTTCCCCATGTTACTCCCTCCTCACTTTCTTACCTACCTTACAACATACCCCAACTGGGAGCATACGTTTGAATCTCACTGGCTTCATGAAGTTCGGACCAGTTACTCTTGTGCGGTAATCAAATAAAAAAACATTATATTTTAATTATTTTCGCTTCAGATTAATTTCATGTTGGTAGATGTGATATAACTAGGTCCAATTAAAGAAGCAAATATGGTTAATAAAAAAAATAACACTATATTTATTTTTTACATAAAGAGAAATAAATAATGATATCAACTATATATCGGAAACAGAGATAAATGATCATGGTAAAATAGCATTTGACGGAGAGTTTAAGAAGCAAAATTGTACGGATATTCCAATATAAAATGAGTAATGAAAAACATGATTTTCCTGAGTATTGCAATTTTCAACCTTCTTTAGTATAAAAATCTTAAAAAGATGTCAATGAGGATGATCCCGACAACAAATAATAATAATGTTGATATTAAGAAGAATTTCATGACCTGACGATATATTAAAAATCGTAATTACCAAAAATTATAGCATTTGACCGCTTCTCCAAGAGAATTGCCTCAGTTTCCTTGCTTTTTGGTGTATTATTTTAATTGCTTTAGATTGAACCATTGTAACGTACAAATTGCGCGCTGTCTCGAGATGATTGTAACTTACTAGAATTTGGACGTAATATTTAACCTAGTTTGAGGTTATTTATGATCGTGAAATAACGTAACAACCAAGATAAGAATAGGCAAAATGCCGATAATAAATCAATTAATTGCAACAATCTGATTTCATTTAGCCTTGTCCATTTACTTTTCTAATTGGTCGACAATTCGCAAGATAAAGCAAAAGTATATCTAATACAATATAATGTTAGAGCAGGTACGCTCTCAAGGCGTTTTCACTTCTGCAGTTCAAACGTAAAAATAATACTATTCTGCACATTGCTGTACACGTTAGAACTGTGATTAGATTGTACTGCATCCCAATGGCATAAGCTAAAAATCTCCTTCAATTATGCTTATCGCCAACTGTTCCGCCTACCGAGATACTGCAGCGCTACTGAAATGTTTCTGGAGGAACGATTGCACACTTTCAGAGTACTTCTCCGCCAACGCATGAGAAGCTTATATCGCATTCTACGTCAATTCAATAGAAGAATGTAATCATCGCTCCAAGATTGCCTGGTCCCCCTGATAGGCCTCTGGAGACGGGAGACGATCACCTCCGCAAACGGCTTCTTCTATTCATTTTTGTATTTTTTTTTTTCAGTTTCTACTTATTCGTTTTCATTTTGTCATGTATTGCTATTTACTTTTTTTTTATTATTTGTCTAATTTCTTTTTTATTTCGAAATATGGATTGCATTGCATTGCACTATCCCTGCATATATTCTCGAATAAACTAATATTATTATTATTATTAATCCTGCTTTATTTCCTCAGACAATATCTTTCATTGCAACAAGATTTCTGGCATTGTGCTCAAAAGCTATAATTCTCTTCGAAAAATACCTGCCAACATAATTCCATTTTCTATCAAAGAAGAAATGCGGGCACTGAGAAATTTGAGTAATAGATATTTTACAAAACTGTTTCTGTCCTTTGCCTTCTTGGCCTCCTAGTACTGAACGCAAGGGACAACTTCACCTCAGGCTGATTATCTATCTCCTATCTATATTCTATTTATATATACAGAGGTGACCCGACAGTCAATCAACAGTTGGCCCCCCGAAATGATATTTACTATAAAATTATAATTTTGTGTGCATTATTTACCAAATTCAAACCTAAAATCGACTTCAAAAATACCTTTTATAATATGTTGGTGCGAAAATCAAACGTATTTATACAAATGTCGATTTTTTTTGTACTTATGGGCTGGTATACACAGTATATAGATTAGCAGATTTTTCATGTAAATATTATGTTTTATGCTTTTGTTATTCGGCGGTACATACTCTCTGCACATCCCTTCGGGGTCAATGATGTTATATTTTGTTCGGGGTCACTTAGTTATATTTTGTGTTATTAGGTATGCCGTATTTTCCCTAAACCGACTGCTCATTGTATTTATGTACGCCGGGGGGGCAACTATCGGCGGATCAACTGTCATGGAACCATATACAGGAGAGAGTCTGTGTGTTTGTGACGGGCGGCGTGGATTTGATTTTTGAAATATTGATGATATTATATATAACGATATTGATGAAAAACACTTGACCTTGCGACCTACGCAAGAAGTTTATAAAATTCATGTTCTAAGAAAATCTCTGTATAATGCCCGGGCAATGCCAGGGACTTCAGCCGGCACCAAAATGAAGGTTTTTGTTCCCCTATTTTCTTCTTTTTCCCAAAACGAACCGATATTTAAGATTTTTTTCACCAACTACATTAGATGAAATTTTTCTGTGTCTGTACCTTTTGTTTTTTTAATACTGCATTGTCAAATTTGTACACTAAACGTCTATAGGATGGCGTTTAAACTAGGCAATTTTAAGGAATCTGTCGAATCGTAACTCCTATAAGAAGTGATTTATCAAAAAAGTAAAACGTAGGATATAAAAAAATATTTGCACTAGTGTCGAAATCAAGAGAGGAATACGTTGTGTGGACAAAACACCACCCACGTTCCTCTTAAATTTGTTTTCTCAAAAATGTTGTTATTTGTATATTCAGGTGCTGAATTTTAAAATCAAAATCGCCCAAACGATAGTCTGGCATCTACCGACTTCTGGAAGCGAAGGTTTCTGGGAAAACCCGTTATTGCTCAAAAGAGGAGAACAATATTATGTTAGTATCGGCCTGCTCCAAATAGAAGAGTAGTTTCAACAAACAACCTTACTGTTACCAAACAAACAAAAGTCGATTGGAACAACACGACCGCGTAAACAGGAGCACCGCTGATAAATCCGTTCTAACCTCTTCTCTTTCCTCATAAACCATGCTTGCAGCAGAAAGAGAGGTTGCGACGGAACTCTCTGGGGAGTACAAAATATACTGGTATATTTATCGTTAACGACCGCTCTCGTTTGAGTTTAACTTTGAATTCTCGTCGGTCTTTGTGGTTCTGCATCACTTCATGTTTGATTTCCATTTGAACTCCCAGTCCAACGTATCGGAAATATTTTATGGATCCGCGGTGGCGTTAGCTATTGCTGTATTGTTCTGGTTAACGCGGCAATACCTCTTCCGGGGTTTGTTCGGTTATTCCAGGAATGGCCACATTTTTTTGTAAAATAAAAATGGCAATCGGGCGAACGAAGAACTCAAACCAAATCACAATGGTTTGTCTCGATGTTTGTGAAATTTGTATGAAGTACTGATATTAACTTCATGAGTAAAACAAAAGACAAAACGTTACCCCACTATGGCGGAATAATAGCAAGAATTAGTTTTATTCTGTGACAAAAGCTTTGAAAAATTTCTCCTCTATCTATGTTGGCTGAGTTTTCTGTAAGAAAACTTTTTAATTTACAAAAACAGACAGGTACGACATTCACAAAATGATTTTTATCTATTATTTATTTTGTTTTATCCTACCGGCTGCGCCAAGTAACTCACGGTGTCTAATCACACACTACACAGAATAAAAAAAATTAGAGTGTCCAATACACACGCAGTAGAAATGTGACCTTCGGAAAATTAAAGTAGACAAGAGTGAGTAGGCTACAAAGCACCGCAAAAAGAGGACACCGATAGGCTACGAAGCACGCACTGCAATTCTCTCGCAAGCTAAATCCTATAAATATATGAGTTTATTTATTTTTAGGTCGCTATTTTTCGTTTCATGGAGTTTTAAATCACAACGGCGTTAAAGAAGTTTTCACTTCAATAACACAAGAAGTGCCTTGTGGGCGTGTTTCGTAATCCAAATATTTGCATAGAAAACTGTGTTTTCGAAATTAAAATGGGATGGAGAGATCCACGATTTCCAGTGCGCAAGTGAGATGTAACGCTGGGCGGTAGGGCTAAATGGAATATTTGTTTCAATTTTAAATTTATTTGGAAGTCACTTCAAGTGTTATATTATTTATTTTTTCTTCAATAAAACTCCATTATTAAACAATACATTACGGAATTTTTGTTGTGATAGTTATAATTGAGCTCGGACATCCATTGGACTATTTATTTATTATTCAATAAGCAGGCGGTAATATTAATTCTGGGTCCATGACCTTCGTATCAAATGTATTTATCTATCTCTGTGTTATCGACAGCTCTATTTTACTACAAGTGCCATCTGTGAATAACACCTCAAACTAATATCAAGGATAGCACAGGTTACAAATGTTCAAACATCGACATTTCAAAACTAGCTTTAATTAAAAAAAAAAACTACCCTTTTAACACTCGTAAAAAGTTAATTACTCGTTACGAGCGTATTTGATTCGCCAAAACGAGATTTTAATATTGATCAAAAATTTGCATCCGGAAAAACAATCTTATAAATGTTGCATTTTTCAAATAGTTTACGTGAAGCCCCAAGGGTTTTGGTATTTTGAAGAATCATCAAGTAATAAAAACGTGTTTTACCCGTGTATACTTATAAATAACACTTTTTTGTTGGTATAAACCACCTCTCCAAGTTGAGCAAGTTCCGAGGTGGTTTAATATGATGATGAGAAAATAGAGGTAGAACCATTTAGTATTCCGTAAGTGAACATACAGGTTAATCTCTTGAACTGGTATGAAGTCATTGAAGATTTCGACAATAAAACAATCCCATTATTTATAAATGTTTTGTTTTCAAACCTGTTTAGTGTGCAAAAGAAATAAAGGAGTCGTAACTAAAACCTGAAATATGGGATAATGTCTAAGAAATAGGTTTATTTATATGCATACTGGTAAACCACTGGGTGGTGTTGATTTCACGTTTTAGCTTCTACCCAAGCCTTTCTGAAGAAAAATGAAAAGATAATATTATTTGAAAATCACCGAAAAATGTTTTCAGTGCCGTTTTTTTTTTTTTTACATTAGCTCCACACAATAGGCCTTGAGGAAAATAATTTCCTTCAGGGCCTATGTTATCTTTGGGGTTGCTGTGTGGAGGGTCTTTTAAGGGAGTTTTAGGAAGTTCTGGGAAGGAAAAAGGTATGAGGGGTGGGTAGGAATCTGAGGGTCAGTGTGTCCAGGAGTGACGGACGTATAAATCCATCCCTCCAACTTAGATGCTGCAAGGCAATGTTCCGAGAGCGTACGGCTGGAAGAGTCAAAGCGACTCCCTTAACTATTCTCTTCCGACTAGGCCTGCCTTGCAGCTGGTGGGCAAACGCATCCGCCGCCAATCATATCTTTATCCTTTTCAGATCTTCGTCTCCTTCCTTTTCTAAAAAGACCTTCATAAATCATCAAAGATGAAACAGGCCTTGAAGGAATTATTTTTCTTAAGATCACCTGTGTGGAGCTAATTAAAAAAAACTTACGTACTCGTAGATATATTCGTATATAGGTATCACAGTAAGAGTTGACATGAATTCAATACTCAAACAGATATATTGCTCGCATATAGCATTTTTAAAACGTGTTATTGAATTTCCAAAAAAATTTAATAAATAGAGCTCTGTAAAAACTTTAAAGAATATAAAAATTCCAAGGGGTAAGACTTCGGGACGCGGGATCGATTCCGATCCCAACAAATAAATTTTAATTTAAAATAAAACAATAACTTTGTAAACACCACTTTTATTTTATATACTTTATGCCGACCGGGTTTCGCTACAACCGTAGCTTCTTCAGGGCAGTACTACTCTAGGTCGGCATAAAGTATATAAAATAAAAGTGGTGTTTACAAAGTTATTGTTTTGTTTTAAATTATAATGTCACATCACAAAGTAACTGCTTCATATGAACAAAAAATTTTTTTATTTGATTAATTCATGTTATTTCACAATTCATTAATTAAAAATAATATATAGTTTATTTTTGGCACGATCCAGAGTGGAAGATACTCTCAGTACGTAAGACAACCATTCAGAATTGAAACGTTGCTTCAAATGGCTTTAGCCATGTTTGGTTTCCAGATCTGAATAACCAACCTCACCTCCTTCCCCTTCCCACTACCTTCAGCTTCACAATGTACACACATTTTAGAGATTCCGTAGTCTTACTGGCTCCATACGAGAGCATGCAAAAAATGACCAGCTTGTTGCCCACTTCAAAAACGGTGATTTTCAGGCGGTATGCGTTTATGCTGTGTTCAATCTATTAACCACTGGAGCGACATCGCAATTGAAAACTTTTTTCTCCGATTGCTCGAGATTTTTTGTTATTCATTTTTAATATTTTCCGCCCACATAAAAAAAAATCATATCTCGAATTTTAATATGGAGACATATAAACTGATTATAATTATATATAGCCAATGACTTCACCTATCTTTTGTCGATTATCACGTATTCGTAGGATTTATAAAAAAAATATTATACAATCGTAAACTTCTACTTAATTATTTACAAATAAGGAAAAAATTGCCAAAATTGGCAGCAAAGCAATCCAAGGTATTTTAAATAGTGCCATATTGTGGCAAAAGGTTAATGGAGTTTCCCTTTTCCATCTTTCTTTCAAAGATCATTATCAGACTTTTATTTCATCACGCCTTTATCTCGGTCTGGGAAAAACAGCTTACCTTTTACCTAATTATCGGAAATTTCCTAATTCTTCATCTTTATATTATGTTTTTACGTGTGTAACCTGTTTTTGTTATCATTTCGGTTTGGGATTTTCCAAATATAAAGTTGGTATTTGCTTTGAAAGCTAGTTTTAATGCATTTTATATTTGCATGATAATATGTTATAATTTATGATCAAACAGGTTTGAATATTATTAATTACACATTTTAGTTACTTTTTAGTAATAATTAATGAGACAACATAGCATTAATGTCGTGCAGTTTGGCATTACAAATTTACAAAAAAATAATTAAAGGAATACTTGTTTATTAAAACCAACATGTTTCGTGAGCATCGCTCGCTTCTTCAGGATTTACTTAATACTAATTATAAATAATAGAAAAAAATCATTTATTAACTTGTCGATGGTTGAAAATCCGTTATTATTAATTATACATTAACCTATTTTTTTTCAAAAGGTCAAAATATTTCCGCTTTGCAATTAAATCAAAATTAATGGAATATTTCTGAATGCTGCCGAAAACTAAAAGCTGTTTTTGAAAGGTGACAAAATACGCTTTCGAATTTTATATTACATTTTTTTTAGAATGTCCCACCTTACGTGTTTTAAACTGAAATTACTGATAAACAAAAAAAATATATATTTCAACTTATTATAAACGTTATCGTCATCTCAATTTTTTGTCGTTTTGTGTAAAAATAATTTTTATCAATAATTTGTCGTTTTGTGTAATATTTATAAAAAAATTCCAAAAGTGTCATATTTTTTGTTTCATTTGGGGTTCGAAACTTTGGTTACATAAAGGTGTACATTTTAACTATTTTTTAGTTAATTTTTACATTTGAATATAAAGCGTCATATTTTCTCTTTCTGACACCGTTTAGAGAAACGATTTGTGTCGGACCTTTTTTTTACTTGTTCCGAAAAGCGAACGAGTTGGCTTGTTGGTCGGTTTAGGGCCTTACTAATAAAAGTGATGTATATTTTACACAACTTTTCATCAACCATTCATTTGGTTGTTTTGGTTTTGTGATTTTCAAAATTTGTGATTGGTTGTTTAATAGTTCACTGTTTTTGGGCCGGTATTTTTTTTATTGTTGTTAAAATATTTTACAATATTTCATAGTACAATTAAGTGATGTTGACCTCACTGGGTTGTTTACCCGTGCTGAGGCCCCCATTTTATAATGTAAGAATTTATACATAATACAGTGTGAAAAAAAAATAGGTACTAGTGGACTTAAGTATGGACACTTTTCGAGATTTCTTGTATCTTGTCGGTTGCCTTATAAAAAACTACTTATTTTGTTACGGAACCCTTATAATTTGTTCCTCCATGTTCCTTGTTCTGTTTGATTAAAATTAAATTAACAAATTTAAAAAAAATTAATTAAATGAAAATCGGCATTTATTATGATATATGTGTGATTGAGTGTTGCGTGTTTTATACTGGTTTTGTGTGTTGCTTGTATATGTTTTATTCTTTAATGTTATAAAATTTTTGTAATATTGTCTTTTTTGTTCTTAGGGGGATCCATTAATTACGTGAGCAGTTTTTCTTCCAATCTAGACCCCCCCTCCCCTTCGGCGAGATAAATTTGGGCCAATTCATATATTTTTTTCAAGTAACGTGAGATTTTGCTGGACCCCCCCCCCCCTGTTGGTGCTCACGTAATTAATGGATGCCCCCTTAATCCATTTTTTTATTTTGTGTCTGAATTTATTTTTGTTTTCCTCAATTTTTGTTTCAAGTGAAAAACTGTTGAATGCTTTTATAGCATAATATATATGGTGTCTTTGTCCAAAGGTAGTGTTTACCGTAGTTTTTCAGTTGCTTTTTTAGTAAGCTTCGCTTGAGAGATAATATTTATATCCGTTAAGTAGCTATCTGGTAGTAATCCTGACATCTCAATCCGACTTACAACATATCTGAGTACCTGTAATGAAATACCGTTGCTTATAAAAAAACGTGCAATCTTCAGTTTCGAAGGCGTTTTCAAGACAACCCAACCTCATGAATTTGATCGAGTGCCGCCCGTTGCTCTTATTTACCGTGACTTCAGACTGCAGCAAGTACTTCCCGTCGAGACGGATCGTGAAACTTAGCGAGATGCAATCTTCGTCCATTTATGCATCGCTACTTTCTAAAGTTTCCGTCAAAGTAGAACACTGGATGTAAGCCTTTTAGCAGGCAAATGTGTTTTTATTTCAATTCAATGAGAATATAAATGAGTTTGCGGAAGCTGTAATTTAGAACGCATGCGCCAGGGTATACAATTTACATATTGGGATCACATCCAGATTTGTTTCAAACTTTTTGTTCGACCTTAGAAAAGAAAATTCCGGTAAAAAAAAATTAAAAGTAGTTGTAATAGGGCTGCCGTAAAATAAGGTTTCTAAGGCGCTGCGGTCGCGGGGAATGATTTTACGCGCAATCCTGCAACATTGGAGTGTAGCCTGTTTTCCCCTTGTCAAATCCCCTCAACGTTGCACCCTCTGTGACACTTAGTCTCGGCGTGACAACCATTCGCGATGGAGCTTCCACTCGCCGTACCCGCTAGGTGTGAGTTACGCTCTGTAATTCATTTTTAAACTTTGCTTCGGAAAATCTGAATAATGCTACTGGGATTGTTCCTTTTTCTCTGGGGTCGTGTAGTGTATCCGGTTCTTGTCCCCAGTCACAATTTAGTTCAAGAATTCTTCCCCAACGATGTCGTAACACCCAGGGAATCTGCGGGTTGCTACAACCCGTTGTTCCTTGTGATCTTCGGTGAGCATTTTGGGACCCGCCTTGGACCACTTTGTGGTCTCCCAATTTTTTTGTCAAAATCTTGTCAATAGTGGTCTTACTGACATCAGGGATCATATCACAGAGCTTCCGAACCGTCACCCGTCGATTTAAAATCATTGTCTTTTCCATTTGGAAATTTTTTCATCTGAAACCGATGGCCGTCCAGCACACTTTTAAATTTTCTGCACCATTTGCGCACGTTTTCGCACTCATATCTACACTGTTTTCCGTACTTTTCAAATAGCTGAGAATGAATTTCTACCGGGGTTTTGTACTTCGCACAAAAAATCTAATTATAGAGCGTAATTCACACCTGGCGGGTGCGGCGAGCGGTAGCTTCATCGCGAACGGCTGCCACGCCGAGACTGACTAAGTGTCGCAGAGAGCAGCTTTATGGTAATTTGGCGTAGTTAAAGCAGGCTACATGCCAGTTTTCCCGGATCTCGCGTAAAATTGTTCCTCGCGACCGCAGCACCTTGGAGACCTTATTTTACGGACAGCCCTCGTATTATGCAAGGTTGATAGAAAATGTGTAAAACTATAGCCGATCTTAAGTTTTACCAGAAGGCTGTGGTTAAACGCATTTTCTACGAAACTTGCGAACTATGTATTTTTGAAATGAAAACTTCCTTAGCACCATTGTGATTTGATACTCGATGAAAAAGTGACACTAAAAAGAGACAAAAATGTACATGTGTAGGATTTAGCCTGCGAGAGAATAAGATAGAATAATCGGTCTCCTCTTTGTGCGGTGCTTCGTAGCCTCCCCACTCTTGTCTACTTTAGTTTTATGAAGGGTTCACATTTACCGCGTGTGAACTGCACGCTTGTAATTTCATTGCAATTATTATTATCATGACTAATTTGTGGACCTCTATTTAAATTTGGAGTTTTTTTTTTTATTAAGTAAATAATATTAGATATTACTAAATAAAAGACCAAAAATGGTTATTTATGAACAAGTTGGTCTGTGTTATTTATTATAATTATTTCACTTGACAGCGGTTTCGATTTTCGAAGCATAAACCTAAAAGAGAAAAATTTTTTTAAATAAAGTAGTTCATTTTATCATTTCAAAAGTTTTGAAAAAAGGGGACGAAAATGATACAGACACGTAAAGACAATAAATGATCGTAATAATAGCAAAATGTAAAATAAAGTTAGGTTAGGTTAGGTTGGGTTAGGTTAGGTTAGGTTAGGTAAGGTTAGGTTATGTTATGTTTTGTTTTGTTATCTATCTACTACACTATATAAAGAGGTAATATTTGTTTGTTTGTGTGTTTGTTTGCATCGAATAGGCTCCGAAACTACTGAACCGATTTGAAAAATTCTTTCGCTGTTGGGAAGCTACACTATCCCTGGGTGACATAGGCTATATTATATATTTTTTTTAAAATAGGCATCCTTACTAAAACTTCAATAATGTAACCCAGGGTGTAAAAAAATTACCTAAAATATTCTTTAAATCGCCTGCGCTGCGAAAACTATTGATGATAGAATAAAATAATGTACTACGACTTTATAGAACACATCAATATTTACAAAAAAGGTCGCGACAGTATATGTCTAACTATTATGGTTATGCCACAATAAGTATTCTTTTATTTTTAAAATTTAATTTAATGTCGCTGCTTCAAAAGGCTCTTTATTTGTATCATGGTTTTAATCCTTATCAAAATAAATTACTTCATATTCAAGACAGCTTCAATACCTTTATTTAACTTTTTGAATTTTTCAATTCGGATATTTAATTAGAAAGATATCACGAGTTTAAAATTGTTAGTATTAGAAAAAAGTTTCGGCTACGGGCCGGGTGGGAGAGGAGTCAAGAAATGAAGTGCCAGGGGGGTTGGCGGGACAGGGGAGCGGGAGAGCGGTGATGGGGAAGGTGGAAGTGGAACGCTGGAGGGGAACACACGGGAAAGGACATGTAAGGAGTAACATTTTATTTATATGAATATGGCATATATTATAAAAGAAAGTCCAATAAAACGTGCATCTCGCAAAAACTCAGAAACGAGTCCCGGTTCGATCAAGGGAGTTATATGGTGTGGTAGATCTCTATGCCCCCTAGGGAACAAGGGTATCCGTTTTTACCTAAAGGGCGTGCTTTTAAAGATATAAGGGCTGAAAGTTTCGCCCTCTTGAAATTTCTAGAACAGTCTTCAGGAAAGTTCTAGAAGGTTCCATATAGCTGTAGAAAGTTGTGGAAGGAGTGGCGGAGTATGTCGTAGAATGATCAGGAATAGGGAATCGGGAACATCATTGTGCAACATTCCAGAACACTATCTTATTGTCCTGAGCGAAGCCGGGTAACCCAGCTAGTAAATATTAAATTATGTTGTCTTAGGTTTAGTAGATATTTTGTTGGGGGATGTTTTGTCCGTGGGATATTTTGTCGCAGGATAGTTTATCGGGGATATTTTGTCGTGGGATGAAAACGCGCATTACCGATAATATTGCCCTCGTCTGAATTCGGCTCAAAGATTACAGTGCAGTCTGAATTGTAAATAAATGACCTGTTGTTTCGCAATACGTTTTTATAATATATGATAATACCGTGAACGCTATTAGGTGCTCAGCTCATAATTTGATAATGAATTTAATTTTATGCCCTACTTTTGAAAGTGATTTGACTGGAAAACACCGTTTTTCATAGGTTGTAATGGTGACTCAAATTAACCTAACGAGATTTCATCGGTCATCAACATTTATCATAAACATTAAAAAATGAGGTTGTCTCCAACAGCAAAATTTCATGTTATTTACAAATGATCATATTTGTTAAGAATTGGGGCTTTAGTGCCATCTGTTATACCTTGTCTTATTAATTATCATAAATTAGCTAATGGCAATTTATGTTAGAATCAGTCGCTAGAGTTAAAGAGTTTGTCTTTACCGGCTTAACCTATGTTTTTCTGACCAATAGGGTAACTGCGTGCTAATTGTTGTTTTGTCTTGATATAAAAAGGTCATGCCTAAAAAATCCTTCTTGTCTTTCTTCGTATTTGTCTATATAAAAGGTTGACTATAAGTCGTTTGTGGGGGTAAAAATGTTACCCAGTGTAAACTAAAATATCAGTTGTAAATATGTGAATAAATAGCTGATAAAACTTCAAGTGTTTGGATTACAAAAAGTCCAATATCCCGATCATGACACATAAATAATAACAATATTAACTATAGCATGATGAGAGCAGAACTTTCTACATTTTCGGAAACTACCGAATAGGTATCGGTCAGTGGCGGTCCATGAGTTTTGCTAAGATTGAAAAATACGACATTTTTGATGATGTACCTTAATTTTTTTTTGTATAACGATTTTCAGGATTTGGGGATGCGCCGTATCTACAAACTGAAAGATCTTCATTCAAAAATTTAATTCTGGAAAAAAAATTCAGCTACAACAATATTTTTCAATCTTAGCACTTTAGCTCACTGAAAACACCCGGAACTGGTATTGGTATTTATATAATACTAGCAGACCCGGACACACTTTGCTGTGGCTAACTTATGGCTAACTAACTGGCCTTTATAACCAACGCCATCTTTTAAATCAAACCCACACCGCCCGTTTGTCAGCCTGCTCCCCGTTGTCCGCTTCCTGCTATATTATGTTTTTCAACCAATTTACACAAAACCATGACAAATTATATACCTAAAAATCTTCCCCATGAATCATTTCTATCTATTGGTGAAAACCGCATGAAAATCCGTTGCGTAGTTTAAAAGATCTAAGCGCACATACAGCGTGAGCGACTTCATTTTATACTACCTATGTACATTTTATACTATGTATTTGGGCCCGGCTGGATAGCTTCATGGGACGCCGTGTGACGTCACGGGACTTGAACGGCCATTGAATAAGGAACTCCAGTGAAAAATATTATGGCTTTAAAAAAATATGTTCATATAGACCAATAAACGCTGATTCTGAATATATAAGTTTTAATAAATAATATTAAAAGTACATTTTTTAAAAAAATATTAAAAAGTGCATTTTTAATATTCTCAATAAAACACAGCGTCAAGTTGGTATGCTGTGTAATGCTCTGTGGTGACGTCACGATGGTAATCACTGTACGTCACATAAATAAACCAGGTACGTCGTTTGTATGGGAATTTAGGTATGACACAAACGAATGTTCTATATATTTCTTATTTTTTAAGATGTCTTAAAGCATATACCTTTATAGAAACTAAATAGAATTGCCTTTTAGATTTTTGTATCTGACATATACGATCGTGTTTGAAAATTGTAGTAATTTTAAGTTTCAAAATGAAAAACTTAAAAAAAAAACAGCTGACAGTAAACATATTCTATTAAATGGTCGAAAAATTTAGGAAAATTCAAAATTAAAAAAATACAGTCCTCTTACTTTATGAATTTGGAATAAAACTGTCACTTCACTTTTTATCTAGTTCATACAATTAAAAAGGATAAAAAAATATTTTAATGATTCCGAAAAAATAACTGGAAAAATATGACATCTTGGACTCGACTTTACGCAATTTAATGCTTTGATTTCTCTATTTTGTGTTTATTTACACATGCATAAGGCTTTTACATTATTAAATAATATTACTTTTATAGAAGTTTTATTAAATTCACGCGGAAAAGTCATTAAAAAAAATTTCAGACGTAACCTAAAATCTTTTGTAAAACGAAAATATCACCAACAAAACACTATTTAAAGGACTAAAACTGAAAAAAAAATTAACGCTAGCATTGGTAATTATGTTGAATTACACTAATATCACAGTGAATTGATCATTTAAACGAAAAATATCTTAAACATAAAATTAACTGCAAGCATAATTCAACATGTCATTTGCGAAGTACTTGATGTCGCTACGCCATGAAGTAAACCAATAAACGCGTAGGAACAACAAGATGGCCGGCGGCGCACAGTGGTTCCGAATACCCCATAAGTTGGAAACAATTCACAGGCAGGATTAACGAGGAAAAAAAGTGATATTATTTTTCGGTATGGTTACAAAAAATAAGAATATTTGATTTAAGTAAGTTTTACTGGATTTTATTAACCATTTCTGGATTTTATTAACAAGATTTTTTTTTTTTTAAATCTTAAAATTGAAATTATTTATATCCAGATCCATGTGAAAATAAAGGCCGAGTTATTTATTTTTTTTTCAACATTCTGATGCAGACTATGAACAATCTTCATCATCGTCGGTGCCAAAGATATTTATATAATGAATATCCGGAGGAAATATTAAATCGAAAACTTCTTTAGGAAAACGATTTAATTGTTTATTTGGGGGTTACCTGTAACTAGTTATGATAGGATCAGATATAACTAACATTAAATTAAGAACATCCTCATTAAATTTCTCACTAGAACATTTTCTAGAATAGTTTTCGCGATATTTTAAAAAATCTTTCTTCCGAGCTTCCGGAGCCTCTTATGATAATCTTAATCGGGCGGCAATATCCGGTGAACGATGGGCAAGGATTTTGCTACAATAGTCAGACTTCCTGCAAATTAATCGCATATGTAGGTACACTTGAAGATATAAAAATACTAGAATAATCGCATCCTCTCACGTCCTAATGAACATCTGTTTTTAAGAAGAGCGATTATCTTCAAATTTTTTGTACACTTGTCTGTTAAAAGATGAACGCCTAGAATAATGTCTTCTAATAATTTTGATGCAACCGATTGACCGAAAAGTGCACCTCTTTCTCAAACGCCAAATGAGAAAGTGGTGCACTTTTCCGAAGATCTTCGGTTTTCAAGCGCTTGGATCGGTCAGAACTACAATCAAATTGTGTTTTTGACCACGACGTGCCGTTTTTAGGGAAAATCGCGTGCAATATAAAACCAATCGGAGTTTCAAGTCACTTTTTTTTATTTTCCATCATAAATCTAGCTTCATCTCGACGAGCAATTTTCCATCTTTTTTTAAAGCAAAATTTGAAGCCCGCGATCTTTTTACAGAGTTTAACCAACCCCTCTTTAAGGCAATTGGTGAGGTTTATAAGTTTTTTTTCAAATATAAAAATCTTTTTCCATCTGTTGACACTTTGAGTTCATCACTATGTCAAATAACTCCTTTTGTCTGAAGAAAAAATCCTTTGAAACCGAACCTGTGACAATAATGATATTTATGAAGCACTCAAATTTTACAGTAAGTAAATTACGTAAAAATTACTGGGCCGTAGAGACGCAAAAATAGGTAAATTTTTATTTTTTATTACGGAATATTAAACTAAAACCTTAACTATTTCAGAAATCGTCGTATTTTTTTTTTAATTCACGAGATGTTTTTTAAAAAAGATATCTTTAATTTGTCATATTAAATATATGAAAAAAATACTTTACATCTTTAGTACACACCCAAAGGTATTGGATCCATGTTGAAAAAAGATTGCCAGCAAGCGGTGTAAAAAGTTATTAGGTAGTTCCTAAATGTTATATAACAAACGTTGCATTTTCACACAAACGTCCTGACTGCTCGGGAAGTCATTCTTTGCTGACGTGTTACTTTAGTGACGAAACGTTTTGATGAGTTTGGTGGTATGGGGAAAGATGCGCTGTATGTGGTGTCAAGATATAGAAACAAAATTTAGTGATCCCTGCAATTTGAAATTTCGAATTGTTTCCAACTCTCCCATACTAGTAAAACCATTGTGCGGCGCCTGCGCAGATAGATCTATGTGAGATTCAGGGAGACCAACATAAAAAACATAAAATGCGTATCGTTATTAAGTAGGTGAACTGTTGATGACGTCACAAAATACATCTTAAATTTGGCGGGTTTTTGAGGGACCTTGAAAAATTGAAACTTTGACAATTATTTTAACTATTAAAACTTACTCTAAAAAAAAAAAATGCAGTTATTTAAGTTAGAAGGTCATTATTCATAAAAAAAATAAAAAAAAATTGGACTGGACTTCTCTATTATGAATTTTATGCTGCGTCTTCACGGGACGCTATTGCTTAAATATCACTGACGTTCACTTTGAAACGCATAACTTATTTTACTGTTGTTATTAACTCTAATATAACTAATACATTTTAGGTCAAAATAAATTAGGAGACAACCTCACTTTCAAAAAAAAAAGTTTTAAAAGCAGGAACTATCCCTTCCTCTAAAATTTTATGTCGTTATGAAACAACGTAGATTAAATGTTTTTGAAGTAAAACTTCTTTACGCACGCTTTACTTGGGGGGTAAGCTGGCGAATGCGTGACGAGGGCGTTACGAAAAGTGAGGCGAACGCTTCGTATATTTCTGTAGGGGAAAGGTGCGAGCACACATTTTCTTTCTCTCTTTCTCTCATAGCCAGTGCAGGTCTATTGTCTGTATCAAACTGTAAGAGCAAGAGAGAGCAGTGCGCGCGCACATTTTCTTTCTCTCTTCCTATCATATAGATGGAGCAGAAGTTTTACTTCAGTTATGTGGTCTAAAGCACACTCGTTTTTTTTCTTCTTAATTACTTTTTGAAAATAATTATCGCATTTTTTTTTTATATGAATGCCTCCTAAGGTTCCCGACTACTCTCAGCTGACCGGAGCCAGTGTGGCATCCCTAATAGGCTAATTGCATGGATTTCATAACGACTTGGAAAAAATCGTGTAGATAGATTTTTTTTACTAAGATTACGAAAATGTTAGTAAATTCTTTTAGAAATGTATAGTTTTTTATTATTTTTAAATAAATAAATTCATTATTTGAGCTCGTGACGTCACTACATGAAAATGTCCCGTCTCCGATTATGTTCCCTTAATTTTGTAAAATTCCACACTGATTAATTATTTTTTATATGGCAACATTTTGATTTCAACGTTCACTAGACTTATTGTTTGTTCTATGCGAACTTATCCTTTGGTTTGATTTTTTGGTAAAGATGGCGGTGTTTTTACAGATGTTACGAAGAGATCCCCGTACAATTTATTGCTATTCGTGTGGAAAACGTTCTTTTTTAAAAATGATTTTCGGCTAGGTAATTTTCGTTTTTTCGCACCCATAAAATTATGTCCCGTTTTTCCGGTTTATAAAAAATGGTCTGATTTTTCGAATTGAAATTTTCAAAAAATCGCCAGGGTTTCAAAAATACGAAAAAAAAAACAGAATGTGTTAGAATATTTGCCTAAACCGGAATTTAAAAAAAAAAGGTGATGTAAGTGGCCTATTGGGATAAGTGAGGCTGAAGGTAGTGGGATAGGGAAAGGAGACTGGAAGACCAAGGTTGGGAAGTACCTCCCTCTCTATTTAGATCGGTTGACGCTTAAAGACAGTTCAATCAACGTTTCCATTCTGAATGGCATCTAGTTAGTAACACTTAAAAATTGATAAAATTAATTTTAAACACGAATTTACTACGTGAACAATTTTTTTAATTGATTCGTCGTTTGAATAACGCTTACGAATTGTAAAGATTTACACTATGTATGCAAATAGCATTTTCTCGTTAGTTTGTATGCAATAAGGGTATTCTCAATAGCTTGGTAACTACTGGCGACAGTTATAACATCACCCAGATTTTTAACCACACTCTCCCCCCCACAAGTCTAGTGTGTTGAAGGAAAACCACCTGAACCCAGGCCGGAACACTGAATTAAGTTGGCCTCTTATTTAATTTACGTAAGATCCACCGATAGAATTTTGTTATGAACCATTCTATATTTTTATTTTATAACATATTCATATAAGTTAGAATGGCTTATCAAAATCATCCGAGTTTGTTTTTTTAGTTAGGTTCTTTGGGGGAAAAAAATCTCTTACGGCCTATGTTATCTTTGGGGATGCTACGTGGAGGGACTTTCTAGGGAAAGGAAGGAGAGGAAATTCTGGGAAGGAAAATCTATGAGAAGTGTGAAGGTAGGAGGGTCAACGTGTTCAGGAGTGACGAACGTTTGAATTCATCCTTCCCACTGCCATACAAAGCGATGGGTCGAGCGGCTGGAGAGGTCAAAATGTTTCCCTCGACCAGTCTCTCTCCCGATTCGGTCCATAACGCAGTAGTGGGCAAAAGCATCCGCCGCCAAGACCTAGACAAACCTCACCCTATGAACCTGGGCACCAAACGTAGCTAACCACCGCCTCACAAATTCCTCCCGCGGAAGGAAGTAAAAGTTAAAAATATTTCTCATTTCATGGTATTTCTTTCGTTAGTTACAAACAACTGATGGGGTTAGTTTTACAGTTTTAAATTAACCCTCCCACCCCCACAACGCATAATTAATTTCAACTTAATTTCATATGTTATTATTTTTTCAATGATATCTCGCTAGTGTTCGTTTGATTAACTCGATACAAACAATTGATAATTAGAATTTTGATAACGGCCATCACTATTCCGACCATTGTTTTGTTTCTGAGTGGATTCTGTATCGGCTTTCGATTAATTGCGCTTGTGACGAATGCATGAGTCACCGGTGCGTGATGTTTAGTAATAAGTAATAACATTGCTGAAGTAGTGTTGGAAATGATCCAATAGCTGTTTCGTCAGGAGCCATTCGAACCAATACGCGGATCGTAAATCATGGAACTTAATTGGATTTGGTTTAATAGCTCCATATTGATCTTAATCGAGATACAATTCCGTAGTAGCGTATTAGGCGAAGCTTAATTCAGAATCACAATTTTCGTTTAATCTTTACTGCGAATCGGTTTACATTATAAATACCAAAAAATATATTTTGAATAAATTGAAGCTTTTACTACCGTTTGCCTTGAGTAGAATTAAAATAAAATATCAAAAAAAATGTATCTTTTTTTGTACCGTATATGTTCCTAAACCAATCATACGATTGCAATGAAACTTTGGGGATTTGATGTGCGCATACCCGGGATGGTTTCTATACAGAATAGTGAATTCTGGCATTATGAAATTTGTTTCTACACTATTTATCCGATTGTGATGAAACTTAGGTGAGTTGTTGTGCGCAGGCCCGCGAAGGACTATATATTGGTGAGCTCTGGCGTTATGAAAATTTTACAATAGCTTTACGAATTGTTTGAAAATTTGTGTATTTTGCATAATTTAGCGACAGGGTGGGAAGGAGGATGGGGAGTTGAAAAGTAGACCGAAGGGGGACGGGAGCGTGGACGAATGGTAAAGGACACTCAGGGAGAAACCATTTACTTCTTTAAGTGGCATTGCAACGTATGCCGGGAACTCGCTAGTTACCTTATAAACCTTAATTACCTTATAAATAAAACCTTATAAACATTAAGCGTGCACTACTAAAAAATTTTTTTTCATTAGAAACGTATGAACGCGTGTAAGAAACAACTTTTAAAAAACATTTTTTTTCTTTTAAAATAATTTTTTTAAAGTCACTTTTGCCCTGGAAACCGAGACTCCGAGGTTCCGTTTGTCAAGAGATTTTTAAGCCCATATTACCTATATTCGTGGCGATATAAACCACACTAAGAATGCATATAATTTTGGTTTGTGACTTCCTCTTAATGTCAATCTGTGGAGTGTCCCTGAGTGGATTGTCGTGCTGTTTTGTTTCTTGTGCTGTTATGTTGTCTTCATATGCTGGTGATTTCATGACGTTACCAGCTATTCCTGTTGGAAATTTGAAGTAAATAATGTAGGTTGTACAATTTAAAAAAAACGTCACCGAACAGTAAAATGGCGTCTACGATTTTTAGTAGAAAAAACCTCAGGAATCTCTGGTTAAATTGTGTCCAGTACATCCTCACAATCAAACAAATTAATCTATCGACTACGCTGTCATAAATATTAAAACTGAAAAAAAGATTAATGCATTATGTATAAGAGTTACACAATGTTAAATAGATATATATTTTGACAATTTTACTTTTTTTATTTACATAAGCTCCACATCTAAAAATTCCCTCATGTCATCTTTGGGGATGGAGGGTCTCTTTAGGGAATGGAAGGAGAAGAAGTTATAGGAAGAAAAAGGGTAGGAGGGTGGATATGAATCCGGGGTCAATGTGTCCAGGAGTGATGAACATGTGAATCCATCCCTACCACTGCAGTGCAAGGCGACGAGACGGGTCGAGAGAGTCCGGCTGGATTGGTCAAAAAATCTCCCTCAACCAGTCTCTCCCGATCAGCAGTAAGTAGGTGGGTAAATGCATGCGCCGCTTGACTCATTATTTGACTTGTAATTTGTTTTATTTATTTATTATTATTATATTTACTAAACGGAATTGCCCAATGTTTATTAAATACACTCCAAAGTAATCATAATGATAATATTTGTGAAACTATGTTTACTTTTACAATTCGTAGAGTAAACATTGCTGGTAACTCATTTCGTCGTGTTATTATTGAGATGTCCTTGTTCCCAATACTTCGTACCCCGGTTTTTCATATATCGAATACAAAGTATAGGATCGACCAATAAACAGCGTTATCAGATATCACTCCCGGTGTTATCGGATTGGTCGGATCTGCCCTGATGATGGACACTGCAACGATGTCCGAAACGTTGGCTAAAGAAGGAGGTAGCGCAACAGGGCATAACACCCCGAAAACAAATAACAAAAATACTTTGGCCGTGAAAATTTAAAAACGTATCTGACCAACAATGTTATCCCCTTTTCAAAACATCCTCAATTAACCCGGTGAACAAAACTGCAAAACTTTAGATTGCACAAATTATTACAGATTAATTATCTTAAGAAGAAAATAAAAGAATTCATAATTTAATCTTTTATAGATGGCACGAGTTTAATTATTTTAGTCAAAAATTGTTTATAAAATATTAAGATGAATTAAATGTTTGCGCTTGAATAAATAATAAATATGAATAAATAGTTTTTTTCCATAAACAAACTCAAATATATCAAGAAAGTCCAACAAATACAGTAAACTTTTTGTTGCAATTTACATCAGCAAATGTAGCAAAATAAAACAAATATCGACATTCATTTTTTTTATCAGTGTCATAAAAGTTGCGGCCAAAAACGCCCCTGAGGTTATCAACCGGAGCATTCCGCTATATAATCAATTTCAGCCTTGAGCGCCACGAATTTTATAAGCGTTCGGTTTGGAAATTTCCCGTCCTCTTTCTAAAAAAATCATCCCATTTTAATATCGGGACATATAAACTGCTTATATTGTTAAGGAGCCATTGAATGCATCTATATTTGACCGTTTATCCCATATTTTTAGGATTCACAAAACAAGAAAAAATCGTTAAATTTAAAAACGCGCGAATTCTGCGTATTACTTGCATTAAAATTGCTGTTTGTGGTACCTATTTAGAGCAATATTAAATATTATGACTTTTGTATGTTATCGATGGCTTAGTTAATAATTGCAGATATAAATATTCAAACATGTATTTTTTTAATATATGATCAATGATTTGTAAGAATTTTGTTAAGAGGAGTGTTAAATAACAAATAATTTAGAAGAGATGCCTGACATCTCTTATTAAACTATAAAACTATTAAGTTAGCCTTATGATTTATTGAAGACTTTTAACTCGTGGGAACTTAGAATTACTCCCATAAGTATTTTAAAACATCTCTTCAAATTTTGGCCACATTTCGGCCAGCGGATGCTCGCAAATTTGGCAAAATGTAACCAAAAACGCTCCAGTGGAAGTTTTTAAAGATTACAATTAAAACCACTTGTCATGTAGTCTCATTTAGTTTTAATAGCCCATTCATATATTAATAAAAAAATAGTCGTTAAAGTTCTTGCATTAAATTAGATTCGTGGGTAATTCCATCCCGGCCGTTCTAAGTGTCGATATTCAAGTCTTTGTGATCAAATGAATATGCAAAAATATTCGATTATCACGTCTGTATGTTATATTGCATTCCGGAGTAGATTGTGTCTTCGCTTATACGATTTATTCCAAAACCGGTTTTCCAACCTCTTCAAGGATTACTTTGATCGCGAGAATATCACAGCGAGGTGGGACGTGTGACACTATGTCATTAGGTATTTGTATCAAGTTTTAATGATTACCCATTACAATAAAACAAATATTAAACTTTTGCCGTATATATTTTTTTTTGCCTTCTTTTGTTTATAATAAAACAAATATTAAACTTGCCCCTTTTTCAGTTTAATTTTAATGCACTGCCAAAGTAATTACCCGGTGCATTAATGGGGATTTTTTTTGTTAGACGACTGAAACTTACAAGAAGAAAGGTTAGAAAACAGAATCAGGATACGCAACTTATAACATCTAACTTCTTCAAATACAGCAAATTTATTTTGTGGAACCATTTAATTAAAAATTAATATATTGCTTTTGTTTACTGGCAGACCCGGCCCCACGTTGCTGTGGCTAACAAAACACAATGCCATTACCCAACCTTTATAAAATCCACACCACCCGCTTGCCAGCTGCCCGCTGCCCGCTGACTGTAACGAATATTTGAATTTCTCGGCTTTTCTCTACTATAATAAGCATGAATTATACATATAAACCTTCCTCTTTAATCACTCTATCTATTGATGAAAACCGCATGAAAATCCGTTGCGTGGTTTAAAAGATCTAAGCGCACATACATGTTGAGCGACTTCATTTTATACCATGTAATGATAATGATAAAAAACCGACGTATATCGTGAGCAGTGCTCACTTCCTCAGAGCTTACTTATCACTAATTTCAACAATAGACATAGACTTAATGGTGTCAATAGAAAGATGGAAAGTGGGAGCGGGGTAATTGGACATAATTTACAAAGGGAACAAGTGTAATAATGGGTCTTTTAAAAATACTTGTTGATTATTTATAATATTAAAATCCATATTTACGTTCTTTCTAATTTCTAAGATTTCGTATTTGTCCAAATGAACCTTACTCAAATAAATTAAAATCAATAACTTAATTCCACTATTAAAGTCAAACGTGTGATTCGTCTGCAAATTGTTGGCAAACTCCGAGAAACTATTATTATTTAAGCATCTCATAATAATATATTCCTTTATCGACTAATGACGCTTTTGAATAACAGCCTGAGATGCAGTTGTTCCTTTTGCTAAGTATTCGGGGGAGTAAGAGCAAGAGTGACAGCAACGCGCAACGGTTGGGAAAATACCTATCGTTAAAATTTCTCGGGGACCGGGTTTCGTCTTAATAATAACTATATATTGTATGGATCGTCTGGTCTCGGTGTTGATGTAATGTTTCTGCATATTTCATTAGTAAAAAGAATCTTTATTTCAACAGGCTTAAGGCAATATTTTGTTCTTTTTTCTTTGCAATATACAGAATCATTAGAATATATCACGTAATTTGTCTCTACTTGAAATTATTATCAATGCATTTATGTATATAGTGCAGTTATTAATTCCATGGTCGACTTTAATGGATCAAGTTTAGAATGAGATTGTGCACGAGCTTTTTAACGGATGCACTTAAGTAAATTATCTGCCTTGTGCACTATCTGGCATTTTGAAATGCTGACTCTAAGTGGATTTCAGGAGTAAAATATATTTTTAATAAATAAGCATCGTGTTTCGCACTCATGTATATCTCGGAACTTCTTCGTGAGATTTTAGTCATTCGAAAAATTGGAAGTTGCAAGGATTTATTTTTGGGTTATTATGCCGTGTCACGCTATCTCCTTCCTTTGCCAACGTTTCAGACAGCATTACAGTATAAATGCAGATACATAATCGAAATTTTTTTTTTTTTTTTTTTTTTTCATTTACTAGATTCTTATGTTTCTTGAAGAGATGAATCATTTAAATTTACTGAATTTAAAGTTAATGTTCTTTGTAAATAGAACAGCGTCATATGCGCCTTGCAATTTTTACCTCATGTGGGTATTTTAAAATGTTACCTGGCTATTATAGACTTAAAGGCCTTGTATTTCATCGGTAGGGAAAAATTGTTATTTAAAAACCCTACTAAAATTGCATGTTTTGCTAAGCTCCATCATCATCAAGCAGCCACGCCACCGGCAGGCGCTCATGCATACATACGTGTCTGTTTGTGTTATGTTGGGAGTGGGAAGGAGTCGGTCATGTCCTTATATTTTGGATCTCTTCCGCATTTGCCTTCGGGAATGAGGAAACCATGAAAAACCTCATCCGGGAAGAGTCGGCCGAAAGTCAACTTGAAACTTGTCGGCCTTCAGTGATTTCAATATATGAAATCCTGCATTGTGTGGTGAGGGGTGTGTGTGTCTGTTTTTATGTGAGATATATATACATACTATATGGGAAATTTATAATAAACTTACATAAACATACATATTATACAAAATTAAATAGATATATACATAGATATGTAAACATAAGTTTTGGGGGGGGGTCTGGTGTTTAGGAATACCTAATGCTCGCTCAGTCGTCCGCGTCTGAATCTGGTTCATACCAGATGTGGTCCAGGTCTATCAGGATATGTTTGGGTAGTCTGTGTGTATATCTGAAAGTAAAGTCACTGGGTGCATTGTATTGACCGATTTCCTTGATAAGTCTATTTTTACTATGTCTCAGAGATTTGTAAAATCGGTCTGTCAGTCTGTGCGTGTGTTCAAATAATGTCGGTATGTATTCTCTGGCATGTAGTCTTTTAAGATTCGTTCTGATTCTAGTGTTGTATGCGATTTTAATGCAGAGATTTTGTAGCGTCTGTAGTTTCAAATGGTCAGAATGAGAAATATTACTCCACACGGGAATAGCATATGTCAGTACCGGTCGGATGAGCGAGTAATAGATCAGGAGCTTGGTTCTGGGAAGCAGCGGACTTCGTCTGTTGAAGATGGGCTTCATCGCGCCGACTGCCTTTCTGGCTCTCGCGTGTATCTTGGCTATGTGTGATTTCCAGTTGAGACGTGAGTCCATTGTCAGGCCCAGGTATACGACTTCATCTTTCCATTCTAGGACGTCTCCTCCCATTTCGATGTTGACGTCTGGTGTTCTTCTTTTTCGTTTCCTCGTGTACATGATCACTTCGGTCTTGGCCTCATTTAGTTTGAGTCGCCATTGCTTGTAGAACTCTACTAGAGCGTCGAGCGCCCTCTGTAGGTATATAGCCGCCATGTCTGCTTTCAGCGAGGAAACGTAAAGTTTGACGTCGTCTGCGTATATGGATAAGTTGCATCTCTCGTCTCGGGGGATGTCGTGCGTGAAAATGTTGAAAAGATGAGGTCCCAGTAGACTCCCTTGTGGCACGCCTTTTGGAATCTCACGTATTGTCGATAGCGCATTCCTGAGGAAGACTCTAAAGGATCTGTCTTTGAGATATTCTTGAATCAGTCTCGTTAGGTACATGGGCGTGTTTGTTCTGTGCAGCTTGTGCAGTAGCCCTCTGATCCAAACGGTGTCGAATGCCTTCTCCAAGTCTATCAGTGCGGCGGCGATGTAGCGATTTTCGTTAAATCTTCTGGCGATGAATTCCGCTACTCTGGTCAGTTCATGGGTGGTGGAATGCCTCTTTCTGAATCCGAACTGTTCGTCTGGCAAAGTGTTGTTGTCTTCGTGGTGTGGTAGCAGCCTGTTGAGTATAACCTGTTCAAATACCTTGCTCAGCGTGGAGAGTAGACTGATCGGCCGATAGTTTGTCGGCTGCCTCTTGTCCTTGTTTGGTTTGGAGAAGGGCAGCACGGTCGCCGTTTTCCAGATCTGAGGGAAATGTCCGATGATGAGGCAGGCATTGAACAGCTTTGTTATGTAAATTATGGCTTTCTGCGGTAGATGTTTGAGTAGAATGTTGTGTATTTGATCGCTTCCCGGCGCCTTATTTGTCTTCAATCGCCTGATGATGACGGCTACTTCGCTCGGTGTGCTGAAATGGATATCGGCCGTGCTCGTTTGCTCTGCTTGTTCGAGATCTCGTAGAGATTCTTCTACTAGTCTGTCCGTTTCCGGATCAGATAGGCCGTCCGTGGCTGCGTAGGCTCTCTCGAATCCGTCGGCGAGCGCGTTTGACTTTTCTTCCATTGAAATTGCCAGCCCTGAGCCGTCTAGCTTCTCAAGCGGGGGTATCGTGTGATCTTGGTGTCTCAGAGCTTTCGCCATTTTCCATAGGCTGTTATCTTTGGGCGTGAGTGACGTAACTTTCTTCGTCCAAAGTTGGCGTCTGAGATCGGTGATTTCTTGCTTGATTTCTCGCTGTAAAGTGTTGTAGGCCGTTTTGAAGTAGCCGTCGCGCGTTTGATGGTAGATGCGTCGCAGGCGATTTTTCTCCTTAATGAGCGATAGGACGTGCTCGGGAAGCTTGACCGTGTATGTCTGTTCTTCTTTGAGCGGTATGAACGTGTCTTGGGCATGTTGTATGATTTCGGTGAGAGTGCTTGCGGCCTCGTCGATTTCTTCCTTTGAGCGCAGAGTTTCCGATGTGAGATGTATTCGTTCGTTTATCTCTTTCTTGAATCCTTCCCAGTCGGCATCTTTGTAGTTTCGCCGTTTTCTGGGGCTCCTTAAAGTCGTTCCTCCAATACTGAAGCTCACGGGCAGGTGGTCCGATGACAGTTCATCCAGCGTGCGCAGTTGCGAGATCGTCTTGGCGTTCTTCTCGAGTACGATGTCCAAAGTGCTGGGGTACTTTGCGCGTGCTGAGTGGAATGTTGGTTTTTCCGGTGCCATTATCGTGTAGTTATGCGTCTGCATATGCGTGAAGAGCGTTTTACCGTTCGCGTTGCCTCTGTAGTTATTCCAATAGTTGTGTTTGGCGTTGAGATCTCCTCCTAAAACAACAATTGGGCGCAAATTGAGTAGTGTATCCAGATCTTCTCTCACAAGACGGTAGTTATTATTGCAGTAGGCGGCGATGAAGGTATGCGCTCTATCCTCTATGATGACTTCGATAACTGTGGCTTCAGTATATTTCAGCTTTGGAGTGGGGATTCTTGTAGAAGTGATGGATTGACGAACGAATATGGCGGTGCCTCCGCCTGCTCCTTCCAATCGGTCGTCTCGGTGAACTTCGAAGCCGGGCACTCTCAGCGGCGTGTCGTGTTTAAGATGTGTTTTTGAGATGAGAATTACATCAGTATCGGTGTTATTTGCCAGAGCGAGCAGTTCGTCAATTTTGAAGCGGATGCTATGGGCATTCCACAGGAGAACGTTCACCATCTCGGGATTAGACATCGCATAATATAATATAATAATCGAAAATCGTGCTAAAGCAGTTTATGTATGTTGATGCGAGACCGTGTCGCCAGCTCCAATCCTCTGCGAGCTTTTATTAAAGTAGGTATGATTTAAAATGGTGTTCTGCGTTTAGTTTTCGTATGGCGAATAAATAATAAATTGAGCATAGCACCGTCGACTTTATTTTATTAAAAGGAATATAAACGCTAGAAATATTTCGATTCTCATGCCTACAAAATTTAAAATCGAGCGTCTTATTTGCACGAGGCAAGTAAGCATAAAAGTGGGTTGTATTTATTTTTTGCATAATTTTATAAGAACGAAAAAAAGTTAGAACATACAAAACCTTAATTATAGTTTTAGCCATAAATAGGTATTTAAAAAAAATTGTTTCTTGTATTACTTCATAGTTAGGTCATGAAAAAACATTTTTTTTTGTGGTTTACGCTTATATTTTTTGTTATGTAAATAATAATTTTATTGTAATTCTAATAGGTACTACTTTATTTTTCTTAAGAGCGTTTAACCAGCCAGCGGCCGAAAATCCGCATTTCGTCGAAAGATGTTCTTTCGATCGTACAGGGCGGTTCCAATGAGAAAGATTAATTATTCTCCGTACTAGCTTTTTTGAAATTATAACTCAATATCGATTTTATTTAATTCCAAATTTGTTTTAATTTATACCTACATATAAAAATGCTGAAAGGTGTGATGATTAAACTATTAAAATTATGACTTTTTAAATTTTTAATAATTTTTCAATAGTGTAAAATAAATGTGCAAAAATAATCTGAAATGTATTAATATATAAGACCGTAAATAGACAGACAAAATAAAGAAATTTTCGTCATAAATAAGTGTTAGGATATTTTTTTAATGATTTTATTTGAACTAAAATTAAAATTTTGAAACATGCGTTTACTAGATAACGTATTGATTTACAATAATGTATGATTACATGATATGAAATGTCTTGTAAAATAAGATTTTTTGTTTGAAAATTTAAAAAATCTGTTAACGACCTATGGTGTAACCTTATATTATACTAAAAATAAATATTTTTTCTCAAAATCATGCATTTACTAGATAAAAGAACAATCTTTTGAAATCAATTTATAATTTTCTGTGGAAAAGAGTCAATACGTCTAAAATTAGATTTAAAAATGACATATTTTCGGGATTTTTGTAATTATCATTTGCCTCCGCATTTCTCCCCTAAATCGCATGGAAAAATCACATTAAGATAAACTATGACGTGACAAAAGAAAACTAACTGCATATTTGAAATCAACATGCCTAATTTAATCTTAAACAATCAACTCAACAAAAATCATGTTAAAAATTGTTTCCCTGTTTAATCATTATTAAATGACACAATGTTTTTATCTGCGTTGTGGATTTATGGAAAAAAATTAACGCAAAACTTCAATGAATGAGTCAAAGAAGGTTTCTCCGGAAAATGAATGCGTTTTCCACGAACTACGCATTTAAATACTCGGCATTTACGATCCATTGTTTGTCGGAATAACTTTAAACAAAATTTTACTAACGCCTTTACTTATCAATTAAATTATAACAGCATTTTGCGGTTTTGTACAAACATTATTTATTTAATTACAAACACGTTTTCAACATGCGCGAATATGTAGTGCTAAATATTATGGTATTTCTTTGCGGTCAATGGTATTGTGGATACTAAAAGAGGAAGTGGGAATTATGATGCGAAATTAAAATAAATATTATTACTGAAGTGCGTTGAAGTGAAAAATAATAATATTGTATATTGTGTTTTCTAAGGTACCTACCTATAAAAGTTTATCTAAAAAGTATCTGTTTATGATACAGCCCCACATTTTCTATAAATAATTTTGAGTTATTTTTGCTTGGATGACTCAATGGAAACTGTGAATTAATGTTTATCCAACGGAAATGATACTTGTAATTTAAAATAATGTCAACATGGATTTGATGTGATAACATGAATTCGTCACCACCAAACGAACTGCAAAATGCAAATAATGGAGTAATTAAAATTGTTTTTGTTCATTTAGGTAAACATACGAGTGCGAATATGCTGTTTTATATGCGGTCATAATACAATACTACGTGCAGTTGCAAACGTTTCTGATAAAATTTATCCACGGACGAAAAAGGTTATTTATTTTAAGTCAACTGATTCATACCTGCATCGTTGCACCTCGTTTCAGTTGAAGATTATCAATTTTTCAATTCATAGGTCACCCTAAGTAATTCGCTACGTTTGTTGACTTAACAGGGGTGCCCGGGTTCATAGGGTGAGATTTATCTGGATCTTGATGTGTCTGTCCACTAACTGCATGGTAGGCCGGATCGAGAGTGCCTGTTTGAGGGAGACCTTTTAACCTCTCCAGCCGGACTCTCTCGGAAAATCTTATTGCATCCAGTAGGAGGGATATATTCACACGTTTGTCGCTCCTGGACACACTGACCCCCAAATTCCTACCCACCCCTCATACCTTTTTCCTTCCCAGAACTTCCTCTCTTTACTTTTCAAAAATACCCTATACATAGCATCCCCAAAGATGACACAAGCCCTTAGTGGAGCAAATGTAAAAAAAGCGTATCACTTTGCTTCCTGTTTTCTGTCAATCTCAACTGCACGACGCAAATGGAACTACAGCAGCCCCAATCCGGTATTTCCATGTTTTTTTTATTACTTAAAAAAATTAAGCAAAAAATTGCGACGATTACAGCACATTTATTTTATTTTTATGTTGAAAAATAAATTTTCTACAACGAGTCAAAGTTTTCCATTTTTGAATTACCGCTAAAACGATATTTTGGGGCGGGGCTTCGTGTGACGTCCTGAGGAGGGTGGACGCCCATTGACAGTGTTTATTTATGCTGGCCCAGCTGAGCGACGCTTGTGACGTTACAATCCGATTTGCCAACCACGGGCCGTTTTGATTTTGTCAGTTTTAGATCGTTTTTAAAATCAATAATATTGAAACAAACATTTTTAG
Organism: Limnephilus lunatus; assembly: GCA_917563855.2. Lineage (NCBI taxonomy): Eukaryota > Metazoa > Arthropoda > Insecta > Trichoptera > Limnephilidae > Limnephilus > Limnephilus lunatus. The sequence continues at coordinate 83,178,062 of OU830592.1, forward strand.
TAGGATGATTAAAATCGGAAAAATTATCTTTAAATATTCCGTACATTTTCAACAGAATCCCTCGTTTGTGGAAATACCTCATTGGGATGTCGTGCGGCGGAAGAGAGTAGGGGAGGGAATTAGATGGGGAAGATTGGTCAATGGTCACCAAGCACGACTAAATTAATTTCAAACAGTGCGAGAGTTTCAATTCTGAACGGTGGTCTTTCACTACCTTGAGAGACCATTTCAACATATTTTCACCACTCTCAACATTTTTCCACTACTCTCAACATTGTTCCACCACTCACTCAATATGTATTTCGCCAAGGTTTGTGCATTCTCTTGTTTCTATGGGAACACAAATTCTTCTCTAACATCTTTTTTTTTTTATTTATTTTTTATTTATTTAATATTTGTTTGTTTTTACAATAATTATACATTTTTTTACATGTTAAACAGATTTGTAATATTAATGTAATAAAAGCCTTTCCTCACCATAAAGAGACAAGGCTCTTGTGTTTGGTGAGTGAATTCATACTCAATTATGTTATCAATGTTATCATTTGAGTAGGTGAATAATAATATTGCAACTATTAACAATAGATATAGTAAGAGAAACTTGAGATGTGTCGATTAACAGATTTAAATGAACTGAAATAGTAATGTAACTCTTACAGTTGTTTCAGGTAATTTTTTAATTTAGTTTGGAATTTACTTTTATTTTCAATAATTTTTACTTCTAATGGGAGTTTGTTGAAATAATTTATACCATGATACAGATAGGAATTTTGGATGTGCTTAGTATTAAATTTTGGGATTTTAATATTGTTTTGATATCTTGCTGAGATATTGAAATGTAATTTTTTTAGCTGTATTTCTTTGAAAGTTTGTAGAATTGAATATTTTTTATATAAATTGTCTATTGTAGTTACTTTGAATATTGAAAAGATTTTTTCGGTAGAAAATGTAGATGGTTTTTTCAATATAATCTTAATAATTAATCTTTGAACTATTTTGAGAGGATTTAAAATAACATCATATGTTCCTCCCCATCCTATAATACCGTATTGTAATATAGATTGAACAATTGCATAGTACACTCTTTTTAGGTTTTCCAGTCTAAGAATATTTCTGAGTCTTATAAATATATATATACATTTCCTAATTCTTTTGACAAGTTCACAAATATGTGTTTTCCATTTAAAATGTTGATCTATATATACACCAAGATATTTAATTTTGGAAGTTGAATTCAGTGTAGAACATTCTGGAGTGCAATTAGTTCCACTACATTTACTCTGATGTATTAGAATTTTTATTTCTGGTTTAGATTTAAATTTATTGATAGAGAATGGGATAAAGTTTGTTTTTTCGGTATTTAAAGAGAGGAGATTTTTATCGAACCAGTTTTTCAGTGTATTGATGTCAATATTCGCTAGGTTGTTCACAGTATTCCAATCAGCACCTTCAATTATTATGACAGTGTCATCAGCATAAGATATTATTTTTCCGTTTATTCTTTGTGTGAATATATCATTTACATATATGATAAACAGTAACGGCCCCAGGACTGTACCTTGAGTATATTTTATATTAGTATATTATTTTGTTTATTCTTTTTCTGAATTCCAAGAACAAGTCTGACAATGCTACAGTGAATAAAAATAATGAACTTGTCAAGTGTACTACTTTAAACTGTTATTCACGTGCACCCACGATGCAAAATTTAATGAAGCTAAGTTTCCACAACAAAAATGATAATAATAATAATAATAGCCTTTATTCAGAGAGTAAATTACATTACATTATTTATAATATTTATAACACTTATCATGCATCGACTCCCTGTATGTATGTCACTAATTGACAAAGGCCTCCTCCAACTGTCGCCATTTCTCTCTATCATCAGCTACTCTTGTCCATGTACCACCTGCTATGGCTTTGATGTCTTATGATTTTTTTTTCTTTGATTTTTCTATAATGTATTATTTTCCGTTATTTGTTTTTGGGGTGTTATGCTGTGTTGCTTTAGCTAACGTTTCGGACAGCGTTGCAGTGTTCATTATCAGGGCAGGTCCGGCACATCCGACAGATGTGTATTAGATATTTATATATTTTTAAATTTTTATGTTCCACCTCACAAGAGCGTAACTGTCTGTATTTTCTAAAGGCAAAGGAACTATGTCAGCTATGGTTTGACAGCGCTCTGAGGCGGATTAAGATAGTTTATAGCTGTAGGTGGGATTTTATTAATGCGGGTCTTGAAGAGGCCTCGATTATATAAAGGAGGAAAAATGGATGCCGGTCGCTTGTTCCTCATACGTGCCGAGTTACAAAATAAAGAGTCGAAGAAACGTTTCATTCTCATGAAGCCAACATCAAATATGAACGGGTGTTTCGCCCGTGTCCGTCGAGTTTCACACACGTGCACAGGTGCACCGGGGATCAGCAGGATCCATTAAATTGCCTGTAGAACAGACTCAGCATGCCCGCTGTGCATTAGAGATGCAATTGGTCTGTAAACAACGGACCGCCCTCCTTTGTACACAATCAAGTAGGTAGGTTTATCAAGTATTTCGGGGCTCCAGAGCTTGCTCCCAAATTCAATCGTTGAGTATACTTGAGATTTGTACGGGTTTAGCAAATGGTCACTATTGAAGTGTCTGCTAGCCTTATGCAATACGCCCAGTTTCTTGGACATCAGATTAGAAGTAAAAAATACACTACAATGGTCAATATTATACAAACTTGTCAGTAGAATATACATCTGATAAATGCATTAATTAAATGAAGAACTTGAAGTTACCTAGCATTATACACGTCAAAAGTGAAAAGGAACAAGGTTAACACTCTATGATAAAGTTCTAATAAGTTACCTGTTATGGCGGTGAGGTATAGAACTGGCAGAAGGAAACCCAATACACTCACAATAAGTAAAGTTATGGTAGATTTGAAGTCCTTAATAGGAAACACGGTCGCCGAGAAATTTGAATAATAGGTATTAAACCAAACTGTTGTTACTATCACTGTTACCCCTCTAAATACTGAACGAAAGGGACAAATGTCTGTTCATCGGGCTGAAAATAACTACTAATCGTCCAATTCGATATTTTGTATTCCCCATTTTTCTTCTCCATAATTCGACCGATTTTTAAGATTTTTTACGAATATCATTAGAAGAAAATATTCTATGTTATGCGTTTTGATGTTTTAAATAATACATTATCTAGTTTGTATACTGAACGACTGTTGATGGCGTTTAATCCAGTCAATTTTATGGATTTTTGAGGGGTTCTAACTCCTATAAAAAAATACTTATCAAAAAAAGCAAAACGCACCGACATGCTGGTGGTCGATACCTATAATACAGTTAAAAATATTTGAATTTATGTCAAAATCCAGAGAGGAAATTGGGAAATACGTTTGTATGCACAAAACGCCTCCTGTTGTCCTAAAATAGTTATAAAATTTATGAATTAGAGGCTTAAATGGTTCAGACAAGTGCAGTAGTACAAGAAAATGATTGCCAGAACACAAGACTCACAAATGAATTTATTAAGAAATCGATGAACTCCACGAAAGACATGATCGAGGGAATCAAATTCTACATGTAATTATGTAGTTGTACAACTAAATATTCCATCTTACCAATTCCCATGGGGAAGTTACGTGATAATAAGTGCTTACAAGATTTTTTCATTACAAAATAAGTGGACCTGCTATTGTATGTTCGCAAAATAAATTTCAATGACATTTTTAATTGAAATTACTTAAGTGCATTTAAAGATAAAAATAATTAGTATTATTATCTCGGACTCATTTCAACAAGGATCTAGTAGATCAGTAGATTTTTTTAAAGCAATAAAACCTTAATTTATAAACCACAATATTAGTTGACCTTTTGAACTGATTGCCACATCGTTGATGTTATTAAATCACCGTCGTCTTTCTAAAAATCGTGCATTTACCTTACACAAAACATCTACAAACATTTGGATTCGTGTTTACTACGGCGTGAAAACATGGGACGAGATGATTAAGCTGTTTGTCTTTCTTGTTTAATGTTGCTACCTGCTTATGTGGAGAGTTATTTTTTGGACTATGATCTTTAGACTTTTGGACTGTTAATATTATTATCTTCTTTTATAAATTAAGTGTGTCGGTGCTCATTTAATGCGTGTTTTTTTGCTTAATTATGGTTAAATATCTAGTAAACAATAATCTGTCGTAAAAGCCTCCGTAGTCGAGGGGTAAGGCTCTTGACTAGCAATCGCAAGTAAATTTTATTTGATTAATTTATGATGCTTCACTCATTTAAAAAATAGTATGGTATATTTAATGTTTATTAACTCTAGTAAGATTACTTTAATTGTGTTGGGAAACTTCCAAATAAAATCGTGGTTCGTTGAGATTACAAGTTAGTAGATTTACTTTTTTATAATGAATATTTATCTGGTCCAGACGTCCTTTCTGTAGGAGGCTCTAAGTTATTCTGCGTCTGCTGACTGCGACACAGATGAAATCTAGCCCATATGCCATATGCCTTCGGTTATTATCGTAACCGTTCGTATCGTAACATTAGACACGAACGAAGATAGATGATACTCTTCTAAAATACTACTTAACTGACATCTGTTAAGATACCACAAAACTAAGTATAATTAATTATTCTAACGTGAAAGGATGAAGGATGTTGAAACAACACGACTAACCTACCACCATAGTATATTAGCGGCACGTTCCGTGGTGGAAAATACTCTCGGTATCGTTCTGATGTAAGATCATATACTATTCAGAATTGAAACTGCTTTAGCAGTTTGGCTTCTCAAAAGTACTTAAGCCGTGTTTGGTGACCATATCTGAATAGCCAGACACTTTCCCACCTTAATCTTCCCCATCTCCTTCCCCTCCCAACTACCTTTAGCCTCATAACATACCCCAATTGGAAATGCCATAGTCTCACCTGCTCCAGACAGAGAGTTAAGAGCAGTTGTGTCTCTTGTGCGGTAGTCTTTTTTTGTTATTCATGCGAAGTTTAAAACAAAAGCAGATTATAACGAAAATACAAATAACAACACAATATTACGTATATTTAGTATTAAAATAACAGACAATCATCATCGTACCATTTACAAGTGGAGTCATAGTTTAAAATAATATAATCAGTTTATAACAAAAATTCAAATAACATAATGTTAAGTTCGAAGTAAAAGACAATCAGCATCGTACCTACCATCAAATTCATTCATCATTCTTATAAAATGATTTTGATAAAATCTTTGATGTTATATCTGCCTTGGCTGATGATCCAAGACTTGATGTCCGATTTATATTTAAAACTAGCTGACCCGGAGAACTTTGTACCGCCTTACAATCAATAACTGTTGTTTTAACTTATTAGCTGAATTAAATTCAGTTTTTTTTATTAAGTTAAAAATTTCACAATGAAGCAATTATCGATGCGCAACTGTCCGTGTTTTGTATGTGTTAGTATCCGAGATGGCGTTGTGTACGGATTTGTATTTTTTGTGATTTTCTTACTTTTCCACTTACTTGCGGGAATTGTGTTTCATTTTTTTTATACGTGTGAGGGAAATTTTTCCTTTGGAGGGGTGCAGACATACGTTCACCGTTTGTCTCATTTTCGACTATTGACATTTAGTGTGTAAGAAAGAGGGGCAGGATTATATGTTTAAGAACAAAAGCAAAATACTCAACGCATTGACATGTGACGTTTTTGAATTTTTGAAATTCACTCACCATTCAATATTTTATTTTTCACAATATTGCTGCAACTCTTTCAAAAGATGAAAATTCGTTCCATACAAAATGTATGAGGAATTTATTTTCCCGATGTTTTAATAGTTATTCTGCTATTCGGGGCGGAGACAAATCCAACAAATCAAAAATCATAAATATCGGTCCAGCCGTTTTTGAGTTATAAACGGTGTTATTAACCCGACTTTGTTTTATATATTAAGATAATGGCCAGTAGACGTGCATTTTTTAACTTTGTTGTGAAGTATCTAACATTTATTTGATCAAAAGTTGTTTTAGGGAAAGGAATAAGTCAGAGAAAATGCTCTTACATATAGATTTAAAATCGCATGGTCAATGGTAAATGTTATCTATATTTCTTGCCTTTTGGGCATTAAACCGATGTTACTTTTGTTTAAATGCAAATACTGCACAAGAAACCAAATTGCTTCCAACTCTCTGTAGCAAGTGAGACCATGGCATCCCCAATTGGGGTATGTTGAGAGGTTGAAGGAAGGAGAGTACACCGAGAGAATATACCGTATGTATTAAGTTATACGTCTGTACACACACGATATTTGAACCCTTACTTAATGACACTCTCAGCTTAACCCACTGAGTGGCCTAACCTAATAATAGTATCTGAATATTCAATGGGGTATTTTCATAAACGAGGGATTCTGTTGAAAATGTACGGAATATTTAAAGATCATTTTTCTGATTTTAATCATCCTACTAAAAATGTTTGTTCTTATGTTTTCATTCAATATTATTGATTTTAAAAACGCTCTTAAACTGACAAAATCAAAACGGCCCGTTTTTTGCAAATGGGTTTGTGACGTCACAAGCGTAGCTCAGCTGAACAAGCATAAATAAACACTGTCATTGAGCGTCCGCATTAAATGTCGTAACACGATAGCCACGCAACAAAGTATCGTTTTAGCGGTAATTTAAAAATGGGGAACTTTAACTCGCTGTAGAAAATTTATTTACAACATAAAAATAAAATAAAAATCCTAAAACCATCGTAATTTTTTGCTTAATTTTTTTAAGCTAAAAAAACGTGGAAATACCCCATTGGTGAAAATTACTTCAATTTTGACGTCATACTTTACATTTACGCGATTATTATTATTGTTATTATGCAATATCATATATGCAGCTTTAGGCATGCATTAAAATGCATCCTGTCCATAAATAATAAAAGAAAATGTATGTCAATCTATTACTAACCAATAACACTATAAAGATCAAATCTTTTACAATTCTCGATCACGAGTTTGCCATTCAGGGTAATTCACTGTGCAGATGAAATCACAATTTCATTGCCCTTGTTCTAGCAATGATTTAAGAAGAATATGGGGCCCATCCCATCTTTTTCGAAAGACAGGAAGAATGTGGGATTGTTCTGAAAGTTAAGGTTATTAATATTCCACGATTTAGTTATGTGTTGACTGACATTTAATTCCATATTTATATAACGAAAAAATGATGATAAATTAACAATGCCTTAGTTTGTTAGTTAGTTAGAACGGTAATATATGTGCGAGAAAAGACCTACGTAGTCGAACATATCTTTATTATTATTAAAAAGTATAAAGCAAAGTCGCTCCCGCTGCCTGTACGCTTAGATCTTTTAAACTACGCAACGGATTTTTATACAGTTTTCACCAATAGATAGTGATTAATGAGGAAGGTTTAGGTATATAATTTGTCAAGGTTTTGTGTAAATTGGTTGAAATATATAACATATAGCAAGCGGGCAGCGGGCTGGCAAGCGGGCGGTGTGGATTTGATATAACAGATGCAAATTAACAGATGGCGTTGGTTATAAAGGTTGGGTAATGGCGTTGTCAGTAGATGGCGTTGTGTTTCGTTAGCCACAGTAAGGTGTGCCCGGGTCTGCTAGATAAAAATAAGTCACTTGTCCATAAGTTCGAGGTGGGCAAGTTCGAATAACCATTTTTACATACATGTATTTGAATTTCACTTCTGTTTTCTTGATTGAATGAATGTATGAATGAAGCAGAATCTTGGAAGTGGAAATTAACCCACTTCCCGACATCCGATCGAGCTTAAACTCAGCAGATAGACTCGCTATTGATGATAATGCATTCTGTCAATTTTTGGTGGCAATCACACATATACGCATTTTTCTGAATTTCGAAGACATTAGAGTACTTACGGCCGTTGTTCCCAACTTTTCGATTGATCAATCTGAGTCTCCGATCAATTAAGTGATGTGTAGTAGTACTCAATTCTCCTGTTCTCGGAGAGTTGCATTGGAAAGAGCGTGTTTGTGCGTTTTTGGAGTGTTAAGTCAAAATTTCGGCTCAACAGTTGATCAGAAGGATTAGAAACAACGGCCGTTAATATATGAAATAAATTTCACGTGTATTCAGAATTAGTGTGTATTCAAATGAATGAATTCTCCGCTAGTCTTACCTATAAACCAAAAAATCTTTTCTATCTGATGAAACAAAACTTTCGAATGGTGAACTTGCTAGCTCAGACAATTTTAACTCTGGGGCTATTGAATTTTAAAATATCCAGACTGCTAACAGTAAGACAAATAAAACAATAAGTACCTACGTCTTATTATTTTTTAATATTTTTAATGTGTCCAATAGGATACAAAGTATTCGGAAAAGAAAGTATAAAGACTATTTTTCCATTTATTGATGCTGAGAGAACTTTTCTTTCCAAATTAGTAGCGAATATGTGTTATATTTTTCTATATAACTTTTCTGATGCATTCTATTCCAATGTAAAAGCTCATTTAATTTGATTTAAACGAGCAACAATAAAAGCATAATATTAAATAATAACGCTCACGAATGATTTCTTACATCATTATTTTTTAATTCATTGTTCCTCCTTTTTTTAAAGTTAATGTAAAAGTTGTTTTGCTAGTTTCAATATCACATCCTTATAAATTATAAGTCGGTATTGTATTGATAGTGTATGTTACAACTGATAATTAAAATAATCACTATCAATGCGATCATAGCTAATAATATCACAGAGATCAGTTAAACTGTATATTAAAAAATAGGCAATGACTTTTCTGTTTTGTTAGTCGTTTTGTAAGTCGTGACAATATTTTATTCATAGACCACTGACCAGTTGAGTCAATGCCTAAGTAATGATTTTTTTGTTCCGAAGATGGCATTGCGTAAAAGGTTACGGAATATTTTTCTATTCAACGGAATTATAATGTAGGTATATTACCTTTGTAGGTACGATTAATTGCAAGCTATTGAGCTATCCAATCTTTAAGATACTCTAAACATTAAGGCGGTACAAAATCCTAATAATTTTTGTTTGCTCAAAACTCACTTTTTAATCATTTCCGGCGAATTCGTAACAATATTAACTTTTTTATTCAGATGTCGTCCTGGGGATGTAAGTTCTTCGTATTTAAGAATAATAAAAACAATACCTTACCGTTAATATATTTTACGTACAACGCCTTTGAAAAATTGTAATACGTTGTACAACTAAAGTTAGCGGTAAGCACAAGATTTTATTTTTCTAGAGGATAAATTAATAACTTCGGCAGTGCGACATCATCCCACATTTTCAATATTTGTAACACGTTCTTCAGAATTAATTAAATTGAACGCGGTGAAAAGGTCTAATCTCCATGCCTGCTATGGTGAATTCCGCCGTACGTTCATCCAGTACGCCGTGCGGCGGGCGCATATTTGTTTACACGCTTTCTTCACTTACGTCGTTAAGATTCCCACATTATTTGTCTTCTTCTTCTTTTCTTTGATAACGCAAATTCGACAGTAGGTCCGTGCAATACACGGGTCGCGAGACTCTATTTGTATACACGGCTTCTTTACTTACGACGTTAAGATTCTGAATATATTTTAGGGTATATTGTCATCTTAAAGGGTCATAAATAGCTAGCATTTATTATAAATTCAATTAAAATTGCTAAGATTTTAATACCAGGGTACTAAATTACTAGGATAGTTGTAAATATATTTTTTAACGTTAGCTCTACACAGGAGGCCCTGAGGAAAATAATTTCCCCTAGGGCCTATGTTGTCTTAGGGGATGCTATGTGGAGAGTTTTTTTAAGGAAATGAAGGAGAGAAAATATGAATGGTAGATGAAGTCGAGGACACCCAAGAAAGACATGGCGCGACCTGAACACGGGCATTAGCCTAGTATGGTAGTAAAAAAAACATAAAAATTGTACTTTCAAGAAATCTATGAAATAATAAAAAAAAGTGAATCAGATACTTGAGTCGGATCATGTCAAGAGTCAGAATAATAGAAGAGCGTGTATGAGACGTTGTATGAATGTAAACGAGGCAAGGAATGTGTGCTAAGAACGAGTTGTTTGGCGGTCCGTCATCTCTGCTTAGCCCTGCGGGGAAACGGCGTGATAGTTAGTTAGTTTAAGGAGAGGATGTTCTGGGAAGGAAATGAGTATGAGGGGTGTGTAGTAATCTGGGTTTAGTGTGTCCAGGAGTGACGGACCTATGAATCTATTCCTCCTACTATGGTGGAAGGCGATGGGAGATCAAAATACCTCAACAAGTCTCTCTCGATCCGGCCCGCCACGCAGCAGGTGGGCAGACAAAAAGACGCATCGGCCGCTTAGACGTGGACAAACCCCACCCCATGACCCCGGGCAACCCTGCTAAGTCACCAAACGTAGTCAACCACTTGGGGTGACCTATGGCAGAGGTGTTGACTATCCAATAAATGGTTCCCGTGGTGGCGGTATCCATGCCGGCCTCCCAAAATAGATTCAGTCATCAAATTAGCCGGAAATGAAGCTCCCGATGCACGAGTATCTTTATAATAAAATGGAATTGAAACGTTGCTTGATATGGCCCTAGCCGTGTTTGGTGACCAGATCTGAATAGCCAGGTACTTCCCCACCTTTCTCTTCCTCATATCCTTCCCCTTCCCACTATCTTCAGCCTCACAACATACCCCACTCGGGGATTCCATAGTCTCACTGACTCCAGACGGGAGCAGTTGGAACTCTTATGAGGTATTCAATTTCTGTTGTCGGTGCGTGGGTGCGGTAATTTTAAATTTTCATAATTGGAATTGATATTTAAGCATATCTTTTGTTTTTACATTAGCTCCACACAGGAGGTCCTGAGGAAAATAATTACCCTCAGGGCCAATGTCATCTTTGGGGTTGCTGTGTGGAGGGTCTTTTTAAAGAAAATTAAGGAGAGGAAGTTCTGGGATGGAAAAATAATAGGTATTTAAAACAAATCAATAAAGTAACACACACGCGTACCAAATATTTGTTATTATAACTTTTGATTAAAAACAAAAATTTTAACAAAACAAAAAACGACTTAAAAAAATGTACTAAAAAGTAAAAAAATAATTTCGTACGATTGTTATTTTTGGAGTCGGTGTCAGCCAAGGTAACTACATACATAGGTAGTTATAGGTGAGATGTGGAGAACTTTTCGTTTTTTGTTCTGTTAAAATTTTTGTTTATTTTTTGATTTTTAGTGACGAGCGTGCGTAAAGAAGTTTTACTTAAAAAAAAGAAACATCGAAATCTATTGGCGTAATATTGAGTTTTTCGTTCATTTGTCGCGAAAATATATTATACTTATTGCAAATTTAAGACATATATGGTTTTCTCATGGATCTCATTGTCAGAACTGGATCAAATTAAAATGGGACCACACGGGAAGTACCAGCTTTCTAATAAAAAAGAATCATCAATATCGGTTCACCCAATCGAAAGTTCTGAGGTAACAAAAAAAAAAAAATTAAAAATGCCGTCGAATTTATAGCCTCCTCCTTTTCGAAGTCGTTAAAAAAAACAGTTTTTGGTATTTTGGCCTCAAATCTTAAATTAAGTGTGGTATGAAAAGGGTCGCGTAGCTGGTTCCGCTTATAAGACCGTTCCGCTTATAATACCGTAGAGTGTTATATGTAAGGGATTCGGTACCTCTATCGGAAACATCATCTGGACATTATAGTACGAGTGTAGTTCCTATGTCTACTAGGTGTGAAACCGATTATAAAACCATAAATCTAATCATCACTTTATTCTCAGAAGTTTACCGACGCACGAAGAGATCTTAGACTGAGATAATCATCCCACGAGACTTGACTGCCACTCAATATTACAGGGTCGTTGGAAGAATAAATGCAAGGTCTAATTACTTTCAAGTACTTTGATTTAATAACAAAACTCAAAGAATTGCAAAACTGTGTGAAATTTTGTTCTCCAGCCATTATTTTCATAGAAACCGGCATTGTACTTCAATATTATTTTAGACGAAGCCCAAATTAATTAGCAATGATTTATATATGCGTATATTAAAAAAAAATAACTCAACACAAGAGAGGGAAAATAATTTCCCTCGGGGGTCGATAGGAGTCTGGGGGTTGGTGGATCTAGGCGTGATGGATGTATGAATCCATCCCTTCCACCGCGGTGCGAGGCTGATCGAGAGTCCGACTGTAAGGGTCTCCCTCAGCCGACCGGGTCTCTCCCGATCCGACACGCCACGCAGCTGTTAGACAGGCCAAGACCAAGACAAATATATTGCTCTAATCGGCGATTGGTCAAGTATATTTACGAGAGATGAAAAGGCTGATAAAGATATTGAAGGTTGAATGTCGGAAACTTTATTAATAGAGAACTGAATACGGTTGACGTTAACAAAAAATTGTCCAAAGACGCGAATACAGCAATCAACAATGGAGTGCTGGTACCATCGTGTGTGGTAGTGAGGCATGGAACTGTCAGATGAAGACGAAAGGAGACTGAATGCTGTAGAAATGAGATCCCTGATGTGTATGTGTTGTGTGGTAAAACCATGTACGATCGTACGAGAAATGTGGAGATTCGCAAAGAATGCAAGGCTGATGCAATCGTAAAGAGTAAGTTTAAGAAAGGGAAGTTTAGAAAGAATTATTGAAGAAAGAAGTGTAGGAGAATATATTACGCGAATGTAAATGGTAGAAAAAGTCGGGGACGCCCAATGAAGTAAAACAGATACTTCAGTTGAGCGTGTCAAGGATTAGAATAACAGACGAGTATGTATGAATGTGAATGATGCAAGGACAGTGTGCTAAGACCGAGTTGTTTGGCGGTCCATCCTCTCTGCCTACCCCTACGGAGAAACGGTGTGATGATTAATTAGTTAGTTAATCGGGGATGCCATAGACCCAAAGGCTCCGTGCAGTTGCGTCTCCTGAGCGTTATTCGCGTTTAAAAACGTAGGCTTTAATTTATCGCTTGTAATGGATCCCTAATGAAACTAAAAAGATTATTGCTTAAGTCCAATAATTAAGTAATAAATTTACAATAGTAAAATATCTGACTTACTGTAAATAATATAAACTCAAGTTGTTGTTGTTAGTACAAAAACTGGTAGATATTGTTGGATTGTACATTTGTTTAAAAACAATTTATGTATTATTTCTAGTTTTGTAACTGATAACTCGTTCTATTTTATGTTTTTAATCATAAATTCATACCCCAACATTTTAAATACTTTTCTTAAGAGTCTCTCGAAGTAATACGATTTTCTGTATTATTTTTTTATGGAGTGGTATAGTCGTACGTGCGAAGATAAAGGATTTTCCACCTTTTAAATTGAAATTACATATTCTTAAGGAAATGCGATTCCGATGAGATGTCTCATTGCACCATAAATCATAACTCCAGCTTCGCTCGTAAAGAAAATTCATTGTAATTTTTATTTACTTTGTTCTCGTAGCGTAATGGAGCGGAGTTTTCCAGCAAAACACATTAAATAAAAGTCGTAAACTTCTAATCTGAATTCTTTGTATAGTTTTAACATGACGATTTTTTTACCTACATTTTAATCAGGCTCTTCAACCGATTTACATGCAGGTTTTTTTCTTCTAATTAGTGTGAATAATGAATTCATTAAAAGAATTAAAGTATACATAATTGTAATTGAATGCTTAATTGTAAGCTAAATGTGTTAAAATGAACGGATTGTATGGGGAGTTCTAGCGTCATTTCCGTCGTTAAATATTGTTTGTTATATATTTTCCAATTGTCCGATTCGAAGTGTTGAATCTCCAGTCTGGTAGTACCGAAATACTTGTGATTAAACTACATAACAAATTATATAACTATGAATAAATCGATTAAAATCAATGTATATTACAAAATAAAGAGTAGATACAATGTGCGTATCGCTAAAACTCAGATACGAGTCCCGGTACGATCAAGGGAATTATATGGTGTGGTAGTCCTCTATCCCCCATCTATGGAGAAGGTTCCCGTTTTTACCTGAAAGGCGTGCTTTTGAAGATATAAGGGCAGAAATTTTCGCCTTCTAGAAATTTATAAAACAGTCCAGAACATTCTAGAGCATTCCACAACATTCCAGAACATCACGGAACATGCTGGAATGTTGTGGAGTGTTCGCGAATAGTCTGGAACGTCCGAGACCATCCCAGATCATTGTGGAACATTCCAGAACACTCTCGAAGGTTGTGGAATGTTCTGGAACATTGTGGACCCTTCGAAGCCTTTTTTGTATGGGTGGGGCTACCCATTGGTAGGGCTATATAAGAACCGTCGTGGGTTCGAACGTTAGTTCAACCCCATGTCAACTCCCTGAGCCGAAGCCGGGTACCCCAGCTAGTATTAAATATAAATACCCCGCAAGATTCCTAAATTCCTAAAGTCCGAATACTGCTCCCGATTTCCCGGAGTCAGTAGCACGAAATCCCCAGTTGTGAGACTGAAGAGTGTGGGAAGGGAAGGAGTTGGGGGAGAGGAGGGTCGGGAGGCTCTTGGCTTTTGAGATCTAGTAACCAAACATGGCTAATGCCGTTTACAGCAACTTTCCGATACTGAAGGAATTGAAGTTGATACTCGTATTTTAAAATAACTACTATTTTAATGATTATTCTCTTAATCTTGTAAAGTATTTGAAATCTTCTATCTATCTAAATAAAGGAGAGGGTCTGTGTCTGTGTCTGTGGGTGGGTAGCGTGGATTTGATTTGTTTACAAATCTAAAGTTTTATTCCGACATTAATTAAATTTTAAACTTGACCTTCAAAACAAGGGGTTGGTCACTTTATACATCTGATTTCAAAAAAATGTGTGCGTTCCCACACCATTCGATATAGGAATTGATTCCACACCATTCGATGTGAGATTGCGATGAAACTTGGTGATACATGTGAATACACCTCTGAAGGTTTCTATATATAATGGGGAGCTCTGGCGTTGTGAAATGATCTCATTTACCATTCATGTCATTGCGATGAAACTTTGGTGATTTGTCGTGCATACGCCTGCGAAGGTTTCTTGAAAGTATAATTGTATCATCGAAGGTATAAAGGTGAGCTTTAGCGAAAAAAAAAATTGTTTATTCAAAAGCATTTCAATAATCAGAACTAAAACACTTTATTTATTTGAGTGTCATTTCAACTCAAGCCGAGTACTTTGCTAGTACTTTATAAAAAATAAGTAATTTCGCAATACTTTACTGATAATATTATTTGTATAAAACATTAAAGAAAAAAATTATATTGGTTTAGTTTAAAAATATTATTTACAGGAAATACGTGAAACATTGTTTGCTTTATAAATTAATACATATTGTGTAAATAATATTGTGACAGAAATGATATCATGCTGCTAACTGCTAATGACAAAAATCCACTGTTTAAAATTGAAAGGATTGCTGACGCAATTTTTTTTCAAATCCGCCATTAAAGGCTTTATTCTATAAATAAGGCCATATACAAATTTTCTATGGAATTCTTTGAAGAAAATATTCTTTTGAAGTTGAATAGTTTTTAAGGATAAAGCTTACGCTGTGTGCTTTGGGTTTTTTGCAATTCAAATTTTGTAACATTATACTTTATTATTAAATCACACAAAAAATACCTTATTGCCGTCACCGGACTTTGAACTGTATGATCTGACGGAAAACTTCACCGGGATTCACACATTGATGGAACCTTAAAAAAGCTAACGAAACTCATTATTAAAAAATTACGAAACATTTTGTCAACTAGGGATTTAAAGAGAGTATACTATACTTTGTGCCACTCTAAATTGGAATATGGAATAATAGGATGGGGCTCAGCAGCATCAAAACACACAAAACAACTGAAGGTAACTCAAAATTGTATCATAAAGACCATACTAATAGTCACCATAAGGACGTCAACAACAGGAAATTTTAAAAAGGTTTGACGTTATACAGAAAATCTATGCCAAAAACATTCTGGTACACCACCTCAAAATGATTCACAGGCAAACACCTCACTTACTCATTAAACCAGAGCCAAACAAACAGAGATACTAAATACACCAAAGTGTTACTAACTCTACCTTTGGGCAAAGAAGTTCTAAATTTTTAGCAGTGAAGGTATATGACAAACCCCTCTTAGTATCAAACAAATTAAAACCAAAAATAACTACATTAAGGACATTAAATCTTGGCTTAAGGAACTACCGGAAAAAGAACTTACTAGCATATTTAAAACATCCTCGTAGAATTTTCTGGAAAACCTTTCCCAAAACATTAAGTCGAACCATAGAAGTCACTAAAAACTTATCCAAAACCTAGTCCCCCTCAGCACAGGATCTCCTAGTGAGGAGGACTATAAATATATCTAGGTATCTATTATACATATAAATATGTTAAAAAAATGTAATATAGTTACTAAATAAAAAAACTTAGGGCCGCCGCACATATCAGATTTTTCATCCGATTGTCTGATCAGACAAAAATCGATTTGGAAACCGGATTGATTATTATACCTGGGCCATACCCGTTGTCGGACCGTTATTGGACGGTTTATAACCAATCCGGTTTTCGAATCGATTTTGTCTGATCAGACAATCGGATGGAAAAACCTGATGTTTGCGGCCGCCCTTAGGGATTCTATGAATAGCTAAAAACATTTTTTTAATGTTTTTATAGTGGAATATCTCATTGCGTAAAACCTCAAATTGTAATATTTAATCATTGAAGATAATATTACGGTTCCATGATAACTCGACCAAGTGGCATTTCAACACCCTTCGAAAATTCGTTTTTTTTTCATTAGCTCCACACAGGGTGCCCTGAGGAAAATATATTCCCTCAGGGCCTTTGTCATTCTAAGGGATGCTGTGTGGAGGGTTTTTTTTAAGGAAAAGAAGAAGATGAAGTTATGGGAAGAAAATAGATATGAGGGGTGGGGAGGAATCTGCGGTCAGTGTGTTCAGTAGTGACGGGTGTATAAATCCATCCATACTGCGATGCAAGGCGATGTTTCGATGGATTCTGGCTGGAGAGTTCAAAATACCCCCTCAATCAGTCTCTCTCGATCCGACCCGCCACGCAGCAGGTGGGCAGACACATCGCCCGGCAAGACCTTGACAAACCTCACCCCATGAACCCGGGCACCCCTACTAAGTCACCATACGTAGCGAACCACTTTGGGGTGATCTATAGCAGAGGTGTTTATTATCCAATACATGGTTCCCGGGGCAGCGTACCCATACCTGCCTCCCAAAATGAATGAATCCCGAAAAAGTGATGGAAAAAATAGCTGATAACATAATCTAACAGCCTTTTCATCATTTTAATGACTTTTCACAGAGCTGTTGAAGTGCAACTTTGTTGAGTTGTACAGTCTCCATCTCTCTGAGGTCCAGGATTCAATTCCTAGATGCGACCGAATCTGTTTCTAATTTTTCTGTTTCACCCCTTTCGTTTGAGGATTGTTAATGTTAACTTCATTGATTAAAATTTTATTTTATTGATTTTTGTTGCCAACCAAACCTCACCGAACCAAGCTTTTGCACCCAAGCTACTGAAACTTATTTTTCTACGTTTGCTTTAATTTAGTTAAATTTCTATGATTTTTTCCTATCCTGAACAAGGTCAAAAGAGAACCTTTTACTTACAATTTTGTTATGATTTTGTTTTTCAGGTAAGAGGCCCACAACACTTCCTGCAGATTAAGTACCTAATCAAACGAACAAGGAGATACAGAAAGATAAATTCCACATGAATTTGCAAGAACTTTTGAGTACAATAAGGTATGTATCTTAAATTATAATAAAACAAATAAAAAACTTTATTCCACTTAATTTTGGTATGTAGGCCTATAAGAATATTTAGATGAGCCAATAATTTCAAGATTTAGGTAGTTTTTGTTAGTTAGAAACTGTCAAAAAAGGTATTATGGTTTACGCAGAATCTTTTTTTTATCAAACACAGCAACCTAGTTTTGTGGCACCATTTTAATTCAAAATTAATTAAATACTTTGCTTTAACCTCGTTTATTGTTTAAAAAAATACCATGTTTCATGAGCAATGTACTTCATCCAACAAAAAAAAAATTACTAAATCAGAGTTTACTTGATGAAGTAAGTTTTGCTTACAAAACATGTTGGTTTTTTTAACAATAAAAATGGTTAAAACTTTTTTTGTTAATTATTGTTATTAATTTTTGATGATATTGTAGTTATGATGATTCAACTTTTTGACTATCGACTCTATTTTGAGGTTAATAAAAATTCATTTCGTCAATTATCTTCAGTATAATATTGTCGTCAATTAAATAAAATGCTTTTGTGACCTACCTCTACTCTCCAAAATGAGAAATAGTTTTGAATAATTTTCGTCCATTTTAACATATTTATTTTGAAGAAATCCTGGTTTAACTTGTTTTACGGATATATTAAAGTAATGTCCTCGCACCTATCGATGTGAAACGCAATCTAAATGATGCGTATTCGAAAATAACTTGATTATTTCGACGAATCCTCTACATTTAAGTATGTAGATACATAGATAATCCAACACAATAAGCAAATTTTCTTCAGCTTGTTTTTTTGATAACCCAAAAACAAATTAATTTTCAAAATAAATTGTAGTGTTCGATTTTTTCTATATTATATAAATAAAATTGTGAATATCCGAAACAACATTTGACTATTAAAGGAAGTTTAAAAAAATACCCTCGACTCTGTGCAGAAACGGGCGGTCCGTTTGATAGATTTTAGCTGACGTATTGCAATCTTTAGAGCACTGCAATTGTTGCAATCTTTAGAGCTTTAGAGTGGGAATGCTATCCTTGTTCTACTGGTATTTGAATGGAAGATGCTAAGAGGAATTAGCATCATTGATTCCTTCGGCACCGGTGCATAGTCGGGAAACACGCCGAACGCCCGCCCAACATATGTACACGGTTGAAATTTGTCACATGAGAACAGGTCGCTTCTTCGACTCGTTCTTGTATTTAACGATTTGCCGGCCTTTGTGTTTCCTCTCTCTTCTAGACCAATGTTCATTCCGTCCTCTCCTCAAAAAAACCTTTCACAGCATCTCAGATGACATAGGCCCTGAGGGAAATTATTTTCCTTCGGGCATCCTGTTTAAAAAAAAATCTTATATTCCCACCGTTAGCGCAACACAATATTTTATTTCGAACTTTTTAAAAGCTTGAGTTTTTTTCACAATATAACATTCTTTATCTTATAAGCAGCATTTTGGTGTACATTGCGATGCGACCAATAAATATATGTTTTCATCCCTTTGAGATTCCGACAGAATTTCATCACTTCGTAACACAGCTAGGTATTCCATTATCCTATCTTTTCCTTTCGATATTTCCGTCTCATAGCTTTAAATCTCATCGAGCACCTCCATCTCTTTTATCCATCTCCTGAGATCCTTCTAAGGGGTGTGCCCTCGGAAGCCTTAAGGCTAGAGTCACCACCAGCCAGACCATTCTGCATCATTTACATTTATAGTGTGTGGATATTAGGCAGCGTAACGTTCACAATTCAAATAAACAGAGTGATCACTGCTCAATTGCGAAAGACATAAAAATTCAAACGATCGAAGGTGAGGCAGTTTCTTCCGAAGACATAAGACCGGAAACATCTGAAAACGAGACGTATTTGAGTTATAACTTAAAACTTATAACCAATCGAGGGTAAAGTGGTTCTTTGATATTTACTTAAGAAAAGCGCCTTTATCACCCAATAACTATAGCACTATTTAACGAGTGTAGATCTGTAGGAGGTAGATTGAATACCTATGGATTATTGTGTTAAATTTTCCATTTTAATAACTCGGATTTAAACTGTAGGTACCGCACAAGAGTCCTAGCTAAGCCCAGCCATTTGGAGCCAGCGAGACTATGGCGTCCCCAATCAGGGTGTTTTGTGAGTCTGAAAGTAGTTGGGAGGGAAGTAGATGGGGAAGAGAAAGGTGGGGAAATACCTGGCTATTCAGTTCTGGCCTCTAGCACGGTCGATCAAAAATCTTTCGGTAACTTTTCATCGTTTCATAGTCTGACTGCAGATCACCAACGAATAATGAACTGTTCACAATGACTTAATGTTCTTGATATATTCGACGTCAATTGTTAGTATGTTAGCGATCTACAGTTGTCCTAGAGAACGATGAGAAGTTACCGAAAGTTATCATTTTAATCCTTGTCGATCGATCGTGCTAGGGGACTTGGTCACCAAACGCGGCTTAAGCTGTTTCAAGCAACACCAACGTTTCCATTATGAATGTCTTACACCAGGCCACCATGGAAGTATCTTCCATTCTGGAATCAGCCACTATATAAATTATTTAAAATGAATAAATTGTGAAATTAATCAAATAAACTTGTGCATGCCGGAATTTGAACCCGCGACCTACAGATTGTAAGTCGAGAGCCCTAACACTCGACCACGGAGGCCGTCTAAATCCCCTGTCCTGATGATGGGTGTTGTAAAAGTGTAAAAGACAATTTTTCCCAATTTCCATCATGTTTTTTTTAAACTGTTAAAATCATACGAATAGGAAGTTACCTAATTTATTGAAAATAAAATGTAGTACAGAAATATTTATTAATCCTGTGCTTTAAAAATGTATTGGTAGATAATAAATGTAATACTTAATATAGAAAAAAGAAGACAAAGCGGTAAAATGTCAAATCATCCAACAAATCAGAAGGACAGTTGCTCAATGTGATGGAATTTACTTCTGTAATCGTCCATTTTATGTCACGACTGGAGCATTAAAAAAAACAGTTGGGAAAAAACAAGGATACGATAAAACTGGAAACAAAACACAGAAGTCGATGGCTAATACAAAAACAAGTTCTAAAGAGTATAAAAAGATTTTTAGATTCAATTTAGTTACAAATTTGCGTTCTCAACGGACTGCTAGCCACAACAAATTATAACTATGTTTGAAGAAAATGACAGAAAGTTTGTTAAGTGAGTTTATAAGTTAGGTCATTCCTTTTTATTAACAAGATCGAGTTACTAGGTTACCTTTCGCTTCACAAAGAGGTACATATTTTACAGAGCTTAATTGTTTTTATGTCAGAAAAATAACTACTGATTTTGGATATTTTTGATGCGTTCATCCCTAAAATAACATTTTTTTCTTGGCAACTCTAAATCGTAATTTAAAAAATTATATTTTTGAGCGCATGTAAGAAAATTGTGTTTAAGACATATAAGGCGTGCCGAACATATTATGTGCACGGTTGATATTTGTCACATGAGAAAATGCTTCTACTTGAGTTCAACAGCCCGGATGTGGAATAATTTGCCGGCCTCTGTGTTTCCTCCCTCCTACAACATGGGTCTCTTCAAGACCCATGTCTATACTCCTCCCTCTCCTCCGGAAGACCCTCCACACAGCATCTAAAAATATGACTTAGGCCCTGAGGGAAATTATATTCCTCAGGACCCCCTGTGTGGAGTTTGTAAAAAAACGGCCCTAAAGGGTCTCTATGTGATATCTCGAAAACTAGAGCTCATACATTAAATATTACTGCATTTTGCATCAATCAGACACCAAACAGATAAAAGAAACCCAAGACATTAAATGTTTGTTGGGTAGCGTTATATATGTCTAAAATTACTTTAATTATATTAATTAACCCTGAATTTGTGCTGACACGGGCGGCCCGTTTGATATATTCTCCTTTCTTAACAAATGGATTGCAATTAACAGGCGTCATTGGGAAGGCTGTCCGTTAGTTCAAAACCCTTCACCTTTTTCAGATGCGAACTTGAATATAACTCTACGTTATGGTCTCCCTTTTTCAATATTCATTCAGACAACATTGAAAAGATACAACGAAAGTTTCTAAGGTTCATAAACTATAAATTGCGTATTCCTGAACTAAACATTGATTTTAATTACCTCCTGGATAAAATGTCTCTATTGAAACTTTCAGTAAGTACAGATTTAATACTATTACATAAAATACTACATTACAAAATTGGCTGTCCTGAATTACTTCAATTTATCAATATCCATGTTCCCTAAAAATCATCTCGACATTTATTACCCTTTTTTTCAATAACACCAGGACACTAGCTTATCAAAATTCTCCGTTTCCGAGACTTCACAGTCTCGGAAAAAAAAATTCTAATCTAGGTGATATATTTCATCTTAAAACTAATCTGTATAAATTTTGTAAATTCTATCACTTTTATTCTTCTAGACACAAATAGATTTACACAATTTCTGCAATTTTTGTTTATATTGAATGTGAGACTTCTTATAATTTTTACATATTATGTACTTTTTTATTTTATCATATGCTTTTTTTGTTACATTGTATTACGTATTTTCTTTTCTCGTTGTATTAAATTTTCTTCATTCTTTGATTCTCAACTTATAAACTATAATGTAAACGCCCATCAGGGCGTGTAATAAATAAATAAATAAATTAAAGAAGATACTCCGAGGAACTAGCGCCCTTGATCCCCTCGGCATCAGAGTATAGTCGGGAACACCCCAAACGCACGCCCATCTTTTGTTCACGGTTGACATTTGTCACACGAGAACAGCTCGGCTATGGAACGATTTGCTGGTGCGTTCATTCATTCATCTCTTCAAAACGACCCTCCTCTCAGCATCTCAAATCAAAATAGGTCCCGAGGAAAATTATTTTTCTCAAGTCCGTCTGTGCCGAGTAAATGTAAAAAAAGCTTATATCGGGCCTTGGATCGACAATCGATCGATTTTTCAAGGCAGACGAAATCTTACATATTATATTTTGCTACTTTCACAAATGGAAATATAAGTGAATAAAAAATACAATCACACTCGGTAGAAGTGAAACTAAAGTAGACAAGAGTGGGGAGGCTAAAACTAAAGTAGACAAGAGCTAAGAAGCACCGCACAAAGAGGAGACCGATTATTCTATGTCATTCTCTCGCAGACTATAGATTTTTGTGTTTGTCTCTTTTTAGAGTCGCATTTTGTTTCACCGAGTTTTAAATTTAAAGAAGTTTTCACCTCAAAAATTCAAAGTAGATTTAAATATATCGTTGGGACGTAATTTGTTTTTCTATTTTTAACCAATTAACGCAAGTAAATGAAAACAAAGCTCCAAAACAGCTTCGTGCATAAATGCACTGTAATAAATGTTCTATTTACGGAAACTACACTTTCTTGTTTACACAATGAGCGTCCGCACACCGTGTAACATCCAAACAAACACAATGTACAAACAAGCAGTATAACAATAACTAACTAATAAAAGCTTTGGTATCCTGTGTACACGTATGCTGCATGAACATAAATATTATGTATGTATGTGCAGAATTAATAAGATGTTTTGATTAAAAATTCTGAAGTTGTTCTTCATTTAAAAATGCGGCTGTTTATAAAAAATTACAAGTGTGCAGTTCACTTCTTCTTCTTCTTGTGCCCTGTCCGTTCAACGGGCGTTGGCTATCATGTTGGCTATGCTGACTTAGTTTACTGCGGCCCAGAACAGCTCTACAGTAGACGACTGACCAAACCACTGTCTCAGGTTTTTCAGTCATGAGGTTCTCCTTCCAGGTTCCAGGGCCCGTCTTCTGGCAATCTTTCCCTGCAATCTTACACACGCGGTAGCAACCGAAACTGAAATCTTCAGAAAACTAAAGTTGTCAAGCTGGAAAATCCCGCAAAAAACAAAGATTTTTTTACTATAATAGATACATATGTTTTCCAATGTCTTTTAAATCTTTTTTTTGGTTAAACTGAGGTTTGAACCTTCCTACCCATTGATCGGAATCAACCGCGCTGCAAACCGGGCCAAATCCGGAGTTTATAAGGCCGACACTTGCGATTTAATTTCTTTGAATTTCAGAAAAATACATGTATTTTTGCGTAAGCTCGATCGAATGACAGGAAGTGGCTTAATTTCCATTTTAAAGATTCCGCTATGTTAAATACATTAATAGAAAACTGTTCTGTTACTGTTATTATTAGAAATACATCATTAATTAACACTTTCAAAGCAAATCCAGAGTTCTAGAGTTCATTGAACAGGTAAATAGACAAAGTCACAAACCAAATTAGTATTTTTGATAATGATAATAATGTATTTCCATAGACGAAGTCACAAATCAAATTAGCATTTTTCAAATTTGAAAATATCAAAAATGCTAATTTGGTTTGTGACTTCGTCTATGGAAATACATTATTATTAATATTAAATACATTATATTAATTTTAAAATGAAAATTCCAATTGAACTTATAAATTATAATAACTTACGCGCAGAAACCAGACTCCTTAAATTATCAGATAGAAGAGTGTTAATTGATTTGTTATTTTTATTCAAAATTATCAAATCTTTAGTTGACTGCCCTAATTTATTAGAATTAATCTGTATTAATGTACCTGCCAGACTAACTCGCAATAAAGATATTTTGAATTTTAACAATACCCTCAATACCAACTATTCTATTAATTCACCAATCCCTAGAATGCATAACCTTGCAAATAAAAATTGTGAATCTATAGATATATTTGGTGTGACAGTTTTGCAATTTTCAAGAGACAACTCATCTCTATTTTATCTGTAAATAACTAACTTTTCTTATTTTTGTTCTTTTCATAAAACCTCCTCTCATTTAAAATCTTACCAGTAATTTATAACCTTATTTTATTTTATTTTATTTTGCTGCTCTATTTAGTTCTGTTTTATCATCGTTCATTATTATACACATATAATTGTTTGTTTATACCTACTAACTAGCTTTTACACATTGCACTTTATTGTATTTCTGGTCTTATTACTGATTTTTTCTTATTACTCATAGTATTTCATTTCTTTTATGATGTTCAATTTTTTTATGTTTTTAATTTCTGTTGTAAAAGCCCACTAGGGCGTAAATAAATAAATAAATATATAAATATATGAATATTAGTCATGTCTATATTGTCTATGGGTAAAACATAATAATAAAGCTTAAAACGTGAATCTGCCGACAAGAACAAAATACCAGGAGCACAGATGGGAGATTGGGTGTTTCCATTTGGTTATTACTATAAAAGTTTATTGCTAAGTGACAGTAGTTAAATAACACATAATGAGGAAACCAATCATATTTTAATAATCCTTTTTTTATTTCCGTGATTTTTCACGGATCTGCGCAAATATATAAATAATTTACATGCGTTTTTGTCTGGATTATTGCTGTTTTTAACTGTCTCTATGTCCTTGAATTTTGCGTACGAATATTACGATATAGGTAATAGAATATTTACAGAACTTGAATTTGAACTTCGAAATTTGATAAATTGTTCAAATTCTGTGAAACAAAATGTCCGTTTCAGCTTTTGAATCAACTGTAATCAGCAGAAAAGGATAAGCTTATTACAATTTGATAGATACCTGAAATGCACCTAGACGCGGACCTTTCAAATAAGATAAAAAAGTGAAATGGCATTGAATGGTCATTTGGCTGGTGACAATGCTACATTTGAATTTCTGCGGAATAACTGGGCCTAAAGTTAGGTTATGTCGAACTATCGTCACATTTGATGACTGACTTTTCGTCAATTAGAAGTTTATTATGAAGTACTGTGTATACAAATCTTCTTAATTTTATTACGTTCACTAGGCAACAACACTTATAACTCCTTCAAACACAGCAAACTTATTTTGTGGCACCATTTTAATTCAATATTAATAGAATTCTTAGTTTTAACCACGTTTATTGTTTAAAAAACCAACATGTTTCGTAAGCAATGCTTACTTCATCAGGGTCCACTTATAACTAATAAAGTAAGCAATGCTCACGAAACATATTGGATTTTTAAACAATAGACGTGGTTAAAACTAAGTACTCTTTTAATTTTGAATACTTATAAATAACTAGCAATCTTTCCCTGCAATCTTACACACGCGGTAGCAACCGAAACTGAAATCTTCAGAAAACTAAAGTTGTCAAGCTGGAAAATCCCGCAAAAAACAAAGATTTTTTTACTATAATAGATACATATGTTTTCCAATGTCTTTTAAATCTTTTTTTTGGTTAAACTGAGGTTTGAACCTTCCTACCCATTGATCGGAATCAACCGCGCTGCAAACCGGGCCAAATCCGGAGTTTATAAGGCCGACACTTGCGATTTAATTTCTTTGAATTTCAGAAAAATACATGTATTTTTGCGTAAGCTCGATCGAATGACAGGAAGTGGCTTAATTTCCATTTTAAAGATTCCGCTATGTTAAATACATTAATAGAAAACTGTTCTGTTACTGTTATTATTAGAAATACATCATTAATTAACACTTTCAAAGCAAATCCAGAGTTCTAGAGTTCATTGAACAGGTAAATAGACAAAGTCACAAACCAAATTAGTATTTTTGATAATGATAATAATGTATTTCCATAGACGAAGTCACAAATCAAATTAGCATTTTTCAAATTTGAAAATATCAAAAATGCTAATTTGGTTTGTGACTTCGTCTATGGAAATACATTATTATTAATATTAAATACATTATATTAATTTTAAAATGAAAATTCCAATTGAACTTATAAATTATAATAACTTACGCGCAGAAACCAGACTCCTTAAATTATCAGATAGAAGAGTGTTAATTGATTTGTTATTTTTATTCAAAATTATCAAATCTTTAGTTGACTGCCCTAATTTATTAGAATTAATCTGTATTAATGTACCTGCCAGACTAACTCGCAATAAAGATATTTTGAATTTTAACAATACCCTCAATACCAACTATTCTATTAATTCACCAATCCCTAGAATGCATAACCTTGCAAATAAAAATTGTGAATCTATAGATATATTTGGTGTGACAGTTTTGCAATTTTCAAGAGACAACTCATCTCTATTTTATCTGTAAATAACTAACTTTTCTTATTTTTGTTCTTTTCATAAAACCTCCTCTCATTTAAAATCTTACCAGTAATTTATAACCTTATTTTATTTTATTTTATTTTGCTGCTCTATTTAGTTCTGTTTTATCATCGTTCATTATTATACACATATAATTGTTTGTTTATACCTACTAACTAGCTTTTACACATTGCACTTTATTGTATTTCTGGTCTTATTACTGATTTTTTCTTATTACTCATAGTATTTCATTTCTTTTATGATGTTCAATTTTTTTATGTTTTTAATTTCTGTTGTAAAAGCCCACTAGGGCGTAAATAAATAAATAAATATATAAATATATGAATATTAGTCATGTCTATATTGTCTATGGGTAAAACATAATAATAAAGCTTAAAACGTGAATCTGCCGACAAGAACAAAATACCAGGAGCACAGATGGGAGATTGGGTGTTTCCATTTGGTTATTACTATAAAAGTTTATTGCTAAGTGACAGTAGTTAAATAACACATAATGAGGAAACCAATCATATTTTAATAATCCTTTTTTTATTTCCGTGATTTTTCACGGATCTGCGCAAATATATAAATAATTTACATGCGTTTTTGTCTGGATTATTGCTGTTTTTAACTGTCTCTATGTCCTTGAATTTTGCGTACGAATATTACGATATAGGTAATAGAATATTTACAGAACTTGAATTTGAACTTCGAAATTTGATAAATTGTTCAAATTCTGTGAAACAAAATGTCCGTTTCAGCTTTTGAATCAACTGTAATCAGCAGAAAAGGATAAGCTTATTACAATTTGATAGATACCTGAAATGCACCTAGACGCGGACCTTTCAAATAAGATAAAAAAGTGAAATGGCATTGAATGGTCATTTGGCTGGTGACAATGCTACATTTGAATTTCTGCGGAATAACTGGGCCTAAAGTTAGGTTATGTCGAACTATCGTCACATTTGATGACTGACTTTTCGTCAATTAGAAGTTTATTATGAAGTACTGTGTATACAAATCTTCTTAATTTTATTACGTTCACTAGGCAACAACACTTATAACTCCTTCAAACACAGCAAACTTATTTTGTGGCACCATTTTAATTCAATATTAATAGAATTCTTAGTTTTAACCACGTTTATTGTTTAAAAAACCAACATGTTTCGTAAGCAATGCTTACTTCATCAGGGTCCACTTATAACTAATAAAGTAAGCAATGCTCACGAAACATATTGGATTTTTAAACAATAGACGTGGTTAAAACTAAGTACTCTTTTAATTTTGAATACTTATAAATAACTAGCTGACCTGGCCACGCATTGCTGTGGCTAACGAAACACAATGCCATCTATTGGATGGTTACCCTACCTTTTATTTGCATACAAATTAAATCGATCGGTCGCTCCATTTATATTATTATAGTGAGTTCCCGGTAAGCGTTGTTACGCCACTTAATAATGACATTGTTTTTCCCTGTCCTTTCCCATTCCCGTTTCGTGAAACCTCTTCTCATGTTTCCCTCCCCCCTCCCGAGTTACCCTCCTCCTTCCCGCATTCCATTCATTCAGTCCCGGTAAATTCAGTTTTCAAACAGCTCGCGTGCCACCTATTGCAATTTGTGTATAAAAATTTCATAATGCCAGAGCTCACCAGTATATATAGAAACCTTTGCGGGCATGCACACATCAAATCCCTAAAATTTTAATGAAATGGGTAAAGTCGTTCGGAAGTTATGCGCGTACATACATTTACGCGATTCATTTTTTTATTTATACAGATAGATAGATTATGCTATAGAAGCGGATAGAATTATTCATCATTCCACGCACCGGTTAGAAAACTCATCGTCTTTATGTTAAACTTGACGGAAATAAGTTTTCAAATCCCGCGTTGATCCGGCCTGCTTAGCCAGCTTTGTTTTAATGCCCACTAAACTATCTGAGAATTTTATTCCGTGCTAATACTTAGACGAGGATGTTCGCGGCAAGTCTCCCAAGGATGCCGATATGCCAGGATCGTATAGGATCGCAGTATGGGACGCGAGGAATGAGATCCTCGCATGGCTGCCTTAATCTGATCCCGGTGAATTCCCGGGGTGTTTGGTCCTACGGCATCTCGTCTCGTCTCCGGTGAAATGAGCCTGCCTCCTCACTCCTCACTCCTTCTGCTCCCCGGGTAGGAGGCTGGGAGAACTCCTCGGTCGGGGGAGGAAATTACAGAGCGAATTCAAAATGGCAAAAACTGGAGCGAAGAAATTGATTTTATTCTGTCGAAAATGGTTATTGAACTCAACTTGGAACTTTTGCCGGAGAATAATGTTCTAAGGAAGACGTGATTCAGAGAGAATTTATTGTGGACTGATTTTATGTTAACGAGAGATTCTTGAATATTGAGTGATTGCAAATTGTGTACACAAATTTTATTTTTATTTTCACTGACTTTTTTTGTTTTCAAATTCTGCTTTTTGTAAATAAAAAAAATTCAGAGATATATCGGCGATCAAAATAAAAGTCAAACACATTTTGTTTTTTTTTTTGTAAAATTATATGAAGAAAAAAACTTGATATATATGTGATTTTCATGGAGATCTGTTGAGCTTTAAAAAACTAATTTAATAAGTCAGGTAAACCTCATACGTTGTACATATGTCTGGAAATGTTATATTATCGTGAAAACAAGGCGCAATATTTTTAAATACATCTAGCTAAATTTCACTTTTGTTTTCGTAAATGAATGAACAAATGTAGTGGAATCCTTGAAGACAAAATTAACCCACTTCCAAACATCCGATCGAGCTGTAACTCGTCAGATAGACTCGTTGTTGGTGACAATGCGTTTAATCAACTTTTGTGGCTCTTACACACATACACACACACACGCAAACACTCAGGTTTCTCTGAAATTCGATGAAATGGACTGTGGTAAATGCATAGGAACGTGGCAAAAAGTCGAAACTATTTTACTACTAGCTGGTACCCGCCATGCGTTGCTATGCCATTTAATAAAGAAATTGTTTCTCCCTGCGTGTCCTTTCCCATTCGTCCCTCACCCCTTCCCCCCCCCCCTTCTTCTCCCGGGTCCCCTTCCCCTCTCGCGTTCCCACTCCGCCTCTTCCACCTTCTCTCTCCCCACTCCACTACCCCTCTTCCCCCGTCCTGTGAACCCCCCTCCTGAGTTCCCCCCCCCTACCGCTTCCATAAATTCAGTCCCGGTAAATTCAGTTTTCAAACAGCTCGCGTGCCACCTATTGCAATTTTTTATACAAATTTTATAATTTCAGAGCTCACCAGCAGTTTTATACAAACCTTGTCCTGACAATAATGAACACAATTTTTTTTATCCAATTTGGTGCAGTCTTTCAGAAGTTATGTGGGTACTTACATTTCAGCGATTCATTTTTATTTACATAAATATATAGATGTAATAAAAATAGATGAATTGTAGTAAAAAAAATTGTTTTACGGGTTGATTTTTTTATTTATTGGATCGATTTAAAATAACACAAAACTAACTCTTGTCAAATAATTATTTTTACATCAAAAACATTGAAGTTTTTCCAAGTTAAACTAAGTCAATACCATTATGTAGTTTATCATCGACGATATATTGTTATATTATATTTTACGGTGCTCCAGATTTTATGTCCGGGTTGAATCTTTCCCAAATGAAAGACTAAACCCTTCCACACACTTTTCCACAGATGAATATCTAGTAAATTCACGCAATGTAAGTGCACTATATAAGTATAATAAATACAAAACAATACAAGAACAATATGTCAATCCACCAGAAACATTATGGGAAAATATTTCACCGACTCCAGATATTTTCATATCAGAGGGTTCGGCTCTGATGGCATCCTAACTGGTCCGATAAATCCTACTGATCCCTCAATATAAATATTTAAAAAATCTTTCGTAATCCTACATGCATTTAAAATGACCGACTTTTGCATTTTTATGTACAAATTTTTTGACAAATCTAATACGCCTAAATTTTGAATGAGAGAGCTAGGTATAATGCCAGTAGCCGAAATAACAAATGGTAATATTTTTATAGTCTGAGAATGCCAAATTCTTTTAATTTCATTTCCTAAATCTGTATATTTTCTTATTTTTTCAGAAACAGTTTTCTGAATATTATTATTATTAGGCTACGATGATGAGTTTATGTAGTTCACATCACACTCCAGGTAGATGTGTAGTTGTATCTTCCGATATTCAAAGGGGGGATGATTTATTCTCCCAGATTAGGCAGTAAAGGGTGTCGTATCTTCACTGATAAGGGTAGAAAATCACTCACTTTTTCCCTCGGTGCCTGTATCTCAGTCATTTGCTCTCAGCTCAAGTCACAAGAGATAAAACATGGCAAATGAGGGAAACATACATTTTGATCTTCGATGTTTTCAAGGACGTAAATTATGAAACATAAATACGTCATAGTCATAATAGATCACGACTTGAATGAACTTTTAGTATATTTTTGAATGAATTGGATTTTCAATAATTTATCTTCATTGAAATTACATGCCAAGGTGTGGTTTTTTTTTATTGGTACGATCTAGGCATTTGAAATGTTCTTTCAATTATTAGAGACAGGTATACATGTTTTAACTTTCGAATATAAAATGTTTTTTCACAGTTTGGTTTTCTCTTCTATTGTGTGTATTTGCGATGAAGTTTTGGAAAGTGAAAATAAGGAGCGACCCAAAACGCCCAGAGGGTTTTTACATGTTTGGTAGTTCAATTAATTCATGACTGATGATTTTTAAGCATATAAAGAAATAATAAAAATAAAATTAGATAAAAATGCACACAAGTCACAAAAATACAGCGATTTGATAAGTTTACAAAAATACATATTTATATGTTTAGGAATGAGTTTTTTACAAGATCCACAAAATTCGCCAAGTTGATGTTGAATATGTCAACATCACCTAAGTACTGATTTCCCATGGTGTGAAATCATTGTATCGGAGAGTGGGCAATGTAGTTCCGAAATGCTGTATTTCTACAACTTTAGGTAAATAAGGAATCTGTTTTTTTTACGAAATTTGCTCTTATCTCAAATTTAATTTAAAAGTACGATAATAATCGATGAATGAACAAAATTCATTCTCATCAAATACTAGCTGAAGTCCCCGACGTTGCCCGAGCTTAACGCAGGTTTTTTTAAAACTCAGATTTGTACAGTAATTTTCACCTTACTTGGAACGTCAAGTATGCAAAATTTCATCAAGTAGTATCAAAATTCTGCTGCAAAGGAAGAGAAAAGTGTATAGGGTGGTTTTTAGAAATCTTATGTAGACAGTGACCTTCCTCTTGTTTTGAAGGTCAAGTGTGCAAAATTTCATTAATCTTGGAATAAAACTGTATACTTATAAAACAAAGGTTCGCCGCCATAGACACTTTCCTTTATGTTCGTAAAGTAATATTGATGCAACACTACTGTCATTCTGTTAACGGGCACACAACGGGAACCATTTATTGGATAACCAACACCTCTGTCATAAGTTCGTTACGTTTGGTGGCTTCGCAGGGGTGCCCGGGTTCATAGGGTGAGGTTTGCCCATTGGCGATAGATGCATGCAGATAATCCAACTTCGTGGCAGACCGGATCGGGAGAGACTGATTGAGGAAGACCTTTCGACCTCTCCAGCAGGAACAATGCCTTACACCGCAGTGTGAAGGATGGATTCATACATCCGTCACTTCTAGACACACCAACATCAGATTCCTACTCACTTCTCGTACCCTTTTCCTTTTACTTCTCCTCCTTCTCGGGGGGATGACAAAGGCCCTGAGGAAAAGTATATTTCTCAGGGCCTCCTTTGTGGAGCTAATGTAAAAAAGGTGAATATTTTCTTATGTGTCATATATATCCTATATTCATTGGTTTATATTCGAAATGACTTGAGAATGATAAATACAGCCTTGAAAGCCATGAAGCAGCCATACCTCGCGTGTTGCGTAGGTATGCGTTTGGCATACTAAACGACTCCCCAAAGTATTTTCCTTGAGGATTAAACAGGAGCGACATACACGGGATGTGATATGACCTTGGAGTTGTTTTTTTGCTTATTATTATTATGGACTGGTTGACCCTCCGATTCCTACCCACCCCACATAAATTTTCCTACGCAGAATTTTCTCTTCTTTCTTTCTCTAAAAAGGCCCGCCACATAGCTTTCCCAAAGATGACATACGCCCAGAGGGAATTTTTGAAGTGAAAACTCCTTTAGCACCGTTGTGATTTGAAACTCAAACGAAAATTTGCGACATTAAAAAGAGACAAACTATAGGATTTAGCTTGCGAGAGAATGAGATGTATAATCAGTCTCCTCTTTGTACGGTGCTTCGTAGTTTCCGCACTGTTGTCTACTTTAGTTCTCTGAAGGTTTCACTTCTACCGCATGTGAATTGCACACTCTGATTTTTTTCTTTGTTTCTGTGTAAAAAAACATGATAATTTTTTTTTTTTTTTCAATGTTAACAAAGATTTTTTTTTAAATTAGGCCGGTATTCATTTAAATGGATTCACTTTCAACCTTTGCGTTATGTGACGTGCTCAAGAGTTCCAAATGATTTCAAATAATTGTCCGGAGCAAGTGGCTCTATGGCATTCCCAATTGGGGTATGTTGTGAGCCTAAAGAGAGTGGGAATTGAATGAGAAGGGGAAGAGGAGTGTTAAAAAGTACCTGGATATTCAGATCTTCACCAAAATCGGCTAAACTAATTCAAGCAAAGTAACGTTTGATTATAAATGGGGGAACTCGGGAACTCACCTACCGCATATTATTTACTTAAAAATTTGAAATATTAATGAAATGTGAAATAACACATATAATTGTAGATTTTTTAAAATATTAGCGCACGCCGGAATTTAAAACCCGCGACTTCTGGATTCTTAGTCGAGGATTTTATCTGCTCTATCACGGAGGTCATCATATGTCGCCTTGGGCAATCAGGGTTAAAACGTTGCTTGAAATAGCTTTAACCGTGTTTGGTGATCAGATTTCAATAGCCAATTCTTCCCCATATTCATCTCCCCACTACCTTCAGCCTCGTAACATACCCCAATCGGGGATAACATGGTCCCACTGACTCCAGACTGTTGTGAGCAGTTGTGACTCTTGTGCGAAAAATTAAACACTGTAATCCCCGATTTATACAAATATGTCTAAAAAACGCTACCCATTTGTAGCGTGTAATTAATATATTATCTACTATTTTTAACACATCTGATCGTACCGAATAGAATCCATCAACATTTGCCTGTCACTCAGAAGTCACATTGGCATATTTGTTTTTATAATTTGTGCTTAAGTATTCAGAAAACGTAGACAATTTACCGGAAGAGGATAAGATACCTCAATACATAATGACGATGACCTTAAATAAATTTGTTTGTTATGCTAATGTCCGGTACTGATGTATTTCCAATTTATCTGTTTGTCATTATATTAGATTTTAAGGTTACGTTTATCTTTTATGTTCACGTGTGAATATGAACGTGTTTATAGCCACTCAATAACGTTCATGATAATGCAAATGGATAACGCAAATACTTACGGTATGTAGGTATTTAAGTTGTTTTTAAAATCAGTCTATCAAGTCTTTATTCGTGTTTTGTTGTAAGACGGTAAATGGTACTCTGTCACGAAATATTGAAGAAAGTAATTAGGGAGATGAGTGCAAACATAAAGGTTATTAGTTGAATGCAAACATAAAGGTTATTAATGAACATTGTATGAATTCTCAAAAGATGTTGAAATTTAATCACTTCACAAAGTGAAACATTCGTTGTTTCGACTCGATCTTTTCACGCAGAAATCATTATCAATGATTAAAGGGATTTAGGAATTGAGGAATATAATTAATTATTTGTTTTAAAAAATAAACGTTTGCGCGACCCGTTTCCTATAAATCGTAATTTTGGATTTGAGATCAAAATACTTAACCAAACTGAACAATTATTATTATTGTAATCAAATATCTAGTACGGATATGAGCTATTTTATTTATTTTGCTTTAAATTATAAGACATAGGCCACTAAGGATTTTAATGTTTCATGATTTTAGAGGCAACTTCGGCAATTATTTGTGAATAAATGAAAAAATTACGAATGGTCCATATCGTATAATTTAAATCAAAAATAAATAAAGGAGCTCACCTCCGCACGAGATATTTTTAACAGCATAGTACTGAGATAAAGTCCAGTACTAATAATAAAGACAATATCTCTGTAAAGGATTACAGAGAGAGACATTACAATTACGTTGGTACAACAACAAAACGTTGTTAGAAAAAAGGGCCAAGTGGAACTATTAAAAGGTTATGGGGGAAGTTTTACTATTTTTATGACGATAGTTGCTAAACTGTACTCTCTGTAATGAAAATCGTTCAAAAGCAGTTCAATCGCTCTGTTGATTGGCTTCGTTTGTCTTTTAATGCCTGAAAATTGGTTCAGGAAAATCAATCCAGTTGAAAATATCATCAAAGCAAAAAAGTATGTATTTTTCATAAAAAGGAGTAGAAGTTATAATTTGCCGATTTGCCAAACGCTTCTCGGATAGTATAACATCCAACTTCGTCAAGTATATTCGTATTATGCAACATTATAGTGTGAAATAACAATAAACAGCGAAGCGGAAATTGTTCCCTGCCCTCTGTCAAGCTCAGCGGAATTTTGACGAATATTTGCACGGGGAGTTAATGACTATACGCTATGTTTGTATAGTTTGTTGTAAGTTGTGAACAATGCCAACATGAGAACTGACAAGTTCACGCGGGAATAGTAAACTTCGCTTGTACCATTTATGTAATGTATCCATTATATTGGGATCAAGAACTTTAAACAGTTCTATTTATTAACGCCCATTTTAGGTTCTTTAAATAGGACATATTGATAAAATAGTTAATAAAAATATTTATATATATCTACATACAGGGTGTAACAGCAAGTGCCCGAAGGATTTTAACCAGTGGCGGCTGGTGTTCATAAAAATAGGTGGTGCGCTAAAATAATAATAATAATGGTCTTTATTTGAAGATATGGGAAGGTGAGTGCAATCCCACACATACCATAGAGATATCCCATAAATCTTGGACCTACCTACTCTAATTAAAATAAATTCAATTATGAAAAAATCCTACCTATTTGTAAGTTAGGTCGATCCTCCATTATCTCTGGGTGCATGCAACACATTGAGTCTAAATTAATTATATTTATTAAGATAGATTAAATTCTTTTAAAGTTTAACAACATCGTTCAATCAAAACAGATGTCATAAGGATTGTGAGGAACAACTCACTGAAAAAGCATTCCATATTCCATTATTTTAAAAGAGTTCTAGTAAAATAAATATTGATCCATCACCATTTGTAAAGTCGCCGCGATTGTAAATTCAAATTCAATAACAGTTGACTCCTATCCAGAAAATTGTATGTAGATACTTATTGGCACGAAAATCGAGTTAAAAAAATGTTCAGTTTATCACACATCCGAAAGTCTTCCTTACGCTCCGTAACTCCAATGAAATATATACTGTCATAACTCATAACAAATAATGTCCGCAATGTTTGTTGTTATGCTGTCGTTGGTCGATGCTGAGTGAAACATAGCGTGAAAAAGAGTAGATATTAAAATAAAGACACGATATGGATAATAATATGACACAAACGTGTCCCCGTTTAACATGCTACAGAACGAACCATTCCTTTTGATGTGGTGGAAATTTTTGGATCGTCACCCGCGATTTCGTAAAATTTGCAAAGCATTCAACCTACCTACGATTTTGGCTCATTATAGAATTATAGAAGAACTCCTGTGATCGCTTTGCAAAATGAACCACCACTCTGAATATAGGCACACAACGATCTGCTTTGTTACGCGCGCAGTCCAGTAGGCACCTTTATTACGCATGCATTATAACCGAGTGTATATTGTGAACTGTGATGAGTAGGCACCTTTATTACGCATGCATTATAACCGAGTGTATATTGTGAACTGTGATGAGCGTGTCGGAAATAAATATGTTTTTTGGCGCTCGGAAATTTTTAGATTTAAATTAATTAATTAGATTAGATTTAAATAAATAGATATATTTTGGGAGTGCGGCGCTCCTCCGCACCTTAGAGCTGGCCGCCACTGATTTTAACCAGAGATTCCTGAGCATATTTGAAGTGAAAAAGTAGAGTAAGCGTTTCGTGTTTGATGTTAACTCATCTGTTTAAAAATAAAACAAATACATTTTATGAAAATACCCAAAATATTGTAAACACGCGGCACAAAACCAAAGAACTCATACAAACACAACATTTGGTCAAAGAAATTTCAAATACATTGCGTCTAAAATATACAATAACCTACCTGACAAAACAAGACAATCGAATAATATTAACAAATACAAAATTCTGATAAAACAATGGATCATCGAAAAAGGTCGTGCAATAATTAGTCACCTCACCCAAATATAATCCTCTTATCCCATTATTGTTACCACTACTACCAACCTGAAATTTTTTGTCAAATATTTTTACTTTATTGAAAAAGTATTTTATTTAATATTTATAAAATATTTGTAAACTAGACTGTCTCGACACAGGATTTCCTAGTGAGACAGGCAAGGCCAAAAAAAAAGTTAACTTTATTGTATAGATGCACAAATATATAAATAAATAAAATAAATAGATAAAAATTTTTGAAGTAAAACTTCTTAACGCACGCTTGACTTGGGGAGTAAGTTGGTGAATGCGTGACGAGAGCGTTATGAAAAGTGTGATCGGGCGAGGCGAACGGAAGTTGAGAGGGAGATATAAGTTAGTAAAGATAAGAGAGAGAGTTACGTTTCGTATATTATTGTGGGGGCAATAGAGAGAGGTGCGAGCACACATTTTCTTTCTCTCTTTCTTTCATAGCCAGTAACGTTTCGTATATCTAAGACACAGTGCAGGCCTATTGTCTGTATCACATGTAGGACCAAGAGAGGCACACATTTTGCGCGCGCACATTTTCTTTCTCTCTTCTTTTATAAGTTAGTTAAGTTTTACTTCAGTCGTGTGGTCTAAAGCACACTAGTTTTTTCTATTATCTAAAAACAAAAAAAAAATTCAATCACACCTGGTTACAGATCCCACTCTTAAGTCGCCCGGGAACAACTTATTGGATAATCAACACTCCTATCATAGGTCGCCCTTAGTGGCTCACTACGTATGGTTTTTTAACAGGGGTGACCGTGTTCACGGGGTGAGGTTTGTCTTGGTCTTGATGGCGTTTGCCCACTTATTCCGTGGTGGGTCGGATCTGGAGACACCGTTTGAGGTAGACCTAACCTAGACTTCTCCAGCCGAACTCTCGATCCATCGCCTTGCACCACAGTGAGAGGAATGGATTCATTCGTCCGCCACTCCTGGAAATACTGACACCCAGATTCCTAACCACCCCTCACGCCTTTTTTCTTTCCCAGATCTTCTTTCTTTTCCTAAGAAGACTCTCCACACAGCATCTCCCTGGTTTAACATAAGCCCTGCGGGATTTTTTCCTTAGCGCTTTCTGTGTGGAGCTCACTTAAAAAAGAGCGAAACTTATCTGCCACTCTTATGTACATTAATTAAAATAATAAAAGAGCTTTTCCTGAAATTTACCAAAAAAATATCTTCTACGTCTTACTAATTGGTATTTTTCTCCACGATTCGTTTCTATCCGATAGCGAAATATATTTCTCCTTCAAAAGTCTTGACAAATCAGAAAGATTCGAAGTCACAAGTCCAAAAACTTTTTATTTAATATAATTTGGTGCTTGTTTTTTGACTTTCCGCAACTGTAGTTCGGGTTATTCCCGTCACGTAGCGACTTCTGGGATTTGTGTTCTGTTTTCAATTCTATTCAATTCCCTCTGACTTTTTCCCAATAGGCGACAAGGATATTAATTGACGTTTCTGCCAGGCGACATGTTCGAGCTTTTCAAATATACGAGAACAGTTAGTGAATTTTTGTGACGTTTTATTAACGGAAATTCGCGATGAACGTTTATTAATTTCGTGTATTTTGTTGCGAAAAAAAAATCAGAGTTTTCAATTCACACGCGGTAGGAGTGAAACCTTCAGAAAACGAAAGTAGACAAGAGTGGGGAACTACGAAGCATTTTTTTTATCAATTTGAAGGATAATTTTTTCCATATTTGTGTCGTCAATTTCCAGTGCACCTTATCCAATGCATTTGGTCATCTTATTAGTATATCTTTGTATTTCTTCTTCGGAGTCGCTATCTTTTGTTTTTTTTTCATTTTACAAATATTTTTTCTTTTGGATTGGTCCGCTGAATGTCTGTAAAGGTTCTTAAAGCGCTTTATACCGGTGAAAAACAAGGAGATTTGCGTGGGACTGTGGATTTATCGTATTATGTTGGAATCGTGAAATTATGAAATTGATAAATAAATACCATGAACAGGTTAGAGGCTTTCGAAAGGTGGCTTCACCGGAGAATGCTCAAGGTCCCATGGACCGACATGATCACCAACACAGAAATTCTCAGGCGGGCTAGAGCAGATAGAGAACTACTTACATTAATTAAAATCAAGAAAATTTC
This sequence comes from Limnephilus lunatus, assembly GCA_917563855.2. NCBI lineage: Eukaryota > Metazoa > Arthropoda > Insecta > Trichoptera > Limnephilidae > Limnephilus > Limnephilus lunatus. The sequence goes on from OU830592.1 coordinate 83,217,515, forward strand.
ATATCTGGGTCATATACTTCGAGGGGAGAAGTATCACTTGCTCCATTTAATATTGAAAGGCAAGATAGAGGGTCGCCGAGGGCCTGGTAGGAGACAAATGCCTTGGCTGCGAAATATACGAGAGTGGACCGGCATTAGAAGTGTGGAGAAGCTATTCCGGGCAGCGCAAGACAGAGAGACCTTTTCAAGAGTGATCGCCAACGAAGGGGGGGCCTGATAAGGCACACAAGGAAGGAAGGAAGTTGGAATCGAGTACCCGTGATTTAAATAAATATTGTATTGCTATCTCATCCTCTCTCGCAGGTTAAATCCTATATATTTATTGTTTGTCTCTTTTTAGTGTCGCTCTTTTCCATTTCATCGAGTTTCAAATCACAACGGTGCTAAAGAAGTTTTCACTTAAACCAAATATTTACCTACGTATTGTTTTGTGCGTTAACAAAGTTTTCACATTACCGAGAACAATGGATAACCAGTTCTAAAAAAAACACTTGTATAAAAAAATCATTCAACAAGTATTTTATTAACTACGTAGTTGTTATGATTTTTAAAAAAACTGGTATGTAAATTGATTCGCCGAGATGAAAACATAAACCATATGGACGCATATTTCAAATATAAAAAAAAAAACGATTGTGCTTTAGACCACACGACTGAAGTAAAACTTCACTAACTTATAAAAGAACATATGACATTGGGGTGACATATGACATTTGGGTGACATTTGACCATGGGGTGACCTATGATCCTGGGGTGACCTACGACCTTGGGGTGACATAAGACCTTATGGTGACCTACGACCTTGAGTTAGTAGGGGAGACTGGGGATGGTTGAAACACTTTTACTTTAACTAGGCCTAGTAATATTTCTTATGTATTTATGGAAAAGATGTTTATACCAGATGTTCTATGATCTATCTAGTTATCAAATTAAATTTATTGTATGGCCACAACTCGTACGTAAGCTACAATGACCACTTAAAGACGATGGGGAAAACTGTTTCAATTATCCCCATAGTGTGGACGATTGAAACAGTATGTGGGGATAATTGAAACACTCTAAATATCTATGGAATAATTGGAATAATTTGAATCAATGTTCAGCATTTTCATTATTAAAACAGTACTCAATGAGATCATGAATAGTCATTAAACATATCACAAGTATTTAAAAAATTATAAACATAAATGTCTTGAAATGAAACAACTTTAAATATATTTTTTATTATTTATGTTTACGTGCTTTTAGTTATACTTATTATGAGTATTTGGCATAATCAACATACTTTTACTGCGATATTATCCTGGAGCAGAATAGAACGGTATTAAAAATACGTTTTTTGCTTTCATACAAAAGTGCTTGTTTCAACCATCACACTGTTTCAATCATAACAATGTAGAATTTACCTCTGAATTAAGAGCATTTTTTGTGTGTAAAATTCAACAATTAAGAAGTCGAAAAAATAAAAATTTATTGAATTTATGGTTTGGGATGTGACATCATTATACAAAATATCGCAATATTTTAGATTTTTTTTTAAATAATCTGTTAAGTGGCATTAAAATCTATTAAACAAGTAAATATTATCTATTAAAAGAAAATAAAAATCTGGATGTGCAATTCACATGCGGTAGAAGTGAAATATACAGAAAACTAAAGTAGACAAGAGTGGAGACTACGAAGCACTTTTTTATCAATGTGAAGGGTGATTTTTTTTCATATATTTGTCCTCGGATTCCAGTGCACCTTTTCCTATACATTGGTCATCTTGTTTGTGGTTTCTTCTTCGGAGTCTCTAGGTGTAGTTTTTTTTGCATGTTCATTTTGGAATGGTTTGAAGACTAAATATTGATTTTACAAAATAATATTCTTTTTTGATTTCGTAGGATTCGACCGCGATGAATGATTATCAAGTTATAAAAGAACTTTGTGATCTAAGGACGAAATGGTGAATTTTTGAAAATGAATAAGAAATTTGGTAAAATCTTCTTCTTGCATCCAGACAGATTTGTTCGTGGTACCGATACTACCAATCGGACTATCTTTTAAGAAATGGCATAATTGATACGTAGAAATGTGAACATCGGCGGAATTGAGTTGCCAATTGCATTTGCCGCTACAGACAGTTATGAAAGTTCCTCGTTCGGCCGACGTTACTGCTCTATCTACTTATTACTATACTCTTATCTACTTGCCGATTTCCTCTCCTGGCTATAAACCGATTAGGTTTTTGAACAGTTGTGACACCGGTCTCATCTACGTTATAGACGTCCTTTGGTTCAAATTTAAAACTATCCATAACGATCGCTAAATTGTTGAAAAATTCATCAACATTATGTCAATTAAAACTTATTGCTTGTGCCATACCTACTCGTGGCTTGGGCACGTGTCTTATAGATAATAAATTCTGGATGGCGCGCAAAAATCCTCGGAGCCATTCTATTCCGGCCATCCCATTTGTGTACCATGAATCTGGCCTTGTGTGGTCAAATTAAATGCCAATTGTCTTAAATCTTTTGAAGATAGCCCAAAATAGGTAAATGTTGGCTGTTTTTTTAGCATAGTTTGCAACCTCGGTTTCTTGAGAAGGGGAACACACTTTCTTCATAACATAATTTTTTTCTCTGTTGTTTTGTACTTACATAATTGATAAACTATTAACGTTGATTTTTTTTAGTTATAAATGTAAGAAAATCAATAAAGATATGTTATTACGAAATTGCCACGTGAGGGTGTGTGACGTCGAATTTGGTCGAATGAGATCGACTTCGTCAACCAAGATCACAAAAGTTCACAATTAAAGATCACAGAAGTACATTAGACTTAATGATTTGAATTAGAATAATACTTAATGATTTAAAATTCTGACCTTTTTTCATTATAACTTTTAAACTTTCTCTCAGTGTGGACGATTGAAACATGGTTATGATTGAAACGTTGCAATCATCCCCACACGAGTTGTTTCAAACATCCCCACGCTGCATTTTCTGCTTCAAAGTCAAAAACATGCCTTTTAAATAGACATTAACGCCACGCAAATGCATTATAAATACTCTTAAATAGATAAAGAAGAGAATGTAATGAAACATTTCGTCAAGCTGCGAGAGTAAAATGAGTTATAATATAAGCAGTAATGTCTTAAATATTTACGTTTTAGTGCGAAATTCAATAATGTCCCCTATGCACGATTGAGTCACTCGCCGGCCTACTGCGCTTTTGTAGAAACGTCCCAACAGACCTGACGGAGTTTCGAGTATTGTATCACACTCTTAGGTATTATAGTTTTCGAGTAAATTGAGATGTTTCAATCATAACGTGTTTCAATCGTCCCCAGTCTACCCTATGTACGCCTTACCTTAGTTGTGCAGTATGTACGCCTAGCCCGATCACCGTTCGCATCACACTTTTTGTAACGCATCACACATTTCGTAACGAATTTACCAGCTTTCCCCCCAGGTCGAGCTTACTTCAAAATAAAAACAATTGTCTAGTATTGTAGTTATTTGTTTTTGGGGTGTTTTGCCGTGTTGCGCTACCTCCTGCTTTAGCCAACGTTTCGGACAGAGTTGCAGTGTTCATCATCAGGGCAGATCCGGCAGATCCGACATCCGACATGATAAAGAAGGAGGTAGCGCAACACGGCATAACACCCCAAAAACAAATAACGAAAATGCTTTTGGCCGTGAAAATCTAAAAACGTATCCAATTGTTTGATAGAATAAGCCCTAGATAGCTAGGTACTTTATCGCTTGTCGAAAAATCTCTTTCTTTACATTAGTATAGGTAGTAGTATGTAGTTTTAATGTGTCTCAACAGAGGTCAGTAGTTGTACTATATGAGAGAGTCAACTATCGCCCGTTCCGTTTCAAAATACGAACGGTTACAAAGATATCCGATTGACTGCGAGCACGGAACTAGGCGGCGCACAGTTAGTAATTTGAGGTATTTAGCTCAACTTTATTTTTTATTTTTATTTTTTTTTTGTAATTATTTTTTATTTTCATTCATATGTTTTACATGTTGCTAAGTGATAATTTTACATCTTAGGTTTTTTACTACTTTTCCATTTAAAGCATTTGCTTGTGTATGGAAAACGAGTGTACATTGTACATAAATGTGGTTATTACTTAGTACTTAAATAATTCATTTACATAAATATATGTGTCTTGTAATAGTATATAATAGTATATTTTTAAAGAAAAGAAAGAATATTATGGAAAACTAAGGATATTTGTATACATTTAAATAAAAGAAATAATATTATGGAAAAAAAAAATATTATTTTAGTATGTTTTTGGGACAATCTAAATTATCATTATATGAAAAAATTGTTATAAAAATACATTGTGCGATTCAACCTGGTACAGTTGTTTTTATACTTACAGCAATCTATATACATATAACAAATTAGGTTTCGTATGTTTGAATTCGCAAATCTCGGAAAGTAATCGATATATTTACTCAATTTTTTTTACAGAATATTGCATTTTAGCAGAAGAGTGTTTCTATATATAATGGTAAGCGCTGGCGTTATGAAATTTGTATATATCGATCTGTATATCAAAAATCGTCTTGGTGCTGAAAAAATTAAAAGTGATTAAATTAAACCCTGAATATATCACAGAACGAAAGTTAACGTTATACGTTAATGTCCATTAAATACAGAAAATGTTAAATTTTGCCGGATACATTTTTAAGTCTCGATGAATTCTAAACATAAAGAAAAATACGATTTGAAAAATGGTTACTTCAATATTTTTTATCACACTAAAACACAAGTCAAATAATTATAATAATCCCCTGATTTTCTAGATTCCATCAAAAAGATTCAGAAAAAAAATAGTCGTTGTTGCTGAATTATCACGATGACGTGCACACGTACCTACGCCCGCGTAGAGATCCAAACCGACTGTCATAAAATTACTCCTTCGCGTTTCGCGGTAGTACGTATTTGCAATGTTGCCGCGAAGTCGCAAGCAGCTAAAATGTTTTTTTTTTTTTTTAATTTATAAAAAGATTAAGACTGTTAGGTACCCAAGTAAATTAAACTTAAATCCAGAAAGAAACTTATAGTTTTATAATAAAGTCGAGCTAGATACCTCAAATTACTAACTGTGCGGCGGCTCGCTGGAAGATTAACACAGAGTATCCTTAAGATGAAGCCATACTAAATAATGCAAAATCATACAAAATCATATGTTTTAGTTTTGAAAATTTGACCGCTTAGAAGTATTATAGATGCTTCAATTAAATACTGCGTATAGAACATACCTTGGCCCTTAAAAATATCGGTCATTTTTTTTTAATAAGTATTTTAATAAGCTTAGAAAAAAAATAAAGTATTAGGTCTATAAAAAAAATTTTTAACTGAAAACTCTCCTACTTATAAACACTTTTTCGGATATTGTTTTTATTGCATAATGTGGCAAATTCAGTTTCTTATATAATTATCGCGAAAAAAAATGATATTTATGCCAGAACCTCACAAAATAAAATATAATATGCATTTTCGCGTTGGTTTTTTGACATCACGGCGACAATACGGCAGTCAACGAATTTGTTATACCGTCCACCGAAGAACGACTGGCAGCCGCCCCGATTTTCTGTCATTACTCCTCCGAACGGAGCGGAGAGAAGACGTGTTATGCTCCGCGCAGCTTATTTTCGTGAAACAATTTAAAAATTCCGTTTTATTACAATAAACAATGCATAAAAAAGGAATTAATGTTTTTTACAGGCCTTTACGAAATCAACATGTAAAAGGAAGACATGGCACGCCCGAGGAAGACATGGCACGACCAAGTGAATCAGATACTTGAGTCGGGCCATGTGAAGAGTCGAAATAATAGAAGAGCATGTATGAGACGATGTATGAATGTGAACGAGGCAAAGAGTGTGAGCCAAGATCGAGTTGTGTGGCGGTCCGTCCTCTCTGCCTACCCCTGCGGGGAAACGGCGTGATGGTTAGTTAGTTAGTTAGTTTACATGTAAAAAAAATCTCAAATATCTTTTCCAACCTTTCCAAAAGCTTTTTCTCAAGTATTTTTAAACTCCTCCCATAAAAGGGCGTGAATTCCGATTTCGATTTTTTCCTGTACTAGTGGATCGCCTTAAGAACGGACATTAGCTCCAGTAAGATATTCATTGTAAATACGACGATAATAAACAAGAATCATAATCTAGATGAACAGCAGTATTGTTGAAAACTCCCGATCGGAGTTGAATCGTTAATTAAAGGAAATAACAGATTGATCAGCAATTTATTCCTAATGAACGTTTGAATGCCATCATCAGCAAGAAAATACAAGTAATGCCGCTTTAGACCTGACGAATTCTATAATAAGATATGATCACTTTCTAGAACTAAGTTGATGTCCGTTCATCGTTGGGTTTCTATTCCATAGAAAAGCATCTAATCACTGACCTATTTCATGAATTCAATTAAATAGATCACTGAATAGAGCAGTTGTGTGATCCCGGCTTAACAGAAATGACGAAGAGTGACAGAATTCCAAACTGGACCAATGGAAAAGGCGTGCTCGTTAAAAAATATTTTCCCTCGACAATTTTTGTGGAACTCTCAAATAAGTTAACTTTAACAATATTAAAAGCTGGACCGATTTACTTATCATCAAATTATAATTATCTTAATATATAAAAATAAATGTTTCTTTATTTATCCCTCATCATCCTAAACCATTCAACCGATTGTTGTTTATTTGTTGTACGCATGCTTGCGACGCGCGACGGTTTCTATATATAATGGTGAGCACTGGCGTTATGAAATTATTTTCTGTACCAATCATCAAATTGCGATGAAACTTTGGTGAGTTGTTGGGCACACGCCCTCCGGTTTCTATTTATAATATGAGCTTTATTATCATGAAATTTGTATTAACACCATCCACACTAACTATGGTAAACAATCCATCGATTACGAGGGGGGCAACTTATATAATTGCCTCCCAAATGACATTAAAAACGAAAATAAGTTGGGTAAATTAAAAAAAAATATATTAATATTTATTCTTGATAAACAAAATAATGAAATAGAATATCGCTGTATTGAAATATTTAGTTTATCTTAATGTGTATAATTATTTCTAGTTAAATGAGTGAAAATGTAATGTTATTTTAACTAGAATAAAATTTTTTGTTTTTTTAATTTTTTTTTTTTTTTTTTAAATTGCAATAGGTGGAGCGCGAGTGTGTTATCTTTAGCGGCAGGGACGGAAGGAGGGAGGGGAGGGGATTCCGAGAGGGGAAGGGGAACGAAGGTTGGGAGGTTAGTTAGGGGGAAAGAGGGAGGGGGGAAGGCAGGGAATGTGGAAGAGAAACGCGGGAGGGAAATGCGTGGAGGAGTTTAAAAGACACGCAGGGAGTAACAATTTCATTATTTATGTTGTATTCAACGCATGCCGGGTACCTGCTAGTTGATTTATAAAAATCTTTTCATGCGACTGTTGTTGAAAATAAACATTTTCATTCAAAAGTTACCAGTTTCTCATTAAAATCTCAGAGCTGAACAAAGTTATATTTTTGAAAAGCCCTTCGCTTTCATAATAAGGAAGTTTAATGGAGGTTAGGGGTTTAATTGCGGTACTAAATAACGTCATTCTTTCAATTAAAACAAGCGGATTGGACTTTTAGTTGATTCGTGAATCTCGCTCGTTTTGAATTCCCTCACTTACTGTGCCGCATGGACCATTTTAATCAAATAAATATGTTTATTTTATTACCCAAACCTAGCCAATATATTTTAACTGCTGGATATTTATTTGTTTTTAATGCCTAATTTGACCCTCTTTTCTTTTACTACGTTTGTCTCTTTTGATATTATATGCCAGTTAATAATTATTCTGTATTTTTTTTTCAATTCTTTTATAAAATAATGTATGCAGCATAATTGTGTACAACATATTATTATGTACATACGTTTTTTTTTTATTACTTAAATTATAAAACTAAATTAAATAATAGGTTCCACTAAAACTCTACGTGTATGTGGATAATATAACAAAAAACAACACGTAAAAGGATCTAATGTTTTTATTTATTTTATTTTTTAGTTTTAATATAGCAGTTCTAAAACACTTATAACTAAGTTAAAATACAAAATTACCTGAATTTTTTAGTAAATAATATGTAGAATTCATGATTCAACATTTAAAAAAAATGTATCAAACTTTTCCAATAAAATAAAATATCGAAATTCAACGTAAAGCTAGTTATAATGTAAAATAACAGTACTTATAAAATTGTTGTGAAAAAGTGAAACATCAAAACATGAAATTATCTTTTTAACTGACTGCATTAATCAAAATAATGAATTGTTAAAGCATACCAATTTCTGTTGTCACTGATGATGTGCATTAGTTATTAGTTATTACTGTGTGGTATTTTCAAATACATGCTCATAAGCAAAAATAACGCTTTGAATGAAAATCTATATATTGCTGGAACAAAAATAGAGAAGGTACAGAGTATTCTATACTTGGGCTGCAATGTAAATGATAGATGGGATCCTTCGGTTGAAATCAAATGCCGCATTGAGCAAGCTCGTGCAACCTTTATCCGCATGAAAAAGATGTTCTGCAATCATGATCTCAACCTTGGATTACGAATGCGAATGGTCAGATGTTACTTGTTTTCGATATTATTTTATGGAATGGAAGCGTGAACGCTTACTAAAAAACTGATTAGGCGACTTGAGGCATTCGAGATGTGGGTCTACAGAAAAATTCATAAAATAAGCTGGATGAACAGGGTTACGAATGAAGATGTTATGGTTCGGATGAATAAAGAAAAATAAGTTATTAAAACTATAAAAATCCGAAAACTTCCATATCTTGGACATGTGATGAGAAATTCAGAGAAGTATGAGATCTTGCATATCATAATGCAGGGAAAGATTGCCGGAAGACGGGGCCCTGGAAGTAGGAGAACCTCAAGGCTGAAAAACCTGAGACAGTGGTTTCGCCAGTCTACTGTAGAGCTGTTCCGGGACGCAGTAAACAAAGTCCACATAGCCAACTTGATAGCCGACGTCCGTTGAACGGACAGGGCACAAAAATAAGAAGAATAAGGTATTTTCACGTTCAATTAACTTAATAAGTGTTATTTTTTTTTAATTTTTAACTGATTATTTGAAGAATAATTCAAATAAGTGATAATCAGAAAATTATTTTAATAATTAAATAATAAGTAATTCTAAATGTGAAATTAATATTTCTTTTGTTTGAATTCAGGACAGATTCGCGATTTCTAAATTTTACTAACGGTGTTCATTCGAAAGGTATATTTCTGATTGTCTCTCTGTGACAATATTTGTTTAATATTCGAGGCGAGCTAGTATCTAATAATGGACTTCTTATTATAAAATCATTTGACCTTGATCATTATTAAATGTATACCTGCGCGTACTAATATTTAACGAACTCGCTGCGTAAAAAATTTTATTAGAAAACTTTTTGCATGAGGTCAGAAAACTGACAGATACATTACACGTAATATGTTACATCATAATATTGTGATTTATTTCCTATCGTGTTGCTTAACGTTAATTAGGGATTATTTTATTCTTAAACGAATATATTCACGTTTAGTCATCAAAGCTAATATATATTAATTAGCTGCACGACATCAGAACTTCAGAATATTGTAAATATAAATACTATAATTGATGTAAATATTATGTTAACATGTGGCGGACGCAGCACTTGAGTATGTAATTTTTTTTTATAAGATACATTTGTTTTATACATTTGTTATTGATGAAAAATCTAAGAGGAAGTTGGTGAGATTTTATACTTAGGAAGACAGGGAAATCGCGGGAGATAGGAAGGCTGATTGAATTTATTTTTAGTTATTTGTACTTGTAAGTTAACACAAGATTTTCTCTTGTTTAATGTAGTTCTTAAATAGTTTCTTTAATAGTTTCTGGCAGCACATTATATTATTTCATCCTTTAGCAGAGTACACTGTTTTGGGTATTGGCTCTGTCTTCAATTTTTTTCTTTCTATGTTGATTGTTTTTATCTGATTTGAGTTCTGTGATGCCCAGATTGCATGTCCATTGACTGCCCGTCTTCTTGAGTTGAAAGGTTAACGTGAGAGATCCAGTTGAAGTTGTTACGTGTTGTTTACGTGATTAACCTTTTTATCCGTGATATCATCCATCACTCGCAGTCGCATCCTGGAGTGATTAGTATTTTCCTCAAGGCTAAGATTTATATTTTGTAGCTTTAAAAACACTCAAGTGGTGACTACGATAGTCTGCCTAACTGGAAGCTAGCTAAAAGAGAACTGAATTGAATGAGCTCCTGCAGACTGCACCCAGGCCCTTAACCCCCCTGGTACCCAAACTCCGAACTAAATTAACTGCCATCTAGCGGAATTTCGGGACAGTTCTTAGCACTGCCCTCTATGTGACAAGCTCGGAAGCTTTAGATATACGGGCAGCAATAACAATGAGGTCATTGAATGCAGATCTCTTAGGTATTTTATTTAGTCGTTGGGTCAAACGGAAAAAAAGTTAAAAGTATTTTGAATAAAAAGGCCATATTAGGTATAATGGAATTACACCATAATCATTAACTGTTTCAAAATTAAAAGTATCAGACTTTGTCAGTTTTTAACCAGTCCTTTGTCATATTAGAGTAGGTATGTAAGTTTTTTATCGAAATAGACGATTATGCCGAACGTCAATAATATTTCTTTGAAAACAGTTCGAATGCGTTTATGTAACTTCTATGTTTGCGAATGCCTAACACATTGAATAAAGTAAAAACATTCCTTCGTGTAATAAGGTAAGAACCTGTTTAACAGCTTAACGACCTTCATTGATGCAAGCATGTCTTGTTGCATAGCTTGTCGTTTTGCGTTGACAATAATAATTAGGTAGGTACCTTTACCAACAATTTAAATACTTATAATAATTGACGACCTCTGGTGTCGAGGAGCAAGCATAGTTCAAATTCCGGTGTCCACAGGTAAATTCTATTTGATTGATTTGGGTTATTTCACAATTCGATCATTAAAAAAAAACATATTCGTAAAAAGCATTAGCTGTGTGGCTTGCCATAACTTACAATAAAATTATATGACTTTGTTATATACCATTTTTATTTTATTTTATTCACACTCTACCGGTTTCGGAAGCACCCTTTCTTCGTCAAGAGTAGTTATAGTTCTAATATTCTCCTTACGAAGGAAGGATGTTTCTTGTAAAATAAAATTAAAGTGGTCTATAACAAATGTACATGTTTTTATTGTAAATTTAAAAATAATATAAGATATATTTGCGGCATGTTCCAGAGTGGAAGATACTATCAGTACCGCTCTGGTGTAAGATCACCAATCAGAATTAAAACATTGCTTGAAATCGCTTTAGACGTGTTTGGTGACCAGATCTTAATAGCCAGGAATTTCCCCATCTTCCTCTTCTCATTCCCTTCCCTTGTTTACAGTTGTAGCATGAAACTAAGTACAAATTTTTCATTTTTAATGTTGATTACTTGATATTTGATAATAGAACTACAGGCAAGTTAAATCCTCGGTGCAACAGCCTAGAAGAATGGTGCCTCACGCAGTAGATGGGCAAACGCATCCGCCGCCAAACTTGGATAACCCTAACCCCATGAATCCCGGCACTCCTGCTAAGTCACCCAACGTAGCGAACCACTTGGGGTAACTTATGGTAGGGGTGTTGGTTATTCAATTAATGGTTCCCAAATAACTATATGTGCAATTTATTATTAAAATATTGAGTAAGAATATACTTTCCAGTTGGTGAAAGTAGGCAAATATGAAACTGCAACCTGATCGAAAAAATCTACATCTGCGGAATAGAGCAAGAGCCCGTGACGATCGTGACTTCGTTATTTTATAAAACCTGAAAGTTTATCTGTGTATGTCCCTAATATAGGAAAAGACGATCCCCGACTATGAAATTTGGATCACGGTAGCCTTGAAAGATACCAGGAAGCAAAGGTGTATAAAATTGTACCTCAATTTCAAGAGCATTTTGCTCGTACTTTTACAAATTTCGCACTATTTCACTCCCATCCGCTTGCATGTAGACTTTTAATGTGTTAGACAAGGTGAAGGAACCATCGAAACTGTCTGATAACTGAGAAAACATATTTTGATAGTTCCTCCAGTGACATATATAAAATTCAGCTTTTATACTTTAACGTAAGTACAATAATTATAATTAATTAATATAATATCTTTCGAAGCCATAGTGATCGAAACTTCATAGTCGGGGATAGTCTTTATCTGCATGTATTAGGGACATACACAGAGAAATTTTCAGGTTTTATAAAATAACGAAGGTCTGATTATCACGGGCTCTTGGACTAGAACGGAGATTTGTTATTTTGTCGCGACACATTTCCATTGTTCATCAGATCCTCGGGATCGAGTTTCCGCTACAACACAGGTCGTTTAATCACACATTACCCGACAAACAACAAAATCGTTAGCCCGCTAATTGGCTGAGCGGCCGCTAGGGGCGGAAGCTACACAGCCTCGTGACGTCACACCTGGTTGTGCGCCGCGCCGTAGCCGTAGCTACCGTTGCTACTGGAGCCGGCGTAGACAGAGCCTACATAACAGTCTACACTACAACCTCCGTCGTACTTCCTACTTGTCGGGAACAGCGCCGAAGCAGGAAATTGAGTTTCCCCGTGAGAGTTATTACCTTCCCGGGGATGAAGGCTGCTATGCCGCTGAAGGTAATATATCACGCGCGACGAATTAGTTCCACCTTTGAAGGGCTCCGCGAATAGAAGTAAATAGTGATTAATTCCTATTTCCCAGCTGGTGACGTGGTAACATAATTCGATCAATGGACCACCTTCTTATTATCGGTTTCTCTGATAAATTCTTATATTTTCCAAACAACGACTAAATTAGCTACCTTTCCGTGATAAATAATTATGCCTGCAATAACGTTAGATATATTATGTCCACTAGTTGTTATTATTTTATTTGAATAGCTTGACCGCAAGCAAAAATTTTGTACGAATTTTGTACACTCTACTTATTCGATAGTCATTTTTTGCATCAATCATGCAAGGCTATTATATAATAAAATGTTAAGCATTCGGACATTCCAAGTTTCTGACGTACACTAAAAAAAAAAATATTTTTTTAAGTACTACTTCTCATCTAACAATGTATTTATTTACTTTCAATGAAAGGCTTCTACGAACCTAATTGCTTTTCTAGTATTTTTTGGATTTTCTGATTGTATTTTTTTTTCAAATGCGAATACCGCACAAGAGCCCCAATTGCTCCTAACCGTCTACGCCTGGAGCCAGTGAGACCATGTGGGCGAAAAAATAATATATTTAGATTAACTTGAAGAAAATGCTTAAAATTGTGATTATTTTAGCTAATAACACTTGAAATCGTAATTTGTTTGCACTGAAAATCAATAATATTGCTTTTGACGCTGTGCCAAATGGATTTATAAAAATAAAAATGAAAGCATTAGGATTTCTCCGAACAGAGGGCGTACTATTTTTATCTGTTATGTCAGCAGCACATATATTTTTAAAACATTGCGATGGCTCGAAGCTCGTAATGTGGATGGCAGTAGATATTCAAAGCTCAAAGCTCAGCATGTGAATACATTGTGCTCATTCAAGTCTTCTCCGTTCGAAGTTGTTAATGATTTAGATAAATGGGTAATTAATGTTAACGCATTAAATTAGTTATAAATAATGCTTTAAATGCATTAAATAACCGACTTAACTTTTTTGTTTAAAATCATTCACTCCAAATCAGACTGTTATGAACTCCTGCATCTCATCGACTTCAAAGTACCAAATCGAGCAACTAGATAAAATATCATCAATAATATTCTGGGACCAACTACTGCATACATGCACCTATTCCTCATTTTCACCAACTTGGAAACAAATTCATTTCAAATATCGATGTAGGTACTCATTAATATAAGTTCAACAGTATTTAAGAGATACCTGAATGATATTTTTTGTAGGTATTATTATTTAGGAGAACAGCATAGCCTATTTCTTCTTATTGTTCACTTGTAAATTATGTTTTATGAACTTATATTATTATTTTGTGTTATTTTATGCCATCTGCAATATTAATTTATTTTTGTTCCTTTTCTTTTTTTTCTTGCTCTTTTCACCACTTTTAAAAAAAATATATATTAAATACATTTAAATACTGTATTATGTATGTTTATTTCTTTAAAAGATTTTTTGAATTTCTACGCATTATAAACTCCCGCTAACTCTGTATCATTCAGTAAATCATGTAAAATATATAATATTGTAAAATATATATAATGAGAAAAATAAAATAAATGAACCAGTTGAAACCATGCTGACGGTAATCCAAATGCAGTATCAAAAATTGATTACATTTGAAGTAAAATATATAGAAGAAGGCTTTAAAAATCGACAGTTCAATGCACTACGCCTTCTTCTTAAATGTCATCAAAGTCATCTTTATGAACCTAAGCCGCAGCATTCCGAATTTCTACCGCTTTATAATATATTTCTTTTGAACACTCTAAATTTTTAAGTTTCTAAAAAATACATGTTAATTTTGAAGATAATAACTATACATTTGCTACGATAATTTTATGAAATTCCATTGAAAAAAAAAATTGCAAAGTATGCTTCGAAAATGATTTTTTTCTGAAATTTTAAATCTTTAAAATTTTTTTTCAATTTATTATTTTTTTTTTCTTTTTAAAAAGAAAGACAAGCATTCCCGGGTTACGAATAACTACTACCACCATAGAGGGCCGAAAATATCGCGTTTTCGATTCCTCGGCTGTCCTCCATCACAACATAAGCCACATTTTCGGCTTTCTGTGGTGGTAGTAGGAGATTTTCAAACATTGTTGGGTGGGATCCAAGCGCGATGCCCACTCAACCACTGACTGGTCAATGTGTCTTTAAATCCTATTTAAGACATTTCCTACGAGATTTTTGTCTTATTAAACAGTCTGTTTTATTAAACATTTTCACAATTTTTGCTTAAATATTATCGTTTTTAATATTAGCGCACTCCCTCTAACGTTCGTATTTTCATATCTCCCCTTCTTGTTTTTGAGCGCTTACTACAGGGATTTAAATGTTATTTCAAATTTTTCGGTACTATTTTTTTTCTTCTAGTTTGATTTACGCGTTGAATAACATGTAAATACGGTTACTATAACTAATCACTCATCTGTTTAGCGGTTTACAGGAATAAGATTGATGGCTATTTAAATTGTTTTTGGTTAGAAAGCAATCAGTTTTCCCCGAATAGATTTTCCTATATTTTCACTAGTTCTCTCTGTTACTCGAGGAATGTATTTTGTTAATAACACGGTTTAGGAACGGTTTCTTCTTATTCAAATAGATTCTGAAAACACCGCTGAAATTATGCATAATACGAAATAACTGCCTATTGCCTACGTAATTATATTAGTTCATGTAATTACATAAATAACCCGACAGAGTGTTAATTATGTATTAATTGTATGTAGTTCCATGGAAACATTAATAAGGAAAAATCGTTTAGTAAGAATGGTAAAATGCAGTTTATCTATTTGTTAACGCCAGAGATGTTATCTTTAAGACGATAAAATAACAATCGTTAAAACAATAGAAGAAATAAAAATATGACACAAAAAATACGGTGTTATTTAAATTGTTAGGCAGTGATTTACGTCGGCTAGTTTGTTGTATATCGCAATACCTTGACATTGTCGAAGAAATTTGTTACAATATAACAAATGTTGGATAAAAATGAGAAATAAAACCGGACCAAGGTGACTTCCTTGCGGTAAGCCACTAGAGAAAGTTTTCTATAACAAAGATTTTATTTTAATAAACAGTTTACTAATTACACCATTTTAGCATGTTATATCTTAATCCCAAGGCGTGTAGTTTTTGGATTAGTAGTTTATGGTTGGAAGCCTCTGAAAAGTCTGTATTATGTATGCAGTCGACGTTTATTTTTGGCGAAAGAAGGTAAATGAAGTTTTGAAATTTTGTGTGCGGTTGATCTGCCTCTGATAAAACCGTGTTGCTTTTGGTCTAATTTAATAAATTTGGGATAGATTTCAATAAAGACTACTGATGTAACTGGCTGGAAACAGATAGGTGGGCGGAATTATTTATTTATTATAATATGCATATTTTTGAAAGTATCTATTGCTTTGATGGTAAGAAAATTTAATTGAGAACTCTAGAATAGGCATGTCCGTTAATTGGCCAAGTTTCAGGCATTCGACCGCTTTCAAGGCTAACTACCGCATAACAAATGCGTAGAGTTGTTTTAATTTGGGTGACGATTTCTATGACATAAAGCCTCCGGCGCGGCGTTCACATTTGTAGTTTAACGCCAAAATAACATAATATATAATACGTGAAGTGCTTTTTAATAAAATATTTTTATTTTTTTTTGATTTCGTGGGATTCGATCTTTGGTTCGAAGAATGTCTGCAGAGGTTCTTCAGGTGCTTTATACGTTTACACCACAATACCAAAGAAGATTTGCGTGGGACTGTGGATTTATTGTATTATATTGGAACCGAGTATCGTTAAATAAATACATATTTTTTTGCTATCTCATTCTCTCGCAGGCTAAATCCTAAAGATGTTCGTCTATTTTTAGTGTCGCTTTCATCGAGATTCAAATCACAACTGTGCTAAAGAAGTTTTCCCTTTAAAAATATATCAATTAACACTTTTGCACTGCAACGGTTGTCGATTCCACACTCTCCCATCAAACTAGTTCCGTATGTGAAAATTGGATATTTTAGTTCTCTATCTCTTCAATAGTAATAAAACCTCATGAATATGCGAAACACGTAGAAACATGTCGAAATCACTTAATATTCCTGTGAAACTATGGATGTTTGAATAGCCACTCAAAAGCAGGTAAATATTTACCGAGCACATTCCGTTTCAAATTATTTTCCGCTGTATTTTAGAAATCGTTTTGAGCGCACTGAAAACCCCGGCAATCAAAAGCTTTTCAATTTGTTGCTGAGAAAATGGAAGGCTGTATTTTATTAGTTTCTGAAACGACCCCCAGGTGGTGTTAGCGGTGCTCAAATTGAGCGTGAAACGGAAGGGCTTTCCGGCGAAGCCTCTACCTTCAACTCCCTCTCCTTCATTGTCACATCCTAGAGAAGAAGTGATCGCAACTCACCCGTGTAATGGTGGGTCGAGGGAGAGGATGAACGAGGTGAAATGTGACGGCATTATCCAGAGCGATTTGCTGCTAGCATCTACGATTAAGAAGACTGATGTCAAACACAGCAAATATTATTATCGTAATTTTTCTTTTTTGATCAGTGCCTTAATTTTTTTTGGATGGTCAAAATTAATTTATTAGAAATTTATTTGTCAACCAACACCTTCGGCATAGGTCACCCCAAGTGGTTCACTACGTTTGGTGATTTAGCAGTGGTGCCCGGGTTCATGGGGTGAGGTTTGTCAAGGTCTTGGCGGCCGATGTGTCTGCCCACCTGCTGCGTAGCGGGCCGGATCGAAAGAGACTGGTTGAGAAGGTCTTTTGACCTCTCCAGCCAGAATCCTTAGACCCATCGCATTGCACCGCGGTTGAAGGGATGGATTCATACGTCCGTCACTCCTGGACACACTGACCACCAGATGTATACCCCCCCCTCATACCTATTTCCTTCCCAGAAATTCGCCTTCTTCCTTTCCTTAAAAAAACCCTCCATACAGCATCTCCTAAGATGACAGAGCTAATGTTTATTTTTTTTATTTTATTCATGCACCTATATAAAAAGGTTTACATTTTTTTGGCCTTGCCTGTCTCACTAGGAAATGCTGTGCCGAGACAGACTAGTTTACAAATTTTTTTTAAATATTCAATAAAATGCATTTTTCAATTAAGTAAAAATATTTGACAAAAAATTTCAGGTTGGTAGGTAGTGGTAACAATAATGGGATAAAAGGATTATATTTGGGTGAGGTGACCAATTATTGCACGACCTTTTTCGATGATCCGTTGTTTAATCAGAATTTTGTATTTAATATTATTCGATTGTAAAAAAATGTTCCAATAAGAGAGGATACAAGGATAAAAACTTGTTAATATTTATTTTCTGTCCATACAAGGACTGTACAATAGAATCATGTGAACTTTAAATTGTGACAAGTCACTTCAGTTGTTTGTAGGTATTCATAAAATAAACACAGATGATACAATGATGTCCTGCGTCACATTCACAAGTCAATGATGACTGTTCAGAGAAAGTGGCCAACCAGACCTTTCTAGTAAAGATGATACAGTAACCATGTGATGATAAATGCGAGGATATTCTCAATTCTTACAACAACAATTTTGCGGTTGAAGGAGTCAGTAGACCAGTCAGTAGACCAGTCGTTGGTCTAAAAATAATATCAGCGTAGTTATATCAATGTTTTAACCTTGTAAAATTGTGGTGTGAATTCGTCATTACGATAATTATATATTTAAGGACTATATCGTGAAGACTTGATGACCGATTCAAAATACAATTGAGTCAAACAAAAGTAGGTATTATGAGCTTCAATGCCATTATTAAAAGTACCTACTCTATAAGTCTTCCTAGTGCTTAATTGTCCAAACGACCATTTTTTTGTGCAATCTCCATTTTGAAATTAAAAATAAAGTATCTTAAACGATAACTAATCACTTTACTAAGAATTATTTAAACTAATGCGACATTTTTCTTTACGGAAATAACTTCATCTTAATAACTAGTAGAATAACTCCTCCTCCAGTAAAATTTGCTAATGGTAATTTAGACAATTATGAACTAAAGTGACGATTAGACTATGGCAGATCGTGAGGTAGAAGCAATCAACGTGTAGTCCAGATACTACGTATATTCAGAGAACAAGCTTACGAAGTAATTCTCAAAATACTTGGGAGTGAACTCACTAGAAAAAAGCATCCGCTCAGAAAATTTAATCATGTCCAAAAACTGGTCGCAATATTTAAAACCTCCATTTCAAAGCTAGCCCGCAGCATACATAATATAATTTTTGTATTTGTAATTTCGTTCTGCCGTAACTTTTTTTTTCATTTTGTTTGTTCTACAAACCTTTTTCACAGCCTTTGAAACTTTAGATGAAAATTTCTGTTTTCGTGTAATCTGGATTTAAAAACGTATTAAAATGGGTAATACCTTTGTCGGAATTTTTCATGGTTAAATTCTATTGCTTTATTGAAATACTAAAACGTAAAGCGTTCTTGAAGTGATTTTTTATAAAATGAACGGCGTTCGAAAAATGTCCAAATATTATTATTAAATATTTCAAAAGCGTAAACAATTCCGTTATGGAGACCGTTATATGCTTTTCAGTTGATAAACTAATAACACAAGAAGTAGTTTGTGGGTGTTTAGAGATCCAAATATTTGGCTAATCGAGGCCCATGTATACAAAACCGTGTTTTTGAAATTCAAATGGGATTTTATCTTTTTAAGAAAGACTAACATTCCCGGGTTACGAATAACCCAAGAATGTTTGAAAATCTCCTACTACCACAACAGAAAGCCGAAAATGTTGCTTGTGTTGTGATGGAGGACTTAACCAGCCGAGGAATCGAACATGCGACGCCCGGGTTGGACCCAAGCGCTATGCCCACTCAGCCACCGATCGGTCTACATCTATTGGGATGGAGATCTACAATAAAAGCTTTTATTGTTACCATGGCGATTCACGGTTACTGTACCGTGACGGCAAAACAAGGCAATAAACTTACGTTCCTTATCGCTATAATGCTGCAACTCTTTCAAAAGATGAGATACACAATGTACGTAAGTCTGTTTCCTCCAAGGTTTTCCTCCATTTTCTTTTGTTTCTCTCATACACCGCACCGTGACGTCTCCGTAGACCACTACAATAAAGTAATAGCCGTAACGATAATTTTAAAAGTATGGAATGTAGTTGCAAGGATTATGTTGAAGTGTGAGTGAATTCCAAAAATTAAAAAAACGTCAAATGTCAACGCGGTTTGGCTTTTGTTCTTAAACATATTGACTTTTTATTCCGAGATTGATGAAATTCTGTACACCTCTTTTTCAAAGCAAGAGGAGGATCACTGCCTACATTAGCTTTGAAAAAACTCTGTGTAGAGCCCGGACACCGCCGGGGACTTCAGCTAGTTTTAATAATAAATGTCACCACAGAACCAATGCAACGGTTTCGTTATCAGGATACGGAGGAAAGTATACTGAAAGTTAAAATGACATAATTTGCCAACCAAGTATTCGAAACGAATCATTCTTTTGACATAAATGAAGGTTAACGTTTTTTTAGATTCAAATACAATGGGATCATAATTAAATAAATTTGTTATTTTGGAAAATATAAAAGTGTTAATGAATTAAATTAAATTAAAAAATATTATTAATAACTAAATATATTGTAAGTAGCCATCTCCCACATTTAATAATAGTTATAGTTATCTTCAAAATTATTGCTATTTAATCGGCTTGCTTCTTGATTCTGTTAAAATTACTTAAATTAATTAATTAATTACGTTTTTGATACATACCTAAATAAATAGAAATATTATTTTACAAGAATTTTATATATATTTACAATTTTTTTTTCATAACTACCAACTTAATAAGCTTCCTCAATCCTTATTATCAAATTTTTTGTCTTTACTTATAATATATGTATATTTCATTTTAGTTTTCAGTTTGTATTCTGACGAAGGAACCACTGGTTCTGAAGAATGTTCATATGCATGAATATATTAAAGAAATATGTGGATTAACCACAGTTTGAAAATGGTCTTGTAAACCGAAACAGCTGTAACAAAAATACAAACCAAAATACTTGCATAACCCGATAGTAACATTATCAAATTTAATTTTAATTAAATTAAAAAATAATAAATGGAATTCTACGAATTAAACACAAAAACAATTAATAAATATTTTTTATATAAAGTAATTTATTGTTATTTAATTAAATTGGTGCCACGAAGTTATTTTAAGATTATTCTAGAACATAACATACAATTCAATATTTTTAAGGAAAAATAAATTTGACCACAACATTTGGTTATG
Organism: Limnephilus lunatus; assembly: GCA_917563855.2. Taxonomy (NCBI): domain Eukaryota; kingdom Metazoa; phylum Arthropoda; class Insecta; order Trichoptera; family Limnephilidae; genus Limnephilus; species Limnephilus lunatus. The sequence goes on from OU830592.1 coordinate 83,238,597, forward strand.
CGCCTGTAGCGCCTCATTGTCTCATAATATTTAGAATAATATCACTGCCGTAATGAGTGTTATCATAATAAAAAGAAACATGAGGTAACGAATGAATTGGCATATTTATATCAAAACACAACCTTTAAACGGTGACATAAGTAAGTGGTAAGAACGGTTTTGACTAATTTGTAAATAATTGTCAACTGCTGAAAAGTATAATAATTTCGAATTAGGTCACTTTTGCCAAAGTTTGTCTCATAGTTTTATCATTTTTTATACTTCCCATTCCGTTTCTTTTAAGTTTTATTTATAAGTTTTCATTAATACAAGATTACTTGGAGTCCGGATTTTTTTTCAGTACTGAAATTGTGATTCTAATTACTATCATATTATGTAGTTTTCATTCTCAGACTACTAATGGAAGGTAATTGTGTGGATTTTTCAGTGGACGTAATCAATTTATCACTTAATAAATAAATTTATATATTGTTGCTGCGGTGATTCAGTTATGTACAATTTTTTTTTTTTTTAAATGTAGAAAATAAATATTATTGTTTATAATTTTATAAAATATTTGGGATTGTATAAATCCCATGAAAATATAGTTAAAATAATTTTAAAAAATGTATATATGGTAACGAAGTGGAAGGAAATGATTCTGAGTTTTTGTAAGTCAGTATAGCTCGACGCATTTGAGCAGAGACTGCATGAAATAATTATCATTTTCTACGAGTCGACTTTAGGTCAAATTACTATCCCACTAGCCTATCCATAACAATAATTATATTGGCTGTGGATAATAACTGTGGAGATTGAGTTTAAAAAATGTAATAATGTTGCGTAACGGAATGTCTCTGTTGATAAGTTCCTTTCACTTCCTATTTCAAAACCTTTCATTAACCCAGGCTCAGGATTCCATAAAATTATCATCGAGCCGAGAGTGAAAACAAAATAATGTACAGATACTCTTAATAATGTATAAATAGTCGGCCATTCTCTTTTAGCTTACTGGCTAGCAATAGCACGTAATAGGAAATAGGACCAAAGATTTAATAAGTTTATTTATCGTTTATTTTGTCTATCAATGTTATCGTTTATTTTGTCTATCAACTACAATCAATTTGGTACTTTAGTAATGCACGTATTTATGCCTGTCTCATTATATGTATACATACAAATCTAAAAATGTTTGTATGTCCGCTATGCGTTGCTAAACCATTCATCCGATTGCGATGAAACTGAGGGGATTTGATGTGTGCATGCCCGCGATGGTTTCTGTAAACAATAGTGAGCTCTGGCATCATGAAATTACGAAAAATGAATTAATTATATTAAAATGAATTACAGAAATGTATGTACGCGCATAACTTCCGAACGACTGCACCAAATTGGATAATTCTTTTTTTGTGTTCGTTATTTTCAAAACAAGGTTTGTATAAAACTACTGGTGAGCTCTGGCATTATGAAATTTATATACAAAAATAGCAATAGGTGGCACGCGAGCTGTTTGAAGACTGAATGTACCGGGACTGAATATATGGAATGCGGGAGGGGGGAGGGGAGGGGATAGCAACGCGTGCCGGATATCAGCTAGTTTTATATAAACATTGACATTCTGGTTTCCTCTCTAATTTTTGCCGTAATTAATTAAATAGCTTCGGTAAGATTAAAGGTTAAAAAATCCACCTTTAAAATCTTCCCGGTGATTTTTGTGTATAACAGTAATGCTGTAGAGCCAAGACAAACCCTATGCCGCACTATCGAAGGACCAGCCCCAAAACTATGTCAACCGCTACGTTTATATGGGACAATTATGTTTGCAATCGCCAAACTTGATGGACAGTATTAGTCAATGGTTCCAATCTGGGCTTCTGGAACATAATATAAGCACAGCTTGGAGTACAGGAACAAGGACTCACCCGTCGCAGTTGGGGCCAAACGTCTCCAGGTTCTGGTGCTCCACTTAACAATATTAATTTTAAAAAATAATTTATTCACAATTTTAAAATTGAAATACGAAATCGCAATGTTTCTACCGCAGTCGATGTTGTGTTACATATTTATCACGACAATCCGCCCTGTCTCAGGTATTATTTTACACTTATAGCTCCAATGAGCGCACTGTCACCTTTTAAAGTTAGGTATTTTTCTTGCAACAATTGCATCGGTCATGGTGATATTTTAAGGATAGGAAGATAAGGTAGGTAGTATAATTGCAGGATTTTATTGACCTTTGTCATCCACTAAAGGCCTCGCCAAACAGAAGGCGTTATCACGTCGCGTACTTTCTATTTGAACGGCTTCGGCGTTAGGCAGAGCGTTAGGCAGAGCTTAGACCCTATTGATTATTTCAATTCCAATGTCCTCCCACAATTTTGCCTTTACAGGAACATTTTTGTACGCACTGTTCCTCATTTCATGCAAACAAGGATGTTTTCGGACGCATTCAATTAACTTTTCAATATTCATTTTACCACTGTCAAGCAAGAACGCCCGGCGTTAAACCAAAATTTTGTAAAAAAATACAACGCGACGTTCTAACGCCGCGTTAGGGCGGGTTCACATGACAGGCGTTTACAACTACATACATTTTATTCAGGCCGTACGCATGCCAACGGGCGTTTTAATAAAACGCGCGTTGAACGCTGTGCTAGCGCTAGACTGCGCGCGTCAACGCGCGCTTTGTGATCATTGGTTTTCTATGTTACATTTCAGTTGAACACGTGCTTTTGACGCGGAGTTAATCCAGAAATCGTCCGAAATGGAAACGGAAGCTTTTACCTAATACCGAATTATTTATAGATGAAATAGAGAAACGTCCTGGTATATGGAACATGACTAGAGCATTTATTCTGATAAGAACTTAAGTAGAAGAGCTTGGGAAGAACTCGTTCTCATATTCTGTAAGGGAGATGACAATGAAGAAATTATTATATGAGTACATATATTTATATTTGATACAAGTCTGAGTTACAAATTAAATATTGCAATCTAGCCAATCAATTTTTCCTTCGTTGATGAAATAATCCATCTTCGACAAATGTAGAACTCAAACTGAACCAGGACAATCATGCACCATGTGATCACTATACCAAAATTTTGCGCGCGTTCAACGCGCTAAACGCGCGTTAAACGCCTGTCATGTGAACCTGCCTCGTCTTGGCGAATTCATATCTACCAATCCAATACTTATTGCGTGAATAAGTAACAAGAATTGACAATAAATCTTAGATTTATGCGTGCGGTAGAAGTTTTGTTTATATTCATGTAAACAAGTCACGTAAGGTAAGTTCTGTAAATTACCATAGGAGAGAAAAACAAACATAAAACTCATTGATGAAAAGCTTTTTTTGTTGTTTAAGGCAATTCACCCTGAAAAGAGTGCTATGAAAAGCTTAATAAAGACTGCAGTAATGGTAGTTTTCAGTTCTCACGTAAACGTCGCAATTTCCACGTGACCCGAATCTAGCCTCGGGTGAAATTACCTCCTACCCGTCAACGTAATTTATTAGGTACCTGTTCAAATCCAAATCCGTAAAAGCCTTTGTGTACATTTTACACCCTTTAACACTTACCCCCGTTTTCAAATTGCTGATTCCAACTGGAAAGGTGAAAGGTCGCTTACCTGTAAAGAAAAAGAACGTGATCAGTAAAATGGCATTTTCCTATTTAGTTTCAGTTAAATTTCACAGTTTGACAATGTTATTGAAAGGGTCAAGACGGTTAGATTTATTTAGGAGATTTTTTAAAATACGTCACATGTTTATCGTAAAAAATGCATTTAAAAATATTTAATATAATTTGCCCTTAAAGAACCAGGTTTACTTTCTCTCCTTTAAAAAATATCTTCTACAATCCATCTCTAAAGATGGGAATAATTTCTCTCAGGGTCTGCTGTACACAGATGACATGAAATGTACCGACGGTCCCGAACAACAATGTCAGATCTGCTAAAAATTAAAAATCGTAATTTTGGCTTATTGCCCTTTTTATTGATTTACAAGTCTCTATTTTCGTAATTTCGAAATAAATTAAATAAAATGTTAAATATCAAAACTACACTCTCTTTCTTGATCTCTAAAACAGTAAAAATGAAGAAACGAAACTTTAAAGAGCTCTACTGCAAAACTACAAAATCTCACATCCGGCATTTTTCTTCGGGACCGTCGATACATAGGTACTTACTTAGGTTCCATGCCAACTTAGAATCAAGTCAACTCAACACCTCTTTGAAAAGTCATTCAAATCTATGAAAATAATAATTTTAAAATGGCCAATAACCCTAACCTAACGTAACCTATTTAATCATTTTTTATTCAAAGGAGGTTATAAGTTGATTTCAGTCTGAGTTGTCCGGTCACCACTTACGTATATTTGTATTTTTGATAAAAAAGCATTCATCAGACTTGTTTTTAGAACAACTCACATAGGTCTCATATAAATTGTTGTATCTCCCTTACTATCGTGGTAAAGTGATCTTAACGCTGTTAGAAAGACAAAACACGAGCTTTATATTAAAATCTATAAGTTAACCGCAAAATAATGAATATGTACATGTTTATAAATCTAAATTTTCCGACCGCAATTTGAAAAAAAAATTATGAAAATTTGGGATTTTTTGTTATTTATTTTTAAATATGGCGACCAAAAGCGAGTTGAATTTTAGTTAGAAAAATGTAAGGGAGCCATTTAAAAAAAAAAAAATATATATATATATATATATTTTTTTTTTATATTATATGTATATATATATATATACCTGTTTGCTATATATATATGTTTGCATAAATTTTTTTAATACTAGATGCTTATTTCAAATTATTAAATTTGATAGCATATTTCATTACCTTTCAAAAACAGTTTTTATTTTTCGGTTTCTTTCAGAAATATTCAATTGTATACATTTTATTGCAAAGTGGAAATATTGTAACCTTCCAAGAAAACATGCCCGAGGCCTGAGGGGTTAAGCTGCCTCAAAGTTAATTTGGCGTGCGTTTACGTTTGAGATGAAAATTGGCAATGAATTATGGACAGAATATATTAAACGATTCACTTAGTAAATTCTTCTCGTGTAGGTGTCATTTGTACCATCTTGCGTTTTAACATTCCACTGCAGTCGCGAAGCTATAAAACTGAAGCCAGTCACCACCCCATTATTATTAATAGCTCTGTAACGGAAAAGAAAATCCCATGACAGCCTGCTTTATATGAAATATGAACTGTTTAGCTAATCAACGCTGGTGACTACAGATAATGACTAGTGGGAATAAACATAATAACTTATATTCATTCGTTCGATTGGATGACACCCTTAGTTACCATTATTGGTCCGAAATTGTGAGGATTATGGATATTGTGGGTATTTCGTTAACTGAAAAGTTAAATTTGTGGGGTTCTCGGGTATTTGAAGACGGCTGCTGAAGGATGGCTAAATCTCCCGTTGGTTCATCTTATTTCTCATCTCTTTGATACTCTTATCTCAATATAGTCACTACAATTCAACTTCGAAGTGTCGACCGTATTCCTGTTTTATAATTGAACCCAACTGAAGGATTTAGGATCACCTATTTTTTATTTTTTTTAAAGTGAATACCGTACAAGAATCTCAACTGCTCCCGTTTGGAGCCAGTGAGACTATGGCATCCCCAATTGGGGGATGTTGTGAGGCTGAAGGTAGTGGGGAGGGGAAGGAGGTGGTAAAGAGGAAGGTTGGGAAGTATCTGGTCACCAAACACGGCTAAAGCCATTTTCAAGCAACGTTTCAATTCTGAATGGTGGTCTTCCACCAGGGCGATACTGATAGTATCTTCCACTCTGGAACGTACCGCAAATATACTATATATATTTTTTAAATAAATTAATTGTGAAATAACACAAATTAATCAAATAAAATTTATTTGCGCACGCCGGGTTCGAACCCGCGACCTCCGGATTGTGAGTCAAGAGTCTTAGCCACTGGACTACGGAGGTCGTGGCTCAAACTAAGGCATAAGAAAAGATTGAGTGAATGCTATTATTGAATGATTTTTTTGTTTTGTTTTCAACGCCCTTATGGGCTATTGCAGCATACTATTGATCTTTCCATTTTTTCGACACTTTTATGTAGCATATTAGTATTATTTGGGACATCTATAGGAAATCTATAGTTTGATTCCAAGTTTGATGAAATTTTGCACACTCGACCTTCACAACAAGAAGAGGGTGACTGTTTACATCAGATTTCGCAAACCACCCCATCCCCTTTTCCCACCCTTGAATGCAGATTTTTTATACTTCCTTCAGTTTAAATTGAGAGGAAAATAACTGTCTACATCTGAGAGCCCGGGCAATGCCGGAGACTTCTATTATATATTACTATTTACTTAAATATATTTTTATAATCTTTCTAATTCATCTACAACCCAAAACTTTTTCTTCTCTTTTCTTTTTTTTATCATGCACCCTGTTATAATATATTTTTTGTTTCTTCATATGGTACGTATATGTATTGTGTGGAATTGATAAAAATTATGAATTTTTATAGTAATAATCATTTATATTATTGATTATTTTTCATGTTGAACCTATTTTATATTATTTTCTAAATTTTCAGCAATTTTAAAATTGGTAACCGTTTTTTTAATACTTTTTTCTTTTACATTTTTTTCTTATATATTATAAATATGTACACATTTAATTTTTTTGTTATCTAACCCTTAAAATATGTTTTTTCTGTCTCTGAATCATCGTTTAATCAATTAAAATGTTAAAATCACGTAAAAGCCCATAAGGGCGTTGATAACAAAAAATAAATAAAAATCATTAAATAATAGCATTCACTTAATCTTTTCTTATGCCTTAGTTTGAGCATATTTGCTTTACTCTGAGTCATTTGTGTTCAGTATTCAAAATCTGAGATGTAGACACTAGTAGTTTCACTCTAGTGAAAGATCAGCATTCAGAATCAGAAACGTTGCTTGAAATACAACAGTCGTCTTTAGTGACCTGTTACCTCGAAACCTTCCATCTCCCATTGCATAACCCTCCCCAATCCCTTCAGCCTCATACTCCAATAATTGGGGATGCCATGGTTGCACCGGCTCCAGAATGTCGTTAGAAGTTGGGTCTCTTTGCGGTATTCACACTTGAAAAAAACATTTGGCGTCCTATTTTTAGGCTTCCTGATTGATCGAGCGCAACAATTGAAGCATCAATTCAATGATTGTGCGTTTATGACTTAGATGCTCGTTATATTGATTTGTTCAGTCCAAATTTAAAGTGTTTTGCGTTCTGTTGAAACGATACCAATAAAATTGGACGTACTTTGGTAGATACTATTATACGTGTGGGATTTACAATATTAATCAACAAAATAATGTGCCAAATATTTCGTTACGATTTAGCTACACGGAATGATTGCCTTTATTCATTGTAATGCATTCAAAATTAACTGCGTATTTTAACCCCTCAGGCTAATATCTTTGATTTTCGGAACACCTCCCTTAGGTCTCATAGAAATCGTTGTGTCTCCCTTACTATCATGGTTAAATATGTGATCTAAACGGTGTTAGAAAGAGAAAATGCCGAGCTTTGTGTACAACTCTGAAAGATAACTGCCAAATAATTAATGTGTTTTATTGCATATGCATTTAAAAAAAATGAATCGTTGAATTATTTTTACGTAAAACGACAAAAAGTGAATTTTATTGCAAAGTGGAAATATTTTGAGTTTCCGACAAAATATGCCCGAGGCCTGATGGATGAATACTTGATAGACTTTTTGATTAGTTTTGGACAAGATGCAATCACTTGTCCCAAATTCCAAAAATCTGCGTTCTTTCACATACTCTAAATATAACTAACTCAATGAACATCTTTTGAAATCTCTGACCTCATTTATAATTGCAACCGTGAAGTGTAATGCCTGCTTAATGCATTACGTTTAATACGCAACGAAGAACTTCACAATTGAATTACTTCAGCTGTGATCATCGTCGGTTTTCTCTAAAGTGCATTTGTGTAGTGAACTCTCAGTGAGATCGGCCACGAACCGCCACTGTCTGACATATATTCACAGAAGGAAGCGATGCAAATTGCCCGGTATATAAGACATTATGTAAAGTGAATCAAAAAGTACAGCAGTGCAGATAAGCGTTGATGACGCATGGCTAGATTATGATAATGTGAAAACGATGTCGGGTCACGCGCGCCGGCAACGCATTTTTTACAATGCACAATGATATTACACAATGCATTCGAGTGTTACCTAGAACGCTGTTATCAGTAAGATATTTTTAATCGTCACACTGTCATATTTTGACTGGAATTGCATTAAATTCATTACCAAGAGCAATGCGTACGGCAGTACATATAAGCTGAAAAGCTATGAAAAACGAACCATGAGAAAAAAATATAAAAGGAAACCAATTAAAAAAAAAAAACCAGTGACTTAGTCAACACCACTTTCTTTTTTTATACTTGAGGGGAGCGTATGCGCGGCACATTTCTGCCCGTTTCATACAAATATTAGATTTGGATTTGAGATCAAAATACCCAACCAAACTGATAAATTATTTTTATAATCAAAAGGTTTATCAAAAATCTAGTACGGATTTGAGCTACTTTATTTATTTTTGCTTTAAATTATAAGATATAGGCCATTAAAGATTAAATTATAATGTCACATAACAAAGTTTTTATTTATTTGTGAATACAACATAACATAACATAATATAACGACGGGTCCATTGGGCGGGCAAACGCCAGACTTTTGACAGTCCAACACAACAATCAAGGTCATAAATGTTTGACAATTTTTGCCAACACTCAAGGTCATAACTTTACACCAACATCGTTTGGTGTGAAGTTCGCGCGGTCCACACAATTTGACAAGTGGTCTGAGGTACGGACGTGTCCACGGCATGCTTACACTTGACGTTTGACGTTTATATCAATATTAAAATGCATTCTGATGACAAAAGAGATGCATCAGGGAGAAAACACAGATATTTTAATAGACATTTATTTATCAGGAAAGATTTCCTACTAATACGCACGACCTAAAATTACTATTTATTAAGAATTTAGAGTGAATACGTGTTGATGCTACGTAAATAATTACGTAGCATCAAAAATAGAATATCGATTTACAATGGTCAATTTCTCCCGTGTCTCTGAAACCGATTAATAAATTAATAGATTTTATTTACAAGTGAGTTCACGAAAGAAATAATCATCCATTACGACATGTTTACAATTTAAAATCATAATTATTAGGTCCGCACACCAAAAAACTTGACGTTTGACGTTTATCGTTTACATAAATGTTAAATGTTATAGAAAAGATGCTACCTACATCAGGAAGAAAACACAGATCAGGGTTTATCAGGAAAGATTTCCGACTAATATCGATTGTTGCACCAATGACAACAATTATATAATAACGTCATTTTATTGCACGACCTAAAGTCACTATAGAATTTAGAGTACGTAAATATTTACGTCAAAAACAGAACCATTATAAATATTTGATATTATATTATAATTCGATTATCAAATATTTTTATTATTATATTATATTTAGGTATAATAATATTTTAAACTCGTGATTATGTTCGTTCACACATAGCACATAACCACAAAAATCCGTTCCGATTATTCTATAAACACAAAAAATGAATTCCCCCCCCCCCCCCCCCCGCTAGCCCCCGCCTGCCTTCCCGCTTCACCCGGGATGGGATGTTTGTTTTGGAATGTTTTCCGCCGAACACGGGAAGCTCAAACACTACAAACATTTATGACCTTGAAAGTTGGTAAAAATTGTCAAACATTTATGACCTTGATTGTTGTATGGGACTGTCAAGCAAAAGTCTGGCGTTTGCCCGCGCAATGGACCCTACTTCACATGAACATGTTTTTCAAAAAACACTCTCGTAATAAAGCAGATGCTTGTTTTTAGGAGAGGACAACTAAATATTTTTACTTCTAGTAAAATTTGGTAATACGAATAATAATTTTACAAATAAAATACAATATGAGTTATAAAAATAATGCTAAGTAATAAAATTAAAAAAATACAATAAAAGTAATAAAAAAATATAGGTCAGTTGTAATTGATAAGCAAAAACATAATATCAAACAATAAGAAAAGTGGTACAAGAGAATTTTAGTTTAATTTTTTTTTGTAATTGTCATAGTTTGCCTCTTATCTTATATCTAGGGGTAATTTATTGAATAATTGTATACCCTTAAATATACAGTGATGCTGTGCTATTGTAGTTTGTACTAGTGGTAACGTTAGTCCTCCAACAGAAATAATTATTTTGCTAATACTTGATTGTGTAATATTATTTTATTTACGGTGCTCCAGATTTTATGTCCGGGTTAAATCTTTCCCAAATGAAAGACTAAACCCTTTTACACACTTTTCCACAAATGAATATCTAGTAAATTCACGCAATTTAAGTGCACTATATAAGTATAATAAATACAAAACAATACAAGAACAATACGTCAATCCACCAGAAACATAATGGGAAAATATTTCACCGACTCCAGATATTTTCATATCAGAGGGTTCGGCTCTGATGAAATCCTAACTGGTCCGATAAATCCTACTGATCCCTCAATATAAATATTTAAAAAATCTTTCGTAATCCTATATGCATTTAAAATGACCGACTTTTGCATTTGTATGTACAAATTTTTTGACAAATCTAAAACGGCTAAATTTTGAATGAGAGAGCTAGGAATTATGCCAGTAGCCGAAATAACAAATGGTAATATTTTTATAGTCTGAGAATGCCAAATTCTTTTAATCTCATTTCCTAAATCTGTATATTTTCTTATTTTTTCTGAAACAGTTTTCTGAATATTACAAGAATTTGGAATAGCGACATCAATGATATAAGTTATTTTTTAAATTTTGTCATGTAAAACTATATCGGGTCGATTATGACTAATTGTTCTGTCTGTTAGAATAGTTTTATCATAATAAATTTTATAAAATTCATTTTCTAAAAATGAATTTGGTTCATATTCATAATATGGTACATTACGGCAGTCAATCAAGTTATGTTTAATTACCAAACTTTGGTGAATTATTTTTAAAACTTGATTGTGCCTAAATGTATACTCGGACGGCGCTAATATAGAACATCCCGATATAATATGTTCTATAGTTTCCGGAAAAGCCAAACATTTTCTACATAAATCATCAATTTGGTTTGCATCTTTGATGATATGCTTCCTATAATTTTTAGTATTAATGACTCTATCTTGAATGGCAAGCATAAAGCCTTCTATTTCTGCGCTCAACTCTCCAATACTCAACCATTTGTTTGAAGAAAATTTGTCAACATATGTTTGGTTGAGATAATTGAAGTGTTTTGCGTGAAGAATTTTATTTGACCAGAAATCTAATAATTCCTGGTTGGTATTTATAAGAATGCCGGCATTCTCGTCGTATAAATTTAATGGTGAAATATTTCTATCTGCCTTGCAAACTATTTTGTGCATTTCTGAACTAAAAGCTTTCCTATGGAAAAAATTTCTTAGCATTTCTACCTGATTATGTTTTAAAGATGTTATTTTGACTCTACCTCTACCTTCTAAATTTCTAGGTAATTAATATTATTAGTGTCTGCTGCTCCATATGTTTTTAGTGTTTGTAATTTATGGTTTTACCATGAATAGATTAGTTTTGGATTAAATCCATTGCACTTCGGACTTGAATGACGAGTGAACATTTTTGCAGGATGACTTACTAAATCGGTGAGTTTGATTCTACTCGAGTTTTACGAGATTCGTTGAAATGTTCATTCTTATGTGTTATAATGTGATTTTGATTTGATAAAAGTTTCCCACATTTTGTTGTTACTCGTAGAAATGTAATGTAATTTTTGTGATTAATTGTAGTATCTAACAAATATCTGAGTTAAAAATCTGCATGAGAAAAATAATGAGTTAGTATTTTAGACTTCAATATTCAAGCTTCAAAAAATGTCTTCTCATGTTTAATTTAAAAACTTATTATTACTTGTTTTTAATGACGAGAAACATTAGCACCAACACAACGTTTACAATTTTTTTAAAGATTGACACTTGTCCATTAATGATGATAGATGCATTTATTGTTGATTTCTTCTGTCCATTGTGCAATTTTATCGTGTGACTTTCATTGAAACTTTTGAAACTGTTCAATTCAAAGAATGTTGTAAAGAAATATGCTCAGCACGTCTAATAAAATAATAATTTACTGGTTTTGCCGTTTAAAGAGTTAGGAATCGCTTTACGATTTATGACTTTTTTTTATTCCCTATTTTTTTTGCAAGATTATTGCGTGATAATCAAAAGAATACATCATCCACTCTTTCATAGATGGCACTTATGAATCATTATTTTAGGGAAAAACGCTTTTTACAAGTTATGCTTCAAAATATTTAAATTAATTGTTTGCATTCTTACATATGCAATATGAATACGAATAAATAGTTTTGTCAAAAAACAAACTCAAATCTTTATAGAAAGGCTGACAAATACAATATTTTATCGCTGATATCCAATATTGTATTTGTTAGCCTTTCTTGAAAGATTTGAGTTTGTTTATGGACAAAATTATTTATTCATATTGCGTCTGTACGGGCATGTTTTTTTATGCCAAATTAAAACCCTTTTTGAATAAAGTGTTTTGTGCGTTGAAAACTTGAAATCTTTTAAATTTTCATCTGTTGCAGTTCTGCCGAGGGTTCTGGCAGTCAGTCTGTGAGAGTTCCAAGTTCTATTGTATTGTTATTCTCTAGCGAATACTTAATATAGGCTTAGATCTTATTCATAAATATTTACAATGTTTCATTTAATGGTGGAACCCCACTTACTTCTATAAATATGAATGCTTACATCATCTGTTGCTCTCAATGCCAATAAATTGAAGTTGTTTAAATTCCAGTTGGTCCAATTTTAACTCCATGGGCAGCTGAATTTGAAGATGATGTAAACATTAAAATATTGATTGAATCGTCGGACAAGTTCACAGTTGATTTCAGCAGTATGAGAATGGATTAATTAGTAAAATGGCATCATCATTTCCTTCTTCATCCATTTCTGGTCTTGCAAATCCCACAACATCACCCAACTTGTGGCATCAGAGTTATTTGACTTACACAGTATGTTTATCCGCCGATAGTTGGCCCGCCGAAATCATATTTACCTACTATAAAATTATAATTTTTTGCGCACTATTTACTAATTTCAAACGTAAACTCGACTTAAAAAATACTTTTAATAATAAGTTTGTATGAATATCAAACGAATTTATGCAGTTTCGATTTTTTGTACTTATGCGCTGATATACACAGTACACAGAGAAGCCGAATTTTCCTTGATGCATTTGAATGAAAATATGTTTTATACTTTGTTATTCGGCGGTACGTCCTCTCTACATATCCCTTCGGGGTAACTTAGTATTATTTTGTGTAATTAGGTATTGCCTAAACCGACTGCACAAATACGTCGAGGGCCAATTGTCGGTGGATCAACTGTCATGGAACCAGTATGTAGTTACTTACAGAGAAACATTAAAATTCAAAGTTTAATGTTTTTGCATATAATTCTGACTTCGACAAAAATGTTGATTCAATTGAAATCAACAATCAAACGAACAACTGAATTGGTACGTATTATATAACATATCGGCTATATTTGTATGCAGTGATTAAACTAGATACATGTGGGGTCAATTGACTCACGCTCGACATGCGGCATTACTCTAATTGTCTAATTTATTGGAAAAACCACTTCAATCATTCATACATTCTCCGCAAATAGACTCCATAACGTCGTGTACATGGACGACATGGACGTTATGGCATCATCCAAAATACACAACTAGTCCCGTATAAATCAACCAGCCGTTAATAATTTCACCTACACTTCGGCCGCAGTCGGTGACATTTAGGACCTATATACTACGAACAAGAAATAAAAAGCTGGCTTCGGGTCAAAATATTTTATCCTCTTAATAATTTAGTCTGAGTGACTGTCTGTGTCTAATGAAACCTGTTTAAAATAACGCGAAAACTTGTGCTCACTGAAACCCACAACGCATCTAGTGTATTGTATCTTAAAAACACATCTGAATACTCCACTGCAAAACATAAATAGCAGGGTAATAAGCCAAAGTATGCTCGTTAATTGTAGTTTGAATAAATGTTTTGAACAGAATCTTAAGAAAAAAACATGCTTTTTTAATTATAATTAACAAGCTGGGTTACCCGGCTTCGCTCAGGACAAAATCCGAGAGTGTTCTGGAATGTTCCATAATGATCTTTCCGATTCCTTATTCCAGAACATTCCACGACATACTCCACCGCTCCTTCCAGAACTTTCTAGAGCTCTATAGAACCTTCTAGAACTTTCCGGAAGACTTTTTTAGAAATTTCAAGAGGACGAAACTTTCAGCCCTTATATCTTCAAAAGCACGCCCTTTAGGTAAAAACGGGTACCCTTATTCCCTAGGGAGGATAAAGATCTACCACACCATATAACATATAACTCACTTGATCATACCGGGACTCGTTTCTGAGTTTTTGCTGTCCGCACGTTTTTTTGGACTTTCTTTTATAATATATATTGATTAATAACTTTATTTAAAACTTTAAGCATATACAAGTACAGCATTTAAACAATATTTTATATATGCACAAATCTAAAAATGTTTGTATGTCCGCTATGCGTTGCTAAACCATTAATCCGATTGCGATGAAATTTTGGGGATTTGATGTGTGTATCCCCGCGATGGTTCCTATATATATATATATATATATAATAATGAGTTCTGGCATAATGAAATTTGTATAAAAAATTGCAATAGGTGGCACGCGAGCTGTTTGAAAACTGAATGTATGGAATACGAGCGGGGGAAGGGAGAATGTGATTTCGCAGGACGGGGTAGCGGGAGAAGGGAGTGAGGAGAGGGAAGGCGGAGTGGGAACGCGAGAGGGGAAGGGGACGCGGGAGAGGAAGGGGAGGTGAAAGGGAACGGGACGAATGGGAAAGGACACGCAGAGAGAAACAATTTCGTTATTGTGTAGCAACGCATGCCGCGAACTCGCTAGTATTTAAGCCGGTGAAAAAAAAAAAATTAAGCCGGTGGGACCCGGTTTCCGGAGACCCCTTAAAAAAAGTGTCCTTGCGGCGGACAGGATAACTCATGATTTATGAATCCAAACTTTTTTATTATAAGAAATTATTTTTAAATAAAACTACAAAAAGTGAGATGACAATAACTTTGATAATTCATTTGTCTAATAAAAAATGTACATGTTTTTTTTCATTAACAGTAATTTTATTTAGAATTTTACTTTTTTAAGTTTGCATTAAATAATTGTATATTTTAAAATATCGAAATAACACAAATTAATTAAATAAAATTTATTTGCGCATGCCGGGATTCAATCCCGCGACCATCACATTGCAAGTCACGAGTCTTACCATTCGACCACGCAGGCCGTCAAACGAAGGGTTTGTACTTACCTCCCCACATTCTGGAATAAAGACCATTATTATTATTATTATTTTATTTCAATATTAAACGAGTCATGACTTGTACGAGTAATGATAAGACAATATTTAATTCGAGGAAATGTTATACGTAATTTTGACAGCATTGTCTAGAAACATTGTTTTGACGAGGCTTTGCCGTCACTCGTCAGAATTGTCACCATTTGTAATAAATGATGCGCGGTGCCATGCCGGTCGACTTTGGACCCATTACGCGTACAAATTCATTACGACTCTTGACACTACTGGGTATTTTCGCTGATTGTTATTTCAGGATCGCGTAATAATCGGTACATTTTATATGCTTATCACTTTGTAATGTGAGTCTCCCTCTGTAATGAATTCTTGTTGAGTCAGCCACGTATTATGCACTTCGAATAAGAATGCAATTAAAACATTTTGAACGTGGGATACCATTTCTAAAACGGCGCGAAAATTATCCCGATGGGTTCTGGTCAAATATCTAGTTTGTTTTCTGTTTACAAGATAATATATCTTATTATTTATGTAAGTATATTATAATATATCTAGTATATAATATGATTGCCCGAAAATTCTTCAAATGCAATCACAATGTAAAAAAAAATTGTTCAATGAATTTTGCACTAGCCTATATACATGTGAAACATGGTGTCACTACCGAACCAGCTCAATAGAACGACTCCGGATCCAATAACTCTAATGATGCTTGCTGAATTATATTTCGATTCAGAAGATACAGCAGCGCATCTATAATGACATCGATATGGTCTTGATGACATCATCTATAAGGGGCCTACGTATTCTTCTGAAGATCTGCGAAGAGTTTGCTGAAGAAACAAACATGCTATATAACCCCACTAAAACGGCTCTACTGGTCATAAGACATGGACAAGGACCTAAGAATATTCCTCCAGCTACCCTGAACGGTGTGAACCTGCAGTTGACTGAAGTAACTAAATACCTAAATAATCACCAGTAATCTGATGGACGATGATGACATCGATAGGCAAAGAAGAGCTCTCAGCGTAAAAGCAAACATGCTCAGCCGAATTATAATTGATTATTTATTTTATTTCTATTATCGCTTATGTTTTTTCCTATTCTATTTACTTTTTTTACTTTATCTGTTGTGTAAATAGGTATGTATAACTTTATGGGACGTATGGGATTAGCGAAACACAATCGAAAATCTGAAAATAATCGGAGTGTCAAAAACACCTTCTATTTGGGACTCAACATAAAACTCGCCCTATTATCTTTTCTAGTATGGTCAGAAATTTTATAATGCACACAAATTTAGAAAAATAGAACGCCAAGCTTTACCACAACAAAGTTTACCACAAAAGCTTCTCGATAATTTGAAAAAAATTACAGAAAACCGCTAAACAGTTCACCAGGTCAATGTTTGCATATTTTTTTTATAATCTGATAAAACTAAAACTAAATTAATTTTTTTTTCTAGGTTGTAAATTTTCAAATGAATTTATCATCGGTAAGTGAATTTTAAAATAAATTATTATAACGATAAAGCAAATATAATTATTTTGAGCGTATTTGAGAAGTGTTTACGTTCGAATACTTTATCTGTCTAGCATTTGCTTGTCCCTTACGCCCTCCGCCGCTAGGTCCTAGGACAGCGGGCAATATAAAGACAAGTGAAACCTTAACTTGTTGAGTTTGACCTGCCGCATGCCAGGGTGACCCGCGTCGAACTTCAGGAGATCGTAAAATTTGAAGTTTGCTTGCCGGGGTGGCCCGCGTAACTTCTGGTCTTCAGCGAGTGAATCGGTACTCGTGAATCCTTTGTGTATAAGGTGACGAGAAATTAGGAGACAATTTGTGTCCTTTGGGGTTATTATTGTAATACTAGTAATAACCATAAAACTACTGTTATAGTGTGTACTGTAAAGTTTCTACTGGTTTTACGATTATATTGAACTGCCTTCTTGTAAGTTGATTGTACCCACCCAATAAAGACTCATGTAATTTAATGTGCAGCATCCATCCTCTACCCTCTAGTGACCGTTCAAAAACTTTTGCTAAGGGTCATCTTCAAATGTTCCCCCTCTCATCCATCAGAACCACTTTTCAAGAAACTCACAGTCCTTGACATTCGCCAACTGTATATCAAGATAGCTCTTATCCATATCTGGAAAAATGGATTGATAAACTCTACGCAAACGGACATACATACACGCTACTCAAAGCATGGAAAATGCATAATTCCTGTAACAAAAACCACTTTTTCACAAAGGCAGTTCTCATACATCGCACCCAAAATATTCAACACGTTAAATAACGACATCAAAACATCAAAAACACTTACTCACTTTGCAACCGGTGTGCATAAATGGATATCTGAAAAGGGGCGAAATTTCTTTAAGGAACATATGAACCTATACCACCGGTAAATAATTTAAATAACTTGTATATTACAGAACAATATATTCCTCTTTCATATTCATCATTAAAAAATGTTTAACACCACTGACATGTTTCTTATACTCAAGTATTTATTACGAAAAATATTGTGACAATAATTCCATATTTGAGTACATATTTTTAGCCTTATCTCAAACGAGGATTTACACACAAATTGCTGATATATATCTATATACCTATGTTACCATAACACGCACATGCAAATCACTCATCAAGATATAACTTATCCATACTTTCTTACCAAATAGTACTTTCTTTGATTTTATATTATATTTCTATTTTTTTACAAATACACTTGTACTTAATGTACTTGTATTTTTATTATATTTTAATTGTATTTTAATTACACAAATGTACTTGTATTTTTTTTTTGATACATGCTCCTTGTATTATTTTTAATTCAATAATACGTATCTTCTTTCATATACTTTTTATATTATTTTAATTTTTCTGTTTTCCATACTTATTTTTATATTCATATATCTTAAACGTATATAGATATTTTGTATTATTTTTAATTTCTTTATACTTCGTACTTGTTTTAGATGAATAAATTATTTTATTTTATTTTTATATTATTTTGTTTTTCATTCAATTTATACTTAACATAAAATTGGCCACTACAACACGGGCATGTGCCTAGTGTGATGGCCAAAAAATTACCCATTTTCTGTAATATATAAACTTTACTGAATAAAGAACATTAAAAAAAAAAAAAAAAAATTATTTAGTTACCACCGCTGCAATACCTATTACTTCGTTTGAAGACAATTTTTTTTTACGTCAACCGTTTTCGGAACAACCGTTCCTTCCTCAACCAAATACATATAGATATTAACTCAACCTTACGAAATCTTAAAAGCTATAGCTTTTAAAATCGAAATCTGAAGTTTTTCACCAGCTTACAAAATAGTATCTACTATTTGATGAAATGATATTATTTTGTCTATTAAAATTATTTTTCAAATGATAATACCTCATTCTTCTAACTATTCTTCTACAGTTCTCAGACCTTCCTATACTGCCTCATCTATTGTAGATACTAAGACCTATTTTGATATAGATATAAGCGATATTCGCTGCCGCTGTGGATAGCGAAAAACATCAAGCGGAATTCCGCTGTGTATTTATATAATATGAGCTTACGCGGCTAGCGCGAACCCGTCATACCACTTGAAATTCCGCCATACCACTTTATTAGGCGATATCTTTTCGCTTGTTTTGCGAAACAGGCGCTATCTCTATCCATTTCATTGAGGACCCTTTTTTTCACTGGCCACGCACGATTACAGCGTATTTATTCACGGACAGCACGAACGTGACTGTCAAGACAGGAGAAAATGAACAACGTTTCGCTAACCATTGCCGAAGTGAAATTCGCCTAGGTTTAAACAGTGAGAACACTTCACACCCACTCGATTTTCGCTACCCACATGGACAGCGAATATTGCCAGTACGTGATTAATCTGAATAGGCCTTTATTCTATTGCTTCTAGGTCACTTCCACTATCCCACTGGGGCACCCATTTGGCCATGACTTTGATTTGCTGTAATAAAAATACACATTACAAGCGTAGAAGTTTAAAACTAATAACTTAAATTTTTTTTCAACCGTCAACACAATACATAGGCCGGCGCTTACGATAGTAATAATAATAATTATTGTGAATTTACCATTAATTAAATAAAATATTACATTGTAATACACAATAATATTTGACCGCATTTCCAAATGGGGACCCCCTAATTGATTGTGGTGTTTGGTAGGAAAACTTAGTTTAATTTTGCTTACCGTATTAGACTTGTCTGATATCACCAACAAAAATATCCACAGTTAAGGAGAAAGCCCTATAAGTTAATGTTTAGTTTCTGATGTTATCACATCAATATGCGGAAAGTGGTCAATTTTTAGAAATGCGTAATGACCGAAGCGATTAATTTTTTTTTCGTTATTTCGAAAATAATTAATTCCGCAAAATCGTTCGGCAATACGTTTTGCTTAAAAAAACGAGTGTGCTTTAGACCACACGATTGAAGTAAAACTTCACTAACTTATAAAAGAACACATGACATTGGGGTGACATACGACGATGGGGTGACCTACGACCTTGGGGTGACCTACGACCTTGGGTTAGTATGTACGTCTTACCTTGGTTGTGCAGTATGTACGTCTCGCCTGATCACCATTCGCATCGATAACCGTTCGCATCAATTACGCTAACGTATTACACTTTTTCGTAACCCATTCACCAGCAGTCGAGCGTGCGTAAAGAAGTTTTACTTCAAAAAACATCCTTTGCGCAGTTCTAATTTGTGCAGATTTAATTTTTATTACCTATATTGTCCTCACCTTATCGTCAGATTAGTTTACCGTTGTATCCAATACCTTTACATTACGTAATCTTATCAGGTAGAAACTTTGTTTACAATTGGCTTTATGCTACGCCTGTTATGAGTTTTGACGCAGGAACGCGTGGAGTTAGCTCACCGGTAGATTGAATTGAATCTTATTGAACAATTTCTAGCATTAAATATACATTGTCTACATATTTTATACATCAATGCTGAAGATGCATTTGTACATTCGGCTTTTAAGTATGAAGCTGCCTCTAAATTTTTAAGTCCCCGGCGATGCCCGGGCTTTACACATAGTTTTCGAAATTAAATGTAGAGAGTGACCTTCCTCTTGTTTTGAAGGTCAAATGTGCAAAATTTCATCAACCTCGGCATAAAACTGTAAATTTGCGTACACATCAAATCCACACCGCTTGCTTACCAGCCCGCTCGTCCATCACATATTTTTCAATTCTGAATGGCGATACTGAGAGTATATTCCACTCTGGAAGGTGCCGCAAATATTATTTACGTTATTTTTAAATGAACACGGAAAAAATGGAAAAAGCGAAGTAAACAAGCATCTTTTCATGTCCTGACTGCAACTATTCTTCTTCTCGAAAAAAATAACTATGATACTCTCAAAATCGCCCTAATGACAGACCTGAGGGAAATTATTTTCTTCAGAGTGCTGAAAAAAGATTTTAGAAAAAACCAAAACGTCCAAAATGGTAAATTTATTAGATAAGGAACACCGCTGCCAAATCCACCGTCAAGACCTAGACAAACTTCAAATATCAACAAATTTCCATTTTTCTAAAATTTTGTGTTCACATTCCTTGAGCACGGAATGCAGGATCCTTAGCTTAGCAAAAGCCTTATCCCTAGACCACGCCGGCCGTCGTTATGATTTACAACAAAGATACTAAACTATTATCCATATACTACATTACATACATTACACAATCTCATCGCTCTAATCAGGTAGGAATTTTATAAACCATTTGGGGCGACCAACGGCAGAGGTGTTGGTTATCCAATAAATGATCCCGCCCAATAAATGTACCCGCCCTCCAGATTGAATCACATTATTAAAATAACTCTTATGTCTGCACGCACATGTCTCTTCCACTGAGTCCGTCACTTTTCCGCCAGTCACCTTGAAGAATGAACATTTCTCTAAAACTGTCGTCATTCATAAGAGAATAAAACACTTTTCAATTGCTAGAGTTAAATTTTTATGTGACACTGTTCTCAGTTTTAAAAACTTTGTAGATGTTAGGTGTATGGACATTTTCGCCAACAAACTTCAACCCGAAGTTGTTTAAACTTAAATTACTTTTGTTTTCATTGTTTCTACAATAAGCAGCTTTCGTAACTAACTAATATTACACTTCGTCATAACGTGGTCTACCCCAGTTCTCCAGTGGTCCAGACTTGTTTAGGGAACTTTGGCTACTCCTAATGCTGAGTCATCGGTAATATATGGAAATATGGGAACATGTGAATTATCTGCTTTTTTCTACTCTAAATGAAGCTAAAGGGAAAAATATTTTGATGAGTCAACGATATTTTATCTGCTTTGACCATATGCTACAACCCTCGGTTGAGGACGCAGGAAAATAATATTTAACTCCTTCGCAGGGAGCAGTGTTCAAGAAATTCTCTCCGGTTGTCGATGGATTACTGATAAGGTACTACTACTATATCTGCAGTTATGATGCAGATGTAGGTGATGTCTTGAGGTAAAGTAGGAAGGAGTTGTAGGAATAATAACTTGGAAGTTTAGCAGAATAACTGTGATTTATAGCAAAGGGCTGGAGTATATAACACATGGATGTATTATATCATATAGATGAGACACGAAGCGAAAACTTAGGTTCCACCTTTTGACCTCCAACACTCAAGAAACTACCGAATCCGTACACTGTTTCTCGCATGCTATTAGTGGAGCACGTTTCATCGAGATATTAGTACGCAAAAACACCTCTGAGTGTATAGACTAAGAGTATGACTTTGACTTTGAGTATGACATTGACCATAGAGTAAAACTGCAGATGTGATGATGAGAGTGAGTGGGTGGGACAACGTGCGAGGAACGAGGAGTTGATTGAAGGAAACAGAGTTTTTTCACGAAGAAAATGAATGAATAATATTTAATTATGCAATGACGCCGGACACACCCACGAATGATTTAACATTTACCTCGTGTAGGAAATGTTGGAAACAATCATTTTCTCAAATCTGCATAAATATGGTTAAATCTGCCCCCATTCAATAATAATCCGGTAATTTTGCATAATAAACAATCTTATTAAAAAAAAAATTGTGTGCAGTTCACACGCGGTAGAAGTGAAACCTTCAGAAAACAAAGTAGACGAGAGTGGAAAGGCTACGAAGCACCGCACAAAGAGGAGACCCATTAGTCTATCTCATTCTCTTGTGGGCTAGATCCTAAGATGTATGAGTTTGTCTCTTTTTAGTGTCGCTTTTTCGTTTCATCGAGTTTCAAACGACATCGGTGCTCAAGAAGTTTTCACTTGAAATTTTTGCGTATTTACAGTTAAACGAAGCTAATATGACAGCCAAGAAACCGCGCCAAATAAGGCAGGCTTTCAAAATAGGGTAATCTTAAAATTATTCGTAAACTGCTATTAGATTCGACGACCTCCGTAGTGTAGTGGCTAAGACTCTTGACTCACAATCCGGAAATTTTATTTGATTAATTTGTGTTATTTCACAATTAATTAATTAAAAAAAAATAATATATAGTATATTTGCGGCACGATCCAGAGTGGAAGATACTATCAGTATCGCCCTGGTGTAAGACCACCATTCAGAATTGAAACGTTGCTTGAAAATGGCTTTAGCCGTGTTTGGTGACCAGATCTGAATAGCCAGGTACTTTCCAACCTTCCTCTTCCCCACCTCCTTCCCCTCCCCACTACCTTCAGCCTCACAACATACCCCAATTGGGGATGCCATAGTCTCACTGACTCCAGACGGGTAAAAAAAAAAAAAAAAGATGACGCTAATTATTTTTTTTAGAAAGAAAAGCACTTTTGCAAGTTATGATTTAAAATATTACTATCAATCGTTTGTTTGCACATTTACTATAAAGGATATGAACATATAAACATGAATAAATAGTTTAGTACGAATGAAAAAAGTTCTTTGTTTAAAACAATTTTCTTTTATTTGTACATGTCGACCGGTTTCGGTTGATCTCAACCGTCATCACACATCACAATAACTATGAATGAGCAGTTTATGAATACTTGTACATAGGTACCCTTAAGCCTCGATGACACACGGCGAGTTTACAAGCTACTATCTGAGAAATTCACTATCTGTTAGTAAAATCGCTTAATCGTGTTACTTGCTAACTAGCAGATTGTTGACAATCTACGAAAAAAGTTGAAAGGTCGTCAACTTTACACGCTACACGCCAACTCGTGATTGGTTTATTTAAGTTTCCAATATGGCTGCCAATTAACAGCTGATTTCGACTCTCAACTGTCTGAAGAATTAGTTCACGTTATTTCCGCTACTGGCGCTAGCAGCTACGTACGAGTACAGTTTCCTACAAAAATGTCGCGAGCTACTGAGCGAGTGGACAGTTTTGTATGTCATCATGACAATCTCACTCGCCGATTCACCCGCTTTTAAACTTAGTAGATAGTAGCTTGTAAACTCGCCGTGTGTCAACGAGGCTTTAATAATAAATTGCTGATCGTACTCATACCGCATAAAGCCGCAATCTATTACTTACAAGCTATTACTTTTTAGTAAATTTCGTATTGATATAATGGTAGGGTTCATCGAAGCAATGGGTTCCCGATCCGAAAAGGACGAGGAGAAGAATACCTGGTAAGATGAAATATACCTAACATATAAAAACAGTTTTTTTAGGCTTAGGCTTTTCTACTATAAAATATTTCAATGGATGTACCGCACGGTGTTATTATTCAGAATGAACTCGTTTGTGTGGTGGCCCTCGCTCAGTGCTCCCTACGGCCGCGAGTTAATTAACTTGGGGAATGCGAATAAAAGAATCTACTCACAATATACCACCTTTTGATTACGTTCATTAACCTTCACACGTGGAAATATAACTCAGCACAGAAGTACAGGGTGGGCTACAAAGATGTACGAATTTTTTTATTGTAGTCAAGCGGCGCGTGTTGCGGACCGAGGTGCGGGTGGCGGGAATCAGAAGCTCGATTCGCGGAAATGCAGTCGCAATGGAGCGCTTTGAATGAACGCTTTTAAAGTCTAAACAACATATACTGTTATATGTTGTTTTCAGAAGAAGCTCATTTTCACCTAAAGAGCTTGAAAATATTTTTAAAAAATGTCGTTTTTGAGCAGGAGAAAATCCAAAATCAAAACATCAAAAGTACATATGTTCGCTAAAAGTCACAGTTTGGGCAGCAATTTAATCCCATGGAATCATAGGTCTTTACTTCTTTGAAAACCAGCGAGGAGAATCGTTGACCGTGAATTCAGACCTTTATACAACAATGTTACGTGATTTTTTCTATTCACAGCTGCATCAATTTGATGGTTGTAACACTAGGACATGGTTTCAACAAGACGGCGCCACGTGCCATACTTCTAATTACTAATAAGTCAATGGCCTTTGAAAAAAGATGTTTCCAGGAAAAGTGATATCGCGCCGACCTTGACTTCTTTCAACGGGGATACTTGAAAAGTCAAGTCTATAGGGAAACCAACACCAGTTTCCCAATTGAAAGAAATCATCATCCAAGAAATGGCTGCCATTCCACGCGCAATGTGTGAGAGAATTATTGCAAATTTGCGCCCCAGGTTCGACGAGTGTTTGCGTCGGATGGGTCACACCATGATGATGTAATTTTTAAAAAATAAATTTTCCATAATTTTATACTCTAATAAATATTTTTTTATGTCATTATGACTATTAGTTTTTTTTAAATCCATGCAACTTTATGGCGTACCCTGTACAAAAGATCGATACTCGTAGGTACATGATCGTTGGTGGAAACCTGATGTTTTGGTGAATTTCGGGATATTTAGTTGAGGTGTAACTTATGGTGCTGTTTTATATTTTACTCGTGTAAAGCTTGAGGCGGAAAAATGATCGGAACGAATTTATTTTTGTTTTTATTCATTTCTGACTAAAACCCTTCTTTTATGAGGCATGTTATTTTTCGTTGAGATAATAAAATATATTTTACCGCACAGTTGGCGGTGTGTCATCTTAATATATAAAAAGGAATCTTTCTTTATGTGTCCCTTATGCGTTCCTAAACCATTCATCTGATTGCGATGAAACTTTGGAGATTTGATGCGCATGTCCGCTATGGTTTCTATATGTAATTGAACTCTTGCGTTATGAAATTATTTCCTGAGCTATTCATCCAATTGCCAAGAAGCTTTGGTGAGTGACTGGTGCACACTTGTGAAGGTTTCTATATATATATACTGGTGAGCTCTTATGAAATTTGTATAAAAAAATTGCAGCATGCAGCGCGCGAGTTATTTGAAAAACGTGTGTATTTCATATAGTTTAGCATCGGGGAGGGAAGGAGGGAGGGGGAGATGAATCTGATAGGGAGAAGAAGGGAACGAAGGAGGTGAAGGGGAGACGGAAGGGGAACGGGGACGTATGGGTAGGGATACGCAGGGATATACAATTTCTTTATTTATGTGGAATTGCAAATTGCAACGCATGCCGGAAACTCGCTAGTTTAACAATAATGTATTTGTCATAGCGAGTAATTCAGGTAGATACTAATATTTAAACATTATAATGTATTCATACGTAAAGCAAGCAGTTTTCATTCCTTTGTCTAATTATTATGCATATTTCATATAAGTAACTGCTGTGACAAAGGAAGCCGTTACTCAGATGTTGCTCAAACCTATAAACAGATGGAATATGGATATTGAAATGAGTGACATACATTGGAAAAATATATGCAGGATAAGCGTCGTAAATCAACAACCTTAAAATTGAACTATAGTTTTTTTTTTTTAATATTTTAAGACGATTGATTTCTTAGAGACCATAAAAACCATGAACTCGAACCCACTATTTCTTTTGGTACTACTTTGAGTAGCAGTTTGCAAAAGTTTGGTGACTTAGCAGGGGTGCCCTGGTTCATGGGGTGAGGTTTGTCTAGATTTTGGCGGCCAATGCATTTGTTCACCTACTACATGGAGGGCCGGATCGAGAGAGATTGGTCGAGGGAGACCTTACCTAGACCTCTCCAGCCGGTTTCTCTCGACCCATCGCAATTGGAGGGATGGATTCATACGTTCCTCACTCCTAGACTCATTGACTACCAGATTCCTACCCATCCCTCATACCATTTTCCTTCCCAGAATTTCCTCCCCTTCCTTTTCCTAAAAATACCTTCCACACAGAATCCCCAAAGATTACATAGGTCCAAAAAATTATTTTTATTTACTTAAAAATTAGAACCCAAAAAAACGTTAAAAAAATTAATGCCTTTTGATTGCGAAAAGGCTGAAACAACACCTGGTTAGAACATTAAAAAAATTGTTAAGATATTTTTTCAAGTGACAAATATTATGTTGAAATACGCATAGATGTACCTATGTATTTCTTCTAGTTCTATATAAAAATCACAAAACAATAAATATTAAAAAATAAAATAAAACAATGATGCAGTTTGCTTCATGGTACATTCTAGCATATGTACAGCAGATGTTAATTTTTTATCGGCAGACGATGAGACACTGTGACCATTATGGAAGCAATGGGCGGCGTTTTAGAATATTGAGTTT
The DNA here is from genome assembly GCA_917563855.2 of Limnephilus lunatus. Lineage (NCBI taxonomy): Eukaryota > Metazoa > Arthropoda > Insecta > Trichoptera > Limnephilidae > Limnephilus > Limnephilus lunatus. Next base: position 83,265,669 of record OU830592.1, read on the forward strand.
CAGTATAATGTGCATTGATTCAGCCAACAAAACATTCTGTCATGAATTTATTTGGTATGCAAAACAGCTCTAAATGCTTCTATTGTTGTCTGCTACTTGAATCATGAATGAGTCACATGCGGGTACAAATCCATATATAAATATTAGTTTCTTATAGGGTCTCCATATGAATTCTGGAATTACCTATTACGTTTGCGTTTATTGGGCGTATTCGTACTAATATAATGTATTAATATATTCATTTTTTATTTATTTACACAGAATAATACTCGTTCTTCCGAGATATAAAACTTAGATTTGAGGTTAGTTTCAGCTATTCGTCATCAAAACTTTAGAATGAAATACCGCTGTCTATTCGAACATCACTGTCTATTCGACATCATTGCAGTGAATGCAGTGCTTCTAGAAGCTCTGCGGTGAATGGTTGCTGACTGCACGGTCAATCGCAAATTTACAATAGGAATACCTACTTTTTGTTGTGTTTTTTTATGTGATTATTTATTTTGATTATATTGTATATTTGCATTTATTATATTTAATATTTGAACTGATTATATTTCATATTTGAATTGATTATATTTTATTTTATTTGGTTTAATTTTTTCTTTATATTAAGATTAATTCTGATTTATATTATTTAATATATATATATATATTTTTTTTTTAAATTCTGTTATTTGTATTATATCATGTATATTTAATTAGAGATTTGATTTAATTATTTTTTTAAGTAATTTAATTTAATTGTACTCATTTTATTTTAATTTAATTGTTTATTTTGAGTATTATATCAGAGGCACTGCCGAAAACCAGCTAGTTTCCAGGGAAATCCTGAATGTATAGCAGAGCAGTGACCTTTTTGTCAATAGAATCAGTGCTAAATAAACTAAATTTAAAAAAATGGTAAAAATCTATTGATGAATTAATATTTTTATTATCATTATTGTACGTTAGTTTATATTTTTATTGTGTGTTTAAGATTAAATTTTAAATCTTTGTTGTTATTTAAATTAAACTTTTTAAAATTAATTGTCTTTATTATAAACCACGTTACTTATTTTGTAATATACAATTGTGAAATACAAAGCAAATGCTTTTTAGAAATAAACATATAACAGTTGATTTAAATTTATTTTATAAACCAAACTGCTAACAGAGATATTTCGTCGAACCAACAAGAAAAGTCCCGAATTTTCCTGAAAGCTCAGCAAGTGGGCGATTACAGGCGAGCTTTAGGGGTCTACTGACCTCTGGCCATAGTCGCTAGCCACCGCCAGCCTCGTAATGTATTTGTTCCGCACGTTGAACACAGCCTGTGCGGTTCAGCGTTGCGTGTTACCTTGTAAAGGTGGCCGTTATCACTAAAATACACACCATTCGCGATAATGGGGCTTGCACGCGTGCCGAAACGTTAACGCTAACAATGCTAAATGTTACACAGGATATAATGTCAATTCGTGGTTTGAATCTTCATTTACCACCCTAGTTAACCGTATTAAGTAAAATAAGGGATGAAAAACTAAGGGATAGAAATTTTTCATCGTGTTATATTTATTTACAATGTTAATGTTAAAATGTGTAGTACATCAAACGTAGGTAGTTATGTATGTAGTAACATTTTCAGTTAACTTTCTACTTCATACCGCGAAATCTATGGGGAAAATCTAAATTTGTCAAAATTTAAGTAAAAGTGTATAAAATCGGGATTTACTTTTGGGTGATTATGCCGTTGTTGTTATTTTTAATAACATTATTTAATTTTTCAGCCAAATATCCTTACTATGCACGTCATAAAAATGCACTTATTTTCCTAGAAATGTTTCAACGACGCACATCGAAAAATGTGTAAAACCGATTTTTAAATGTGTACCAATATGAGCAAAATTTATAGTATTTTTTCTTTCTTTTTTTCAGAACCACTTGGCCAATTTTGGAAGAAAAATCAACAACCAATCCCTTAAAATAAGACTCAGGTATTTGTTATGAGATTTACCTTGTAGTTTTAACATAGATTGACTCTCAGTATAATCTAAAAAGCTTGTGTTTAACCAATTTGTGTGCAAACTATTATTTATTTATTTTTTTGAATAACTTAATGAGTTAAACCTGAAATTATAATTTTTTATCACTGAAGACCATATTAGCGACTCTAGAACGAATGCGACCGAATCTTTTTCTGATTTTTATGTTTAAAATTTTCATTTGAGGATCGCTAATATTGTCTTCAGTGATTAAATATTATTTTATTGCTGATGTAAATAGGAAGCACATTAATGTAAAATAATTTATTTTAAGAAATTTAAACTGCTGTAGTTGAATTTTTCTTAATTTTGTTTTTTATTTAACAGCACACGTTTTTTGTATTCTAAAATTATTTTTAAGACACCTTTTTTCACACAAGTTTTCCATTGGAAAATATGGATATTTATGTATATTTATTTTTAGGTTTTTTCCTGGTTTATGTTAAATGAGGAATAACGATTAAGGATAACTCGAGCAGACATGAATGAACAAATCGATGACATAGGTACCTTACCTTTAGACCGGATTTTTTAAAGCATATTACATTAGTTATGTAGAAAATATTATGACAAATGGTTAAACCTACTCGCGTATTACATTATCGAAAGTCATAAAGTTGATATCTGTATTCTAATCAACTGATGTCATCAATTTCAAATCAGGTGTCTAATCCATTAGACGAAACTTAAACCTTCTTATAATCTACTGATTTGTAACAAACAATTAAGTTTTAAGTTCCTAAAAAAATATATGTTATTTTTGAAGATAATATCTATACATTTGTAGAGCCGCAGCGGTAATTATATGACATTCCTTCCATAGAAAAAAATCGCATTCTATGCTACGAAAATTATTAAAAACACATTGTATTCAGTTATTTAAAATGTTATAGGTATAAATAAATAATAAGGTGGTTTCGATGAGAAAGATCTTTAATATATATGCTTTAATATATATACATTCAATTAGCAATAAAATTATCGAACGCATGATGATAAAATTATTAAAATTAGGTCATTTTTGAAATTATTTTTTGATTGTAAGTATTTATATATTTTTTAAACAACGTCTAAGCAAAAGCAGTGTGTAAAAAAATGTGAAATACATTAGTTTGTTAGACCGTAAATAAATAAGCAAACTGAAGTATTTTCGACGCAAAATACGCACTCTAATTTTTTTAATGATTTTATTTGAACTAAAATTAAAATTCAGAAAAGTAGCTTTCTTAGATAAATAATTTATTGGTCAGTTTAACTGTATGATTATATGATTTAAAATGTATGTTGTATAATTCAACTTTCTGTGTGAGAATTTAAGTAATCTGCCAATGATATTTACTTTTTCTACTCATTAATATGTAGCTACGATTGTTATTTTTGGAGTCGGTGTCAGCCAAGGTAGGTTTGTCGCGCGTGCGACACACGCACATCTCACCTATAACTATGTATGTAGTTACAAACCTACCTTGGCTGACACTGACTCCAAAAATAACAATCGTACCTACATATTGATGAGTAGAAAAAGTAAGTTGTTTATTAACTTGTAGAAGAATACGAAATAATTTTTTTACTTTTTAGTGCTTTTTTGAAGTCGTTTTTTGTTTTGTTAAATTTTTTGTTTATTTTTTGATTTTTAGTGACGAGCGTGCGTAAAGAAGTTTTACTTCAAAAAAAAAATTATCGAAATTTGTTGGCGTAATATTGAGTTATTCGTCCATTTGTCGCGCACATACTTATCGCAAAATTTAAGACATATATAGTTTTCTCATGGATCCCATTGTCAGAACTGAACCAAATTAAAATGGGACCACACGGGAAGCACCAGCTTTCAAATAAAAAAGAATCATCAATATCGGTTCACCGAATCAAAAGTTCTGAGCTAACAAACATAAAAATAATACTCCTTTTCGAAGTCGTTTAAAAAATAAACATATTTTTTCAAACTTTAGCATTACTAGATAAAATAACAACTTTCGAAATCAATTTATTTTTTATATAGAAAAGAGTCGATACGTCTAGAATTTTCATTTTAAAATGACTTATTTCCGTTTGTGTCTGGTTTTTCCCTCTTAAGGAAGTACACAATAACAGATTTTCTTAATCAAAGTTTAACAGGTTTGTTTGAAAGGAGTACAGCTAATGGAACTAAGGAAAATTTGCATAGAAATAGCATGTAGATGACGATATCAAATTAATGCGGTAGAAGTGAGATAACGAGACTTTGAGTGCATTAAATTGCACAACTGCTTGACACAGGGAGATTAGATGCACTTTATTCAGAAAGAGGAAGCAGTAATTAGTTGAAGAAGGTTATCATTTAACCTTTTCTAATCTGATATTCGTTAATTTATTCATAAATAATTAGATATACATATATCAGATTGATTATTTGCACTTTACCTATTATATTTAAAAGTGATTTAATTTTTTGTACTATTTTTTATGAGATATTTGCGAAATGTGTTTTTCGCGATTTTTATGGCCAAAACTATTGATTAATTTTTGGGTTATGTATTATACCATTTTACGCTTGCTCCTTCTTTACGTTTCCCACGACTTAACAGTGTTCATCATCAGGGCAGATGATGGATATTGTAATGTCGTCCGAAACGCTGACCAAAGAAGGAACAAGCCCAACACGGCATAATAAAAATTAATCACGATAATGGATATTTTGGGTTGTGAAAATCTTAAATAATATTTTTGAATACATCTCGTAAAATCCAGTTTTCATCATCCACATCTGCCCTGGTGATGATGAATACTGTAAAGCTGTCCGAAACGTTAACAAACCAAAAATTAATCAAGTTAAAGGAAAGTTTTTTGTTGTTGTTAACCTTTTCGACATGAATAAGATACTCATATCTGGTTTTAGAACATAATTCTAACATATATAAAATTTAAAAAAAAATTGGCTTTGTTGGCATTTGGATGTTTTTTGTTTTGTATATTATTTATTTTTAGTCTGAACCTAACGGCGTTGTTGGCAACGCAACAGCAAATTTGTCTGAAAAGAGTTGTCTAAAAGTATGGAAACCACAAACAAAATCAACACTTTTCTTTTTTCTGCAATGTTTTATTTTATTTTATTTCCTGTAATATTGTATAACTTTATTTTTATAAAAAAAAAGATGAAATTTTTTTTTACAAGTTTCAAAATTTCGTACATCCAATTCTAATTGAGGTAAGTTCTTAAGTACTATGCATTACTTGGTAAACTTATTCGATGTCAAATATTTTTAAACCACAAAGTTGCCATTTCATAGTATTTTGCTTCCATGTGGTTTTTAAGATGATTTCTTCAGAAAAACAGCACGATTTTTTCTCAAATGTGAAACCAAACAAAAATATCTTTATATTTTCGTCGTAACGAAATGGGGTAAACCTCAAAATTGATATTTCTGAAAAAACGTTCATAAGGAAATTAATCAAATAATTTTTCAGGATAATTCATCCAGTTTTTGCTCAATGATAATATTGGGATTATTTCTATGGCGCGGTATTCGTTAGAAAAATACCTAAAACCCTTTTTTTAATATCCTAATAAGTAAAATCTCAAATTGTAAAATCAGAAAAGTTTCGGTTTCATCTAGGAATTCTAGATACATTCCTAGAAATCCTAGATGCGGCCGATTCCTTTTCTTATTTTCTGTTTCAAATTTTCGTTTGAGAGTCGCTAAAATTGTCTCCAATGATTAAATATTATCTTTTCTATATCTCTTTTTGATGTTGCATGTTTTTGATACAAGTCGTTGGAATGGTTGTAAAAATAAAAATACAAGGCAATATATAACAAACAGAATCCAAGAAATATAAAGCCTGCACTTAGGTATCATGGTAATTTTCATTTCATTTCTAAGATTGGATAAAATGAAGGCATTCATTTTCTTTTTAAAGGAAATCTAAAGAATAACTTGTTAATTATAATTAGCTACTGACCACTGAGACTTATAACTAGTTACTTAAAATTTATAATAATTATTTGGCAGAATCTTACATAAGAGCCATTAAGCTACTATTTAATTCAATAGACAACTTTTTTATAGGAAGAATCTTTAATGAAATGAAAAATGCAACGAACCTTTTTAACATGGTTTTCCCCGAAACTCAATATCATTCAAACTGTTGCTTATAATGACTTTTAGCTATGTTTGCTGACCAGACCTGAATAGTCACGTTCTTTCCCTTCTTCCTCTTCCCAATCTCCTTCCTAAGGTTACTCGGCTGAATGACCAGTGACGGTATGCGGAAAATTTTTGTTTGTTTCATTTTATATAAAAAAAGTCATCGAAAAAGTCACCGGAGACCAAGATTTCATTTACATATTTTACTCCAAATAATGTCACGAATCACTAGTTAAAGTAAGTTAAGTACGTACTTTAACACCCTCATAATTTTTAAGCTTTTTGGAAAGGTTTATGCCGAACCCTTCTACTTGTATGATATGTTCTGGAATATACATTTTTTCACGTAAGCACACACGTATGCGTGTCCCCCCTTCGATCACCCTCTTCCAAGAATGCTTATTTGAATTCCTTCCTTTGAAATTTTCCCAACACACCACCGAGCACGAACCAAAATGCCCATATTCGAACATGTTCCAAAGTTACGCAAAGGTAAACTTTTCTATATTTTATTGGATTTAAATTCAAACATACAAACTAAATGTTTCTATCTATATTCTTGGAACTACGTTAACGAAAGTAAATGCTTTCCCTTTTTTATATATATGTAAATTTCGACGCAAACCGTTGTGACTTTTTGTTTATTGTAAATTTAATGAATGAGATTGCTTTTCCTAGAATTCATGTGTTTTAAAAATGTTTCGCTTTTTGATCTTGTGACGAGTAAACTCATCTGAATTAGTATTTCTACATGTCCTTGGCTTGTATTTCCGCTTCGCAAAAAAATCCAAATAAATGGAAGATTAGACAACGTATCCAAAAACTAAAAACTGTTTTTGAATGGTGAGTTATTATTAGAAAGGTGGATATTCATAATTATTTTAAATAACAATGTAAAGTTTTAAATTTGGAAGTTTTAAATGCAAACTTTCAAAATTAATAAAATGGCTCGCCTTCTATACTTACTGGTAACAAAAAATAAAAACAAAACACATATTTTATTAGACAATTTTATTGTAAACGTTATCATTACCTCCCTTTTTGTCGTTTCATGTGAAAATAATTTTGAAAAAAATCACAAGGTTTGCGTGATAAAAAAATGGGGGTCCACGAAGGCTGCGTTCACCACTTTATTGTCGGAGGGCATCCGCATCCTGGCTACAGTGACCCGGTGCGGTGTCTCATCAGACCGACGAATCCATACAATCTTAGCTCCAACATTGTCGGTGCGCTGCTGTACCTTCTGAATCCAAATATAATACTGCATACGTTAAAAGAGGTCGGTGATTCGCGATCTACCGTGAGGTCATGGTTAAGAACATGATATCATACAGACTCTAGAATTATTCACTGTATAATTTACGATTCATCCCCTCCTACTTTGAAAAAAAACTGGACTACCTAATCGTGAGCGATAGATGACCTATCTCTGAGATAAGGTAAGGACCACGCCCCAGGACAAGTCTGTTCTCCGGGCCGTCTTAACTTCATTAATGTCAATTAATTCAATTTAAAATACGTACAACATTTTAATTTGTGTATTCCTAGAGCAGAATTATCAGGGGGAAATATATTTAAAAAAATTGGAGTTAAAAAAATCTGTATAAAATTTTTAAGTAAGAAATTGCCACTGCCTAAAATCACACCCGACCAACTGCGTGAAAAACAACTAGTTGACCATTATACTTCAAATGTTGAAAGAACGGCGGCTGTTAAATTTGGCAGGCGTATATGGGTACCGCCGCCCCGGTAAACTTTTATTAGATAACCAACACCCCCGGTAACCCCAAGTTGTTCGCTCCGTTTGATGCGATAACAGGGGTGCCCGGGTGAGGTTTGTCCGGACCTTGGCGGTGGATGCATAAGCCCATTAACTGCGTGGCATCAGGCAAGACTGATTGGGGGAGACCTATTGACTCCAACAGTACTCTCTCGGAACTTCGCCTTGCACCGCAGTGAAAGGGATAGATTCATAGTCCGTCACTTCTGGACACACTGACAAGAATCCTACCATCCTATCTCATACCTTTTTTCTTAAATAGACCTTCGATACAGCATCCTTAAAGATCCATGATTTAGAAATTTAGGCCCTGAGGGGAATTATTTTCTTCAGGAGCTCCTGTGTGGAGCTACTGTAAAAACAAAAAAAGCGGGTCCCAACTTATTCCATTTTTTAAATTTCCTTACCAGTCAGGTACACAAATACGTCAAAGGGTTTTGTTTTTTGTAGCATCTCTAACAAAATAATAACATAAAATTCTATTAATAACTTAAGCACCAAAAACCCAGAAAGACTGTGCTGACAGAGTGGAATAATTTGAATTGAACAGGAACAAGATATTTCCAGATAAGCCGATATTTCGCTTACGTAGCCAATGTCTTTATCAATATATTTTATGTATTTAGTTTTAAACCTGCATCTGTAAGCAATTTAAATAGAAAATGATCGAATATATTATAGGAAACTCAGTGAGTCTGTATGCATAATGAACACTCTTTGTTACTTGTGGGGCAAATCTTGAATGAGTCATGGGTCAACTGTTTATGAGAAGTCAGATTAAACTGAAAGATTCGATTTCTTATAATTAATAATTACCTCATTAAACCTGTTAAGTTCTCACGAACTAAAAACTGAATAAACAGGCATTTAACGAAAGGCGTGAGCATTAAATAAATTTAATTTCACAGTAATCATTCTTTATAAGGTTTGACATCAATGAAAAGTTAGTGAAAATTTTTCCACACAAACATTTTTAACAATTCCGTAGAAAAAATGAAAAAAAAAAATTGTTTAGAAAAATTGTGAAAACATGGAAAAAAGTAAATAAACCGCACTCTAATAGTGAAAATGTTCAAAAAAATAATGGTTTTATGAAAAACGAAACCCGTATCATTTACCTTATTTACTAATTCAGGGTAAGGTTTTCACCTATTTAGGGTTTTTTATGAGTGCGTATATTACCCGTATGTGAATTAAAAGACCCGGCATTCCGAATTTCTACCAAAACATAACTTACTACCCTTGAAAACGTGTGCTCATAAAAAATATGTTAATTTTGAAGCTAAGTAATTATATAAATTAAGATAAAAAATTATAAACACCACATCTGGTTCTATTATTTAATATATACGAAATATATAGTATTTATTTAAATTCTACTAATATTTGTCGAGAGATTTTTTCTCTGTTTGAAATAAATCATGTATTTTAATAAATATTTTCGCTCAAGCCTTTTAATTATAATATATATATTTTTTCAATACCAGCGCGCTCTCCCCAACATCCGTATTTACTTATCTCCCTTTCGAACTATCTTCTTCTACCTTTTTAACTCTAACTACGGAGCCTTCAGTTAATTTAATATACATAGGTGTGCATTATTTGCGTTAGTTAATTAATTGAACTCACCAGTGTTTGTCAGGGTCAGAAGCAGTAGGTATATAAGTGTAATAAATTAAAATAATAATTACAATTCACAAGTTTAACTGAACCATAAATCCGAGGAGAGAGAGACTGATCTTGCACCAGTAATCTCGAAAGGAGGAATGTCAAATTCATGAAAAACTAGTGTTCGCATAACCTCGGTAGTGACTGGCTTGCAGTTGGTTAAGTTTCGAAAATTAAATTAAAAATATATCCTTAGAGAGTTAAAAGAAGAAATGTTATTATTATATTTATAAATTAAGTATATTGCAAAGATAAGATTTTTTTATCTCTAGTGAGACCATTATTAGAATTTTTTTCATGTATTTTTAAACCCCCAATAATCTCTCATGCGTCATGAAATCTGTACTGCTTTTTTTGTTTTGAATTCTTGGCTTGCAACATTGTTTCTATCTTAAACTAGCTTAGAAACATCACTTTAACTAGTACAAAATAGTTTTAAAGAAACGTTCATATATTATTTGTTCATTAATAGGTGCATCCGAATAATTGTATAAGCAAAGACACTTAAAAAACGTATTTCCCACGAGATAATTCGCCATTCGCTTAAACAAATATTCATGTGTAAACTAATTATCTACAATTTGCTTTCGTATCTTAAAAACATACATACTTGCGTAATCATTGCAGGTAAAACGAGCTGATATTTCTACGTATGCTTTGTGTGGGAAAATTTCTTCATTCAAATTTGCATTTCTTTTAAATATCTTGTCATTTTAACAGGAATACAGAAATATTATGTCTTTTTTATTTGTTTGTGTAGACATGCGTAGAACACTATGATACAAAAGATAAGGTTTACTAAATTACACATTATTAAAGTACCTATTACGTATGTCCATAGAATCTTAGAAATTTTGCTTGGTATGAGAATGATTCATTATCTTAACTGATGAATATACGAGTAATAAAAAAGAAGAAAGTGAGAGATAAAGAGAAATTTCTAAGTTAAGGTTTATATGATCACGAATTGTAATTGAGTTAATAAAAGTTCAATGAGAAATTATGTGTAAATAGTTTTATAATAATTTATATCACGCTAAAAAAATGTCCAGCAAAATCTCACGTTACTTGAAAAAAATATACGAATTGACCCAAATTTGAGGGGGGGGGGGGTCTAGATTAGAAGAAAAACTGCTCACATAATTAATGGATGACCCTTTTTTGCAGATTTTTTATTGATTCTCATTAAGGACGTTGTATTTAGTAAGAATCCAAAATTTCAGGCGGGTCGGTGCCATAGCGTTTAAGAAAACGTGTATTAGTGTTGTTGGCTTCTATACGAAGAAGCGTAGTTTGCCTGGTAAGTCTCGTTGAAACATCCATGACGGATAACATTTCGGGTCTTTATTATTTATCTTGAATGATAGAAGTGTTCAGATTAATTCTTCAGAAAGACGTGAACATTAGCCAACCCCAACTGAATAAATATGAATAAGCTATCCAGGAAAAAACCGATGATGGCATTGTATCTGAATGTATTGGCAGTGGTAGATTCGTGCAGATGTTATCTATTGTTTCACGTCTTGAATACGATGATGTTCTAAAACAACCCGTGATGTTGGCCGCCTATTGACTGCACACGAACACGGCGCACCTGTGTCGATCTCCCGAGAGTAATAATACTAACCGAACAAGATAATAATAAAGTATAGTAGAACTCAAGAAAGATTAACACCTTAACCATAGATAATAGAAACATGGGCCATAAACCGTTATTAGCATGAAACCGCGCGCACTTCAAATGTCGCCAACATTATCCTTGATATTACCGCAAATCTACACAACCAAACGCATAACTTACATTGCATAGGCGCTTTGCTAGTTCGTACAGTTTGGTCTTAGATAGGTGACAGTCGACACGCCTTCATGTTATAATCCCTTTGGTCTCTATTATCGCTGATCTTATTGGTAGTATCACACGTCCGTCACGCGTCGTCATGTACGTCGGTCACTTGCGGTAATTCGTAATTGAATGAATGTCAATGCAGAGCTGTAGTCTGTACTCTGTAGTGCCACCCTAATGCGTTCGAGGAACATCGGTCCAGTTCGTCAACGCTACGTCGTCATACGAGTGACATACGCATGGCACTATTTGCAGCTTAAGCAATCGCATGCGCATCATCATACGCTGCTTTTCATCAATAAGAACAATAATGAGCTTTCAAAAATCGAACAATAATGAGCTTTCAAAAATCGAACAAAAATCGATCCAACAAAAGAGTACAACTCGGAAAACGTATATCCTTAAATTTTTATGGGTATTTATTTGTACCGATTTGACATTCTGGTATGTTCTGTCTTTTCATACAAGACGTGTGTGAAGGAAGATTATTGACTTGTTGATGAGTCACAACGGCCCTCTGCTGGGGTCGGCTAATAATGATGTAGGCGCGAGTGAGTTCGATAAGATGACTGAGCATTCTCGGGATGGCGATTGACGCCGTAGGTTTAATCTTGGGATGACAATGGTGAGACATTTGGAGAATCCAGATGCTGTCACGCCGTTGTTTAGAAATCTGTAGTCTCTTATCTGACTATAGCAATAGAGTATCAGAAAGCATGTTGATGACGTCATACTCTTTCCAAAATATTGTGCATCAAAGTTTTTACTATTTCAGATACTGCATTTTAAGAATTTTTGGCATTTTGGTTTTGGGATAGCTTTATGACTATTGCGCAGGTAATGTCAAGGTCTAAATAAATACATGTCACATTAATGTCAAAGCAAATATAAATTGATGGTGTAAAAATCTTAAGGTATATCATTTATTTTCCACTTTGCGTCAGAAACCGGTCAGAGATATATAGATAAATGGAAATAAGTTAAAAGGGTTTTAATCATAAAATCTTATAATGGAATTCCACCAAGAATAACAATTATTATTAGTTTGAAAATTAGAAATAAGCGCCTAAATGTTTTTATTTATTTGATAGATAAAAATGTAAAAATCAATCCCGGTCTGTAAAAAAAAAATTACATAAAAATAGATTCATAAATATTTTATTTTTGGATTATTATGCTGTGTTGTGTTGTTGTTGTGTTTGTGTTGTTAACTACTTCTTTAGCCATCGTTTCGGACAGCGTTGCAATGTCCATCATCAGGGCAGATGTGTTATTGATAGTGGTAAAGTGTGTGCTTATGTACGTAGATGCTATACCGATTCAAATGTAAAGTGTGATGTTTTGTCTTTCCAACACCGTTTAGGTTATATTTGACAATGATAGTGAGGGAGATGACAATTTCTAAGAGACCTGTAAGAGTTGTTCCGAAAGCGAACAAATTAGCTTTAGGGGTTAACGCATGCTTGGTTAATAAAGTAGATGTGTCGGATTTTCGAAAGTGCGACTAGAATGTTAAAACAATGAAATGCCACACGGTCAAGTTAATATTCGTACAACAAAAAGAAAAATATGATCTCTTGTCGCTGTCTGTACAAGGCGTAATAAATGATTTCATTCTAACAACACCTAAAACTTCCGCTAAATTTCCTTATGAATTATGTAAGTACATATTAAATATTATGTTACATAGATAAAATACCCCGGTCTCTATGTTCACTAGTATTATTGAATATTATAGACGCAAATTCTATTTCCCACGCCTCTGAAAAACCCAAATACTTCCTTTAAGGCAAAGGAAGTGCTATACAAGCATACCATGCTGGAAAAACACTCGAGTCCATAGTTTGTATGTCAGGGGCGAAATCGTATTTCTCAGAATTTAAAAAATCGCTTAACCCGTGACGTTTTACTTTCCGTTTTGTGTATGGAATAATAGAAATTCACCAACGGTTATTCGTACTCTGATTCATTAAAAAATTATCCAGCACAATTAAAATAAACAACTTAGCAAAAAATTAAAAAAACAGGTTTTACAACTAGTGTAGGAAGTCAATTTACCTAAGATTCTTAGAATAATCTTTGGTATGACGTTGAAGTGCGTTAATTCTACGGACCTTCCGGTAATATTGACAAAAAAGGGAATCTTTCGTATTTTTTTAATGATTTTAATTTCTAGTAGTACGAATAGTAAATAATTATCTTTAAAACTATGTGATTGTATGCGAATCGTTGTTGGAGGCATCGCGGGAATTTTTATTTGCGGTTTCTATCGAAATCGGAATTGTTCGCCGCAGCAGTGGTGAATTTCGTCTGTCGATATATTTCGGTGCGAGTTCTTTGCACTCAATATTGAGGTTAGCAAATCTACTACCGACTCGACTTGCGGAAAAGCGTAATTTCAATATTTCACGTCACGTGTAAGATCGAGCGTCCCGTCACGTATTCTGTAAATCCACAAATTTACAATTTGAACAAAATAATACTAAATATACTTTTTGTAGTACAAAGAATATGATTGACATTTATATACAATATTTTAGGTTATTATTGTTCATGTATATCTTCTCTCTTATCAGAAAAAATGAACGCTTGTGCCTCGTAAGAGAGCCACGATTCGTTCTTTGGTAGTATATATATTAAAATACGTTTTGTATAAAACACATATATTTGAATGAAAGTGTTTTTGAAATGTTATTTAATTTTATATATTTTTCTGATTGGCGCAATACAGCGCAATTCAGAAGGGAGATTATGGTAGTTTTTTTATGGCTTGGTGAATAATGATTTTGCATTTGTGTTGTTTTAAAATTAGTTGAAATAAATTGATATCCATTTCTCATTAAATTGTAGAATTCTTGATGTACTTTGATATTTTCCCCTTATTTAATAATGGAAGTTTGCCTAAATATGTCATTGACATTTGGTATTGGGAACAATAAGCCACTTGCATGGATTTCATAACGACTTGGAAAAAATCGTGTGGATAGATTTTTTTACTAAGATTAGAAAAATGTTAGTAAAAATTTTTAGAAATGTATAGTTTCTTTTATTTTTAAATGAATAAATTCATTATTTGAGCTCGTGACGTCACTACATGAAAATGTCCCGTCTCCGATTATGTTCCCTTAATTTTGAAAAATTCCGCACTGATTAACTTTTTTTATATGGCAACACTTTGTTTTCCGGCGAATTTTTGAATTGTTCACTAGATTTATTGTTTGTTCTATGCGAACATCTTTTGGTTTGATTTTTTGATAAAGATGGCGGTGTTTTTACAGATGTTACGAAGAGAACCCCGTGCAATTTATTGCTATTCGTGTGGAAAACATTCTTTTTTTTTAAATGATTTTCGGCTATGTAATTATCGTTTTTTCGCACTCATAAAATTATGTTCCGTCTTTCCGGTTTATAAAAAATGGTCTGATTTTTCGGATTTAAATTTTCAAAAAATCACCAGGGCTTCAAAAATACGATTTAAAAAAAAATACAGAATGTCTTAGAATATTTTCCTTAACCGGAAAAAAATTTAAAAAATGTGCTGCAAGTGGCCTATTCAAAAAGTTATTTTATTGAGAAGGTAGATTTTTTTAAAGTATTACTTTTATGATAATTCTTTGCGAAACTTTGACTGAGTTTAGATTATTTTTTGTAAGATCCTCCCCAGTCTATAATGCCGTAGATAAGCAAAGAGTGAACAGGGGAAGAGTACAATTTTTTGATAATTTTTGCATTTCAAATATTTCTTAACCTAACAAATATATATTCATTTCCTTATGCTTTTCACTAGAACTGTAATTTGGCTGTACCAATTTAGGTTTTGATCAATGATCTTATCGCGAATGAAATTATATTTTTCTAGAGTTAAGGATTTTCTCAGTACCAAGCACTCAGAATCGATGCATTGCTTCATATTCTTGATTTATTTTTTGATTCTACGGATTCTTTCGTAATCCTCTAACTAGCTAGGGCTTTGCAATACCCTTTCATGTTTCTAGCTACTAGTACTACGGCTCATTTGGCCTTTTTACTATTACCTTTTGAAGGTCGTATTTATGTGACTGAATTTAAGTTACAATTAGTGTCATCATGAGGAAAAAGTCTTTACTGGATAAAAAAAACCTCACGCAAGTTGCAAAGTAATAAGGAACATATTCTTGCTTATTTAGTGAGCAGTTATAACTAGCAAGGTGTTTGCCAACATCGGGTATGGTGATACCTTCTACTCAATCTTTGAGGCTTTACGATTTGCTAAATATACCTAATGTACGTACATCAACACAGCTTTTTCGTTTATTTAAAAGTTTGCTAACTGCGTGTGTGGCATGGACTCCAGCAAACTTATAAACGGAAAAGCTGTGTTATTAGAAAAAAATCACGAACATAATTATTTCAAGCAAATCAAATACTTGAATTATAATGTTTGTACCAAATAAATTTTTTCATATTGAGGATGTATAAAATAGATGAAATGTATTCATTGATATATTTCACAAGTAATAATATGGACAAAGCGACAATATTTTGTCATAAATGTTTTCAACTACAGAAACGGAACTAATTTATACATCCTTCTGATAATGAAGCCGTTATAGGCAATTTCATTTTTTCTCTTTTAAAAATGTTCATTCGTTGCTAAATTTTATTATGAGAATAACGTAATAATTTTTTTCTACTTAATTTTATGAAGCCGGATTGGTTTCGCCCTGCCATAATGATGTTTTCTTACAATTACTACATCTGTCTTAAAGCATATATCATAAATAATTTATCTTTTTACACTTAATTACTGTTATCAATTTGTGAAATTTTCACGTAAAAGCCCACTAAGGCAAAAAAAATAAATATATATATATATATCTTTAGACTGGAGAGACCAGTCATAAAATGATTTATTACTTCTTGAAAGTAAACTAAGTAGATGGGCCTAGAAAACTCTTCTAGATGTTTTTTTTACGAAGAATTGATCAAATAATGTTCCAATTCTTTCAGTTGGTAAATTAAGATATTCCTCATACCTAGTAGTTTTTTTATTAAAAAAGTCGTTTGCAATGATTTAGCCATATTTATTATGCTGATGCGGACTTTGTCCAATACACCAGCTTATTAAATCAACAATCCAAATCACAGCAAAAATTATAAATGCTTAAAAAATATTCAGGATTATTCCCACAAAAAACCCGTTCACATTTTGTCAATCTAGATAACAAACAAACCATGAAACCACCCATCATCATGACTATCATATTCATTGTTAAGTGCATCGCAGCAGATAATACACAAAAATAGTCCTCGCAGTACGCCATTGAACAAAAAATAATAATGGGTGTTATTTAATCATATTTGTACAAATGTCAGTTGTCATTGATATTGATAATAAGAATTTATTAATGCACTATCTTAATGGAAGTTACTTAACGATCCTCGTTATCCTTAATCCTTAATCTCGCTTCCTTTAATCCTTAATGTCGCTTCTATCTTAAACTAGTTCCAAATCGTGAAATATGTGACTTATGATTTGACATTATGTATTCTAAACACTAACGGCCGTTGTTCCCAACTTTTCGATCGACTAATCCGATCGATGCAATCAACTAAGCGTTTTGTAAGTATTTTAAAGGTGACGCTCGATTCGCGTTGTTCCCAAATATTCTAACGTTGATTATCTTAAGTGACCCCGCCCACTTTCATAGGTATCAAAGTAAAAGCTTTCGATGTGAAATTAATATTAAAGCGTTAATTATTGTATTTATTATTAACGCGTACAATTTCTTTTAAATACTGTTATCCATAAACTGGCATTTTATAAATTTTTAAACAAGCGTATTAAATACATTAAAAATAAAGTGTCAGCTTGACCTTTGCCGCCGTCGCGTCGGTACCTCGTGGAATTGTACCACTCTGTTGACACTTTTTATAACTTTGATTTGCTCAGTCGGGCTTAATCCACGTGTTCGACTTTCTTAGACTAAGCGATGCTTAAGCAGTGTTGAACATTAGTTTCGGCTTAGCAGTTGATTAGTAGGATTGGGAACAGCGACCGTAAGCGTAAGCATCCTTGCTGAGAGCAAAACATTCTCAGATCTCATATAAGTCATAATGTTGTGACGTTTCTCGCTTAAGACAAATTAATTTGGAATGAGTTCCTAATGAATCGGGGTTTTCCTTTTAACCAGTGGTTCCCAAACTCTTTTGGCCCACGGACCTCTTTCCTACGGAGTTTGAACGGGGTAGGATGGACCCCGTTCCACCCCATACGCCCCCTCCGTTATGGTAAATTTGCTGTCCCACCCTATCCCATTATGCCCCTCCCCCGGTGAAACTTCCATATGAATAAAGATGTGTCAAAACTTTGCCGCGGACCCCCTGACGTCATTCAGGGACCCCCAAATCAATTTTTTTTTACGGACCCCCTGATTGATCCTGGGGACCCCTGAAGGTCCTACGGACGGTACGGACCTCTTTGGGAACCACTGGCCCACATTGATAGGTAAAGCCAAGCCTACATCTTTGTTCTTTACTATCGAAACCAGATAAATTTTCTTGGACCCCCCACTTAAAACTTGTGGACCCCCATTTTTTTATCACGCCAACGTAGACCCCCTTCGGGTCTCCCGTGGACCCCTGGGGGTCCACTTGGACCACTTTGGGAAACACTGCTTTAAACAAATAACGTTGAATTTCGCGCTAAACTTTTTACCTATATCGTTAAATGGTTGAGCCAAATATAATTTTTCTATTGTAGAAGGTCTTCGTTCATTAAGGGCGTACTTGACTATGGATGCGGAGAATGCTAGGGTGGATTTTTACGATTTGATTTTAAGACTAAGATGAGTTGCAATGTAGAAAGAGAGAAAGGCAGTTTTAGACAAAATTTGAAAGAAAGAAGTATGGGTCTTTTCTCTGACTCATTTATGTGTTAGTCGGCTCCTATGTGGAAAGAGCTACCAACATCTATTTTCGTCCATATAGTCCGAGTCTCTTCGAAAATCGCATTAATAAATCCCTTCCTACGGCCTAACGCAACCCTGCCCAACAGAGTGACGATATGGTCCCCTGTGAAGACACCGTACAAACAAGGGCAATCTTGTGAGATATAACTTTTTAATCTTACTAATGCGCGCCCCATTCTGTATGAATATAAAATATAAGACTAATTTATGATCACTGATTTTTCTGTTAATTCGAATAGTTGTGCGGTGGCCATCATCAGGGCATAAGCAGAGGTTCGAAAAGCAGGAAGCACAACATAACTCAGCATCCCAAACATTTTAAACCGTTGGCCGTTGAACAAAAAAAATTGAATTCAGTTTGTTATATTCACTTTAATCGCACGGCGAACGATTCGTTCAATCGTTTTAGATTAAAACTGTTTTGCCATTATTCTGGTCTTGTACGTGCCAAGCTCCCACTATAACGTAGGTTTTTTTTCTAAGCAAGATTAAACAGTTATGTTAGCCGACTAACTGTAGTAACACCTCTGCGTGTTTTGTTTAATATTACGTACTCAACAATCTAGCACAATTTATAATTAATAGTTAGTATTATGTTTCTATATAGTGTCATCATGAAATAGTATGTACATATTAGAATATCAACGTCTTTAATGTTAGGAATCCTTTATTATTCATTTATTCTTATCAAATCAATGTCTTTGATTTGTTCTATGAATCGTGTTTTTAAATACCCACCTTCATCGCATACCTTTAAAAGTCCTTTAGTGTTCAGAAAATCCTTGCGATTATTATTTATGAACTATGATCCCTACGGTAAGATTTATATCGTTAAGATTCATTGTTCAATGGTAATTATAATTACTGTCGTTGTTATTACAAAACACAAAACAAAGAAAACATAAATTATAATTTGAATTACGTGACTGTCAACATAATGTGCATATGTTAATTTTTATACGAAAAGTTTAGTGCCGATTAATCGTAGAACTAAACAAAAATGTTTAAGTAGGGAATTGACGACCGGCGCGCGGCGTGGTCTAGAGGTAAGGCTCTTGACTTCCCACTACCTTCAGCCTCACAACATACCCCAATTGGGGATGCCATAGTCTCACTTGCTGCAGTTGCGAGCAGCTTGGACTCTTGTGAGGTATTACAACAAAAAAACTCTGGTTTTTTTAACAAATTAATTATTATCATTGCATTTATGAAGATTTGAAGAATTTTTCGATAATAATGAATATTTTTTAACACTATTTAAATTTGGCAACAACAACGACAAAATTAAAAATTCTGCCTAAATACTAACCCTGCTAAATTCCTGTCCAATCAAGTATGATTTTCAAAATTTCATGGATGGCGGTTAGCGAACATTTCTAAAATTGGAACCATGTAAATCACCGATCAATTTATTTAAATAATTATATGTTCATCAAATTTAGTTGTTTATCAATTTTTCATTGATTAAAATGTCCCACCAGAAAGTTTATGTATTAAAATTTATTAGTTTCTCTGAATCAATTTAAATTTTTCAGTATTACCCCTTTAAAGTAAGATCAATAGCTCGGTCTCAGCTTTGAGAAGCTTTCTACTCCCAGTCAAGTGAAATTAACTTAACTTGAAAGCATTCCTATGTTCCTCTCGCCCAATTAGCCTCCTATTTAGAAATCCATATCTGCTGTTTGTTCCAGTGGGACTTTCAATCTCCGTATTGTGCGAATTGAATGTTTAACCTTATTCAAATGGCACAAAATCGATAAAGTAATCATCGTGTTCCTGAACGTTTAATTAGGGTCGTTAATTAAATCGGTGAGTTTGAAAAATAAACGTTTCACGGATAAAAAAAGCGATCAGCTGTTTTTGTTCAGATTTTGGGTATCGTTCGATAGATATATCAATATTTTACTATCGGAGTGATTTTGTAGCACTGTTTAGTAGATAAAATAATCGCAAGTGCGCTTTGCTTTTTTTGACAATGATATTTTTTCAATTTGCTAAAGAAAATGTTTGTTATATTTGTCATACTGACTATAGAAATGATTTGTCCATTTGAGATGGCTGTTTATTTTAATTCCTAAGTATTTAACTGTGTTCCCCAAATTAATTTCAGTAGATTAAGTAGATCATAAACCAGTGTTGAACGTATTGTTGTGAAAACTTGTTAAGGGTGCCGCCCTTTTGACATTATAGAATGGGATATAAATGGTTTTTCACAGTTAAGAGTTTGAAGGAGAAGGTTTTGGTTGAGCTATGTGTTGAGTCTGATAGTGGATGTGCACTTATTTGCATTTTCAGACACTTCGTTCCAGGATTTAGCATGAACTGTGATTGCAGTATCATCAGCATATGAAAATAGTTTTCCTGGATAAAATAAAATAAGAATAACAACAGACCGATAAATAATCCTTGTGGAACTCCATATCTCATGGATTCTGACTTAATATTAACACCAATTTTTGTGCATTGCCTCTTGCGATGAGCAAATTGCAACAAAAAGTTTTTTTGATATTGTGCTGCACCGAAACAAGAACTTCACGTAAACATAACTGACACACTCCAAGAAGTATTTTTTTTATTAAAGAAATGTAATATATTCCACATGTTAAAAACCTTATAAAAAACTATGGTGAGTACAAAAACATGTCATGCAGCTGTTGAGCGTATGGACATCAACATTATCTCATAAAATTTTAAGATTTAAATACATTTTATTACAAGAAACAATTATTATTAACAAGGTTTCATTAATTCTTTATAATAAAAACCATTGCAAATGATTATTATAATTGGGGAGTTCTTTTTCATGATAATGTATATCAGCTTTTCAAAAAAAACTTTTTTTGTTTGTTTATTGATATTACGTGGAAATTTTTTTAAATTAATTTTTATACCACATTAAATTATTTATTCTCAATTTAAAAAATGAGTGGATGCAACTAATGATTGAGCAAATTCTCATAAAAATATATTATATAACGATTTAGATTTTATCGACGATGACTACATCCGATGACAGAATTTTTGAAAATCTAATGATGGCTTGACATTTTCCAATGAGTCATCTCGATGAATATGAATGAATACATTTTTAAGTCGTGATTTTATAACAATGGATTAATAAATTATCATTGATTAACTGAAGCGATTCTAATTGGGCCGTGACGCCGTGACATAGAGAATACGAGGCTTTATCCCTTCTCAATGGTTACATCATTCCTCTTAATTCACCATGACATCTCGAATAATTGCTAGACACAATAAGTTGACAAAGTGTTCTCACTTCTAAGATGTCACTGTAAAAAACACCCTGGGCACTGTTTTTTGCTACCATTATGATGTTAATTTGTATTTGAATATGAAAAGAACGGTACAACTCAACAACTCTGAAAAGTCATTAAAAGCTACGAAAAAAATAATTTTAAAATAGCCCATAACCCTAACCTAACGTAACCTATTTAATTAATTTTTTATATGTTTTTATCATCACTCTCTATGACCTTTCTAAGGTGGTTCTGAGTTGGTTTCATTCTGAGTTGGCCGGTCACCAAATAATACGCATTCTTTTATAATAACCACGAAGAAACTTTGGTATATAACTAGTTTTTTTTTACATGAAGGTCCTGAAGAAAAAACCCTCAGGGCCTGAATTTCATCGTTGAAGATGCTGTGTGGAGGATCTTTTTGTGGAAAGGAAGGAGAGGAAGTTCTGGGAAGGAAAAGGTATGAGGGGTTAACCACCCTCCCACTGCGGTGGAAGGCGATGGGTCGAGAGAATCGGCCTGGAGAGGTCAAAAGGTCTCCCTCAACCAAATTCTCCCGATACGGCCCGCCACGCAGTTGGTGGAAAACGCATTCGCCGCCAAGATCTATACAAACCTAACTCCAAGGTACCACCTCTGCCATAGGTCACCCCAAGTGGTTCGCTACGGTTTGGTGTCTTAACAGGGGTGCTTGGGTTCATTGGGGTGAGGTTTGTCAGGGTATTGGCGGCCGATGTGCCTGCCAACCTGCTGCGTGGCGAACCGGATCGAGAGAGACTGGTTGAGGAGGTCTTTTGACATCTCCAGCCAGAATCCCTCGATCGCCGAATTCATATGTCCATCACTCCTAGACACACTGACCCCCAGATTCCTATCTACCCCTCATCTATTTTCTTTCCAGAAATTCCTTTTATTCCTTTCCTTAAAAAAACCCTCCATACAGCATCCCCTAAGATGACGTAGGCTCTGAGGGAAATTATATTCCTCAGGGCCTCCTGTGTGGAGCTAATGTAAAACTAAAAATCTACATCATACAAGAGATGCACCTCCTAAAGCCAGTAGGTCTATTAAAAAACAATGCGGACAACCGACCCTTTGACTAGTAGGTACATAAAAACTAAAGGAGGCGCTAGTGGATTCGCTATATATGCCTCACTTTGTAATGAGTTTATGTGATATTCATGTACAAAAAATAAAATCCATTTTAATCCTTGGTTTAACCCATCAAAGTGTTTGAGCACGTCAATGGAAAATGTTATAATTTTATATTGAATGCCTTTCGTGGAATGAGAGGAATTTAAAAAATATGTCCAAATATTTTCCTGTACGTAAAAAAACGTAAAAATGATATTATTGTAAGCAATCATTTTTCTAGAATATTTGAATTTCGTGGAAACTTTCCGATCCTCAGCTATTATTCTCGCCACCGGGAAATACGTTCTTATGATGAGGTTCTCGGTTGGTCAGTATTGAGAACAGCCGCAAAAATAATTTCCCTAATTACATATAAACACCAGACTCTAAGGTTATATTCGAAGATACAAATCTAAAGTTATATCTTTTTTGTAAAATCAAACTTCTGTGTTGCTGATATAAATGGTATTTTTAGCAATCTACGATTGAGATTAAAAATTATTTGCTATGTTTGTGTTTGATAAAGAAAAACACAAATTGGTTGCGTACCTACGTCTTGGTATTTTACTTACTCTGATTCCTTCTAATCTCGAGCAATCACACAATGCTTATCGTTAAATTTTCTCCTAGAAAGAATTCAACATTTATCTTTTTCTTTAATTTATAACGTTTAAACTTCCACATCCAATAGTTGATCCTGTTAAATGCCAGATATATTAACCCCCTTACTAATAAATGTGTTTTAAATTTTACACAACTGACAAACAACCATTAACCCTACATTAATAGTTGTATATAACTCAGTTCACAGAAATTTAATATTTTACATTACAATACTTAATTGTTTTTAGCATAAAATCTTAATTCATAGAAATATATTAAACATTTTTTGTTTACACATCTTTTGAACGTTTCCTTGAATTTTTGAACGTTTGCATTTAATTTTTAGTTCCAATATAACAAAAGCTTTCAATATAAGTCCTGGGTCCTAGCATGGGATTGATAGGATAACTTTCGGTAACTTCTCATTGTTCATTCACTAGCGTGATTGCAGATCGCCAACGGATAAGCAACAGTTCAAAATGAATTAGTATTCTGTCAACTATTTTTTGTACGTTACCGATCTGCGGATGTCCTAGAGAACGAAGAGAAGTTACCGATAATTATCCTATCGATCGCCCATACCAGGACCCCTGGAAATGTCTCGAAACTAATAATATAATAAGCGAAGAGAGGCTTTCGTTTGTTACACCAGAACAGCACTTGCTTGCACTCAATCGTAATCCAATTTTTGTAAAAACGGGTTTACGTTAAAAAAAACTTCAAATATCTACTGTAGTTGAAAAAGCCTTTGAAAAAACTTCAAATATCTGCGGTAGTGAAAAACGTTCGAAAATACTTCAAATATCTACCGTAGGCAGAGAAAAGCCTTTGGAAAAAACTTCAAATATCTACTGTAGGCAGAGAAAAGTCTTTGGAAAAAACTTCAAATATCTACGGTAGTGAAAAACGTTCGAAAAAACTTCAAATATCTACTGTAGGCAGAGAAAAGCCTTTGGAAAAAACTTCAAATATCTACGGTAGTGAAAAACGTTCGAAAAAACTTCAAATATCTACTGTAGGCAGAGAAAAGCCTTTGGAAAAAACTTAAAATATCTACGATAGTGAAAAACGTTCGAAAAAACTTCAAATATCTACGGTAGGTAGTGAAAAGCCCATGGAAAAAAACTTCAAATATCTACGGTAGGTAGTGAAAAGCCCATGGAAAAAAACTTCAAATATCTACGGTAGGTAGTGAAAAGCCCATGGAAAAAAACTTCAAATATCGGCGGTAGTGGAAACATTCGAAAAAAAATAACTCTTTGTATTAGGATAAAAGTTTTTGAATACATTATTTTACCAAATGGTTTTTTAATGGTGTACATAAGCTATGATTATTCATTTTTCTCTGTTTTAATAAAATTCTTTCTCTCTCTACTAATCTTATAGTAGAAGCAAAATTTATTTCGAGGGTAAAAACCGAATGAGTCTACATTTTAAATCATTTGTGCACCGTTGACACAAGAATAAGCTACTATTTAACATGCACATTATTTAACTTACACTTATCTTTTCTTAAAATGGTACATTGCACCTGGAAATTTTACTTACCGCATAAAGCGGTCCCGCAAAGTCACTGGTTGATAGTACAGCCTATCTGCACTGAATCTTCTGGTTCTCTTTACATTGTAGCCTTTAACTCTTATCAGCAGAGCTAAATTACATGAACATTATGTCAACAACAATTGTATATACGGATATACGCATGTACGTGTATTTTTCTTTATCAAAACGGCATTCTTGGATCGTGGGCACTGCGGCTGGGTTTTTACTGAAACTAATCCAGTCACATGAAAAGGCATTTTAAAGTAGATAGTATTATTTTTTTTAAACTTTTTAAAATATCGTTTGAAACGTAATTGTGTGGCCGTTTACTTTATCTTCAGTACCTAACACCTTAGATTAATTTGTTCGCTTTACGGAACAACTCGTGAAGGTCTCATAAAAATCGTTTTGTCTCCCTTCTATCATGGTTAGAAATATGATATAACGGCATTAAAAAGAGAAAACACCACGCCAAAATCTAAAAGTTTACCAAAAATTATTTAAAATGTACACCTTTATAACAACGTTTCCGACCGTGATTTGAAAAAAAAAGAAACTTTGGGAATTTTTTATTAATTATTTTGATATGAAACAACAAAAAAGTGTGTTGACGATAACATTTATAATACATTCGCGTAATAAAAAATTAATTTTCTTCTATTTTTTTCCATTATTAGTAATTTTAGTTAGAAAAAACTTAAACGTTTTAATGCTGACATTCAAAAATTTCATACTTATAAAATTATAGGTATGTTTATTTCGAATTATAAAATTTGAAATCATATTTCATCACCTTACAAAAACAGTTTTTGGTTTCCGGATGCGTTCAGAAATATACATTTATTTGGATTTTATTACAAAGCGGAAATATTTTGACCTTCTATCAAAATAGGCCCGAGCCTGAGGGGTTAATAATTCCCTAGTATGGCCGCATTTTTAATTAAGATATATGTATTTTTTTGTTTGTAATAAAGATAATTTGTGACTTAATCATCGACCAGGTAAGGCGTGTGAGTATTAAAATTAACACCGAAACCAAAAATATTCGTTTAAGAAAACATTTATCAAAAGAAAGTACATTATCCCGCAGTCGAAAGATCGTAAGAAGCATTGCTTTTTTGCTTTTGTAGGTCTGCACAGAGCGAATTTGTCTTCAAGCAAGTTTGTCGCAACGTTCATTTGATTAAGGTTTGTGAAGATCATTTTAAAACACGAAATAGAGGCAGTTGGAAATATTTTAGGGATGGGCTCTCGCGGACTTTATCGTTAAAAATTTAATTAGGTGTATGAATATTTAAAAATGTAAACAATTCAATCAGGTGTAAGAATATTTAAATATCTTATAGTCAGCTTCGAAGTAATAAATAAAATAAAGAAATTACATTTTTTCTTGCAAAACGACTAGGTATATTACGTAACAAAAATACGACAACACTTTTGCCACAAATTGAACGATTTTAGCTGGTTTCGCGTACTTTAGAAGCTTGTTGATATAAGTTTACATCATCAAGTTAAGTTCATCTCTAGGTCTTATGAGGCGTTGCTTTTCAGGCTCGCTATTGACCGATAAAATCATAGACATATGAGTATTAGTAGACCTGCCCTAAGTGATAAAAGCGTATTATTTCCCCCTCCCATTGGAACCTTTCCATTGGAACCGGCTGTGATCGAGTATGGCTTCGCGTTAATCTAAAAAATGTGACGTCATCATTCTTCTGCGATCCAGCGTCGAGCACTCATCGGTGCATTTTACAAAATAACACGGTAAAAATATTGGCTTGTGTTTTGAAAACGTGTAAAAATAGAAGTGAAAAAGAGAATTAACCCAATTGTCGTGTTACATTCCACAGGCAAGCATTATTTTACACTATTTAAAGCCAATTCAGATCACATAATATGATCGTTTTTGTAACATACACTATCACTCGATATACATGGCGTGTGACCGTCCCTGATTACTGGGGTAAGTAAATTATGAAACATTTATAAAAGTGTCTTCACTAAATACGGCAACAAAATATTGAACTCGACCTTATGGCGACCTTACCTTGCATATTTGGACTTCGCAAATGTGTTAATTACGCGGCGAGCAATTCGCGCTCCCATGTAAAAAGGTCTATTCATTCAAAAGCAGAGTTTACTTCTGTAATGTATAGTAAATAGGTATTTAATATGGAAATAATACGATAGATGGCGGTAAGCATTTAGCTTGCGCCATAGCTCGCCAGATGGCATTAGTGTACAAGAAGAGGTACTAGAGATAGACATTACCAGCTCCCGAGGTGGGAGCGCAGAGATTTACCTACCCCCGAATAGTAAACAGTCGTAGCTATCCAGCTAGGTTATTAAAAGTAATAAACACCATTATATTAAAGAACCTTGTAATAATTAATATCTGCCGAGGAAAGGGCAGATATATCAACTTCTAAGAACGAAAGTGTGATATTATAATGTGAGATGCCTTTATACTGTCAGATTGAGTTTTGACGAACCACATATCACCAAAGCCGTCTTCCCGCTCTTCGTCCCGCTGTAGTTGGTTTCTACCCCTCAACTTTCTGTTCTGGTCTATTTATATTCATATGTCTATGGATAAAATGAACAAATTACGGGATTTGAGCGAAAAATGTGTGCCCTGTTTTTATTGTAGGAACCTTGCATTAAATTTAAAACTAGGCTTTCGAATGGAAGCATCGGAATTCGATGGGGAGTTATATTACGAAATTACACTTAGGTGGTGTTATTTTTAGATTGTTGAGCAATGCGGGAACATAACCAACGGAATATAACACTTCTTCCATAGGTCACCCCAAGTGGTTCGCTACATTTGGTAACTTAGCAGGGGTGCCCGGGTTCATGGGGTGAGGTTTTTCAAGGTCTTAGCGGCCGATGTGCTGCGTGACGGGCCGGATCGTTAGAGACTGGTTAAGGATGTCTTTTGACCTCTAGCCAGAATCCCTTGACCCATCGCCTTGCACCGCAGTTGAAGGATTTTTTTTTTTTTTTTTTTTTTTTTTTTTTTTTTCATTTATTTATTACAGAAGATACATTATTTATACAGCAAAAATAACATATAAAATATAATATTTATATTTCAAAATTATCTTTTTTTTATACAAATAAAACTATATAATAAATTTTCACTGATTTTTTTATTTTTTTTGTATGATATTTCTCTTCTATAGAAGCAGACGCTTGTGATTAGAAGAGGGACGAGTATCGGGATGAAAAAATATTTAAAATATATTAACAAAATATATTTTGAATCTTTTGATTTAATTGTGGTAGATACTTAAAAAAAAAAAAAACAAATTTACAAGTTATATAAGTTATGATGATAAATTTTATCAATTTGTTATTTTTACTTTAAATTGCTCTTTAATTGCTTTTAGTAGGCATTTATCGTCTTCGATTGTTCTTATTTTTTCAGGTAGGCTATTGAAGTATTTTTTTCCTAGATATGTGTAATGATGTTGTGCAAATGAGGTGTTACATTTTTGTGTTGGAAATATATGCTTTTGACGAGTACGACTTTCAGTTAAAAAGCTATGATTTTGTTTTTCTTTTATTATTTGGATTATTATATTTTTTCGAACTAGATCATTAAATTTTAATACTTTAAATTCTTCAAAAATAAGGTGAGTTGGATAATCTCTTCGTTTTTTCAATATAATTTTTATAATTAGACGTTGCACAATTTCAACAGGGAGTAGATTTGTTTTGTATGCAGCTCCCCAGCTTACTACAGAGTATTGGAGATTTGACTGTACTATAGCATGGTAGACTGATGTTAGATTTTCTAATGAGAGAAAGTTTCGGATTTTTAAAAATATGTAAATTAATTTCCTTATTTTGTTAACGGTAAGGTTGATTTGATCTTTCCAGTTCAGGTTTTTGTCTATTGTTATTCCTAAGTATTTGATTTTATTCGAAATTTTTAATGTGGAACAGTTTATTTTACAGTTATTTTTTTTGTGATCTTTAGAATTGTCATGTATAATTATATCAAAATTTACCGGAACGTCCTTTGATTTTATTGCAAATGGTATAACGTGAGTTTTTTCACTATTAAGAGATAGTAGATTTATATCAAACCAGTGTTTAAGTATGTTTATGTCTTCTGTTGCTTTTTGTTTTACAACTTGCCATGTGATTCCACTTTCTATAAGTACTGTATCGTCGGCATAAGAGGTTATACTACCATGAAGTGACTGTGAGAATATACCGTTTACATATAAGATGAATAATATAGGACCTAGCACAGTACCTTGTGGAATTCCATATTCAGATGTCTCTTCGTCGCTATAAATGTTATTTATTTTGACACATTGAGGGCGATTTTTTAGGTAGCTTTTTATCCAATTTGCTACGTTTTCATTAATGTTCAAATTATCTAATTTTTTCATAAGTTTTTTATGGGATATGCTGTCAAACGCTTTTCTCAGATCTATAAAAATACCTATACATTTATTGCTCATATCAAGGTTTTTATATATGCGTGATGTGACATTTGCAATCGCGTCTTGTGTGCTGCGCGCTTTTCGGAATCCGTATTGATTGTCGTGAAGTATTTTGTTATTTTCAATAAATTCCATTAGTTGAGATTTTACGATTTTTTCAAATATTTTTCCAATATATGAAATGAGGGAAATTGGTCGATAGTTAGTTACATTTTGTGCGTTTCCACTTTTGAATATAGGTGAGATAATTGTCCTCTTATAATTAGACGGAAATATTCCATTTTTTAAACTTAAATTAATTAGGTGAGTTAATGGTTTTATCACGTGGCTTTTAATAGATTTTAACATATTTGCAGTTATGTTGTCAAAACCCGGTGACGACCCTCCTTTCATATTTTCAATAATGTTTAGAATATCTACTTCCTTGATCATTTTAAAATGGGACAGTGAGTTTACACTATGTATATCTTCAATAATTTGTTGAGTTGTCGCTCCCTTTGTTACATTAATTTTTTTAGCGAGGTTTTGTCCAACTTTCGCGAAGAAGGAGTTGAATATATCCGCGCATTTTTTAGGGTTTTCCTCTGCATTTATTTTTACGTCATTTTCGTCTACAATTACCTTGATTGAATGTTTTTGTTTATTGTTATCTATTGCACAGTTAATTGCTTGCCAGATTATTTTTTTTTTTTTTTTTTAAAAAGAAAGACAAACATTCCCGGGTTACGAATAACCCAACAATGTTTGAAAATCTCCTACTGCCACCACAGAAAGCCAAAAATGTTGCTTGTGTTGTGATGGAGGACTTAGCCAGCGGAGGAATCGAACACGCGACGCTCGGGTGGGACCCAAGCGCTATGCCCACTCAACCACTGACCGGTCATTATTTTTGGATTGTTTTCAGAACTTATTATTTTATGTTTGTAATATTCATCTTTACTAATTTTTATTAAGCGTGTCAATTTATTTTTATATTTTTTATAATTAAATTCTATTTTTTTGTCGTTTGGGAATTTTATTGTTTTTTTGTAAAGCTTACCTTTTTCTTTGATTGAATTTAATAAACCCGGTGTGATCCATGGTTTCAAGTATTTATTTTTATCTAAATTACGATATGGAATATCTGTTTTTGAGTTTTCTACATGTTTGGATAAAATGTTTTCAAAGTACTTTGAGCATATTTCAACTTCTTCGCAGTTGATTACAGGTTGCCAATGTTCCGTTTTCAAGTTTTCAATTAATTTTTGCAGATTTATTCTGGTATATGATTTTTTTATTGATTTATTTTTTGTTTGTATTGTTTTTTCTTCCTCGTACAAAAATATACACGTATGATGATCGGTGATGTTATTTTTCCAGACAATGGTTTTTATTTTATGAAGATCTTTTATGTTAATATTCGTCCAAAAATGATCTAGGCAAGATGGTTTCTGACCTTGAATTTCGCGCGTATTTTCATTTATACACGATTTAAAGTTGTTTTCAGTCATACAGTTCAAATATTCATGTTTAATTCTATTGTCTATATTTTTGTTAATATTGATATTAAAATCCCCTGTTATTATGCAAGTTTTGTTTTTTAAATTTGATATTATATTTCGTATTTGTTCGATAAATAAATAAGCGTTCGATTCATGCGTTCTATAGATTGCTAACAAATAATAATTGATTTTATTGTGGTTAAGATGGATTTCTATGCAGTTTGATGAATCTAAGTTGTGTTCTGAATGTGTAACAATATTATATTTCTTACTTACGAATATCGCAATGCCACTGTTTTTATTTATGTTTGTGTTTGTTTGCATGTAGATATAATCACTTAAATTATAATGTGGTGAGTCACTGTTTGTGTATGTTTCAGTTAATACTATAACATTTATACATCCGTCACTTCTGGACACACTGGCCTGCAGGTTCCTACCCACCCCTCATACCTTTTTCCTTCCCAAAACTTCCTCTTCTTACTTTCCTTAAAAACCCTCCATACAGCATCAGCAGAAATAATTTTCTTCAAGGCATACTGCGTGGAGCTAATGTTAAAAATATGTAAATATGAAAAATGAATTTTTTACACATTCTAAAATCTTTTTTAAATTTCATTTTATATAATTGTTTTTTATGATATTTTTAAGTAATGAATCACCTCTCCGCTTACTATTTTGTCTAAAGTTCTTATTTGTATATACTTACTTGTTTTTTGTTATGTTTAATATTAATCTTATCCTGACATTTGATAATATTGATTACATAGTAATGTTTTAACAAAGTTATTTATTTTCTTTTAATTAAAAATGTCTCCACAAAGTGCATTTGCAATGTTTGAAGAAGATATGGGTTATAAAATATCCGTTAAGCAATCTTATTTACTGTGTTATATAAATTATATATTTTCTAAGGTATAAAGATCAAAAACTGATTAAGTAGTTTATCAATTTAAGTAGTTACTTCACATCAATAATTCACATATTCCTATAATCCATATATTTGAGTACTTCCTTATTAACACTTAAATGGTATAGAAGAATCGATTTTCCAAAAGTTATCATTTATCTAAATCAGATAAACTCGTTTCTGATAAATTAATTGATCTTTTTAATGTGAAGTAAAATGATTAATTTTCTTTTTGCGATATTTGATGATTAATATAATTCCACCCAACTCTGGAAAAATAATATGGACTATCGCTTAGATTAGTCATAATTTTTTTTATTGTCAACTCATTAATTTTATTAAATACATTTCTAGCACAAATGCACTTGCTCATTCCCAAATACCCAGACCAACCCTGGAAAACAAATATAATGCTCTCACACAGTAGATTAGTGCACTTAAAATAAGAAGGCGATTGATTGGTCTAATAATATATTTACATTAAAAAATATTTCTTCTCGATACAACATTAATGTCTTTGCAATATGGAAAAAATAATGTAGCCAATTTCTATTGTTTAAGATGCCATAGCATGTTTCACATGAATACATTTAAAAATAACATATTTTATTTTTGTAATAACTTTAACAACATGCTTGTTTTCATGATAATATAACATTATCAGTCATACGTATGACGTATGAGGCGTACCTGTCTTATTAATAAATAAAACCTAAAAATGTATCATTTATTTCTTCAAACTTTGCTTATATATATTTTGTAGCGTCATTATTGATATAATGAAATTGAATAACTTAGTTTACACCACTATATTGTTAACAATATCGACATATTTCAAAAACAATATTTTATTCATCAGGATAAGTTGTTAATACTTATCATGATGAAGAAAACATTGTTTCTTATAAAAAGATAGAGCGTGCAGAAGTAGACATTTTATTCGATAAGTTATTGAGCTTCAGTAAAAATGTCCTGCTATTGCTCAAAAATATGTAACAATTGTTGAGCAAATTATTATGTATCCCTAGTCTTTCTTTGTGTCTCCCTGGCTTTGTATAAATTTGTCATTTGAGTTAGTTTTAACAATTTTTTGTAATTTTATGTACCTATTTGTATGTTAATTAAGTTTTTGTTACTGGGTTGTTCTAACGTAAGTGAGAACATCTCTGGGTTGCCATTGAAGTAAAATCGTGTATTGGTTTCATAGTGCTTTCACACAAACGAAGTATTGAAATGTAAACTTAAACTTTAAGAACCCAGTACAATTTTTTTTATTATTTGAAAATATGTTAATGAAGCAATGTGCCGAGTCAGATTTTAGAGAAAACTATTAAATAATATTTACGAGTCGATCGCAAATCATAAAAGAAAAAATAGCCCTTCCAGAACAATATATACATACCTACAAGTAAGTATATAAAATATTGTTTAGTTCACTGATAACAATGAAGTGAGTCATGTTAGGTGACCAATAAACATAATGTACTCACATATTATGAGTTCATAGTAATAAAACTTTGCCATCGGCGAGTATACAAAAAAAGCTTTAGCAAAAATGAAGGTTACGTTTCTTGGTTACTTTGCATTGGTTCACGCATGTTTTCAATAACAATAAGCAAACGCGTGAAGCGTTTTGAACTATGAACCAGGTTTATTATTGCTATTAGCTGTCTCTTGTTTTCAAATTTTACTTTTACATTAATTGTATTAAAAAACTACTTAAAAAAAAAAAAATATATATATATTTATGACTAAGATTGTCTGTGACAGTTTACCTTGATATTTTTTATGTTGATTGAATAAGTATTCCCAAAATAAATAACAACAAAAACACTTTTGGTAAAAAACGACTCCATTTGCCAAGAGATTGTTATGCATATTACCTATGTTCGTGGTGATATCTAAGAATATACACATTTTTGGGTTGCGTATTGCTTTTAAAGCCCGGTAGTAAGCGTTCAAAAAGAAGAAAAATGGGTGATATGTAAATACGAATGTTAGAGGGAGAGCGTTAATATTAAAAACAATAAGAATTAAGTGAAACTTGTGAAAATGTTTAATAAAATACAACTCTTTTAAAATAGAGCAACAATCTCGTGGGAGATGTCTTAGGTAGCATTTAAAGAAACACTTTCATTCATATAATTTAAATGACAGAAACAAAACATGTTTATAATAATTTTCGGAGCATACTCTGCGATTTTTTTCTATCAACGGAATTTCATATAATTACCGTTTCGGTGTGGCAATTAGGTATATAGATATTATCTTCAAAAATAACACATATTTTTCTATGAGCTTATAAACTTAAAGGAGTGTTATAAATTGGTAGAAATTCGGGATGCCGAGTCTTAAATAAATGTATGTACTTCGGTCCTTCCTTTTGGAGTTCCACGTATCACTGCAATGCACTAAAGTTGGTATCAGAACTCATTTGTGGCCTGCTAGCCTTGCAAAAATATTTCCGCGTTATCCATCAATGGTGTACTAATCAACCTACGACAATGTATTGAGGGTGCCGTGGAATACAAAGTATGCCAAGTAAACGGTGAGCCATATGACTAATGTTGCGATGGAAAATGTCACCAGAGATAGATCATTTGCTGGGTTTTTACCGCCATTTGGTCACTTCCGATTCCTCTCATCATCACTCAAGAATATGATGTATGCACCAGATGTTACAGTGATGTGTTAGATGATAGTGATTATCATGTCTGGAAACTTGTGGTTCAACTTTTGAGTTTTTGGTTTCGAGGATTCTAATCCGAAGATGCATTGAATGTGGTCAAATTCAAAATATTCTGTCGCTGTGGGATTACTATCAGCTGTTCATTACACAGGGTGTATTTAGCTTACTTTAACTACTAATGATTCCTGACTTTATTTGGCGTAAAAAATGTTGCAGCAATTTTGATCTGCGGTGATTTTTTATTTTTTTCAAAACCAAAAAATTGTCTTCAGCCAGTCAGCCGAGTAACCAACCACCCAACCCTTCACTCTGACCCTAGAGAGACCCTAATTTATTTCTTTTAATTTTTAGTTGAACAAAAAAAACATCAAAAATGTTGCCGGAGATTAAAATTTCATTTTAAGTTTTTAAAAAAAAATCGAAATTTTTTTTAATTTACTAATGTAGATTCACGACAATTCCTACTTACACTTCTAGTTTCGTTACACCGTGTACATGTAGATAAGTACGCCTTAGGGATTTATAAATAGTTTATGACGTCATAAGATGTTGGAAAGCGACGATTTTTTAAAAGTAAAAAAAAATCCCAGGCATATCCAAATCGTAATATTCATAGAAGTGAATGATTTAATAATTTGAATTCCCGGTTTCGCTAAATATTTTTTCAGTTTGTATAATAGTTTTCTTGGAAGTTTTGTTTTAGACAAATATTTTTCGTAAAAGCCCAATTTGGACATTCATATTATTTACATGTAAATTTAAAACCAGAAACTCTTTTGTGCCTTTGTAGATCTACAAAAAGCGTACGACCGAGTTGATAGGAAAAAGCTATGGAAGGTGTTGTCCAAGTACGGAGTGAATACGAAGCTCATTCAGGCAATTGCGTCGCTATATGAGGGAAGCGTTGCATGTGTTAGGGTGAACGGCGATTTTACGGAGTGGTTTGACATCACAAAAGGTGTTAAACAAGGCTGCGTAATGTCACCGTGGTTATTCAATCTATACATGGATAATTGTATGCAAGAATTGAAAGAGATGGGATTGGGCGCGAAATTGAGTAATCTGGAAGTATGTTGCCTATTGTACGCTGATGATGCGGTGCTAATTTCTAACAGTATGGAAGATCTACAGTCTCTCGTGTCAAGGATGAACGAAGCATGCATGAAGAATGAGTTAATGATGAATGTAAGTAAGTCTAAAGTCATGGTGTTTGAAAGAGAGAGTACGAAAACAGTATGCAATATAGTTGTGAATGATGAATACTTGGAGCAGGTGGATGAGTTTGTGTATCTGGGTAGTATGTTTACGAAAGATGGGAAGGCTGATAGAGATATTCAAAGAAGGGTGAATGCCGGTAACTCCATTAATGGAGGACTGAATGCCGTTGGCGGTAATAAAAAATTGTCCAAAGACGCGAAACTAGCCGTCCATAATGGAGTGCTGGTACCTACCCTGATGTATGGCAGTGAGGCATGGAACTGGCAGAGGAAGGATGAAAGTAGACTGAATGCTGTAGAAATGAGATCCCTGAGGCGAATGTGTGGTAAAACCATGTACGATCGTGAGAGAAACGTGGATATCCGCAAAGAATGCAAGGCTGATGTAAGCGTGATGTGTAAGATTAAGAAAGGGACTCTCCGATGGTTTGGGCATGTAGAGCGAATGAACGAGGAAAGGAGTGTAAGGAGAATATATGATGCAAATGTGAATGGTAGAAGAAGTCGCGGACGCCCGAGGAAGACATGGCACGACCAAGTGAATCAGATACTTGAGTCGGGCCATGTGAAGAGTCGGAATAATAGAAGGGCATGTATGAGACGATGTATGAATGTGAACGAGGCAAAGAGTGTGTGCCAAGATCGAGTTGTGTGGCGGTCCGTCCTCTCTGCCTACCCCTGCGGGGAAACGGCGTGATGGTTAGTTAGTTAGTTAGTTAAATTTAAACATTTCTAAACTGGAGAGAGCTGGCACAAAACCGAGACTCTTGAGGAGGCCAAGACCCACCAGGGGTTGTAGAGCCAAGAGTGATGATGATGATGAAATTTAAAAATTACTACTATATTAAAAAGAAAACTTACATATTTTGGCTTGACTCCAGAAAGATTTTATTTAGGCACGTAATTATTATTTTTAATGTTATTAAACGCATTAAGGTTAAACATTTTAAATATTTTAAGATAAAACACTTTTCGCAAGTTATGTTTTAAAATATTAAAACGAATTAATGTTTTGCGCCCGTATACATTCAATATGAATATAAATAAATAGTTTTGTTTGTAAACCAACTAAAAAATCTTTCAAAAAAAGCTTATAAATCCAAATTAGGTACTATCGGTGACTCAATCCAGTATCGTATTTGTTAGCCTTTCTTGAAAGTTTGTTTACGGAGAAAACTATTTATTCATATTCATATTAAATTGTATTAAAGCATAACTTGCAAAAAGTGTTTTAACCAAAAATGATTAAATTGGCGCCATTTGGAATTCCGAATTTCTACCGTTTTATTGCATATTTCTCTTTGACACTTTCAGTATCTAAAAATATATAATATGTTATTTTTTAAACTAATAAACTATACATTTGTCACGCCAAAATCTTAAATTTCCATGATAGAAAAAAAAACGCAAAGTATGCTCTGAAAATTATTAAAAACACGTTTCTTTTATTTTAAAAGTTATATGTATGGAAAAATCACAGTGTTTCTTTTAATGGTATTTAAGACATCTACCACGAGATTTTTGCTATATTTTAAACGAGTCGTGTTTTGTTAAACATTTTCACAATTTTCTATTAAATATTATCGTTTTTAATATTAGCGCGCTCCCTTTAATATTTGTGTTCACATATGAAGGAGAGCTTTCAATTATTTCTACCTACCAACTAAGATGTACAATAGTGGCCAATTTATTGACAACGTGAGTACGGTTTTTCCAAATTGTATCATTTAAATTGCAAACATTTACCCTCCGGAAGTTCGTAATATGGCGGGATATACCAAGATACGATCTCAATTGCCTCTTTCCTCTATTTACAATTAGTATGAGTCACATTATTAACAGTACTTTCATTCAATAACCAGAGAACGTAATAAATCCTAATATCTGTATGAGGATTTGTTTATTATCGGTCTGCCGAGCGCGACAGTTAAAAATAACCGGGAGGTAGGTAATATTTTTGACTTTGAGACCTCTAGTGCTCTGTCAGCTTTTAAAACTTCTTTACGCACGCTGGACTTGGGGAGTTATGGCCGTTATACACGACACCTTTTTTCAGCCCGATTCCAATTAGCGATCGCTATTTTCACCTCTATTTTCATATCTAGGTTTTCTATTGTCATCACTGCAAACAACACACGAACCATACTGTTTGTTGTGATGCCTACTGAAATCGTAGATATGAAAATATAGATGAAAACAGCGATCGCGTAAAGCGAAAAATGTTGACTTTTGTCTCCAATTGGAATCGGGCTGAAAAAAGGTGTCGTGTATAACGGCCATTAGCGGTGGAATGCGTGACGAGAGCGTTACGAAAAGTGTGAGTGTGAGTGTGAGAGTGAAATATAAGTTAATGAAGATTGAAAGAGAGAGAGTTACGTTTCATATTTACTGTAGGGGCAAGAGAGAGAGGTGCGAGCACACATTTTCTTTCTCTCTTTCTCGCATAGCCATTTCGTATATCTAAAACATAGTGCAGGCCAATTGTCTGTATCACGCTGTAGGAGCAAGAGAGAGCAGTGCGCGCGCACATTTTCTTTCTCTCTTCTTTTATAGTGAAGTTTTACTTCAGTCGTGTGGTCTAAAGCACACTCTTTTTAAAAAAAATTATATCAAGCTAATAAAGAACTTTGCTACTAAGATTATCAATTTCTAGTGGTCCATAATTTTGTAGTCATATATGTATGTAAAAACCTTAAAGCAAAAATTGCCGAAGTGAATTTTATTTGTATAATATCTTTATTCCACTAAAAACACTACCATTTCGAATAGAACCCAACTCTAGACTTGGGTAAATTATATGAAACTAGCTGAAGTCCCCTGCGTTGCCCGCAGAGATTTCCGGAATCAGATTTAGACTCTAATTTGCCTCATATTTTGAACATCAAGTGTGCAAAATTACATAAAAGAGTATCACAATTCTGCTGTAAGTACAATAAATAATTAATTAAACGAAGAAAATATAAGCGAAACTCAATCAAAAATCTGGAAACAGAAAAATCATAAAAACATATTGGCACTTCTGGGACTGGGAATTTTTTAAAACTTTAACGATACACAGGAGGCTCTGAGGAAAATAATTTCCTTCAGGGCCTATGTCATCTTTGGGAATGCTGTGTCGTGGGTCTTTTGAGGAAGGGAACGAAAAAGGTATGAAAGGTGGGTAGGAATCTGGGGTTCTGTGTGTCCAGGTTATCCGCCGCCAAGACCTAGACAAACCTCACCCCATGAAACCGGGTATCCCTGCAAACGTAGTGAACAATGGGTGGGATGGGGTGGTTTTTTGAAATCTCATGTAGAAACTAGATGTATACACCTTCATCTTGCTTTGAACGTCAAGTGTGCAAAATTTCATCAATATTTTAATAAAATTTAAGATTAGTTTTACTTAAATTTGTTTAAAAATAAAAACCACGCTGCCCGCCACAGGCATTTGTCGTTGTATGAATAGGAGGCATACATTAATTACGAGAGCTCAAAGGGGGGGGGGGGGGTCCAACCAAATCTCACGTTACTTGAAAAGAATATACGAAATGGCCCAAATTTATTTTACCAAGGGGGGGGGTCTAGATTGGAAGAAAAACTGCTCACGTAATTAATGTATGCCCCCATAGATACATAGAATAATGTAATGGAGTAAAAATAGTAGGTACCTGAATCCTTCTTAAAAATATATACTTCAACTGTACCTCACTTTTTTTAATTTTGGTGCAACCATTTTCAATATATTATGAAGATGAATAATTATAAAACAATATGCAAGGCCTAAAACTCTAATTAATTTCTAATCCGTGAAATATTGCTATGAAATTCTATTATTTTGTCATGTGTGATTTTACTCGGCCACAAAAGAGTGTCAACTCCAAATGAAATATAACTTCTATTCTAAATTCCCAAAAAACTTTCTATTTCTGACGTTTTGTAGGATGATCTATGTCATTTTATAAATACACCTCCTTGCAACCGTACACACAAACTAAACGTATGTAAATATAGCTATGCCTTGAACCAGGCCAGAAAAACTCTCAGCAATTTATCTAAAAAAAACTTGCTACGAGTACGATGATGATGAACGTAGATTGAACGAAGTTACAACTATGATCAATTCATTATGTCTAAAATTAATATACCTAAATATGTTTTTAAATAAACTATTTTATTTTATACGTGCTATGAAATTGCTTACAAAACGGCAACCACATCTCATGTTACAGTGTAACTGCGTTTAATGGATTCTTTAAAAAATTTATTTTTAACTTAATTAGTAAAACCTCAAAATGTAATTTTTTAAATAATGATGACTATTTTGGCGACACTCAATCGAACATCTGAAACAGAAATTGATTTTCTGTTTCATGTTTTCGATTGAGTTTCGTTAATATTGTCTTAATTAATTAAATTTTTTTTTCACAGCCAACAATTTTTTTGCACAACCTAGTCATTTTCAGAACAGATTACAACAAATTTAAAAATTAAATTATTTTTGCGTTTTAATTTTTTGTTAAGCAAAAGGTGGGTAGGATTTAATCAAATATATCGACTTTATTAAAAAAGGCGTTTTAAAACTTTCCACTTACTTTAGACCGAACCGGTAAACCAGTTCGATTCCTATAACAGGACACGACTAATCCGATCTTAATAATAAGTGGTCCAAAAGCGTTGGAATCATACATTTACAATGAAAATCAACCATGAATAATTTAATTAACAGTCTAACAAATGTTGGTTTATTAATTAGTGATTTTTTAGAATTTTCCGCAAAATATTTCTAATAGCGCAATATTTTCATCCATTGTTGAATGTAATTTAGCTTGTATGTAGCAAAGATAGTTGTTCAACGCGTGGGAAACCACTTAGCGAAATAAATATGCTAATCAAATTTTTTTTTCTCGATTTCTATTAAATTATATTAAGAGCACTTTCAAAATCAACAATTTTTCCGCTATCGCCGAAATTACATTTCTTTCGAAAATTCATACTGAAAATTATTCAAATTTTTAAATCAATTTTTCCATTTAAGATAAAGCGATAATCTACCCACCAATAATATATTTTACAAGTCGGATTATTTTTATTCTGCAGAAACAATTAATTTCCCAGTTTTTATGTTCAATCGGAACAGTTTAAGTTCGTTCGAATTGGGTTTATTCTTGAACTAAATAAACAGTTTAGGAAAACGGGAATGTTTATATATTCCCGGTTAGAAAATTCGAAAATTCCCTTTTGCAAACGGGCTCGTAATCACGTCTACCGGTGGCCGCAATACGTAAAGACTGGGAACTTGGGAACGACTGGGAATTAATGGCCGGTATACGCAGGTTGATTGAGAATTGAGACGCCTATATACGTATACAATCCACACATAGTAAACATTCGCATTCATTATTTATAACCGGCATCGACTTTGGTAAGGCCAGTCGCTCAGCGAGCTACGAAGTGAGCGGGCATTTTCCGCGTGCACCAAACGAGCAAACAACTATCAGTACTGTGATCGTATTCATTTACCTCCTACAAGTTCTACCAC
The DNA here is from genome assembly GCA_917563855.2 of Limnephilus lunatus. Classification (NCBI taxonomy): domain Eukaryota; kingdom Metazoa; phylum Arthropoda; class Insecta; order Trichoptera; family Limnephilidae; genus Limnephilus; species Limnephilus lunatus. Next base: position 83,306,872 of record OU830592.1, read on the forward strand.
TCTGGTAACCAGCAATCATAAGCGAAACAAATAAGTTCAGTTATACGAATAAACGAAAACGAATACAAAATTAATGTTTTAGATACTGTGTGGATGATACAGAATTCGATTTTATTTTATCTTCGGAAAAGTGAAGTTTTTTGTGATAACAACGACATTTGTGCATTACTGAGTGCCCGGATAACAGCAGAGGAACGAACATCATTCATATATATTAAGTAAGTACAATAATTATTAAATATTATTATAATTTCTAGTATTTATATTATAATATGCTCTAGTTTTATAATGCACATTAAATTATCATTCTTCTAGACTTGCTTTCTAAGTATTTATGTATTTATATTGCTGCGTATTAATTATTACAAATATAGATTTTTTATCAACTAATATATATTTTATCAACTATTAGAAAAGCATTTTAAAAATGCACATTCTGATAAACTTGATGATTCAAAAAATATAGTAATATTTTCAGTTTTCGATTAGGTTTTAGATCATCTTTATTTAGCTTGTGTTTGAGATTTTTTAGTGTCCAACCGATTTCATTGTAAGTCTGTAAACTACATAGAAGCTGAGGAACTTTATCTCTTGAATTCCTTTGGTTTTGGTTACTACTGTTTGGAATTTGCATACTGAATTCTGTAGCGACCACAAATCGGGACATTCCAAAAACCGGGAATTTTTTAAATTGGTAATCGTCGGGGAAAATTTTATGGTTAACTTTGGGAATTATTGTTATTTAACTGTGGTTCAATTAATTATATTGAAAAAAAACCTTTTGCAAAAAACGATGAGATGTCAAAAGCAAATCATTACCGAAGTACAAATTTATCATTTTAATTTTTCAGTGCTTTTTTAGAATCCAATAATAGGAATAACACGTTTTGTAAACTGATTGATAAATAGAAGGCATTTTTAAAAATGGTTTTTATAATACTAACCGGTTTTAAAATTCCATTCAAAATTTAGTAACTAATAATAATAATAAAAACCAATCAGAGATTTTGAATCTGTTTTGTGAGCATCGAGTCTAGAAAACCTTTTTATCACTATGGTGCCAACGTATTTAATTTATTATTAAAAATACGTACTAAGAAAATATTTAAATGAATACATCGTTTACTTCGTTTTATAATCGTAAATGGCTTACAAAACTAACTGTGACAGCTCATGGAAATGTCAAAGAAACGTTTCATAATAAGAATTGCTTAACTTTTAATATATATAATCAGTGTTGTATCTTGCATAACGTTAAAATATCTAAGATACAGGTTTAACATAAATTTTTATGTGAGATAAAATCATTCAAACGCACAATGAACTAAGTTTCCCAAATAATTCATTAATTTTATAGTGGTTCTGCGTTATTTTGCTTTGATTTACAACAGTTATTGTGTATAACAATATTTCGAAATGCATTCAAATTCGTGTTCTGATACGCTGCTCGATGTAAAGTTTTATATATTTGTTTCGAACAGAGAAAGCCAGAAATAACCTTTTACCAGGGAAATCATCTTCATGGGTGAATTTTGACCATTGCATTGAATTCGACATAAACAACCTTAATTCGCCTCTCAAGGTCTCGTCAAATCGTCGCTATGTCCGTTTAACCTTTGTTCAAAAATTACCAGCTTTGTCCATGCTTCTATAAAAATAACCTCACATGTGATGTATTAGTAGAATGTCGGACGACATTTTTTAAAGTTTTAGAAAGAAACAGTACGTAGATAAAATCAGCAGTTTAAAAAGTTTTAGAAGTAATTACAAGGATCTGTACCAAAGATATATCTACATATGTGAAATATCTGGTGAATTATTATAAAAGTATTCGTTTGCTAAACTTTCTGAATGACTGACTGCACACGCTTAATACGAAAATATTTTAGAAAAAAACACTTTGATTCACCTTTTTTACCACAAAATACAACTGTTTGCATTCGGGACTATGGAAAACACCGCATTCAAAATTTCAATACAAAATGTCACAGAATACGAACATAAATTATTGTAAATGACTGTTAGCTGTCAACCCATACGACAACAGCTAATTTTCCTTTTCCGCAAGAAATTTTAAATTCAGTATTTTCCATCGTCCCGAATGGTTGTATTAAGGTGAATCAATTCTAGTCCAGTTATCCCTAAAGTTTACCAAATATTTTACCTGCATGCTAGGAAATGATTTGACGTAAAGATGATGGTTAACGATCTACAAAATGTAGTGTATGTGGTATATAAGTGTAGGTATATGTTTTTGAACGTTTATGTGTACCTATGTATCTGAATTGTGTTAATTAATGGAGGGTTGTGAGTGCGCATTGATTTCATTATCAGTAATGTTTTTCTTAATGTCGACAGGGTATCAAAACATAATATATGTAGAGTTGACTTTGGACAAAGATTATTATTATTGAACTTTTGGAGAACATAGGAAATTGGTGTTTGCTGCAATTGGTGTTGTTTAATGTGTAATAGTCTGATGCAGCCAGTGGGCACGTTTGTATGGTATTGTAACATTTTGATTGAATGAAATGGGGACGGAAGACTTGGCACCATCAAGTGAATCAAATACTTTAGTTGGGTCAAGAGCCGCTATGACAAAATGTGTGACATAACGTGTGAATGTGAATGAGGTACCTGCGGAGCGCCTGTCATTGCAGAATTGATCTGTGTTCTATCCTCTTAACCTAACAATACAATTTGGGAGGCGGGTATGGGTACCGCCGCCCCGGGAACCATTTATTGTAGAACCAACGCCTCTGCCACAGGTCACCCCCAGTGTTTCGCTACGTTCGGTGAATTAGCAGGGGCGACCGGGTTCATGGGGTGAAGTTTGTCGGGTCTTGGCGGCGGATGCGTCTGACAACCAACTGTGTGGCAGGCCGGATCAGGAAACACCTGTTGAGGGAGACCTTTTGATCTCTCCAGCAGAACTCTCTCGGAACGTCCCCTTGAACCGCATTGGAGAAGATTGAATTCATATTTATCATACATTCGACCGGTCAGTGGTTGAGTGGGCATAGCCCTTGGGTCCCACCCGGGCGTCGCATGTTCGATTCCTCGGCTGGCTAAGTCCTCCATCACAACACAAGCAACATTTTCGGCTTTCTGTGGTGGTAGTAGGAGATTTTCAAACATTGTTGGGTTATTCGTAACCCGGGAATGTTTGTCTTTCTTTTAAAACAAAAAAATGTCCGTTACTATTGGACACAGTGACCCCCAGATTCCTACCCACCACTCATACCCTTTTCCTTCCCAGAACTGCCTCTCCTTCCTTTTCTAAAAAGACACTCCACATAGCATCCCCAAAGATGACGTAGTCCCTGAGTGGAATTATTTTCCCCAGGGCCTCTCGTGCGGGGCTAATGTAAAAAAAAAATGGTTAGGGCGATATTTGAAAGCGTCGGAAAAGTCATGAGAAGCCATTGCAATTGATAAACAGTGACGTAATAAGGAAAATATTTATGCCAAAATCAATAATTTTATTAAAAATACACCGGTTCTTGCTTTAACAATAAAAATACACTTGTTTACATTTGTGTGACCTCGAGGGGCCAGAGGTGTCTGGCAGACGAGAGGTCAATAGCTCAAAACCACAAAAAACTTTAATTCGTGACATGTTTTAAAAGTATGGGAGCTGCTCGTAATTTAATTTTAAATGCTGGCAATAGTTATCCAGTAACCACACTGCGACGCATGCGCGTTCGACTGCATATCCGAACGTCTAATCGTATATAAATTCAGGTAAAAGTGCAAATTTAAAATAAATATCATTATCAAATTCATTGGGTACATATTAAATGTGCTAATTTGGTTAGCTTTATAATCCGGAAGTATCGCTTTCCTAGTACATAATGATTAATTATTAAAAAATCTGATTGTTCAAATGCGAAGCCATATACTGACGCTCTCCGTGGTCGAGGGGTAAGGCTCTTGACTAACGATCCGGAGGTCACGGGTTCAAATCCCGGCGTGCAGACAATTTTATTTGATTGCTTTGAGATTTCACAATTTAATCATTTAAAATAATGTATGGTATATTTGCGGCATGTTTCAGAGTAGAAGATATTTTCAGACTCTCATTATCGCCCTGGTGTAAGACCAAGATTCAGAATTGAAACCTTGCTTGATATGGCTTTAGCCGTGTTTCGTGATTTTGTCTGAATAGCCAGGTACTTCCACATCTTTATCTGCACATCTCCTTCCCTTCTCCGCTACTTTCAGCCTCACAACTCACAACATACCCTAATTGGGGATACCATAGGCTCACTGGCTCCAGATGCTTGGGAGCAGTGGGGACTCTTGTGCGGTATTCACATAATAAAAGTCCATACACAAATACTACCTACCTAGGAAACTGTCGTCTACCATTAATTTATTCTTCTTACACCTTTCAAATTTTTTTATCAGACTTTTGGCGTTCAAATTTAGGCAGGAACTTCCCCCGAATATGAGCCACTTCTTTGGTAGTTATCTTTAAGGATTGGACGATACCAGAACGATTAATGATAATAGCCATATAAATTCTTATCGGAAAAAATCAACCGAATCTGGGTTAAAATGCGCCGTAAACTATGAACAGAAATATTGCTAAACTTAGAGTATTAATAATTATTAAATTTGTAGAAATTATCTTAGTGTAAAATAAAACCAATCAACTTTACTTATTCGACGACCACGCATTTCGTGAAAGTTTTCAATAAGTTCATGTAGCGCACTGAAAATACCTCCTGGTCACGAGTATGTAAATTTAAGAAAAAAATGCAATGCAAAATTGTTTTTAGTCAATTATTATCGTGAAAAAAACATCCTCCTCGGTTGTTCCGTTATGAAGAGTTCATCCGAGACACCATTCTGAAGAGTAAAAAAGAAAAGCACCGGCTTTTGTGGTTTCAAGTGCAGGGTAACCAAAAAGAAACCGGTTTACAGTCTGAGACCGAGACACTGACCTACTTATGATGGTAATGGAGAACAGTCATAACTTATATCTCAAAACGCGTTAGTGAATCTCAAACCGTGTTCACAAAAGGAGTATTTCAGTGCAACGTAAATTTCGCCATTCAAATTTTAATTATTTCCATTAGGAGATGTAAACAATGATTATTTACTCAACACTAGTGGCACACTCTCTTTAGAAAATCCATGCTGGTATTATAGCGATCTTCGTGTAATTTAATTATGATCCCCTTTATGAAACGGCGAACGTCTGAGCAAATACCTTATTTTTAAACAACCTGCCCAAGAATAATAACTCCTATAATAATCATTGTCTATCCATGTTTTAAGCCAATGGTCGTCTAAACTCTGTCCCAATATGGGCTACTTCACAGCATTTTACCTTCATAAGCATCATTTCAACTTCGTAAAAACATGGAAATCCTCAAACTTTCGTATTTTGGTCTAGTCTAGACGTTTAGGAGTTTGTGTTGTCATCCGCAATTAACGGAACTCCGAACTTGTTTATGATAAAACGTGGAGTTAAAATGTCTATATCATTTGAGTTATCGATGTTGTTATTATTACTAGCTGACATTCCCGGCTTCGCTCAGGACAACATTTGAGAGTGTTCTGGAATGTTCCACAATGATGTTCCCGATTCCGTATTCCCGAACATTCCACGATATACTCCGCCACTCCTTCCAGAACATTCTAGAGCTCTATGGAAACTTTCTGGAAGACTGTTCTAGAAATTTCAAGAGGGCGAAACTTCCAGCCCTTATATCTTCAAAAGCACGCCCTTTAGGAAAAAACGAGAACCGTCATCCTGGAGGGGGATAGAGATCTACCACGCCATATAACTCCCTTGTTCGTACCGGAACTCGTTTCTGGACTTTCTTTTATAATATATACCTATTGATTATCAGTTGTTATTGAATTCGATTCGTTCGCTTTATAGGAGTGTCCGTGGCGTCATAAAAATGTGTTTTGTATTTCTTTACTACATCGATCGATTGAGTAAATGAAGAACGAATGTGTGATCTAATTTATTTTTTCTTGGCAAACTGCTACTTCGGTTCTAAAATATGGTAATAGAATCAAAGTTCTGGGTGGACGATTTATTATTTGAATTGATTAAAAAGATGTGAGCGTTTTTTTTTTTACTTATTTGGTGTTAAATTTTATATTGTCGTATATACTTATAAAATATCCTATTTTGTATTTAAAGAATTATATCTAATCGGGTTTCTTTCCACCTTTCCAGAAATGTCGCTTGAAAGAAAAACCAGAATATGCCTTTTGGTATTTTTCTGCGTCGCCGGCCTCACAGCGGCTTTCAACAGCGAGAGGAAGTCCTCTGGAGATGTATCCATCCATCCTCACAACGGCCAGCATGAGGAAACTAAAGATTCCCACATAGTTCCAGCAACGCACCAAGAAACAACTCAGAAAAGGAATACACGAATCAAGCGGGCACGACAGAGACACGAAAGAAACAGAAGAGAAAAAGACGATGAAGATGCAATGCGGGAAGTTTTTTCAGATCCCAATTCAATACCCAACACCTTTGGATACAAATCCAACCCTAACGGCCCAAGCACTAGCGGACACTCTTCAAATAATGTGTTTAGTTCCAGTTCTAATGGTTACATTCCAAGTGGATACAACTACGAACCACCGCAACAGCAGTTTTTACTACCACAAATGATGTATTTCCAAAGCCCACAAAGTTATGCGGGTCCGCAATACTTGCCTACTGCCGCTCCCTCACACAATACAATTATTCCAAACGGCAATCAAGTCAACAATTTCTACACTTCTCGGTTCCCCACGTATTCACCCGCGTCCAACCCATGGAGTGGCGTGCCAAATAATTTTCCAGCGCCTTTCTACTACGGGCCATTCCTCATTATACCAATTCCGATTTGCTATCCTAACAACGTTGCGAACAACAATGTCAACAATCAGCCAGCTCCCCCTCCAGAGACAACTGTTCCCGTATCTGTGGATAATCGTATAAATATAGATAATGGTGTAAATAATAATGAAGTCGTTACCAGAAGGCCACCATTCGATTTCAACAAGTATTACAACACGTCAACTGGAGTAGATTTGAGTCCGGTAGCACCTAGCAGACCTGGCAAAGTGAGGCCACCACCCGCCTTGCATATTAGTGGAGGGAACGTGAATAGTCAAGCTGGTCAAGCTGGTCCACCTGATCAAGCTGGTCAACAAGTCCCACCTCAGCCGATCCGTCCTGCGCGGCCACTGGTGACTACAACACAACAGCCTCCGCAACAACGTCCTCCGCAACAGCGTCCTCCGCAACAACGTCCTCCGCAACAACGTCCCGCGCGGCCTCTACCCATCCCCCAGAGACCTCCTGTGTCGAGTCCGTACCCTCAGAGACCTCCGCTCAGACCAGTCGTGGAAGAACCGCCTCAAGAGCTGGACGGGCCTGGTTCAGATCTTTCCCAGAGTGACTCTTGCGTCTGGGCCATCATCAGATGTTGCAATCGAGTCCCGAGACCTGTCTCCGTTCCGAGGTGCTTCGAGTTATTGGGCTGTCCGGGTGCATTCTTTGACAACCCATGCGAGTCCGACGCTGCAATGTCGATAGCACGCGCAGCCAATGAGATCCAACAAAATGGACAAAATGGATTGCTGTTTTCATAATCTGCATTAGTGTCTACATAGAGCGTTGTATTTTGATTGGAAGAATCCACGGGATGTTCCTCAGAAGATATTTGAACAACAGGCGTTATGTCATGTATTATAATCATCGGTATGATGATTGGTCGATCTTATTGTAGTTATAGTATTTTTCGATCATACGCTTCAGTGAAAATCTTCTTAAAATAAGTTAATCAAATATTTTTGTCCTTGTGCCAAGACGATGTAGTGAGAGATTCATCCAAAATGTATTATTAAGTACCTTATAAAAATTGTGCATGATGAAATGTATGGAGGTTTACAATATCATTATTTTTAACGCTTACCCTAAAAGTATGAAGACTGCAATCATGGAAATGATATAATATCATTTCAGGGTGTTACCGACGCCTTGTTTTGACGTACACATTTTCACTGCCTTAACATACTCGAATATATTTTAAACTGTATTTTATTGTTTAAACTATTATTTCCTATTATGCCGATATTTATATTAGTTTTTAAATCTATTGAGATTTGTTTCGTTTGCTAATTATTGTTGAAGCAGCTACTAAAACGTAAAAGAAAGACAGAATGTCAGTCTTAAGGACATCTGGACTTTCAATAGTTTTAGTCCATTGTAGTTGTCATCTATAGTAGACAGAACAACTCATAATAGCTATTAGAAAGTTGATCATGCATACAAACACTTTAAAAGCTAAGAAATGCTTCCTGAATTGCCCGATTGTGCTTAAAAGAATTCCAAATAACACTTCAATTTTGATGTTTGACCTAAGGTTTCATATTTATTTTGACGCGTGACAGCAGTTTCTCCTTCCAAAGGCAACGTTAAACGGCTTGCCGTAAAGCTACCGGCGGACGATCTATTATTTTTTTATTAAAATATCGTCTGTTGGCTAAGTACTTCTATCGAGTCTTTCTTTTAACATAATAATTCAAAACGTTACGATTATTCTACAATTCACCACCGAACTCTCAAAAATAGTACTAGAATAGAAATAGAAATTATTTACCACTAGGAAAGTGTTGTGTTCACACAGTCAGTATATCTCCAACACGTCTTGGAAGGAGATCTCTCTTAGGGAAGAAATAAAGTAGTTTGGTTAATCTGAAGTTTCTTGATACTTCGCGTATTACAAGTATTGACTACGATAAGTCGACCTTACTAGGAGCTGGCTACGAGTATGAATGATCCGGTTCCAACTGTTTTCTGTGGAAACCGCTAACCTCGGTCCTCTGCTGAACTGAGAATCAATCCTGCCGCCATCTGGCGAACTTTTAGGAAAGCTCTTATCCCTGCCATCTATGTGAGGAGCTCGGAAGCTTTTAGATATCTCACAGAAAGTTACTTCGAATCCAGTGTACAAAAATCAAATATTTAATAATTACTACTAGTATTATGCAGTGTGGAAGGATGTCTTTAAGATTTTCTTATGATTTAAGGTGAACGTCCATCGGTCCGCGCCGGCCGCAACGCACACACAGCACGCAACATATTTTTCTATATCTTTATATGAATTAGTAAAGCTCTGCGTCCACTACCGGCAAATACCAGTAGTTGGTGCGGGCAATGTGTAGAAAAATCCGTTGCGTGCCATGCGTGCGTTGCGGCCGGCGCGGACAGATGGACGCTCACCATTAAGCTGCTAACTTAAATTAAGATTTATGTACTTACAAAATTATGTGTTTACTATTTATTTGTGGTGTATCAATATTGAATGAATAAAGTGTTCATTTGTTGATAAGATTTATTTGTTTTTATAAAAAATATGTATTTTGTACCTAATTATACCTTCACCCCTACCTTTATATCGGTGACCGGCCAACTCAGAATGAAACCAACTCAGAACCACCTCAGAAAGGTCATTAAGAGTGATAATAATTATTTTTTTATAAATTGGAGGTTAGGGTTACCGGCTATTTAAAAATTATTTTTTTAATAATTAATGACCTTTCCGAGGTGGTTCTGAGTTGATTTCATTCTGAGTTGGCATGTAGGAAACCCTTTATACCTTATCGGCGTCAGATTGATGAAAGTTCCAATTCTAGATTAAAAGAAAATAAGGAAAAATAAATAATAAAATTTTCAAGTGGATTGGATTGGACTACCAGAATATTAACGCTGCTTATACGACTTTAGCCATTTATGGGTAACCCCTCCCGTTTGCATCTCCATACCATACCCGCAAGATTTCCTAAATTCAGGATGATTTAGTTCTTCTCATTTCAGGCAGACTGGGGCTCTTCTCCGGTATTAAAAAAACAAACTATAATAGTTTTATCTGAGTCGAGTATATCCCACCGTTTTACAAGTCTTACTTTTCCACAGCCTTAGTTCAAACCTTCTCACAGTGTTCCACATGGAGAATGCCATTCTCCTAGTTTCTTCTTTTCTATGTGAATTCCTCGCAAGAGTCCCGACGGATCCCGACTAACTGTCCGGAACCAGTGAGAATATGTAGCATTTTTTCAAAACTTAAATGCTTTACCCAGTTTCAAATATTTCACATTTTTTACTTTTTTTAAGTACTTAGATGATAATGTATTATGCTTCTTATATTTATGTTCAACTTACAATTTTTAACAATATTACCTTACTTTTCATTCATTCAAATGTAAAATTGTCTTCAAATAGCCATTCAGTGCCATTTTGTGCTTTTGACATTAGGGTCACCATAAACGCCGATTCTAGGTGAGTTGCAGCTTTATATACAATTGTAAAAAGAACAAGATAGGTATCCTCTTCTACTGATCAAAAGCTAAATCGGACTTAGAGTCGGAAAAATGGGAACCTTTCAACGGTAAAAAAAAACGAAATGGAGCTGAATGACCATTTGACGACTGTCGCACGTGAATTTCTGTGAAACAACTGGGCCTTTGCCACAAAGCAAAAACGGTAATGAAAAAATAGTTTGGTTTTGGGGTACGTTGGTACGTTTAAGGCAATGGGTACGGTAAGAGGAGGATATTACGGAGTATGAGATGGTTGAGAAATACCTGGCTATTCAGATCCGGTCACCAAACACGGCTGAAGCCATTTTAAGGTGGTACACAATCCTAATAATTTTTGTTTGCTCAAAACTCACATTTTAATCATTTCCGGCGAATTCGAAACTAAATTAACTTTTTTATTCAGATCTTGTCCTGGGGATGTAATTTCTTCATATTTAGGATTAATAAAAACAATACCTTACCATTAATATATTTTACGTACAACGATTTTAAAACTTTACAACCCGTTTTTCAACTATAAAGTTAGCGGTAAGCACCAGATTTTTTTTTCTAGACGATGAATTAATAACTTCGGGAGTGCGACACATTTTATCACATTTTAAATATTTGTAACACGTTCTTCAGAATTAATTAAAATGAACGCAGTGGAAAGGTCTAATCTCCAGCAACCTGCTAGGGTGAATCAACCTGCTAGGGTGAATTCCACCGTACGTTCGTCCAATACGCCGTGCAGCGGGCGCATATTTGTTTACACGCACATTATTTGTCTTCTTCTTCTTTTCTTTGATAGGGCAAATTCGTCAGTAGGTCTGTGCAATACACGGGTCACGAGTCGCTATTTGTATACATTGCTTCTTTACTTACGTCGTTAAGATTCTGAATATATTTTAGGATATATTGTCGTCTTAAGTAACATTTCTGAATGTTTTATTTCACCAGGACGATACTGAGAATATCTACCATTCAGAATACGCTACGCGCTACCTGTATACAATTGGGTTATATGACAACTCAACAAACTGGCATTTCAACACCCCTTTAAAAAATCATTAAAAGTAAAAAAAAAAGTTTTAGAAAAACAGCCCGTAACCTAAACTAACGTAATCTATTTAACCAATTTTTTTGTTCTTCTTATGAAGAACAATGAAATTTTTATTGATTTTTCAAAAGAGGTGATGTTGAGTTGTCCGGTCACCATACTATTGTATTGCTTATAATATTGTCTCGGTAATTGCTTTAAATGGCAACACCAAACTAGTACATCATGAAGTGTCAGGCTAAAAGATAAATTTATCTTAATTTTTTAATAATAGATTTTTATCTTGGTTAGTAAAGTTTGGATATTCGAGATAACAATGACAAATTTCAAAAGAATTTTGAAAAAAACATTTTTTAATAAGCCGTCTAATCTTCAGGAAAATTAACATGTAATTAACTTTAATGGACACTAAAAGCCTCATTTAATGTTTTTATCTTGTTTATTCTTCCGATATGAAATAATGTTTTGTAACCTAGTGACGTGCATAGGTCGTAGCACCGAAATATGTTCATAATATGAGAGTAATTCACACCTGGCGGGTGCGGCGAGTGGAAGCTCTATCGCGAATGGCTGCCACGCTGAGACTAAGTGTTGGAGAGAGTGCAGCGTGGTGGGGATTTGGCGTGGGGGAACCAGATTACTTGGGAGCATACATTCATTATGTGAGTTAAAAAAGAGGGGAGGGGTCCAGGAAAATCTCACCAAATCTCTTGTAAACTGGGGGGGTCAATACAAATCTCACGTCAACTTTATCCCAAATTTTGTTCGCAGAAAAAGTCTAATGACGTGGGCAGGGGCCCAGAAATACCCATCTCGCCCCATCCCATCCCATTATGTCCCCTCCGTTGACGTAAATGTGATCTTTAACAGGTCTGCAGCGTATTGTCGCGAATATATTTACCTCAAAGGGGAGGGGCGTAATCGGATAGGATGGGGCGGGATGGGATAGGGTTGGACCCCAGATACACCACTGATCTCACGTGAGGGGTGAGAGGGGTCCCACCAAATTTCACTTAATCTGTATTGTATTTGTACGCCTCTCTTGAAAGAATTGAGTTTTTATACGGACAAAACTATTCCATATCTACATGTGCAAACAAACAATTATGCTTTAAAATGCTGTTTTTTTTTAAACAATTGAATTAGCGCCATCTATGGAAGAGTATTTTATGAAAGCTTTAAGTCGCGGCTTTCCGAATTTCTACCGTTTTATAACATACTTCTCTTGAACACATAAATTTTTAAGTTTCTAAAAAAATATATGTTATATTTGAAGATAATATCTATACATTAATTTGCTACGCCGGAACGGTAATTATATGTAATTCACTAAGAAAAAAATCGCAAAGTTTGCTCCGAAAATTATTATAAACACGTTTTTTCTGTTATTTTACAAGTTATATCCATGAAAAAAATTATATTGTTCCTTTAAATGCTATGTAAGACATTTCCCAAGAAATTTTGGCTCTATTTTAAACGAGTCGTGTTTTATTAAACATTTTCACAATTTCGCTCAAATATTATCATTTTTAATATTAGCGTGCTCCTTTCTAATATTCGTATTTACATATATCTCACCTTCTTCTTTTTGAGCGCTTACTACCAGGCCGTGAAGTTGGAAGTAACGCAAGAAGATGGGATAAGATATGTGCGGAGAAACCTGTGTGTGCTTATCCGAACTTCGTAAGAATGGGACTATTTATACGGTATATACCTAAAGTAACCCTTGAAATTCTATAAACTTGTTGCCTCAGAGAATTGGGTGGAGAAATTGTTAAAAAAAATTATAAAGGACAACAAAATGGAAAATCGACAGCACCTCTTTTAAAGTGTGACACAGAATATCACCTTTATGCAGCACCACGCACCGCACAGTATGTAACACTTTAAATAGATTGGGATTTTTTGGCATTATTGCACCGGTTGAAATCAATTTCTCTCTTTTTATAATATTCTCATACTCATTGATTTCTGCGACATCAATAATTTCTTCTGGGGGCCTAGTCCCTATCTTTTACGTTTTACTAACAGCCTGTTAGCTTAACTCGGTGGTTTGAGCAAAGTTGTCGCAACTGGCAAGTTACTGACTACTATTTTAGCCAGTTGCGACAACTTTGCTCAAACCACCAAGTTAAGCTAACAGGCTGCTAGCAACACGTAAAAGATAGGGACTAGGCCCCCTGTTATCATTGTTCCATCATTATCAAAGCGCCTCTGAGGTGATTTTTGTACAGATCATCGGAAAATCTTCAACTGTTCTTGGAATAAAACGCATTGGGATATAAACCTGTTTTTATATTATTATATAAAAATATTAATTTATTCACAAACATATGGTAATTTAAAAAAAAAATTATGTATACATTCAGGTGGAAGTATTTATATTATCTTATTTTACAGGGGGTTATACATACGCGGAAAAAAACGATTTTTTTATTTCATTTTCGTATTGTACATATATTATAAGGTCAACAAAATAGTCGCACATCTCTGGGAATTGTGTGCATTAATTGAAAATTTCAAGAAAACTGTTGAAATTATTTTTTGTAAGAATCCACAAATTTTTATTAATTAAAAAAAATTCTTGAAACTTTGCTAATACACTCTACTTACTCTGTGGCGTCATTATTAATAAATTAAATGAAAAAAGAAACTTTGTTAAAACACCACTATACAGGGTGTGACAGCACGTAACCTAGGGATTTTAACCTTAATACTTTGAGTATAAAATGTAGATGTTATTTTGCTGTCCGATGATATTATTTTTCTATTAAAAACATTAAAACTATTTTTTCTTCACACGTCGCAACTGACTAGTTAGGAGAGTAGCGCGCTTATAGTCTAGCGTGTCTTGATAAACGTTGCGTCTCGTTATAGCAGCATGTTAACACACGAAACAGCGCGCGTATCTTCATACCCATCGCGACGGAATATATGCAATTTGGAAGGCGGGAATGTGTACCGCCCACCCGGGAACCTTTATTGGATAACCAACACCTCTGCCATAGGTTACCCCAAGTAATTCGCTACTTTTGGTGATTTAGCAAGGGTGCTCGGGCACACTGAGCCTACCGTTTGCTACCCACCCCTTAAACCCCTTTCCTTCCCAGAACTCTCCTCTCCTTCCTTTCCCTAAAAAATCCAACAACACAGCATCCCCAAAGATGACATAGGCCCTGAGGGAAATTATTTTACTCAGGGCCTCCTGTGTGGAGCTCATGTAAAAAAAATATCCTATAGCGATGGGATCAGTAACGACGTGTGATTGAAAAATATTTTATCGTCGGACAGCAAAATGACAACTACATTTTTTACTCCAAATATGCTCAGAATTGCTGGGTACGTGTAATCTCTCGGGTACGTGCTGTTACACCTGTATAATCAATATTATCAACATGTTTCGAAAACAAAGTTTTCTTCGTCAGGATAAGATTAATATACTAAGAAGAAAACTTTATTTTCATTTTATTTAAAAAATGTGTTTGTCTTTTAAAGAAATATGAGAGGATCTTTGTCATTCCATAGTAAAAACCGGAACAGCCGTAGAATAAAGATTTTTTTCTTCTATAAGAACGGCAATGATTCTGCTTTGATTTGTTACGTTTCGAGGTGATCTCCTGTCACATTACCATTTGATTATACTTGATCGAAGCATTTACACCATTTGCCGTGGAAACTTGCTTGAAAGTACTAGTAAATAATTTTTTTGTATGTAAATATTTTTCTTATATTTATATATGTATTAATATTAAATGTCATGTTATTAACCTGCATGTTGGTTGTTTAGATATTTGTAAATGATTTCGCAAAATAATACCTACACGTTTTAAAACATGGTGATTAACAATTATTATTTATAACATATTATACCGTCTATTTACATCTTTTCTTTTTTTCTAAAGTCGTCTCTTCCTTACATTTATCGATTATTGTTTATTTGAAAGTCGAGTCATCTTTTTCTTCTGTGATTGCTTTTAAACGTTCTATTTCTGTGATT
Source organism: Limnephilus lunatus (assembly GCA_917563855.2). Lineage (NCBI taxonomy): Eukaryota > Metazoa > Arthropoda > Insecta > Trichoptera > Limnephilidae > Limnephilus > Limnephilus lunatus. Next base: position 83,322,252 of record OU830592.1, read on the forward strand.
TTTAATGTTTAAAGTTGAGTCCTTTCTGTCTATATCAATTTTTTTTTATCTAATGTGGATTTCTTTCTCCCTTATGATTAAATTTTGAGAATATGAGTATGAGTAAAGTTGAGTCATCTCTCATCTTCTCTATCATGGTTTATTTTAATGTCGACTCTTCTCTAATTTTATAAATGTAAGATTCTTTATTTCCCTTTTAAATTTTTCTTTATTATAAATATCAAGTCGTTTCTACCTATTTGTGTGAATTATTTAAAAAAATACATTCTGCGACTTATTTACTGAATATTTCATTGGATAAAAGTTACCTTTGCTTATTTTTTTCTAATTGGTTCATTCAATATCAATCCATTGTTATCAATTTCTTATCATTGTAATTTTCATAGCATGTTGTTTAATAAAAAGGATGATTGTATTTGATTTAAAGTAAATATTTTATAACATGAAATGTTCATGGCTCATCCCAAATCTGAGTTTATACACTAAAGCTTACAACTGTTGCATCATAATAAACTTATTCATATAAATAAATCATGTATTTGAGTTTAATAAATTATTAATGTATACTTAATTTGTTCCAGAATGACACTACCGAGAACTTGGTTCGTCCTTTGGGTCGGCCTGCTTTGTTCTGGAGGACTTATTGACGCTTTCAATAGAAATCGGAAGTCACCCGACGGTGAAGAAAATGACACCCAAACATCCCCGCAAAACAATCAACCATTTCTTGCCCAAATAATGGAGCCTCTCTTTGACGAAGAACAGACTGACAACCTTCAAACAAGGAACGAACGTTCTTCGTATCCGGATAACGTTCATCAATTGTTGGTATACCTAAGTCCTCGAGATAAGCGCGTTGATTATGAGTCCTTGGTGAGCGCTTCTCAAGTCAGCAGCGGCCCTGGCTATTTCTTTGCGGGATACCCACAAATCCCTCCATTTTACGTGGGTATCAATACTATGTACCTTCCTATTCCATTTTGCTTTCCTCCATTTCCATTACTTCCGCCAACAGATGAACTACCCGAAACGGATTCAGATGAAATAACGACCATTACCGTCGAACAGAAATTTGGTTTTCCGTCCTCAGATAATAATAATATAATTCCAAAACCCGTAAAACCCACGGCCAAACCCCCCAAAGTGGATTTCAATGCATATTATAACACCAAAACAGGAGTTGATCTGAATCCAGTGAAACCTCTGCGGCCTCTGACCATCACCATTCCACCTGCGGAACATTCCATGGGCAACAGTAATAATGATATTGGTAATACTGTGCCAAAGAGACCAGCTTCCAACGTTCCTGTGCCTAAGGCGAATCGTCTTCCGACTACAGAAAGACCAGGTTACCAAGTAGTTACCGCGGGAACTCTGGAAGACGAATCTATGATCACCCTCAAGAAAGCCATTGAAGAGTGTTGTAAGCCCGAAAGTGCGCCAAACTGTTTTGACCAAAAAGGATTCCATTTCGTTGACGAAAAACCATGCGACATGCAATGAAACGATTTAACACATTTATTAGAATGTTTCCCTATTCATTAATATTATTTGTAGGGAGTAATTTGCAGGATTTATAAAGGGCAAATTGGGATATTATGCTGTATCCTTAAATTGCCTCGTTTGAAATGTTTATTTATTGTAATAGGATATGATATTGAAGGGATCTCATGCTCGCCAGCAATTAAACCATATTATGTATTACCGGAACCCTCGACTGAGTTGAGTATCTAACACTTAATTGAATACATGTGCATTGTGGTATTTCTTTCCTACTTTACGATACAAGATTTAATTTAATTTAGTTGCTAATTAATTTAATTCATTATTTCAGAGGGGAATAACTTATTGACTAAACAATCATTGAAGGGAATATTAACCACTCTCAAACGAAAAATGTGAAATAGATAAGACAAAAAAAGAGAATGATTAAATTACGAGTAATATCAGTTGTCCGAATCTGAAGCTCCCAATGCGTTCAATTTCTCTTTTTTACTATTAAAGCTTGTCAAAAAGACTTTCAAAAGAATCTCGCATTATAATCTCTTCATCTCCGCATAACGCTTCTTTAAAGCATGAATTATGTGGGTATTGATATTTTACTTAGCAATTACTCGTACTATGCTCCGATTGATTAATTTTACAAGTTATGCTTTCAAATATTAAGAATAATGAATTGTTAGCGCCCGTACATATTAATAATAATAATAATATAATATCTTTATTTGGAAAACAAACAGCTTTACAAAGATACATAAAAAAGAAATAGTGCTAAAATAAAACAGTAAGCCTAAAACATGTTTTTGCTGATTTTTTTTAGTAGCTAGACAAGAAAAACATAAAGAAAAACTAAGAAAAAAAAATAGTTAAGAGAAGTTAAAATAAAACAAAAAGAAAAAACTAAGAAAAAAAATAGTTAGGAGAAGCTAAATACTTAAATATGCATGATAAGAATATAGAAAAACACAATAAAGGGTAAGCTTATGATCTTGAGAATATGATTAAATTGTTTTCTCCATAAACGCACACAAATCTTTCAAGAACTGCTGACAAATACAATATTGGATCGAGTCACCGATACGAAATTGGATTTGTCACCCTTTCTTGAAAGATTTGGGTGCTTTTATGGTCAAAACTATTTATTCTAATTCATATTGAATATGTAAGGGCGCAAACAATGAATTCCCCTTAATATTTTAAAGCGTAACTTGCAAAAAGTGTTTAAAACCTAAAATAATTAAATCGGCGCCATCTGAGAACGCGTAGATTATAACGTACGTTACGTTTAACCTTTTGGAAAGGAGAAAAAAAATCTCTTCATCAGCGACATCTATATAACATCTATAAAATTGTTGTTTAACTATGTCCCATTGTTTAGATTCAGTTCAAAGGCAGCATCATCAGCGGCGTAACTACCAACTCCTGAATTCACTCTGAACCTGGGGCACGATTTTAAAATGGGCCCTTTACTTCTAATCGATATTTTTAACGATATAGCTGCCGAAAATTTCATGTATTTCCCTAGCTATTAAAGTAGTGTGAAGTGCCATTGACGAAATTTTTGCAGCAAAACGGCTCTCTAAAAATAATATTTTCTTTCAAAATTCAAATAATATCTGAGGCGGGCCCAGGACGGAGGGTTGCACAGGCTATCCAGGTTTTTACGCCACTGAAATTTTTTATATTATAATATTTGTATTTCCTTCGTATTTAGACAAAAATAAATAACATTAACATGGTTTATTATAGTTTTGAAGTAACGTTAACGAGTGTAAAAGTACGATAGTTCGTGTACAATATATATTTAAAGAGTTAATAATCGAATAATGTAGGCTTACATACATAGCTTTTAAGGGGTAAATTGCAGTAACTTTGGGAGATGATTACACAAGCTTCCAGCGTATAAAGGCAGTTTTCAGGTTCAAATGTTTAATTGTTTGTATAGGAAAAAAATTCTGCTGTGTTTGTATCGGAAAAGCAAAGGAATTTCGAAAATATTTAATTATATTTTTACTTTTACTATCAGGTACAATCAACCTCGAAGATAATGCACTTGACCCCCTGACCCCCTGATTACATTTACACCTTATTATTTTATTATTATAGTATTTTTATTTTTCAAAAATCTCGAAGTGTATTTAACAAAACAGTAGAAATACAAAATACAAATAGAAGGCTAATGTATGTTATGCCTTACCTACTCTCATGTTTGCTAACAGCCTTATTAACGACAAATCACAACATAGATTTGAAATAAATTAAAATTTAATTATACCTTTCAAGAATTAAATAAAACATTTTGAAGGGTTGAATATGGATGAACTGTATTATCTTGCTGTTTGACAGAAGTCCACTTGGATGCATATTCGAATTTGCTGATTTCAATTCTTAATAATATTTAATATCCGATTGATGTAGTAATGAATGGATCAATACAAATAAGAAAACTTTCTTTTATTACAAAATTTATTTTTTATATTTGTCTGTCTGTTATACTTGGAGTAAGTCTCCAGTTATTAAAATATGAATAAAAGCAATTATAAGGCTAGTAGTGTATATCCTTTATTTTGTACGAGACCAGAGTTATACACCACTTTTATTTTTGCGTTATGGATGACAACGTGTAAATGGATGGCACATGTGCGATTTCAAAAGATTACTAAACACTTCTCAGGCTAATTTGTTCCTTTTCGGAACAACTCATATAGGTCACATAGAAATCGTTGATCTCCCTTACTATCGTGAGTAATATGATCTGTGCAGTAAATAAAAAACACCACGCTATATGGTCGAATCTAAAAGTTAACCATAAAATAATTAAAATTTTTGAAACATAAAAAAAAATGACTTTGTGAATTTTTTCAAGTTATTTTTACATGAAACTACGAAAAATTTAGGGAGTTATAACGTTTACAATTCATTTGTTATTTTTACATGTGTGTTTGTTTTTTTTTGATTGCCAGTAAATTTTGTAAAAAAAACGTAGTGTGAGTCATGTCTAAAACTTTTTAGTTTGTGTTCAAGATTTTTATATTTAAAAAATTTCTTGGTAATTTCTAAATAAAATCTAAAGCTTATTTCATCACCTTTCATAAGCTGTTTTTAGTTTTCGGATACATTTACAAATAATCCATTTATTAGGATTTTAATAAAAAGCGGAAATATTCTGACAGAATATGGTATAGGTCTGAGGGATTAAGGTTTAATGTTAGTGCTTGTTTTATCACACTTATTCTGGGGCCCAGGAGTCGGAAAATTTTACTAAATTCGGGACATCAGACTTCTGTCAAATTTCTTGGTATCTCAAAAATCATAGATTCCTGAGAATGACGTTTGTAATTTGTTTTCCTAAGATTTTTTCAGTGAATTTGCTATAGTGCATAAACAAACTGACTTTTACCACTTATTATTCTTATTTCATTATAAAAATCTTGTATTCTTGGGGTACTTGCATAGAGAAAAGAATATACCACTAGAAGTGCCTTCCTTACAAATTTGAATAGGCGCTTTTAATATTCCCACATTAACGGAACGGCGACGGTACAAAAGGCAATCAAAATTGTGTTCCTTATCACAATAAATTTGCAGCTCTTTCTTGCACATTAAATAATGGTGAGAAAAAAGATGAGACATACAATGCACGTATGTCGTTTTCCTCCAAAGGATAAAAAATAGTACTTTTGAGGAAACAGGCATACGTATATTGTGCATCTCATCTTTTGTCGCACCATTATTTAATATGTAAGAAAGAGCTGCAGCACTATTGTGAAAAGAACGCATGTTTATTGCTTTTTCTTTAATCGTCGTCGTTCCGGTGGTAATATTAAGAGCGCCTGATGGAAACAAATGTGCCACTCTCTTACCTTTTGATTCAAGACAACACACGGTATGTGTCTCTAACATTTGTTTCAAATTGTATATCGCCATTCCACTTGAAATTCGTAATCATGGTGAAACACACTTTTTAAACGACTTTGAAAAGGAGGAGGTTCTCAATTCGACTTTTTTTATGTTTGTTGCCTCAGAACTTTTGATTGGGTGAACCGATATTGATGATCCTTTTTTATTTGAAAGCTGGTGCTTCCCATTTGATCCCATTTTAATTTGGTCTAGATCTGACAATGGGATCCATGAGAAAACCATATATGTCTTAAATTTGCAATAAGTATGTGCGCGACAAATGGACGAATAACTCAATATTAAGCCAACCGATTTCGATGATTCTTTTTTTGAAGTAAGACAAATTAGTTGGTGTACTTCAGATTCACTTAAAATCAAAAAATAAACAAAAAAATTAACAAAACAAAACGACTTCAATAAATGCACTAAAAAGTAAAAAAATAATTTCGTATTCTTCTACAACTTAATAATCAACTTACTTTTTCTACTCATCAATATGTAGGTACGATTGTTATTTTTGGAGTCGGTGTCAGCAAAGGTAATTACATACATAGTTCTAGGTGAGATGAGCTTGTGTGCACGCGCGACAAACCTATCTTGGCTGACACCGACTCAAAAAATAACAACCGTACCTACATATTGATGAGTAGAAAAAGTAAGTTGATTATTAAGTTGTAGAAGAATACGAAATTATTTTTTTACTTTTTAGTGCATTTTTGTACGTCGTTTTTGTTTTATTAAAATTTTCTTTGATTTGATTAGCGAAATTAGGCCTGTAATTGGATCATTCAACACGCTTACAAGGCACTTATTGTGTTATTCTCTATTCTACGGGTACACATATCTTATATTTTAATAAAATACAATGTTTAAACATATTTCCACAATTTTTGTTTGTGTTTGTTGTATGTTTTTCTATTTAAACAGGGGAAGCACGATTCAAGCCGTAATTGCATCCCTAAATCAAAATCGGTATTTATTGACATGTTTGCGTATAAAACTGTAGGACATCGAGTATAATATAGACAACACACAGAATATTCTTAAATTATTTATTGTAAATTCCAAGTGATGCATTTATTTTATAATCAAAACCGCCTGAGAGATGCTTTAAAAAATCTGTTATTATTGTATTTTCATAAACTTGTACACACTGCCATCGAAATTTAAGTTGGAGTGTTTCACAGAAATTAAAATAGTGTTAATTAAAGTAGTGCTTTTCTGCTGATCAAAAATTGTTTAAAAGCTGAAACGGACCTAGAATCGGCATTTAACGGGGATCTCCCAATCGTCAAAAAAGCAACGCAGCTCTAATCAAAACCTCCTAGTTTAGCCATTTGTTATGGCAATGTTTTATTTGAATTTCTTTAAAAGGGTTTTTTTTTCCATGCAAAAGAATTTCGGCAATTTGTATTGACAATGACCTACTACAAAAATAATCTTTTTTTCAGCACTGATATTGTATTATTTATTATAACACTTATTTAAATAATAAAAAACTTTAAAAGAATAGTTTCGTATTGCTACCCATCCTCTTGTTTCCTATTTTTCTACTGTGAACGTAGTCTATTGGAAGTTTCTTGATCGGCGTAAGTCTACGATAGTGGTATGTATATTTAGTTAAAATAAATCCTCGCACAGCATCCCCAAAGATGACACAGACCCTAGGAAAAATATTATATTCCTGTGTTGAGAATTTTTTTTACGAAATCAGAAAACAACAATTTTTATTGTTATATATTGGTTGTATATCAGAATCATGCAATTTCAACAATCCTTTTAAAAGTCATTAAAATTTTAAAAAAATTTAATAATTTAATATTTTATTTCCTCACCGAAAATTTCTGTCACCGAAAAAATGAACCTATGAGTTTAAAGGTCAGATAAATCTTAACTATTTTTTTTCTTCATATGTATAGTTATGCCTCATTTCCACAGCCAGCGCGTAGTACCTACCTACATACTTATCTGAATTCAAAATATTTTGTTATTTTTTTAATCTTTTAACGCTGATGTGCAAATTTCCATGTACTTACTACATATTTTTCATAATTTTTTTATAGTTTTTTCCACTTGTTATCATTTTACATCCCGCCAACTTTGTGATTCGGTCGGTTTTCCGAAGTATCCAGGAAATGTTAACATGTTAATTTAATTAGGTACTTATTTGTACGAATATAAATCAGAATTAAAAACATATAAATCGTAGAAATTGTTCTAAATGTTAATTCTGGTCTCCAATCATCAGATGTTTTCAAAACGTCGGACAAAAACAAAAAACATTGGATCGGGGCCACAACATTTTTTGGTTTCCATCGGTCACGGAAAACAAAAATATTCTGGCGTTACCCCAATGCACAAACATTTGTTTAAATGTTTATTGTAATATTGTCGCTGGAGACCCGGCTTTATAACAGCATAACTACATACGCTATACAAGTCATCCAAATAAGTATTTCAATTGTTTCAATTGTTTTCGATTTATGGCTTGGATTTATTTAAGAATTTTTTTTGAACGCTCGTTGGTTTTATTATGTTAATTGTTGGTGTTATTAGTTATTATTATTCCATTTCTGATTTCTGTAAGCCCATCACAACTAGCACAGCATCTACATATATTTTGGAAAATTATCTATACAGGGTGTTAAGAAACGTACTTAACTTATATTAAACCTGTGATTCCTGACATTATTTGAGTAAAAAATATTAATGAAATTTTGGGCTCAGGTGACATTTTTGATGTTATTTTATGTAGGCGTTGGATAGTTAAAGGCGAGGTGAAGGATTGACTGATTACTCGGCTGAGTGACTAGTGATGACATGAGATAGATTTTTTTTGTTCGATATTGAAAAAAATATTGAAAAGAAGGCATCGTAAAAATCACTGGAGATCCAAATTTCATTTACATTTTTTACAATTCAAGTTATTCATTTTTTCAAACATTACAAAATTAAAATTTCAAAGCGTTTTAAAAGAGATTATTCAGATTTAGAGAAATTAAGATTCAAACAGATTTAAGCAATTTATACATCAATGAAGCACAATCATGCTAACATCAATAAAGCTTGTCGTCTGAATTGTGCTTCATTGATGTTAAACATATCGATATTTGAAGTAATTCTATTTAACAACAAGGCAGCTCTCCCGACTGGCGTAACCATTGGCAAGTTAGTTCTGCAAGCCGGGAGATAAAACAGTCTATGCTGCCGGTGACGGAGATAATCATAGGGAACATAGAAACTAATGGTCTCCATGATAGCCGAGTTTTCGAACCTTCCACGAATCAGTCTGAAGAAATGTGTTACAATGAGCATATCCCTTCTGACCCGTAGATCGTATATGGTTTATACCAAGCATGCCCAAGAGAAAGTCGGTAGGGTAGAGCCACGGGAAGTAGTCATATTTCCTCAGGAAAAGAAATCTCAGAAATTTCTTCTGAACCCTCTCCAACATGAGGGAATACTTCACTTGTGGTGTGGGCTCCAAACCACTCCAAACTCCAAATAATGTCAGGAATCACTGGATAAAGTAGGTCAAGTACGTTCCTTAACTTCCTGTATAAAGAAGAGGTCCCGGTGTGGTTTGTAGTTTTTTTTTTCAAATAAATCTACAGATTAATCAATTTAAACTTCTTGATACTTCTAAATGAAAATGGTCACTCTCTGCGTGAGATTTAAAAAACCACCAGCTACTTTACCCACTTACGCATGATTTTGTTACTTCTAAATGAAAATTTGCGCACTTGACACTTTAAATGAGAGCAAAATTACTGTCTGCATCATAGAGATATACTCAATGGTCTGCATCTGTTTTAGAAAAACTCTGTAACGCCCGGGTAGCAACGCTGCGAACTTCGGCTACTCTAAAATGTTCATAAAACGGAAAAAGTTTAGAATAACACTGGTATTCTTCTAAGGGCGGTAAATTTCTTGACCCTGGACTGAGTGCTCATGAAAGTCATATATGTACAGCAGAGCTTGCGTACTGTGATTAACTATTTATAAAACACAAACCAGAAGACTTGATAAGAAATATATTTGTTTTCTACGAAATCAGGCATCCGATACAGGGGTTAGAAAATTTTTTATCCCGGACAGAATAACTTAATTATAAAATTTTAAATTATAAAACCGACAAGGGATCCAATTGCTTTCGTCTGTCCGAAGCTAGTGGGACTATGCGATCCCCAATAGGGGTATGTAGTATGGATGATTGGAGAGGGGAAATGAAGGAGGTGGGGAAGAGGACGGTAGTGAAATAGGCTGAGGTAATCAGATCTGGTCACTAAAGTAGACTTTAAAACTCTTTCTGAAGATAGAAGCCTCTCTGCTAGTCAACTATTTTTTTTTAAATAATTTAAAATAAAACACTAACATTGTATACACCACTTTTATACTTTATGCCGACCGGGATTCGCTACAACCAGTACAACCGTATCTTCTTTAGGGCAGTATAATACTCAGGGCAGGATAATATATGATTTAACGAAATGGACTGGACTTCTTAAGTGAAGGAGGAAGAAGGCATAAGTGTAGACTATTTTTTTCCTCCTAATTTGAACCAAATCAACCGTAGGAGTTATTATTGTGAGTAGGTACTGTTTACGAAAGTATGCCAGTCAAAACGTTTATTGTCCAAATTAGTCACACAGTTGAAAGAATTCAAATAGATAAAACAAAAACAATAAATAAAATGGCTATTCAGGCTAAGCTGGGTTAGGTAAAGTTCTTACTTTTTTAACATTAGTGAATCTGAGGACTGATTCTGCCAAAATGATGATAAAACTAATTCTAATTGGGAACATTTAAGAGAACACTTAAGAGGCGGTTCTCCGAATTTCTACCGATTTCTTGCAAACCTCCCTTAAACATTTGAAGTTTTTAAGCTCTTAAAAAAATGTATGTTATTCTTGAAGATAATATCTAGACATTCGTCGCGCCGAAACGCAAATGATATAAAATTCCCTCGATAGAAAAAAATCGCAAAGTATGCTCCAAAAATTATTATAAACACGTTTGTTTCAGTTATTTTACAAGTTATATGTATGAAAAAATTCGCAGCGTTTCTTTAAACAAAACTAAAGACAATTATCGCAAGATTTTCGCTCTTTTTTTTAACGAGTCGTGTTTTATTAAAGATTTCCATGATTTTTGCATCAATTTTATCGGTGTAAATGTTAGCGCGCTCTTCGAACATTCGTAATTTCACATCTCCCCATATTCTTTTTGGGGACAGTAACGGAGCCTTAAAGTCATTTAAATCTTCCCTAATAATTTTTTATTATCAACAATTATATGTAAATATCAATTTATTTGGTATATAATTGGGTTAACAACAACATAATTTTTTTTTTATTATTTGATGTACACTAAGGGCGGGTTTTTTCAAAAAATTTGAACGATTCATCGTATTTTAAGTTGATTTTCAAGCTCATTGTAAGTTATATTCAAGTTCTGTTATTATATCATAATAGTTGTGATATATAACAAAATATTTCCTACCTACAAATCAGCTCACAAAAGCGGTATTACATGATAATAAAAACACGCAAACAAAACATGACTTCCCTCTGTTATCGTAAGGCTGGGTTTAGACGGCCGGCGTAGCGCAGCGGTAAGACGCTTGACTCGCGCACCGAAGGTCGCGGGATCGAATCCCGGCGTGGCAAATAAATTTTATTTGATTAAGTTGTGTTATTTCACAATTTATTCATTTAAAATAATAAATAGTATATTTGCGGCACGTTCCAGAGTGGAAGATACTCTCTGTATCGCCCTGGTGTATAAGACCACCATTCAGAATTGAAACGTTGCTTGAAACGGCATTAGCCGTGTTTGGTGACCAGATCTGAATAGCCAGGTACTTCCCCACCTTCCTCTTCCCTATCTCCTTCCCCTCCCCACTACCCTCAGCCTCACAACATACCCCAATTGGGGATGCCATAGTCTCACTGGCTTCAGACGGGAGCAGTTGGGACTCTTGTGAAGTATTCATGTAAAAAAAAAAAAAAAAGACTCGTAAGTTTTTTCCTGTAAATCGCTCTTGTAAGCGATTTATGGCCAAATTATCAATGTAAACGACAACAAAAGTCACTTAACGTAATTTATAGCAAGTTACAGAACTTATTCTTTCGGAAGTTTTTTGACAGGTCTAATTGCGCCCGCGCGAATTTCCAACCTTCTTACAGCTTATAAAATCAGTTTGATAAGCTAAGAGACTTACCGCAAGAAATAGTTCCGAAATGCACCGTTGTCGCCGTTGCGAAATGTCAAAAATTAAAAGACAATTGTTTTCATAGGATTTTTTTCCTACAAAACTAGTATTTATTTCCACTTATTTAAGTTTTCTGGAAAATGTGCATCCTTCTATTCAATTATTATCGGTCCAATCCTTTCCAATCTCGATGTTTCTGTTTTTAACATTACAGCGCCTTTGAGATGATTTTTTTACAAAAAACGGCGCTATATAAATCGTCCAAATATTATTATTACGAATTTGAAATTGTAAATTCGAAGTCAGTTGCTGTCAGCAGATGTCAGGTAGCTGTCATTCGGATAAAACAAAATTAATTGCCGCCTTTGACGGCACAAAAGCGCGTGGAGAAAAGTAAACGGCCGCATGAGCATTTACACTGGTCGAACTTGCGAACAACTTCCGTGATCATTAATTACCACAAGTCGGATGCATATGTAAATGTTCCTGTGAGTGACCTGTCAAAATCTTATGTAATCCTTAAATTTTAATTACGAGTGTAACCGCAGCCTTAGATATATATCTTCTTTGTTTTAATTGTTACAGGATGAAACTCCACACCTTCTGGCTTTTTTGTTGCGTTGGTCTTCTCTACTCCGGGGGATGTGTCGACGGATCCAACAGGAACTTGGAAGCACGTCGGGGACACCGGGGCCGCTGGACAACGTCGGCGTCGACCAACGTCAACCACCCACAAGCGAAAGCAACTGTTCGTGTTACCACGCATACTTACGAGAATCCGGAAAACTGGTTTATACAAACGTTTACCGGAAGCCGTGTGCATTTATATCCCGTACGAATAATTATTCCCCTGAATTTTGTTCGAACTGAATGTCCTCCATGGATGATCAATGTTCAAATTTGTTTTATATTTTATTATCACCCCGAAACAACGACTAATAAAGTACCTGCTTCAACAGGGCTCAATGACAAGATTTCCACCACAACGCAAGCATCAGAAGTTACAGAAATGCCTGGTGAAGAAATTAGTATTGAGAACAGATTTGGTATTAAAGTAAATTTTAATGATTATTACAATACGAAAACGGGTGTCGATCTGAAGATCGTAAAGCCTTTAAGAAAGCCCACTATAACGATTCCACCAGCCGACCATAGCAGCGGTGCGTCTGAAAGCAGCCGCAAAAAAATACCTCCTTCAAAAGAATCAAATGAAGAAATTAATTTCGTTGAACCGTTGAGTGTTTATTCGACTGATACTACTACTAGAAGGCCAACGACCACACAAAATTCCACACATAGAGGTATTCAGAGAACCACTCCACTTAATAACGATGATGAGGAGGATCCTATAAATTTCGAGGATGAGAACACTCAAAAACCGCGACCACTTAAACGTAATACACCAACTGCAGCAAGGGAAACATCGACTACGACATCCCCATTGACACCATGTACTATTGGAAAGACTGAACTTACTCGTAATAATCAAAACTATCAGAACGATCCCATACTTTTTAACAATAAAGAAAAAGGCGCTCTATCTGATTTAGAGCGGGCAATTCAAGAATGCTGTAAGCGAACAAGCCAACAAGGCTGTTTTGATTCTAAAGGATTTAAGTTTGATAAAAATCCTTGCGAACCAATATTACGACAGAGGTGGAGTTTGAATTTATAGGCCTTTTACAGTTTGAGAATACAAACACTAAGTGGTTGATGGCATGTTAGTCGACGCAGAAGTAATCCATAATTGTAATACGCAGTCCTCTTCGTACGTCAATATCGTATTATCTGAGAGCGTAGTGTTTTTCAACGACTGTAAATTGTAATAATAATAAATTCGTATCATGTTAAGTACAATAACATTTTCAATTCCTTTTTTAAGTGTGTATACATTTTTTTGGATTATTTCTATGATTTTTCTCATTATTATAATAAATATATTTAATTAGTTTTTTTTATATGCAGACGAATAAAGAGAGTTGAAAAAACCCTTGTATTTGAAATCAATGCAATGTACATACTCGTATTCCCTCGAAATATTATGTAGTTCATCACTGGATTGCAATTTCAGAAAGTTTAAAAACAAAACTTGACATTTTCGTTGTTAGTTTTTGGAGTGTTATGCCGTGTTGAGCTACCTCCTTCTATAGCCATATAAAACTTGACTATAAAACTTGACATCTTTGTATTTCACCCTATAATTACATTTTTTTTACATTAGCTCCACACAGGAGGCCCTGAGGAAATAATTCCCCTCAGGGCCTATATTATATTTGGGGATACTGTGTGGAGGGTCTTTTCAGAAAGACCAGGAAGTTCTGGAAAGGAAAAGGGTGTTAGGGGTGGGTAGGAATCAGGAATCTGGAGGTCAGTGTATCCAAGAGTGGCGGATGTATTAATCCATCACTCCCACTTTGGTGCAAGGCGATGTTCCGAGAGAGTACGGTTGCAGAAGTCAAAGTACTCCCTCAACCATTGTCTCCCGATCCGGCCTGCCATGCAGCTTGTGGGCATACGCATCTACCGCCATGACCCGAACATACCTCACCCCACGAACCCGGGCACCCCTGCTAAGTCACCAAACGTAACGAACCACTTGTGGTGACCTATGGCAGAGGTGATGATTATCCAATAAATGGTTCCTGTGGCGGCGGTACCCAGACCCGCCTTCCTAATTCTGATAAAAAAGATTTTTTAAATCTTAACAAAGTTTTGAGATGAGCTGAGCAGTAGCAGCAATAAAGTATGATGAAATGGTCCATTTTAAGCCCAGAAAAACTCTACACCGTATATATAAATGTAAGTATTTACACGATGACGAAGATGTAGATCGAAAAGTACCGTGTTAGGAAAGAAAACGGTTCATTTTTAGATCGAAAAAAAATCATATTAGTTCATCTGAACTTCTTTTCTTATAAACATATTTACCACACAAGAGTTCCAATTGCTCAAAGCCGATGGGTAAAGAATCCCCGATTAGGGGTAAGTTGTGAGGCTAAAGGGTGTAACGAGGGGAAGGTGATTGACAAAAACAAGATTGCTGCATCTGGCTATTCAGATCTACAAACTAAACACCGCTAAAGCCATTTCAATCGATTTTGGATGCTGGATTTTTACAGGTTCGATATTAAGAGTAAAATTCTGAATCTCTGAGTGTCGTTTTGAACCTAGGACTTTTGGGTCTAGAAACCTGAAACTCATTGCTCTGCAACGGCGGTCTTTTACTTTAACTTTGTTGTCCTCTTTTAGTAACTAGTAGGTATGATTTGCTATAATTTAGGCCACGAGTCATGTTCTTATAGGTATTATATTATAATACTTTATATGTCTCTTTATTCAAATAGGTTCTCAAAAAGATGACGTAAGATTGAAAATTGTAGATCGGAAATGCTCAATTGACCGGTGAACATGAAAAAAATGACAATTAAGAATAATTGCTGTTGACGCTAATATGTGTATACACAAGAGTAACTAGTTCTGGATGTTAGACAACTTTTCACGACACCCGACACTCACGGAGAAATCCAATTGTACCACTCACAACCAAAACATCTCGCTCAAAGACACTTCCATTCTTAGGTCCAAAACTATACAACTGATGCTTGGAAAAAGGAAAGCGTGTTCCTCGTAAATTGACCACTACTTGGTTTCATCATTTAGGAAGAAAGGAGAGTGAGCTTTTACTACACAAAAAATGATATCAAACACAAACCAAAAATAACAAAATTCCAACAAAAAATGAACTATGTACAAGATACCTTTACCTGCTAATCTTTATTATTATCTATATATATATATATATGTACCTACCTATTACTTTTAAATTAGAATGCTAACCAAGCAGCTGTTAATCTTATGTTTTAATTGGATATTTTATTTTTTTCTATCTCTTATCTTTTTTATTAATATTTATACAAAATATTTTACGTATGACTGTAATACGAGATGCGAGCGCCAGTTGCTTTTATGTTTTAGTCATTTGCTCTTGCACCTCATATTATAGTCATGTGTACGTATATTGTATATATATATATTTTCTCTGTCTCGCCGGTCGTTCACGGGTGAGATCGGCTAAAAAACGGCCAAAAAATATTTTTATATGCGATTTTGACCCTAATATATAAAGAAACTGTATAAAAGTCAAGCTCAGAATGGTTTGCGCTAACAGTACTGTTGATACAGTCAAAAGTTTTATTATATTATAGTCCTACGTGCACATGACTCTCCGATACAAAGATTTCACACTATGGAAAATCAGTACTTAAGTGATGTTGACATATTCAACATCAACTTGGCGAATTTTGTGGATCTTGTAAAAAACTTATTCCAAAACTATTCCTAAACATATATGTATTTTTGTAAACTTATCAAATCGCTGTATTTTTGTGACTTGTGTGCATTTTTATCTAATTTTATTCTTATCATTTCTCTATCTGTTTAAAAATCATCTGTCATAAACAAATTGTACTACTGTAAACGCCCTCTGGGCGTTGAATAAATAAATAAAATAAAATAAATAAGGTGCAAGCGCCGTACAGTTGGTAATTTTGAGTATCTAGTTCGGCATTATTATTTTAGTTTGTTTTTGGGACAATATAAATTATCTTTATATGAAAAAAATGTCAAATAAAATATATTGTGCAATTCAACCTGATACAGTCGTTTTAATACCTACAGCAATCTATACATATAAAAATTAAGGTTCCATATGTTGGTGTTCGCAGATCTCGGAAACTAATCGATTGATAGACTCAAAAATTTTACGGAACATTGCATTTTAGCAAAAGTTGTTTCTATATATAATGTATAAGTTCCGGCGTTATAAAATTTGATTAAAAAAATTACTACAGATAAAAATCGCCTTGGTGCTGAAAAATTTAAAAGTTGTTAAAGTTAACCCTGAATGTATCACAAAACTAAAGTTGACGTGACACATTAATATCCATAGAAAACATAAAATTTTGCCGGATACATTTTTAAAAGTCTCGATGAATTCAAAACGTGAAAAAAAATACGTTTTGAAAAATCGTTACTTCAATATTTTTTTATCACACTAAAACACAAGTTAATTAGTTATGTTAATCACCTGATTTCATCATAAAGATTCAGAAAAACAGTAGTTATCAATGACGTTATATAAATAGACTCGCCATAGTCTCACATACTCACAATATAATGTGGAAAGCAAGCAACACTCTTTTGTTTTCAGCGGTTTTCAGTATAATTTCTAAATTCAAAACTTTATTCCTGTGTGATAAAGATAGACAATCAAAGAATGTGCGTGTGTGAATGTCATAGATATATGGTAGGGCAGCTTATTAATTTCTTCGCCGAATACTGCTTTCACATCACGGGTGTGACCTATGGGTGTGACTGAGATAACAAGATACTCTCACTCGGTTACACAATCGACAGGGAAGGGTAAAGAATACAATGACGTATTATTATAAAATTAATTGTAATAATTATAATAATTGATAATAATAAGTAATTTGCGTGTACTTACAAATGAAGTGTTATTCCTTCGCCTTTACGACTACTTGCCGTTTAATTGAAACATTTTCTCATCACACAGGAGGGCATTTTGGCGCTTTGCAATGCAATTTACTTACTGGTAAGACACGACCTCACCCGACGCGTAGCAGTTTAGTACTAAAGTACTAGAAATGGAGACAGCTACAATCGTCTTGTGTTTGGCTTCCCACTTTGAGATTTCTACCCCGTGTCCAGTACCTATTAATGTCATTGGTAGTTATAGTTGAATTATCACGATGATGTGCACACGTCCATCCGCGGAGAGATCTAAACTCGACTGATATAAAATTACTAGTTCACGTTTCGAGGTAGTGCATATTTGCGATGGTGCCATTGGTCGCAAGCAAATGTTATATTTTTTAATTTATTATTTAAATTCTAACAAGATTAGACAATTTGGTACCCAATTAAATTTAATTGAAATCCAGAAAGAAACCTAGGATTTTATAATAAAGTCGAGCCTTGGATTGTTAACTGTGGGCCGGTTACCTTTATGTTTTAGTAATTTGCTCCTAAGATAATATATACCTTTATTTTTACGGTGCTCCAGATTTCATGTCCGGGTTGAATCTTTCCCAAATGAAAGACTAAACCCTTCCACACACTTTTCCACAAATGAATATCTAGTAAATTAACGCAATGTAATTGCACTATATAAGAATAAAACAATACAAGAACAATACGTCAATCCACCAGAAACATAATGGGAAAATATTTCACCGACTCCAGATATTTTCATATCAGAGGGTTCGGCTCTGATGAAATCCTAACTGGTCCGATAAATCCTACTGATCCCTCAATATAAATATTTAAAAAATCTTTCGTAATCCTACATGTATTTAAAATGACCGACTTTTGCATTTTTATGTACAAATTTTTTGACAAATCTAATACGCCTAAATTTTGAATGAGAGAGCTTGGTATAATGCCAGTAGCCGAAATAACAAATGGTAATATTTTTATAGTCTGAGAATGCCAAATTCTTTTAATTTCATTTCCTAAATCTGTATATTTTCTTATTTTTTCAGAAACAGTTTTCTGAATATTACAAGAATTTGGTATAGCGACATCAATGATATAAGTTATTTTCTTAATTTTGTCATGTAAAACTATATCGGGTCTATTATGACTAATTGTTCTGTCTGTCAGAATAGTTTTATCATAATAAATTTTATAAAATTCATTTTCTAAAAATGAATTTGGTTCATATTCATAATATGGTACATTACGGCAGTCAATCAAGTTATGTTTAATTACCAAACTTAGGTGAATTATTTTTAAAACTTGATTGTGCCTAAATGTATACTCGGACGGCGCTAATACAGAACATCCCGATATAATATGTTCTATAGTTTCCGGAAAAGCCAAACATTTTCTACATAAATCATCAATTTGATTTGCATCTTTGATGATATGCTTCCTATAATTTTTAGTATTAATGACTCTATCTTGTATGGCAAGCATAAAGCCTTCTATTTCTGCGCTCAACTCTCCAATACTCAACCATTTGTTTGACGAAAATTTGTCAACATATGTTTGGTTGAGATAATTGAAGTGTTTTGCGTGAAGAATTTTATTTGACCAGGAATCTAATAATTCCTGGTTGGTATTTATAAGAATGCTGGCATTCTCGTCGTATAAATTTAATGGTGAAATATTTCTATCTGCCTTGCATATTATTTTGTGCATTTCTGAACTATCAGCTTTCCTATGGAAAAAATTTCTTAGCATTTCTACCTGATTATGTTTTAAAGATGTTATTTTGACTATACCTCTACCTCCTAAATTTCTGGGTAAATTAATACGTTCTATAGCTGAATTTGGATGATGGCAATGAAATTTAGTTAATGTAGTTCTAATTAATCGTTCTAAGCTATCTAAATCTGTATTAGACCATTTAATTATGCCAAATGAGTAAGTTAATAGAGGTATTGCCCAAGTATTTATCGCCTTTACTAAATTTTTAGCAGATAGATTGCATTTCAAAATTTTTCTGATCCTAGTTTTAAATTTAATCCTAATATCATTTTTAATACTAGTATGATCTAATCTATTTGATTGCGGATATCCTAAATATTTATAAACCTCACCCCCTTTCATACTTTCAATTTTGAAATTTCTAAATATACCCTCGTCTCCATCTACAATTTTACCTTTCTCTATATGGATCGTTCTACATTTATCTAAACCAAAAGTCATTTTAATATCATCTGAAAAATTTTTAACTACTTTTAACATTTTCTCTAAATTTGGTTCAGAATTTGAATATAATTTTAAATCATCCATAAATAATAAATGAGAAATTATATTTCTCTCTCTAGTATTACCTTTAATTTTTATTCCAAACTTGCTTTTAATTAACATTTTAGATAGAGGATTTAATGCTAAGCAAAACCAAAGAGGACTCAATGAGTCTCCTTGAAAAATCCCTCTTTTTATTGAAATGCCCGGTACTATAATTTTCTTATCTTTCAAATTCAAAAGCAAATCGGTATTCCAAAATGCCATAATTTTTTCCAAAAAGCTAATAATAATTGGGTTAATTTTGTATATATTTAAAACTTTTATCAGCCACGAGTGCGGGACACTATCATAAGCTTTTTGGTAATCTATATAACAAATATGTAAATTACGTTTTTGGGTTTGAATCTGTTTTAGAATTACAGAATCAATAACTAATTGTTCTTTACATCCCATATGTTTTCTGCGACAACCTTTTTGTTGTTCAGATAAAACATTTTTTTCATCTAAATGAGTGTATATTAAATCTGTCAAGCAAGAGGTTAAAATTTTATATATTGTCGGTAAACATGTAATGGGTCTATACTGAGAGGGATTATTAATATGTTCGCTTTTAGGCAACATATAAGTAATGCCCTTAGTTAGAAAATTTGGAAAATTTAGAGGTTCTCTGACAAATTTTGAAAGATTTTTTGCCAAAAGGGGATGTAAAGTAGTCAGACGTTTATACCAAAAATTATGTATCCAATCGCAACCCGTGGCTTTCCAATTATGAGTATTTTTTATAATTTTGGCTAACAATTCAACCGATATATCAGAAAAACTCATTTGTTCAATGTCTGAACAATTGAGTTCTTCATTTTCTATCCACGGACCTGACTCATTATGTTTTATATCTTTACTCCAAATATATATTTTTTATTATTACCATTTTAATAACTATGCTAAACAAACCACGACTATTTTATGTTTTAATTGGTTATTTTATTTTTATTTTATTCGTTCTCTTCTCTTTTTTCTGTTTTATTCTACAACACATGGATGTAGGACTATAATATGCAAAGCATACACAAGTTACCTATATGTTTTAATCCTTTTAATTCCTCTTATGTTATCTATATGTTATTAAGTAACCATATACCTTTTTTTAAATTAATATTATTTTAATAACTAGGTATGCTAAGCAAATAACAGTTACTATGTTTTAAACTTTTTTATTTTATTTTGTATTCTTTCTGTTATTTTTAGTTCCTCAATTTTCATTCTTTTTTTGTACAAATCATGTTCCAAGTTTTTATACCCATCCTATATAATTTGACTGTCCCAAAACTGGAATTCTCCTAGTTGGGCAGACAAAACATTTATTAAATTATGTAAGTATATAAATGTATAATCTTGTACTAAATAAATAAAATAAAAATAAATAAAAATGTACCTTTCTTCGTCCTACCTACCATCAAAACCTATTCTGTCTGACACAACCTGTAAACAATAACTAACGTGGAAGATTCAGTCTGTTGGTCCACAGTGGCCTCTCAATGCATTCAATATCGACTGTTAAAGAAGTCTGCTAGGAACCAGTGTAATAATCAACTCTTATAGGAGTTTTTTTTATTTATTTTTATGCCGGCAACCCGGGCGTTTATTGTTTGAAATTATCGTATACTAACAACTAAGTAACCAAGTGCGGATCCTTTGAGGATAATTTGTCTCGACGCCACCTAGCGAGAGATTTAGTATTTTACATTACCTCACTCACAAAAAATAAAGTTGGTTGTTCAGGTGGAAAAATGTAATAAGAAGTAATTGTCGAATGAAACACTAGTATATATTGAATTATTTGGCGGGTATTAGATAAGCCGCCATAGCTCACGGCGGGACACATAGGACACGGGTTCAAGTTCCGTTGGCGGCAAGTACCTTTTCTCGGAAGATTTTTTCAATGTAGATGAGTGTTTCAGACTGATAATTATTGCTTTTAAAAATTAAATATTGAAAGTACAAATAAAATCTATATTTTGACGAAAAAATATAAAAACATTATGTTTAACAATTTTAATTAGTGGTTCATCTAGGTCCTGGACCCACCCCCGGGGGGGGGGGGTTATAACCCCCCATGACCCCCCCCCCCCTGGTTCCTCCCTTGTAAGTAACCCATCTCAGTAGACCATGTCTGTTCTGAGATGGGTAGGTACATATACATATATTTACAGATGCATACATTTACACAAACATACATAAATACATACACACATACATACATGCACACATATATATATAAATTTGTACATACATGTATATACACATACATTCACACATACATACCTACACACACGTATTCGCATAATGCACATAATTATACACATACATATTAAAACATAAGTTTATATAATCAAAAAAAAAAGTTTCATATAATCAAAAATTCATTAGATACACATATTAATGCAAGCATCTAAAGCTAAAACTATTAAAATTTCAACAAAATAATCTAAATAAACATAGGCAGTAATAATAATATAGGCAGGCGTAAAACATAAACCGCAGTAATAAGTAAGAATAAATCTCTATACATGTGAAAAACACATATTTATATTTTATTTATATATATATTTGTTTATCTATTTGATTACATGCTCCGCATCGAAGGAGTACAGTCGCGATTTTTTTGTGACAAGTAAAACAATAAATATAGTTTACTTTTACATACATTAATAACCCGCCCATCTGGGCGATCCATTCCAACCAATATGGAAACAGAAGTAATATTTAGAAACATCAAAGAGTTAATAAATAAAATAACTTCAGTGAAGGACTCAAAAATACAATCATCACTAGAACAAAATATTAAAACACTGGAAGAAAAAATTCAACACGAACTAATTAGTCTACAAAAGAAGATTATAGATTTACAAGAAATTAATATTAAAAATAATCATCACTACACACAGAAACTTGAAGAATTTCATCCTAATAACAAAAAATCCTATGCAAATGTCACGCAAATGTCAGGTGACAATAAAAACTTTGTAAATACATCATACAACACAGAACAGAAATATGCCATATTAGTTACCTCAAAAAACACCTTGAAGGCCGAGGATATAAAAATAAAAATTCAAAAAAATATTAATTTATCAAAAATAAAAGTCGGAGTTAATGGAGTAAAAAAGATCGGAGAACAGAAATTACTGATTTCATGCCAAAAAAAAGAAGAAGCAGAAAAATTAACTGAAGAAATAAATAAGGTAATTGGAAAAAACGACAAATAATTTACCTCAAGATACAAATAAATTTTCAATCATTATTTCTTCTGATGATAAAAACAAATCATCAGAAGACATTGAAAAAATAATTACAAAAAAAATTTCTGCTGCAAAACTGAAAATTGCAGTAAACGGAGTTAAAAAAATAAGCAGGAACAGATTAATTATTCACTGCCCAAAAAAAATGATGCTTTAATATTGTCAAAAGAGATTAATGAAAATCTTCGCAACATCCAAGCTGAAGAAGTGAAGAAGAGAAAACCTAGGATCATTCTAAAAGGACTTCATGAAGATATTCACGATGACGATATTGTGCCGAACCTAATCGCACAAAACCCAGATCTGGAGGAAATGATTAAAATGAATCCGGGCTTAGACTCCCTAAAAATGTTAAAAACATTTAAAAGTAAATATTCAAAAAATTGTGTCCTGGAAACTAGTGGGAGTATGAGACAATTTCTATTGTATAAACAAAAAGTGAACATCAGCTACCAGCGGGTTAAGGTGGAAGACAGCAGTGTACTCACGCAGTGCTACCATTGCCTTCGTTTCGGACATACTTCGCTCCGATGCCTGGATAAAACAAATGCTGCTACTTGCAATCACTGCTCTGGAAATCACAACTCTCAACAATGTACCAACAAGAAATCTGATCCTATATGTAATAATTGTTCATATCAAAACAAAAACTACAAACTAAGTTATGACACAAACCACAATGCATCCAGCATTAAATGTCTATATCGTGCTAAAATGCTTAGAATTGCTCAAGACAAAATCGATTTTTCGTAAAGTAAGTAGAAGTATGATACATGAGTACCTATTTCACGTACTAATTACTCGTATTATATATTTACACTGCATAATTATTTTAAAATAGAAACTAAAATAAATATTATTGCTACATATATTAAATTCACCTTACTATTATATACGAAAATATTATACTTACGAAAATATTTGACCATGTCAAATATAACTGTTATAGATCATTCTATCAATAATGTTTTTTCACTAACTATAAATCTGAGAAAAATATGTATTTTATATTTGAGAGTTTTGTTAATACTTTTTCTTACTGTAGTAAACATGTTTAACTCGACCAACACTATACATTTTTTTCCATGCAATTACATCTCAACAATACGATAATGTCAAATCAATATTTATTATTCTATAATCTTAAAATACTTCCATGTCTGACTCATTATTTGAAGATATAGATTCATCTTTCAAGATTTCGGAAAATATTTGTTTATCTAGTGTAGAATGTAATAACACACTATTAGAAATGGATCCCCTGAAATCATTAACAATCCTTCACTTAAATATTCGTAGTGTCTCTAAAAATTTTGATCATTTTACACTTGCATTAAATGAACTCGCTCATAAACCGGATTGTATTGTGTTATCAGAAGCCAGAATTAGCGGCTACTCAAGTACCTTCAATTTACCTGGATACAAATACTTTGTTACAAATTACAAAATAAATCAAAACAGTGGAATCATTGTATTTGTAAAATGTACTCATGACAATATTTCCGTTAATGAAATACATATCGATCTTGTTAATTGTCTTCATATTCAAATTATCATAAAAAACAAGTTTTATGATATAATTGCATTATATAGAACACATAACTCGAGCATTAGTAATTTCACCGAGAAACTGAAATCTATTATAAATATAAATTGTTCTCAAAATGCATTTATTGTGGGGGATATTAATATAGATATATCTGATGAATTTGTAAACAATAGAAACAATGAAAAAACTGAATATATCAACACATTAACGGAACTAAATTTTAAACCATGTGTAAAAAAATATACAAGAGAATGTCTTGGACAAAGGCCATCATGCATTGATCACATCTGGTGTAATACTAATGAAACCGAAAAAATAAAATCAATTATATGGAAAAATAATATTACTGATCATCATACATGCATTATAGCTTTTAAAACTGACGAAATTGATGTAAATAATTACTCCCACAACAATTTTTCAAAAACTATTATTAATTACGAAAAATTACAACAAAACCTTAGCATGGAAAATTGGGAATCTGTTCTATCCTCTAATAACACCAATTTATGTTCCCTGAATTTTGAATCAATTTTAAATAAGCATATCAAAGCTTCTTCTACCATAATAAAATACTCTACAAAAACTAAATTCAAAAAATTAAAACCGTGGATAACGCAAGGAATCATAATTTCAATTAGCCATAAAGAAAAAATTTATAAAGAACACAAAAAGTTTCCAGAAAACTATAAACTATACGAATATTTCAAAAAATTTAGAAATAAACTATGTTACATTATCCGGAAAACCAAAGAAGATTTCTATAAAGAAAAAATCAATATTGCTGGCAACAATAACAAAAAGGTGTGGTTAACTATCAATGAAATTATCAATAAAAAACCAAAAAAATCAAACATAAACAAAATCACAGATATTGATAACAAAATTTACGATGTAAACTCGGATCCAATGAAATGTGCAAATATTTTTAACAATTATTTTGGATCAGTTGGTGAAAACTTAGCACTTAAAATTAAAAACAACGGTAACAATGAACTATATACATCGCCTTCAAATCCTTGTAAAACCTTAAAACAATTCCAAAAAACTAACTTTGATGAAATTAAACATACTATTAATCAATTAAAAGGTAATTCTTCCCCCGGTTATGACAATATCTCAGTAGAAATGCTTAAAAAAATTCTGATTCACTTTGCAAACCATTGGCACATATCATAAATACAAGTTTCGAAAATGGCAACTTTCCACTAAATTACAAAAAAACCATTATTACTCCTATTTTTAAATCTGGTGACCCTATTCTTAGTAATAATTATAGACCAATTTCTCTTACCTCAAACATTGCAAAAATATTTGAAAAAATTGTAAAAAAGCAGATGTTTAAATTTATAAAAGAAAATAATACATTGAATGCACATCAATATGGTTTTAGAGAAAATTTAAGCACTCAAGATGCCATTGTAGACTTAACATCTGAAATATATAAATCCTTGGATAATAAAAAAAAATGTATTGGAATATTTGTCGACTTAAGAAAAGCATTTGACAGTATATCACATTCGAAGCTTATCTCTAAACTCGAAAAAATTGGTATAACCAATAATGCCTTAACGTGGATTGAAAATTACCTACTTCATAGAGAACAATATGTCAAGCTAAATGGTGTTCTCAGTGATTCCCAAATTAATAAATTTGGTATCCCGCAGGGAACGGTATTGGGACCAATTCTCTTTTTCATTTATGTGAATGATATTTTTAAACTCAACATAAAGTCCAAACTAATATCATACGCTGATGACACAGCAATTTTAACTGAGGGGTTAACTTGGAATGAAACTCAGAGAACGGCGGAATCAGATATAAATTTAATAAAAAAATGGTTTGATCAAAATTTACTATCTCTAAATACCGATAAAACTTTTTCAATACCATTCACTCTGACTAAAAATGCAACCCCTGAGAACCTTAACATATGTATCCACTCATATAATTGTAATTCAAATTCATGCTTATGTAAACCTGATTGCTCTGTACTCACTGTTAAAACCAATGTTAAATACCTCGGTGTAACTATAGATAGTAACATAAAGTGGAAGATGCAAATTTGTACAACAGTCGAGAGACTAAGAAAATTAATATACATTTTCATTAA
The DNA here is from genome assembly GCA_917563855.2 of Limnephilus lunatus. Lineage (NCBI taxonomy): Eukaryota > Metazoa > Arthropoda > Insecta > Trichoptera > Limnephilidae > Limnephilus > Limnephilus lunatus. The sequence continues at coordinate 83,348,606 of OU830592.1, forward strand.
AATTCGAAACATTTTAAACATTACGATATTAAGAACTATTTACTTTTCCTTAATCCAATCAGTGCTACAATATGGAATTGTAGGTTGGGGGGGTGCCTTCAAAACTTCTCTTTTACCATTGGAAATCATTCAAAGAATAATCATAAAAATAATTTTAAAAAGGCCATACGATTACTCCACCGTCAAACTATTTCAAGATTTTAAAGTACATTCACTTAGTGTTATCTACAAAAAAATCACAATCTTACAAATACACAAAGATTGCATTAATAATGAGAGCTTTACTCCTTTTTCTAACAGCATTAGAACACATATTCTCGGCAATATGACTCTCCCACGCTGTAACACCACCACAGCCCAAAAATACTATAAATATATTGGAGTTAAATGGTTTAACCAATTACCAGCTAACTTAAGATTGGAAAAAAATTATAAAAAATTCAAAAAATCAATAAAAGCACTTTATATATAGCTTATTACAATCACTTCATCTTTTTAAATACTATATTTCTCAACACAACTTGTAATATCAGATATCCTTTTTCTTTCTTTATCTTCATCCTTTCTTTTTTTATCTCCTCCTCTTCGTTGTATTACATTACTTCTTTTATATGTTTCATACATATACTATATAAAAATATATAGACATATTATATAATATAAACGATTTTTCTAGCTTACTGTTAATTATATTACCTATTCTTAGTTTTATACTCGTATATAAAAAAAATATGTGTTACTTTACCATTAGTAAATTTTTTTTTTTTTTTTTTTAACTACATTCGTTTTCTCCGCCTTTTTTGTCACGAGCTTTGCTCCTAAAAAAAGGTGTAAACTTATTAAACCATGTATTCTTGAAATAAAAACTTTATATAATGTATTAACCATGTAATATTTTAAAAATAAATATATATTAAAAAAAAAAAAAAAAAATATATCAGCCGAAGAGATAAAAAAAAAAGAAACCGTTCTTAATGTTGAAAAGGCTACAATGCCAATTGTCTGAAGAGGAAATTATAGATGGGATTGTTCAACAAAATACATAATTGAGTATGAATTCACTCACCAAACACAAGAGCCTTGTCTCTTTATGGTGAGGAAAGGCTTTTATTACATTAATATTACAAATCTATTTAATATGTAAAAAAATGTATAATTATTGTAAAAACAAACAAATATTAAATAAATAAAAAAAAAATAAATAATAAAAATAAAAATCTCTCAGTTCTTAACATCGATTCAACCAGAAAATTGTGCATGTGCTCAACCAAGCGATAGTCGGTGACATAATAACACAACTAAAACGTGCAGTGGGAAATCGAGGTGAGTCAGATTCCCTTCCAATATCAAGTAAATTTTTGATTCGCAATTTATTTGTGACTACTTTAAAAAAACTTACTAGTTTAATTAAACTAAATTATGTATGATTTTCAAAAATTTATATTATGTAATAGAGAAATACCGCTTGTGAAATAAATGTTGTTTGGAACCACGGCCGAACGGCGACCCTAAATTCCGATTTCATATATCAGCTTCACCTCAAATTTTTATCCTACCTCTATGATTTTCTATATAATATTTGTTTGAACGTTATTTTTGGTTTGTTGATATCAGCCTTACTAAAAAACCCAGTGAAAATTTTATTCAATATACAGATATTGAAAGAACAATATTGTTGTATTTCTTACAGATTGAGATTATGGGTAGGTAACTACTAAACTGCTGGCGCGATGTACTACATTAATGTAAACATAATGTTTTAATTATTATTTTTAATTGATAAACTAACGTTGTTTAAGACAAGATTTTTATGCATAGCACAAAGGATAACAATTATTGCTTATAATAATAAATAATGTTTTATTTAATTTGTTTCAGGATGAATCTCACTGTAATTTTCACGATATGTTGCCTGGGATTTCTCTACCGCGGAGGACTGATAGAAGCGATCAATGAAAATCTGGATTCAACAATGCCAACAGTGAAAACCGAACCTTCTTGATTCTCTTGTGGAAGTAGTTGACTTGTGCTGCAATACTAGATAATATCTGGATTTCATCCATTTCGAAATGTTTAGTTACATAATATCATGTACCTAGATGTTTCGTAAAGGTTGGATTTTCAAACTTCGGTACATCAAATTAGATCCACGTGGTTTTCAGCGACAACCAACCATTTCCACAATTGAAAGTACTGCGACAGCAAAGGATGAACCGAACCCTACTCTAACCACTGAGCTAATTTTCGTTTGAGGGTTGATAATATCGTCTTCAATGATTAAATATTACAATTTGAGGTTTTTCGCAAATAATATGTTTGAGAAAATAATTTAAGGTAATAATTTGAGTTATTCCAAAAAATTGTGTGCAGTTCACACTCAGTAGAAGAGATAGGAGACGAATACAAACAGTTCACCGCACAAATAGACACCAATTGGCTACACGCACAAAGAGGAGACCGATTAGTTTATCTTATTATCGCGCAGGCTAAATTCTATAGATGAATGTGTTTGCCGCTTTTTCGTTTCATCAAGTTTCAAATCAAAACGGTGCTAAAGAAATTTTCACTTTAAAAATATTGCAACTTGCAGAAAAGTCAATAGATATCGCACATTAAAATAAAATGGATACATTTATCTCAAACCCTATTACAAAAAAAATCATTTCACATACGGTAGAAGTGTATACTCTTATATACCTTTGTTCCAGATTCCGAAGTTCCTGTACAGAATCGCTCTCGAACCACAGAAAGACCTGACTACAAAGTAGTGACTGCGAAAACTATGGAAGACGAATCAATGGCTTTTCTACAAATAGCTGTAGAAGAATGTTGAAAACTTACAAGTGATTCACACTGCTTTGACAGAAGGGGGCTCCATTTCGTTAAAGAAACACCTTGCAATAAGCCAAGTGGTCCTTTGACCGCAGAAAAACCTGACTACGAAATAGTGACCGAGGGAACTTTGGAAGACGAATCTATGATATACCTCCACAAAGCCATTGAAGAGTGTTGTAAGGCTGGAAGTGAGTCAAACTTTTTTGACAGAAAAGGATTCCACTTGGTTGACGAAAAACCATGCGATATGCAAAAGATGTTTCAAGATACATGATGTTTTCTATCTTCCTTATCTCCTATTTTATGAATTTGGATGTACATGTGAATGTTTATTTGTTACGAAATATGCCAACAATACTGGGTTAAATTTTATAAAAAGTCAATAAAGGATAGTTTTTTTTACATCGATGATTCATTAACCAGTGATTCCTAACATTTTTTGAAGTAAAAAATGTAGATGAAATTTCGATCTCCAATGACATTTTTGATGTTTTTTTTCTAAAAACATAAAAAATCAGTAGTTAGGAGTGGTGTTAGGTTACCCAGTTGAATAACCAGTGACGACATGTGTAAGAATTTTTTTTTATTTTGAAGAAAAAAAATTTTTAATCTAAAAAGTCAACGGAGATCATATTTTAATTTACATTTTTTACTCAAATAATGTCAGGAATCACTGGTAAAAGTTAGTCAAGTACATATCTTAGCATACATAGGGCACGTACATTGGATATTGCCTTTTTTATTTAGAAAAAGAAGAAGAAGATATGATTAATTCCTAAGATACATACAATTTGAAAGTATTCAATAGAAAACATAAACTTTAATTATTTGTTGAAAGAATTAAATTATTAAGACTCTCAGATCGAAGATTTATATCCGACTTAATATTTGTGTTCAAAATTGTAAATGGTATTATAGACAGTCCTGATTTAACTAACCTCGTTGAATTTCATATACCCACGAGAGCAACTCGTTCCAAAATCCTGTTTATATGCAACAACACCAGGACTGAGCATACGAAACACTCGTTTGTACCTAGGTTACATGATGTAATAGATACGCAAATGTGGCAAATCGATTTATATGCATGGAAGGTATTATATTATATTATATGCATACAAGTAGGCTGTACTATCAAATGTTTTCAAACAATATTAATTTTATTTGTACTATAGAATTTTGAATGTATTTGTATCTCTAGTGTCATTTCCCAATCAAATGCCACAATTAACTGTTATACTCTTTTTTTAGTATTTCTTATTTAACTATGATTTTGTGACATTATTTATTTATTCATTATTTCATAAAATTTTATTGGTAAATTTACCACACTAGCCCATGTTGTAGTAGTCATACATTTAATATTTTAAATAGGAATTAAATACTATTTTATTGAAACAGATAACTGAAAAAAAACATACTAAATAAAAATTAAGAAATTCATAAAAGTAAGTGAAAAGTAAAGAAAAGAAAAAAAACATTTCTTAAAGAAAATAGAAATAAAATTTAAATTCAAATTTTGAAATACATAAACTAATAAAAAAGATTAACAGCCTTACAAAAAAAACCACAGCACGACCGATAACCTGTGTTTTTGCAGCAACATTAATAAAACAAATTTACACTAAAACACGAAATATTACTAAAAACGAATTTCCCTTTAAAACACGTTTTAAATTTGGCAATACTGCAATTTTTCATAATTTTCATACAAAGTTTTTTTTTTCATTCATAGCCGCTAGATGGTGATGGCGTCGCGCCTGCACATTTGTACTATCTTGCCCGCGCAAAAAAATAGCAGTTTGGTTTTTAAGTGGCGGGAATATTTTGAGTAAATATTGAGATTTTACTGAATTATTTCTATTATAGTGACCAATTCACCCTTCTATTCATGTAATTAATATATTTGCTGTGTTATTTGTGTGGTTTTACATCAGTTTTATCAAGTTATTGCACAATAAAGCGTACTTTAAAAGTTGAAGTGTCAAAATATTGTTTTGGGTTACATAAAAGATCAAATTAACAATTTTAAATCTTTATTTTATGAGAATTTCTTAAATGTGTTTTTTTTTTATAAATATTAATATCTAATACATGTGGTGGTAAACTTATGAAAGAAATTAACTTCTTTAGTGGTGCAAGAAATCTGTTTGAATATCAGTTATCTTTTTAGGTTATTTTTTTGGCAATAAAAAAAACTTTGAAAATGTTTTATAATTTTATTATTGTATGCACGAGGAAAAAGTGAGGTGACAGTTTCATTCCAAATTCATTGTATAAAAAGGTCTGTATTTTTTAAATTTTATTTTTTTATAAATTTCTGTACACTTCTGTACACTTAACAGCTAATCTAAAAATGTATGTGTTTAAAATAAATTAGTGTGTTTACGCTTTCACGCCTAAACCACTAAACCGATTTTTTAAATTATTTCATCAATACAAAGCTACATTATCAGCGAGTAACATAGACTAAATATAATGGTAAGTTCTGGCGTTATGAAATTTGTGTAAACGAAAATGTGTGTATTTTATATATTTTGGAGTACTGCAGAGAAGACGCCAAGGGGAAGGTGGGGTTCGCTGAGAGATAAGAGGCGAGGGAGGGGGAAGGCGGGGAAGGTAGAAGTGAACGGAGACGCACGGGAAAGGACATGCAGGGAGAATCAATTTATTTCTTTGAATGGCAATATATGGGCAAATGGCGCTTACCTTCGGGCTTGTGGTGCGGCGGCCTGGAGCGGTCTCCGCGCCCCATGGCGGAGGCGAGCGATGAGCGGCGCCGGCCCCCAGAGCTCCCCCTGCCCCCACCCGCGCCCCCGCACCCGTACTATCGGCCCCCGCGACCCGCTCCGCACAGCGCTACCGTGTTGTCGTGATTGTGCCAGATTCCTGAAACAGACAATTATACACACTTTACTTTATATATTTACAGCTTAAGAGCGTATAACGAGAGAAAACCAGAAATATGTCATTTTTAAATCAGTGTTTAGACGTATTGACTCTTTTCCAAAAAAAAAAAAATTGATTTCGAAAGATTGTTATTTTATCCAGTAAAAACATGTTTTAAATTTTGAAAAAAAATGTTCACTTTTAGTATATTAAGGTTATATCATAGGTCGTTGGCAGATTTGTTAAATTTTCAAAAAAAAATGAATTATACAACACCCATTTCAAATCGGTTCCGTGCTCAGAATGAAACCAACTCATAATAACTCAGAACCACCTCAGAAAGGTCATTAAAAGCTATGAAAATATAATTTTAAAATAGCCGGTAACACTAACCTAACTTAGCCTATTCAGTCAATGTTTTTATATTTTTTTCTTATCACTCTTAATGGCCTTTCTGAGGTGCTTCTGAGTAGGTTTCATTCTGAGTTGTCCGGTCACCTTTCATTTCATATAATCATGAAGTAAAATAAATCAATTCATTATCTGGTAAGCGTATGTTACAGAATTTTAATTTTAGTTTAAATAAAATCATAAAAAAATATATGCGTACATGTGTTTCTTGACGAAAATTGGTCCGTTGGGATATTTATTTTCGCACTTATAGACTAATATGTTTCAGATTTTTTTACATTATTATTTTGCTGAGACATTATTGAAAAATTATAAATACTTTTGATCAAAAAATTATTACAACAAGTACATGATTCTAATAGTTTTATCAACACGCCTTTGAGCATTTTTGGATGTAGGTATAAATTAAAGCAAATTTGGAATGAAATAAAATCGATATTGAGTTATAATTTTTAAAAGCTGGTAAGGAGAGTAGTTAATCTTTCTCATTGGAACCGCCCTGTACGATCGTAAAAACATCTTTCGACGAAATGTGGATTTTCTGCCGCTGGCTGGTTAAACGCTCTTAACTGTTTTTCTTACTTTATATTATGCAGTTTAATCCCAACACTTCACAGTAGCGGAGCAAATTTTCACTCATACATTATTTAGTATTACTATTTGTTGAGCTTGTTTATTTCAACGATTGCCATTTTGTATAATTAACAGAGTTCAGCGGATTCGAAAGGATTTCTTCGTTTTCGTTAATAGATCGTCGGAGAGGTGGATTAATAGAAATATAATATCAATAATACGTTGTAGGGATGGGTTAATAAAAAACTTTTCATATGTTTTGTCTCTTGTCCCACTGCTACGCTGATGACGATCGGCAAATTTATTTTTACTGCTCTCCAAACGAGATCAACAGTCTCTAAATTCGTATAGCTGAATGCCTAGAAGCAATAACTCGTTGGATGTCTCCAAACAAGCTGATGCTGAACCCATCTAAGACTGAGTTTCTCTGGGCGGCCACAAACAAACGCCAACATTTCATAGACAATTCACTTATTTCCATTTCCGGCAACGATATTATTCCAAAGACAACAGTCAAACTTCTTGGCGTTAATTTAGATTCATAATTTTCGCTTAAAAGTCCAATAAATAGGACAGTAAGCACTGGTTTTTTTCACCTAAGCCAACTCAAGTCAGTTCGAAGAAACCTTCCTACAGAGGCGACAAAACTATTTATTAACTCTTACGTAGTCTCACGGCATGATTACTGTAACGACATTTACGCTAGTCTTCCAAAATATCAAACTGACAAACTTCAATCCGTGTTTAATGCAGCGGCAAGGCTCATAACCGGGGTCTCTAAATATTTGCACATTTCAGAACACCTTCTTAACCTTCACTGGCTCAAGTGCCCTGAAAGAATCCAGTACAAATTGTGCTGGATGGTGTTTAAATTATTCAATGAAATGGCCCCACCTTACATCTCTGAATTATGCGTCCCGGAAAATACCGGTCCGAGGCAATTAACCCTTAGATTAGCAACTTCATCTGCTATAGGCAGACTAATAGAACCTAAACGAGAGCCAAATACAAAGCTTGGAGATCGTGCTTTCGGAGTATCTGGGCCTAAGATGCATAACAAGCCCAACAGAGTTTAGGTCCAAACTAAAAACCTACCTTTTTGGGCTCTCATACCCTTAATTTTAATATACCTATCTGAGAGTATCATACTTGTATTGCCTATGATATGTCTTAATCACACTTTTCTTACTGAATTAAAATTACTCGAATCCTTACACATCAATCTGTATCTAGGAACATCAAATCCTTGTAGTGCACCTTGCACCGCCCACCATTAAATGTTGCTTTTACATTCCAAAATACACACATTAAAGAATATATTAGATATTAATATTAAAATATTTTTCAGGATTAAATATCATGTGTTTACAATTATGTCCTCTGCGTGCGAACTGTATCTAAATTTATTTAAATAGACAATAAACCGTGTTAATTTCAAGCGACCTCCCAGGTAATTATGGTCCTGTTTTCATTCATTTTTAGGCAGCATCGCGTTCATTGGTCAAAATGTATATTTTCCTATCGGTGATCAATGAGCCGGTGTATGCATTTTAGCCATAAGTTGTTTATAATTGTTTGTCTAGCTTGTAGTTTTTCTAGGTTTTAGGCATGTATGGTAAGTTTGTAAAGCACCCTTGGGGTGATTTTTCACAAAAACGGCGCTATATAAATCGTCCAAATATTATTATTATTAATAGCCGTTCGAGATCAAAATACCAAACCGACCTGAAAAAATATTTTTGTACTCAAAAGTCAAAAGGTATATCAAATATCTAGTACCTACGGATGTTAGCTAGTTTATTTTTTTTTGCTTTAAATTATAAGATACAGGCCATTCAAGATTTTAGACAATTTGGATAATTATTTGAGAGTATATGGATAACATTAAAAAAAATAATTTTACTATATTTATTTTTAAAATATGATGAAATATAAAATAAAAAATAAATATGAATAGAATAAATTATTTTCGTGGGTGTAAACTTAAAATACAAATTATCTATGTCGTTTATATATTGAAACTACTACCCAAAAAATCCATTTCTAATGATGTTTTTTTTAAATTTTATTTTCCATCGTATTTTTTAAATAAATATAATAAAATTATTTTTTAAAATGTTTTTATTTACTCACAAACAATTGTCAAAGTTGCTTCTAAAATCATGAAACACTAAAATCTTTAATGGCCTATATCTTATAATTTAAAGCTAAAATAAATAAAGTAGCTTACATCCGTACTAGGTATTTGATGTACCTTTTGATTACCCAAAAATAATTTTTCAGTTTGGTTGGGTATTTTGATCTCAAATCCAAAATTAAGATTTGTATGAAACCGGCCGAAAAAGCCAGTATTTCAGTATTTGAGTACCTATTACAAACTCTGAATTCTGAATTCGTGTCCTACCCAACACTAAGCACCACAGGTTTAGCCTAGAGGCAACACTGGGGATGCAATTGGCTCCGGACAGTGGGGAGCAGTTGGGACTCTTCCGCGTTACTGAAAAACATTTTTGAAGAATTGCAAATACTCTCAAAATATGGGGAAGCCAAATTCCTACTGGTTGTGGGTCATTTTAGACTCATGTGCCGTTTTCAACACTTAAAAAATAAATGCTAAAAAGGTTACGTATTATAATAATGTTATGAAAATGGTAAATTGAAATCGGAGCAGGACTTGAACTTGAGACAAGTTAATAAGCAGATTCGTGGGTCCAGTTGTAGGGGGGTGACGTCAGCACACGCCACCCCCTGGGAAATCATTGACTAACCTTGGCAAGACTTCGGTTTTACCCTCGAATATTTTTCGAATGGATAGAATTTTCATTTGATGTAGGCAAGAAGTAGGTATTGGATTCAGGAATTTTCTTCGATAACCAAATAAATGACGGTTTTAATTTCAAATAGCAATCATCGTCTTTTTTAATTAAATGAAAACAAATCACTTAGCAAAACACCACTTTTTTAATCTAAATTATTTACATGTTTCAAAATAAAAAGTTATCAGGATAACACCAACATCAACATCAACGTCAACGTCAACGTCAACGTCAACGTCAACGTCAACGTCAACGTCAACGTCAACGTCAACGTCAACGTCAACGTCAACGTCAACGTCAACGTCAACGTCAACGTCAACGTCAACGTCAACGTCAACGTCAACGTCAACGTCAACGTCAACGTCAACGTCAACGTCAACGTCAACGTCAACGTCAACGCCAACGCCAACGCCAACGTCAACGTCAACGTCAACGTCAACGTCAACGTCAACGCCAACGCCAACGCCAACGCCAACGCCAACGCCAACGCCAACGCCAACGCCAACGCCAACGCCAACGCCAACGCCAACGCCAACGCCAACGTCAACGCCAACGTCAACTTCAACGTCAACGTCAACGTCAACGTCAACGTCAACGTCAACGTCAACGTCAACGTCAACGTCAAAGTCAACGTCAACGTCAACGTTAACATCAACATCATCATTATCACATAATATATAATCATTTTCATAGCTTTTTCATAAACATTTTCATTAGCTTTTACATTTGGTACATGCTACAATGTTTTTAACATGTGTTAGTAATAATAAACAATGGTTTTGTTGGGTTTACTAATCTAAACATTTTCAATATTAACTTAGGTATGTTTTAAACATTGAATTTATTATGTAAAAAAGGTCGATCTTCTTTATATATGTAGGTGAAGAATTGCCGGGCTACATAATTTGTCAGGATAACATCAACATCAACGTCAACGTCTTCTTTTCTTCGTCAGGATAACATCAACGTCAGCGTCAACGTCAACGTCACCATAAACATCATCATTATCACATAATATTTAATCATTTTCATAGCTTTTTCTTTAGCTTTTTCATAAACATTTTCATTAGCTTTAACATTTGGTACATGTTACAATTTTTTAACATGTGTTAGTAATAATAAATAATGGTTTCGTAGGGTTTACTAATCTAAACATTTTCAATATTAACTTAGGTATGTTTTAAACATTGAATTTATTATGTAAAAAATGTCGATCTTCTTTATATATTCGTTTGCTAAACTATCTACTTGATCGTGCCATGTCTTCCTCGGACGTCCCCGACTTCTTCTACCATTCACATTTGCGTCGTATATTCTTCTTACACTACTTTCTTCGTTCATTCGCTCTACATGCCCTTTACAAGTTATAGTTGTGAAAAAATTCACAATGTTTCTTTAAATGATACTTAATATACGTTTTACGAGATTTTTGCACTATTCTAAACAAGTCGTGTTTTATTAAACATTTTTGCAATTTTCGCATCAATTTTATCGCTTCAAATATTAGCGCGCTCCTCTAACATTCGTAATTTCATATCTTTCCATCTTCTTCTTTTTGAGGTCGGATGCGGAGCCTTAACTAGACTCGCAACAGTCAAGCTCCGAATTTACAATATTTAAAAAAGAAGCAAAAGTCGCTTATCTTTCGTCGATCCTGGAGTGTGTGTATATTCAAGGTATTATTAAAAAAAGTAGTTTATTTAAAAGTCTGAAATATTATCCTTATATATAATTTTATTTTATTTACTTTCACGTATGGAATGTATAGCATACCTACACCTACATACTTCTGGAATAAATTAATATTTCTATTGTTATTAAGAATAACAAAAAGTTTTTTTTTTACATTAACTCCACACAGGAGGCCCTGAGGAAAAAATTTCCCTCAGGGCCTATGTCCTCTGAGATGCTGTGGGAGGGTCTTTTTGAGGAGAGGAAGGAAAAGAACATTGGTCTTGAAGATACCCATGTCGTAGGAAGGAGGAAACACAGAGGCGGTAAATCGTTCCACAGCCGAGCTGTTGAACACAAGAACGAGTCAAAGAAATGACCCGTTCTCATATGACAAATGTCAGCCGTGTAGATATGTTGGACACGCGTTTGGCGTGTTTCCCGACTATGCACCGGTGCCGAAGGGATCAATTGCGCTAGAATAGAATAAGGATAGCATTCCCACCCGACGCCTATGCTCTAAAGATTGCAATCCGTGTGTTAAAAAGTAAACTGATTGCTTTAGAAATGAGATCCACGAAGCGTTTATGCGGTAAAATGATGCATGGTCGTGTGAGAAATGTAGAGTGCAAGACTGATATAAGCGTAATGAGTAAGATTAAATAATGTAAGCTTAGATATTTTTCGTGACAGATGTGTCATCTGTCGGATCTGCCGGATCTGCCCTGATGATGGACATTGCAACGCTGTCCGAAACCTCGACTAAAGAAGGAGGTAGCGCAACACGGCATAACACCCCAAAAACAAATAACAAAAATGCTTTTGGCCGTGAAAATCTAAAAATGTTGAGATAGTTTCAGCTTGAAGAGCGAATGAACCGAAAAACCAGTGTAAGATATGCAGAATGGAAGAAGAAGTCGGGGATGCCCGAGGGCCCAAGAATCAGAATAACAGAAGAGTGTGTATGAGACGATGTGTGGATGTTATTGAGGAAAAGAGAGTGTGCCAAGACCGAGTTATCAGCTGATACGTCCTCTCTGCCTACCCTCGCGGCGAAACGGCGTGATGGTTAATTAGTTAGTTAGTTAAAAAATCAGCATTAACATAAAGAATGGTGTAAACATAAAACATTAACTGTTTTCAAAAATTATAAACAAATAATAGCTTTTGTTCGATGAGCTTAAAAATTAGAAATAAAACATCAAATTTTTACATCATAATTTGAGTCAAAATTGTTTTTGGGAAATGTTGTCACTTTCAAAAAAGTGAAAAATGAATCATTAGATAATTATTTCGTTCGTTTGAAAATAAGTCGTTCGTCACTGTCATATTTCGGAGTAATTGGCACAAGTCCATCGCCTGTGAACGTTTTCCTCACAGTGAATATATTATACTACAAGCTTTAGAAGTGAATTCCACATTAATTTGAAAGACACCCGCTGTAGCCACGACTTTGTACCCTTTGATTCTGTTCCATTCATCAAATGCGCTCCATCTCTCTTACACTGCCTGACATCATATATCGGCTTTACGATACCGCAACACTCAAGTGGACTGTAAATAGTGTAAATCTAAGTTGCTGGACATTTCACTGTGTTTTATTTCTATCACAGGACAAGATTATGATGGGAAAAGCCCTACCTTTTAATGAAATGATCTGCTGTTTATCTGTCCACTGCTGGTTAACACAATTTTACAGGTTGGCACAATACCGTCACTTTCATATATTTTATCTGACGCGAATTTTGTGGAAGATCAATATCGATGTTAATCGTAGCGCGACAAATTTTCGAGTGACTATATGTGGGTATTTCATACTTGTGCACAAATATTTTGCACTGGCTAAGTAGGTAGGTATTTTAATCGTCTTCTTTCTTGTTTCTTCTCCCAAGTAGGGCTTTAGGGCGTAGGAAGGAGAGGGACAATGGGAGATGAATGACAATGATAGGACTTTGGGAAATGGGTTAGTCCCAAAGCTGTTTCAACACTTAACAAAATGAGAATTTCAAATTGATGGTGAAACGGATTTCTGCGTTTGAAATTTAAGCGAAGCATGGTCAGACTTTTGGATCGCGAAAAACACCCACATATATTAATTTCATGTTTATATAGGGTGTAACAGCACGTACCTGAAGTTGTTTAACCAGCAATTCCTGAATATATTTGGAGTGCAAAAAGTAGATGTCATTATGCTGTGTGTATCGAACGTGTTATGCAATCTAGATGAAATATAGCAAACTCTTCTTGCATTAGTATTGAAGACAAAATTCTGCATTTTAAATGTTGCGAAAATTTTGATGTCACAACATTTCCAACGTGAAATAATTCATGCTCCCAAAATATATATTATTTAAATCACACAACACCTGGGGTAAACAAGCAGACATCTGCATCTGCAAAACAGACGTAAATAACATCTGACACCTACACCTGCCACCCTACTATAAAAGATTGTACCAAAGGGGCAGCATCATTCCAGTCTTCACCGTCAGTGATCAGACTGACATCTCTGCAAAGCGCCTACCTGATTTTCCATCGGTTCTCCACTTGATTCAAGATGCCAGTCTCGCCGTCACTGGTTGGAAATTCAAGTTGCTACGATAATACCTACAAAACGCTGACGCCTGAGCCCTGGCAATCTTGCTCTTTGCTGCAAGCCCAGGGCCCCCTTGCATCTCTCTGCCCTGATGATAACGCCTGAGCCCCATGGCCAACCTAGGGCTTCTTTGAACTTGCTGATTCTTACCAAGCCCTTGAAGTCGCTGCGCTACCCCTAGCCATCTTGCTCCAGGCTGCAAAGCCTGGGGCCCCTTGTATCGAGCCTCGCATCTCTCTGATGTGATGCTGAAGCCCGAGCCCTGAACCGTACCGCCCCTGGGGCTCCATCTTGTACCACACTTTTACTGTCTAACACTGCCAGAAATCCGTTGAAGATGAGAATATACAATTCGAATCAACCGAGGAAACAATGCGTGCGCTATCCCAAAAGATACATGATAAGGACTCCCGCCACGCCTATCAGAATGCAGACCGATTACCCTGACGCCAATCAACATGTGAGTGGCTGCGACCGCCCCAGCCTAGGATGCTAACGACCCACCGCCACACAATGACAAGCCAGCCTACTTGTGAGTTGCTGCGACCATTCCTCGACAATCCACGACAACGCAACATCTGGAGCGCGGTCCACATTGCCAGAAGCAAGCCCTTGAAACCACCACGCCAAGCAGATTGCTGACCCGCTCGCAGCCCTGAAAGCTGCGACTCAACGCCAAGCGACAGGGCAGCCTTGTATGCTGTTCCCTTGGATGCGTAACAACTCGAGAACATTCTCCATCTGTGGCGCGGCCCGTCTCGATTAATAGCAACCAGCTTCCACCGCAGCCCACATGCTCCGATGCAAGAGCATTCCATCTCACAATTCACGATGGAAGCGCAATAGCACTCCACCTCAATGCGAGGTAGAAGATGCCCGTCCAGCATAGACGCTTCGGTAATCAGATACTCTTTCCTTACAATGCGTATTTGTAATCTACAGTAACCGTGCTACGGAACTTTAACAGCTGCTTTCAAGGCGAGAAAACATCTCTATCAAGACATTGTGATTGTCGGGAGTCTCTGTGTGACGGCGCTTACTATTTACAGTTTTTGTGCAGGCCTACAGGTCTCATACGCTGTGAAATGATGTTTTTTTCTATTAAATACAAAAAATATATATTTTAAAAACGCATCGGCATTACTGTTACTTTTTATTTTATCTACGTAACAACCATTGCTACACGCAGTGTGCGTGCTGTACCTGCGTAATAAACCATTAATCTTGATTATACGAAATGCCAAACTTCTGGTGATAAAAGTATCATCCGTCAGAGGTTTTTAGACCTGTCTAAAGTTAGAATTTCTTTCAACCCTGAAAATAAATCACTTAATTCCGTAATAAAATAAATTTAAAAAAAAATTGCTTTTAAGTTGAGAAAAGGGTGGTTCGAAATTTGAATTGTTTTTTGATTTGATTAGAAAAATAGATTTTTATGATCGTTTATATTTCATTATATTTACATGGTAGGTTATTGATAGGTAGAGAAAAAAATTGTTTTCAGATAATTATTAATAACTCTCAAATAATTGCCAAAATTATCTCCAATATCGTGAAACATCGATTTCTTTGATGGCCTGCATATTTTTTTACAATAGCTCCACACAGGAGGCACTGAGGAAAATATTTTCCCTCAGGGCCTATGCCATCCTTTGGGGTGCTGTGGGGGGAGTCTTTTATGGGAAATAGAAGAGAGAATGTTCTGGGAACGATAAGGTATGAGGGGTGGGTAGGAATCTGGTGGTCAGTGTGTCCAGGAGTGATGGACATAGGAATCTATCCCTCCCACTGTCGTGATAGGCGATGTTCCAAAAGAATTCTGCTTGAGAGGTCACAATATCTGCCTCAACCAAATTTTATAAAAATATAATTTAAAACGCGATTTTAGCGAAGTTAGCCGTACATAATGGAGTGGTGGTACCTACCCTGATGTATGGCAGTGAGGCATGGAACTGGCAGAGGAAGGATGAAGACTGAATGCTGTAGAAATGAGATCCCTTAGGTGTTGTAAAACCATGTACGATCGTGTGAGATATGTGGAGATCCGCGAAGAATGCAAGGCTGATATAAGGAAAATATGTGACGCAAATGTGAATGGTAGAAGAAGTCGGGGACGCCCGAGGAAGACATGGCACGATCAAGTGAATCAGCTACTTTATTGGGGCCATGTGAAGAGTCGGAATAATAGAAGAGCATGTATGAGAAGATGTATGAATGTGAGCGAGGCAAGGAGTGTGTGCCAAGATCGAGTTGTTTGGCGGTCAGTCCTCTCCGCCTACCCCCGCGGGGAAACGGCGTGATAGTTAGTTAGTTAGTTATAATTTAAAACACAATAAATAAAGTAGCACACATCCGAACTAGATTTAAAAAATGTCATTCAGTGTGGTTAAAACCACCTTTTGATTACAAAAAACATTATTCAGTTTGGTTGGGTATTTTTGACTCGAATTCAAATTTAAGTTTTGTATTTAGAAGGCCGTGCATCCATTCATCCTTAATGCAATTATACTTTGTGTTTACGACCTCCCCGTCCACCCCCTATAAAGATATTTCATAATATTTTCCACCCTTTACTTTAGTGTCTGAAGATCCATTAGGTATTTCTATAACAGTTGAAGCTTTTCGATTTCAAAGAGATAAGTCCGAAAGCTCCTCGCTTCACACTTAATTCAGTTTACGATGCAAAAGCTCAGCTTTGGGCTGGGAAGGAATTGAAACTGATAAAATATATTTCAGTTCTTGAAACTTTAAACTTGAAACGTAGAGAGACAAGTTCGTAGAAATGGTTTTCCTGTACAAATTATGAGTGCAAATAAAATCTATCTACACTGTAAAATGTACATATACTAGTGTAATACTCTGAGTTTTCCATTTAAATATTGATTATTTAGTTGTGTTAAATGAGAGTAATTTTTATTTGAGTTTTTATTCCAGCAGAACTGGATGGATGTTGCAATCCCAAACTGACATATTAAATAAGGTTATATAAATACTTACTTTTATTTTATTTTTATTTATTAATTTTTCAACGCCCTGATGGGCTTTTACATTACAAGTTTATAATACAGAGACAGTTTTTTTAAAAACAAAAGATAAACGACGAGCGATGCGTCCGCCCACTGCTGCGTGGTGGGCAGGATCGAGAGATACTGATTGATGGAGGTCTTTTATCCTCTTCAGCCAGAATCTTTCGATCCATCGCCTTGCACCGTAGTTGAACGGATGGATTCATACGTTCGTCACTCCTGGACACAATGACCCCAGATTCCCACCCACCCCTCATTCATTTTTTCCTTCCCAGTACTTCCTATCATTCCCTTTCTTAAAAGACCATCCACACAGCATCCCCTAAGATGTGTGTGGAGCTAATGTAAAAAAAAGGGCTCTCTTAGAACATCATCTTACACCGCAGCGAAAGGGATGGACTCATACGTCCGTCACTCCTGAACACACTTACCGTCAGATTCTTACCCACCCTTCGTCCCTTGACCCTCCACATAGCATCCCTAAAAATGACATTTGCCCTAAAGGAAACTATTTATCCTCAGGGTCTCATGTGTGGAGCTAATGTAAAAAAAAACGATTTGATTCTGAATCTCATCATCAAGACAATACTGAGAGAATCTCCCACTCTGGCCACTCTATATACATATATCATATATGATATAAGGTTAATAATAAATTAATAAAAGGTAATAATTAATAGTTAATTCGCTTACGACAGCGAATCTTTCTTATTGTTATTCCCAATACTTCTCGGCATATTGGCATTTCATTAGCTACTCAGAAATCTTGTTTCGGAAGATAAAGCAATCTAATTCTGACAATAAGAAAAATCCTTCTGACAAATAAGGCGAAATTCAATAGGAAGGATAGAGGGCAGTAAATAGTGGGCGAGAGTTCCTGTAAATGTTTACCATGGCTATTTATTCTCACAAAGCAATTAAGACAATAAATCTCTATAGAAGTGGGAAAAGGGTGGTTCAACATCTTCTACGTATATAAAAATGAATGTATATTTGCTTGCTTGCTTGCTTGCTTGCTTGCATGTATGTATGTATGCACGTTTGTTCCTTACGCGATGCTAAACCATTCATCCGATTGCGACGAAACTTTAGGGATTTGATGTGCGCATGCCCGCGATGGTTATATATATATATATATATATTTGATAGTGAACTTTGGCGTCATGAAATTATGCGTTGTTAAACCATTGATCCGATTGCGACGAAACTTTGGGGATTTGATGTGCGCATGTCTGCGATTGTTTCTTTATATATAATAGTGAACTTAGGCGTCATGAAATTATTTCCTACACCATTCATCCGGTTGCGATGAAACTTTGGTGAGTTGTCGTGAGCACGCCCGCGAAGGTTTCAATATATATATATTGGTGAGCTCTGGCATTATGAAATTTGTATAAAAAATTGTGGGAGGAGTGGGGAGAGGCAAGGCGGAGTTGGCGTAGTGGGAACGCGTGAGGGGAAGGGGACGAGGGAGAGGAAGGGGAGGGGAACGGGACCAATGGGAAAGGACACGCAGGGAGAAACAATTTCTTTGTTAAGTAGCATGCCGGAAACTCGCTAGTACCTACAAAGTAATATATTGTAGAACAAACGCCTTTTATGGAGTATCATTAAAATTACGTTATAATAAATATCGTCTATCATTAAAAATACTCCCCTCAGTTGTATGATTGTGTAACTTGCCAAACTCGGATTTGCTTCGAATTTAAGTGTCATTTGCAAAAATTGGAAATGATTTTACGAAAAATTCAGACAAGCAATAGAGTACCAACTAATACCAATAGAATACCTACCAATGAAACCTTTTTTGTTATTTTTAACAATGGAACTACTTTTCATTTAAATGAATTTTACTGCGCATGTTTAATCATCAAACATACTGCTTTTGGTTGTCTGTGCGTCCTGCGTAACCCGGGTTCAATAAAATCAAATTTGATTGAAATTGAGTTCATTTTCCAAATTTGAACCCATTGTGTTGAGAATTTATACCACCATAACGAATTGTTGAAATGGTTTTAGCCGTGTTTAGTGTCGAGATCTGAATAGCAAAGGCGCTTTCACACCTTCCTTTTCCCATCTCCTTCCCCTCCCCACTACTCTCAGCCTCATAACATTCCCCAATTAGGGATGCCATAGTCTGGTCGGTAGCATTAGAGACAAAAAAATAAAGGTTTATTTATTGTAAGCAGGTCACGAAAAGGTCGAAAAAAGTGATTTTTATTGACGAAGAAGAAATATTCAGGTGCGGTCTCGCAGAAACTACAAAAATTCACATTAACGGGAAAGAATTTGATTAAAAATTATGCAAAGAGGCTTCTGCCAAATTTATGGCGGTAAAAACCGAAAAATATGCCTTCTCTCCTTCGGTGAAAATAAGATAGCGATTTTGTTTTCAATTGTGACACCTTTAAAATTAAATTTAAAAATTCGTTATTAATTGATCATATTGTTTGAGTCAACAAACATGGCACTTTATCTTTTCTTTGAAAAATCATTAAAAGTGAAGAAAAGAAAACTAATTTATAGGTTACTTTAGGGAAGGGGGTCAGGGGCAATGGCGGCTTGTGACTTTTGGGTGCTAGACTGCTTTTAAAAAAAACGGTTTTTGTTTTGAAGAATTTCTGGAAAACCGTGAACCAATTTTTTAAATTAATTTTAATGACATTTAAAGGGGTGCTGAAATGCCACTTTGTAGTGTCGATAATGCCGTGCATCCTAATTTACCCATCCGTCGCTTGGGCTCTTTTGACTTGTGCATACGCTTCATACTGCGGTAAGTTCGATGATGGCGTACATAAATATGTTTCAAATGGGCTCTTTTACCTTACAGGGAATTAAAAAAGTATTTTCCAACATTTTTTATTTTTTTTTTTATTAACCCCTCAGGCCTCGGGCCTCTTTTTCCAGAAATTTAAATTATTTCGATTTGCAATAAAGTCCATATAAATGGAAAATTACTGAACGTATCCGAAAACTGAAAACTGATTTTGAAAGGTGATGAAATCCGTTTTCAAATTTTATAATTTGAAATAAACATATAATTTTTGATATAAGAAAATTTTGAATTCAAACATAAAAAGTTTTAAAATTTCATGTTTTTTCTAACTCAAATTACTACTTACGAAAAAAATAACAACACACACATATTTTATTAGGAAAATGTATTATAAACGTTATCGTCAACTCACTTTTTTGAGGTTTCATGTAAAAATAGTTAATAAAAAATTCCCAAACTTTCATAAATATTTTTCAAATTGTGGTCCGAACTTTGGTTTAATCTAGATCTACGTTTTACTTATTTTGTGTTTGATGTTTAGATTTGAATATAAGACGTGGTTTATTTTATCTTTCAAAGACTGTTTATATCATATTTCTCACTATTAAGCGAACAAATTGACTGGTTAAGTGTGATTTCCAAATTTTTTTTCAATTGCTGTCGAAAACTTTAGTATCATAAAGGTGTTCATTTTAATAATCTTATCTTTTTTATTTGAATGTAAAGCGTGGTGTTAACTATTTCTAACAACGTTAAGATCATATTTCTAAACATTATTGTAAGGGAGACACAACGATTTTTATGAGACTTACATACATGAGTTGATCCGAAAACGGATCAACTTAGCCTAAGGGATTAAAAAAAATCCGAATGCTATTCATTACAACGCAATTTCCACCGGATTTGTGTTCCTTTTACGGTTCTCTTTAATACATTTTGTAGATGAATGAAGGATTAGCGTTTATTTTCCGGGCGAAACTCCCGGATAAACCTCCCTCTAGTAGAGGAAACCTCGTTAGCAAAACGACCCAATCAGCTTTAATATTAAATGTATTACCGAGACATTACCACGCATTTCTAATAAACACCACCAGAGAAAACTGAAGAACCCACCATTGTTGCTTCGTTTTTTAAGGTTTTCAATATGTTAGAGACTTTCAGGGGGAGCAGTAGAAGGCCCAGAGAAAATTAGAGGGCATTGAAAGTTTCCATTATGGTCAGTGGTTGAGTGTGTATCTGTACTGTTTAAAAATGTACCAAGTTTATTGCATAAAATGTTGTCATTATGTACCTACAGACAAACTACACAAGTAGTTTTGTGGGTTTAAGTGTTCATAAAATCGCGGTCGGAAACTTTGGGTTCATAAAAGTACACATTTTAATTATTTTGCGGTTAACTTTTACATTTGAATATTAAGTATGGTGTTTTCTTTTTCTTACACCGGCCGTTTAGATAATACTTGTAACCGTGATAGTATAGCCTGAGGGGTTAATATTTTAGGGCAGCGATCGGCACTTGGCGGCCCGCGGGCCAGAAGGGAGAATATCTTTGTTTATTTTTGTTTATTTGTTTATATACATATATATTACAATACATTACAAAATGATACTTTGTCTGTCCAACTGGGAAGGACACCCGTTTTAGGACAGCCAAATTGTATATTTAGTTCATAATATTTTTTAACAAGGGAATGGTTTCTTTCAAGATATCACAGGAATGGGCCTCTGTCAAGACAACTTTTGAGAACATTAAAATTTGTTTTCTGAACGAAGCGATGGTTTCTGTATGTCTTTGAAAGAATCGCAAAGATGTGTTTTTTTTTCAAGGTCATTTTGAAGAACATTAATACTTGTACTTACATTCAAAGTGAATGAGTGGTTTCTTTAGTGATATCACAAGTAGGAGATTCTTTCCAAGTTATTTTAGAGAACATTTACAATTGTATAATTAGGATTTACATATATGATATAAATTCCCAGTGTATTTATGGCTTTAATAAAGTACTACAAATTTTATAATTTCTTAAGTAGTAGAATTTACACAACTTTAAACCCAATATATGACAAATGAAATTTTTAGGCTCGTTTTGGAGAAAATTAATTTATTTGATTCTTTATTTATTTTTTTTTGCGCCTGGGGGGCTTTTATATAAATAATAATAAAGGCAGTTCATCTTTACCATGAGAAAAAAATAGAACAAATAAAGTTACGATGGAAATAAAAGCATTTAAATGAAATAAAAATATGAGTAATAAAATTTTTAAGTACAGTGAGATATATATGATCAATAATTTACGATAAGAAAGAATACACACATAATATAAAAATACATACAACAAAAAATTAAAAGTAAGGTGATCATAGGTTTGCAAAATTGCGATAATAACCTTGTCTAATAACACCGTAGTATGTTTCGCTCAGTGCTAAATCGCCGCAGCCTGCTGTTTCGATGGTAGGTACCTACCTTCTTTACTAGTACCTCTCTCTGCAAGTTGCAGGAGTTGGGAACTGTGGATTTTAATGTTTTAGATGAGAAGTTAAGTCCTTTTTTTTCAAAGAATTTACTGAGACATTACATTTAATTACATCAATAATTGCATTCAGAATAGGTGAATGGCTTCTTTCGGGCGATCACAATTTTGAAATTCTTTCCAGGTCTTTTAGGAGAACATTAACAACATATCTGAACTGGTCTTTTCCTTCCCACCGTACCTACTTGGCGCACTATCATATTATTTTGTTCACTTAATTCTTGTGAAAACATAAGAACCCGAAACGCCCGATTGGTATTCAATAACTGATCGTTTCCACCACCAATTATGAAAGCATATACACAATTTTGATTGTAGACATTGATAGGACACGACGCGGCTTTTTTTTAGCCCCACAGGAGGCCCTGAGGAAAATAATTCCTCTCAATAATTCCTCAAATAATTCCTCAAATAATTCCTATTTCATCTTTGGGGATGCTGTGTGGAGGGTCTTTTTAGGAAAGGAAGGAGAGAAAGTTTTGGGAAGGAAAAAGGTGTTAGGGGTGGTAGGAATCTGGGGGTCAGTGTGTCCTGGAGTGACGGACTTATGAATTCATCCCTCCCACTACGGTGCAAGGCGATGTTCCGAGAGAGTACGGCTGGAGAAGTCAAAGAGACCCCTCAACCATTCCTCCCCCGATACGCCCTGCCATGCAGTTGATGGACCCGGACTAACCTCACCCCATGAACTCGGGCACCCTTGCTAAGTTATCAAACACAGCGAACCACTTGGGGTGACCTATACTATGGCAGGGGTGTTAGTTATCCAATAAATGGTTCCCGGGGTGACGGTACTCACACCCGCCTACCCAAAGTTAAAATGCATGCATGCTTCTATTACTTCAGCGTCTGTTATGATAACGAACGCTTCGAGTTCGGAGTTGGACGATCGTGTAATTGATCCATTATATAGCCACTAACTAATCGGTCCGTAGTTCGACAGTTGGACAGTCGTGTTGTGCCGGCATTATCATTTATGACCGGCGCGGCTCCGACGCCGTGACGTCGCTTCGTAAACTACCATAATTCGTAGTTACTTTCTTCTGGTCACTAACAGTTTCTAAACTTGCAGCGCGCAAAAAATAGGATAGAGTACTTGGATGATAGACCAAAGAACAACATTTGCATTTCTAAGTAGGTAAGTACAATTGAATATTCTTTAGCTACCGTGCTCAGGTTGAATATCACTTTTTTTAGTTTTTTTTTGTTATTTCCTAAAATATTATTGGTTTCAGATTTTTTGTATTTTTTGGCTACCACACTTGGCTAATGCCCGCGTTGTGGCAGTCATACATTTAATATTTTAAATAGGAATTAAAAACTATTTAATTGAAACAGATAATTAAACATACTAAATAAAAATTAAGAAATGCATAAAAGTAAGTGAAAAGTAAAAAAAGAAATAATCTATTTTAAAGAAAAATAGAAATATAATGAAAATTCAAATTTTGAAATACATAAACTAATAATAAAAATTTATTGTTAAGAACTCATGTGTTCTATATAAATATATATTAAAACATATATATTTAAATTAAAACATAAATAAAATAGTGAAAAACTAAGAGAAAAAAAATATTTTAAGATAATAGAAATAAAAATTTTGAAATGCAAAAATTAATAATTAAAATGTTGTGTTAAGAACTCATGTATTCTTTGAAGTACGCTCGTCCCCTTTCGAAAATCCAATTTTGTACACGTGCTTATATAAAGTGATTTGGAATTACTTGACTTTGTGTCAGTACTCAGAGCATCATATATTTTAGGAGCGATGAACCGGACGTTGAGCGAATGAGGTATTAGTTTTTGGGACCACGCAACCCAGTTTTGATGAAAAGCGGGTGTTTTCCTGATGTTGTGGAGCCATTAGTAGATTATTTTTTCGTACATAAAAAATGATTTTTTTAGTAAATAGCTGTCAAATATCCAAGACCCTGATTTTGGCAAAGAGTTCATTTGAGGGATGGGTAGGTTGACATTTAAATATAATTCTCAGAATTAGTTTTTGAACTATAATAATGGATTCAGCACAACCACCCCATCCACTATACCGAATGTTGCTATGGATTGGAAAAGGGCCAAGTATATGCTTCTTAGAGTCTGTAAATCTTAGATTGACCCAAGGGAGCAGAATATTTAATAATCCCTGGTGATATGGTGAACAGTGTTCTCTCGGAGGTGCTTAGGTGTTCTTTCTATTTCCTTATATACTAGTGGGACCAAAAATGGACTATTCAAATAAAACAAATCTCTCTTTGAGAAACCTACAGGGAGCATAAAGGATAACTGAGGCCACCTAGGTGGATTCTTCCCCGTATTTCATCGTGAAGTTGTGAGCAAAAGCAAAGATACTTTATCAAAATAATTATAATATTATCCAAATTCTCAATAATACTACCAGCAGTAAATATCGTCATCAGATGTCTCTGTGGTTCCATTTATTTATCAATGTATTTTTTATTTATTTTTTTAATATTACTTCGCACTTTTAAAAATACTAATATCTAATCGGGTTTCTTTCCGCCTTTTCAGAAATGTCACTTAGAGGAAAAATCAGAATATGCCTTTTGGTATATTTCTGTGCCACCGGCCTCACAGCGGTTTTCAACGGCCAAAGGAAGTTTTTCGGAGATGTATCCATCCATCCTCACAACAGCCAACCTGAGGAAACTAAAAAAAAAGATGCCCACATAGTTCCAGCAACGCACCAAGAAACCACTCAGAAAAGTAATACACGAATTAGGCGAGCAAACGAAATAAAAAGAAGAGGTACGGAAGGAAGGAAGAAACCCCAATATTCAATTCTGGAAACTTTTTCACAACGTGTAGGCCGTCCGCAGCGGCCTCCACCACGGACTACAAAAAGGCCTTCACTAAGGACTACAGCACGAAGGTCTGCACAACAGGAGAAAGCCCAAGATGCGATTTCACAACGGCTTACACAGTCCGTCCATCCGCAGCGGCCTCCACGACGGACTACACAATGGCTTACACTAAGGATTCCAACACGATGGCCTCCGCAACAACTTCCTGCGCAACCTCAGCCCATCCCCCGGAGTCCTCGTGTGTCGAGTCTGGAGTCAACTGGAGTAGATTTGAATCCCGTAGCTCCTGGCAGTCAACCCTCGGTAACGCCACCAAGAGGATGGTATATTCAACAAGTCCCCCCTCAGCAGATCCGTCCTGCGCGGCCACTGAGTACTACAACACGACCGCCTCCGCAACAACGTCCTGCGCGACCTCTGCCCATCTATCAACGTCCTCCTGTGTCGAGGCCGTACCCTCAGAGACCTCCGCTAAGGCCAGTTGTGAAAGAACTGCCTCAAGAGCTGGAAGGTTCTGGTTCTGAGCCTTCTGGTCAAGCTGGTCAACAATTCCCACCTCAGACGATCCGTCCTGCGCGGCCACTGGGGACTACAACACGACAGCCTCCGCAACAACGTCCTCCGCAACAACATCCTGCGCGGCCTCTACCCATCCCCCAGAGACCTCCTGTGTCGAGTCCGTACCCTCAGAGACCTCCGCTCAGACCAGTCATGGAAGAACCGCCTCAAGAGCTGGACGGGCCTGGTTCAGATCTTTCCCAGAGTGACTCTTGCGTCTGGGCCATCATCAGATGTTGCAATCGAGTCCCGAGACCTGTCTCCGTTCCGAGGTGCTTCGAGTTATTGGGCTGTCCGGGTGCGTTCTTTGACAACCCATGCGACTCCGACGCTGCAATGTCGATAGCACGCGCAGCCAATGAGATCCAAACAAATGGACAAAGTGGATTGCTGTTTTCATAAGGGGGCATCCATTAATTACGTGAGCAGTTTTTCTTCCAATCTAGACCCCCCCCCCTCGGGGAGATAAATTGGGGGCAATTCGTATATTCTTTTCAAGTAACGTGAGATTTTGCTGGACCCCCCCCCCCTGTTTGTGCTCACGTAATTAATGGATGCCCCCTAATCTGTATTAGTGATTGCAGAGAGTGTCGGGCTTCGAATGGAATAATCCATCTCCAGAAGAAATTTCGACATCTGGCGTTACGTCTTATGTCATGTATTATGATCATTAACCCCTCGGGCAAATTTTTTCGCTTTTTGGAATTCATATAGGTCTCACAGAAATCGTCGTTTCTCCCTTACTACCATAGTGATAAATATGACGTAAATGGTGTTAGAAAGAAAAAACACCGCGCATTATAATAATATCTAAAAGCTAACACAAAATAAGTTAAATGTACACCTTTACGAAACACTATGTTTTGGATCGCTATTTAAAAAAAAAATAGTAAGCTTAGGGATTTTTTTATTAATTATTTTTACTTAGAACGCTAAAAACCTTTTATAATAAAACCATCTAATATGTATATGTTTTTACTTCTTATCAGTAATTTAAGTTAGAAAAAACCTAAGGTGGGCCATTTTTAAAACTTTTTTATGCTTGCGTGCAAATTTTTGTATTTAAAAAATTATATGTATATTTTGATTTATAAAATTTGAAGGAGTATTTTATCACCTTTCAAAAACAGTTTTTAGTTTTCGGACACGTTCAGAAATATTCCATTTATTTGAATTTTATTGCAAAGCGGAAATATTTTGACCCTCTGACAAAATATGGTCGAAACCTGAGGGGTTAAAAACCGAAACTTATTCTAATCATTTTAAAAATTCTTAATACTCAGAAATTAGGCGTTTCTATTGTTAAACTCATAAGAGGTTTATTTACCCTTCGGGGTGGTAATTTATTCAAAATAATATGTGGTTAGTTTGGTCATAATATTTTGTTTGCAACTTAAAATTTCAAATTGTGGCTATTATTATAACACCTGTTTTGCACATTTATTTAAAAATGTTAAAATTTTTTGAGGTTACAAATGACAAATTTACTTTGGCACACACGTTTGGTGGTTTAGCAGGGGTGCCCGGGTTCGTGGGGTGGAGTTTGTCCAGACCCAGAGCCACCAGATTGATGTGGCAGGCCAGATTCGAAGAGACTGGTTGAGGGAGACATTTTGGCCTTTCCAACAACGACGCGCTGGATTAATACATCCTTTACTTCGTGGGCCCAGCTTTTTGGCTGGACCTACGGTCGAATGTGCTGTAGCAAGCCTAGAAAATGATGAATACATTACTAAAATCTCAGATTTTTCATAGGAATATCTCTGAAATTTACTAATTCATCTTGTAGAAAACAAAAAAATCTGGTCCTTACCGCTAATTTTGTAGTAGAAAAATGACATATATTTTTCGATAATTCTTGATATTTAAAAAATCTAACACATAAATAACTTGCATCCCGTGTGAAAAAATGGGATATTATATACACCTACATATGAATTCGTCGTAATTAATTAAATTTTGACCCTCAGGCGAAACCCTGTTATAGATGGTGATATCTTCTTTTAATTCGACGCTGTTTTTCATTCCAGTGCAGAGATAATAAAACAAAATAAATTATATAATTTAAATGACGTAATAATTTATTTTCTTACGCTTTCTTAAGAAACATGACAATTAAAAATATATTTATTACAATGTTGTGGTGGCCAATCGTTCTTCAAACTTATTTTGACTTATGCATATGACCTTCTCAATCTTTCGGTGCTTTGAGATAACCCGGCATGCTTTTATCGCTGTGCAAATTGATAAAATATTTTGTATGCATTTTTAAAGCTTATGTTTTATTAAATATGGAATCAAATTCAACGATAAAAATCGCTGCAAGTAAAGTAATTTAAACAACTTAATAAATAAAATAGTTTTATATTGTAATTAATTTAGTAAATTCGGAAGCACCTTTGTTCATGGAGCGAAAAAACGAAAAAAACTAACAATAAAAATCGCTGCAAATAAAAGAACTGAAACAACGAAATAAATAAAATAGTTTTATGTGGTAATTAATATAGAAAAATTCGGAAGCACCTGTGATCATAAAGGGAAAAAACGATTTGTTCTGAAATTCACAAATACCTTTGCGATAAAGAAATATAGGAAAAAGTAATTGAATAGAAACGGCAGCATCGTGCCGCTGGTAAAGAAAGCAATAGAAATCAATAGAGTTCCCATAGAGGCAACGAAAGTGACTCAAATAATCAAAAGTCCGCTAAATTATTTGTCATCTTTTGACATCTGTTTTATAACGGTTGATTTCGTCATATGGATCTTCCTAGCCCAGTTTCTTATATCGCGACAAGAATGGCGATTGACTGCAGACGTCCCTAAAGTTTGGACGGACAGAAATAAGAGCGGACGCTCGCAGCTCACGTAAGTTGGAATCAAGCAGGTCGTGCCTGCTTAATTCCAACGGAGAGGATGTAACTCACGTCTCCCGAGATGAACCGAATATGGCGGATACTTCATATATGTAAATCCTTCAACTTATGTTGGATTACTTGTTCGTTACGTGTAAACGATCTGACGCCCGTAATAGTTTAACTTATCTATCATAGAATCGTTTAACATATGACATCGAATTTAACTCTAGATGTTTTCTTCGAGCTTCTGGTATGCCCTAAGTTAATATTTTTAAATAGATCGAGTCAATCAATAACAGTCAATCCAATTCTTTAATATACAACCTTAGTTTCAATAAACCTTTACCTACAATCTGTTATTTTACTGTTATGGATTCTAGTAGTTCCTCGTATTCTGGTAATTCATTTATTGGTCTGAAATCTTTCAAAATTTTTCAACTGTTTTGGGCAGGGGTGTTATTATGGAAATTTTCCATAAATGTGGAAAATTCCTTTTAAAAATGATTTATTTATAATTGCTACTAATCGTTAACCTATTTTGATTATGCTTATTGTAATTCCATTCGACAATGATTTTGGTTTCATTATTTTAAGAATTTTCATGATTCATTCACTGTTTGTTTTACTTGAATACTGCTTAAAAATAACATATGCAGGGACATTGGAGGTCTAGATTCGTTCAAAATCAAAGGTAGATTCGATCATTCAAAAAAATTAAAGTCCTTGGGAGAGCCTTATAACCTCCAAAATGTTGGTTTTAATAAACCTTAAAATGTTGGTTTTAATAAACCTTAAAATATTATGGTTCTCCCTTCTTTTTCTTACTTGAGAACACGTATCTGTGACTGTTGGAATACTCTATTTAGGTTTTAGACACTAAGTACAAAATTTGGTTTCAATTTTTGTGCTATTTTAGTTTGATTAACTCATCAACATTGGAAAACCGAACTTCCTTAAGGTGTTTTTCCCTGTTTACCGCTTCGTTAAGTTAGCGTAGTTCACATTTTTCTGGCAACAAACATGAAGATGATGAAATCAACAAACATGATGATGATGAAATCAATAAACATGATGATGATGAAATCAACAAACATGGAAACGATGAAATCAGCAGACCTGAAGATGCGGAAATCCCTAGTGAGTAGCACTGTCAATACAATAACCTACTTTGTATGTAAATAGTCTTTAGTAAAAATATAAGATTTTGATTATATTTACATATTATATCAATAAAATGTTTTTTACTATCAAAAAACAAGGTGCTGGTTGTCATTGGAGACATCTAGTCCTATTTATTTCGATGATCATCGTTTATTACAGACGTCGCATCTTTGTACATAGTATTATTTCTCATTACAGTTTTATGTCGTAAATTACGTTTTTTCTGCTATCCGCCTTGTTGCTTCTTAAGACAAACTATATAGCTTTATGTGTAACTTGATTTAGTATTTCTTTTCGAATTTCGGAAATTCCATTAGTTTTTTTGTGCCTCATTTTACCTTAATTTGAACATATTAAATCACTATTAAAGATTTAACATTTTTACATATAATTTTAAACAATAATATCAACTTTTTACTTCAGCAACCAATATGGGAGGCAAGTATGGGTACCACCGCTCCGGGAACCATTTATTGAATAACCAACACCTCTGCCACACTAGGTCACCCCATCCATAGGTCACCAAACGTAGCGGTTTCGCTACGTTTGGTGACCTATGGTTGTGGTGATAGCCTTACATGAGCGATTTCGGCCAGTCTATTGTGGCCCGTTCTTCTTAGAAATATTTAGGTTTTAAAATATATAGGTTTTCATCTTATCTGGGAAGTAGTTTGTTACAAAATAATAATTCATTTAAATGTGATGGGTGTGTGCACCAGAACCATCGAGTCACCTTTATTTATTTTCGCGTGGTTATGATTTATAATGGGGGTTATTAATTTCAAATTATGCAAACAAGTTAAATAAAATCGTGGTTTTAGTATTAAATGTGGACAGGCACCCGGAGGGCTTGACAAAATGAGTGGTGCGCTGTACAAAATAGCTGGCAGTAAGGTCCCACCGAAACTTTAGGAACTAGGCCAAAGCAATAACTTCAAGCCACTGAATCGGCGCTCACTTCATAACTGGGATGGAAACAAAACTCCTTCTCTTAAATCTCATCTCCTTTATTTGGATTCCCAGGATTAATAAATTACAGTATAATATAGGTTATTATCCACCACTTACCCGCCCTGGTATAAGTAACAGATGGTTACTCCTTCAAAGGGAGGCGTCTACTAATATCTACAGGAATTCCAAAAAATGAACAAATCGGACTAATATCTACGAGAATCCATGTTCTGACTAATATCTATACGAGATATGTTGGAACAATATCTATGGGATCCAAAGTGAGCCCGAATATCTACTGCTCAAACTGCTTGATAATATCTATGGTACAGGTGATGTCGACGAATATCTACAGCACTGGCAGAGGTTGGGTTAGGTTAGGTTAGGTTAGGTAAGGTTTGGTGCTCAGCTGCCCTCTGTAGATATTAGTCCCACCTACGCTCCATAGATATTCGTCACCACTGGGACCGTCGTAGATATTTATCCGACCTTAGCTCTGTAGATATTAGTCTTCACTCTGAAGGTCATAGATATCTGTCCAACATATGAGCTGTAGATATTCGTCCGACATACAGGCTGTAAATATTAGTATCTGGAGTCCTTCAAGGCTCTCGCAAGGACTCTAATTTTTTTGAAAGAACGAAGCTACATTTAGTTTTATATTGGACCGTTTTTAGTATAGGTAATATACGATCATTTTAGTATAATATAGGACCGGACAAATCGGTAATGCGCATTTTCATCACGCAACAAAATATCCCCGACAAAATATCCTACAGACAAAACATCCTCCAACAAAATATCTACTAAAACATAACTTAACCTATCTTTATAGGATGTCTCTATTATTTTTGTCCAACTTTTCTGTTAGGTTAGGTTAGGTTTTAGTTGATATTTTGTTGGGGGATGTTTTGTCGGAGGGTATTTTGTCGGGATATTTTGTCGCGGGATGAATAGTCGCGGAACTGGACAAATCATATATGTATGTAGGTACGAGACTATCAACTATGTGAAAAATCGTGAGGATCGGATAATTCTTTTCTATATTAACTCCTTCTGAGGAAATTGATTTTCCTTAAACCCTCAGGCTAATTTATTCGATTTTCGGAACAACTCATATAAGTCTCATAGAAATCGTTGTATCTCCCTTACGTTCATAGTGAGATTTTTTTTACATGAGTTCCAAAAAGGAGGCCCTGAGGAAAATAATTTCCCTCAGGGCCTATGTCATCTTTGCGGATTCTGTGTGGAGGGTTTTTTTAGGGAAAGGAAGGAGAGTCGAGTTCTAAGAAGGTAAAAGGTTTAAGGGGTGGGTAGGAATTTGGAGTTCAGTGTATACTGGTCATCCGCCTCCAAGACCTAGACAAACCTCGCCCCATAAACCCGGGCACCCCTGCCAAGTCACTAAACGTAGCGAACCACTTCTCACAATCACAGAATATGATCTAAAAGGTTTTGTTAAGAGAAAATACAACGCTATATATTTAAATCTAAACATTAATCTCAACATAATTAAAATGTACACCTTTATGAAACCAAAGTTTCAGAACGAATTATGAAGAAAACAAAAACTATGAAAATTTGAAATTTAAAAAAAATTGTTTTTAAACTAAACGACCAAAAGTGAACTGGTGATAACGTTTATAATACATTTGTCTAATTAAATATGTGTTCGTTTTTTTTATTTTTTCTAAAACCAATAATTGTAAGAAAAAACGTAGGGTGAGCCATTTTTAAAACGTTTTAAAAAAAAACGAGTGTGATTTAGACCACACGACTGAAGTAAAACTTCACTAACTTATGCCGTCCATTAACAATATAACAGGAATAAAAATATCCCCATCCCCTCAACATCCCCATCAACTCAACTCTCAGCTCTCAGCTCTCAGATCTCATCTCTCAACTCAACTCAACTCAACTCAACTCAACTCAATTCAACTCAACTCAACTCATATAATTGATAAGCGTTTCACATTGATAAAGTTTCATATAGATTAGCGTGTCACATTTTTTCGTAACGTTTCATATTTTTTCGTAACGTTTCATAACGTATTCATCATTTTACCACCAAGTGTCGAGCGTGCGTAAAGAAGTTTTACTTCAAAAACAGACCGATCAGTGGCTGAGTAGTCATCGCGATTGGGTCCCAACAGGGCGTCGCGTGTTCGTTTCCTCGGCTGGCTATGTCCTCCATCACGACCCAAGCAATATTTTCCGTTTAATGTGGTGGTAATGGGAGATTTTCAAACACTCTGCTGTTGAACACGTGAAATGATAGTAACTCGTAAGTGAATTCATCCCCTCCAGCTAAATTTCAAGCTCTTGGAAACGGCTCGTATGGTCTCATAGAAATCGTTGTGTCTCCCTTACAGTCATTGTGAGAAATATGACCTAAACGGTAATAGAAAGAGAAAACACCGCGCTTTATTAAAAGTTAACTATAGAAGGAATAAAATGTCCACCTCTCTGAAACCAAATGCTCCGACCACAACTACAGGAAATTTATTTATTTATTTCCGTGTGCCATTAATATAACTGATTTAACATATCTATTAATATTGCAACTTTTTTTATAAAAAGCGACAAAAAAGCGAGGTGACTACCTATAAGGTTTATAATACAGTTGACTAATTAAATGTGTGTGTTTTTTTCGTTATCAGTGGCCTTTGTGATCAGGGGTAAGCCTCTTGCCTCGCAATCCCAAGGACGCGGAATCGAATCCCGGCCTGCGCAAATAAATTTTATTTGATTAACTTGTGTTAATTCACAATTAGTTTATAATAAATAGTATGTTTGTGACTCGTTCCAGAGTGGAAGATACTCTCAGTATCGCCCTGGTGTAAGACCACCATTCAGAATTGAAACGTTACTTGAAATGGCTTTAGCCGTGTTTGGTGACCATATCTGATTAGCCAGGTACTTCTCCATCTTCCTTTTCCCCATCTCTTTCCCCTCCACACTACTTTGAGCCTCACAACATACCCCAATTGGGGATGCCACAGTCTCACTGGCTCCAAACAAAAAATATAACAACATCAATCTTTTTAGTTCAGTATTTACGCAAAAAAACGTAAGCTGAACCATTTTTAAAACTTTCTATGTTTACATTAAAAATTTGAATATATCAAAAATTGTGTGTTTATTTCTAATAATCGTCAAATTGCATGTGTGTTTCTAATAGGAGAAACCGTCAAAATGACGGCTACATCCTTCTTGTGAAGAAAGGAACAGTTATGGTTAATTTATTCGCTCTGGAATAAATAAAAAAATATTTCTATTCTCTTAAAATTTCTCAAAAAAAATTACAACCGAAAATTCATCCACATGTCGTCACTGATCACACAGCCGAGTAACCGATCAATCCCTCACCCCGCCCCTTACCGTCCAATACCTGCTGATTTTATTTTTTTACTCTAGCGCCGGAGGCCTCGAGAAAAATAATTCCCCTCAGGGCCTGCGTCATCTTTGTATGTAAATGCTGTGTGGAGCTTATTTTTGGGATAGGAACGAGAGGAAGTTATGGGAAGCAAAAAGGTATGAGGGGTGGGTAGGAAGCTGAGGTTCTGTGTGTCCAGGAGTGACAGACATGTGAATCTATCCCTCCCACTGCTGTGCAAATGAATTTTCCGAGAGTCCTGCTAGAGACGTCAAAGGGTCTCCCCCCACCAGTTTCACCCGATCCGATTTGCCACACATTTTGTGCAGCCCATGAACTCGGACACCCCCTGTTAAGTCATTAAACGTAGCGAACCACTTAGGGTGACCTATTACATTACCCAATAAAAAAAAACCATCGTTTAAGTGGAATCTTTTAGCCGAAATTTCATTTGCATTTTTTATTCCGAATGTCAGGAATCACATGGTTAAAGTAAGGTAACTACGTCTCTTAACACCATATAACATATATGTATATATATATTTAAATTATTTATCCTGAAACGTGAAAAAAAAAGATTGTTGAGAAAAACTCACAAAGATACGACAACTACCTACTACGCTTCGGAGTTTTATTCTGTTTATAAAATCTCTCTAGAAATCCGAGAGACGAATTTCCGAGAAGAATTCTCCCGAGAACACAATTTCCAACCTCAAGTACAAAAATAAATAAAGAAATGAGATAAAACCAAAAAAAGGTGAGCGTGTTACGGGGAAAATACCCCTAGTCCAAATCGTCCGAAGCCTGAACATTTCCACAAGAACCTACATTACAATATTACGCAACTACGTTTCATTTGAAAGTGTTTCCAGCGGTGGATTTGGAATGACCATTCTGTTGCTAATGAAAGCCTTTTACTGACAGGATTACTGGGGATGTGTTTAGAACCCGTGAAGCCTTCCAGCTTGAGGGCTGCTTATCAAAGGGTGGGGATTATTCGCCCTTACGTGAAATTATTGGCAAAACATTATTTGGTGAAAATAATGAATGAATAAAAGCGGTGGTAAGTTTTTTTTTGTCGAAGACTTTTTTATAGTAGGCCTAATTAATCCCCGGACGGTTCAATTAATTTGATTATCTGTTAAATATCAATAGTATTTTACTTTAACTCCATACAGGAGGCCTGTTACGAACTCCTACAACTTATAAACTTACGAATACCGACAGTAACCACATGACACAATACACTATTCTACTGCAGCATTCATAAGCGGAACTACATTGCCCACTCTTCGATACAACGATTTCATACCATGGGAAATAAGTACTTTGATGATGTTGACATATTTAACATCAACTTGACGAATTTTGTGGATCTTGTAAAAAACTTATTCCAAAACTATTCCTAAACATATATCTGAATTTTTGTAAAATCTATCAAATCGCTGTATTTTTGTATTTTTTGTATTTTTGTGACTTGTATGCATTTTTTATTTAATTTTATTTTGATTATTTCTTTATCTTTTTAAAAATCGTCTGTCATGAATCAATTGTACTACTAACCATGCTAAAGCCCTCAGGGCGTTGAATGAATGAATAAATTAATAAATGTTACGGTTATGAAAAAAAAATCACAGTTTATCTTTAAATACATCTTAAGAATTTGTTGAGAGATTATTGCTCTATTTTAAACGAGTCGTGTTTCATTAAATATTTAGACTAGGTATTTTCCTTTAATTATAATCGCTCTCCCTCTTACTTTCGTATTCAAATATCTCTCTTTCTTCTTTTTTTGTGAACGCTTACAACCACTTTATTACGGTGGTCCTTTAATTAGGTCTCATTTTATCTTTTTAGTACTATTTTGAATTCGTCTTACGTGAGGTCTAGCCAGTCTGTAATGTGTTCCTTAAAAATATTTTCTTTCCAATTCTGTTATTAATATACGGAAGAAAGATGTTTTTCAGGAAAATTCTCAAGAAATTCTTTTGTAAAATGATGCACGTGTGCCATAAAATCATGCCCTCAGCATTACCCGCACATATCGATCGTCCAGTTGATTAGCCGGACATCTCCGAAAAATCGAAATTTTGGTTGAGTTTGCAGTCATTTGTAAAAGTGCATCATCTATCTGTTTCAATACTCAGATTACTCATAAACACCACAATGTCAATTATAATGCAGAAAAACTTGTGAATAAAACAAAATGGTGATGTATTCTGGGTCACTAGTAGGACATTTCAAAATGTCATACTGCACCGGACCGTTGTGCCTTCCGGTGATATTTTATAGCATATTTAATATGTCAAACACAGATACGTGTAAATAATATTTGATTTATGGTGAGCATTCGAATGTTGCTTTAATCAATATTTCAAAACTTATTATTTAGAGATTATTTTTACATTAGCTCCACAAAGGAGGCCCTGAGGAAGAATTTTTTTCTTCAGGGCCGATGTTATCTTTGTGGATACTGTGTAGAGGGTATTTTCAGTGAAAGGAAGGAGAGAAAGTTCTGGCAAAGGAGAAAGGTATGGGGGCAGTGTGTCCAGGAGTGACGGACGCATGAATCCCTTTCACTGCGGTGCAAGGCAATGTTCCGAGAGTGCCCTGCTGGAGAAGTCAAAAGGTCGCCCTCAACCAGTCTCTCTTGATCCGGCCCGCCACGCAGCAGCTGGGAAGACACATCTTCCGCCAAGACCTGGACAAACCTCACACTATGTATGTTATCCAATAAATGCTTCCCGGGGCGGCGGTACAATACCCGCCTCCCAAAATAAAATAACAGATAATAAAATCGTTCCTTTAGCTAGGCAATTACTTGCGCATTTATAAAAAAGCAAAACGAACGAACGGCCAGAAGTGCCTATATCAGTTTATAGATCCGCCTAACTTCAGTAATTCGATTTAGGTAGATACAAGAGAATACCTACTCTAAAATTTCCTTTATTTGGATATCGTAAATATATAATATGTCAGGTTTTCTAGATTAATGAAATTGTGGCCTATCTATTGTAGAAGTCAAAATATTGATTCAGCCTTTGTACGCTTTTAAGAAATCGATAAACTATCCTCACTCCTGCACCCTAGCATGGTCGATCGATAAGTATTGTATCGATACATTTGGGAACCTTATCATCGTTCCCTAGGACATATGCAGATCGCTAATGTGCAAACAACAGTTGACGTCGAATTTATTAAGATCATTTAGTCATTGTGAACTGTTATTTATTCGTTGGCGATCGGCAGTCATGCTAAGGAACGATGAGAAGTTACCGAGAGTTATCGATAAAATCCTTATCGATCGACCATGTTGGGCGATTTGCAAATTTAACATGGGCACTTCCAGATATATTTTCGGTATAAGAATCATTTAATTTATTCCTTTGAGTTTTTGCTGCAGACGCAGATACTTTACCATTTTCGAGATGGCCGCCGCCATCCCGTAGAAAATAATCTAACTTATATACGTAAATAACTTTAATATTTCAACGCTTGCAAAAAGTTAAATTAAAACCTTTTAAATGTCGGTTGAGAATTCGCGGAACTGCGCGTGAGTTTTGCTCAAACGTGGGAATTAAAACAACGATTTATGTTTTTTGCAATTGTTTTTTATTTACCAAATAATGTATCTTATTATGAATAATATACATATTTCATGTTCACATCTTAAGACGTTTCCCCAGAATAGCGTTCTTTATCTTTAAAAAGAATCCCATTTGGGAGACTACAACTATATATTTTATTATTTCTACATAAACCTGAATATGCATGTATAGTCTACACGAAAAATAATAATCTAAAGGTATAAAAAATTCAAATAAATTTTAATTTAAACTACCTAACTGTATGTATTTATGTATAACTTATTTCAACAACCGACAGTCAAATCTAAAAATTATCGAAAATAATCACGAATTCCAAAATAAATTTAAAAATTACCTGAAACTACTGTATTAGTTCATTATCTATTATTATTATTTCTTTTAAATCTTGAAATATATTTATTGATATATCTTGAGTTTTTCTCGTTATCTTTTTATTAATATTTGCAATATTTTATTATTTACTTACTCACCAAAAAGAAGAGTCTTGTCTCTTTACGGTGAGGAAAGGCTACTTTTATATTCCTTTACAAAAAATCATGTAAAAAATGTAGGTATGCTTATTGTAAAAACATTAAAAAATGTGGTTTCAAAGAAATAATTACCTTTATACTACTTTTAAAACTCAAATAATATCACTATTTTTGAAACTGATAATTCGTGGTGGAAGTCCGTTATAATAGATTATAATAAAACAAATAAATAAACTTTATTCCACTTAATTTCATATTAAGTGGAATAAAGTTTTTTATTTGTTTTTATAGATAATCTATCAAATAATATCAATTTTGTGACCGCGCCGTTGAACGAAAATTAACTTTGACTTTCATAGACAAATTATTTCGTGAGCCGTCGTACAGGCTACATTCGTGAAGAAAGGCAGAATCTACAGTGACATTAGCGCAAGTGATTCTGGTTTAGTCCTCTACACAGCTATCAAAGAGTAAAGCGTTAAAATCGCGTCGGAAAAAAATCCAGCATAGATAGTATTAGAGACAGCACGTGTGCTAAAAAAACAGTCGATTAGTTTCAAATTAATCAACCCC
This sequence comes from Limnephilus lunatus, assembly GCA_917563855.2. Classification (NCBI taxonomy): domain Eukaryota; kingdom Metazoa; phylum Arthropoda; class Insecta; order Trichoptera; family Limnephilidae; genus Limnephilus; species Limnephilus lunatus. The sequence continues at coordinate 83,387,108 of OU830592.1, forward strand.
TCAGGCTAATTTGTTCGCTTTTGGGAACAGCTCATATTGAAATCGTTGTATCTCCCTTTCTATAAGGGTGAGAAATATCATTTAAAAGGTGTTAGAAAGAGAAAACACCACGATGTGTATTTAAATTAAATATATTATCAAATAAACACGGAAGAATTAAAATGTACACCTATATGAAACCAAGGTTTCCGACCGCAATTTGAAAAAAAAAATTAAGCTTTATATTTTTTAATTAATTACTAGCTGACCCGGATACGCGTTTCTGTGGGTAACGAAACACAACGCCATCTACTGGATAGTTACCCAAGCTTTATAGCCACGATAAATTAACTCACACCGCCATCTGTTAATTTGCATACAAATCAAATTCACAATGCCCGTTTGCCAGCCCGCTCGTCCACCACATTATTTCAACCAATTTACAATAAAACCTTAACAAATTATATACCTAAACCTTCCTCATGAATCACTCTATTGGTGAAAACTGCACGAAAATACGTACAGTAGTTTTTGATTTTATCGCGAACAGACAGACAGACGCGGCGGAGGACTTTAATTTATAATGTGTAGAGATTTTTACATTAAGCAACAAAAAATTAAGGTGCTAATAACAACATTTTTTTGTCTATGTAAATATTTATGGTCTTTTTTTGTTATCAATTATTTTAATGTTTTTTTTTAATGTAAATTTAGATGTTTTTAATACTTCAAAAATTACGCGTTTATATAATAATATAATTTGAAAATGTATTTTATCACCTCTAAGTTTTTTTAGTTTTCGGATAAATTCAGAAATATTCCATTTATTTGGCTTTTATTGCAAAGAGAAAATATTATGACCTGACAGAATATGCCCGAGGCCTGAGGGATTGACTTAAATGAGTAAAGTTCAGGTTACAATTATCACCGTTTCGCTTCCCCTTTTCCTAATACCTAATGCAATTAAAAGAAGTCTCGGTGGCGGGGCTGGATCTGAAGCGACGGCGCGTGGCTCGTGTGACAACTGGGGTTAGGCTACCGCGACCGTCTTGCAATTTAATTATGCACCCGCCTGCGGTCTGCAGTCTGCACTCTGCACTTTGCAGACCTGCTCCGGTAATTGGACCAGAGACTCGCATTAAGACGAAGCCACAAGCCAAAAATGTATGTTTTCTTGGTTGGGCCTTATATCGCCACAAATTGTTTAATAAAAATTTTAAGCGCAAAAGCGATTTTTACATATTTTGTGAATATTTTTTTAAGAAAGAAAAATAAGTTAATCAAAGGAAATTGTCACAGATAATTTTAACCATAAAATTATATTAATAAAAAGTTTGTTTCTTATACGCTTTTGTACATGTTTAATGAACAAATATTCATATGTCTATGACAAATACATTTTTAGTAGTTTTCGCTTAGATTTTGTTATAAAGTAATTTAAAATTTAAAAAAAAAAAAAAGAAATCACTTGCTGGTGATGAATGTACACCTGATATTTGGCGTAGGCATTTATTTATTTAAATAGTATGTTTGATTATATTCACATAATTGTATTGAAGAAAATATTAAATGTGTAAAATTTAATTTGATAGTAAATAAATTTTAATATTACTTAATAAAGTTGTTTCACAGAACTTGAAAAATTCATCAAATTCCAAAGTTACTTTCAAAGTTCTAAGTTATTTTATTAATAAAGTTTATAAAAATGAAAGTTAATCATAAATCAAATCATCATCATGTGTCACAAATAACTTGTTCCTCAATATCGATAAATGTAAGACACCAACGTTTTGTCGAACAAAGACCCCACTATCTTTCAAATACACCATAGATAACAAAATCTTAGAAAAAGTCAATGAAATTAGAGATCTTGGAGTTGTGTTTGACACGCAATTAAATTTTATAAATCACATACAACAAATAATCAACAAAGGCATGAAAACACTAGGATTTATAATTAGAACAATCAAAGACTTTAATTCGTTGGAAGTTTTAAAAATCGTATATTTGTCACTCGTACGCAGCTTATTGGAATACAATTCCATAGTTTGGTCCCCATATTATCAAATTCATATGAAAAATATCGAAAGAGTGCAGCACAAATTTTTAAGATTTATTAACTTCAAGTTACACATACCTATTCAACACATTAACTACACATCCTTACTAAATACACTTAAATTGCATTCCCTAGAAAACAGAAGAAAAATAAATGACCTAACTTTTTTGTTTAAAATTATTCATTCTGAATTAGATTGTTGCGAACTCCTGCATCTCATCGATTTCAGGGTACCCAATCGAGCAACAAGGCAAAACGTATTATTCTGCAACTATAATTCTGGGACGGACTGCCACATACATGCACCTATTTCTCGACTTCACACATTAGGAAACAAATTCACCTCTAATATCGATGTATTTAACACAAGTTTACCATTATTTAAGAAATACCTGAACGATACTTTTATGTAGAATAGTTTGATATTTAAGGAGCATCACATAGGGGCTAATGCATTTATTCGTATATTTCTATATTAATCCACAATGTAAACACTTGTTACAGTTTTATTTTTATGTATCTTGCATTTTGTCATGTATTTACAACTTACAACTTAGAAACTTTCTCTTTTATTGTAATGTATAATTTATCTGTATACTCTTTATGACGTGTACTAGTTATTTTTTATAGTTATCTTTTGTTTTAAAAAACCTGTCTCTGTATTATGTAATGTAAAAGCCCACCAGGGCGTTGAAAATTAACAAATAAAAAAAAAAAAAAAAAAAAATTATACCATATTTTTTTAAAGTAAAACTTCTTTACGCACGCTCGACACATGGGGGTAAAATGATGAATACGTTATGAAACGTTACGAAAAAATATGAAACGTTACGAAAAAATGTGAGACGCTTTTTTTTTCTTTTTTTTTAATATAAATACCGCACAAGAGTCCCAACTGCTCCCGTCTGAAGCCAGTGAGACTATGGCATCCTTAAATGGGGCGAGGCTGAAGGTAGTGGGGATGGAAAGGAGATAGAGAAGAGGAAGGTGGGGATGTACCTGGCTATTCAGATCTGGTCACCAAACACGGCTAATGCCATTTCAAGCGATGTTTCAATTCTGAATGGTGGTCTTACACCAGGGCGATACTGAGAGTATCTTCCACTCTGGAACGTGCTACTAATCAACATGAAACGTTATCAATGTGAAACGCTAATCAATTATATGAGTTGAGTTGAATTGAGTTGAGTTGAGTTGAGAGCTGAGAGCTGAGAGCTAAGAGCTGAGAGCTGAGAGCTAAGAGCTGAGATAAAATTAGAGTTGAGTTGAGTTGAGTCGAGTTGAGCCTAGAGCTGAGAGCTGAGAGTGAGAGCTGAGAATGAGAGCTGAGAGCTGAGAGCTGAGAGTTGAGAGTTGAAAGTCGAGAGTCGAGAGTCGATAGTTGAGAGTTGAGAGTTGAGTTGAGTTGATGGGGATGTTGAGGGGATGGGGATATTTTTATTCCTGTTATTGTTATATAGTTAATGGACGGCATAAGTTAGTGAAGTTTTACTTCAGTCATGTGGTCTAAAGCACACTCGTTTTTTTTTGCGGAAACTTCACTGTTTAATGCAGGAGTTCCCAAACTTTTCCAAGTCGCGGCACCCTTAGAAAATTTGAATTTTCTCACGGCACCCCTGTCATACGGGACCGAGTGTCACCTTACAGCTTTTCCAATTAGAATCGGATACTGATTTCTGACTGATATCCAAATCTCCGTCAAATCCGAACAAGCGTATTTCATTTTTAGGCTGCTGTCGGTCGAGAGGTCAATTAAATCTTCTACTTCCTGCGTAGTAAGTTCTTGGGGAGTTTGAGCACGGAATGGATCTTGGATCCATACAAACTTCTCCACTTGGTACTCTGCGAAGTACTTGGCAAACCAGTCAGTTAACTGTGATAGGTGCTCTGTGAAAAGGGCCAGCAAGTTATTTGAAACCTTAACTCCGCTATGGGCCATGTACTGTTGCAATATTGGAAAACAGTCTTTGCCTCCATCATCATCCATTTTTCTCTTCCACACTTGTAGTTTTTTTCCTGAATGATGAAATCTTGAATGAAAAAACTACAAGTGAATGCGGCACGCGGCCGCTGCAAGCGCAGCACCACAACAGTATCCCCACTCCTGTGCCTCCCACCCAATCCATTCCCAGAGCGCGGACCGGCCACGCGGGTGACTTTCCATTCCATCAAATGTTTAAAAGACCTTCATGTTGCCAAAGGCAGCCCACACATCGGGTAGAAAAAAACCATCCTTCAGGTGACTACAAGCCACAGTTCGCGAGACAGAGGGATTGACTTCCCTGAACCTCGTCTAAATTAACAAAATGATAATAAATGTCAATTTTGATTTTTAGTAGAGACATCAGGGACGCCTCGCGGCACCCCTGACCTCTGTCCGCGGCACCCACTTTGGGAACCTCTGGTTTAATGCAATCATGTAATATGTAATTACGTTATAATATGTATGACTGTTTGTTTCCCTAATAAAATAAAATAAAAGTTCTTTGAAACAACTGGCGTATAATGAATAACAGATCTTTAATAGAGCCTGTGCAGAGCTTGAATATTAGCTGTGAAATTTGAAGAATTGTTCGTATTGAGTGAAACATCTGGTGTTTAGGTTGAAACTTCTACAATTTTTTATCCAGCTGCGAATAGATAGTAAATTATTGTGATTTTATCAAGTTTATCTTTCAAAGTTTCAAGTTCGTATTTCAAAACTATTAATGAATAATTAAATGTTCATCTAAAATATTTATTTCGCTTCAAAAATATTGTTTATTTTCATTTATTCCCTTGGCAAACAAATTTTATTTCTATAATAATTTCAGAGCCGAAAACGTATCTTTTCATACCAAATTTCGGGCAGAAATCCCCAAACTTTAAAGGAAAAGCTTTTAATGTTCATTATAATCTCACGGAAATTGAAAAAAATATTATGTACATGATGCCGATCCTCTTCATCAGGTAGGTGCCTTATCTAAAACGCTTTATCCGAGGAAAAACGCTAATGGAGGATTAATCTTATACCTTATCTACTGTATATGTATATAGGGTGTTGCCTGGGCATTACGCAGAGTTTTTTTTTTAATTATAGGTAAATGGTTATTTTTCTCTTATTTTTAACGACAAGTGGGCAAAATTTCATCAAAACCTTTTTTTTTTTACAGAAAATATGTTTTTTTTCTTGTTTACATTACACCTGCAAAGCTACTGCAAGTAGCTTGCCGGCAGAAAATAGTGTGAACAAAAACATAGAAACATACAGTATAAAATGTCTTACAATAGAAGAAAAAAGTATTGCAATTTAATAAAATACGAGTACATAATAGAAACATAAATAAGTATAAAAAAAATATGAAGACAACGTCTAAAAAAATTAAAAATGCACGAGGAGTCAGTTAATACAGAAAATTTGATTCCAACAGCCATGTTTTTAACAATAGTGCAAATTAAGGTGTCGAGCAACATTTTTTCAAATCATATGGTAGCATATTAAATATAAGTAGTACAATGTATTCAAAAGTTCGCTGGCCATGTTTATTAGAAAATCTAGGTACTATCATACCTTCATTTTGTGTAAGCCTAGTATTATGCACGTGATCCACCATTGTTTTGTATGGGCTATCTAGGATATGTTGCATACAGATTTTATGCCAAAAAAGAGCTCTAATAGGTAAAACATTTATGGATTTACACATTCTTGTGATATTTTGACGCTGGTCATAAACTGCTTTCCTGACGAGTAATTTGACCATGGCGTTTTGAATTGACTGAACATGTTGGATGTTTGTCTTACACGAGTGCCCCCAAGAAGTTATACCATATCTCACATTAGATTCAGCCAGGGACAAATAGATTAGTTTCATAGTTTTTATGGGCACATAATATTTAAGTTAATACAGTTTGCCTACAATCGTTCAAAGGCGCTTACATAGCTTAACAATATGTATATCCCATTTTATATTACAATCCACCGTCACCCCTAAGTAGATATATTCTTTTACTAGGTCAATACTTCCACAGGCGCAGGGCTGTATACAGTCATTATGTATGCAGTCAATGTTATGGGATACTATTGAAGGTGCTATTGTATATCTGGCATGAGGCGATCTTATGTGCATTAGTTTTGTTTTTTGTGCATTTATAACTAAGCCAGAGTCGTGAGACCATTTTAGTAATGCTATGAAATCCTGCTGTAGCATATTCATGGCCGTGAGCAGATCCCTATGTGAGATGACAAGTGCTGTGTCATCCGCGTATACGTAGTGTTTGATAAAAGAAAATATTTTATTCATAAAAGAGACACATATTATATATACCTAGGATAGAGCCCTGCGGCACACCAGTAGACAATGTTCCCACTTTACTCAATTTTCCATTTATTTTGACCTGAATTTTACGAGGTAGTTTTCAAAAGTTTAATAAAACGTCCTTGCACCCCTATCGCCTCTAGAACTTTAAGTAATTTTGTAGGATCTATAGTATCAAAAGCTTTCGAATTATCTATGAACAAAACTAATATTTGTTTTTTATCGTTTAGTTCGTTATTTATGTAATTTGAAAAATCTTGAAGTAACAGTTCAGAGCTCTTCTTTTTTTGAAAGCCATTTTGGTGTGGATTTATTATTGAGAAAGACTCGAGGTATTTATTCAATTTTATGGAGATGTATTTTTCAAGTATCTTTTCTATTGCAGGCAATATAATGATCGGTCTGTAATTTCCTATGTCAATATGTCTACCACTTTTGTATATAGGTCTTATAATACTTCATTTAAGGTCTTCTGGTATTACGGCTTGCATTAATATTGTGTTAATTAAATGTGTCAAAATCGGTCCTAAAATATCTATGTGTTTTTTAATACCAAACATTCTGATGTTATCTATTCCGGGTGATTTTGAATTTTTTAGAAGTTTTACAATATTCTGAATATCTAAAAGTGTGGCACGTGGTATATAAAGACTATGTGGTAGCTGTGTTGGTTCAACATTTGATGCTTTAATATCACATTTATGTACTAGTGAGTTTATACTGTCCGAAAAGTAGTTAACGAAGTCGTCTGCCACTGTTTCTGCAGATTTATCTTTTATTAAGTACCTTGAGATTACTTCATCGCAATTACCCTTAGATCTACGTCCTAATATTTTATTTATCTCATCCCATGTATTCTTCGTGTTTCCAAAATATTTTTGAATTTTTCATTAAAAAATGTAGATTTAAATTTAAATATTAATTTAGTTACAATATTCCGAAGAGATTTATATTGTTTTTCATAAATTTTATTTTTTGGTGAATTTTTCCAAAATTTATATAAATTATCTCTCTTTTTAACGCTATCTAATACTTCATTTGTCATCCACTGCTTTATAGGCCATGGTCTTTTTCTTGACTGAAAATGTATGAATATCTTACTTTTTCATAGATAAACATCGTTAAATTTACATTTTATTTTTTCATAAAGCTTAATGCAATCTTCTTCACAAAGTAATTCATTCCATTTTAAATTCCTAATGTTTGCATCGATTCTTTTTTGAGATAAAATTGAAGTTTTAGTTGTTGTTATTTTCTTATTACTTTTGGGAAATGGAATATTTATCGCCGTTACAAAGTGATCGGCTATATTAATCTCGTATACACACGATGAAAGCATATCAGTGATTTTGTTTCCACTATTGAATCTTATAAAAATATGATCAATGCACGAACGTGTTATTTTTCCTGCAATTACTGCTTCTCGCGTGACGTCATCGATACATTTAGTAAAATAGTTCATAGAAAATAAATTTTCATATTGAATGGTTAGCGGATCCTGACATTGACATGGATCATGACACAGCAAATCAATATTTACATCCCCAAAGATAAGTACATTTTCACAGTGATTTAAGGGAAGATTATCGAGTATTGTAGAAAGTTCATTTATGAAAGCTAATTACCAACACATTTATGAAAGCTAATTACACCAAACTTAAGTAAACTTAAGTTTGGTGGGCGGTAAATTGCGAGTAAGGTAAGGTCATTATTATTTGGAATTGTGATTATACCGAAAATATTTTCAAATACCTGAGTTTCCAATTGCTTTTGTGTGAAAACAAATGTATCTGTGATGTACACAGTAATACCCCCACCAGATCTGTGTTCGCGAAAATAGCTTACACTATTGTAACCTGGAATCTCGTACAAACTGGCATGTTCACTTTTGATAGAGGTTTCACAAAGCATAAGTACATCTATTTTTTTCCAACAATCGTGAAGGTACTACATATGTAGTACATCCCAGTTTTTAGAAATTGACCGAATATTAACTTGTACACATATAAAACTACCCACTTCACTGTTTTTTTCTACCATTTCTTCGGTCCACTGATCTAACCTATTTGTCCTCTTAAAGACAACATCACTGTCTTCATCTATATATTTAGACGCCATAGCTGATCGTGGAGAAGTCCCTCGAAATCGCAGCTAGGTATGCTGGGCAGTTTTCTCTGTCTCCGGTAGGATGAGCGGCAGGTTTTCCAAATCTGGTGCAGGTGGCACAAACTGCCTTCGCAACAGTATTTGGGCAACTATCGCGACCGTGACCATCCTGGTCACAGTGACCACATCTTGTTTGGTCTTTACAGAATTTGAAAGAGTGTCCAAGCATTTGGCACTTGGAGCACACTGCAAGGCCAATAAAATCACGGACGCGGCACACTGTCCAGTCCACAAATACCTTTCCCTGTTCTACTAGGACGTGTCGTAGGTTAGCAGGCACCTCTTAAACCCGGTGGCATGTTGGTCCTGTGCGAGTGCCAGCTAGATGACTGATTTTGCAGCTCACTGTAGTACCCTCAACGTCAGTTATCCCAGAGATGCCGGTAAGAGCTCTCCGCCGGAAGTCATCGTCAGTCAGTTCACGGGGAACGTTAAAAAATATGACACTCGGTAGTCTTTTGGCCGGCAGTCGGGCACTCAGGGTCGATGAATTAACGAAAACTGGGGCATTTAAAATTTTGTTGAGGTCATCTTTTGTCGCCGTCTGTAATAGAACTCCGTTATTTTTTATTTTACGGACGCCCGTCACGCGTACACCTAGTTCCGAGGGTCTAAAAGTGTCCTTCATAAGTTGCTTATTTTACTCGCTATCTTGGGCCTTGTTTAATTTTGGAAATATACAAACGGAAGGCTTTGGGCTTCGTACATGAATTCCCGTGCGAGTTATTGGCGGAGGTCCTGCTTTTTTCAGGACGATTCCGAACAGCGTCCGCAAAGCTATTCCGGGCAATGTCTGCATATGAAAGGCTAGCTTCCGTTGCCACAGCGACTCTACGCATGACAGGCCCAAGATCAGACTCCAGCTGAAGGATTTTTTCATTAAGGTGTTTGTTTTGTTCTCGCTCGCATCATGTTTCTCCTCTTGCAATTTGAAGCTGCGCAGTGACCGTTACCAGATCAGCGCGCATGGCCTCGCGCTCCAGAAGCAACTGGGACACTGCTCTGAAAACTTCGGATACGCTTCTTGAGACTCGAAGTTGCTGGTCCTTTGGGACCTTGAAGCTTTTTTCTGCCAAGATGTCTTGAAGTGCCATAAGATGAGCTTGGTTGTCATTGAGGACATTGAGCACTCCAGAGGCATTGGGAGATACGTCAGGCACGTCTGAGCATCGGGATACCACGTCATCCGAGTCATCATCCGAGTATTGAGGGTCCACTGAGATAATCTCCGAACCTGCTCCTTTGGCATTAGGGGACAGCATAATGTCCAGCACTCTTTTTTTCTTACGATGACCGCATTCATCTCGAGAAGGTTTTATCGCATTAGAGGACATTTTAGGAGTTATTATTTATTGTTGTGATAGAAGTGTCTAGTGATTGATTAGCCGAAATAGAACTAACCAATGGGAGCACCTGACAGTGAGGTCACTAGGTAACTAGCCAATGGGATCACTGGAGAGTGAGCTCACTTTTGTTTATTCTAGACGATTGAAATATTCCAGAAAACAACACGAGACTGAAAACTTTTACACCAAAATTCGCGCACAAAACAGCATTCAAATCAAAAGAGAACACTTACACGAAATAAATCAATGCTGATTTACACGTCAAAATAGTTTTTTTGCGGTAATTGAGGTATTTATGTATGTATAAATCGCTGCGTTAAAACAGATAACATTGACATTTCAGCGCGGTGTTGCCAGTTGTGATAATCTTAGTTTCAACAATTCCCCCATTTTTCCAAAAAATAAATTTCCTCACTTATTCGAATGAGAATCGGATATTGTTCCGGTCCTTCTCATATTTTTAAAATGCCCGTCTTTTACTTCCCAGATTGTACATTCTGTGCTCTAGAAGTAGGAACTTTAGATCACATATCTTTTTAGTCGTTCCTCTCTAAACAAATATCCCCTCTTCTATCAAGTGTTATCTAAAATTGCTCCCTTCCATTCAACATCTCAGTCTGAACTTCAATAATTTTGTAATTTTCCCATTTAAATAAAATTAATACATAAATTTACATTTCCTTTCTTTGTAAATTTAGATTATGGCCTTGAACGTCCTTGATTGGGAAAAGCCACAAATAATTGGAAAAAGGAGATGGGGGTGGTATTCCAAAATCTCATATAAGTAATCTGTCCACTCGCCTGCCCGCCACAGACACTCTTCTTTATATAAATAGGTAGACTAGTTGAATTTCCCGGCCTTGCCCGAGTTTTACGCAGAATTTTTAGAAATTAGATGTAAACAGTGACCTTCATCTTGTTCTAAAGGTCAAGTGACAAGATCTCTTCAACCTCGTGATAAAACTGTAGATTTGAATAAAATTAAATCCAAGCCGCCCGCCACACTTTCTTAGATTTATGAACGAATATACGAACATTAGAGGTTAATCAGTTTGATGGATACTTTCAGTCTCGCCCTGGTGAAACTTCAAAATGAAGACTCGAAATGTCGCTTGAAATTGCTTTAACCGTGTTTGGTGAATCCCAACCTTCCTGTACCCTTTCTTCTCTCCTTCCTCGCTCTTTTCAGCCTCACAGAATACCCAAATTTCAAAGTCCTGCATACATAAATGCACAAGCAACATCTTCAATTTATTATATAATAAGTTAAATGGTAAAAGAAGTTTATCAAATATCTTCAGGTTATTGTACATCATTCATTTAAAAAAGCACAATATACAACCTGTGTACTGTTATTCTACTAATATACGATGTGTATGAAGGAGATTGTCCTCTCCAGCAGGACTCTCTCGGACTTCTCTTTTTCAACGCAGTGGGAGGGAGGGATTCGTACCTCCGTCACTCATGGACCAACTGACTCCCAGATTCCTACTGACCTTGATGGACTCCATTGTCGAGGTTAAGGCTCTCGAGTGGCAATCCGAAGACCGCATGTTCAAATTCCGGCGTGCACAAATATTTTTTTTTTGATTAATTTGTGTTATTTCCCATTTTATTTATTTTAAATAATGTATAACATATTTGCGGCACATTCCAAAGCGTAATATACTCATATTATACCCTGGTGTTATACCTACCATTATTCAAAGTTACTTGAAATGACTTTAGTCGTCTTTGGTGACCAGATCTGAATAGCCAGGTACTTCCCCACCTTCCTCTTACGAATCTCCTTCCCCTCCCTACCACAGTTAGACTATTTAAGACATAAAACATCGTAGAGCACAAATCATTAAGTCTCACTAGCTCCAGAAAGGTGCAGATAGGACTCTTATGCGGTATTCCCATAAAAATTATTTATTTATTTATTTAAATACCATAAAATGACTTTGACATTCAAGTGATACATGCGATTATAAGTAAACAGTGGTACACAGAATAGTATCAGTATTACATATAATAAAAACAAAATAAGATGTAGAGATGTACCGAATATGGAATATACGTTCTTAATATGAGATGGTGGTGTTTCTCAAAATTTATGTAAGAAAAGCTTCTATAAAAACTAGCGTTCCCGATTCCCCACCGACTGACCTTGAAAGAAAGTACTTGTAGTAGTTGTAAGTACTCGTCCGGACGCCGAACACACCACACTCACCTGAGAGAGTGATTAAGTTTTAATATTTTTTGTTTGTTTTTTTACGTAAGTTACACTTTATTTTTTCTGAAAAATTTTCTCCACAAAATTGTCAATCTTTCACTGATAGACAATATTATTATTTAAATTTTATGTTTTCGTAATAATTTAAAGTAAAATTCAAGCAGATTTTATTCTACGAATATATTTGTTTATATTGATCTTGTTCCTAATATGGGATTTTTTTGATGACTCTAATATGGAATACCATCTCATGTTAGGTAGAGTGTTTCCAATATGGAATTCTAATAGAATAAATATTTTTTTTGCTATTCCAGGCTGTATTTTGGCCTGTCGTAGTCGAAACAGTGTGAAACAATGTCGTAGAAGAACGAGCGGAAGACGTGGGAAAAAAAATGATAAAAGTCACGGAAGCTGTAAAATTGAAGACCGTGGGATATCAGAGGCGAAGAGTGGATCCAATGTTTAGTCTGCCGCCATTGATGCCATTTGATTTTTTATGTGATTATTGCAAGCAAAAAAATCAGTGTATCCCATAATAGGAGCACTTTTTTTAATAATCGTTTTTACTGTTGTTGTTTTTACCTTTCGTTTAAAATGGAGACGTTTTTATGTTTCTTTTAATACTTCGTTGACATTTTAAGTTCCGTAACTATAATTCCAAAGATTTCAATGTATAATACTAAATAAACGATTCAATTTTAATTAATCAGATTTTTTTACCTAAGCTATTGAGTACATCTCCTCTACGAGTACACAAAAATTATATCGCTGTTGTGATAGTTGTTATTGGAAGTACAATGAGATAAATTTGAAAAGAATTACAAAAGAAATATGTAGGTAGATACTCGTGTAATAGTTAAATAATGTACTAAGTTTATATAACACCTGACATAACAAAGTATGATATATGTTTGATAAAAGCTATTTTTTTTGGTATAGGATACAATTATTTAATGTGCGTAACATCCAAAAATTATATATGATTACCAACTCTTAAGGTGCAGAATGTTTAATACAGAGAACATTTAATTTAAACAGAATAAAACTATGTGAAAAGGTGACTTATTAGAAATCGAGTAAAGTTGTCAAAGTCAAGTATATCTATTAGAACTTTCTCATTTTTATTATTATTAAAATGTTAAGTCTCGCTGGCTCCATGGGACTCTTGTGCGGTATTCACATAAAAATTATAAAAAATTAAACCCTTTATAGCATTTTCCATCCAAGAATTTCCTCCCCTTCTTTTCCTAAAGAGACCTTCCACATTCCATCCCCAAACATAAGGTATGCTCTGAGTGGAGCTAACGTAAAAAATCATGACACCACAAAATCCTCTTTTGTGGAGCAAACTTAATAAAACTATCACGAAAACATTAAAAAGCTAGGAATGGGGAAGTTTGCGTTAGCATTAGATTATCGCTATCTAGTATCATTAACAAAATAAATAATCACATTTTGCTTTATTCAAAATATCAGTGACCATTCTTTGATAACAATTGACCACAATAACATGACAATAACCTTCACACGTCGATACTTTTTTTCTAAACACGATTCTACCAGCCGCTAAAAATGTTTGATATGGGCTGTCAACACTAGAGGTTTTTCTTCAATGGCTGTCAATCATCGAAATGACTTGCGTTTTACAATAATGATTTTTTCCCACATTCAAAACCAAATATAATATGAGATAAATACAATCTCTGGTATGTTTTGAATTATTACGATAAACTAGCGTAGACCCGCAAAATTCATGTTTTTAACAAAAGAAAAGGTTAATAAAACATTAAATTTTTATTTTGTTTTGAAGACAGCTATACTGACCATTATACAACTATTTAAAGAACGGTGGCATAAATGCATTGACACCTTTAAGTCAATGTCTAATGTTGTAATTAGTTCTAAGTAAACCTAGACAAGTAGCAGCGCCTGGGTCTTTTTTGTAACTAATTTCAACGCTGTTCTTGATTCTAAAGATCTAACGATGACGTAAAATATATCCAACGTGGCCCAAGTAAATGATTGCTAATTAAATACATTCAAATTTGAAATGACGGCCAAATTCAACATCAATTCTTCTAATATACTCACACTACATCCTTGTAATACTACGAGTAATAAGTTTCCTAATCACGCTTGACCTAATACTCAATATCTGAACGGCGCGATTTTTTCCCACTTAGATCACTCTTAATGTGACGAGAATTCAGTATTATGTACTGTATTACTTATTTACATAAATAATCGTCATTTTTCGAATTTGTTTTTTCACTTTTTCATTTCCTTTTAAAAATATTTATTGCTTATTTATTTATTTATTTTTCATGTTCCAAAGAGGAAGAGTCCTAGATTCGATCCCTGGAGAATCCCTGGAGTTGGTTTTGTATTAGTGAGAAAGCTGGTGTCCGTAACTGACGATGATTGGGTAAGTAGCTAGATTCGAAAGCGAGAAAATTTCTTAGAGAATTCGATGTCACTCAATTTTCTTAATAAAATATCATGGTCTACTGTGTCAAGTGCATTTTCGAAGTCTGTATAAATCACATCGACATGTACAATTGTCAAATGATTTATTAATATACTCGTAGGTAATGAGATTCCCAAGGTTTGTTGAGGGTGATAGAGTGGGGTGAAATCCGTGCTGATTCTCGGTGAGTGTGTGTATTGTTTGATTATATATTTGTGAGTAAATTATGGTCTCTTTTGCTGGTGCTGATAACCACTGGAGGGACAGCGCATTTTAAAACTTTTTTCTCCGTTTGCTCGACATTTTCAGAAGATAATTATTTTAATTTATCGCCTACATTAAAAAAATCTTACCTTCAAATTTGAACAAAGAGTCATAGAAACTTATTATGGTGCTTTATAGCCGATGAATTAACTTGTATTTCACCGTTTATCTCATATTTTTAAGATTTATAACAAAAATATTAAAAAATCGTAAAATTTATAACCGCGCGAATCCTACATCATTGTTACTGTGAAACTGCCGTGAGAGGTACTTATTCAAGTGAACATAGAATTTTTTCGATTTCTGTATACTATCTGTGATATACTTGATAATGAAAGGTGCATATCTGTGGAAAAATGACTTAATTTTAACCGTAAACCGCTAATCAGAAATTCTGCGTGAAAAAAATATTTAAAATATTATTTTTAACATCGTTATAAAACAGTCTACGAAGTTGGGATTTGCGACGTATTTGGTCATAATAGTTAAAGCATTTCAATAGCTTCGTTTTAAGTCTAAAATAACAAAAGTGGGAACTACAATTTTTTTTTTAATTTGCCGAATCAAGCAGATAATTTTTATCCCGAAAAGCAATCGGAGACATTTAAAATGGCGCCAATATATGGCAAAAATTGCTCCAGTGGGACAGCAACAGGTCTGTAATTATCGATTGCCGATTTTCGTTAGTTTTGACTTTATGGTAAAGACAGTGAAAGGTTAAATACCACGTCGCCAAAAATTTTTATTACAATCATAATACAACAATTGAATTTAGAATCAGGATGGACAATGGACATATCCCTGTCTTGTCACGCACTTCTCATCTTCTCAATAACATACGACATAACATAATCAACTCAATGACGTTTGGCGTGACTCGGTGGAAATACCTATTTGATTCACTTGATCGTGTCATGTCTTTCTGGGGCTTCCACGACTTCTTTAACTCACTAGCATTTGTAAACCCATTTATTCGTCCATTTCCTTTTTTAGATTTCTGTTTTGATGACCCCACTCTGGAGACCCCTTTGAACAGCTTCCGTAACGACACTCCCCTAAAGAGTCGCGGCGAACTTATTGGCAGACTCATTCGTCTCATAAATAAAATTAGAACCCTATCCAAATGAAGAGACGATTTTTACAACGAAGGAACCGTTTTTGAAACCCGTTATTTTTTGTATCGACGCTCTAGCGACGCCCCCGACTGCAAAGCTAAGCGTATTAATATGTGATATTAGTGCTCGTTTTTCACTAGAAAGAATAAACGGTAATGGTTGAAAATCCATTTTCAACGGAAAAGATTTGAAATTCTCTTCAGAAAACCAAAATTATCTTCAGTAAAAATTTGCATTTAATTTAAATATGGCAGAAATTTCAACTTAAATCATTTATTTCAGCTCGAGTAAAATGGTAATTCTATAAATTCTATTCTGATGTGAATCTTTGCAATTTTACTTGTTAAAATTACATGGTGTCCGGAAACTAGTGGTACGAGAGGAAAACTTGTGAATCACATTTGGAGTCCATTTCGTGATACAATTTTTCTTTATTTGAAATATTGTTTTCGTGGAAATAGAGTCCAATGTTGGAATTTTTGGTCGCTACGGGAGGTTACGATAAGCTGATAATTTTATTTTTAAAGACTCAGCCACAAAAGTTATTTCACCCATTAGTTGCCGAAAAAAGTTGAAAAAACACACATTTACAATAAAAGCACATACATTTTTACAGACCACTTTTGTTTAATTCACACTGTATCGGTTTCGGAAGCACCCTTCCATCGTCAAGAGAATATTCTCCTGAAGAAGGAAGGGTGCTTCCGAAACCGGTAGAGTGTGAAAAATAATATAAAAATTAAAGTGTAAAGTAACAAATTTATGTCTTTTTATTGTAAATTATGGCGAGCCACAAAGTTGATGCGTTTTACAAATAATATAAAATATACATTTGCTTCGATCTACAAAATAAGTTTTTTTGGATTCTATGCATTGACGTAATACTTGGTCGAAGGTTCTATGTGATGGAGATCCACAGTTAGCGGTTTGTGCCACGAGTTCCCGGGCATCCTGTATATCTGTGGTGAAGATATACCTTTGCGGACGGATGAAGTTGATACTGTCTTCATATTATGATAATATTTCATGTGTTCCGAAGAACCAGCGTCATCTAGCGAGCGGTAGATAATCTCAGTATTCAGTATCGCCTTGGTGAAAGACCACCGTTCAGAATCGAATAGTTACTAGTGTTTGGTGACGAAATCTGAATTGCCAGGTACTTCCCTGCTTTTCTCTCCACAATCTTCTTCTTAAATTACTCCCTGCAGCTTCCCAACACTACAAAGTCCGACTGGCTCAGAGCAGTTGTAACCCTTGTGAGACGTTCACATAAAAAAAAGTATACAAACACATATTTTGTGCTCTACGATGATTTATCAGATATATAATGTCGGCTGTACGGTGATACGATTTATCATATCTTAGCAACAGAAAGCAATTCGTTAACATTAACAATCAAAATAGCAACCACTTAATAAACTATGGAGTTCCGCAGGGACCCATTTTAGGACCACAACTATTCCAAATCTTAACAATGATATTAGTTATTTCCAGTTAAATAAGTGAAAAAGTCATTTTCTTTTTTATCCACTAAAGCAAAGACACTTACTTCATAAGAAACACCCTTCACTCAACATCCCCAAAGATAACATAGGTCCTTAGTGACATCGCCGAGAATACCATAAGAATTAAAAATAATGATGATGCACATTAGAAAATAGAGTAGGAAACTCAACATGCTTCCGATTCCAAGTATGCAGTAAGCGGATTCGCCCGAATAAACAGTAGCCCAGCTATGAAATGAATTTTCCTCTCCACAAATTTAAATTTTATCGACTTGTGTGCTAGTAAAACTTCTCACCGAATAGTAAAACAGTAAATGACTAGTGAAAAATTATGGGATATGATAACTTTTTTGTCCGATTTGTGGAGCTGAAAGAATTTATTAAAAAAAATATTTGTCTTAGTATCATTGCATTTAAAATTTTTATTCTTTAAAATGTTACTAAACTTAAAAAAATACGACATCTATTAATTTTTTTAACAATAGAAATACACTTAATTTAGAAGGTGGTTATAGGTACCACTGTCCTGGGAATCATTTATTTATTGAATAACCAACATCCCTGCCATAGGTTACCCCAAGTGGCTCCCTGCGTTTGGTGCCCGGGTTCATGGGGTGAGATTTGTCTAGGTCTTGGCGAATGCGTTTGCCCACCTATCGGCCCGGATCGAGAGGCACTGGTTGGTGGAAACCTAACCCAGAGCTCTCCAGCCGGATTCTCTCAACCCATCGCCTTGCACAGCAGTCGGAGGGATGTTTTCATGCGTTACACTCCTAGACAAATAGAGCCCCAGATTTCTACCCACCCCTCACACCTTTTCCTTTCCAGGACTTCCTCTTATTTCTTTCCTCAAAAAGACACCCCACACAGCATCCCCATATATGAGGGTTTTTTTCCTTTTAAAAGGCTGAGGGTTTTTTTTGCTCAGGGTCTCCTGTGTGGAGCCGATGTAAAAAAAATACTTCAAATAAAAATAAATTACTATTTTAATTGATAAACTAACGTTTAAGACAAGATTTTTATGCATAGCACAAAGGGTAACAATTATTATAAGCAATAATTATTTATCAGCCTGAAACACTCATCTACATTGAAAAAATCTTCCGAGAAAAGGGAGCTCTAACACTGAGCTATGGCGGCTTATCTAATACCCGCCAAATAATTCAATATATATACTAGTGCTTCATTCAACAATTACTGCTTATTATATTTTTCCACCTGAAAACAACCGAGTCCCGTTGGCGGCCAGTATCTTTTCTCGGAAGATTTTTTCAATGTAGATGAGTGTTTCAGGCTGATAATTATTGCTTATAAAAATAAATGTTGGTAGGTACCTACGATTTCACCTGTCCGATCTTATTAGTTCCAATATTGAAAAATAAAATTACCATTAAGTAGGTATTTTTAATTTTCATATTTTAAGTTTCGCCAACATCGTTCACCTTGTTTTGTACTATAAAATATAACCCTACTTACAGATAACCCAAGTGGAGCGTGTTTATATTTCGATAGGACTACAATGGAATTCTCATGATCTATTTTAACCGTAAACATTTACTAAATTTGGTATACGACCCAGTTTTCTCAATAGGTAAGTGTATGTAATTACCCAATTATATAGATACTAATTATTCATTATTGACATGTGTACTGTGTACAACAACTATGAATATGAATTTCTGAAATATTATTACAGTTACAAGACGTCTTTGTCTTACTTTTATGAATGGTTCCTGACATTATTTGGAGATTTTGCACACTTGACTTTAAAAATAAAAGAAAAATTACTGTGTATATTGATTTCGAAAAACTCTGCGTAAAGCCTGGGCAACGCCGGGAACTAGAAATATGTATGTTACAGTTAAAACCCGTTCTCAGTTACAACGCGTTTTCTCTAGTACAAACTAGTTTTAACTAAATGCCTTTCTTACAACTAGAATTAGCTGCTGAATATCAGTGAAAACTAGTTATAACTAGGTAAAACTGTTTCATAAGAAATGATTCAGTTAAAACTGTTTCAACCGATGTCAAAGTTCATCGTGCTATGTTCTGATTGGTCGAGTAACATCAGGTTAGGTTAGGTTAGGCTAGGTTAGGTTAGGTTAGGTCAGGTCAGGTCAGGTCAGGTTAGGTTAGGTTAGGTTAGGTTTATTATTAACAGTTATTAAATATTTTAATAAACACTATCCATATTTTAATCCCAATTTCAGTTTTAACAAAGGCAGTTATTAAAAAACTAGTTTTAACTAGAGAAAACGCGTTATAACTAAAAACGTGTTTTAACTGTAACATATATAACAAAGAGCAGCCTTGTATGACGGTTTTATTTATTAGGAAACATATAATAATCCGCCTAATCGAAGAATCTTCCCTTTCATATCCCCAGCTTCGCTCCCTAGAAACTTTTTATTCCCAGCAGCGTTCATAGAATTAGATTTGAGAAACTTTGGAAGTGGGTTCACATCTAGGCTCCAGCTTCAAATCTACCTACTTTAAAATTGAATAAAACTTTACGAATAGTCATAAGTAAAATCCACCATTACCTTCGTTTCTAGCAAAGAAATTTACAAAGAAATGTTAATGTGTTTTACAATAAATAAAATCAGCAACAATCGGCAGCTGATCACCACAATTTGCTTCTCGATGTCATAGTAATGGAAACAAGTAGATCTATTTTTATTAAATATCTAGGTTTTGTTGACACAACGACGTACATGGACCTTATATGGATCTTATATTTCCGTTGACGAAGTTCTAACATCAAGTTAAATTTATTTTAAAGGGTTCTTAGTTCTTACATCACTTTGAACCTTTTGCAGTCTCCATTTTGTTTGTATCTGAAGTTGATCATTGTTACGAGACGCATTTTTTTTTTAAATCCTTTATTTTTCACAATTTTACATTTTATTCATAAATATTTTGGAAATTATAAGAGTAATGGGACCCACTAAGGCGCAGCATGTGCGTGGGTAATATAGTTAAAATTATATTTGGTTGTACCTAGGAAAATCAAAACAGTTGTTAAGCAAAAACATAATAAAATTTGTCTAAATAGTTTGTACAAAGAGTATACAGTAGTGAACAGTGTAATAATAAGTGTAAAGTTTGTGTGAAAAAATAAAAGTGGTGTAAATTATAAAAATAAAGTTTCAACATCTGTATCGTTAAGCCATATTTTTAAATCTTTTAGGTATTGGAGAAGTTTATTTGCTACCGGAATAAATTTCGGTAAAAGATTGAAAGTACGAGGTCCAATGAAACTTACTTATTGAATCGCCACTTTGTTTTGATATGGTTCTAACTTCGCCTTACGGTCTTCTGAGGTGTCAAAGTTTCAAATACCTATTTTATTTATTTTCTAAATATTTTGATGTTCAATCTTGTGTTAAGTATTTATCATTTATCATATTTTAGTGGAAAATATTTAAATAGGCCGTAGCTTGAAAAAACATTAAAGAATGTAGTTTGAACCTTATGCAATAATTTATTACGCATTGGTTGCATGTGGTATTTGCATATTAGGTGAGTCCTAAAATGGTAAGTATACCTGGTTACTATTTAAAAAAATCCTTTAAAATGATTCAACCCCAAAGTCAGAAATTTGTAAATAGATAATGCGAAATCGTCGTTGCAAATTTTGTCATCTCATATCTCAGAATAAGTTTAAGTGAAGTTAGCACCCTATTCGATCAAAGTAACTAGATACCTATCTATTGAATATTTTACAAGACAATTATTTTAATTATACCTAAATTTAAAAATTTATTATATGTTTTCATTTGAAGGATAACAACTAGTAACACAAATAATAAACTCAGTGAAAGTTCTCCAAATCTTTACAATAAATTTATCCAGTGGTAATTCAAAAGCCCTATGCTCTGCTGTTATCGGTTTTCCAAGTCGGTGCTCCAAAAGTCAATGAATAGTGTTATTTGAATTATTGGGCTTTCAATTTATTATCCAGGGTTGAAACTCGAACAGAGGAAGAGTTATTTTAAAGCATAGAAATAATTTAGAAGTTGGAAGTACTCTTGTTTGAGAAAAGCATTGATTTAACAGAAGAACTCACTTGTCATTACAGTTGGAATTGTGTTCTATAGTTAGAACAATTCATTACTGATATAACTAAATAAGTTCTAACGAGGGTGTAAAATTAATGTGATCTACGCGTTGCTAATGGATATTGCTAAATTAGGATGCATTTAAATAAAGATATTTAATATTATAAAACAGATTAACTTTTATGATGTGATGTTTTCAGAAAGGCTAGAAGGAGGTTAGACGATACAACCGTTAAAAAACAAATTTTTTTGATAGATAATGATATTATTGGTTTACAATATGAAAAAAATGTTTTTTCTCTTTCTAACTTCTTGAAAAATAACTCGATTTATCGTGCGACGACTCAACGTTCATTAATTTCTGATGGTATCCGTTTTCGTAACTAAGCTTTTAAAAAATGCCGATCTGTAAAATAATATCCAAAAATAAACTAGCAGGAATAGTTACATGGAATTTAGGCGAGTTCAAATTTGTTCCGTTAGGGAGCAAAGATTTAGAAAGCAATGGTTGTAAACATGATTAGATCCACATAAACTAGGAACTTAAGAATCTGCCACAGAAGTCATCATTTTCCATGATAAATGCGACGCTCCTGCTACTTTCCAGTGATTCATGAATATAGGCAAGTAATATTGGCTGTTCTCGCCATTAAATATATCCGGCAATCCATCGGAGGTAAGATAAATCCACCCAAAATTAATAGCCATCGGTTAGTGTTAGTTGGGGGAGGAAATATGGTGGAGGGGGAGGATTAACCGCCCCATTTCTTCCCGAATCTCCGGACCCGCATCCCCTAGCGTGGAGACGAATACTCAATTGCTTTCCTGGATGAAATACTAGTTCTCTTCTTTGCAGAACTTATGTGCTCCTGGAATGTAATGGTATAAGTTTGTTTTCTCGACTTATCAAGCACGTTACACATACGCCGTAAAATGACACTTAATCGACCAGTAAATATAAAATAGGATTAGAAATTCCATCCATTTAGATATGAATGAAAACGATTTTAGGTTCAGTGAGGTTAGGTTTTTAATTAATAGTTTTTAAATATTTTAATAAACAGTATCTGTATTTTCAATTCCAATTTCAGATTTAACAAAGGCTGAATATATATATGTGGGCTTCGCCTAATATATCAGCACATCGCTCGCCGTATCTTATTTATGTATATGTAAATAACGGCATACGTGCTATTTATATTCAAGAACGTTATTGACAGTCATAGCATTCAAAATAAGGAAAGAAAATATAAATTGGAAGAATTAAGAATACAAAGAAAGCAAAAAAGAGGAAAAAATAAAATGAAACCAGTGAAGAAGAAAAACAAAAACGAACATAAAAAACTATTATGGGGTGGCCTAGTTAAAATATGCACTGTTAAAGTGATTTATAAGTACAGCTTTATACTCCAATAGATGCATATTCATTTATATAACGATATCGCGATGTATTACGTTTTTTCGCTCCACACAGTAGGGCCTGAGGAAAATAATTTCCCTAAAGGCCTATGTCATCTTTTTCAAATGGTATCGATTGGCGCTTTGCACTTCACTTTAACTTAAACAACTGCTTACATCCAACTTACTCTTCCAACTTACTCTTCCCTATCTCCTTACCCTTCCCACAACCTCACAACACACACCAATTTAGGTATGCCGTAGTCTCACTGACTCCAGATGGACGAGAGCAGTTTGGACTCTTTTTTTCAATTATTTCTGGCTTTTACCCTTCAAGGGTGTTTTAGGCCATCATTTAAAATTACAGAGAAAGGAAAGGTGAATTTATGTGTTACATGGAAGATTGGAGTCGAGTACAGACTTAGAAGAAATGAGATGAGGGATGGAGGGGAGACAATTTTAGATAACGCTTGATAGAAGAGATGATATTTGTTTAGAGAGGGACAGCCTAAAAACATGTGATCTACGAGTATTTTCCCACATAGGCCACAGAATGTACAATCTGGGGGGTCAAGGACGTGAATTTTAAAATAGTGAGAAGGAACGGAAGAATGACCGATTCTCATTCGATTGAGGAAATTTATTTATAGGAAAAAATTGGGGAATTGTTTTAAAACCAGGGTTTTGATGGGATGGTCCTTTATATTGAGGCGTAGCAGGATCCCTTGGATTGACTAGCAATGTTTCAATGCTCTGCCCAAACATTGCGGGAACTATCTTTGATGATGAAAAAATATCAGATAGGGGAATATGGTTTAAGAATTGGGACTCTTGTACATTAATATAAAATAAAAGTGGTAGATTTTATTTTCATAAATAAAGTGGTAGGTAGTTCTCCTTGAAAACTTGGAGGTCACAATCCACATCAATGAGGCAACGATAAAAGCGAAAGACTTCGAAGTATTCATCTTCAAAGCCTTCTTCTTCAAAGGTAGGTACAACTATAAACAGGCAGGTGTTTATTTGTGTATATTCCTACCAGACAACCAAATTCAAATTCTATTTGCAGATACGACTGTGTTTGTCTGTTTGGCTATGGAGAAATAGAAAAGCCGGCCAAGGTTATTACTAGTTTTGCACAATAGTTTATTATTGACTTGGTCTTCTTTTGTCCTGTATGAACAAACCTGAAGGTAAAGGGTTGGACTGAATTTTTTTTAATAGTATTGATTTAAAAGAGTTAAATAATGTTCTCAATTGCTTCTTAATTGAAAATGCTATTAGATTTTCAAGGCCCAAAGTATTATCGTTTTTTTTATTTATGACGTGTTGCGCTGGTTCCGCGGCTTTTCATCCCGCGACAAAACATCCCCCAACCAAATATCTACTTAAACCTAACCTAACCTAACCGAACCTAACCTAACCTAACCTAACCTAAACTAAACTAACCCAACCTAACCTGACCTAACCTAACCTAACAAAAAAATGGGACAAAAATAATACAGACAACCTGTAAAGACAATAAATTATTGTTCAAAAATAGTAAAATGGGACAAAAACAATACAGACACCACGTAGACAACAAATTATTGTTTTAAAATAGTAAAATTTTAAATAGATTTAGGTTAGGTTAGGTTAGATTAAGTTAGGTTAGGTTAGGTTTAAGTAGACATTTTGTTGGAGGATGTTTGTCCATAGGATGTTTTGTCCGTAGGATATTTTGTCCTTGGTATATTTTGTCGGAGTATATTGTGTCGGGGATATTTTGTCGCGGTATGAAAACGCACGGTAGCTGTTGCGCTACCTCCTTCTTTATCCAACATTTAGGACAGCGTTGCAGTGTCCATCATCAGGGAAGATGTGATGACTTCTGCCTTGATGATGGACACAAATATGGGCTAAAGAAGGAGGTAGCGCAACACTGTAAACACCCCAAAAATAATTAACGATAATGCTCCTTAATTGGTTTTATCTTATGAAACCAATTTATTCGTCTCCTGCTGAAACGACTGTAAGATGTATTGCGTAACTTTTTAGAACAAACACAAAACGTGATATGTGCTTATAAAGTATCCACAAATGATTCAAAACGCCTTGGTAAAGTTGCGAGACATTATTAAAATGTATAAATCAATTGATAGTTACCTGGTCGTCCTTTTTTATGGTAAATAGTATAATTAATAGATAATAAATAGAATAATAAAGTATAATAGTGTAAATAGTATAGTTTTTTTTAAGTAAAAGAGGCAAACGGAAGTTGAGACGGAGATATTTGGGAGGCGGGAATTAAATTTAGGAGGCGGGAATGGGTACCACCTCCCGGGAACCTTTATTGGATAACCAACACCTCTGCCATAGGTCACCCCAAGTGGTTCGCTACGTTTGGTGATTTAGCAGGGGTGCCCGGGTTCATGGGTGAGGTTTTTCTAGGTCTTGGAGGCGGATGAACAGGACACACTGAACCCCAGATTCCTACCCACCCCTTAAACCCTGTTCCTTCCCCTCTTGATGAAAAAATGCTGTTTAGAGCCAAGAACGTCCAAAATGTCTTTAAACGGCCATTTAGCCTTAAAATGGTCGAAAAACCTTAAATTATTAAAAAATCCCATTTAGAGCCAAAAACGTCCAAAATGTCTTTAAACGAAAATAATCCTTCACACAGCATCCCCAAAGATGACATAGTCCTTGAGGGAAATTATTTTCCTCAGGGTCTCCTGTGTGGAGCTCAGGTAAAAAAAAAAAAAAGTTAGTAAAGATAGAAAGAGAGAGAGAGAGTTACGTTTCGTATTACCGTAGGGGCAAGTGAGAGAGGTGCGAGCACACATTTTCTTTCTCTCTTCAGTGTAGTTTTATTTCAGTCGTGTGGTCTAAAGTCTAAAGCACACTCCTTTTTCATATGAGTTCCTAACACAGTTAAAAAAAATACATACTCTTTCACATCTTTTTCCAATTTCTTTCATATCGCTAAATTCAAATGTGAAATGTGACTATAAACATGTAATATTCTAGATGAGTACTGACGATGAATAACCTATGCTAAAATTTGTATATTATATAAAATAAATGGCATTATTTTATATGTATTTTACACGTATTTAAAAAAAAAATTATATGAATACCTTACAAGAGTCCCAGCTGCTCCCGTATGGAGCCAGTGAGTCTATTGCATCCCCAATTGGGGTATGTTGTGAGGCTAAAGGTAGTGGGGAAGGGAAGGAGATGGGGAAGAGGAAGGTAAGTAAGTACCTGGCTATTAGTACATAACACGGCTAAAGCCATTTAAAATAACGTTTCAATCCTTAATGGTGGTCTTTCACATGGTGGTGGGCGAAAATAAGAGTATCTACCACTCTGGAATGTGCCGCAAATATACTGTAAATTATTTTAAATGAATTAATCGTCAAATAATACAAATGAATCAAATAAAATTTGTTTGCCCACGCCGGGATTCGATCCCGCGACCTTCGGATTGCGAGTCAAAAGCCTTACTGCTAGACCACGCAGGCCGTAATTTAATATTTAAAATTATAATTATATCTTTTTTTTATTATTCTTTTTTTCTTATTATTGTATATGTTAGCAAAATTAAAAATTTTTGACGTAACCTTAATCACCAAAAAAATCCAAGTGAAAAATGTAAAAGAAAAATGTTGAATGATGAGAAATACGTAAATAACTACGGTTAAATTCAAAATTATGAGAAAGGCAAATGTACAAAAATAAACACAAATTGCAATATGTGTGAATCGCTGTTAAAAAAATAGAATCGAATGTTCACAGTACAAAAAAGGATGCATTTAAGATGTATTCCGAAGAGTCACGTCATTCATATCCCAGAGGGTGATTTGATGACTTATATTATGTAAGCTAGGCATGTCATTTTTGTCAGAAAGAGAAATCTGTTGACGACAAAGGAGACCAAAGTGAATCCTCCGTAGATAAACTATGTGTGTTAGCGTTATATACATTTTCTGACATAATTTTTATTTTTTGTTTCCCATGTGCCGTTTCTTTTAAAAGTTGTCCAGTTACTATATTTTTGTTATACAATCCCTATTAAATTTTTTTCTAAAATGCTCCGTATGTTAAATAAGAGAAGCAGCTGTGTATCAAAAAGACCATTGATGAATTTAACAAACGGCAATTTTTCAAAAGGTAGTTTAATTTCTTGTCATTTTAGCACTCATCCAAAGTAAAAAATGTTGTTAGTATAACTGTACGGCCTACCCAACAATAAAAATAAACTAAATTAAGTAGTCAAGTACACTAGGCCGTTTGCACCATGAGCTATGGAGGTTTGAAATAATAATTTAACCGTTAAAAATGTGGTAAGATGCCGCATAATTTATTGTCAATTTTTAAATTTTTTTCAGTGGAAGAAAAAGAGCGTTCAAGATTAAAATAAGAGTGTGTAATTCACACGCGGTAGTAGTAAAACTAGAAAGTCGCTAGATGTCGCTTTCTTTTCTTTTGCCTGTTTATTTTAAAGTGGTTTGAAGATTGGTTATTGATTTACAAAAATAAAAATTATTATTTTTTTGGATTTCGTAAGATTCGAACCTCCGAACGATTTCTCTGGCCGCTGAGATTAGCGACGCTCTATACCGCTGCGCTACCGGACGCTCGCGTGGAGTTGTGAATTTACCGCATTATATTAGAACCGAGGACCCGTCACAAAATAATTTTTTGTGATGCATTTCCGTTTCATCCAAATTTAAAATCACTAACAGGGCTAAAGAAGTTTCACTTCAAAAAATCTTTTACGAATCTACCGCAGTTATTCGCCGGCATAAATCATTATTGAATGTAACTTTACGTTCGCTCGCAAGTTGAATACTCAACTCCATAATGAAACGATGTACACTTTTATATTATGTATGTACGTATATCTACCACGGCTAGATGACTGTGTACTTACATTTTAGAGTACGGAACATTTAACACCATCACTTCCCCGTAAACCTTCGTGGGACGGAATATTAGAATCTATGGGTGCTCCTTTTCCTTGTCCTCTAGCATAGTAAAATAAAGTAGATGTGTGTATGAATGTAAATAATAGCTGTTGAGAGTGTGGAGGTGATAATATGCTACTCCATATGGAAGTACCAAGGGGTCTTGGAGTAAAAGTGTCTCTCTTTCTTAGTTTCTTTTTCGTGAGCACGAAATAAACATATTATTATGATTTAGAATATAAAATTTAATAAATATCCCAGAGGAAGTAACAAGTGGGAATTGTGGTGAGCGGAATGGGGTAACATAAGATAAGCAAGTACCAACTACGACACCAACTTGGCAAACAAATGTTTATATCACTAAAGGTAAACAATTCTGTTCCTTCGTAAGGATGCTTTGGTAAAAAATTATATAAAATTTCATCGTTTTTTCAAAATTGTAACTGATGTGCCTTGAATTCAGAAGGGCTTGAAGTGATTTTTCACAAAAACGGCGATTTGGAATGTTTCCATTTGAAGTTATTATTATGTTAACGTCATAGAATCCGAGTACGAATCCGAATCCGTAATCCGAGTACTACGAGTACAACTCTGATGCCGCGCCTTACGCAAAACCGTTTTTGTACGTGGAGTTTCTTAAAAATCTACTTTCGTAATAGAACCGAATTAAAGCAATGCCAATGCAAACAGCTAGCGTGAGGAACATCGGCTGGCAGGCGTAAGTACTATTGGATTCGCACTTTCGTCAATCTCTCCAGGTAAGGAGAGATGGATGGTATGAATGTTATTGTAACTGGCAGTTGTGAATAATTGTGCATACCACGTTGGGATTTCTACTACACGTCTATATATGATAAATGACGTCATTGCCTGTCGCGGTTACTTTGTCCTAATGACTAGCTGTCACTGGATCCGAGAAACCGACTATTTTTGGAACCAGTTCATACCGGATTTATAAAATGATCAGCAATACTTAACTTGGGCGAAGTCGAACCAAAACCACCCGTAGGGTCTAGCAGCAAAATCCTGCGGAGCGGATTTTTAACTGCTAGTTTATTATTATTATCCATTGATTTATCACGGCTCTGCGTTAGTTGATAAAAATACTCATTTCGGTAGGTTTGTGAAACCCTGATTCAATGAACTCGGGTGAGCTTTGTATTTAAATATAATTTTCAAAATTGGAACTGATTGTGTGACCTAATTAAAATAATGTATTATTATTTTAATTTTTCATAAGAAAAACTCTATTTTTATAACTTTTAAAGGTTATTCCCATCAATGCAATATATCATTGAAGAAGATAACAATAATAATCTAAACGAAAATATGAAAGAGAACAAGACACAAAAAAAGATAATAACACAACCAGGCAATAAACCAAAATATTCTAGCTACAGCCAGTTTGAAAACATCTTTTGGACAAAGAAATATGAAATTCAATGCGACAAAACTATACAACGCTCTACCAACTCAAACAAAAAATATAACAGAAATAAATGAGGTATGTTGAGGTATATATTACACCTGAAATAAAGACACATACATCAGATTGCTTACACAATGGTATTCCTGCAACGTGTACATGTGAAAATATGGAACTAGTTAAAGAATATGTTTATTTAGGTGTTATTATTGATTGCTTTTTCAAGTGGGATATACAAATAAACAAAGTTTGTGCACGACTAAGATCAATTGTAAGCAGATTGTATAAACTAAAATTTTTTGTTCCTATCTGCACACTTCGAATAATTTATTTATCTCTAGCTGAATCTGTTATAAGGTATGGAATAACAGCTTGGGGATTTTCCTGTAAAACAAATATAGACCATGTTCAATCAGTGCAAAATTCATTGGTTAAATTATTGGCTGAAAAAAATTTATACAAAGAAAGGAATAATATTCCATACTTTTATCAGAGTCTCAAAGTTCTTTCAGTGAGAGCAATTCTGTGGTACAAAATTATATTTCAGCACATAAATAATCCTTTATATATTAACAGGCTGGAACACAACCATAATACTCGTTTTAACTTTAATGAAGGGCTAATTGTACCTAAGCATACAAATAAATATGGACAAAGAACGTTAAATTACATGATTCCCAGTTGTTTAAATATGTTACCTGCTGAAATTAAAAACTGTGCCCAAAACAAACAATTGATGAATTTACTGAAGACTTGGCTTATGGAAAGAATTAATTTGTATTAGCTTACAATGACATTATTCTAAAGACTTTAAAAATGTTATTTATGTTTTCAAAAATTTATTTTTATCTATATTTCTGTAAAAAATTCAATTTTATTTTATATAATTGTAAAAATGTAACTATTAAATCACTATTATAAGATCTTTAACGTAAAGAACCCGTTAGACAAACTGCTAAAAAGTAGTTTATCGGGACTTTTTGTCTTGTATTTGTAAAGTGTATAAAAAAAATAAATAAAAAAAAAAAAATAAAAAAAAAAAATAAATTTAAAACAAAAGTAAAAATATGGTTGAGAGAACAAAGTGAAAATGAACTATCAAACATACTGAAGACCATGTAAAGACAACTGGATACTAAATACAAATGTGGAAAAACTACAGGCCACCTAAGAACAGGAAACCCTAGTGAGGAGGACTGTGAAAAAAAAACACGTACTTTATAATACCTAAAAAAAAAATAATGTAGATACTTTATAATACCTTAATACAATATAATTTATAAATACATTATGTACAAATTTTGCTATAGATACTAATAAAAAATAAAAATAAAAATATATATAATGACGGTTTGACA
This sequence comes from Limnephilus lunatus, assembly GCA_917563855.2. Taxonomy (NCBI): domain Eukaryota; kingdom Metazoa; phylum Arthropoda; class Insecta; order Trichoptera; family Limnephilidae; genus Limnephilus; species Limnephilus lunatus. The sequence continues at coordinate 83,417,717 of OU830592.1, forward strand.
GAAGGTGGCAATAGAGAAATTGGTTAACGCGCTCGTCCCGGTTAGACGGAGAGGTCTGGGTTTGAGTCCCAGTTGCGACCATTGTCTTTTTTCTGTTTTTCTGTGTCTTGTTCTCTTTCATATTTTCGTTTAGATTATTATTGTTAACTTATTCTAATATGATATATTTCACTAATGGGAATAACCTTCAAAAAAGTATAAAAAGAAAGTTTTTATTTTAAAAATTGAATTAATAATTATTTAAAACTAGCTTTTACCCGCGGCTTCGCTCGCATGCCAGTATTCTTGCTTTTTTGTCTAATAAAAAATAATTATGGTTTAATAGAAAATTTCAAAATTTGAGAATGACATTTCGCAAATAAAAATTCTATTTTAGAAAATATTTAAATTATAGAAATTTATTTTAAGTACCTACTCCCCTAATTTATTCTGATGATTTCGCCTCAAGTAGGAATTAGTATTTTATTCATATTTGAATCCAGAGTAACCTAAAGAAATAACAAAATTACAGCCCACATCAAATAATTACATAGCAACGCTATGCTTTTCGTCCGGACAATAAACATTTTTAAAGATAGGTAGATATTAACTATGACGCCAACAAAGCACTATTTTTAGGATGAACTGCCTAATTAAAAAAAAAATCATTTTTTCCAAGGTATCAATTTGTTTGACGTTTGCAATAACTCGATTTTGTTAGGGACAGAAAACGTATGAAAAATAATTGCATAACGCTACAGCTTATTCATAACGCCAGAGCTTACCAATATATATAGCCTATGTTACTCGCAAATAATGTAGCTTTCGATTAGTGAAAGAATTTTTAAATTCTATTCGGTGTTTATTGCGTGAAAGAATAACACTCATCCATACAAACTTTCGCCTTTATCTATAATCTATAATAATCTTTATCTATAATCTATAATTTATCTATAATATTGTAACTGAATTGAACTTAATTCAGGACTATGCCATGATTTTTCATGGGTCTGCGCCAGTAATAAATAATTTCAGTCAGTGATGGAAGAAGCGACTATAACAAACAAATTTTGTCTTATTTAAGGCTCCGCAACCGGGCTCGAAAAGAAGAAGTTGGAGAGATACGAAATTACGAATGTTAGAGGAGCGCGCTAACATTTACAGCGACAAAATCGATGCGAAAATTGCGAAAATGTTTAAAATAGAGCAAAAATCTCATGGGGAGCATCTTAAGTATCATTTAAAGAAACATTGTGAAATTTTTCACAAAAAAAAATTTATAAGATAATAGAAACAGACTTGTTTTTAATCATTTCTGGAGCGTACTTTGCGATTTTTTTCTATCGAGGGAATTTCATATAATTTGCGTTTCGGCGTGAGCAGCATCTAGACATTATCTTCAAAAATAACAAATATTTTTTTAAGAACTTAAAAACGGGAGATATGTAACAAATCGGAAGAAATTGAGGTTGCCGAGGCTTTAGTATGGGAACGTAAAAAGTAATAAGAAATGTATTATGTGTGCGTTGAACGTTACGCTTCTACATTTTAGGTAAACAATCATACATACGAGTAATGTTCACGTAAATTGTTTCTCGCTTTGTGCGTTGGCCTTTATATTAACCGTTTTCAAATTTCGGATGTCAAAGGATGTTTGTATACAACAAGGTTCTGCTGTAGAACTCATTTTAAAGATGGAGAGATTCAAAGATATGTGCATAACCAGAAATATAATTTGAAATAGAAAATTTAACAATTTCTGTATTCTGACTTACTTTAATGTGATAATTAGCTAAATACATTACATTTATAATGCACTAGCAAGTTCCCGGCATGCGTTGCTATGCCACTACTAAATCAATTGTTTCTCCATGCGTGTCTTTTCCCATTCGTCGAGTTCCCCTCCCATGTCCCCTTCCCCCTCCACCTTCCCCGTCTTCCCTCTCCACTCTCCCGCAAACCACCCTGCCGCGATCCCTTCCCCTCTCCAGCGTTCAATATATTCAGTCCCGGTACATTCAGATTTTCAAACAAATCGCGTGCCACCTATTGCAATTTTTTTTTACATGTTACAAACATTCATTTTTGTATATTATAAGAACAATCAATCAAATTTAGTTCCTAACATAGGTACCTATTTGAAATAATATAATTTTCAATTAGATTCAAAGTATTCGATTTTGATTAGTACCATAAGTGAGAACTTCGATTAAATTCATTATTTTAAAAAGTTTATTCGAAGATTGAATTTTGATTTAACAATCGATGTTTTAAAAATGTCATTTTCAAATTTTGACATTTTTGTAAGAGTTTTTGTAATGATTAAAAAAACTTTTCAGATGTATTGACATGTGGTTGCAATAATCCAGAAACCTTCACGAGGGCAATGACGTCTTTGCACGAGGGTGGTAAAGGTAAAAAAGGTATTTTGAAGGTTTGAAACATTTCCTATGCTTAATATAGCAACGCATGGCGGACATACTTACAAACATTTTTAGATTTTAATACCTAGGTATATATATATATATATAGATAGATGAACAATCGTAGTGAAAGGTGCACCATTATCAGCCGTAGATTCATTATCAAACGGCTCAAAAATAAATATTAAAGTCAGTCCCCCCAATAACATGCACTGTAGATATATTATACAACAGATTTCAAGTAATAGATGTTCGGGAAAATTTACTTTAAAAGCGTACCGCTGCCCCAGGAACTATTTATTTGATTACCAACACCTCTGCCAAAGGTCACCCCAAGCAGTTCGCTACATTTGGTGACTTAGCAGGGGTGCCCGGGTTCATGGAGTGAGGTATGTCCGAGTGTTGCGGGCGGATGAGGCTGTCCATCAGCTGCATATCAGGCCAGATCGCGAGAGAATGGTTCAGGGAGTCCCTTTGACTTCTCCAGCTGTACTTTTTTAGAACATCGCCTTGCACCGCAGTGGGAAAAATGGATTCATACGTTCGTCACACATGGACACACTGACCCCCAGATTCCTACCCAACCCTAGTACATTTTTCCTTCCCAGACTTCCTTTCCTAATAAGACCCTCCACACAGCATCCTCTGAGGTTAATTATTTTTCTCAGGGCCTCCTGTTTGGAGTTAAAGTTTTAAAAAAAGGATTTTTTTCGTAAATTCACAAAATTACGTATATAATTGACGGCTTAACCAACGAACTCTAATACCGAAAACAAATGTGTCATTTGGAAAAAGATATTTGTCACGTGAGAACGGGTCGCTTTTCCGACTCATTCTTAAGTTTGATAGCTCGACTGTGGGACGATTTGTAGATCCCTGTGTTTCCTCCCTCCTGAATTCGCAGCTAGCGCCATACGCTTTCTGCAAAATATACAATAATCTACCGGCCAAAACCACGATCAGACCTTCGACCTGAAAGTTTCTCTGTGTATGTCCCTAATACAGGTAAAGATGATCCCCGACTATGAAGTTTATAAAAATGCACCACAATATCAAGAGCATTTTGCTCGCACTTTTACAAGGTCTGCCTCTGCTAGCTTCGAAATTTCGCACTATTTCACTCCCACCCGCTTGCATGTATATAATATATCGCGCTCGTACCTACGGAATACTTTTAATGTGTCTGACAAGGTGATGGAACCATCGAAACTGTCTGATTACTGAGAAAACATATGTTGATATTTCCTCAAGAAACATATATAAAATTCAGCTTTTATACTTTAACTTAAGTAGATACAATTATAATTCATATTTGTAAAAAATATGTATAATATGTATAAAAGTGGTCTACAACAAATTTATATGTGTTTTTATTATACAATTATAATTAATTAATATAATATCTTACAAAGCCACCGTGATCCAAACTTGATAGTCGGGGATCGTCTTTACCTGTATTAGAGACATACACAGAGAATCTTTCAGGTTTTATAAAATAATCGTCATGGACTCTTGGACTATAAACGTTGGAAATATAAAAGCATTGATAATCTGTATAAACCTAACTGTGGCTTAATTCAAAAACGTCAAAAACGAATGTCAATAAAAGAATTTTAATTTTCTCTTACTGAAATCAAAACCAAAATTTTGGATGTAATCATAAGTTTATTTATTTATTTTGAGGTGGTTAATTTCATCAGAAAATATGATTTAAAACTATGAACTGTTTTGGAAGGAGGTCAAAAGGTCCCGGAGTGGTCCAGAGAACGGAAGCATGAAAGTGATAAAATCGAAAGATGGGCGAATGTTGAGGAATGAGAAAGAAATTAAAGAGAGATGGATGAAATATTTCGAAGAAGTCTTCGAAAGTAACCCGGGTGACTGTGATCCCAGCGGTGAATCGGATGTAAACGATGATGTAGTGAATGTTACCAAAATCAGCATGGATGAAATAAAAAGATCTATTAAATGTATGAAAAATGGTAAGGCGGTGGGTTTCGACAATATTGCTGCCGAATACTTTAAGGGAGATAGCCGTATTATTCTCACATGGTTGTGCAAACTTTTTAACCAATGTTTAGAGGAGGGTTACACGCCACAAGATTGGAGAAGGGCTGTAATCATGCCTTTGTACAAAGGTAAAGGGTCACGCATGGAATGTGGGAATCATAGGGCTATTAGCCTTCTTAGTTCAGTCGGCAAGCTATATGGTAGAATATTGATTGAAAGGGTAAGAATGGAAACGAAAGATAAAATATGGGATGTGCAAGGTGCTTTTATGAGTGGAAGAGGGTGCATGGACCAGATTTTCTCATTGCGTATGCTCACTGAGAAGTTTCTTGCAAAAAACCAGAAACTCTTCTGTGCCTTTGTAGATCTACAAAAAGCATACGACCGAGTTGACAGGAAAAAGCTATGGAAGGTATTGTCCAAGTATGGAGTGAATACGAATCTCATACAGGCAATTGCGTCTCTATATGAGGGAAGCGTTGCGTGTATTAGGGTGAACGGCGATTTTACGGGGTGGTTTGACATCACAAAAGGTGTTAAACAAGGCTGCGCAATGTCGCCGTGGTTATTCAATCTATACATGGATAATTGTATGCAAGAATTGAAAGAGATGGGATTGGGCGCGAAATTGAGTAATCTGAAAGTATGTTGCCTTTTGTATGCTGATGATGCGGTGCTGATATCTAACATTATGGAAGATCTACAGTCTCTCGTATCAAGGATGAACGATGTATGTATGAAGAATGAGTTAATGATGAATGTAAGTAAGTCTAAAGTCATGGTGTTTGAAAGAGAGAGTACGAAAACAGTATGCAATATAGTTGTGAACGATGAATACTTGGAGCAGGTGGATGAGTTTGTTTATTTGGGAAGTATGTTTACGAGAGATGGGAAGGCTGAAAGAGATATTGAAAGAAGGGTGAATGCAGGTAACTCTATTAATGGAGGACTGAACGCCGTTGGCACCAACAAAAAACTAGACTGAATGCTGTAGAAATGAGATCCCTGAGGCGTATGTGTGGTAAAACCATGTATGATCGTGTAAGAAACGCGGAGATCCGCAAAGAATGCAAGGCTGATGTAAGCGTAATGAGTAAGATCAAGAAAGGAACGCTCCGATGGTTCGGGCATGTAGAGAGAATTAACGAGGAAAGGAGTGTAAGAAGAATATATGACGCAAATGTGAATGGTAGAAGAAGTCGGGGACGCCAGAGAAAGACATGGCACGACCAAGTGAATCAGATACTTGAGTCGGGCCATGTCAGAAGTCAGAATAATAGAAGAGCATGTATGAGACGGTGTATGAATGTGAACGAAGCAAGGAGTGTGTGCCAAGACCAAGTTGTTTGGCGGTCCGTCCTCTCTGCCTACCCCTGCGGGAAACGGCGTGATGGTTAGTTAGTTAGTTTATTAAGTTTTAAACGTATCTCATTTAAAATCATCCAAATATGATCTGTATTTTTATTTGTGCGCATTGTGCGCGGCTTATGTTAGGCGTAAAGACGGGCCCCGGGGGTAAAGATAACCCTCCATTTGCATAATAACAAAACCTAAAAAGTATCTCCATATCTGAATATTCAACTGGCTTTGCCTGATAGGATTTTGCCATACTGATAGTGGCCGCCAAGCACCCGCCAGACGGCCGAGTATTTTTTCTTCCAGAGAGCCAGACAAATTCCTAAATGGGTGGGAACGAAAGAAAACAAGATAAAATAAAGCTGGAAGGTCCCGATCCAACCACAAAGGCCCCGTCGAGAGATTAGGAAACGAGTGTTTGTAATCAGGACCGCACTTTAGACAGTTTAATTGCCCGCTTTTTTGCGATTGCAATAACTGCAGTGGGTAGTCAGAGGCGGTGCAGGCCTATCCGCAAGTATGCGACGCTCTCGGGCGGTAGAATCAAAGGGCGTTACCTTGACTTTGCCTTTCTGCCTCTATTAGACTAACGGCCGTTGTTCTCAACTTTTCGATCGATCAATCCGAGTATCCGATCAGCTAAGTGATTGATAAGTAATGCTCGATTCACCTGTTGGTTGGAGAGTTGCCTTGGGAAGAACGTATTTTGGCATTTGAGGAGTGTTGAGGCAAGATTTCGGCTCAACATTATTTGATCAGCAGGATTGGGACAACGGCCGTAGACTCTTCAAAGCCCGCATACATTTAACCGCTTTTAATTATTGCCCAACCGGTATACCAATATATATACCAAGGGGTATCTCATAATTTAATTTTAAATATATTTTCGTAATATGAAGGAATTGCCCTGCATGACAGAAACCGGAAACTACTTCTTTAGAAAAACGTAGAAAGGACTCTGATCTAATATGCAATTTTAAAAATTATCAACAGTATTACTGACACACCTGCTTTGTTATAACTCATCCATTTCAACATCCCTTCCAAAATAATGAATTGCTGTTCCTCAATCAACATTCTACTAATTATAGATAGTATTTTACTTTATCCAGAATGTCGAGACTTGTCAACGCAAAACAAAGCATTGAATTCGTTGGTGTACCTAAGCCTAAATGACTTTCGGCAGTCGGTACGCAATATGATTTTTTAAAGTTTTTAAATCCATCTTCAAGCTACTTGTAGTTATCTTCTATATGTACTTTTATATATGTATTTTGTCAATGCTCGTCATCTATATTTTATTCATTTATTTATTTATTATAGATAGATATAAAATAAAGTTAAATTACATATTTAGAAGTTTTGTCTGTCCAACTAGGAAAGTTTCCCGTTCCAGTACAGACAAATTGACAGGTTTAGTTCATATTGTTCCTTAAGAAATGTATATGTAATTACATAAAAAAACAAAAAAAAACTATTTTCTCTGAAACTAAGTATACACATACATTTTTTTGTGACAATGTACATAGAAAAAGTAACCTGGTAGTATATATTGTATACGGATTTACCGAATCAACCTGGTAACATATAATATATTAGGATTTACAGGGTATGAGATAAGTATAAGTAGGTAAGTTAGTAGTGTTGAAAAGTGAAAAACACCTAATAACAAGAATTACAATATAATTTACAATATAGATGAAGTTATGTGTTTAGAAGTGTGAACTTATAATACATCGTACACTATGTAATATGTACTCTCCTTTCATTGTCATCTCTTTTTTTTATTCTTGTGTTATTGTTATAACTTTGTTAATGGACTAATTGTCCGTAAATAAATAAATGACGTTACGATTACAACAGCTTAGCGATTTTTGAGGTCTGAAAAGAATGCAAGGTTGATAAAAGCGTAATGAACGCGGTTTGAATGTGTAGGGCAAAATGGACAGAGAAAGGAGAGTCGGGAAGAAGGAAGAAATCTATGAGGCACGAGGAAAACGTGACATGGTTAAATACTTGAGTCGAGTAACGTCAAGTGTCAATATAACAGTATGTGATTGAAAAAAAGCAGAGTCATTTGACGGTCCATTCTGATTGTCTACACCTGCGAGGAAATTGCACGATAGTTACTTATTAGTGTTGCAGTCTTAAAGGCGTTTTCCTGCTACGGTCCTGCAACTAGTTCGGGTTGGAGCCTGCACCTACTTCCCACTTCCGGCTGCCCCATGCAATCAGGAAGGCTTTGAATGGGAAATGCAACAAAAAGGCAGACGTGTTTTACATTAATGGCAACGGTTTACAACAACTGGCTTGTAGCAATTGCATTATACCAAACATGACATCTAAACGAGAAATGTTTGCTTTTCCGAACTATTTGCACGCGAATTTGTTTGATTTTTCACCGTTTTTGTGCAATATGCCAAGGTTTGTGAAATGATGACCTTTGAATTACAATGGATACATTCACCGCGATACGGCCATGGGCACGAATGCACGGAAAATGTCTAATCTTAAATGTCTGTTTGTTCGCGACACAACGAGCGAACAAACAAATCGTTTAGAAGTAGGTAAGTTCATAAAAAAATATATAGGTACTTCTCTACAGATTGTATTCGTAGATACCTACCTTGTTAGAGTTTACGGTGCAAATTTTGCGAAATATCATTCCAAGGCGCGCTTTTTGTAAAGCTCTAAAATAATAATAAACTAATTTTATTTTAGATAGGTACTGTAGGGAACTTAACACTAAGAAGACTAACGTTTTGAACTACCCATAAAGACCAAGTGGGGTCAAATGACTCATTCTTAGGTTGTAATGTTTTATTCTTATAATTTTATTTTTATATTTATATTTTATTAATTGATAAATTTAATACTAGTAAATAAAAGAACTTAATAGTTATTAAAAAATATAATAATTAAGTGACACAAGCTTATTCAACGAAATTTAAATATTTACCGCAGTGGTCAAATGACCACTCTGGTCTTTCTAGGTAGGCAATCATTTTTAATAAATTAATATTTATCTTGTTATCGGTACACACATATTAAAATAATGTAAACAATGACAAAATACTAAAAGTCATAAAACCACAACGACTACAATGCAATGGTTTTAATAATATGATTGATCAAAAACTTCATTGGTGTCATTTGACCACTCTGGTCTTTCTAATGTTAAAGAGATACCCGCAAAGCGGAAAGAATGGGAAAAATCAAGGAGTGCTGACTTACCCTGTTTTCTTCCTTCGTTTTCTAAATTTCGCTACACATTAACCATCAAACTCGCTAGCTCAAGATGGTTTATTTAATCAGTTTCGACACGGTCGAACGTAATTACGTAAACTCGGCCCCGTAATCGCACAATATGTGTTGACATGACGATTAATATTTTTCAACTGAACACGATGATACATGATTGTATTTAGTCGGCATAAGGTAAGTAAGGAAATAAAGTATTTATGGGTAAAAAGGTACAAGGATGAATTCTTGGTATATACAAACAGGTACCTGTAAATACTCACTTTTCACATAGATTATTCATATATCTATTACAATATTAATGTAACATATTGTGAAATGTTTCTCATTTGTGGAATTGTCAGGAATTTGGTCCTAAAACATCTTATAGGGTCCATATCAATAAATAAACTATTATAATATACCGGTTAGTAGCTAAGTGGACAAATGCGTCGGGTTCCCACACATCGTAGGCTATCGTGGGTTCAATACTCGCTAGCGAAGTACCCCATCATTGCACAAGCAACATTTGCCGCTTAAAATGACGAGATCAAGAGGAATTCAAATGTTGTCAGGTTGTTCGTAATATTTGAATGTTGGTCTTTCTTTAAAAATAATATAATATACATAAATATATATATATTTTTTTATATGAATACCGCACAAGAGTCCCAACTGCTCCCGTCTGAAGCCAGTGAGACTATGGCATCCCCAATTGGGGTATGTTGTGAGGCTGAGGGTAGTGGGGAGGGGAAGGTGATAGGGAAGAGGAAGGTGGGGAAGTACCTGGATATTCAGATCTGGTCACCAAACACGGCTAATGCCATTTCAAGCAACGTTTCAATTCTGAATGGTGGTCTTACACCAGGGCGATACAGAGAGTATCTTCCACTCTGGAGTGTGCCGCAAATATACTATATAATTATTTAAAATGAATAAATTGTGAAATAACACAAATTAATCAAATAAAATTTATTTGCACACGCCGGGATTCGATCCCGCGACCTTCGGTGTGCGAGTCAAGCGCCTTACCGCTGCGCTACTCCGGCATATATGTAAGTACAAAATTATTAGGTACTAACGCAGACCTGTGAAAAATCACGGGATAGTCTAAATACTCGACAAATCAGATCCAGTTGTAAAAATGGAAATTAATATAGATTACTGTTAAAAATGTTTTATTACGTAGTCGCTTGCTGAAATAACACTTTAATTCGGTTCAACTTTGAGTTCATTGTACCAGATTTCACGCAGGAAGCACAGACACCCGAAATTGATATTTGTATCAACTTTTTCAATAAAGGTTTTTCAACCTAACCCGGCGACTGCTCTAAACTTCTATTCAAGTGGCAAGCTACGTTTGGTGACTTAGCTAGGGTGAAAAAGGGTTCAAGGGTCTAGGTGTGTCCGGGTCTTGGCGGCAGTTGCACTTGCCCACCTACTGCGTGGCTGGCCGCAAGTAAAGAAAAAAGGAAGACTGGTTGAAGGAGACATTTTGACCTCTCCAGCAGGACTCTTTCGCAACATCATATAGCAGCGCAGTGGGAAGGGAAGGATTCATACGCCCGTCAATCTCAAAAACACTGACCTCCAGATTCCTACCCACCCCTTATACCTTTTTCCTTCCCAAAATTTCATCTCCTTCCTTTGCTAAAAAATATCCCCCGCACAGCATCCCCAGAGACATAGGACTTTAGGGGAAGTATTTTCCTCAGAGCTTGAGTAAAAAGTTTGGAGCTAATATAAAAAAGACGTATATTTTTATTGGCTGCTCTCTTTTTGTATGATTGCAAGATTCTTTCCCAAACTAAATGCTATCTAGGTAGTGTCTTGCTTAAATATATTCATTTTTGTTTTACGCGACATCTATTGACTTTTATTCAAAACTAAAATATATATCGCACAAAAGTTCGAACTACTCCCGTCTGGATCCAGTGAGACTATGGCATCCCCAGAATGGGGTATGTTGTGAGGCTGAAAGTAGTAGGGAGGGAAAGGAGCTGGGAAGAAGGAAGGTGGGGAAGTACCTGGCTATTCAGATCTGCTCACTAAACACGGCTAAAGCCATTTCAAGCAACGTTTCAATTCCGAATGGCGGTCTTACATTGGGGCTATACTGAGAGTATCTTCCACTCTGGAACTTCTAACTTTTTAAATTAATTAATTGTGAAATAATACAAAATAATCAAATAAAATGTATTTTGCGCACGCCAGGATTTGATCTCGCGACCTTCGAATTACGAGTCGAGAGCCTTACCCCTCGACCACGGAAGCCGTTTTCTGTAGATAAAGTCAGGGTTTTGCTATTCTCATCGCTAATTAGAGGAAACTTTTCTTCTATCTGCATTGTTAATTCAAGTAACTGGGCCGAGAGAGTTAAGCGGTTTAATTAAATTCTTAACTTTGTTTAATTTGTTTTCAAAGACCAGAGCGACTGAATTAAGGAATGGCTTTAAACGGCTCATAAATATTTTCATCGAGCTCATAGACAAAAAACAACTATGTAAGATTTTTTTTATTATTAGTTTCTTAGGCAAAGATTTTGTGTCATGTAAGTATAAAGCATTGTAAGTAAAGTATTAAACATATTCTGTACATAAAAATACAACATTATCAAAATCTGTAGTTGAAGTTAAAAACGCACTTAAATGAGAAATAATAGAAAAAGAGGTCCAAGAGAGACACGAGATATCTACAATATAAATGTTACATATTTTTGAGCAATAACAGAACGCTTAAAATTTATCGACGAACATGTCTACTTCAACACACTCTATCTTATTATGTGGGGTCTTAAACAATAGGAACTGGTCAACTGGATATATTTATTTCAATGTTGCTAAGACATAATGTAGTACCAAGATGACCGTAAATTATTTTATGTAAACATATTGAGCGCGTTTATTATTAACGTGACGATCCACGTTTACGGTACCGTGAAGGCAAAAAGGCAATAAACATGCGTTCCTTATCGCTATAATGCTGCGGCTCTTTCTTACACATTAAATAGTGGTGAGACAAAAGATGAGACACAATATCCGTGTGACTGTTTTCTTCAATGTACTACTCTCTTTCCTTTGGAGGAAACAGATATATGTCATTACAGATTAGCTACGGCGACGGGAACACGTTTCATTTTCTTTATACGTGAGTGGGAGATGTATGATAATGATTGTATGTTTCCTTTGGGGGGTGCAGACATACGTTCACCGTTTGTTTCATTTTCGACTGTGGTTATTTAGTGTGCAAAAAAGAGCTGCAGCATTATATGTTTAAGAACAAAAGCAAAACCATCAGCCCATTGACATTTGACGTTTTTGATTTTTTGAAATTCACTCTCACTTCAATATTATCCTTGTAACTACATTCCATACTTTCAAAATTATCGTTACGGTTAGTTGTATTGTAGGGGTCTACTGAAGCGTCACGGTGCAATGTGTGAGAGAGATAGGTACAAAAAAAACTTTTTTCCTTTGGAGGAAGCACACAGATGTACATTGTGTATCTCATCTTTTGAAAGAGCTACAGCACTAATTTTATAAGGAACGTATATTTATTGCCTTTTTTATGCCGTCACGGTACCGTAATCGTAGATCATCACGGTAATAATAAAAGCGCTCATTAGATCAGACAATTGCCTTCTCATTTAAATTAATGTATTAATCTTGAAGTATTCCAGACGTGTCGTACGATCTGTAATTATAGAATTACACTGTTTGTAGGAAAACTTCGCCGTATTAACTAAGTAAATTGTACGTTCGAACATTTGGTACACCAAATCCCAAATTCATGAACGTGTGTGGATACAAATATGTACTTAATGTAGGCAACTACAATATGAAAGTGGTACTACACGGCGACGGCTGTACATGTGTACATATGTTTATGTATGAAGTAACTGCCAATTTGCCAGCATACAAATTGATGGAGGGTTTCGGCGACCTCACATCATCCCCTTAATTCATGAGCTAAGGGAAAAACTACACTTAATATTATTACCCCCTAGAAACAACCCTTTCCCGGTACAAGGTCGTAAGGTCACAACCCAACGAAGATACATCTCTACTATTTGGTTTAACCTCACAAATATAAAGCGTGAGGTGAAAACAAAGGCCCAATAATATATTATATCTTCCCATCTGTTCTCAAAACGATTTCCCGGAAGACTTGAAAATAAGGATGAAATGTTTCACAGATATTCAAATGTAATATTGTCTTTAATTGATCAATCAGCGCCATTTTGTTTTTATGACATTTGAAAGAACCCCTCGGGTCGCGTCTGTCACCAAAGTACACGTCCTCATAAGACTCGTCCTATCTTCATTCCTATGATGTTTATACAGGATGTTAAGGGACTTAGTTTAACCAATGATTCCTGACATTATTTGGAGTAAAAAAAGTCAATGAAATTTTGGTCTCCGATGATATTTTTGATGTTTTTTTTTTCTACAAATACATAAAAAATAGTAGGTATTGGACAGTTGGGGAAGGGGTAAGAGGTTGTGCAGCTACTCGGCTGAGTGACCGGTGATGAGATGTGAAAGAATTTTTTTTTGTTTTTAACTTTGAAGAAGAAGAATTTGAATAAAAAAAAGTTACCGGAGACCAAAATTTCATTTACATTTCTTATTCCAAATAATGTCAGGAATCATTGGTCTAAGTGAGCCAAGAACGTCCCCACCCTGTATAGAAAGAGAGCATCACAAGCTTTCTCTATGTATTTAAAAGTTTTCCACAGAAACTCGCGCATAATAAAAACATCAAACATATTAATTTTGATTGACCGTGAATGTGCGTGTGCGTGAATGTGCGTGAAATAACGTTCAACTAACACAAATTTACTTCGCAAAATTTAGACAAACGATAACGTACCTACCTATCATGTAATGTAATATTTTGAACAGAAAATTATTCTTATTTATATTTTTTTACATTAGCTTCACACAAGAGGTCCTGAGGAAAATAATTCCCCTCAGGGCCTACGTCGTCTTTGGGGATTCTGTAGGGAGATTATTTTTAGGAAAGAAAAGAGAGGAGATTCTGGGAAGGAAAAGGGTGTGAGGAGTGGGTAGGAATCTGGGGTCAGTATTTCCAGGAGTGACGGATGAACCTATCTCCCCCACTGCAGTGCAACTCCATGTTCCGGGAGAGCCCTGCTGAAGAGGTCAAATTCTCCCTCAACCAGTCTATCCGGATAAACCTCGCCCCATGAACCCTAGTGTACCACTGCTAAGTCACCAATTGTAGCTTGCCACTTGAATAGAAGTTTGGAGCGGTCGCCGGGATAAATGAAAAACCTTAGTCTTGTTGAAAAACTTGATACAAATACTAATTTCAGTTGTCTGTGCGTTAGTCCTGCGTGAAATCTGGTTCGATGAATTCAAATTTGAATTGAGGAATCCTAGTATACAAACTAGGCAAGCAAAGCATAACCCACTAATATAGCATTTTTTTTTCTAATACAGCAGGAAAAAAATCTTTAAAATCGGTCCAGTTTTGGAGGAGAACATTAGGGAATACAAAACCTCAATTTTGATGATTTTAACAATTATAAGCAATAATTATTAGCCTGAAACACTCATCTACATTGAGAAAATCTCCAGAGAAAAGATACATGCCGCCGACGGGACTCGAACCCGCGTCCTTCTGACATCCGGTCAAATGCTCTACCATTGAGCTACGTCGGATTATCTCCTAACCGCCAAACAATTCAATATAAACTAGTGTTTCATTCAACAATTACTGTTTATTACATTTTTCCACCTGCAAATAACCAACTTTATTATTATTTTTTTTTATTAAATTATATGAGAAAGGCATTGTGAGTGCTAAATCTCTCACTAGGTGGCGTCGAGACAAATTATGTTTACATTTTTTGGTGAAATACTTTAACTCGTCAAATATGCATTATTATTTTTAATTGATAAACTAATGTTTAAGACAAAAATTTTATGCGTAGCGCAAAGGGTAACAATTATTATAATTATTGCTTATAATAATTGTTACCCTTTGTGCTATGCATAAAAATCTTGTCTTAAGCATTAGTTTATCAATTAAAAATAATAATTTGATGATTTTGTTTTAGGTATCATCAGCCTAAGGTGCAGTTGTCCCTTTCACTTACATCAACAGCGATAGACAGCAACAGTTTGGTAAAATACCTATTATTCAAATTTCTCGGAGACCATATTTCCTTTTAACGGTAACCTTTCAACTTTAAAATAAATGGTGGTGATTGACCATTTGATTAAGGATAACAATGTTAAATTTGAGTTTCTGTGAAACATCCAGACCTAAACGTACATAATATATTACTTATTTACATAATATAAATACCCAGATTAAAGCTTCACATAAATCTTACAAACTTATTTACGAAATGAATGTGAACCGTCTTCTGTTGCTAAACTTTACGATATCATTTCCATTTCCCTAAGTTGTGTGTTATTATAATTGCAATTAAAACTGGATTTAAGGAGGGACGCTTAGGCGGAAGTTGAAAATCTCGAATTGTTATAAAAAGGCGAAGCACGTATTGTTTCAAACAATTTCAACAAAGGAGTTCTCGTTGCTGGAATTTAATTAATTAAATGTTTTTATTTCAGTAAGTTCATACAAATGCGAGAGTATCTATTAATTATCTTGCTCTAAAAAACTGATCTATTTTCTGTATCCTCGGATGGCATTTTTTATTGTACATTTACAGTGAATGCTAATTATAATTAAATTAATATTCAGCATGTTTCTCACACGTCATTAAAGCTTGATAAAACTACTGTTTATGTATTTGAAGTATTTGCATTTCAGAAGCACAGCATTTTTAAAACTTCGTTCGAAAATTTCCAAATTTCTCAACCCTTTTAACTTATAATTTAATAGATGATTTTTAAAATGCGTAATTTTTTTACGTATGTTTACAAATTTTAGATCACGTATTTACATGTCGTAGTGTGTGTGAATATTTATGTAGTTCAATTTCCCTCAAGAGATGTAATATTGATGAAAGATGGTATTCCCTTAGAGTAAATAGTTCCAATGTCGCTCTGCCAATGTCGTTAGAATAGGTTGTGTGCAGTTTTAAGGTGTTTCAAGTTTCAAAAGAGGTCAGTAGTAATACTACATGAGAGAGACAACAACTGTTACAAAGATATCCCCCGCAGAGCACCGTTTAGAACGGACGTTCGAGTCCATTGTAAACAGGATAACAATAATAAACAACCTCGTTATCTCGATAAACCAAGTGTTGGGGACTTAAAGAGACCCCGAGAATGGGGAAAATCAAGGATTGCCGACTTACCCTGTTTTCTTCCTTCGTCTGCCTAAATTTAGCTGATTCATTACATTAACCACCATACTCGCGAGCGAACGATGTTTTTTTTGTCTGTTTCGACACGGTCGAACGTAATCACTTAAACACGTCTCTGTAATCAACACTCACAATATGTGTTGACAGAACAAATATAATTTTTCAACTGAACACGATGACACATAATAATTGTACTTGGTCGGCATAAGGTGGTAGGTGGAGAAAGGTTTTTGTGGGTAGGAATTACGATTTTTTATAAAGGTACAAAGATGGATGCTAGTTACCAACACCAAGTTTAATTGAAAACTCGCGATCATTAACTTGAATCCTAATCAGTGGATAATCCAGTACACCACACATATATCCTGAGAAAGAAATGGGAAGATCATAAGAAACAAATTCTTCGGGTCGTGACAACAGTTAGAATAACAGAAGAGTATGTATGAGACAATTTATGAATGTGAATGAAGCTAGTAGAGTGTTCCAAAAAACATCAACATATATTTCTCGTATTAATTAATCATCAATAACAACCCCCGTAGCAGATATATCAGGTTCTTGGCTCAGAGCCCAGAGATCGACGGTTCAAAATCCCGACAAGGCAAAATTACAAATTAATAGTGGAATAATTTTTAACATGATGAATTGAATTTGTAGATACCTATCTAACCAACCTACCTTTATGCCACTCTCAATTGGAATATGGAGTAATAGGATGGGGCTCAGAAGCATCAAAACACATAAAATAACTGAAGGTAATTTAGAATTGCATCATAAAGACCATAATTAAGGTCTCCATAAGGACGTCATCAATAGAAATTTTTTTAAAGTTTGATGTTCCAAACATACAGAAAATCTATGCCAAAAACATTCTAGCACATCACCTCAAAAATGATGGCAGAGAGTTCAGAGGCACACACCTCACATACTCTTAAAACCAGAGCAAACAAACAGACATAAGTACTTAATGAACCAAAATGTAGCTAACTCTACGTTTGGACAAAGAAGCTCTGAATCTGGCAGTAAAGTTATATTACAAACTCCCACTTAGCATCAAACAAATTAAAACAAAAAATAGCTACATTAAGGATATTAAATGTTGGCTGAAGGAACTATCGGAAAATAAACTTACTAGTATACTTAAAACATCATCGTAGAAGTTTCTGGAAAACCTTACAAAACCATAAAGTTAAACCATAGAAGTCGCTGAAAACTTATCCAAAAGTAAGTCCCCTTCAGCACAGGATCTCCTTGTGAGGAGGACTACGAATATAATTTCTATTTTATATATGTACCTAACATATTTCATATTAAAATGTATAAAAATAAATTAATATACAGTTACTAAATAAATTTTTTAAAAACGTACATTTGCTTCTACGTAGTACCATTGTGAAAGACAGTATTGTCCTGGTAAAAGGCGATGTCCAAACACCACTTTTCCATATAATTCTATTCCCCCTTTAACACTTACATCAATCTCATAAGATTCGCCTTATTGGGGGTGCAATATTTTCACTGGCTTTGCACATTTTGTACACACAAGAACTACGCAGGTGGTCGTGCGGGTTCCCTCAGACGTGTTTCATCAGGAATGCTATGCAGGGGTTTTGTTTATGGAGAGGAAGGAATAAATCTATATACGGAGACCCACGTTGTATGTCGTACTCCTACAGAGGAAACGCAACCAGTTTTTGCATCACAAGAACCAGAAAAACAGTGAAAGACAGGTGCCAGGTACACAATTGACTGTGCATCTTTGGCGAAGGGATCAATGACACGACTTCTTTATAGAACTTATCAAGTGACATACTATTAAAAAAATACAGCCTGCCCGCCTGTTGTAGGTAATATTTTCCAACGATTGATCAACAATTGAACAACAATAATTCATCGTATAAGATAAGTCTGGAGAATCTTTTTAGCAGATTGTACATTTTTATACGAGTTGGTTTTTAACTGGTAAACTGTAGGATAGTTTGAAGATGATTTCATAAGCCGAAACTGCTGTCACACAACCGGTAATCTTACTAGCAAAGCGTAATGAACACTTTTTATGGTGTTCTAAAACAAACCGACAAATCGATTAACAATTTTCATTAAGAATATTTACTTTCATCACAGTGACTGTTGAGTTATTATGTGTTGCGCTTCCTTCTTTATTCATCGTTTCAGACAGTGGTTAGGCATCAGAATATGTTTCAGTATTTTTTTAACTCGAGTATAAATTTAGAATAGGTGCATCAACAAAAAGGTTGTTTGGCGAACTCTATGTGCTTTCAGGGATACTAAAATGTATTATGCCCGTTTGAACTGCGAATAGACCACCACACACCAAGGACATCGTTGAAGTGTCCTTTTAATATAATGTGAATTATTAAAATGTTAGTGGGGCATAAAAAAGCAACTGCCAAATGATTGTAATTTTTAATCATTGTGGATTTTACTCTCTCCGGATCAACTCGATAACTTAATAGATGTCTATCACAAAATATTATTAAATTTTGATTCTAACTTGGACAGGAAAACATCTAAAGGGCCGCCTATGCAGCAGACGTCACTCTATAAGGTTGGTGTCTTTGATGTACATTTAGATCTGCTGATTGCCATTTTGTTTATATATTTTGTATTCATCAGTCAAATTTTAGGGTATTATGCCCAGCGAATTTGGTATTATTTACACACCCCAGGCCCTCACATTATGATTCATAAAGCGTCACCTACAGTGTCCATCATCAGGGAAGATGTCAGATGATGGACACAGTAATTCTGTGCGAAACGTTGGCTAAAGAAGGAGAAAGCGCAACACGGCATAATAACCCAAGCAATGATGATTTTGCCATCTCAAAATCGAAAAATTGCTGAAGTGGCTTTATCCGTATTTGGTGACCAGATTTGAATAGCCACGAACATTCCAACCCTCCTCTGATCTCTTTCTTCACACTCGTCAGCCTGACAACATACCACGATTATAACGTTGTTATCTACATAAAATTATAATTAAAGTCCTCCGCCGCGTCTGTCTGTCTGTTGGCGATAAACTCAAAAACTACTGAACGGATTTTCATGCCACACATTTTCATTTCACCAATAGAAAGTGTGATTTATTTGGAAGGTTTAGGTATATAATGTGTTAAGGTTTTGTGTAAATTAGTTGAAATATATAATATAAATGAGAAATCGCACAGACAACGATCTTAATTCTGATTCAGACCAAATATTCAACCGTTGTGACGTACTAGATATACGCCAATTATATGTTAAAACACTGCTAAAGTACATTTTTGACCAGAAAAACTATTTTTTACAATCTCCAAATATCACTAACAGACCAGTTAGACAATCGTACAAAAATAACATAAAAAACTCCGACGGTAAATACAAGCTTTGAACAAAGACACTATAAATATCATGCTATAAAAGCATTCAACAGTCTTACCCTTGAAAATAAAATGGAAGAAAACAAAAATAACAAAATACTCAAAGTTACAAAATGGAATAAAGAAAAAAAAGACAACATTACCAAAATTTCATAACAAAATAAGAATAAAACACATACAAGTAACACACAAAACCAATATAAATCACACATCACTCACAAACACACAATACATAAAAAAATAAAATTAAAATAAAAATAAATAAAAATAAAATAGAAAATTAAAAAAAAACATAATATGTTTATACCGATTTAAACTTTATTTAGGTAATAAAATAATTCATTTTACCTACAATTTTATCTTAATTATAAATTTTAATTTTCAGTTTATTTTAGCATACTTTTTTATTTTTTTTATGCAGCAGTATTTTTATATTATTTTTAATGTATCATGTATAAATTTTTGTTTTATAAAATGAAGGCCTCAGCACAGGCAGGTGAGCTACCCACTCTACCCAGTGAGGCTGACATTGCTGAATTGTATTTGAAATGTAAGATATTACAACAAATAAATAAATGAAATATTTTGGATGCTTCTTTCAGCAGACTCTTTTGTGGAGTGGAATGCACATACAAAAATAATCTGATCTCAAAATAATATTCCCACTTAACCAAATCGTTTCCCAATTTTCATCTCCTCGATTACGGATTTCATTATTCTCGGTAGTGACAAATGAACATTATTGGAAATCTTCTCGGACGGGTTGAAAAGGCGGGAAATCTAATCCTGGTTCGACGTTGATGTATATTCTAGATCGGTTCATATTATCTTTTCAGTTTCATGTTAAATAATTGTTATCCTTCAGGACTTCATTCATATCAATCAGTCAAAGTCGGATCTCAATTCACGTCGATGGGCGAGTGAAAACTTTGTAATGATAACAAAATAGTTACCAAATAACCGTTGCCATTGACGGCCGGCGTGGTCTAGCGGTAAAGATTCGCTATCCGAAGGTCGCGAGATCGAATCCCGGCGTGGCGAATAAATTTTATTTGTTAAATTTGTGTTTTTTCACGAATAATTCATTTAAAATAATATATAGCATATTTGCGGCACGTTCCAGAGTGGAAGATACTCTTAGTATCGCCCTGGTGTAAGACCACCATTCAGAATTGAAACACTGCTTGAAACGGCTTTAGACGTGTTTGGTGATCAGATCTGAATAGCCAGGTACTTCCTTACCTTCCTCTTCCCCATCTCATCCCTTCCCCACTACCTTCATCCTCACAACATACCCCAATTGGGGATGCAATGGACTTACTGGCTCCAGACGGGAGCAGCTGGGACTCTTGTGAGGTATTCATACAAAAAAAAGTATTGTCGGCTGATGCATCTGCCCACCTGTTGCGTGGCGGGTCGGATAGAGAGAGACTGGTTGAGGGAAGCCTTTCGACTTCCCCAGCCGGACACTCTTCTCAACCCATCGCCTTGCACCGCAATTGGAGGGATGGATTCATACTCCTGGACATACTGACCCCCACATTCTTACCTACCCCTCCTCAGTAGTCCTCACACCCTTTTCCTTCCCAGAACTTCCACTCCTTCCATTCCTAAAAAAGACCCTCCACACAGCATCTCCAAAATGACACAGGCCCTGAGGGAATATTTTTTCCTTAGGGTCTCATACATGGAACTAATTGAAAAAAAAAAAAAATTATTATTAAAAAATTACATTATGTTTAACGCAGCTTTTAAGTAAGCAAACGTGTTGCACATTTAAACGTATTTTGAAACACGAGGTCGGATACATTCTGATAATCTTCTAACCACGGAATGCCAAACACTGGCGGCATTACCTTTCAAATAATAAAACAAATTCCTCAAGCGGCACGCTCAAAATTGCAATCTAGTCACAATTGAACGCTGAACGCTCCGGGAATTTAAATCGTGGGGTCTTTGTGACCGACCACGACCAGCCCTGGGTCCCGAGGTTCCGACTAACGAGGGATATTATAGGTAGCTAGTAGCTAGTACTACTGTACTAGACTTGTTCGCTGTACTCTTTTTCTTGTACGTTCTACCAACCTTTCTCAAAGGATTCGAGGAAACACTTTTTGAGTATGAACACGCTGCGAACAAAATGCTATCAGAAAACTGAATGTTGATTTTCAGATGTTTCTAAATGAATAAGAATCCAACAACCATTTAAAAAAATATATTTAAATCAAATTTAATAACGTTATTATTGAGTTTTGAAAGTATTTTAGTTTGTATTATTGTGAAAGCTTTTTCGGCTTTCAAGGCTTTTATCATACTGCGGTAATGCAGATGCATCTGCCCGGATGATGGACACTGTAACGCTGTCCGAAACGTTAGCTAAAGAAGGAGGTAGCGAAACGCGGCATAACATCCCAAATACAAAAAACTAAAATAAGCAGTCGGTTTTGGGAAAATAAGATATACCTAATTACACAAAATATAACCAAGTGACCCCGAAGGGATGTGCAAAGAGGATGTACCGCCAAATTACAAAGTATAAAACGTATTTTCATTCAAAGGCATCAAGAAAAAAAATCTACTTGATTATATACTGTGTATAACAGCGCATAAGTACACAAATCGACCATGTATATAAATTCGTTAGATAGTCATGCAAACTTTTTATTGAGGGTATTTTTTAAGTTGATTTTACGTTTGAAATTGGTTAATAATGCACAAAAAATTATAATTAATTATAATGCACAATTCATGTATAAAGTAGTTAACAATAATATTCAATGCCCAGAGTTGAAAATAAAATTCAATTCAATGTTCCTGCATGTTCAATACGCTCTTCTGTCCTGTTCAGGGTGAATCAATGCAAGACAAACTGTAAGCAGAATTTTTGCCTAAACAGACTATGCAATAGTTATAAGTTAAAATTTTTATTTTTTTATTTAGGAAACAAACAGTCATACATAATAGCGTAATTATCCAATGTAGAAATTTTCAATTGCGAACTTACCAAATATAAGAGGTCCATAAAAGAATATTTCTCTGATGGTTCGTGAATAATGTTATGTTTTTATTGTTTATATTTCTGTTATGATTTTATTTATAGGTACAACCTCTCTCTTAATGATTTTTTGTTTAGTAATGTTTCGTTTTATATAAGAAAAAAATTGTTTTTATATTTTTTGTGTTTTTTGTTTTATATAATTTTTTATTCATATTGCTTTTTTATAAAATTAATTTACTCATTCTTATTATGCTGTCTCAGTAGAAGTAAAGTCACAAGGAGGAAATCCATAATTTGTTTTATTTTGGCTATTTAATATTGTACAAACTGAAATAAATGTAAACTGTCGATTTCCTGAAAATTAAAAATGAATAATTTTATAGTAAATATCATTTCGGGGGACCAATTGTCGGCGGTTCAACTGTCGGGTCATGCCACATTGAGACGGCTTATTTACACGATTTTATGTACATTTACCCTATTTTTATTTTTATGATATTAAAAATCATAGAATAAAGAAGAACACAAGAAACGTTCAGTTGGTGTTTCGTAGTCTAAAAGTCTGGCAAATCGGCAAAATTAATATTAATAAATATGATAAACTAAATTTCAAACATGGATTTCTATAAATGAATAAAAATCCCACTAGAGTTTTATTTGTTATAAGAGCTGGAAAGCGAATTTATTTTCAAAGTATGTGATTAATATGTTTGACTCAATTTAAAAAATGGATTACTGCGGATAAATAAAAATCCCATAACCGTGTTTTTCTTATAGGAGCTGGGAAGTCAAATTTTTTTATACTTACTTAAGTAACTTATTTTCAAAGTATTTCACCTCTAGAGTCAATTTAGTTAGTTAGTTAGTTGATCATTTATTTTTAAGTGAATGATATAGTACCGCCCTTGAGGTGATTTTTCACAAAAACGGCGCTCTACAAATGTCCAATTATTATTATTATTATTACCAACTGCAAGAAGCCAGTTGGAACATAGCTTCTCCAATTGGGGTATGTTTTTAGACTAAAGCCTACAATAAACGACATCTTTTTTCAGCCCGATTACAATTAGAGACCAAAGTCATCATTTTTCGCTTTACGCGATCGCTATTTTCATCTCTGTTTTTCATATCAATATTCATATCAACAATTTCAATTGTCATCACTGCAAACAACACATGAACCATGCTGCTTGCTGTGATGCCAACTGAAATCGTAGATATGAAAATGGAGATGAAAATAGCGATCGCGTAAAGCGAAAACTAATGACTTTGGTCTCTAATTGGAATTGGACTGAAAAAAGAGATGGTGTATTGTAGGCTTAAATTTAGTAAAGTGGAGGAGACACGACAAAGGATAATTGGGAGGTACTTGGCTATACAGATCTTATCAGCTAAAGCTATTTCAAGGTACTTTTCGATTTAGAATGGTGATTTTTCACCAGGATAATACTTATAGTAGGTATCTCCCGCGCACTGGCCTTTCAGACTCGATTATATATCACTTCTAACTTTAATCGTAGAACAAAAATACACCTTTATTCCATGACTAAAATCAACAGAATTCCTTTGTCCGCACAACTTCAAAACGTGACTCTGTCAGGCTGTCCTTCATGTTCCCAAAAATAATCTCTAGCTTATTCCATAATTTAATTTCCCTCCATCTTTATGGCAGCGGTGGAGAGATATTCCCATTTAAGGCAGGAACTCCTCTCATTGCAAATCCTAAATTAATTCCGTCACTACCTTCAAACTTCACCCCCTAAACGCTGGCGAGCCTTTATTCTAAAAACCTTTCCATTTAAAAAAGCAAACGAATTTTAAACTAATAAAACTCACCAGATCCATTAAACATTTTTAAAAACGTTCTTCGTAATATTGAACACGTTTTCCAATGTAACGAGTTCAGAGAATGAATAAATCGAATACAATACTCAAAACAAAGTACAAACTGAAATACATCATAGGAAGCGTACTCGATAATGGGAAAACGTGCAAAAACCTTCAAAATGCCAACGGAATAATGTTCGGCGTATCTCATTTTACGCAACTCGTTAAACTGTTGCTTAAAAGTGTATCTAGTCAAGTAGCTTTTGTGTATTTTGTAGAATTTTGGGGAGAAAATGTACTTAGATATTTGACAAATAAATAAACTTTCTAACGGTGTATGTATGTGGGAGAAGTGAATGTAGAAAGAAGGGTGTGGCGTAAGGATAATCATAGTTTAATGTGAGAATTAAATCTCTTACTAAATTAATATTAAAAAAAAAGATTTGTTATGTAAGTTTTCATAGAAATCTTTTCAAATCAAAGTTTTAAAAAACCTCAAAAGGTTCTTGCGTTTCAATCGAGATAAACCTATTGTATTCAACTATGTAGATGGCTATGGTAAATACAACCAAATGTAAAACATTGAAATCATACTATAAATTAACTTCATAACGTAAGAAACTCTGGAAAGTAAATACTTATAATCGTAGTATTATAATGTGTTCTTACGCTTATGATTTCTATAAACTTTTGTTTAATATATTTGCTTGGCAAGACGGTTCAAAGAAAGATTTCTTGTTTCTTTCTGTGTTCCTACTTTTAGGTTCAAATTATTAGTTTTGGTTTATTGTTAATAAAAGTATGTATAATCCATCAAAATTTGGAAGGCAGAGATCAATCACGAATCAATTTATTTAAATTAAATCAACATTGAAGAATTCTCGAGGAAAAATATAAATAACGTACTTTTATTTAATTTATTCGTATTCAAATTCGGCGTGTCCAACTTATTTTCATAATTTGTAGGATAGCTACCGAAGTTTCGGTGGAGCAAGTAACTTGTTTCTTTAAAAAAAACATTTATAAAACTCACCTATCATATTGTAGAATCCGCTAAAATCTCTGGAATATTGGCGAGAAAGCGAAAAAACGGACGACGGTAAAGGCGGTTTTTTTTCAGTATTAAATCACCAAGGGACTGGTCACGCGGCGGTGAAATTGGGATAAGGGATGTTTTCAACCCAAATTTCCTTCGTGGACTAACCGGGAAAACCGCGTCCCGGAACTGCTACACGTAATATCCTGTCGAATTTTCCTATTTTCCCGCTTGCAACGCTCCCAAGCGGCGGGAACGATGCGAAGCGGTGATATTTTAAAGAGACATCTGTGTATAAAACGACAAACTTTTATAAACAGTTTAGTGAAGAAACTAACCATTACCTTTCACAGCAACCAATAGATGTCACTAGTAAAGTGATATTAGGACAAAAGAGCAAAATAGAAATGATCTCATTCTATTGCACCACACGCAATAAGAAAAAATGGCATGTTGCTTCTGAAAAAAACTGGGACAATATATTTTTATATTAAAAATCAAACGCCTAACACGTATTTTGCAACAAATTCCATACCACTGAACGCTCACTATAATTACAGTAAAATAACACTCACCATTTATTTTATGTACATCAAAGGAAAGGGGAACTTAATTTTATTTGAGTGATGCAAATTGCTGCCATAAAAGTAGCAAATGCTCAAAGAAAAAAAAAGAGTAATATCGATATTTTATTGGGTAAAAATCATTACATAAAACAGTATGAGAAAGACGACAATATTGTTTTACGAAACCATCATTTTCACTTATTATTTTATTAGTAACCAGAAAAATAGAATAACTACTATTGTTATCAATTAGTTTAGCAAAACTTAAATACCAAAATAAATTAAAATGATTTGTGCGATGATATTATAACAAAGAATAAACAATACACTTTTTCATCGCAAGATCTCAAGTAACCAACATTATTTACCAAACAAAATTAATCATATTCAAAAGAAACATTATTTTAGTCTCTTCCAATAGCAAAATCAATTATTATTGAATATTAATTATCGTAACTTAAAATAAATAATTAAGGCGATTATTTGATCAACGTAACGCGCAGTTCTTCAACACGTGGAAGCTTAACCACTCAGAATACACTTAAAATAAATAAACCCAGTCCTTGTCCACACAGAATATTGTACAATCCATTCAAAAGGTACATTTTATCTTATTATTGCTTTTAACTTATATTCACAGCTTTTGTAAATAAATCTATGTAAGCAGCTAAAAATTGCATAGAATCCTACAAATATTCTCAATATTGCATTAAAATTATTTGTTATAGGTAGGTATCTTCAATAATTATTTTGAATTAATTTATCTACATGCAGTTGAAAAATTAAAAAAAGAAGAGAAGCAAAACATTAAGTACAAAAAATAATACAATACTCTGAACAAGGGCCAACTTTATTATGCAATGTTTATAATTATGTCAATAAATCTTCACAAATAATATAACATTTTATCAACGTTACACATTCACACAAAGGTCGAACAATAACTTGTTCAGACACGGCTGAATGAATAAACAAGTTCTGTGTGACTCACTTTAGTGTGGAAATTCAACAAGTTTTTGAATCCAAACTGTCTGGCGCGATATGTAATTTGTCAGTCAAATAAGATTAAAAACAAAACATTTGGCTATGAGATGAAACTCCATGTCAATATTGAAGTAAACAGATCATTTATACAGAAAAACATAAAAATAATTCAAGTCAACGGGACAGTGATGTTAATTAAGTATTTCCACGTAATAAAATTATGACAAAATATTTATTAACTTAAGTCCATCCACTAAAAGATTGCATTCATTCTGAAACAACACAAGCGTACTCGATGTGAAATAACACAAAACTGCGCTGTACAAATGTTATGTGTTTCACGTGGTTTGGGTAATGATGGCGACAAGTATTTGCAGATCCAAAATATAAAAAAATTAAAATCCTTCACGGGTACGAAATAGTTCAAGTTATCCTAATTTTTTAAGACATTATAAGTTAACACTATATAAAAATGAAAAATTTAACAATTAAATTCACTTCTATATCTGGACACTGTTCCTAAATATGCATTTCCACCGGGATGTTTATCAAGGAGCACTACTGGCTACTGGCTGGAGGATTTGAGGTAGGGCCCGGTAGCTGGTGAGGAGGGGAAGTGGTCCATGTAGCGCTCCAGGCGCAGGTACTTGACGGTGATGAGGTTGCCTTCGTACCACCAGCCGTGCAGGCTCTGGTACACAATGCCTGCATCCGCAGGAGATGCGCACTTGACGTACACGCAGCAGGACACCTTGTCTATCTCCATGTGCAGGATCTTACACTGCGGCCCGCACTTCTCCAGGATGGCGTCCTGGATGATGGCCTTCAGGTTAGGGTTCTTGTCGTTCTTGTCCACCATGTGGCGGATCTTCAGGCACGGGGTGGGGGAGATGGTCAGGTTGTTGACGGAGCCCTCTTGGGTCTCGAAAGCCTGGCCCTGCCAGGAGCGGGCACCGGGCCCCCGCGTGGCGCGAGGAGAGCCCTGCGGAGACACCCAGCGCAGGGCGCGGTACTCCTCTCCCGCAACGCTCTCCACTTCAAACCTCACCCTGCTCTCGTTCTTCTCCAGGAACTTGATAGCCGCTTCCCAGATGTCTGCCAATTTCTCTCTGTTCTGCGGGGCGATGAGCATATCTCTGACGTGGCTGATCGGCATGGATTGTCCGGCGGGGTCAGCTCCTTCTTCCGCATTCTCCTGCGAAAGTACGTCGATGATTTGGGCTACCATGGAGTAAATCTGGTCCTTGCGCCTCTTGGTGTAGTCCACATACGTCTTGATGCCCTTGTGGACGAGGAAGGCGACAGTCCCCACTCCGCCGATGACCAGCACCAGGAAGCTCAGGTAATACATGATGCGGGTGACGGAGCACCTCCAGGGAATGGTTGCATTCAGCATCGCCAGAGCGGCTTGTCCCTTGTTACGTTTGGGAAGCACATAGTCCATGCTGGTCAGGGCTGTGGACTTGTCTTGTTGGTAGGCGTCTATTGCCAGAATAGATATTCCCCATTTGGGATTATTCAGTATAAGAACGTGCAAGTTGCGCAAGTCTTCTAGAATTTGAACCTCGTTTGCATTCTTGTAATCCTTTTCAACAAATTGCACGATGCTGTTATCCGTCATGTAGATAGGGTCCTCCGTCTGCCCGCAGCCGACCGCCACTGCGCGGGCGTGCAGAGCCGGATAAATTATTTTCAGAAGATCGGTCGCTTTTGAAACGTCTTCCTTTTTAATGCAATTTTCCGAAGGCCGCATTCCTGGGATGCTTTGACAAATGGGTATTACAGTATTTTTGTCTTCTATGTGAAGGGCCACGTCACCCTTCATACCTAAATATAAAAAAGAAACACATAAAAAAAACACCAAACCAACACCAACGATTGCGAAGGACACAAGATTATTTTTCAGGACGTTCTTTTCTCCTGCAGTCTTGAAATCCGGAGCGTAGTCACGCTTCTTGTAAGCCGTTTTATAGAATGATTTCGGGGCATAATTGCTGCTGCCGTTTGAATTGTCAGAGTCCTTGTGCAGGTTGTGGGTGTCCGTTTTGAGGGCGGAGAGCCTTCTGGTGAAACTGCTCAAATAGGGGCTGTCCACTACCTCCTCGGGCACTGCGGCCGGCTTGTAGCTGGAGTAGGAGCTGTAGCTGGTGCTGAGGGAGGGCCGGTCGCCCCCGCTGATGGGGGCAGACAGGCCGAGTCGAGAGCGAATGTTGTTCAAGTCAGATGACGAAGTGTAGGAGTAAGACGGCACTGGGTGGGCGGCTAGTTCGCTGGTGAGGGAAGTTGAAGGGTGCGAGCTGGAGATGTAATCGCTGCGACCCGACAGACCCTTGTACGGCAGTGAGCTCGCCAGGGGACTCTTGTAGGTGGTGGTGGAAGTAGTCTTGACATCTACATCACTGTCCGAGCCGGTCTCGTAATCCTCATGCTCCACCACGGTAGGATGTGTTTTGTAGGTCCTGGTGACGCGCCTTGTGGTGATGGTCTTAGTTTCCTCCTGTGTTTTAATGGGTTCCGTGTCAGATTCCGAATCCTTGTCATCGAGTTTGGCGGGAGAGTCTGACTTCTTCGGGGTGGGCTTGCGTAATTTATTCGTAACGGGAGGTAATTTGCTGGTTACGGGTGGTAACATGGCCCCGCCGACAGTCGATCGCCTACTTTTACTTTTATCTTTGCTAGATTTGCTAACGTCCATGTCGGAATCTTCGCCGCTTGAATATTTAGCGAGGGAACGCCGGCTGTCCGCATTTTTGCCCTCGCCTTTACTCTCCATTACTAATTTAAGCTTCTTTGCCATAAGATTTCTGGTGGAAGCCGTAATGGGCATAACGGGCAGTCCATATTCCGCCAGTTTGGTCCGCAACTCTGCGGCTGTCATACTATCCACGAGATCAGCCATTGTGCTGAAAATAAAATAACGAATTATTTCAAGCACGTTCGACCGTTAGCAACAAGTTAAATCGCGAAACAAGTAAACAACTCACGTTTAGAAAACTTTCTGTCACTTATAAACAATGTAAAAATCGAAACAAATCAACTGTAATAATCGAAACATAAAACTAAACAAAATAAATCTGGCGGCAGTAGAACAACGCCGGAAAAACGTTAAAAATTGCTACAGCTAATTTGAAGTTAACTGCAAGCGGCAAGCTGGAATCTTGGCGGCGCTAAATTCTCACCGGTAAGTACCTACTTATTATTTCTATGGAAAAGAGTAACTAATGATGGCACTCTTCCACGGGAAGAAAACTTTTTGAAATAATATATAAAATTTAACTAATTTACTCCAATGATTAAATTATTCCAAATTAACGTTGTCCTGTATGTTATGTAGCAACAACTGTTATTTCTTCTTAAAAAATCACAAATTATGCTCCAAAAATTATTATAAACATGTTTGTTTCAGTTATTTTACAAGTTATATGTATAAAAAAATTAACAGCGTTTCTTTAAATGCTGTTTAAGACAATTTTTGCTCTATTTCAAACGAGTCGTGTTTTATTAAAGATTTTCATGATTTTTGCATCGATTTTATCATTGTAAATGTTAGCGCGCTCTTTTAACATTCGTAATTTCATTTTTTTTATTTTATTTTATTTGTGTACAAAAATTTACAACATTACAGATATTTTATCTAATTAATTGTAATAGTACCATTTTCACAGAATGTAGCGACAAGAACCTTACAAACTCATTGAATTTTTCAAAGAATATGTCGAAATTTTTTTCTAATATATTTAAATAGAATATCGCTCTTCCCAGGGGCGAATTCGGGTACAGATTTGTACGACTCAATCGGCAATATATATGATATGTTATGGTGAAGTCCCCGAGAATGAGACTCTGGTACAAATAAATTGATTTGCGCCAGAATCTCACCGTTAGAGACGAGGCCATTAATTAATTGAAAGAAGTATTTTAGCAACGCAAAACATCTACGAGTTTCTAGGGAATGGTAGTTAGTCATACCTAGAATAAATCTCGATGGATATAAATATGGATACGTTCCATAGAGGCGTAAAAATAAAAAACGATGGAATTTTTTATGAACTCTTTCAATTTTTAAAATATAGGATGCTTCAAATGGGGCCCAGATAATACAATTCGACTCCAGTACACTTAGCACCAGTGAGTTGTAAAGTAGCCTAATTGTTAGTGGGTTTTGAAATGAGCGTGAATTGCGAATGACAAAGCCCAGCAGTTTATATGCTCTGTTGCATAAGTCATTTGTGTGCTGGTGGAATGTCATTTTGCTGTCAAAAGTAACCCCTAGATCTTTTATTTGACTAAAGCGATGAAAAATGTTAACGTTAATTAAATATTCAAATATGATCGTCTGTTTTGCCTTTGTGAAAGAGACTACATTGCATTTAGGTGCACTGAAGCTTAAGCAGTTAATTTTAGCCCAGTTTGCGACAGAGTTCACATCGATTTGTACGAGGACACAGTCAGCGAGATTTTTTATTATGCGGTAGAGTTTTAGGTCATCAGCAAATAATAAATGAGAGGAATGAGTGATGATTGAGCCAATATCGTTGATGAACAACAAAAATAAAAGCGGTCCAAGAATTGATCCTTGCGGGACTCCAGAAAAATCCAGGAATTCAGCAGAACGAGAACCCTTATAAAAAACGTTTTGTTTGCGATTAGTGAAGTATGAAGCAAAAAGTAATAAAAGTTTTTTGGAAAAGCCAAACGTAGCTATTTTTTTTAATAGGACATCGATATCGACCTTGTCAAAGGCCTTTTCAAGGTCAAAGTATGTAACATTTACTTGGTTTCCTTGGTCGAGAGTTCTTGATAGTAAGTCGGAAATGCATAGTAGATTTGATGATACTGACATCTGAGGTCTAAACCCATGTTGACGATCGTCAAGAAGAGGTTTGACATGGTTGTACAGATGCCGATGAAGGATTTTTTCGAATATTTTCGCTACAGAGCAAAGAATTGCAACCGGCCGGTAGTTACGGATATCGCATTTATCACCCTTTTTATGTATCGGGGTTAGTTTCCATATGTCCGGAAAAGATCCAGTTTTTAAGCAAGTGTTAAAAAAATGACACAATGGTAAAATAAAAAAGTCAGAACAACATTTAAGAATGAACGTAGGTATGTTATCAGGTCCCATTGAGTTGGGCTTACTCAGTGCGGATATTGCCGTCTTAACATCCTCCTCTGTAATTTTGACTAAGTCGAATGGCTGACCTATTTGCTCGGTGTTTAGGATGGCGTTAACGTCGAGAGTTGGTTGTTTAGTATTATAGACAGATGAAAAGAATACTGCAAAGCTACATGCAATATCATCATACGTATTTAATTCATTGCCATCAAATGTCATAGATTTAAATGCGTTATTTGATTTTTTAAGCGCCTTTACATAAGTCCAGAACTGTTTGGAATCTGAAGCTAATGACAGTTCGATGGAGTTTAAATATTTTTTTTCTGAGTCTCTTATTTCACGTTTAACTAAATTACGGTAATGTGGAATTGAGCGTAGTCTGCGAGGAGTTAACTTTTTTACCATTTTTTATGTAGCATATATATATTTTTTTTTTATATTACTAATAATATGATGAGAGTACCATTTAGGGTATACTCTGAGCGATGAAGTGCGGGGTGTAGAAGTCGGTATACATTTGGCAAATATTTTATAAATTAGATTGTAAAAGATTTCACTTAGAGTATTCACGTCTGTTGAGTTTTGGTAGACAGGTTGCCACGAGCATTCCGATAGCAATTGGTATAATACCTGGTAGTTTCCTTTGTGGAAGCGCCAGGTACTTCCAACCCCTGCCCTGACCTGAGGAGAATCTGTACCCGGATTAGAGGTGGGAGGAGCATAACATATGTATACAGTTAACGATGGATGAAATTTATCTTCATTTACAATAGGATCATAGCATTTTTCAACAGAATTTACAAAGTTTTCGGTACTACATAGTACAACGTCTAGAGTGTTGTTGAAATCATTACATATTGCATTGTATTCCTTAAGACCATAAAAGCACTTAAAATAGTCATATATATTTAAGACACCAGGGTTGCAAGATGGAAGATTAAGATCACCTAATATTAAAATATTTTTTCCATGGAGAAGATTACACTCACTTTCAGTTTTTTCAAAAAAGCTTGAATAAATTGAGACTGATGAGCGAGGTGGTATATAAATGACGCATACATATAAAGTGGATGAATTAAATGTTAATTTGACCCAAAGCGATTCAACGTCAGGAAGATCCATCGAAGATATTCGTTCAGCGCGCAGAACAGATTCTGAGCGCACAGCCAGAAGAACTCCCCCGGCACGCGTACCACGGTCTCTGCGGAAGACGATGTAATTTTCGGGGAATAATTCAGAATCGTATACGCTTGATGTTAGCCAGGATTCGGTCACTGCTAGTACATCGATGTTACATCGAGAAAACAGATTATTCTTAAATACTTTCATTTTCGAGTTCAACCCCCTCACGTTCTGATAGTAAACGTATAGAGTAGATGTTACTTTCCGTTCCTTTCCCGTGCGGGCTATGGTTTGTTGGTATGGTTTGATCTACGAAAAAACCACTCGTTGAACGAAATATGGTTTGGCCATAAGTTTGGATCCATAAATGTGGCGAATTTTGATTCCGGGATTCCGATACGGAACGAAGTGTATTCAGACCGAGACGGTAGTCTGGCAACGTCACACTTTAAAGTGTTGTCAGTATTGCGCAGGAATTTTTCAATGTCATCGGTTGAGGTGCTGGCGTCGAATTGCCAAGCATGAATATACTTCAGCCTTTCGACGGCAACCAGACCGGTAGGTTCTTGAGCGGTACCACGTAGAATAGGACGTCTCTTACTCCTATGCGTCACTTTCTTCCAATCGTTGGTATTGTTGACTGGCGGCTCAGGAGGTGAAGGAGGTATGCCCGGTGGTAGAGCGGTTAACATAGGAGGAAGAGGTCGAGGCTTTGGGACCAATTTTGGTAGTTTGAGTCCCTACCGATGGATCTGGAACAGAGGATGCCGTTGAAGCAGATGTTGTAGCAGGTTGAGGGTCTACATCCGATTTGCCCTTTTTTGTAGCAGATCTCGTGGTAATCTTACGAGCGTTGGGGCGGCCGACTAAGGCAGCTAGGGTGATAGCAGGCGGTGGGCTAGCCGCTCTGTTTGGCTGTACGTCGCTGGTCTCCGTTGAGAGCTGAGGGGCGGAGGGGGACGAGCGTAGTAAAGTTGTGGCCGCTTGTGCGGCGGCGGTAGGTGCGGTAGGCAAGACGCGCGGGTCCGGGGGTACCGGACCTGCGGCGTTCGACGAAGAGACGCTGCATGTACATGTACACATTTTAACCCTACCGACATACGATGTCAGTAAATTTTTAAGGGAATTCTGTTCCCTTTCAAAAAACAACATTTTGTCACTCAAACTTTCAATCGTTTTCGTTAGTAGGTGAAGCCCAATCAAAATTTCATTACTGTCACCCATTTTGGTATTATCAAGCGCTGATAATAGGAAACAGAAACAAAATTGCAGCGCGACGAAAAAGACGTGCGTTCCGGATGTAATATAAAAACTGATCTGTGGTATCTACTGATATATCTCTCCGTCTTCTTCTTTTTGGGACCGGGAACGGAGCCTTAAGGCAGAAACACACTTGCGCGTCGTGGCGCGCCAGAAGCACATCGGTTTCAAACATTTATTATGGTTAGAGACATATTTGTAGGTCGTGGTGTGTCGTGACGCGTTCTGTCGTGGCGTCGACTGCTCGCCACCGATTGCGCCAGAGCGGTGATGGGGAGTATCTTCATCAAAATCACTATCCGAATCAGAAAAAAACATTATGCACATTTAAACGCTGCAAAGGTTTGATATCTACTGTTCACAAATGACGCCAGAGTACGCCACGACACGACACATTAGTGTGCACACTCACCGTTACGACAGTAAGCACCACGACATGCAAGTATGTTTCCGCCTTTACTTGTTGGGAAGTGGCCTCGAGAGGTAGAGCGCTTTTCGACGGTCAATGTGATTCTTCCCATTTTCACATTAACCCATTGGCCACAAACCCCGACATCCTGCCGGGTGTGCAGGTGGTACTTAACCACAAACCCCGGTGCGCTGACGGGCTGGAGTAGGTCTGCCAAAAAACGGACAACGAGCACGACAGTGACATTTTTTAATAAAACTTTAAATGCCGAACGCTCTGTAGGTAATTAATCATTCATTTCACTGAATTGCCAATAATATTATGTTTCTTATTTTTTTTTCCCTGATATTTGTGTTCCAAGTTTTATATGCTGCCCGCCGCCAGTTAATTTCTTCAAACTTGCGAGCAGTTCTAGGCTTTTGGTAGTGACCTTGAACGTCTCCGATTGCTTTGAGGACTATCATACCAAATTATTTTATTAGGTATTAGTATAAAAGCATATAAAAAACCAAAATTATTATCGTTCGATTTATGAATATTATGTTTTTTTGTAAATTTTCCAATAAAAATGTTGAAAAAAACTTACAAAAAAGAGGGTTATATTTGTATTGTATATTGTGATTTGAGAAGAATATGTGGACCCGTGAAAGAGGGTGAACAGTGGCGCATCCGGCACAATACAGAATTGTATGATATTTATAAGGCCCCTAGCATCTCAGCACATATGAGACTCCTCAGACTGAGATGGGCTGGGCATGTACAGAGAATGCCGGATACAAGCGTCCCAAAAAGAATTTTGACTGGACACCCAGGTGGAAAGAGAAAAGTGGGAAGACCCAGACTGAGGTGGGAAGACGAGGTAAGAGGGGATGCAGCACAGCTTCTCCAGGTTCGAAATTGGAAGTCAGCCGCTGAGGACAGGAGGAGTTGGAGGCGACTGTTGCAGGAGGCCAAGGCTCGATATGGGCTGTAGCGCCATCGAAGAAGAAGATATTTGTATCCTTATTTACACACATTTTAATATTTTTTTAATATATATATATTTTTTTCTTTACCTTAATCCAATATGTAAACAAATTTAAAGAAATTAATTCATTTAATAATAATAATAATAAAAAATTGGTTTATAGACTCATTTGAGTGCTCCCCTCCACGGAAATCTTTAGTAAAAGGCGAAAGATTTATTCGTTATTGAAGGGAAACCAGAGTAATAATAATGAAAATATAATCAATGATTTATTAGATTTGTTAAAACAAAAATTAGGTGTAAAAGCTAGTAGATTAAAAAGATATAATTATACGTATAATAAAAAAAATAATAATAGATTATTTCAGAAAAATGAGAAAATATTTTATTCCAAACTTGACGATAAACAAAATATTATTTCGAATAATAATAATCCGTTACCATCTGAATCAGATATGCGCGATTTTTGGACAAATATTTGGAGTAAAGATATAAAACATAATGAGTCAGGTCCGTGGATAGAAAATGAAGAACTCAATTGTTCAGACATTGAAAAAATGAGTTTTTCTGATATATCGGTTGAATTGTTAGCCAAAATTATAAAAAATACTCATAATTGGAAAGCCACGGGTTGCGATTGGATACATAATTTTTGGTATAAACGTCTGACTACTTTACATCCCCTTTTGGCAAAAAATCTTTCAAAATTTGTCAGAGAACCTCAAAATTTTCCAAATTTTCTAACTAAGGGCATTACTTATATGTTGCCTAAAAGCGAACATATTAATAATCCCTCTCAGTATAGACCCATTACATGTTTACCGACAATATATAAAATTTTAACCTCTTGCTTGACAGATTTAATATACACTCATTTAGATGAAAAAAATGTTTTATCTGAACAACAAAAAAGGTTGTCGCAGAAAACATATGGGATGTAAAGAACAATTAGTTATTGATTCTGTAATTCTAAAACAGATTCAAACCCAAAAACGTAATTTACATATTTGTTATATAGATTACCAAAAGGCTTATGATAGTGTCCCGCACTCGTGGCTGATAAAAGTTTTAAATATATACAAAATTAACCCAATTATTATTAGCTTTTTGGAAAAAATTATGGCATTTTGGAATACCGATTTGCTTTTGAATTTGAAAGATAAGAAAATTATAGTACCGGGCATTTCAATAAAAAGAGGGATTTTTCAAGGAGACTCATTGAGTCCTCTTTGGTTTTGCTTAGCATTAAATCCTCTATCTAAAATGTTAATTAAAAGCAAGTTTGGAATAAAAATTAAAGGTAATACTAGAGAGAGAAATATAATTTCTCATTTATTATTTATGGATGATTTAAAATTATATTCGAATTCAGAACCAAATTAAGAGAAAATGATTAAAGTAGTTAAAATTTTTTCAGATGATATTAAAATGACTTTTGGTTTAGATAAATGTAGAACGATCCATATAGAGAAAGGTAAAATTGTAGATGGAGACGAGGGTATATTTAGAAATTTCAAAATTGAAAGTATGAAAGGGGGTGAGGTTTATAAATATTTAGGATATCCGCACTCAAATAGATTAGATCATACTAGTATTAAAAATGATATTAGGATTAAATTTAAAACTAGGATCAGAAAAATTTTGAAATGCAATCTATCTGCTAAAAATTTAGTAAAGGCGATAAATACTTGGGCAATACCTCTATTAACTTACTCATTTGGCATAATTAAATGGACTAATACAGATTTAGATAGCTTAGAACGATTAATTAGAACTACATTAACAAAATTTCATTCCCATCATCCAAATTCAGCTATAGAACAAATTAATTTACCCAGAAATTTAGGAGGTAGAGGTATAGTCAAAATAACATCTTTAAAACATAATCAGGTAGAAATGCTAAAAAATTTTTCCATAGGAAAGCTGATAGTTCAGAAATGCAAAAAATAGTTTGCAAGGCAGATAGAAATATTTCACCATTAAATTTATACGACGAGAATGCCAGCATTCTTATAAATACCAACCAGGAATTATTAGATTCCTGGTCAAATAAAATTCTTCACTCAAAACACTTATCTCTCAAATTATCTCAACCAAACATATGTTGACAAATTTTCGTCAAACAAATGGTTGAGTATTGGAGAGTTGAGCGCAGAAATAGAAGGCTTTATGCTTGCCATTCAAGATAGAGTCATTAATACTAAAAATTATAGGAAACATATCATCAAAGATGCAAATCAAATTGATGATTTATGTAGAAAATGTTTGGCTTTTCCGGAAACTATAGAACATATTATATCCGGATTTTCTGTATTAGCGTCGTCCGAGTATACATTTAGGCACCATCAAGTTTTAAAAATAATTCACCAAAGTTTGGTAACTAAAAATAACTTGATTGACTGCCGTAATGAACCATATTATGAATATGAACCAAATTCATTTTTAGAAAATTAATTTTATAAAATTTATTATGATAAAACTATTCTAACAGACAGAACAATTAGTCATAATAGACCCGATATAGTTTTACATGACAAAATTAAGAAAATAACTTATATTATTGATGTCCCTATTCCAAATTCTTGTAATATTCAGAAAACTGTTTCTAAAAAAATAAGAAAATATACAGAATTAGGAAATGAAATTAAAAGAATTTGGCATTCTCAGACTATAAAAATATTACCATTTGTTATTTCGGCTACTGGCATTATACCTAGCTCTCTCATTCAAAATTTAGGCGTATTAGATTTGTCAAAAAATTTGTACATAAAAATGCAAAAGTCGGTCATTTTAAATACATGTAGGATTACGAAAGATTTTTTAAATATTTATATTGAGGGATCAGTAGGATTTATCGGACCAGTTAGGATTTCATCAGAGCCGAACCCTTTGATATGAAAATATCTGGAGTCGGTGAAATATTTTCCCATTATGTTTCTGGTGGATTGACGTATTGTTCTTGTATTGTTTTGTATTTATTATACTTATATAGTGCACTTACATTTCGTTAATTTACTAGATATTCATTTGTGGAAAAGTGTGTGGAAGGGTTTAGTCTTTCATTTGCGAAAGATTCAACCCGGACATAAAATCTGGAGCACCGTAAATAGTTTATTCCAGAATGTATGCAGGGGTAGTGCAATGCAATACATTCCATATTTTGAAACAAAAAATGGGTTAATGTTAAAAATAAAAATAAAGTAAATAACAACATATAAATAAATTTAAAAAAAAATAAGCATGAAAAACATGAGAAAAATAATAATAAACAGTAAAATTAATTCATGCAGCTGTTTACGGAGGGTATTTCATAGTCTCCCGTCTCCAGAGGGCCATCAGGGGGGACTCCAACCAGGTAGTCATGGTGGTGATGATTGCATTCTTCGATTGGCGTAGTCTGCGCCATAAACTTCCCATGCGGTGGCGGAGAAGTGCTCGGAAAGTGTGCACTCGTCCCTCCAGGAACATTTCAGTAGCACTGCAGTATCTCGGTAGGCGGAAAAGTTGACGGTATGCGTTGTTGTAAGCAACCTTTAACTTGTTCCATTGGGATGCAGTGTAGTCAACCCACAGTTCTGATGTGTACAGCGAGGTACAGAAAGCGTTGAACAATATTCTTTTTACTTTTGGGCTGCATAGGTAAAAACGTCTTGACAGCATACCCGCTCTAACAGATATCGCTCTTCTCTGCCTTTCCATATCCTCGATATCCTTAAGGTCGTCTGTGATGATGTGTCCCAGGTACTTAACGCTGTGATAAACATTCATTTTCCTGTCATCTAACCATACTGAGGGTGTTTGGATGGTTTCGTTTTTGTTTTTAAAAACCATAACTACTGACTTGGTAGTATTATATAACAGGTTATGGTTTTTTGCAAAGTTTTCACAAATCCTTAGTAACTTCTGTAATACGCTTAGTGACGGTGCAAGAAGAACCATATCATCTGCATAATTAATGTTGTTCACACATACTCCATGTATATGGCATCCTATTTTCGTGGCATTAAGTTTTTTAATAAGATCATCGGTATATAGATTAAACAGAACCGGAGACATGCTTCCTCCTTGCCTTACGCCACTTTTCAAATAAAATGGATTAGACAGCTCCCCAGACCATTTCACAATATTTTCTTGTTGCGTGTGCCAAATTGAAAGAATCGCTATTACATCTTCCGGAACTGCTCTTTTCCTTAGTTTTTCCCACAGTTTATTATGACGTACACGGTCAAACGCCTTGCTTAGATCTAGAAAGCAGGTATAGATTGGCGTTTTCCTTAGTTTATAATAGCTGATGGTTTCTTTTAGGGAA
Source organism: Limnephilus lunatus (assembly GCA_917563855.2). Taxonomy (NCBI): domain Eukaryota; kingdom Metazoa; phylum Arthropoda; class Insecta; order Trichoptera; family Limnephilidae; genus Limnephilus; species Limnephilus lunatus. Next base: position 83,458,008 of record OU830592.1, read on the forward strand.
TATATTGCCATAGATGTTGAGAGTGCAGGTTTGAATCCGAACTGGTTATCTTCTGTTTTTAGATGGTCTGTTACAACAACGGATAAAATTTTTTCAAATAATCTCGCCACGGCGGTTGAAAGTGAAATTGGTCGGTAGTTATTGATCACGGATGGATCAATATTTGTTGATTTAATTATGGGAATAATTACCGTTTTTGTCATTTCATTCGGGATGTGCCTGTAACGTAAAATATTTGAAAATAGTTTTGCTAGGATGAAATGAATCGCTGGTCCAGCATACTTAATGTGTTCAAGAGCTATTGAGTCATGTCCTGTGGCATATATATATTTGAATATACGGTTCAAAAGTTACAATAGATTTAGTACACCAATGCAGTTTTTAATTTTTGGTACAAAATTAATTCAGTGGTGAAGGCCAATTTTTTACCTCAATAATTCTGTGGCCAATGGGTTGAAAGAAAATTTTTTTTTTTCTTTCTTACATTTTTCTTAATGTGTTTTCATATTAAATGTTTTTTTTTTCTTTTTTAAATTTTATTATTTCATATATTTCTTAAAGTATAATTTTTATAAGTTCTTTTTGACTACCAAACTAGGCTTACGCCCGTGTTAAGGTAATCATACATGATTTAAATTATACAGTGTGAGAACTAGAACAAAATACAGGTTTGAAATAGAAATTATAAGACATTAAAAAAAAGATAAAGAAAAAAAATATATAAGCACATACACATGCATATACATACACAAATACATATATACACACATACATATAACAGCTAATAGTTAAAATAGTGATGTTAATGAGTTTTGAGTAAAATAAAAAATATATAAACATAAGTACAATTGTTACAGTGAGATAAGAGGTGTTTGTTTTTGTCATTGATGATAATGACCGGTGTGTAATGTAGAATCATTAAAAAATCATTTTAGTTATGTAGAAATCTTACGTAACGTAAAGTGTTTATCATGCGTGTACCGCTAATTTCGTATGTAAAATGGCATGAAACCAAGCGAATTGACCTATTAATTATTTGTGTTACGAAGACTCGTTGCCGAGTAGTTTCCTCTCGACCTAAATGGATCATTTTAGTAATGTCGACCACGTGTACCGTGGATATGGATCGGGTTTTATACCATTGAACCCTTAAGCTAAACAACTGACCGGGCTAGCGACTTAGCTGTATCATCCCGCAGCGAGTGGGAAATATAACATTTCATCATCAAACTTAGAGATCGCTCGATATTACCGTCTGCCGGACTGTTTTCTTTACATGGAACGCTGCTACCCTGTCTGTGGCCCTGGACCTGATCTGACACCTTTGCACCCAGCTCATCACTGGAAGCCGCACCCTGGGCAGTAGGTCTTCCGTTTTTTTCTTGAGCGGAGGGCCACTCATTTTGAATCAATCCTCGTTGCTATTGGTCAAGAGTAGTGTTTTAATTTAGCTAGATTATTAGATTGGTCGATCCTCGGGTAAGCCATTAACAATATTATTTTATGTTCTGTTTGGTTATCTGTTATTAAATCTGTAAATATGTACATGTAATTTGTTATTCAATATGAATATCGCTTTATCATTTCTAATCCTTAAGAGACGGTTCTCCGAATTTCAACCGATTTCTTGCAAACCTCCCTTAAACATTTTAAGTTTTTAAGCTCTTAAAAAAATAAATGTTATTCTTGAAGATAATATCTAGACATTTATCACACCGAAACGCAAATTATATAAAATTTCCTCGATAGAAAAAAATCGCAAAGTATGCTCCAAAAATGATTAAAAACACGTTTGTTTCGGTTATTTTACAAGTTATATGTATGAAAAAATTCATCGCGTTTCTTTAAATAAAATTAAAGAAAATTATCGCGAGATTTTTGCTCTATTTTAACCGGGTCGTGTTTTATTAAAGATTTTCATGATTTTTGCATCAATTTTATCGCTGTAAATGTTAGCGCGCTCTTCTAACATTCGTAATTTCATATCTCTCCATCTTCTTCTTTTTGGGGCCGGGAACTGAGCCTTAATAATATTGACTATAAAGTATGTACTTCCCAAGGCCCTGATAAAGAGGATTTTGCTCTCTCCGCCGCTAGCCTGGTCCAACGACCAGTTGCGTCCTAATAAAATAAAAGCTAGCAGATAAGGACAACTTACTCACATCAACTACATTCATAAATACTTATGTACACCTGCATTTCCTTTATTTCTTTATGACAGTACCTACGCATGACAGAATAGAATTGAATTTAATTTTTATTTATAAATATAATAATATTCAGGAACGCATGAGGAGAAGAGGACTTGGGAGGAGAAGGGGGACGGGATGAATGAGAAACAATTTCCTTATTAGTGGCATTGCAAAGTTTAATATAAAAATAAAACCACAGAAGCATGTACACATAGGTATTTATTTATAAGTATAGAAATATAAATAACAAATAAATAACATTAATTTTAATTTTTAAAAAAAGATTATAGTTTTGATTCCAATCCAGAATAGTGCAGTTAGTAGCTTAGTGGTCCGAAACGTCGGGTTCACATCCAGGCGTTGCGGATTCAATCCTACACAAGTCCTCTATCATTGCATAAGCAACGTGCTATTCATAACCCGGCAATGTTGCTTTCTATTAAAAAAGTACATAACAAAATGCTGGCGACACAAAAAGCACCAGAAGCAAGTAGAAAATGTACCAGGCTGGTAAAAATATTTTCTATTTAATCAGTCTGATTGAAACAAAGTAAGTTTTTTGTTAACTATTCTGCTATTTTCTAGTTCAAATACAGATGTAAGAGAAAACACATCTCTTGTTTGAAGCCAGCAAAGTGGCAATTTATTTAAATTCAGTTTATCCGTCATAGAAAAGTTGTTCTGAAAACTAGTTCTGAATATATAATAATATGGAACTACGAAATATATATAAAATTTACTGGTTAACCTATAGGTCATCTGCCATAGGTCACCCCAAGTGTTTCGCTACGTTTGGTGGGTGACCGGCCAACCCAGAATGAAACCAACTCAGAACCACCTCTGACAGGTAATGTAGAGTGATGATAAAAAAATATTTAAAAAATTGGTTGAAAAGGTTAAGTTAGGTTAGGGTTACCGGCTATTTTGAAATTATTTTTTCATAGCTTTTAATGACCTTTCTAAGTTGGTTTCATTCTGAGTTGGCATGGAACCATTTGGTGACTTAGCAGGGGTGGTCTTGGCGGCGGATGCATTTGCCCATCAACTGTGTGGCAGGCCAGATCGGGAGAGGCTGATCTGGGGAGACCAGCAGGAATCTCTCGGCACATTGCCTTGCACCAAAGTGTCCGTCACTCCTAGGCACACTAGCCCCCAGATTCCCACCCATTCCCCATATCTTTTTCCTTCCTTGAACTTCCTCTCCTTCCTTTACAAAAATACCCCCCATAGCAATTATTTTCCTCAGGGCCTCATGCGTGGAGCTAATGTAAAAAAAAATACATATAATGTGTATATGTACCTACCTAAATTTGTGATCCAATAAAATAGATCTAACTGTCTTATTATTTGAGCATATATGTAATTGAAAAAGAGTGTTTGACAAATAACAACGCCTTTTTATGTACCTATACCCAAAGTTTCTATTACATATTCTTTATTATTTGGTATGGTTTGCTTACTGTGGGTACACATGATTTATTTCACAAAATATAATATAAAAACAGTTAACACTAAACCTATTTGAATGCCATCGTTTAAGAAATGATAAACCAGTAAAACTATTTATAGTGCAATAGCCACAATGAATTCCTTAGTAGTATGACAATTACAATGAACTGACAATTTAAATACAATCTGTACCGGGCAATTTGATCAATTTCACCAGAAGTAAGGAAAAATTGTGCTCACTTCACACCCACAATACTCTTCTAGTTTATCTGTTCAGTTGGCAAATAGAATTTAAAAAATGTCTGTGCTAAAGTTATCAATGCTCATATCAAGATAGCCATTATTAAATTTAATAATGGGTGCAAGTTGATTTGAATGAATTAGAACAAATTGATTTGAAGGAACTAGAACAAATTGATTTGAATGAATTAGGACAAATTGATTTGAATGAATTAGAACAAATTCATTTGAATGAGTTAGAGCAAATTGATTTGAATAAATTAGAACAAACTCATTTTCATGAATTAAAACCAATTCATTTGAATGAATTAAACAAATTGATTTGAATGAATTAGAACAAATTGATTTCAATGAATTAGAAGAAATTCATTTGATTGAATTAGAAAAAATTGATTGGAATGAATTAGGACAAATTGATTTGAATGAATTAGAACAAATATATTTGAATGAGTTATAACGAATTCATTTTTATTTTCAACTTGACAAGTGAATTTTCTGATTCAGATTTTCGATTGAGTGTCGCTAATATTGTCTTATTTAATTAGAATATAACAAATTCATTTGAACGATTTAGAACAAAGTCATTTTAATGAATTAGAACAAATTCATTTGAACGATTTAGAACTAAGTCATTTTAATGAATTAGAACAAATTCATTTGAATTAATTAGAACAAATGCATTTGAATTAATTGGAAAAAATTCATTTAAATTAGAAAAAATTCATTTGAATTAATTAGAACAAATTCATTTGAATTAGAAAAAATTCATTTGAATTAATTAGAACAAATTCATTTAAATTAATTAGAACAAATTCATTTGAATGAATTCATTACTTACCTGTAATCGAGTATCGTTAAAATACCTCACTCGTATGCTGACGGTAAATTCTCGTGCGGCTCGCAGTGCATAAGTTGATTTTATTTTCGTAATAACTCACTTGTTTTTTGCTAAATTATATTTTTGTAAATTGTGCCATCTTACCAGATAATGTCTTTATTTAATTATAAACATTGTATACATCTATCTTAAGTAGTTTCCCCAGAAGAGCCACTTCTATACATAGAAATAATTTTTTCTATCTCTTTTTATGTACAAAATTTAGATAGAGAAATCTAAGGATGTTTTTGTGGTTTTTATTATATTTTCATAAAGCTAAACAAGTGACCTCCACAATAAATCTAAATAAATTTAATAATATGACTTAAACAAACAAAAGAAGTCCTCTCGGTCAACGATGTTTCCACAATGGCGGCGCACTTGTTCACAGACAAAATAAATATGTTGGCAAGTGAAAATGACAGGATGGAATAACACTAGGATAACATATTATTATAACATCCCTGCCAAGCGAATAAAATATGTACGTTAAGAACATGTTTTAAGGTACAAAAATCTCACGAAAACATAGTACGTTTTGACAATGCTGATAGGCAAGACTGGCATTTAACGGATACAATAAGTTTTATCTTGCCGATAGGCAAAGTCAGCACACAAGCGGTTAAAATGTTTTAGAAAGTAATATTATTCATTTCTAAACATTATGTCGATTATCAAAGCTTTTACATTACTCCCATTACTAACTAGCATACACTTAGCTTTTACATCAGCTCCACATAGAGGCCCTGAGGAAAATAATTTCCTCCAGGGCCTGTCATTTTTGGGGATGCCGTGTGAAGGGTATTTTTAAGGAAAGAAAGGTATGAGAGGTGGGAATGTATCTGGGGGTCAGTGTGTCAAGGAGTGTGTGGAGTCACGGAAGTATGAATCCATCCCCCACATTGTGGTGCAAGGTGATGGATGGAGAGAGTCCGGCTGGAGATGCCATAAGGTCTCCCTCAACCAGTCTCTGAACATCTTTAAACATCTTCAAATTCATAGGGCTATGAGACCAACACATTTATAAAATAACATTAAATCCTAACAAATTACCTTTAGTTGCATTACAATCTAAAGAAGTCGAGACTGAATCTTAATTGTCATTTAAAATTATCTTACATAGTAGGTACCTATCTAGTTAAATTACTAGTAAAAAAGTGTTTTATGTATTAAATAACAATAAATTGTTTCATTTAAGAATTTGGAATGGTGGCACCCAACCTCCGAATCCTTTTTCCAACTCTCGGGCAACTGCTAAGCAAAGACGATCGCGGTTGGGAGCAGCGATAACCTGAAAACATAATCATAATTTATTATAAATCAGCATATGTAACAATAAAATTGTAAATACAAAAAACGAGTGTTCTGAGGTGCCGGGTTCACACCCAAGCATTGGTTTCACACCCAGGCGTAGGGTTCACACCTAGGCGTCGGGTTCACACCCAGGTGTCGGGTTCACACCCAGGCATCGGGTTCACACCCAGGCATTGCAGGTTTAATCTTCTGTTTGCTAAGTCTTTCATCACAGCAATGATAGACTTTGGTGGGACAGGAGATTTCGAACAATATCAGATTATTTGTAAGCCGAAAATGCTTAGCTATTAAAATGAAGCCAGACGTCACCCGTTGTAAGAAGCCAAACCACTTTTTTGGAGCTGACTGCCTCATTTCTCTAAAAGTGCTGAGTTGGAAACACTGGTGTTTTTAACTCTCATAATGAATACCCCACAAATTTATGCAAAAACTCCCTTACGCAATTCGTATGGCAACACTAAGTGAATTTGCATTTTATGTTGATTTTTGGGTGAATATCTTTAAAAAAATTCTTAGAGTTTTCTCTACTTTTATATTTTTGACCCTTTATATTGATACCAATAGCCAACCAAGAAATAACGTTAGAAGTATATACAAAATATTTCAATGTTTTCCAAATATAATGTAAAGAACTTAATTTTCCACACAACACAATAAAACCATGTATCCGTTAAGAGTGAATAACCAGCACATGACAACTTCGATTCCGACACTAGCGCTAACACATCAGGGCTCGCGAGCCGGCGTTTTCAGAACTAAATTCCGTTCCGCGGCAATCCGAGTTTTGAGGGTTTTGTTCACGCGAGCTAGGGCTGCCCGCTACTATTACTACTTTATATTACTATTCTCGCTTCCAGAATTTTAATTAGTAGTAGTTATTTGTAATTTGTATATCGAAGTGCATAAATATAAATATATTCAAGTGAAATGCGTAAACACAGTAGGTATTAGACGTGGGCAAAATTGAATGATTGAATTAAATGAATAAATTCAATCTTGTAACACACTTGATCTGATTCTCATTTTCAAAAAGAATTAAATCTTTATTCCTTACTCTTGGCCTTGCATCCTACGATTTTTTAACTGCACCATATTTATTTTTATTTGTATTAATTTATTTTACAGTTAAATTATTTCATGTTATATTGAGGTAAGAAAATAATAATGTACTCTTTAAATATTGTAGTGTTTCGTAGGAATTTATTTAAATATTATTCTGCATATTTGTTGCGCGGATAGGTACAAGTATCTACACCTACTACAGGCGGCGCGCCGCGAAATTGTCTATCACGTGTAGTAAGTATCCCGCACCCCGCGCAGTAAATCCACACAACAAAACCCCGTCGGCCATAGAGTCACTAATCCAAGCGACATAACCGCCAACCGAATCAGCCAAGAGCCAAGAGGCAAGGAGTCAAATAATTCTGAGATTCGAGTGTAGCGTGCCGGTCCCACTATTCATCATAGTCCTACAGGTCTACGCGGACCGTAGCGTTCAATTCTCAACTTAAATCAATGTTTCATTTTTATTCAAGGAATCAAAACATTTGTTTCTTGTTCATTTGTGACGTCGTTGTCCCAATTCCCATGTCCCACGTATCGAGTTGATTCGGCCGACAATTCAATTCCCATATGTTGTATCGAGGCTATGGTCCGCGGAATGCAATTTATTCAAGTCACAGCAAGACAAACAGCACATATTAGTCAGAAGTTCCTAATTTATTCCTTGATATGCCCGCAGAGAATCGGTTCGTCGTTAGTCCTCGCGCGCCAAGCCTCATATTAGGGCGAAACTTCTCACTTCGGACTCTGAACTTCTGCTAATAAAAAGCCGAAAGTTAATCCTATATTTTTCTCCCTCACACGTGCGTAAATTATGCAATGCGTTTAGCAACAAAACGATGTTTATGTATTATTGTTTTTTTTATGATATTGTCTATCTAGCCGATAGCCGTAAACAAAACAAACATCAGTCGCTGTCGTACCGTGATAAATGATAATCGAGTGATTTGTTCCTTTATTTTTGGAATAAATTGTATGACGCGTGTCGCTCAGACTTTTAATTAGTTTTATATTTGACGCATGGTTTTTACTTCACCATTGAGGTGTGCATTTAAAAATATATTTATTTATACTGGGTTTTACAGATGTTCGCACTTACGTGAGAACAATCCAGTTATAAAACTCAGTTATATATTTGAGTGGAGCTTATTCCAGGTGACCGGATCGGATATACGAAAGCGTGATAATAGTATATATATATTTTTTTATGTGAATACCGCACAAGTTCCAACTTCTCCCGTCTGGAGCTAATGAGACTATGGCATCCCCAATTGGGATATTTTGTGAGGCTGAAGGTAGTGGGAAGTTTAGATCACGTAAAGTGAAACAATTTTAAGTTTAATAAATAAAACAAAATTGGTGAAACTGTAGGGTGAACCATAAAAATTGTTTAATTTTAAGATTTAATTGCTAGCCTTTATAAATATATTTTTCTGATCAAAAAAATTTTTTTTTGCAAAATAATAATATTTTTGGTACCTACAATTTTTCAGAACGACAAAATTCACCCTATACGTAGTGAAAACTTCTTTAACACCGTTGTGATTTGAAACGCGATGAAACGAAAAATAAACACATTCATCTAAAGGATGTAATCTGCGATATAATGAGATCGTATCATCAATTTCCTCTTAGTGATTTTATTTTTTTATTTTTTTTATTTATTTTATTTTTTTTTTTGAATTAAAGGAATGAATAAAAGGAATCAATTCAAAAGGCCGGGGGAATCAGACTGAATCGATTCAGTTCTAGGAATGAATCTGCCCATGTCTAGTAGGTATTAAGTAGATACCTACATGAATAAACAATTTGTTATATTCTTTTTAATATTTTGGTTTTTTGTTTTTTAATTGTATTTTACGGCCATTGGAGTGGAAGATACTCTCAGTATCGCCCTGGTGTAAGACCACCATTAAGAATTGAAACGTTGCTTGAAATGGCTTTAGCCGTGTTTATTGGCCAGATCTGAATAGCCAGATACTTCCCCACCTTCCTCTTCCCTATATCCTTCCCCTCCCCACTACCTTCAGTCTTACAACATACCCCAAATTGGGGATGCAATAGTCCCACTGGCTCCAGACGAGAACAGTTGGGACTCTTGTGCGGTATTCATGAAAAAAAAGAGTAGTATTCAGTTGGATTGTAAAAAATGTCGCATTTTAAAATATTTATTTGTGTGCATAATTAATAATAAGCACTTCAACAAACAGAATTAAAGCGCACAAACCCTTTCTTTCTTTGAGTGGCCTTTCAACGCATGCCGGGTACCCGCTGTATATAATGTTATATAGTGCAGGCGCTTGCATTATAATTCCCGTGACTTGTGATGGAACCATAACAGTTTAGTTGACCGCGAGGTTACAGTGCCCTTGAAACGCATGCCGGGTACCCGCTGTTTATAATTTATTTATTTATTTATGGACAAATAGTCCATTAACAATATAACAATAACACGAAAAACAAGCGTGCGTAAAGGCCCGACCCGCCGAGCAATCGATCACCGTTCGCATTGATTACCGTTCGCATGTCATTTTTCGTAACAATCACCACTTTTCGTAACCCATTCACCAGTTTACCCTCAAGTGTCGAGCGTGCGTAAAAAAGATTTACCCCAAAAAATATTTTGGAGCAGTTGGGACTCTTGTGCGGTATTCACACAAGAATAATTTAAAATAAAAAAAATATTCGAAATTATAAAAATTTTTGCATAAAAATATTCAATGAACATGAAAAATTGCATTCGGGCAACCCTGTAGATTTAACAAACGTGAATCAAGGAATTCGTGTTTATTTCAAATTTCGTTTTCAAATTTCATTTCCAAATATTATTATTCAAAGCGTCGCGAAGACGTGCTCTCCTGGCCGCGTTTGGGCCCGTAATGAAATCTGAAATTTGTGTTTACGGGCTGCGATAAAAATGGTGAAATGCGATGTTCAAAATTATTTGAAATTAAATACTTCCTGAAATTATTTTACGATCAAATTATTTATGATTTGTCAATAACGTCTTAGCAAAATAAGTATGTAAAAAAATCCGAAATATATTTGTTTGTAAGTGCACAAATAAATGCACAAACCGACCAATTTTCGTCAAGAAACACATGTCCGTATATATTTTTTAATAATTTTATTTAAACTAAAATTAAAATTCTGAAAAATAGGTTTACCAGCTAATGTATTGATTTATTTTACTGCATGATTATATGATTTGAAATGGGTGTTGTATAATAAATGTACTTTTTTGAAAATTGAACAAATCTGCGAACGACCTATGGTATAACCTTATTATTCTAAAAATAAACATTTTTTCTCAAAATCTAAAAGATACGTTTACTAGATAAAAGAACAATCTTTTGAAATCCTTTTATAGTTTTTTGTGGAAAAGAGTCAATACGTCTAACCACTGATTTAAAAATGACATATTTCTGGTTTCTCTGCTTATACACTCTTAAGGTGTTCATAAATAGGAAATTTTACACACTTCTAAGCGATCAAATTTTCAAACCAAAAACACATGCTATTTTGGCAACATTGTTATAGGCGCCGCGTCCACGCTCAAAAAGAAGAAGATGTAGAGATATGTAATTACGAATGTTAGAGAAGCGCGCTAATATTTAAAGCGATAAAATAGTTACGAAAATTGTGAAAATTTTTAATAAAACACGACTCGTTTAAAATAGAGCAAAAATCTCGTGGAAGGCGTCTTAAGTATCATTTAAAGAAACATTGTTAACTTTTTCACAACTGTAACTTGTAAAATAAATGAAACAAATGTGTTTATAATGATTTTCGGAGCATACTTTGCGATTTTTTTCTATCGAGGGAATTTCATATAATTTGCGTTTCGGCGTGGAATGCGTCTAGATATTATCTTCAAAAATAACATATATTTTTTTAAGAGTTAAAAAACTTCAAGAGATATGTAGATATGTAAGAAATCGGTAGAAATTCAGGTAGCAGCGGCTTAACCTCACTATCTAATCGTGAGAAGGAGGGAGACATGACAAAAGAGCTAACAGTGGTATACCCAATGATGTTATATATTATAAATAGACTTGCCATAGTCTCACATACTCACAATGTAATGTGGAAAGCAAGCAACACTATTTTGTTTTCAGCGGTTTTCAGAATAATTTCTAAATTCAAAAGTTTATTCCTGTGTGATAAAGATAGACAATCAAAGAATGTATGTGTGTGAATGTCATAGATATATGGGCGGGCAGCGTATTAATTTCTTCGCCAAATAGTGCTTTCACATCACGGGTGTGACCTATGGGTGGGACTGAGATAACAAGATACTCTCACTCGGTAACACTATGCGCAGGGAAGGGTAAGGTCTAAGCTACACGAGCGGTTCTCCCGCCGCGGTTTCCCGCGGCAGACACAATTTACTATGAGCTTTGTATGGCGCAAACACGAGCGATTCTCCAGCCGCGGGAAATCGCCACTTCAAACTACACGGGCGGTTTCCCGCGATTGCATCATTTCGTGCGAGGGAGAGTTGTTGTTTGGTCGTGCGCTTAAAGGATTGGGCGGTTTCCCGCGGCGGTAGAATCGCTCGTGAAGCTTAGGCCTAAAGGCGGGTAAAACGAGACACACGGGAGGGCATTTTGGCGCTTTGCAATACAATTTACTTAGGTACTGGTAAGTGCTGGTAAGACACGACCTTACTCGACGCGTAACAGTTTAGTACTAAAGTACTAGAAATAGAGATCGGTACAATATTCTTCTATTTAGCTTCCCACATTGAGATTTCTACCTCGCGTCCAGTATTAATGTCATTGGGTATACCTAGATTGAGAGACATGTTCAAATAGGACATTTTTTAGACTCAGATTCAAGTTGGTGAGCTTGGAAAACCGGTGATTTTCTTGACATTACCTGCATTCCTATGGGAAGTCCATTGTGATCAAGCCCGAGAGGGACATGGGTGGAGGGCATGCCCAGCACATTGAAGATCATGGTGTACAGCACTCCCGTACACTTGGTGTACACCTGGTTATGGTGGATGGCCGGCTCGGGGAAGGTTGGGTACAGGAATACGCCGTTTGTACCGAGAGTTTCCTGGAAAAAAGGAGAAAACAGTAAAGTATACTCTGTCAAATAAGAGTAGAAAATATAAAAAATGGAACTAAGAATTTTTTAGGCTGGCAACACCAATTTATCTATCAAATATTTGTAAAGGAATAGGTACCTACCTAGAAATGCATAGGATTCCTTTATGTTCGAATTTTAAATAGGTGTTGTCATGGAGACAGAAAATGATAGATGATTGTTGAATTGTTGTCTAGCTGGGTAGCACAGATTGAAGCAATAAGAAGATTGAAAAATAAGTTTATAATTACAAAGTGATAAAAAAATTTTGAAGACGGACAAATAACTTTAGATAACAAATATTATAATCAATAATTATCAGCCTGAAACACTCATCTACATTGAAAAAATCTTCCGAGAAAAGATACTGGCCGCCAACGGGAAAATAACTTTAATTGTAGTTTCTTTGTCAGCAAAGCAACTCATGATATTTGTATGTCACATTATTAATAAAAAATTACAACAAATAGACAAATTGTCTTATATATTATTTAAAAGTGCAATGACACTGTAAATACAGAACACTGTACACACATAAAAAAACCTTTTTATTGTTCTTAAAAAAAAACTTTAATCGAAGAAGCACTGTTGTTAAGGTTCCCTACTTAATGACATAAATTTGATTAAATTGTGTTTTACAAAGTGATTGGCTTTCGTTTAATTTAACATAAATTTGAATTTAACAGTAGGTAAAAAGGGAAAATCATTAATGTTGAGTTTAGTGACACTACTTTTAGATCTGAATGAGTTAAATATATTAAGCTTTAATATTAGAGACATGATCTAAAGCCAGGGCAACGCTAGGTACTAAAGCTATTAATAAATAAATGTGATCAATTTCTAAAGTGTGCTTTATATTTTACTAGCTGACGCGACGAAATTCGTACCGCCTCAGAATCAATAACTGTTGAATAAAATTAAGTTTTTTTATTAAGTTAAAAATTACACACTGAAGCAATCATCAATGCGCAACGGTCCGTGTTTTGTTTTTGTCAGTATCAAAGATGGCATTGTGTACGGATTTATATTTTTTGGGATTTTCTTATTTTCCACTTACTTGCGGGAATTTGGGAGGCGGGTATGGGTGCTGCCGCCCCAGGACGTATGTATTGGATAACCAACACCTCTGTCATATGTCACCCCAAGTGTTTGGTGATTTAGCAGGGGTGCCCGGGTTCATGGAGTGACGTTGGTCCGGGTCCCACCCGCTGCGTGGCGGGCCGGGTCGAGAGAGACTGGTTGAGGGAGGTCTTTTGACCTTTCCAGCTGGACTCTCTTGACCCATCGCCTTGCACCGCAGTTGGAGGAATGGATTCATACGTCCGTCACTCTCGGACACACTGACCCCAGATTGCTACCCACCCGCCATACCTTTTACCTTCCCAGAACTTCCTATCCTTCCCTTCCTTAAAAAGACCCTCCACACAGCATTCCCTAAGATGAAATAGGTCCTGAGGAAAATAATTTGCTTCGGGAACTCATGTGTGAGCTGATGTAAAAAAAATTGCTTTTCATTTTCTTTATACGTGTGAGGGATTTTTTTAGAATTATTGTATCTTTCCTTTGGATGGATGGAGACATACGTTCACTGTTTGTCTCATTTTCGACTATCGACATTTAGTACGTAAGAAAGAGAGGCGGCATTTTATATTTGAAAAAATAAAAGAAAAACATTCAGCGCATTGACATTTGACGTTTTTGAATTTTTGGAACTCGGTTACTACTCAATATTATAGGTAATTATCACAAAATGCCCGCAGATCTTTCAAATATGAGAATTCGTTCCATATAAAATGTATGGGGAAAAGAATTTTCTTAATAACTATATTTTTTGTTAATTTTTGTGATGTTTTAATAGTTATTATCCTTTCCGGGGCGGAGACAAATCCAACAAATCAAAGATCATCAAAATCGGCCCAGCCGTTCTCGAGTTATAAATAGTGTAACTAACCCGACTTTGTTTTATATATTAAGATTAGAATATCGTTATTCTTCATTATGTTAACACAAAATTGCAAACATATAATAATAATATACCTATATGCAATTCTAATTTTGAGATCAGTGGGTATCTGTATTGCAATGAAAATTATTTTTTTTTCGCTTTTATGCCTTTTTAATTTTTAATAAAAATGTAGGTTACACAGCTTTAGATTAACACCATGATTATATTTTTAGTATTGCCATCTGGGCAATGGTGGCGCCCTCATATATTTTCTACTCTTATTTGACAAACTGTATATGATTTATGAAAAAAAAGAAAAAAAAAAGTGAGCAACAAAATTTATTATGTTGCTATAGGTAGTTAAAATATTGAATCTGTACGTAGTACTGAAATGTGCTTAGATAGCCTATATTTTTTTTGGGGTCAAATATTGCATCTCCTAAAACTACTGTCCCAGGGATATATTTTTTTTTTTTTTAAAGAAAGACAAACATTCCCGGGTTACGAATAACCAAATAATGTTTGAAAATCTCCTACTACCACCACAGAAAGCCGAAAATGTTGCTTGTGTTGTGATGGAGGACTTAGCCAGCAGAGGAATCGAACATGCGACGCCCGGGTGGGACCCAAGCACTATGCCCACTCAACCACTGACCGGTACTTACCGATCCTTTAATAATACATATATAAACATATATGTATTATTAAAGTATTTTGTAAATACCCCAGGTGATATTTTTTATGCGGATAAATATTGTATCTCCTTAAAAATAATATTTTGGAGGGAGGAAACACAGAGGTCGGCAAATCATGTCAGCATTTTGCAGTTATCACTAGAGAAGCATATCGAAACCTATTGAATCGCAACATATCGTATATATACAGTTATTATTTTAAAGATGATAATTGACAATGAATTAAAAGATATAGCTCAAAGAGCACAACCACCGCCATCTTTATTTACAGGCCGTGGTGTAGAAAACCAACTGACATTCAATTACGCCAGTTCTCTGAAGAAGGAAGGTGAAGTTACCATCTTCAAATTTCCAGCGGAGGAAGAACCCAGACAGTCATGGATCAGGGCTATTCCTCGCAAAAATTGGATTCCAGGTGCTTTCGCTGCCGTTTGCATTAATCATTTTGATAAAAAGGATGTTATATCTCACCCTAAAAAACCAAAATTGGCTATCGGAGCTACACCAAGTATTTTTAAAAGTTTTCCAAGTTATTTAACAAAGAAAAAGGCACCGGAAAGAATGAATCCCGATAATCGGCAGTTAAAAATAAAATATCGATACGAGGAACAAGTTGAACTTTTCTTTCAAAGTGACTAGATAGTGGATTATAGTGATTTTGTCAGAAATATGCAAATAAAAAATAAACTCGGTGAGTGGTATGTAAAAACTATAAATGACAGAACATATTTTTACACCGCAAACTCCAATGTTCCTACCCATATATTATAATATATTGAAAATAATTGTATTGTGTATAATGTAATAAAATATATTTTAGGCCTCTTTACTTTGAAATTTGATTTCCCGCCAAGTCTACAACAGCACGGCTTGTAAAATGAAGATGGCAGTGGCAGAACACAAGGAAGAATGAAAAGATGTTTTTGTTTAGCTTTTGTTTCTGTGTTCCAATATTTGAATAAAATTTTGAATTCCTGAAATTAGATTGTTGCCAGTAGGTAGATAATTAGGTAGGTACCTACTATCAATATTGCCAGTAGGTAGCCACAAGTTGTTTCTCACATTTTGAAGGTTCATGTTTGCCCCTTAAAATAGTATACATACACCTCAATGTTGCCATCTTACCAGTAGTTTCTGTTTTAACCGAGCTGCCCTCGTTTTGTAATAGGTCATGGAGGATTTTGGAATGAAGACATTTGTTTCTTGAATGAAGTTAAACCCAAGACTTGGTAGAGAGTATTGGCCCGCTCCAAGTAGGGACTTCAATAATTCAAAGTAGAGGTTTTTCGACAACTGAAAAAACACGTAAAATGAATTATTTAGATAAAAACACTTTTAAAATATATTTTAATTAAGTGTATATGCTTATTATTATTATTTACCTTTGGGTCATTCTCGTCTTGTAGCAAATTTGGAATATCTGTCATCGCGAAAAAGATTGAAATTGACATTTCAACAGAGTCCAATAATTCTTCAAAATTTGACTGGAAAAAAAAAATGATGCATGTATTTTAATATTAATAATATCAGTGAAGAGATAAACTGTGTCTGTGTGCCAGAACTAGTGAGGTTAATTTTTGCTTACTTCGGGAGAAAATGATCAAAGTTTTCAAATATCGATAATCTTTCTTGAACAGGTAATAATTTCATTGGCATGTCTGGGGCATTGGTCGACAGTTGGCGACATCAGTTTTATTTAAAATCGGTGCAGATAACACTTGTAGGTGTTTTTGTTTGGTGGATGATATTAATTGATACATACATTTCCTCTTATTAATAAACACGTTTTAAAATTTAAACCACTAACAAACTACTATTTATCCACTGGAGCGTTTTTTGGCCACATTTTGACCAATTTGCAAACACCCTCGATTTTGATCACCCTCCAGATGTCTAGCATCTCTTGGAAATTATTTGTTATTGACATAGACATATGAATATTAATAGACTTGCCCTAAGTGATAAAAGCGTATTATTTCCCCCTCCCTATACCGGTTCCATTGGAACCGTCTGAGATCGAGTATGGCTTCACGTGTATCCAAAAAATGAGACGTCATTATTCTTCTGCGAGCCAGCATCGAGCTCTCATCGGTGCATTTTACGAAATAATACAGCAAAAATAGTGGCTTGTGTTTTGAAAACGTGTAAAAATAGAAGTGAAAAAGAGAGTAAACCCAATTGTCATATTACATTCCATCTTCTTCTTCGATGGCGCTACAGCCCATATCGAGCCTTGGCCTCCTGCAACAGTCGCCTCCAACTCCTCCTGTCCTCAGCGGCTGACTTCCAGTTTGGTACCTGGAGAAGCTGTGCTGCATCCCCTCTTACCTCGTCTTCCCACCTCAGTCTGGGTCTTCCCACTTTTCTCTTTCCACCTGGGTGTCCAGTCAAAATTCTTTTTGGGACGCGTGTATCCGGCATTCTCTGTACATGCCCAGCCCATCTCAGCCTGAGGAGTCTCATATGTGCTGAGATGCTAGGGGCCTTATATATGTCATACAATTCTGTATTGTGCCGGATGCGCCACTGTTCGCCCTCTTTCACGGGTCCACATATTCTTCTCAGCACTTTTCTTTCAAAAGTATCCAGCATTTCAGCCATCTTTGCCGTCAGTGTCAGCGCCTCACATCCATATGCCAATACCGTTCTCACAATGGTCTTATATATGGTTATTTTGGTCTTATATATGGTTATTACAATATATATGGTTATTACATTCCATAGGCAAGCATTATTTTACTTTATTTTAGGCTATTCATATCACATAATATGTTCGTTTTTGTAACATATACTATCACTCGAGATACATGGCGTGTGCGCGTCGCTCTTACTGGGGTAAATAAATTATGAAACATTTGTAAAAGTGTCTTAACTGAATACGGCAACAAAATATTGGACTCTGAAAATAGGCGAACTTTTCTTTACCGTATTTGGACTTGGTAAATTTGTTCATTAAGCGGAAAAAGCAATTCGCGCTCCCTAGTAAAAAGGTCTATTCATTCAAAAGCAGAGTTTACTTTTAAGAACTAAATGGTGATATTATAATGCGAGATGCCTATATACTGTCAGATTCAGTTTTTACAAATCACATGTCACCATAGTCATCTTCCCGCTCTTCGTCCTGCTGTAGTTGGTTTCTACCCCTCACCTTTCTGTTTTGGTCTAGTAATATTCATATGTCTATGGTTATTGACATTTTGCAAACCGAAATTACCGAAGTATTTTTTCTTACATTGTGTTCCGTATTAAAAAAAATGCACGTTGAAATTAAAATTTATATCTGTGATTATTAACTCGGCTATAAAAAATATTATAAAAGTCATGATATTAAATTTTCTCCAAATAGGCACTACTTACACGTCTATTTTAAAGTAAATAATGTATTTATTTATACTGGGTTTTTACAAGATATTCTTACTCAGATGAGAAAAATTCAGTTATAAAACTCAGTTAATACACAAGTAAGTTAAAAATTACATAAATCACTTAAATAAATAACATAAATCAATAACGTAATATGCAGAATTCATGCATTTATAAATTTAACAATTTTTTTTTAAATTTAATGAATACTAAAAATATGGAATAAATGGTTAAAAAGAGGTTAATTCAATGGTTCCCTAACAATAGAATCAATTTATATGTCTCCATATTAAAATTGGGAAGTATGATTTTTCAATGAGGGCGGAAAATTTCCAAATCTACCGCTCCGAAATTCCGGAGGCTCGACACATATTTCAATTATTAATGCGAACGCTCGAGTGGTTAAGGGTTGTTTATCAGTTGTGCAAAATTGAATATATATTTATTAGTAAGGTTCATTGCGGAGGGTACAAAATGAAAAATAATTTACCTGTTGAACATCAGCATTAAGTTCTCTCTTGAGATATCTGGTGGCACTGAGCATGGCTGCTTTGATGCTATCCTGGGTCACTGGTAGTGCTAAACTATTTCCTGCATCCAGCATATAAGTTACCTAAAACAATCAGACGGATTTAATAACAAAATTAGATTTTTTTATTTCCCGGATAGGCAAATAAATTTTATTTGATTAATTTGTGTTATTTCACAATTTATTCATTTAAAATAATATACAGTATATTTGCGGCACGTTCCAGAGTGGAAAATACTATCTGTATCGCCCTGGTGTAAGACCACCATTCTGAATTGAAACGTTGCTTGAAATGGCATTAGCCGTGTTTGGTGACCAGATCTGAATAGCCAGGTACTTCCCACCTTCCTCTTCCCTATATCCTTCCCCTCCCCACTACCGTCAGCCTCACAACATACCCCAATTGGGGATGCCATAGTCTCACTGACTTCAGACGGGAGCAGTTGGGACTCTTGTGCGGTATTCATATAAAAAAAATAAAGTAAATGGCTTTCTTTTATAATACGACACTGTTCTTTTTATTTAACAATATACTGCTCTGCATAGAGTGCAAACGCACAAGGACTCCGGTGTGCAACACATATTGTGGTGCTATACCGCAAATGGGCTATGAAACAAATCATTTGCGATAAAAACCACAACACATATAATATTGTGGCATGTATCGCGGTTGGAAATCATATACATACTAGCAGTTAAAAACCCGC
Source organism: Limnephilus lunatus (assembly GCA_917563855.2). Classification (NCBI taxonomy): domain Eukaryota; kingdom Metazoa; phylum Arthropoda; class Insecta; order Trichoptera; family Limnephilidae; genus Limnephilus; species Limnephilus lunatus. Next base: position 83,477,475 of record OU830592.1, read on the forward strand.
TCCACAGGTTTTTGCTGCTAGGCCCTGCGGGCAGCTTTTAGTTTGGCTTCGCTCGGTTTGAGTGTTTGTGACCATTTTATAAATCCGAGGAACTGGTTCCTAAAATAGCCAGTTCCTCAGATCTGCTGTGATCCAGTGACAGCTAGACACCGTCGGTGACTCACCGAGACAAGGTAACAGTGACAAAATAATCGAGAGACGCAATGACGTCATATGTAATTTATATCAACTTCGTTAAGCATTGCCGACAATCTTTCTAAATCCGGAAGGATACTTGAAGAATAAAAATCCTTAGCACTTATACCTAGGGGGGGAATTAATCACACGCGAGCTGTTGACGGAAGTAGTGACATTTCGTGACGAATTCTTGAATTTGAAACCGAACTACAACAGTAGCTTTGTGTAAAACTCCACGTACCCAGATGTTATTTGAGGTGCGGCCATTTAGCGTGGCATCGACATGCACTCGTGGCTGGGTTCTGATATTCAACCACACGCAGACGCTAACGTAATAATACTGTTCGATTATGTGCTATTCCATATTCTCAAAAAAATTTACAAATATTCGGCATGCCGAACGACGATACGATAGCACTTAACTGAAAAATGAATATTTATATTGCATGACCTTATCATAAGGCACAGGTGCACAGTCAGGAAACACCAAATGTGCGCGCAACATTTGTACACGGTTGAAATTTGTCAAATGTTTTTCTTTCCTTTTGCTTCCTTTTTTCTTTGAAGGTTGAGTGCGCAAAATTTCAATAATCGCTGAATAAAAGTTTAGATTTTTAAAACAAACCCACTCCGAGACACTCGTCTTTATATAAAATATAGTAGTTAAAATATTTCTATTTTCTAATTTCATCATATATAATAGTATATTAAAACTATTTTAATATATTATTTATTACCTTTAAGTCTTTCAGATCTATGACTTCTTCTCTGTTGATACCATGAGAGGTGTTCTTCCCCGCCAAGGCAAACAGCATGGGCTCCAGGTCCTCTGCATACCTCGTAAGAGGGCCGATTGTGAGGAAGTTGGCAAAGTTTTCATCTGTCGATGAGGGAAAGTGGCCGTCGACCGAAACTATGCCTAAAAATATTTAAAAAATATAAAGAATCATTATTACATATAAAATAATTTCCATAAAATTACTGTCATAAAATAACTGCCAATAAATAAGTGTTATTAAATAAAATTTTATTGAGAGTTTAAGAGTTTAAGTTAATAGTAAAATATTTATTATTTATTTATGTATTTAAACGTCATAAAATGGCATTTACATTCAAGTGATACATGATACAGTGGTACACAGGAGGGTATCAGTATTTTAATAATAACAAAAATAAAATAGTTAAAATATTTAAATAATACGCTAGGTTTATATGACATAAAACAATATGAAATATGTATGGTAAAAGCTAGTATATAGGTATATGATACAAATATGTGTTACAACAAAAAAAAAAATTATGTGAAATCTTAAAGAATAGAATGTTGTAATATGTTAAAATAACAGAACATTATATTTGCGCAGAATGAAAATATGTAAATAAAGGTGACTTGTTAGCAAGTCGAGCAAAGTCAGAAAACAAAGTTAATAATGTAAGTATATAATTTACCAGGAGACGGTTTATGTCCAAATATCCCACTGAACATGGCTGGAACCCTGATAGAGCCAGCAATGTCTGAAGAAATTCCAAAAACAGATGCGCCTCCCGTTATAAGTGCTGCCTATTAAAACAAACAGAAACCATTTTCGATAAATAATAAAACTTTTTTATGGATATTCTACGTATCATATGAATCGTGTCATTTCTATATCCGCTATTGTCAAACTTTCATTGATTTGGAGAAAATCGTAAAAAACTGTCACATCTCTAGCATAAAAAGGTAATTGTATTTCAATTTTTTATATAATAAATTAGGAGTGACATAATTTCGAAAAGAGTTCATTTTTTTTAAGTAATTTCGATATGGCGGATTTTGATACTCACTTCTTGATATAGAGGCTTTTGAAACTCAACAGACCTGACGTGGCGGGTTTAAAAACTCGCACGTAGATAATTTTGACATACGATAGGCAAAAAAACTGCTCATGATTGGTTGAATCCGTTATGCGGGTTTTGATAGTTTCTCACTCGAAGTTTTAACATGGTTTTTGGTCATGATATGGGAAGTTTAGAAACTCAATTTTAAGTTCTTCTTGTTCCTCGCAAAAAATTCAACAGGATATAGCGGATATAGAAATTATAGATTCATATCTTCTTCCAATATTTGAAAATTAAAAATAATTTTATTGTCTTTCGAACAAAATTTACTGGGAAATTAATAACCGTAAGCACTCGTACATTAAGTACTGTATTTATGTATGCAGAGAAGTATTGTTTTAGAACAGAGTTGTTCAATTGACATGATGTTAAGATTGAAGATTTTGTCAGTGCTAGGTTCTTATAGGTACTTTCAGTATAATTTTTCGGATGCCTTTTTATGTTCTAATGGCGGGGCTCACGATGAGGCAACAAATAAAGAATCAAACTCATCAATGAGGCAACAAATGAAGAATCACACTCGTCAATGAGGCAACGAATAAAGAATCACACTCATCAATGAGGCAACAAATAAAGAATCGCACTCATCAATGAGGCAAAGAATAAATAATCACACTCATTAATGAGGCAATGAATAAAGAATTACATTCATCAATGAGGCAACAAATAAAGAATCACACTCATCAATGAGGCAATGAATAAAAAATCACACTCATCAAAGAGGCAATCAATACATAAGAAACAGAAGCTTTGTCAGTGCGTTGATTGGGATCAATACACACCTCCCCACCAGAAGAGCCACCAGGAGTGCGGTGAAGATTATAAGGATTCTTTGTGATGCCAGTCACGAGGTTGTTGGTTTCCCAGCTGAGGCAGAGCTCCGGGGTGGTGCTGATCAGCAGCGGGATAGCCCCCGACTCCTTGAGGGCCTCCACCGCGGCCCCATCCCGCGTGGCGCGCACATGGGCACGGGGAAGGGAGCCCCCGCATAACGACATACCTAAAATGTTATAATAACACGTTAAGAAATTTGGAGGGACATTTATACTCGTAGTGATAAATGAGTTAAGAAATAGGAACTTTAATATCAATAGTCATTTTTTCTTATTAGCTTAGTCCAGACTCCGAGAGACATGCGACGCAGGAGCTGGATAAAGTATTAAGCAATATTTAAAAACTAAGGACGGTTTATTTCCCAGAATTTAAACAATTCGTGAAATTTCAAAGTCACTTTTCAAGTTCTGTGAATGTTCTATTCGAGTTCTTTCAGTTATGTGAAACAACTGACCAATAATGATAAAATAACAGAAATTGAAAATTGGTGAATGGTTCAAATTCTGTTAAACAATTGGCCCTAATGGTAATGTCTGAATGAAACTAATTACACAAAAAGGAAATTTGTGAATCTACATCACATTTAGAGTCGATTTTGTTGTATTACATTTTTTGATTTCATCTTTCGTTTTTGAGTAAATGCAGTCCAAAGTTATAATTTTTATGTTCAAATTGAAAAAAAAATCAGTCGGTACGGGGATAATGTCAGCTATTTATTTTAATGTCTTTTTAAAATAAGGGTAGACCTGTATCCAAAAGTTTTACTACTTAACCTTTAAGTTGCTGAAATAAAAAAAAAAAAAATACAAGCGTACTAAGGGCAGCTGCCCCCCCCTAGAAGATTCAGGGATTCTCACAAACCGTAAAGTAATATTACATCGGTAGCCTATTGTTTGTGAGAATCAATTTAATTTTTATTATTACCTTTTTAGTTTATAATTTTTTTGCGCATCGTGGAAAGTTGGGATAAATATTAGAAAAGCTTTTTTTTGTACTTGCATAACTTACGTATCTAACTAAAGATTGTACGTTTATTTGTATTTTACTTAACTTAAACTTCAATCATGTACGGTTCCAAATGTTTTCAAGCAGTTTAGGTATTTATAATTTATGACTTAATCCAAAGAGGCCCCCGAACCCTTTCCTTAGAAATATGTATTCTCGAAGTAAAAAATGTGTCTTTAATTGTTTTATTATTGTTTATTTACTTATACTTTAAAATACGGTTAGGGCCCTGAGGGCCTCAGACACAGAATTGGGACTTATACTCAAGTTAGTCAGCTAAAATTTTTGTTAGTTCCTCATTAACAAAATGCCCACATGAGCTAAAGGGCCATCCATAAATTACGTTACACGAATTTCATGATTTTTGAACCCCCCCTGTCCCTATCGTCACATTTGTGAGACCCCCTTCTCCCCCCCTAGTGTGACATCACATATTTTGCAATTTTACATCTAAAAATAGTCAAAAGAGCAGTTCAATTTTTTTTCCATGTAACGTCACAGAGCTGGTGACACCCCATACCCCTTGTCACACTCACCATACCCCCCCCCCGTCTGCCCCCCCCCTTCACAAAATCCTAGCTACGCCCTTGAAGTGTACCACATGCATTAGAAGTGAAACCTTCAGAAAACTAAGGTAGACAAGAGTGGGGAGGCCACAAAGCACCACACAAAGAGGAGACCGATTATTCTAACTCATTCTCTTGCAGGCTAAATCCTATAGTTGTATGTCTTTGTCTTTTTTTAGTGTCATCGAGTTTCAAATAACAAAGGTGCTAAAGAATTTTTCACTTAAAAAGACAATTGAAATGCTCAGGTTGAATAGAAAAGAAGTTGTCTTGGGTTTCCTATGTGAATTTTCATGTTTTCACAAAGTTTCACGTTTATATCACTAGTTTCTGGACACCTTGTATTGACAAATGATTTCTTACGCTAACTTTATTTTGCCCAAGAATATGTGATGTACGAAATATCTAGAGGAAGTTATTGAATTATTGAAAAGTGACTATTGGTGACTTAGTAATTCATGCAAAGGTCAAAATTCATAATGCAAGTGGTAATATGTATACAGCTTGTAAAGAATTTGCATTATCCATTGTATTGCATGATATTTAATTCACTAGTTTTATTACCAGCTTTAATTACAGTTCATTTTAGTCAGTTTTTAATTCTTTTTTCTTTTTATTGAAGAATATGGCGTACGGTCTGATTTGTGAGAGTTAAACGAATATTTAATAGCTCCCTTGAACGACGTCGAAAGCTGAAAGTAGTTGCGGCGACGTAGAAATTTCATATACGAGTTCACCATTTAAGGGTTTTAGTTTTGCTGCATACATAATTCGATTTCTGTTTATATAAGATGATGAGGAAGTTGATGAACAAAGAAGTCTGGTAGACAAATAACCATAGAATGTTCAGGTCAAGAGTTCATACAATAGAAAAAAAAAATTCTGGTTGAAAATTCCTTATGGGTCTGAATGTTTTTTGAAAAACAAACATATACATAGAGTTTTATCAATTTGGATGGATTCAAAATACATTAGCTAAGATCTTCTCAAAAATCACACTCAATTCAAATTATAATAAATTATAAAAAAATTAAAGTTTCTATGTTTGTCCTTTACGCGCTTCTAAACCATTCATTCGATTGTGATGAAACTTTGGGGATTTGATGTGTGCATTCCCACTAAAGTTTCTATATATACTAATGAGCTCTGGCGTTATGAAATTTATATAAAAATTAAGCAACAGGTGATGCGCAAGTTGTTTGTAAAATGAGTGGATTTCACATAGTTTAGCGGCAGAGAGGGAAGGTGGAATGGGGAGGGGAATCTAGGAAGGGCAGAGGGGAAAGCGGGAGTGGGGGTTCGCCAGGAGGATGTATGTAGAAGTGTGGAGGGGGAATCCGGGGAAGGTGGAGAGGGAACGCGGGAGGGAAGGGGTAAAGGGAACAAATCCTATTTAAATGGCATTACAACGCATGCTGGGAACTTGCTAGTAATATATAAAATATGTAATGTCTTTCCCTTTTGCATAATATCCTTTTAAATTTAAGACTTTATTGTGATATTGGGAAGGCAGAACAATAGTCAAGAGATTGTAATTAACTAGAAAGGGACAACCTCATACACTCTTATATATTTGCAGTGTTGTCTCTTTTATACACAATGTCTTATACACTATAGTTAAACAAAATAGGTTTCAAATGAATATTACACCTTTTAAAGAACAGCTCTCCTTAATAGTGACAGGGACACCCAAGAAGGGTCTTTCCTTCTCCAGTTTCTTGAGAGCCACCTCATCGGTGATGTTGCTCAGCAGTTCGTCCACCTTCTTGGCTTCTTCCACAGCCGTGCTGAACCTGTTCTCCACAACGGCATTGAGGAGCGGATTCACGGCTTTCACTCTTTCGATGAACACCTCCACCACATGCTGACTGGTTACCTGCAAAATGGTCAATTATTATTATTACTATATCTCATTTCTTTTTCTTCTCCTTGTCCTATTCCGGTCATGGACTCATCGCCTAGAAAAAGCACCTCCAGGCGTCCATGTCCTGCTACCCGTGGGCCATGGGTAGGGACACGAAAAAAGTGTGTATCTATACTTTGTGGTATCGAGTACTTTTCCTTTCGATACCGATACTTTTGTACTCGATACCTTGTATTCGATACTTTTACTCAATGAGTACTTTTTGGCAAGGATCGATACCAACAAAAATTTGGCTAAGCGGCTCATGTTTATTGCAACGCCATCTAGTTCGATCATAGCAAACCTTCTAAAACATTCCATTGTATTGGTATAATTGCAAGCACAAGCAATCTAGTGTGTCATGGAATGAAAAGATGGCTAATAATTCAAGAAAAGTAAGTTTATTTTGTTATCTAAACATTTAGTTACTGAAAAACACCATTAGGTGAAAAAATCTGAAAAGTGCCATACTAACTGTCCTGCCAAAATACAAAGTAGAGAAAAAAATGTATTGCAAAAATGTTGTTTTACTTTTTAGTTCGTGTTTTAACAGGGCAGCTGTGTTTCATTATTTATTTAATTACGCACGTTTAGTTTTGCAGTTGAAACAGCAGTTTTGCAGTTGATACATAAAAAACATTACACTTTTTTATGAGTACCTAAGATAATTTATTATTGATTATAAGTACTTAAATTTGATTGATTCTTTTTTCATTTCACTGAAGTTGACGTCCTTTTACCTTTTCTAACTAAAATAGATTGTACTTGAATTTGAAAATTCTGATCCTGGGGAGGGGGGCTTGATAAGTAATTAGCCCGGTCAGAGCTGTAATTCAGGCCCTATGAAATGTACTCTGAAGTATCGATACTTTTGTTTCAATACTTTTACGAGTACGAGACTTTTTTTCCGATATGACTCATGAGTACAGTATCGATACTTTCTATTCGATATCGTGTCCCTACCTGTGGGTGGTATCTTACTGACTTCCACTTGTTTTTTTTTAAAATTTTATTTATTTAACGCCCAGAGGGGTTTTACATGAATGGTAGTACAATTTTAACTTGACAGATACTTTGAAACATAAGAAAGAAATAATAAAAATAAAGTTGTTTATAAAGTTGTTACAGTTGTTCTTAAAAATGAAAACTGAAATATACAGTGATTTGATAGGTTTACAAAAATACAAGATGTGTTTAGGATTACTTTTGGAATAAATATTTTACATGATCCACAAAACTCGCCAAGTTGATATTAAATATGTCAACATTACCCGAGTACTGATTTCCCTTAGTGTGAAATCGTTATATCGGAGAGTGGGCAATATATCGTCGGTCTACTGGCAAAGTCCACTAAGTCACTAAAACACTATCCTGAAATAATCGCATTTCAATATTTAGCAATTTTGGAAAGGCTCAAAGTGATGGACGAATATCTCCAATATGTTTTTTTTTTTAATATTTATAATTTACTTCTTCAATAACATTTATAATTTATAATTTAGATTGAGCCCTTAAGTACCTTTTCAATACACAATATTAGTTGATAGCAATAACAGCAACCTTTAATCAAAGATTTACAAAAAAATGAGCCTGACTTAGTGGGTTTTACCAGTCAATAATGACTTAGTGTGATTTGCTTGTTAAGATTACTGTTAAATTGTTGACTGTTATGCCGCGAAATAGCTTTAAGATTATTTTAAAGCTGACTCAGTGGATTTTTGTTTTAACGGTCTAAATTCTAAATCAATGTATTATTGACATTTAGATTATAATGTTTGACTTGACGTGTTTTGCTTGACAATAATAACAGATTTATTCGAGTTCATTGAACCAGAGTTTCAATCACTTACAGACAAACCCACTACCGAAATAAGATCGTTTTTTTACATTAGCTTTACACAGGAGGCCCTGAAGAAAATAATTTTCCTCAGGAACTGTGTCATCTTTGGGGATGCTGTGTGGAGGTTATTTTTAAGGAATGGAAGGATAGAAGGTTTAGGGAAAGAAAAAGGTATGAGGGGTGAGTAGGAATCTGTGGTTCAATGTGTCCAGGAGTGACAGATGTATGAATTCATCCCTCTCACACAGTGCAAGGCGATGGGTCGAGAGAGTCCAGCTGGAAAAGTCTAGGTTAGGTCTCCATCAACCAATCTCTCCCGACCCGGCTCACCACGCATTGGTTGGCAGACGCATCTGCCGCCAAGACTTCAAACCTCACCCCATGAACCCGGGCAAAGTTATCAAATGTAGCCAACCACTTGGGGTGATCTACGGCAGAGGTATTGGTTATACAATAAACAGTTCCCGGGCCGGTGGTACCCATATCCACCTTAATTAAACAAATTTGTATACATTAAATTAATTTAATTTATTGTCATTTTTTTTCAATTATTTATGGCTTTCACCCGTCAAGGGTGTTCTAGGCCATCATTTAAAATTACAGAGAAAGGAAAGGTGAATTTATTTATAAATTTTATTTAAATGTGCTAATTTCAGAATTATATGGAAGATTGGAGTCGAGTTCAGACTTGGAAGAGATGAAATGTTGAATGGAGGGGAGGCAATTTTAGATAACACTTGATAGAAGAAAGGATATTTATTTAGAGAGGGACTAGGGATCTAAAGTTCCCACATTTAGACCACAGAACGTACAATCTAGGGAGTCAAGGACGTGAATTTTAAAAAGGCGAGAAGAAACGAAACAATGTCCGATTCTCATTCGAATAAGTAAGGAAATTTTTTTTTTGGAAAAATGGGGGAATTTTTGAAACCACGGTTTTGTGGAATAGTCCTTTGTATTGAGGCGTAGCGGGCACCCTTGGATTGACTAGCAATGTTCCAATACCCTACCCTATCTTTGATGATAGAAAAAATATCAGATAGGGGAATATGGTTTACGAGGGTAACGGTAGGGTTAGACGCTGCTTGTTTTGCCAAGGAATCAGCAATATCGTTACCCACTATGCCAACATGTCCAGGAATCCAAATCAGAGTGACAGTTTTTCCAGAGCTTTGAATGGAGGTTATCAGTACTCGAATAAGACAAAGTGATCATCAGGATGAAGAAGAGGACTGGATTTAATATTGTCATGTTAAAATAGTGAAATGTTACCTTCTTACTCCTGATGAGTTCAGCAAGTTTGGTAGCGCTGGTCAGCAGCAGGGGTTCCTTAACTGCGGGAAGTCTCTCGGTGGGTCTCCGTGATAGCAGCCAGAAGATGGGCCGAGTCAGGTAGTCCAGCAGGACCAGAAGGACGCCCACAAGCCACACTGTCGGCTCCATACTGGAGTAATAAATAAATTATCATAATAAATACTTGTTTGATGAAGCTTTAGCAAGTTAATTAGGGAGGCGTTTGGATACCGCCGCCTCGGGAACCATTTATTGGATAACCAACACCTCTGCCATATGTCACCTCAAGTGGTTTGCTATGTTTGGTGACTTAGCAGGAGGGTTGATTGGGTGAGGTTTGTCCGGGTTTTGGCTATGTGGCAGACCGGATTGAGAGACTGGTTGAGGAAGACGTCTTAACCTCTCCAGCAGGACTTTCTCGGAACATCGCCCTGCACTGCAGTGGAAGGGATAAATTCATACGTCCGTCACTCCTGGACAAACTGACCTCCAAATTACAACCCACCGCTCATACCTTCTTCGCTTCAAGAACTTCATCTCCTTCCTTCCCTAAAAAGACCCTCCACACAACATCCTCAAAGATGACATAGGTCCTGAAGGGAATTATTTTCTTCTGGGTCTCCTGTGTGGAGCTAATGCAAAAAAAAAGTGAAGATCCGGAAAAAAAGCAAGGCTGATGTACTTCAGGATCAAATTAAAATTATTCATTAGCTGCTTGTTCGTAGTTAGCGCTAATTAAATTATTTTAGGAAAAAACACTTTTTGCAAGTAAGGCTTTAAAATATTAAGTTCGCATATCCTGCTCCTGTGCGCATGGTGTATGAATATGAATAAACAATTTGGGTTGTATAAAAACTCTCTTCTTTCAAGAAAGGCACAAATGTGTACAATATTGGATATCATCACCGATACAATATTGTTTCACCTTTCTTGAAATAATTGAGTTGTGCGTGGTCAAAACTATTTCTTTATATTCATATTGCATACATATATGTATACGGGTGCAAACATATAATTAATCTTACAAATAAAATACAAGTTGATAATCACAGACGTATATTTAAATTCGAACACACACTTTGATTTGCAGAAGCAAAGCTAGCAGTCCAGAATGGAGACCTGGTACCTACCCTGATGTATGGTAGTGAGGCATGGAACTGGCAGAGGAAGGATGCAAGTAAACTGAATGCTGTTGAAATGAGATCCCTGTAAGGCATATGTGTGGTAAAACCGGTGACCAGACAACTCAGAATGAAATCTACTCAGAAGCACCTCAGAAAGGTCATTAAGAGTGATGATAAAAACATATAAAAAAAATTGTTAAATAGGTTAAGTTAGGTTAGGGTTACCGGCTATTTTAAAATTATTTTTTCATAGCTTTTAATGACCTTTCTGAGTTGGTTTCATTCTGGGTTGGCATGGAACCGGTAAAACCATGTATGATCGTGTGAGAAATGTAGATATCTGCAAAGAATGTAAGGCTGATGTAAGCATAATGAGTAAGATTAAGAAAAGGACCTTCAGATGGTTTGAGCATGTATAGCGAATGAACGAAGAAAGTAGTGTAAGAAGAATATATGACGCAAATGCGAATGGTAAAAGTCGGGGACATGGCACGATCAAGTGAATCAGATACTTGAGTCGTGCAATGTCAAAAGTCAGAATAATAGAACAGTATGTATGAGACAATGTAAGAATGTGAGTGAGGCAAAGAGTGTATGCCGAGACCGACTTGTTTGGCGGTCCATCCCCTCTGCCTACCCCCAGGGCCGGATCTACGAAATCTGGCGCCCTGTGCAGTAGGTACCGATGGCGCCCCCCCCCCCTACATTTTTATTTTGATTAAAAATTCGTTCACCCAATTTTTTTATTTTTTGTATGTAATTATTTATTTGGTTTACATTAATTTATCAAATAAAATCAAGACATATAAAGGGTGTAACTTTTCCAAGTGACCTGGCGGTAGCTCTCACACTCGATCTATGCAATTCTTCTCCATTAGGCAGTTTCTTGTAATAATACTTAGTATTAAATTTACGCTTGTTTGTAATAGGAAAATCAAAATCTTTCAATTGTACAGGACCTTCCTGAACTAATAAACTAATGGAATTTTGAGATAACTTGGGCCAGTATCCGGGATCTTTCAATTCAAACTCTGAAAACAGAATTAAATTTAAACTGCCATCAGTAACGTTATTTTTATCTTCTAATAGTTCGACCGTAGGAATTTGTGAGAAAGATATCTGTTTAGATGTGCTCGGGACCATTGTAACGTCATTGCGCGGGACATCTTTTTTTATCGGTGCTGGAGAAATTGGAATAAAAAAATTCCCAATGGAAACGAGTTTTTTAATGTCATTCTGCTCTTTAATTCTACGTTTTAGATTCTGCGAGCCTGAAAGTTTTTTTTAAAAATATTATTCTATTCATTGTAATCCACAGTACTTTTATATTTAGTTATAAATTTAAAAATCTAATAAGAATATAACCTCAAATTTGTACCTTGCATTTCCCCTGTGTTGACGTGTTGAGCGAACAAACACTAAACACAATACAACGGCTTACAAAAGACGCTTACACTGACACCGTAAAATAACAAATCCAACAAATCTAATAGATATTAATTATATATTTAACAATTTAACGAACTTCAAATGATATGACAGTCAGTCCTAGAGACTTAAATCGTACAAAATAAAACAACTAAAATTGTCAGCATTTTGAAGGCGCAAGTCGGTTTATTTGATTCTTTTGAACAAAAATACGGCGCTGTGATTGGTTATTGAATTTGGATCGCACCCATTCGTCGTAAAAGACGGTAAAAGATATATGGAAAAATAGATCTTACGTTTAAATTTAATATATGGAATTTGTTAAAAAATTCTGTAACTGACTACAAATTCGTAAACCGTTGACACCAACATGATGCGCGCGCATTCTGTTTCTTTGGAAATGTTGCTAGAGCGTAATAATTATGTCGTTCTATGGGTAATTTTTAAACGATTCAGGGAATATTATAACTTAATTTTAATACAATATTTATTTTCTCACGGCGCCCCTTCGGAGTTGGCGCCAGGTTTTTGCACGTTTTTGAACGTATGGCAGATCCGGCGCTGCCTACCCCTGTGCAGAAACGGCATGATGGTTAGTTAGTTAGTTAAGTACGCAAACTAAGTAACTTCGATTGCATGTAATAAAATGAACGGTTATTAAAAAAAACCTATTTAAAGATTTACCTTCAAGAAAACTGTTTTCTTCCTGCAGGCTGAAAATCAACTGGTTACTGGTTTACTTTTTGTCCAATGCCCCCAAAGATTCAAACCATAAAATCCCATGAAAATTGCATCTGATAAAACAGTGCCAACTACTCAAAAAGCTAAATCATATGCAGAGTATCAATAAAAATTAAGAACGAAATATGAGACACTTTTACTTGGTCTCTTTAAACGTGATAGTTTGTAGTTTCCCCAACAGGTGGTGCTAGTTCCCAAGAGATATTAAATAATTCATAATATTCTCCTGTGGGTTGTTGTGTTAGGCCACGTTCAGATAGGGGAGTTAAAAACCCCAGGCGTTTTTTATAGCAAAAGCTTAGTATTTACATAATTCGATCGGCTAACGCTAAAGGCTAGACAGTAGAATTGTAGACTGTATTAATTGTTTTTGTGTTTAATTCGTAAACTCTATTTTAATAATTAAAAAAAAAAAAAATTGTTGACTGTAGACTGGCAACTTTTTAGGACAGTTCCTTGCCGGGAAGTTACCTAATTATGCCGAGACAACTAACTAACTAACCATCACGCCGTTTCTCCGCAGAGATAGGCAGAGGACGGACTGCCAAACAACTTGCTCTTGGCACACTCTCTTTGCCTAATTCACATTCATACATCGCCTCATACATGCTCTTCTATTATTCTGACTTTTGACATGGCCTGACTCAAGTATCTGATTCACTTGATCGTGCCATGTCTTCCTCGGGCGTCCAATATTCTTCTTACACTACTTTCTTCATTCATTCGCTCTACATGCTCAAACCATCTGAGGGTCCCTTTCTTAATCTTAGTCATTATACTTTTACATACCTAAGCCTTGCATTCTTTGCGGATCTCCACATTTCTCACACAATCATACATGGCTTTACACACATACGCCTGAGGGATCTCATTTCAACAACATTTAGTGCACCTAATTTCATCCTTTCTCTGCCAGTTCCATGCTTCACTGCCATACATCAGGGTAGGTACCAGCATTCCATTGTGAACTGCTAGTTTCACTTCTTTTGACAGTTTTTTATTAGTGCCAATGGCATTCAGTCCTCCATTAATGGAGTTACCTGCGTTTACCCGTCTTTCAGTATCTGAATCAGCCTTCCCATCTCTCGTAAAAATACTACCCAGATATACAAACCTGCTCCAAGTTTTCATCATTCACAACTAAATTGCACACTGTTTTCGTACTCTCTCTCTTTCAAACACCATGACGAGACAACAATAATTATGTTGTTCGGCAAACTCTACATATTACAAGTCCTCCGCCGCGTCTGTCTGTCTGTTCGAGATAAACTAAAAATTAATGAACAGATTTTCATGCAGTTTTCACCAATAGATAGAGTGATTCATGAGGAAGGTTAATAAGGTACATGATTTGTCAAGGTTTTGTTTAAATTGGTTGAAATATATAATTAAAGGAGATTGTCTGTATGAGGAGATTGTCTGTATGTCTTGACGAGCGGGCTGGCAAGCGGGCTGTGTGGATTTGAATTGTATGCAAAATAACAGATGGCGGTGTGAGTTAAAATATTGGGTAACCATTCAGTACATGACGTTGTGTTTCGTTAGCCGCAGCAACGCGTGGCCGGCTCAGCTAGTAACCAATAATTAATAGGCAATTTATTTTACTCGTTTACCCAATACCTCGTGGTGTTCATTATTAGGTGTACAGCGAACATAGAAATTAGAACATGGAAATGGATAGAAAAACGGTTGCATTTTGGATCAATGGCGAATTGCAGTATAAAGTATAAATCCTTGATTGAATCGTAGATTTCGTAACTATTTTACACAAATTTGATCGTTAGTGTGGAAGGCTGTTCTTGTTAAGAGCGTTTAACCAGCCAGCGGCCGAAAATCCACATTTCGTCGAAAGATGTTCTTACGATCGTACAGGGCGGTTCCAATGATGAAGATGAATTACTCTACGTACCAGCTTTTTAAAATTATAACTCAATATCGATTTTATTTCATTCCAAATATGCTTTAATTTATACCTACATCCAAAAATGCTGAAAGGAGTGTTGATAAAACTATTAAAATTATGTACTTTTTGTAATAATTTTTTGATCATAAATATTTATCATTTTTCAATAATAATAATGTCTGAGCAAAATAAGAATGTAAAAAATCTTAAATATATTACTATGTAAGTGCGCAAATAAATACACAAACGGACCAATTTTCGTCAAGAAACACAATACATGTATCTACGTATATATTTTTTAATGATTTTATTTAAACTAAAATTAAAATTCTGTAACATACGTTTACCAGATAATATTGATTTATTTTATTGCATGATTATGTGATTTGAAATGGGTGTTGTATAATACAAAATCTTTTTTGAAAATTTAACAAATCTGCCAACGACCTGTGGTATAACCTTATTACTTATTACATATATTATAAATAAACATTTTTTCTCAAAATTTAAAACATACGTTTACTAGATAAAAGAACAATCTTTCGAAATCAATTTATATTTTTTTGTGGAAAAGAGTCAATGCGTCTAAACACTGATTTAAAAACGCCATTTTTCTGGTTTTCTCTGGTTATTTTATATCACAAACATAAATAAATAACAAAAATGGTAAAAAATTCATACTTTCGAAGTGAACTAATCCTTATTGAAGTGAAAGTTTCTTTAGCAACGTTGTAATTTGAGACTCGATTAAACGAAAAATAGGGACACTAATGAGAGAAAAATACATACATCTATAGGATTTAGCCCGCGTGAGAATGAGATAGTATAATCAGTCTCCTCTTTGTGCGGTGCTTTGTAGCCTCACCACTTTTGTCTACTTTAGTTTGTGAATTTTTCACTTCTACCAAATCTAAATTGCACACTCTGTTTTTCTTTAAAATTATTTAAATAAGTAACTCTTCCTTGCATAGGTAGGTACTAATTTTTTTTTTTTTTTTTTTTTTAATTATTTCTGGCTTTCACCCTTCAAGGGTGTTCTAGGCCATCATTTAAAATTACAGAGAAAGGGAAAGGTGAATTTATATATTAATTTTATTTAAATGTACAAATTTCAGAATTATATGGAAGATTGGAGTCGAGTTTAGACTTAGAAGAGATGAAATGTTGAATGGAGGGGAGGCAATTTTAGATAACGCTTGATAGAAGAGAGGATATTTATTTAGAGAGGGACAACCAAAAAATATGTGATCTAAAGAGCCCACATCTAGACCACAGAACGTACAATCTGGGGAGTCAAGGATGTGAATTTTAAAAAGGTGAGAAGGAACGGAACAATGACCGATTCTCATTCGAATAAGTGAGGAAATTTCTTTTTTGGAAAAATGGGGAAATTTTTGAAACCACGGTTTTGATGGGATAGTCCTTTGTATTGAGGCGTAGCGAGCTCCCTTGGATTGACTGGCAATGTTCCAATACTCTGTCCAAACATTGCGGGATCTATCTTTGATGATGGAAAAAATATCAGATAGGGGAATATGGTTTACGAGGGTAACAATAGGGTTGGACGCTCCTTGTTTTGCCAAAGAATCTGCACTAATTATAACTACAAGAAACCAGTATTAAAGTCGGTGGAGATGGTAAAAGATGCATTAAAGTTTTTTTTTAATAAAATATCATAATTTCCTGTGTTTTTACCATTTTCAATAAAAGTTTTTTTTCTTGCTAGTACCTACCAACGAAGTGTCGTTTGCCGAAAGGTTTCGCTCCAATATAATAACCCAATAAACTATTTTGTGCATGTTTTTGTTCCATCTCCCCAGACGGTTGTTTCTTGATAAATATACAGAAAAGTGGGAAAAATGGCTTTAAGACTCTTATTTTCGGTTACTATTTTTTGGTTTGAACCTAAGAGTATGGATATTTAGTTCCATGGTTTGAACCTTCCTATCCTGTGATCGGAATCAACCGCGCTAAACCTGGTCAAATCGAGAGCTGGTAAGGTCGATGTAATTTATTTGAATTTCAGAAAAGTGCGTGATTGACACCAAAAGATTGCATTGTCATCGGCAACGAGTCTATCTGCCGAGTTTCAGCTCGATCGGATGTCGAGAAGTGGGTTAATTTTCACTTTATTTATTCCGCAGCAATCATTCAATCAAGCAAACAAAAGTGAAATTCAAATAGACGTAGGTACTTAAAAAGAGGAATGGGTAGTAGAAGGATGGTAAGTTGAAATTTAAAACATAATATAGAACGGCAGGTAACCCTCCACCCGTCGCGCCTTTTTTTAACGCGAGTTGTCGCGCGGGGTCGCTTAGGACCCCAAAAATAAATATGATTAAATTGTTGTTATAGCATACATTTTATGTGTTATTTTAACTAATTATAGTCAGGCGATAATGACTGCATTGAAATAAAAAATAAATATTGAAAATTAGATATTTATTTTCAATTTAAGCGCTTAAAAATCAACAAGTAACATTTTTTATAAATTTGAATCACACCTTTTTAATCGTAAACTTAAAAAAAAAATCTAACCGATTTCTATCAAACTTATAACTATTTGAGATTGATACAGACTTATTATTATTGCAACAAAAAATCAACAAAATACAATGAAAAAACATATAAACTTGATTTTTCATGGTACTTTGTTGATTTTTTTGAGCCTCACGCCGAAACACAAGTCTGTATTATATTATCTAGTATAGCCCCTTTCAGGAAGCTACCTAAAGTAAGGAATCAGTGGGAACATTTAAAATGTACATAATTAGCATTTCTGTAAAACCTGGGCTTTTAAAGACCCCACCCGACGGGTCGAGGGTTAAAAAAGAAAGAGAAGGAATTATTTGAAATAGATAACCTTACAGTGTTTTGAATGACTGAATTTGTTCTTAATTTTTCTTGAGATTATTTTATCTCTAGTAGGTATATTTTGATAAAATGTTTTTTTTTTCTATATTATCGCATAGCAATACAATACATCATCAACATGAAAAGAATTAAAATATATAATATTTATTATCATGCACATATATATTCATATTATTATAGATAATCAAACGAAATTACACGTGTCATATTGTGTCTACAATAACTAGGCTAGTGTAATCTCTAAATGATTTTTTTTATGATTACGCGGGTACAACATATTATACAAGTCGGTATATGCGCACTAATTAAGTGATATACGTTTTAATATAATATGTAATTAATCAAAATAATTCTTTACTTACAAATAATGAATCTACACACTCCTTGCTTCAATTCATAAACCGTCTCATATATGAAACACTCTTCTATTATTCTGACTCTTGACATGGTCCGACTCACGATTCACTTGATCATGCCATATCTATCGTCAGACAGTAGCATAATAATAGTAGGATAATAAAACAAGAAAAAACAGGGGTTAAAAAGTTCAACTTCGTTCGAACATTAGATTAAAATAATAATAAAAGAACACAACATTGTAAACGTAGCACACAATACGATTATAAAACATACATCATTCACAAACACACAAATCATAATATTATATGCCAATTTTTATTATTTTTTTATTACCGACTTTACATATTTTATTAAAATTTATTATGTACTTCATCCTATTGAATTATTGTAGGTACTATACAATGTGGGGCTGAGCATGGGCAAGCTACCCAGTGAGGCCAACACTATTAAATTATATTATTATAAAATCTAAATTATTATTGTATCAAATAAATAAATACATATCAGGGACACACCGTGACATTTTTCATTTGTAATCAATATATATCATTATCATTACATAGTATAAAATGAAGTCGCTCAAAATTTATGTGCGCTTATATCTTTTAAACTACGCAACGGATTTTCATGCGGTTTTCACCAGTAGATAGAGTGATTCAAGAGGAAGGTTTATATGTATAATACATGCTTATTATAGTAGAGAAAAGCCGAGAAATTCAAATATTCAATTCAGGCAGCGGGCAGCGGGCAACTGGCGAGCGGGTGGTGTGGATTTTATAAAGCTTGGGTAATGGCGTTGTTTTTCGTTAGCAACAGCAACGTGTAGCCGGGTCTGCTAGTATATTAGTATATTATAAAATAAAGTGTACAAAAATATGCGTCCCGCTAAAACTCAGAAACGAGTCCCGATAAGATCAAGGGAGTTATATGGTGTTGAAGTCCTCTACCTCCACCCATGAAGAAGGTTCCCATTTTTTTCAGAAGGGCGTGCTTTTGAAGATACAAGGGTTGGAAGTTTCGCCCTCTAGAAATTTTTAGAACAGTCCAGAACATTTGAGAGAATTCCATAACATTCCAGAACACCTCGGAACGTTCTGGAATGTTATAAAAAGTTCAGGAATAGGGAATCGGGAACATCATTGTGTGTCACATTCCAGAACACTCTCGAATGTTGTGGAAAGTTCGGGAACATTGTGTACCATTCGAATACTTTTTGGTATGGGTGGTGTACCCATTGGTAGGGGTAGGTACATAAAGCAAGATCCGTCGAGGGTTCGAACGTCAGCGAAACCGGGGAGTTGATATGAGATTTAAGACCCTGCTAGTCTTTAATAAAATAATTCATTTTTGGATTACAGAAAGCCCCGGTTAATTAGCCCAAAAATTAAGATGTTGGAAACTAGAGAATACAGAATATGGTATTTTTTTACATTAACTCTACACAGGAGGCCCTGACAAAAATAATTTTACTTGGGGCCCATGTCATCTTTGGGGATGCTGTGTGGAGGGTATTTTTGTGGAAAGGAAAGAGTGAACCTGGGTCTTGCAGAGACCCACGTTGTGGGAGGTAGGAAACACAGTGACCGCAAATCATTCCTCAAGCGAGCTGTGGAAATCAAGAACGAGTCGTAGAAATTACCCGATCTCATGTGACAAATGTCAACCACGTAATGACGCTAGTTCTTCGGAGCATCTTCCATTGAAATACCTTTAGAACAAGTACATCATTCTCACCCCATGCGTGCGCTTTAAAGCAGAATCTAGCAAACGGACCGCCCGTTTCTGCAAGGAGTCGTTTTTTCGGGAATTTTGGGGTTGCAGACCAGAGGTGGCTGCCAAATTCAACAGTGAGGCGGACCTGCGATGTTCTATTTTTTTTGTTATTCTCTGCATTTGCAGCTTACGCCACATTTTTTGCTAATAAACACGCGCATTCTGGGGATTTCTTAAATGTTCCGCGACTTTTCAACCGGCGATAAAATATTCCCAACAAAATATCCTACGGAGAAAACATCCCGCAACAAAATATCTAATATAACCTAACCTAACCTAACAAAAAACGGGACAAAAATAATGCAGACATCCTATAAAGACAATAAATTATTGTTCAAAAATAGTAAAATGGAACAAAAATAATACAGACATCCTGTAAAGTTAGGTTAGGTTAGGCTTTAGTAGATACTTTGTTGGAGGATGTTTTGTCAATAGGATATTTTGTTGGAGGTATTTTTTCGCAGGATGAAAACGCGCATTACCTTTCTTCAAGAAGCGGCAAGCTGGCACTTAAGCCCCGTTCTGATTAGGCAAGTATTTTAGTCGAGTGGAGAGTATAGTAGTAACGAAACGCGTCGGAACACCGTAATTTTAGTAGAGTGGGTGAGTCAGCTCTTTAGTAGATTCAATCCTTTTCGTTTTATTTTTCGGGAGAGTAAGGACCCCCTCCACGCGTCCCTGCGCACTGACATGCGCGAACCGGCCGTTTTAGCAGAGTTAAATTTTTTGGTAAACGCGCGGAAATGTCGTGGCGATAGAGCGAAGATGCTGCCCTAATTTTTTTTTATTTATGCTGCTATTAATCTCTTTTCGTGTCCATAGTTTATTTATTTTCATCTTACTAATTTATTCTTCCACCTCTTCTAAAATAAACATTAAAATAAGCTCTAGGCTGCGCGCATACATCAGGTTTTGCTTTCCGATTGTCTGATTAGACAATCGGATCGGATAAACACCGCACACATCCGATTTGAAAACCGGATAGGTAATAATACCGGGGCCACACCCTTTTTCAGACCGGATTGGACGGCCGGTGCGGCAGGGCGCGGCCTATTTTTATTACCGATCAGGTTTTAGAATCGGATGTGTGCGGGCTTTCATAAGAAATGTATGGCGCGAAGGCTTTCCGGTTGTCTGATCAGACAATCGGATCAGTCAATCGGATGGAAAAATCTGAAGTATGCGCCCAGCCTAATTAGCGTATTAACTTTGCTTTGTAGCAACCCATCATCCGCCGTTATCTTGCAAAGGGCGGCGGGCAAAAATGTATTCTACTTTATAAGTAATGCGAACGGTTTTCGGCGAGTCAAGTAGCAAGTATACTCGCTACTTGACTTACTACTTGATCAATGTGAACGTACCTTAACAAACGAAGCTTTTTAGTGAACAAGTATTTTTTACAGGACACCTCTTTGGCACCCCTAGAAACTATTTTTTATAATTGTGAGCAAAGATCAAAGTAGTAGATTTGTTGGATGACATCAACAACTTCTCCTACTGAACAACATAATCTCGGTGTCGCATAAATTTGCATTAAGTAGACAAGCTCCATAATATTAAATAACATTTACAAGATAACAATATAAAATCTCATGATTTATTAAAACATATTTATGTTAGAACTGTCTTATTATTTAGATTCCTAAACGACGGTTCAAAGTTGGCATAGTAAAAATAGTCCATGCACAATATCTCTAATTTGTTCGGTTTTCGGAACAACTCACGTAATAGTTGTGTTTCTCTTACTGTAATGGTTAGAAATATGATCTAAACATCTAAACGGTGTTAAAAAGAGAAAACACCACGCTTTATTTTCAAGTATAAAAATTAACAACTAAATAAATATAATGTACACGTACCCTTTTATGAATCCAAAGTTTCCCGCCGCAATTTGAGAAAAACTAATGAAATTTTTTATTAATTATTTTTACATGAAGTGACAAAAAAGTAACTTTTTTTAACATGTAATAGCTTATAAATTTTTGTTCTTTCATTATATTATTTTTTATTTATATTTTTATAAACTATAAGGATATAAACGAGTACCTACATTTTTTTAATTTTCTCTATTGTTGAAAATGGTTGTTAATTCATATAGGTATTATTTTTTCTACAAATTTCCTCCTTTTATTCATTGTCATTTTTAAATGTAATTTTTCAATTTTTTTATTATTTTGCTTGTACTTAATGGTTTGGTAATAACCGATATTTATTTTTGTTACTTTTAATAAATTATGAAATTATTAACCCCGATACAGTCGAACCCTAGTGGGGTTAATAATTACTTGCTAAAAATGTATTTAAATTGTGAAGAAGCAATAAATAAATTATAATCGTTATTTTAAAACAGTTGACTTAATCATTGCAGAACAAATTATTCCATCAATAAAAAACGTATAGGTATATCATAGACATATGTATGTCCATGGTATATATAGAGAAAGCTGTAATCGGTGGTCTAACCTAACCGAACATTTAATCAAAATGCTATTGTTATCTCTTGATAAAAGTTAATAATTTGTAGATACCATAAAGCCTTCGTAAAGGATGTTGTGATTGATAAAATGTTTAATGAAAGAATAAACCAGATTTAGGTTATCATAAGTAGGTATTAATTTCGGTTGTCTGAGCTTTGCATCCTGTGTGAAATCTGGGCTAATGAACTCAACTTTGCTTTGAATTTAAGTGTCAAATTCAAAAACGAAACCGATTGTGTAAAGAATTCAGATAACCAATACAGTACTTACCAATAATACGAGTATAATGTATGTTTTAAATATAACTTATGGTCAAAAATCGAGAATTCAGTTACTGGTATTTTAATTTTTTTTTTAATGTGAATTCCTCACAAGAGTTCCAGCTGCCCTCTTCTGGAGCCAGTGAGACTATGGCATCCCCGATTGGGATATGTTATGCGGCTGAATGTAGTGGGGAGGGGAAGGAGATGGGGAGAGGAAGAAGAAGTGGGGAAGTACCTGGCTATTCAGATCTGGTCACCAAACACGGCTAAAGCCATTTCAAGCAATGTTTCAATTCTGAATGGTGGTCTTTCAACAGGGCATCATTACTGAGAGTATCTTCCACTCGGGAATATGCCGCAAATATACTATACATATATTATTTTAAATGAATTAATTGTGAAATAACATAATTCAACCAAATAAAATGAACTGGATTTGAATCCGCGACCTCGGATTGCTTCGAGAACCTTACTCCTCGATCACGGAGGCTGACAAAACTATAAGCCTACATAGGGAATTGGCCTATCTAGTAGAACTAAAAAGCTTTGTAAATTTAAATACAAAAGTAAGGCAGTGAAATAGAATCGAGGAGCCCCAAATTATAAATAAAGAGTTAAAAATAACGTGACTATTGCATATTATTCTGATTTAACAAAACATTGGCAATATACCTGTAATTCATTGGTAGGTCACTAGGTAACGATCATTGTAACTCCCAACAGCTGATGCCAGCAATATCTAATGCCTTATTACTATCAATCCTCTACCATTTGTACCGCGCGCACAGATAAAATGCAGTTAAAACGGGCACATAACTGAAGATGGCCAAAAGAATTGTTAACAAGCATTCTCCACACGTACTAGAACAATTGCCATAATAACTTCTTTGCGTAACACTTCAAACATTTCCTCAATACAAGTGCTAATTTATTTACTGCCTTGTGGACACTTAAGCGAGAATTTAGTAAAATGAAAACATTAGGTACCCGAAGAACCTTCGAGGTGTTTTGTTTGTTGATTATATTATGAAGGTATTTTTGTAACCTGAAATGAAATAGTACCTAACTAGTACCTAATAAAGATATTCGAGTTTGAACGATTCGGATCCTTAAAGAAATTTCAATCCAACTCAATACGAATCATTCATGAATCACGACAAATTAGTTTATCAAAATATTTCAACATTAAAAATCTTTATTATTCTTTTGTTCGAAGTCAAGTCGAATACAACTTTGTATTTGGTCTCCTCCCTTTAAAATCCACACCGATTCCATTAAAAAATCAGCATAATTCCTGAGCATAGACATATTTTGTACGTCCGTGTTCCTGAGCTATATTAACAGTAGGTACCTATCTACCTATAGAAACAATGAATTACAAGCACTTGATGAAATAATTAAAATTATTAAGCCCCCTAGATATAAGATTTATTTCCGACTTCACTTTTATTTTGAAAATTTGTCAATGGTGTTGTAGACACCCCCGATTTATTAAGCTTAATTACCTTCCATAAACTAATAAGAATTAATCAATCTAAAATTATTTTAATTGCAACATCAATATCAGGATTAAGTCATTTAGATACTCGCTTGTACCTATGTATATTGAATGCAGTTGAAAATATCCTCTCAGAAGTAATATCATGAGGTGATTTTTCACAAAAACGGCGCTCTACAAATTGTCCAATTATTATTATTATTATTATCATCATTATGTGTGTTCAAGTGCACGGAATATTGTTAGAAACGGGTTAATTTTATACTTCAATAAAACAATGTTAGCATAATACCTACTATTCTTCTGCACGGGTTCTACATAATTTGATTAGCATAATTTATCTCATGATTACTGTTCCACTATTATGTATATCACTTTGTAAATCATTATAAATAAAGATTTAATCCTCTAATAAAAAGCTAAATTCAAAACACAGGAAAATCAGAAATAGAAAATATACTGACACAAAATGAAAAGCGAAACCGAAACCACTCAACTGCAATAAAAAACGACATAATATAAAATTTATTTATAATTACTTCATATTATTCATACCATTAAATTTTAATACGTAAATACAATCCTCTTCACGGGAGATCCCATTGAGGATATAATTATCTCTAATTGTTACATTGTTATTGTTACTTGTTACATTCAACAATATTTAATTCGATATAAAAAATGAGGAAAACAAAAATAAATTCAGATACAAAATTAAAAGTCACAAACAAAGGAAGATTTTGTATTTAAAAAAAACGAGTGTGCTTTAGACCACACGACTGAAGTAAAACTTCACTAACTTATAAAAGAAGAGAGAAAGACAATGTGCGCGCGCACTGCTCTTTCTTGCTCCTACAGTGTGATACAGACAATAGGCCTGCACTGTGTCTTAAATATACGAAACGTAACTGCCTATGAAAGAAAGAGAGAAAGAAAATGTGTGCTTGTACCTCTCTCTTTTGCCCCTACAGTAATATACAAAACGTAAGTCTCTCTCTTTCTATCTTCACTAACTTATATCTCCCTCTTAACTTCCGTTCGCCTCGCCCGATCACACTTTTGGTAACGCTCTCGTCACGCATTCACCAGCTTACTCCCCAAGTCAAGCGTGCGTAAAGAAGTTTTAGTTCAAAAATCTTCCTTGTTATATTTTAACGAATCCAATCGCCTGGAGCCGGTGAGACTATGTCATCCCTTATTAGGATATGTTGTGACGTTGAGTGTAGTGAGGAGGGGAAGAACATGGGGAAGAGAAAGATGAAGAAGTACCTGGCTATTCAGGTCAGGTTACCAAACACGACTAAAGCCCTTTTTAAGCAACGTTTCAATTCTGAATGGTGGTCTTATACCAAGGCGATACTTGAGTATTTTTCTGGAACATGCCACAATAAATTTAATATACCTTACGTTATTTCAAATGATTAAATTGTAAAATAAGAGACTCCTAGTTGGACAGTCAAAGCTTCTTTGTACTGATGTATTCTTTGTAACAAAAACAAATAAATAAAAAAAAATAAAAAAATCAAATATGCCTTACTAATTTACTTGCGCACTCCGGGATTTGAACTCGCGACCTTCGGATAGTTAGTCGACAGCCTTACCCTCGACTACGGAGGCCTTCAAGAAATAATGTTCTATGAACTCATAACCGATTCAAATGAACGAACGCCGACTTTTCATTAGAAATAACTAAGTATTTTCCACCTCCTTACCAAAAATATTATTTTTAAAGAAAGACAAACACTCTCGGGTCACGAATAACCTGACAATATTTGAAAATCTCCTACTCCTATCACAGTAAACGGAAAATGTTGGTTGTGTCGATGGAGGACTTGGCCAGCTGAGTAGTTTAACTCACGACGCCTGGGTGGGAACCAAACGCGAAACGAACTCAGCCAAGGACCGTTTATTCCATTATTATATAAATAACGACCGAATTTTTTTTTCCGCGTGTTTAAATCTTGAGATTTTTTCTAAGGAGGCTCTCATAATGTTTTGAATTATCACTTGAAAATTTGTCGAGTGTTCTCCAAAATAGGACAAAATCAAGTTAAGGAAAGAAACGAGAAATATTTTAAGTGTTGGTAAATATTTTCAAAAAATCAAGCTGAGAGGCACGCCACCCACCTCTGTCCTCAAATAGACTACTTGCTTTGTTCACATTCATACATATCTCCTATTTTATGATTCCGACACTCTTCACAACCCTACTCCACAATGTGTATAACTGAGTAACTTAAGGGAACAAATTTTCTAAATAAAAAAAATACAAGTGCGCAGTTCACACGCGGTATAAGTGAAACCTTCAGAAAACTAAAGTAGACAAGAGTGGGAAGGCTACGAAGCACCGCACAAAGAGGAGACCGAATATTCAATCCCGTTCTCTCGCAGGCTAAATCTCGATGCATGTATTTGTATCTTTTTAGTGTCGCTTTTTCGTTTCATCGAGTTTTAAATCACAACGGTGCAAAAGAAGTATTTACTTCAAAACATTATGTGATGGTTATGTCGATGCTATTTCATTCTGCAACTTAGTCAAATAGCCAAAATCGTCTGTATTTGGTTTGAAAATTTGGCGATTTAGAAATATTTTAAATACTGTGAGTAGAATACATATTGGCATTTGAAATGATCGAGCATCTTTTTTCATAAATATTTTTATAAGCCCAGAAAAAATAAAGTATAAGGCCCATTAAGTTAAAAATCTTATATTTACAAACCTCATTCCGGTTATGATTTCATTGTATAATGTTGCTTTTTAAGTCCTTTAGAAAAAAATATCATAAAACATTTAAATATTTGTGCCACAACTTCGGAAATAAAATAAAACACACTTTTTGGTGATGTTTTTTTCTTGCATAAATTTAAACAGGCGACTTGGTGTCAAGCGGGAGTTTAAGGCCCGGTCGTAAGCGCTCAAAAACAAGAAGAAAGGGAGATATGTAAATGCGAATGTTAGTGGGAGCGCTGTAATATTCGAAACGATAATAATTAAGTGAAAATTGTGAAAATCTTTAATAAAACACTCGACTCGATTGGAGACATATTTTGTGGAAGTTATGATTTTTTTAATACATATCTATAATTATATAATATACTAGCTTTTACCCACGGCTTCGCTCGCATAGTATTAGTGGGAAATTACTGGCATAATTATTGGCATAATTGTTATTATTCTTGCTATTTTGTCTAATAGAAAATAATTATTGTTTAATAGAAAATTTCAAAATTTGAGAATGACATTTCGCAAATAAAAATTCTATATTAGAAAATATTTAAATTATAGAAATAGAAATTTATTTTAAGTACCTACTCCCTTTATTAGTATTTTATTCATATTTGAATCTAGAGTAACCTAAAAAAATAAGAAAATGACAGTCCACTTTAAACGCTATGCTTTATATAGCAACGTTATGCTTTTTGTTCGGCGAATAAAATTTTTTAGAGATATGTAGATATTAACTACGACGCCAAAAAAGTACTCTTTTTAATCACAAGAAAGCACTCTTTTTAAGCCTAAAATTAAAAAAAAAACATTGTTTCCAAGGTAACCATTTGTTTGACGATTGCAATAACTCGATTTTGTTAGGGACAGAAAACGTATGATACATAATTTCATAACGCCACAGCTCATTCATAACGCCAGAGCTTACCAATATATAAAGCCGTTGTTACTCGCAAATAATGTAGCTTTCGATTAGTGAAAGAATTTTTAAATTCCATTCGATATTTATTGCGTGAAAGAGTAAGGACCATCCAACCAACCATCCAACCAACCATCCAAACAAACTTTCGCATTTATAATAATATTAAGTAAGATTAATTTGCCGATAATAATATTAAATATGGCCTTCAGGGAATCTAGCACGGTCGATATCTTGTCACTGTTCTCAAACATGATTGCAGGCCGCTAATGTACAAACAACTGTTCACGACGAATAAATTGAGAACGCAAGTCTTTGTGAACTGTTTTGTGTTCATTGGCGATCTGCAGTCGTGCTCGGGAACGATGACAAGTTATCGACATTATCGATATCGAGTGACCGAGATTCAATTTAAGACCTTATAATTCAAACACGTTAACATGTATACAATGTGACTTTAGAGCGAGGAACCTTAAGGACACATTCTTCGCTAAAATATTGTAATATATATTTTTTAATCTTAATAATTACTATATTTACCCCCCAATAGACTACCTTATAAAACGTCTATTCTTCGATCAATCGATAATTGTGAAACGACTTACTGATACCCTAAGTAAGAATAGACGTTTTATAAGGTAGTCTATTGGAGGGTAAATATAGTAATTATTAAGATTAAAAAATATATATTACAATATTTTAGCGAAGAATGTGTCCTTAAGGTTCCTCGTTCTAAGGTCACATTGAATACATGTTAACGTGTTTGAATTATAAGTAAGTACTCTGTTAAAATATTTACTTTCATGTCATCAATTCGGTTTTCGGGCAAAAATGGGCACAGAACAGGCAATTTCTGAATTAACCAACTTCATTGTAAAACACGTAGATAAGGGATCTAAAGTAATTGGAGTTTTTCTAGATCTGGCCAAGGCCTTCGACACCATCTCTCATGATATGCTATACGAAAAACTTAAAAATATTGGCATTAATGGAAAACCGCTTAAATGGTTCATCAGTTATATAAAAAATAGGAAACAAATAGTTGAAATAAATAAATGCTTGAGTGACACAGCAGAAATAAAGTACGGAGTGCCTCAGGGTAGTGTCTTAGGCCCAATTCTTTTTCTTATCTATATTAATGGTCTCACTGATATTAAAATCCCAACACTCAGCTATAATGTGATCAGCTACGCAGATGACACTGTTCTTCTTTTTAAAGAGCAATCATGGGAAAAGGCTTTTAAAAGCGCAGAATTTGGTATGAAGGAGATAAAAAAATGGCTTGATAAAAATCTTCTTACCCTAAACACCTCGAAAACCAAATTTTTAACATTCAGTAAAACCAATATTGGGCAACCAAAAACCGTCCCGCTTTTACATCTGAATCCATGTACTACATCACAAATCACAAACTGCGACTGCGAAAAAATTGAGCATTCTAATAATATTAAGTATCTTGGTTTAACAGTGGATTGCAAACTAAAATGGGAACTTCACATAAATTCACTTGTAATGAGAATCCGGAAACAAATATATATATTTAAAACGATAAGAAACATTACGTCACTTAAACTACTAAAAGATGTATACTTTTCCCTTTGTCAAAGCATTTTAATTTATGGTATATCGGCATGGGGTGGAGCTGCAGACACATACATTAAGCTACTTAATACAGCTCATAAATCACTTATTAGAACTATGTTCAAAAAACCAAATCTTCATCCCACTGAAAATCTTTTAATTCAAAATAAAATACATGATATCAGAAAGCTATTCATAAAAAAAATTATCCATATAAATTGCATAAAATCGTCACCTTCACACATATCTCACTCCCAGAACACTAGAGCAAAATCTAACAATCATTTACAAGTGCCAAAAATTAAATCCACTCTTGCCAAAAAACATGAATCTTACCTCGCACCTTCCATATTCAACACTTTCTTAAAAGAAACACAACATATAACGCAAACCAACAGAAAAAGTACATATAAAAACTTTAATACGTGGTTAATTAACAAAAAAAGAAATTTCATTAACAACTTACTTACAAACCTTTCGTGTTATTTTTTTTTATATACGCTGTATATTGATATTTAAATATAATATGAAAAAAAAAAACATTCGCACTAAAAAAATTATTTGATTATTTCATTCACACTAAAAAAAATCATTTTTATATATATGTAATATTTAAATTATTATATGTAGATAATGTTTGTATTTCTACTTAAGTTTTATTATTTCTTTTTATGGTATTCTGTATCTTTATTTATTATCTTTTGTATTTTTAGTTACTTTTATTGTTATTAAAACTTTATGTAATGATAGATACTGCTACCCGGCTCAGAACAGATATTGTCTAGTGAGTCGGGTAGCGCACATGATTTGTATATTATACTATTGATGTTAATAAACGCCCGGGTTACCGGCATTAAAAAAAAAATATATATATTACAATAGGAAAATTGTAAAGTTATATCTAAAAGAAAGCACAATACAAGCATTAACTTTTGTTAGGTTGCAAAATTGTATCTATATTCTCGAATTATGGACATGGGGTCCATAATTCATATCGTAATGCTTCTTTTGAAGTCAGTTATTTTTTAATGGTTTTTATTGCAAGAGGGAGCAAATTAAATAATTATAAAGAAAAATATTGCATATTTCTATAACCAAAAGTCGATTTAGTTGTAGGTACGTTGGCGGAATGTATGTTGTAGTGTGGATCTTGTGAATCGGCCCGAGTTTGTGTAAAGTTATCCTGGTTTTTGAATGCGTACATTAGAATATCTTTGTATACAATTGTTTCAGTGACATTAAATTCAGGGCAGTGAATAGAATGACAAAACGGTCGTATTAGAGAAGTTGGGTATTAGAGCAATGTGCAGGAAAAATTTTCACGTATTGAATGTAATTCGAGGATATTGAACAGGATATGGAGATAAAGGCAGTTTTTTATTGTATTTAATCTAGATAACCGCATATTACAAACGTGTAATATAGATACGTAGAATAGATACCTTAATGTAAACAGATTACACATGAAAAATTCCGTTCATTACCTTTATTACAGGTGTAAAGGTCAGAGGCGGCTTTAGGGGTCCAGAAGTGGAAGATCATAAAAAGTTCAGAAAAAAATGATATTATGATACGATGTCAAATTATATACTTACGATAATATTCATTTGCAGGTACCTCACGAGTTTCAGAGCCAAATTTTTAATATAGTAGATTATTTAATTCGACAAGCGTACAATATGCAAAATCAACCTACGTTTATCAAACCATTTCTTTCAGACGCATAATATTCATCATGCTCTCTCCCTCACGGCAATGGCCCAAACTGTCTTCAGATACCGAAAGAATTTTTAATAGGCGGCATAGTGCCATCTCGTTTATTGTATGGCGCGTAAAGAGACAGAAGACATGATCTTGGGACATTTGATAAATTGACCCAGCCAATCATAGTGAGTGGAAAAGAAAGCTTCCATTTAAGACGTCAGATGTCAGTACTTAATGCTACTCGCTATCTCGCTGTGCATTTCAAATACATTAGAATAAAATCAGTTGTTTTGATTTGCATAATATTTTATAATATTAGGTTTTACTATCATCTTATAATTTTGGGAGGTCTTTGACAAATTGACCTGAGGAAGGACCGCCCCTGTAAAGGTATACCTGGTATATAATAGGCAATAAAGGTACTAATGTTGTTATTATATACCTAGTTAACGTTTACAAATTAATAATGTAATGAGTAATGACATTTTCTTTGTGCAGAGAAATCACACGTATTTAATGATCAAACCAATTATAAAATAGTTGTACTTATCCAAGATAGGTATATGATTAGATGAATGTGTTAAAGCGTACATAATTGATCTATTTATCAATTAATATAAGGTGATCTTTGTAACGTTCGTGTCCTTGCTCTAGCGTGATTCCTTTACAATAAAGGTTTATACATACTACATATAATTAAAACAACCACGTAGATAGAAATAAGTAAGATAGTTAATAGTTGAATCGAGTAGGTACCTAGTATATATTACCTACGCCGTACGCAAGTGAAAAACAAGAGTCAAGGCATAAAGGTGAAAGGTTGGAATTTAGACAAAGGGATTCGCTTCCTGACTAATTCTAATGATATTTATAAAGACATCAACTAGCGAGTACTCGGCATGCGTTGCAACGCCACTCAGAGAAAGAAATTGTTTTACCCCGTGTGTCTTTTCCCAAGCGTCCCCATTCCAGCCCCCATTTTCCTTTTCACAACCCCTTCCGCTCCAGCTTTCCCCTTCCCCCGTCTCACGTCTACCCGGCCCGCGACCCCATCCTCCCTTCCACGTTCCCCTTCCCAATCTCGTGTTCCCGTTCCCCTTCTCGCATTCCCCTCCCCAATCCCAAATTCCCGTTCCACCTTCCAGTATCACGTGTATATATAGAAATCCTTGCGGGTATGCGCACAACAAATCACCAAAGTTTCATCGCAATCGGATGAAAAGTATAAGAAAAAATTTCACAACGCCAGAGCTCACTATTATATACTAGCAGAAGTCACCGGCGCGGCGATGCCCTGGCTTTACACAGAGTTTTCGAAATCAAATTTAGATAGTGACCTTCCGCCTGTTTTGAAGGTAACATTGGCAAAATTTCATCAACTTTGGCATAAAACTGTAGATTTGCATAAAAATCAAATCCACTCCGCCAGCTTGCCAGCCCGATCGTCCACCACATACAGACATTCTCCTTCATATATTATATATTTCAACCGTTTTACACAAAACCTGGACAAATTATGTACCTAAACCTTCCTCATGAATCACTCTCTATTAGTGAAAACCGCTTGAAAATCCGTTAAGTAGTTTTAGAGTTTATCGCGAACAGACAAGCAGACAGACACGGCGGAGGACTTTAATTTATAATATGTAGATATATAATATATAGAAACCATCGCGGATATGCGTATTAAATCCCCAAAGTTTCATAGCAATCGGATGAATGGTTTAGGAACGCATATTGGATAAAACAAGAGATATTCATTTTTATATACTAAGATAATAATATAAACAAAATATTTTAGATCACTCTATCTCCGCGAGATGTCACTAGTTTTTCTTTTCGACGGGAACGCTTGATTCACCAATCATTATTTGTTTTCGCTCTTCTGTAAAATCGTAAACATCGAAAGATGTTGTAAGTCAAAAAAGTAAATTAAAAATTTTTTTTTTAGGATGTGCGATATTTATTGAATTAAATTTAAATAAGACCTTCATTCAGCAGTTCATTAAGTAGTGCTGATGATGATGATGATCTTGAAGATTTTAATAATAGATATGTATATTGATACCTCACCATTTCAAGGCAAAGACAAAACCAAATAATATGTAAGTGAAAATTGAGATTCACTTTTTAGAATTCAAATCAAATTGGAAAAAATAATAATAATAAAAATATATATTTTTCGTTTCATCAATTACTTAAGTAAAATTAATATATTAATGTGACATGGCTATCATAAGAAGAATTCAACAGGGAAACAACTGACTTGTACCCTTCTTTAACATTGGACGGCCGGCGTAGTCCAGCGGTAAGGCTCTGACTCGCAATCTGAAGGTCGCGGGATCGAATCCCGTCGTGGCAAATTAATTTTATTTGATTAATATGTGTTATTTCACAATTTATTCATTTAAAATAATACATAGTATATTTGCGGCTCGCCCTGGTGTAAGACATTCAGAATTGAAACGTTGCTTGAAATGGCTTTAGCCGTATTTAGTGACCAGATCTGAATAGCCAGGTACCTCCCCATGTTCCTCTTCCCTATCTCCTTCCCCTCTCCACTACCTTCAGCCTCACAACATACCCCAATTGGGGATGCCATAGTCTCACTGGCTCCAAACAGGAGCAGTTGGGACTCGTGTGCGGTATTCATGTTAAAAAAACCAGTGTCGGTAGTGAAATTCTCAGTTATCTCGGCGACAGTACTGAAGAAGGGTCTTGTAAAATTTATTTAAAGACATACCTAGATCTCAGTGTTATCAATAAAATTATGGTCTATAATACAATATACTCAATTATCCTAAAAGTTATAAATGATTCCCCCTATCAAAACAATCATCACTCCGACACGTCGAGGAAAAAACAATAACAATTTAACTAATCGTCTTAACGCAGTATGTCACATACTCGTATAATAAATAATAATTGGATGTAGAGGGCCGTTTTTGAGTACAATCACCCCGAGGGCGCTGTACAATGTAGAGGAGATGTACCGAATATGGCATACGTCCTTAATATGAGATGGTGGTGTTTCTCAAAATTTATGTAAGAAAAGCCTCTATAAAAACCAGCGTTCTCGATTCCCCATCGACTTACCTTGAAAAGGTAAGTACTCGTCCGGACGCCGAACCCACCACAATCACCTGAGAGAGTGATTAAGTTTAAAAAAAAATTGATTGTTTTTTTACGTAAGTTTCACTTAATTTTTTCTCAAAAAAATTTCTCCACAAAATTGTCAATCTTTCACTGATAGACAATATTATTATTTAAATTTTATGTTTTCGTAATAATTTAAAGTAAAATTCAAGCAGATTTTATTCTACGAATATATTTGTTTGTATTGATCTTGTTCCTAATATGGAATTTTTCGATGACCCTAATATGGAATACTATCTCATGTTAGGAAGAGTGTTTCCAATATGGAATTCTAGTAGAACTAATTTTTTTGCTATTTCAGGTTATATTTTAGCCTGTCGTAGTCGAAACAGTGTGAAACAATGTCGTAGAAGAAACAGCGGAAGACGTGGGACAAAAAAAATTATAAAAGTCATGGAAACTGTAAGATCGAAGACCGTGGGATATCAGAGGCGAGGAGTGGATCCAATGTTTTGTCTGCCGCCATTGATGCCATTTGGAGTGTTTATTGATTTTTTATGTGATTATTGCAAGCAAAATTTAAAAAGTCAGTGTATCCCATAATAGGAGCACTTTTTTTAATAATCGTTTTTTCTATTGTTTTACCTTTCGTTTAAAATGAAGACGATTTAGTATTTCTTTTAATACTTCGTTGACATTTTAAGTTTCGTAACTATATTTCCAAAGATTTCAATGTATAATACTTAATAAACGATTCAATTATAATTAATCACATTTTTTTACCTAAGCTATTCCATATTCGGTACATCTCCTCTACAATTTATTATGAATTCTTAAGCTCTATCTAATTTTATTATTCACAAATATATACAGAAAACATACTTACTTGGCAGGTCACTTCCGATAAACACACTTTAATTAGAAAGTTTATGCTTGGAGAAGATACGGCTTTGCACGCGGAGGATATTATATTTAAAACACTGGAAATTGCATGATTTTACATTTGCTACCCCCATCACCGTTAGTATTACATTTATGGAAAGATTAGTGGCAAAAGTATAGTTGATATTTATTTTGAAAGACTGGAGAAGTTAGGACTCTTTAGAGCTGGAGAATTTTCAGGAAATAACTTTTACAAAAGCTTACAAATACGATTTTTTTACATTTTTACACAATTAATTATTTAGAATGTCCTGGACAGTGAAGGTGAAGGTGAAAGGTTTTAACTTTATGGATATGACTGTCTGAAAAGGTGAGTTTTAAGTTTAGCTCTAAATTCCGCCGAGTCTGTGATCATTCTTAAATCTTGTGTCAGTCCAATCCAGGCTTTAGGTCCTGAGACCCCAAAAGCGCGCTCACCGAACTTAGTATCTGGTGCGCTTTGGTTCCTTTAACCTTCGTGGAATTAACGTAAAAAAATTGACAGCAGGAGAAATTTCGAAGATAATGCCAAATGCTATTTTTTGACTTTTTGTCAAATGCGATTTAGGAGGAACAATATAATTGATGTATTAAGGACAATGTACACATTTAACTGTACTTTTATTGTTTTCTAGAAACACGAAAAAAACAGTTTTATTCAAACTTGTGGTTAATATATTTTTAAGATTTTGTTATGACTGTATAATACATAACTGAAAAATGTTTAATTATTTTGTATGTACATGCGTTGGTTTTCATTTGTGAGAGTCGTTTTGGGACGGTGATAATTTGCAAAAAAAACATTTTTCCCGAATCTCTCAAAATCTCAATCGACATCGAACACGTTAAAGTCGACAAATATATAATTAATATAATTGGTTATTATTTATTATTTATTTATTTTTTATTTATTTATAAAACACATGTTACATAATTAAGACATTTACATAGAGTAGATATATAAGATCACCATACTAGGCGGCTGCCTGTTTCATGGTGACCAATGGAGTACTGTTACTTTGTGTTAAATATGAAGTCTAGTGTAAATATATAAATTTAGTATAAATTATGCTAAAAATGGAAAACATTATAATAAAAAAGTAGAAAATAGAAAGGGGAAAAGAAGTAAATTAGCATTAGTTTATAAAAATGTACAAACTTTTTTTTTTCATTATGTGTGCATGTAAGCACACACTTTATACGTAGGTGCACACATCTTTACAGATATATCATTTCACTAATTCAACAGATTATATTCTCCTTGGCAATAAAATTACCAATATAATATACAGTGCAAAAATGATAATAAAGAAATGATATATAATATATGTATGATATGATATGAAACGATACATGACATATACACTTCAAAAAACGGATTACATTAAATGCAATGAAATGTTATCACTTAAAAACTGGGACGATCTTAACACCCTGAATTGTAGACAATGACTCCGTACTACATTTTTATAACTTGTTATGGCTATCAATTGAAAAACACACTCCACGTTTACGAATCAGGAATAATAAATTTCCAATTTGGTTCAGCAGTGCTTTGATCCACCAACTCAAGAGAAAGGGAAAAGTTTAGAAAGAAATGGAAAAAATACAAAAATCAATTTGACTATGACAGTTTTCCATCTTGAGGGTTAGAGTAAAAGTATCCATTCATACCTGCCTTAAAGCCCGTAAAATACACACTCTCATAGATATTTTTGTAAATAATATAACTTGCTTCCAAAAATATCTCCACGATTAGTGCATCTAAAAAAAAATAATTTTTGTTTCATTACTTCATAAATATTATATATTTATTATGTATTTCAAATTTGGTATTTTAGTTTTCAAGTTATGTAATTGTTTTTCAAATGTTTGCTTCTGTGAATATGCAAATGTGATTACTGCACACACATTAGTCTGGGGATATTTATATTTGTATTTTAATTTGTTTTATATGTCCTACAAAAATATTTTATAAATATCCTGTTTGTGTCTCAAATAAATAAATAAATAAATGGATAAACTCGGTTGAGTGTCAAAGATTTTATATTACCAATCATCTTTTTGTTTACATAATAAAAACATCATCATTATAACGGGATTATTTAAAATAACATTAAGACTCACTTTTTATCACATTCCTACATGCCAATTAGAGAAAGATTACAGAATCAGAATTATCACAGCGATAATGAAAGGATTGTGCTAAAGTACCAGGTCTTTCATGGTTCAATGTCTACGGGTCGTCTGACACACCAGCTAGTATGATAAATAGTATCTGAAAGACAAATCTATAGGAAATAGGCTTCGGAATGGATAAAACAACGTCAACAGCCTCCATTGTCTCGCTTTAATTTTGACAACTTTTCCATACATTTTTCTTCCATTATCTGTGCAGCAAAACGTCATTTCGATCTCTGTTTGCGAAACTAAAACGCCACTTGTGGATAGGACATTTTTTTACATGAACTCCACACAGGAGGTCCTGAGGAAAATAATTTCCATCAGGGCCTATATCATCTTTGCGGATGCTGCGGGGAGGGTTTTTTAAGAAAGGGAATGAGAGGAGAGTTCTGGAAAGGAAAAGGGTTTAAGGGCTGGGTAGGAATTTGGGGTTCAGTGTGTCCTGGTCATCCGCCTCCAAGACCTAAACAAACCTCACCCCATGAACTCGGAGATAATAGGATCTACTGGGGATACCACAATTAAAAACACAACTCAATTTACTCAACCCCGTGGTGATGTGGAAATGAGTTCACAAAATAGTTATCATTATGTAGTGAAGTGAATTGCCTAAAATAATAAAACATAATAACAAAAATGGGGAATTTAACTACGTACTTCAAAAAAGTTCATCTTTCCGTCGCTGTAATTCATTATGTACAATTACTTTTTTTGTTCGCTTTAAACATTTTTTATCGCGGGATCAACAGATGAAAAATTATTGTGAAAACTTCAATTTTTTAAACCTTTTATTTAAGATGGCAGCTGTATCTAAGATCACCCGAGATCGAAAATGGGGATTTTTGTATCAGGATCCCAAACTTAAAAACATTAAATTAAAACATCTTTTAGCTCACCTTCTGCAAGGAAAAGACCTTTTCTGTCTTTAAAACTGGCCGATTAGCTATTGGTTGTATTTTATCAACGATGCACTATTTTCCTATATTACATCACAAAAGATTTGCCTTAGAATAGCCAAGTATATTCAAGACCCTAAAACTATACTTCACAGGGGGCCAGCACTCTGAACTATAAACCTAATAAAATCAGTAATGTAACTTATATGTAAATGGATCGCACTATAAGATTCCTGCTGTGAACGAAGCCAAACACGTCGTAATGGTACTGACACACATGGTCATTAATGAGCATGCTCATTTATGAGTATGCTCATTAACTGTACCTATTTGCTGATAAATGAACAAGCTTGGTGTGAGCATTATCATGAATGAATCAGGTCACACAAATATAAATAAATGGAGTCAGTTCTATTCGCCCGGAACTAAACAAAATAATCTTATTGCTTGCAACGCAATTATTTAAGAATCTTCTGACGAAAGAAAATAAAATGGTTGATTTGGATACAAGATTTAAAAAAATCCGAAAATGACTAATTAATAAAAAATAAATGCTAATTTGAAAAGAATGTTGTTTCATTTTGGAGGTAAAGGAACTTGGGAATCTATCGTGAACAGGAACTGAGATCGGATCGAAATGAGCATGCTCATAAGCTAGCCTGGTCACACATGCTTAGATGCTTCCCCTTCCACCCGCGAATCCAATGAGCATGCTCAACACTAGCAATGTCACTGACACGCATAGAAGAAACATAACAGAAGTGTGTCAGTAACAAACTGCGAATGTATGAATACATAGATACTTGACTTTGCTCGATTCTTCGATTCTACTTGCTAACAAGTCACCATTATTTACTTATTTTTATTCTGTGCAAATATAATGTTCTGTTATTTTAACATACTCGTATTGCAACATTTTATTCGTTAAGAGCGTATAACCAGAGAACACAAGAAATATGTCATTTTTAAATCAGTGTTTAGACGTATTGACACTTTTCCACAAAAAAATATAAAATGATTTTTTATCAAGTAAACGTATGTTTTAAATTTTCAGAATAAATTATAATTTTTAGTATAATAAAGTTACACCATAGGTCATTGGCGGATTTTTAAAATTTTTCACCCATTTCAAATCATATAATCATGCAGTAAAATAAATCAATACATTATCTGTTAAACGCATGTAACAGAATTTTAATTTTAGTTTAAGTAAAATCATAAAAATATGTAAGTACATGTGTTTCTTGACGAAAATTGGTCCGTTTGTGTATTTATTTGCGCACTTACAGACTAATATATTTCACATTTTTTTACATTCTTATTTTGCTGAGACATCATTGAAAAATGATAAA
Source organism: Limnephilus lunatus (assembly GCA_917563855.2). NCBI lineage: Eukaryota > Metazoa > Arthropoda > Insecta > Trichoptera > Limnephilidae > Limnephilus > Limnephilus lunatus. The sequence continues at coordinate 83,516,790 of OU830592.1, forward strand.
TACTTATGATCAAAAAATAATTACAAAAAGTACATCATTTTAATAGTTTTATCAACACGCCTTTCAGCATTTTTGGATGTAGGTATAAATTAAAGCAAATTTGGAATAAAATTAAACCGATATTGAGTTATAATTTTAAAAAGCTGGTACGGAGAGTAATTAATCTTTCTCGTTGGAACCGCCCTGTATGATCGTAAGAACCTCTTTAGACGAAATGTGAATTTTCGGCCGCTGGCTGGTTACACGCTCTTAAGATTTCAAATTGTTTTTTTTTGTTGGTAGTAACACATATTTGTGTCATATACGTATATACTAACTTTATTTTATGTCAGGTCTTATATAAACCTAGCATATTATTTAAATATTATAATACTGATACTCATCTGTGTACCAGTGTATCATGTAACACTTGCATGTAAAAGCCATTTTTTGGCGGTTAAATAAATAAATTAGTAGCATGCTCTTTAGCTACTAATGAGCATGAATGTCTGTACCATAAGTGCCTTACACTATAAATCTGGTTCTAGACCATCAATATGTACTAGACCCTAGAGTAAAATTATTTCAGGGCCAGTTTGGCACGGTCAAGCCAGCTTTTCCAGTCGTCTTTCCAGGGCCGTCTAGTTTAACGGCCATATCAATACGAAAAGATACCGTGCTGTGGTACTCGATAACCAGTTTATTGTTGAAATAAAATTAAAGAGCTGATTCGCACGTGGTAGGAGTATGAGGAATCGACAATTACCAGAGTTATGTAGAAATTTATTCAATTGGAACTAAAAACTTTCATTACTATGGCAAAACCAAGCTACTCGCTTAGCATTGGAAAAATGTTCTTCACATTCCAATTTGACAGTTTGTTTGAAATAATCAATGGAAAATAAATTAACTAGATTTTTAAACATTGTTTAAAATGATTCCTTGATAGTTGAACCCGCGACAGTTTACCTTACGACATACTTAAATACAATATGCAATCGGTTTAGGAAAAATAGGTAAACTAGTACGAAAAATACATATATTACAAAAAAGTAATAACTAAGCATTACTGGGGGTGTGCAGAGAGGACATACCGCTGAATAACAAAAGCATAAAACAGATTTTCATTCAAACGCATCAAGGATAAAAGTACTTGTCCGTATACTATACATACCAAGAATAGATTTTTTTTCCAATGTGACCTAAAGAATAAAAAAATATTGTAATTTTGACGGGTAAAAAATAAGTTTTCTTATATTTTCGGCATATCTACACCCCGTTCCGGTATACACATCCGGGACGATGGCGAAGCAAAATATATGAAAGGGTCAAAATCGACAGCAAAAATAAAATATATGTATTTTTTTTTTTTTTTTTTACAGTGAATACCGCACAAGAATCTCAACTGCTCCCGTCTGGAGCCAGTGAGACTATGGCATCCCCAATTGGGGTATGTTGTGAGGCTGAAGGTAGTGGGGAGGGGAAGGAGGTGGGGAAGAGGAAGGTTGGGAAGTACCTGGCTATTCAGATCTGGTCACCAAACACGGCTAAAGCCATTTTCAAGCAACGTTTCAATTCTGAATGGTGGTCTTACACCAGGGCGATACTGATAGTATCTTCCACTCTGGAACGTGCCGCAAATATACTATATATTATTTTTTAATTAATTAATTGTGAAATAACACAAATTAATCAAATAAAATTTATTTGCGCACGCCGGGTTCGATCCCGCGACCTCCGGATTGTGAGTCAAGAGTCTTAGCCACTACACTACGGAGGTCGTCATGTACCTACATATATTATATTTTTATATGAATACCTCACAAGAAACTCATCTGCTTCCGTCTGGAGTCAGTGAGACTATGGCATCCCCAATTGGGGTATGTTGTGAGGTTGAAGGTAGGGGGGAGGAAAAGGAGATAGGGAAGAGGAAGGTGGGGAAGTACCTGGCTATTCAGATCTGGTCACTAAACACTGCTAAAGCCATTTCAAGCAACGTTTCAATTCTGAATGGTGGTCTTACACCAGGGCGATACTGAGAGTATCTTCCACTCTGGAACGTGCCGCATATATACTTTATATTATTTTTCATTAATTAATTGTGAAATAACACAAATTAATAAAATAAAATTTATTTGCGGATTCGCTCCCGCGACCTTCGGATTGCGATTCAATTACCATACCCCTCGACCACGGAGGCCGTAATAAAACATTTGAATAAAAAAATCCTACAACGACCTTGTTATTTAAAAAAAATTGCGCAATAATTACATCTATCATTATTACAATTAAATTACAGGAGTTCTTGAAGGTTTTTAAAAGAACAGAGCTACAATATCTCAATTCGGATTCTCCGGTATCAATGATAATCACTTCCTGACATTGCTCAATGATAATTATTTAACCTCTCAGGCCTCGACCATATTCTGTCAGTAGAACAGAATGTTTCCGCTTTACAATAAATGGAATATTTGTAAACGTATCCGAAAACAAAAAGGAGATTTTAAAAGGTCATGAAATACGATTTCAAAACTAATTATACATATATAATAGTGTTACAAATATATTTATTTCGAGCGCATATTGTCAAGTGTCAACGCTAGAATACTTTTATTGTCCCTTATTGACGCTGCCGCTGGAGCAGCGGGCCAATAGGTATAAACGAGTTAAAAAACAGTTAAAGAAAGTTGTAAAATCTGTTGAAAAAACTCCAAAAACCAGAATTGTAGAAATGAGGGAAGATATTACTAAAAAAAGGAATTAGTGAAGACAGCCCTTTTCGGGGAAGTTATTAAAATTCAATTAGAAGGAAAAGCTGTTTTAAAGGTGGAGATAATTTTTTCTTACAGTATTATATATTAATGGTTTTTAATTGTTACTTAAGTCCATTAAAATTCAAAATGTGTGCCATTATTAGATTCTAAGAGATTTATTCTAAATATTAATAAATCACATACATATCTCATGAAATAGAGTTTTTTGTCATTACTATTTCACTCTCGTCAGTCCTCTGGCAGTCAAATTCAGAAAAATCGAAATATCTCAGAATATACTTGAAAAAGTGACTGACCCAATACGAACAATATATTCATCATATTAGCTATCTTATATGCCCAAATTTGTGGGAATATTATTTTAAAAATATCCTAAACAAAATATCCTTAAAAGTTACCCAATTTTTGTAGAATCACCCATATCCTAGTGAGACAGGCATCGAAAAACCTAATGTAAACATACCTTATCTAGATAAATAAATAAATAAAATACATTTAGCTTACTTAATCAACTTGTATGATTTGAAGGTTACATCCTGTGCAACATCCTAACAGAGTTATTTCTCACCTTGGTAAGTCATAGATTCATTGACCTTATCATATAATGGGGGTAAACATGCGAATATATTTAAATCAACGGTATAATAAATATAATACTAGCAATACTTGAACGTCAGTTAAAAACAAGCAAAAGAAAATATGAGAAATATTTTTAAAAATAACAATTAAGTATGGCATTTGATGGTAAAATGATATCAGAAAATTCTGAAAGATATAAAAGTAAGATTTATGGTTCAAAATAAAACAATAACTTTGTAAACACCACTTTTATTTTTTATATACTTTATGCCGACCGGGTTTCGCTACAACCGTAGCTTCTTCAGGGCAAAAAAAAACGATGTTTCCAAGGTTTGACACCTGGGAAAACATATCTATGCAATCCTGAAGAAGCTACGGTTGTAGCGAAACCCGGTCGGCATAAAGTATAATATAAAAAATAAAAGTGGTGTTTACAAAGTTATTGTTTTATTTTAAATTATAATGTCACATCACAAAGTAACTGCTTCATATGAACAAATAAGATTTATGGATTCATGTGAGAAGACTTGGGTTAAAAAGACAATATTAGCAACTCTCAAACGAAATTACGAAAGAGAAAAATCAGATCGTATCCTCAGATGCGAATAATCAACAGAAAATAAACAAACAACTGAAAATCAAATGCGATCGTATCTTTTTCTGATTTTTCTGTTTCACATTTCGTATGAAAATCGTTAATATTACGACAATAGTCTTCAGTGATTAAATATTATAATTTGAGGTTTTACTTTTTAAGTTAAAATCAAAAATAAATAAATATTATTTAAAAGATACTCGTTTGATAGTACAGCTTTCTTGTTTACCTAAGATCAGTCACCTCCACGTGTGTGTTACTTACTAACTTCATATAATCTGTAAGTATACAATACAATCGAGTTTTTATAATTAGTGGTTCTGTAAACAGTGGACCTCGACTTCTAAAAGTAGGGAGGACCCATGTTTCTAACTTTCTCATCTTTAAATCAAATTCAAAATTTCCTTTGAAATTTCAAGATTTGTAAGTAGGTACTTACATACTTAACTACTGAATTACAAACCATAAATTTTATGTAACATTTGCATTATTTAAAAAAAAAAATTACGATTTGTCCATAGACATACAAATAACTAGACGAGAACTTACAGATGAGGGGTAAAAACCAACTATGGCGGGGCGAAGAGAGGAAAGAGACTTGTGATTCGCCAAGTCTTCTTCATTGTCTAAGTATGTGTTTCATAGACATACAGCGTCCGCGCGTAAAATGTACGACGAGAGCACGACATTGGTCCGGACACGCCCAGCCGGTTCCGAAAAATGGTTCCAATGGGAGGGGGAAATAACACGTTTTTTAACACGTAAGGGCATGTCCATATATTTTGTACGTCCGTGGATTTGTCCAAAGAAAAATAGATTTTTTTTTAAAATTGTCTTCAGGTAGGTATCTACATAAGTATCATAATATCAAAAAATGCGAATAATGCTGGGTTTACATTTGTCTGACGTGTCTTGTCGTGATGGCTAGCGTTCACATATATATGCCGTGTTCTGACGGTTTTTGACGATATTTTGAAACAAAACAGTCACTCATCACAACGCACAACACAGCACTGGCCCGTGCACACTTGTCTGATCTGTCATGGAGCGGCCGCCCCACGGCACGACGAAAATAGAGATAACTTCTGATGCGACACGACAGAACGCATCACGACAGATAGCGACACACTTATATAAGCGCCACTATACTAAAATGTATGAAACCGATAAATTAGCCAAATATTATTCTGACGCGTCACGACAGTTCAAATCCACCATAAGGTAGTCCAAATAATCACGAAGATTTAAAATTTGAATCTATTGAATAATCTTTACTGAAATATTAAAACGGCCACCACATTGAAGCGGAAGCGAAACGTACAATCAAGTTTACAGACAGACGAAATACAAAACGTTCGAGTTAAAAAAGAAATTCGCTACGCTTAGTCAACTATGTACAATGCCGTTTTTGCAAAATAACATCAAGGACATTTTGGTTCAGAATAATTCAATTTTACATATAATTACTTCCTTCCTTCCCAATGAGTGTACACACTGAAGAATTAAATTGATATAAGTGTTCAGTGGGCGTGTTCGTGCGCCCGACTAAGGGAAGCTCAATTTTTACTTGTGAGGAACTAAATAATTTAAAAAAATATATTTAACTTCTCCTCAGCTTCTCGATTAATACGGAATATGACTTATTCAAACAGTTAAATTTAGCTTTATTATCACGAAAAGTGAGCATTTATATCGGGGAGACGAAAAAATAAGCATGTAACATTTAATTTTTTTTATAATTAGTTCACTTACGCGATATACAAACTGCACTACGCCACATTTAAATTTATATTACATTTCCTAGACAATCGGTGCTGCCAATCAGATAAAAAATATTATTGCCATATAAAACAATAATTTATTCATGTTTATGAAGTGAATGCATTATTGATAAGAATGAATATGTATTTATAATAAAAGGACGTGGAAATAAAGATATAAAAATAATTACCCGTTAGACAAACCCTGCTTTGCCATATAAACCATTCAAAACCTGGGATGTATATCTTATTGATAATGACACGCAGCCGTTAGACAAACCCTGCTTGCCATATAAACCATTCAAAAACCTGGGATGTATATCTTATTGATGATTACACGCAGCCTCCGCAGCTTGAACCTAAACCCAGTACCAGTAGTACCGGGAATAATTCGAATTAGGGACTTTTGTTTTTATTTTGACGAGAATTTATTTTATAAGGTTGGTACTTCCGAGAAATGTCATATTTGATTGTCTATTAATTAAAAAAGGAATATTCCGTATTATCCGTGTATCGAACTTCAATACGAAAAAAATATATTAATAAAATGTTTATTTTTAAACACTTTTCGTACAGATCACCAAAATTAATTGCCATATCTGTGGCCTAGGTTTTAGTCTTAAGCCGCCGCTACCCGAATTTCTACCGATTTCTTACATATCCCCCTTAAACACGTTAGGTTTTAAAGCTCTTAAAAAAATATATATTATTCTTGAAGATAATATCTAGACATCTAGACATTCCCCGTGCCGCACCGTAACGCAAATTACGAGTATATAAAATTCCCCCGATAGAAAAAAATTGCAAAGAATGCTCTAAAATTTTTAATAAACACGTTTGTTTCAGTTATTTTTAATATTAGCGCGTTCCTCGTAATTTAATATCTCTCCATCTTCTTCTTTTTGAGCCCGGTTGCGGCCTTAAGTTAATTGACTATGTTAGTTTTCTTCCAAATCGGTATAGATCATACTTTTATTAAATTAACTAACTAACCACCACGCCTTTTCTCCGCAGGGGTAATCAGAGAGGAGGAACCGCCCCACAACTCTGTCTTGGCACACACTCCTTGCTTCAATCATGTTCATAAATCGTCTCATATCTACTGTTGAGCGATTTTATGATTACCGTGACGATCCACGATTACGGTACCGTAACGGCACAAAAAGGAATTACACGTACGTTCTTTATACCAATAATGCTACAGCTCTTTCTTACACAAAATAATTAAATACATAATTAATTTCTTACACAAAATAATACAATATTGTATCGGTGATTCAATCCAATATTGTATTTGTTAGCCTTTCTTGAAAGATTTGAGTTCGTTTACGGGCAAAACTAGTAATTAACATAATTGTATGGGCGGCAACGATTAATTCTTCTTAATATTTTAAGGCATAACTTGCTTTTTCCTAAAATAATTAAACTAGTGCCATCTATGAAATTTGTAAAAAGATTTTCCATTATGTATAATTTTAACTACATATATATATATAAACTTGGCTATCATGGAGACCATTAGTTTCTTTGTTCCCGATGGTTATCTCCGTCACCGGCAGCATAGACTGTTTTATCTTCCGGCTTGCAGAACTAACTTGCCAATGGTTATGCCAGTAGGGAGAGCTGTTGTTGTTAAATAGAATCACTTCGAATATCGATATTTTTAACATCAATGAAGCACAATCCAGACGACAAGCTTTATTGCTGTTAGTATGATTGTGCTTCATTGATGTATACATTGCTTAAATCTGTTTGAATCTTAATTTTTTCTCTCTTTTAAAACACCTTGAAATTTTAATTTTGTCATGTTTTAAAATGAATAAATTGAATTGAATAAAAATCAAAATTCTATGCTTCTATGTACGTATGTGAGTTGTCTATGAATTGCTAAACCATTCATCCGATTGAGAAGAAACTTTGGGGATTTGAAGCGAGCATGCCCGCGATGGTTTCTTTATACAATAGTGAACTCTGGCGTCATGAAATTATGCGTTGCTAACCATTTACCCGATTGCGATGAAGCTTTGAAGATTTGATGTGCGCATGCCGGCTATGTTTTCTATATATAATAGTGAGCTCTGAAGTCATAAAATTATGCGTTGCTAAACCGTTCATCCGATTGAAATGAAACTTTGTTAAGTTGTTGTGAGCACGCCCGCGAAGGTTTCTATATATTCTGATGAGCTCTGGCATTATGCAATTTGAATAAAAAAATGGCAATAGCTGGCTATAGTTGGAAAACTGAATGTACTGGAACTGAATGTATGGAACGCGGGAGAGGGGAAGGGAACGCGGGAGAGGAAAGGTGGAACGGGAACGCGTGAGGGAAAGGGGAACGGGACGAATGGGAAAGGACACGCAGGGAGAAACAACAAATTTCTTTATTAAGTGGCAATGCAACGCATGCCGGGAACTCGCTAGTTGTGAAAAAATAACATTTTGATTAAGTTAATTATATTAACATTTAAATGGTGGTTTTCCTGGAATTGTAATGATTATACTAGTTAAAAGAATAATCCTCCGAATATAACGCAATTAATTGACAGTGCAGCTGCTGTAATTATACCTATCAAAATACTTAAATGCCCATAAAATATTATGTATAATATAATCGGTGACATGATATACTTATCACCAGGCAGTAGATACCTACCTACAATTAACAATCGAATGCTTGGATATTGTATTGAACGTAGGCTTTGTACGTAGGTCTGACATTATATGTATAATAACTGTGACCGTATGTCTCCGACTAATGTACGGATGTGAAAGAAGGTATAAAGGTGAACGTCCATCTGTCCGCGCCGGCCGCAACGCACGCACGGCACGCAACGGATTTTTCTACATATTTATATTATGAAATAGTACAGTACTGCGTCCACTATCGGCAAATACCGGCGGTCGGTGCGGGCAACTAATTTTTCTATATAAAGACATAGAAAAATCCGTTGCGTGCCGTGCGTACGTTGCGGCCGGCGCGGACAGATGGACGCTCATTTTAAAAGGCCTGTACGAGTGTTTAAGGGCAACGGCTGCGCGCCCCCTTTCATACAAAATATAACCCCTCGGGTTTGCTTTGCAATAAAATCATTTCTGCTTAGCAATAAAATCCAAATAAAATGAATATTTCTGAACGCATCCGAAAGCTAAAAACTATTTTTGAAATGTGATGAAATACGCTTTCAAATTTTTAATTCTAAATAAGCACATAATTTTTGAAAAATATTTTTTTAAGGCGCTGCAACCGGGCACAAACAGAATAAGACGGAAAGATATGAAATTACGAATGTTAGAGAAGCGCGCTAATATTTAAAGCGACAAAATCGATCAGATAGAGCAAAAATCTCGCGGGGGTTGTCTTAAACAGCATTTAAAGAAACACTGTGAATTTTCATACATATAATTTGTAAAATAACTGAAACAAACGTGTTTATAATAATTTTTGGAGCATACTTAACGATTTTTTTCAACATGGGAATTTTACATAATTCGGCGCGGGGAATGTCTAGATATTATCTTAAAAAATAACATATATTTTTTTAGAGCTTTAAAACTTAACGTGTTTAAGGGATATATGTAAGAAATCGCGAGAAATTCGGCAAACATTAAAAAGCTTTAAAATGGCTCACCTTACGTTTTTTCTAATTAAATATTACTGATGACGAAAAAAGACACATATATTTTATTAGAAAAATGTATCATAAATGTTTACGTCAACTCTTTTTTTGTCGTTTCATATTTTAAAAAAATTACCAAAACTTCATTTTTTTTTTAAATTGCGGTGGGAAACTATGGATTCATAAAGGTGTGCATTTTATTTAAAGCGGTTAATTTTTAGATTTAAAAACAGAGCATGGTGTTTTCTTTTCTAACAACGTTTAGATCATATTTCTAACCACGAATTCTAAGAGACCTATATGAGTTGTTCCGAAAACCGAACTAATTAGCTTGGGTGGATGTGGAATGGCTACGCGGCCTTTTTCATACAAAACGAAAATTTGAATTTGAGGTCAAAATACCCAACTAAACTGAAAAGTTATTACGGATATGTGCTACTTTATTCATACTTATTTCAAATTATAAAATATACCATACATTAAAGTTATCAAATTTGAACCACTTTAGAAAAAAAATTTGCAATTATTTGTTAAGGAGATCCAATAGTACAGGTAAAAATCGAAATCGGAATTCACGCCCCTTTACGGGAGGAGTTTAAAAATACTTGAGAAAAAGTTTTTGGAAAGGTTGGAAAAGATATTTGAGAATTTTTTTACATGTTGATTTCGTGAAGGCCTGTAAAAAACATTAATTCCTTTTTTACGCATTGTTTATTGTAATAAAACGGAATTTTAAAATTGATTTCACGAAAACAAGCGACGCGGAGCCTCACACGTCTATTCTCCGCTCCGTCCGGAGGAGTAGTGACAGAAAATAGGGGTGGCTGCCAGTCGTTCTTCGGTTTACGGTATAAGGTTCACTTTTATAATTTTTTTTCTAGGCTAATAGTAAGCCTAGAATTTTTTTTAATAAAAAGACTTATAAAAAAATGACCGATATTTTTAAGGGCAAAGATATGTTCTTCTTCGTTGGTGCTACAGCCCATATCGAGCTTTGGCCTCCTGCAACAGTCGCCTCCAACTCCTCCTGTCCTCAGCGGCTGACTTCCAATTTGGTACTTGGAGAAGCTGTGCCGCATCCCCTCGTACCTCGTCTTCCCACCTCAGTCTGGGCCTTCCCATTTTTCTCTTTCCACCTGGGTGTCCAGTCAAAATTCTTTTTGGAACGCGTGTGTCCGGCATTCTCTGTACAAGCCCAGCCCATCGCAGCCTGAGGAGTCTTATGTGTGCTGAGATGCTAGGGGCCTTATATATCATACAATTCTGTATTGTGCCGGATGCGCCACTGTTCACCCTCTTTCACGGGACCACATATTCTTCTCAGCACTTTTCTTTCAAAAGTATCGAGCATTTCAGCCATCTTTACCGTCAGTGTCAGCGCCTCACATCCATATGCCAATACAATTCTAACAATGGTCTTATATATGGTTATTTTGGTTTTTCTGTGGATACTACGTGACTTAAACACTGGCAGCAAAGAGAAGTGAAAAAGATATTATGTTCTACACGCAGTATTTAATTGAAGCATTTATAATACTTCTAATCGATCAAATTTTCAAAACAAAATCGTATGATTTTGTATGATTTTGCATTATTTAGTATGGCTTCTTCTTAATGACAATTATTAAAATAATTATCTTGCCAAATCTACTATCAAGGTTTTGTGCAAATTAGTTGAAATTAAAGGAGAATGTCTGTGTGTGGTGGAAGAACGGGCTGTCAAGCGGGCGGTGTGGATTTGATTTGTATGCAAATTTACAGATGGCGGTGTGAGTTACAAGTTTGGGTAACCATACAGTAGACGGCGTTGTGTTTCGTAAGCCACAGCAACTCGTGACCGAGTCAGCTAGTCTACTATATGAATTGAATGATGTACAAATTAAAAAAATAATTAAATATTAAAACATCATTTTGACGGGCTTAATTTTAAATTACAAACGACCGATTCACGGCGGAAAACAAATTATCGTATGTAAATTTAAAATTTCGACTCAAAAAAAGCTTTTCTTACGATGTTGTATTTTTTAATATATATTTCATTATATTCATATGGCAGATAAGGAAAGATTTTTTTTTAATTAGATGCCATTAACTCATTACTAAAAAAACAATTCTTTAATGGCACAAACTTTAAAATTTAATATAACAAATAATTAAAGTAGCACATATCCGTAATGGATATTTTTACGCCATTTGATAACACAAATGAGTTGGCGATAAAATTTATAATACATTTGTCAAATAAGATATGTGCGTTTTGTCGTTATCAATATTTTTTTTATTTCTAAATTAATAATTATTGTCTTTCTTTTAGCCACGTTTATTGTTTACATAAAAAAACTGTAACGCTTTCAATATATTAAAAAATCTTTATGTTTAAAAAATCTTTATGTTTAAAAAAATATATATATTTATATCGTATTATAAAATTTAAAAGCGTATTTCATCACCCTTCAAAAACAGTTTTTAGTTTTCGGATAAGTTCAGAAATATTCCATTTATTTGGATTTTATTGCAAAGCGAAAATATTTTTGCCTCCCGACAAAATATGCGGTAGAAATGAAACCTTCAGAAAAATAAAGTAGACAAGAGTGGGGAGGCTACGAAGCACCGCACAAAGAGGAGACCGATTATACTATCTCATTCCCTCGCAGGCTAAATCCTATAGATGTACGTATTTTTCTCTTTTTAGTGTCGCTTTTACGTTTCGTACAGTTTCAAATCACAACGGTGCTAAAGATGTTTTCACTTCAAAAAGTACAAGCCAATCATATTGTTTCATAGCACGAACGAGTTCAAATCTGATTTTACCACGCATAAATTCATAATCTACCGTCTGCGACAACATTGTAAAATATGAATTAATTAAGCTACGCATCCCACGTTACCTAGTTCATAGGCCAAAGTAGATCAAAATGAGATGAGTATGTAATAAAATGTATAACGTATTCAATGGCGGTTTTCTCTAAAATGCGTTTCTTGAGAGAATTCCAACAACAAAATTTAAGAAAATAAGACAAACGTGCATTATAATTTTACCACACTTAAAGCGCGCTATTCAAATTCCATGCTAAAAAATCCATCCGTCTTGAATCCCATACGTGCGTTATGAATTTTGAGTCAAGCAGATTTTTAAGATATTTTGGGGCTCCAGACCAGAGACGGCTGCCAAATTCAACCGTGGGCCGCACTTGCGATTTATACAGTATATATTATTTTATATTGCGGGTTAGTAGTTGTGTACTATTAAAGTATCTGCGGGCCCTGTACAGTACGCCCAGTTTAAATAACTCTGGTTTCGATGGAGCCCCCGTAACTGAGCTGGTCACTTAGGGTTACACCAAGCATATCAATGGAGGGCCTATTCGGTTGATTGCTATATTACGAATATGTAACGAATATATAAATATATTACGACACGTAAACATAAAAAAAATTACGAATATGTGTTATATTTTCAACGCATAGAGAGAAATAAAAGTGTAAGCGAACATTAACTCAGCGATAATACCAACATCGAGCATTAGAAGCGGACTTTATATTTTATCAATAATATTTTTTTAAATCAGCTAGGAACAATAGTTGATCTAATGAACCTCCCAAAATAATAATATCCGTTTCCTTCAAAATTATGTACCGGATTAAATTTTAAAAATTTCATTTAAAAACCATAAAACTTCTAAACCAGTCAATATACTCTTACACAATATTTATCGTCCCATGTTAAACAGGCTTTAGTGACGTCTTTGTAAAAAGTAGAAAACAAATATATTTAAACATAGAACAAATATTTAAAGACCCTCCATACTTGCGATAAAATTCTCGTAAAAGCACAGCGAAAAATAATAGGTATGTTATGATTCGATATATTTGTAAGCTATGAATGGAAAACGTAGTACCTACTTTCTGCAACACTAACATAATAGTATATTAAAATATAAGTGGATAAACAGGTCTTTAAAACACGCGCGATTAAAGCAAGTGTTTTAAAGACCAGTTATCCACGAATATTTTACGCTATTTTTTTTATTGGTACACTTTGAAAACATAAATATTGATATTATTATTAAAAATTTGGAAATAAGAACTATTAATGAATTCGTGATGTGACATCACAATATCTTGTTGTCATGGAAATGAAAAACACAAACATTAATTTGCAATCTGTCACATAAGATTAATAGTTGACATCACAGTTTTTATTAGTTATTGTGTGTTGTAAAATGAGTTCTAACATTGATAATTTAAATACCAAAGCAGAATCGCGGTTAATACCTGAAAAATCCAAAGACGTTTATAAAAAAGAATATGAAAGGTTCATAACATGGATGGAGGAGCAAAACGTAGTAGATGTAGATGAACGAGTTGTGCTTGCTTACCTTCAGAAAATGTCGGAACAGTACAAAGCATCGACTATATATTAATAATTAGAATGTAAACGATGTAAAAAAGAATGTAAACTTTGAATAAAATTTTTGAAACATTTGTAATGTTTTATTTGACGTTTAAAATATTCCTGTCAGATTTATAGTTAAAAGTTGACATTTAGACTTCACATTTTGTTGATTTGTTGATGTTGCCATGGTAACTTTAAAAAACGCGCGTTCCATAAAGTGCGATTTAAACACGCTAGAGCGTACTTTAAATGAGTAAAAAAAGGGCACGAATAAAAAAAATGCATTTTTCTTTCGATTGTACTGTTATAATTTCATTCATTAACTGAGCGCAGCGAATTCCTGTTTTAACTCGATCAGTTGGAATTTCATCCGTCCATAAATTTGTTTTAACCTGCCTTGCTCCGCAGTAGCCGATAGCCACGATAAAAAAAATCACTTCACACCGAAAGCCCTGAGGTAAATAATTTCCCTCAGGGCGTAAGTCGTCTTAGGGGATACTGTGTGGAGGGTATTTTTAATAAAAGGTAGGAGAGGAAGGAAAATGGCCGATCTCTGAATTTGGCCGTTTACCCGTCAATTTATATTTTTAAATTCAAAATGAAAGTTCACATATCTACATTTTATTTTGGAGTGTTGGTTTAAATATTAATTCACAAATGATATTGAAGAGTTGAAACTAGAAAAATTATTCACAGGAATAAGAAAATAGGAGAAAAGAGGCAGATTTCTGTGGCCTGACGTAATATTCTATGTCGATGGTCCGGTGCTTTTGTAGGTTATGTCTATCATGCCAATAATGGTTGACAATTATTATGGCTGTGTTGTTAAAGAATGCACGAAGTTGTGCAAATTTCCGCATGAAGTTTCATATTGACAGCATGTTACCCGAGAACCTACAGTTTTAATGCAGGGGTGTTGCAAACTCCATCGCATTTGAAGACCATCAAATTGATGTTCAGCTCCATTTTGAAATTCCTGATCAAAATGTGATCAGCTGTCAAGCTAATGGTGATGTTGTTACTTGTTGCTTATTAGATGATCGCAATTTGAACACAAGCTAAAGCGGGCCTATAATCAGCGGTAACGGAGACCATATGGTAAAAATTTAAAATGGCGCTGATCGTCGATTTCATAGTCGTCAAATATTATTTGATGACCAAATTTGAGTCTGAAACAACCCGATATTAGTGATATTCGAGTAACGATTCGATTTCTCAGATTCAGTTGATAATCGGACAATCTCACTATAAAACACAAAACGACGATACTGACATAAGCTCAAGCCTTGACATTTTTAAATTTATTATTTATTATTTTTAATTAGTAAACTAATGTTTAAGACAAGATTTTTATGCATAGCACAAAGGGTAACAATTATTATAAGCAATAATTATTAGCCTGAAACACTCATCAACATTGAAAAAATCTCGGGGGAAAAGATAAATGCCGCCGACGGGACTTGAACCCGCGTCCTTCTGATATCCGGTCAACTGCTCTACCAACTGAGCTACGTCGGCTTATCTCCCACCCGCCAAATAATTCAATATGTACTAGTGTTTCATTCAACAATTACTGCTTATTACATTTTTCACCTGAAAACCACCAACTTTATTTTAATTTTTATTTTATTTTATTTTTTTTTTTCAGGTGAAAAATGTAATAAGCAGTAATTGTTGAATGAAACACTAGTACATTTTGAATTATTTGGCGGGTGGGAGATAAGCCGACGTAGCTCAGTTGGTAGAGCAGTTGACCGGATATCAGAAGGACGCGGGTTCAAGTCCCGTCGGCGGCATTTATCTTTTCCCCCGAGATTTTTTCAATGTTGATGAGTGTTTCAGGCTAATAATTATTGCTTATAATGATTATTATTTATTAACGCCCTAGTGGGCTTTCATATTAAAATTGTACGTTTGATTACAGTATTGAAGTATAATATGATAAAAGCAGTTGTACTAATAAAATTGCAAGAAAACAACACATGTATACAGGATGTTAAGGGACGTACTTGACTTAACCAGTGATTGCTGACATTATTTGAAGTAAAAAGTGTAAAAGAAATGTTGGTCTCCGATGAATTTTTTAACGTATTTTTTTTTCTTCAAATCAAACCAAAAACAAACTTCAAGTCGACACTGGTCACTCAGTCGAGTGACCGACCAACCCCTTAACCCGCCCCAACTGTCTAACACCATTGTAGAAAATAAATGAGGGCGCCACCGTTGCCCAAATGGCAATACTAAAAATATAACCATGGTGTTAATCTAAAGCTGTGTAACCTACATTTTTATTAAAAATTAAAAAGGCATTAAAGTGAAAAAAATATTTTTTCATTGCTATATGCCCACTGATCTCAAAATTAGAATTGCATTTAGGTATATTATTATTATAAATTTGCATTTTTGTGTTAACATAATGAAGAATAACGATATTATAATAAAATATAAAGCACACTTTAGAAATTGCTCACATTTATTTAATACTAGCTTAAGTACCTAGCGTTGCCCGGGCTTTAGATCATGCCTCTAATTTTAGATCTGAATATATTTAACTTATTCAGATCTAAAAGTAGTATGACTAAACTCACCATTAATAATTCTTCCTTTCCACCTACTGTTAAATTCAAATCTATGTTAAATTAAATGAAAACCAATCACTTTGTAAAACACAATTTAATCAAAGTTATGTCATTTAGTAGGTACCTTCACAATAGTGCTTATTCGATTTTTTTTATTTTTTTTTAGAACATAAAAATGGTTTTTTAAATGTGTATACAGTGTTTTGAATTTTCAGTGTCATTGCACTTTTAAAAAATATTTGACAGATAAATTGGTGTTGCCAGCCTAAAAATTTCTTAGTTCCATTTTATTTATTTTCTACTCT
Source organism: Limnephilus lunatus (assembly GCA_917563855.2). NCBI lineage: Eukaryota > Metazoa > Arthropoda > Insecta > Trichoptera > Limnephilidae > Limnephilus > Limnephilus lunatus. The sequence continues at coordinate 83,533,374 of OU830592.1, forward strand.
TATTTGACAGACTCTATGTTGTTGTTTTTGTAGAAAAAAAAAACATAAAAAATATCACCGGAGACCAAAATTTCGTTTACATTTTTTTACACCAAATAATTGATTTATTTATTAATTAACTGACTTACATCCAATTTACAATGAAATAACACGAACTTTGGAAAAATGTACATTATAAGAATAAAGGATGGTTTATGAAATCAATAGACAAAACAGAGATAAACATAGGAAAATAGAAGGGACAAATCTAGTCAAGACTTAGCTAGAATTCAAAATAGTTATAAAATATCTTTACCTAATTGTTTAGTGAGCGACAAAAGTCATTTAGGCTTATATAAAAAAAAATCAAGGTCTTGACTTTCGTTGACCATTCTACATATTCTGGACAGTGGTGAATTATATCAATTTTTTTTATGTTTAAGGCAATTCACCATATCCATAATTAGTCGAGTGTTGATAGAGGAAAAGCAGTTCATTATTTCTGAGTTTAACGGAAGGTTTATTGAATGGGATGAGTTGTAGTAATAGTAGGTAATAGTAACTTAGGTGAATCAATAATGCAGTTGACAATTTGGAAGAAACAAATGAGATCAGATTTTTTCCGACGGTCTTCTAAAGGAGAAAGATTTAGAGTAAGTTCAATTTCATCCTAATATGAGTAATTAATTGCCTAATTAATCCTAGCCTCCTAGCAATCCCTTTTAAGAATCGATGTTGAACGGAATCAATATGATGAATATGGACAGCATAAAAGGAGAACACACAACAAAAGCATATTCGAGAACACAATAATGTCAGGAGTCACTGGTTAAAGTAAGTCAAGTACGTCCCTAAACACCCTGTATAATATCGTGGTGTAGATTCATCAGTTTCCTTGTACTATGAGTTTGACGCCGTGTATGCATAGGTAATACCTAGTTGGTATTCATAAAATGGGTAAAATTGTATTGACTATCACTTAAGCAAAGGAAATTCTCATGTACCATCTATTAATAAAACAATACATTCACGTTATCTTGGTACATTCATTCTTGCATTTTAAATTTCATAATGCTTAGGAAAAAAATGTCGATAGCAGGGGCAAGGTCATTTAAGTATTGAATAAAATACGCCATATTACCAGAATGGGTGTATGCTTTGCATAAAAATGAATATTAGATACACTTAGAAACAGAAATAATTGTACAAAAAATAATATTTTTCACGTCAATAACAGTGGCGAACTCAGGGAGTAAAACATCATCATCATCGCTCTTGGCTCTACAACCCCTGGTGGGTCTTGGCCTCCTCAAGAGTCTTCCTCTAGAGAGAGAGAGTTTTGTGCCAGCTTTCTCCAGTTTAGAATCTCTAAGGTAGATAGATATATCTTTGAGGACGTTGTCGCTCCAGGGAGTAAAATATAAACATTACTTTTATCTTCACTAACAAAAGTAATTTAAATAATTATAATAATCTCAGTGACCTTGTATATAATTCTGTATTTTTATTTGTGATGTTTTTGTTTTTTCTAATTGTATTTATTTGTATTTAATTGTATGTAATTGTAGATTTTTATATTTGTGTAATAACTGAGTTTTATAACTGGATTGTTCTCATGTAAGTGTAAACATCTGTAAAACCCAGTATAAATAAATAAATAAATAAAATCAATTTAAGAATTTTGGCATCGTTATGGCTTTAGTGATTGTTTTAATGTGGTGAACAAGAGTTCCAACGGCCCATGTCAGGTTAAATATTGAATCCCCGTTTGGAGAATATGAGAAGTTGGAGGAAGCGCGAAAGTGAAGGAGTGTGAGATGAGAAAGGAGTATGAGATATAAGGAGTGTGCGATGAGATAATCTGATGATTACCACCGCCCCATTAACCAACACATCTGCTCCAGGTCACCCTCAGTAGTTCAGTATATTTATCGACTTAGCAGGGGTCCCCAGGCTCACGGGGTGAGATTTCTCTAGATCTCACTAGACAGGCCGGGTCAGGAGAAACTAGTTGAGACCTCTCCAGAAGGACTCTCTCGATACATTGCTTTACAGCAGTGGAAAGGATGGATTCGAACATCCGTCACTCCTGTTCATACTGACACCCAAAATCCTGCCAACCACTCATACCTTTTTCCTTCCCAGAACTTCTTCCCCTTTTTTTCCTAAAAAAACCTTCCACAATGACAAAGGCCTCGATGGAAATTACTTTCCCCAGAGTCTCCCGTGTGGAGTAAATGTAAATAAAAAAATACGTGCGTAATAAGACCCCAAAATTTCGAAAATCTGCTGAAGTTTTTAAGGTGTGAAGATTGGCCAAGAAAACACCTATTTTTAACGCCGTGTTACTCAACGCCTAACTCATAGGTGGTGAAATACACCATTAGTCCGGCACTGCCATAAAACGCAATCATGGTCTTTGTCTCCAGTCTATATCATAATTAAGTAGTGTCTCAGACAGAAATTAGGTATATCCGGTTACCGAAGATAAGGGTTACGTAATTGATAGAGAGGTCAGAGGGTGAAGTGATAGTTCTTTATCATCACGAATAAACCTGCTGTGCTACCAAAAGAAATTGATAATGCGTACCAAATATCAGAGTTCAAAACAATAATTAATAACAAAGTCATAAAATATCGGTTTATCGTCAATGCAAACAGATTAGTTTTGTTAATAATGCATAATTAAAAATGTCACATTTTTGTACTAACAGTACCTAGACAGCTTCGAGATAATCTAACGTTTTAATGTTGAAGATCCGAGCTATGATCCTGAACTATGATCTCAGGGAGATACTTAGATAATAATAATAAATAATTATAATTAAATAATAATAAATAATTATAATTAAATAATAATAAATAATTATAATTAAATAATAATAAATAATTATTATTATTTATTATTTTTTCCTAAGTATCGCCCTGAGACCATAGTTCAGGATCAACACTTAGCTTGAAATGGCTTTGGTTATGTTCAGTGATCGGACCTGCATAGTGAGTATCCTTCCCACAGCCTTACAATATCAGCCTAAAATGGGGATGTGCGTAAACACACAAAAAATAAATAAAATTTATTTTTCAATGATATTAATCTGTAGTCATTATTTTATAATAAAAAAGAAGAACTTAAAGTAGAATGTATGTATATGTAATATATGTATATGTGTGTGTATATATGTATATATAGAGGAACTGCCGAAAACCTGAAAAACTGCTGATCAGTGACCTTTTCGTCAATAGTCAATAGTATCGATGATAAAAGGACAAAATATGTAATATTGTTAAAAAATCTATTGATGAATAAACGTTACTTATTTTATTTATTGTATATGTACCCGTCTCAGAAGAGACTTAGAATAGTGAGGCGGGTTAGTTACCTGTTTGTATATGATAATATTATTGAATGAAAGCCCAGGTTGCTGGCAATTAAAAAAAAAGTTATAACAATGCAAGTGTGTTTGATTGAATTAATTTAAGAGATGAACAAGTCAAAAAATTCATGATTCAAATCCCCAATAAATAATTGACATCCAAAAAAATCACAATTCCATTTCCAATACACAGTTTAAAAAAATCAACAATAGTTTTTGGTCAAGTTGTTTCACAGAATTTGAATTCATCAAATATCAATGTTCATTTTCAAGTTCTGTTAGTATATCAACATAGACCAGTTGCTTCACAGAACTAAAACAATAAAAGTACTTAAATAGAACTAACACAGAACTTAAAAATTAGCTTTAAAATTTTATGAATTGTTCAAAATCTGTAAACAACCGGTTCTAAGTTTTCACAAAAGTTGTTTCCGGTTTCCGGTGCCATAATCTCACTGGCTCTAGAAGGTTCGGAGCAATTGGGACTCTGGTGCGGTGTTCACATAAAAAGACAGGCCCTTCCCAACTTCCTCTTATCCTCGCCCACGTAATTAGGTGTCACATTCCAAAAGGTTTTTAAATGCCCGATTAATCTTTGGACGAAGGTTCAATGCACCTTACTTGCCTTGATCTTAAACGCAAGTTATAAAGTTGACCAGACTCATCGGTGAGTATTAAAATATGTAACACATGAGTATAAAGGAACATATTTTTATGTTAAATTCATGCCCGGAAGAATAAATATGCAAAAAATATACTTAATACCTATAATTAAAAATACTTAATATAAAAAATATAATTATGGTAGTGCAATGCAATACATTCCATATTTTGAAACAAAAAATGGGTTAATGTTAAAAATAAAAATAAAGTAAATAACAACATATAAATAAATAAAAAAATAAAAAAACCAATAAGCATGAAAAACATAAGAAAAATAAGAATAAACAGTAAAATTAATTCATGCAGCTGTTTACGGAGGGTATTTCATCGTCTCCCGTCTCCAGAGGGCCATCAGGGGGGACTCCAACCAGGTAGTCATGGCGGTGATGATTGCATTCTTCGATTGGCGTAGTCTGCGCCATAAACTTCCCATGCGGTGGCGGAGAAGTGCTCGGAAAGTGTGCATTCGTCCCTCCAGGAACATTTCCGTGGCACTGCAGTATCTCGGTAGGCGGAAAAGTTGACGGTATGCGTTGTTGTAAGCAACCTTTAACTTGTTCCATTGGGATGCAGTGTAGTCAACCCACAGTTCTGATGTGTACAGCGAGGTACAGAAAGCGTTGAACAATATTCTTTTTACTTTTGGGCTGCATAGGTAAAAACGTCTTGACAGCATACCCGCTCTAACAGATATCGCTCTTCTCTGCCTTTCCATATCCTCGATATCCAGGCGGTACACAATCCTAATAATTTTTGTTTGCTCAAAACTCACTTTTTAATCATTTCCGGCGAATTCGTAACTATATTAACTTTTTTATTCAGATGTTGTCCTGGGGATGTAAGTTCTTCGTATTTAAGAATAATAAAAACAATACCTTACCGTTAATATATTTTACGTACAACGCCTTTGAAGAATTGTAATACGTTGTACAACTAAAGTTAGCGGTAAGCACAGGATTTTATTTTTCTAGACGATAAATTAATAACTTCGGCAGTGCGACATCATCCCACATTTTCAATATTTGTAACACGTTCTTCAGAATTAATTAAATTGAACGCGGTGAAAAGGTCTAATCTCCATGCCTGCTAGGGTGAATTCCGCCGTACGTTCATCCAGTACGCCGTGCGGCGGGCGCATATTTGTTTACACGCTTTCTTCACTTACGTCGTTAAGATTCCCACATTATTTGTCTTCTTCTTCTTTTCTTTGATAACGCAAATTCGACAGTAGGTCCGTGCAATACACGAGTCGCGAGACTCTATTTGTATACACGGCTTCTTTACTTACGACGTTAAGATTCTGAATATATTTTAGGGTATATTGTCATCTTAAGGTCGTCTGTGATGATGTGTCCCAGGTACTTAACGCTGTGATAAACATTCATTTTCCTGTCATCTAACCATACTGAGGGTGTTTGGATGGTTTCGTTAATAAAATATACTTAATATAAATAATATACTTAATATAAATAAATAAACTAACTACAAAAAATATAGGTAGGTACATATAATTAAATATAATTACTATAATAAATATAGGTAGGTACTTAATATAATTTAATAAAAAATATACTTAACATAATTAAATAATATACTTACTTTTTAAAATATTTATATTGAGGGATCAGGGAGGGGATTTATCGGTCCAGTTAGGAGTTCTACCGAGCCGAACCCTCTGATATGAAAATATCTGGAGTCGAAGGAGTGGAATCGTGTGGGGAAGGGTTTAATTTTTCCTGTGGGGAAGATTTAACCCGGACATAAAGTTGTAAAAACTTAATATAAAAAATATACTTAATATAATTAAATAAAAAAATTAAGAATGATTTTATTAACTTTTTTTAACGTGAGTGCCGCACAAGTGTCCCAACCACTGCCGTCTGGAGCCAGTTAGACTATGGCATCTCCAATTGGGGTATGTTGTGAGCCTGAAGGTAGTGTGGAGGGGAATGAGATGGGAAGAAGGAGGTGGGGAAGTATCTGGCTATTCAGATCTAGTCACCAAACACGGCTAGAGCCATTCCAAGTAACGCTTCATATTCTGAATGGTGCACCAGGGCGATACTGATGGTATCTGCCACTCGGGAATGTGCCGGAAATATACCTTGTATTATTAAATTGCGAAATAAAACTAAATCAATCAAATAAAATTTACTAGCGCGTGCCGGGATTCGAACCCGCGACCTTCGGATTGCTAGTCGAGAGAATAAGTAGGTACCTATAATAAATTATTACTATGACCCATAAAACCTTCACCACATATTTGAGGGTCAAAAAATATACAAAGGTAACTAAACTTCACCTTCTACTACTCGACATCAACATAGTTTCATTACACTTTTTTTGAAATGTTGTTTCTTTTTTAAATAATTGAAAAATAATATGACTTCATGCCTAATGTTTGACAGTAAAACGGACATATCAAACCTACATAGGTAATGACAGAAGTGACGCCACAAATCGAAAATAGTTACGATGTTCTAAAAGTTCCTTATTTATTAATTAAGTTTTTGAAGCTTTAGACATGACCAAATATTTTTTTTAGTTTTAGCTTCATACTTGGTTAAAATATAATTTTTAATTGAACATCGCACAAGAGTCCCAACTGATCGCAACCGTCTGAAACCAATGAGACTATGACATCACCAATTGAGGTAAACTGAGGCTGCAGATAGTGGGGAGGGAAAGGAAATGTGGAATACGAAGGTGGGTGAATTACGTATTTACAATTTTTTGACAGATTTTCGGATAAACCTGTATTAATTCTTATGCCGCGTATTCATTTGCGAACATAAACGCGAACAGGTTCGGCTCGCGTGTGTATTTTTGAAATTTTTTTTATTTTGATACATTAGTTTAACATTTTATAGTGTAGTTTATATTTTATTTAATGTTGGTCTCACTGGGTGGGTTACACGTTAAGGTGGGTCATTTGTCATTTTAAAAAAATGTAATTTTTAAATTCTAAGAGCCACAAAAGGGTGCCAAATGGGTTCAAAATGACGACGCGCTTAAAATTGTTCAAATTTCTGATACGATCTTCGTACGAAAATCTTACGTTTTGAAAATTTTCATTATAAGGGGTTATTTCTTGTGTAATAAAGGTTACTTTGAATCCTTTAAACCATATTTTTTGTAATCTTCCATAGCAAATATAGTATATTTTTACGAAATTATTTACAAAAAGTCTTAAGATTGCGTCTCGCAAAATAATGCCGAAATTTGAGAGTAAGTAGGTTTTTGCTGGTATTTGAATACACTGCCTTGAGATAATTTGAATTATATTTTTTAAATAAATAAATCAAAATATTCACTCTAGTACCTTAGTACCTTAGGACCTATTTTGTTCAGTATTTGTATCAATGATCTATGTAACAGCAATTTTTCCAATCACATTATTACATTTGCAGATGATACTGTCCTAATATTTGAAGGAAGAACATGGTACGATGTACACCGCAAAGCAGAAGATGGAATAAAACAGCTTAAACTTTGGTTGGACCGTAATCTTTTGACACTCAATTCGGAAAAAAACAAATTTATACGATTTAGTGCGACAGAAGCGGGCCAACCCAAGGAAGCATATAACATTTTTATACACAAATGCACTGACTCAACTACCTGTAATTGCTATAAATTAGAATGCGTAGACAGTATAAAATACCTTGGTGTTATATTAGACAAATATCTTAGATGGGACGAACACATAGATCTAGTTGCCACAAAGGTTAGAAAGCTTACGTACATGTTTATGACAATCAGAAATATCTTACGTAAAAAAGAATTGAAACTCATCTATGATGCTATGTGTGGGTCACTTCTAGACTATGCATCCTTAGGTTGGGGTGGCTGTGCAAAAACTGTTTTGGACAAATTAGCGAAAGCTCAAAAATCTCTGCTAAGGGTAATTCTCAAAAAACCATTTAGATATCACAGCGATCCACTATTTGAAGAGTTCTGAGTTCTGGATGTTAGACAACTGTACATGAGAAAAATAATTTTAAACACCCATCAACAACGCCACCTCTACCCATCTATTAACCACTTTTACGACACCCGCCACTCACGGAGAAATCCAATTGTACCACTCACAACTAAAACATCTCTCGCTCAAAGACACTTCTCATTCTTAGGTCCAAAACTATACAACTTAATGCCTGATGTTTGGAAAAAGGAAAGCACAGGTGTTGTTCGTAAATTGGCCACTAACTGGTTTCATCAATTAGGTAGAAAGGAGAGTGAACTTTTACTACACAAAAAATAAAATCAAACACAAACCAAAAACAACAACCAAAACTCAAAAAAAAAACATGTGAAAGATACCTTTATGTTCTAATCTTTATCATTATGTGTATATATGTACCTACCTTTTACGTTAATATTATGTTTAATTTCATATTTTATTTTTTTTTCTATTTCTTCTCTTTGTTATTTATATTTATACAAAATATGTTAATAGGCTTATGCAATGCAACACCAGTTAAAAGTACACATTATACCTATTATTTTAATACTATACTAATCAATCAACAGTAATAACCATCTATTAAATGTTTGATTCATTTTATTGTTTCTGTTCTCTTTCTAGTTCTCATTTGTATAAAATGTGTATGTAGGACTAGGTATTATTTGAAATGCGAACACAAGATACCATAATGTTTTAATAATTTACTTTTAAGTATGTATATATTACTTTTATGATAATTTAAATAACTATGATAAGCAAAGCACAGTTATCTTTTCTGTATCAATTGGTTATTACTATTATTATTATTATTTTTTAATTCTTTCTCTTCTCTTTTTTATTTTATTTTATACAACCCATCTGTGTAGGACTATGATATGCAATGCTTACACGTCTGTTCTATATGTTTAAATCCTCTGTAATTAAGTACCTACCTACGTAATTAATATTATTTTTTTAAAAAACTTTGCTAAACAAAGAACAGTCACTTTGTTTTAATCTTTTATTTTTGTTTTGTTTTGTTTTTTTTTTATATTATTTACAGACCATGTTCCGTATGTTAATACGCATCCTAATTTGACTGTCCTAAAACGGGAATCCTCCTAGTTGGGCAGTCAAAAAATTTCTTAAATAATGTATAATCTTTTACTAAATAAAAATAAATAAAATAATTCGTGTTTAAAAATAGTTAATTTTTAATGGTTTATCTAACACATTTTTAAGAAATAACGGGGGTGGTTTTTTTTCTCTATTATGTGAAATATCAAAGTCAATCCGGAGGAAGAAGATGATAATCAAATATCAATAAAGAAATTACGTGATTTTATATCTCCATTTGACACCATTTTATCACTATTAGACAAATCAAAACAAGATTTTTCCCATGCAGTCCAGACCCACCCTATTACCCTTGCTGAGGCCACCTATTAAAGCCCTATATTAACATATTAAAATATAATAACAAAACAAGCCACCTAAAATTATGCAAAAAAACCTCGTTTCTTTAGTTTTATCTTGAAAACATTTAAAAAATACATAAATGTCACGTCCATACATCCCGGTTATAATTAATATGTAGGTACCTAGGAAGATTGTATATATTTGATATATTGTAATTGATTGTATATATTTTGATATCTTTTTTTTCTGATAATTACAATTCTTACTAATCATGTTAGCAAATCAAAAATTGTGCACAATTGTACCATAGCACAGTACAATACTCTCAGTAAAGCCCTGATGAAATGGCGCCGTTTGACTGCAACGAAATGGTGCTTGAAGTTACTTTAACGTTGTTTAGAGACCTATAGGCCTCCGTGGTCGCGGGGTAAGGCTGGCTCGACTAGTGATCCGAAGGTCGCGGGTTCGAATCCCGGCGTGCGCAATTTTTTGTTATTTCACAATTAATTCATTAAAAATAATATATAGTATATTTGCGGCACATTCCAGAGTGGAATATATTTTTAAAATCGCCCTGGTGTAAGACCACCATTCAAAATTGAAACGTTGCTTGAAATGGCTTTAGCCATGTTTGGTGACCAGATCTGAATGGCCAGATACTTCTCCAAATTCCTCTTCTGCATCCCCTCCCCCCACTACCTTCAGTCTAACAACGTACCCCAATTGAGAATGTTATAGTCTCACTGGCTCCAGACGGGAGCAGTTGGAACTCTAGTGCGGTATTCTCATAGAAAAGCGACATTCCAACCTCCCTTCTTCCGGTCTCCTCCCTCGCCACTCCCTTCAGCCTCACAACATACCCCAACAGGGGATGTCATAGGTCATAGTTATATTTGCTCCGTCCTATCCTGTGCGATTTTCACATGAAAAACAAAACCTTTCACAGGAACAATCAACCCTCAATTGATTGATAATATTTAATTAGATTTATTACGAAAACAAAACAGAATATTTAAAAAATATATATTAAATACATCCATATTACTAACCTTTAAAAGAAGAGCCGCTGTAAGTCCTTAATTAAAACAACACTTTAACTTCAAACTAATTTCAAAACACAAGCAAATATTTGCTAAGTAATCAATGTGTACCAAGGCAACGCGCGATATCAATAATGACTATGTTATGATGAATGGTGATATAGCCGATATCATCATCAAAATCGTATTTCAATTTACGTGTACGTTATACGCGTGACGATTCACGTTCGGACCCGACCAGCCGGCTATAAAGTACGATATGTACTGAGCAGGGATCACTGAGTAATACTTACGAACAGACAAACTGAGCTGACGGACTGGACTGTAGGTATTCTGACGAAGTTGAGTCGGCTCGTATCCTCGCTAGCAACGAACAAGTCCTGGAGATAAGTGACGATGATAGCGCTAGTGGTCAAAGGTGCTTATTAGTGATTTCGGTGGCTTATCACGTCTATTTAATCAGAAGTAATCGGTGATCTGTCTGTGGCTCATCCAAAGATGGAAAAATAAATCAATGTACAGGTCTTAATCTATTTGCATCATGTCTTTATATTATGTGTATTTAAATTACGAGCAGTGTTCTGACACTTTCTTTAAAATGATTCTTGTTTTTTTTTATGTGAGTACCGCAATAAAGCCCCAACTGCTCCCGTCTGGAGCCAGTGAGACTGTGAGATCCCCGAATTGGGGTATATACCTTGTGAGGCTAAAGGTAGTAGTAAGGGAAAGATGTGGGGGAAGAGGAAGGTGGGGAAGTGGCTATTCAGATCTGGTCACCAAACACGGCTAAAGCTATTTTAAACAAGGTTTCAATTCTGAATGGTGGTCTTACACCAGGGCGATACTGAGATTCCACTCTGGAACGTGTCGCAAATACACTATAAATTATTTAAAAATAATTAATTGTGAAATAACACAAATTAATTAAATAAAATTTATTTTCGCACGCTGGGATTCGATCCCGCGGCCTTCGGATTGCGGGTCAAGAACCTTAACAAAATTTCATTTACATTTTTCACTCCAAATAATGTCAGGAATTGCTGTCAAGTTCGTCCTTTAACAACCTGCTTAACTCTGGTGAAGGTTAAGGTTGAACCGAAACCGGTTACGGTTAAAGTACGTTTAATAAAGTGGGACACGAGTGAGTACAACATTTTTATTTTTATTATATTTCATTTATTGGCATATCTACTTACCTACGTCCACACATAAGGTATAATGTTTTTCTTTGCCCTCATCTCTAGGGGTTCCTGTGCTGAGGCGGTATGTGTGGTCCGTTATTTTTATTAACCCCTTGGGCAATTTTGGGAGATATTCTTCACAGACAACAAACACCCAACGTGTCTTTTTGGGAAATATGTCTCCCAGCCAGACGCGGTCTCATAAAAGTTAAACTATGTCATTTTATATTACGGTGAGATTTATGTTTAAACACGGTTAGAAAGAGTGAATAACGCGCTCTCAGTTTGCATACAAAAATTTACCGTGGACGGTCTCGAAAATTTTAACAAAGTTTGCAAATTAAAAAAAATGTATTTTTAGACAAAAAGAAAAAAGTGGAAGAAAGTAACTTTTATAATTTTTTTTATTTTTTATTAGTGACTATTTAATTACAGGTTTGATGAGAATTACAAGATTTGATAATGTATATAACTATTTCATCTGTTTGTTCTTAGTCCTACTCACTAAATGGTCCTCTGCTGAGGCGGACTGGTAGATTTATTTGATTTTCCGTTTTTTAGTTTCTATGATGTTTTTAATACATTCTCTAGTATGTCTGCATTAATTTCTTTCACCCTTGTTTCGATTTTTTCCTTAAACTTATTTATCTTTTCTATCTTTTTCAAACTTGGAGGAAGGATGTTGTAAAGTTTGGTTGCCAGATATATGTGGTTTCTTTGGCCAAAACTTGTCTTGAATTTTGAAACGTCTCGTATATCCTTTTTTGAGGCTCTTGTGTCATGTATCCGAGTTTCATTAGGAGATTTTCTGTTTTTAAAATGATGTATAAGAATATTCTTGGCATATATTTTTTTTAAATTTAGAATGTCAAAACACTTAAAAATATCTTTTGAGGGGGTTCTGATCAGTAATTTTAGTATGATTTTTATAATGCTCTTCTGAGCAATATCTAAGTGGTTAATATGATCAATAATATCTACCTTTGGCTAATTGAATATGTGTTTTAGTTTCTTGTAGAGCTACTTTGGCTAATTGAATGTGTGTTTTAGTTTCTTGTAGAGCTACTTTGGCTAATTGAATGTGTGTTTTAGTTTCTTGTAGAGCTACTTTGGCTAATTGAATGTGTGTTTTAGTTTCTTGTAGAGCTACTTTGGCTAATTGAATGTGTGTTTTAGTTTCTTGTAGAGCTACTTTGGCTAATTGAATGTGTGTTTTAGTTTCTTGTAGAGCTACTTTGGCTAATTGAATGTGTGTTTTAGTTTTTTTATTTATTTATTTGCTACCGGTTTCTACACATCCGTTCATTCACTAGCAAACTTAAAACAAAATTAAAATTTATACATGTTCAGAAATGAATAGATTTTATTAGATGGTGATAGTGGGAGGGGTGTTTTTCGGCAAGAGGGAGAACGATGGGAGGATTCAATATAAACATAGGAACATTGTCAATAATCGTATAAATTATAGATTAGTTTTAAGTTTGCTAATGAATGAAACGGATGTGTCGAAACCGATAGAAGATAAATAAATAAAAAAATAAAGTAACTAATGTACATGGAAAATAAAACTCTTCAAAACAAAATGTCTAGAAATTGTTAAATAGTTAATGCCCAAGAAGTACAAAAAGCGGTAATTACAGTTTACACGATAAAAACTATCGGTAAGCGACTTAAAACACTTTTTCCATGTTTGCGATAAAAAAATTTAAATTTTCATTTTCATAAGACTCTAAAAGAAAAAGAGTCGTTCATATTTTTGTTGTTGTTTTAACATTAGCCCCACACAGGAGGTACTGAGAAAAATAATTCCTATGTGGATGTTTTTTGTAAGGAAAGGAAGGAGAGGAAGTTCTAGGAGGTATGAGGGGTGGGTAGGAATTTGGGGGTTAGAGTGTGTCCAGGCGTAACGGACGTGTGAATCCAATCCACCAACCGCGGTGCAAGGCGATGGGTAGAGAGATTTCGGCTGGAGAGGATAAAATACCTCCCTCAACCAGTCTCTCTCGATCCTGCCCACCACGCGGCAGGCAGGCACACGCCTCGGCCGCCAAGACATGGACAACTCATTCAATGAACCCAGGCACCTCTGCTAAGTCACCAAACGTATCGAATCACTTGGGGTGACCTATGGCAGAGGTGTTGGTGATCAAATAAATGGTTCCCGGGGCGGCGGTACCCATTCCCGCCTCCGCATTATAAAAGTACTTTATTCTCTAATAATTAAAAAAAACAGCGAATTATCTGGAATCGAATGTAATGCGAAAATATATATCACGGATTCTGCATTCTGACAGTTTACGTCAGCTGTTCAAAAAGTAAAGGGAACTTTTAAATTTCGCGAGTTTGGAGAGTCCGATTTGCAAATTTTTTTTCGTTATGTTGGTATACATGCCCCTAAACTATGATAAAATTTTCAGCTACATTAATGGTTTAATTTGTCCGTGGCAGCCGCTAAGGTTAGACCTGTTTTTATGAGCTAGGCAATTTTTTTTTTATTTAAAAGGTTCAAAGAAATAAAGTGTAACAAAGTGTGTGAAATTTTACCAAGGCCTAGGGTGAGTCTGCTAGAAGTAAAAAAAGGGTTTACGAGTGGTATAAGCATTTCCAAGATGGCCGTGAAGACGGTGAAGATTATCAAAGGCCCGAATGCCTCAACAACCGATTAAAACTTGGAAAAAGTTAAAGAAATGGTTATGAACGATCGCCGAATCACTATCAAATGTTGATTGGGCCTTAGTTTAGCCTCACCACGGGCCTTTGTTAACATTTCACATACTTTGTTACACTTTATTTCATTTTTTACGCAAAATTTGATACAAATTCTTTGATCCATTTAAAAAAAAAAACAAAAATCGCTGAGCTCATAAAAACACGTCTAACCTTAGCGGCTGCCACAGACATACTAAATTACTAAACAGTGAATGAGTGAATACAGATGAAAATTTTATCATACTTCAGAGGCATGTATACCAACATAACAATAAAAAAAAAATGAAATCGGACTCTCCAAACCCGCCAAATTAAAAAAATTCCGTTACTTTTTGAACAGCCCACGTACATAAAAGTGGCATTGCAAAATGTCAGAGGCTCTAGGGCTTTAGGGATTAAAATGGACTTAATCTTCATGCTAAGGATAACAAGGAGATAAATAAACAATAACTGCACTAATAAAACTACAAAGGAAATATCTGACGTCAGTGAATGAAATCAAATAATCTTAACGGACATGTCCCTCCAACGCAGAACACCTTGATTCATAAAAAATAATGATACCGAATGAAGCGCCAAGGTTAAGTGTAAAGGATTTCACATTCCTAAATATAGCCAGGGTCGTATTTGTGTAGCGTACCGCCCTGGGCAAAAAAAACCACCCTTACCCCCCTTCACTAGCTTAAAGGCCGTCACAATTACTATTATATTATTAAGTACAAAATGAACGCCGTAACAGCTGTAAAAAAATAAAAATACTTATACTGACAATTCGCGATGGAATCTCTACATAATAATTCATTATAAGCATTTAAAACTTTTATTCAATTTTTTTACATAAAATTAAAAAAAAAATGGAAATCTAAGAATAAAATATAATTTAAAAAATCAGAGTGAGCAGTTCACACGCGGTAGAAATGAAACCTTCAGAAAACTACAGTAGACAAGAGTGGAGAGGCTAGAAAGCACCGCATAAAGAGGAGACCTAGTCTATCTTCTCTGGCAGGCTAAATCCTGTAGACGTATGTGTTTTTCTCTTTTTAGTGTCGCTATTTTTCGTTTCATAGAGTTTAAAATCACAAAGGTGCTAAAGAAGTTTTCACTACAAAAGTTCGGATGACTTAAAGTAGGTAGTTATTGTGATTTATTTTTGGGGTATTATGCCGTGTTGCGCTACTTCCTTCTTTAGCTAACGTTTCGGACAGCATTACAGAGTCCTCAGGGAAGTTGTGTAATCGTGAAAGATATCACAATAATAGATGTTTACACTGCCCCGATGATGGCCACTGTAATACTGTTTGAAACGTTGGCTAAAGAAGGAGGTAGCGCAACACGGTATTTACCCCAAAAATGTATCACGATAATATTATTGGCACAAGAGTCTCAGCTGCTCCCGTCTGGAGCCAGTGAGACTATGGCATCCCCAATTGGGGTATATTGTGAGGCTGAAGGTACATAGTGGGGAGGGGAGAAAAACGGGGGAGAGGAAGGTGGGGAGATACCTGGCTATTCAAATCTGGTCACCAAAAACGGCTAACGCCATTTCAAGCAACGTTTCAATTCTGCTTGGTGGTCTTACACCAGGGCGATACTGAGAGTATCTTCCACTCTGGAACTTGCCTCAAATATACTGTGAAATAACACAAATTATTATTCAAAGGTAAAAATTATATTCTTTTATGACTGCTGACATGTACACCATTGATAATATATTGTCTGTCAACTACTGCAAGCGTTCATATCCGTGTTAGCGCCATCTCTATTTGAAAATACAAAGAAATAACGAACTATTTTATTGCTATATATTTTTTAACATTTTTAAAAAATTTGTGCTAACTATGGAAACTACATAGTTTTTAGACTGAGTTTCGGTGAAATGCCCACCCTATAAATTGCAGCCCGGCGCAAATGCCTAGGTTGCCCATAATACCAATACGGCACTGAACATAGCAACATTAATATAGTATACATCCATATAAAACCAACCTGTTTAAAACGAATTTTAACTGTTTATTTGATTTTTTTATAAATTTAGATTTAGGTGGGTTTTAAATTTAGATGAACAATATTTTATTTCCAGCAGACGACCTCTGTGGAAGAGCTGTCAGCCCCTTCCTCTGGGTCCAGAGGTCACAGGTGCGAATCACATACATTAATTAAATAAACGCTAATTAGCTATCTTTCATAATTTTAAGAAAATAATATTTAACGTGTTCGAACCATGTTTTAGAATATTATCGTAATATTGAATATTACCGAATTTTTACAAACCTACGTTTCGCATCGTCCTATCTGCTGAGCGATTTTATATATTTGGTGGGAAAATATATAAAATATGTGACATTGGAGGTTATCCACCACTTACCCGCCTTGGTGTAAGTAACAGATGGTTACTCGTTCAAGGCTCTCGCAAGGACTCTAATTTGAAAAAACGAATATACATTTAAGTTTGAACGAATCTAGACCTCCAGTATCCCTGCATACGGTGTTAGGAAGCAGTATGCAAGTGCTTACATTATATATTATTCAAAATGCGAATAACATAAAGCAAGTCAGGGATAAACTAAGTAAAACAGATAAACATAAAAGGCGGCTGCTCGCAGGGTAATGGCATCTTGCATATGCAGCAAGCATCTGCAAGAAAAGATAATGAAAACAAGTATTGTGATATGAAGAACGCTTATGTCGAGTGGGATACCTCTCTCGTCATCTGGCACTACCAGCCAGAATGTGTATGGTGGTCGGTCTGCCGTGAATGAATCTCAACGTCCGCGCCCTTTAACCGGTTCCTCGGTTGTGCCTTGACGATAGTGATTGGGAAGTAGGGGAACGTAAAATATGTGACAGTAAATATGTACAAATCACACAAATCTGACAGGAGATAACGTCCGTTATCTAATAACGATCCCACAAAAGATATAAAATCGCTCGGCTGGACTCCTAGCACCAACATATTTTTTTAATCAATAAATGCGGATATTTTTGTTACCACCCCTGGGCATGGCTGCAGATCATCAATGAACAAACAACAGTTCACGTCAACTAAATCTGCTTAAATTAGTCGATGTATTCAGATCAGATAGGTCATCAAACACAGCTATTGCCATTTCAAGCAACGCTTCAATTATGTATGGTGTACTTCCGCCACGGCGATGCTCGGCGACACTCAAGATCGGATCATTGGTTACTAGAAATTGGTTTAGGCATGTTTAGTGACCAATTAGGAACAGCCAGGCACTTATCAACCTTCATATTTACTATCCCATTCCCCCTTCCGCAACCTTCATCCTCCAAACATATCCCAAAGAGATAACATATCATTACTTGCAGTAGTTAAAACTCAGTAAATAAATGAATTTATGTATCTACCTACCTATTACTTTTAAATTAGAATGCTAACCAAGCAGCTGTTTATCTTATGTTTTGATTGGATATTTATACAAAATATGAATGTAGGCATATAATATGCAATGTAAACACCAGTTATAAGTACTTAAATATATACCTATCCTATTATTTTAATAACAGTAATAATCAGGTATTGATTGTTTATTTTATTTTATTGTTTCTGTTCTCTTTCTAGTTCTCATTTAATATACAAAATGTGTAGGATATAGGACTATAATATGTAATGCAAACACCAGTTACCTTTATGTTTTAATCATTTGCTATTAAGTATAATATATACCTACCGTTTATTTATTATTAATATTATTTCAATAACTATGTTAAACCAACCACGGCTATTTTGTGTTTTATTTAATTGGTTATTTTATTTTATTCTTCCTCTTCTCTTTTATTCTTTTTTTCTACAACACATGGATGTAGGACTATAATATGCAATGCATACACAAGTTACCTATATTTATGTTTTAATCCTCTTAATTCCTCTTATGTTATCTATATGTTATTAAATACCTATACACCCTTTTTATCAAATTAATATTATTTTAATAACTATGCTAAGATAACAGTTAGTAGGTTTTAAACTTTTTTATTTTGTATTCTTTCTGTTCTTTTTATTTCCTCAATTTTCATTCTTTTTTTGTACAAATCATGTTCCATATGTTCATACCCATCCTAATTTGACTGTCCTAAAATGGGAATCCTCCTAGTTGGGCAGTCAAAACGTTTAATAAATTATGTATATAAATGTATTATCTTGAACTAAATAAAATAAAACAAAAAAAATCCAAAATCCTTAGTTCAAACATGGTTCGAATCTTATTCCACAAGCTCATAGGGATAGTGGAAATTTGAAAAGCTATAAAGGACAATAAATCCCAAGGAAGTGATAAATACGTCATTTTGAAAGCTATTTTACTCTCTTTCGATCCGCTCTAAATGTCGTCTAAATTTTTCTAGTAAAATAAGTGTCTTTTACGACGTGTATAGAGGATTTTTTACTGAAAGATTAAAAATAAATTATATACCTATGGTTATTACAGAAATTTACAAAAAACGTTAAGTATTCTGGATTATATGTTCTAGATTCTAGACTGTTCTAGAAATTTGTAGAGGGCGAAACTTCCAGCCCTTATATCTTCAAAAGCACAGGTAAAGACGGGAACCTTCTTCATGGATGGGGGATAGAGGGCTACCACACATTATAATTCCCTTGATCGTACCGGGACTCGTTTCTGAGTTTTAGCGGCACGCATATTGTGGTAAACTTTATTTTATAATATATATTGATTATGTTTCTTCGTCTTAATATCTACAAAATTGCTTTTAAAAATTACGTCATATGATGGAGCCATTCATTACTAAATATATTGGCAGACGCTTAAAAAATAACAAAAGGTAATATGCTAAATGTTAAAAATAACAAGCGGAGAAATAAAAAAGCATTAATTATATTATTTGATTCCAATAATAAAGAAGAATATACAACCTCAGTAGAAAATTTCGACTTTTCAAGGCGCAGGTGTATTATTTACGTACAAATAAAACCCATTTACATATCAACGGCTCGTGCATAAACATTTTGTGCAAATAAATACGCGAATAATTTTTTAAAGCATGTCAATATCCCAGAAAGATCTGAAGTTGATTTTAGTAGTGTGTACTTACAATTTTTTTTGTGAACTTCGGATTACTAATAATAATAATAATAAATTTATTTATGTAAAATAAACACATATTAATAAGTAAAATAAAATCAGTCATTTTAAATACGTGTAGGATTACGAAAGATTTTTTAATATTTATATTGAGGGATCAGTAGGATTTATCGGTCCAGTTAGGAGTTCTACCGAGCAGTACCCTATGACAATATCTGGAGTCGGTGAATTATTTTCTCATTTGTTCTCTTGTAAATTGACATATTGTTTTGTATTTATTATACTTATATAGTGCATTTAAATAGCGTGGATTGACTAGATGATCATTTGTTGAAAAGTGTGTGGAAGGGTTTGGTTTTTCCTGTGGGGAAGATTTAACCCGGACAGCAAATTCGGAAGCATACTTTTGTGAAAACGACTGCAAACAATCTGAATAATATTAAAGAAAATAAATTATGTTTTTTTTTAGGAAATAATGTTTGTTCTGAAACGATAAATATATCTTCTTAACCCCTCGGACCTCGACCTTATTCTGTGTGATGATCTCGCCTTTGGGCCTACGAAATAATTCTTTTAAAATCGAGAGATCAATTTAGAATTATATTTAATTTTTGTAACATGGAATGGTTTCGGCATACGATTCTCTGTTTCAATTCATGGGGGTGATTTATGGGTCCTTACCACTAAATAACCACATGCGTTTGCGTAGCTCAATTGCATGCGAGCCCCGGCAAAGGCCATTATTCACAAAACTAAGAAGGAACCCAGAATAACATTTAGAGGGATTTTTTCAGGTTCATTATCAAGTCAGGGGCGGCCGATGGATATTTGCCCGTGGGGTGATTGATCTTAACGCGAGCAGATTGGATTTACGAAACAATTATCTGGTGAATTTTCTATGGCAGTAGGAAATTGAAAATTAGTCAATAAGGATTGCTCGTTGGTACATTTAAATATACTAGCGCGACGCGCCGATTACGGGTTGAAATATTTAACATATTTGTCAAAATAAGATTGCAGAATTCGTTAAATAGTGACGCACGCAGAAAGAACGAAAACGTGTACAGACAATGCTTATATAATGTTATTATATAACCAATAAAGTCGACGCAAGTAATTAGGATGAGTAGTGAATTGAAGTGCGCCACTGAGCTCTTCTTTTAAGCGTTATTGGGATACTTTATGACTCCGGCGCAGACAAAATTAGTTTACACCGAAAAAAAAAGCGAACATGGTTTCTACACAAAATTCTCTGAAATAATAGTTAGAGTGTGACAGTTTTGACTATTAAACGTTGATATATGCATATTGGGAGATGTGTTTATCACTTAAGATTTGAAGAAGTGGCTAATATATTATTGAAACTACACAAGTAGATGGGGGGGAGTCAGGGGGCAGAGAGTTGGAACAGGATAGTCGGGGTAGAGGAGTGTTAGAGGACAGTCGGGGCAGAGGAGTGTTAGAGGGCAGTCGGGGAGAGATTCTGGAGACGGACGGTCTAGATAAAAATCATCGAGGTTGAATACACGATAGAATAATAACTCTGTGCGCGTAAACCGGGAATAATTCATAAAATTAAAGGATAATAGTTCACGCGATTGAGGGGAGTCAAGATTTGGAAGGAGTCCACGCGAATAAGGGAGTCAGAGATTGCGGCTTGAGAGTTCATATCTGTGACGTTAAATTATATAATTTGTAAATTGAAGCGGTCAATTATCAATACGGGACGTGCTTTCTGGGGCGTTTATCAGGGTCAGGAAAAATTTTACAACGAATCGACTCGAGAATTGTGTTTGACGGCTGCATCTTGGAATAAATAACTGCATGACGGGTTGTGGTTTAGAAATGCTTGTTTGAGTTAAATATTAGAGTAGTGAATTGATTTGTGAAATTATTTTGTGCAACATGGCGAATTTGGTAAGTTTGAAAAATTGAATTAATTATTAACAACATTGATGTTTGGATTTCGTACAAAGCAGGGTTAAAACAATAGAATCATCATTACTCCCCGAGTATTTTAATTGTTTATAATTGTTCGTCTAGCTTGTAGTTTTCTAGATTTAAACATGTATTATAGGTTATATAGCGCCCTTGAGGTGATTTTCCATAAAAGCGGTGCTATGTGGATCGTTCAAATATTAGTATTATTATTATGGCTACCTTAATGGGGCCTTTAATAAGGAACCATGTCATCTAAGTCGGATGATTTAATCGGAAAATTATAACGGTAACATTTAAAAAGCTATCGGGTAATTGTCGGTAATCGTAAAAAAGGAGCGTTCCCTCCGTAAGTCGATCCGGAGCTGCCTGATGTTGACCGGCGACGATTCTTGAGACAATACCGTTGTAAAATAATAATTTGGGGTTCAATGAACTAAAATACTATTTGATGCACAAAAGACACTTTCGGGCAATAAATCTTAGACGAGAGACTTCATTTAAAAGACGGGATTTTGAAACCACAAAACAATAATAACATCCTTTAAAAGTGCTTTGTTGGTGATCTAGAAAACTAGGTTACTGGGTATTCTCCAATACATAACGGGTACCAAAATACATAGGTATAGAATGTAGGTATAAATTAAAGTGTAAAGCGCCTTTGAGGTGTTAATTATTATTTACGAGTTTCGTAATAATATTTTTAAACGTAGCTAGGGGACTATATTCAGGAAGGGTTTTTTGAAAAGGCATTGGGTAATTTAACAGTTTATAAAATGGTGCGTAGCATGGGCACCTTTGATTACTAACAAAATCTGACATAATTAAATTCCCACTCCTAAAAATTCCCCATATCTTATTCCAAATTTTAGGTATCACAATAAGTCTATTACATAGGACTTTGCATAAACTTGGTTCGATATCTTATCGTATAATCCTCACCTTTTGGTTTACGCTTAGGTAGGTATATTTCATTCGATATTCGATTTAGCAAAAAACTTTCACATTGTCGGTTGAATGAAGCCGTCGGTAGGTATTCATATTTTAAGCGTAATGCGTTATATCCACCTACATAAGTAGCAAAAGTTTTCTTAACTACTTTTTGGTTTACGCTTAGGTAGGTATATTTCATTCGATATTCGATTTAGCAAAACCTTTCACATTGTCGGTTGAATGAAGCCATCAGTAGGTATTCATATTTTAAGCGTAATGCGTTATATCCACCTACATAAGTAGCAAAAGTTCTCTTAACTCCCTCACACTAGGAATAGGGATCATCCAGCATCAGGGTGGGAATGTACTCTGGACGAAAGAGCAGCCGGGGAAATAGAAGGGAGGGAAGCCAGATTCACGACCTGGTGCCTTTCATTCTTGGACCCAGCACCCTGGACGCCGAGCTTGACCTTCCTTCTTTGAGCTGATATTTGAGTTTGGGCTTGGTGTACGCCTATCGTAGAGCATATGCCCGTAACACATATAGGGGAAGGTCCCAAGTTACGCTTGTGTATGTTATGCGAGAGGACGTATTTTTCATTCAAATCAAATACCGATGATCATCGCGATTGCAGGCTGGCGCATGTTTCTGTAACGTGCTTAGAAAAAACGTAATCAATATTTCTACTGGTTCGACGTTTCTTTGTTGGAATCCAGATAAGTTTTCTTAACTCCCTCACACTAGGAATAGGGATCATCCAGCATCAGGGTGGGAATGTACTCTGGACGAAAGAGCAGCGGGGGAAATAGAAGGGAGGGAAGCCAGATTCACGACCTGGTGCCTTTCATTCTTGGACCCGGCACCCTGAAAACCGAGCTTGACATTCCTTCTTTGAGCTGATGTTTGAGTTTGAGCTTGGGGTACGCCTATCGTAGAGCATATGCCCGTAACACATATAGGGGAAGGTCCCAAGTTACGCTTGTGTATGTTATGCGAGAGGACGTATTTTTCATTCAAATCAAATACCGATGACCATCGCGATTGCAGGCTGGCGCATGTTTTGTAGCGTGCCTAGGAAAAACGTAATCATTATTTCTACTGGTTCGAGGCGGCGTGCTGGACGGAGAACGGGACTATTGAGGACATGAGTGACTGCCAAGGCGAGGATCGGTGACATCAAAATCTTCCTTAATTAAATTCATACATCGCCAGATCAGAGGAGAGAGCGGCCCCACCGATCTCCTGACATTGCCGATTGTCTAATCAACTTCGGTTTAATGTTTATGCCGGTGCTTTAGGAGTTAATGGAACTCAAGTCATCGGCATGCTGAAGAACTTCAACATCATCATCAATCCAGAGTAGGATGTCACGTTCCAAAACCTCGTGCCACCCACACATTTCCTGAACAGTTCCTGACATCGGCTATCACGCCATTAATCGGAGCAGACCCTCATATCAAACGGTATGAGATGACCTCTCATCATCATCATCAACATATTTTTAATTAGGCGGCGTATTGGTCGACATTATTCCCATTACCACTCTATGATCCAGAAACACACATCAAACCCTTTCCCGACAGAAGGCAAAACATGTCGATTTTCATTCGTCGCTTGCGACCTTAACATTCTCCGGAGGCGTTGGAATTGGAAGCTGATTCGGCGGTCTATGACCATCACCTTATCAGTTGGGCTATGGAGGAGTCCAATTATTTAAACAGCACATGTTCTGTCTCATGTTAATCCAAAATACCTATCCGTAGAATCAAATTAACAAAATAAAACAAGCTAGCTAACTAACAAACTGCATCTAGAACTGTGAGTGTAGAATTATTGCACTCCGTACTGCTTTGAGTGTAAATCTTTTGTTAGAATATAAATAAATGTCAAATTATGTTCATGATAGCATTTTATAGAGCTGCAGAGAGTACGTGACATCGCATCGAAAGGTAGGATCTTCTCAATTCGCCGTTTGAATGTAAATTTATATATTAGATGCTAGGAGGGAAAATGCAGATTACTTCAATAAAAATAGTCGTCGATGAGCGTAGGTGTATAACAGGTGCTAGGGGAGGAAGCTGAACGAATATAGATAGATAATTAGTTAATTTTCAAGCTAGTCAGACTCAGTCATTGTTATTCGAAGCCTTGCAAATTGTAACACGCCATATCTAAAAGAACAAGGGTTTACCACAAATAAATTATTAATTAAATTGGATTAACTATACCAAACCACTAAAACAAAAAAGTACACAACGTTGTGGGGTTAATTACAATTGATTAATTGAGAGCATCTCGTCACGTTTGCATAAAAGTATTACGTGATGGGGTTGAAAAGGCGCTGCAAAAGAAATGCAGGGGAGAGACGCGAGAACGGGCGAGCTACGAGCTTTTAAAGGCCGACCGGGGTTGCGCCTGTAGCTGTAGCACTGTAGCAGCATTTGGATTCAAAAGTTAGACGTTACTTCGTAGGGGGGGGGGGGGGTTTATCACATCTGTCAGTAGGGTTGAATAGTAGAACATTTCCGCTTTAAATTAAAATTCAAATCAATGGAATATTTGTGAAAGTATCCGAAAAACAAAAAAACTTTTTTTTAAAGGTGATGTAAAACGCTTTCAAAATTTATTCAAACATGCAATTATTAAATATAAATTTTTTTAACGCATGTTTCATAACTTTCTTCAAATTTCGGTTGGGAACTTTGGTTTCATAAAGGTGTACATTTTAATTATTTCGTGGATAAATTTTAGAATTGAATATATAGGTGAGGTGTTTTTTTTTATTTCAACGCCTTTTCGATCATATTTATCACAATGGTAATAAGGGAGATACAACGATTTCCACGAGAATTATATGAGTTCTTCCGAAAAGCGAACAAATTATCCTGAGGGGTAAAATTATATGAGATTACTCAAATATGTAATAAAATGTGCAAGTTTTAAGGTTTATCGTCCTTTAGCAACATTATCGTTAGGTATCTACTTAGTCGACATTAGCTGGCAAGCTTTTGGCAAAAAAAAAATAACATCAGGGACTACGTCATCTTTGGGGATGCTATGTGGAGTCTTTTTAGGAAAAGGAAAGAGAGGAAGTTCTGGGAAGGAAAAAGGTATGAGGGGTGAGTAGGAATCTGGGGGTCAATGTGTCAGAAGGTCCCTCAACCACGCTCTCTGGATCAGGCCCGCCACGCATGTAGGTGGGCAAACGTATTTTATAGGCAAACCTAAAAAAAAATCTAAAATCATTTCCCTTTTATATTTATATTTTTTTTAAATTATTTCTGGCTTTCACCCTTCAAGGGTGTTCTATGCCATTATTTAAAATTATAGAGAAAGGAAAGGGGAAATTATATATTCATTTTATTTAAATGAGCAAATTTATGTATTATATGGAAGTTTGGAGTCGAGTTCAGACTTGGAAGAGATGAAATGTTGAATGGAGGGGGGGAAATTTTAGATAACGCTTGATAGAAGAGAGGATATTTATTTAGGGAGGGATAACCAAAAAATATGTGATCTAAAGTCACATTTATACTACAAAATGTACAATCTGGGGAGTCAAGGATGTGAATTTTAAAAAGGTGAGAAGGAACGGAACAGTGTCCGATTTTCATTCGAATAAGTGAGGAAATTTATTTTTTGGAAAAATGGGGGAATTTATGTTTATTTTAAAATTTTAAACATTTTATTTTTATTTCTAATAATAACGTAAACGTATTCATCACCTCTCAAAAACAATTTTTAGTTTTAGCATAGGTATGTTTAGAAATATTCCATTTATTAGTATTTTATTTGCAAAGCCGAAATATTTTGACCTTCTGACAAAATACGCCCGATACCTGATATGTTAATTAAATAGTAATCTAGAAATCATTTTTTTCATAAAGTTTTTTTAGGTATGGAAAAAATCAATCAAATAATAACGTTAAATTTCTCTGTTGGCACGTAGGTATCTACCTACTTAGCTCCTTTCCTCATCGTTGTAGTATGTCTAGATTGTCTAGTGCAATCGTCAAGTAGGTATACCACGCACTTCATCAAGGTGTCAAGAAAACCCATAACTTGTAATGTACAAGTGCTAGCCCCATCAAAAATCTATACAATTAAATTCAAGATGACGGTCAAGAATGATCTCAAGAAGTTCGGTGGTGACAATACAAAAAAAGAAAGAAAAGAATTTTCCATTTCAAACTCATTAATTTACTATGTAGGTACAGAAAAAAATATACCCACACAGAAACTAAATAGCTTTGTTAACTTATTAATAATTGGTTTAATTCGTAGAACTACGATTTTTTTTACTACATTTCATAATGTTATTATAAAAAAATTAAGGAAAATGATCTTTTCCCATTTTCTAATATGTTTACAAAACCTAAGAAATATAACGCACTTAAAAAAGTCATAGCAGTTACGTGATTATTATACAATTAAGAACACATTAACATTTAGTGCGGGGAAAATAGAGTTCCTAATAGAGTATCTACTGTCTCAATTATTTTCTCAGAAAATTGGTTTAACCGGTTCTTTTAGACACCTTCAAAAATTGAAATTTAGAATCATATGAATAATTCGTCTCAAAGAGGTTTAACCACAGCTTGAAAATGGTCTTGTAAGCCGAAACAGCTGTCACAAAAATAAAACCTGAAATTCTTGCAGAACTCAATAATAACATTATTAAATTTAATTTAAAATGAAAAAAAAAATTAAATAGCTTTGTTTCGAATATCTATTAAGAGGAACGTTTGCGAGGTACTTTCGGCCCGTTTCATACAAAACTTAATTTTGGATTTGAGACCAGTAACCCAACCAAACTGAAAAATATTTTATTTAATCAAAAGTTAAATTAAATATATAGTACAGATATGTGCTACTTTGTTTATTTTGCTTTAAATTATGATATATAGGTAATAGCGAATTCAGTTTGAATATATTTTGGAAGCAAATTAGGAAACTTTTGGGAGATATTAATAATTAATAAAAAATCCTGACTTATCTTCAGTGTTAATATATTATAATATAATAAAAAATAAAATAAAATAAAAACTTCGTGGAAAGTGTGTTTTTGGGTACACATTTTTATAACGAGACAAATTTTTGTTACGAGAAGTAAACAGGTCATTTAAATTTACAACAATCAAAATGAATTCTTTCATTATTTTATATTACAACATATTTTTATAATAAATATATTAAAATAATTATTTTTAATGTTTTTCATTTATTAACACATAATTGCCCGAGTTGCCTCTAAAACCAATAACGATATATTTTTTAATTGCCTAAATTTTATAATTTAAAGCAAAAATAAATAAAGTAGTTTACATCCGTAGTAAATATTTGATATACTATTTGAATAAAAAAACTATGTTTCAGTTTGGTTGGGTATTTTGATCACAAATTCAAAATTAAGATTTGTATGAAACGGGCCGAAACGGGCCGCGCAAACGTTCCTCTTAAAATCTAAATCCAAATACTAGTAAATCAATTTACCAAATAAACCCATATCGCAAAGCAGAAAAGTTGTTTTTACGACTCAACAAAAGCTATCGAACGGTGAGCTCCAGCTTAATTAAATTTAAACAGTATTTTCTTTCTGGAAATTCTAGATTAACGCATTTATTTTAAGCTCGCAAACATATTTTGATCATGGACTATGAAGTTTTTAAAATACATTTAATTGTTTAATAATTACAATACGACGTCAAATTTTTTGCTTCATATTTTTGAATTTCGTTTTAAATTTAACATCCTTAGGCGAATTCGGAAATAGGACATTGTTCCGTCCCTTCTCACCTTTTTAAAATTCACATCCTTGACTCCCCCGATTGTACATTCTGTGGTCTAGATATGGGCACTTTAGATCACATATTTTTTGGTTGTCCCTCTCTAAATAAATATCCTCTCTTCTATCAAGCGTTATCTAAAATTGCCTCCCCACCAATCAATATTTCATCTCTTCTAAGTCTGAACTCGACTCCAATCTTCCATATAATTCTGAAATTTGTACATTTAAATAAAATTAATATATAAATTCACCTTTCCTTTCTATGTAATTTTAAATGAAGGCTTAGAACAACCTTGAAGGGTGAAACCCAGAAATAATTGAAAAAAAAAAACCAAGAGTTGGAATAAATTTAAATAGATTGATCTCCATTTTGCCTATCGTTAATAAATAGATTTTTTTGGGGCACTGCTGCATAATTTATTTCAAGCGTAATATGTATAGGAAAAACCTTTTTTTATTTTACAAAACACTTCTTCCTGGAAACGTCCTCAAAAAAAAAAACGTATCAAATGTCCGAAAAGGCATACCTATAGATATCGGATTAAACTATAAACTTGGCATTGAAAGCAATAAAGAAAAACAGAGAAGACAGAAAAAGATTCAGTCGCATCTAGAAACTGAA
The DNA here is from genome assembly GCA_917563855.2 of Limnephilus lunatus. Classification (NCBI taxonomy): domain Eukaryota; kingdom Metazoa; phylum Arthropoda; class Insecta; order Trichoptera; family Limnephilidae; genus Limnephilus; species Limnephilus lunatus. Next base: position 83,562,030 of record OU830592.1, read on the forward strand.
AACAGGACATCTTCATTGCCGAGAAGGGCCCGGGTTCAATTCCTAGATGCGACGGAATCAATTTTGGTCTTTTCTGTTTCATATTTTCCGTTTGAGGGTCGTTTTTTTACGTAAACACCTCACAAGAATCCCAACTGCTCCCGTCTGGAGCCAGTAAGACTATGATATCCCCAATTGGGGTATGCTGTGATTAAATCTTGTCACCAAATACAGATAAAGCCATTTTAAGCAACTTTTCAATTCTGAATGGTAATCTTACACGAGGGCGATACTGATAGTATCTTCCACTGTGCAATGTGCCGCAAATATGAAATATATTATTTTAAATGAATAAAATTGTGAAATAATACAAATTAATCAAATAAAATTTATTTGCACACGCTGGAATTTTAACCCTCGTCCTCCGAATTGCTGGTCGAGAGCCTTGACTGTCATCGCATTGAGACCGTTTGCCAAGCTTGAAGGCCATCGCATTGAGACCGTTAGTATTGTTTTCAATGGTTAACTATCCCAATCGACATATATTACAGTGCTTCAGATTTTATGTCCGGGTTAAATCTTTCCCAAATGAAATACTAAACCCTTCCACACACTTTTCCACAAATGAATATCTAGTAAATTCACGCAATGTAAGTGCACTATTTAAGTATAATAAATACAAAACAATACAAGAACAATACGTCAATCCACCAGAAACATAATGGGAAAATATTTCACCGACTCCATATATTTTCATATCAGAGGGTTCGGCTCTGATGAATTCCTAACTGGTCCGATAAATCATACTGATCCCTCAATATAAATATTTAAAAAATCTTTCGTAATCCTACATGTATTTAAAATGACCGACTTTTGCATTTTTATGTACAAATTTGTTGACAAATCTAATACGCCTAAATTTTGAATGAGAGAGCTAGGTATAATGCCAGTAGCCGAAATAACAAATGGTAATATTTTTATAGTCTGAGAATGCCAAATTCTTCTAGTCTCATTTCCTAAATCTGTATATTTTCTTATTTTTTCAGAAACAGTTTTCTGAATATTACAAGAATTTGGAATAGCGACATCAATGATATAAGTTATTTTTTTAAATTTTGTCATGTAAAACAATATCGGGTCTATTATGACTAATTGTTCTGTCTGTTAGAATAGTTTTATCATAATAAATTTTATAAAATTCATTTTCTAAAAATGAATTTGGTTCATATTCATAATATGGTAGGTACATTACGGCAGTCAATCAAGTTATGTTTAATTACCATACTTTGGTGAATTACTTTTAAAACTTGATTGTGCCTAAAAGTATACTCGGACGGCGCTAATACAGAACATCCCGATATAATATGTTCTATAGTTTCCGGAAAAGCCAAACATTTTCTACATAAATCATCAATTTGATTTGCATCTTTGATGACATGCTTCCTATAATTTTTAGTATTAATGACTCTATCTTGAATGGCAAGCATAAAGCCTTCTATTTCTGCGCTCAACTCTCCAATACTCAACCATTTGTTTGACGAAAATTTGTCAACATATGTTTGGTTGAGATAATTGAAGTGTTTTGCGTGATTTATTTTACAATTACTATTTTAACAATTCTTCTTCGATGGCGCTACAGCCCATATCGAGCCTTGGCCTCCTGCAACAGTCGCCTCCAACTCGTCCTGTCCTCAGCGGCTGACTTCCAGTTTGGTACCTGGAGAAGCTGTGCTGCATCCCCTCTTACCTCGTCTTCCCACCTCAGTCTGGGTCTTCCCACTTTTCTCTTTCCACCTGGGTGTCCAGTCAAAATTCTTTTTGGGACGCGTGTATCCGGCATTCTCTGTACATGCCCAGCCCATCTCAGCCTGAGGAGTCTCATATGTGCTGAGATGCTAGGGGCCTTATATATGTCATACAATTCTGTATTGTGCCGGATGCGCCACTGTCCGCCCTCTTTTACGGGTCCACATATTCTTCTCAGCACTTTTCTTTCAAAAGTATCCAGCATTTCAGCCATCTTTACCGTCAGTGTCAGCGCCTCACATCCATATGCCAATACCGTTCTAACAATGGTCTTATATATGGTTATTTTGGTTTTTCTGTGGACACTACGTGACTTAAACACTGGCAGCAAAGAAAAGTATGTTTTGTTGGCTGCTGTGATTCTCCTTCTGATTTCTGCTGGATCCTCATTGTTCTCTGTTAGACTGGAGCCCAGGTAGGTGAATTGATCGACCTTTTCGTATGAGTAGTTGTCTTTAAATTGTGCACTACTTCTTCTTCTGTGTGAAGGGTTCCTGCTCTGTACCATCATTTTCGTTTTATCAACATTAACCCGCAGTCCTACTTCTCGTGCCGCTGTTTCTAAAGGGTCGAAGACCTCCTTAATGGCTGAGATTGATCTTCCGATAATGTTGATGTCATCCGCATATCCGACAACTTGACTGCTCTTGAAACAAATATTGGAGCCAGTGTCTATAAGCGTTTTTCTTATTACATATTCGAGCACAATGTTGAAGAGAGTGGGAGCCAGACCATCCCCCTGTTTTAGTCCCTGCGATACCGTGAATTCTTCCGACAGTTCTCCGTCTATTTTGACCTGACATCTTGAGTCTGACATTGTGGCCTTGATGAGCCTAACCAATTTAGGTGGGATCTGGAATTGAAGTAGTATGTCATATAGACACTCCCGATCTATGCTATCATATGCTTGCTTGAAATCTATGAATAGTTGGTGTACATCTATATCAAACTCCCAGCACTTTGCCAAGATCTGTCTGACGGTGAACAATTGGTCTGTTGTGGATCTACCTGTGCGGAAGCCTGCTTGATACTCTCCCAGTAGGTTTTCTGCATACTTATCAATTCTTTGTTTCAGTATCATGGTGTAGATTTTATATGCTGTGCATAGAAGTGAAATGCCTCTATGATTTTCGCATTTTAATTTGTCACCTTTTTTGTGAATTGGGCATATTATGCTTATTTGCCATTCCTCTGGGATTTTTTCCAATTTCCATATTTTTGTTATTAAACTAAGTAACAGATTTTTCAGATGCTCATTTCCATATTTGAACAACTCTGCCGGCAGGTTGTCTTTCCCAGGTGATTTGTTGTTTTTAAGTCTCTTTAGTGCAGCATTTATTTCTGACATTGTTGGTGGGTTCGCTGATTCTTCATTACTTGATTCAGTGGGGATGTTAGTAGGGTGGCTTCTCAGGTCGCTATTAGGGTTAAGAAGTTTATAGAAGTAGTTTTTCCATACTGTTTTAATTCGTTCCTTATCAGATATAATTGAACCATCAACGTCTTTGCATAGTGTTGTATTCGGTTTGAAACCCTTCTTGAAGAAGTTTACTCCCTTATTTTAACAATTACAATTATTATTTCAACACGCTGAAAAATTACACAGCTGTTCCGTGTCATATGGGCTTTAGAATACTTCAATTAATTTACTAATTTAAATTCCCCACCTTTTTAAAATTAAGATCAGAAAAATCAATCAATCAACGTCAACATAATAAAAAATGTTTGAAAAGATCTATTGTAGGTATTTCCGTATTAGATGGCCTCGCTTAATTGGTAATTTCGTTTTGATACTCTTAGGTTATCCTAGGTTTAGGTAATGTATTAATAATAATATAAATTTCATTAATTTATTTATACTTTGAATTATAAATAAATGAATTACTTATTTCGTGACATTAGTTGCACTGCTGGTTTCACGCATAAACATGCATACATATATTAGTTGTATGCCACAAAATTAGAACCACGCTAGAGTGAAATTACGGCACCACTATTAGCATGCAACTAATTGCATTAAGCCGAATTTACATTACGTAACTAGTTGCATGGATGTTCCAAATAATAGCTCAGCGCCCTTGAGGTGATTTTTCGAAAAAAGGGCGCTATATAAATTAGTCAATATTATTTATTATAATTAAATAGCATGACACCAAAAGTTTGGTGTAAAGTGCGAAAATTTAGTGTCGTGCAACCTTCAGTATCATGCAACCATGGCGCCATCAACATTAAAACCTTTTTCAGTAACCCACCATGTTGTTGTACACATGGCGATGTACAAAATAAAGAAAAGATTGTCACGAAAGAAAAGACGATGTTAGATTTGAGGATGTTTATCAAGAAAGTTTCTGGGTGCAATACAATTAATCTCTGCAGTAGCAGACCAAGATCCAGAAAGCTTTAAAAACTTTTTTTTTCAACTAGCGTCGTCAAGCAGTCTCCTACGAAAGTGTGCGTGGATTTAATCTGACAGTATCGAATAGTATAATTACCGTAGCGTCTGCGTGGTTGAATTTCTGAACCTGCGTGTCAGACGCCACGCCGCGCCACAAATAACATCTGTGTACGTGGAATTTCACACAAAGCTACCGTTATAATTCGGTTTCGAATTCAAGAATTCGACACAAGATGTCGCTATTTCCGTCAGCAGCTCGCATGTGGACGTTTCGTCCCTAGGTATACTACAGATTTATAGAATTTAAGTATCTTTCCGGATATGGAGAGATTACATAATATGGCGTCATTGCCTGTCACGGTTACTTTAACTCGGTGATTAGCTGCTAGCTGTCACTGGATCACAGCGGATCCGAGGAACTGGCAATTTTTGGAACCAGTTCTTATCGGATTGATAAAATGGTTACCTACACTCAAACTGGGCGAAGCCGCCGCAGGGCATAGCAGCAAAAACCTGTGGAGCGGGTTTATACCTGCTAGTTAGTATTAACGCAGTAGCGTCTCTACGGTTGAAATTTAAGCACCCGACTTCGAAAACATCTCTGACCCCACACCGTATGGAAACCATCTGTGGACGTGAAGTTTGTGACTAAGCTACTGTCGTGATATGTCAGAGAGCGTGTTCTGCGAAATATATTTTCGCACTACATTCGATTCGAGATAAATTCGCTGTTTATGAACATATTTTAAGATAAAATACAGTTTTTGAAAGCAGATGAAAGACTTTTTAAAAATTTTAGTACTACAAATCGACATTTGGGCGAACTGGGCGAAGTCCTACAAATGGTCACCAAAACTTGGCAAACTGGGCAAAGCCGAACCAAAAGTCTCTAACTTCTAGTAATAATTTATGGCGGGTTTTTTTTAGCATAGCTCCACACAGGAGGCCCTGAGGAAAAAAATCCGTCAGTGCCTATGTCATCTTTGGGGATGCTGTGTGGAGGGTCTTTTTAAGGAAAGAAAGGAAAGGAAGTTCTTTAAGGAAAAAGGGATCAGGGGTGGATAGGAATCTAGGGGTCGATGTGTCCAGGAGTGAGAGACGTATGAATCCACCCCTCCCGCTGCGGTGCAAGGCGATGGGTCGAGAGAGTCCGGCTGGAGAGGTCTAGATTATGTCTGCCTGAAGCAGTCTCTCCCGATCCGGAACGCCACGCAGAAGGTGAGGAAACGCCACCAAGCCCTAGACAGACCTCACTCTAAGAACTTGGACACCCCTGCTAAATCACAAAACGTAGCGAACCAATTGAGGTGTTGGTTATCCTATAAATGGTTACTGGGGCTGCAGTACCCATAGCCACTTCCCAAATTGAGAATTTAATTACATAATACTTCTGTCAGTGAAATTAATGATCTTGGCATTACTTTCGATTCCAAATTTAACTTTCTTACAATTATAAATACAGTAACCAATAAAGGATTAAAAATGCTAGGCTTCATTCTTCGAAAAGGCAAAGACTTTCAAAATATTGCAACATTAAAAATCTTGTATTCCTCTCTAGTTCGAAGTCAAGTTGAATATAATTCTTCTATTTGGTACCCTCACTTCAAAATCCACTCCGATTCCATTGAAAAAATTCAGCATAAATTCCTAAGATTCATTAACTATAAACTCGGTCTACCAATCGAATCAATAAATTACAATCACTTGATGAAAAAATTAAACTTAATAAAACTGTCAGATAGAAGACTTGTTTCCGACTTGACCTTTATTTTTAAAATTGTTAATGGTATTATAGACAGCCCTGATTTATTAAGTCTAATCACCTTCCATATACCTACAAGAACTACTCGATCCAAAATCCTTTTTAATTTTTTTTTTTTTTTTTTTACTTTATTTATTCTCATTTCTTTTTACATATAATGTAAAATAGAAAATTAATAGTATATTATAACATAAAACATAATAACATATAGTATAAACAAGAAATGAAAACCCACTAAGGCACTGCCTGAGTGTGGGTAATATTAAAAACAAAATACTATATTTCTAAGTACACAAAGTATAAAATAGACTTTTAAAAAAAAAAACATATAAAATATAAAGTTAGTATTTCATAGTTAGAGTAAATGAAAAAGGTTTTATTCGACTATTATATATGTAAAATAAAAATATGGATAAAAACTTACTGATTTTAAATATTTTTTTTTTTTTTTTTTTTGTTATTAAAAAAAAAATAAACAGAAAACATATTGTACTGAAAAAGGTTTTTTTCGACTATTATATGAGTAAAATAAAAATATGGATAAAAACATACTGATTTTAAATATTTTTTTAAATATTTTTTTTTTTTTTAGTTATTAAAAAAAAAAAAAAAATAATAAAAATAAACATAAAACATATTGTACTACAGTTTAGTAAGTTACAGAAAGTTAGTTGTATGAAGATTGATAAATTTATAGAAAAAGCGTTTCAATATCAACATTATTCAACCATAATTTTACCTCTTTTATATATTTTATCATTTTATTTATCATTTGAGTTTGTAGTGGTAGAAGGTTAAATGTACGAGGACCAATGAAACTGCTATGTGTCTGTAATAATTTAGTATTGGTTTGTGGGGTGTAAAATATATTGTTTGTTCTTTTGCTCATTCTGTTTTCATTTATTTCGAAATAATACAACAACAACAAGATTTGCAACAACAATATCAGGACTGAGTCATTTAGATATTCGCTTATACCTAGATTGCATGCAGTTGGGAATGCTTTCTCAGAAGAAGTAGATATGTTCAGCTGCACGGAATATAGTTATAAGAAGGCTATAATAACATACCTCAATCATAATAAGCAATGATAGGCATGGTAATATTTATATGTAAGGCTTCTTTATCATATTTTACTAGAGATTTAGAACTACTTAATTCAGATATCTTAACCATCAGACACAAGTGTCATAGCTAATGAGTGCACTATTTTAATAAAATTTATTATTTTTAATCCATAACTATTATCAAATCTCCAACTGACAGCCCTGAAACCAAAGAGCTAATTTGCTAACTATACCTGCCCAGTCATTTTAAGCAAAGTTAATTTTTAAGGTAACATTAAACTCTCTACAAAATTATTCTATTTATAATCAACTCCTAGTAGTAGGGGAGGAATTAACGCTAAATGGGTAGTTACTCGAGCGTTGTGGGGACCTATTGGATTGCAAAGATTAGATGCTAAAAAGAAAAAAAGTGTATGTGATGCATGCACTTTCAGTGGTGGGGGGAGCGAGTATAAATTATCAAAAATGTAAAAAAAAATCGTCACATTGACTTACTCGAGCGCGTCAGATATTAATAACGTATACGCCCTACGTGTTTCTGGTAACGGAAATATTTTAATCTGACGACTTCAGTGGTGGGGGTGGCCGTATGAAGAGGTAGAAAATTGAAAAAAATTGGATTTATTCGAGCGTGTCAGATTAAGGTGATGTGCGTTAATTACATGCAGAAAAGCTTACATTTCAATAATCTGACGATTTGGACGTAACCTAAACTCGTGGCTGTTTGTTGAAAATGTAAAAAAAAATCGTGACCTTGACTTACTCGAGCGCGTCAGATATTTATACAGACGGTTCAGCTTGATGTCCTGGTTGTGCTGACCTATAATCTGACAATTATGTGGAGGGGTTTTCTTAATCTGACAGTTTTAAGTTTATTTTTTTATTTTTTATTACTGAATAGAATTACAATGAACAAAAAAGAATATATACCCATTATAACGATTAAAATAAAATCGCTTAATTAAACTTCTTAAAAATTTCACTTATTAAATTTCTTTACACAATGAATAAACCAAAGCGTTGTACACGAACGCGCGGCCTAAGGGCCTCCGGCTCTGCGACAGAATATAAATAGCAAGCGCCCGTCAACGTACTACTCGACCATAGACATATGAATATTACTAGACCTGCTAAAATTATCAAATAAAATTATTTGATAATAATTATCTAATATTATTATATGATTATATCAAATAAAATTTATTATAAAATAAAATTTATTTTTCGGTATGCGAGTCACGATCCTTACCGCTGGACTACGCCGGCCGGTATCTGCGGACCCTGTACAGTACGCCCAGTTTCTGAGAGGCTAACTTAACATTGATGGAGCCCCCTACCTGAGCTGGTTACTTTTAAGAGTTACACCAAGCATATCAATGGAGGGTTTGTGCGGAAGATTGCTTCCTTAGTTAGGTACTCGAAGAATAAGATAAGCAAAGGTGTATTTGTTCTTATTTCAAAATTAGATGTCAAATGTGTAAGGTGAATGAATGTCTGTTGTTTTAGAATTAGATTTTATCCCTATTTAGCCAGTCTAGTTTGTAGTTTCAGGCCGCCGCGCAGAAAAATCTCACAGTGAACTGCCCTGTAACCGATATCTCACTTTCGATCTTTACCTTTCTGCGCGGTGGCCAGAAGTGGCGCGCTCGAAGTGCCCGTGTGGGGATTCATAACTGCGCTGCCTCACCAGCGTATGTTGCTTCCAGATTTCTGGACACGTAACAAATCCGTTACTGAACTACCTTGCGCGACTGACGTCGCAGCATATGCCCACCCTAACCGTTTTGCCGCACGTTCGTGTTCGTAGATTTGCAACGCTTTGGTTTATTCGTTATGTAAAGAAGATTAATAAGTGAAATACATATATCGATATAACCGCTCTTTTTAAGAAGCTATGTCTACTCTTTTCACAAGCGCTACCAGCTCTGCATGCGCTAACAGGATGTGATTACAATCCAGCTTTTTACAGACGAGGCAAAAAAAAGCCTTTCGATATTTGGGATCTGTACTTTTTCAACAAGCATTTGCAAATTTGGGATCCGAAGCTTACAGTGTTGATGAATTATTTATCACTATGGAATCTTTTATCTGCCATTTGTATGGTTTAAAAAAATTGGCTGATGTCAACCGAGCTAGGATAGAAATCTTTAATAAAACATATCAGGTATCAGATACATCACAGCCTTTCTCATTAAAAGTTCGCAATTACGATGCTTGTAATTTACCACCTTGCCAATCGGAGCTACGGCAGCATTTATTACGAACGCAATACATCGCACGCTTGTGGAGGAATGCCCACTGTCGAGTCGTCACTGAGATGCCAGCAACAGATTTCGGGTGGAAAAATGAGGATGGAAAGTTGGAGATGACTTGGTTCGTTGGCAACCAACTACCAGACGCATATCAAGATATTGTCACGACACCTGACACTCTAGGGGATACTCCAGATTCAGGTATGTTTTATTTTTAATGTAATAATAATATCATGAAATAAATCAACGTTGTTAAGTTTCGTAACCATTTTTTGATTACAGATACGCAAGACGTTGATGAAGGTGACCAAATCGATTCGAATTTGCAGTACAAAGACGATTCCACTGATGATGACGACGATTAAAACTCATTCTCAACCTTTTTTTTCACTAAGAGATTTTCTTTTTATCATTATACCTATATTACTTTTTGTTCATTGTAATTCTATTCAATAATAAAAACAAATATATATATATTTTTTAAACAAATTAATTTTCTTCGGTCTTCGGCATAGGGCAGGTCTAGTAATATTCATATGTCTATGGACTCAATAGTTAGTGGGCAGTTCTCATCGCCGTCAGCCACTGTACGCTCCACATTCAATGATGATTTTAGCTTCTTCGACATGTTGAAATCGTCAGATTATACTATTTCCGTGATCCTTACATTATTTCCTACAAAATAAAAGAAAAATGAACCGCGCTCGAGTAAATCCACGTGACGTTTTTTTTTTGCAACTTTGTGACTCGCTAATTTTCTTACGTCACGTTCAAATCGTCAGATTATTAAAATGTAAACTTTTCTGTATGTAATTAACTCACAATACCTTAATCTGACACGCTCGAGTAACTACAGGGATCGATTTTTTTTTACTAATCTGATCGGTTCTCCTAGCCGTACACACCAATATTATGGGTTCATATATGGTGGTAGTCCATAACAGGGTCGGGAGGTATCTCCCCTTAGTTAATCTGACGCGCTTGAGTAAATCCCAAAATCCCTGCTTCGCCTCCCGTACTATAGATTTGCAAATAAACGCGAATGTGTGAATGTATGATATACCAGACTTTGCTCGATTCTACTTGCTAACAAGCCACCTTTTTTTAAATATTTTTATTCTGCGCAAATATAATGTTAATGCCCACATTATTTGTTTGGTTGTAACAAATACTTGTATCATATACCATGTATATACTAGCTTTTATCATACATACTTCACATTTTTTTTATGTTAGGTCTTTTATAAACCTCGCATATTATTTAAATATTGCTTAACTATTTTATTTCTGTTATTTTTAACATACTGATATCCTCCTGTGAACTATTGTATCATGTATCACTTGAACGTAAAAGCCAAATTTATGGAGTTTAAATAAATAAATAAATAAATACAGAAAAGAAGATTTTTTCAAAAAAAACATTTTCACCTTTAGTCAACTAACATATATGTATTACTATACCGTATGATATTGGATATGCAAGTATCGCAAACGTATGTGCAAACAATCGTAAAATATCAGTAGAGAATGCAGAATTCCCTATTGATGAATAGTCAACATCAACATTGCAGGTCTTGCAGTCGGTTTACATTTTCACTCGTGATTTTACACTTCACTAATCGAATTAGTCGTTCGAAAGTTTAGTGTTAACTACACTTAGTCTATTTGTGAATTTGCGAAATTGTGGTACGAGGATAAACTCGGAGATTACTTACGAGGATAATCGCAAATTCACTTTGTGGCATCATTTTAATTAAATGAAAATACATAATGTTTGCATTCACCACTATTTAATCTAACTAATCGATATGTTTCAAAACCAATGGTTTCTTCATCACGACAAACGTATAATGAAAATTAACACAAGAATGGACGAACACGTATAGACAAATAAGTACCAGATGTTTCTATATCTTTTGTAGTAATTAAGTTGTTGTATGTCATACGGCGTATGTTTAATTTGTTTGTGAATTCTGTCTCGTTTACGAATACAGTTTAATATTCCCTGTGTTATCCATAGTTTAATTTTTTTTAGCTTTGTGTGTAAGTTTTACTTGTTTTAGAGTAGTGTTATTATTTATTTCTTGCGCTAAAATTGTTGTAAATTTATCCCAGGCCTCTTCGACCTTCTCCATTTGGTATATTGTACTCCAGTCTATTTTTTTGAGTTTTTCTTTTAAGTTTGTGTAGTCAATTATTTTTTTTGTGAATATTTTATGTTGGTTAGGTTTTGTGTTTTCAGTATCAATTGCTATCATATTCATGTAGTGATCTGTAATAGTGCTTTCAAGTACTATGGTTTTGGTTTTTAGTTTTGTTTTGATCATTATATGATCTATACAACTTTTTGTGTTGTGTGTGACTCGTGTTGGAACATTTATCGTTGGCTCTAGTCCATGCTGTGCTAGTATTGTTAGGTATTCTAAGTTTTGTGGGTGTCCGTTCTGTAGAGTATTTATGTTAAGGTCTCCAATGATGATGATATTTTTGTATTTGTTGAGATCATTTAATGTATTATTAAGTGCAGTTAGGAAATTTGTAATATTGTTTTTGGATGCAGATCTATACATTGCAAGAATACACGTTTCTTTTTCATATGTTATTTGTATGCAGTTGGAGTCTACGATATGTATTTCTTGGACAAATGTGTTTATTTTATCATTGGTGTATATGGCTATGCCATCATTTTAATTTTTGTGTTTTTTTGAGTGATGTGTGTTGTAGTGTTCAATTGTGTTTGGAATATATTTTTCATTCATCCAGAATTCTGTCAGCACAATTATATCAAAGTTATTATCTAGTTGTTCTAGGTATATAGTGAAATCATCAAAAATTTTATTAATCGATCTGATGTTTTGGTGCAATATTTTGATTTTATTTTTTTCTTTTGTGATATTGGTCCAGAGATTAATATCGTTTGTACTTATACAGTAGTGTTGTTTGTCCGAGTCTATATGTTCCAAAATTTTTTTGACTGGTTTTAGAAAATGGATTTTGGAGCAGACGTTACAACAATGAGCCATATACTTTGTTTAAGTAGCTAAACGTCACAAAATTTATAAAACTGGAAAGACTTCGGTGGCTGGGACATGTAGAGAGAATGACCGAGCATCAAGCACCTCCTTCTTTAGGCTAAATGAGGTAGGGCAACACGGCATAACACCCCAAAAACAAATAACGAAAACGTTTTTTTTTCTGTTTTACAAGTTATATGTCGGTACCTAAAAATAGTAAATATTTCAATTGTTTCTTGAAATGCTACCTACTTAAGACATTTTCTTCGAGATTTTTGCTCTATTTTAAACGAGTCGTCTTTTATAAAACATTTTCACAATTTTCACTTAATTATAAGTGTTTTTTTTTATATTAGCGCGCTCCCTCTAAAATTCGTATTTACATATCTCCCCTTCTTCTTCTTTTTGAACGCTTGCTACTGGGCCTAGAAATTGTGAAGAATACATTATACAGACAAGCGATAAAGTAGGTACCTACTTACCTTTAAAATTATATTTTAAACAGAAAATTATTTTAATATGGAATTACAATATCTGTGATTTTTTACGGATCTTCATCATATTGGTTTATATTTTCAGTAGGCAGTTAACATTATTTATTATAATGAAAATTTATGCTGCCGTTATTAAAAAAAGTAGGTGATATAAATGTCAACATAGCTGCTTTCCGATTAGTTGATCCGGGGTCCAATTTGTGGCCTTAGCAATATTATTATTTAAATTTTCCACTAAAAATTAACTTATCTAAAAACAAATACATTAGCATTTATTTTTCCCTCCTCATAGGAAACACTGAAAAAAATAATTCTCCTCAGGGCCTACGACATCTTTGGGGATGCTGTGTTGAGAGTGTTTTAAGGAAAGGGATGATGGGAAGTTCGGTTAAGGAAAAAGGTATGAGGGGTGGGTAGGAATCTAGGGCAACGGTGTGTCCAGGAGTGACGGACGTATGAATCCATCCCCCCATTGCAGTGTATGGCGATGTTCCAAGAGCGTCCTGTTGGAGAGGTCAAAAGGTCTCCTTCAACCAGTCACTCCCCATCCGTCCTGCCACGCAGTTAGTGGACAGACGCATCCGCCGCCAAGATCCGGACAAAACCTCACCCCACGAAGGCATATTTTTTAATATTATTTAATTTAAGTTTTAACCCGTGGGTTGAAATGGTTCAGCAGTTCAACGGTTGAAAAGTCATTGCTGTAAGACGAAATGAACTACGTGGCAGCAGATGACGTCTGTGAAAAATAAACCCTTGTTTTTAAATGCGATTGGAAAAAATTCGGTTTAGTGGCGAAATTCCTAAAAATACAAACTAGTTATTTTTATACTAACTATGGGCCGGGGAATACGAATCTGAAAGAATTAGGCGGCGGCAAGCAATATTAACTGAATTATACGACTTTAAAAAAATTTTTTACACACATAGGAAAATGGCCATTTTGGAAGCATTCTGATTCCTAGAAAATCAAACTAGTTATTTTTATACTAACTTTGGGCCGGGGAATCCAAATCTGAAAGAATTAGGCGGCGGCAAACAATATTAACTGAATTACACGACTTTTAAATTTTCAATACACACAAACGAAAACAGCCATTTTAAAAGCATTTTAACACATGAAAACCATAGAAAAACAACAATTTAAGTGTGGCCATTAAACAATAATATCATCGAACATACCTTATAAATCAAACACATCTTCGTCGTCCGTCGTATCTCTGTCAAACTCTAATGTCTCCAAAGGTTCTTGGCAAATGCGCGGGTCATACAAGAGCCCGGCTAAGCGGCAAAACTCCAGAGTAGGATCTTGCAGGCCTAGGTTTGTGTAACATGGTTTGTAGTTTGTGCCCCTTTATACCGCCTGCTCGCGTCAATTTAAAAAAACATCCCAGTTTTCAAGTAGTTTAGCGGCTACGCTAGGTTTGTGTAACATGGTTTGTGCCCCTTTATACCGCCTGCTCGCGTCAATTTAAAAAAACATCCCAGTTTTCAAGTAGTTTAGCGGCTACGCAAGGTTTGTGTCACATGGTTTGTGCCCCTTTATACCGCCTGCTCACGTCAATTTAAAAAAACATCCCAGTTTTCAAGTAGTTTAGCGGCTACGCTAGGTTTAGGTAGCATGGTTTGTGATACAAAAGTGAGTAAAATTTATAAAAAGTAAGTACTTAAATTATAAACATGTTATTTTACGCTATTGATATTACTGCTTAATGGCAACACTTAATTTTATGGTTTCTATGGTTTTCATGTGTCAAAATGGCTGTTTTCGTATGTGTATATTGAAAATTTAAAAGTCGTATAATTCATTTAATATTGCTTGCCGCCGCCTAATTCTTTCAGATTCGGATTCCCCGGCCCAAAGTTAGTATAAAAATAACTAGTTTGATTTTCTAGGAATCAGAATGCTTCCAAAATGGCCATTTTCCTGTGTGTAAAAAAATTTTTTAAAGTCGTATAATTCAGTTAATATTGCTTGCCGCCGCCTAATTCTTTCAGATTCGTATTCCCCGGCCCATAGTTAGTATAAAAATAACTAGTTTGTATTTTTAGGAATTTCGCCACTAAACCGAACTTTAGCCATGCGATTTTAACCCTTTTGTATATTCATACAATATGAAAGACAAGACCAGTATCGCTTGCGCCAATATCAATCTGAGAGCTGCCTTTTATTTGATCATTGTACTCGTAGCTTCTTTGAAAACTTTCAAATGAATTGTATATGACATTTGTGGGTCACTTTTCGCGCGCTGTCAATGGCGAAAGTAATAATATTTACATTTTCAAAGGAGTATCAAGGTCATTATTTCCCTGTAATCTGTAAAGTCCTTTGAATTGTTTTTTTTTCATGTTGGATATATATTCAGGTTTGTGTAGAAATAATAAAAACAGTTTACATTTGTATGAATATATTTTGTTGATAATATTTTCTAAATTGGTAGTTTTTTTAGTTAGCTATTCTGAGAAAACTTATTATGATATTATAATGTAAATGAATAATAAGATGTATTATCTGGTAAACAGAAACAATCGAAAAAAAAACAATTGCTTTGTTTTTATACCGATCGTTGACCAGAACTCATCGAGGTAATTTTCGCGCCATTTCCGAAATGTCATCTCACGTTGAACAGGTTAAAAATGTATTTTTTTATAAATTGGGTAGATTAAATATTATCTATATACCTACATATTTTATATATGACGTAATACAGACAATAACGTGCTGATTCAATTTGTTTAGAGGTGCCAAGGAAAGGGCAATATTTATACGTTATACCTATTTACTTAGGTCGTAGTACTCTATTTGTTAAAAAATATAAAAATTTAAATAAATATACGAATATGTTAATTTATTTAAAATATCTACGAAATGATACCATAAAAGTATTTCCGCACGGAAAATTCGTGTTATTATCTTTCACTCCAATACACACATATATATCGAAATTTAAAGCCTAGGGCCTTATAAATAATAACAACATGTTGTATTGGTTATTTTTTGGAGGCCGAGATACCACCTCTTCCAATGTCAATCGGCCAGGCTCGTTATTACAACTGGAATTGGCGCCTTGAGGAGAAATACAGCGAATGTTAAATAAATAGTCGAGGAGAAATCATTTTATAATTTCGGTCGGAATTTGATAATGGATAATAAAAAAATTCTAATTATTAAATTCTAGATTATTTTTTTTATTATGTAATGGATAAATAGGAAATAAAATAATGTATTATTACTCTAAGAAAATAAATCAGGGGTTCCGAAACGTAGTAATATCGCGATCAGATTTTTTATCAAATATGTTTTATTTTTATTCATTTTAAACGTATGGGGTGATTTTACACTAAACAGTAATAAAAAAAAAAACAACTATTTTTATACGAAGATTTTATTTTTTATTTATTTATTTGTTTTTGTTACAAAGAATACATCAGTACAAAGAAGCGTTGACTGTCCAACTAGAATTCTCCCGTTCTAGGACAGCCAAATTGAAAGAAACATTTTGATAGGCGTAAATTTAATTTACAGATGATCGTTTTATACTGGGACACAAATCAAAAAATCATCGCCAAATAACTTTATCTTTCTTACTGAGGCAAAAAATATTTAATAATTTATAATTAACGACACAGTGTCCTTTTCGTAAAAGTTTTTTTTTCAATATAGAAAGAAGAAAGAAATGTAAAATTTTAAGATTACTTCCAAATAAACCAAAGAAAAATAGTACATATATAATACATAAATAAACCAAAAGATTACTTGTAAATAAACCAAAAGAATAATACATATTAATACAAAGTTAGTGAAAGCATTGAAGAAGAAACAAACAGAAAATACCTGTTATACAGTGATGACCTTATTAAAATATGTACAGCTAAATTGTTTAATTAGTACAGCTTTATACTTCAGTAGAGTCATACAAAAAATATCAGAATCATTAGCATAAAAGGTTTTCAAAAATGTTTAAAATGTTTTCAATCGTACTCTAAAGAACTAATCAGCCACTACAATAAAACTAAATCCGAAAGAAACTTCGTAAGCGTGGAAAAAATAGAGACGTAATATGCACTTTTCTACACATTCCAAAGCTGCAACTGTGAAGCTTTGGAATGTGTAGAAAACATCAAATATCTAGATGTTACTATAGACAACCATCTCAAACGGAACACCACACAGAAAACCCCTCAACAAGGGTAAGAAAATTGATTAACAATAAGATATGAAGGGTATTTTAAATTAGGGATGAATGTGGTATTTACTGATGATTAAAATGAAATATTAAGAGGAAACTCGGTCGCCGAGAAATTTTAACGATAGGATTAAGAGGAAACCTGATCGCTCTTACTCTTTCGAATACTGAGCGAAAGGGAAAACTGCAACTTGGGCTGATAATACCGGAACATTTCGTACCTACTCCCCATTTTTCTCCTCCAAAACTGAACCGATTTTAAAGATTTTTTTAAATGCATTAGAAGAAAATACTTTATGTCTGTACGTTTTGCTTTTTAAAAAAAAACATTGTCTAGTTAGTATACTGAAGTCTGTTGACGGCGTTCAAAAAAGGCAGTTATAACGATTTTTTGAGGGTCCTAACTCCTATAAGAAGTAACTTAAAAAAAACAAAAGGTACCGACTACCGACAGGCTAGTGGTCGATGTCTATATTATATTAAAAAACATTTGAAGTTGTATCAAAATCCAGAGAGGAAATTGGGGAATACGTTTTGTATGGATAAAACGCCGACCGGTTTCCTGTTAAAATACTATAGTTTTATAGTAGCTGAGACGCGAAGCTTCGATCGATATTGTTTATTCTACTTTTTTAAAATTTTAAGAAAATATGAAAAAGACCCTTAAAAACGAAATATTTAAATCTCGGGCTGGGTTAAGTTAGTTAAAAAATGATTTAAAAAGAAAAACAAATTAATTGTTTATTTAATTGATTTTATAACACAAAGGGTAATAAATTGGCGTCACAAACATATCCGTTTCGTACATCAGTAGGTATTTTTCTTATGAATTTTAAGAATTAATTAACGTAACTGAAAAAAAGCGAAACTTCAAACAAACTTTGAACTTATTATGATAAAAAAAAAACGGCACGCGACCCACAGGCTGTAAGCCTCTGAGATAAACAGTAGGTATTTGTATTCAATTTAATACTGAGACGCTTAATTTTTTGTCATTGCTCAAGATTATGGTAAACAGGGCGTTTAAATTGGATAATGTAGAAAGTTTTTCAATAAACTTCAACCGCAAAATAAAGATATTTAAGGCCAAAATATTATATGTATAGGGTGTTAAGGATGTAATTGACTTACTTTCCAGTGATTCCTTACATTATTTGGAGTAAAAAATGAAAAAATAAATTTTGGTATTCGGTGACTTTTTTAATGTTTTTTTATGACATTATTTGGAGAAAAAAATGTAAACGAAATTTTGGTATTCGGTGACTTTTGTAATATTTTTTTATTACATTTTTTTGAGTAAAAAGTGTAAATGAAATTTTGGTAATAAGTGACTTTTTGGTGTTTTTTTCTAGCATTATTTGAGGTAAAAAATGTAAATGAAATTTTAGTATTCGGTGACTTTTTTATGTTATTTTTTTCAACTTAAATTATAAAAAAATCAGGTTGGCATTGGACGGTTGGGAACGGGGTGAGGGATCGCGCGGTTGCTCGGATGAGTGACCAGTGACAACATGTGGAAGTATTTTCTTTTTCAAGGAAGAAAAAAAAAATAACAAATTCACCTGAGACCAAAATTTCATTTACATTTGTTTACTCCAAATAATGTCAGAATCACTGGTCAAAGTAAGTCAAGTACGTCCCTTAACCCTTGTACATTGTACACAGAGTGGAAGATACTCTCGGTATCGCCATGGTGTACCACCATTCAGAATTGAAACGTTGCTTGAAATGGCTTTAGCCATGTTTGGTGACCAGATCCGAATATCCAGGTTCCCCACCTTCCTCTCCCACATCTCCTTCCCCTCCCCACTTTCTTCAGCCTCACAACATACCCCAATTGGGGATGCAATAGTCTCACTGGCTCGAGACGGGAGCAGTTGGGACTCTTGTGCGGTATTAATGTTAAAAAAAAATATATATATATATATATATAATAAAATAATATATATATAAAAGTTTTTTTAATACGCGGTGCCGGAATCTCGCAGTAGGTAGGTCGGAGCGGAAGGTCAAGCCGGAAATCGGTAAATCTGCATCCTGAATGTTTGGGGCTTGTGATGATACTGAAGGGAGTGGGGAAGAGTATGAGGCGGGGTAGATAGAAAGGATGAGAAATACCTGGCTATTCAGACTTGGTCATTAAACTTGGCGAAAGAAATTTCAAGCAACATTTCAGTTCTTAGGTCTTTCACCAGGGTGGTACTGAAGAATATTTAACATTCTGAAGTGTTTGGATGTAAATTTCTGAGTGAAAGTAGATAACAAAGATGTATTGAAATTTTTGGTCCCGAAAAATAAATCCAAAAATTTTTTTCAAGGAAAATGGGAAAAAAGGTTGGGAAATTTTACAAAAGTTTTTGAAATTGAGAAATTCCATGTTAATTTTCTTTTAGACATTTTCTCATCGGGATGCTGTTTTTTTTTCTTTTCATTGCTTTACAAAGGAGGCTCCGAGGAAAACAATTTCCCTCGGGGCCTATGTCATCTTTGGGGATGCTGTGTGGAGGGTCTTTTAAGGGAAAGGCAGGAGAGGAAGATATGAGGGGTGGAGGAGGGAAAAAGGTTTGAGGAGTGGGTAGGAAAATATTATTGTGCTTCATTGATGTAAAAATTGCTTAAATCTTTTTGAATCTTAATTTTTTTATCTCTTTTAAAACGCCTTGATATTTTAATTTTGTAATGTTTTAAAAATGAATAAATTGAATTGAATTGAATTGAATCTGGGGGTCAGTGTACCCAGGAGTGACGGACGTATGAATCTATTCATTCCACTGCGGTACAAGGCGATGGGTCGAGAGAGTCCGGCCGGAGAAGTCAAAAGGTTTTCCTTGACCAATCTCTGATCCGGCCAGCCACGCAGCAGGTGGGCAAACGCATCTGCCGCAACGCAAGACCCGGACAAACCTCACCCCATGAACCCGGGCACCCCTGCTAAGTCACCAAACGTAGCAATCCACTTGGGGTGACCTATGGCAGAGGTGTTGGTTATCCAATAAATGGTTCCTGGGAAGACCCGCCTCCCAAATTGAAAATTTCAACAGTTCTTTTTGAAAATGACAGAGGGTGCCACTTCCTCTTACAACAATCTGAAACTGTACAGACATTAGCATAATAA
This sequence comes from Limnephilus lunatus, assembly GCA_917563855.2. Classification (NCBI taxonomy): domain Eukaryota; kingdom Metazoa; phylum Arthropoda; class Insecta; order Trichoptera; family Limnephilidae; genus Limnephilus; species Limnephilus lunatus. Next base: position 83,582,101 of record OU830592.1, read on the forward strand.
TACTCGTACCATCAGTTATTGGTGCATGGGTAAGTAAATAATGTGAAATATTCTTGTATAATGCACGACATTATTCAACTTCAATTAACTTTGTGTTTTCAAAATTGGAACTATTTTTCATATTATCAGACAAGTGATGAAGTAAGTAAAAAAAAATTCTTATTTGAAAATGCGTATTTGTTTTGTTAAAATGCTTGACAGATGCTTAGGTGAATTAATAGAGTGAAGATAATGACATTATATATGATATAACATATGGACTCGCCATTGTCTTATAAACTCAAGATAGAATGTGGCAAGGAAGAAACACTCTTGAATTTTCAGTAAATTCTAAATTCAAAAGATATTCATCTATGATAAAGATAGTATTCAAAGAATGTGTGTGTACGAACAACATAGGTATAGGACTGGGCGGCATTTTCATATTGCAACGATTACTACAACCAACATCACGGGTGAGATTGAGATGGCAAGATATGCTTACTCGCTTACGCTAAGACGAATACGGACCGTATGAGACGACCTACTGTCCTAGGTTGTCCTTCTGATCTGAATAGCCAGGTATTTCCCCACCTTCCTTCGTCTCCTTCCTCTTCCCACAACCTTCAGCCTCACAATATACCCCAATTGTGGATGCCATAGTCTCACTGGCTCCAGACGAGAGCCGCTGTGACTCTTGTGAGGTAACATTAAAAAAAGGAAACATTTAAAAAAGGTAAACATTAAAAAAAGGTAAACATCAACAAAAAAAAAGTCGAGTACTAAAACTATTAAACCGAAGACAAATACAATTGTCTTGTCTTTGGCTTATCACTTTTGTGTGGCCTAGAGAATTTATCCATACATATAGGCTCAAACACAGCTATAAACTATAAAAGATCATCACCCTTGAGGTGATTTTTCACAAAAACGGCGCTCTACAAATTCTAAAATTATTATTATTATTATAGCACGCCAAATATCGCTCTCCATACAATCCCTTCAGACCGTTCTCACCTAAGCGGTTTGACAATACACATCTTACGCCGTAACCGCTCCTGACGCGATACAGGAAAAGTTATGCACCCCTCTCCGACGAAAATAGGAGAGGGGGTCATTTTAATTATGGAGCTGCCTAGACTGGTGGATGACAGATGTCAAGTTGACAGATTCAGTACAAAAAATGTGCATTCTGTGGGCGCTCCCTAATTCATCTAACCCCCTCTCCTACCATAGGAAGAAATATTTGATAGCGTCGTGTGAACGGTAAAAAACATAAGCGCTCGCGGTTCAACAGATATCTGCTCGCGGTTTATAGCCGTGTCTGAACAGGGCTTCAGACACAAAATTCTCCAGTTTCGGGGCTCTCCACGGGGAACCATAGAGCTACACACCGTGCTCTTGGGGAGTGAAATTCGGTTGGGTTTCACCCCCATCGGGTGGCACCCGGGGAGGGCCGCCCCCGCCGCCCCCCCCTAGCCACGCTACTGCGTCTATATATTATTATATAACGTCATTGAGTGAAGATACCTTACTGAAACAATGCTTGTGGTTTCACAGAATTAGGTCCAGTAGATATACTTAGCAGCCCGTCCATATACATATTCTTTGTATATCTAACCTTTTCATACTTTCAGCTTCACAAATCATGCAATTATATTAATATCAGCTGAGTTCATACGGATCTGCGCCAGTTTATAATAATAAGATCAGAAAAACTATGAAACAGCAAAAAAAATATAAGTAGTATTTATTAGATATAATCGCATTTATGCTACATAGAGCTAAGAGTGTCTAATACCTTCAAATGTGCTAAGCCATTCAGACAAAAAGATATGAGGAAAAGAAAATATTGTCAGAATAATAATACAAAATTCAGAGGTTAAAAACTATAGACCAAGTATTATCTAAACAGAACCTTAAAATTAACACCGAAACCAAAGATATTGGTTTAAGAAAACATTTATAAAAAAGAAATTGCATTATCCTTCAGTCAAAAGATCGGAGGAAGCATTGCTTTTTATCTTTTGTTTGTTTGCGTGGAGCAAATTTGTCTTCCAGCAGGTTCGTCCCAATGTTCAATACTGGCTTATGAAGATCATTTTTCAAACATGAAATTGAAGCAGTTAGAAATATTTTAGGTAGTGGGGGTATACATATATACCCTCATATATGATATGATTTTAGATTTTCATAGCCAAAAATATTTTTGTTATTTATTTCTGCGATGTTATGCCGTGTTGCGCTACCTCCTTCTGTAGCCAATGTTTCAGACAGCACTACAGTATCCATCATCAGTTGAAACTTGAAACAGTGTTATTATTTTTTTTCATTACCAATAATTTTAGTTAGAGAAAACTTTTTATATTTAAAAAATCTTACTAATATTATAAATGCGAATGTTTGTATGGATGTTTGTTCTTTCACGCAATAAATACTGAATGTAATTTGAAAATTCTTTCTCTAATCGAAAGCTACATTATTTGTGATTAATACAGGCTATATATTATATTGGTAAGTTCTGGCGTTATGAATAATCTGTGGTGTTATGAAATTATTTATTATACGTTTATTGTCGGAACGAAAAGCAAAACGTGTTGCTAAGTAATTGTTTGACGTGGGCTGTCATTTTGTTATTTGTTTAGGTTACTTTGGAGATTTCTTTGATAGCAAAAATTCAAATATGTATAAAATAGGTACTAATCTACATTTTGACCTTAGCCAACAGCTAGCTCGTATTTGATTGTTACTTTTTAATAGGTGACATCGTGAAAAATTAATGTAACGGGTATGGAGAGAGGGGGGGGGGGGGACGAATATGCGAGCGAAGCCGGGGGCAAAAGCTAGTTACTAATAATTCTAAGTTTAATTCTAATAACAAAATTTTAAAGTGTATTTCATCACCTTTCAAAAACAGTTTTTAGTTTTCGAGTACATTCACAAATATTCCATATGTGAAGATTTTGTTGCAAAGCGGAAATATTCTGACCAACTGACAGAATATGGTCGAGGCGTCACGAGTTAAGATTGAAGGGAAATGTGAGAAATTTAACCTAACTACAGAAGACCAAAAAGAAAAGAAAAATTTAAGTAAATTGGATCACTTACTTACATTTTACAGTTTTAGCACTGGCGAACTTATTTTATATATTTCCACTTGTGACGATAAACTTTGAAGGATTTAGGAAAACTGGAATAATGAAAACATAATTTTATGAACTCTTATGTACATAAGAAGAGAGAATGGGAAATCATTAAGGCTACATACACAGTGTAGAGAACTCGAATACTATACGGTCATGTATTATTGCGGGATGTTAAAAACTGAGTTGTACAACCACTAATAATTAAAGTTCCAATTAATTGATGTAAGAGGGCTGTTCGGAAAGTAACCATCTCCGGCTATAAATAAAAAACCTGATAAAATACAAACATTTTATCACTCTTTGTTTTTTCGACATGGTTGCCACTTAAATTCAGGCCTTTCACCAATTTGCAAATTCCTTCTACGTAAAACTCGGCCACCTGGGAATCTATTGAACCTTTGTCAGCATTTCGAAGATCTTGGTCTTCAAAATGACTCACTTCTTTATGAGAGCCAACAGATGGAGCCAAGTCCAGGCGATAAGGGGTATGAGGGACAGGAAGATGATTACCATGTTATGTGAATGTAATGTTAACTATGAATCCCCTTAGCGTATGGATCCCCTGGAGAATCCTATAGTGGTAAGGGTTTTCCCGCCCGAAGTCCTCCTATGTTTAGGTTCCCTGAAGGCTCCCCGAGGGAAGGGTCTAGGTGGCCTCAGCTCTCCTCTACACTCCCCCTAGGTTCCCCAAAAGCCCCTAGTTTTTTTGTTGTTGTTTGAATCGTCCATTTTAGGTCCCACGAGTATCTTGGAAAATAGAAGAACCACCCCAGCAGAGCCCCGAGTGCTGAGGTAAGGTCTAAATACTCCGAAATGCGACTCTGTATCTCGGAGGCACCGTTCGTGGCACTATTCCCAGTGTCATTCAGTCTGAGCATTGTAGCCCACACCTCGGCTAGGGAAGGCTTTTGCAGGTCGTGTTTCTATTCTCTGAAAGATGGGTTCACCACACTCCCTTTGCTGCTAATATAATATTTGTATCTATGTGGGTTTTTATTTATGGTCATACTTTCCGAACAGCCTTTGTACATATCGAAAGTAGATAATGTGCGCTGGTTACGCCAATACATATACCCACACATACACACACCTACATAGCACACATACATACTGTTACTGCTTGGGATTGGTATTAATATTGTTGCAAATCCTGTCCTACCTTGTTCCCAAAATCCGCACCTATAACTACCTTCACCACGTCAGTCTGCAATCAACAGCCCGCGCCGCAACATACCCTATAGCCCCCGTGCTCCCGCTATCTGTTAACCTAATTCCGCCGTGTTCGCCGTGTACACGAAACGCACGCCTATTGCTGTTTTCAGTGCCAATTGGACGGGGAGAAAGAAGACAAAATTGCCAGCATACAAGTTCTTTATCCTGTTTCGGTGAGTCCTTTCCTTTATATGCAGCATATGTTTTTTCCTCGTTCCAAGCAGTAAACAGTAACACAAAATTCAAGGTCCTTCGTCAGTCAATCTTCGCAAATATCAAATCCACTCTACACACACACTATCTCATTCATCTTGATCCAAACGAGCCGGACATTTTTGAACCATAATATTAGTAGATAATAATCCAGCAGAGTGTGAATACGTTTTTACAATACCGCATATAAATAATTACCCGCATTCCCGCAGTTTGATATACCTACATGAGTAATTTTGTTTCTTTATACCTATCGTATTATGGTTGGAAATAACATATTTACCCGCTATTAGAATAAATAGATACAAGACACTGCTTTGATATTTATTTCTGATAACTCATGTAATTATATCTTGCTAATCAAATCGCATTACCTACCTTATAAATAATACGATTATTTCCTAATATTCGTATTGTTTATATTATTGGATTACATTACAAATAAAATAATACGATCGTAATATTTATAATTTGTTAATGATTTACCCACGTAGTACACGGCGCATCTGTTAACCTTTCACAGCTCACCAGTCAATTTAACCCCGTGCGGTTATCACTGTGAAGTAATTAAATATTTATTAAATATTAATTAATTAATTCCGCATAAATAATACAGACACATTATTTTAACCGCAGTTTTAGTTGTTTATCGTCTCATATTTTGTAAAATATAACCGGAATAAATAAAATGGCTACAAGCGCGTCATCCGGGTCGTCTCGGGACGAAAGACGTCTCAAACGTTTAAATGCTAAACTATCAGCTAGCTTTGCAAGCTTACAGTCGGTGTATGACAAGATAAGGAAAGCTTCGGAAAGCATAAGCAATCGCCAATCTTTTTTGTCAGGCGCAACTACTGTTGAAAAAATTCGTTCTGAATTTATAACAATTTTAGATGAAAAGGTGGATTGCGAACTGGAATTGAATCCGGAAGCAATTGCTGAATACTCTCAATTAAATGCATTTGAAGAACTCTTCGGGGTTATTAAATATACCGAAGCAAATATGCTGTCCAATCCAGTTGCGAAACCTCGCCGTCAAATTAAGTTACCGCCTTTGGAAATAGCGTGCTTTGACGGAAAATTAGATAATTGGCCTCTTTTCTATGAAACATATAATTCGGTTATACATTTGAATGATTCTCTGGATAATGCTGAAAAGATGCAGTATCTGATGTCTAAATTAACCGGAAAAGCATTAAATATTTGCAAAACTATTACGCCTACTGGTACAAATTATCAAGTTATTTGGGACGCATTGTGTACTAAGTATAATGATCAACGCGTTCTTGCTGAATCATACTTTGACCGATTGCTGAAATTACCTCCAGTTAACTCGGCCACGCCCGCTTCTTTAGAGAATTTCGCAGATGCATACTCCGCTAACATCGCCGCGCTGAAGCAATTAAAAATAAAAGACCTCGCAGAATTCATATTGCTACAACTGGGTCTTAAACGGCTTGACATAGAAACTGTAAAGGCTTTCGAATCTTCTATTAAAAATAATGAAAATCTACCTTCCAGCGCGGAACTAATCGACTTTGTAAGACAACAGCAACGAATTCTCAACCGCGCGCAAATTACGCAACCGACCTCGAGCCGCGTTGGCTCAAACATTAATTATACCGCTAAACCGCAAAAAACTAATTCCGCAAAGGCATTTATTAATGTCGAAAAAATCGATAATCACTCCATCGAAATTTGTTTTTGTTGTCAAAAGGGATCGCACCCTTTATACCAATGTTCTAAATTCACAAGTCTAGAACCACGCGATCGATTTAACTTTATTAAGTCATCGAATATTCGAGTTTGTGTGAACTGCCTCAGTACTAGGCACATCACAAAAGCTTGTAAATCAAAAAGTACATGCAAAACATGCGCGCTCAACCATCATAGTTTATTGCATTTCAAACAAACTGATGGGCGGAAGTCACAAACAGACCCAATACCATCTCCCGCGTTACAAGCAGATGCCGATAATGATAACTTAAATTCTTTTAATCCGGTTTCGCTATGTGTAACAAATTCATGCCCTAGTGCAAATACTACTGCACTCTTAGGAACGGCTGTTTGCACTACCAGAGACGCTAAGGGCCAGGTACAGACGATACGGGCTCTAATAGATAGCGGCTCCCAAAGGGACATAATTACGCGCAAATGCTGTTCACGCTTGAATCTTACGGTGCGGTCATCTCCAAGTACTTACGTCACGGGAATAGGTGACGTAAGAAATGTGACAAATGGCGTAACTTGCTTAAAGTTACATTCCCGCTATGACATCACTCAGTCGTATACGATTAAACCATATGTAGTAGAAACTATAACCAGTGAGTTGCCTACTGTTAACATTAACCGTTCCTCTTTGTCGTATCTTGACAATTTGCCCTTAGCAGACACAACATTCTGTACGCCCGGTGAGATTGATATTATCTTAGGATGTGACATATTTGCTCGCATTCTAAAGGCAAACAAAATATCAGGTTCTCTCGGCCAGCCATTTGCTATTGAAACCACTTTGGGATATCTCATCTTGGGTACTGCCCCAACGATGATTGAAAACCCAAGTATAAACGCCACGCAATCATTTTGTACGTTCACGCAAAATAATGATTTTTGCCTGTCGCGCTTCTTCGAATTGGAAGACATTCCAGATGAGAAGTTTTTAACGCCTGATGAACAAGAGTGTGAGGACATTTTTAAACTCACTACCTCTCGTGACACGGCAGGTCGTTATATCGTCGCGTTACCGTTTCGAAACAGTCCCTCTGTTCTCGGTGAATCGTTACCCGCCGCCGAACGCAGGTTTCGATCTCTCGAACGCCGCTTGATATCTCAACCCGCAATAAAGTTAGAATATGACAAAATATTGCGCGAATACCTACAGAAAGGGTACATTTCGCCGGTCGACAATTCTGACTTACCTCATTACGTTATACCGCATCATATTGTAGTTCGTGAAGATAAACTTACTACTAAAATTCGCATGGTGCTAGATGCGAGTATGAAATCCGATTCGGGTTATTCGCTTAATGACATCCTACATACCGGAAAGAATTTACAAGGTGATTTGTTTCGCATTATCCTCAATTTCAGATTGTTCGCAATAGCTATAACCGCTGACATAAAACAAATGTACCTACAAATCGTAGTGCAAGAAGAATGCCGTCGTTATCAGCGCATGCTGTATAGATTTAACAATAGTGACCCTTTACAATTGTTCGAATTTAATCGCGTCACTTTCGGCATGTCTTGTAGCCCATTTTTGGCTATGCGTTCACTGCGTCAACTCGCAACGCATGAAAAACCTCGTTTCCCACTCGCGGCAAACTTGGTGGAAAATGGCTCATTCTACATGGATGATTTTGTCACCAGTTGCTCATCAGTCGAGGAAGCTACCGAGTTGTCGACGGAATTAATTCAGTTATTCGCTGCCGGAGGATTCGACCTTGTAAAATTCTCTTCTAATTCTCCAAAGTTTTTATCCACGATTCCTACAGCTCGTCGTGTTAAGGAACATGTGGAATTTAATCCCGATGAAAACCTAAAAATACTAGGGCTTCATTGGATACCCGCTTCTGATCATTTTGTATTTGTCGTACACACCGACGAAAGAACGTGTACTAAACGAAATATTCTCTCGACGATTGCTCGTCTTTGGGATTTGATGGGTTTCGCCGCACCAGTTGTATTATTGGCTAAGCTGATAATTAAATCTCTATGGGAGTATAACCTGAATTGGGACGATACTCCTCCTGAAACAGTTGTCCCACTTTGGCGACAGTTTAAAAAGGAATTGCCATTACTGCAATCTATTAAAATTCCTCGTTTTTTTGGAATCGAACCCCAATGTGTATTAACGCTTATCGGGTTTTCAGACGCAAGCGAACGCGCATATGGAGGTGTTATTTACTTACATGTTTACTGTCCGAATACTGATAAAACCACAATTAATTTATTATGCGCTAAATCCAAGGTCGCTCCGGCTAAGACGATTTCACTTGCGCGATTAGAACTATGTGGAGCGCTAGTACTTGCACGATTAATGCATACGGTCAGTAATACCTACACATCAAATTCGAAAGCTCATACGACTTTAGCTTTTTGCGACAGCACGGTTGCTCTAGCTTGGATAAATTCACCGCCTGCAAGATGGCAGACCTTCGTTGCCAACCGCGTCTCACAAATACAAAACCATCTTGGGGCTGAATGCTTCCATTATATAAGAGGTCAAGACAATCCCGCCGACTGCTTATCGCGGGGTCTTACTCCCGCTCAGCTAATAGACCATCCGTTATGGTTTAACGGTCCCGTATTTGCCCAATTACCTAAAAGTGATTGGCCTTTACAACGTTTTGATACGAAATCGATATCTGATCCACCCGAATTAAAAACAAAAATTTTGATGTCCGTTCAAGACAATAACCGCCCAAAAACAATTGCTCCACCGTTATTGTGTGCACTAGCTTCTCGTGTTAGTTCATGGCCGAAATTAATTCGAATAGTAATTTATGTTTTTCGTTTCATTAAGAAATTACCACGAGCATTCGAATTAAGCCATATCTTAGTTGCAGAAATCGCTGTTATAAATTCTATACAGCAAGAACATTTCTCCGAAGATATAAAGGCAGTCAAAGATGGGAAGAAGGTTCGGCGAGCGATTGCGAAATTAAATCCGTTTCTTCATGACGGAATTCTAAGGGTAGGAGGCAGATTGAGTAACGCTGAAACAGAATTTGACAGTCGTCATCCCATTCTATTGCCCGCTCGGGATAATGTAGTCAATTTAATAATAGACTACTATCATATAAAGAACATACCGCAGGGCCGTTGTTAAACTCTGTCCCTTACCGTCACAATAGATTTAACGACATCTTAGAAGTTAGTTCATAATACTTTAATTTTTAAAAATCAATTAGATTAGTTTCATTGTTAAATAGGTACCAAACCCTACTTCTAGTTTTATCTACCGCAGGTTCAGTATTATTTATTGAATCCTTTCAAATCATATTTTTCGTTTCAATGTTTTTTATTTTTTTTATTTCCTTGCTATATCAGTCATTTTGACCATTTGGTAAAAGCATTTATATAACTTACATAATAATTTCTTAACTTTTACATAATTTATTACATTCTACCGCGTGTCATTATAATTTTTTGTTTGCGCGTTGAAACGTATTGGCACTCTTTTGGTTTATGGAAGTGGATTCTTTCATCCCCTTCCAGGCGGGGGGCATGGTTACGCCAATACATATACCCACACATACACACACCTACATAGCACACATACATACTGTTACTGCTTGGGATTGGTATTAATATTGTTGCAAATCCTGTCCTACCTTGTTCCCAAAATCCGCACCTATAACTACCTTCACCACGTCAGTCTGCAATCAACAGCCCGCGCCGCAACATACCCTATAGCCCCCGTACTCCCGCTATCTGTTAACCTAATTCCGCCGTGTTCGCCGTGTACACGAAACGCACGCCTATTGCTGTTTTCAGTGCCAATTGGACGGGGAGAAAGAAGACAAAATTGCCAGCATACAAGTTCTTTATCCTGTTTCGGTGAGTCCTTTCCTTTATATGCAGCATATGTTTTTTCCTCGTTCCAAGCAGTAAACAGTAACACAAAATTCAAGGTCCTTCGTCAGTCAATCTTCGCAAATATCAAATCCACTCTACACACACACTATCTCATTCATGCGCTTTTAATAATCCCGCGTTTATGGAACGGCAAATGATGGCAACAAACATACGTTCCTTATCACAATAATGCTGTAGCTCTTTAATTCACATTAAATAATGGTGAGACAAAAGATGAGACATACAATGTGCGTGTACTACTTTTTACTTACTTACCACCAAAGTACTACTTTTTTCCTTTGGAGGAAACAGATATTTTTATTAAGGCTCAGCGACGGCGACGTTAATGGCATTTCATTTTCTTAATAAGTGTGAGGGAGATGTATGATAATAATTGTATGTTTATTTGGGGGGGTGCAGACATACGTTCACCATTTGTCTCATGTTCGACTATTGTTATTTAATGTGTAAGAAAGAGTGGCAGCATTATTAGGATAAAGAATGTACGTTTTATGGTTTTTTTGTATCGTTGCCGTGCTGTAACCATGAGAATTATAAAAGTGAACAATGATATCCTCACTGGGTTCTCCCACGCTGAGGATTTTATCACATACAACAATTCAGGCAACTGTCCATTCAAGCTAAAATTCATAGGATAATAGAAATAATGGAAAGATATTATGACTACAAAACTCAAATGCTTTAACCTTTTAATTATAAAAATGTAAAATTTACTAAATAAATTGTTAACAGTAACTGTGGTTCAGCATCTAGCTGTAGATCAACTGTTGATCATTCAAGTTGATGTCTTGATAAGTAGTGTACCAGAAGTAATGTTTCCTTTACAGCCCTTGCAAATGTTAATGAAACATTTCCTAAAGATGAAGGGTATATAAACTCTATTTTGTATGAATAAAACTCCTGAATGAACCAAAGACAATTAGATACTTAGTTGAAGAATAAGATTGTTGTTTTGAGCAGTGAAACACAGGGACAATGTTGCACAAACTTTGATATCAGAGGTACAAGTTTAGTTTTAATATCAAGTTTTACTACGTGAAAACAATAAAGGTTTATAATATGCCTAACTAAGTGACCCTCCCACTTTTCAATATTATTTCACGAAGGAAAAAAGTTTTTAAATGCTATCTATCTGGGGTAATTAACAGAAGTAAAATGGATTATTACCCCATAATTTTGGTTCCATTTGAATATCAATTTTGTTACTCAATACAAACATGATAGATTCATTTGTAATGCACACCATTATTATTTTCAATTTGTGATTAAATAAAAAAATGACAGCTGTCAAAATATTATTGCCATAAGTTTGAAATTTGTTTGAAAAATATAGTTTTGAGGTTGTTCAATATTTCGTTAGATGAAACGCCGTTTTCCAAAACCGGGGCTACTAGTTAAGATTGTGAAGCAAAATTACTGCAAACTATATTTTTTCAATACTACTAATCACTATTACGTTTATGTAAATAAAATAATAAAACAAAATCGTATTTATTATTATACAAAAGTCCATTATTTTAATTCACCATCACTGGTTTATTTATACAGAAGAAAGTTGTTATAATTCCTCGTAATTAAAATTTTCTGATGAGATGCGACTTATTCTTTTATTGTTGTACACACAGTAACAGTTTTTTTTTAACTTTATTTACTGGGTGCAGGTAATTTAATTAAAATGACGTACATACTTTATATTTTATGTATTCATTGATTTGCCAGATAAGTATGTTGAAATATCTTGAAATAAAGTTTTGATTATCAGAATCTCAAATTAACAGAGCCATTACATTACATTTGTACTGTGTATCTTTCACACTATTGCCATTGTATGTATATTTAAAATTGTAAGCCTCGCACGGTTGGAACAAAAATACTTGTCATTGGGAATGTATTAGATTAAGAACCCCTGCGAGCAACTGTGGACAATTGGCAACTATTTCAATATTTAAAAAAAAAACTCCCATCTTAATGTTCAGTATCATAATATACCGGTACTGGATACTGGAGTTGAAGTATGCAACAACTGTTGCGATGCAACTGTTGCCTGCAACCATAAATGAACTAATACCCCTGCAACTAAAGTTGCTTGCCTGGATTAATAGCAAAAAATGAGGTATAGAACCAATGGCGTAGCGTGCCTGGGAGGGGCCCAGTATCAAAATTAGTTGGGGGCCCTTATTATTGCTCGGTACAATACGTCATTTTCATGTACATATTGAAGGTTGCCATTGTTCTTTCAAAAAACGAATTTCACCCTTCGCTACTGGTAGATAAATAGGTAGTACTTACCATTGCAATCTAAATCACTCACAGAAGTTGATTGCTGAAAAAATGAAGAAATTTTGGGTATTTTTTTATAACCTCCTCCCTTTTCTGTTTACTTTTACTTTTCATAGCTCCACTGGTATAATCTCTTTTCTTTTCACTCATTCTTTTCACAAATCAAACTAATTAACCCATAAATAATCAGAAGAATAAGATTGTATTGTATTACAATGTAATAAATAACGTTTGAGCCCGAATGAAATAAAACGCGTAAATATTGCTCTCCGTGGTTAGTCATGGTACATCGGTTATTGCGGGAGTGAATGACTTAACTTTTGCCAATGTTTGGGGACACGCTTAACCCGGGAAAAAATGAGATTGTTTTTTTTTTACTTTTGTCATTTCTGAAGTGAAAACTCTATAGGCACGTATGCAATAACATTAATACTGGATGCGGGGTAGAAATCTCAAAGTGGGAAGCCAAACACAAGACGATTGTAGCTGTCTCTATTTCTAGTACTTTAGTACTAAACTGCTAAGCGTCGAGTGAGGTCGTGTCTTACAAGTAAGTAAATTGCATTGCAAAGCGCCAAAATGCCCTCCTGTGTGATGAGAAAATGCTTCAATTACACGGCAAATAGTCGTAAGGCGAAGGAATAACACTTCATTTGTAAGTACACGCAAATTACTTATTATTATCAATTATTATAATTATTACAATTAATTTTATAATAATACGTCATTGTATTCTTTACCCTTCCCTGTCCATTGTGTAACCGAGTGAGAGTATCTTGTTATCTCAGTCACACCCATAGGTCACACCCGTGATGTGAAAGCAGTATTCGGCGAAGAAATTAATAAGCCGCCCTACCATATATCTATGACATTCACACACGTACATTCTTTGATTGTCTATCTTTATCACTCAGGAATAAACATTTGAATTTAGAAATTATACTGAAAACCGCGGAAAACAAAAGAGTGTTGCTTGCTTTCCACATTATATTGTGAGTATGTGAGACTATGGCGAGTCTATTTATATAACGTCATTGCACGTATGACAGTTTTTATATGTTTTTTTCCCGGGAAGCACGAGATTGAGTGACATTGTGGATAAAATTTTACTAATTTTTGCTTACACACGTTAGGGGCCCATGTAGCCCGGGGGCCCCGTATCATTACATCATGATATGACTGATACGGCGGTAGCTACGCCCCTGTATAGAACACTCGAAATCGTGATATAGGTATATAAAATACTTACTTAAATTTTCACACATAGGAAACACTTTGAGGGAATGCATAATTATAAAAATTTGAATAAAATATTTTTTTATTTTTTTAAAAGAAAGACTAACATTCCCGGATTAAAAAAAAAACTGACAATATTTTTAAATCTCCTACTAATCATTGTAAGTGGAAAATGTTGCTTGTGTATTGATGGAGGACTTCGCCAATGAGGAATCGAACACGCAACTCCTGGGTGTACACGCAAATAATTTCCATCATAATATCATTAATAAAAATCGAAAAGAGGAGCGGTCCTAAATTAGAGCCTTGAGGAATTCCCAAGAGCGCAAGAAATAATTTTGATTAGAATATTCCATGTGACACAAATTGTTTTCTTTCAGTAAAATAGCTGGCAAAGAATATTAGAAACCGGAAATAAAAACTTATCGTTGACAATATATTTAATAAGACATCATGGTTTACGGTACAAAAGGCCTTTGAGAATTTATTCTATGAGCAATCTACCAGGTAACCTTCATCTATTATTTATTATTTCTGTTGATCAGGGAATCTTTGTTACTTTTAGTTCATGAAACGTGTGCGTAGACATATGAATATTACTACACCTGCCCTAAGTGATAAAAGCGTATTATTTCCCCCTCCCATTGGAACCGGCTGGGATCGAGTATGGCTTCGCGTTAATCTAAAAAATGTGACGTCATCATTCTTCTGCGAGCCAGCATCGAGCACTCATCGGTGAATTTTACGAAATAACACGGTAAAAAAAAGTAGCTTGTGTTTTAAAAACATGTAAAAATAGAAGTGAAAAAGAGAATAAACCCAATTATCGTATTACATTCCATAGGCATGCATTATTTTACTTTTTAAAAGCTAATTAAGATCACACAATATGATCGTTTTTGTAACATATAGGTAGGTACTATCACTCGAGATACATGGCGGTAAGTAAATTATGAAATATTTGTAAAAGTGTTAAAACTAAATATGGCAACAAAATATTGGTCTCGATTGAAAATAGGCGACCTTACGTTGCTGTGTTTGGACTTCGCAAATTTGTACGTTACGCGGCGAGCAATTCGCGCTCCCATGTAAAAAGGTCTATTCCTTTAAAAGCAGAGTTTACTTTAAAGAACTAAATGGTGATATTATAATGCGAGGTGCCTATATACTGTCAGATTGAGTTTTGACAAATCACATATCGCCAAATTCCCGCATTCCCGCTCTTCGTCCCGCTGTAGTTGGTTTCTACCCCTCACCTTTCTGTTCTGGTCTAGTAATATTTATATGTCTATGAACGTGTGGTTACTTATACAATAATTTATATTCTTTCATTATGTTGTGTGGTAGGTAGTTAGGTTTAACAAAAAATCATAAATAAATAAATACACATGTGTCAAGCACTCATACTTAACTTTGTTTGAGGATTGATGTATAAAAGAAATTTATTGACATACTATTCATACAGAGCAATTAATTATTATTTCATGTAAGCATCATAAAGTGAGAGATGTTCACATTGGCTTATTGTACGTTGGATTGCAACCATTGTTCTACATTTGGTAGAATGTTTTGCTGCCAGTTCAAATTGATAGCAATGTCTTCTCGGGCACGTTCAATTGCTTGAGCCTCTCTCGGTGTGAAGATTGAACTCCATTTACTTGAGAAGGTTTCAAACTGGAAAAACAAAACATCCATTAGTTAATATACAAAAGTATTAGAATGCTGTTACATATATAAGTTTATGATAAATTATTCTAAAAATAATGTATTTACCAGATCAATGTGGTTTTGGGTTACAACTCCGGTGCCAAGAGCATTTATTACCGATCTGGTTCCTGATGAAGCGGTTGTCCTAGAAATAAATAGAAATTTTGAAATTTAGTTGTAATTAGCATAGAATTTTAAGGATAACAAAAAACTAACTAACTAACCATCACGCCGCAGGGGTAGGCAGAGAGGACGGACTGCCAAACAACTCAGTCTTGACACACACTCCTTGCCTCGTTCACATTCACACATCGTCTCATACATGCTCTTCTATTATTCTGACTTTTGACATGGCCCAACTCAAGTATGTGATTCATTTGGTTGTGCCATGTCTTCCTCAACTTCTTATGCCTTTCACAATTAGCGTCATATATTCTCTTTACACTCCTTTCCTCATTCATTCGCTCTACATGCCCAAACCATCTGAGCTTTCTTTCCTTTCGTCCCCTGTAATCTTACTCATTACGCTTACATCAGCCTTGCATTCTTTGCGGATCTCCACGTTTTATCAGTTCCTCTTTTAAATGTGAATACTGCACAACTACTCCCAACCGTCTTGAGCTAGTCGGACTATGGCATCCCTAATTGGGAAATGTTTTTAGGCTGAAGTGAGTGAAGAAGAGAAGGAGTTTAGGATAAAGAAGGTTGAGTAGTACTTGGACATATTATTATATGTAATAATTATTTGATGAGCAGGCAGCATTCATCTGATTTCAGATATGAGCTCATCAGTTTAGCAGTAATTACATTTTATTTTGTATGAATACTGCACAAGAGTCTCAACTGTTCCCAACAACCTGGAGCCAGTGAGACCATAGCAATATTGGGGGGGTATGTTTTGATGCTGAAGGTAGAGGCAGTGGGAAGAAGATGAGGAATAGGAAGGTGGAGAAGTATCTGGCTATTCAGATCTAGTCACTAAACTAAATCTGGCTAAAGCCAATATCAAAGTTTCAATTCTGAATGGTGGTCTTAGACCAGGGCGATTCTGAGTATCCTCTGAAACGTGAAATCCTCTAAACTGTGCCACAAATATACCTTATATTTTTGATGAATGATATTATGAAATTTAATGATTTGTGAAATAACGTGGTTGACAGATTCAAATAAAATTTTAATCTGTTGACCACGGAGGCCGGGTCATGTTTTTATTAAAAGAGAATGTATATTGTCCTCTATGCTAGGAGTTCACCTGTTTTGCAGAGTACTTTTTTCAAGCATAATCCCTGTGTCAAAACACTCTTTTCTCTCATGGCTAGGCCTATTTTAGCATATTGCTCGCCACACATTTCCGTGGACGAACGTTATGCTGAAATAGGCGAAGCCATGAGGTTATAGCACAAGTGTCAGCAACATTAAATGTAAACAGCCGAGCGATTCCGTATCTTTTGTAGGATCGTTATTGGATAACGGACGTTATCACCTGTCATATTTGTGCAATTTTTACATATTTACTGTCACACATTTTAGTTGAGATCGATTTAAACACGAATTCCTGCAAGTATGCATGATTATTTATTCATTTTATATACGTTGTACATAGAAAAAGCAAATAACGGCCACAAAAATCACACAAATCTGTCAGGAGATTACGTCCGCTATCTAATAACGATCCCACAAAAGATACGGAATAGCTCAGCAGTTTACAAAAAAAAAAAAGCAACAAAATTTCAATCAATAAAATTTCGACATTTTCACGAGTGAATTATTGATTAATTACCTGGCAAACTGAGTTAAAGCCATTATTTTCAAGCAGCATTTCGATTCTGAATGGTAGTCTTTAAGGGTCGACCGAGATCTCGGTCTCGGTCTCGGTCTCGGCATTCTCGGCTACAATTTCTACCGAGAACTCTGTCTCGGTTCTCGGCGAAAAATCGCCGAGAACCGAGACAGTAACCGAGACCGTTGTAAGTAGGTACGGTATTAGTATAATGGGATTCAAATATACCGCGCGCGTCCAAATTCGTCACTTGGTGTCACGACAGCTCTCTCACGCACTGCGTGAGACGCAGTGCGTGAGAGAGCTGTGCCGTGGGTGGTTTGGTATATTTATGGCTGTGCCATTCATTTCGCTACTTTTGTAAATTGTAAACAAACAATTAATTGTAAAGGAAGTTTGTTTGAATTTTGTTCGTGTTCGTAGTAGAAAAAAGTAAGTTCTTTTATATGTTGTTGTGATTAATTATAATTACTTTACTAGCCAGAATAACTACATAAACTTGTTAAGTGAATATTAAGATCATTACGTATTATTTTATACGTATGTTGGAAAGCTGGTAAGTGTACGAAGATTTTTTAGATTCACTGGCCACATTCATAAGAACTCAGAACACCTCGATTCGCTGATTTGTATGTTTGTTTCTATTTTTCTTAGAACTTTGTTCATAATAAACTGCCAAAAACAGCAATGAATATACAAATCAACTAATCAACAATCTCAAATTATTGTTTAATTAAATATTCAATATTAGATATATTATATAAAATCTCAAATTATTGTTTAATTAAATATTTAATATTAGATATATTATATAAAATCTCAAATTATTATATAATTAAACATTATTACATTCTTAAAAATATAGTATATTATGCAAAAATAGCGCTATTTCATTTTTTTGTTCATTTTATCTATTCTCGGTCTCGGCTCTCGGTCTCGGCCGAGATTTTAATTTATTCTCGGTCTCGGTCTCGGTCTTGGCCGGGAACGAAAAACCTGTCTCGGTCGACCCTTAGTAGTCTTTTACCAATTAACTTGTTTATAAACACTTGAACGTTAGCTACCCAAATTTGAGTAGGTGATTTTTATGAATTCAAATGAATTAGAAATTATATTTTTTTATAAAACCTAAGAATATGGGATAAACGGTGAAATCTAATCTAGGTGTAGATAAACTACAAACCGCAGTATGAAAACCAAACACCCGAATACCTCTATTGCTCGAGTGGATAAATAAGCTTTAAAAAAAATGAAATAATAATGAAACATTAAACAACTTAAATT
This sequence comes from Limnephilus lunatus, assembly GCA_917563855.2. Taxonomy (NCBI): domain Eukaryota; kingdom Metazoa; phylum Arthropoda; class Insecta; order Trichoptera; family Limnephilidae; genus Limnephilus; species Limnephilus lunatus. Next base: position 83,600,539 of record OU830592.1, read on the forward strand.
AAAATGGAGTTCTCCAAATTAAATTAGAAAACAATAATAAATAAATAAAAAAAACCTAGTAGGTATTGATAACCTTTAGTAGTAAAATTATAGATACCTAAATGTAATAATATTTAATTACTTTTGTTGCAGTTGATCAAAGGAATCAATAAGGAACACCAGCGCTCTCTCCACTCCCTCAGGACCAGAAGAAATAGCTGCTACCACCACGGAGTGTCTATCCTGGTCGCGCACTGCTCCGCCATCGATCACACTCTGCTGCAGGAAGGCATCGAGGGTCTCGGTAGAGCCGGTGCAGCCCAGGGCCCTGAGTAGCTGGGACCTGTCTGCCGCCTGAGTGGCTGCAACGTACAGGGCCCACATGGAGTCCCAGAGACCGGGGGTGCCGAGGCGAAGGCCGGCGCAGTATACGATGGGACGTAAGTTGGTCGCGATTTTTGGACCTTAAGTAAATATAATAAGATACAGTACACTGCAACAGTGGCTATTATAGTTCAAGATATCATCGCACTTCTTTGGCGAAAGCACAGGTGTGTTCAACTTATTATATGTACTTGCAAGAGGGCCATTATTCTTCATGGCCGTCAGATTGATACACATATGTATCAGCAAGATGTCAGAATACATTCAAATCTCAAAATTATAATGAACACCAACCATACTCCAAATAACTACCTCTATCTAGGAATAACTTACTTTAATCAATCTTTTTTTTGGTCTAAAAATGACTAAAAAAATGCCTCCATAGATTCTTCAGCTTAACTCCTGACTGAGGGGTTAAGTTGAAGTATTTAATTAGCCCATAATTTGTTCAGTTTTCGGAACAACTCAATAAGGTCTTATAGAAGTCGTTGTGTTTCCCTTACTACCATGGTTAGAAATAGGATCTAATCAGTGTTAGAAAAAGAAAACACCACGCTTTATGTTCAAATCTAAAATTTAACCGCAAAATAATTAAATTGAACACCTTTATGAATCCGAAGTTTGGACGCAATTTGAAAAATATCTATGAAACTTATTAATTATTTTTATATGAAATATCAAAAAGTGATTTGGCGATAACATTTATAATACATTTGCCTGATAAATTATGTGTGTTTTTATTTTTCTTAGTTATTAGTATTTTTGGTTAGAAAAAACATAAGATGAGCCCATTTAAAAAACTTTTTTAGGTTTGTATTAAAAAAAAATTATCTTTTTATTTCGAATCATAAAATTTGAAAGAGTATTTCTTCACCTTTCAAAAATAATTTTTGGTTTACGGATGCGTTCAGAAATATTCCATTTATTTGGATTTTTTTGCTAAGCGCAAATATTTTGACCTTCCGACAAAATAGACTCGAGGCCTGAGGAAATTGAAATATTATCTCAAGCTACTGTAACTGTCCTTTTTGTATTCTTTCTATTTTCTGTTTCCTTTATGTTTTCTTTATTGACTTTTTAAAATTTTTCTCTGCAGTATTGTTAAAACTTTTAACATATTATTTTATTACGAGTGAAATTCCCTCACAAAACGAAATAAACTCGTTTCTTCATGATGAAGAATGGCTAATGGCGATGAACGCAAGAAGACTGATGAAAAATAATGTAGAGCTAGTACCCACCTCCAGCGGTGAAGTTGGCCAGCATCTCTGCGGAGCTCTGCAGGCAGTTCAGGGAGCGGACATTGCAAGCCAGAGTCAGGGTTTGTACTCGGTTTAGCTTCCTCACCGCTTCGTCAGAGGCGGGCTCTTCGAATCCCAAGTCTGCGTACACCTTCTGGTTTAGGCTTTCAACGTACCTCTGAAAAGTGGGTATACCAATTTAGAATATTGAATAACAATGCTCTACATATTATAAATTAAAGTCCTCCGGAGCATCTGTCTGCCTGTCTGTTCACGATAAACTCAAAATGTACTGAATGGATTTTCATGCGGTTTTCACCAATAGGTGAGTGATTCACGAGGAAGGTTTAGGCATATAATTTGTCTAGGTTTTGTGAAAATGATTGAAATATAAAGGAGAATGTCTGTATGTGGTGGACGAGCGGGCTGATATATTTTATTCAACCTGATGAAGGTTCAGGGCGAACCGAAACCAGCTGGTTAAAAATGTAATAAAACCGAATTAAACAAATTTATTATATTGTTATTATTATAATTATGTATTCCCACAAAGTGTTTGCTTTGTGTGAAAATTTATAATAAATACTCCCCAAAAAGCATTCTTTCTTACTTGTTGCGACTAGGAGCTTTTCTTGACTGCTTGTTAAGAGCATGAGCTATATCTATGTAGGTACTTACCACGAAGAGAGAATAGTTGCCAGTGGCGAGCAAGCGCTGGTTGAGGTAGTTGAGGGAGCTGGTGGCGGCGGCCCATGGGATATAGTCTATTTCCTTGGCCAGGTACTGAGCCAAGTCCAGTGACACATTGTAAGACTGAAAACAAGACATATAACTATTATCGTCACTTCAGTTGGATAACATTCTAACTGACATTTTTTTCAAAAATGACCCTTGAATGCAAAACCAATTCTTTTGCTCATTTCTATAACCAAAATCATTTTCAAAATCATATTTTTTGTAATTCCGTAGACACTTGAACGAAGAAATAAATCAAGCTCCATTGATTTTACAGGTTTTTAACATCGATTGTTGTTACGAGGTGCATTATAGTTCGTAACTTTGGTTGTATAGGGTTCTAACTAACCCCTACCATGTTTTGGGGTTTCCAAGTTAGCATAGACGAATTTTCATAATCTATTTAACAATTTTTGATTTCGAGGTTCAATTTTGTGTAAAGTATTTTAATTTATCTCAGTGGTCAGAGCTGCTGACCGGCAATCAGATGGTCACGGGTTCAATTCCCGTTGGCGGCCAGTATCTTTTCTCGGAAGATTTTTTCAATGTAGATGAGTGTTTCAGGCTGATAATTATTGATTATAATATTTGTTATATACCCTTTGTGCTATGCATAAAAATCTTGTTTAAACGTTAGTTTATCAATTAAAAATAATAATTAATATTTGACAAGTTAAAGTATTTCAGCAAAAAATGCAGACATAATTAGTCTCGACGCCACCTAGCGGGAGATTTAGTATTAACCATACCTCTCTCACAAACATAAAGTTGGTTGTTTTCAGTTGGAAAAATGTAATAATAAGTAATTGTCGAATGAAACACTAGTATATATTGAATTATTTGGCGGGTATTTGATAAGCCGCCATAGCTCAGTGGTCAGAGCTGCTGACCGGCAATCAGATGGTCACGGGTTCAATTCCCGTTGGCGGCCAGTATCTTTTCTCGGAAGATTTTTTCAATGTAGATGAGTGTTTCAGGCTGATAATTATTGATTATAATATTTGTTATATACCCTTTGTGCTATGCATAAAAATCTTGTTTAAACGTTAGTTTATCAATTAAAAATAATAATTAATATTTGAAAAGTTAAAGTATTTCAGCAAAAAATGCAGACATAATTAGTCTCGACGCCACCTAGCGGGAGATTTAGTATTAACCATACCTCTCTCACAAACATAAAGTTGGTTGTTTTCAGTTGGAAAAATGTAATAATAAGTAATTGTCGAATGAAACACTAGTATATATTGAATTATTTGGCGGGTATTTGATAAGCCGCCATAGCTCAGTGGTCAGAGCTGCTGACCGGCAATCAGATGGTCACGGGTTCAATTCCCGTTGGCGGCCAGTATCTTTTCTCGGAAGATTTTTTCAATGTAGATGAGTGTTTCAGGCTGATAATTATTGATTATAATATTTGTTATATACCCTTTGTGCTATGCATAAAAATCTTGTTTAAACGTTAGTTTATCAATTAAAAATAATAATTAATATTTGAAAAGTTAAAGTATTTCAGCAAAAAATGCAGACATAATTAGTCTCGACGCCACCTAGCGGGAGATTTAGTATTAACCATACCTCTCTCACAAACATAAAGTTGGTTGTTTTCAGTTGGAAAAATGTAATAATAAGTAATTGTCGAATGAAACACTAGTATATATTGAATTATTTGGCGGGTATTTGATAAGCCGCCATAGCTCAGTGGTCAGAGCTGCTGACCGGCAATCAGATGGTCACGGGTTCAATTCCCGTTGGCGGCCAGTATCTTTTCTCGGAAGATTTTTTCAATGTAGATGAGTGTTTCAGGCTGATAATTATTGATTATAATATTTGTTATATACCCTTTGTGCTATGCATAAAAATCTTGTTTAAACGTTAGTTTATCAATTAAAAATAATAATTAAAGTATTTTAGTTTATAATATTTTAACGGAAAATATTTAAATAGGACGTGGCACTAGCCTGGAATTGCACTAAGGAAATGTAATTAGAACCAGCAATGAATTATTATGCCCCGGCTGGATGCATATGATTATATTTGTTAGGTGTGTTTTTAATGCTATTTAAATATTTTCCTTTAAAATATGTTCAATTAAAATACTTTACACAAGATTCAACGTCAAAATTAGAAATTGGTAAATAGATTACAAGAAATCGTTTTCACAAACTTTCACACCTCATATATCAGAACAAGGTAAAGTGAAATTAGAACCCTATCCAAATGTGGTGACATTATGTAAATTGTCATACATTAATTTTGTCTTTCAGACGGTGACCGGACACCTCAGAAAGTCATTAAAAGTGATGGAAAAAAAATAGGTTATTTTAGGTAAGGTTATGGACTATTTTTAAATTTTTTTTCCATCTATTATTTAATTTTCAAAGAGGTGTTGAGTTGATTAGATTCTGAGTTGTCATGGAACATATTTTCAGACATAGAGTTGCCCTTCCTAGAGTCATTTGAACTACGAGACATAGATGCCTCTAGTGTAGAGTTATCCAACAGATGTCGTTAGTGTATAAGGTCATCCCTGTGTGGTGGGTACCAAAATAAATTCGAGAAGCTGAGAGATTTTGAGAACAAAATAGAGAGAACATTGGCCTCCAGGCCGTCCTGCACATTTGTTCCTGATTAGACACGGTGTTTTGTTGTGAAGAAGGAGTTTGTACTTCGGCCTTACCTAATTTCACCCATTTCACACCTCAATAGTTTCATTCGTAAACATTAGGCATCTCTTTTATTTTAAACTGTTATAAATATTTCTTAGCTTACCAGTCTATCGGTTTTAGCAAATTCAAACGCATCAGTGATCAACTGAGCTCTGTTGACGGGAGGGATGACTTTGAGATCTTCATTCACAAGAGCAGAGGTCAAAGCTGCCCAGTTGTCGAGGTCGTACATGACGCGGTAGAATCCTGAAAACATTAATTTTTTTTATTATTTCACAGCAATAAACCAAAACCTCCGAATAAACTCGTCTTTTAGATAGCAAAAACCGTATGTCCTACTGAAGAAATTTATGCCCAAAGCTTTTTTCGTCTTTCTCATTTAATTCTAGGTATGACAAACTATCACTGACTAGTAAATCGTAGATGTGTTGGCCATCAACCAATTAACAGCCATGCATCTATTTGTGCCCCAATTGCATATTTGGGGACGTCGCCGCAACATATTGTATTGTTGAGCGAGTCTTACAAATCTGTACCTGAATTCGCCTATAGGAAGAGCCTACAATGACACCAAACCTACATTCAGTTGGCAATTTTTTTAGTACTACATACACACCGTACCAGTGGTACCTACTTTTGAAAAGAAGGTTAAACAAAACTCTTGACAATTTGTAGGTGGATTGCAGTATTTGGCACAATTTGGCACATTTTGGCAGCAGGTGGGAATGGTTTACTTGTTCTACCGGCATTTCAATGTAACTAGTTCCAAGTAACTTGCGTCAAATCGGTACAGTGGAAATTTCCTGCGAAATATAAAAATGATCTACGATTTTCACGTCGACTGTTAAATCGTTGAATTACTTGGAATTAAATTCCTCATGACTAAGAATCACCATCTCCTCTCCCTAAACCTAACCAGACATGTAAAAAAAAGACCCCCACACAGCATCCCCTAAAAGGTGACATAGGAAGTGAGGGTAACCTCAGTTTGTTGGTTGAGTTAATATAATAATATTTTTAAGAAGAGGAAATCTATCCCAAACTTCCTAGGTCAATGATCCCAAATCAATAATACTAATGTTCTAAAGATTTTTATTTTTCGGTAACGGTCTAAAATATGTCTTATCTTCTTTGTGAATTTTACCTTATATAATTTATAATGTATTTATATATTTGAGATAAGATGAGGCAAGTAAAGCAATCTTTGATTTGATCACTTTACAAACTTTAATCTGTTAAATTTTGATTGTTTGTTGAACTTAACCGGTTTAAAACTAATTAATTGACGATCTCAGTAATCCCACCGAATCTTTTAAAACACTCGATACGATTATCCTGTAATCAAAACAGGAAAATATGTGTACATAATAATTTTATTAAAACCACCAATCAATGAGCTATTATTTGATTTATTATGACAAAAGGAAAAAATGTTACGTAAAAATCCTTTTCTTTTATCAATAAAAAAATACATAATAGCATAATTTTGTATTATATCAAGAATCATGGCAATTATCAACCATATAAAGGATTTATCCAATAAAAGCCTAACAACCATATAGTATTGTTACGTTTTTAATAACGTTCTGGGTTCACAAACTAATAAAAACAACACGATTGTCAGTCACACTATTTATTTGCATTCCATTTACATTAATACAGCTTTATTTATTTTTACAGTCATCTAACTATACCCAGATTTTATTTGTACTGCCTTGTTATTTTTCGTTTCCATGGTGATATCTTTATTTATAGTTTCCTTGGTGATCTATTTATTTACACTAGTGCTGCCATAGGCACCACAATGTTCTTCCCATTACAGTATAGTGACATTGCGTATGTACACGATGTACAAATGGGGATTTCTCCGTAGAAATTCTATCTCTGTAGATCTGAACGAAAACTAATGTAGCCGATGTTTTAATTTATTTTTTTGACTATTAAAATACAGAGTATAATAGTTTATCCTCCTCAATAGGGATTTCTATTCAGAGACGGACTAGGTAGATGTGTTGGTGTTACATTATGATTTCCTCATCTTCATTTTTGTTGAACCCATCCTCATGTTTGTTGATTTCTCCATCATGTTTGTTGATTTTCTCATCTTCATGTAATCAAGATATTTCTACTCCTACGCTCCAGACCAATGAAGGCTTGGAGGCTAATGTTCTCTCTATTATGTTCTCAAAATATCTCAGCTTCTTCAAACCTCACACCCCCGTATTTTGGCACCCTCCACAGAGGGATGACTTTGTACACCAATGACATCTGTTGGATAACTCTATAAGCTCTAATGTATATCTGCACTAGAGCCATCTATGTCTCGTAGCTTAAATGACTTTAGGAAGAGCAATGCTCTTTTTGGGCATAGCAGACCACACACAACAACTTTTTTTCTATCGAAGAGTATTCACTCCAACAGTTCGTCAGGGGCCCAGCAATGCTGTACAACGTAACATCGGATACTTCTGAATGGATAAAAATCTCCAGCCTGTCTTTGATTATGTAGCCATCATCGCCCGTTGAACCTATAGTGAAAACCTAGAAAAATGTGAGGATAAAAAAAAAGAGTCACCTGTGACATGCTTGTTGAGCAGGAACCAGCCGTGGTTAGGATCCAGGTTGAGCACCAGTGGCACTCCTGGGGCGAGCCAGCCAGTGGGCAGTGTGTCATTGAAGTCGGGGTTGGCGGCTGTAGCCCAGTTCACAGGGACCCAGTAGCGCTCCTCTCCCCACTGGGTTTTGTTGGTGAAGTAGCGATACTATAAGAAAAACATAAATACATCTTTTATTTGATTCAAGAGAAACATCTCTTATAAATATCTTATTAGAATTCTTGCTTAAAGTCAGTAAGTTTACTCTCAGAGATCGCACTCTCAGAGTGAGTGCAGTGTAAGAAACCAGTGAATGAGATAGTATTTTTTTGCAAATAATACAAGTAAAAATATAGCTTAGTGGCACTCCACATTATCTGGATTCAGATAATTAAGTTAGGGTTGTTGTTCATCTGATGGCAGATGAAATAATATACAAAATTATGAGAACAAGGGTTAGAATTGATGCATTAATGCACACTCTTTTGATAGCACCTAACATAGTCTAGGTTTAGGGACTTGTGTAAGGATGAGTATTTACCTGATGGCAGACGACATAGTCTTCTTCTCCAAAAGCCCTGATAGCTGTGACGAGGGGGAAACCCTTGGCATCAGCCCATGAATTGAAAATCTCTCCCAGATCAGTTGGCAGGGATACATTGGATTCCACTGCAACGTTGTTCAAGGCCGCATACAAGATCTCAGGTCTTGCATTTCCCTTGGGACTGCAATATTAACAACAAAATAAAATCCAGATCTTGCAAAACAATCATTATTCAGCAGCTGAAGGTTGCGTCATTGTAAAAATCAACAAAACTAAACAAGGTTATCATTTTAAAGTAGTTGAATAATACGTACATTGATCTAAGGTAATCGCCAAGTCCTTTCTGGAAAACGCTTTCGCCAAGGATATGCTGAATCATTCGGATAATAGAGCCAGCTGTGAAAGAAAACAGTCATTAAATAACAAAGCTCTCATTCAAGTGTAAAGCCTGCCTTCCACTGCGAGTGGAGCAGACTCCGTACGGACTCCACTTGACTAGCAAACGTTAACTGCACTACAAGTGCTTCCATCAAGAACGAGGTGAGCGGAGCGGACTAAACGAGTTAAATAGGTTCGAACGAGTCCACTCCGCTTGACTCGCACACATAAACTGCATTCAAGTGCTTCCTTCAAGAAAGAGGTGAGCGGAGCGGACCGAACTTGTTAAAATAGGTCCGAAAGGCTAATAAAGCTAAAATAGGCTCGCGCACACCATCGCCGACTAGTTTCAAGCGGACTCCGCTCAAAAACTGTAGCCAATTCAGTTGCCTAGCTGCTTTTTTTTCGAGATGGAGGTGTTTATTGAAGTCGTTCGCCAATTTTCGTGTTTCTAGGATATGATTAGCAATGTCGACAAAAAGGATGCGGCTTGAAAAACCATCATTGAGTTAGAAAACCATCAAAGTTTAAAAAATTTTCACTGCATTTTTTAAGCAAACATTTCTTCATTGCATATTGCCAAAAGATCATTCATAGAATCAGTACTTGAAATCACAGAAATCACTCACGCTTCGAGTCGGAGCATCGATGACAGTTTCAATGGAAGGGCAAAATTATATCTCATTTTTCGCTCCCCTCCGCTCGCCTCGCTCATTTCTCGCATGGGCAGTGGAAGGCAAACACCTATCTTCATAGCGACTCTTTTATGGTGGAAGGTCAAAGCTATTTCGCTCATCTCCAACCCCACTCAGCTCGACTCTTTTCCACTCGCAGTGGAAGGCAGGGTTAACGTCTGTTATACCTACTGTGAACTGGATCTTGGAGAAACTCAGAAAGGACAAGCGAAGGAAGATCATCGTTGTATTGGGATGATAAAGTGTCGCAAGTCCAGAGCCTCCATGAGCCACAGGATAGAGACGAGGATGTGTTCATTGCTGGTGCATGGGGTACATATTTATTTGAAGTAAGGATGCAATGGTGGAAATGCCAAAGAAGCAGAGTTTCGCATTAGTGACCGACCGACCTTACACCAAAATTAAGCATTTTTAAACTTGTAAGATTTAAATATAGTTAGTGTGTTAAATAAAATTCATAATGAAAACAAGGCATCAATTTAACGAGTCTATTTGTTCATATTTAGCACTTTTGGTTTGTTTTAATGTAACAGTTCTTTAATGTAAGCCATATGTACCTATTTTATCTCAAGGAATTACAAAAATTTAAAAAAAAACTCAGAACTACTGACTGCAGTAAAGAATTTTGATTGTTATTTTTTTTAAAGAAAGACAGGTATTCCCGGGTTACGAATAACCTTACATTTCAAAATCTCCTACCACCACCGTGAGCAGAAAATGTTGCTTGTGTAGTGATGGAGAACTTAACCAGCCGAGGAATTGAACTCACGACACCTGAGTGTGCCTGAGTGGGGACTGGGACCCAAACGTGATGCCAACTTAGCCACTGATCGGTAAAATTGGTCTAGTCTATTCAGTCTAATAGTATTTACAACAGCAATACAATAACTAATTAGGTAGGTACCTACTACTTAAAAGACAAACTTTAACAAAAATAAATAATATTTAAAAACTACAAACTCAAGCCTTTGAACTTCAAGACAACTTTTATACAACAGGTTCTTTCGAACATGATCTGACACATCAAAAAAGCTTTTCACAAAAGTTTTGACAGCCGAAGTTTTGGCTAATTTTTGGCCGAAACCGAAACCGTGGCCGAACTCGCGGTTGAAACAGAAACAGAAACCATTTCGCATATTTGTATAATTTTCAAGCACTTGCCTTTTTGGTAAGCAATCACATTAAAGCTGGAATCAATCTCTGCAGGAGAAAAGACTTCGTTGTTCATGGGGTTAGTGGTCTCCAGAGCGTCCTGCTGCATGGAGCGACCAATCTCCGTTATCACAAACTGTTCCATCATTCTCCACGATGGGTAAACCTGCAAACAATATAATTTCTATTTACCAGCTGAGTGACTTTAAATCTGCAAACTTTATGGTTCGCTAAAATAGGCATGATTTCACCATGCCTTACCTAACGTTACACTACTGAATTTCAGAAGAACCACTCATATCGTTGAAAGAGCAGCATCAGAATACGCCACGCCACGGCACAAAAGGAGATCGCTGCCTGCTTCACCAACCACATTATTGGCCTGTATTTTGCTGCAGCAACAGTGTTAATCGACAATGTGCAATAGAATTTTAATTCCCAGTTATCACAATAAATACTTAAAAATAAATCTTTAAAAGAGCCTCGGAATACAACTTCCCAAAAATTTATAACATATTAACCGAATCAATAATTTGGGACCACCGTCCCGAGACCATGGTTAACCAACACCTCTGCCATACGTCACCTCAAGTGCTTCGCTGCGTTTGGTGACTTAGCAGTGGTGCCCGGGTTCATAGGGAGAGGTTTGTCTAGTTCTTGGCGGTGGATGCGTTTGCCCATCTACTGCGTGGCGGGCCGCATCGGGAGAGACTGGTTGTGGGAGACGTTTTTACCTCTCCAACCGGATCCTTTCGACCTATCGTCTTGCACCATAGTGGGAGGAATGGATTCATATGTTCGTCACTTCTGGATATACTGACCCCAAGGTTTATACCCATACCTTATTCTTTCCCAGAACTTCCTCTCCTTGCTTTTGCTAAAAAGATCCTCCACATAGCATCTCATAGATGACGTAGGCTTTGAGGCATTTTGTCTCTTGTGTGGAGCTAATGTAAAAAAGATCCCTTTAAACTCCCGAAGTGTGCAACAAGCATGGTGATTTATTAGGCAGGTATCTGGGCTTAGGTGATTTAGTTTTAGTTTGATTGTTTATATTTACCTTGCCCGTGATGAAGAATTCGAAGTAGGTAGCGAACCCCTCGCTGAGCCACAGATAGTCCCACCAGGCAGGGGACACCTCGTCTCCGAACCACATATGCGTGTTCTCGTGTGCAATGGTTGCAGCAATGTCTTGGCGGTTGAAGGTGCTGGTTTCATTGTTCTCCAGCATGTATTCCTCCCTAATTAGCCATAACAACGTAAATTCAAACAATTGTGATTCCGTCTGTCTATCTGTAACTTCAGTTCAATGAACTCCAGAACCTTTGCATTGAATTTAGGTGTCATCATTTTCAAAATTCGAAGTGTTGTTTTGGAGAAGCGGTAATATAATATTTTTAACAGAAAATTATTTTATTTGCAATTTTCAAAATAGGAACGGATTTGACGAGAATGAGGTCGTTTCCTACAACCTACTCATAATTTTATCGTTCGTTCATATTGATCTTCTTATTGATCCAAAGCAAAAACACTCCAACTTGAAATTTTCTTGCAATAATAATACGAGGGTAGGCTAAAAAGCAATGCACATATGCTTGTACAGCGCGAACAAAATGAAATGAATGGTAAACAGTTTGCTGTTATCGAATTTTTAACGGCTGAAAAAGTGACTCCTACTGAGAATCATCGTTTTTTAAAGGATGTTAATATGAAGGAACTGAATAAATGACGTTCCGGCAGGAACCAAGCGTATTCTCATTTCAAGAACAAATAGCAATCAAAGAAAAAAAAATCGGCATTCCTACCTGTAGGTGACCAAACCCCAGTTTTCCATAGCTCCAGCAGAGAAATCTGGAAGAGCAGCATTGTCCATTTTGCTGATGGCGTAAGGAACTCCGGTATACCTCTCCAACAGTAGAAGACTGTCCTGTCCAAAGGAAACTGAGAAGTCCAATTCATCCTTGGCGTTCGGCCTGGCGAAGGACCTGAACTTCTTGGGGTAGATCATTGGGCCGTGCTCGAGGTTGGATTTGTAATCAAAGTCCGAGACGATGAAGGCGATCAGGTAGGAGGACATGATGGGCGTGGGCTCGAACTCGGTGAGTTCGAAACCTTCATATTCTGGCCTGATTTAACCAAAAATATGTATAAATGTTGTAGTGTGTTCGTGAAGTCAAGGAAACACGTTCAATATTTAATTATTAGTTTTTATTTAAGTAATAAAATAATTCATTTTACCTATAATTTTACCTTAATTATAAATTTTACTTTTAAGTTTGTTTTGTTTTATAAAATGGAGGCTTCAGCACAGGTGAGCTACCCCGTGAGGCCGACATTGCTGAATTATATTTGAAATGTAAGATATTATATCAAATAAATAAATATTTATTGTGATCTGCGGATATTTTATCATATATTACACGCTATATAGGCTAGCCAACACGTTCATATATCAAACATAAGAACGTGTTGGCTAGCGTATTGATAGATTACAATATGGATCACAGGATGTCTAAATACCTTATTAAAAAACACAAATATAAAAAATAAAAAATGGAGTTCTACAAGTAACTTTAATAATACATAAAATTTTATTTATTTTTCCGGGATCAAAAATTATAACATGAAACTAAGCCATTTCCAAACTTCACATGACAAAATTTATTTTCCGGCTTATTTTCCGATTTAAAATTTTCCAATTTTCTCGGAAGAATTTTTTCCAGAAAAATATTTTTTTCTTAACATGGAAAATTCCTAAACTTCTTGAAATATCAAAACAAAAATGTATTTAAAAAAATTTCCCATCATATTTTCTGATTCTCACAGAAGAAATTTTTTCAGAAATCTCACTTATGAACCCAACTTCATGACAATATTGGTGTCATGTTTATTATTATACATTCAAGCGACGATATTGCTGTCACGTCTTTTTAAACATATTATTATCCACAATTTATTTCCACACTTTTGGCTGCTATCTTTGTGTGATTATAAAGTTCGACCCGAATTTATTTTTCATTGATTAAGCATTATTTTGATGGGTAGGTGTCTTTTCTAATTAATTAAAAAAACTTTTGTACTTACAAATTTCCTGTGTATTCAAGTTCGTCGGTGTTGGCAATGGCGTGGAAGCCAGGAGGGGCATAGATGTTAATCTGGAAGACGGCCTTCAGCCCGGGCTCATCGTAACAAGGGAGCACTTGGCGGGCGGCGGTTGATTCCATCTGAGTGGTGACGAGGAACCTGTTGAAGAGGATAGTAAGGAACCTTTTTATACAGGAAACTAAACTCATAATGGGAAAAAATCATATTGGCATCACAAGGAATTTTGCACAATTCGAAAGAAATGTAAGGTGCAGAAAATGTATAGGGCTAGAAAACTATTTAATCTTTCAGCATTCGCACGCGGTCCGTGAGACCGCAGCGAACCTATTTTACTGATTATTCGCTAACTATAAGCGCTTCCGTGGTATACTCGGGGTTGAGGTACGTCCCCTTAGTACCCCAGAGACATTCGTCAACGCACGCGTTCTTTTATTTATACTGGCGGTCTCAGATTCTGCGTGCGACTGGTTGTGTGCCTACTTGAAAAATCTCTTAAATAATATTGGGGGGCATCCATTAACGTGAGCAGTTTTTCTTCCAATCTAGACCCCCCCCTCCCCCTCGGTGAGATAAATTTGGGCCAATTCGTATATTTTTTTTGTTTCAAGTAACGTGAGATTTTGCTGAACCCCCGTTTGTCCTCACGTAATTAATGGATGCCCCCTTGAGAGCTGGGTGGGTATTTCATGGTATTTGTATCATATTATTTAGTACTAAGTAAATACGTTATACGCAAATAAGTATTTGTAAAATTTTATCTCGTTTTGTTATTATGTTGATTTATAGCGTTGTTTTGTGTCAGATGTCTAAAAAATGGAGATTTCATAGACTTAAATTATTACGTACAAATTAAAAAGTGATTACCAATTAGTGTTTTTTATTTATTATTTATATAGATAAAATACTTTTTTATTATACGCTATTATATACAATATATTAAGAAATATTCAGTCGTCTTCTTAAACCTGACACTTAAAGTTGCAGAATCACCGACCGCGCGCGACTGCTTTTGTTAGGCCCAAGGGTGCGACTGCTGGAAGGTTAATAATAACCAGCTGCTAATCCTGCACAAAACTCAAGCAAGCCCAACAATTGAAATTGGGAGACACCTCTGGGCTGGAACCCCAAAATACTTGTTGAACTACTTGATTCTGTGCAAAGGAGGGCAGTCCGTCTGATTGACAATCCGTTGATCTCTAATTGACGGACGCAATGTAAGGCATGCTGAATCTGTTCTGGAAGTATTGTAATAAAGCCTGCTCTAAGGAGCTAGCAGCATTGACCCCCGGTGCACTGGTCACCAGATACGAGCGGAACACCTGTTTATAGTTAATGTTGGCTTCACGATAAAGCATCGTTTCTTCTACTAGTTTTTTTTTTGTGTAAATCGGCTCGCATGTGGAACTAGCTATGAGCATCTATTTTTCCTCATTTATATAATCCGAGACTTTTCAAGTCCTTCATATAAATTCCTTCCTGCAGCCCCTACCTCAACCCGCCTCACAACGCTGACAGCGACAGTGACGGCGACATGGTTTCCTGTCTTTAAACTGAGCGGGATGCTCTTGTGAGTTGTCGCATAAAAAATAAATATGAATATAAAACTGTTTGGGAATAAATACATCAAATTTTTTTCATGTGACAAAGTCCAGTAACAAAATATACATATAACTTTGTGTTCTCTGTATTGTGGACAAAAGTTGGAAAATACAACAATATTGTTTGCACTATCTCTTTTATCAATGTGATGTAAATGATAAGTAAAGTTGTGGTCTCAAAAACCAAATCCCCCACCCCAGGATCGAACTACCTTTAGGGTCGAACATCCCATGTGAATGCTATAGCTACGCCTTTGACCTCAGGAAATACAAGAAGGCGCTGACTCCTTTGCAAGATGATATCGTCTCTCACCCGGCATTCATGAAAACCCTTCTGAGTGGAAGGATTTCTCCTGAAGACAGATGAGTGACAATCGGCCAACGTGGGAAATGCCCATCTCGCACTCGACCCCACTGAGAGCCTAGGTTCTCACCACCTCATACACTGGTCCTCCATCAATAGTATAAGCTTCTCCCAAAGCCGCTGTGCAAATGCGATGCGGTGCAGACTACCGAACATGTGGTCAACGAATACACGTTCCATTCATCCCCCACAAGATTGAAGAGGCGACGCCTGAGGTCCTAGACTAGCTCACAGACCTAGATGTCCCCCTCTGACCCCCCATATGAAAGAGGAAGAAGACTACATGTACCATATCACTATAAAAGCCGAAGTCGGGCATATTTACCCCCGGCCAAAGAAAGAAAACATTTTTCAAACCTTCTTTCACCAAGATCGTTTACATATGACGACAGGTACGCGCCATCATTGTTCTCCCCATAGAGTGAAGTGTAGAAAGCAAGCACGCGATAAGTCTCCCCCTGCTGCAGCTCTTGGCGAAGCTTCAGCGTCAAGAATTGGGTATCGTCTGTCTCCAAACTCCAGGAATCCAACAGTTGTCTAGTGTCATTCTCCTCTGTGACCAATAACCCAGTAATGTTAGTCCTATAGGAGTGCAAGACTATCTCAGTGGTGGGTTCCAGTGCGGTGATGAGGATCTCCACCTCTCCCGAGAAGTAATCCTGTTGGTCTGGGTCCAGGACCAGGATTAGTTTGTATGAGATGGGGGCGGTAGTGTTGGGGAGGCGGTATTCCGCCCCCACTGCCCTGCTGCGGGGGGGCGCCTGTTGGTAGGAAGTCAGCAGGGGCTTGCTGGATCCAAGAGCCACCAGGGCGAGCACGGCTACACATATCACCGGAACTGACGTCATGTCTGTGCAAATAAATAAATTAATTAAAAAATCATAAAATTTTTATTAAAGTAAAATTGAATGAATGTTCTTCAAGGAAGTAGATTGCCCTGATTATATCCATTCACGTATCTCAAGAAAAAAAAAATTAAAAAATTGTGTTCAACCATTTTTAATTTTTACCGTACGAAAACATTATTTTGTGCATATGCTATGCATTAAAAATAAAGTTGAATATTGTTTGTAACATGCAATGAAAACCTTACTAAAACGCTATCAAGGACACCGAAATATCACGAACTTAGAAATACACCCCATGGCTTTCGTGGTCGAGGGGTAAGGCTCTCGACTAGAAATCTGGAGGTCGCGGGTTTATTAAGTAAATTTTATTGAGTAATTTGGGTTATTTAAAAAATTATTAATTAATAATAATATAACACAGTATATTTGCGGCACGCTCCTCTCTACTCTAAGATACTCGCAGTATCGCTCTGATGTAAGATCGATCGGTCTGCGATCCAAAAAAAACACAAAAAAATAGTGTTAATGATAAAGTGTTTATTTATTTTTTGATGGTGAATACTTTTTTTTGCATTATAATCAATTTTAGAAGTTTAAAAGTTAACTTGAAATAACCTTCTTCCAATTAAATAATAATAAATGTTACAGGTTAGGTATATACCTAACTAATTTTCTTGCAAAATAACCTATCCAGATAGATACTGTTTACAAAATCACAACAAATCATTGAGGCATTAACCCAATGTACCTATCTAATGTATAACGACTCATTTGTGTAGTATTTATGTGGGTATTTTAAGAATTTGACCTACTTATTAAAAAAAATAACCTAAACTAGTGCTATTAATTATTCTAATTAATTAAGTCATTGTTCATCTGCTTTAATTTTTTTTTTATAAACGGGTATATCTATCTCCCTTATATTCAAACGCATAGTATCTAATATATCCTACTCGTATTATTATGCGCTTGTAGCCATAATCTGTCTACTTACTGTGTATTATTTACTGTGCATAATAGAAACACAAAACCTATATTAATTTATCTACTTTTATAAATACGCCTTCGAGGGGAGAAGTATCACTTGCTCCATTTAATATTGAAAGGCAAGATAGAGGGTCGCCGAGGGAGACAAATGGTAGGAGACAAATGTCTTGGCTGCGAAATATACGAGAGTGGACCGGCATTAGAAGTGTGGAGGAGATATTTCGGGCAGCGCAAGACAGAGAGAGTGATCAACTTTTCAAGAATGATCGCCAAGGTCGCATCGGGGGGACCTGATAAGGCACACAAAGAAGAAGATAAATACGCACCTACTTAAGTAGACATATAACAATACCGCGCTCTGAACCTACAGACTTAAATCTTATTTTGGCGTCTAAGTACCTACATTTCGTTAATAATATGAATATTTGTAATAATCTTATAATATGCTAATTGGTAATAAATAATCTTCTTCCAAGAAAATAATAACAATATATATCTACTATTAGGTAGGTAGGTACATTATAACCAATTCTCTTGCAAAATAACTTATCCAACAGTCTGCCTTCAAAACCACTAGAAATTATCGAGGTATGACAAAAATTATAATTTATTATAACAGTGGATACAGACACACTTAGGTATTTAGTTTTTTTTAATGTAGGTATACTATTACTAATATTAATTTAGCCTACTTATTTCGATAGTTTGAACTTGTACTAATGTTTCTGTTCTGCTTATGTTTATAAATTTGAACTTATACTGATGTTTCTGTTCTGCTCCAATTCAAATCATGTGCTTTTATTATTTTATTTATATATGAGTGGTTACATTACCCGTGTTCTATCTTCTCATAAAATCGTCTTTATGGCTTAACCTAATGAATTATGCATTATTATTATGTGCCCGTGAACACAATCTATAAAAATACTTACCACTGTTCTGTATAATAAACTATTTTGCATAATAGTGATACTAAACCGATACCATACCTATGTACTATTATAAATGTACTATTATAAATAACATAATCCAGTATTTTAATAATAACAAAATCCAGCATTTTTTACTTGTTGTATTTTATATTTAAATCTTTGTAGGTATCCTTTAGAGATATCTTATATTTTTAAATTTTACTTTTTATTGTTTTATTTCTCACTTTAAATTTTTATTTTTACTTTTTCCCTAATAATTTATAGTTTATAGTTTATATTTTATACTTTAAAATTTACTTTTATACATTTTACATTTTATTCACTGCTTATTACCTTACTTGTTTACCTTTTTTCTTAAATTTCACTAACATTCTTCATGTTGTTGTACTAATTATAAGTATGTCAATTATGTTAATGGCACGTGTTGTGCCGTATATATGTAAATAAATAAATAAATAAATAAATGAGTACTCAACTAGAAATATAACAAAATCACGCACTGCACCTTCAGATTTTAAATTTAGCAAATCTGCCGACGACCTACGGTATAACCTTATTATGCTAAAAATAAACAGATTTTCTCATAATTTTAAACATAACTTTACCAGACAAAAGAAGAATTTTTCAAAATCAATTTATATCTACTTTTTTGCGGAAAAGAGTCAACACGGCGTAATTTACATACTTGCTATATATACTACCAAAAAGCTTTCGATACTGTCCCGCACTCGTGGCTGATCAAGGTATTAAATATATATAATATTTTACGGTGCTCCAGATTTTATGTCCGGGTTAAATCTTTCCCAAATGAAAGACTAAACCCTTCCACACACTTTTTCATAAATGATTATCTAGTAAATTCACGCAATGTAAGTGCACTTTATAAGTATAATAAATACAAAACAATACAAGAACAATACGTCAATCCACCAGAAACATAATGGGAAAATATTTCACCGACTCCAGATATTTTTTATATCAGAGGGTTCGGCTCTGATGAAATCCTAACTCGACCGATAAACCCTACTGATCCCTCAATATAAATATTTAAAAAATCTTTCGTAATCCTACATGTATTTAAAATGACTGCCTTTTGCATTTTTACATATAAATTCTTTGACAAATCTAATACGCATAAATTTTGAATAAGAGAGCTAGGTATAATGCCATTAGCCGAAATAACAAATGGTAATATTTTTATAGTCTGAGAATGCCAAATTCTTTTAATCTTATTTCCTAAATCTGTATATCTTATTTTTTCAGAAACAGTTTTCTGAATATTACAAGAATTTGGAATAGCGACATCAATGATATAAGTAATTTTTTTTTAAATTTTGTCATGTAAAACTATATCGGGTCTATTATGACTAATTGTCTATTATATAAAATTAATAACATTATTATTAGCTTTTTGGAAAATATTATGTCCTTTTGGAATACCGATTTAGTTGTCAATAAAAGGTAAGAAAATAGTAGTACCGGGCAATTCAATAAAAAGAGGGATTTTTTGCATTAAATCCTCCATCTAAAATGTTAATTAAAAGCAAGTTTGGAATAAAAATTAAGAGTATTAAAAGAAAAAATAGTATAATTTCGCATTTATTATTTATGGATGATATAAAAATATTTTCGAATTATGAACCAAATTTAGAGAAAATTATGAAGGTAGTTAAAAAAATTTCAAATGATAATAAAATGACTTTTGGTTCAGATAAATGTAGAACGATCCATTTAGAGAAAGGAAAAATTGTAGATGGAGACGAGGGTATATTTAGAATTTTCACAATCAAAAGTATGAAAGGGGATGAGGTTTATAAATATTTAGGACTAGCTGGGTTACCCGGCTTCGCTCAGGACAATAAGATAGTGTTCTGGAATGTTGCACAATGATGTTTCCGATTTCCTATTCCTGATCATTCCACGACATACTCCGCCACTCCTTCCACAACTTTCTACAGCTCTATGGAACTTTCTAGAACTTTCCGGAAGACTGTTCTAGAAATTACAAGAGGGCGAAATTTTCAGCCCTTATATCTTTAAAAGCACGGCCTTTAGGTTAAAACGGATACCCTTATTCCCTAGGGGGGATAGAGATCTACCACACCATATAACTCCCTTGATCGAACCGGGACTCGTTTCTGAGTTTTTGCGAGCTGCACGTTTTTTTGGACTTTCTTTTATAATACATGCCATATTCAAATAAATAAAATGTTACTCCTTACATGTCCTTTCCCGTGCGTTCCCCTCCAGCGTTCCACTTCCACCTTCCCCGCCACCGCTCTCCCGTCCCGTAAACCCCCCTGGCACTGCATTTCTTTACTCCTCTCCCGCGCGGCCCGTAGCCGAAACTTTTTTCTAATACTAACATTTTTAAACTCGTGATATCTTTCTAATTAAATATCCGAATTGAAAAATTAAAAAAGTTAAATAAAGGTATTGAAGCTGTCTTGAATATGAAGTAATTTATTTTGATAATGATTAAAACCAAGTACAAATAAAGAGCCTTTTCAAGCGGCCAAATATTAATTAAAATTTTAAAATAAAAGAATACTTATTGTGGCATAACCGTAATAGTTAGACATATGCTGTGGCGACCTTTTTTGTAAATAATGATGTGTTCTATAAAGTCGTAGCACATTATTTTATTCTATCATCAATAGTTTTCGCAGCGCACGCGATTTAAAGAATATTTTAGGTAAATTTTTTTACACCCTGGGTTACATTATTGAAGTTTTAGTAAGGATGCCTATTTTTTTTAAAATATAATATAGCCTATGTCACCCAGGGATAGTGTAGCTTCCCAATAGCGAAAGAATTTTTCAAATCGGTTCAGTAGTTTCGGAGCCTATTCGATGCAAACAAACACACAAACAAACAAACAAACAAATATTACCTCTTTATATAGTGTGTTAGATACCCTCAATCGAATAGATTAGATCATACTAGCATTAAAAACTATATTTTGATTAAATTTCGAACTAGGATCAGAAAAATTAAAAATGCAATCTATCAGCTAAAAATTTAGTAAAGGCAATAAATACTTGGGCAATTACCTATATTAACGTACTCATTTGGCATAATTAAATGGTCCAATACAAATTTAGATAGCTTAGAACGATTAATCAGAACTACGTTAACAAAGTTTAATTGTCATCATCCAAATTCAGATATATAACGAATTAATTTACTTAGAAATTTAGGAGGTAGAGGTATAGTCAAAATAACATATTTGAAACACAATCAGGTAGAAATGTTAAGAACTTTTTTTCCATAGGAAAGCTAATAGCTCAGAAATGCACAAAATAATTTGCAAGGAAGATAGAAATATTACACCTATCACTTATACGACGAGAATGCCAATATTTTTATAAATACCAACCAGGAATCATTAGATTCTTGGTCAAATAAAATTATTCACGCAAAACACTTCAATTATCTCAACAAATCGTATGTTGACAAACTTTAGTCAGACAAATGGTTGAGTATTTTAGAAGGCTTTATGCTAGCCATTCAAAATAGAGCAATTAAAACTAAACATTATAGGAAGCATATAATTAAAGATACAAATAAAATTGATGATTTATGCAGAAAATGTTTAGCTTTTCGGCAAACTATAGAACATTTATTATATCGGGATGTTCTGTATTAGCGCCGTCTGAGTATACATTTAGGCACAACCAGGTTTTAAAAATAATTCACCAAAGTTTGGTAATTAAACATAACTTGATTGACTGCCGTAATATAGTACCATATTATGAATACGAACCAAATTCATTTTTAGAAAATGAATTTTATAAAATATATTATAATAAAACTATACTAACAGACAGAACAATTAGTCATAATAGACCCGATACAGTTTTATATGACAAAATTTAAAAATATATATATATCATTGATGTGGCTATTACAAATTCCTGTAATATTAAAAAAATCTGTTTCTGAAAAAATAAGAAAATATACAGATTTAGGAAATGAGATTAAAAGAATTTGGCAATCTCAGAATATAAAAATATTATCATTTGTTATTTCGGCTACTGGCATTATACCTCTCTCATTCAAATTTTAGGCTTATTAGATTTGTCAAAGAATTTATCTAGATATTTTTTATTTTATTTATTAACCAATACATATAATATACAATTGAACATAAAAATGCATTTTAAATACGCGTATGATTACGAAAGATTTTTAGGAGTACTACCAATCCGAACTCTCTGATATGAAAATTATTGAAAATATCTGGAGTCGGTGAATTATTTTTCCATTTGGTCTCTGGTAGGTTGCCATGTTGTTTTTGTATTGTTTTGTGTTTATTATACTTAATAGTACACGGGTTTAGTTTTTCCTGTGGGGAAGATTTAACCGGGACATAAAGTCATAATAAATATAATATTTACTTGAATTGGAAGATCGCAACATGCAGGAAGATTGCTACGAAACTCAAGGATTTAGAGAATGGATGGTGTTCCCCGCATTTATATGCGTAAAATAATAAATTTTACAAGGATTAAAAAATAAAAATTTAAGAAAGGTTGTTACCTGGTTCGAGTGTGACTTGGCAAAGTTAACTTCTTTGGAGTCGGACGTAAATTTATACGTCTGACAACATTAGAGTTGTGAACTCTACTAATTTAATATTGTTTTAATTATTATAAATTTTATCTATTGTGTAATCGATTAATCATTTAGACTAGAGTATTAATACTTTCAGATAACACATGAAATAATCGATTTTTTCAAAAGGCTGGGCCAATTTTTAATCTTTCGTAATCAAAACGTCTAATCTTTTGTAAAATTGATTTTTTTCTTTTTTTGCCCCGTTTAATTTCCAATACCATTTATCTGATTACCACGATGGTGATGAGCTCACGCTAGATTAGATCCGCGAAGATTTCTGCAAATAATGGTGAGCTCTGGCGTTATGAAATTATTTCCTATACCATTCATCCGATTGAGATGGGCCTTTGGTGAATGATACACGACATTACGTACAATAGACGAACTAATGTTAATCTAATCCCCTTTTTTATAGGATGTTAGGTTTTATCATTTACCCTACAGGTTGCAGTCCTTGGTCAATATAGAGGTTTTTTTTTATATTAGCTTTACACAGGAGCCTCTGAGGAAAATAATTATCCTCAGCTCCTACGTCATGTGGTGTTTGTGCTGTGTGGAGGGTCTTTTTAGGAAAGGAAGGAGAGGAAGTTTTGGGAAGTATTAGGGGTGGGTGGGAATCTGGAGGTCAGTGTGTCCAGGAGTGACGGACGTATGAATCCATTCCTCCCACTACGGTGCAAGGCGATGTTCCGAGAGAGTACGGCTGGAGAAATCAAAGGGACTCCCTCAACCACTCTCTCCCGATCCGGTCTGCTATGCAGATGATGGAAAGACGCATCCGCCGCCAAGACCCGGAAAAACCTCACTCCATGAACCCGGGCACCCCTGCTAAGTCACCAAACGTAGCGAACCATGGGGAGATTTATGGCAGAGGTGTTGGTTATCCAATAAATGGTTCAATAAATGGCTATCCAATAAATGGCTCCCAAATTGATTAAACCTTTGCAAGCAACGTTTATGTTCCGAATAGGAGTCTCTTGTCTCTTT
This sequence comes from Limnephilus lunatus, assembly GCA_917563855.2. Classification (NCBI taxonomy): domain Eukaryota; kingdom Metazoa; phylum Arthropoda; class Insecta; order Trichoptera; family Limnephilidae; genus Limnephilus; species Limnephilus lunatus. Next base: position 83,624,348 of record OU830592.1, read on the forward strand.
CAGCAGGCCGATACTGAGAGTATTTACCACTGTGATGGTAAAACTCTCCCACTATGGCATCTATTTTTTTTACTTAATGTGGGTACCGCACAAGAGTTTCAACTGCTCCCAACAGTATGGAGCCTGAGAAATTACGGCATCCCCAATTGGGGTATGTCGTGAGGCTGAAGATAGCGGGGAGGGGAAGGAGAGACGGAAGAGGAATGAGACAGAGAAGAGGAAGATGAGGATGTACCTGGCTATACAGATCTGGTCACAAAACACAGCTGAAATACTTTCAAGCAATGTTTTATCTCTGAAGGACGGTCCTTCGTCAGGACTTACTGAAAGTATATAGGTACCACATCCTGGACGTGCTGCAAATATACCTACTAGGTATACATTTAAGACTACTTATAGATTATTTTTTTCTCTAAATAATCCTTATTTCACGAAATTTGCTCAGTTTACCCTATATTTTTAAATGAAAAATTTAGAAATAACACATATTAATTGATAAAACCACCTCGCAATTAAGATATCTTAAATACACATTTTATAGACCTAAGGAAGTACTCAACCTTGATAAATTGAAAATGATCTACTTTTCCTTGGTACAATCTTCAATAATCTATGGCATTATAGGATGGGGCGGTGCGCTTGATGCGTTTAACAGATTGCGATTAAGCCTTTACAAACCACTCAAAAGCGCATAATTAAAGTGAAGTATAATAGAAATAAAACATTCTCGACAGAGTTCTTATTCAAAGAGACTAAAATATTCAATATCGGTAAATTATTTATATTGCAGACTATGAAATATCTGCCGGATCTGCCCTGATGATGGACGCTGCAACGCTGTCCTAACGTCGGCTAAAGAAGGAGGTAGCGCAACACGGCATAACACCCCAAAACAAACAACGTATATTAAATATATATTTAAAAACTTTTTTTTTTGTTAAAAATGAAAATAGAATTAGCAAAAGGACTAATAATATGTTTTACTCCCCCCAAACCAATACTAAATTAATGCAAACACACAGCAGCTTTATTGGACCTCGTACATTTAATCTTCTACCAAAACACATTCAAATGACAGATAAAATATCACTTTACATTAGAATTAAAATTATGGCTGAATGATGCAGATATTGGAACACTATTTCTATAAATTATTTGTAAACCTTAATGTTTCACTTTTAAATACAATTCTAACTTTATTTACTTTCTTTGAAAGTATAACAAAAAATCAACAAAATTTTATGTTTCACCATTTTACTACAATGTTTTTACAGATAACTACATTTCGAAACCTATACTTTAAAATTTACATTTTTTACCTATACTTATTGATGTTTATATAACATTCTTGTTTATATTACCCACGCACAGGCAGTGCTTTGGTGGGTTTCCATTACCTACTTTTGTCTATTATATATTTACTAACTTTTCCATTACTTGTACCTTATATTTACAACTTACTGTATATAGAAATTATGTAAAATTACTTTTGAATGTATGTAGATACAATGGGAAAAAATAAAGATATAAAAAAAATCAAACAAAAATTACCTGCCCACTCCGGAATTTCAACCTCCAGATTCGTAGCATAGGATCTTAATTACTTAACCACGCAATCCGTCTGAAATCGTATAGCGATTTTAAATTTGTCTAATTGTGGATTTTCAATGAATCTTGGAAAAACCGCGTTTTAAAATCTATGCTACGTCATCCTATCACGTTATGGCTGCTGATCTACGATAAGAAGAAGAAGTGGAACTTGTGTAATTACATTGATTCGTAATCTTTCGCTATCACATCAGACAAAAGATTTAACTGTGCCAGACTTAAAGATTACTAGACTATCTGTCTTTATCTATGTCACGTAATTTATAAACACACTTAATTAATTATTTATACAACTAAACAATATCTCTGGTCTCATGAATGGAGATTTTATTTAGACTAGTAAAATAATGAAATTTTTCAGGTAAACTAAAACTTTGTTCTTTGTCCTTGTTTTTGCAAGTTTCCAATATGAACGATACTTACTGAAAAATCATCATCTTTTTCTTCTTCTTCTGGTGTCTTTAGTTGGGATTTTCTAACATTAGGGAAATCTTCACCTTGCAGGCTGAGGCCGGAACAACTCGGAATTGCACCAGTACTAGTCACGTTGATTACGAAGTCATGAAGTTCGGCTACGTCTTCCATCAATCTTCTCTTCAATTATCAATTGGATTGACATTTTGAATGTTAAATGTTCCCAATCTGCTACTAGTAGATAAATAAAAAAAGTGTTACAACAGGATTTATTTGATTTATTTTAGATACAGGTTAATTTAGTATTATCATTAAGTGATTTCTTATCTAATAAATATTTATAAGCATATATAAATCATTTAACAATACAATCAAATTTATTGTTTCACCATGACAGTCAATATACTTTTACAGACTGATAGAACATTGATTAATATATCAAATTATTATATAAAACACAATAATCTATGAAATGGAGTGTAACGGTGTGGGTTTGTTTTTTAAAGTGATGTTTGAGATTGATGAAAATTTGAAAATTTGACCTTAAAAAATTGGACGGGACCCCACCACTTTTCCAAAGGCGTTATAAGGAAACCAAAGATATTGAAATATAAGGAGATGTGCTATTCGCCGTTTTTACTAGATGAGACTGCGCTTCCGGGTGTCGCCGGTGTTGTTTACCAATAATTAACGAATAAACTAAATGAACGAATAACTAACGAATAAACTAAACGAACGCTTAACTAAATGAACGAATTCTTTCCGTATTCAAACTATATTGTTAACCAATAATAATGTACAACTTCAAAAAATCAAGAAAATGAACAAATTATTTTTGTATGCAAACTACCCTGATTAGGCCGTAGTTCGGCGACAATCGTGTGGACATCATAGCATATCTCTTTTGTATTTGAATATCTTTGAAGGAAACATATGATTTTCTCCTTCACCGTACACGTCAAGACTCTATTTTATTGAGCGAAGCTACATTTATTTGAACGACTCTAGCTAGACCCTCCAATGTCCATGCATACGAGGTTAGAAAGAAGTATGCAAGTGCTAACATTAACATAATACAAAAGAGTAATAAATGTGGCAGCCCGTGGAATAATTCTTCTGAAATCTATAGAGAAAAATATATACAGATAAAAGTGTGATATAGAAAAATAAGAGCTGCGCCCGGTTGAAGAAGCCTGGAATAAGAGTAAAAACGAATAAATAACAGTAATAATATAATCCAAGTATGACCTTCAAAACAGAAGCAAAGTTTCTTTCTATATAAGATTTGAGGAAAACTGTTTTCCCCGATTTTATCCAGCCCTTAAGAAAGGGGGGGGGGGAGTCTGGTCCAGCCGATCCAATAATTCGACTTTTTGCCTCAAAATCTTCCCACACGTCTGGAGAATACATATCATCAAATTCGACCTTGCAACGGTGCGCGCCAAGCAGGTAGAACGGAGAACGGAGCGACCCGGTTACAAGCGATAAACTTATACGCGTTTTTCTTAAAACCGCATTTTTCAAGTTGGTTGGAATGGTAGCTTATCGAACTTTCATCCGATTCACTTCATTCAAAGTTAAAATTAAAGAAAATTAAATTTAAACGCGAATTCATCTCGACTATGAAAAAATACTATTATAGGAAAAAGTTATTGCAAAATTAAAGCAGATTATTTTGACAATTTTCATTTTATATCCGCAATTCTTGCAATCAACAACTTTTTTTGCAAACTGTGGTTCATGCGCGTTGTAAATTTTATGTTTTAGATAATTTTCAAGGACTCCAGGATTCCAAACGATTTGGTCAGACCCTCCGTTGCGGCCGCTATTAAAATCAAATATTAAATAGTGTTTTTTCTTGTTCAAATGCATATTTACATGTAATGAAAGTTTCGCGAACAAAAATAAATATTATCTATGAAAAAAAAAAACGTATTGAAATGAGAACTCGACAGGACCGGGCTCCCCCAGATCCCCTTAAACCAGATTTTTTATACTTATTGATGAAATTTTACACACTTGACGCTCAAAACACGAGGAAAATTATTACTTTCTACACCTGATTTATAAAAACTCTGTGCCCGGGCAGTGCCGGGGATTGCAAACTATTTGATAAAATAATTTACATTTCATAATGTAATTTAATAGTGTTGGCCTCACCAGGTAGCGTAGGTACTTATGCTGAGACTCCCTTTTTCTAAAAAAAAAATTTAATAAGATGAAGTAGGTACTGTTAGGGTACCCCGATGTCGGCTACCAAACCAACACCAGGCCCAACACGTCCCAGGCTAGCTCTCAGCGGGACAATGGTACTCTCTATTCAGGGGGTGAGCCGCTCAAAGCTATGGAATTTCTCTCTACCTTCCGGCGTCCCACGGGATACACACTGGTCAACAATCCTCCTGCCGTAGCAGAATAATAACAAAGTTAAATCATTAAGACATGTATTGTAAACTCAAACACAGTACATAGGTTTCTACAGTACAATTCAATACAAGAAATGCAAATTACACAAACCTAGCTAAAGTGTTTAATCTCTCACTGTCTCTCTCTCAAAACGAAACTCTCCGAGTGGTGATTTTCACGGGGCCCTACATTTCACTGATTACGGACACATTTAAAAGAGGAAATCAAGATACAGCTTACATGTGGATTAGCAGGATCCTCGTCTCATGTGGTAGTTCCATCAGGCACTTTCGTAGTCTAAATAGACCGAACTATTAGCGCGGCCAAGGCCGACTCTACTCGTAGGTATTTCAATAATACATCGCGGCCACATTGAATTTGGACTGCTCGCCCGAAAGCGGGCCGCGTACGTCCGTTCGCAAGGGCGCTCAAATCTTCTCTGGCGAGTGCAGCGGACTGCGCGAGTGGCAGGGCAAGCGGGGAGAGAAGCGGGAAACAGGAAACAGGGGGGAGAGAGGATTTGTTGTGTGGACTTGCTGCGTTCTGTGCTCTAGGTATCTACTCGCTTCAGGGGCGTATCGTAACACTTCCCCCCGCGCTTGGAAAAAAAGCGACGTGGCAATGGAGCTGTAGGAAAAAAAAAATCCTCTTAAGCTTCCATTGGGGTTTTTGAGAGATTCGTTGCTTGAGAGATGCCTAGCTAGAACATGCAATTTATGTTATAGTTTAGGTCACAATGTTTGTAGGGAATGGGTGAGGGGTACATACAATGTTTGGAAAAGAACAGTTTTGGTAAAAGTACATGGTGTGAAACAACATACAAGGTTATGCAATTGAAAGATGACAATACATGGTTATGCAATTGAACAAAATAACAATACATGGTTATGCAATTGAAAAATAACAATTCATATTTGTACAATAGAAGAACAAAAAGCAAGAACAAAAATGCCTGTGTGATTCTAAGGTTTCATTGGTCTGGGAGCTAAGTTTGCGAAGCGTGGATTTGTTTGGTTTCGGAGAATTTCGAAGAGGAGGACGTGGTTTCACAGATTCTAAGGATTACATTATCACTGTAATCAGACCCCTTTGAGATAACACTCAGAAGTACACTTGGGCCTTAGAAAACACTTGGTTTCGTCGAAGACGTTGAAGTTCACGAAGTGGAGACTGTGGTTGCTGTGTCGCGACTATGGTTACAGAGGTCATTGAAGAGGAGAATCCAGTGTCTGCAGACATGCCAGTACGAATCCTAAGTGTTATTAAGGTAAACACGGATCGTATATAATGGTTATTGAAGCATAATATAGCTCAACATAACTTGTATTGGTACGCATTCAGCGAATACTGGAGGTCAAGGTAATGATGGTTTACACATGACGATATATGCGTCACTGCATGACAGCGCAAGAGACGACATGGTTGGCATTGATAGCAAGAGTAAGAACAAACCTAGGAGCTAGCGTGCCCAAAAGGTGGTTCAGAGTGTCATAATGTATAGTGGGACAACTCAGCTTGCTGTGGCATGACAAAACAACATACATATGGGCGGTATGGTCTGTGCTTTCAGGAACAAATGCGTAGAAAAATGGCAGCAGGAGGGACCTAGTAACCACAGCGCGTGCTGTCAGGAAGTGAAGCTCAGCTTGGCTGTTGGTGATGACATCCGCCTGGGCTTCTTTTTAATCCGGGAGAAATTATTATTAGAGCAAAATTCTTGAAGTTTACCTGCCTAGGGACCAATGAAGAAAAGGTTTGGAGAGAAACAAAATGTGTCCAGATAATGAAATAAACGAAGTTTTAACCACCGACCCAGAGAGTGACGAAGAGAGAGTTTTCTAACTAAATTGTGGTTACATGAACATTTTCCTTTACCAGAATGACTTGGCGTTTGCCGAGTGACAATATGTCTTGGTTAAAAAACAACCGGCCTTCCATGGCCTATGTTAACATAAAGGTGGTAACATTTTTTGTAGAATTTCAAAAAACAAGACAAAGAAGTCGTGAATGAGTCACGGTAAAAGCAGAGAAACCAATTCATGAATAAAGGTTGTCAAAAGGAGACAGACGGTACGCCAAGTGCATATCGTACATATCCAACATTCATGAATGTGTTTCGTAAAATTGAGAAAGAGAACAAAAGGTGAGACATATGCAGAGAGTGAGGGAGAAAGCCTGATGATAATTGGTCAATTTACCGATTCGCACTCCCAGTGAGGGCGAATTATGGTCAACAACAGATTTTCTTCTTCATAACATATACCTGAGAACATGATGGTGAGGAGAAAGGAAAGGAAAAGGAAAGGAGTTGAGTGACGAAACTTGCTAGAGACTGGACTTATTTCCACTTCAAACTCCATGTGAGAATGAAACATGATCAACCAGCAGATTTCCTGACTCTTTACAATTGTTAAAAGGATGAGGAGAAATTTGAATACACATTATCGAAGAGACTAATCTTTTGCGTGTATTGGGCAAAAGATTAGGGGTCATTTTAAAAACTCCTGCGTGATTGTGAGAAAAGACAGACCCTTGCTCCAATTTCACAAACCTGGGGGTTTTCTTATCCGTTCCCCAGACAACGAGTTGGGTGGTTTTGTGCTCAATCGATTAACTCCCACAGCACTATGCCCCATAGTTAGCAGTGAAGCTACAAACTAGTCTTTTGGGATAGTAGATATTCCTGGGCTTCTTTCCTTTTTGCAAAGAAGTAAAAAAAACAGGAGGTCCACGGGCATTGGCGTTGAATGACAACAAAGGGTTGTGGACTACATTTCGTAGATCGCACGCAAAACGTGCGTTTAACGTCTCCACGTATAGTGTACAAAACATGTAAGTACATACAAGATAAAACTCAATTATAGACAGAAGTCAAGAGTTTATACAGTGCCTCTTAAAGAAGATGGCAAGGCCGATATTATGTCGTTCGCACGAATCACGGTAAGTGTTTTAACGTCTTCACGTATAGTGTACAAAACATGTAAGTACATACAAGATAAAACTCAATTATAGACAGAAGTCAAGAGTTTATACAGTGCCTCTTAAAGAAGATGGCAAGGCCGATATTATGTCGTTCGCACGAATCACGGTAAGTATTGTTATTACGTCTCCACGTCTCGTGTACAAGGGTTGTACACAATTATACATACAATCGGTACTCATGACAAATTAATGACACACGACCAAAATACAAAAGCGGTACTCATGACAAATTAATGACACACGACCAAAATACAAAAGCGGTACTCATGACAAATGAATGACACACGACCAAAATACAAAGGCGGTACTCATGACAAATATGTCACACGACCAACTCAATAACATTTAGCTATGAGCAAAAGTGATTATGACGAACTTCTCGTATCGTGGCAGGTATTTTAAGGATCCCTCCTATGACGGTGGATGTTCTAAGGATCTCTCCTATAATGGTGGGTTACGTTTAAATACAACACAATAAACGTTAACGATGCTTGATTTTAACACATTTTATAAAGATTCGTTAGATTAACTAACTCCGTAGCCCAAGAGCGTACGACAGAGAAGATAGACAATTTGATGTTACTTCATGTGTTACAAAGTATAAGGGTGATGGCAGAGTATAATTCTACTTACACCAAGTATTTAAAACAAAGACAGACCTATAATGGTTTTACATACTGTCTGTTGTGGCAACCTACAGTGAGGAAGACCAAAGAAAAGGGACCAATTACGGTTTTACATACCCTTTGTGCAGTTACAAACATACCAGGTTATGTGCAATTTGGGTTGCAAATACTTGGTTAAATGAACACCTAAAAGTTGTGAATTCCAAAATCAGGATGACCATAAGGCTTTACCAACCCGTCTCGTAGGGTTGAAACGTGCCATGCAAGACATACGTAACGTAAAAGCAAAAAAACAAAATAACAAAAAACAGTGACTTTGTTATAACAACCAAAGACCGGATGATTCGGTTTTACGTACTTTAGTTGAAACGAGTCAAATTGATTTATATACAGGGTTATAAAGACCAATCATTGGTTTTATAAATACGAGTTCCAAAATGGACGTGTCGATATCCAATTTGGGTACATGAGCATGAATTTGGGTAGGACGCCATCAATTTTTAATTTAAGAAGAAAAAATTGAAAAAACTTATATACACGAGAGGCGACTATGTAAGTAACCACTGTTTGATTTTCATGCTAGAGATACCTCGGAAGGTTTTACAACTCATGATGAACAAAATAAAAGAAAAAAATTGTAGAAATAGTTAACTGGTTCTGAGTCGGAATTTAACACTTTGGAATTTACAAAACCCGACTTCTAGAACGACACGCCGATGGGCAATTGTCGACTACTTTACATGAACAAAATAAACAGGTGAGAAAGTTCCTTTCCACACGACAAAAATGCAACAAAAAAATAGGAGAAAAATTACAAAATTACATGACACGGCAGGGTATGACATGGCATGAACATTGCATAGTGTACGTGTTGAGACAATAAATGGGCTCGCGACTTCCCAAACATTGAAACTCGAAAAGTGTCTCCGTTCCAAAGTGATCAGTTTTAGAACAGGTGAAAAAAATAAAGAAAAAAAAAATTGCCGTGAGGGAAAGAAAAAAACAGTGCAAAAACAACATTTGAAAGTTACTTCAAGGAGAGTACGCATTAATTTACAAAATAATTTACAACTTGTTTCATTTACGAAACGATGGGCATGTGATTGACACAATACACGCCTGACGTAGTAAGACTTTGTAAGCTTACAAAAAAGTGATACATACTGGATCATTTTAAGTTTGCTGAGATAGTGGGGGCAGTTTTACTTGACTCCTCACTTCCAGACTTTACAATGTCCTTAATGTGGTAATTACCAATGTGCTTTCCAGATGAGTCAGACAAGGAGTACACTAGGTCTGATATTTTCCTTAGGACTTTGGCCTTCACGAAACGTGGTGCCAGCTTAGCAGAGAAATACATGGCTCCTTGGGAAAGTGTGTTGTTCTTTCTCCAAACTATGTCTCCTGTATTGAAGGTGACATGTTTCCTACGTAAGTTATATCTGTCCGCACTCTTTTGGTGAGCCAGGAGCAAAGCATCAGTGACTTCACTGTAAATGGCCGACAGTTCTTCCAGGCGATGGGCATAGTCTGCGGTAGGGTTGCTTGTGGTGGCAAATGACGTAGGAAAGTTTGTGTCCCTATGTAGAGAACCATGGACGACTTGTTCCATACCGTGTTTTAAGAAGAAAGGTGTGTAACCAGTGGCCAGATTAACAGTGTTGTTCATAGCGGCCTGAATTTTATCTAGGTTTTTACACCAAGTGCGTTGATCTTTATCAACTAGAATAGCTAGAGCTGTGTTGATTGTTTGGTTGTAACGTTCGACAGTGTTATTTTGGGGAGTGTACAAGGTGTTATAATAAATGTCCTTGATTCCGTATTTGGCAAGAAATTCTTTGAATTCCTGGGCAATAAACTGTTTTCCGTTATCAACAATTACGGTTCTGGGTGTTCCGTAAGGTATAAAAATGTGTTTTTCCAGAAGTTTGATGATGGCGGACGCGTTGGCTCTTTTTAAAGGGAAGATCCAACAGAATTTGGTGAAAACATCCACTACACTAAGTATGTGCATGTGTCCGGCATAACTTCGAGGAAAAGGTCCGACGAGGTCCATTGACAATGACTGCAGGGGTCTGTCGGCACGTTTGGGGTTACCCATTAGGCCGGCAGGTGCTGCCGTGCTATGTTTATAAGCCTTACAAGTTTCACATTTAGAGATGTAATTGCGAATTTGTTTGAAGAGACCAGGCCAGTAATACTTCAAGGAAATCTTTTTATACGTCTTGAAAGTTCCTGGGTGTATAGAGTCGGGAGCACTATGATTGTCAATTATTATTTGTTCTCTTCCTTCGAGGGGAACGACAAGTTTCCAAGAGTAATCTTCGAGGATGGATAGTGGTACCTTGCAATTACGGTATAGTTGTCCTTCTTTAATGATAAAATTAGGAAACTTTTGTTGATTATTTTTACAACCTTCGAAGATTTTCAAGTACCATTCATCTTTTGTAGATGGAGGGGGGGCAATTGTGTCAACATTTAATGAGGCCAATTCAATTCTTGAAAGAGCGTCGGGAACAATATTGTCCGCGCCTTTACGGTGAACAATATCAAAATTGAATTGAGACAAACGGGAGGCCCAACGAGCGAGTCTACCGGAGGGATTACTTAAAGAGATCAACCATTTCAAACTACTATGGTCTGTGACTACAGTAAATTTGCTGCCGTCTATGTAACCGCGGAAATGGTGAACAGAATCCAATACAGCCAATAACTCCTTTTCGGTAATTCCGTAGTTTTTCTCGTGTTTATTTAATGTACGGGAAAAATACGCTTCAGGGTGTTCGCCATCTGGGAATTCTTGAGTTAGGACTCCACCGATTCCTACGTTGGAGGCATCCGTGTGGAGGGTAAAAGAGAGTGCAAAATCCGGGCAATTCAGAACGGGGGCTTTTTGAAGGGCATTTTTTAAAGTTGTAAACGCTTCTTCAGTTTCAGCAGACCATCGGAAATTGCTGACACCTTTACGGGTGCCGGTAATTTTATTTAAGGGGGCTACAATTGTGGAAAAGTCTTTGATGAATCTCCTGTAGTAACCTGCAAGTCCAAGGAAACCTTTGACTTCCTTCGCGTTTTTGGGTCGGGGAAAATTTGCCATGGCTTCCACCTTAGCGGGGTCTGTTCTTAGACCTTTTTTGTCGACAATGAATCCCAAATAACGTAAAAGGGACTTACAGAATTCAGACTTCTTCAAGTTGATGGTTAAACCAGCGAACTTGAGTTGTTGAAAAACCTTTTCCAGCATTAGTATGTGTTTTTCAAAGGTGTCGCTGACGATGATGAGGTCGTCAAGGTAACAAAACAGGCTGTTATCGACTTCAGGACCGAAGAGTTTGTCCATCAGTCTTTGTAATTCGGCGGGGCTGTTCTTTAGACCAAAGGGTAATCTTTTAAAATGGAACATTCCCCTACCAGGTACAACGAAAGCAGTTTTTTCACACGATTCTGCGTCCAAAGGTATTTGCCAAAAAGCTTTGCTTAGGTCAACAGAGGAGATGAACTTGGCGTTGCGCAGTTTGTCTAAGGTCGCGTGGACGTAAGGTAAGGGGTATGCGTCAGCTTCCGTACAAGAATTTAAACGTCTACTGTCGAGACAGAAACGTGCGGAGACATCTTTTTTAGAAACCAAAAGAGTTGGGTTGGTCCATGCACTTCTGCTGGGAACCACCACACCCATTTTTAACATTTCATCAAGTTCTTTTTCTAAAAGTTTAAGCTTTTGGGGGGCTAAGTTGTAATAACGTTGCTTTATGGGTGGGCCATTGGTTTTAATGTGGTGTTCTACCAAATTTGTCAAACCCAATCCACATTTTTCGAAAGATATTGATTCGAATTTATTGACCATTTCCTTTAGTTGGAGAGCTTGGTCCGTGCTTAAATTTTCGTGAGGTATTATTGTGCGGATCTCACTAATTTGAGCAGCAGTGGAGGTTTCGCCAAGAGTATTAAATACTTGGGAAGCAACGTTAAAAGCCTTCCAGAAGTCAACGCCAAGGATGAAATTCTGGGATATAGAGGGCACTATTAGAAAATTGATTGTAACTATTTTATTGTTACTATTAATTGGCAGGGCAAGGGTACCGATGACCGGCTGGGAAACATTATCCGCAGTCGTCAGGTGTGTTGTTTGTGGTGAAATTTTAAAATCACTGTTAACAAAAGGCAGGTGAGCATTGTTGCCAAGACAGCTGACAGATGCACCGCTATCAAGTAATCCGGAAAAGGGTACATTGTTAACAGAGAAAAGGGCATAGGGTCTCCCATCTTTAGCTTGTTTGCAACAAACCGAGGAAACATTTAAGGCCTGGTTAAAATACTTAATGTGTGATAACCAATCAGTCCATTCTTTAGACCTTGGTTCAGAATGGGTGCCTGAGAGGTTATTATTTAGTTTTTTGGCCTCTTCATGTAGAAATTTGGTGGGGGCTTGGAGAAATCCACCTGAGGTCTGACATCGCTTGGGTTTTGTAACCTTTCTGCATTGTGCCTTGATTTCTTGAAAATGTTGCGCAGTTCGTCGCGTGGAGGAGAGCGGTCCCTAGAGTGGTGTCTCTTGGAGGTTCGGGGTTCCTTGGATTCCAGAAGTCTTGCTTGCTTGAAACAAGTAGCGGCCAGGTGGCCTACTTTTTTGCAAAAGGAGCACACTTTTTTGTTGTCGAATTCTGGTTTTAAACCAGACGAGCGGCTTGGCACAGCCACATTATTTGACACATTCTTTATGTTCTTCCTATCCTGGTATGATTCCAGGAGGAGACAGACTTCGTTTAGCTGGGCCAGGGATGCAATTTTCTGTGAGGTGATGATGTTCTCGTATTTGCTTAAAAGGCCATCAGTTATGACTGGTAATAGTTCAGCTTCCGGAACAGGATGTGAAAGCTTGATGTTGATGGACTCAGCCCTTTCTATGAATGTAGCCACAGGTTCATCTACTAGTTGTTTAATAGATAGTAAAGATAATTTGATCCGGTGCTGGGCCTCCTTTTTTCCAAAGCTGGAGATTAGGGCAGATCTGAGTTTATTCCAATCTTTGCATTTAGTCTTTTGGATGCGGTGCCACGGAATTAATTCTGGGGAGATGAGTTCTATAAAGTTTCTCCGTAGAATTTCGAATGGGATATTTTTGATTGTAGCCGTTTCTTCAATACGGTCAATGAAATCCAGCACATCGGAGGCGCCATTATATTTGACTTTCCAAGAGGATAAATCGTAAGTTTTATCTTGTGTCAAGATGGGTGCGACGTCCTGTTTTATCATTACATGCGGCATAGGTTCTTTGTCAAGATTATCCAAAACTTGCGTAGCCGAACGTGAATTATTTTCGTTGGAGGGGGCGAGGTTTATTCTCCTAATGTACTTTTTGTTGAATAAAAGTGCATATGCCTTCAATGTAGATTTAGATTTGCTTGATGGCGAGAGTCCTCTATCCCTTAAAGCAGCTTGTAAGTGGGCTTTGGATAAACTATGCACATTGGGAATGGTACCCAAGTTGGATGGTGTAATAGCTTGCTTGTCCTCCATTGTGAGTTTCCTGGGTGGTGAGAAAAAGAAAAATTGGCCAGGGGTTTCCTTTAGAAAGCGCAAAATTAACTTTTGTGAGGCACTTTTCACTTGGTGATCACTGTTGGCACTTCCAAAATATGGTTACAGAGATTCCATATTACAATTTGGTATACATGACACCAGAATTCTGACAAAGGAAGGAAGGCGAGAAAAATTTTTGCGTGGAAAGACCCTAGTGGTAAAGGTTTTTGTATTTCACTGACCACTTTTGAGAAAACTGTGAAATTCACAAGTATTTATTTATTTTTGAAAAATTTTGCCAGGACTGACTTTTAGAAAACAGGTTTTTTTTATTTTCCACAAATCACTTTGCACTGAGAAAGGCACTAAAGTTCACAAAAGGCACTTTTCTGGCAAATAAAGGACAAACTTCCGGATGAAAATGACTGAATAAGGGATTTATTGCGTCAACCATATTAAAATTATTTTATTTATTCATGGAATCAGTCATTGGCTTTATTATTATTCCACTTTTCACTTATGTAAGGGAAAAAACACAATTCACTTTCACTTATGCTGAAAAAAAGCAGTACCTATAGTGTATAATGGGGAAAGAAAGTCATTATTTTGTCCATTTGGAGAAATATTAAGTTGTACTAATTTGACAGACACAAGTGGGCCAATTGGTATATTGTGCAGAAACAATAAAAATACGTAAGTCCGAAATTTTTGATTACGGAATTCGCAAAATAACTGGAGTTCCAGAATCAAATTTATAATAATAATTTCCGTTGGTATCCGGTTCAGTCATAAAAGGCGGTTTGAATTTAAACGCTGCCTAGCAACAGTCCGTTGGGATTTGGCGTGAGTCAAAGCATTTGCGTGCGCAATCCAGATAATATCGCGTGAAACATCGGCCGTTGAGATTGGCGCGAATAACTGTTGCTACGCGCCCGTTGTTTGGTGACGCGTGTGCAGTCAGATTCGCGGTCAAAGGTTGGCGTTTCGGGTACCCAAAATGGCCGTCGTTTCAAATGCGATTCAATTCATAATTTCAATCAGATCTGTTATGGATCTAATTTACATATTGGTTTCTGTGGTTTTTTCACAGGATTCACAGTACACTGGGTGTAGAATATCAAGGCATAATTAATGTTTACAAAACAGTTGCCATGCGGGGAGGATTTCGACAAACAAAGGTCCCGCAAAGCGACCGGGATAGAAAAAAAATTCCTGCCCCACGTTCTGGCGTCAGTTGTTAGGGTACCCTGATGTCGGCTACCAAACCAACACCAGGCCCAACACGTCCCAGGCTAGCTCTCAGCGGGACAATGGTACTCTCTATTCAGGGGGTGAGCCGCTCAAAGCTATGGAATTTCTCTCTACCTTCCGGCGTCCCACGGGATACACACTGGTCAACAATCCTCCTGCCGTAGCAGAATAATAACAAAGTTAAATCATTAAGACATGTATTGTAAACTCAAACACAGTACATAGGTTTCTACAGTACAATTCAATACAAGAAATGCAAATTACACAAACCTAGCTAAAGTGTTTAATCTCTCACTGTCTCTCTCTCAAAACGAAACTCTCCGAGTGGTGATTTTCGCGGGGCCCTACATTTCACTGATTACGGACACATTTAAAAGAGGAAATCAAGATACAGCTTACATGTGGATTAGCAGGATCCTCGTCTCATGTGGTAGTTCCATCAGGCACTTTCGTAGTCTAAATAGACCGAACTATTAGCGCGGCCAAGGCCGACTCTACTCGTAGGTATTTCAATAATACATCGCGGCCACATTGAATTTGGACTGCTCGCCCGAAAGCGGGCCGCGTACGTCCGTTCGCAAGGGCGCTCAAATCTTCTCTGGCGAGTGCAGCGGACTGCGCGAGTGGCAGGGCAAGCGGGGAGAGAAGCGGGAAACAGGAAACAGGGGGGAGAGAGGATTTGTTGTGTGGACTTGCTGCGTTCTGTGCTCTAGGTATCTACTCGCTTCAGGGGCGTATCGTAACAGTACATAATAAATTTTAAAAAGAAAATATAAAGTCGATAATGGAAAAAAATATAAAAATCGGCATATGAGTTATGAGTGTGTGAATTATTTGTATTTTATAATGGTATTGTGTTTTACGTGTAGGTATATGTTTTATTATTTTATTTTGTAATATTTTGGTAATATTTTTGTTTTGTTTGAAAATCGTCTTTTAATTTTGTGTCTGAATTTATATTTGTTTTCCTCATTTTTTGAATCAAGTAAAAGACTGTTTAATGCTTTTATTGCATGGTATGTATGGTTTCCTGGTCCAAAGCTTGTATTAACCGTCTGAGTTTTTATGTTCTCTTTGGACGCTTTCTAATTGGTCTCTTAATGATAGTTTGTGTTTGTTTATATTTGTTTTTTTTGTTGTAGTTTAATGAAGTTTTAAGT
The DNA here is from genome assembly GCA_917563855.2 of Limnephilus lunatus. Taxonomy (NCBI): domain Eukaryota; kingdom Metazoa; phylum Arthropoda; class Insecta; order Trichoptera; family Limnephilidae; genus Limnephilus; species Limnephilus lunatus. The sequence goes on from OU830592.1 coordinate 83,640,315, forward strand.
TTTAACGTATACTTTGCTATATCTAGTACGTCAAATCTGTTGAATATTTGGTCTTTGTTTTTTAAGAATTACCTTAAAGATGGTTTGCTGTGCGATTTTTAAATGATCGATAGCTGAGTATGTTTATAATGGTTTCTTGACAGTTGATCCGTCGACAATGTGTTACCCGACGTACTTATATATAATGTGCAGTCGGTTTAGAGAAAATATGGTACACCTACTTACACAAAATATATCTTAGTGATCCCGAAGGAATGTGCAAAAAGGATTTACCGCCGAATAACAAAAGTATAAAACATATTTTCGTTCAAACACATCAAGGAAAGATCTGCTTCTCTACATACATACTGTGTATACCAGCGCATAAGTACAAAAAATCGGTACTGTGTATAAATTCGTTCGATATTCATACCAACTTATTGTTAAGAGTATTTTTGAGTTGATTTTACTTTTTAAATTGGTAAATAATGCACAAAAAATTGTAATTTGATAGTAAATATCATTTTTGAGGATCAATTTATTGGGGTATCAATTTATTGGGGTATAAATTTATTGGGGTATCAATTTATTGGGGTATCAATTTATTGGGGTATCAATTTATTGGGCTATCAATTGTGGAGCACCGTTTATAATATACAAATAGCGTATAGATAAACTGTGGAAAACAATAGATAATATAAATTAACTACGTACCAAAATGAAGAACATATTGAAATTGAACTTTAGTTCACATTGTATTAATTATTACATGGTTAAGATAAATGGTTCATCAAATACACGAGAGAACGAAAATAGAACAAGAACTGCCTCTTAGAAACAGTTTATAATAATTACTTGCTTTCCAACCCGGCTTTGGATTCTTCAACAAATATTTATCTCAAATTCCTTTTCACGTAGTCAAAGCGACTTCACTGAGTGTTTCACGAGTTCTTTAAAAATAATATCAAACATACGAAATAGAAATTTTGCCTGCAAAGTTCTTAGTTAGGGCACATAATATAAACACGTATTTCGTCTTTTGGTAGATTTCACTAGTATTTTTGCGGAATATTTATCAAAATAATCGTCAATTAAAAATATGAATACAATACAATAAGTAACAGGGAGGAGACTGGTCTACGGTGACCTTTTGACCTCTCCAGCCAGTCTCATTGACCCTCAGATTCCTACCCACTCCTCACACATTTTTTCTTTCCGAAATTTCATCTATTTCCTTTCCCTAAAAATACCATCCACACAGCATCCACAAGGTGACATAGTTCCTGATGTTTTTTTTCTTCAGGGCATATTTAGATGAGCTAAAATAAAAAAAAATTGAAACGTACGAAATAAAGCATTGTCTTTTTTATTAATATTTCAAAACTACATAATTCATAATGGAATTGACGGAGTAAGATAGTTAGGAATTCTAGACAGAATTATGTGGCAGAACTAAGGACCGATTTCACAGAATTTGAACAATTCATCAATTTCAAAGGTAATTTTCAAGTTCCATTCAAGTTCTGTTATTATGCGCTAAAGTTAAAGTTTAAATTTACGGAAATCAATACTTTGTTTGTGTGAAAGCATTACGAAACAATACATGGTTATATCATTATGGGCCAGCTGCTTCACAGAACTAATATAATAAAACAATTAGAATAGAACATTCCCATTACTTGAAAATTAACTTTGAAATTTGTCGAATTGTTCAAATTCTGTGAAACTACAACTAGCCAATATTCGAAATGTTATGCTGCTTATGACAAACAAAGAGACATCTTTTTCATAGTTCAGTTCCCGTGATTTTTGAGCTGGAAGATATATAATATACTGAATACGTATACTCGTACTTAAGGCGATCCACTAGTACAGGAAAAAATCGAAATCGGAATTCACGCCCTTTTATGGGAGGAGTTTAAAAATACTTGAGAAAAAGCTTTTGGAAAGGTTGGAAAAGATATTTGAGATTTTTTTTTTACATGTTGATTTCGTAAAGGCCTGTAAAAAACATTAATTCTTTTTTTATGCATTGTATATAGCAATAAAACGGAATTTTTAAATTGATTTCACGAAAATAAGCGGCGCGGAGCATAACACGACCGCTCTCCGCTCCGTTCGGAGGAGTAATGACGGAAGACAGGGGGGCGGCTGCCAGTCGTTCTTCGGTGGACGGTATAAGGTTCACTTTGATATAGCAAATTCGTCGACTGCCATATTGTCGTCGTAATGTCAAAAATACCAACGCGAAAATGCATATTATATTTTATTTTGTGAGGTTCGGGCGTAAATATCATTTTTTTTCGCGATAATTATATAAGAAACTAAATTTGCCACATTATGCAATAAAATCATATCCGAAAAAGTGTTTATAAGTAGGAGAGTTTTCAGTTAAAAATGTTTTTTATAGACCTAATACTTTATTTTTTTCTAAGCTTATTAAAAGACTTATTAAAAAAAATGACCGATATTTTTAAGGGCCAAAGTATGTTCTACACGCAGTATGTATTTAATTGAAGCATCTATAATACTTCTAAGCGGTCAAATTTTCAATACTAAAACATACGATTTTGTATGATTTTGCATTATTTAGTATGGCTTCATCTTAAACGGCAATGGAAAATGTCCCATACCTTGAAGAAAAATTGAAGGTGCATTGATTCGAAATAATCCGCAGCCATTCTCGAAAAATGCGAAGCATTTGGCATCACTCGGACCAGCGACCCAGCAATACAATATTTGTACATACAGATTCAGATATTTGTATCTGAAAGATTGTCTCGTTGTTGTATCTTAAAACACTACGTAATGTGTCCCTTATTTTCAACACGATATTTTACACAGTTTTGTGTTTGATGATAAAACTGCGTTAGTTGGAAAAGCGAATTTTCGACAGTGGAATTCTTTTGATAAAATACTCCTGTAGAATGAAAATGTATACCAATATTCGTAGAAATTTTCAGTCTAAACTGTTTGCACCAACGCCAACGGGAACATTTTATGAAAAGCAGATCATAAAATTGCTGTAAAGGTACTCGGATTCAGAATAATTTAGTTTTACCTGCCGACTGTAAAATTATTTTCCTCAGTCGCTTAGTTTCTGGCGTAAATGACGACACGGTGTATCTCCAACAGCTATTTTGAAATATATTAAACTTTGTAAAAATTCTAACAACTTTTTATATCTAGCATTATTTTCCTGAAACTTAAAAATATCACAAAAATAACCGCTCTTACTTTGTAAGTAAAAAATCACTTAATAGAAGTTGATAAACAAATGCTATGTTCTAATGTTTTTTGTTGTTTGCCTTTTGTAAAGCTCGTTCTTTAAATAATTGTAGTAGAAATAGCGCGAGGACTCAAGAGAGTAACTTGCATAACTACGGGTAATAAATGACGCTTGATCCCTTAACAGTTCATCTCCCGACAATTGACTATGGACAGTTGATCCTTCGGAAAGTTGATCCACCCAGAGGGTATCTCTGCCTCCCCTTCAGAGACACTTAATTATATAATATAAATGAAACAATATATCTTTGCTAGAACCACTTATATATCGGTCAGTGGTTGAGTGGGCATAGCGCTTGGGTCCTACCCGGGCGTCGCATATTCGATTCCTCTGCTGGCTAAGTCCTCCATCACAACACAAGCAACATTTTCGGCTTTCTGTGGTGGTAGTAGGAGATTTTCAAACATTGTTGGGTTATTCGTAACCCGGGAATGTTTGTCTTTCTTTTAGTAGTATCATATTGTGAAATTACGAGGTGTAGAGAACTCAATCTCTATTTCTCGTGAACTGAGGGTGTATATGTACCTGTGGGATGGTTTTTTTCTACCCGAAGTGTGGGCTGCCTATCGCAACATATAGGGTTTTAATACTATTTTTTTTGTATTATTATTATTATTTTTTTATTTAGATTTTTTTTTTTGACTGTAGGTATTTTTAAATTTTTTTTTTAAAGATGGATTTTTGATTTGTAATACTAGATGTTTTGTATTTTTGGTTGCATTTTATGCTATTTTATTTTAGCCCACACTTCAAGGGGGGAAAGTGATGGAGATGGGATAGGGGAAGGTCGGATTTTCGTCGGGTCTTAGACGCCCGAGACAAGCTATACTGGGGTTTGGATGTATAGGAAGTTTTGAGTAGAATGATTTGGCTAATTCTACCATGTGTTTTTTCAGGGGCGGGATGTTTGTGTCGGAGTTTATTATTGAGTTTCGTACAAACCAGGGGCTTTTCGTATATTTTCTAAGTGAGGCATTTTGGTATGATTCGAGGCGTTTTGTGTTTCCTGTAGCCCAGATGGGCGACGCATATGTGATGGTGGGTCTAATTTGTGATCTGTATATGAGTAGTTTGTTTTGTATGGAGGTCTTTGAGTTGGAGTGAAGTAAAGGGTGTAAAGAGCCGGATATTTTCTTTGCTTTGGTCAGTGTGTTTTTTATGTGCGGTCTCCAGGTAAGTCGTTTGTCAAGTGTAACTCCAAGATATTTGGCGGTGTTTTCACGGTATGACCTGGTCGTACATCTTTATTTCCTCTCTGGGAGCCCTGTTTCCCTTTCTACGGGAGAAAAAGACGGCTACACTTTTAGAAGGATTCACGTCTATGCGCGATAGGTCATACCAGTCTTGGCGTTTATTTATGTTGATTTGAAGTCTGTGGGTTATCATTTCTTTTAAAAATTAAAAAAAATATATATATATATTTTTATTACCGCGATTTAGGAACGACCGTTCCTTCCTCAGGCCAAACATATAATGACTTGACAATTAGAAAGCGGTGGGTGAGTACAATGTATTATTATTACGTGTTGTGGTAAGGGGTGGGGCGTTACTAGGGATTAATTATGAGTGGGTGGGGAAACAGAACGGACATTGAATGGGAACATATCCAAGAGAGGGCTATAAGATAATATTTTTGATAATGGACTCATTATTTTTAAGATTTATTTTATTTTATTTCAAAACCTTCTAGGTTATCGAAGCGTTTTCGTTTATTATTTATTTGAAGAAAATTTATCCCCGTATTTTTTTCAAAACCATGTTTATTTTCAATGATATGGTTAGCGAAATCAAAAAAAGTTTTATCATTAAGACACCTTAAAAAATGTTCTTTGATCCTAATTTCAATTGTAACATTGTACTCACCCACTGTTTTGTAATTTTCAAGTCATTATTGTTTGCCCTGAGGAAGGTACGGTCGTTCCGTAACCATGTGGTTCTAGCAAATATACATTGTTTCATTAATTTATAATGGATAACCACAAAGTTATAGTTACATTCAAAAGTACATAATTATATGTTTAATAGTTTATTTTCATATTATATTTTCCTATATTAGGTATATTTATATTTTATACGTATATTTATATATTTTAAGTATATTTTCCGATTTTCAATAAGATTGGCCAACACAATATTTCCTATCACAAAAGGAAACGACAACAACTATCTGCATTAAATAAAATAATTTGTCAGAGATACGAGTTTTATAGATACCTACATTCGTTTTTGATATGCTTGTGTATTAATAATTACATCTATGAAAAAAATATTTATCTTAGAAAGCAATCACTTTGTGGTTCAATATGATAGGTAATTTGTTCGCTTTTCGGAACAACTTATGTAGGTCTCATTTAAATCGTTGTGTCTCCCCCTTCTATCATGGTGACAAATACGATCTAAACGGTGTTAGAAAGAGAAAACACATTCAAATCTAAAAGTTAGTCACAAAAAGTAAAATTTACCCATTTATAAAGCCAAAGTTTCGAATCGCAATTTAAAAAAAAAAAAATGAAACTTTGGGAATTTCTTAATAATTATTTTTTAAAGTTCATTGTATATTTGTCTAGTAAAATATATACGTGTTTTTTTTGTTCGTTTTCAATATCTTTAGTTAGAAAAAAATTTAAGGAACGACATTTTAAAAACCTTTTTATGTTAGCATGCAAAATTTTATATTTCAAAAACTACATGTTTATTTCGAGTTTTAAAATTTGAAAGCGTAATTTATCATCTTTCACAAACAGTTTTTAGTTCTCTGATATGTTCAACAATATTCCATTTATTTTGATTTTTTGCGAATCGGAAATATTTTAACCCTCTGACATAATATGACCGAGACCTAGAGGTTAATTGAAATAAACTCTTTAAAACAAACACTAACGGCAAGACAATACATTAGAATCAAAGAACAACTGGGGGCCTAGTCCCTATCTTTTACGTTAACTAACAGTCTGTTAAGCTTAACATGGTGATTAGGGCAAAGTTGTCGCAACTTGCTAAAATTGGTAGTCCGTAACTTTTCTGTTAAGATTTAGTTTATTTTAGCGTCGCGAGGCGTCGGACCGATAGCGTAATGTCAAACTCTATGCACAAATATATAAAGCCTAGCCGAAAATATAAAAAAAATTACGACTGGAAGCGACAATCAAGAACCTCAAAATCATATGACTCAGTGCTCTATTATAAACAATGACAGACATTTCAAACTAAAAAAAGTAACTCTGGAAGACACCAAACAAATAATACAATCTCTAAAGGATAACTCAACATCGGGACCTGACGGAATAGACTCTAAAACAATAATAACACTAAGCCAACAACTGCTTATACCACTAACGTACGTAATTAATCTTAGTCTTAAAGAAGGAATTTTCCCGAGCATTTTAAAAAAAGGTCTGGTTATTCCTATTTATAAATCAGGAACAAAAAACAATGTAAACAACTACAGACCCATTACATTATTAAACAATATGTCAAAAATTCTTGAAAAAACAATAAAAGTACAGCTACAACATTATCTGGAAAACAATCAATTACTTTCAATAAACCAACACGGCTTTAGAAAAAATAGGAACACAGAAAACGCAATTGCCACTGTAACTGAGTTTATTACACATAACCTAGATGCTAAAAAAAAAGTTATATCAATTTATTTAGACTTATGTAAAGCTTTTGACACAATTTCTCACGAAAAACTCTTCAATAAACTAAAAATTGTCGGAGTTAGTGGCATAGAACTAGACTTACTGAAAAGTTTCATGTCGGGTAGAATGCAACAGGTTAAAATCAACAATATGGTAAGCGAGCCACTTCTATCTAGATACGGTGTACCACAGGGAAGCGTTCTTGGTCCCCTAATGTTCCTTATTTACATAAACGACCTGTGTGACATTGATATCGACGGTAAAATCGTAACATTTGCTGACGATACAGTACTTCTCTGCCAGGCAGAAACATGGAATGATGTATATAAAAAGGCCGAAAAAAGTCTATCTGTGGTCAAAAATTGGCTAAATAACAACATTCTTACCCTGAATACAACAAAAACCAATTATATTACACACAGCATTACACAAAGAGGCCAACCTCCACCGCACATAGACCTTATCTTACACGACTGCGGACAAACTTCTCGCACATGTTTATGCGAGCGTATTGAAAGGGTTGACCACACAAAATATCTAGGAGTTATAATAGATGCTTACCTACGCTGGACTGACCACATAACTTACATCACAAATAAACTGAAACGAGTCATGCATCTGATAAAGACAATAAAAAACATATTTTCAATAACAATCCTCAGAACCATATTCTTTGCACTTTGCCAATCCATTATTACATATGGCATACTTGCTTGGGGAAGTGCAACGAATATAGCAATAGATCCATTAGAAAAAATTCAAAAGGCAATAATTAAATTAATCCTACAAGTTCCTCGCTACGCATGCTCGAATTTAATTTACGAAACACTAGACGTCATGACAATAAGACAACTCTACGCCAAAGCTGTACTACTATACTTCTTCCAACATAAACTTTACATTCAAATGCAACCTCAATTAGCAATTAAAACCAGGGCCTCTACTAAAAAAACACTTAACATACCGATAACTCATACCTCACACGGGCAAAGACACTTCAAGTATTACGCAATCAAACTATATAACCTCATGCCCACCACACTGAAACAACTACTAACTACAAATCCATATACAATTCTTCACAAAAAATACATCAAAGACTGGATCAAACAACAAGGTATTCAATTTACTCAAAAAATCATAACACCTAACCAAACATAACCAAAAATAAATATTAAAAATAATTAGTAGGCAATTATAACTTTGTTTTAAGACAAAACATTCAACAAAATCACAATATTATTCATTCCATTGGCGTGTGGTCCCTACAATAATATACCTACCTATTTTTCAAAACTACTATCTATCTTTTACATAAACTAGATGCTATGTATAACTTTATGTATAGATCCTAACTGCAACTAATCTTTTATTTTATGTATATGTTACTGCCGCCATAGGTCGACCCACAGTCTCCTTCTTGACAATATCAAGGAGGATACGGTGTTTCTACTTTTGTCGTCAGAACTGCAATTATTCCAAAACATGGGAACACCTCAGCACAGGTCCGCCTAGTGAGGTGTTCACAAAATACTACTAGGTACTTACCTATATACAGTTACGGATCAGTAACATTTTATTTTTTCTCCTTATTACTTAACTTAATATCTATGTATACCAATGTAATTATCTGTAATATGTATGTATGTTGAAGAATAGAAATAAATAAATAAAAATAAATAAATAAATAAACAAATGTAAATTGTCTATGAATTATTTCTGACAGATTGTCAGAGATTCAATGGTTTTCGCTTTTGAAGTTTCAAGTTTACCTATTTTAAAAGAAACAACGATGACCGTAAGTTATGTAATTATTTATTACTTTTGTTTTGTATTTGTTTACATTAATAACTATATTTTGTAAGATATCGTGAGCTTTCCAAAAAGTAATTAATATAAAAGGACATTATAACCTCAAATTCACTTTGGTCGCAACATACTCAAATGGGTAAACTGTGAAAACACCGCCAAATGCCGCTACACTTTAAATATGCATACATTTTGAAAAGTAAACTAATTTCAAACATAATTACCACAAGAAACATCGGTTTCAGTCGTGATAAACGGAAAAATTTGCATTTAAAATACGATTTTCATTCAAAGTTAAAAATGACCTATTGACATTTGCGAAGTTTCGTATCAAACTAAATACGCATGAATTACTTAATTTACCTAATCTAGGAACCTAATAACCTATTTTGTATACGTAAATAGTTGTTTTCTTGTAGTAATTGCTGAAATGAAGTGTGGTTTCCATAATCTGTGCTACATTTGTACATTTGTTTCAGATCAATTTCAATGCCACTCAGAGGGAAAAGATATAGTACTATTATATAAATATGAAGTGAATAATGGACACGTATTGTCTGTTGTTGCAAAATGAAAATGCATTCACAAGACGGGAATGAAACAACGTGGGAAGACAAGACGACAGAATTGTTTCCCGATAAAGAGCGAATAACCAGCAAATTTAAATTCAGATTCCGACGTCAGCGCTACACACTCGCTAGCGGGCATTTTTAGAACTAGAGTTCGATCCGCTCCAAGCTTGGTTTCGAGATATACTAGCTCACGCGCTAGGACTGTATAGACGCTACAGTATGGGTCAGATGAAGATGTTAAATTCTCGCTTCCAGAATTTTGATGAGTAGTAGTTATTTGTAATTTGTATATCGAAGTGCATAAACATAAATAGTTACAAGTAAAATGCGTAAACCCAGTAGGTATTAAGTAGATACCTACATGAATAAACAATTTGTTATATTCTGTTTAATATTTTGTTTTTAATTGTATTTTACGGCCATTAGATATCTCAGTATCGCCCTGATGTAAGACCACCATTAAGAATTGAAACGTTGCTTGAAATGGCTTTAGCCGTGTTTAGTGAACAGATCTGAATAGCCAGGTACTTCCCCACCTTCCTCTTCCCTATATCCTTCCCCTCCCCACTACATTCAGCCTTACAACATACCCCAATTAGGGATGCCATAGTCCCACTGGCCCCAGACGGGAGCAGTTGGGACTATTGTACGGTATTAATGAAAAAAAAATAGTAATATTCAGTTGGATTGTAAAAAATTACTCATTTTAAAATATTTATTCGTGTGCATATTTGTTTATTTTATATTTATGTGAATACCGCACAAGAGACCCAAATGCTCCCGTCTGGAGCCGGTGAGACTATGACTTGACTATGGGGTATATTATGAGGCTGAAGGTGGTGGGGAGGGGAAGGAGATGGGGAAGAGGAAGGCGAGGAATTACCTGGCTATTCAGATCTGGTCACTAAACACGGTCATAGCCATTTCTAGCAAGTTTCAATTCTGAATGGTGGTCTTACACCACCCAGGGTGATACTGAAAGTATCTTCCACTCTGGAACGTGACGCAAATATATTATTTTTAATTTAAATATTTGTAAAATAACCCAAATTATTCAAATAAAATTAATTTGCCTACGCCGGGATTCGATCCCACGACCTTCGGATTGTGAGTCAAGAGCCTTACCCCTTGACCACGCCGGCCGTCAATAGATAGTATCAGTAATTTGGAAGGCGGGTATGGATACCGCCGCCCCGGGAACCATGTATTGGATTATCAACACCTCTGCCATAGGTCACCCCAAGTGACTTAGCAGGGGAGCTCGGGTTCATGGGGCGAGGTTCGTCTACGTGGAAGTTCGGATCAGGAGAGACCGTTTTTTTACAATCGCTCGACACACTGCCTATCTCTACTTTGGGAATGCTGTGTGGAGGCTCGTTTTAGGGAAAGGAAGGAGAGGAACTTCGGAGAATGAAAAGGGTATTAGGGGTGGGTAGAAATCTGGGGGGGTCAGCGTGTCCAGGAGTGCGGATGTATGGGGCCATCCCTCCCACTGCGGTGCAAGGCGATGTTACGAGATGGTAAGGCTGGAGAAGTCAAAGGGACTCCCTCAACCACTTTTTCTAGATCCGACTTGCCATGCAGCTGGTGGGCAGACGCATCCACCGCTAAGACCTGAACAAACCTCACCCCCACGAACCAAACGTTGCAAACAACTTGGGATGACCTACGGCAGACGTGTTGGTTATCTAATAAATGGTTCTCGGGGCAGTGGTACCCATACCCGATTCTCGTGTTTGTTATTTTGTAATACGAAAAATGGATATAAAAAAGGCCTACCCTCCCACCCCCTCCCACCCCCTCCCAACCCCCCCCCCCCTAAACACCCCTCCCCTCACCCCCTCACCCCCCACCACTAACACCTCTCCATCCCCCGGCTCCTTTACCCCCCCCCCCCACCCCCCTTCAGCCGCCCCTTTCATCTCATCTCAACTCTCCTCCAACCTCTCTCCCTTGGGAGATGTTGGACTCTTATGCGGTATTACATAACAATATTTTTTTGGAGCATTTGGGACTCTCGTGCGGTATTCACATAACAATAATTTACAATATATATATTTTTTTTTAATTTAGTCTGCTTTAGAGTCAAACACGACTGAAGTAAAACTTAACAAACTTATAACAATAAATTTAAAAAAAAAACGTGCTTCTCAAACGGACAGCTGTATGCGACCTGCGGACGTGTCGGACGAAAACACAAAAATTTATGTGAACCTATTCAAAAGCACTTCAACAAACAGAATTAAAGCGCACAAACCCTTTCTTTCTTTGAGTGGCCTGGCAACGCCCGCCGGGTGTCCGCTATATATAATGTTATATGGTGCAGGCGCTTGCATTATAATGCAGTTTTCCGGGACTTGGGATAGAACCATTACAGTTTAGTTGACCCCGAGGTTATAGTGGCCTTGCAACGCATGCCGGGTACCCGCTGTATTTAATGTTATATAGTGCAGGCGCTTGCAATATAATGTAGTTTCCCGGGACTTGGGATGGAACCGTTACAGTTTAGTTACCCCGAGGTTACATTGGTCTTGCAACGCATGCCGGGTACCCGTTGTATATAATGTTATATAGTGCAGGCGCTTGCAATATAATGTAGTTTCTTGGGACTTGGGGTGGAACCATTACAGTTTAGTTAACCCCGAGGTTACATTGGTCTTGCAACGCATGCCGGGTACCCGTTGTATATAATGTTATATAGTGCAGGCGCTTGCAATATAATGTAGTTTCTTGGGACTTGGGGTGGAACCATTACAGTTTAGTTAACCCCGAGGTTACATTGGTCTTGCAACGCATGCCGGGTACCCGTTATATATAATGTTATATAGTGCAGGCGCTTGCAATATAATGTAGTTTCTTGGGACTTGGGGTGGAACCATTACAGTTTAGTTAACCCCGAGGTTACATTGGTCTTGCAACGCATGCCGGGTACCCGTTGTATATAATGTCATATAGTGCAGGCGCTTGCAATATAATGTAGTTTCTTGGGACTTGGGGTGGAACCATTACAGTTTAGTTAACCCCGAGGTTACATTGGTCTTGCAACGCATGCCGGGTACCCGTTGTATATAATGTTATATAGTGCAGGCGCTTGCAATATAATGTAGTTTCTTGGGACTTGGGGTGGAACCATTGCAGTTTAGTTAACCCCGAGGTTACATTGGTCTGGCAACGCATGCCGGGTACCCGTTGTATATAATGTTATATAGTGCAGGCGCTTGCAATATAATGTAGTTTCTTGGGACTTGGGGTGGAACCATTGCAGTTTAGTTAACCCCGAGGTTACATTGGTCTTGCAACGCATGCCGGGTACCCACTGTATATAATTTATTTATTTATTTACGGAAGAATAGTCCATTAACAATAATACGAATAACATGCGTTCGTTAAGGCCCGACCCGCCTAGCAATCGATCACCGTTCGCATCGATTACCTTTCGCAGGACATTTTTCGTAACAATAATCACTTTTCGTAACGCATTTACCAGCTTACCCCCCATGTGTCGAGCGTGCGCAAAGAAGTTTTACTTCAAAAAAATTATTTTGAAGCTGTTGGGACTCTTGTGCGGTATTCACATAAGAATAATTTACAATAATCAAAATTTTCATAAAAATATTCAATGAACATGTATTTTTGCGTTCGGTAAACCCTGTAGTTTTTACAAACACGAAACAATGAAATCGTATTATTTGTTTCGTTTTAAATTCGTCATTTCCAAATATTACGATACAGAGCGCCGCGGAGACAACCGCCGGCTGCCACGTTTGCGGGCAGAGTGAATTCTCAATTCTCGAGTCGTCGAGCTATAAGAAAAATGGTAAAACGCGAGCTGTAAATTAATTAATATTAATTACTTCTTATGATTATTTTTCGATCAAAATTTTTATGACTTGTCAATAATGTCTAAGCAAAATAAGTATTTAAAAAAATCTTGAAATATATTAGTTTGGAAGTACGCAAATAAATACACAAACTGGCCAATTTACGTCAAGAAACACATGTACGTATATATTTTTTAATGATTTTATTTAAACTAAAATTAAAATTCTAAAACATACGTTTACCAGATAATGTATGGATTTATTTAACTGCATGATTATATGATTTGAAATTGGTGTTGTATAATACATGTACTTTTTTGAAAATATAACAAATCTGCCAACGAACTATGGTATAACCTTATTATACTTAAAATAAACATTTTTTATCAAAATTTAATCCATAACTTTACTAGATAAAAGAACAATCTTTCAAAATCAATTTATAATTTTTTGTGGAAACGAGTCAATAAGTCTAAACACTGATTTAAAAATGACATATTTCTGGTTTCTCTGGTAATGTCCTCTTAAATATAAAGTTTTGCAAAATAAACGTGTGTAAATTAAATTAGTGGTTGTTACACCGATATGTAGACAGATAATATAATATCAAGTTTAATTGCAGGTACAGGACCGAAGGCAACACAGAAGTGATGCAATCTATACTATGATGCCACCCGGAGGAAAATAATTCAACAGTGATGGTGTGTACCTATTTTAAAGATATGTAGGTATATTATACTGTGTGAATAATTATTGGACACATAGATAATATATTGAATTAATTAGACAAAATATGTAATTATTTTATTAACTGCTTCCAAAAAGGTTGTGAACTTTGATAGATTAAAATGATACTGTTTAAGGTGGTGAACTTTGATAGAGTTTCGCTACAAGATTGCTAGGTGTTTTTAAATAATGTTTGTGTCAGAGATAATGATATAAAAGTCATTTTAAAGCGTAAATATACTAATTGCTTGTGTATTGTACTGTTGCAGATATGAGTAGACAATGCAGATGAAGGAAAGCAGGCAGGAATGGATTAAATTGAGACACAGTGACAGGAAATGTATATAAAAACAACAGCGATGACATTTGGTGTATTGAATTTTATAAAAGTGTCTGTTCGTGAAGTGATTATTTGTCTTGTATTATGTTGTATGATTAGTGAGAGACATAATGTCAAGTGTTTGATGTGTGCTGTTGAATAAATAAAATATTACACGTGTCATAAATTACCTACGAGGTGATTTAAATTGTCATATTAACTGCAGAGGTGTGTTACTTGCAGTACTATGACTGTGTCAATGCTTGAATAAATCAGATTACCAACGATTTTATGTGTTGTTATTGAGTAAAAATGCAGAAATGGATGCGGCAGGTTTTTTTATTATGTATAGTCAAATTATACATGAAAGAGGTTTGTAAATGGATATTTCTTAAAGATTATGGATAGAGGTTCAATAATAACACGCCACTTGTCAATTTAGAGCACTGCAAGACGATAAAAATTAAAAATTAAATTTAAGTTCGTAAATGTTTTTTTCTTGAAGAAACACATAGTCGAGGTCGATTAGCGTTGTAATCACATGACACTTGTATATTTTGGCTGTGGCTAACGTACCTACATAAATACACAAATTATCAATAAGATTGCAATAGACACGTACCTATTTGGTGCATATTATTATAGTAAACATACAATAAGCAACTATTTACGTCGGGAGAGGTAAAATTTGAATCAAAAATCTATTTTTATTAGTGAAAATTTCCTCAATAAAACGATCTCTTCGCTGCATTTGACGTTTTCGAAAGTTTCGCACAAATTACTTAAATAACTCAAACTAATAACCTATTTTTGAACTTTACCCGTTGTTTCTTGTAGTAATTGTTGAAAGTGCCTAAAAGTTCGGAGGCTAGGTAAATATTTCAGTTGACATATCTTTTAATTCACCGTACATTATGTCACTTAGGTACCTTTTAAAGAACAAAATTCGAATAAATCAACTTTGAAAAGTATGTCTTTCGGCAATTTGACACATCTAAATGTTCCCTGTTAACTAATCGCCACTAATCGGTAGGCCGATCGACCCCGATAGCTTAACGTGAAATTCAACGTTAGTAAACTGACTTTCCGACTTACGGACTACCAAAATCAACGAGAACTGTCAAAATACAAGGGCGTCCACAGGCGTCGCCCATTAGCTTAACTTTGCTTAACAGCAAATTTAAAATCTGTTAAGGTTCTTGATAGAGACTACCAAAATTAGCGTAACGGTCAAAATACGTGTTAGTGACGTAATTATCGCGCTAACAGACGTTAATAAAAGATAGAGACTAGGCCCCCTGAGATGTTTAGATAACCACTTTTTTCTAAATTCGTCAACCATCTAATAGAAAAAGAACAAACATTAATTGAATTAGGTTTTACAAAATCGGTGGGTTTTTTGAATTGGTAATTTGGAATTCGCCAACAATCTAGTAGAAAAAGATCAAACATTAATTGAATTTCAGCATCGGTGGTTTTTTGGAATTGGTGTTTTGGAATTCGCCAACCACCTAGTAGAAAAAGGAAAAACATTATGTACCTAATTGAATTATTACAGCATTGGTGGTTTTTTGGAATTGGCGTTTTGGAATTCGCCAACCATCTAGTAGAAAAAGAACAAATATTAATTGAATTACTGCAAGGGTGGTAATATTCTCTACAAAAATGGATCTTATGATTACACAATTTAGAAGCTTTGGTTAGTACTGAATGAAATATAAATGAAAATATAGGTCCGCTAATACTGAATGAAATATCCAATAAAATTGACACAATTTAACCTTGTGTCTAACATCAGGTATATTTAAATCTTCAAAAATTCCCACTAAATATCTCTTAATCCCTCCTCCCTTGGCATTCTTTCTTTCTTTTGTACATTTTATGTTCTCCCATTCTGTTACGTGTATGACTATCTCTGTTTCAGTATTCCATTGTTCTATTTTGTATGCTATCTCCCTATTTACTGGTATCCAGCTCACGCCATATATTTTTGTGTTTTTTTTTTTTTAAATTTAGCTAATATTTTTTTTACATCTATATCGAATATAGGTTTTATAGAGTTTTTTCAATTTTTATTAGAACTACTCTTTATCTTACTTTTTATAACTTTTGAAGGTTATTTCCATCAATGTTATATATCATTGAAGAAGAAGATAAAACTAACAAATAACGGTCGCAACTGGGACACGAACCCAGAACCTCTAAGTCCAGTCACAGTTGTCCCAGTTGCGACCTTTTGCGTTCTTTATCATTTTATTTTTTGTTGTCTTGTTCTCTTTCTTATTTCGTTTAGATTGTTAATGTAAACTTCCTCTTTAATGATGTTGTTTTTTCATTTAATTAATTAAAAATCTTTTCATTAAATGAAGACAATATTAGCGAAACTCAGTCGAAAATCTGAAAACAGAAAAATCTGAAAAAGATACGGTTATATTTAAGACGGTAACATCACGTCTTAGATGTGACAATATACATTTGAAAAACACAAATACCTACGCATACCCAATAAAGAATTATTAATCCATAAAATCCTTTGGGAAGGTACCTACCAATTACTGATTTAAAAAGTAGTTCCAATTTTGAAAACTATAAGGTCGTTGAACTTGAATAACGCATAGCAGCACGCAGGGATATTTCACATTACTCATCCACGCACCGACAACCGAAAGTCATAATGAAATAGGTTAACGTGTAAAAAATAATTATGCCATAGGTAAGTTGAAATTTAACAACGTGGGGTCAGTATTATTTGCATTCGGTACACAAATAGTCAGTTCAATCAAATGCAATCAATATTGATTCTTGTTGATTTTAAAGCAAGCTTGTACATTTCCTGCAACACACACTACAAAATAGGTGATACAATCTCTGAAATATATTGTCCATGCACCATATACCTAACTCACTTCAATAGATGTATAAAAACAGCCAGTATCGTGAACGTTTTCCCAGTAATTAGGCCTCTTTTTGATAAATTAATAAGACTGTTGGTTTTCCAAATAAAATACTGAACGCCTTGAGCCAGACGACTGGATTGGCTCAGTAACAGGTGTTCTGAATTGAGCGGTAAGCTCCCTGAACCGTTTTAAGTGTGTCGGCGACCAAAGTGGTTCAGTGGTAGGACTCTTCGTTGGAACGGGAAAATAGGCCTCATGGGTAACAACAGTATTTTTACCAGTTAGTTGTCTGCAAACGGGCAGAAGCCTGTTTCATAGTAATGCTATTCTAATCTAATCTATGTAATTCTAATCATGTTTGACTTGTTTCTTTTTCTCTCTTTATTTCTTTTCCCTATGTTTGTCATCATCCAGAATTATTTTATTTATTTTTACCTGTGTGTGACTGGATAAGTCATCTTTCTGTAAATTCCTACCTCGTGTTTGTACTTTCATGTATATCCTTATATAATTTTTTTATTTTATTTTCTCTTGTTGTTTGTTCTACTTAATCTCTCTTTTTAATTTTTGTACTGTATTGTACGTGAAACTTACATTTTTGATATCAAAATATTTGTTTTGTCAATTATATATTATTTTCAATTGTACCTGTTACCTCGCACTTATGTACTGTAAGTTTCTCCCGTCCTAAAATGAGTTTTGTAGCTCATCAAGATTGCTCTAGCAAGTAAACAAAAATTGTAATATTTGGTTTTACTGGTACTTTTTTTGTTCAACCCAAACCAGTAGACACATGTAGTGGGCGTGTCCGTGTGTCCGAAGTAGCCTCACTACGTACCCCAATTGGAGATGCCAAAGTCCCACTAGCTCTGGACATTTTTGTTGTTGTATGTGTCATCGGCGTGGTTTTAACCCGTGACCTCTCTATCCGAGACAAATATCTGATACTCGACCACGTAAATTTTGATGTATCTTAAAACATTGTTTAGTCACTGTCCGAATGTTTCACTTAAATGTCAAAGTTGAGATCTCAACGATGCCAACCGCGAACAGCGTGCAAGTCGAGTGTTAAGCCAAATGCAACAGTTATCAATAATGCCCCCCGGCGAGTGCAAACTCATCCCCCACCCCTCCCATTTCCCCATCGAGTTGGCTACAGTATACCCTGTACCGGCACCCCCTAAGCCGCCCACCGCCACGCCGCACAGTGGTACGAAATTCAAAACCAACAGGACTTCTGGAAGTAAATGTTATGTCAAATATGTGACTTATTTTGGTGCGAAAATAATGAGAATTACATGATTATGCAAGTTGCATTAAAGATTTTATGAAACCATCGCACGCTATATTGTTAGTCGAAGTGCAAGTGTGCAACAGAGAGTGCCCTCGTAGAACCGAACTGCATTCGTCGGATAGATGAGAGCCGCCCAGGTTCGGCAAACCTGGGAAAAAATCAGGGATGCTATAACAATGTTCAAAGCTGGACACCAGAAGGATCTGTGGGTAATGGAGGGTAGATACAATGAAATATGTTAATTAGTAGTGTCTTTATTGCTGATGTGTCTTTATTATGTAGACAATTATGTGTATGTATCACTTATTAATTGTTTTTGTGTTGAATTCGTAGAACTCCATTTATTTATTTTTTAATTTAATTAATATTAAATTTGATAATGTTATTATCAAGTTCTGCAAGTATTTTGATGTGTATTTTCTTACAGCTGTTTCGGTTTACAAGACCATTTTCAAACTGCGGTTAATCCACATTGAGACGAACTATTTATAGGATTTTATTCTGTTGAAAACTTGGTTAAATTTTTACCTTTTGTTTTTGTTAAAAAATACGTCTTTTTTTTACAAGAGCTCCATATAGGAAGCCCTGAGGAAAATAATTCCCCTCAGGTCTTGGTCTAGTATACGGTCTTGTAGGTCGTGGAGGGTCTTTGTAGGAAAAGAAGGAAAGGAAGTTCTGGGAAGGAAAAAGGTATTAGGGGTGGGTAGGAATCTGGGGCCAGTGTTTCCAGGAGTGACAGACGTATGAATCCATCCCTCCCACTGCGGAATTAGGCGATGTTCTAAGAGAGTACGGCTGGAGAAGTCAAAAGGACTCCTTCTACTATTCTCTCCCGATCCGGCCTGCCATTGGTGGGCAGATGCATCCACCGCCAAAATCCTGACAAACCTCACCCCATGAACCCGGACACCCCTGCTAAGTCACCAAACGTAGCGAAACACTTGGGGTGACCTATGGCAGAGGTATTGGTTATCCAATAAATGGTTCCGGGTACCCATACCCGCCTCCCAAATAGACGTCTGCTCTCAACACAGGATTTCCTAGTGAGGCACCGGACATAACCCATGTAATGTAAAAAATAAATCTGAAAACAAATCATAATGAATAAAATATTACATTATTTAGAACACGTAGCACTGTGCGCCTTTGCTACGGCGGCGGCGCTACGATGCTCGGCGCTACGGGTGTAGAGGCTACGGTGACACTGTGCGCTGTGCGCTCCGCTCCAGTCACCGTCCGCCCGCGTCCTCCCCCGGTGCTACGGCTCGTGCTACGGTGGTGCTACGCCACACTAGTGCCTAGCCAGTGCTGCCTGCTATCGGCGCGAGGGATGCACACTGCACACTGAGTGACTCGTTCTAATTTATTCATTTCACTCGGCGTTTAACAAACATTACAGTTCTTTCTTTTCAAGAAGTTACCTTTTTTAACATTCCCTCGGAGACGAGTTGACAACTTTTCATCATGGTAAGCTTTTAAGTGTTTCATTCCAAAACTTATTTTAACTTTCCTAAGTTGTAAAATGTACCATTATAAAGTTTCCCAGAGACTCATATACATTTCTAGAATAAATGTTAAAATTAAATTTAATTTAAGAAGAGGTTTAATTTAAATGTTCGTGCTTTTTCGCAGCTGAATCCAAGTACATAATTGATTTAGTCTATTATTACTGAACTTTACACTTTAATTTAATTCGTACGAAAATGTTAGAAATGTAAGAATTTAGAATTAAAGTCTAACTTTATTGTGGTTAATCCATTTTTACAAATTGTCTTCTATCCAATCGTGCTATTAGTACAGCAAAACCATTGATCACCTCATTTTAAAACAATTATCGGTATTTTAAAAACTATACTAGTATGCATTGGTAAGAAAAATCAGTAGGTATGCGTCTTTATTCAAACATGCATAAGAGTTAATTACGGAGTATAATTAAGAGCATAAGTCTATTTGCTCTTTTATTCTATTATTTACTAAGTTTCCTTAATCATTTGGCACCGGAAAGGTTTCATTCAACTATGGGCATCTTCAGACTAGTTAAAAGTAATAGACCTCTTTAATTAAAACATCTCAATAAATTTACAAGACAAATGAACAGTTTTAAACTTTAAACTTTTAATAAAAACAATTTCATTCAAACATTAAAGAAAACTTTGTGTTTTGATAATTTATTTTAATGAATTGCCTATAAAACTACTTCAAAAGCGTTTGCCGTCATTTTTTGTGGTACAATAATTCATGGTAGGCAATTAATGTATCTTTAGAAAGTTTTTAAAAACTTTAAAAGCAGTTGTAAATCAACTAGAAAATTAATTTCGTGTAAAAATTTAGCAGTGGTTTCCGAAATAGGAGACGGGAAAGTAAGGCCGGGTGTCGCGATAAGAGCTTTGTGATTTCAACTTTAAAAGGTTAACTTGATAAAATTATTCAACATTTTATTCTGCTTAAACAAAACGCAGAATTTTATTATTATTATAAGTAATTTTAGTAGGTACCTATTGACTTTAAACTACTTACTTTATTTCTAAAGTAAGTAGTTTAATATTTTTTAATATTTTCATATTCACTTTGTTTTAAATGTTCCCAGCACTAAAATTAAAGTACCAACTAATTTTTTTTTTTTTGCTATCCGCTCAATTTCTAAAATAGCCTTCGGTAGGCAAAACAGATTCGATATCTAAATCAATAGCCGTCCTCTTCATGCAAAATTTAATACATTAATGCTGTTAATAAATCAATATCACTCCAGTTTCACTAAAATATTTGTATTGCAATCGACCTTTCGAATCGTTATTGTGTTTGCTTTACCAAATCAATGGGTAATGATTAAAATTAAATGTAAACAGGGTGTTAAGGGACGTACTTGACTAACTTTAATCAGTGATTCCTGAAAATATTCGGAATTAAAAATGTTAATGAAATTTTGGTCTTCGGTGACATTTTTTTATCAGTAGGTTAGACGGCAATTCGGCTGGGTGACCAGTGACGACATATGGAAAAAAATTGAAAAATAAAACAAGAATTTCATTAACATTTTTTATTCTAAACAGAAATCCCTGGTTAAAGTAAGTCAAGTACGTCCCTTAACACCCTTTTTACGGTTTATCTAACCGTGAAACATAATAGAAAACATTTAACCAGGTGGTAAGTACGTTTCTACTCCTGAGTAATCTACTAGGGCTGTCCGTAATATAAGGTCTCCAAGGTGCTGCAATCTTTTAACACTGGTTTCCCTTTGCCATATCTCCACCATGATGCACCCACTGTGACGCTTAGTCTCGGTGTGGTAGCCATTCGCGATAGAGCTTCCACTCGCCGCACCCGCCAGGTGTGAGTTACGCTCTGTAATTCGTTTTTAAACTTTGCTTTGGCGAATCTGAATAAAGCCATTGGGATTGTTTATTTGTGTATGGTGTCATGTAGTGTATCCAGGTCTCGTCCCAAGTCACAATTGAATCCAAGAATTTTGCATCATCGATGTCGTAGCACGCAGGAATTCGCGGGCTTTTTTAACACGTTTTTCAACCTGATTGACGACATAAAAAAAACTATACATCCCATTTACATGCACCAAGTCTTAAACAGTTCGAAAATCTAGTGTCTATGGCACCACGCAGGGGATTTTCGATATCTAAAAGAAATAAAAATTGCGGACCATCGAATTTTATTTTCGATTTTTTATGGAAAATTTTCATTTCATAAAGGAAAAAAAGAGGGGAACCCTTTACAAAAAAATCCCTAAGTGGTTCCATAGTGACTGGATTTTCTAACAGTTTAAGACTTAGTGCGTGCACATCGGATGGTTTTTCTAATATGTTGTCAACCAGGTTGAAAAACGAAATTTCGAGAAAAACGCTTTAAAGTTTATACTTCAACATACAAACTGTTAAAAACCGTTTCATATAAAATGCTGCCTCTCCGTCAATTTTACGAATTTCCTTAAAACATTTGGTGAGAGCTTATTAACAAATGCATCTATCAGAAAATGAATAAAAAATCTTTTTTTTTGCAGTGTCCTGGTGCCTTTAAGCCTTTTTAAGATTTGATCAAGGGAATATGGAGGCCTTTCGAGACCCCCCAGACTCAGAGGCCCATTGCTTGTAAAATTACATCAACTTCTTAAACTAGGGGGGGGTCATTCTGCTTTGCCGCCCCGGGCCTCTGACGGGCTTAGTCCGCCACTGCACTTTTCTCACTTCCAATTTTTTTTTCTACCACAATTTTATTCATAATTAATCTGTTTTTAACTACATGACGAAGGTATGCCATCACCCCATTCAATGAAAAAATTAAACGAATAAAATACAACACAACAACTCTTAATTGCATATAAAAGGACACAATTATAAAAACAAAAATATGTAAAAAAAAAAAAAACTGTACAATGAGCGGTCTTATCACTAATATGATCCATTTGTAAATATTAAAATTAGATAGAACCTAAGAATTCTGAATAAATTGTACAGCGCCCTTGAGGTGATTTTTCACACAAACGGCGCTCTATAAATTATCCAATTATTATTATTATTATCTCTTCCAGACAACCTTGGTACGAAGAGAAACAAATAATTTTAGCAAGCAGATAGCTACTGGACACTAAAGCTTGTACAACATTTATATTTTAAACGTATAATTAGAAATGAAATTAAAAAAAAAAAACTCAAAACAAATGCCAAAACAAACTACACACGGCGCGGCACCTACAATCACATCCCCATTGATACTAAGTAATGCTGCTTAATGAATAGAAAGAAAGTAAAATACAACTACTTTAAATATTTATTTTAATTATTGACTTTTTTATTATTTGTGGATGATGTGAACATTAGTTATTGGGTTATAGCCTAAATATTATAATTTGTTGTTTTCTTTAATGCATGTAATGTTATTAACCTGTAAATGTTCCTAATTAAAATTTAAAAAAAAAAACATCTTGAAAGCTGACTTTTTGCAAAATCGGTGCCGGAGTTGCTCACTAATTGACAGTAAGTACTTGCTCACCATTGACGCAAGTCATTTTATCTCGGGGCGCGGGGCCCCCAGCCGATGCGGGGCCCCTAGGCAGTTGCCTACTCTGCCTAAAGGATAATCCGGTACTGCACCTTAGGCAGACTTTGTGGTCTCCCAAATGTTCGGTCAAAATCTTGTCAATATTGGTCTTACTGACATTAGGGATCATATCACAGAGCTCCAGAACCATCATCTGTCGATCACCAATCATTGTTTTTCCACTTTGGCAATTTTTTCGTCTGAAACCGATGGCCGAATGGCACGCTTTTTAATTCTCTGCATCATTTGTGCACGTTTTCGCACTCGTACACTGTTTTCCGTACACTTCAAGTAGCTGAGAATGTATTTATACCAGGGTTTTTTTTTCACAGAAAAACTAATTATAGAGCGTAATTCACCCCTGGCGGGTGCGGCGAGAGCAAGCTCCATCGCAAACGGCTGCCACGCCGAGACTAAGCGTCATAGACGGTGTATCGTGGTGGGGATTTGGCAAGGGGAAACCAGGCTACACTCCAGTCTTAAAAGACTGTGCGTTAAATCGTTTTTCGCGACTGCAGCACCTTGGAGACCTTATTTTACGGACAGCCCTCTTATGTTGCAAAACGGTTAACTTACTTAGATTTCTACTTTTACCTTTTAAAATTTCTTAGAAATTAAACTTTGAATATCTTATGAATTTCAACTCTAGAAACTTTAATTCTTAAGTCTGGAATCTAAAAAGTGCGTACCTCCATAATTATTTTTTATACCACATTCTCTTGATGAAAAGTTATTTTTTTCTGTAATGATTTTTTAGTGAAAAGCTGTTTTAAATCCTCAGTACCTATTTTTGAATTGTCGTCTTACACGTGCTAATATTTTCCAAATACTCCTTGTAAGAAAGTACATCTTTTACGCACTGCGTATGAACCAATACATTACCACTTTCTTGCATTTGCAGCAATAGTAGGTTTCTCACACGCTAAGTAAAAGAAATAAACTTACCGGCGAATATTGCAATTTAAAAAGGATAAAACAACGCGGAGAAAAAATGAAATCATTGATTTTTAATACATAGTACATCGGAGCTTACTTCTCCAAAAATTATTACGTAATCTTGGAATCTTTTATTACATCAAATTACCTACAAATTTTATTAAAAAAAAAGGTTTTTTATTTATATTTGATTTTTCATAACTCATCCGATCATCTATAATTTGAATTTCAAGTGGAAAAGAATTATTTTTAGATTTATAAATTTTTTTTCTAAATTAATAATGTTAAGTATATCTTATTTTGTTTTACAAAAAAATAAGAACGTCTTTACGAATTTAAAAATTTAATTATTTATATTATTTTTGTATAACCACATAAAAATGTCCGTAACTATTGGGAGGCGGGTCTGGATACGGTCGCCCCGGGAACACCTCTGTAACAGGTCACCGCAAGTGGTTCGTCACTTAGAGTGCCCGGGTTCATGGGGTGAGGTTTTTCCGGGTCTTTGCGGCGGATGCGTCTACCCACCAACTGGTACCACCACCCCTCATAACTTTTTCCTTCCCAGAACGTCTACTACTTCCTTTTCTAAAAAGACCCTCCACACTCCAAACCATAGGCCTTGTTGGGAATTATTTTCCTCAGAGCCCACTGTGTGAAGCTAACGTAAGATATTTGTACATATAATTATAAACATCGATATGTATTCCCCGTATTATAAATCAGTGTTATCAATTATTGACAATATCACAGGTTTAGCGTTTTTATTTAGAACCGACATACATTAATTAATGCGACATTTATGACAATATATGGAATTCCACCAAGCAGAAATAAGAAATGTCTTAATATTATAGTTGCATAACTTGTCCTAAAAGGTGTCCGTTGTGATTTTCGAATTTGATCAGCAATACCTACCACCCATCACCTAATTTGGGTATCACCGCAAAATCAGAAATTGTCAACATTATTTTGATATATCTATTCTTAGTACTAATAAAGCGTTAGTTATGATCATTTTTTAATTTTTTGTATTTCTTGGGCATTAACTATGTAACAATTTCTAGACATTTTGAAGAGTTTTAATTTTCAATATACATTTGTTACTTAAATTTTAAATTTTCTGCGACCGGTTTCGACACATCCGTGTCATTCACGAGCAAACTTAAGTTTTAAGTTTGTTCTTGAATGACACGGATGTATCGAAACCGGTCGCAGAAAATTTAAAATTTAAGTAACAAATGTACATTGAAAATTAAAACTCTTCAAAACAAAATATCATGTTTCAAATCTGATAAAACTATAATATTTCGGACAGTCCGAAAATATTTGTCATTCTGACAGATTTCTCAACAATCTGAGGAGCTAAGGCTCTAAAGACTCTAAAGGAACTATTAAACCATGTTTCAGTTCATAATGTTACCAGTTTGCTTTTAACTTCTCCAAATTTCTATTTGCCTTTTTGCTTATATTGGCAGTCATTATCTCCTCACTCCTCAGAGTACATAAATTGTGTTCTATATGCAATGATGACAATATTGGGGGCTTTTAAAATAAGCTTAGCTTAAAAGAAATTTATGACGTGAAAATTGATCATTGATCACATAAAATTGACCTATATGGCCCTTAAACGGTTCAGGAAAGTGGCTGGTATCCAGTATGGTCCATACTTACTACAAGCGGGGGCGGAGTGGTGACTTTTGTTAAAATACTCTCTATGGTAGACACTACTTACCTGCAAAAATTCAGCTTTCCCCTATTTTGTTCCAGTTAGGGCCTGTTTTTTGTCTAGATTGACTGGGCTAAATGGTTAATTAAAAAAAAATTACCGGCAACCCGGGCATTTATTGAAATAATATTATTATATATAAACAAGGAAGTAACCCGCCTGACTATGTCTGTTCTGAGACGGGTACGTATATAGATAGACGGGTACACACACACGTACACATGTTCATATATATATATATACACACATACATACACATACGCACACTCATCCATATACATGAATAAACATAAGTTTATAAAATCTAAAAAGAAGGTATGTATTGAAAATTGTTAAAAGGTTATCGTGGAATGTATCTACATAGTTTCATAAAACCAATTTTTTTGTTAAAACTTTAAAAATACATCAGATACACATAATAATGCTATCATCTACATCCAAAACTTATAAATTTCAACAAAATATTATAAATATATATAAGAAGTAAGTTATAATAAAGTAAACGTACGTAAAACATAAACAGTATTTAATAAGAAAACATATTTCCCTATAAATGTAAATAAAACATATACGTAAGTAAATAATGAGGATTAAAAACCAAGATGAGGTTACTAATAACTTGGTGATGCATGCCCTTTTTTGAGATTGAAACTGACTATATTGGTACCCTGTCGGACGAAATGACACAGCACCATAGACATATGAATATCAATAGACCAGAACAGAAAGGTGAGGGGTAGAAACCAACTACAGCGGGACGAAGGGCGGAAAGATGGCTTTGGTGATATGTTATTCGTCAAAACTCAATCTGGAAGTATATAGGCATCTCGCACTATAATATCACCATTTAGTTCTTAAAAGTAAAATCTGCTTTTGAATGAATAGACCTTTTTACGTGGGAGCGCGAATTGCTCGCCGCGCAATGAACAATTTTGCGAAGTCCAAATAGGCAAATTAAGGTCGCCTATAAGGTCGAGTCCGATAGTTTGCTGCCGTATTCAGTTCAGTTAAGTTACAAATGTTTCATAATTTACTTACCACAGTAACAGCGACGGGCACACGCCATGTATCTCGAATGATAGTGTATGTTAAAAAAAGATCATATTATGTGATCTGAATTAGCTTAAAATAGTGTGAAATATGCCTATGGAATGTAATACGACAATTGGGCTTATTCTCTTTTTCACTTCTATTTTTCCACGTTTTCAAAACACAAGCTACTATTTTTACCGTGTTATTTCGTAAAATGTACCGATGAGTGCTCGACGTTTGCTCGCAGAAGAATGATGACGTCAAATGTTTTTAGATTAACGCGAAGCCATACTCGATCCCAGCCGGTTCCAATGGAATGGTTCCAATAGGAGGGGGAAATAATACGCTTTTATCACTTAGGGCAGGTCTAGTAATATTCATATGTCTATGCACAGCACAGCCACAGAGATAGAAATGTGCCCCTTCCTTACTATTTATTTGTACGAGCATTATGTCTCTTGGTATTTCAAGGTTTCAAACAAGGAAGAGGACCAACGGTTTTGCTGTGGATTTATTATTAAATCGTTGGTTCCCTAGTTTGTTACCAAGAACTCATCTTCCGGATCGTTGAATCACGTGTTGCGCTGTCCCTACAGACAGTACGGACAGGTTTCCTTTACATTGCAAATATGTAAGTACTGTGAAGTTATGGACGAAGAAAGTTCCAGGAAAATGATTCAGTTGTTGATTCAAAATTCCCCATTGTCAACCAAACATAGCGACTAACTCTATTTTACCAATACCGCCTACATGAAAGCCTAAGTCAAGACGACCCCTAATCTCATGAAGCATTTTTTTGCATGGATGCATTTTATAGAAGATATGAAAACTGGGAAATTTATGACATTAAAAAAATCAGCTGAAAGGCTCTCTTTGACGAAAACAGCAGCTAACAGGAGGACAAAAAAATTGTGTAAAAATCATCATGCAACAGCCTTAAACCATTATAAAAATATTCGAAATTAAATTCAATGATTTGAGTATTACTGAAGCGGGAAACTTGGTTGAAACAAGATGTGCATTTAATGTAATTGTATGTTAATTTACAGCTTTATGACATACGAGCAAAATGCATTATAATATGCATCTACCGCTAGAGGCGCTGCTAGTAGTATAGCTTTTTATCCGAGCGACATTAGACGCTTTTAAAATTACCGTGACGATTCTCGATAACGGGACCGGCAAAAAGGGCAATAAAAATAGGTACGTTCCTTAACACAATGATGCTGCAGCTTTTTCAAAAGATGAGATGCCCATTACTCTAAAACAACTACTAACTACACATACATACACAAACATTCACAAAAAACACATCACAGCCTGGATCAAAAATCAAGATATTCACTTTATACAAAATTTCCTAATCCCTAACCAAACATAACAAAACTATAAAAAAGAAAAATAAATAAACATATCTTACAAGAATTTTACAACTATTCATATATACATATATATTTATATATACTTTATATATATATTTTTTTTCTTCTAAATAATCCATTACCATTAAAATGTAAAAAAAAAAAAAAACCAACTTTCTACTACAACACATAAATACCTGTACTTGTCACACTGAATCATAAACACGTAAACACCTCAGCACAGGTTCTCCTAGTGAGGTGTTCACGAAACATACAACATTATAAACCAACAGTTTCACCTTCTCAAACCTACCTTACACCCAACATAATAAAATGTTATATTAATTAATATGTAAAAATGTTTTCCAAAATATATTATGTTAAAATATTAAATATATAAGGTAAAAACTGTAATATATAGAAATAAATAAAAAAAAAAAAAACAAAAAAAAAAATAAAAAACATAGGTCTGTTTCCTCCTAGTCATAATTTTTATAAAATCATCATGACGTCTCCGTAGACCCTATAATATTACTTGCTGTGACGATAATTTTGAAAGTATGGAATATAATTACAGGGATAATATTGAAGCATGAGTGAACTCCAAATATTCAAAAACGTCAAATATCAAATATGCGCTGATGGTTTTGCGTTTGCCTCGGCAACCCGAATTTCTACCCATTTCTTCCATATCTCCCTTAAGCATTCGAAGTTTTTAAGCTCTTAAAAAAATATATGTTATTTTTGAAGATTATTTCTAGATGCTTCCCACGCCGAAATGTAAATTATATGAAATTCCCTCGATAGAAAAAAATCGCAAAGTATGCTCCAAAAATTATTAAAAACAAGTCTGTTTCTATTATCTTTTAAATTATATTTGTGAAAAAATTCACAATGTTTCTAAATGATACTTGAGATGCTCCCTATGAGATTTTTGCTCAATTTTAAACGAGTCGTGTTTTATTATACATTTTCGCAATTTTCGCATCCATTTTGTCGCTGTATATGTTAGCGCGCTCCTCTAACATCCGTAATTTTGTATCTCTCCATCTTCTTCTTTTCGAGCCCGGTTGCGGAGCCTTAAACATAAAATTCTATAGCTCTTTCTTAGACACTAAATAACAACAGTAAAAATTAATACAAACGGTGGAGTATATCTTCACCCCTCCAAAGGTAACATACCATCATTATCATACGTCACTCTCGTACGTATAAAGAAAATAAAACGCAATTCCCGTCGCCGTGGCTGAGCCGTAATAAGATGTACATATCTGTTTCCACCAAAGGAAAAAATAATTACTTCGGAAGAAACGGACATTTTGTCGATATCATCTTTTGTCTCACCATTATTTAATGTGTTAGAAAGAACTGCAGCATTTATTTATTTTGGTACAATATCTTACATTTTAAAAACAATTCAGCAATGTCGACCTCACTGGGTAGCTCACCTGTGCTGAGTCCTCCAGTTTATAAAACAAAATAAACTAAAAATAAAAATTTATAATTAAGTTAAAATTATAGGTAAAATGAATAATTTTATTTAGGTAATAATTTTTTCACCTAAATAAAATTAAAATCGGTATATATTATGTGAGTGGTGAGTGTTTGTGAGTGATGTGTGTTTTAATAATAATAATAATAATAATTGGACAATTTGTAGAGCGCCGTTTTTGTGAAAAATCACCTCAAGGGCGCATTGGTTTTGTGTGTTACGTGTAGGTATGTGTTTTATTCTTATTTTGTTACGAAATTTTGGTAATATTGTCTTTTTTGTTCTTTAATACATTTTGTAATTTTGAGTACAATTTATTTTTGTTTTCTTTCATTTTATTTTCAAGGGTAAGACTGTTGAATGCTTTTATAGCATGATATTTATAGTGCCTTGTATTTACCGTCGGAGTTTTTTTATGTTATTTTTGTACGATTGTCTAAAATGAGGAAAAGGAACGTATGTTTATTGCCTTTTTTGCCGTTACGGAACCGTAACCGTGAATGTCACGGTAATTATAAAAGCATCTAGTTACCACACGGAAATTAATCTGATCAGTACTAACGGTTTTTGATCCGCAAGTAACAAAAACCACCCTGTAAGGAAAGTAGTATTTGGGAGGAGTCAAGAACAGCAATCAACTAATAACGTATTTAGGTAAGTACCTGAAAGATAATTAATTTTTAGCTTCTCATTAGGGTTTTGCAATTCCATATTATTTTAGAAAATAAAGCGGGTTTAGAAAAGGACAGCTGTAAGAGTATTCAAATCAGTACGAAAGATTGAAGATAAATAGCAAACTTTTAACATTATTAAAACTGAAACATGGTTTAACGGTCCCTTCCGACCCTTATCTCCTCAGATTGTTATGTCTCTCATGTTGTAATGACAGATATTTCCGGACTATCCGAAATATCACAGTTGTATCAGAATTTAAATATGATCATAACTCTTAGAAATAGAAATATTCTTAGACTAGAAAACCTGAAAAGAGTGTGCTATGCAATTGTTGAATTTATATTACCATACGGTATTAAAGGCTGGGGAGGAACATATGATGTTATTTTAAATCCTATCAAAATAGTTCAAAGATTATAATAAGCAACTCCAGTGAAAAATATTATGGCTTTTAAAAAATATGTGCATATAGACCAATAAACGCTGATTTTAAATATGTAACTGGTATTTTATAATATTAAACGAAGAGTTTATAAAAAAATATTAAAAAGTCCATTTTCAATACCGTCATTGAAACACGCCGTCAAGTTGGTATGCTGTGCAATGCTGAGTGGTGATGTCACGATGCAAGATTCACCTGGTGATGGCATTTTGAAGTTGTATTGAAATGTACGGGGCAAGCCATTCAACCACAACATTTCGTGTTTTTTATTTGGTTTATTTACGTACTGTTAATAGAGATTTAGATATAAAATAGTTGTTGTGTTTATCGAAACATTATTTGGGCCTTCACAATTAAAATTATGATTGAAAAGGGCTATATTTGCGGACAATCTGATATTTCCAGGATAAAGTTTTTCAAATATAAGTGTTGAATTTCGAGGAATAAAAGGTACTAAGTAAATAAATCATCTTATTAGTTGTTTTTGAAAGTCGTAGTAAGCTGTAAAAAAAGATTTTTGATAATCTACAGTAAATTTGACCTATTTGCGGTTAAAATAGTGTCATATTTGACATTTTGTTTACCATAACATCGATCGTATTTTCGAAATGGTTTGTTATCAAGGGCTTTTTATACAATCGTCGTGATAAGTGTTTCTGTATGTGTTATTTTATTTTTATTTTATTTATATTTGGGAAAGTTGACAGCAAATCATAAACTACACAATAATACAATTATAAAATGGTTAAATATGCCAATTATAAACTTTCCACAGATAATAATAGTAAATTAATTAATTAAGTAAATAAATTAAATTAAGTAAATTAATTAATCCCTCTCAGTATAGACCCATTACATGTTTACCGAATCCCTCTCAGTATAGACCCATTACATGTTTACCGACAATATATAAAATTTTAACCTCTTGCTTGACAGATTTAATATACACTCATTTAGATGAAAAAAATGTTTTATCTGAACAACAAAAAGGTTGTCGCAGAAAACATATGGGATGTAAAGAACAATTAGTTATTGATTCTGTAATTCTAAAACAGATTCAAACCCAAAAACGTAATTTACATATTTGTTATATAGATTACCAAAAGGCTTATGATAGTGTCCCGCACTCGTGGCTGATAAAAGTTTTAAATATATACAAAATTAACCCAATTATTATTAGCTTTTTGGAAAAAATTATGGCATTTTGGAATACCGATTTGATTTTGAATTTGAAAGATAAGAAAATTATAGTACCGGGCATTTCAATAAAAAGAGGGATTTTTCAAGGAGACTCATTGAGTCCTCTTTGGTTTTGCTTAGCATTAAATCCTCTATCTAAAATGTTAATTAAAAGCAAGTTTGGAATA
The DNA here is from genome assembly GCA_917563855.2 of Limnephilus lunatus. Taxonomy (NCBI): domain Eukaryota; kingdom Metazoa; phylum Arthropoda; class Insecta; order Trichoptera; family Limnephilidae; genus Limnephilus; species Limnephilus lunatus. The sequence continues at coordinate 83,672,748 of OU830592.1, forward strand.
AAAATTAAAGGTAATACAAGAGAGAGAAATATAATTTCTCATTTATTATTTATGGATGATTTAAAATTATATTCGAATTCTGAACCAAATTTAGAGAAAATGATTAAAGTAGTTAAAATTTTTTCAGATGATATTAAAATGACTTTTGGTTTAGATAAATGTAGAACGATCCATATAGAGAAAGGTAAAATTGTAGATGGAGATGAGGGTATATTTAGAAATTTCAAAATTGAAAGTATGAAAGGGGATGAGGTTTATAAATATTTAGGATATCCGCAATCAAATAGATTAGATCATACTAGTATTAAAAATGATATTAGGATTAAATTTAAAACTAGGATCAGAAAAATTTTGAAATGCAATCTATCTGCTAAAAATTTAGTAAAGGCGATAAATACTTGGGCAATACCTCTATTAACTTACTCATTTGGCATAATTAAATGGTCTAATACAGATTTAGATAGCTTAGAACGATTAATCAGAACTACATTAACAAAATTTCATTGCCATCACCCAAATTCAGCTATAGAACGAATTAATTTACCGAGAAATTTAGGAGGTAGAGGTATAGTCAAAATAACATCTTTAAAACATAATCAGGTAGAAATGCTAAGAAATTTTTCCATAGGAAAGCTGATAGTTCAAAAATGCATAAAATAATTTGCAAGGCAGATAGAAATATTTAGTCATTAAATTTATACGACGAGAATGCCAGCATTCTTATAAATACCAACCAGGAATTATTAGATTCCTGGTCAAATAAAATTCTTCACGCAAAACAACTAAACATATGTTGACAAATTTTCGTCAAACAAATGGTTGAGTATTGGAGAGTTGAGCGCAGAAATGGAAAAATCTTTATGCTTGCTATTCAAGATAGAGTCATTAATACTAAAAATTATAGGAAGCATATCATCAAAGATGCAAATCAAATTGATGATTTATGTAGAAAATGTTTGGCTTTTCCGGAAACTATAGAACATATTATATCGGGATGTTCTGTATTAGCGCCGTCCGAGTATACATTTAGGCACAATCAAGTTTTAAAAATAATTCACCAAAGTTTGGTAATTAAACATAACTTGATTGACTGCCGTAATGTACCATATTATGAATATGAACCAAATTCATTTTTAGAAAATGAATTTTATAAAATTTATTATGATAAAACTATTCTAACAGACAGAACAATTAGTCATAATAGACCCGATATAGTTTTACATGACAAAATTAAGAAAATAACTTATATCATTGATGTCGCTATTCCAAATTCTTGTAATATTCAGAAAACTGTTTCTGAAAAAATAAGAAAATATACAGATTTAGGAAATGAGATTAAAAGAATTTGGCATTCTCAGACTATAAAAATATTACCATTTGTTATTTCGGCTACTGGCATTATACCTAGCTCTCTCATTCAAAATTTAGGCGTATTAGATTTGTCAAAAAATTTATTCATAAAAATGCAAAAGTCGGTTATTTTAAATACATGTAGGATTACGAAAGATTTTTTAAATATTTATATTGAGGGATCAGTAGGATTTATCGGACCAGTTAGGATTTCATCAGAGCCGAACCCTCTGATATGAAAATATCTGGAGTCGGTGAAATATTTTCCCATTATGTTTCTGGTGGATTGACGTATTGTTCTTGTATTGTTTTGTATTTATTATCTTATATAGTGCACTTACATTGCGTGAATTTACTAGATATTCATTTGTGGAAAAGTGTGTGGAAGGGTTTAGTCTTTCATTTGGGAAAGATTCAACCCGTACATAAAATCTGGAGCACCGTAAAAATGTGTGACATTATAAAGGTGTTTAATTAATTAGTTCATTTTTAGTTACATTATGTGAGGGAGGGGAGGAGAAATATAGGATAAGGATTAAAAGGCGGAGGGAGAGGGGTAGATTGAACTTCCTAGTTTGAGTCATTTTGCTTAGTGAGATTTTGTTTTATGTCATGTAACGTCGAGTTAAAAATGTCAATGTGGTAATAATTTAAGTTGAATGAATGTGTGGATCTGTAGATAAATGAGTTATGTTCGGAGTTAGTCTTGCAAAGAGGAAGATTAAAAGTAAGCGACTGTCTACTGTTGCGATTAGGAACGTGGAATGATAGGCGTTGAAGAAGATCAGGACTATCGATTAAGTTATGTATAATTTTAAATAACATTACCGAATCTGCTATATTTCTTCGACAAGTTAGCGTCTGTATTTTGAAGAATTTGGCAGAGTCTTCATTACTAACATGAGATCGAAAAGAACGGAAATTGAGATACCTTAAAAATCTATTTTGAACACTTTCAATTCTATTTTTGTGTACTGCATAGCCTGGTTATAACATAATACAATGTATTATGTTAGAGCAAGTCACACCTGAACACAAAATTTGACGGATTACGATGTCATTTGTATTTGCAATGAAAAAGATGATTAATTGTTATTTTATTGCAATTAGGACATAACAGTAGCGATGAGATGTTGACATTTTACTGTTTTTTTCTATATTAAATGCAGTTAATCTTGAATAAAAAATGCCTCGACTTCTGACACCTGAAAATTCTTCCATAAAAAATGACAACACCCATAAATAAACCAATCATACAACAGAGTAAATAAAAGTATGATGTGATGACGTCACACGACGCACCGTAGATGTGGTGGTTTTCGAGGGATCTTGAAAAATTAAAACTTTCACAATTATTTTAACTATTAAAACTAACTCTAAAAATAAAAATAAATATGCAGTTATTTAAGTTAGAATGTCATTATTAATAAAAAATAAAAAAATAAATTGGACTGGAGTTCTCTATAAAGGTTATCCTGAAAAAAAAACATCATCAGTTTGTTATGTCTCTCATGTTGTAATGACAGATATTTCCGGACTGTCCGAAATATCATAGTTGTATCAGAATTTGAATATGATCATAACTCTTAGAAATAGAAATATTCTTAGACTAGAAAACCTGAAAAGAGTGTACTATGAAATTGTTGAATTTATATTACCATACGGTATTATAGGCTGGGGAGGCACATATGATGTTATTTTAAATCCTCTCAAAATAGTTCAAAGATTTATAATTAAGGTTATCCTGGAAAAAAAACATCTTCATTGCCTACTAAAAATCTTTTCAATATTCAATATATATTTATGGTAGACAAAATACATAGGTAGGTATACAAAAAATATTCAATACTACAAACTTTCAAAGAAATACAGCTAAATAATTTAAATTTCAATACATCAGCAAGATATCTTAAAATTTAATACCACTCACATTCAAAATACCTATATTTACCTATACTTATTTCAACAACCTCCCGTTAAATCTAAAAATTATCGAAAATTAATCATGAATTCCAACTTCAATTGAAAAATAACCTGAAAACACTTCAAGAGTTCATATTTATTATTATTATTTCTTTGACAAATCTTGAGTTCTTCTTACTTATCTTTTTGTTATTAGTTATTACATACTTGCAATATTTTATTATTTATTTACTTATACGATTTCATATAATTGAGCATGAATTCCCTCACCAAACACAAGACCTTTGTCTCTCTATAGTGAGGATAGAGTATTTTTATATTTCTTTATATTAATGTAGCGAAATGAACAAAAAAATATGTTTTCCGAGTTTCTAATAGGAAATTTGAAAATGTCTTACTAATTTACCGGTTTGTTATGCATCCCGGATCCCGGTGTTATTTTATAGCATTTTTAATGTGTAAAAAACAAGTTAATTATATTTAATTTTTGGCGAATTTTCGAATATTTCTCTTTACTCATTATTTCAAAACTTAGTATTTGGAGATGTCTGATTAATCAGCTAGCCTACCGATATATGGACATTATTTATCGTCTATCATTTCTTACTATTGTATACTGTCTATCAATTATATTTTACTGAAAAAACAATCAATTTAAGTTTTCTTTTTTGAAAATAAAATTTAAAGTGATTGAGATTTTTTTTAACACTTGCTAGAAAAAAATAACATAAAAAACACATCTGCCCTGATGATGGACACTGTAATGCTGTCCAAAACGTTGGATAAAGAAGAAGGTAGCGCAACAAGACATAACACCCCAAAAATTAATAACGAAAATACTTTTGACCATGAAAATCTAAAATCATAACGAACTTTAAAAAAGTTTAGAAAGTTCGACCAATCTTAGAAAAAGATTTTAATTAGATAATTAAAAAAATATTTTAACTAAAAATATATAAACAACCAGTTTTATGTTCAGCAACTGTCTGCAGTCTGGTGATATTTTTACACCGGTGATACAAAGTCATAGGCGATAATATTACACATTTTTATTATTATTATTTTTTTTTTAAATTTTTTTTTTTTTTTTATTCAGAGAAGATACATAAATTCAATATAATAATTAATTACATAATATGTGTACATATTTGATTTATCCCCATAAAAAAGCAGGGCTTGTGTGTATGGGGGTGTTATTATATTGGTTTAATTGTTTTATTTTTTATATTCAGTTCAAATTTTCGATACAATTTTTAAGGTGAGTTTTACATTTTTTGATATTACGGTTCATGTTTCTGATTTTTTCAGGAAGTAAATTAAAAAATTTTACTCCGAGATATTTATGACTTAACTGTCCTAGTGTTTTTTTACATTTTGGAGTAGGAAGTATGTTTGTCTAAGATTTCTGTTGTTTTTAAATGGTGCAACTTTATTTTGAATATTACCTTTTTAAATTTGTAATGTTGCATGATAAAAATATATTGCACTTAATTTTCTGACTTTAAATTGTTGGAATAAAAGTTCTGACGAATATGAGTAGGGTTTTTTTAAAATTGTTTTTATTATTAGTTTTTGTGATATGTAAATTGTTTGTGTTTGATTTGTATATGTACCGCCCCATCCTATAATGCCGTATTGTATAATTGATTGACAGAAAGCGAAGTATGTGGTTCTAAGTAATTTTTCGTTTAAAATATCTCTTAAACATCTAAACATCTAAATATATATTTTAGTTTCCTTATTCTGTTGTTCAGAATATTTCAGTGTTTTCATCAGGACTAAAAAAAATCATAATCTAATCTTTCGTAGCTGGCGCGAGTTTAATTATTATTTTACGGAAAACACTTTTTACTCATGTAGAATTAATTGTTTACGCCCATGTGATTAAAGTCATGTTCAAACACAGCCATAAAACGCGAGCAGATATCTGCTGAACCGCGAGCGCTTATGTTTTGTACCGTTCACACGATGCTATAAAATATTTCTTCCTATAGTGGGAGAGGGGGTCAGATGAATTAGCGAGGCCCACAGAAAGCACATTTTTTGCCCTGAATCTGTCAACTTGACATCTGTCATCCACCGGTCTAGGCAGCTCCGTAATTAAAACGACCCCCTCTCCTGTTTTTGTCGGAGAGGGGGGCGCTTATCTGTTCGTATATCGCCTCAGGAACGGTTACGGCGTAAGATGTGCATTGTCTATCGTTGATCTGCACATAAACCGCTTAGGTATGAACGGTCTGAAGGTATTTTATAGAGAGAGATATTTGGCGTGCTATGATATTTTGTAATTTATAGCTGTGTTTGAACAGGGCTTAATGTGAATGTGAATAAATAGTTTTTGTCCATAAACAACTCAAATCTTTCAAGAAAGGCTTACAAATACAATAGTGTATCGGTGATTCAATGTAAGATTATGTTTGTTGAAAAGAATAAAAACTCAAATATTTCAAGAAAGGCTAACAAATACGTTAAGTGTATCGGTGATTCAATCCAATATTGTATTTGTTAGCCTTTCTTGAAAGATTTGAATTTGTTTACGGAACTATTTATTCATATTCATATTGCATATGTACGGACGCAAACAATTAATTCATTCAAAAACCTACCTAAAATAATTAAACTCGCGCCATCTACGAAAGAGTAGATTATGAATTTTTTTAAGTATCACCTTAAGGGTTAAAGAAGAAAAAAAAATGATTTCGCTAATCTTCGTTTATCCCTGAATGTATTTAGACACGAAGCGCCAGAACACCCTCCAGTAGGGTGGACCATACTCCGTACCCTCCCAGGTTAGGTTAGGCTCGATTAGGCCTGAGTTAGCTCCCGGCGGCGCCCGGGCCAGGTCGGGGAGGGGATCCGCTTAAATCAGCGACGAGAAAATTGAATGATTCGCTCTCTCTTGATTGGTTATTTCCCTACCCCGCCGCCAGCACCCTTATTCCGTTTCCGTTCAACCGGAACGGGAACCGCGACTTGAGGAAATTAAAACAACAGCCTTTTATTATTCCAAATAAAAATTAAAAGAATTACAACTTCCGCTCGATTTAAGCCTACGGATGAAAAAATCATTAGGTCTCGTAATCTGTCAATTTTATTTCAAATCGCATTACAGAAAGCTTTTATTTCATTATAATTTGGGGGGCGGGTACGGGTACCGCCATCCCAGGAACCATTTGTAGGATAACCACCACACCTGCCATAGGTCACCCAAAGCAGTTTGCTACGTTTGCTGACTTAGGGGTGAGGTTCATCTATGTAGGTCTTCACTTAACTTAACTTAACAAAAGAGAACGAGAACGGGCGTTGGGTGGGAATCTATCCTTGTTCTACTGGTATTTCAATGGAAGGTGCTCCGAGGAACTAGCGTCATTGATCCTTCGGAACCAGTGCATAGTCGGGAAACACGCCAACCGCGTGCCCAACATAGATAATATTACACGGTTGACATTTGTCACATGAGAACGGGTCGCTTCTTCGACTTGTTCTTGTGTTCAACAACTCGATTGTGGAACGACTTGCCGGCCTCTGTGTTTCTTCCTACCAGAACATGGGTCTCTTTAAGACCAATTTTCATTCCTTTCTCTCCCCAAAAAGACCCTCCACACAGCATCTCAGATCACATAGGATCTAAGGGAAATTATTTTCATCAAACCCTCCTCTGTGGATTTAATGTAAAAAAAGGCCTTTTGCCCATCTAATGGAAGTCGGATCGGAAGAGATTGGTTGGGTGAGACCTTTGACCTCTAAAGCCAGACTATCTCTACTCATTGCCTTGCACCGCATTGGGATGGAAGAATTCATGCGTCACTGCTGAACACATGATTCCTACCGACCTATCATACCCTATCGACCTATCATTCCTTTTTCCACACAGCATCCCCAAAGATGGGGAAGACATCCCCATACTTTCCTCAGAGTCTCATGCGTGAAGTTAATGTAAAAAATCGGAATGTACAATTCACACGCGGTAGAAGTGAAACCTTCAGAAAACTAAATTAGGCAAGAGTAGGAAGCACCGCACAAAGAGGAGACCGATTATACTATCTCGTTCTCTCGCAGGCTAAATCGTATAGATGTATGTGTTTGTCTCTTTTTAGTGTCGCTGTTTTTAGTTTCTTTGAGTTTCAAATCACAACGATGCTAAAGAAGATTCCACTTCAAAAAAAAATCTGCGAAATAGTAAAAAGCAACACACACAATACTGATAAATGGTACCTATGCTGTATCATTAGTTCGGTATATTGTTCTCTTCTCGTATTGTGCGGACTAGGAACTAGAGACTGGAGATAGAAAACTCGGGATGAGGTATCTCTTCATAGACGACAGCAAGCCCGCATTCTGTACACTGCACAGTCGCACACTGCTTCGCTGCCGCTGACCATACAATCCCTAGAAATTCTATACCAATTTGAAGGAAAACCGATTTTCCTTTAAGACTTTTCGACTCCCAGGCGACGGGAAAATTAAATTCAGTATGTACCTATTCAGGAAAGATTTTCTATAAATTGAATTTTTTTATTTATCTTTTTTATTTATTTTTTATTATTTATTTAAAGCACCAGTTAAACTGGCAGAACAGTTTATCAGCAGGTCAATATTATATAAAATATTTATTTATATAATACATATATTTGACATTTCCATAGATAAGATTTATTTAATCACCATACTAGGCGAATGCCTGTTTCATGGTGATTAATTAAGGATAGTAACTTTGAGTGTAGTCTAGTGTAAACACATGGTTAAATTGGTAAAGTTATAATAAAAAATAGAAAAGAGAAAAAGAAGTGCGTAAAACAAACATGTAAATAAAATAAACCTGTAAACATATGGTACTAGTATGTAATGATGTTGAAAATTTATATCTTTATCTGAGTATATGAAACAAGTTGTAAACACTGTCATAGTCACTCATCAGAAGGTCAGTAAGCGCCTTTCTGAAAGTGAGATATTTGGCTTTAGACTTTATTTCAATTGATAAGTTATCAAAAATTTTAGGAGCAAGAAAGTTAAACTGGGACTGTGCCAATGAAGTTTTTGTTGTTGGAATAATATAATTCGATTGGTTTGAATATCTTGTGTTGTATTTATTTATTTAAACGCCTTAATGGCTTGTACATTAAAGTGATACATGTGATTATAAGTATACAGTGTTACACAGGAAGGTATCTGTATTATCTTAAGAACAAATTAAGAATGTACCTATGAATATACATAAATAATACCGCTGAAGTGATACCGTTGTTATTAGAAATTCAATGAGATAATATTGAAAAGAAATACACAAGAAATGTGTACTCGTGTAATATTGGGTCCTTACATATGAAATTGGCGTTTTGCCGTACTGGCAACTTTGATCTCAAATATCTTCTCTTTGGTTAGGAATTCTAAATTCAAATTTATACAGCTATTTACTAATGTATTTGTGTTTCGAAAATTACAATTCATTTGTTTTTTCCTTAAGTGTTTCTTTTCTTTGCGTCACTTAGTTTACAAAATGAAAAACTTGAAATATCGCGTTATTTACGAGTACGAGTTCCATCGCGGCACCAGTGCTGCAGAAACGGCTCGAAGGATTAATGATGGGTATGGCAATGGTGCCGCAAAAGAAAACACAGTGCGTTTTTGGTTCCAACGTTTTCGTTCTGGAAATTTCGACCTGCAGAACAAGCCCCGTGGACGGCCGGAGACCAAAGTTGATAATAAAGAATTGAAGGCTATTGTGGAAGTGGATCCATTGCAAACCACGTCCGAGTTAGCTGCAGGCTGCGGTGTTAGTGATGAAACTGTTTTAATCCACTTGAAGCAAATTGGGACTGTGAAAAAGCTCCCATGCAAAACTCCCATAAGCTCCCATACAAAGTTCCTCCCATACAAAACGCCAATTTCACATGTAAGGACCTAATAGTAAAATAATATTTTATTTTCATTTTTAACTTTTATGAGTAAAAACTCAAATCATAATATTTAATTAAATGAAGACAATATTAGCGAAACTCAATCAAAATCTGAAGACAGAAAAATGAGATTTTGATTGAGTTTCGCCAATATTGTCTTTAATTAAGTAAAATACAATACCTACTAGGTTTTTAACTTTTTTATTTTATATATTTTTATTATTTTAGTTTATTAGGGAAACAAACAGTTATACATATTAAAAGGTTGCATTAACCAGCGAAGTTTCCGCAAAAAAATTATAGTATGAAAACATAGATTAAAATATTGAAGTGGTAGAAAAAGAAGGAAAAATATAAATACAACAGAAATGAAAAAGCACAAATTAAAGCATGTGGAATAGAAAAAATGAAATTAAACTGTGAACCAATATAAAAATAATACATTTTCACATCATAAGATAAAGTTCAAGGATGAATGATTAGCCATTTGCCAGCGCCTTATCCAAAAATTATTGTTATTATAAAAAGAAGGGAAAAAACACAGTGAGAATGAAAATTTAATTTTTTCAATTATGAATTTAATAAATTGGCCTGAAGTACAAACGGAAAATATCAACTTCGTAAAACATATCATTGTATTTTGTGCACGTCCTTCGGAGAAATGAATGTTGTGTGTAATTTGTTTTTGAGTGTGTTCTTTTTGATATGTCAACAACGTCGTTAATGATTTTGAATAAAAATTTCTAGTCGGATATATTTCTTCTATCTTCTAAGGTTAATAAATTATGGAATGTTAATGAGTCTTTTAGGTTTTCTGATGTTCGAAAGGATTTAAAATCTAGGTGTTTCTATATATTTTTTTGATTTTTTTCTAACCTTTCAATTTTAACTTTGTATTGGGGATTCCATTGACTCATCCGGTTTATATATGGTTTATATATGCCTGACATAAAACAGAGTATATCGTATGTATGATAAAAATATATATGTACTAGGTTTATATATATAACACCCGACATAAAACAAATTATGATGTACGTACGATAAAAGCTAGCATTTAGACATTGGATACAATTATTTAATCCGTGTTTAAAAAAAAGAATACGAAGTACAAAAGGTTTAGAATATTATAAAAGGTTATAATAAAAGAGAAAATATTTTTTAAATAAAGTTTGAGGTCGTTGAATTCATTCAGTGTATTTTGAGAAGCAGAAGTATGGAGACGTGTTTTAGTGTGACGTCAACGCAAGGTAAACAGAGTGTTGTTATCGAATGAAGCTGAGATTGTTTGTCGTTTAAAGAATGTTTATAGGCCAGTGCAATTAGCGATTCGCGATCGGAATTATTCCGGTAGTCCCAATTTTTTTATATACTCATTTCTTGATGTAAAATCTGAGTTTTCGACCTTGGGTCACTTGAGCTTTCGCCGCCATTTTGAAAAAACCAGCCGAAACCCCCCCTAAATCTAGTTGTTCTCAAATATCTCGTTTCCAATGAAAATTTCGACTAAAATATCTTTACATGTTTAGTAGAACATAAAATTACCTACAATTTTCTTCTTTTTCTTCTATCTCTAATAAATATTGAGATATGCAGTCGTAAAAATGTGTATAAATTCATAAAAACAGGTAAATTGCTCGACATGGGTGGTTTTTTTGTGCGTATCTCTTCTTTTCCAGTAGAATTTTTGAAAAAATTACTTATATCGATTTCGTAGAGAATATAATTTCACGACTTGGGTATAAGTTTAGTGTTTTTTTCTCAATTAGGTATCCAGGTTCAAAATTGAATCAGAAGATAGTTTTTTAATCTTGGCATACCTTGATTATTATTTTTTTTAAACGATTATTGTTGAATTAACATGTAACATACATAATTGCAACATTAACCATCAATGTAATCAAAACAAATTAATAAAATTATTAATTGAGGTACATAGATGTGGTTAAAAAAAGGGAAAAAATATTTTCTTAAAATTTATGACTATTGACCATAGTTTCTTATTTTTACTTACGGGCCCCCAACAGCTTCAATATAGTCTTTCTACGTCTCATCAGCCGAATTTGTGGTGACTGGGTCACCAAATTCAGAATAGGGAGCATTTCAAACTCGACTTTCTACATGTGAACTTTCCAGCCCATCCTGTTTTGCATTGGCCTGATATAAAGCACAGCAATGCCTGAACCTCCTTCAACATTGGTACTGGTGTTAGTAATCCAACAGCGTCGTTCTTCCACCCCATTCAGTTGGATCTTTATGGTGACCAAGTCAAGTCTGCACTTGCAAGTATGTTCTTGAAGCATGTTGCTGGATTGGAATTTTTGTGGGTGGTAGCCTGGATAAATACTTATTCTTTTTCACTCCTTTGACAAAAATATCCATAGAATACCACTACTGCATTGGCTCCATAATGATTTTGTACATAACTGACATTTTGCTGAAAAAGGTTGAGAACGACCCCATAAAACTTTGTGCAGTAAATATCCTCCGTCAACTACGTGTATTTTACTGTTTCCCAGTTCTGTGTTATTTGGTAGAGGTTAAATAATGAGTAAAATATGGACTTAGTTCCTTTGCGCATGCCTTAGTCTGAGAAAAGAGACAAACATAAGATAGTTCATGGAAATATTCTTTAAGTTCAATTTCAGACTTTTTGGCAATACACATACGATGGAATAGCATTAATGTATCTATTTTCACACACCCTGATTTTTATGCAGCTTTTTATGAGAGAAACTATTGCATCCTTACGTTTTAAGCGTAGGTTTCCAAAGTTCTGTTTGATAACTTTCGACATAGCAAATTTTCCCATCTTTATAATAACTCATCTTTACATAATCACGTTTGTTTTAGTAAATGGTTCATGGCAAGCAAACCAATCAATGAGAGTTTGGACGTCTTTGCCATCCCTCTTAATTCGTGTAGGCCTCACTTCTACTTGGGTCAAACCTCCAGATGTTTATTCGATGGTCATGTCAGACCAAATCCCTGACCAAAATTTTGGAGATCGTCGAATCATATAGAAACACTCTTAGGTAAATCTTTCATATTCTATTGGATCCATCTTCTCTTTCAATGCCAACATATCTTGAAGATATAGAAGTGCACTTTCGACGTAATTAAAGTGGGCGGCTTCGTGAAAGAAATGTATCATTTATGGACCGTTGCAAGATGGAGCTCCCAATTTCCAACACGTTTCGCTTCAATATACAGCTCAATCATTGTATTATAAGTATTTTTATAACAGTCCTGAGGATGGTACGGAGGTACCGAAACTACAAAATATCAATAAAGTGACGTAAAACAAACTATTTTCTTTTTATTTATTTAAACCAAATTACTTTTGTTTTCAAATTTATTTCGGCAAACAAAGTGTTAAAAAACTTTTGTACTTTTTCAACTACATTTTGAAAGACATCAAACAGTCGATATTAACCCCAACTTTAAATTGACGTGTATATATTTTTTCGATTGTTTATACATATAAAAACCGCACAAGAGTCTCAATTACTTGAAGTCGATAGGATTATGGTATCCCAAGATGGGATATATTATGTCACTGAATGGAGAAGATGAGGGAAAGAGATGTGAAAGAGCTAGTTTGAAAAATACAATTAAGAAATTACGTATTACTATTTTTTTACTATACGACAGATTATCCATCCAGTTACAGTTTAAGACTTATTTCTCGTGAATAATTATACAAAATAGTCCTACCGTTATTTAAAGACTAATTAAATAAATTAACTGTTTCAGAAATTTCCTTCAATATCAACTCTTCATTTCTCTTATCATACTACCTTGTGCTAAAACATCTGTTCTGTCATATGAATATTCAAGCCATAATTTTCTAATAGGAATAGGCTATCAATAGAGTAATCAGTAATGAATTAGATTAAAACTATTGCAAGATTTACAAATAATTTAACGTTTGGTTTCTAGTCTAAATATTTTTGCTGCCTCAAGTGCCTAAGTTATGGCGCATGAACCTTGGATAAGTTCAAGGCGTCCGCATATAGACATACTTGAGAGTTTTTCTGGACTTTTTCAACATGGCTATCATTGCATCTGGGTCATTAAACTGTTTAGATATTCTCTTGATAAACCCCAGGAGTTTGTAGCAAGTCTTGTTCAAGAAATAATATGGAAATAATACTTAGGACATATCGTAACAGCGGAGCTCAACGATTATACGAATATCGAGCGACAAAGAAGAGCACTGTAATAGCTATTATGATTTCTCAAAGATTCAACAAGGGTTGCCCGGTTGCAAAAAGGCATCTTTGTTAACACATACTGCACGAGCATATATAATTCGGAGCTGTGCACTAACTTCAACAAAGCATCTCTAAAAATAATGGAAGTACAATACAAAAATTCATACCGAATGCTTTTTGGGTTGTCCTGGTACTACAGTGCCACCGAGATGTTTGAAGAAGGGCGCGTTCCCAGATTCTGATCACTAATGAAAAAACGGATCACCAGCTACAGAACGCGATTACCCTCGAGCGAAAACGCGCTTGTGATGGCAGCATTCCACTTCTGGGAGGGTCCCATTTACAAGCGACGGAGCCCATTCCTGATGCCAATATTTAAAAAAAATTACTCTAAATTTTCATCTTTTGTTATTATTATTATTATTTATTTTCACTTTAATGTATTATATGAATTGTATGGAATTCGAAGTAATGCACCACCCTCCCTGAGATCGGGAATAAACTAAAATAAAAAATAGAGGACAGTAAAATTGAATATAATAATAATAATAAAATTGAATATATTGAAAATTGAATAATACAACATGGGTCTCTTCAAGACTAATGTTCATTCCTTCCTCTCCTCAAAATGACAAAGGCCCTAAGGGAAATTCTTTCCGCAGGGCCTCCTGTGTGGAGTTAATGTAAAAATAAAAACACCGACACGCCCGTAAGATACTTCTATCGGTTTATCTGTTTAGAGATCGCTGCATTGGTATCGCATTCGGTAGTTCCACGATGTTCTTTTGAATAGCGGAGCGACGGACTTCAATCAGTGATGTGTGCCTGGGGAAATTTCTGGCTAAATTTGTATCATCGGAAAAAGTTTTATTTCACAAACCTAGGGATTTTTCGATACAGGAACAATGTCGTTTATTTTTTATTACTAGCGAGTACCTGGTACGCGTTACACTGCTACTCAAAGACATAAAGTGTTTATGTTTTAATTCTGTTTTTTTAAGTGCTTTTGAATTCACAATGTTTTTTGTTTTTCCGTATGAGGTATACATGAATAAATTAGAAAGTTTTACGATGCGACATACAGCTGTCCGTGTGAGAAGCATGGCATTTCCAAATTTACCCTTTGCTATCCCGTACCGCTACTGTGTCTCATTTGCAATCCCTCCCTCTGTCCCTCCCTAGTCTAATACCCCTCCGTCACCCCTTCACTGCATGTCCTTTCCAATGCGTCCCCGTTCCCGTCCCCCTTCCCGTTCTCGCCTGCTTTCCCCACCAGCATCCCCTTCCCTCACGCGTCCCCTCCTTCCGCGACACCCCTAACCGAAATAACATTTCCATGGTCAAGTAAAACAATGACCGTCCAATATATTTCAAACATCCGCCATCTTAAACTAAACTAAATTCGGTACCACAATAGTAATATGTCCTATTTTTCATCCCGAATCCATATGAGAGATGACCCATATGGAAACTGGACGAAAAAAATTATCGTGTAAAACGCCAACCAGAAGATTTTTTTCTGTGATATAATCTTCGATCGAAAGCAAATTATTTATGACTACGATTTAAGCGTCGTTTTCGTATTGAAATGCATGTTTGTGTAAGACAGTGGAAGATAATCCCAGAATCATCTAGGTTTTAGAATGATCGTCATTCAAGATGTTCTTAACTTTTTTTTGCTTTAACCATGTTAGTTTTAGTGACCACGTTCAACCTTTCTCTAGACTATCTCCTCCACTTACGCATCTTCATTTGCCCCGCAGCATTCCGAAAATAGGGATGACTTTGTTTCACTCGTGACGTGCAACTTTTGTGTGGTATCGCACTATAAAAATAAATAATAACAACAATTCTTTGATAATTTGAATAACTCTGTTTTTATACAATAATACCTCACAGTACAAATTTGACTTTCTGGATTCTATTTCTAATAGTGTATAAATAGACAGAGAAAACATGCTTACCTGTCAGGTCCTTCCGATAAACCCACTTTAATTAGAAAGTTTATGCTTGGAGAAGATATGGCTTTACACGCGGAAGCCATTATATTTAAAAAAAACTGGACCATGCAAGATTTTACATTTGCTACCCCCTTCTGTTAGTATTACGTTTATGAGAAGATTAGTGGCAAAATGGAGAAGAGTAATAGTTGATATTTATTTTGAAAGATTGGAGAATTGAGGATTCTTTATGGATGGAGAGTTTTGTGAAATGACCTTTACAAAAGCCTACAAATAAGATTTTTTTTATATTTTTACATAAGGCTTGAAGAAGTTACGATTTTGCACGATATATTAAAAATACTGCGCTCTGTATAATTTTACAGTTGGCACTCTATCTACGCTTACTATTGGTATTACATTTATTAAAAGGTTAGTGATAAAATTATAGTTGATATTTATTTTATATAGTAATATTTTTACTCTTCAATTTTTACTCCGTGATTGAGAGGTAAGGCTCTTGACTCGAAATCCAAATGTCGCGGAATGTGCGCCAATAAATTTTATTTGATTTATATGTTTTATTTCACAATTAATTCATTTAAAATTAATTAATTTAAAGCTAGTATATTTGCGGGACGTTCCAGAGCGGAAGATACTCTTAAGTATCGTCATGGTGTAAGACCACCATTGCTTGAAATGGCTTTAGCCGTATTTGGTGATCAGATCTGAATAGCCAAGCACTCCTTACCCTCCCCTCTACCTTTTGCCTCACAATGTATCCCAATTGGGGATGCCAATGACTTACTGGCCCCATACGGCAGCAGTTGGGATTCTATAAAAAATGGATTAAAAATAATGATTATATTTTATAAAATGACCTTTGAGAGCTTAAAAATTATTTTGTTTTGAAGAGTTTTAATTTTCAATGTACATTTGTTACTTAAATTTTAAATTTTCTGCGACCGGTTTCGACACATCCGTGTCATTTACGAGCAAACTTAAAACTAACTTAAAAATTCTATACAAGTACAAAAATTAATTAGGTGGGGGTAGTGGGAGGGGAGATTTTGGAGGAGTGGGAGAAAGGTGGGAGGAGTCAACGTTACTTGGAAACATCGTAAGTAAAGGTGATGTACATGGGGCTATTATTTTATTCACTAAATTAATTTTAGATGTACATGGGGCTATTATTTTATTTACTAAATTAATTTTAGATTTAATTTTTTTGTTTATTTCTAAATTTTCTAAAGCGCACAAATTAAAATATGAATTTACATTGCAATGTTTAAACTTAATGTTTTCTTTTTTAAGACCTGACTCTATTAGATGGTTAGCAAACTCGGAGAAGTTATTATTTCGTAAACAAAGTTCATGTTCCCTGATTCTAGTTTTAAAATTTCTTGTAGTCATCCCTACATACTGTGCGTCACAATCGTTACATTCTAAAGTGTATAAAATTAAATTAAAGTTAAATTTTCAGATTCGCTGAACATGCATTGCGAATATTTTTTCAAGAACATTTAGATTCAACTTAATCACTATAAAATACAACCATTTATGTCGGAGGTGATGGAAAAAACTGCACTAAAGTTACTTTTTTCAGTAAGTTCAAAATTTCATGTGTATTGACAATTTCGACCACCTAGTTTTTGATCTGACATTAGTCATAGGATTGAAGGTTAGGAAATACGCATATAGTATTAAAATTACCCAAACTAAGAATCTTGTAACATATTTTGTGTATATATTTTCGTCTCCCCTGACATAAATAGTCGCTCCTTGTCTTACCAAAATTATATTTCAGTTAACCGATAATTCATATTATTCAATTTTAAAATTGAATTTTATGATAAAAACGCTCTTTTTTTAACTTTTGAAGGTTATTCCCATCAATGTAATATATCATTGAAGTAGAAGATAACATTAATAATTTAAACAAAAATATGAAAGAGAACAAGACACAGAAAAAGACAATGGTCGCAACTGGGACCATTGTCTTTTCTGTTTTTCTGTGTCTTGTTTTCTTTCATATTTTCGTTTAGATTATAATTGTTATCTTCTTCTTCAATACCCGCAATCGAACAGATTAAAATGATATTAGAATCAAATTTCAAACTAGGATCAGAAATTTTTTAAAATGCATATCTGCTAAAAATTTAGTAAAGGCAATAAATACAATACCTCTATTAAGAGGACATTACCAGAGAAACCAGAAATATGTCATTTTAGTATTTAGACTTATTGACTCGTTTCCACAAAAAATTATAAATTGATTTTGAAAGATTGTTCTTTTATCTAGTAAAGGTATGGATAAAATTTTGAGAAAAAATGTTTATTTTAAGTATAATAAGGTTATACCATAGGTCGTTGGCAGATTTGTTATATTTTCAAAAAAGTACATGTATTATACAACACCAATTTCAAATCATATAATCATGCAGTAAAATAAATCAATACATTATCTGGTAAAATTATTTGTCAGAATTTTAATTTAAGTTTAAATAAAATTATTAAAAAATATATACGTACATGTGTTTCTTGACGAAAATTGGTCCGTTTGTTTATTTATTTGCGCACTTACTAACTAATATATTTCAGATTTTTTTACATACTTATTTTGCTAAGACATTATTGACAAATCATAAATAATTTTAATGGAAAAATAATTTTAGGGTGTATTTAATATTAATTAATTTACAGCTTCGCGTTTCACAATTTTTCTTATCGACGACAACACGAATCGAGAGCGCTCATTCAGACCGCAACTGCGGCCACTGGCGGTTGTCTTCGCGGCGCTCTACATCGCAACATTTTCAAACGAATAACGAAGCAAAATAAATAGGATTTCATGTTTGTAAAATTTATAGGGTTGCCCCAACGCAAAATTTCATGTTCATTGAATATTTTTATGATAAAATTTTTATAATTTTGAAATTTTTTTTATTGTAAATTATTCTTATGTGAATACCGCACAAGAGTCCCAACTGCTCCAAAATATGTATTTTCAAGTAAAACTTCTTTACGCACGCTCGACACTTGGGGGGTAAGCTGGTAAATGTGTTACGAAAAGTGGTGATTGTTACGAAAAATTTCCTTCGAACGGTAATCGATGCGAACGGTGATCGATTGCTAGGTGGGTCGTGCCTTTACGCACGCTTGTTATTCGTGTTATTGTTTTATTGTTAATAGACTATTTTTGCGTAAATAAATAGATAAATTAAATTATTTAAAAATATATACGTACATGTGTTTCTTGACGAAAATTGGTCCGTTTGTTTATTTATTTGCACACTTACAAACTAATATATTTCAGATTTTATTACATACTTATTTTACTAAGACATTATTGACAAATCATAAATAATTTTGATGGAAAAATAATAAACACAAGAATCGGGTATGGGTACCACCGCCCCGGGAACCAATTATTAGATAACCAACACGTCTGCCATAGGTCATCCCAAGTGGTTCGTAACATTTGGTGACTAGCAGGGGTGCCTAGGTTTAAGGGGGTGAGGTTTGTTTAGGTCTTAGCAGCGGATGCGTCTGCCCACCAGCTGCATGGCAGGTCGGATCTGGAAAAGTTAAGGGAGTCCCTTTGACTTCTCCAGCCTTACTCTCTCGGAACATCGCCTTGCACCGCAGTGGGAGGGATGGATTCATACATCCGCACTCCTGGACACGCTGACCCCCAGATTTCTACTCACCCCTAATATCCCTTTCCTTCTCCGAATTTCCTCTTCTTCCTTTCCCTAAAACGACCCTCCACACAGCATTCCCAAAGAAGAGATAAGCAGTGTGTCGAGCGAGTGTAAAAAAAACGGTCTCTCCCGATCCGGCCTTCCATGTAGTTGGTGGATGTACCTTCCAAATTACTGATACCACCTATTGACGGCCGGCGTGGTCAAGGGGTAAGGCTCTTGACTAGCAATCTGAAGGTCGTGGGATCGAATCCCGGCATAGGCAAATAAATTTTATTTGACTAATTTGGGTTATTTCACAATTATTTAATTTAAAAATAATATATTTGCGTCACGTTTTAGAGTAAAAGATACTTTCAGTATCGCCCTGGTGTAAGACCACCATTCAGAATTGAAACGTTGTTTATTGACCAGATCTGAATAGCCAGGTAATTCCTCGCCTTCCTCTTCCCCCACCACCTTCAGCCTCGCAATATACCCCATAGTCACGTCATAGTCTCACTGGCTCCAGTAGGAGCATTTGGGTCTCTTGTGCGGTATTCAGATAAATATAAAATAAAAAATTGTGCATACGAAAAAATATTTCAAAATGAGACATTTTTTACAATCCAACTGAATATTACACTTTTTTCATAAATATACCGCACAAGAGTCCCAACTGCTCCTGTCTGGAGCCAGTGGGACTATGGCATCCCCAATTGGGGTATGTTGTAAGACTGAAGGTAGTGGGGAGGGTAAAAATATAGGGAAGAGGAAGGTGGGGAAGTATCTGGCTATTCAGATCTGGTCACCAAACACGGCTAAAGACATTTCAAGCAACGTTTCAAATATTAATGGTAGTCTTACACCAGGGCGATACTGAGATATCTTTCGCTCTAATGGCCGTAAAATAAAATTAAAAAACAAAAAACCAAAATATTAAAAAGAATATAACAAATTGTTTATTCATGTAGGTATCTACTTAATACCTACTGTGTTTACGCATTTCACTTGTATCTATTTATGTTTATGCACTTCAATATACAAATTACAAATAACTACTACTAATTAAAATTCTGGAAGCGAGAATAGTAATATAAAGTAGTAATAGTAGCGGGTAGCCCTAGCTCGCGTGAACAAAACCCTCAAAACTCGGATTGCCGCGGAACGAAATTTAGTTCTGAAAACGCCCGCTCGCGAGCCCTGATGTGTTAGCGCTAGTGTCGGAATCGAAGTTGTCATGTGCTGGTTATTCACTCTTAATGTACAATCGTTTCCAATTTGTTTTATAAAGTGACAACATGTCATTTGTAACCAACGTAGATGAAATATTTTTAATATTATCGATAGTTATTTGAAATTAATATTATTATTTTTAGATATTATCTAGAGTTATTTAAAATTTTGTTATTTTTAATGTCGCAAACTGTGAAAGGTTTTGGATTTTTGAAATGAAAACTTCTTTAGCATCGTTTGAAGCCCGATGAAACGAAAAAATAGCGAACCTAAAAAGGTCTATATCTATAGGATATGACCTGCGAGAGAATAAGATAGTATAATCGGTCTCCTCTTTGAGCGGTGCTTCCAAAGATATTGAAATATAAGGAGATGTGCTATCTGCAGTTTTTACTAGGTGAGACTGCGCTTCCGGGTGTCGCCGGTATTGGGAATAAACTAAATGAACGAATAAACTAAACGAACGCCAAAATAAATGAACGAATTCTTTCCGTATTCAAACTATATTGTTAACCAATACTAATGCACACCTTCAAAAAATTAAGGAAATGAACAAATTCTTTTTGTATGCAAACTACCCTGATTAGGTAGTAGTTCGCCGACTACGTCGTTCGTCGATTTTTATAATAAAATATTTGCCAGATAAAATTAATATTTCCTGTAAAAGTGAAGGAAAATGCTTACCGCCTAGTCTGACTATGCAATTTCTTAGTAATACCCTGAATCTGAGGATTTCTAGTGAAATTTTCAACCTTAAAAAGCGAAAAAAGGCATTTCATCACTGGATGCAACGAGTTGTGCATCTAGTTCAAGATGCCTTTATTGCGTCTGTATGGGTCACATCATACACAAGAGATTACACTCAAAACCTGGCTCATTCAGGCCTGGTAAAGAATACATCATCTCCCTTTGCAGCTGCTATTCAATTGGTACAAAGTGAATGTAGTTTTCTAGGGTTCCGCGACTTTTCATCCCGCGACAAAATATGCCCGACAAAATATCTTACAGACAAAACATCCCCCAACAAAATATCTACTTAAATCTAACCTAACCTAACTGAAAGATATTTAAATATAAGAGATGCGCTTTCGGCAGTTTTTACTGGGTGGGACTTTTTTATTATTTTTTTAATTGTGTTAGTTTATACTATCTACATGAATATAATCAAAAAAGCACAATGAAACATTTCATTTTTAAAATTGAAATATTTTTACAGTAAGCATAACATTTCTTTTTAAATACATCCATTCTTCATACTTTTAGGCATTTCATCATACATTTTTAGTCATCTATACATTTAGGCAGTTCTGTGATTTTGATTTCTTCATTTGTGGCAATCGAACTCTGTTCCGTAATTATGTATGTTTCTAATAAAAACAATTTCATCCTTAAAGTATTTTGGCATTTGGTTTTTCATAATGTTATGCATAAAATTAACCCTGTGCTTCCTGGTGTCGCCAATATTGTTAACCAATACTTCTGCACACCAAAAATCAACTAAATTCCGTAGCTAGGACCATTAGACCGCAGTCCACCGACAGTCGGGAGGCTATCGCAGCATATCTCCTTATATTTCAATATCTTTGACCTAACCTAATTTAACCTAATAAAAAAATGTGACAAAAATAATACAGATATCTTGTAAAGATAATAATTGTTAAAAAATAGTATAGTGGGACAAAAATAATGCAGACACCCTGTAAAGACAATAATTTTTTGTTTAAAAATAGCGAACTTAAAATGGGACAAAAATAATGCAGAAATCCTGTAAAGACAATAAATTATTGTTCAAAAATAGTGTCTATAATAGCACAAAAATAATGCAGACATCCTGTAAAGACAATAAATTATTGTTCAAAAATAGTATCTATAATGGGAAAAATATTAATGAATGTTAAAAATTGTAAAAAAAGGTTAAGTTAGGTTTTGTGGATATTTTGTTGAATGATATTTGGTCCGTGGGATATTTTGTCGGGGATATTTTGTAGCGGGATGAAAACGCGCATTACCATTTTCCAGCGCTTGGGAACAAGTGGAAGCATCATCAATGATAACAAGACCCCTCCGAGTGGATGGCCTGACAGGAGAGGTGAGGGTGACCGGGGGACGGGGTTGGGACGGATGAACAGAGTGTGACCGTGTTTGGCGGTCTATCCACGCGGAAGAATCGATAGCAGGCAGTAGGCAGTAGCAGGTAGCACCATCCTCGGGTCGGGTATAAATAGCCTTTTCCACACCACACCTGTGCGCCGAACTGCTCCCGTAATGCTGTTTGCCGTCGATGATTCGCTTCCATACCGATAACATTCATACAAACGACATGCGATACACGTGCACACTTTACTCATTACGCATCACGCTTACCTACTCACTCACACTGCCTTCTTAAGCTTCCGCTACCCGAATTTATACCGAGTTCTTACATATCTCCCTTAAGAACCAGAGAACACCAGAAATATGTCATTTTTAAATCAGTGTTTAGACGTATTGACTCCTTTCCACAAAAAAATATAAATTGGTTTCGAAAGATTGTTCTTTTATCTAGTAAAAGTATGTTTTAAATTTTCAGAATAAATGATAATTTTTAGTATAATAAAGTTATACTATGGTCGTTGGCGGATTTGTTAAATTTTCAAAAAGTACATTTATTATACAACAACCATTTCAAATCATATAATTATGCAGTAAAATAAATCAATACATTATCTGGTAAACGTATGTAACAGAATTTTAATTTTAGTTTAAATAAAATCATAAAAAATATAATATTATGTAAGTACATGTGTTTCTTGACGAAAATTGGTCCGTTTGTGTATTTATTTGCGCACTTACGGAATAATATATTAAAAAAAATTTACATTCTTACTTTGCTGAGATATTATTGAAAAATGATAAATACTTATGATCAAAATATAATTACAAAAAGTACATAATTTTAATAGTTTTATCAACACGCCTTTCAGCATTTTTGGATGTAGGTATAAATTAAAGGAAATTTGGAATGAAATAAAATCGATATTGAGTTATTATTTTAAAAAGCTGGTACGGAGAGTAATTACTCTTTCTCACTGGAACTGCCCTGTACGATCTTAAGAACCTCTTTCGACGAAATGTGGATTTTTGTGGCAGCTGGCTGGTTATACGCTCTTACACATTTGAAGTTTTTAAGCTCTTAAAAAAATATATTTTATTTTTGAAGATAATATCTAGACGCGCTCCACGCCGAAATCCAAATTATATTAAATTCCCTGGATAGAAAAAAATCGCAAAGTGTGGTCTTAAAATTATTATAATCATGTTTGTTTCAGTTATTTTACAAGTTATAGTTGTGAAAAAAATCACAATGTTTCTTTAAATGATACTTAAGATGAAGTCATACTAAATAATGCAAAATCATTTGTTTTTGTTTTGAAAATTTGATCTATTAGAAGTATTATACATACTTCAATTAAATACTGCGTGTAGAACATATCTTTGCCCTTATAAATATCGGTTATTTTTCAAGTTTTTGAATAAGCCTAGAAAAAAATAAATTATAAGGTCTATAAAAAACACTTTGAAGTCCAAAATCTTCTATTTATAAACTTTCTTTTTCTTCTACGATAAATAAATTTACGCACGAACCTCACAAAATAAAATATAATATGCATTTTCACGTTGTTATTTTTGACATCACGGCGACAATACGGCAGCCGACGAATTTAGAATTTCAAAGTGAACCTTATACAGTCCACCGAAGAACGACTGGCAGCCACACCCAGTACTCCCCCGGACGAAGCGGGGGATAGACGTATTAGGCTCCGCGTCGTTTGTTTTCGTGAAATCAATTTTATAATTCCATATTATCACAATAAACAATGCGTAAAAATTGAATTAATGTTTTTTATAGGCCTTTACGAAATCAACCTGTAAAAAAATTCTCAAATACCTTTTCCAACCTTTCCAAAAGCTTTTTCTCAAGTATTTTTAAACTCCTCCCATAAAGGGGCGTGAATTCCGATTTCTATTTTTTTCCTGTAGTATTTGATCGCCTTAAGATACGTTCCACGAGATTTCTGCTCTATTCTAAACGAGTCGTGTTTTATTAAACATTTTCGCAATTTTCGCATCGATTTTACCGCTTCAAATATTAGCGCGCTCCTCTAACATTCGTAATTACATATCTCTCCATTTTATTCTTTTTGAACTCGGATGCGGAGCCTTAAGTTGAAAATGAATACGACGGTTAAGCAATAATGGTATTTTCTCGGGTGTTTTTTATTCTACTTTTATTTTATTTTTAAGTCCAAAATTTTTTTTTTAGTCTAAACAATTTAAATTGTGCTATTCTTAATTTGGTGCAGAAACGAGAAGTTAGTTTTCGTTCGTGAGTATGGCATTGTTGACGTCACACCGGAGAACGTCGGTGACAGCCGTCTCATTAGCCATTAGCATTTTCTTCGTCATAACTTTTCTATGTCGTTGTAGCCTATTGGAATCGTTTCGAAATGTCAGGTTTTAGATCGTTCTTAAAATCAATTATTATCAATGGAAATAATAAAATTAGACATTTTCAGTTTATTTAGTATCAGAATCAGAATAATAAATTTCCACATATTTTTAATGGTATTCATAGTTTGTGGAAATACCCATTATATTCTTGAAAGAAGTCGAAATTTGGCAATAGATAAATATCAACATATTTGAAATAAAAAGTTTTCGCAAAGCGAAATAGCAATAGCATAACATTTTTAGTTCTACAATAAAATTATCGTTTTTTAGAAAAAAAAAATGTTTGCTTATCTTTTAAGGTAAAAAAAAATATATGTATATTTAATTAAACATTAAAAATATATATGTAGGCAATTTTTTTTTTATTAGGGTCCTATTTATATAACTGGGGGCCTACTCATATATGATGAATTATTATTTTTTTTTTTTTTTTTTTTTTTTAACTTACGGAGACGGTTTACAGTTAGTTCCCGTGAGTACTTAGGCCATAGGCCCATTGTACTATCTCCCATTTTACCTCAATCCTTTAACAATAACCCAGTCCCTTTAATGAAGTTCACCAGAGTTGTCATTGGATATGTGGCTAAGTCTTCTGGTTCCACGATGTGTCTCCCCAGGTATCTGAGCCTAGTTCCCACCAGGGCAGGACATTGGCACCACAAGTGAATTGGAGTCTCTTCATCCTCTTCACATTTTCTACATCTATTGGTGCTTTCCACTCCCAATAGCTGCATGTGTCTCCTGAGATGGCAGTGTCCCGTTAGTAGTCCTACCAGTTCCCTCAGCGAGTTTCTATCCATATCGAGTAGTTTCCTGGTCCGTCTGGGGTCCGGTTCGTTTATGAGTACTTTGGATTGCCTCATTCCGGGTGCCCTCTCCCATTCCTTCCAGTGCTGGGATTTGACCCACCTCTCAATATGTAATTTCGTGTGGCAAGCTGCTACTCCTACAGCCGGCTCGGATCCCGCAAGTGGTGCTTTCGCCCCTTTCCTTGCTAGTTCGTCAGCCCGCTCGTTGCCCTCAATACCCTTATGTCCTGGTACCCATATCAGTGTTATTTTATTAATGGTAGCGAGTTCTGTAAGAACAGTCCTGCATTCCACCACCAGTCTGGAGTCGCATCGGTTACTTTCCAGTGCCATTAGGGCTGCCTGGCTATCAGAACAAATAGTTATGTTCTTATTCCTGTACCCGATACGTATATTCTCCTGTGCGCAGACCATGATGGCTTTCATCTCAGCCTGAAACACAGTGCAGTGAGTTCCTAGAGGTATACTGAGTTCCCTCTTGGATCCCTGTAGACATACCCCGGCCCCCGTTCCTTCCTCCATCTTGGACCCATCTGTGAACCAGATTAGTTCCTGTCTGGAGGTTGGACCTGGGACCATGTCCCACTCTTCCCGGGTGGGGTACATCACATCAAACTGCTGTCTGAAGAAGTATTCAGCTTGTTTGCCGTCCTGCTTCATTCCAGCTGTCGGGCTAATTGCCCTCAGTCTTGTTCCGATCTCAGTATGACTGTTTTTGGGCAACTCACCTCTCCAATGACCTTTGCATTTTAACCTGTAGGCTGCCGCCATCGCCGCCCCCTCTATTTCTAAGTTTAGTGGGGGTAGGTTCAGCAGCACTCCCATGGCTAGTATTGGAGTGGTTCGCATAGCTCCTGTGATTCCTCTGCATGCAAGTCCCTGTATGTGGTTGAGTGTGGCCATCACTGTTTTCAGTGTTGTTCTCCTCCACCAGACCAAGGCTGCATGCATGATTCTTGGTTTTACAACGGCTGTGTACAGCCATTGCATCATTTTGGGTTTGAGTCCCCACGTTCTGCCGCAGATTCGCCTAGTTGCCCACATGAGAGCACAGGCTTTTCTGCCCACAGTTTCCACCTGGTTTTTCCAGCTCAGTTTGGCATCTATAATGACCCCGAGGTACTTAACCGTGTCAGAGGGTTCTACCTCCTTTCCGTAGAAGGTTGGATTGCTCCATCCCTCTAGTTTCCTTTTACGTGTAAAGATTACTAGTTCTGTCTTGTCTGGATTGACCGACAGCCCTGTTTCTTCACACCATTCTTCCACTGTTGCCAGTGTTGATTGTATGAGGCCTCTGGATGTGTCTGCATCCCAACACCTTATTATGGTTGCAATGTCATCCGCATACCCTTGAGTATACAGGCCCCTGTTGTTGAGTTTCCTGATGAGGTTGTCCACCACCAGGCTCCACAGCAAGGGTGACAAGACCCCTCCCTGTGAACACCCTCGCGTCACCAATACTCTGAGGTTCACCTCACCCCTTTCCATCGTAAGAATCCGACCTGAAAGCATGTTCTTCAGCCACCTTCTGGTGGTTTTATCGAGTCCATGTCTTTCTGCCGCTTCATCGATGGATTTAATAGAGGTGCAATTAAATGCTCCCTCTATGTCCAGGAAGAGTCCTACTGCTAGTTCCCCGGTTGCCTGCGCCTGCTCCAGTTTGTATACCAACCTGTGCAGTGCCGCGTCAACCGACTTACCTGGTTGATACGCAAATTGTAACTCATGGAGGGGCTTTTCTCTCAGTGCCCCGTCTCTTATGTGTCTATCCATTAGCCTCTCCATTGTCTTTAGAAGAAAAGAGGTGAGGCTAATTGGACGGAATGCGCCTGGTTGGTCGTAGTCAGTTCTCCCAGGTTTAGGTATGAACACTACCCTTGTTTTCCTCCATGGTATGGGGATGTATCCGAGGGCGCAGCACGCCCTCAGGATCTTAGTCACCGGAAGTAAGATTGTATCCAGACCTCTCTGCAGAAGTGCCTGAAAGATACCATCTTCTCCTGCACTTTTAAAAGGGTCGAACCCTTCGATTGCCCATTTAACTTTGGAGGGAGTCACTATTTTAGCGGCAGTGTCCCAGTCCTTACCATCCCGTATAACTCGGGCTGGTGGTGGACCGGTATCACCTGCTTCTAACTTTTTGTAGCCGGGAAAATGTTTCCCCAGCAGTTCCTCCAGCTCCTCCTCGCAGTTATCGGTGAAGCCTCCATCGGCTTTCCGAAATGGGCCTTTAGCTGCCCCTGGGTCTTTAGCGAGAATTTTTTGAATTCTTGCAGCTTGCGGGATGGTTTCCACCTCCCCGCAGTACTTCTCCCAGGAGCCTGTTTTGGCTATCCGGATTGCTTCCTTGTACTCTTTCTGGTATTGCTTGTGAGCATCCCAGTTTCCAGATTTTTTGGCCCTGTTGAAGGCTTGCCTTACTAGTTTCCGTAGCTCCTGCAGTTTTCTGCTCCACCACGGTGTTTTGTCCCTGGTACTTGTCTTCAGAGGGCAGCTATTTTCGTATGCCCCTATCATTGAGTCCCTCAGTATTTCTACTGCGTCCTCAATTTCTTCAGGGCAGCCGTATTTCGCTGGGAATCTTGTCATTCCTATGTTTAATTCCTCTGAATACCGAGTCCAGTCAGTTGCTTTTGGGTTCCTGTATGTGTCGGTCCCCGTTTTATTTGTCTCTCCCTCTAGTTTAAATACTATGTGTCGATGATCCGACAGGGATGGTTCATCCGAAACTCTCCATCCTGAGACTCCCAAAGTTCCTAGAGTCAGGTCTATCACCTCCTGTCTGCTACTTATAACAAAGGTAGGTTCCCTACCTCTATTGAGAATCTCAAGGTTCACTGTCATCAGGTATTCCAGGAGGTCCTGTCCCCGTTTGTTGATGTCCGTACTCCCCCACACAGTGTGGTGCGAGTTAGCATCTACTCCGAGTATCAGTTCCCTACCCTTCTCCCTGCAGTCCTGGATGAGTCTCGTTATTTCCCTAGAGGGTGGTGGTTCCGCAGAGTCATAGGGCATGTACGCTGACGCCACTACTACTTCTCGGCTTCTTTCGTCCAGCGTGACCTGTAGCTTCACAGCCACCAGGTCCCTGCTGCAGTGTTCGGGAAGCAGTGTGCCGGCTATCCCTCTGATGAGGATGCAGGCACGTGGTCTGTCCCCCGACTCCTTGTAGTAGAGTAGACCTTGGTTCATGTTTAGTCCTCTGACCTTCTCCCTGTAAGTCCAGGGTTCTTGAATCAGCGCGACATCCACACGGTCCCGGGTAACTCTCCTGTTGAGCACGGCAGCCGCTGCTGGGCTGCGATGTAAGTTTATTTGGATGAAATGTAAGTTTTTAGCCATTTTTGGGGGTCTAATGATGAATTAAGATAATAATGGTTTTTTTACGTTAAGTATGCACCTAGTTATATCATTTGTATTTAAACATACGTATGGAGATGTTTTTATCTGTGAAAATGTATCATTTTCTATTACACATAAAGCAGGTAAATATGTTGATTTTTTAAATCTGAATTAACCACTTCATGGACATTAGATTGTGGATGCGGCGTATCCCCAAACTAAAAGAATCTTAAAAATCTTCAAACAAAAAATTGAAATTTTGATAAAAAATTAAAATTTTGTTATGGTGTTTTGGGGTATTATGCCGTGTTGCGCTACCTCTTTCTTTAGCCTAAATAAAATGAAATTCATTTTCAACTACGAAAACATCAACAAAAAATTCAATCTTAGCACTCTAGCTCACTAAAAACTCGCGGACCGCCACTGATCTATATAGAGAATGAGAATAATAAAAAAAACGTTTTGGGCAGATAATTCTCTTCGTGAAAACGCTCTTCAATTTTAAACCGACATAATATAAGAACACTAAGCTTTGAAGCTCTTAAAAATATAAATGAATTTTGGAAGATAATCTCTATTCAGACGCCGAATTGAAAAAAATATTATATTAAATTCCATCGATAGAAAAAAATCGTGCAGTATGCTCCAAAAATTATTCAAAATACGTCATCTGGTCCTGTTTTGTTATATGTGTTAGATGTGGAACAATGCACAGAGTTTATTTAAATGATTTTTTTTACATTAACTCCACACAGGAAGCCCTGAGGAAAATAATTTCCCTGAGGGCCTATATCATCTGAGATGCTGTGAGGAGGGTAAACATGATTATAAACACACTTATACATGATTCAGATGTCGAGAGATTTCTGATCTAAGTGTGTTAAATAAGTCGTGATTTATTAATTACTTGCTTTTGCCCCCGGCTTCGCTCGCATATTGCCCCCCCCTCACACTCCACCCCCAACCACCTCCGCAGTACCCCCCCCCCCCCACCCCCTTCCCCCAATCAATCAACAATCAAATAAGCGCCGTTTCGCATTCATAATAGTAGGTCAAAATGTAGATTTGTACCTATTTTATATTTGTACACTAAATATTCATACCAGAATACTCGTATTTGAATTTTTGCTATCAAAGAAATCTCCACAGTAACCTAAACAAATAACAAAATAACAGCCCACGTCAAACATTTACTTAGCGACACGCTTTGCCAATAAACATTTATTTGGATTTTGTTGCATAGATAAAATTGGCCCGAGGCTTGAGGGGTTAATCTTCATCTTTTTTGATAAATGAGCCTCGTAACAAGAACTTCAGGTGAAAACGCTATTTTTGTTTAGTTGAGATTTGAATGTAAAGGCTTCGATGAACTAGCATTATTGATTCCTTCGGCACCAGGGTACAATCGGGCACGCCCAATGCGTGCTCAACATTTGCACGCGGATGGCATTTTACACACGAGAATGGATATTTATCTTCTCTTTCTTATGCTCAAAAGCTAATTAATTTGCAATATTGTGCGATTCTTTCCTCTTTCAATATTAGTAATTTCAACACCCAGGTCATTTCTTCCTTCGAAAATCAAACACGTACTTGGTAATGAAAATTCATGGTGACGTTGCGGTACAAATTAGCCAAATAAAGGTTAATGTACTCGAGTAACTAAAGAAAAAACATCTGTAAGCAATAATCATTATTTTTTTTATTATAAATGACGACCAATCAGAATAAAATCATACTTTGTTTAAATGGCTGTGGCCATGTTTGGTAACCAGATCTTTCAAATAGCCAGGTACCTACTCCCAAACCTTTCTCTTATACATTTCTCAACCTCTCGCTTATATAAATAAAATAAAAAAATATCCGTATGTTTTTTTTTTATATGTATTTTTTTCCAGAAGATTTTTTTTTTTACATGTTTAACATAGTGAAATATAAATGAAACATAATATAGTTATTATTTTTAAATGACGACCGGCGTAGTGCAGCGGTAAGGCGCTTGACTAGCACACCGAAGGCCGCGGGATCGAATCCCGGAGTGGCAAATAAATTTTATTTGATTATTTTGTATTATTTCACAATGTATTCATTTAAAATAATAGTGGAAGATACTCTCGGTATCGCCCCGGTGTAAGACCACCATTCAGAATTGAAATGTTGCTTGAAATGGCATTAGCCGTGTTTGGTGACCAGATCTGAATAGCCATGTACTTCCCCACCTTCCTCTTCCCTATCTCCTTCCCTTCCCCACTACCCTCAGCCTCACAACATACTCCAATTGGGGATGCCATAGTCTCATTGGCTTCAGACGGGAGCAGTTGGGAATCTTGTGCGGTATTCATTTAAAAAAAATTAAAACTAATGTTTAAAGACAAGATTTTTATGCATAGCGCAAAGTATAATAATTATTATATGTAATTCTTGATTGCTTATTAGTCCCGTCGGCGGCATGTATCTTTTCTCGGGAGATTTTTTCAATGTAGATGAGTGTTTCAGGCTAATAATTAAATTATTACTCATAATATATTTGTTCTTAGGTGAATCAATATCGCTTTTGGAGACGATTTTGTGGAGCAACTTTATTGATTTGTGCTTTCGTTTTTGAGTAAATCGATTATTACCAGATGTTTAGCGTTGACGAACAAATTGGAATTAATAGGTTTTTCTCTGTGACGGAGATTCATCACTTTACCGCTTTTATAGCGAGTTTCCGGTACCATATCGATCGTCCAGTTTATTAGTCAGACATCTCGGAAATGTGAGTTGAGTATAAAGTTATATGTAAAAGTGTACAAAATATCTGGTAAAATACTCAGATTAGTCATTAACATTACCAAATTTGAAATTTAAAAAAAATTACTTAAATAAACAAAAAATTTTGTTTTCTAGGTTACCAGTGGAATATTTTAAAATGTCATACTAATATATCGAACCGTTGTGCTTCCCGGAGTTATTTTATAGCATATTTAATATGTTAAACACAAACACTTGTAAATAAAATTCGATTTTTGGAGAGCGTATGAATATTTCATTCCTCATGACAAAACATCTCAAAACTTAGTGTTCAACAAATCTTAGTATTTCGACATGTCTGAGTAATCAACCGGACGATTGATATGTGTATACAAAATATTCAAAGTGACTTTCAGGTGTAATTCCTTCCAGGTTTATCCATCTATCGAAAGCAATAATAAGATATCCTTAATAAGAGCTATAGCTATATATTCCAGTAAAAGACGGAAGCTTTAAGTGTAGCTATTAAGGACATTTGCTTCGTGCTGTAAGTAATATAAAGCACTCAACCGAACAATTTAAATTGTCAAGTAAAAAAGCCAAATCCGCCAAGACCACGGTAGCGATTAGATACTCTTTTGACCTAGGACTCCATAATAAGTGTTAAAAAAGTAAAAGAAGACGGTTTGAAAGGGAGAAATGTAAATGCTAATGTTAGAGGGGGCGCGCTAATATTAAAAAAGATAATTATTAAGCGAAACTTGTGAAAATATTTAGTAAAATACGACTCGTTTAAACGAGTATTTTAAAATAGAGCAAAAATCTCTCGACAAATGCCATTAAAAATAAAGTGTGAATTTTTTCATAACCGGGGGCATCCATTAATTACGTGAGCAGTTTTTCTTTCAATCTAGACCCCCCCTCCCCCCTCGGTGAGATAAATTTGGGCTAATTCATATATATATATTTTTTTTACATTCACTCCACACAGGATATATTCTTTTCAAGTAACGTGAGATTTTGCTGGAACCCCCCCCCCCCCCCCACGTTTGTGCTCACGTAATTAATGGATGCCCTAAACATGTTAAATAACAGAACAATATGAGTTTTTACTCCAGGTGCTATTGTTTTATTTATTTTTTAGGGGCTTTTACATATGAATAGTAAAAATTACACAGTATTTATTATGCACGACAGAACTGCCTCAGTAACAATATTTTATATTGGTTTAAAGATAAATCGAAGATTTCCACTGAATTAACTAACTAACTAAACATCACGCCGTTTCCCCGAAGGTGTAGGCAGAGAGGACGGACCGCCAAACAATTCGGTCTTGGCACACACTCCTTGCCTCGTTCACATTCATAAATCGTCTCATACAAGCTCTTTTATTATTCTGAGGGTTGACATGGCCCGACTCAAGCATCTGATTCACTTGGTCCTGCCATGTCTTTCTTGGGCGTCCCCGACTTCTTCTACCATTCACATTTGCGTCATATATTATCCTTACACTCCTTTCCTCGTTCATTCGCTCTACATGTCCAAACCATCGAAGCGTTCCTTTCTTGATCTTACATCTTACTCTTACATCAGCCTTGCATTCTTTGCGAATCTCCACATTTCTCTAATGGTCATACATGGTTTTACCACTCATAGGTACGCCTCAGGAATCTCATTTCTACAGCAACTTGACTTGGTATAATTATTACTTAACTTAACTACCCCTGACTTGGTATAATTGATAAATAAATAAATAAAAAATAAATAAATAATTATTTCCCTCCATTAGTATTCTGGGCAATGAGGAATACATATGGTAGTTAGTCCCAAAATTTCTGCTCTAACACTATTCAACCAAAATATAAAATCCTTTGCGGCTGAAAAATCGAAAAATAACATATAAACTATGCGATTTAATTTATTTAAACAATCGAGGACACGTAAAATTCATTGTTCGTGATAGTAGCAGGCGTATTTCAAAAAAAAAATCGAAAAAAACCGGCGATTGCTGATGAAACCGAATTGAACCGCCAATTTCGGTTGCGCGGAGGATGACTTTCAAACGCTGCTGCCGCCGTCTTATCCACTGTTTGGAAACGGCAGCAGTAGTTTTTATTACACAAAAATTGATGATATTTTAGATAAGCTTTGGTTTTTTGAGGAGGTCGATGAGTATAGATAACTGGATAACGAAAGACATAAGAAAGTATAAAAAAAAACACAATAAAAACGGATGAAAAATCGAAAAATATCATATAAAATATGCGATTTCATTTATTTAAATAATCAAGGACACGTAAAATTTAATGTTCGTGATAGTGGCAGGGGTATTTCAATAATACAAATCGAAAAAAACAGGCCATTGCTGATAAAGCCGAATTGAAACGCCAATTTCGGTTGCGCGGAGGGCGACTTTCAATTGCTGCTGCCGTCGTCTTCTCCGCTGTTTGGAAACGGCAGCAGTGGTTTTTTTTACACAAAAATTGATGATCTTTCAGATAAGCTTTGGTTTTTTGAGGAGATCAATATGTATAGATAACCTATACAAAGGTGTCTCTTATTTCTCGGCAGAAACTGATAAGGCCCATCATGGGGACGGGCACACTGCTTTTTAGTATAGTCCTACCCCTCCCCTGTCACGAGGAACAATCAGAATATGGGAGAATTATACGTACAGAAACCTCGAATTTTACTTTTATTAAATTTTTTTTTAGGCTGTGACCGGTCCCAGACATGGCAGCACGGCCATTTTGTGTTCCCCTATGAATGATCTTACGATTTATATGTATGAACTTTGGGAGACCTATCAGTACAGGTTTAATGTCGTCGGCTCTCCTACTAAAACGCCTTACCTGAGTTCGTTTGCCTCGGACTCTTCTGAACTCGTTTTCTGTGTGCTCACTACCCCTAGCCATCTTACTCCGGCCTTCTAGACCGGTGCCCCTTTGCCCCGAGCTTTGCCGAGCCTAAGGCCTGCATTATCAGCGAAATGGCCGGTGATCGTCCCGGTCGTGATACTTCCTCCCCTGCGACCCACGAAGATACAGCGCCACCAGCATTCGACGTTAGGCGGCCAGCAATTGGAATCGGTCACATCGGTGTAAAAAAGGCTTAGGAAATGGTTTCCCAAAAGTATCCTTAATAGTATAAAAAACGGCAAAAACTGCACAAACAAGTTAAAAGCAACCGAAATATTCTTATCTTTCTACCGAAAGTTCACAAATGTTTGTTCTCTATACGCAAAGCCAAATAATTGTATCACAGAAACAAACAAACAAATTTTGAAAGAAAGAAACAAACTTTGTTCCTAAAAGCGTTTGGTCAATTCCGAGGTAAAGTACCTACAACATACACAGGAAAACAAAAATGACAACATCAAAACGTTACTTATTAACTATGAAGAAGTGGACTTTCACGAAAATCCTATACTGTTTCTAAATTATATAAACAGACATTAAACAAGTATTGAAGCTAGCCTCAATGACGTTATACACTGGCTAGCCTAGCTGAAAACGTGAACCTCAACACAGGTACTCCTCTCATATATATGCCATAATAACCCATTTATATGTAGTCATTGATTTTTGATATATTTTTTTTATATTCCTCGTGCTTAAAAAAACGTGTCCTCACTGTGGTACCTACCTATATTACAAATAAAGTTATTACCTGTCACGGTTACTTTGCACCGGTGACTAGCGTTCACTGGATCACATTGGATCCGGGGAACCAGTTACTACCGGATTTATAAAATGGTTACCAAAACTTAAACTGGGTGAAGTCTAACCAAAAGCCGCCCACAGGGCCAAACTGCTAGTTAATAATAATTTACCTGCAAACTTATTAATTAAACCCTATCAGTCTATCGAAACGACAACATGTATTTTCTCTACCATTTAGCAAGACTAGCTCGTGGATATTACATGGGACAGCTGTGCATTAGAGGCATTTTCAGAATAGATTTTAATATCTAATAATGTCTGATCAAAATTTAACGACGGAAGAGTTTTTAAATTAAAAAATAAGAATTCAGAAAAGTCGGCTTTCTGCCTGAAACAATATTTTGTTTAGCTATAAGCTATGACCATAGAATACAGGGATTATAAATACCTATATTTTGTGGTTATAATGCTAAAACTTGAATTTTTTTTTTCTGGTTGTTTTTTTTTTCTAGTAAAGGAGTAATGTCACGTCTGCCTTATCCACATTCAGACATTAATAATTTAGTTGAGGTTCTTCAAGAATAATAAGGTCATTGTTACAATCTGATTTATTATTTATCTTACAGGTTTACAATATATTATACTTCTGGGTCACACGACCGACTCTAATTGTCTACGAATTGAATCTGGGCATCTTGGCGGTCGCAGGCGCTCGGTAAACCTCGGCAGCGTTCGTGTTTGTGACACGTACAGCGCTGGGGTGTGCTGCTCTTACTACTGGACATCCGTCGGAACGTGACAGAAGCTCTAAGTCAAATGGCATTCATTATGCATACATATGAACTGAAACTGCGTCTCTTTCAAGGATACTATAGAGCAGTGGTTTTCAACCTGTGGTACGCGTGCCCCTTCGGGTACGAAAACGTTCTTGTGCGATATATTCATAAAGAAAATTTACTATTTAGTCTTCCATTGCCTGAACGGACGACAGGTCAATAAATTTTTAACACTATAAATACACATCTTTCTGAAAAACAAATCGACTGGTCCTGCTGCTATGGCATTTGTACCGATGGCGCCAAATCGATGAGCAGCTGTTATTCAGGCCTACGCTCTATAATAAAAAACGTAGCGCCAAACGCATCTTGGTCACACTGCTGCATTCACATGCAAGCACTTGCAACAAAACGCAACTCTAATGATTTGAAATTAGTGCTCGATGAATAGGTAGAAATTGTGAATTTCATTAAAACAAGAATTTTTAAATTGCTATGTGAAGACATGTCGAGCTTACATGTCAATCTCCTCCTACACACGGAAGTTCAATGGATATTACGTGGCAAAGTACTTCAGCGACTATTTGAAATTCGACACGAAGTGTGTTTTTTTTTTTTCAACGGGCTCATTTCATCTCTCATCAAAATTGCACGATACCACACGGCTACAGAATTTGGCACATATTGCTGACATATTTCAACAAATTAATAAATTAAATTTGTCTTTTCAAAGAGACAGCATCACAGTATTTATTTGCTAAAATAGATTTATGGATATCTTTCATTTAAAACAAAAGGTTTGAAGTATTTTTTTACATAAACTCCACACATGTATTTTTGTGGAATAATTGTTAAATTCATGTAATAATTAAAGCATTAAAAAATTAGAAATGAAACATGTTTTTCATTACACATGTACACAGATAGAGGGTATGGGGTAGGTACAACAAATTTGTGGATAGGTTCAAGGGTTGAAAACCGCTGCTATAGAGTATTCATCGTGATGAATTTTATACTGAGTTGCGCTTTCTCCTTCTTTAGCCAACATTTCAGACAGCGTCCAGCATCTGCCATGATGATGGACATTGTAACGCTTTCCGAAACATTGACCAAAGGAGGAGAAAGACCAATAATAACCAAAAAATTAATCACGATAAATACTTTTGGCCGTAA
The DNA here is from genome assembly GCA_917563855.2 of Limnephilus lunatus. NCBI lineage: Eukaryota > Metazoa > Arthropoda > Insecta > Trichoptera > Limnephilidae > Limnephilus > Limnephilus lunatus. Next base: position 83,709,980 of record OU830592.1, read on the forward strand.
AACTTTTAAATAGTGTCCATTACGTGAATTATTTTTTTTAATATGAAAAAATTCCTCACAAGAGTCTCAGCTGCTCCCGTCTGGAGCCAGTGAGACTATGGCATCTCCAATTGGGGTATGTTGTAAGGCTGAAGATAGTGGAGAGGGGAAGTCAAAGGTGGGTAAGTAATTGGCTATTCAGATCTGGTCGCCAAACACGGTTAAAGCCATTTCAAGTAACGTTTCAATTCTGAATTGTGGTCTTACACCAGGGTGATACTAAAATGATCTTCCACTCTGAAACGTAAAACTAATTTTTTTTTAAACTTAACATCCCTTTAGAGCACATAAATTACCCGTTATCAATAATATTTTAAATATTCCAACTTAAGAAAACAGACGAAAAATAAACGACCTAACCTTTTTAATCAAATCTAAATTCGATTATTGTGAACTCCTGCAATTAATTAATCTACATGCACCTAATCTAATTCCAACTATGATTTGCAATCTCCAATGCAACGTTTACATAGTCTTGGTAATAAATATTTAAACAATATGGATGTATTTGACAATAATTTGAACTTAGCAAACTTCAAACGCCTTATGTGCCTACTATGTATTTCTACCTATCCCATAAACTAATGCGAATATAGATTTTAAACATTAATTACCTACTTTATGTAAACTCCTATATTTTATGGACTATATTTTGTTTTTTTTTTTTAAATATTTTATGTTACCTGTATTTTGTTTTTAACGTATATTATGTTACCTGTATTTAGTTAACTCATTATTTAAACTGTAATTAAAAAAAAATGTACTGAAAATGTTCTGTACTAAAAGCCCTATGGGCGTTTAAATAAATAATTTATAAAAAAATTAAAAACCTGCCACAAATATACAATATATTATTATTAATTAATTTAATTAAATCAGTTAAGATTTATTTGCGCATGCCAGGATTCGATTTCGTGACCTTCGGATTGCAAGTCAAGAGCTTTACCCCTCGACCACAGAGGGCGTCAAAATGCAATGGTTTTTTTTTTTAAATATAAAATAACATACAAGGTGTCCGTAAACCAGCGCCACGAGCGGGAAACTGGTGAATTTACATCGCGTTGGGAGTCGATTTTGTAGTATAAATTTTTTTTTTGGGATTTTCATTCGTACATTTTTAGAACTAATTTTGTAAAACAAGCGTTGGCTCCGGGGTTACTATCACCTGTTAATTATTTTGGTTTAAAGTGACAAAGTGTAGACCCGGTTCCAAAAGTTTTTTTTAACCCTTTAGTTGTAAAAAAAAAGTTTTTTAAAAATTCGACAAACTCAGATCGAAAAAGTTTTTTAAAAATCTGTATACTTTTTAGAATGGCTCCACACAGGAAAATAATCCTTCAGGACCTATGTCATCTTTGGAGATACTGTGTGGAGGGTATTTTATTAAGGAAGGAGAAGAATTTCTGAGAAAGAAAAAGGTATGAGAGGTGGGTAGGAATCTGGGGGTCAATTTGTCCAGTAGTGAGAGACGTATGAATCCACCCCTCCCACTGCAAGGCGATGGGATGAGAGAGTCCGGCTAGAGCATAGATTCTCAACGTTTTTTTGCCCACCGCCCCCTTTGAGAATATTATTTTTTCTAGCGCCCCCTAAATCACAAAGAAAGCAATTGTCGTCGTATATTTACCACGGGGGGGGGGGGGGGGGGCGTAATGGGATGGGAAAAGATGGGATATAATAATTATTTTTAATTTCTTACACTATTACAATTTTGAGTTTATTACATATAAGAAATAACGCCATATAAATATTTTACAAAAAAATGTGTACAAATATTTATACATAAAAGAAATTTCAAGAAAAATTGCAATTTAAAAAAAATTTCAGGCTGTGGTGAAAATTTCATCAATGTGGAGAGACTCTTTCAAGAATCAAAATAATTTCCCTTTTGAATCTGTCGTCACTGACGCCAAATGCATCAATCTCGGAGGAGATTTGGTTTAGTTAGTCCTACAGGCAAGAAGATGGAATAATCTATGATGACGCTGTCTAAGATAGTCATTTGGAACATCGAGACTCACGCGAAACTTTTTTGAACCCTCTCCAACATGAGGGAGCACCACACCTCATGTGGATTCCAGATAAGCGAACCACTCTCCAGCCTACTGCGGACCAGGGAGAAGTATAAAATCTTCAGAGAACGGGTATCCCGAAAACTCTGACGGTTCGGAGAACAAACCCTAATATTTTTAAAGCTTACTGGCAAACTCTTTCGATATGAGGGCAAAATGTCAACTTACTTTCATACATAATCCCAAGATCCTTTATATTAGAAACTCGTCTGAGATTATGACCGAGCATAGAGTAACTGTCGTAGGTGAGACTAAATGCTCTGGTAAAAGTCAGAACTACGAATTTCAAGACATTGAAATGAAGCTGGTTTCGTTGACTCCATTCTGAAATGTTATCAACATCAGCCTGAAGGCACAGGCAGTCCTCAATATTTCTCATTAGAAGATATAATTTTAGATCCTCAGCGAACAGTAAAAAGCGAGAAATAAATTAATGAAAATGAAAAAGAGAAGAGGCTCCAGGATCGATCCTTGGGGGACCCCAGAAAAAATAAGAAATTCAGCAGATTGGAAGATTCCGTGTGTAACAAAATGCTTTCTGTCCTTCAGGTAACTTTAAAAAAACTTTAACATTCGAAGGGAAAAACCCATCTGGGCAAGTTTTGTGACTATTGAATTTATTATGACTAATCGTGATTCACAGTATCGAAGGCTTTGGAGAAGTCGTTATACTAACAGTCTACTTGGTATCCACTGTGTAGGGACTTAGCAACATAGTCTGTAAAAACCTTCAGATTGGTTTCAGTGGATCTTCCTATCCTGAAACTATGCTGTTCCGGGGATAATGTCTGAGGCGTAAGGAATTTATGAATTATTTTTCAAATAGTTTAGCAGAAGCTGATAGTATGGCAAATGGTCTATAATTACCTTTCTTAAAAATAGGACATATTTTGGAAGTTTTTCATACTTCATGAAAAGTGGAAGTATTAATACATAGTTAAGTTAAAGATAAGACATAATGGCGTTTTTAGGAACTCGGCGAACCCTTCAATAAAAAAATACCTGAACGAAGTTTGGTCCGATGAAGTGTGAGTTCTTCATGAGCCTTATGGCACTCATAACGTCAGATTCCGTTAATATATCTAAATCGACATTTGAAGCTCCTCTGGTATTAAATATGGCCGCATTATTAATGTCTAGAAGTGGAGGGTCTTTATTGTAGACCGATTGAAAACGATCAGCAAATGCGTTAGCCACACCCAAGCCACGAAATTTCTGATTACCTTTCATCATGGTGTATTCAAGACCACCATCCTTCTGAGGGGATTTTATATAGTGCCAAAACATCTTGGGATCATGCATGATGTTTTCCTCGATTTCAGACACGTAAACTCGATAGGCCAATCGAACCTCGCGCTTAACTAACGTTAAAAACTTAACAGATCGTATTCAATCTGAAGGCCTCCAGCTTTCCAACGCTTATGAGGGCATGTTTGATATCTATATTCGAGATGACTTCTCTCGGGGACCACTTCGGGTACTTGCGACCACCACCAATGTCGTTAGCAAACGAAACGCACTCGTTTCCTCGTTGATATCCATTAGGATAAACTTGTAAACGATTTTAATAATTTTAAAGTTACGCGCGTGGCGAAAAAGACGTACGTCCTACCGGCGAACTATTTGGAGCACTGATGGGATGGGATTGGTTTCTCTGGGTCTCCTACCGCCCCCCTGAAACTCTGAAACGCCCCCCAATTTTCTCTTGGTCTTCTACCGCCCCCCTGAAGGTCTGAAACGCCCCCAAGGGGGCGTTATCGCCCACGTTGAGAACCTATGGGCTAGAGGGTCTAAATTATGACTGCCTCAAGCAGTCTCTCCCGATCCGGACTGCCGCGTGGTAGGTGAGGAAACGCATTCGCTACCAAGACCTAGACAAACCTCGCTCCAAGAACCCGGGCACCCTAGCTAAATCACCAAACATAGAGAACCACTCGGGGTGACCTATATTATCCAATAAATGGTTCCCATGGCGGCGGTACCCATATCCGCCTCCCAAATTGGTAAGGTTTCTGTTATGTAGAATGTAGATCCACTGATTTCCGGACACCATGTATAATATGCCTAATTTTTCACATCAAAATGTTTATTGTGACTTATGTCCTAATTTGGAAGAATTTAATTATTTATCTTAATTGTGCTGTTGTTTTTGTTTAATTCAATGTTTTTTTTTGTTATTAGGAAAATAATTGCGAAAAAGACACTGCCTCGGGGCAAAACTCCACAATTTCCCAATTCTGGGAAGTTGTGAGGTGGAAGGTTGAGGGGGAACGAAGGTAGAAGGAGGAATGTTGGGAAGATTTCAACGATCTCTTTACAAGAATTTGAGTGAGACGGTATTTTCCTAAGGATGTGGTAAGTAATCTAGAAAACTATAAGCTAGGCAAACAATTAAAAACAACTTATGGCTAAAAATTGCATTCACCGGTTCATTGATCACCGATACGAAAATATATGTATAATGTTTTGACCAATGAACGCGATGTTACTTAAAAATTAATGAATACAGACCACACTTACCTGGAAGGTCGCTTGAAATTAACACTGTTTATTGTCTATTTAAAGAAATTTATAAAGAGTTCGCACGCAGAGGACATAATTGTGAACACATGTTATAAATAAATGAAAAATATTATAATATCAATATATAATATATTCTTTAATGAGTGTATTTTGGAAAGTAAAAGCAACATTTAATGGTGGATGGTAAAGTAGTACAAGGATTTGTTCTTCCTAAATGTGATTCGTCAAGAGACAGATTGATGTGTAAAGATTCTAGTAATTTTAATTCAGTCATAAAAGTGTGATTAAGACATATCATAGGGCATAGGCAATACAAGTATGATACTCTCCGATAGGTATATTTAAATTAAGGTCAATAGAACCCAAAAAGGTAGGTTTTTAGTTTGGACCTAAATTCTGTTGGGCTTTTTATGCATCTTAATTTCAGAGAGAGTCTATTCCAAGCCTTAGGCCCAGATACTCCGAAAGCACGATCTCCAAACTTAGTATTTGGCTCATTTATACCTCTCTTTTTTTTCTGATGCACATTTGAAAATAATTTATATAGTTAATAATACACATTTTTTTATTTTATGTTTTTTTTGCAATTGTCTGCATTTCAAAAAATGTTTTACTTTGTCTTTCTTATAAATATATATTAATATAAACTTTGAAGCACATTTAAACCTATCACCAATTATGTCAATTTTTATTTTTAGTTACCTAATTCTATAAAACTTTTTTGTTATAGTCCGTTTGCACTAAATCGTGTAAACTGTGAAAATATGTGAAAGCCCTAAATAAAAATAATAAATAATTGTTGGACACTCATGGCAAATTTATCTGTTGTATTTCAAAGCCTTCAAATACTTCACAAGAATCGCAACCGGAAGAATATGGCATCCTCAATTGGTGTATAGATACTTATTACTGGATATAGTATTTTAGTAGGGAGGGGAAGGAGAGGTAAAGGGGTAGATTTAAAATACCTTAAAAAAACCTTGAATCTGTGCAGAAACGGGCGGTCCGTTTGATAGATTCTCCCATCTTAACAGACGGGTTGCAATCTTAAGAGCACAGGCGTCAGGTGGGAATGCTGTCCTTGTTCTACCTGTATTACAATGGAAGATGCTCCGAGGAACTAGCGTCATTGATCCCCTCGGCACCGGTGCATAGTCAGGAAACATGCAAAACACGCGTCCAACATTTGTACACGGTTGACATTAGTCACATGAGAACGGGTCGTTTCTACGACTCGTTCTTGAGTTCAGCTGCGTTTCCTCCCTCCTACAACATGGGTCTCTTCAAGACCTCCTTCCTTTCCTCAAAAAGACCCTCCACACAGCATCTTTAAAGATGACATAAGCCCTGAGAGAAATTATTTTCCTCAGGGCCTCCTACGTGGAGTTATTGTAAAAAAAAAAATGCAAAATAATATTTAAACTTGGTAATAATATTATGACAAATAAACCCTACAATTATCCGACTCCTGATACTCTGCATGGTCGGCCGGCGTGGGCTAGGTAAGGTAAGGCTCTTGACTCGCAACCCGATGGTCGTGGGATCGAATCCCGGCGTAGGCAAATAATTGTATTTGAATAATTTATGTTATTTCACAATTTTATCATTTAAAATAATACACTTATAGTATTTTTCGGCACGTTTCAGAGTGAAAAATACTCTTAGTATCGCCCTGGAGTAAGATCATCATTCAGAACTGAAACGTTGCTGGAAATGGCGTTAGGCATCTTTGGTGACCAGATCTGAATAGCCAGGTACTTTCTCACATTCCTCCTCCCCATATCCTTCCCCTGCTCACTACCTTCAGCCTCACTACATACCCCAATTGGGGATGCCATAGTCTCACTGTCTCCAGACGGGAGTAGCTGAGTCTCTTGTGAGATATTACTATAAAAAAAATTGTCTCATTCTCTCGAAGTTTAGTTTTCTGAAGGCTTCACTTCTACCGCTTGTGAACTGCACACTTGTATTTTTTCCTCGGGGCCTCCTGTGTGGAGTTAATTTAAAAAAATGCTTATTTGAAAAAATCGTTTGATTGAAAAAAATATATTCGAAATCAGCAAAAACACCATTTGTGTTATGGTCACAGAAATGGAAAATAGTCAACGCCCGCCGCACCCAAACTCTATTCCTGCCCCACTTTGATTTTTGCGTTACACAATTTTCTTGAAAATGCCCCGTGCCACCGTTTGTCTCGCCGAAACATTCCGGTCACCGCCCCCCACATGCGTCACATACGTGAGATCAACAGGAGCGGTTCCGGAACCCGCATCCGATCCGCCGGAATCCGCAGCTACCTGACTACGGGCTGTCGGTCGTTGGTAATATTTCAAACATCTCGATTATAAACATTTTCTCGCTGATGAAGTATTCAATCAAATTTCACAGCGCTGATGTGATCGCTGAATATAAATAAAACAAAATACATGCTCATAAGCAAAAATAACGCATCAGATGAAAATCTTTCTATTGCTGGAAAGATACAGAGTATTGTATATTTGGGCTGCAATAAAAAAAAAATGGTAGACAGGATCCTTCGGTAGAAATCAAATGCCGCATTGAGCAAGCTCTATCCGCATGAAAAAGATGTTCTGCAGTCATGATCTTAACCTTGGATTACGAATGCGAATGGTCAGATGCTACGTTTTTTCGATATTATTTTATGGAATGGAAGCATGGACGCTTACTGAAGAAATAATTAGGCGACTTGAGGCAGTCTAGATGTGGATCTACAGAAAAATACTTAAAATAAGCTGAATGGACAGGGTTACGAATGAAGATGTTATGGTTCGGACGAATAAAGAAAAGGAAGTTATTAAAACTATAAAAATCCAAAAACTTCAATATCTTGGACATGTGATGAGACATCCAGAGAAGTATGAGATCTTGCATCTTGGAAGAAGGAGAACTCATGGCGAAAAACCTGAGAGTGGTTTGGCCGGTCTACCGTGGAGCTAATCCGGGCCGCAGTTAACAAAGTCCGCATAGCCAACGTCCGTTGAACGGACAAGGCACAAGAAGAAGAAGAAGATGTGATCGCCATGGGGTGGTGTTGGACGGGTTCTAGTGGTCGCTTCTTTGGAATATGGTAAATATTTGTTCTAAATCCATTCAATTCCGTCGTCACAATTTATTTGTCAACTTGTAGCTCCCCGTAAGACGTGGAGTATATACCCCTAGTCGAAATATCGGCACTTCTTCGAAGATACTTCACCTAATAACTGCAGATGGCAAGATAGCGCTGTGATGGTGCCTAGTTTTTAAATAAATTAACACCAAAATTTTTTGAGAATGTTAGCGACCAGAATTTTCTGCGACTCGTACCTTTCGGCCGTGGGTTTTTTGCTGATCTGAACTCTGGTATACCTATTATATATTCTTCTTGCATTAATCGCAATTTTTTAGGCTTTTCAATCGAACATTGTGAATATTTTTATGTTTTCTGGTCAATAAAGTGTAGTGTGTTGTTCCTTGAGGATTCTTCTCCCCTCTGATCTTCCAGGAGTCACTTTTCGTCGCTGATTTCCAGATATTTATAACCTTTTTTTCACTACTGTCACATTCCATACATATTTTTTTTTTTGTAATTTTGTGAACAATGGAGGAGGATTTCCCTCCTGGACATCCTAAAAAGCCCCCAGATCCTCCCCCTGACCCTCCAGATGGTGAAAATATTATAATTTCTGACAGTGAATCTGTCATTCTAACTTCCACAAAAAAAAGGAAGTTTAGTCCCTCTTCCCCAGTAAAGCATGACTCTCCTTCTACTTCTCAGTCTCTACCAGATCTTCATCAACCTCCTCCAACCAATTTTTACTCTACTCATTCCTGTGGCCCCTACATTGTTTATGCGCAAAAAACTGAGCAAGGTAAAACCATACATCCTCTTGAATTTGGTAAATTCCTTTCAACCAACAAGAACCTTTCGATTAAGCCCGGAGGTGTAAAAGCCGAGGGTCGCTTCCGAATCTCTGTTGAATTCCTCTCAGGTTCAGCCGCCAACAACTTTATTAAAAACATTTTTATTACATCTAATTCTAAATTCAAGGCGTACATCCCAACTTTCAATGTCACTCGTATGGGCCTGGTCAGGGGTATCTCGACCGATCTGTCCATTCCAGAAATTCTGTCTTTTCTTTCAACCCCTCAACATATCGGCAATCCCATAAAAGCCAGGAGGCTAAATTATAAGGACACCTCTGAGGGCAATGTTTCCTGGAAGCCCTCCCAATCTGTTGTGATCACATTCGAAGGACAATCTCTTCCCTCCCATATCTATTTATTTTTCAACTCCTTACCAGTTGAAATTTATACTTACCCCACCACCCAATGCTACAATTGCTGCCGTTTTGGTCATACCAAAGCTGCATGCAGATCCCCTCCCAGATGCTTCAAATGTGGAGAAAACCACACGGCTGACCAATGTTCTTCTCTCTCTTCACCTAAATGTTTTAACTGCTCAGGCGCTCATTCCACCATTCACTCTTCTTGTCCTTAACAAACTCGCCAAAAAAATATAAAAATTTCCATGGCCTCTGAAAACTTGTCTTTTCTGCAGGCTTCTAAACTATTCCCGCCTGTCAAAAAATCTTTTGCCGAGGTTTTATCCAGTAACTCTCCATCCAACCCTCTCCCCTTCTCCCCAACATCTTCTCGATCAACTAAATTTATGTACAAAAACCCTATCTCTAAACCGGCTCCTGGATACGATCGGCAACAACACAACTCACTTCTCTTAAATCCCAATGGTTCTCCTCTTTCAAATGCCACAAATGGGTGCGCAAACAACTATAATTCGTCCTCAACAAACCATCAAAAGCTTTCTGAACAACTCTCGCAAGATAATTCTTCATTTATACTCTTATTATGCTTCTAATTGACCTAATTTCTTCTCAAACTAATCTACCGTCCAACGCTGCTTCTATTATTTCCACGTTAAAATCATTTGTTCAAAATGGCACTTCAAGATGTCAGAATACTTCAGTGGAATAGCCGCAGTGCTATTTCTAACAAATCGAACCTTCTTAACCTATTAAATTCAAACCTTGTTTCTGTGGCTGCTGTCTCGGAGACATGGTTTACTCCATCCACCCACTTTAATGTGGGAGGGTACTCCTGTCTCCGTGATGATCGCCTGGAAGGTACGGGCGGTGGTGCTGCCCTTTTTATTAAAAAATCCCTTCCGTTTTCCCCAATAAATAATATCAAACCCCCCAATGCTGACTTTCAAATGGTTGCAGCTAAAATAAAGGACACATCCTTTGTTTCTATCTATATTCCCCCATCATCTCACTTCAATAAGCAAGCTTGGTTACAAATTGTCCGTCAACTAAGCCCTCCATTCTTTTTATTGGGCGATTTTAATGCCCATTCCCCCGTCTGGGGTTCTGCTTTCTCTGATCGAGATGGTCGAAATGTTATGGATTTTTTAGATGAATCCAACCTTTTCCTTTTGAACGACGGATCTCCTACGAGAATCTCTCGCCCCAACACAAACCCCAGTGCAGTGGATCTCTCCATATGCTCTACAAATCTGGCACCTCTCTCCTCGTGGGTGGTGTCCCCCGATCCTTGCTCCAGTGATCATTTTCCGATCACCATCACTTATCAAACTTCTTTCCATTCAGACAAGTCCCATATTTCGACGAAGATTAAAACAAAACATACCAAATGGGACGAATTTAACTCGCTTATGGATAAGTTTATACAAAATTTACCCTCTTCCGATGTATTATCTGTCAAAGATGACTACGATAACTTCAAATCGATGCTCATAACTGCAATACATAAATCAAATCCTCCCCCTAAAACCAAATCTCTTAAAAAACTCCCTTCGACTCCCTGGTGGGATGAGGAATGTTCTAAGGTAGTGAGAATTCGGAAAGCTAAATCTCTTTCGTATCGTCACAATATGACTATGGAGAACTATCTTATAAACAAAAATGCCGAAGCCAATGCCAAAAGGGTATTGAGGTCAAAAAAAAGATCCGGGTGGTACAACTTCTGCAGTTCAGTATCTCCGAATACTCCAATTTCGGAAGTTTGGTCTATGATTCGAAGATTTCGATCCTCCTTCAGTTCAACATCTCCTCGAGCGTCTCATACTAAATGGATAGATGAGTTCTTGGACAAAATTGCCCCCCCTTCTGTACCTAACTTAGATGAAATAACTCCCATCCCCAACACTCCTATGTCTGATCATTGGCTAGACTCTTCATTCACTTTAATTGAATTAAAAAATTGTTTATCAACAGTCAAAGACTCATCTCCAGGCAGAGATGGTATTCCTTACAGCATTATCAAAAATAGTAATGATAATGTTCTAAATCACTTCCTAAGCATCTTAAATAAAATCTTTCAGTCTGGCATAATGCCTGATGACTGGAGTTCTCAAATAATCATCCCAATCCTAAAATCAAATAAATCACCCAATTCTGGATCCAACTACAGGCCAATTGCTCTTTCATCCACCCTCAGTAAAATTTATGAAAAATTAATTAAAAACCGGTTAGAATTTTTTGTCGAAAGTAATCAGCTTCTCTCTCCATCTCAATTTGGATTTAGGAAAAAAAAATCTACGCAAGATAACCTTGCCATCATCAGCACTGATATTAATTTATCCATTTCTAACCATGAAGTATGTCTTGCAGTCTTTATAGACATAGAAGGTGCCTTTGACAATGTTTCCATCCCAATCCTTAAAAAAAAACTTTTAGGCCTTGGCCTTCCCCCCATGTTTGTCCAATCTATTATTAATCTATTTCTTGATAGAAAAATTTTCATTGAACTACCAGATGTTACTCCTCAGAGTAGATCAATTTGGAAAGGTTTACCCCAAGGCGATGTATTATCCCCTATAATGTATAATATATACACGTACGATATGCATGTCTCTATTCCCCCTCAAGTAAAAGTTATTGAGTTCGCAGATGATTTAGCTTTCTACTTATCATCCAAAATCATCCCACTTGCCGTCAAATATCTTAATGAAGCCATGGATGCCCTTTGCACATGGCTCACTTTAAATGGTCTGGAACTTTCAGTTAAAAAGAGTCAGTGTGTCACCTTCTCAAACCGTCATAAAAATCCTCCTGTTCAAATTTTATTTAAAAACTCTCCAATCCCCAACGCCTCTGAAGTAAAATTTTTGGGAGTAACATTTGATAGGAAACTTAAATGGTCTTCCCATATTCACAATATAGTTACTAAATGTGAAAAAAATTTAAATATCATCAGATCATTGACTGGCGTTTGGTGGGGTGCTCACCCTACCTGCATTAAGTTGCTTTACAATGCACTTATTCGAAGTCATCTCGACTATGCCTGCCCACTTTTTAGTACTGCCTCCAAAAATGCACTCAGTAAATTAGACAAAATTCAATCGAAGTCATTGCGAATAATAACTGGAGCAATGCAGTCGTCGCCCATCAATTCCCTTCAAGTGGAATGTTCTGATCCCCCACTTTATTTAAGGCGACAACTGTTTGCTGATAAATTTGTTCTTAAATGTTTAAATTCTAAATGTCATCAGGTTATTCCCAGAGTTTCGTTGTTCAAAGACTCAACACATTCATCTACAATCAGAGCTCGAACTAAACCTCTTCCTGCCATCTGTAAAAATTTTCGCTCTCTCTCAGAGCTTCAAATTATTCAAAATGATCTTCTTCCACTATACAAATTAAAATATAGTCACGTCACCCTATCCCCAACAATTTTGGAAGTGATCGGCATCCTTAAAAGTCATTCTAATCTCCCAGCCCGTACTGTTAATAATATGTTCAATGACATTATTTCTTCTAAATGGCCCAACTCTTCTCTTTTATTTACTGATGGCTCCAAATCTCCTGACTCTCCTAACTGTGGTATAGGTATTAACGTTTACCACAATAATTCTAATGATAGAATATTTTATTCAATTTCAAACCAATTTTCAATATTCTCTGCTGAGTGCATTGCAATAATTGAAGCACTCAAATACATAATCAAAAATAATTATGAACATTCCCTTGTTCTCTCTGACTCTCTCAGTTCCCTCCAAAAACTTAAATCCTGTCCTCTTCTTCATCCTGATGATCACTTTGTATGCCTCATTAGAGTGCTGATAGCCTCCATTCAAAGCTCTGGAAAAACCGTAATTCTTGTTTGGATCCCTGGACACATTGGCATAGTGGGTAACGATATTGCAGATTCTTTGGCAAAACAAGGAGCGTCCAACCCTATTGTTACCCTCGTAAACCATATTCCCCTATCTGATATTTTTTCCATCATCAAAGATAGATCCCGCAATGTTTGGACAGAGTATTGGAACATTGCCAGTCAATCCAAGGGAGCTCGCTACGCCTCAATACAAAGGACTATCCCATCAAAACCGTGGTTTCAAAAATTTCCCCATTTTTCCAAAAAAGAAATTTCCTCACTTATTCGAATGAGAATCGGTCATTGTTCCGTTCCTTCTCACCTTTTTAAAATTCACATCCTTGACTCCCCAGATTGTACGTTCTGTGGTCTAGATGTGGGCTCTTTAGATCACATATTTTTTGGTTGTCCCTCTCTAAATAAATATCCTCTCTTCTATCAAGCGTTATCTAAAATTGCCTCCCCTCCATTCAACATTTCATCTCTTCTAAGTCTGAACTCGACTCCAATCTTCCATATAATTCTGAAATTTGTACATTTAAATAAAATTAATATATAAATTCACCTTTCCCTTTCTATGTAATTTTAAATGATGGCCTAGAACACCCTTGAAGGGTGAAAGCCAGAAATAATTAAAAAAAAAAAAAAATCGAACATTGTCAATGTCCTGTGTATACAGGAAGTCCCAAAAGTCAAATGACTAATAAAATATTGTTAGTTTTCGAGAAATTGGAAATATGAAGTGACAATTTTGGAGGCGGGAATGGGTACCGCCGCCCCCTTAAATAATGTATCTAATGGATAACCAACACCTCTATCATATGTCAACCCAAGTGGTGCACTACGTTTGGTGACTTAGCAGGGGTGCCTGGGTTCATGGGGTAAGGTTTGTCCGGGTCTTGGCGGCGAATGCGTCTGCCCACCAGCTGCAGGACATGCCGGATCGAGAAAAAATGGTTGAGGGAGTCCCTTTGACTTCTCTATGCGTACTTTCTCGGAACATCCCCTTGCACCGCAGAGGGAGGGATGGATTCATGCGTCCGTCACTACTGGACACACTGACCCCCTCATACCTTTTTCCTTCCCAGAACTTACTCTCTTTCCTTTCCTCAAAAGACCCTCCACACAGCATCCCCAAAGATGACATTGGCACTGAGAGGAATTATTTTCCTCAAGGCCTCCTGTGTGGATCTTTTGTAAAACAATAAATTTTCGTCACCCTTATAAAATTAATATTCTAATTTTTATTACGCAACTCTGAAAGGCTCTTATATTGATCACGGTCAAAAATAATACTGACAATGTTCAAGAGATCATTTTTTAAATTAGTTAACTTCGACTCCTCACACTGTTAAAAAAATGTACCATGCTAACTTGAAAGTTATTTTTAAAAAGTTGTTTATTCTGAGTTATAGTTTTTGAAATGGTGGAGTATTTGATATGTCTTTAACTGCTGCTTTACCCCAAAATATTAAATTAAAGAGAGCAGACAACCAATCATGAACTTCATTCGTATTAATTACTCATCCAATAGTAGATACCGAACTTATTTTGTTTTTTGTATCGGGTTTATAGATTAGAATAGATTAGTTAATGGTTCTTCGGACTCATCAGTAACAGTATGGCACGGTTCTAACAAATTAGTTTAAATGTTTGGGATGCTAAGACTGGACATTAGGAACACTTGTAAAATCCTGAAGAATGAATCTGCACACGACAATGGATTCTACTTTGTCAGAGTTGTTCGGCCAACCGACTCTCTTGAACCCAAGGGCTTCAGCCACGGTTTGTAGTAAACGTTGATTGAAGTTCCCAAAACAACAAACTAACTCGGCCTAAGGGTGGCGGGGCAAGAGATTGTCAATAGTTTCGCATATTTACTGAGGTTTTGTAAAATCTACACACAGATAAACAGGTGAAAACTTAGCGTACTTTTTGGCCTACTTTGGGAGGCGGGTATGGGTACCGCCACCCCGGGAACCATTTATTGGATAACCAATACCTCTACCACAGATCGCCCCACGTGGTTTGCTGATTAGCAGGGGTGCCCATGGGGATGAGGTTTGTCCTGGTCTTGGCGGCAGATGCGTTTGCCATACAGCATCCCCAAAGATGAAAAAGGTCATGCCCTAGGTGGAGATAATGTAAAAAAATCAGTGTTTTCAATTCACACGCGGTAGAAGTGAACCCTTCAGAAAACCAAAGTAGACAAGGGTGGGGAGACTACGAAACACTTTTTTTTATCAATGTGACGCATGATGTTTCCATGTTTTTGTCGTCGAATTGCAGTGTACCTTTTCCTATACATTTGGTCATCTTATTAAAATTTGTGTTTTCTTCTTCGGAGTCGCTAGATGCCGCTTTCTTTTGTGTTTTCTTTACCTGTTCATTTTGGAGTGGTTAGAAGGTCGGAAATTGATTTTACAAAAATGTATAGGTACACTTTTTTTTTTTTGATTTTGTGGGATTCGATTCTTGGTCTGCTGAATGTCGTCAGGCGCTGTATATCACTAGACCAAAAGAAACTTGCGTGGGAAGTCGATTTATCGTATTATATTGGAACCGAGTACCTACCCGTGAAATAAATCATTTTTTTATTACTATCTCATTCTCTCAGATGCTAAATCGTAATAAATTTTCAATTAAAACAAAATAGAGTGACATCTTATGATTTAAAACGTTTATTATAAAACGTGCACTTTCAAAATAAGCGATGCCACATGCTTATGTTTACGTGTTAGTAATTTGTATTGTATTGCAACATCTGTGTCGTTCATAAATGAAACGCCAAAATAATGTATTAATAACATAAGTAATAATTTATATTCTTCTGATTGACTATATTTTGTTAGGCAGATACTCTGCATAACAAGCGTTCAACAATACAATACATTTTAATTAAAAACCATGATATTTATCTTGATGAGAAAATGCATGCGAGTCATGGAGTATTAAATTCGAACATGTATTCAGGGTGAAAATGCATTGTCTGCCCTGTATGTTATCTACCATGTAAACATGTATAACTGTGTATTGGTTACAGCTTCTATTTTGAAGTAAAACTTCTTTATGCACGCTCGACTTGGGGGTAAGCTGGTGAATGCGTTACGAAAAGTGTGATGCGTTACGAAAAGTGTGATGCGAACAGTAATCGATTCAAACGGTGATCGATGCGAACGGTGATCGGGCGAGGCGTACATACTGCACAACTAAGTTAAGGCGTACATACTAACCCAAAGTCGTAGGTCACCCCAAGGTCGTAGGTCACCCCTACGTTGTAGGTCACCCTAGGGTCATATGTCACCCCAAGGTCGTAGGTCACCCCACTGTTATAGGTCACCCCACGGTCGTAGGTCACCCCAGGGTCATAGGTCACCCCATAGTCACATGTAACCCCAAATGTCATATGTCACCCCAATGTCACCTTCTTTTATAAGTTAGTGAAGTTTTACTTCATGTCGTGTGGTCTAAAGCACGCTCGTTTTGTTTTTTTTTATTTAACCATTTTAGGATCGGTTTCTACGTAGGTATGTATGTAGTACATAAAAAATAAAATAATGTACGGATTTCCGCCTTGTGACTTTACTTCTAATAAGAAAAGTTTCTTTTACATTAGCTCCACACATAATGCCCTGAGGAAAATAATTTCCCTTAGTACCTATGTCATCTTTGGGGATGTTGGACTTTTTTTTTTTAAAGAGATAGTTCTGGGAAGAAAATAAATCTGGGGGTCAGTATGTCTAGGAGTGACAGACGTATGAATCCATCCCTTCAACTGCGGAGTCACGCTACAGTGGGAGCAGGTGGGCTATATATGTATGTGGTGCATACACATCGGCCGCCAAGACCTTGACAAACCTCACCCTACCCAGGCACCCCTGCTGCGTCACCAAACGCCGCGAACAACTTGGACTGATTTATGGCAGAGGTGTTGGTTATCCAATAAATGGTTCCCGGAGCGGCGGTACCCATAACGGCCTTCCAAAAAGATAAACATAACAAACATACCAACCTCCCAAGACATACAAATAAATTGAATTCATGACAATATTATGTATGAAACTATAAATCGCTTATCAGTGGCGGACTAAGGAAGGGGGGGGGGGGGGCGGCTCGCCCCGGGCCCCCGGTTCTGGGGGGCCCCTAAACGCCTCCATGTTCCCTTGATCAAATTCTAAACAAGGCTTTAAGGCACCACCGTAAAAATAAAATTGTTTCATTTTGTGATTGATGCACTCGTTAAAAATGCTCTCAACAATTTTTTTAAAAATAAATTCAAAAAATTGACGGAGATACAACATTTTATGTGAAACCGTTTTAAACAGTTTGTATGTTGAATTATCATTCAGCAAAACTTTAAAGCGTTTTTCCGATCCATTTAAAACAATCCCTACGTAGGGTCATAATCAGGGCCGGATAAAACATGTCGGGGCCCCTAGGCAATGCACGCCTCAGGGCTCTTTTACTCTAGGGGCCCTAGGTATTGGCCTACACTGCCTTATGGACAATAGGGACCTGCCAGGGTGGGCTTAAACATGTTGGGGCCCCTAGGCAATGCACGTATTGGGGCCCCTTTACCCTAGGAGCCCCTACCCAATGCGGGGCCCCCTAAGCAGTTGCCTATACGTCTTATGGATAATACGGCTCCGGCTATAGTGACTGGATTTCCCAACAGTTTAGACTTGGTGCATGGTGCATGCAAATAAGATGTATAGTTTTTTAATGTGTTGTCAACCAGTATGAAAAACGTAGTTTTGAGAAAAACGCGTTCAAAGTTTTGCTGAAAGATAATTCAATTTTAAGAGCTGCAAAAGATTTTAATGATTTAGGCACATTTATTATGTTATATAAAACCCTTGTCAGATGCCAACTTGAATATAACTCTACGTTATGGTCTCCCTTTTTCAATATTCATTCAGACAACATTGAAAAGATACAACGGAAGTTTCTAAGGTTCATAAACTATAAATTGCGTATTCCTATACTAAACATTGATTATAATTACATTACAACAACACCCTCAGTGACAGTCAGGCGAAATTTCAAAACAGAGAAAAAAAAACCAAAATAATCTTAATAGAAGCCATAATCAAATAGTAAAAAGTGCAGAAAATATTTAGCGTACTGCATACGCGTATTTTTGTATAAAAAAAGTGATTCCGTTGCCAAAATCCATAATCCATAGTTGATAATCTCAAGTGAATTCAGTGATTAATACAAAATATCCAACAACAAATCACTATTATACTTGTGGCTGTGTAAATCTTAATCATATACAATAACTAAGTGAATTCCAATCTCAGTACAGTGATTCTAGACTAATTGTGCAAAAAAAAAACAATCTAATAGTGAAAAAAACATTATTTTTCGGTGACATTAAGATCGGTACAGCATAATTCACAATCACATTTCATACTGCAGAACACTACAGTTTATATTGTAAATAAAAGGCGATACAGATACTTAGACTGGTAGTCCAGTGGTCATCGTATTCGACTCTGGCTCTGTTAACCTCAGTTCGAAACCCAGTGAATCCAAACAATTTTTGTTATTTTCTTCTTTTATTATTATTATTTGGATTTAATCATTTTATTAATATAATTAGAAATAACAATAGCACCATCTATCCACAAAACTAATCACATTTCTAAACTAAATATTACAAAAATGAGCAGACAAAGGAAACCAGCGACATCTTGCGACGCAGAGGAAAATGACACACCTTTAAATAAGATTTCCAAACAAAAGACCAAGGACACGCAACAAAATACAATTTTAAGTGACGTATCTAAAACTAATGAAGAAAGTAATTTCCTCTACGAGCGCCTTACAAAACACTTCGATACAAAAATTACTGAAATAAAAAAAATGTTTACGGATGAAATTAATGAGCTGAAGAGAAGCAGTGATTTCATCTGTAACCAATACGAAGATCTGATTTCAAGATTCAAAAAAATGGAGGACCTTCACAAGGAAACAAAATTCTTACGCGAGGAGAATGAAAATAAAAACATAAGAATCTCTTCTCTGGAATGTCGTATAGCAGAAATAGAACAGGAAAAGCTCTCCAATAGCTTAGAGATAGCGGGTGTTAAGTTGCAGCCGGGAGAACCACCTGTAGAAGCGATACTTCGGGTAGCCAGCTCCCTGGGAATGCCCCTACTACCGCAGGACCTACAAATGGTGACCACAACACAGGACCGCAGAAACAACACCCCGGACAAACTCCGTGCTGCATTCCACAGCCTAAAAACTAGGGACTCTTTTCTAACGTTCAAAAACACGGCTAAGTCACTAAATTCAAACTCCCCCATATATATTAGTGAAGTGCTGACACCATACTACAAAGAACTACTATGGAAAACGAAGAAATCAGCTCAAGAAAAAAAATTTCAATTCGTATGGTTTAAAACTGGCAAACTGCTAGTCCGTAAAGGACCAGGGGAAAAAATTATGCAAATTAGACATGAAAATGATCTAAAAAAAATGATTTAACTAATAAAGGTCACTCAGACCTCATAAAATACTACCCTTATTTACATAACATCATGGCTGATCTACTCTCAATAAACTTAAATAGTTCTCACCAACATTATACAACCAATGACACAAAACTCTGTGATTCTATTTTTAACAATCCAGGCTCTCTTACACTACTTAACCAAAATATAAGATCAATTAATCATAACTATGACGAACTTGACATACTCTTATACAACTTTAAAACAGATTTCAAAATTATAATCCTAACGGAATGTTGGATATCAAAATCTTTTACAAAAAAACAGAAAAATAATTATAATGCATATCACACATTAAATAATAAAACTCAAAATGATGGGATTGTTCTGTACTTACATGATAGTCTTAACGCCTCTGTTTCAGAAATCGACTTGATAAATAATAACTGCCTACAAATAATCATCGACTCAGACACGTGTGTTCTCGCCATATACAGATCACCATCCACACATAACATTACACCATTTATAATAGCTCTGGATTCTCACCTAAAAAAACTCACTTCATACAAAAACATCATCATTGCTGGTGATCTAAACATAAACATACTTCCTAATGGCCACCCTCAAAATATTGATTACCAAATGATGCTTCTAGAACATGGCATTATAAGCACCATTAACACTCCTACCAGAGTAACCAAAGACTCGGAATCGTGCATAGATCACGTTATGATTAAAACAAAAAGTCAAATATGTAGTGCAGTATATGAATCCACAATTACAGATCACTACACAACTATGATAGGCCTGACTTCACCAACGAGAAACACAATTTTCCAAAATAGCACTACAAAAAAAAAAATTGATTACGTTAACATAAACCATTGTTTAGAAAATCAAACATGGGAACATCTTACAAAATTTAACTCGGCGGAAGAGGCCTGGAATTTCTTCTTAACATATCTACAAACTCTCATTACCCAAAACACCAAAACTATACACATATCTATCCCACACCGCAAAGTTAGACTTAAAAAATGGATTACCCAAAGCATCATAAATTGCATTAAAAAAAGGGACAAACTACACAAACAAGTCAAACTGAGCCCATATGATACTTCACTTTATTTCTTCTACAAAAGGTACAGAAACATCTGTTCTCTAATAATACGTAAAGCCAAAGAATTGTACTACCGTAACAAACTGATAACATCAAACTATGACCCTAAAAGCGTATGGTCAATTTTGAGGGAAAGTTCATATTCACAGAAGAAAAAAGATGATACCATAAAAAATCTAGTCATTGATGATAAAGAACTCCACTTTCACGACAATCCTACACGTATCCTCAATTATATCAACAAACACTACACAAATATTGGAGTTAGCCTAGCTGAAAATATCCAAATTACACAGCCTCTACGAGATATTCAGGAACCCCAAAACAATACATCTATCATCAACAACGAAAATTGTAACAGACACTTCAAATTACGAAAAATTACACTAGACGATACCAATAAAATAATTCAATCACTAAAGAATAACAATACTACGGGACCTGATGGTATAGATTCTAAAACTATCATAACTTTAAGTCAACAACTACTTGAACCGCTCACATATTTAATTAATCGTAGTTTAAAAGAAGGAATTTTCCCTAGCTTACTAAAAAAAGGCCTTATTATTCCAATTTTCAAATCAGGACATAAAAATAATGTTAACAACTACAGACCCATTACGTTACTAAATACCTTTTCAAAAATTCTGGAAAAAACTATTAAAAAACAGCTTCAACACTATCTGGAAAAAAAACAAATACTGTCGTTGAACCAACACGGTTTTAGGAAAAACATGAGCACAGAACATGCAATAGCTACTGTTACAGACTTCATAACACATAATCTTGACGCTAAGAAAAAAGTTATTTCAATTTATTTAGACCTATGTAAAGCCTTCGACACAATCTCACACGAAAAACTTTTCAAGAAGTTAAAAAACATTGGTATTAATGGAGTAGAATTCGACTTAATTAAAAGCTTCATGTCTGACCGAACTCAACAAGTTAAAATTGACAACAAGATAAGTGAACCACTTCTAATTACATACGGAGTCCCACAGGGGAGTGTACTTGGCCCTTTATTATTCCTCATCTACATAAACGAGTTGTGTAACATTGATATTGAAGGTAAAATCGTGACCTTCGCTGACGATACAGTTCTTCTCTGTCAAGCTACCACATGGAAAGAGGTATTTATAATAGCAGATAAAAGTTTGTCAATTGTTAAAAAATGGCTAAACAGTAATACTCTTACCATTAATACAATCAAAACAAAATACATCACACATAGTATTACACAAAGAGGTCAACCTCCATCAAACATAGACCTGTTTCTGCATGACTGTGAACAAACTGTATCCAATTGTCAATGCGAGCATATTGAAAGGGTCAAACAAACAAAGTACCTAGGGGTTATTATTGATACACACTTACGCTGGACTGACCACATAAACTTCATCACGAATAAACTAAAACGAGTCATGCACCTAATAAAATCCATTAAAAACATTTTCCCACTAACAATACTCAGATCCATATACTTCGCACTTTGTCAATCCATTGCCACATATGGAATACTGGCTTGGGGAAGTGCCACAAATATAGCAATTGACCCAATTCAAAAGATACAAAAAGCGATAATTAAACTAATCCTGCAAGTGCCATTCTACACAGATTCAAGCGAAATTTACAAAACATTAGAAGTCATGTCAATAAAACAACTTTATGCTAAATCTGCTCTGCTACACCTCCTCCAAAACCAACTCCATATTCCAATGCAACCGAAAACAATAAAAAAGACAAGGTCCTTAACAAATGTAACCCTAAACATACCGATAACACACACCACACACGGACAAAGACACTTTCAGTATTACGCAACCAAACTTTTTAATTATATGCCCATTACTCTAAAACAACTACTAACTACACATACATACACAAACATTCACAAAAAACATATCACAGCCTGGATCAAAAATCAAGATATTCACTTTATACAAAATTTCCTAATCCCTAACCAAACATAACAAAACTATAAAAAAGTAAAATAAACAAACATATCTTGCAAGAATTTTTCAACTATTCATATATACATATATATATTTATATATACTTTATATATATATATTTTTTTTTTTCTTCTAAATAATCCATTACCATTAAAATGTAAAAAAAAACCAACTTTCTACTACAACACATAAATACCTGTACTTGTCACACTGAATCATAAACACGTAAACACCTCAGCACAGGTTCTCCTAGTGAGGTGTTCACGAAACATACAACATTATAAACCAACAGTTTCACCTTATCAAACCTACCTTACACCCAACATAATAAAATGTTATATTAATTAATATGTAAAAATGTTTTCCAAAATATATTATGTTAAAATATTAAATATATAAGGTAAAAACTGTAATATATAGAAATAAATAAATAAAAAAAAAAAAATAAATTACCTCCTGGATAAATTTTCTCTCTTGAAACTTTCAGAAAGAAGAATAAGCACAGATTTAATACTGTTACATAAAATACTGCATTACAAAATTGACTGTCCTGAATTACTTCAATTTATCAATATCCATGTACCCAAAAAATCATGTCGACATTTATTACCCTTTTACTTCAATAACACCAGGACACTAGCTTATCAAAATTCTCCGTTTCCTAGACTTCACAGTCTCGGAAATAAATATTCTAATCTAGGTGATATATTTCATCTTAAAACCAATCAGTATAAATGTTGCATATTCTATCACTTTTATTCTTCTAGACACAAATAGATTTACATAATTTCTGCAGTTTTTTGTTTATATTGAATGTGAGACTTCTTATCATTTTTACATATGTACTTTTTATTTTATTATGTGGTTTTGTTTTTATATTGTATTACGTATTTTCTTTTCTCATTTTATTATATTTTCTTCATTGTTTTTATACTCAACTTATAAACTATCATGTAAAAGCCCATCAGGGCGTGTAATAAATAAATAAACATACAAACTGTTTAAAATAGTTTCATATAAGATGCTGTATCTCCGTCAATTTTACGAATTTCCTTAGATAAAATAGGAATAAGTAAATACAGCCTGAACCGGTAATTTAAAATTTTTAAAAATAAAATTACTACTACTAATCTTTATAATGTCTACAGTTTTAGTTCTAGTTTTACTTACGTATTGCACTTCGTATTATTTTTATTAACTTAGGCCCTTTGCTAAAGGTTATCTTACCATTACAGATAATATATATAGTAATAAAATAGGTAAGTAATTAAAAAGATTCAGTAGCGGACTTACAGGGGGGGCGGAAGGGGCAGCTTCTGGTCCCCGGGGGCCTCCAAACGCCTCCATGTTGACTTGATCAAATCCTAAACAAGGCTTTAAGCTGCGCGCCGCTACCCGAATCGAAACTGGGTATGTTGAATTATCCTTCAGCAAAACTTTGAACGCATTTTTCTCGAAACTACGTTTTTCTACCTGGTTGACAACATATTAGAAAAACTATACATCCGATTTGCATGTACCAAGTCTTAAGGCGCCGCATCGGCGCTCAAAAGGAAGAAGATGGAGAGATATGTAATTACGAATGTTAGAGGAGCGCGCTAATATTTAAAGCGATAAAATTGATGCGAAAATTGTGAAAATGTTTAATAAAACACGACTCGTTTAAAATGGAGCAAAAATCTTGTGGAAGGCGTCTTAAGTATCATTTAAAGAAACATTGTGATTTTTTTCACAACTACCTATAACTTGTAAAATAACTGAAACAAACGTGTTTATAATAATTTTCGGAGCAAACTTTGCAATTTTTTTCTATCGAGGGAATTTCATATAATTTGCGTTTCGGCGTGGAACGCATCTAGACATTATCTTAAAAAATAGCATAATTTTTTTTAAGAGCTGAAAATTTTCAAATGTTTAAGGGAGATATGAAAGAAATCGGTAGAATTTCGGGTAGAGGCGGCTTAAACTGTCAGAAAATCCATTTACTATGGCACCACATAGGGATTTGGAGGTAAATTCAACATACAAACTGTTTAAAACTTTCTTGACTTTTTCAGAATTTCCTTAAAACATGGGATAGCATTATTAACAAATGTAGTTTTTATAAAATGAAATACAAAAAAATTACTTTTTTTATAGTGAGGCCGCCTAGGACCTGAGGCCCGTGTTAACTGAATAATATAAAATTACATCAACTTTTTATACTAGGAGGGGGTGGCCTCATTCAGCTTTGCCGCCCCGGGCCTCTGACGGGCTTAGTCCGCCACTGTCGCTTGTGACAAGCTAGAAAACATTATTTTATGGAATCCTTATTCCGGTGGTAATTAAAGGCGTCCAAAAATATCATGACAATAAGAAAAATAATATACCTATTCAAAAATATCATGGCAAGAAAGATATCATGATCATAAGACATAATTCAAAATAAATTAAATTCATGACCACAGAAAAATCACTCATAACAAATCCGATAATTTTAGGCGGGTATGGGTACCGCCGCCCCCGGAAATATTTATTGGATAACCAACACCTCTGCCATAGATCTTCATTGACTTAGCAGGGGGTTCGGGTTCATGGAGTAAGGTTCGTCCGGGTCTTGGCGGCGTATGCATCTGTCCACCTTGCGGGCCGGGTCGGAGGAGACTGATTGAGGGAGCCTTTTAACCTATCTAGCCGGACTCTCTCGACCCATCGCCTTGCATCTCAGTTCTTAAAGTTATCAGACTTCTTAAAGTGATTCAGGTCGCAATTGAAGATTTCCTATAGATTAGATATTATATATTAAGTAAGAGTTTTTTTCAATTTCTTTTGTATTAATCCACCTTGAGTAGGACGGTGACCGAACAACTCAGAATCATGTAACTTCAACACCTCCTTTGAAAAGTAATTAAAATTGATGAAAAAAACAAATTAAAAAATGGTTAAATAGGTTACGTTAGGTTAGGTTATGGGCTATTAAAAAAAATCATAACTTTTCAAAGGGGTGTTGAAATTACATGATTCTGAGTTACCTTGGAACCGAATAGGACACAAGATCACGTGGAGTGCGCAGGTACATTACAATAAATCTTGTGTAGCGACTCCGTGAATTGAATAATATTATCGGTGAATATTTTGTACAAGAATAATGCATTTGTGTATAGCCTTCGTACATGCAATGAATACGAAGCTTTCTCTTAAATCGTACAAATGATCTAGATAACAAAGATTTAGAATTTGTTTCGAACGGGGTATTTTTACTTTTTTTTATTATTGGCGAAAAAATTGCCGCCAAAACGACATGTTCGTTTTTGTTGGCGTTGTTGACGTAACATAGGCCAATGCCGGTGACGGCCTTCTGATTAGGCAGTAGCCCCTCTTTACGTCATAATGACGTTGTAGCCTGTTTGAACCGTTAAGGAATGTGAGGTTTAAAATCGTTTCAATTAAAAAGTTATGAAAGAAAATGTAAAAATTATATATATTTTGACAACGATGATTAGAATTATAAAAAGTAACTTTAAAGCTTCCTTAAATTTTAACGGCGTCCGTAAAAATAGTCCGTGAAAATACCCTGTTGTTAAAAATACCCCCTTCATAGTGAATTCCGGCAATAATTAATTTGTTTTGGTTTTTGTTTCAGATAAACAACTCCCAAATCTCTCCGTGGTAATTTTAATCGTCAATATTCTGTTACGTTGAACAACTTAAGAAATAATGTTTGAGGAAATCGTAAAATGGGATTTATTAGTTAAATTAATTCTCCGGTAGTTTCATGGGGGAAGATTGAGAGATTGGGGATCCGGTCGAGGACCCTCGAGGAAGATGGATGGAGCCAACAGGAGCAGTCCCATCTTCTCGATCCGAAGTGACTACGTGCTGCAATGGTGAGTCTTCAAATTCATTTTATCGATCTGAATATCCAATTATTGTGAATAACTTTTCGGTTCATCCTATCCAATGACATTACGTCCTATCCCGTTTAACAAAAATTAATATCTTAGAATCAGAACCGATATAATACCACCTAGGTATTCCGCAAGGGTCGGTATTAGGCCCAATGTTATTCATAATTTACATAATTGATATAATTAAACCATAAAACATTACAAAATTAGACTATCCGCATATGAAACGTTATGTTAATTTATTTCTTCTGAAGAGAATATAGAAGCAATAAATAAATCAAATGACGACCTTCAAAATATAGCAAAGTGGCTAAAAATAAACACTTTGGAAATGAATGCAAACATTACAACATAATATATTGAAATAGGCAACAAAACGCATAACACAGGGTTACATTTGTCAACTTATGATGAAACAATGGAAAAATTTAATTAAATCAATTTGGATGTAATGTTGAATTCAAAACTAGCTTACGCGGATATTTTGAATATGTGCTAAAGAAGGATTCAAAAACGTTATTTTTTTAGAAAACTTAGAAATAAACTAAATAAAAACAATTCAGAACTCATTTTTAAAACTGTAGTTGATCCACATTTAGACTTCTGCTCAACGATATTATATTTGGCCAATGAAGGAAACTTGAACAAACTAGAAATTATACAAAACAAAGCTATGAAATATATACTAAGGAAAGGCAAATATGCCAAAATTAATCAAATGACAGAAGAGCTCCTAATAAAAAAAGAGACTGCTGTTGTGTGTTCATTTTTATTCATAAAATTATGAAAAACCAAAACTAACTAGCTGAGTTTTTGACACTTGACCCTTTACTTCCTTTTCCTCGATCAGCAGTATCGTCATGCCATAATGATCCCTTCATGAAGCAGAGAGACTGTTTTTAATTATTTATTTATAACCTTAAAATACACAAATCAATATTACAAAGGATTACTAAACGTACTGATATGATCAAATTATCTAAAATTTACATCAAGGCTATAGGAAACAAAATGTAAACTAATAACTTTAAAAAAAAGTGAAATGCTTTTGCGAAAGAAAGTCATTTCAGTGCTATATCTGCTGCTTCTCCATTTTGGTTACGTAAGCTGTGTTTGCGTGGTACAAGGTATTTTTAAACGGCTTCGAAAAGGAGGAGGTTATCAATTCGACGGATTTTTTGTTTTTTTTTTTTTTTTTTTTAATTTTATGTTTGTTGCCTCAGAACTTTCAATTGGGTGAACCGATATTGATGATTCTTTTTTTAATAGAAAGCTGGTGCTTCCCGTGTGGTCCCATTTTAATTTGATCCAGTTCTGATAATGGGATCCATGAGAAAACCATATATGTCTTAAATTGGCAATAAGTATGTGCGCGACAAACTTCTTTACGCACGGTCGTCAAAAAAAAAAAAAACAAAAATTTTAACAAAACATAAAACGACTTAAAAAAATGCACTAAAAAGTAAAAAAATAATGTCGTACGATTATTATTTTTGGAGTCGGTGTCAGCCAAGATCTCCACATCTCATCTATAACTACCTATGTAGTTACCTTGGCTGACATCGACTCCAAAAATAACAATCGTACGAAATTACTTTTTTACTTTTTAGTGCATTTTTTTAAGTCGTTTTTTGTTTTGTTAAAATTTTTGTTTATTATAAACGGATTGGTATCATTGACACTATTGTTGCACTGAAAGATATTTTTAATTCGTGTGTCTGTTAGGAACATGAATTGAAATCAATTGTAATAATACAGGGCTGTCAATAAGGAAATTAAGGATTTTAAAAAGAAAAATTACATCAGAAACTAATATTCTATCGGGCAACTTTATTAATTTCAGATTATGCATTAGATTTCACGGTTTGTTGAGTTACTCTTCAAACCCAACTTCTCCATCCATTTGTTGCTATAATTTTAATTATTTTTGCGTGCCATCTTTTCTTTTTGAAGCAATTTCAAGCTACGATGGAGTAATGCTAGCCAGCTAAGTATAAGTAGCCCTTCACCTAACTTGATCCAGAGTGACTTTAAGCTGCAATGAAGTTGATTTAACTACCCAAATATATCCAAAAAATTCAAGTTACGATGATGAGTTGCTCTTTAATCTCATCTTTTCGATTTGGAGTGACTTCAAGCTGCAATGATGAGTAGCATTTCAAAATACGGCTAAATTTTTGGCTGCCTGAGTAGCTCTCGATTCCCATCTCATAAATCCGCAGCGACTTCACACCGTAGTATTGCTACATCTTTAGCTAACCTTAGCAAGTCTTCATTCCCATCTTATCGATCCGTAGTGACTTCATACAGTAGTATTGCTTCATCTTTAGCTATGTGAGTAGGTCTTCAGTCCCATCTTACGGATCCGTAGTGACTTCACACCGTAGTATTGCTACATCTTTAGCTAACCTAACTCTTCATTCCCATCTTATCGAATGGTAGCGACTTCACACCGTGGTATCTTCACACTGCAGTACCTTTAGCTGTCTGAGCAGGTAGCTCTTCGATCCCATCTTCGATCTGATTATGAGCGACTATACGCCGCAGTGGTGATCACTAAGCAGCTGTAGAGCTCCATTAGCGGTTAATGGATGCGTTGAGCGGCCCGACTGATTGGATCAGCGACTGCCGCAGAATGCAGCGACCAGACCAATTAATCTGCCAACAATGGTAGGACCGGCTCAGCGCGCGCAGAGGCAGCAATTACCGGTGTTTTGTCTGGCCTGATGGGATTGGAACCGCCGGAAGGTGCTTTTTATTTCAATTTCTATGAAAGCATCATTAAACTCTCGCTGTCGTTAGGCGGACGAGGGAGAATTATTGCACAGCGCTCCGTCATCGCTGCCTACTGTCAATCCGGGCTCCATATCCTTAATACGTCGACATTGACACTCTCCAAAAGCTCTACTCTTGAGAAAAAGCAAGAAACTGTTTGGCACATTCCTTAATTACCATATTTTTATATAATTTAAGTGAAAACTTTTTTTTTTATTTATTTCAAAACATACGGCACAACATGTGCCATCGTCATAATTATATTAAAATATATATTATAATACAATAACATGAAGAAAGTGACATATAAATGTAAAGTTAAATCTAAAAACAAAAGGTTAAAAAAAGGAGGAAAGGTAATAAGTAGTAAATAGAAATGAGATGTATAAAATGAAAGCATACCCAAACTATAAAATATAAAGTTTAACGTAAAAGTTAAAAGGTAGAAATAAATATAGTAAAAAGTAAAATTTATAGACTATAAGTTTACCTTTATAAAAAATGGTAGAAAGTACAAAAGTTATAAATATAAAAAGTATGACTAGTAAAGAGTAAGAAATGCTCTTTTAGAAGCCAAATACTAGTAAAGAGTAAGAAATGCTCTTTTAGAAGCCAAATATTGAAGATAATATAAAATATTAAAAAAATAAAAGGAAGGTATTACGGAG
This sequence comes from Limnephilus lunatus, assembly GCA_917563855.2. Classification (NCBI taxonomy): domain Eukaryota; kingdom Metazoa; phylum Arthropoda; class Insecta; order Trichoptera; family Limnephilidae; genus Limnephilus; species Limnephilus lunatus. Next base: position 83,739,616 of record OU830592.1, read on the forward strand.
TATCACAACGCGATATGATAAGTTTTAAAGTCGTTACCTGTGATATTTTTCTAATCCATAGATATTAGAGTGTATACTGGTAGGACATAATATTATAGTTACATGATTACTATGATTATGTATTACTTTAGCACCGTTGTGATTTGAAACCCGATCAAACGAAACTAGCGATACTGAAAAGAGACAAATATATACATCTATAGGATTTAGCCCGCGAGAGAATGAGATTGCAATAAAATATTTGTCTATTTCACGGGTACTCGGTTCAAATATAATACGACAAATCCACAGTTCCACCCAAGTCTCACTTGCTCTAGCGGCCATACATTCAGCGAACCAAAGATCAAATCTTACGATATCAAAAAAAAAAAAAAAATCTAATATCAATATTCAATTTTCAAACCACACCAAAATGAAAACACAAAAGAAACCGAAGAAGAAAACACAAATACTAGTAAGATGACCAAGTGTATAGGAAAAGGTGCACTGGAAATCGACGACAAAAATATGGAAAAAATCATCCTTCACATAGATAAAAAAAGTGCTTCGTAGTCTCCCCACTCTTGTCTACTTTAGTTTTCTGAATGTTTCACTTCTACCGCTTGTGAATTGCACACTCTGATTTTTAGTTAATAAAGACTAACTGACTTATACCCGGGTTATGAATGGTTTGGAGTAAAGTTTTGATGTTTTGAATTCTAGTGTACCTGAAAACGGGTGCGTTTTTAATATGGAAATAATATAATTGTAAAGAATTGAAAAAGATATATTTTTTAAAACTATTTGTTTGACATGATCGTGCCATGTCTTTCTCGGGCATCCCCGACTTCATCTACCTTTCACTTTCACATCATATGTTCTCCTTACAATCATTTCTTCGTTTCACATAGTCCAAAATTAACATACATAGGTTTTTTTTGTCAGGTGGCATGTGTTTTTCGGGCGTCCCCGACTTCATCTACCAATCACTTCTAAGTCATACATTGGAAGTATACATACATACATACATATATACATACATTACAATATCTTATCCCCTTTCTTCGTTCGTCACGCGCCTCATTTTATCAAACATGTCCGGGTCTTCAGCAGGCGTCCCCTACCATAATCTACCATTCTCTACCACGTCATTCATTCTTTTTAGACCCTTTTCTCCGTTCATCACGTAGGAACGCCTGGTTTTACCACAAATCAATATTTGATTCATGTCTTCTTACTCTTCTCCCTTGCGCTGTCCGAATTCATTGCCTAGGTAGGCTGTTGGGGTCGGCTCTTCTTGTTCTCAGGTTGTTGCTTCTTCGGTTCTGAGTATCGCCTTCATTCCTTTGGATGACTGTCGATGAAGCTCCATATTCATGTCTTCTTATGATGTCGATGACTTTTACGAGCATTCACTTCATGTAATATTTTGAAATCGACATTTGCAGTGTAGTCAAACTGTACTATATTGATAATATAATAAAACACTTATACAACTTGTTTCTACTTAATTTATTAATGTCTAATTAAAACGTTTTTTTTAAACCTTTAACAACACGTAATGAATGGATTCAAAATTATAAATGAATTTAGGGATATTTGCGCGTGATGGACGTTTAGTTTTTCGAAAGCATTATCAATTTGTCGCTGGGTCACGATATTCCATAATGCACGCATTAAGGTTCACAAAACTTTCTAATTTTACAAAATGGGGGTCTAAAGACATTTATAGTTTTAGATTACATTTGAAAACTTTGAAACAAACATAATACGGTTACTGGTATAATATCAGTCTGCAAATAGTCACTATCAAATAGTCACTGTCACATAGTACTAAATTATCTGGTGACCTCCGTAGTAGAGGGGAAAGCACCTTGACTCTGGAACTAGAGGTCGCATGTTTGAAAGTCGTGTTCCGAGCGCGACAAAATAAATCATTTATTAGAAGCTTATAAATCTAATTGTAATATCTAATCATTAAAGAAGACAATAATAACAACTCCCATTAAAAATATGAACGAGAAAAAGAAGCAGAAAATAAAAAAGGTGAAGGTCACAATCGGAACTCGAATCAAGATCCTCTAGTCCAGTGATTCCCAACGTAGGCGATATCGCCTCCTTAGGGGCGTTAGTGGGATCTAGGGGTGCGGAGGAGGCCTCGAGGACAAATGGGGGGCGGTGAAAGTGTCCATGGTGAAGGGCTAAAATATGGGTCAGAGGAATTAAAAAAAAAGTTTTTCTAATGAATTTGAATAATTCGTTGTTTCGTCCTAATTGCTACCGTTAGACGGGTGCCAGTGAGACTATGGTAAACCCAATTTGGTTATGTTGTAAAGTTGAAAGTAGCGGGGATGGGAAGGAGATTTGGAAAAAAGAAAGGTGGGAAGTATCTAGTTACTCAGATATGGTCACCAAACAGGGCTAAAGTAATTGCAAGTAAAGTTTCAATTCTGAATGCTGGTCTTTCACCAGGGCCATACAGAAAGTTTCTACCACTCTGGAATGTGCGTGTTTTAAATGAATAAATTATGAAATAATACAGATTAATCAAATACAATGTATTTATTTAAATTTAGATAATATTAGCAAAACTCAATAAATCTGAAAACACAAAAAGATACGGGCACTTCTCAATCTAGATAGCGTCTTGTTATCCATTTTTACTTTTAATACGCGACATTTCTTGACTTTTCTGCAAGTCTAGGAAAAATATTTATTTAATTTTTTAACTTAATGAGTGAAACCTTAAATTTTAATTAAATAAAGATAATATTTGCGAAACTCAATCAAAGCGTTAAAATAATGAAGATAATGTTGGCAGTTCTTAGACGATGTATGATACGAATCGGATAGGGACACATAAGCTCAGTTGGTAGAGTTGCGCCCCGGCAAGGTGAAGGTACTGGGTTCGTGTCCTAGATGTGACCGTATCTTTTTCTGATTTTTCTTTTTTCAGATTTTTGCTAATATTGTCTTCATTTAATTAAACGTTACAGTTTGAGGTTTTACTCATTAATTTGATCATAAAAATAAATAAAATATGCTTTTTGGGATTTGAAATCGTGACCTCTCGATTCGTAGCCAAGCATCATAATCGCTCGAGCACGGAAGCTGTCTGCTGTTGACAGATTGGCGGCATCTTGATATGTCTTCTGTTCATATGCTTGTGGTGAAATTATTTCCATGATTCCCGTTCTAAGTCGTGGCCTAAATATTATATTGATATCAGGCGAGTCCATGGTGGTGAAAACAGTCGGCAGTCATCCCGGGGCCTGTGGGCCTGCGGGCGTAATATCTCGCGCGGATCAACTCGGCCCCAAATTAATTTCAAAGTACCCCACAGCGGGGATGGGAAGGGGTGTGGAGAGTGGAGAGTGGGGAGGGAGCAACAGTTGTATCGCTCCTCCCGCTACCATCTTGCACCCCCTCTTTGCATTCTGCCACATAAGCTTTTCATAAGACGGAACCACACGAACGTTAAATAACTCGTATTATATACTATTTCGATAGTATATTATAATAATGAAATCCTAGCCCAAAATTGAATGAAATACAAACAAAAAAATACATTGGAATAATTATTTATCAAAACTTAAATGGGAACTCCCAAGTGGAAAATGAGAGCAACAAATTAAAAAAAACTAACATATTTTTTCAAAACAATAAGAAATATTTTAGATAAAGAATAGCTAATTAAAATTTATTTTGAATTAGCCCAATCTCATATCTATAATATGACCTTATTGGATGAGGAAGCTATAAAACCAGTCCTCTCAGCACAAAGGGCGATTTTGAAAATTATACTTAGAGGCCCAATCAGAACTCCTACAGACTACATTTTTAAAGCACTGAATTTAATGTCACTGAAACAATTATATACAAAAGATATTCTCTAATGTACGCATTCAAAAAACCAGGATAGCTTTATACAGACAAACTCGGGCCGCTTCACAAGACCCACATTACAACATACATTCCACCAACCTACAACTTAACTACTACTACTATTGGACAAATATATATGCAATACTTCTCTGTAAAATAATTTAATATTCTCCCTCTTGCAATAAAAACCATTAAAAAATAAAAGAAGCATTAAGAAATGGATTATGTACATGAGAAGGAAGAATATAGATACAATTTTGCAACCTAACAAAGATTAATGCCTTTATTGCGCTTTCTTTTGGATACAACTTTATAATTTTACTCTTGTAATATTTAAACATAGGTATTTACTTATATTTTAAAACACAAAAACATGTACAATGTGACCTTAGAACGGGGTACCCCAGTAAGGACACATTTTTCTCTAAAAAATTGTAAAACAAAGAAAAAAAAAATACTATATTCCTCTTTCTTTTACCTTCTTAGCCAACCATGCTTAGAGCCTATATTGTCCGAAGGTCAAAATATTTCCACTTTGCAATAAAATCCAAATAAATTAAATATTTCAGAACGCATCCGAAAACTAAAAACGGTTTTTGAAAGGTAAAACGTACTTTTAAATTTTATAATTCGAAACTAACTTGCTAGTTACCGAGAAATAATTTCGGAGATTATATCAAAATCGCACGATAATTTAATTTTTTTAATTAGAGCAACAATTTTTTTATTCAAATCAGTTTCTATGTTATAGTATTTTCCCATGCGAACCTGCATCAAGCTAATTTTGTTATCTCACAGGCACCACATACAAGATTTCCAGGCAGGAAGTTCGTTACATGGATAAATTTATCCAGTTTGCCGAAGAAAGGAAGGTCTCCGGAAATGCATAATAATTATTAAGTACACAGCTCAGTGTAAGCGGTGAAAAAAAAAACAGATGAAAAGCATAGGTAGACGCCATGTGTAATCTCTCCATATCCGGAAAGATACTTAAATTCTATAAATTCGTAGTACTTATACCTAGGGAAGAAACGTCTGCATGCTAGCTGCTGACGGAAGTAGCGACATCTTGTGTCAAATTCTTGAATTCGAGACTGAATTGTAACTTACAACAGTAGGTTTGAAATTCTACGTACGCAGATGTTATTTGTGGCGCGGCGCGTATGGCGTGGCGTCCGATATGTACTCGTAGCTGGATTGACCACGTAGACGCTACGGTAATAATGAAGTTCGATTTTTCTGATGACTTGTAAATACTGTAAATACTTACATAGGTATATTACTAAAAATGAAAATATATAATTTTGTAAGACATTTGAACAAAAGGGAATTTAGATATCTGCGTGTTATAAAAATAATTCAAAATTTACAAAAAAATTGTTATGAAAGACCAAACTTTTATCATAATTCTTTTTCAAATTAGGGGTAAAAATACCCTGAAGGTGAGTTTCAAGTAATTTATTGATTGTTTAGAGTTATTTCCGTCTAGCTTGTATGAAACGATACACTATGCTTTGCTGCTTGAATTGGCTTTAAATATACACATCAGCCACACGATGTACTTGTGGATGCGATTGTTCTGCTAGCTCTGGGAGGTTGGAAACATACAATATATATTATCATTTCACGAGGTAATTACTGCAACCTAGCTGTAGTAATCACCCCACGATATTGTAACATAAACACCAAACGTGAAACCTCCGACAACCATTGGACAAAAACACCACAAATGCCGAGCAATCGAAGTGATTATACAGCTAGACATGGTTAACTTTGCAGGCGGTCAAATAAGTATTTGGTCATACCAAGAATGGATTCAATGAACGAACTATTTTTAAACCAATAGATTTTTGTATCCAAGCAAACATCATCGCAACGCCGCCGACTGCAAAGTAAAACATGTAAATCTATATGAATATGCATAATTCCATACGATGCACCTATATAATATGCAATTAAAGAATATTGGTTAAAGAATATGTTTATTTGGGTATAACTATTGATTGTTTTTTCAAATGGGATTTACAAATAAATAAAGTCTGTGAACGACTCAGATCTATCGTTAGCAGATTATAAAAACTATAATTCTATGTTCCAATATGCACAATTCGAATAATTTATTTATCATTAGCTGAATCCATTATAAGGTATGGAATTACAGCCTGGGGACTTTCCTGTAAAACAAATGTAAATCATGTTCAATCAGTTTTAAAATTCATTCGTAAAATTATTAGCGCATTTTTTTTAACATTAACTCCACACAGTAGGCCCTAAGGAAAATAATTTTCCACAGGGCCTATGTCATCTTTGAGGATGCTGTGTGGAGGGTCTTTTTGAGGAAAGGAAGGAGTGAATGTGGGTCTATGGCTCTTTAGAGACCAATGTTGTAGGAGGGAGGAAACACAGAAGCCGGTAAATCGTTCCACAGCCGAGCTGTTGAACTCAAGAACGAGTCGTAAAAACGACCCGTTCTCATGTGACTAATGTCAACGGTGTACAAATGTTGGGCGCGTGTTTCCCGACTACGCACCGGTGCCGAGGAGATCAATGCCGCTAGTTCCTCGGAGCATCTTCCATTGTAATACCAGTATAACAAGGACAGCATTCCCACCTGACGCCTGTGCTCTAATGATTGCAATCCGTTTGTTAAGATGGGAGAATCTATCAAACGGACCGCCCGTTTCTGTACAGAATCAAGGATTTTTTTAAGGTATTTTGGTGCTCCAGACCAGAGGTGGCCGCCAAATTTAACCGTGGGGCGCACTTGCGATTTTCACAGGGTTAGCAGTTGTGTACTATTAAAGTATCTGCGGGCCCTGTACAGTACGCCCAGTTTCTGAGAGGCTAACTTAACTCTGGTTTCGATGGAGCCCCCATACCTGAGCTGGTCATTGATATGCTGGAGTTACACCAAGCATATCAATGGAGGTCCTGTTCGGAAGAATACTTCCGTTGAAGGAGACTAGATTATCATTTCGATCCCTTTTCGACGTTATCAAATATGATTGGGTCTTTGAAACATTAAATTCGACGAGTTTATACTTACTCTAAGAGAAAACACTCTCGAGGTAACCGTCCATTTTCTGCTTCAAAGCCCTCCGAGCTATTGGGGTTTGTGTGCTCTTTGGAGGCTTGTCAAACAAAAAGCTATCATGGACTGTACTGTCATCCGCGTATCAATGAATCGGTGCACATGACAAGAGGTCGTTGATGTGCAACAGAAATAAAGTCGGAGACAGAACCGATCCCTGTGGGACGCCAGCATTTATCGAATGCGAGGAAGAGGTGAAACCGTCAGCAACCGCCTGAATCGACCCCCCCCCTCAAAAATTCGGCAATCCACGCACACAAGGATGCGGGAAGTCCGTAAGAACGCAGTTTGTTGACAAGCGCTCGATGCCAAACCCGGTCAAAGGCCTTGGAAAGTTTATACCAGCAAAGTCATAATGTTCCGTACTTTTACCAGAAGCTCAAAATTCTCTCAGTAAGAGCAATTCTGTGGTATAAAATCATATTTCTGCATAGATGAATAGCCCTATATACATACATAAACTGGACCACATTTACAATACTCGTTTTATGCTAAACGAAGGACTAATTGTACCTTAGAATTTAAACAGATATGGGCAAAGAACGCTGGACTACATGATACCAAATTATTTAAATATGTTACCTGCTGAAATTAAAAAAATGCACAAATGGTAAAACGAATATTATGTTGAAGAATTGGCTTGCCGAAAGAAATAATTTTTATTAGACTCTAAGACAAAAAAGTCTAACTGCAAAATAATGTAAAAAAAAGGTTTTTTATTATACCTTCAAAGTAAAAGCACCCATTGACAAACTACTAAAAAGTAGTTTTTTGGGACTTTCTTTTTTTCTGTAAAATATTTTATTTTTTCCTGTCATATATTATGTATTACTTTGTCTTTATAATAAATAATAAAAAAAAATATAATTAAAAAAAAAAATCTACACAACTCACGAACATTATTTAACCATCTCTGCCATAGAGGTCTTCAAAAATCAGATTAATCAATTTCCCTTTATCTTTTCGATAATAAACACGTAAATGGAATTCACCAATTTTCCCATAACCAACTCAAACAAGCCATGCCTATAAACATGCTACGAAAATGATAATTAAATTGGATATCGGGTATGGGTATCGCCACCCCGGGAACTATTTATTGGATAACCAACACCTCTGCCATCGGTCACTCCAAGTGGTTCGCTACCTTTGGTGTCTTAGCAGGGGTGCCCGGGTTCATGGGGTGAGGTTTGTCCGGGACTTGGTGGCAGATGCGCCTGCCCACATGTTGCGCGGCGGGCCGGATCGAGTGAGACTGTGAGGGAGACCTTTTGGTTTCTTCTACTGGACTCTCTCGATCCATCGCCTTGCACCGAAATTTGAGGGATGGATTCATACACCTGTCACTCCTGGGCACTGACCCCCATATTTCTACCCACCTTTCATACCTTTTTCCTTCCCAGAACATCCTCTTCTTCTTTTCCTTAAAAATAACCTCCACACAACATACCCTAAGACGACATAGGTCCTAAGGGAAATTATTTTCCTCAGGGTCTCCTATGTGGACCTACCGTAAAAAAAACGAGTGTGCTTTAGACTTTAGACCACACGACTGAAATAAAACTTCACTAACTTATAATAGAAGAGAGAAAGAATGTGCGCGCGCACTGCTCTCTCTTGCTCCTGCAGTGTGATACAGACAATAGGCCTGCACTGTGTCTTATATTTACAAAACGTAACTGGCTATGAGAGAAAGAGAGAAAGTAAATGTGTGCTCGCACCTCTCTCTCTTGCCCCTACAATAATATACGAAACGTAACTCTCTCTATTTCTATCTTCACTAACTTGTAAATCCCTCTCAGCTTCCGTTTGCCTTGCCCGATCACACTTTTCGTAACGCTCTCGTCACGCATTCACCAGCTTACTCTCCAAGTCAAGCGTGCGTAAAGAAATTTTACTTAAAAAATCAAATTTTATTTCTCTACCAATTGAAACCGTGGCTGTGACAAACACCATTGAGGGATTAAAGCCAGATATCCAACGTAATTTAACCTAACCTTCACAACTTAACAAGACCTGCAAAACATAAATTTAACTACGCCAACCTAACAGTAACCTAACCTACCCATATAAAACCGTAAAGCAGGGGTATCTGAAATGAATTCTGCATTAAAAATTCTGCTATTCCACTTGAAAAAGTCGATCAATATCATGATTATTGATATCGGTTCAATCCAGTTCGGCTTGCTTGCTCGCAGCCCGACTGGCGATGAGTATTGAGTAGTGACCTGCAGGTAAAGTAGTCAACCTCCCCGGTACCTGCGGCGTTCAGCCATCTGTGTGGCGGGGGGCATATATTATTTCACTCGGTGCTCGATGAGCCGGTCAGGATTCGAGGGAGATGAGCAAAGGGAATTAATTCTTGGTTCGTCATTAAGATATGTTAAGTCGGAATATGATTTTGCTAACTTGAGGATCAAAAGTATCTTGCGTATAGTTGGGTGTTAATGGTGAGGCAGTGGACTGGCGACTGGGTCACAGTCACATTTTGCTGTCCGGATCAACTTTGAACTGCAGTTCAGATCTTTCTCAATCATGTCCTTCTATAAATATTCCCCTGTATGATCAGTTGGAGAGTCGCATATTTTTAAACCTTCATGGTGTGACCAAGATGTATGGTGCAAAGTCGTATAACATACGGTGCAAAGTGATCTTTATACTCTTTAAAACATATCGCTCCCCTAGTTTTACATGTCATGATAATTGGATCAAAGTTCTTACTTTGAGAAAGAAATCAAAGAAGGTGTGTGATATTTTCTATCTTCAGTTGCAGTCCAAACATCCGGAAAGGTTTTTCTCCACTGTGAGTCAGCAAGTAGCTCACCAAATAGCTTATTCGAAAACATGAATAGTTGCAATCAGAACATGAGAAAGGTTTTTCTGCGCTTTGATTAGAATGTGTCGTACTTACGTATTTACAACCATACGCTATTTTTTCTCGTCAAATCTTCCTTTCGAGAACATAAATAGTTGCAGTCGGAACATGAAAATGGTTTTCTTCCACTGTGAATCAGCATTTGTCTCGTAAAACTTCCCTTTTTCGGTTTGGTTCTTCAGTTCGCTGAAATGTGATCAATTTTTTGAACAGGTTTTTAATAATGTTTTCAATATTTCTGCGTTATTAACTCAAAAATGCAATTTTTTATTGTTGTAATGTGTTGGAGTTGATTACTGAATGGACTACCGTCTCATATTATGGAAAATGGCGCAACTGTTAGCAAGATTTTTCATAGATAGAATGACTGCTTTGTGAATACATTTTGGTTAGTCACAAGACAACCACCATAACACGGGCATCAGCCTAGCATGGTGGTCGAAAAATGCACTAATGTTACCCCAATTTTTGTATTTAATGAATAAAGAAAAATTAAAAAAAAAAATAATAATAATTTATTGTACGTAGGGACATTTCTTGTAGGAGAAATGAATTGGTTTAAAGCAATCTAGGCTAAATTAAGAGGTAGTTCCAAAACCGATTGAATAGAGACTGGGACAACGTCCCGCTTTGCGGTCAACGGGTTAACATCACAGTACATGGGGAGACTCAGATGTGTGGTATAATTTTTCGTGGATAGTAAGATATTAAGGAGTGGGGCTTCTTTTACTGTCATGTTTATGTTATTAACAAACAAACACTATTTGTTCTGTAGGGGTACTTCTTAATAATAACAGGTCCTTGATACAATAATTATACTACTGATCGCACGACCTGTCTATGCTGCTAATTGAACCTGCTGGGCAGCTGGCGATTGAAATGCTCTCGAACGCCTCTGCTACCCGGGTATCTCTACTGGGATCTGTCGTCAACTGATAGAAGCTCTTCCCCTGCTGGCATTTGTCGGCATCCGATATAAGCTCTTTCAATACACTACATTTACCAACTTAAGAAGTGTGATGTATTGCATAAAGCGACATCGACTTAATTTGTTGTAGTCCTGACTGGCGATCTGACTGCCTTCGCGTGTCGCGGTCAACACCTCAATTTGCAAGCGAGTATTTAACGTCCCACAGATAGGAGTGGGCGGGTGGTAGAGGCGTATGAAGAGGTGGATGGAAGAGGCGGTCGGAAGAGGACGGAATAAGGTATTCATGGGCCGAGCCGCACCGCCCGGCCTGAATGGGAGCCGCTCTAATATGCATGGCCGCCCTTTCTTCCCACCGAACTGCACTTCCTTCTGAAGTAGTGGCTCACAGTTCATCACTGTTCACCCTCGCCTGCACTTTCAAGAACGTACTAACCTACTTAATAAAACTCTGATGTGGAAATATTAATTTAAGTATTTTTGTCAAGGCTCTCTACCGACGTAATTAATGGGTTGATTAAAAAAATGAAACATTGAAAATGCGAGGGATAAATGAATGATTTTATGAATTTGTTTTCTTACACCAATATCTACCATCGTACTTCATTGTGATTGTCCTTGTCCAGAAAACGTCGGTACAAATATTATATTGGTTTATTTAGCACGGAAGAACATCTCCGAACTCTTTGCTGTCACTTGATTTGCATACGGTCCGGGATGATGAAAACCATACAATGTTTTGTTGATATTCTGTAAATGTTTACTGTAATTTGGAAACTGTACTTGAATTCAAGCCTGCGTGAGAGGCATTCTAATCAATATTCAATATCTAATATATAAAAAAACAATATTTGTTTGTTTGATTGTTAGCTCGTATTTTATGCTCTGTCATACCGTTGATTTGTTGATTTGTTCTTCGCACGCCCTCGATGGTTATAGGCTATTTAGAAGCTCACGTTTAATGAAATTTGTTTATTTCATATTTTTGCGGCAGGGAGGGTAGGCAGGAGGGGGAGAGTAGCGAAGGAGGTGGGGTTTGCGGGAGAGGTGAAAAGGGAGGGGGAAAGCCGTAAAGTTGGAAGGGGAGTGCGGGAAATGAAATGTATGCGGGAGGGAATGGGGATGCATTGGAAAGGACAATCAGAGAGAAATAATTTATTTCTTTGAATGGCATTGTAATGCGTGCCGGGTGCCAGCTAGTATATTATAAAAAAAAGTGTACAGTGCGTATTGTGTATGCCTTAAAACTCAGAAACGAGTCCCGGTACGATCAAGAGAATTATATGTTGTGGTAGCCCTCTATCCCCCATCCATGAAGAAGGTTCCCGTGGTTACCTGAAGGGTATATGGTTTTCAAGATATAAGGGTTGGAAGTTTCGCCCTCTAGAAATTTCTAGAACATTCGAGGGCATTCCACAAGATTCCAGAACATCCCTGAACATTCTGGAATGTTATGGAATAGTCTGGAACGTTCGGGAACATACCGAAACATTCCAGATCTTCGTGGAACATTCCAGAACACTCTCGAAGGTTGTAGAATGTTCTGGAACTTTGTGGATCATTCGAAGCCTTTTTGTATGGGTGGGGATACCCATTGGTTGGTATATATATATAGCAAGATCCGTCTTGGGTTCGAACGTCTGTTCTCATATCAACTCGATGAACGAAGCTGGAAACCCCAGTTAGTTAATAATAATGAAAGGTTAAATTAATTTAAAAAAAAAAAAAAAAAATTTCTTCCCCTATGGATTGGCTAACTAACATTAGGGTAATCTTCAACCAAAGCGGACGCGTCACCGGAACTGCACTTGACCTTTTTCTCCGCCATGTATTCCACCAAGCGAATGAATTATCAATTTGGAAATCTTGTATTTTTCATGAAAAAATAAACTTTGTAATGCAACACTTTTTTATTTGAATTAATAATTAACAGTCAACCAAGTCAGGGCTTATTATATATTAACTAAATACAATAACCTGCAGACACACATCTATCAGTGGCGGTCGGTGACTTTTTGTATAAGGGATGCTGATGTATATCTATATACCTACCTAATATCAAATACAAATACCTACAGACAAGCCGCCAAACAAGATGCGATTACTGACTAAAATGATGTTTTAGTATAGGCAGTTATATGTAGTTGGAACGTGTCTCATAAGAGGTTATTAAGAGAATCCTTTAGAACGGACGTTAAGTCCAATTAAATATTCATTACAAACAAGATGATAATAAGACGATAAACACGACTCGATAAAATTCTTTGTATTAAAATTCAAAATTTGTTATAATCTTACCTTAACTTGACTATTTTCACGCAATCTTCCCCTTACAGACTCCGGAATAGTACTTGTACCAGTCACAAAACTTTCTAAGCCATGATACGCGGTTTCTTTCTTTATCAGGCCTTCCATCAATCTGAAGAGGTCAATAAACGAGTATCGGTACACATGGTACCGCGCGTTTTCATCCCACGACAAAATATCCCCGACAAATATCCTCCGATAAAATATCCCAAGGACAAAATATCCTACGGGCAAAATATCCCCGACAAGGAAGGAGGGAGGCAGAACAAGGAATTTACAGTTTTGACTTAAATTCAAAATTTTGCGCCGAAAGATTTTGTTGCGTTAGGTTAGGTTATATTAGGATATTTTGTCGGGCGATATTTTGTCGCGGGATGAAGGTGCATATGCACTACCGTTGCATCTATTTGGACACAGATGAACCGAACTCAAGAAACCAATGTCTACCAATATGCTGATCTATGGAATTCACCGAATGACGACCAGCGGCTGCCTCTTATCTGGATGGAAGAATTTCCGACTGACGAAGATGTTGACTGAGTTCAATAGTGGGCAATGGATTTTTTTTACATTAGCTCCACACAGGAGGCCTCAAGGAAAATACTTCCCCTCAGGGTCTAGAGTCTAGATTACCTAAATTTGAACTAAATTCTATAACCCAATATTTATTTATTTAAAGGCCTGAAAATAGCTTTTGTATTAAAATGATGCATGAGATTATAAGTATGCAGTGGTATACAGGTGCATATCAGTAGTATTAAGACCAACATAAGAATGAATAAGTAGACAAAAATAATATCGCTAAAGTGATACAGTTGTTATTAGAAGTACAATGAGATCATTTTGAAAATAAATGTGTTCCCCGTCTGGCGAACCCCCCTCCCGAGTTCCCCTCCTCCCTCCCAGGTTCCCCTCCCCCTCCCGCTTTTCAAACAGCTCGTGTGCCACCTATTGCAATTTTTTTATACAAATTTCATAATGCCAGAGCTCACCAGTAGTTTTATACAAACCTTGTCCTGACAATAACGAATACAAAAAAAAAAAAAGAATTATCCGATTTGGTGCTGTCGTTTGGAAGTTATGCGCGTACATACATTTCGGCGATTCATTTTTATTTATATAGATAGATAGATACCTAGATGTATTACAATAAAAAAAGAACAGGAAGTACTCTTAGGCTATAATAATACTCGTAATAAATAATAATGCTTATGTTATAATAATAGAGGAGTACAGAGGGAGAATATCTATAATACGTCAGCGTTAATAGAGGGATGTGGTTTTTTTTTATTATGTTAGGTGTAATTTTAGCTCATATAATTAAGTACTTAAGTTGTTAAACAATTGATTTTACTCAGTCAATAAATACACTCTACATAATTGACGTGTTGTCATAACTCTACGCCCCGGAAAGGCTTGTATGATAACAACCGGCGAACCGGCCACTGATGTCAGCATAATTCTTGAGCGTAGTACAGAACCACGGCCATAACCTGACTCCTACCAATCTACCTGGATTATCAGTTGTTCTTCCCAAGGTAGCGTCAACATATGTGACCACACTTGTAATAAAGGTCACAAACTAGATAGGCTAGAATTATTAGAAATATCCCGCCTAACTGAAAAAGTTTACCCTAAGTTTGTAATAAATAAGAAATTAGAATCGTGTGCTAAATCTCCGCTCCCACATCCATTGTAATTTCTATAACATGTTCTTAAGTAATATATGTATTTTGTTTATAGTTTATATAATGCCCGTTATAAGATTATTCCTACTCCCACGTAAAACATGTGTTCCTTTAAAAATCATTCAAAAATTCCATGTAATCGTAAATATAATTTATTTGAATTTTATTTTAGTAATTTTTACATTTAAGGTTACAAGTTTCTAATTAATTATAATATTTCATATTGCAGCTAATTAATTGTAATATTTCAAATACACTATATTTTTTCTTCTTTTATGTAGCTCCTATAATACATCTTGAACTTTTCAATTGGTGAGGACTTAAAGTTTCTGGTAGTGTGTTATATAATTTAATTCTTTTGTACAACAAACTGTTTTGCGTATTCGTTTTGTCCTTAATTGTATAACGATTATAATTAAGAATTGATATGACAACAATAATATTAGGTTGTTAATCATTCATATTTGTAAGGTCTTCTCCAAATAATATAACAGTAAGCTACGAACCCGAGTTAATCATCATTATAATAATCCTTTCTTGTTTGCTTACTCTGTAGTACTTGATTATATATATTTTATAATTACATACTTGTTATATATATATTTTATAATTACATACTTGTTATATATATATATATTTTATAATTACATACTTGTTATATTCTTCCATACTCTTTTATATTACTCTATAGTCATTTATATTCTTTGGTATTATTTAATAATGCTGTTGAAATGAGGCGTATGTGCGGTAAAACAATGTATGATCGTGTCAGAAATGTGGATATCCGCAAAGAATGTAAGGCTGATGTAAGAATAATAAGTAAGATTAAGAAAGGGACCCTAAGATGGTTTGGGCATGTAGAGCGAATGAACGAAGAAAGTAGTGTAAGAAGAATATACGACGCAAATGTGAATGTTAGAAGAAGTTGGGAACGCCCGAGGAAGAGATGGCACGATCAAGTGAATAAGATAATTGAGTCAGGCCATGTCAAAAGTCAGAATAATAGAAAATAATGTATGAGACGATGTATGAATGTGAGTGAGGCAAAGAGTTTGTGCCAAGACCGAGTTGTTTGGCGGTCCGTCCTCTCTGCCTACCCCGGGGAAACGGCGAGATGGTTAGTTTTAGTTAGTTAGAATATTCTTTAATATTATATTATCGACCGTTCAGTGGTTGAGTGGGCATAGCACTTGGATCCCACCCGGGCGTCGCATGTTCGATTCCTCGGCTGGCTAAGTCCTCCATCACAACACAAGCAACATTTTCGGCTTTCTGTGGTGGTAGTAGGAGATTTTCAAACATTGTTGGGTTATTTGTAACCCGGGAATGTTTGTCTTTCTTTAAAAAAAAAAAAAATATTTTATATATTTTTGTATATTCTCTCACATTCTTTATATTGCATATGTTAATGAACTGTAAAGAAAATTGACCACCACAACACGGGCGTGTGCCTAGCATGATGGTCAAAAAATCCTTAATTCATGTAATAAACAATTAAATGAATAAAGAAAACTTTTAAAAAATTAAGCTTACTGGAAAAAACCAAAATAATTATAAATTCGACAGCCAACGATACCTAAATAAATAAGATGAATAAGATCCTCGTAGACCACCCCTCTCGCATATGTAATGTATAATATGTTACTTTAAAAGCCTGTACTACGGTAAATCTAAAGATTTTCCAGTAAATCCTAAGTTTTACAAATTTTTAATGTTAGTAAATCTTAGAATTTACTAGCAAAACCTAAGATATACCAATTTACGAGCTTTTACAGTAACATACTTAAACCGTAGAATATTTTGTACCAGTCTGAAGAAGGCTTTAACAGGCTGAAACCCGTTACTGACAAATAAATTAAAGTGGAAATAAGTTTCGTGTTTGTTTTATTATGTCATTATTATTATATAAATATTTTAATGACCATGCTATTGGAAATGTTTTTTTAGGCGCATTTCGACGAAGAACTTCTACGCCAATAAACCAATCCGTCCGTTTACAATTTTTGTATTTTGAATTAAGTTTACCGTATTTCGCATGTCTGTTTAATTGAAAAACAAATTAATTACAACACCTGTCTTTTTTGAAATTATTAAAACACGTGTAAAATATTACAACTCCAAAATTAAATACCGGGAGTAAAATTAAATTTAATCACTGGACTTAACAGAAGCTTGGGGATGAATTGGGTTGGGCCAATAAATTATTAACAGCAATTAATATGGATTTAAAAATGGTTAAAAAAAGTTTGTCTGATTTTTTTTCTGAAATAAATAAGCTGATTTTTCGACTCGCTAGTTAAATTAATAGTTTGCAGTTTAACACACGAGATTTCTTAGTAAAGAGAATATTATAAGCTAGATACTATATCTATATTATTAAAAAAAACTAAAATTGCTCTATAATTCTATTGTAAACTATTACTAGTTCTTTGAACAGTAAGCCTCGCGTACAAAAAAGTAAAATTTCTTCTGTAATCATCATGAACGCATAAACTCAATTCAAATAAATCACATGATTTGTAGGTAATTAGGTAATTAAATACCCACCTTTTTTTACTTTGGCTCCACACAGGAGACCCTGAGGAAAATAATTTCCCTCAGGGCCTATGCCATCTTAGGGAATGCTGTGTGAAGGGAAGGGTTTTTGAAGGACGGGAAAGATAGGAAGTGGAAGGAAAAAGATATGAAGCGTGGGTAGGAATCTAGGGGTCAGTATGTCCAGGAGTGACAGACGTTTGAATCCATCCCTCTAACTGCGGTGCAAGGCGATGGGTCGAGAGATTCCGGCTGGAAAGGTAAAAAAAATCCCTCAACCAGTCTCTCGATCTAGCCGGCTACGCTGCCTGTTGGCAGGCGCATCCGCCGCCAAGACCTGGGCAACATCACCCCATGAACCCGGGCACCCCTGCTAGGTCACCAAATGCAGAAAACCACTTGGGGTGACCTATGGTAGAGGTGTTGGTTATCCAATAAATGGTTCCCGGGCGGCGGTACCAACACCCGCCTCCCAAATTGAACCACCTACTTAATTATAAATCTTTTTTTTTTTAATAAAACACATTTTTTTTCATATAAGGAATTATATTCAACAATTTGTTCAAAGAAATGACAACCTGTAAATTTTTTTTTCAAACTTTATTGCGATTTGAGGGCTTGAACCATGATCATGCAAATTCTGGAGGCATAAAAAGGTAGTAGGTATCTAACACCTCCACCATCTTGACCCGGAACCGGTACGTAACAAACAAATTAAACGAGTTAAAACAGGAATTTACTACGATCAATCAACAAGGGAAAAACTTTTAGAAAGAAATATATTATGTAGTCGTGAGATGAAAATATTTGAGATGACCTAGAATCTAGCGAGAAAAAACGTGCAAATTTCAACAATGCTGGATGTTCGGGTTTTTATATTTATTTCACAAACGGATTTCAGCAATGACTGGTTTAAAATGTGACTTGAAAAGAATTTCAGTTTTTGACAGTAAAAGCTTTACAAATTCCAAGATTCTAGAGCTCACCGTTCGAGAGTTTTTTTCGTCCATCAGACGATAAATTATTATTCGTCTTTAAGTGCACTTCTTTGTCATTCAATTTCGAAATCGTTCCCCGTTTTTTGTTGTTGAAAATTTTTTTTCACCGTTGAAAGAGAAATTTTCAACCGGAGAATCCCTATACTTTTATTGCGATGATAAAATAAAATAAATTTATGACAATTATTATAAGTAATAATTATTAGCCTGAAACATATCAACATTTAAAAAATCTCCCGAGAAAAGATACATGCCGCCGACGGGACTCGAAACCGCGTCCTTCTAATTTCCGGTCAAATGCTCTGTCCACTGAGCTAAACTAACTAACTAACTAACCATCACGCCGTTTCCCCGCAGGGGTAGGCAGAGAGGACGGACCGCCAAACAACTCGGTCTTGGCACACACTCTTTGCCTCACTCACATTCATACATCGTCTCATACATTCTCTTCTATTATTCTGACTTTTGACATGGCCCGACTCAAGTATCTGATTCACTTGATCGTGCCATATCTTCCTCGGACGTCCACGACTTCTTCTACCATTCACATTTGCATCGTATATTCTTCTTACACTGCTTTCTTCGTTCATTCGCTCTACATGCCCAAACCATCTGAGGGTCCCTTTCTTAATCTTACTCATTATGCATACATCAGCCTAACATTCTTTGCGGATATCCACATTTCTCACACGATCATACATTGTTTTACCACACATACGCCTCAGGGATCTCATTTCAACAGCATTCAGTTTACTTTCATACTTCTTTTGCCAGTTCCATGCCTCACTGCCATACATCAGGGTAGGTACCAGGATTCCATTTCTTCTCTTCTTTTGACAGTTTCTCCCTTCGCTTCTTTTGACAGTTTTTTATTAGCGCCAACGGCATTCAGTCCTCCATTAATGGAGTTACCAGCATTCACCCTTCTTTTAATATCCCTATCAGCCTTCCCATCTCTCGTAAACATACTACCCAGATACACAAACTCATCCACCTGCTCCAAGTACTCATCATTCACAACTATATTGCATACTGTTTTCGTACTCTCTCTTTCAAACACCATGACTTTAGACTTACTTACATTCATCAATAACTCATTCTTCATACATAATTCGTTCATCCTAGATACGAGCGACTGTAGATCTTCCATAGTGTTAGAAATCAGCACCGCATCATCAGCATACAACAGGCAACATACTTTCAGATTACTCAATTTCGCGCCCAATCCCACTTCTTTCAATTCTTGCATACAATTATCCATGTACAGATTGAATTACCATGGTGACATTACACAGCCTTGCTTAACACCTTTTGTGATGTCAAACCACCCCGTAAAACCACCGTTCACCCTAACACATGCAACGCTTCCCTCGTACAGAGACGCAATTGCCTGTATGAGATTTGTATTCACTTCATACTTGGACAACACCTTCCAAAGCTTTTTCCCATCGACTCGGTCGTATGCTTTTTGTAGATCTACAAAGGCGCAGAAAAGTTTCGGGTTTTTCGCCAGAAACTTCTCAGTGAGCATACGCAAGGAGAAAATCTGGTCCATGCATCCCCTTCCACTCATAAAGGCACCTTGCACATCCCATATTTTGTCCTTTGTTTCCATTCTTACCCTTTCAATCAATATTCTTCCGTACAGCTTACCAACTGAACTTAGCAGGCTAATAGCCCTATGATTCCCACATTCCATACGCGACCCTTTACCTTTGTATAACGGCATGATTACAGCCCTTCTCCAATCTAATTGCGTGTAACCCTCCTCTAGACACTGGTTAAAAAGTTTGCACAACCATGTGAGAATAATATGGCTATCTCCTTTTAAGTATTCGGCAGCAATATTGTCGAGACCAACAGCCTTACCATTCTTCGTGCATTTTATCGATTTTTTAATTTCATCCACGCTGATTTTAGTAACATTCACTCCGTCATCGTTCATACCCGATTCACCGCTGGCCTCACTGTCACCCGGGTTGCTTTCGAAGACTTCCTCAAAATATTTCATCCATCTCTCTTTTATTTCTTCCTCATTCGTCAACATTCTTCTATCTTTCGATTTTATCACTTTCACACTTCCGTTCTCTGAACCACTTCGGGACCTTTTGACCACTGAGCTACGTCGGCTTATCTCCTGCCCGCCAAATAATTCAACATGTACTAAAATTTCATTCAACAATAGGCCACTTCCAACATATTTATAAAAAAAAACGGTTTAGGCAAATATTCTAAGACATTCCGTTTTTTTATCGTATTTTTGAAACACTGGCGATTTTTCTGAAAATTTCAATCCGAAAAGTCAGGCCATTTTCTATAAACCGGAAAGACGGGACATAATTTTATGGGTGCGAAAAAACGATAATTACATAGCCGAAAATAATTTGAAAAAAAGAACGTTTTCCACACGAATAGCAATAAATTGTGCGGGGTTCTCTTCGTAACATCTGTAAAAACACCGCCATCTTTATCAAAAAATCAAACTAAAGGATAAGTTCCCATAGAACAAACAATACATCTAGTGAACGTTAAACGAAAATTAAAAAAATTCGTCGGAAATCAAAGTGTTGCCATATAAAAAAAAATATCAGTGTAGAATTTTACAAAATTAAGGGAACATAATCGGAGACGGGACATTTTCATGTAGTGATGTCACGAGCTCAAATAATGGATTTATTGATTTAAAAAAAAAAAAAACTATAGTTTTATAAAATTTTTTACTAACGTATTCTTAATCTTATAAAAATCTATCCACACGATTTTTTCTAAGTAAGTATGAAATCCATGCAAGTGGCCTATTACTGCTTATTAGATTTTTCCACCTGCAAACAACCAAGACCCCACCTAGTGAGAGACAACACTTACAATGCCTTTCTCATATAAAAATAAAGTTGGTGGTTTCAAAAATCATTTAACAGTTTTATATGATACAAGTACTAACTACTGAGAAAACAAATTAACACAACAGTTCACGCCGGAAACGTCGCTTTGAAGAAATTATGAAGTTGATTTTACATCCTATAGGTATAATTCGTTTTACAATAAATCGTAAACTACTTTATTGAAAACAATGTCAATACCCGATACACCGTATCGCTTTATTGGTTGTGTTTTGACATGTGTCGTTTCTCCCTCTCTATTTTTTTTCTATTTTTTTCGCTGTTATACCATCGTATAAAATAGATGGATATATTTCCAGGCAAATAATCATAAAAATTATGCTGTTACTTTTATTACTTCTTGTTTAAATTTCAGGCGATGGTTTTACAAAATATTGATCGCTTTATCGAACATTTTCAAAACAAAAATTGTTATACATTAAGCACATTAAATCTTCTTCCTATTCTTCTCTTGTCCTCTCCTACTTAATATTATTCTGTTGACCTCTTGTTAGAAACTTTCTTGGAAGAAGGAAATTAGGAAGCGTAAAAAACTCACTGTAAGATGTAGCAGGCTGGATCGATGGTGTCCACAAAAGAATTCACAATTCACTAAATGTTCCATCTGTGCACAGATTATCTGGTCACCATCAGTAGTTAGACTTTTAATACTTATGTAAGGTAATTTTGCATTTGATAAGATTAAAACACATAGACACTGTTTTTTGCTGCTTGCTTGTTCGGAAGTTATCACTGCACTGATTTGCAATGTCATTCGTAGGTAGGAGGAAGTATGTAGGTAGGTAGGTGTGTATGTAGGAAATTGTAGGAAAGGCATCATGATAGAAATATTCCCAAACATACCGCCCACCAATTTTATGTAGAAAAATTTAACTAATTAAATAGAACGTAATTAAAAACGAAAAAAGTAGTTTGCTTAAAAGTAAAAAGAATAACACAAAAAAATTGGAAAATTTCTCTTAAAGTAGAACAAATGCTTATCTGTAGGTAACCTTTTGTAACTTAACCTTTTGTCGGTAAGTTGCTATGAGAGAAAATAAAAATAAAATAAAATTATAAACTAAAACCTTTTATGGAACAACGGGAAGGGGACATACTTTTACCACGGGTCTTAAGTAAGTCCCATCTTTAGTTTTCACTGATACTACCCTAACCACTCCGTCTGTTCCGGGCCTTACTTCGATTATGCGACCTAACTGCCACTTTAAAGGTGGCAATCTAGAATCCTTCAATATCACAATATCTCCCTTTTGAATATTTCTTTGGGGAGTGAACCATTTCTCTCTTTGTTGCAAAGTTTGTAAGTACTCAGTACTCCAACGCTGCCAAAAATGTTGCGACATCTGTTGCAAATGTTGCCATCTATCTAGTCTATTAATCTTCAAGTCTGAGAAATCCCACTCAGGTAACGAATGGAGAGCATCTCCAATTAAAAAATGTCCAGGAGTAAGCGCATCTACTTCATTGGGATCATTTGATAGACTAAACAAAGGTCGTGAATTCAGGACTGCTTCTATTTTGGATAAGAGAGTGGAGAATTCCTCGAAGGTGAGCGCAGTATCTCCTACCACTCTTTTTATGTGGTACTTTACGGAACGAATTCCTGCTTCCCAAAGGCCCCCAAAATGGGGACTTGAGGGTGGATTGAAATGAAATTGTATTCCTCTCTTGGTCATATTATTCATAAATTCTTCATTACTCGAACAGGTTTTCATAAACTTGAACAATCCAGTAAAATATCGGTTTGCACCGATAAAATTCGTTCCGCAATCTGTGTAAATATGAGAGCATAATCCACGCCTTGAAACAAAACGGTCCAACGCAGCAATAAAGGCATCAGTAGATATATCAGATACGATTTCCAAATGTACTGCTTTCGTAGTCATGCACACAAACAGACATATATAGGCCTTGGTGTTCTTTGATCCTCGACGTTTATGATCTTTTAATAAGAAAGGACCTCCCAAATCTATCCCTACACATGAAAATGGACGTCTTGGAGTAACACGAATAGAAGGAAGATTTCCCATGAGTGGAGGGATGAATGAAGCCTTCAGCTTCGTACATACTATACACTTCGATAAACGTGATTTAATTTTGCTACGAGCAGATAAGATCCAGAATTTCTGTTGTATAAGAAATTGTAGTACTCTGGGTCCCGCATGAAGAAAACTTTTATGGTAATAATCGATCAGAAGATCGCTTATGTGACTGGTCTTTGAGAGAATAATAGGATGTTTGCTCTTGTTTTGGAGATCGGAGTGTTCCAACCTTCCCCCGACTCGTAATATTCCGTATTGATCCACAAATGGGCACAGTTTCTGGAGTTGTCGTGGGAAAACCCTTTTATGATCATTTAAGTAATGATCAAAATGATTTCTTTGTTCAATTTTAATTAACACATCCATAGACTCTTTCATTTCATTTAAAGTCAGACAACCCCTTGCACGCGAGGTAAGTGGATGTTTACAATTGTACACAAATCTCAGTATCCACGCAAATATTCTTTGTAATTTTGATAAACTTGAATATTTTGAAATGTCCATAGTATGATCACCAGGTCTTGAAATTACATTAACGTGGGCTGTAGATTTTACTTCAGGGAGCTCTTGAATAGTAAGCAAGTCTGGAGAAAATGAAGGCCACCTATTTTGAGGTAAGAGCAACCACTTTGGTCCAGAAAACCAAAGAGGATGGTCGCAAATTTGTTCAGGAAACAACCCCCTGGATGCACAATCCGCTGGGTTTTCTTGGGAAACTACATGACCCCAAGTTGCGTTGCTAACGCTATCATGGACCTGCACAACCCTATTTGCCACAAATATTTTTAATAAGTAGGGAGGCGTTTTTAACCACGAAAGCACGATGGTTGAATCCGTGTACAGATAAATATTGCCAATATTTATCGAATCCTGAAGTGAAGAATGAACATACTGTACAATCCTTGATAATAACAGTGCTGCAGCCAACTCTAACCGAGGGATAGTCAAAGTTTTCAATGGTGCAACCTTTGATTTTGCCATTAAAAGATGAACACTGGGATTGATATTGTGTACGACAATGTAAACCACGGCTGCGTAACCATATTCTGAAGCGTCTGAAAATCCAACTAATGAACATGGAGTATTTTCAACTGTGTTATAATATCTTGAAATTTGAAGATTAGAAAGAAGATGTAATCTTTCTGCAATAAATTTCCACTCTGATTGGACATGAAGTGGTACTGCACTATCCCAATCGAGTTGGAGACGCCATAACGTTTGAATAAGACATTTTGCTTTGAAGACCACAGGAGAGAGCCATCCCAATGGATCGAATATCTGAGCTATTTTAGATAAAATCTCACGTTTAGTAAACTTTATTGGAAACTTGTTGATTGTGTAGAAAAATGTATCTTCCTGTGGATTCCAGTTTAAGCCTAAAATATTAATAGTATTCATCTCTTCACCAAACACCAATATCTCCCCCGAATTCCCCTCTGATAAGTCCGAAAGTACATCTTGATTATTACTGGCCCACTTACTCAGAGTAAATTTGCCTGCATTGAGTAAATCCACCAACTCCTTTCGTAGTAATATTGCTTCCTCTACAGAATATGCACCTGTCAACAAGTCATCTACGTAGAAATCTTCAACCAAGGCCTTCGCTGCGCGAGGAAATCTAGGACCTTCGTCCTTTGCCAATTGATGCAAGGTTCTTATAGCTAGGTAGGGTGCACAGGACAGCCCGTAGGTGACTGTATTTAACTCATAATCACACACTGGTGATTCTAACGAAGATCGCCATAAAATATGTTGAAACTTGCGATGTTCTGGTAATACTAGAATTTGTCGATACATTTTGCATATATCGGCTGTAAACACAACTGGAAATATTCTGAATTTTAAAATCAAATTGCTAATGTCATTTTGTAATTTGGGACCCGGTAGTAAATATTGATTCAATGACACGCCTTGTTGATTCTTGGCACTTGCGTCGAAAACAACCCTCAATTTAGTAGATATACTAGTAGGCTTCAATACGCAATGATGTGGAATAAAATACGACGAGGATGTATTAATACTTCTAGGCACAAGCTTCATGTGCCCCAAACATTCGTATTCATCCATGAAACGTTTGTAATCTTTGTAAACTTCAGGGATTCGAGTTAATTTACTCTCTAAATTATGTAACCGATTAGAAGCAAGATTGTAAAAACCCCCAAATTCAGGAGTTTCGGAATTCAACGTGAGTGGCACTACATAACGCCCGTCACTTTGTCGAGTATGTTTACTTTTGAAAATTTCTTCACATTTGATGTCATCGGGATCACAAACTTCTGTAATAGGCGGTTCTTCTATAGACCAAAATCTTTTCATAGACTGATCAAGCGAAACATGATAAGAAGTTGATGTATTAATTTCATTCGGAATGTTTCCTATCAGTACCAAACCGAAGATTGTTGATAATCCAGATATATTGCTATTATTTCCAAAAGAAGTCCGCCCACCATCAAGAATAGAAGGAAAGAGGTTGGCTCCGAGCAAGAAGTCTATGTTAGCAGGAGTATCGAAGCTGTCGTCTGCCAAATCTTCCCTAGAAATATTCATTGAATGCAAATCTAAATTGATTCTTGATGCTGGCATCTCACTAGTAATATTGGAAATAACAATAGCACTGGTTTTTATTTTTGGACCGATCTGATTTTTTGGTTTGATAATGCAATGAACTTCGCCAATTATATTTACTGAAAATTGGGCAATTCCCTTGAGTTTTCCTTTGTATGTCGTGATTTTCAAACCCAAACGTTTTGCGCATGATTCACTCATGATAGATACCTGGGAACCGCTGTCCAATAGCATTCGAATTGTATTGTAAGATCCAATTGCTGATTAACATTCTGCTGACGCTGTTCCTAGGAGAGCTACATTACAATATGATGATGACGAGAATAATACTTCACTTGATGTAGATGCCACTAAAGGCCTTTCGTTTATATGAAGTAGAGAATGATGACGCTTTTTACATTTCATGCATGTAAATTTAGAAAAACAATTTTTAATCTTGTGTGCCTTTAAGCAATTAAAACAGAGTTTTAACGTCTTGACCATTTCCGTTCGTTTCTCAACTGAACTATTTATGAATTCCGGACACTGCATAATATTGTGTTTATCACTTTGACAGAGTTTGCATAATTGCGATGAAATGAGATTATTCTTAGTAGCAGTAAGTACACGTTTAACATTTGAATGCGAACTCTTGTTAGAAGTAGTAGATGGAAAAGAAAAAGTAGACATGTGTACAACTCGTTGATGATTGTGAAGAAATTCTAAAACTTTTCCTGAAGTAGGTATTTCGTCTATTTTCAATTGTAGTTCAAATTGTCGTTTTGTAGAATGATCCAAATTTCTTATGATGATATGAGCAATAAACATTTCAAAGATTTCTGTCTTATCAAAAGTCTGTAAGGCACATAAATTATCTCGAATATTCGCAATAAATTTCGACAACCCTTGTGCAGATTCGGTCCTCAATGGTTTAATATTTAAAAGTTGTTCAGAATAATGGTTAAATAAAATTCTCGAGTTTTGGTAGTGTTGCCGTAATGTGTCCCAAACAATTATATAATTTTCATCGATTATTGGAACACCCTTTATTAAACTCAATGCCGAATCACTCAAACATGATATGAGATAATGAAATTTCTCTACGTTCGTATAATCCTTTTGGTGTACCAAACTTTTGTATAAAGCGTAAAAATGGGGCCAATCTTCGAGATTACCATTAAATTTTGGTAAATTTATTGTAGGAGGCCTTCCACGTGTAGAACTTATTTCTTGTTTAAGTTCCTTCTTAGTAGATTCGATTTGGTTTATGTTATTTTCAGTTGCTCTGATTGAAAAATATAATTCCTCGAAATTAGAGTCAAACATTTCTACGTCATCATAGGTTTTATCATCTTTCAAATCTGGAAGTAATTCTTGAATATCCACTTGTAATTTCTGAAAATCGTTGTAATATTTGAGGGAGCGAGGCAGCGATCGGCAGAGACGGGGGACGATTGAATGAAAAGACGTCAGTCGATGTATGAGTCAGTCTTTATTGCTGGGCTACGTAGCGATGGTGGATATGGTGTAAAGTAACAGTGTAGACAGGAGCGATGATGATTATGATGCTCGTAGGTGTTGCATGTGATGAAGGTCGGTGATGCAGTGGCGTAGCAGAACTCGTGTCTGCATGTCGCCAGCATGTAGTTGCGCACCGTGGTGGTGGAGATGACCTTGACGTCCAGGATGGATGCTCGACGCGGTGTCGCGGAGATGGCTGCGGTGAACCTGAGGAGAATGAAATCTCAGTGGCTGAGAAGTTGCTGCCTGCGTGACAAGAAGGTGCGGCGGGCCTTATGTCGTGGGCAATTGTGTCGCTTGTTGCGTCCTCAAAGGTTAATGATATGATGATGCACCGCCACAGGTCCGGCACGTCGCCGTGGACCTGGCGGTTACCGCACTGGATGTTATCACTCGATGCACTGTCTATGTATTGGTGATGTTACTTGCACTAGTGACTGGAACTGACTGACTGACTAGCGCGGTGTCGCTGCGCTTTATATAGCCGACCGTGTGAGTACCCGGAACGCCAAGTAATGTTGAGCCACCGCGCAAAGCGGAGAAGCCTCTGGAACATTCCGCGGCCGTAAGAATGTGACGGCTGTTAGTCGAGGCCTTTCGCTGCGCTTCCCGAAATGTTAAGCCGTGAGCGGCGTGAAACACTACAACTGTAGGTAGTATGTACATTTCGAGAATGTGTTTGCTATATCAGTGGCGACGCAAGGATTGTGGCAAAAGGGGGCGACCGTTCTGGTCGCCACATATTCATTTAACTTTTCTAGTCTCGCCCTAAACAATTGAATGTTAACTTCATTATCAAGTTGTGAAATTAATTTTGACGTAACAGTCAAATTGGAAATTATTCTACTACGTTTCTTCTTTAGTATAGTAATTTTCTTAATTATGGTATCCATGTCGATTTGAAATAACTCTTTGAGGTGTAGAAATAACGAAATATGTAATGAATTACTAATTAAATTGAAAAGTTCTTTGTAGGTTTAAATTATTATTATGAGTGAGTGCAATGACGCTGTAAACTGTATCTTAAATCCATGCGTTGAAGAAGGAAAACTGTATTTAAAAATATATTTCAACGCAAGGTATTTGTAAACACATGTATTAGAAGGAGACAGCTATATGTTATGAAACCGCGCTTGGTTTGGTATATGAATATTAATTTAATTGCAACGCAAGCTATACGCGAAACATGTAACAGAATGAGACAACCTTATATTATGAAGTTCCGTCTTGAAAAATATGTGTATTCGAAATGCTCATTAGGTACTTTTGAATTCTACGTAACTGAAATGCGGCAAAGGTAACAATACTAAATATGTTAATGATTGAATTTTGTACTCTGTAATATGTAGGTATTCTAAGCAGCAAACTTTAAGATTAATCGGTATTTACGCATCCCAATTTCAAGCAAACTATTATTTTCGTTAACTGGTTCATTATCCGGCTAGAAGTGATCAAAAAATGGGGTATGTTAGAAACTTTCTTGGAAGAAGGAAATTAGGAAGCGTAAAAAACTCACTGTAAGATGTAGCAGGCTGGATCGATGGTGTCCACAAAAGAATTCACAATTCACTAAATGTTCCATCTGTGCACAGATTATCTGGTCACCATCAGTAGTTAGACTTTTAATACTTATGTAAGGTAATTTTGCATTTGATAAGATTAAAACACATAGACACTGTTTTTTGCTGCTTGCTTGTTCGGAAGTTATCACTGCACTGATTTGCAATGTCATTCGTAGGTAGGAGGAAGTATGTAGGTAGGTAGGTGTGTATGTAGGAAATTGTAGGAAAGGCATCATGATAGAAATATTCCCAAACACCTCTCCCATTCAATTAAAGTTCTTCTGCTGTCCTCTTATACTTAATCAATGTTCTTATGTTGTCCTCTCATACTTAATCTATAGTCTTCTGCTGTCCTACCCATTCAAACAATGTTATTCGTTGTTTTCTCATACTTAATCTATGTTCGTCTGTGCTCCTCTCCTACTCAATTAAATGTTTTACTTTGTTCTCTCCCAATTCAGTGTTTTTCTGTTGTCCACTCCTTATTAATCAATATTCTTCTGTTGTCTTCTTCTACTTAATCAACATTCTTCTGTTGCCCTCCCTAGTCAATCAATGTTATTCGTTGTCCTCTTCTACTTAATCAATGTCTTTTCCGACTCAATTAAAATTCTTGTGTTGTTCTCTCCTACTCAATTAAAATTCTTTTATTGTCCTCTCCGACTTCAATGATCTTCTGTTGTCCTCTTCTACTTAATCAACATTCTTATATTATCCTCTTCCTCTCCTACTTCAATGATCTTATGTTGTTCTCTCCTACTTCAATGGTCTTCTGTTGTTCTTTCCTACTTAATCAATATTCTTCTACCATCCCTCTCCTACTCAAACAATACTATTCTATTTTCCTTTCCTACTTAATCAATATTTTTTTGTTGTATTCTCCTACTTAATCAATATTCTTCTGTTTTACACTACCGTTTAATTCTATTTTATGTTTTCTATAGACAGCTCGTTACAATACGTATTGACGAAGTTTAAAAATATCTTCTTAATTATAATATCTGACGCAGAAATCTGCTTTCCGGAATTTACACAACATCCCATGGTCAAAATTTTAATAAACTCTTTTCATTTAAAATGCCATGAAACCAGAGATTTTAATACCTACCCATCATTTAGATTTTAATTTTATAAGAAAAACTTTCTTTTTATAACTCTTTTAAAGGTTGTTCCCATCGATGTAATATATCATAGAAGAAGAAGATACCAATAATAATCTAAACGAAAATATGAAAGAGAACAAGACATAGAAAAACAGAAAAAGACAATGGTCGCAACTGTGACTCGAATCCAGACTTATCGCGCACGTCCCGGTTAGACGAGAGGTCTAGGTTCGAGTCCCAATTGCGACCATTGTCTTTTTCTGTGTCTTGTTCTCTTTCATATTTTCGTTAAGATTATTATTTTTATCTTCTTCTTCTATGATATATTTAGATTTTACATTGTATGGGACGCCATATAGTTTTTCAATAATTTAACAGGTCAACATATTTTTTTATAGAACTCAAGTGTTGCCGGATCATATACCTAACTAGCATTAAAAATATATGTTTCTTGAATAATGGAAACGAATGCGGAACAATGTTTTAATTATAAAAGCATATCTTACCAACACGCCACACAGCCCTGAAGAAGGCATCATTGTTTCCAGCATAAATGAAGTGGTGAAGATATGCAAAGATATACATATGTATATTATTTTTAATTCTTAAAAATATCGCCTTTGGCACTTCTTTTCCTTACTTTTGTAAATATCCCGCTTTGTAGCAACAACGCAGCAACGTCAGTCTCTTCTTCAGTGGCGCTACATCCTTTTGTGTAGTTAGGGTGGTATGTCGGTCAGGGTCTGGCAATTTCCAGCAACGCCACTGCCAACGAATACAAAGCGTATGTCTTTATCATTTTTCCATCCTACATATATATATATATACACCAAAGAAAGATTCAAACTAGAAAAAAATCAACTATGAATGCTCTGCAGAACAGAAATTCAATATAACTGTGCATCCATTCGATGTCAGAAGGCTCCAGATAAATAAAAATAAAATAACACTTATTTAATAATTAAAGGGGTAGTAATAAATAAATATATATATTAAAAAATATTAAGTGAATTAAGTCGATTATAAGAAGTATATATTATAATGTAAAGTAATTCAGTCAATACTAATTAGTAAATATTATAATATTAAGTAAATAATAATAAGTCGATAATAATAAGTAGGGGATGCAGCACAGCTTCTCCAGGTACGAAATTGGAAGTCAGCCGCTGAGGACAGGAGGAGTTGGAGGCGACTGTTGCAGGAGGCCAAAGCTCGATATGGGCTGTAGCGCCATCGAAGAAGATAATATTAAGTAAATTAAGTCGATAATTAGTAGATATTATACTGTAAATTCAGACAATACTAATTAGTAAATATTATAATATTAAGTAAATAATAATAAGTCGATAATAATAAGTAAATTACATAGTTAATTTAAGTAAATAAATTAAATATAGATATAAATTAATAAACTAAATAGATTTTTTTATTATTTATATTGAGGGATCAGTAGGATTTATCGGTCTAGTTAGGAATTCCACAGAGCCGAACCCTCTGATATGAAAATATCTGGAGTCCGTGAATATTTTTTCCCATTTGGTATCTGGTAGATTGATGTATTGTTCTTGTAATTTTTTGTATTTATTATACATATATATTGCACTTACATAGCGTGGATTGACTAGATAAATATTTGTGGAAAAGTGTGTGAAAGGGTTTAGTTTTTCCTGTGGGGAAGATTTAACCCGGACACAATATCTGGAGCTCCAATTAAAAATTCAAACACAGCAAACTTATTTTACATTTTTAAACGACTTCCAGAATGAGGAGGTTATCAATTCGACTTTTTTTTTTTTTTTTTAATGTTTGTTACCTCAGAACTTTTGATTGGGTGAACCGATATTGATGATTTTTTTTATTAGAAAGCTGGTGCTTTCCGTGTAGTCCGATTTTAATTTGGTCCAGTTTTGACAATGGGATCTATGAGAAAACCATATATGACTTAAATTTGCAATAAGTATGTGCGCGACAAATGGACGAATAACTCAATATTACGCCAATTTAACAGATTTCGATGATTTTTTTTGAAGTGAAACTTTTTGACGCACGCTCATCACTAAAAATCAAAAAATAAACAAAAATTTTAACAAAACAAAAAACGACTTCAAAAATGCACTAAAAATCAAAAAAATAATTTCGTACGATTGTTAATTCGGACTCCAAAAATAACAATCGTACGAAATTATTTTTTTACTTTTTTGTGCATTTTTGAAGTCGTTTTTTGTTTTGTTAAAATTTTTGTTTATAATTCATTTGAATTCGTATTTACGCTTTATATAATTTATAAGATTTCCAATTTGTCCAAGTGAACACCATTAAAATTACTAATTAAATAAGATATGTATTAAGTAAATAATAATACATCATAGGCAAATTAAGTACACAATAATAAGTTAAGTTATAATATTTAAGTAAACTGCATAATACTAAGTAAATATGTATAGCACTGAATACAGGTTTCCACGTGATTTATTACCTAAGCGACAATATAGGTAATCCAACATCACCGCTATCAGCTAGTACCTATAGAGATTTTGCATTTTCTTGAATATATTTGACGTACCTATAGCTTTTTTTTATATTTTCACTAAGAATTCTACAAAGCAACGGAGCTTTATAAGAAAAACTCCTTTGTCCAAAGGATGTTCTGGTATTTACCGGCTGACAATAAAGAAGAATCTATTCACTTGTTGTGATCTTTTGACCGCAACATGGATGTTGAAAAATTTACAGAGGGCATGTATAACAATTAAAAACATTAATTTATCAATAGTGTTTAGTTATCATTGATTCTATTCACGAAAACCATTCAGCTCATTCAGAATTTCTCCCGGAACGCAGATGGTTTTCAGCAGTGCCTCTAAAAATTTTAACATAATACACATACTTTGTAGAAAACTACTGGTGAGCTCTGGAATTATAAAATTTGTATAAAAAAATTGCAATAGGTGGCACGCGAGCTGTTTGAAAATTGAATGTACCGGGACTGAATGTATGGAATGCGGGAGGGGGGGGGTGGGGGAGGGGAACTCGGGTAGGGGGTTCACGGGAGGGAGTGGAAGGGTAAGCAGGGAGTGAAACCGGGGAGGAGGGAGGGAAAACATGGAGGGGAGAGGGGAACCTGGGAGAGGGGAGGGGAACTCGGGAGGGGGGTTCACGGGAAAGGAGATGGGGGGGGGTAGTGGAGTGGGGTGAGGTTAGGTGGAGGAGGCGGAGTGGGAACGCGAGAGGGGAAGGGGACGCGGGAGAGGAAGAGGAGGCGGAAGGGGAACGGGACGAATGGGTAAGGATACGTAGGGAAAATCAAATTCTTTATTAAATGGCATAGCAACGCATGCCGGGTACCAGTTAGTAATGTAATAAAAATAATATAAGAAAATATCGTATAAATCAAAATTCCAATTAAAGCAATAATAGTAAAATTCAAATATTAAAGTTCAAAATAAATAATGTAAACACAAACACGAGTAGGTAATTCTTTAATTATAAACTAGACGATAAATGGCTGAAATTACCGTCAAATATAGCCGTTTTAATTATGTCTGGAGAGGAGTAAATAGTCCCTTTGACGTGTACTGTGTGCATGAAAGGGATTAATGCAGTCAGTCAAACAGATAGGCAGGAAACTTCGAATTTATCAAATTGTATATTTGACACATTTGATGTAACTTCCTTCTGTTCCACATATTTAGGATCCGATTCCGTTAGAGGTAAAGCCATAGACATGTATGTCCATGGGTAAAGCGAGATATTATGCTCGCGTTTCGAGACATTTTGGCAATATCGGACACATGCATTTTGGACACGTTGCACTTGTTTTTGTTTTTTTTTTTATAAAAAGGGACCGTACACTTTGTCTCCGTAGTCCAAGACTTTTTTTTTAATATATGTATAATCTGTTATATAAAACAACAGACGAAGCCTCGAACGTCAGCACTCTGACTTCTTTTTAACGAGTTAAAATAGAAGTTAATTTTTTTTTAAAGATTTCACTTACTAAAATTCTAAATTAATAGCGAAACTCAATCGAAAATTTCAAAACAGACAAATCAGAAAACGATACAGTCACATCTAGGACTCAAACCCGGGACCTTCGCCCTGCCAGGGCGCAACTCTACCAGTTGAGCTAATGTGTCCCTATCCGATTCGGTCATATTTAACTGTATCATACTTCGACTAATATTAATTTTCTTAACGCATATTTTTATTGGCTGTCGAGTCTTAGATGTAACCGAATCTTTTTCTGATTTCTATTTTCAGATCTTCGATTGAGTTTCCCAAATATTATCTTCATATAATTTAATATAAAAATTTGAGGTTTTACTCATTAAGTTAAGAAAAAAAAGATTTTCTTTAACTTTATTTGAGTTTCTATGTATCGGTGGCGTGCATTGCTCTTTGACTGTTGTAGTTTTCAGATTCAATAATGAATAATATTTGAAAATGGCTCTTTTATTATCATTTTCCGATAATAATAATGTTTGTATAATTTCTACAGCGCCGTTTTCATGAGAAAAGGGTGCTTGAAGGTGGCCAATTGAATAAATTTGGGTACATATTTCTTACGTAAATCATGGGAAAAATGCATTTTGTTCAGAAATTTACTTTTTTTTTTCGTTTTAATTTTTTTTGTTCGATTTTCTTAGGTTAGACACAGCTTTTCAGCTTTATTTGCTGCACGCTAAACCCATTTACATAAATTAAAAATAAACTCTTGAACTACGATACAAATATTCTTCTAGATCTTTAGTAAAGTTTAAACTTCATAATAGTGGCTACGGATTCATTTCTAAACCAATAATGGCCTGGTGATGCTCGACTACAAGCGTTTTACGGGATGCTATTTTTCTTAGTTATTAGTGTTATCTTCCTGTTCAATGATTTTTACATTGATGGGAATAACCTTCAAAAGTTGTAAAAAGAGAGTTATTGAGAAAAAAAAATGAAAATTCATTTAAACTTTTATAAAAAGGTCCATATACTCATATGTTCCATATAAAAATAAAATCGGATATATTTATCCGAGACGCTATCTAGGTTACAAACCAGTTCTTAAAACGATTTTGTTTCCAATAAAAAGGGTAGTTGCCTATAATATGGAAAAAATTATCGAAGATAATATTGTCAATTCTAAAATTTTAAATATGAGATTGACAAATATGACGGTTTGATGGAAGGTGGTAATGGCCGAATTGGTGGAGGCGCCCGTCCCGGTTAGACGAGGGGTTCTGTTCGAGTTCCAGTTGCGACCATTATCTTTTAATTTTTCTGTGACTTGTTCTCTTTCATATTTTTGTTTAGATTTTATATTATTAGTGTTATCTTCTTCTTCAATGTC
The DNA here is from genome assembly GCA_917563855.2 of Limnephilus lunatus. Taxonomy (NCBI): domain Eukaryota; kingdom Metazoa; phylum Arthropoda; class Insecta; order Trichoptera; family Limnephilidae; genus Limnephilus; species Limnephilus lunatus. Next base: position 83,774,912 of record OU830592.1, read on the forward strand.
ATATTATATAATTTTTTTATTAATATTTAATATAAAACGAAAAACGTGGAACATTTCCCATAATATCAGCCATCTTAAACTGTACGAAAATCGGTACTAAAATAAAACCCATACTTTTTTCGGTGACCAGATGATAACTCAGAATCAAACCAACTCAGAAGCACCTCAGAAAGGTCATTAAGAGTGATGATAAAAATATATTTAAAAAAATGGTTAAATAGGTTAAGTTAGGTTAGGGTTACCGGCTATTTTAAAATTATTTTTTCATAACTTTTAATGTTTAATGTTTCTGAGTTGGTTTTATTCCGAGTTGGCATGGAATCATTTTTTCATCTCAAATAAATACTCAGTAATAATATGGAAAGCTGGACAAAAAGTATATCACGCCCAGTTCACAATAATAAAAAAACAATACTTAGGTGATGTTGACATATATATATTTAATATCAACTTGGCGAGTTTTGTGGATAATGTAAAATATTTATTCCAACGCTATCCCTAAACATCTTGTATTTTTGTAAACCTTTAAATCGCAGATTTTTTTAGTTTTTGTTTCTTGTATTTTTATAAATTTGTATATTTTTAACTAATGTAATTTTATTTTTATTATTTCAAAAGTTTTAAAATGATCTGTCTTGTTAAAATTGTGCTACTTATATGTGAAAGCCCTCTGGGCGTTAAATAAATAGTAATAATTACTTACCATTTCCATTCTGCAAAAATGTTTAATTAGAAATCCTGTATTGTGTTATTGGTATCTACGTTAGTAGAGTAACTAATAAGTGGGGTAATATATGGAAATAAAATATAATACGGTGGCAAAAGTGCAACTCCAGTCGCAGGCGATGCATGTGACGGATATCGATTGCAATTTAATTGTGAGAAAGGAAAGCTACCGAGTGGCAAGAGTCGACAGTCGTCGACCTGTCACCATATAATAGGTTATAATGCTATATAGGTGTCTTCTATTCTGATTTCACCGTATTTGTCAAAAGTCAAATCCTATTAGATTATTTGCGAAAAAATGTCAATAAAATTATTTTTATTTTATCTAACTAACTAACCAACACGCCGTTTCCCGCAAGGGTGGGCAGAGAGGACGGACCACCAAACAACTCGGTCTTGGCACACACTCTTTGCCTAACTCACATTCATAAATCGTCTCATACATACTCTTCCATTATTTTTTTTGACATGGCCCGACTCAAGTATCTGATTCACTTGATCGTGTCTTCCTCGGGAGTCCCCGACTTCTTCTACCATTCACATTTGTGTCATGTATTCTTCTACACAACTCTCTTATTTCATTCGCTCTTCGTGCCCAAACTATCTTTTGTTATTTTCTTTATTTATTATTCATCTAAATATATTATATTTTTTATTTACAGATATTATATATTGTCATCTACACCAGAAGTTCACTTGTATTGAGGAAAAAAATTTCAAGAGTAATTTTTATTTAAAATCTAGCCAGTATTGTTTTAATTTTGCTTACTGACGTAAATTGCCAAACACATTTTTGTAAAAGAAAGACAAACATTCCCGGGTTACGAATCTTCTTCCTTGCACTGTCCCAACTCATTGCCAAGGTAGGCTGTTTGCGTTTGGGCGCGACTAATGTCTAGATATTATCTTCAAGAATAACATACATTTTTTTAAGAGCTTTAGAACCTCAAATGTTTAAGGGAGGTTTGCAAGAAATCGGTAGAAATACGAATAACGGCCTCTTAATGAATTATGTCAAAATTTTTTGTGTACTAAAAATAATGACAAACGGATTTTATTGATTAGAAAAATAATACTAACATTTAAAAAAATTCCTGTGTGTTTACAATGTTGTAAATAACTACTAATAAGACAAAAACTTATTTTTGTACGTTTTGTATGGCCCCTTCGGGCCCCCTCGCGCCGGGGCCCTCCGCGATCGCGGACCTGGGGACCTGGCCAGTCCGGGCCTGATGTTGGGGTCGGCTCTTCTCGTTCTCAGGTTCTTCAGGTTCGTCTGAAAAAGGGTGTGTCTGGGTGTCGCCTTCATCCAGGCTGTTTCTCTGTAGAATTGAAATACTTACAAATCTTACGATTTCAGAGAAAATTTTGGTTTTGATTTATTAAATAAGAGAAATCTGCTGCCAAAATACTAATAAACCTGACCCCATGAACCCGGGCACCCCTGGTAAATCACCAAACGTAACGTCAAAGTATTGATGTTTGTCTAAGATTTCTGTTGTTTTTAAATGGTGCAACTTTATTTTGAATATTATCTTTATAAATTTGTAATGTTGCATGATAAAAATATATTGGAATAAATATATAATAATAATATGGAATAATTCATCCTTCAAAAGGGCTTCGTAGTCTCCCCACTCTTGTTTACTTTGGTTTTCTGAAGGTTTTACATCTACGCCGTGTGAATCGCACACTCTGATTTTTTCGAATTACAATGGAATGCTTTGATTTCATTCGTACATTGAAATGTTATTAATTCAGGGTAGGTACCTACTTATCTCGGTAGTATTGCAAATATGATAAAAAAGCAAAACCATTGCCGGAATTTTGTAAGGAAAAGCGCCGGTACCTACCGGAATGGGTAGTTAGACAATTATTTAGGTTTTAATGCAATTTAATTTACTAAGGTAATGTTGTTTCACCGATACTGAATAAGTTAACAATTCTTTTAAGTTCATTTTCACGTTCTGTGTAAGTTCTATTTTTTTATCAGTAAATGCCAGTTGCATCATTAAACAAAAAATATCTATAGAACTTGAATAGAATTCGAACAGAACTTTTACAGAACGGTAAAATTGACTTGAAAAATTGAAGAATTTCCAATTTTTTAAACAACCCAGCCTAAATAAGTTTTTTTTTTACGTATGTGTAAGAACCTGCGCTCAGAATTTAGGTAGGTACCCATCTGCACATAACAACTCGCTATCATCCGTCCGACGATATTGCATACGTATTCGTTTTCTAATTTTACAATGAAATTACTCGAAGTTGAACGGGATATTTTTTTTAAAGTATTAAATTCATATAGCGCTTTTTTAAGCAGTAAAACTACTGGTGAGTTCTGGAATTATAAAATTTGTATGAAAATGTACGTACGCTCATAACTTCTGAAGGACTGCAACAAATTGAAAAATTCTTTTTTTGTTGTGTTCGTTATTGTTAGTACAAGGTTTGTATAAAACTACTGGTGAGTTCTGGCATTACAAAATTTGAAAAAAAAAATTTAATAGGTGGCGCGCGAGCTGTTTGAAAACTAAATACCGGGAATTAGTGTATGTAATGCGGCAGGGGGGAGGGGGGTGGTGGAAAAGGGAAGGGGGGGAACCTAAGAGGGGGGAGGGGAACTCGGGAGGGGGTTTACGAGACGGAGAAGCGTAGGAGTGAAGTGGGGGGAGGGAAGGTGAGGGAGGCGGAGTGGAAAGGGGAAGAGGACGCTGATGAGGAAAGGGGGGGGGGGGAAGGGGATTGGAACAAATGAGAAAGGACACGCAGGTAGAAAAATTTTCTTTATTTAATGGTATAGCAACGCATGCCGGGTACCAGCTATCTTCTATATATATAAAAATCAGAAAAATATTTGCATGTAAGTATGTATGTATGTCCGCTATGCGTTGCTAAACCATTCATCCGATTGCGATGAAACTTTGGGGATTTGATGTGCGCATGCCCGCGATGGTTTCTGTATACAATGGTGAGCTCTGGCATCATGAAATTACGCATTGCTAAACCGTTCATCTGATTGCGATGAAAATTTGAGGATTTGATGTTTGCAAGCCCACGACGGTTTATGTATACAATAATGAGCTCTGGCATCATGAAATTACGCATTGCTAAACCGTTCATACGATTGCGATGAAACTTTGGGGATTTGATGTGTGCATGTCTACAATGGTGTTTATATACTAACGTATGGCAGGTTTTTGCTGCTAGGTCCTGCGGGCGGCTTTATACATAGTTGTGTGTTAAACCACTAAGCGTTGCTAAACCATTCATCCGATTGCGATAAAAATTTGTAGATTTGATGTGTGCATGCCCACGACGGTTTCTGTATACAAAAGTGAGATCTGGCATCATGAAATTACGCGTTGCTAAACCGTTCATCCGATTGCGATGAAACTTTGGAGATTTGATGTGTGCATGCCTACAATGGTGTCTATATACTAACGTATGGCAGGTTTTTGCTGCTAGGCCCTGTGGGCGGCTTTATGTATATTTGTATGTTTAACCGTAGTTACCGACCCGCTTACTATGAAATTTTTTTTTTCTGTTAGTAAGTCAAGTTAGTTTTAACCCGTTAGTTGCTTTGCAACAGGCATAAGCTAGTTTGAATTATTTTGTCGTTTACTTTTAGATTTGAATGTCCAGTGTGGTATTGTTCTAACACTTTTAAACTCATATTTCTCACCATTATAGTAATAATAATAATAATAATTTTTTTTTGGAAAATCACCTCAAGGGCGCTTTACAATTTATTATGAATTCTTAGGCTCTATCTAATTTTATTATTTACAAATAGATACAGAAACGTACTTACCTGGAAGGTCACTTCCGATAGACACACTTTATTAGAAATTTTATGCTTGGGGAAGATCCGAATTTGCACGTGGAGGAGAATTATATTTAAAACACTGGACATTGCATGATTTTACCTTTGCTACCCTCATCACTGTTAGTTTTTCATTTATACGAAAATTAATACCAAAGTTGAGTTATTTTTATTTTAAAAGACTAGAGATTTTAGGATTCTTTAAGACTGGAGATTTCCATGAAATGATCTTTACAAAGGCTTAACGTAAGAATTTGCTTATATTTTTACACTATTAGTTATTTACAATGTTGCGGGTGGTGAAGGTGAAGGTGAAAGGTTTTTTTTGATTATGGATACGACTGTCTGAAAAAGTGAGTTTTAACCCTTTCTCAACCAGAGTTGTTTTAAAACAACGCGAACTTTGCAAATTATTTGTGAATTAAGTACTGACCCTATTTATTTGTGACTTTTTTAAATTGATTTAGTGAACCTCTTCTGGCAATCCTATTTTTTTTCGTTATGTTGGGTCCACTGTGTGCATACTTAATACCGTTAACAAACTTCCTAGTTCGCGCCTTTTGGAATTCTGTCATACAAGTGAGGTGTTTCCGCAAAAGTTAAAAGGTATTTATATCGATTTCATAATATTTTTTTGTTTGTATTTATAGAAAAATGTACATACTTTCATATTATAAGTAAAATATTACAAAAACATTTACATTATATATGTTTTTATCATCCCAAAGTACTGCGTTGTTCTAAAACAACACTGGTCGTAAGAGGTTGTATTTCAAACCTGACAGATGAGAACAACTTCGAAATATATTGCTGATTATTTCCAATACACTATATATTTTGATGATACGAATAGATGAATATACTCTCCAGTTACCGGAAGACGTATCATTGTCTTTTATATATTATTTTATGTTAATCTTATTGCAGAAAATGTCTCGTTCTTTGACCGAAATGGAAATAACCCTCCGATTGATGGGAGACGTCTCCGACGTGGAGTTGGAAGACAAAAATTAAGAGAATGGCGTTAAGCAAATAATAGGCAAGAAAAGACCAGAAGAAGCAAGAAAACGACAGAACTTAGAAAACAACACCCAATCAAAATCTTTATTCTTGCCAATCCTAGTTCAAGTATTAGCATATTAGGTTGCCGTGTATAAAGATGAATTAAACTCCGCAAGAAGTCTCAAGTAACACCAAGAAGAGCCAAGAAGGAACGAGAAGAGAAAAGAAGAGGCAAGAATAGACAAGAAAAGATTCAAAGAAACAATAAGATACAAGAAAAGGTAGGAGGAACCGAGAAGAGCAAACAACGGGTGAACATTGGAAAGAAGATGCATTAAAAGCAAAGGTGAGTTAAGAAGAGCCATTATTAGACGATAAGAGACAAGAAGTAGAAAACAGAACCAAAAAAGACGAGAAGATTCAATAAGAGCCAAAAAGAAACAAGAACATTCAAGAAGAAACAAGAATAGATGAGAATATGTGAGAAAAGTTAATCAGAGACAAGTTAAGCTGAGACAAAAATAGATAAGAAGAGACAGAAGAAATAAGAATAGATGAGATCATCCAAAAAGAAGCAAGAAGAGCCAAGAAGAGACAATAATAGACAATAAGAGATAATAAGATACGAAGAAAGTCAAGAAATGCAGAGAAGAGACGAGAAGGTCCCAAGAAACAAGAAGAAGCAAGAAGAGACAAGAAGGGACAAGGAAAACAAAGAAGAGATAAGAAAAACCAAGCAGGGCCAAGCGGAACCAAGAAGAGTCCAGAAGATCCAAGAAGAGGCGAGAAGATACAAGAAGAAACAAGAAGAGCGAAGAAGAGACTGGAAGATCCTATAAGCCAAGAAGAGACAAGAAAATCCTAGAAGAGCCATGAAGAGACAAGAGGCAAGATCCACTAATAGGCAAGAACAGCCAGGTATTGACAAGAAGATCCAAGAAAAGCGGAGAAGAGGCAAGAAGAAGGAAGACAAAATCAAGGAAAAAATCATAACGCTCTATACATTCCTTTATTCTTGACCATCCTAAATTCCAATATTGGCTTATTAGGTTGCCATGTATACTGGTCAATTAAACTCCAACCTCCTTCCCATCCCCAGAGCATGTGTTCTAAGTCCTAACGAGAGTGAATGTAGCATGAAAATAAAATGTTTTATAAGATAACAAAAATGTTTCATTTTTCTTCATACTGACAAATTATTTACCTCTCGCAACCACAGTTGTTTTAAAACAACGTGAAATATTTCCTAAACTATTAGAAAAAAAAAAAAAAAAAAATTCAGAAAATTTTCAAATAATGCCAGTACACATAATCAAATGTTAAATATTTTTTAAATCTAAAGAAATTAATTCGGATGAGAAAGGGTTAAGTTTAGCTCTAAATTCCGCTGAATCTGTGATCATTCTTAAGTCATGTGGCAGTCCATTCCAGGCTTTAGGTCCTTACACTCCTTAAGCACAGTAAGGAAGAAACAAAGAGTTTTATGTGACCTAAATGATTGTTCCCTTGAAAAGCGAACAAATTAGCCTGAGGGGGTTAACAATAATAGCGTGAGCGAATGTATGAGAGTGTGTATGTGTGTAAATGTGTAAGTGTGTAAGTATGTATGTGTGTGTATGGGGTTTATGGATCTTACCACAGGAGATATGATGGAGATAAAGTCATCAGATGGCGGACGGATGTCAGCGGGACAGATCCGACATCTTGATACTAATTTTAGCCGCTAATATTGATTAATCCAAACGGATAAGCAACGGAACTATTGCAACAACGTGGTAAATTAATACTGAATTACTTAATGGTTTTATCTTATTAATTACCATTAAAGACGGCTTCCATAGTCGAGGGGTAAGGCTCTTGACTTTAAATCCGAAAATCGAATGCCGGCGTGTGAAAATAAATTTTATTTGATTAATTTGTGTTATAACAAAATTAATTCATTAAAAATAGTACCTACTTAGTTTATTGGCGGCATATTTCAGAGTGGAAAATACTCTCATTACTGCCGTGTACGACCACCATTCAGAATTTAAAAGTTGCTTGAAATGGCTTTAACCGTGTTTGGTGACCAGATCTAAATAGCCAGGTTCTTCCCCACCTTCGTATTCCCCATCCCGTTCCCCTCTCCACTACCTTCAGCCTCACAACATACCTCAATTTGGGGATGCCACAGTCTCACTGGTTCCAGACGGGAGCCGTTGGGACTCTTGTGCGTAATCACATAAAAAAAGGTTTTTTGGGAGGCAGGTATGGGTACCGCCGTCCCGAGAACCATTTATTGGGTAACCAACTCCCCCGCCATAGATCACCCCAAGTAGTTCGCTAGCTTGGTGGTTTAACAGCGGTGTCCGGATTGACCCGGTGACTGCGTACGCGTTTGTCCACCTACTGCACGGCGGGCCGGATCGGGAGAGACTGGTCGAGAGAGACCTAACCCAGACCTCTCCAACCGGACTCTAGATCCAGCGCCTGAATTCATAAGCCCGTAACTCCAGTGTCAACCTGTAACACCTGTGACACCCGTGTCCGTGACCCCATATTCTTACGCATCTCTCATTCCCTCAGGTCAATTGGTCAAAGACCTAACAACATTATAAGATAGTAAAACCTAATATTAAGCAAATCATAACAACTGGTATTATTATAATTAATTTGAAATCCAACGCGAGTCGCAGGCTGCGACAAGTAGTGACATCTAACGCCTTCAATGGAAACTTTCTTTTCCACGCAATATGATTGGCTGGGTCAATTTACGAAATGTCCCAATATCATTTTTCTGCCTCTGTACGCGGCATGCAATAAACGAGATGGCGCAATGTCGCCTAATAAAAATATTTTCGGATTCTGAAGACGGTTTGGGTCATGGCCGTGAGGGAGAGAACATGATGAAAGTATGTGTCTGAAAGAGATGGTTTGATAAACCTAGGTTGATTTTGCATATGTACCTATGCTTGTCGCATGAAATAATTTACTATATTAAATAATGTAATTTGACTCTCAAACTCGTGAGGTACCCACGTGAAATGAATATTATTATCGTATTTAATCTGATATTGTATCATAATATCAATTTTTTAATGACCTTCTGGGCTCCTAGAGCCGCCTCTGACTACAAGTATCATAACCTATTTAGTTTAATTATAAACTAAATAATGTTTGTCTCTCTACTGTCACATTTATCAAGGACCTTGGGGTCAGTCTTGAATGCCAACTTTCTTTCCGTGGTCACATTAATAACATCGTAAACAAATAAACTTCACGGCTTCATTCATAGAATTACCTCTGACTTTAAACATATAAATACACTTAAAACTCATTACTGTTCGCTGGTTCGCCATCACCTTGAATATGCTAGTGTCATTTGGTCTCCTTTCTATGCTGTCCACATTTGTCACATCGAATCTGTACAACATCGCTTCCTACGAGAAATTGCTTGGAGGTTAGGACTTGAAAGAGGCGAGAACTCGTATGATGAAAATGAACAAACTTTAAACATTTCTTCTTTAGAAAAACGTAGAAAGGACTCTGATCTAATATGCATTTTCAAAATTATCAACAGTATTACTGACACGCCTGCTTTGTTACAACTCATCCAGTTCAACATCCCTTCCCATAGACTCCGAAATAATGAATAGCTGTTCCTCAATCAACATTCTACTAATTATGGATATCATTCTCCTTTATCCAGAATGTCGAGACTTGTCAACGCAAATCAAAGTACTGAATTTTTTGGTGTAAGTCTAAATGACTTTCGGCAGTAGCAATGTGACTTTTTAGGCTTTTTAAATCCACCTTGAATCTACTTATGTACTTTTATATTATATGTATTTATATTATACTATCTTCTATAGGTACTTTTATATTATATGTATTTTGTCAATGCTTTTTATATATATGTACTCTCTTTTCATTGTCATCTCTCTTTTTTTAAATCGTGTTATAATGTTATATTGTTAATGGACTATTTGTCCGTAAATAAATAAATAAATAAATACATAAATAACATATCCCGTATTTTTAAATGTTTTAAACATTTTATAAATTGAATATATTCCTCAGATTATGGAATTAAAGTATTGACAGTTTATTATCGGCGTTAGTAAAGTTACACGAGGGAAGCATTGTATCAGAATGAACAGTGATTTTACTGGATGGTTTCCTGTTACAAAAGGTTTAAAGCAATTCTGTGGATTGTCGCTTTATGTTGTGCTTTTCTCCAACAACATATAAACTAACGAAAGAGACTACACTACACACAGTATATGATGAACAAAGATTGTATGCACAGTGGTTTAATGAACAATTAGTATTATTTGAAACAGGGGAATTTAAGGACTGGTTGTTTCACAACCATTCGGCGCAATCTTATATTTTTGATAGCATAAAGGTCCCCCTTAAAGGGGTCTCCACACGGTGCTGCCGCAGTAACAACTGCCGAAGAACTGACTAAAAATCGTATAGTCTGTAGTCAAAAGCGCCAGCCGTATTGTTATTATAATAACAATACGGCTGGCGCTTTTGACTACAGTCAACTAAAGTTCTGCAGCAGTTGGTGCTGCGGCAGCACCGTGTGGAGACCGTCTTTAATGCAAAACTCCATTTCAGCTTTTAAACAAATTGTGATAAGCAGAAGAGGACAATAATCGGCGTTTAAGGTTAAAAGGAATACGCGTTATAATCAACGCATTTCTAGATGGCGCCAATAGAGAACTCCAGTCCAAATTTTTAATTTTTTTAAATGAATAATGATCTTTTAACTTAAATAACTGCATATTTTTATTTATTTTTAGAGTTAGTTTTAATATTTAAAATAATTGTCAAAGTTTTAATTTTTCAAGATCCCCGAATACCACCGTATCTATGGTGGGTCGTGTGACGTCATAAATCACGTCATCTACTATAAGATTGCGCAAACAGCTGTTAGACTCGCCGCCATTTTGAAATTCGGAGTTCGAAGGAATCTCCCTAGAAGTAGCATTACTATTTTTTTTGGACAGTAGTTTTTGAATATTTTCAATAATAGAGATAAACTAATAAGAGATACCTTTATTTTTTTAACTGAATTATTTAGGCCCAAATAATGTTTCAATAAACACAACAACTAAATCTCTATAAACAGTATATAAATAAAAGAAAAAGATGAAATTTTGTTAATACGATGGCTTGTGTCATAGCAACATTCCCGTACAATGACTTTATGGTGATCAGTGATGTCACCACTAAACATTTTAGTAATACCAACTTAACGGCGTGTTTCAACGACACTATTAAAAATGCAATTTTTTTTAAAACTGTACTGTATTGTAATGTATTATTACTAATATTATTAAATAAAACTTATATATTCAGAATCAGCGTTTATTGGTCTATATTTCTATATAAACATATTTTTTAAAGCCATAATATTTTTCACGTGAGTTTCTTATTTAATTATTTTAGATTAAAACACTTTTCTCAAGTTATGCTTTAAAATATTCAGATAAATTAATTGTTTGCGCCAGAACACACGCTACATGAATATATAATTTCGGTGATTCAATCCAACATTGTATTTGTTAGCCTTTCTTAAAAGATTTGAATTTGTTTATGGACCAAACTATTCATTCATGTTCATATTGCATATTTATGTACGGGCGCAAACAATTAATTCACCCTTATATTTTAAAGCAAAATTTGCAAAAAGTGTTTTAACCTAAAATAATTAAATTGACTCCATCTCGGGGATGTGTAGATTATATTGTGTGTTCCGTTTAACCTTAACTGGGATCTTTCTAATATAAAAAAATAATGGCCATTAGATGTGCTTGATCACCCCAAGTGGTTCGATACGTTTGGTGACTTAACAGGGTTGCCCGGGTCATGGGGTGAAGTTTGTCCGGGTTTTAGCGGAGGATGCATCTGATTACCAGCTGCATGGCACGCCGGATCGGGAGAGAATGATTGAGGGAGTCCCTTTGACTTATCCAGCCTTACCTCTCGGAACATCGCGTTGCACGCAGGGATGGATTCAGAAGTCCGTCATTCGTGAACACACTGTCCCTCAGAACTTCCTCTCCTTCCTTCCTTCCTTCCTAAAAAGACCCTCCACACAGCATCCCAAAGATAACAGGAAAATTATTTTCCTCAGGCCTCCTGTGTGGAGCTAATGTAAAAAAAAACGAGTGCGCTTAGGCCACACGACTGAAGTAAAACATCACTAACTTATAGAAGAAGAGAGAAAGAAAATGTGTGCGCGCACTGCTCTTTCTTGCTCCTACAGTTTGATACAGACAATAGACCTGCAATGTGTCTTAGTTATACGAAACGTTACTGGCTATGAGAGAAAGAGAGAAAGAAAATGTGTGCTCGCACCTCTCTCTCGTGCCCCTACAGTAATATATGAAACGTAACTCTCTCCCTCTCTTTCTATCTTCACTAACTTATATCTCCCTCTCAACTTCCGTTTGCCTCGCCCTATCACACTTTTCGTAACGCTCTCGTTACGCATTCACCAGCTTACTCACCAAGTCAAGCGTGCGTAAAGTAAATAAAGCTTTAAAAAAATGACAATCTTACATTCGAATTTCTGTGAAACAACTGGCCCTAAGACATTGTGTAATACAGTTATGAACAGTGAACCTTTGAAGCCAGACGAGTTTGTGTACTTACGAAGTATGTTTACGAGATACGGAATGCTGCTGTAAACATTGACAGAAGGGGGAATGAACGAATGTAATATGAAGACACTTGCATTATGTACAATGCTTTCACTACTCATCCTATGAATAGATTTCGAACACGTAAAAATAAGACTTCCCCCCGAGATAATGGATGTTCAGTCAGGTGCAGAAAATGTCCACCCGAACAAATCATTGACCGATTCGAGTGACGAATGTATCTATCTCCTGTAGAATATGATTCATCCCCTACCCAGTGGCGGACCAAGCCCGTCAGAGGCCCGGGGCGGCAAAGCTGAATGAAAGCTGAAAAAATGTGTATGTTTGAGTATGTATAAATATATGTGTACATATATTATGTATGCATGTACATATGTATGTGTGTATATATATGTGTATAAATGTACATGTGTGTAAGTGTATGCATCTGTAAATATATGTACATGTACCCGCCTCAGAACAGACATAGTCTAGTGAGGCGGGTTACTTTCTTGTTTGTAAACGATCATTTAAAACAATAAACGACCGGGTTGCCGGCATTGAAATTTAAAAAAAAAGCAAAAAAAACCCTAGTTTAAGTAATTTTACAAGCTTTTTATTCCGTTCACACGGGCTTCTGGTCCTGGGGGCCTCCAAACGCCTCCATGTTCCCCTGATCAAATCCTAAACAAGACTTTAAGGCACCAGAACACTGTAAAAAAATTATAATTTTCTGAAAGATGCATTTATTAATGCTCTCACCCAATACTTTAAGAAAATTCGTAAAATTGACGGAGATATAGCATTTTATATGAAACCGTTTTAAACAGTTGTATGTTGAATTATCGTTCAGCAAAACTTTGAGAGCGTTTTTCTCGACACTAAGTTTGGCAAACTGGTTGGCAACATATTAGAAAAATTATACACCCGAAATGCTGAAAGTCTTAAACTGTTCGAAAATTCAGTCACTATTTTAGGAATTATTTTTAAAGGGCTCCCTTCTTTTTTGTTTTTTTTTTATGAACGATGTAAATTTTCAGTAAAAAATCGAAAACAAAATTCGTTAGTCCTCCATATATTTTTTTAATATCAAAATTCCCGTACGTGGTGCCATAGACACTGGATTTTCGATAAAAACTGTTTCAAACGGTTTCACTTAAAATTCTATATCTCCGTCAATTTTTCGAATTTATTTAAAATATTTGGTGCTGCCTACCTCTCTGCCTTCCAACCCAACCCACTCCGTTTATCGCCCCTTACCCCCCCCCCCCCACCCACCGGTGTCAACACGTCAGACAGTAAAGTACTGAGATAAACAATAATGATCACGTCAATGGATGTTGTTTACCAGAGGCACGGCGCGGCGTGCCTTCTTTTGGTTTTTTAAGAAAAGTTTTTCCTATGTTTTTTTCCATATTTATACGTACCAAAAAGTGTTAAAGTTATCTGAGTACTGAAACGTGATCGAAAAGAGTTTTTAGAACAACACGTTTCCGGTATAAAAATACTCGTAAGAACAAAATATATGTTTAATTTATGAAAATGACTACAGGTGTTGAACATAATTAAGATAAGTTTAACCTCACCTCATCCACTCACTCCTGTCATATTCGTATCTGGTACCATCCTTTTTGCAGGCATATCCTCTCTAGCGGCCGTCCATTGCTCGTTCTACCGGTATTTCAATGGAAGATTCTCCGAGAAAATAGTCGGGAAACTAACCCAACATTTGTAAACACGTTTGTCATTAATTTGTCACGTGAAACGAATCGTTCTTGAGTGCAATTCGACTGTGGAATGATTTTCCGGCCTCCATGTTTTCTTCCACACATGTTTCCGGCAAGACCCACTCTTCAAGACTTCGAAGTCTGCGTTCTCTCCTCAAAAAGACTTTCCACACAGCATCCCTAAAGATGACATGATGATGATTTTATGAAAAAGAATTGCTGGTTCTGCAATGACTGATTGTGCCGACGCTTTCAAAATGTCTCCTTGCAGCCTCTGGAAATGCTTTCCCTAGCTTTGTCTATTACAACACTCATAAACCGGCTCATATTTGTAGTATCTTAATATCTAGTGAGGATGATCCTTTAATTTAATTTAATTTAGTTTCATTTACTATAATATTATTTTTTTGTTTTGATTTATGATTTACGTATTACGTTTAAAATTTTCTTTGTTATTACAACTTTTTCTCTTTAAATGTAATGCTTGAAGGGTGACATCGGTCGAAGCCCGCATTCTGCATTCCCCAAGAGGGAATTTACAGTGATAAGACATTATGTGTGACACAAACATTATGATATAAGAACTTTACAAAAATATAAACATGATATAAAAACATTTATAGTGATAAGACATTATATATTTTTTCGTTAGTGTAAGTTAATTGTTGATAATGCAGTGCAGTAAATTGTTTGTTTTGATTTTCACTATTGTTAGGTTTTTAGTTGTATATTTATTAGAGGTAGGTTTGAATATGTGTAACGGTGTTTTTATGAGGTTAAGGTGGTTTTTATATGTAGTCCTGGGAGGAAGGGAATGGTCGACACAGGTGTCGATGAGGCTCACTACCCATCACATCGCCAACCCTTTGGTAGCGCAAAGAGGAGGACGAAACGTGAACAATGTCGAATTGGTACGCGGAATATCAGAGGAGGGATGGAAAGAAAGATGAATGAATTATGCGATACTATGGATAGTAAATGTTTGGACGTACTTTGTGTGACAGAGAGTATGAAAAAAAAGAGCGGTACAATGCAGCATAACGACAAGCTCGTCATCTGGTCTGGGAGACCAGATACAGAGAGGGATTGTCAGGGTGTTGCAGCGCTACTGTCTCCCAGAATGGTGGAATGTATGTTGCAATATGAATGTGTAAGTCCGAGAATAGTGTGGATCCGATTCAAAATTGGTTTGACAAGGGTGTTTCTGGTTATTTGCTATGCTCCTGTTAATTCTGAAAGCGACGATGTGAAAGATGATTTTTGGACTGGTATGAACGACGTAATGAGATTTAAAAAATTGAATGATATGATTATAATGGCGGGCGATTTGAATGGGTGGGTGGGAATCGGACGTGACGGATTTGATTCAGCCTTCGGTAAGTTCGGGGATAAAAGAACGAATGACAATGGGAACAGAATACTTGAAGTATGTTTAGAGTGGAACCTGTTTGTATCGAATACTTTTTTCGATCATAAAGGTGTCCACCAATATACGTGGGAAAGAGGAAATGAAAGATCAATAATTGACTTTGTGGTAATTGACTCTAGGTTGAGAGCCGTTACCGAGGACACAAGAGTAAACCTCTTTCGCGAGATTGAATGAGAAGGAAATGCACGGTCTAAGCATTGATGAAACATGGAACCACATAAAGGTGAGTCTTTGTGAATCTGCTAGAGATGTATGTGGAATAAGTACGCAAGGTAGGAAGAAAGGTGACGCATGGTGGGATGACGAGATCAAAGCATTGGTTTCAGAGAAGAAGAAAGCATGGTTATGTCTGATAGCGGCTGGCACCGCTTCTAGCGAAGAGAGAGATAGAGCGAAATAAGTATATAAGGGATGCAAGAAAAGAGTAAGTGCTGGAGTGAAAGAACGAAAGAAACGTCTGGAAGAGGAAGAGGGAATAAAAATGACAAAACCCTTCCAATAAAACATTAAACTCTTTTGGAAGGTCAAAAGGTCCCGAAGTGGTTCAGAGAACGTAAGTGTGAAAGTGATAAAATCGAAAGATGGAAGAATGTTGACGAATGAGGAAGAAATAAAAGAGAGATGGATAAAATATTTTGAGGAAGTCTTCGAAAGCAACCCGGGTGACAGTGAGGCCAGCGGTGAATCGGGTATGAACGATGACGGAGTGAATGTTACTAAAATCAGCGTGGATGAAATTAAAAAATCGATAAAATGCATGAAGGATGGTGAGGCTGTTGGTTTCGACAATATTGCTGCCGAATACTTTAAGGGAGATAGCCATATTATTCTCACATGGTTGTGCAAACTTTTTTAACCAGTGTCTAGAGGAGGGTTACACGCCATTAGATTGGAGGAGGGCTGTAATCATGCCGTTATACAAAGGTAAAGGGTCGCGTATGGAATGTGGGAATCATAGGGCTATTAGCCTACTAAGTTCAGTTGGTAAGCTGCACGGAAGAATATTGATTGAAATGGTAAGCATGGAAACAAAGGATAAAATATGGGATGTGCAAAGGTGCCTTTATGAGTGGAAGGGGATGTATGGACCAGATTTTCTCCTTGCGTATGCTCACTGAGAAGTTTCTGGCGAAAAACCAGAAACTTTTCTGCGCCTTTGTAGATCTACAAAAAGCATACGACCGAGTCGATAGGAAAAAGCTTTGGAAGGTGTTGTCCAAGTATGGAGTGAATACAAATCTCATACAGGCAATTGCGTCTCTGTACGAGGGAAGCGTTGCATGTGTTAGGGTGAACGGTGGTTTTACGGGGTGGTTTGACATCACAAAAGGTGTTAAGCAAGGCTGTGTAATGTCACCATGGTTATTCAATCTGTACATGGATAATTGTATGCAAGAATTGAAAGAAGTGGGATTGGGCGCGAAATTGAGTAATCTGAAAGTATGTTGCCTGTTGTATGCTGATGATGCGGTGCTGATTTCTAACACTATGGAAGATCTACAGTCTCTCTTATCTAGGATAAATGAAGTATGTATGAAGAATGAGTTAATGATGAATGTAAGTAAGTCTAAAGTCATGGTGTTTGAAAGAGAGAGTACGAAAACAGTATGCAATATAGTTGTGAATGATGAATACTTGGAGCAGGTGGATGAGTTTGTGTATCTGGGTAGTATGTTTATGAGAGATGGGAAGGCTGATAGGGATATTGAAAGAAGGGTGAATGCTGGTAACTCCATTAATGGAGAACTGAGTGCCGTTGGCGCTAATAAAAAACTGTCAAAAGAAGCGAAGCTAGCAGTCCACAATGGAGTCCTGGTACCTACCCCGATGTATGGCAGTGAGGCATGGAACTGGTAGAGGAAGGATGAAAATAAACTGAATGCTGTTGAAATGAGATCCCTGAGGCGTATGTGTGGTAAAACAATGTATGATCGTATTGATCGTGTGAGAAATGTGGATATCCGCAAAGAATGTAAGGCTGATGTATGCATAATGAGTAAGATTAAGAAAGGGACCCTCAGATGGTTTGGGCATGCAGAGCGAATGAACGAAGAAAGCAGTGTAAGAAGAATATACGACGCAAATGTGAATGGTAGAAGAAGTCGTGGACGTCCGAGGAAGACATGGCACGATCAAGTGAATCAGATACTTGAGTCGGGCCATGTCAAAAGTCAGAATAATAGAAGAGAATGTATGAGACGATGTATGAATGTGAGTGAGGCAAAGAGTGTGTGCCAAGACCGAGTTGTTTGGCGGTCCGTCCTCTCTGCCTACCCCTGCGGGGAAACGGCGTGATGGTTAGTTAGTTAGTTAGTTAGTTATAGCTGCTGTTTTTCTTTTTCTTTTACTAACACTATTATCTCTATTTTTATGTTACCTATTGCAGAAGAATTATTCCACGGGCTGCTACTTCTATTTATCTTCTGTATAATGTTAATGTAAGTACAGGCATACTGCTTAATAACCCCGTATGCATGGACATTGGAGGATTAATGGAGTCGTTTAAATAAATGTAGCTTTGTTCAATAAACAAGTAGAGTCTTGACGTGTGCGGTGAACGAGGAAACCATATGTTTCCTTAAAACGCCGTTGGGAAAGTGGTGGGGTCCCCTCCAATGCACCTGTTTTCTTTCGAATTGTTTCAGCAGATGAATCTACAACTGGAATTTCATATTCTGAAAACTGGTTTAACCCTTCAAATAATAAGAAAATAATAACTACAAACTTTAGCCTGTTTTTCGCACAAAATTCCTGAATGAATTCCCATGAATTTTAAATGTTCCTTTTTATTGGTCAAAATCTACATAAAATAATCTTACCGACGTGTGTTAGAAAATTCTGGTTTACAAATATTAAAATTTTGATATTGGAAATTGTAAATGGGCTCAAAAAACATAATTGCGAATATTCCAATTAAAGTCCTTAAAAAATAATTAACTTAAAATTTTAAATACAGATTCTTTTTCTTAATAAAATGTGTAATAAAACTGTCACTCATACATGGCGCTCAAACATAGTCGGCAACTAGAATTTTATAACTGCACTTCGAATAAGAAAACGTTTCCCTTCGAAATGTGTCAGCAGATGTATCCACAACTGGAATTTTACATTCTGAAAACAAAACTGGTTTAAATTAAATCTGTATGCGGCGAATCAACAGTACCCTCAAGAACATGACCAACATTTCTCTTTGATTCTGGCAGCACATATAGTCAACAACTAGAATTTTATAGTTGCACTCCAAATAAATAAATGGTTTCCTTCGAAATGTATCAGCAGATGAATACACAATTGAAATTTAATCGTTACATTCTGAACACAATTCTGGTTTTCATTGAGAATGAATCTGTATGCCTATTCCCAGCTTTAATCAGTATTACTCTCATAATATGCGTTTGGTTTTCCTAAGAATTACGAAATTCGCAGTTTAAAAAAATATATTTATTGACTTTTTTATAATAAATAATAAAATAAAGAAAGTATAAGAATAAGTACAAGAAAGTATCGTAGAACACTTTGCGATGATCCTAATCGCAGGTGTGACAAAAATATGAAATAAAATTGTAAAAAATTATAGTATTATTAGTGACCGGTTTGGTTTCGGTTTCGGCAAGTTTCGGCAAAAAATCTAGAAAATCTGCCGAATCTTCGGGCTCACCGAAACTCTGCGTTCGTTAATTATTGCGCGTCGTTAAGCTGACTTCGGGTGCGTTCGTGGCTCGTGTGTCATCCGCCATCATCAGCTGAGTTCGCCGGCCGGTCAAAAGTGTTAAGTACTTCGAAGAAGTAGTTAACATGTTTGTTAATTTTTATGTGTTTTGTAGCAGTATTATCAACAACAAAAATATATATTTTCACATATTTCAATTATAGTTATTATTTTATTTCATTTAACACGTGTGATAAGAATGTTGCGATTGTAGACGCAATTAAAATTAAAATACTCAATTAATGAGGTCCGTCCCTTATAATGTAAGTGTTGATTATTGACAATTTTTTGTTTCAAGAAGTACATAAGAAATAAAACATGTTTTGTTAATTTTTAAAACTTTGTTGTTTTATATCAGTAATATAACAAAAAAATCAATTACTGCTTTTTTTGTCATTTACACGTGTCTTTACAAGTGGAAAAAATAATTCAAATTTCTACAATAGTAGATTTTTAACATGTCTAACAAAGTTTCGGTTTAGGATTCGCCTTAACTGAGACAGATACCGCAGATTCGGTTACGGTTTCGGTAGAAAGTCCTGTTTCGGTCGGACAATAATTGTTATTATTTATTGGGAAAATTTGCCGCCCCTTTTAAAAGTGCCGCCCAGGGCGGGCCGCCCCCCCCCCCTCCCCACGCAACGCCACTGCACTACCCTTCCAGTCCTTAAATAAAAAAAAATTATTTAAGGATTGGAAGGTGCTGGGTCAAAACATAAATAAATAAAATTATATAACAATAATAATATTTAGAAAATTTATGTAGCACCGTTTTAGTGAAAAATTTCCTCAAGGGCCCTGTACAAACTTATAATATATTTATAAAATCTTACTTCCTACTACAAACTAGACAAATAATCTGTACCTTAAAGGATCAACCACATAAGTCCACAGTAATTGCTACAGCAATCCATAGTAATTGCTATGGACTTACGTAGTTTATCCTTTGAGGTACAGAATTAAAAACAACTTATGGCTAAAAATTGCATACACCGGTTCCAAAAAATACGAGTATCTACAATGATTTGACCAATGCTGTTGCTGTTTATACATACTCTGTATAGACAGAAAATATACAGGACTTTACTTACCTGGGAGGTCACTTGAAATTAGAATTGTTTATCGTTGATTTAAAGAAATTTAGATACAGTTCGCACGCAGAGGATGGGCAGTAGAATAGTGCAAGGATATATATATATATATATATATATAATATAACACACAGAAAAGGATGATAAAAAACATACCAATTATCATATTCAAAACAAACAAAAAAAACATCAAGAGTAAAATACAAATATAAAACAAATAATTTTAAAATAAAAAATAATTTATTGATTACAATTATTTGAGCGCAAATAATCTCAAAATTAAACGATGAACCAATAATATGAAAGCATTGAAATTATTGCACATCCCAGAAGCTTCGAGAATTGGACCGGTCGTCGTCGTGTTGATAGAATACAAGATGACGGGAAAACTAAGGCCATGACTAATTACAATACATTATGTAATGGCAATACGCTGTATCTCAAAAAACTACTTTTGAGAAAAAGCACTTAATTTTTTTTAAACTTTTTTTTATTCATCTCACTCAAGTCATTCATCTCGAAATTAGCTTTGTGGAGATACGTCTTATTGGAACGTCGCACTACGCATACGTGGCAACTGGCAAGGATAGCCGATAATGTGTGAGGCCAATACGCTATAACTGTCTCACCCTACACGGCTATTCGAATTGGTGTATTTGGCATAGTTACATAGCAGTATGCCATATAACTATGCCAAATACGCCAACATGAATTACCTTGTTAGCTGGTGTCAGGATTACGGACGGCAACGGAGTTGTAATGGCAAAACAGCACAATTGTGGGATTGTCCTGAAGATTGCTGTATTTTGAGTTGCAATGTTCATGTTCTGTTATTACAGAAGTGTTATATTTTTAGTGACAGCATTTTGTCATCGTCAATTCACTGGAAAGTAACCACAATAATCAAATAAAAGTAAGTTCATGTGATGGAGCTCGACGAATGGAATTGATTGAGCGTAGCAAGGCCAAAATGCTGTACCTATAGATACGGCATATTGCCATAACACGGACGATGCCCGTGTGGGCAGTGGGAACCCTAGTGTAAACATTCTAGAAACAGACTGAAGTCCATGTAGGATTGTAGGATGGGTTTTGTGGAAGAATGTGAGTACTAGAGCAGAATGTGTAAACACCTAGAGAATAGAGGAGAATTTGTCGAGACTGAAGCCTGTGGAGAAAATGCGAAAACCCACCCTGTGGTGTGACGCTGTGATAAAATCTAACATACTAATTTGCTTAGAAAATTTCAAAATTTGAACTTATGATTATGTAAATACAGACAAGTGATAAAATGATAAAATAATGGTAATTATAATATTATTTTATTTCTTTTGTTTAATGATTTGAACAGATGATTGTTCGCATTTTAACAATGTTAATTCGAAAAGTAAATTTCCGACGCCCCTCAATAAATTAAATTTGTCAAGTTATTTTGTAGAGAAATATGAAATTATTTACTTTTTATATTTCAAAAATATTAATAATTAACTAACACTTACTTTTAACTAATTTTATTGTTTAAAAACCAACATGTTTCATAAGCAATGCTTACTTTTTCAGGGTTTACTTAATACTTAAAGTAATACCGAAATTTTTTAATTAAAATGGTGCCACGCAATAAGTTTGCTGTGTTTGAAGATGAATTTTTTAAATACTTTCAGCGTCACATATCCCACAAATTATAATATCTGATTTTTCACGCGTCTGCCTTAGTTAAAGAATAAAAACGAATAAATTACAGTAATTTGAGAAGACACTTAAACTTTTCCAGACCTCTTCTGTGAATGTGTCGACTACTGGTTCCACGAAAACTCAACAAAGTGAAATTTCAACGCCCCTTTGAGTCATTAAAAGTTATGGAAAAATAACCCATAACCTAACCTAACATAAAATATTTGTCGATTTTTTTAAATTTTCCAGAGTGATTTTCCACGTTCCAGAGTGGAAGATACTCTCAGCATCGCCCTGGTGTAAGACCACCATTCAGAAATTAAACGTGTTTGGTGATTAGATCTGAATAGCCAGTTACTTTCTCACCTCCCTCTTCCTCATATCCCACCCCTTCCCACTACCTTCAGCCTCACAACATACCCCAATTGGGATATCATAGTTTCAATGGCTCCAGACGGGAGCAGTTGGGACTCAATCACAAAAAAACAACATCTACCACATTGGCAAATTTCGTTGAATATTTGGAGATAGATCTCAAAACTTTACCAATTTTCAAACTTTATTCTCATATATTTTTGTCATTATTTGTACTTTGCTCTTTCGTAACATAAACAACATTTGCGATGCATTAACGGTTGTCGTTGTTTACTTATTTAAATTCAAATGATTACCGCATGTGTACCACCGTATCTTAAAATCTTATCATTTAATGTAAAATAATTGGCGCTTGTTTTATTTGTACTTATTATTGTACCGTTGGAATAGGTACAATAAATACAATCTAATTTATTCTCTCTGTCTGTTAAGACACGCTACTGATCTTAACGCGTGTTTTTATTTCCGCAGCAATGGTAATTTGAAACAAATCAAAGCTGGGATAAGAAGAATGAAATCGATGTAAATCCTTTTAGGGTGGTAGGATTGGTGGGTGGCGGGTGGTGGATGGTGAAAAGTTCTAAGGAACACGCACCTCGCAGTAAGAAAATCAAAGGTTTAAGGAATGATTTACAAGTAGCTTTATGTAGATCTCAATACTTATTCTATACATGCATAAAAAAATAACCCTCTATTGAATGCGACATGTTTAACTACTAACATAATATTTAATTTTTTTTTTTTTTTGTTTATTTTTAGATCATCACATTTTCTCTCATACCTTTAGCAGCTTGAATTCAAATAAAATCACTTCCTGAAAGACATTATTGGTATTTATCAAAATTTAAATGTAAACCCTTGAAAAATTTCATTTAACACTTTTTGTAGATTTAAGTAAGAAGATGCACTTTATCAGAATTGTTTATATATCAGGTATAGGTATTGTTGTATTATGGCTCTAAATTTCTATTTGTCGTTATTTTATTGGTCAATGACATACATATTATTATCACTGTCATTTATGAATTTATACAGACCGTTTATAACGCTAATAAATAAAATAAAATACTTCTCAGAAAAGAACGTCAATATGTATAGAAATATTGTATAATGCTAGTGAGTTTCCGCTATGCGTTGCAATGCCACTAAAATAAAGATATTGTTTCTCCCTACGTGTCCTCTTTTCCGCTTCCACACGTCCCGCGAATCCCCTTCCCCCTCCCGCGTCCCCCGCTTTCCATTTTCCCCACCTTTCCCCTCCTTCAACCCCCCCCTTTTCATTCCTCTCCACCCCTCCCAGATTCCACTCCCCCTCCCGCCTGTCTCCTATATAAGATAAACTCATTTTTAAAACAACTCGCGTGCCACCTATTGCAATTTTTTATATGAATTTTACAACGGCAGAGCTCACTAGTGTTTTTAGAAACCTTCGCGGATGTGCACATAATAACTCATCAAAGTTTCATCGTAATCGGATGAGTAGTATACGAAATAATTTCATAATGCCAGAGCTCACTCTTATATAGAGAAACTCCAAAGTTTCATCGCAATCGGATGAATGGTGTAGGAACGCATAAGGCCCAAACAAGCGCAAGCAAACATACATAGATTTTTATATATAAAGATAGATGAATGCATGGGCTGTATCAGCAAGTACCCCAGCGATTTCTGAAAGTAAAAAATGCTGTTTTGCTAATCTATGACATTTTTAAAATTAAATACAAAAAAAAAATCTACCACACGTCGCCACTGATTACAACTGCTAGACGTTGCAACGGTTGACGTGATACGCATTCTCTCTCGTCTTTACAATGATACTAGAATGAGATGGATAGCACACGTGCTGCGTTAGGAAGTAGTATTACCTTACTATTGGCGACGTGTGATGAAAAAAAAACGTTTTTTTTATTGAAAACATGTCATCAGCTAAATTAAGTCTCCATTTTTCACTACAAATAATCTCAAGATTTTCTGCCTGTGCGTCTTGAAACACTATTAACACATTATACCATCGATATTTAACAACAATAGATTAGCCTTCTCAGATCTAAATTCAACCTTAAGGCGATCCAATAGTCCAGGAAAAAATCGAATTCGGAATTCACGCCCCTTTATGGGAGGAGTTTAAAAATACTTGAGAAAAAGCTTTTGGAAAGGTTGGAAAAGGTATTTGAGAAAAAAAATTTACATCTTTATATTGTAAAGGCCTGTAAAAAATTTTAATACCTTTTTTAAGCATTGTTTATTGTAATAAAACGGAAATTTAAAATTGATTTCAAGGAACCAAGCGGCGCGGAGTCCAATGCGTCTATTCCCCGTCGCGGCCGGGGCGGAACTGGCACAAAAATAGGTCTGTAGTCCTTCGGTGGACGGCACAGGGTCCACTTTTGAAAATTCAAATTCGTCGACTGCCGGCCGTATTGTAAAATAGCAACGCGAAAATGGATATTTTATTTTATTTTACGAAGTTCGAGCCTAAATATTATTTTTGATTACGATAATTATAAAAGTAACTGAATTCGCCACATTATACAAAAAAACCATATCCGAAAAGGGGTTTATAAGTAGGAGAGTTTGCACTTAAAAGTATTTTTTATACACCTAACACTTTATTTTTTTCTAGACTTATTAAAGGACTTACCAAAATAAATGACCGATATTTTTAAGGGCCAACATATGTTTTACATGCAGTATTTAATTGAAGCATCTATAATACTTCTAAGCGATCGAATTATCAAAACAAAAACATATGATTTTGCATTATTTAGTATGGCTTCATCTTAAAAATAACACCACAGTAATTTCATAGTACAACTTCGCACCCTGATCTTAACTTGTTGAACGAGCTTCTAAAAACGCACGCGAAACCAACGAAGACCGTTCATTTTGTGACAAAATAGTTTTTTAGCTACATTTTTTTTAATCAATTGTTACTTTAATCGGTACGTCGCCGCCTCGAAGCTATTTTAATACTATTTTTAATATTCATAAACCTGATTAAATTGGTAATGATAAAGTCCGTAGATCCTCTTCCTAAAATATTTCTAACTGCCTCAAATCTGAGTTTGAAAACTAATCTTCTCAGCTAGTCTATTGAGTATTGGGATAAACACGATGGAATACAAATTTGCTCCGTGTAGACCAACAATTGGAAAAAACTATACTTTTTCACATCTCTCGACTGCGAAGTAATGCACTTCCTTTTATACATACACGCTTTTTTACATCAATATGCTTGGTTTCGGTATTAATTTTAAGGTTCACACACCTTCTCTAGATAATGCTTGGCCGATGCACTACACACATGATCTCCAGGCAGCGCCTATATCTTATGGTATACCGACTAGGGGTAGAGAAGTACCTATGTACTCTGCGGCAAGAATTCAATATTGTAAATCCGATTTGAAAATTCCAAATGTCTGCCTGGCTGGCCCCCTCCCGATTCACTCACACGTCCGCAACGCTTCGTTTCTCGTCTCCCGTCTCTCATCTGCTCGAGATGACATCAGTGCATGTTCACTATTCACGGGGCGAGTGCGGGATGTCTACATACTCGTATACTAGTATGGTATCGTATGTCGGTGTTGGTTCGCTCTTTCATCGAACTTCTTCCACGGAGTCGTCTGATTTCTGTACGGCCGGATCACAATGGAGCCCGCCCCTCCTCATCAGAATTATTATCACTGTGTGGAGTAGGATGCTTGGTAAATGACAAAATTACGAAAGTTTTAAATAAAATAATATTCGAAAATTTTAAATTACAATCGCAATAAGCGGAAAACGTTGCTTGTGTCTTGATAGAGGACTAGCCAGTCGATGAATTGAACACACTGCCTGAATGGGAGCCAGACGCGATGCCACTATAGCCACTGACATTTAAGCAATTTTTTTGTTTGTTTTAATTTATAAAATATAGTCCGTCAAAGACTTCTATTTTTCTTGATTTTAGAGGCAACATTGGCATTTTTTTTTTTGGAGTTAATAGTACCTACTTAATTCTGAAAAAAGTCTCCCCCATCCCATTATGTTCAATTGAAAAAAAATATTGTAAAAATGTTTAAATTTTAATTTATACACGACAAATTTGTGTCCCAACGTAAATTGGTTGTTTGTAATTTAAATGTTATTCTATCTGAATGTTTTTTAAACGCTCTTTTTAGATATGATTTGAGATTTTTACGGCCAAAAGCCATGTACTTCCTTATTTAGCCAACGTTGCGGACAGCATTGCAGTATTCGTCATCAGGACCGATATGTAATAAGCCCAACACGGCAAAGTACCTACCTCTAAAATAAATCACGATATTAGCTCTTTTTATATAACATTATTCTCCTTTTGTATGTTTTTTAAATTATTTCCCGATATTATTCAATGATTGATATTAATCCTCTTGGATTTATTCCCGATATTAATCCTCTTGGCCAGCAGACCTGTCGGTTTTCGGCCTCTTATTTAAGTAAAAGCCTATTTACAAAAAATTTACCAAAGTTTGCTCTTAAAATTAATTAAAATCGAAATACTTTAAAGAAAAAAAATAATTAATTAAAAAAAAACTTAAGAAAAAAACTACTGTCACTTAATTAATCATACAAATATCCTTAGTTTTCCATAACATTATTTCTTTTTTAAAATACATATTATTATCAAAATAAATACTACAGCACACATATATTTATGTACCATGAATTATTTAAGTACTAACTAATAACAACATTTACGTACATTCCCCTTCCATATACAAGCAAATGCTTTCAATAGAAGAGTAGGTAGTAAAAAAACCAAAAATGTAAAATTATCATTATGTACCGTGTAAAACATATTATAAAAAAAATTTTTTTTTTTAAAAATACATGTATATATATATATATATATTTTTTTTTTTAAATATATAAATTATAAATATACCCGTAGAATTGCTGACATCGGTACCTAGGTAATAGATTTGCTGTATCTCTTGATTTTTTTTTTAAATATTCCCTTAGGTTGAGAATTTTGGTCTAAATGTAAAATGAAGTTTTACGTGAAAAAGGCTGCGCTAATTATTTAAAAAAATAATATTCCTAATTTAACCGTTAAACCGTACATTAGACCGTTCTCGGGCCGTTCCAGCATTTGATCAAATTGGTAATTATATGTTAATCATTTGACGGCCTCCGCGGTTGAGAGGTAAGGCTCTCGTCTTGTAATTCGAAGGTCGCACGATCAAATCCCATCAGCGTGGGTAAATAAATTTTATTTGGTCTGTGTTATTTCACATATAATGATGCATTTAAAATAATATATAGTAAATTTGGGACAGGTTCCGGAGTGGAATATTCTTTCAGTATCACGCTGGTTTAAGACCACCATTCAGAATTGAAACGTCACTTGAAATGACTTAAGCCATATTTGATGACTAGATCTGAATAGCCAGATACTTCCCCACCTTCCTCTTTTCCCATCTCCTTTCCTTCCCCACTTACCTTCAGCCTCACAACATACCCCAATTGGGGATGCCATTGTCTCACTGGCTCCAGACCGGAGCAGATGGGACTCTAGTGAGTTATTCACATATAAAAAAAGCTTAATGGTCACCCAGCATATCTAGTGTAATGTACTCCCCCCCCCCCCCCCCTACGAAGTTCTCTTCTTCTAAATTTTTTTATTTTTTTTCTACCAATCTGCTACTACAGCTACAGGTGTAACCCCGCTCCCGCTCAGCCTTTATAAGCTCGTAGCTCGCCCGTTCTCGCGTCTCTGCATTCCTTTTGCAGCGCCTTCTCAAACCCATCACGTAATACTTTTATGCAAACGTGATGAGATGCTCTCAATTAATCAATTTTGTAACTAACCCCACAACGTTGTGTACTTTTTTGCTTTAGTGGCTTGGTATAGTTAATCAAATTTAATTAATAATTTATTTGTGGTAAACCCTTGTTCTTTTAAGTATGGCGTGTTACGATTTGCAAGGTCTCAAATGACAATGACTGAGTCTGACTAACATGAAAATTATCTAATTATCTATCTATATTCGTTCAGCTTCCTCCCCTAGCATCTGTCATACACCTACGCTCGTCGACGACTATTTTTCTTGAAGTAATCCGCATTTCCCCTCCTAGCATCAAGTATATAAATTTACATTTATACGGCGAATTGAAAAGATCCTACCTTTCGATGCGATGTCGCGTGCTCTCTGCGGCTCTATAAAATGCTATCATAAAAATAATTTGACATTTATGCATATTCTAACAAAAGATTTGCAATCAAAGCAGTACGGGGTGCACTAATTCTACTCTCACAGTTCTAGGTGCAGTTTGTTAGTTAGCTAGCTTGTTTTATTTTGTTAATTTCATTCTATGAGTAGGTATTTTGGATTAACATGAGACAGAACATGTGCTGTTTAAATAATTGGACTCCTCCATAGCCGCAACTTATCTGGTGATGGTCACAGACCACCAAATCAGATTCCAATTCCAACGCCTCCAAAAAAGGTTAAGGTCGCAAGCGACAAATGAAAATCGACATGTTTTGCCTCCTGTCGGGAAAGGGTTTGATGTGTGCAATGGGAATAATATCGACCAATACGCCGCCAAATTACAAAGGTGTTGATAATGATGATGAAAGGTCATCTCATACCGTTTGATATGAGGGTCTGCTCCGATTTATGGCGTGATAGCCGATGTCAGGAACTGTTCAGGAATGCGTGGGTGGCACGAGGTTTTAGATCGTGACATCCTACTCTGGATTAATGATGGTGATGATGATTTTGAAGTTCTTCAGCATGCCGATGACTTGAGTTCCATTAATTCCTAAAGCATCAAGCATAAACATTAAACCGAAGTTAATTAGACAATAGGCAATGTCAGGAGATCAGTGGGACCGCTCTCTTCTCTGATCTGGCGATGTATGAATTCAATTAAGGAAGATTTTGATGTCACTGACCCTCGCCTTAGCAGTCACTCATGTCCTCAACAGTCCCGTTCTCCATCCAGCACGCCACCTCGAACCAGTAGAAATAATGACTACGTTTTTCCTAGGCACGTTACAGAAACATGCGCCAGCCTGCAGTCACGATGATCATCAGTATTTGATTTGAATGAAAAATACGTCCTCTCGCATAACTGACACAGGCATGATTGGGACAGTCCCCGGTATACTGTCACGGGCATCCGCTCTACGATAGGTGCATCCCAAGCTCAAACTCAAATATCAGCTCAAAGAAGGAATGTCAAACTCGACTTCCAGGGTGCTGGGTCCAAGAATGAAAGGCACTAGGTCGTGAATCTGGCTTCCCTTCCTTCTATTTCCCCGGCTGCGCTTTCGTCCAGAGTACATTCCCAACCTGATGCTGGATGATCCCTACTTCTAGTTTTGAGGAAGTTAAGAAAACTTATCCGGATTCTAACAAAGAACCGCTGAACGATTGCCAAAACGAGTCCATATGTCATGTTCCCTTCGTTCCGCCAACAAGGCAGTTCCCACACGAGCGTAACCTAAAGGTAGTGAAGCCCAAGCAAATTTCGTCACTTCGTTTCCCCTATGACGAAGGTAGTCCGGCTAGATCGTTATCTCCGTCCTGCATCAAATTGACCTCCCGCGACAACAACTTTTATCCGCTGGTGCATCGGAACTGCGGTAGAAGGGGGGGAAATGGGTGCACGTCCTTTATTCTCCTGAAGTCCCCCAATGCCTTTGTGACGTACATACGTCGACATCATGAAATGGCTCCGGCCACGCTTTCAATCAGGTGATGCGATCCCAACGGATTCCAATTTTCTCGGACCAGATACGCATCATCGCTCACTTCGCCTCCACATTAGAAAAATAGTGTCTAGCCCACCTGCATACCGATCACATCGCCCCCAGATAACGTCGCGTGAGATACTTCCTCATGTAGGAATAGGAAAGCTGGACCCGTAAATCCATTCGACAACCACCGTCTATTCTCGAGTCGTAACCCGTTCAGTTAAATTTATAAACTGTTATATAACGCAGTTAGTCCTCTAGCTACCTTTAAAATATTATTGCGAGACTCGTAAATAATAATTATCACCTCAAGGCGCTTTACCCATTCATTTTTACCTTTATTCTATATTTATGTATTATATTACCCGTTATGTATTCGACAACACCTAACCCAACAACCTAGTTTCTCGTTCACCAACAAGGCAATTGTAAAAGATTTTGTTATTGTCTTAGTGTTTTCAATATTCCGTCTTTTAAATGAAGTCCTTCGTCTAAGATTTATGGCCCGAAAGTGCATTTTGTGCTTCAAATACTATTTAGTTCATTGTATCCCAAATTATTATTTTACAACGGTCTTGTCTCAAGAATCGTCGCCCGTCAACATCTGGCACAGCTCCGGATCGACTTACGAAGGGGACGCCTTTTATTTACGATTACCGATAATTATCCGAAAGCTTTTTAAATATTACCGTTATAATTATAATCCGATTAAATCATCCGACTTAGATGACATTGCCCATTATTAAAGGCCTCATTAAAGTAGCTATAATAATACTTATATTTGAACGATCCACATAGCGCCGTTTTTATGGAAAATTGCCTCAAAGGCGCCATACTATCTATAATACATGTTTAAAATCTAGAAAACTACAAGCTAGACGAAAAATTAAAAACAATTAAAATACTCGGGGAGTAATGATGATTCTATTGTTTTAATCCTAGTTTGTACAAAATCCGAACATGAATGTTGTTAATAATTATTTCAATTTGTCAAACTTACCCCTTTCATGCACACCAAAATACGACATGCACGAATCACAATCCAAAACCAGCATTCCTCGTGCACTAAATGATTAAACACTAATTAAAGCACTTATTATTTCGGTCTAACTTTAGCGTCGGTTTGTTTTAAATTTTATCCTGACCCTGATTGATATTCAATTGATATTGACCGCCTCAATTTACAAATTATATTATTTAACTTCACGGATATGAACTCGCAAGTGACCGATCTTTTCCGTGCCTCAATCTCCGGGCAACCGAACCCTCCCCTGACTCCCTTATTCGCGTGGTCTAATTTGTGTTAATTAAAACGAAATATCCCCGCTTTAGACGCACCAAGCTGGTCTCCTCGCGACTATCAGACCTCGACGATTTCAATATCGACCGTGCGCCCCCAGGATCTTTCCCCGACTCCCTTATTCGCGTGGTCTAATTTTGTTAATTAAAACGAAATATACCAGATTTAGACGCACCGAGCTGGTCTCCTCGCGACTATCCAACCTCGACCCTTTAATTTCAACCGTGCTCCCCAACGACCAAACATTGACTGTCCTTAAAACCCGACTGTCTCCTTCCAACCCCCTGCCCTTTGATCTCCCACCCATCTCCTTGTGTGGTTTCTTTAATTTATTACAGTCATTTCTTAAAATTTCAAATGATAAGCATGTTTCCCAATATGCATATCTCAACGTTAGTAGTCAACCTGTCACATTATATTCCAAATTTCAAGAATTCAGTGCACTTTTCATGTTCGCTTAATTTTTTTTTGTGTAAATTTAAATCCAAAATCAAAAGTGTTTGACACAAGTGGTTATTCTAGTGGTCGCACGGATCCATAAATCAACGCTGTGCTAAGGAATTGTATGTTGAAACTATCCCCTGTTACTTAATGCAATATATTTTTAAATCGACCTCTCAATTTTAAAAGAATTATTTTGTAGGCCCAAAGGCGAGACCATCACACTTGTGAGCAGAGTTTCACGTGATTTGTCACGGTTATAAGCTAGAGCATAAGCACCAAACACCACATCCATCAAAATCATTATATTTTTTAAGGTAATCTTAGTTTTTTCCGGAGAAGGCACGTTTAATGGAGAAAACTCTAAGTCTTGTATACGGTTCACCTTCAAGTCTTTACTAGCTAATAAATCGTTATCGGTACGCTTCCACCTGCGGGGAGGAACGCTATCTGCCGCTTATGTCCCAGTTTAATGTTTAACCTCCAGATAGCGCATTGTCTATCAGTAGGATAGTTGTTGTTATTACTGGATGTTTAATGCTCCTGCGGATGGGAACCATAAACAAGAAGAATCTTTTACAGCCATTTAAAGTACATACCTAACTAGGTGTTTTGAAACACACTTTTTTACACACTGAAAATTAATTTACAACTTGAAAATAAAATTGTGGAAAACAAAGATAAATTTAGACATAAAATCACAAAATGGATTAAAGAACAAAAATGACAATTTTTCAAAAATTTCATAACATAAAATAATAAACTTAACCTAATAAATTTAACTTATTAAACTTAACCTTAACACAAAACTTTTTATGTATATTTTTTAATTTTATTTTCTAAAGATTTGATTGTTTGTTTGTTTGTTTGCATTGAATAGGCTCCGAAACTACTCAACCGATTTGAAAAAGTCTTTCACTGTTCGGAAGCTACACTATCCCCGAGTTACATAATAAAGAGGAAAGATTTGATTGTTTGTTTGTTTGCATTGAATAGGCTTCGAAACTACTGAACCGATTTGAAAAAATCTTCCACTGTTGGAAAGCTACACTATCCTCGAGTGACAAAGGCTATATAATTTATAAAGTTAGCTAGGAGGGGAACGCGGACACACGGGAAAGGTGATTCAGGGAGAAAAAAGTATTTATTTGAAAATGGCATTGCAACGCATGCCGGGAAACAGCTAGTATTTTATAAAATAGAAGCCTCAGCACGGGTAAGTTGCCCAGTGAGGCCAAATATTACTATATAACTATTTAAATGTAAAATAAATAATAAATTCAGAAAAACTTCTATTAGGATATTTCAAATTGTGTACAGGACCGTTATGTCTTTGGGTTTTATGATGGCTATAGCATACTAGCGAGCTCCCGGCATGCATTGCGATGCCACATAAATAAATTAATTGTTTTTCTCTGCTTGTCCCCTTCCTCCCCTGTCCTCTCTCCCCTTCCTCTCCCACATCCCCTTTCCCCCAACCGCGTTCCCCCTGCACCCTACTGCTTTCCGCCGTCCCGCGAACCTCCTTCCTAAACTATGTAAAATACCCACATTTTTCAAACAATTCGTGCGCCATCTATCGCTCATTATTGTATAAAGAAACATTGCGGGCATGCGCACATCAAATCCCCAAAGTTTCATCGTAATCGGATGAACGGATTGGGAACGCATCAATAACATTAATACTGGACGCGGGGTAGAAATTTCAAAGTGGGAAGCCAAACACAAGACGATTGTAGCTGTCTCTATTTCTAGTACTTTAGTACTAAACTGCTACGCGTCGAGTGAGGTTGTGTCTTACCAGTAAGTAAATTGCATTGCAAAGCGCCAAAATGCCCTCCTGTGTGATGAGAAAATGCTTCAATTACACGGCAAATAGTCGTAAAGGCGAAAGAATAACACTTCATTTATAAGTACACGCAAATTAATTATTATTATCGATTATTATAATTATTACAATTAATTTTATAATAATACGTCATTGTATTCTTTACCCTTCCCTGTCCATTGTGTAACCGAGTGAGAGTATCTTGTTATCTCAGTCACACCCACAGGTCACACCCGTGATGTGAAAGCAGTATTCGGCGAAGAAATTAATAAGCCGCCCTACTATATATCTATGACATTCACACGCGTACATTATTTGATTGTCTATCTTTATCACACAGGACTAAAGTTTTGAATTTAGAAATTATACTGAAAACCGCTGAAAACAAAAGAGTGTTGCTTGCTTTCCACATTATATCGTGAGTATGTGAGACTATGGCGAGTCTATTTATATAACGTCATTGGAACGCATGAAGGACAAACTAAGAAACATTAATTTTTATAAATTAAGATTTAATATGTAAAACACAAAGTAGCGTAGTTAAACAATATTTTATTTGCGGCGAGCATTCGAATATTGTTTTCCTCACTATCTCAAAACCTAATTAGTATTTGGAGACGATTAATCAACTGGATGATCCGCATACTTATTTTTTTCAATTTCAAGTGGAGGTAGTTTTCTACTAT
The DNA here is from genome assembly GCA_917563855.2 of Limnephilus lunatus. NCBI lineage: Eukaryota > Metazoa > Arthropoda > Insecta > Trichoptera > Limnephilidae > Limnephilus > Limnephilus lunatus. The sequence goes on from OU830592.1 coordinate 83,809,084, forward strand.
CTTTTTACGCTGAAAATGCAACAGATTTTGTAAAAATGCGCTCAAAAAGAAGAAGATTGAGAGATATGTAATTACGAATGTTAGAGGAGCGCGTTAATATTTAAAGCGATAAAATCGATGCGAAAATTGTGAAAATGTTATAAAACACGACTCGTTTAAAATGTAGCAAGAATCTCGAAAAAGGCGTCTTAAGTATCATTTAAAGAAACATTGAGAATTTTTCACTTTCTAACTTGTAAAATAACTGAAATAAACGTGTTTATAATAATTTTCGTAGCATACTTTGCGATTTTTTTCTATCGAAGGAATTTCATATAATTTGCGTTTCGGCGTGGAATGCGTCTAGATATTATCTTCAAAAATAACTTTTTTTTTGAGACCTTAAAAACTGGGAGATAGTCATTTTTTACTCCAAATAATATCAAGTATCTATCACTGGTTATAGAAAGTCAAGTACGTTTTTAACACCCTGTAGAAATGGGATATTCCGTCCAACGTCAAATAAATCAAAGTTTCACCCATGATACGAGAATCAAACGAATTCACGTGAATTTACGTCCAAAAATGTCTTTGGTGACTTTTCATTTTAAATCACAAAAACGTGGATTCCAAATACAGAATCATTTTATGTGTGTTTTAATAACATGAAATGGATCGATTCCAGATTTAAAAATACTCAAAAGGTTGTTAAATAACGAATGACTGAAAATATTGACTATTTAAAAACAAATATTGAATTTACTTTTTATTAAAATTTCCGCGACTTTGTATGTAACATAGAATAAAGAATATCACAATAGGTACCTTGTGGGCGTGTTTTGTGATCCAAATATAAGCTTAATTTGGGCCTATATTTCCCCACAATGATTATTTTTTGTTTAATTCGTAGAACTCCATTTAATTTTTTTTAAATTTAATTAAATAATGCTATTTTGCAAGCATTTTAGTTTGTATTTTCGTGACAGCTGTTTCGGCTAACAAGGCTATTTTCAAACTGTGGTTAAACCACATTGAGGTGACTTATTTTTATGATTCAAAATATCAATTTTGTTCAAATTTTAGTCTGAAAATGGCCTTGTAAGCCGAAACAGCTGTCACACAAATAAAAATAAAATACTTGCATGACTTGATAACAACATTATTAAATTAAATTATAACTATACATTCCATACAAAACTGTGTTTTTTTAAATTCAAATGGGAGATCTATTATTTCAGGCGAGTGTAAGTGAGACGAAACGCTAGAGGATTTTGTATGGAAGTCATTTCTAGAGTTATATTCTTTATTCTGTGGTATATATGCAGGCCCGGACTGGCCAGGTCCGCAGGTCCGCGATCGCGGAGGGCCCCCGGCGCGAGGGGGCCCCGAAGGGGCCCCACAAAACGTACAAAAAAAGTTTTTGTCTTGTTAGTAGTTATTTTGTGTTCTTGGTAATGTTTGTTTACATTTTCGAAAAAAAATTACACTTTACAAAAGTAGAACATGTCCAACAACTGCAATATTTTTCTAATCCCTAAAATCCGTATGTCATTATTTTTACTACACAAATAATTTTGACATAATTCATTAATGCTTTGGTGTGAATAAAATCCTGCCCTTTATTTTGAACTCCGTTATAATTATTGGCAGTTCTACAGCATGTGTTTATTAGTGTTGTGGTATCCTAAAAATACCGTGAATTTCTTATTTCAATAAATAATAAAGTCAACAAAAGTCGAAAATTATAATATTCGTATAAAAACTTATATGAATTTCTTCTTCTTTATAGGTGCCAATATAGCGTAGAAACGCGTTTTCATTGTTTTAAAAAATTATCCCCTATGTTTTAAAAATGGGCCCCTTTACAGGTTTTAGCGGAGGGCCCCAAATGGTTCCAGTCCGGGCCTGTATACATGTTAACATAAAACAAATAGTACAAATGTTTCCACTGAAAAATATTTCAAAAATCCACTGGAAACGTTTAAAAATGCAAAAAAAAGTGCTTTCAGGTTCAACACTAAGTGTTAGGGTGATTAAACTCCATCAAATTACCGACCAACGCCATTTTGAATTTCTTACATTTGAAACGGTCCCCGTTAAACATCAATTCTAGGCCCGTTGCAGCGTTTGATCAAAACTGTAATCAGATGTAAAACGTAACTGTCATGGTGTTTTGATTTGTGGTGTTCGTACTTTGGTCAAAAGCTACAACGGGCCGGGAATCGGCGTTTAGCGAGAATTGTTTATTTTACGAAATTTAAAAACGGCACAGATAGTCGACTTATTGGTTCTCAAAGTTGATAGAATTTTAAACACCTCAACGCAATTACGCAAATTATCATTATATGATAATTTAGGATGTATTATTGCGATGACGTACATTTTAAAGAACGTTTGAATATATTTGTGCAACTGCACACCGATAGTTCAATCTGGTTTTAAAATAAATTTTGGAACGCCTGCCCGCAGTCCTCTCATACCCCGCGGTAGTCCTACGATACAGTACACGACCAAACAAGCAAGAACCTCTATAAATTATTCTACTGTATGTTCTGGTGGTTCTATGTGACACTATAAATAAAAAAGATTTTTAACTTTTTTCTAAATTCCAACATTTAGGGGTATTTTTTTGGTAAATTATTAAATTAGTGTGGCGTGCGCGGCTGGCATTATTATTTTCCGCTGTTGCGATACGGGCCAATCATATAATCGATATAATAATATATAATCGATAAGCTCATATCAAATGTATCGGGTAAGTTTGTACCTCACACTAAGGATTTTTAGTAGGTACGTCTTTTTGTCTGGGAAAAAAGTTGAATTTCGGAAAAATTTGTTAATCTTTTTCACTCCTGCCATCATGTAGAAACACCTAAGTTTATGCACTTTACCCCCGAGCCGGGGAGTTAAAATTTAACGACGAACGAAAAAATAGGAGCGACGCGAAATTACCTTTCAGACGTTGACAAAAAACATTTTTTATTTAACTACCTACAGCTCGCTCTTGCTGACTGCCTATATGTGTGCATAATGCCTAGTTTAGTGTTTCTCATTAGTACCTACTTGTCACTCGCACTTGTGCCGACGTGTATTTTTTTTTAAATAATTTTATATTTTACATGATTTACAGCAATTTACAGAGACAACAAGAGTTTTTAATGTTTACTTAACAAAACTTAAACGACTTTAAAAAATATATCATAATACGTGGTAGATAAGTTACATTCAAATGTATAGATATAATATGTATCAGGATTAAATATCACGTGTTCGCAATTATGTCTTCTGCGTGCGAACTTTACTAATTTTTTTATTTATTTATTTGTTATAAAAATAGGTACATTCACAGTTTAATGAAGTTTTTACTGTGCAACTAGGAAGGTCTACGGTTCTAGGACAGTCAAATAGACAGGTTTCGTTTACATTAGGTATTTAGGTACAAGATCATTCATATATGCAATATTAAGTAAAGTTAACCTTCACAAAATTATAATATGTGATACAGTTGGATAGTAGTAGTAGACTAGGTTCCAGAATTAAGCATCGAAAATACGAGAAACAGTGTTTTTTAAATGATTAGGTATGTATACAAGAAAAAAAGAGAAGGAAATGAAAATAAAAAAAAATTGGGAAAGAAACAAATAAGTTACTATCCATTGGAGCGTTCGGTTATTTAATCAATTTTTGCCTTGAGCGCTGTAAATTTTTAAAGGTGTAGCTATGAATTCGCCCACGCTCATTCAAACAACCATTCCTTCATTCCGTCAGCCAAGGTAACTACACACATAGGTAGTTATAGGTGAGATGTGGAGACCTTGGCTGACACCGACTCCAAAAATAACAATCGTTCATAATTATTTTTTTACTTTTTAGTGTATTTTTTTAAGTCGTTTTTGGTTATGTTAAAATTTTTGTTTATTTTTTGATTTTTAGTGACGAGCGTGCGTAAAGAAGTTTTACTTCAAAAAAAGAATCATCGAAATCTGTTGGCGTAATATTGAGTTATTCGTCCATTTGTCGCGCACATACTTATTGCAAATTTAAGACATATGTGGTTTTCTCATAGATCCCATTGTCAGAACTGGACCAAATTAAAATGGGACCACACAAAAAGCACCAGCTTTCTAATAAAAAAAGAATCATCAATATCGGTTCACCCAATCGAAAGTTCTGAGGTAACAAACAAAAATAAATAAAAAAAAATTTAAAAAATCCCATCGAATTGATAACCTCCTCCTTTTCGAAGTCGTTTAAAAATAGATGTTTTAAAGCCATTCAAATCAACTAGACTTTATAATTGGTCTCAAATTTGTCAGTTTTATATATAAAAGAAAATCATTAAATTCATAAACGGATGAAATTTTACTGTTTTTTGTAAAAAAAAAAAATTGTACTTATTAGAGAATATAATGTTTGAGCATGTATTTAAAGTTCCATAGAACTTAAAAAAAGCTTTAAAATATATGTGATAACATTATGATATCTATAATTACTAGGTATATATTATTTTAAATAAATCAATTGTGAAATGAATCAAATAAAATTTATTTGCGAACATCGGGATTCGATCCCGCGACCTTCGGATTGTGAGTTTACCCCTTACCGCTTACCCCTCGACCACGGAGGCCATCGCTGTCTGCTTATTACTGATGAACACAGCAGGTCGCGGGAACTTTTGAAATAATTCGATTAAAAGTTTAAAAATATCTCTTCAAATTGGCCATATTTTGATCAGCGAACGCTCGAGGGTGTTTTCAAATTGCCCAAAATGTGGCCAAAAATATTCCATTGGCTAACGTCAAGTACTAAGCTCGTGTAATCTAGGCTATTGCACTGACCGCGGTAAAAGGTAGGGTTAATTCCGTCAGTAGATTTAATACGAAAACCTACTTCAAAGCTTTATTCCGTTACTTAAAACCGGTTCATTTTCTTTCTCTGTATCCTCGTTTGACCATTAGATATTTTTGCAGTGTCATTTCTGGATTTTAATTAGGTTGTTCTTCAAAGGTTAAATTTGAATTTGAAAGTGTCCAGATGAAAATCGAGTTGGCAGAAATGCCACCACAAAATGCGCTTTAAAAAAATCACAATCAAATTTTATTACCCATGTAAAAATGAATTTCAAACGGACAGAAATAATATTACCATGACTAGCGCTCAAAACTTTCTGAAATTCAAATTAAGTACATGTACATTAGTGTAGTCTGTAGTATATTGTGGTACTAAATACTTAATTATAAGTTAACAGGGACTTAATTTTAAAATGTCTGTTTTAAATAGCGTAGAAGAGTAGGAAATATAGTTAAATAGACACCACGAAATGCGCTCCACCACGAAATTAAAAAGGAGTTAATGACTTATTCTTGGTAATAGAGTTACTACCACGTCAAAACTGCTACGATTAAAATGAAGTGGAAAGAGAGCGCTTCATAATCGTCACCAGCGAATGCGACCAAAAACTGCCAGGATTAAAATGGATCAGATAAAAATGTAAATTTATATTTCTTTTATATACATATTCAGTAATATTATTATTTAAATAAAAACAGTTTATTTATAAACAATGAAATAAATTGTTATTATACGTGACAACTGTTTCGTCTTCTGAAGGCACTGTGTGATAAAAAAAATTGATTAAAAGTTTGACAATGCTTTCAGAAGGCGAAACAGTTACCACGCGTAATAATTATTACATGGCAGAACTTGTTTATTAATAAACTGGTTTTATTTACGAGTAAATAAGAATATTATTGAATAAATCAAAGAAAAAAATTATCTAATCTAGTTTAAACCTGTAAGTTTTTGGTCGCATTCGGTGGTGTCAGCTGTCATGCGTAATAATAATCACACGGTATAACTCTTTTATAAATTACACGGCATAACTCTTTTATAAATAAACTGTTTTTATAAATTAAATAATAATATTACAGAATATATAAAAGAAATTAAAATTAAAGTGCAGTTGCTATTTATTTATTTATTCTGGGTTTTTACAGATTGTTTACACACACGTGAGAGCAACCCAGTTATAAAAACTCAATTAAAGTTTTACAAATGAAACTTAATAACAATAAATAGACAAAGTTCTTCTTCTGCAAATATACTTTGTGGTATCATTTTTAATAAAATGAAAAAAAAATAACTTTGTAAAAACCACTATTTATAAACCACATTATTTGATAATATTGATTATGTAGTGGATTTTACATAGTTATTGAATTTAAAAAAATATATATATTTATTTAGTATTTGAGAAATTTATTTATTTATTCTTAGTATATTTACATTACAAATGTATAGTATATTGTCCTCCACACTAGGAGTTCACCTGTATTGTAGAGGACATTTTTCAATTGTAAATTATAAAATGTAAGTACATAGTAAATTACAGTAAATTATTCTATAAATTATATCATATTATTATTAATATTAATACTAACAAATTATTATAAATAAGGAACTCCAGTGAAAAATATTATTGTTTTAACAAAATATGTTCATATAGACCAATAAACGCTGATTCTGAATATATAAGTTTTATTTAATAATATTAAACGTACAGTTTTTAAAAAAATATTAAAAAGTGCATTTTTAATATTCTCGTTAAAACACAGCATCAAGTTGGTATGCTGTGTAATGCTCTGTGGTGACGTCACCATGGTAATCACTGTACGTCATTTGTATGGGAATTTAGGTATGACACAAACGAATGTTCTATATATTTCTTATTTTTGAAGATGTCATAAAATAGAATTGCCTTTTAGATTTTTGTATCTGACATATACAATCGTGGTTGAAAATTGCAGTATTTTAAGTTTCAAAATGAAAAAATTTAAAAAAACAGCTGACTGTAAACATAATCTATTAAATGGTTGTAAAATTTAGGAAAATTCAAAATTTAAAAAATACAGTCTTCTTACTTTATGAATTTGGAATAAAACTGTCTCTTCACTTTTTATCTCGTTGATACAATTAAAAAGGATAAAAAAATATTTTAATGATTCCGAAAAAATAACTGAAAAATATGACATCTTGGATTCGGTGTTAATGCGTTGATTTCTGTATTTTTTATTTATTTACACATGTATTTCTGTATTTTTTATTTATTAGTCTTTTACATTATTAAATAATATTACTTTTGTGGAAGTTTTATTAAATTCACGCGGAAAAGTCATTAAATTTTTTTTTCAGATGTAACCTTAAACTTATCGTACAACGAAAATAAATCACCAACAAAACACTATTTAAAGGACTAAAACTGAAAAAAGTAACGCAATTACACTAATATCACAGTGAATTGATCATTTAAACGAAAATTATCTTCAAAACATAAAACTGCAAGTAAAATTCATCATGTCATTTTTGCGAAGCTTCTGATCTCGCCGTCGCCATAGACGCCATTGCGCCATACACCATAAATAGACCAATCAACGCGTTAATAATAAGCAAGATGACCGGCGGCGCCTGCGCAAATCTATATGAGATTCAAGGAGACCAACATAAAAATCATAAAATACGTTTATCGGTATTTAGCAGATGACGTGTTGATGACGTCACAAAATGCATAATAGATATAGTGTTTTTCGAGGGACCTTGAAAAATTAAAACTTTGACAATTATAATGATGTATTAAAATGTAATTATTATTTAATTAATGAAAATAATATAACAGAAAACCAATCGAAAATTTGAAACAAAAAAATCAGACAAAGATACGGTCACATCTTCACAAATGTGACCGTATCTTTTTCTGATTTTTCTGTTTCAAATTTTCGATTGGTTTTCTCTTATATTATCTTCATTAATTAAATAATAATTACATGTTAATTCATCATTATAATTTCCTAAATAATACACAAACCTTTTCTGTTTCAGATATTGAGTTTCGCTTATATGTATTGTCTTAATTAATAAATAATACAATTTGAGGTTTTACTCATTAAGTTAAAAATAAAAATAATAAGTAATTCATATTAATTAATTAATTAATATTAATTAATTATGTAATTATAAAGTAGAAACTATATAAGTCCATGAATGCCAATAAAATAATATTTCTGATGTGATGCAATCGATATTACAAGTTACAAGTACCTGAAGTGAAAAATAATAGAGTAAAAATACGATATAAAGTCTCACGTAATACTAAAATAATATCCTAGCTCGACAATTTCAACTTCGTATTTCAGTAATCCTGATTTTATAATATTCAGGGGGTAGTTCACCATCCTCCTCATACATCGTAATCCAAAGTGGTGAAGTCATCACATACGTAATCCATACGTAATCCAAATTGGTGAAGTCATCACATACGTAATCCATACGTAATCCAAATTGGTGAAGTCATCACATCCGCGATGGATGGCTTCATCCAATCTACCGTTAAAGAAACTGATGTGGGCTCAAAGCCATGGTTCAGTCGACAATGCTCTGAAGCAGAGCGACGAAAAAACGCGGCTTACCGAGCCTGCAACACATCTCGAATGTCCGAAAACAGGACAGCTTACAATAAAATGGCCAAGGAAATCAAGAAAATTATAAATAGATCAAAATTCGGGCACGACCTGCAGATCAGCAAAAAGCTGGCTGCATGCTCGCATGGCTGCAGAGGATTCTCTTACCAGACCTGATGGCTCACTAGCAAACACGGCCACTGAAAAGGCTAACTTATTAGGTAAAATGTTTGCGGATATCTCAACCCTCGATGGCCAAGGTGCTGTCCCGACGTCGCGGTCGGCTCCTCGTTTGTGACGCATGTTTGGGGGCGATGCATGGAAAGTTTGGGTGAAACCCAAACGGTTGCACTGGGCGTATCCAAGGCCTTTGACCGGGTTTGGCACCGAGGACTTGTCAACAAACTTCCTTCTTACTGACTTCCTGCATCGTTGTGTACGTGGATTGCCGACTTTTTGAGGGAGCGGTCGATTCAGACGGTAGCCGATGGTTTCACCTCTTCCTCACACTCGATAAATGCTGGCGTCCCACGGGGATCGGTTCTGCCTCCGACTTTGTTTTTGTTGCACATCAACGACCTTTTGTCATGTGCACCAATTCATTGTTACGCGGATGACAGTACAGTCCGTGATAGCTTTTTGTTCGACAAGCCCCCAAAGGGCTCACAAACTCCCATGGCTCGGAGGGCTTTGAAGCAAAGAATGGATGGTTACCTCGAGATCGTTTTCTCTTGGGGTAAAAATAATCTCGTTGAATTCAATGTTTCAAAGACCCAATCATGTCTGCTTACATCTAAAAGGGATCGAAATGAAAATCTGGTCTCCTTCAACGGAAGCAATCTTCCGAACAGGCCCTCTATTGATATGCTTGGTGTAACTCTAAGTGACCAGCTCTGATATGGGGGCTCCATCGAAGCCAGAGTAAAGTTAGCCGCTCAAAAACTGGGCGTCCTGTACAGGGCCCGCACAGAAACTTTAATAGTACACAACTGTTAACTCTGTACAAATCACAAGTGCGCCCAACGGTTGAATTTGGCAGCCACCTCTGGTCTGGAGCTCCAAAATACCTGAAAAATACCCTCCACTCTGTGCATAAATGAACGGTCCGTTTGATAGATTCTTAACAACTTGGCTGTGGCCTGCCTCTGTGTTTCGGAGTTTGTTTATTTGGGAGTTCATGAGGAGGTTCATTCCTTCCTCTCCTCACAAAGATCCGCCACGCAGCATCTCAGATGACATAGGCCCTAAGGGAAATTATTTTCCTCAGGGCCTTCTGTGTGGAGTTAACAGAAAAAAATTATTAATTTTTCGAAAAAAACGCATCTTAAACACAAAGAGCTCACCGCGCCGAATACAATCATCGCAACCAGCGCATGCGTGATTCAGTGTTATCCTATGTTAAAATTAGAGTTTAAAATTGTACGGTCTTTGTACAATGCGTAACAAAAACATCGTAATTTTTTCGTAATTGTGCACATTATTATAATGTATTGTTGTCAATAAATTAATCAATGTGCTCAAAACTACCATGATAAAGGTGGGCTAATCAATATTGTTCTTGAATACATTTTGAATTTCAAGGCCTCATTGAAATGCAAATACATAGATATTGGAAGTAAATATTCATACCACTTTCAATTAAATTTACAATTTGAATATTATGATAACGTCAAATCAAGCTATTGTACGTATATCCATAGGCTTTCAACCCGATACGGTGTGTATGCTAATCCTTATTACCATTACCCCTTTACCAAACCGCAATGTTTTCGGCAAGGTGAATAGACTAATGGTTACAACAAAACCTTCTAAACTTTTTTTATTAATAATAATATTAGTTTATTTCAGATTGTATGCAGGGATAGTGAAACGCAATACATTTCATATTTCGAAATAACAAAAAAAAATTAAATCAAAATAAATAAATTAAAAGTTAATAACGATGCACACAAAAAAGAAACTAATAAGCATAAAAAATGAAAATGAAAAAAATATTAAAAACAGAAGTGAATACAAGAAGCCGTTTACGGAGGACATTTTTCCTTTCTTTGTTCTCCGGCTCCAGAGGGCCATCATGGGGGACTTCATTCAGGCAATCATGGCGGTGATGATTTCATTATTCGATTGGCGCAGTGCTCGGAAAGTGTGCCCTCGTCCTTCCAGGAACATATCCGTAGCACCGCAGAATCTCGGTAGGCGGAATAGTTGGCGAAAAACATTATTGTAGGCGACTAGCTTATGCCATTTAAAATCCAAAAATAAACATTTCTAGTTCACGAATAAGCCTTTAATATCTGAATTGCTCCTACCACCATTATAATAAGCATAATAATAATAAACGTAAAACTGTTGCTCGTGCAATGGATGGAGGCGTGGATGAGAATCAGACGCTATTTTTATACATCAATCCACATAGATTTTTTTTTTTTGTAAAAAATTGTCTCTCTTTCAACTTCTAATCCAAACCCTAGTCTGAACTCTGCACATTTAAATATGAAATTTGCACATTAAACTTATTTATAAATTTACCTTCCCTCTCTCCATAATTTAAATTGATGGCCTAGGACACCCTTGAAGGGTGAAAGCCGGACACATTTGATAAAAAAAAAACTCCACATAGTAGGCCAGGGATTTTTCTAAGGGCCTGTGTTGTCTTTAGGGAAGCTATGCTTAGGTTCTTTTTAAGGGAAGGAAGAAGGGGTAGTTTTTGGAAGGAAACGGTATGAGGGGTGGATAGGAATCCGGGGTCAGTGTGTCCAGAAGTCAATTATATATCCATGAGAGGTAAAATGGTCTCCTTCTTCCGGCTTCTCTCGATCCGAAAGACCACGAAGTAGATGAGCAAACGAATTCGCCTCCAAGAACTAAAACCTCCGAACATCTGCGTTAAATCACGAAACGTAGCGAACCGCTTGAGGTGACCTGTGGCATAGGTGTTGGTTACCCAATAAATGGTTTCTGGGGCAGCGGTACTCAATCCGGGCTCCCAAATTAAATTACACTATTTCTTTTGTAAAAAAGAAGAGAAAAAAATAAAACAAATTATTTGTGCGCAGCTGGTGGACAGACGCATCCGTCATCAATATATGGAAAAACCTCACCCTATGAAACCGGGCACCTAAATCACCAAACGTAGCAAACAATTTGGGGTGACCTACAGCAAATGTGTTGGTTATCCAATGAATGGTTAACGGCGGTACTGTTAACCGCCTCCCAAATTGTTGGAATTATAGACCAATCGATCAGCATCACATGACTGTTTGTGAAATTAACTAGATTTATGCTTTCAAGGAACAAAAGGAGCCAATAAAATATTATGCAGCTGGTTTTTTGTATACTAAATTTGTAAAGCTTTTTGTCAATAATGTCTGCTTGTATCATAATATTCTCTAAAATCACAACATATTTTATTTATTCTAAAGACAATGGTGATATGTGGTAAAATGGGAAAACCTTCCATTCCAGAACAGTGAAAACGTTTTTTTTTTACCATTGTCAAAAATTATTTTGAGAGTACGAAAAAAGTTTCTTTCTCTGAGAGACACAATCTGCCTATTTGTTGTATACATAGATTCGTTCACAGAAGCTTTGCGTAAAAAAAACAACAAAAATGTGACTGGTAGAACAATTGAAAAATATTCATATAGGTCAGCTTCTGTAGAAGCTCTGTATGTACATTACGAATGCACAAAGCTTCGAGCTTTGTGTGCATACATCTCATGTATTTCGAGAAATCTCTGCAAATTGCTTTGGTTTTAGAAAGTTATGATTGATTTTGCTGGTATTCAAGCTTTTTCGGATAATTCTAACTAATCTTTAATAATTAAATAATAAGTTAATAAATAAGTCTAAACCATTTAGTACATTGCTAATTAAATAATGAATAACTTCAACATTATACAGACCTAAAGCCTGATGTCACGTAACTACACGCTAAACTTATTTGGTGTCTGAAATGAATATAATTTTAATACGCGGTGATGCTAAAAGAAAATTTCTTTTTTAAAAACTTTTTTAAAGTTTGCATTCGAAATGTTTATTTTTAAAAAATTATATGGTTATTTAAAATAATTAACTTGAAAACTCTTTTCATCACCTTTCAAAAACGGTCTTTAGTTTTTGAATACTTTCACAAATATTACATTTATTTGGATTTTAATGCAAAGGACCATATTCTGACTTACTGAGAGAATATGGTCCAGACCTGAGGTGTTAAATCATGTAGAAAATGCTTTTAAATTAATCGTTTAATTTTTCAAAAAAAGCCTTTTTTAACCGGTTGTCTGTCACGTTAAAATAGCATTATTTAGATATGTATGTTAAAAAGATTTAAAAAAAAATGTTTACACCACTTTATATATACATATACAATCTACATGTTTTGTGAACTATGTCCACTTCTTTAATTTTAGTTTAAGAAGTATATTAAAACTTATTTGCTAAAAAAGGAAATAAAGTGAGCCCCGTTTCAGAAGTTTGAGGAATGCCGTTAAAAGGCTATAATAGACAAACGGGTGTACGATACGGTGCCAATACGAACGCAGCCCATATCTTCATATAAACATGACGTATGGTTTCCTATAAACATTGTATAAACATCGCATCATACAGAGAAGCGACTACGGAATAATAATAACTCCGGGAGGTCCTGTGAGGGGAGGTTTTAGGGAGGGATAGGGGATCGAGCTTCGGTCCCAAAGTCGCGGCACGTTTTTCAAAATGAGATTCGGAAAGTAATTGTTGGCTGCAGAGTCATCACAACAGCATTAGCTCGATTTTTACACGGGTACGCTGCCTTCGTACAGCGGTGTAGCCTGCTACGGCTAATTTCAATAACTCGCACGTGTATTACTTGCGCCGGCAAATCGATGGCAAAGCGTTTTCCAATACAAACTGAACGGGGATATGCTTTGCATGTGTAAAGTATGCTCTTTGCAATGTTCAATCAGTGAGACGGCAGTAACGGGGTTCCAGAATATGAGTACAGTGTACAGGTTGTTGGGTTCTGGGTTCTGGGTGGTGACGGTAGGTGGGTGGATGGGCCTGCGCAGTTTTCTACGCCTTGTGTTTCATTCGTTTAATGAAACAAGCGTCCTTTCAATGTTGACTGAATCGATTCATTTCATTAAAAACGAAATACAAATGACGACTTTTCTCTGCAGGGATAGTTAAAGACGGTGTAAAATTTGAACAAAAAATGGACTATTCTCTATTGGCATATTGTTTCATACATAATATAATAGATAAGAATACAAGAAATACGATGTGTGAGAAAAGTCTGACCATTCTTTGCTTAAATTTCAAATGCAGAAAATTCGTTTCACCATCAATGAAACTTTCATATCGATTAAATGGAATGGCGATATACGATGTCAGGAGTGAAAGGGAGACGGACCGCGTGTTCCAAGTGAGCTAGAACCGAAAGGTTTTACTTTTTTATTTTACATTAGCTCTACACAGGAGGACTAGCGGAAAAAAACCCTCAAGGCCAAAGTTATCTTTGGGTATGCTGTGTGGAGAAATTTTTTTAAGGGAAGGGGAAGTAGAGGATGTTCTGGGAAGAAAAAGGCATAAGGGGTGTTTATGAAACTGGTGGTCAATGTGTCTAGGAGTGACGGACGTATGAATCCATCCCTCCCACTACTGTGAAAGGTGATGGGTCGAGAGAGATCGGCTGGAGAGGTTTAGGTTAGATCTCCCTCAATCAATCTCTCCTGATCCGCCATGTAGTAGATTGGCAAACCGCATTGGCCGCCAAGACCTAGACGAACCTCACCCCATGAACCCGTGCAGCCCTTATAAGTCACCAAACATAGAGAAACACCAGAGGTGATCATAGATGTTGGTTAACCAATAAATAAATGGCTCTAAATTTAAAATGTGTCTCCACTATGAAAGATCTTATGTTAACTTAGATAGTAGGTTAACTTTTCATGCTCATATCGTAATGATGTGTAGTACTTCACTGAGAATGTTGGGTTTTGTCCTACGCACTGCGAGAAACTTTAGAGATACTTGGGTTCTCACAGTACTATACAATGCTTTGGTTAGGAGTAGACTTGAGAGTGGGTCGGTGGTTTGGAGCCCGCACCAAGTGAAGTATTCCCTCATGTTGGAGAAGGTTCAGAAGAAATTTCTGAGATTTCTTTGCCTGGGGAAGTATGGTTACTACTCGTGGCTCTACCCTACCCACTTTCTCTTTGGCATGCTTGGTATGAACCATCTACGGATCAGAAGGGATGTGCTCATTGTAATACATTTCTTCAGACTGATTCGTGGAAGGTTCGAAAACTCGGCTATCATGCAGAGCATTAGTTTCTATGTTTCCTATGGTTATCTCCGTCACCGGCAGCATAGACTGTTTTATCTCCCGGCTTGCAGAACTAACTTGACATTGGTTATGCCAGTCGGGAGAGCTGTCTTGTTGTTAAATAGAATCACTTCGTAAATCGATATGTTTAACATCAATGAAGCACAATTCAGACGACAAGCTTTGTTGCTGTTAGTGATTGTGCTTCACTGATGTATAAATTGAGTTAGTCTTGTTGTTAAATAGAATCACTTCGTATATCGATATGTTTAACATCAATGAAGCACAATTCAGACGACAAGCTTTGTTGCTGTTAGTGATTGTGCTTCACTGATGTATAAATTGAGTTAGTCTTGTTAAATAGAATCACTTCGTATATCGATATGTTTAACATCAATGAAGCACAATTCAGACGACAAGCTTTGTTGCTGTTAGTATGATTGTGCTTCACTGATGTATAAATTGCTTAAATCTGTTTGAATCTTAATATTTTATCTCTTTTAAAACGCTTTGAAATTTTAATTTGGTAATGTTTTAAAAATGAATAAATTTAATTGAATGATTCCCGGGGCGGCGGTACCCATACCAAGCCACCCAAATTTAATTTACTCGTGGCTTGTAATATCTATTTAATGGCTTCATACACTTTCATGTATTATCCGACTCACATATGTATTGGATTTCCTTTCATGTTATGTTTTTTTCCTGAGAAGACCCCGACTGTATTCTCCATTAATTTGGGCATCATATTGTCTATGACATATTTAAATAAACTTCAATTATAAAAATAAGTACAAAAAAATAACAAAGAATATCAAGAATTTTACAGTATATTAATGAGAAATGGAACTCATTTTATTATACCACACCTAATTTTTAAAATAACTCAAATGCAAAACCATTATATTTACCAAGCCATAAAAAATATTATAACCTCCCTTCTGAATTGCACTGTTTCATCAAACAATCAACAAATAGATAAAATTAAACAATTTTTCAAAAAAAAACATAAAATCTTAACTAAATATTTCATACAAAACATATTATTACATACAACCTAAGTACGAATCTTGACTCCCTTAAGGCGGTACACTATCCTAATAATTTTTGTTTGCTCAAAACTCACCTTTTAATCATTTCCGGCGAATTCGTAACTATATTAACTTTTTTATTCAGATGTTGTCCTGGGGATGTAAGTTCTTTGTATTTAAGATTAATAAAAACAATACCTTACCATTAATATATTTTACGTACAACGCCTTTAAAAAATTGTAATACGTTGTACAACTAAAGTTAGCGGTAATCAACAGATTTTATTTTTCTAGACGATAAATTAATAACTTCGGCAGTGCGAATCATCCCACATTTTCAATATTTGTAACACGTTCTTCAGAATTAATTAAATTGAACGCGGTGAAAAGGTCTAATCTCCATGCCTGCTAGGGTGAATTACGCCGTACGTTCATCCAGTACGCCGTGCAGCGGGCGCATATTTGTTTGCACGCTTTCTTCACTTACGTCGTTAAGATTCCCACATTATTTGTCTTCTTCTTCTTTTATTTGATAGGGCAAATTCGACAGTAGGTCCGTGCAATACACGGGTCGAGAGACTCTATTTGTATACACGGCTTCTTTACTTACGACGTTAAGATTCTGAATATATTTTAGGGTATATTGTCATCTTAACAGGCACAAAAGCTCCTCTTCTGATAGGATATACATGACCAATGATGACCTCAAATATAATATTTTGTAAAACATATATTTACTATATATAACTAATTTTCTTTATATTACAATAAAAAAATATAAAAGTATTAACAAAGGCCGACTAGAGTAAAAGCCTGGGCACGCGACAAATTTTGAAGTATCACCTGAACAAGTCAGTGCTATCGAACAACGACGGTTTGCGAAAATGGCGGCGATCGTCGTTGAAAATAATTGTTGTTACTGCTGACTTGGGTGTTTTTTTACCGCAAGCGGATTAAATAAACTACTATGTAGACAGTGAAGTTAACTTAGAAGCAGCACTGACTGTGTAATTTGAAGTTGCGCGCCGAGACCTGTACTATAGTCAGCCTGGAGTATTCTATTGAAACTCCTTCCAACCGCCTCGCATGCCCAAACAATATATTATATGAGCATCCCTTTTAGTAAACTTGTTCGTTACGCTTTAATCGTCCTAGCATTATTTTCGGTTTTCCTATACATTACGTCTGAGGAATTTCATCTCCACTGCATTCACTCAAACTTTGTGTTTTCAAACCTCCATGACATACACCATGAGCATCAGAAAACAGTTTGGACTGATTTAGAGTCGACACTTTTGTATTTTTTTTAATAGCAACTACTATATACTAAAAACTCTTAATATCAAGTAGACAATTATCTTCCTTTTCTACTGAAGGAAAAGTTTTTAAAATGTCATCAATCTCGGAATAAAACTGTAGATTTTTATTAAAAAAACAAACCACGCCTCCACACATAGACTCCTGTTTATTTTATTTTTTATTTTAATTTATTAGGGATACAAGCAGTTATACATTTAAGTAATTACGTATAACATGGTTGCATGAACCAGCAATTTTTCCGAAAAAATTCATATTTTGTATAGAAAAACATAGATGGTTAAAGAAAACAAAGTGATAGAAAAAGACGGAAAAAATATATTAAACGGCGCTCTATAAATTTTCCAATTATTATTATTATTATTATAAAAAAAGAAATAAAAACACAGATTAAAGTTTGTAGGATAGATAATGTTATAAATTTAAACTATTAACCTATACAAAAATATTACATTTTCAAATGTAATATTTCAAGGATATATGTATATGTTCAAGGATAAACATGATTATTATGCCCTAAAGTTTAAGTTTAGACTTACGGAATTCAATACTTCGTTTGTGTGAAAGCACTATGAAACAATACATGATTAAAAAAAGAAAAAATATGTAATTAAAATGAGAAAATGACACAGAACTGGAGTAGAGGGTTCGTAATTAACAATTTGTTTTAATTTTTTCTATTATGCATTTACTAAATTGAACTAAGGACAAATGGAAAAAATAAGCTTCTGAAAATATATTATTGTATTTTGTGCATGTTCTTCTGAGAAATGAATGTTGTGTGTAGTGTATTGGACAGTGTTCAAATTCATGTTTTATAGAAGATAAATATTATATTATTATATAGGTATATTAGATGGCGTAAGTCCTCGGTGTTGCCAAGATTTTCAAATAAAATGTAGACGGTAATTTTCCAATTATGTTGATAGTTAAGTCTACCAAATTTTATCAAAATTATCAATACGTTGCTTTGAGGAAAGGAAAAAGCGGATGGGGTGGTTTATAGAATTTTCATGCAGACAGTCACCTTCCTCTTGTTTTGAAGGTGAATAAAACTGAAGATTTATATAAAATTCTTCTGTAAAAATAAAGTTACACACCCACAGATAGTCTTCTTTATATGTATATAGAAGTTAGAAGATAGATAGATAATATAGATGGATGTTAGGTGCACGTGTTTGGATAACATCTTAGACGCGATTCCACAATAAAGAATCCTGAAATCGTGTAAGAAAGTAAACTGACATTTCTTATTCATATCGAGCGGGTGTGCGGCGGCACTAAACATGTGTAGTTTGGTTCTCCCAATAGTCTGAGAGTATCATGTGCATAGGTAGTATGCTGCACTTTGACAGAATTATAATAGTACCCACGTACAGCCTAGTCTCTAAGGCTGTAGGCTGGAGAATGGAGAATGGAGAGTGGCTCGGCTTTTTGAAATCCTTACGAGGTGGGATACTCCCTCACGTCGAGAAGGGTCCTAAAAAGTTTTTGAGATTTCTCTACATTCGGAACTTAACTTTTTACTGAATTACTGCAGGATGTGCTCGGATTTCACTACTTGCAGCTTGGAAGGAAAATATAATATATGCCGCCACACATTTATTTAGACTGCATAGCTTCTGTAATAGCTTTTCAAAATGATATTCAACTAATTTCCAATAATTCTTCAAATGTACCTGGTTAAGCATTATAATATTTTAATGTCTTTCTTTGATCTTGACTATAAAATGAAATAAAATATATTGCAAGAGAGAAATTATGGCGAAATCTGTGGTGTGCTTAGAACGCTGGTTTGTATTGTACGCAACTAAGAACCAAACCTAACTGTATCTGTCAAATATTGTATTTGTGCGTGGCAAATATTAACATTTCGACTAAAAAATACATCAAGGAAGCTGCTTATGCAGAACGGAGCGACATATAAGGTTAGTCTTTCTTTGTAAGCTTGCAGTTTTCCCTGATTGTCATTTTTTGCTATTTTGGTCCGAGAGTAAATTTCAATAATCAAAATTAATTTTTAGGGACACTACGTCCCAGAGGGTTTGAGATTATTTACACATTCCAAACTCATATTACGATGCAGTACCATAAAATGGGGGAACTTGAATCAATTTTTCAATTATGAAACTACATATTTTTTATAAATAATTAAAATCAAAAGTATTAATTAGAATACCCCTGTATTAAATATTTTTAATATAACCAACCGGCTTCGGGCCAACCTAAACCTTCATCCGGATTCAGGGTTCATATGTTTTCGTATACTCATTAATGTATAATTTTTTAATGTGTTTGGTTAATATATTAAAGACAAATAATTAAGTGGATTTCAATATGATTATATGTACCCAAGTGTTTATAACATGGGAAAAAATTATTAATTTTATTTTAAAACAGCCTTGTAGGAAAATTTATTTCATATTTACTACACTTATTAACTTTATTTTAAAACAGCCTTGTAGGAAAATTTATTTCATATTTACTACACATGTTTAAACTACCTATTGAAATGTATTTAAAACATATGTACATATATAATGTTTGATGAGTCAAAAATAAAAAAAAACATGTTTATCAAAGTCACTTTTCGCAACGGAGCGACTCTCATATACCATTATTACAATGATTCGCCAATCCCAAGAAATAATTAATTTGTTAAAAAATGTTATGTAGTTAGAATTTAGAATATTCAAGTAGTTATAATATAAAACATTATATTGTTAATCGATATAATGTATTATAATGTATCGATAGACACTGATATAATTTGTAATATAAGTGACACGAAACTATTATTATCGTTGAGGAATTTATAAAATGTGTTTACATTTATTTATTGTCATCAATATCTAAATAACAATTCTACCAATATAATTGGTCGAATTTCGAATTTTTCTTTTGAATGTACAAAAAATATTAATATTTAATTTATAATAAACAGTTTATTTGTTGTTCTTTAAAAAACTTGTTTTAATAAATTTAATAATAATATTTTTGACTTAATTAAAGAAAAACTTAGTATTTACTTTTCTATGTAGAAAAATATCTAAAAAATAAGTTCACACTTCAACCGACAATATTTTTTAATATTTATAGTTTTTTTTTTAATTTTCGGATATTTTTAGAAAAATTTCATTTTTTTGAATTTTATTGCAAAGCAGAAATATTTTAACCCTCCGAAAAAATATGGTCGAGGCCTGAGGGGTAAAACTAGAGTTTACATTTGTGAAATTTCCTTTTCGATCGAAAGATCAAAGTTTCAATAATTAATTAAGTTAAATCTTATTGAAACTACCCAAATATAAGTGAGTGTAACCACACCAGAACACACGACGACAATATAATGAATTGGTATTACTTTACTAATAATACGGGCCACGCAGGCAATATGCTGGAAGGCTTGGGATTCTCAAATTATTCAACCTTTTCGCTGACTTTACCATACGTGATAAATTATTAAATTTGTTAATATTAACCCAATTTTGAAACTGATCCAAATCTTATTTGTTTACTACTGTCCCTTTTCACAGAAGCAGCTGTTGAAGCCACATTTCGCAAGGTCAGAATTACAAAACTCAGACCTTGCTATACACGTTATATAATATGTACAGAATCATACATTTATATTTATAATTTAGCATAGCGAAGAAATTTACCCCACACTTGTGTCTATAAGTTAGATGCGTGGAGCACTAAGCTACGGATGTTGTCTAAATTTCATGTTTCTTAATTTGACAACTTCTTACTAGTGAAGAATGCATTTTTTAAAGTGAAAAATATTTTGTGATTCGAAACTCTATGAAACGAAAAATAGAGACACTAAAATAGTCAAACACATATATCTAACGATTTAGCCTGCGAGAAAATGAGATAGTATAATCGGTCTCCTCTTTGTGCGGTGCTTCGTAGTCTCCCTACTCTTGTCAACGATAGAAAGAATTCAAAATAAATTCTTAAGATATATTAATTTCAGAATGGGTATTACAAGGGAATGTATCAACTATGATTATCTACTATGTCAACTTAATTTATTAAAATTATTCGAACGTAGAATAATATATGACCTAACATGTTTACATAAAATCATAAATTCAATAATTGACAGCCCAGTACTATTATACTTGATTTATTTCCATATACCTCGCAATTCAACATCGAGGCACTATCTACCATTCTATTGTGACAACTCCAACACAGAATCACAAATGTATACCCCTGTTCGCCGTATACAAAATTTGGCTAATGACTATAAAGATGTTGTTGACATATTTAACACATCATTCACTAAATATAAACAAGTCATAGTAAAATTTATATCAGAAAGAAGAACCACAAATTTAATAATTCCAACTGCTTAGCTCTGCTTCGAAGTATTTCACAAGTATTGCACTTTTCCCAGTCTACAGTTTTTCCATTTTGCATAGTGGAGTATTTTGTTTTTATTTCAATTTGTTTTTTTACTCTATTTTTTTACTCTATTTTTTTACTCTATTTTTGTTTTAGATTTGGTTATGATTTTGATTTTGATACTGATCTTGATTTTTATTTTTATTTTTATTTTGATTTTGATTTTGATTTTGATTTTGATTTTGATTCTGATTTTGATTTTGATTTTCATTTCGATTTCGATTTCGATTTTGATTTTGATTTTATTTTTGTTTTGTTTATGATTCTGTTTTTTATTTTGTTATGCACATTTAGATTTAGATGTTCTTTGTTTTAAAAATAATGTATGTAAAAGCCCAGCCGGGCGTGAAATTCCAAATAAAGAAATAAATAAATAAACTTTAGTTTTCTGAAGGTTTTTCTTCTACCTCGTGTGATTGCACACTCTGTATTTATTTTTTGCATTACACAGGAGGCCCTGAGGAAAATAATTTCCAAAGGGCTTGTTTCATATTTGGGGATGCTGTGTGGAGGGTCTTTTAAAGGAAAGGATGGAGAGGATGTTCTGGAAAGGAAAAGGTATGAGGTGTGGGTAAGAATCTGGTGATTAATGGGTCCACAAGTGACGGACGCATGAATCCATATCTCCCACTGCGCTGCAAGACAACGGTTTGAAAGAATCCTACAGGATAGGCCAAATGAAAGAATATAATAGCCAAAAGATAGGCCCTGAAGCAATCCCTCTTAACCCAGCCTGCCACGCAGTATGTGGGCAGACGCTTAAACCTGGAAAAACCTCACCACATGAACCCGAGCGAATCACTTAGGTGACCTATGGCAGAGGTGTTAGTTATCCAATAAATGGTTTCCCGGGGCGGCGGTACCCATATCCACCTTTCTAATTTTTACATCCCCACGTATATCAACAAACCCCTAACGTCCTCACATCTCTCCCAATCAATCACATTAATTTAATTTGTAGCAATTATTTTCATCGTTTTCAATTATTAAAAATATCAAGAAAATAAAATATTTTTGACAAAAATTAAAAATAATAAGCTGAAAACGAGCTTCCATACAAACTATATGTAAAAAAAACTTTTTAGAACTAATGAAATTTTTGGAAAAAGGAATACATTGTGTTGTTCAATTTTTTGGCAGTCGAAAATGAACATTTTAAAACACTTTCATAGTGCACAGCAAAACTGACATTGCGCTCTGAAAATAATTATGTTGGTCTCTAAGGTATAAGCGTTTCAGACAACAACAAAAAAACCTGTAAATATTTCATGTACAATTTCAAGAGCTGACCATTCGAGAGCAACAAAAATAATTTCTGCCATGATCCTTCAAAGAACGCCTTTCTTTATTGAAGTGAAAACTTCTTTAGAACCGTTGTGATTTGAAATTTGTTGAAACGAAAAATAGCGAGCTTAAAAAGAGACAAACACAAACATCTAAGATTGAGACTGCGGGAGAATGAGATAGTTTTATCAGTCTCCTCTTTGTGCGGTGCTCCCTCCACTATTGTCTACTTAAGTTTTCTGAAGGTTTCACTTCCACAACGTGTGAATTGCACACTCTGATTTTTTAAGTGAAAACTTCTTTACCACCATTGTGATTTGAAACTCGATAAAACGAAAAAAAGCGGCACTAAAAAGAGACAAACACATACATCTATAGGATTAAGCCTGCGAGAGAATGAGATAGTATAATCGGTCTCCTCTTTGTGCGGTGCTTGGTAACCTCCCCACTGATCTAAAGGTTTCATTCGAGTGTGAATTGCACACTCTATTTTTTTAAGTAAAACTTCTTTACGCACGCTTAACTTGGGTGGGGAGTAAGCTGGTGAATGCGTAACGAGAGCGTTACGAAAAGTGTGATCGTTACGAAGTTGGGAGGGAGATATAAGTTAATGAAAATAGAAAGAGAGAGAGTTACATTTCATATATTACTGTAGGGGCAAGAGAGAGAGGTGCGAGCATACATTTTCTTTCTCTCTTTCTCTCATAGCCAGTTACGTTTCGTATATCTAAGACACAGTGCAGGCCTACTGTCTGTATCACACTGTATGAGCAAGATAGAGCAGTGCGCGCGCAAATTTTCTTTCTCTCTTCTTTTATAAGTTAGTGAAGTTTTACGTCAGTCGTGTAGTCTAAAGCACATTCGATTTTTTTTTTATGTATCATCGATTCGATATGAAAAATTTCACAAAAATAAAAATGTGTGAAAACCTTGATGTTTGCACCTTCGATTCGCATTATATGTATTTGCATTGACAGTGATAAATAGCGGCATTTGGATACACCGTACTAGGCAGATATTCGCCCGCTGGCGCATTGGCTCGAACATAATGTATGCATCGGTTTAAAGTCGTTTGCATCTTATGCAGGTATTTGCAATACGTAGCACATGTGAACTCAATCAGCAAACATTTACCTGCAAACTAAAAACAAATATCTGTAAACATGCCACGGCGTAATTTGCATGGTTTTTCAAAGGTGATGGTTTGATTATTGGTTTTCTTTAACAGTATTGTTCAGACTCATTCCGTTAGACTGTACTATTTATGTTCCGTTGTTAGTGTAGTGATGCTTTTTACAAAGCTGGCTTTTCTTGCCTTTTCCTAATCGAATTCAGTGAACCCACTCGTAAATTCCTTTCTTGTAAAGCCGCATAACATGGGGCTCGTAAATAATCAAGCGCAAGAGGTGCAGACATGCGGTATAAGGCACGTAGAGTTGGATATAAGTTCAGCTAGCTTCGTCATGGCTTGTTGTATCTTCTGCAAACCATTGTCCGGTATTTAGGCAATGAGTGTCCAGCCTTTTAGAGTCAGGCGTCAAAGACAAAGTAGGTCAAAAAGTTACAAATAGTGATACAGAGACAGTTGGTACTCAGTGCCCACACAATGTTTGTCGTTAGTTACAGAAGTTCGAAATGGTGGTAAAGAGAAACACAAGGTGTCAAAGAGTGACGAAGAGTGACAGAGTGATGAAGATTAACAAAGTAACAGAGCGATCAAGAGTGACAAAGAGTGACAAAGGGTGACAAAGAGTGGCAAAGTAAAGGACATAGAATGGCAGAGTGACAAATAGTGACAAAAAGCTGCAAAATCAACAAAGGGTTCAAACCAAGGGGGTATAAAATAGGAGGGTTGGTGTTAAGTGATTCAAACCAATAAAAAAAGATAATAGTGTTCTTATCTGTATCGGCCTGATGCAAGACCACCATTCTGAGTTGAAGCGTTGTTTGAAATAGATTTAACCGTGTTTGGTGACCAAATTTGAACAGTCAGGTGCTTCCCCACGTTCTCCTTCCCCATCTCCCTCCCCTACTTATTACCTTCAGCCTCACAACATACCCCAACTGGGGATGCCATAGTCTCACTGGCTACCGACGAGAGCAATTGGGATTCAAGAGGCGGATGAATAGAAAAAGAATAATAATAATAAATAATGATAAAGAGTTGAAATAGCTTCAATGTGTGACCAAAGACTATTTGTAAACTATTTTAATGTCCAGGCAGTCAGTGTCCAGTGTCCGCAGTGTCACTAAAAATGTAATATCACTGAAACCTGTCCGTAGACACCTGCACTGGACGCTACATTCCGACAACATCATGCCTCGTGTTCGAGTATTATTCATTGTGTTAGTTTATCACATAAACATAACCTCCCTAAAATAAAGTGTTGTGATATTTTTGCCGTTTCGGGGAACATTGATTCCTGCGAGTTCCGCCGTCGGCATCCCTTATCAGTGTCGGATGTCCCCTCCACCCCCTCACCACTCCTTCCCCCTCTCACCGCAGTAAGCACAACCCCAACCCCCGCCGCTACACACTCCCCCCTTCACCCTTAGCCCGCTGGCATCTTGTATCTCGGAGATTGAGATGCAATTGATCGTGAAAGCATCCCGAGGAAATATGACGTACCTGGAAACCAAATATTCAGGTAGATTTATTCAATAAAATGTATAAATTTAGACTAAAATACAATTCTATATTTTAGGTATGGGAGTTTTAAAATCCACCACACTTTAATTTGAACTGCCTCGTTTAAAGGATCTAAGATCTAAGTTGTGATCAAGTAGTGGTTACGAACTCAGGACGATGAAGGTATAGCAAGAGTACGGCTGGAAAAGTCAAAGGGTCTCTCTCAACCATTCTCTACCGATCCAACCTGATATTCAGCTAGTGGGCAGATGCGTCCGCCACCAAGACCAGGAAAAACCTCACCCCATAATCCCGGGCATACCTACTAAGTCACCAAACGTAGCGAAACACTTGAGGTGACCTATGGCAGAGATGTCCAATAAATGTTTCCCGGGGCGGTGGTACACCTCCTAAAGTGATGTGTTAATTTGCCTGGAAAAAATTTAAGTAGTATTGGTTGGAGGAATTGATGGGCCCCAGATAGAGACAATGAAGGCATGTCTGCAGGGGGAGGGCCTTCGCCCACAAGAAGGCTCCACAAGGGAGCCTCACCGCGGAGGAGTAACCTGATCTGGCTGTAATGGCGCGGTGTCTCGTCAAATGTTTGCGGGGAATAAATGTAAAGTTTTAGAAAGGAACAGGCACCGATTTCGGCTGTTTACATTCAATAGTACCCTCACTTTAGTGTACGTTTGTTTGTCCCAACTATCTACTAGTAGATTTACTTTTCTTCTATTCTAAACAAAAAATCTTTGAAAGTTTGGCCTCAATGCGGTGGAGGCGATGAACTTATATATTTTGATCAAATATTGTTGTACGTGCGTCAACAGATGTACACTTTTTTTACATTAGGTCCATAGACCAAGCCCTGAGGAAACCTTTAAGTTAACATACTACAAAGTCCATTCTCAATCACTGAAAAAGGTACAAAAAAAAATTCTTTCGGTACATCAATTTTAAAATGAAAATTCCAATCGAACTTACAAATTATAATAACTTACGCGCAGAAGACAGACTCCTTAAATTATCAGATAGAAGAGTGTTCATTAATTTGTTATTTTTATACAAAATTATCAAATATTTAGTTGACAGCCCTAATTTGTTGAAACTAATTTGCATTAACATATCTGCCAGACAAACTCGAAGTAAAGATATTAACTGTCAATAACTTCAACACTAACTACTCTATTTATTCACCAATTCCAAAAATTCATAGCCTTGCTAATAAAAATTGCGAATTTATAGCTGAGTCGGGCTCTCGGAGCAGCCTGGCGTGTTTTGGTCGGTCTCGGTATTTTTTTACCAATTAAGAGGTATATGGCATATATTCAGCCTTTAAAAGTGTAAAAAAATGTTCCTTACTATGTGAAAGTTGCGTAAATGAAGTGAAAATAATTTTTCTGTGAACAATGTTGACGTGAAACGATTTTTAAATATATCTACCAAATATAATAGTTAATAATTATACGATGCAGTTTAAATGCAGTGCTAAAACTCAGACTAGAATCGAACATTTAACAGATGTGACCACCCTTTGGCCTTTGGATACCCCGAGGGTGCCCCTCGCAACCCCCGCTCCCGCATCATGCCCGCCTTCGCTATGACCGCCCATTGCTTCGGCCACTGGCACGGAAGCGGCCGTTCTCAGAAGGACAGAGAAATAAGAGAAAAAATAAGAAGATCATCATCTAGCGACCTCTTTACCCCTAACTGCAGCCCCCGCTGCCGCACCGCCCGCCCCACCACCTGCCCCACCGCCCCCGAGCACATGGAAGGATGACATTGGACTCTACTCGCAAATTTTGTTCCTGATAGTGAAAAAATTTTACAGTGATACAAATTCAGCCCCGCTGCCCCCCCCCCCCCCCCCCTCCCCTTTGGAAGTGAAACTACTTATAAACATTTTACAGTGATAGACATTATATGAAGCATTTTGGAATGAACTTTACATTAATACATAATGTACAGTGAGACATATACTTTTCTTTAGTGTTAGTTACTTAAGTTTTTCTATAGTGTTAGTTAATTAAGTTTTCTTGGGTGTTAGTTAACTGATGAAAATACCGTTTTAAGAGATAGTGTTTTAAAGAGAACAATTAATAATAATAAACAGTTCAAAGTGACAATTATTACAGTGTATTATATATATTTAGCCTTAGCGTTGATTAGGTACATGTTATGGTTATTGTTTCTTTAAAATTGTTGTTATGAACTGCAGTTTTTTTGAATATAGATTTTGTGTACGTGTGAGTAAGATTAAGTTAGGTTAAGTTAGATTAAGTTAGATTAAGTTAGATTAAGTTAGATTAAGTTAGATTAAGTTAGATTAAGTTAGATTAAGTTAGATTTAGTTAGATTAAGTTAGATTAAGTTAGATAAGTTAGATTTAGTTAGATTAAGTTAGATTAAGTTAGATTAAGTTGGATTAAGTTTGACTAAGGATGTTAGTGCATAAGTAGTCCGTGGAAGGGAATGGCCGACATAGGTGTCGATGAGACTCGCTATCCATCACATCGCCATCCCTTCGGTGGCGCAAAGAGGAGGACGGAACGTGAGCAATGCCGAATTGGTACATGGAATATAAGAGGAGGAATGGAAAGAAAGATGAATGAATTATGTGATACAATGAAAGGCAAATGTTTGGACGTACTTTGTATAACTGAGAGTATGAAAAAAGAGAGCGGTACATTGCAGCATAATGATAAGTTCCTCATCTGGTCTGGGAGACCAGATACAGAGAGGGCTTGTCAGGGTGTTGCAGCGCTACTGTCTCCCAGAATGGTTGAATGTATGTTGCAATATGAATGTGTAAGTCCGAGAATAATGTGGATCCGATTCAAAATTGGTTTGACAAGGGTGTTTCTTATTATTTGCTACGCCCCTGTTAATTCTGAAAGTGATGAAGTGAAAAATGATTTTTGGACTAATGTGAATGATGTAATGAGACTAAAAGAGTTGAATGAAAAGATTATAATGGCGGGCGATTTGAACGGGTGGGTCGGTATTAGACGTGACGGATTTGATTCGGCCTTAGGTATGTTTGGGGATAAAAGAACGAATGACAATGGGAATAGAATACTTGAAGTATGTTTGGAGTGGAACCTTTTTGTTTCGAATACTTTCTTCGATCATAGGGGTATCCATCAGTATACGTGGGAAAGAGGAATTGAAAGATCGATAATCGATTTTGTAGTAATTGACTCTAGGTTGAGAGCCGTTACCGAGGACACAAGAGTTTACAGAGGAGCTGAGGTTGAAACCGACCACTTTCTGGTGGTGTCAAAAGTAAACCTCTTTCGCGGCTGGCGCTCTAAGGTGAAAACGGTATCAGCTCCAACAAGAGTCAAAATAGAAAAACTACAAAACGATTATGTCAGAAGTGAATATGAGAATTGTGCAGAAATGAGATTGAATGAGAAGGAAATGGACGTTCTAAGCATAGAGGAAACATGGAACCACATTAAGGTGAGTCTATGCGAATCTGCTAGAGATGTGTGTGGAATAAGTAAGCAAGGTAGGAAAAAAGGTGATGCATGGTGGGATGATGAGATCAAAGCACTGGTCTCAGAGAAGAAGAAAGCATGGTTACGTCTGATAGCGATTGGCAGTGTTTCAAGCGAAGAGAGAGATCGAGCGAAAGAAGTGTATAAGATATGCAAGAAAAGAGTAAGTGTTGGGGTGAAAGAACGAAAGAAACGCCTGGAAGAAGAAGAGGGAATCAAAATGACAAACCACTTCCAAGAAAACATAAAACTGTTTTGGAAGGAGGTCAAAAGGTCCCGGAGTGGTCCAGAGAACGGAAGCATGAAAGTGATAAAATCGAAAGATGGACAAATGTTGACGAATGAGAATGAAATCAAAGAGAGATGGATGAAATATTTCGAGGAAGTCTTCGAAAGTAACCCGAGTGGTTGTGATCCCAGCGGTGAATCGGTTATGAACGATGATGGAGTGAATGTTACCGAAATCAGTATGGATGAAATATAAAGATCAATTAAATGCATGAAGAGTGGCAAGGCTGTGGGTTTCGACAATATTGCTGCCGAATACTTTAAAGGAGATAGTCGTATTATTCTAACATGGCTGTGCAGACTTTTTAACCAATGTTTAAAGGAGGGTTATACGCCATTAGATTGGAGAAGGGCTGTAATCATGCCATTATACAAAGGTAAAGGGTCACGTATGGAATGTGGGAATCATAGGGCTATTAGCCTTCTAAGTTCAGTGGGCAAGCTGTATGGTAGAATATTGATTGAAAGGGTAAGAATGGAAACAAAAGATAAAAAATGGGATGTGCAAGGTGCTTTTATGAGTGGAAGGGGGTGCATGGACCAGATTTTCTCATTGCGTATGCTCACTGAGAAGTTTCTTGCAAAAAACCAGAAACTCTTCTGTGCCTTTGTAGATCTACAAAAAGCGTACGACCGAGTTGACAGGAAAAAGCTATGGAAGTTGTTGTCCAAGTACGGAGTGAATACGAAGCTCATTCAGGCAATTGCGTCGCTATATAAGGGAAGCGTTGCATGTGTTAGGGTGAACGGTGATTTTACGGAGTGGTTTGACATCACAAAAGGTGTTAAACAAGGCTGCGTAATGTCACCGTGGTTATTCAATCTATACATGGATAATTGTATGCAAGAATTGAAAGAGATGGGATTGGGCGCAAAATTGAGTAATCTGGAAGTATGTTGCCTTTTGTATGCTGATGATGCGGTGCTAATTTCTAGCAGTATGGAAGATCTACAGTCTCTCGTGTCTAGGATGAACGAAGTATGTATGAAGAATGAGTTAATGATGAATGTAAGTAAGTCTAAAGTCATGGTGTTTGAAAGAGAGAGTACGAAAACAGTATGCAATATAGTTGTGAATGATGAATACTTGGAGCAGGTGGATGAGTTTGTGTATCTGGGTAGTATGTTTACGAAAGATGGGAAGGCTGAAAGAGATATTGAAAGAAGGGTGAATGCCGGTAACTCCATTAATGGAGGACTGAATGCCGTTGGCGGTAATAAAAAACTGTCCAAAGACGCGAAACTAGCCGTCCATAATGGAGTGCTGGTACCTACCCTGATGTATGGCAGTGAGGCATGGAACTGGCAGAGGAAGGATGAAAGCAGACTGAATGCTGTAGAAATGAGATCCCTGAGGCGAATGTGTGGTAAAACCATGTACGATCGTGAGAGAAACGTGGATATCCGCAAAGAATGCAAGGCTGACGTAAGCGTAATGTGTAAGATTAAGAAAGGGACTCTCCGATGGTTTGGGCATGTAGAGCGAATGAACGAGGAAAGGAGTGTAAGGAGAATATATGATGCAAATGTGAATGGTAGAAGAAGTCGGGGACGCCCGAGGAAGACATGGCACGACCAAGTGAATCAGATACTTGAGTCGGGCCATGTGAAGAGTCGGAATAATAGAAGAGCATGTATGAGACGATGTATGAATGTGAACGAGGCAAAGAGTGTGTGCCAAGATCGAGTCGTGTGGCGGTCCGTCCTCTCTGCCTACCCCTGCGGGGAAACGGCGTGATGGTTAGTTAGTTAGTTAGTTAGTTACCTATTTGGTGTTGGCAGTTTTGCAATTTTCAAGACGCAACCAACCTCGATTTTATCTGCTAATAATTAACTTTTGGTTCTTTTCATAAAACCTTCTCTCATCTAAAACCTTACAAGTAATTTATAACCTTATTTTATTTTATTTTTTTGTTATATTTTTTTTAATTTTTAAATTTTTTTTATACACTTTAAAAATACAAGACAAAAAGTCCCGATAAACTACTTTTTAGCAGTTTGTCTAACGGGTTCTTTACGTTAAAGATCTTATTATAGTGATTTAAAAGCTACATTTTTACAATTATATAAAATAAAATTTAATTTTTTACAGAAATATGGATAAAAATAAACTTTTGAAAACATAAATAACATTTTTAAAATCTTTAGAATAATATGTCATTGTTACAAATTAATTATTTCCGTAAGCCAAGTCTTCAGTAAATTCATCAATTGTTTGTTTTGGGCACAGTTTTTAATTTCAGCAGGTAACATATTTAAACAACTGGGAATCATGTAATTTAACGTTCTTTGTCCATATTTATCTGTATGCTTAGGTACAATTAGCCCTTCATTAAAGTTAAAACGAGTATTATAGTTTTGTTCCAGCCTGTTTATATATAAAGGATTATTTATGTGCTGAAATATAATTTTGTACCACAGAATTGCTCTCACTGAAAGAACTTTGAGACTCTGATAAAAGTATGGAATATTATGCCTTTCTTAGTATAAATTTTTTTCAGCTAATAATTTAACCAATGAATTTTGCACTGACTGAACATGGTCTTGTCTATTTGTTTTACAGGAAAATCCCCAAGCTGTTATTCCATACCTTATAACAGATTCAGCTAGAGATAAATAAATTATTCGAAATGTGCAGATAGGAACAAAAAAATTTAGTTTATACAATCTGCTTACAATTGATCTTAGTCGTGCACAAACTTTGTTTATTTGTATATCCCACTTGAAAAAGCAATCAATAAGTATTAATTTAAATAATTAGTTCAGTTTTATCATCCTACAATAATATACTTGTACACATACAATTGTTTGTTTATACCTACTAACTAGCTCTTACATTGCATTTTTTTTTATTTCAGGTCTTATTACTTTAAGCTAAATTGTATTCGTTTTTTAAAAGTACTACTCATACTAATTCATTTATTTTAATCTATGTAATGATGTTCTATACCTTGCGATGATGATTGCTTTCTTATTTATTCTGTTTTATTGGTTTAGTAACACACATAATTTTTATTGTGAGAATAAATTTCCTTCTATGCATGTAAAAGTCCACTAGGGCGTAAATAAAAATAAATGTAAGAAAAATAATTTCAAGTTCGCCAAATAAGCAATGCAGTCTTGACCCTATACCAACATGATTATTAAAAAATGTGTCATTGTCTTAGCTCCATTCCTAGTTCATCTTTTTAATAAATCTCTGAGCACAGGTGACTTCCCTGAACCACTAAAATCAGCTGTAGTTACGCCGATACTAAAAAAGCCACAACTAGACTCCGATTACTTAAGTTATTATAGACCTGTTTCAAATTTACCTTTCCTATCAAAAATCCTGGAGAAAATTGCTGCTGCACAAATAACCAGTCACTTGAATTCAAATAAATTATTCACTAATCGTCAATCCGCATATAGAAGGTTTCACTAAACAGAAACCGGAATACTTCGTATGCTGTCAGATATAACTTTGGCCATAGAGTCAGGTAAGTTAGCACTTATCTCACTCCTGGACATGAGTGCAGCGTTTGACACGATTGATCATGACTTCCTCATTAAGAGATTAGAGGAAACATTTGGTTTGAGTTCCGATACAAAAAAAAATGGCTGGTATCATACCTATCCAATCGCTTACAAGCCGTTAAGGTTGGAAATAAACTCTCTAACTTCACAACGCTTTCTTCAGGGGTACCCCAAGGATCCGTTTTAGGCCCACTTCTTTTCATCCTTTTTACAAATGATGTCGCCAAAATAATCGAGTCATTTGGTCTCTTGTCCCACTGCTCAGCTGACGATCAGCAAGTTTATTTTTACTGCTCTCCAAACGAAATCAATAGCCTCAAAATCCACATAGCTGAATGCCTAGAAGCAATAACTCGTTGGATGTCTTCAAACAAGCTGAAGCTGAACCCATCGAAGACTGAGTTTCTCTGGGCGGCCACAAACAAACGTCAACATTTCATAGATAATTCACTTATTTCCATTTCCGGCAACGATATTATTCCAAAGACAACAGTCAAACTTTTGTCTTTGGAATAATATCGTTTGCTTAAAAGTTAAATAAATAGGACAGTAAGCACCGGCTTTTTTCACCTTAGACAACTCAAGTCAGTTCGAAGAAACCTTCCTACAGAGGCGACAAAACTATTAATCAACTCTTACGTAGTCTCACGGCTTGATTACTGTAACGGCATCTACGCTAGTCTTCCAAAATACCAAACTGACAAACTTCAATCCGTGTTTAATGCAGCGGCAAGGCACATAACCGGGGTCTCTAAATATTCACACATTTCAGAACACCTTCGTAACCTTCACTGGCTCAAGTGCCCTGAAAGAATCCAGTACAAATTGTGCTGGATGGTGTTTAAATCAATCAACTAAATGGCCCCACCTTACATCTCTGAATTATGCGTCCCGGAAAATACCGGTCCGAGGCAATTAACCCTTAGATCGGCAACTTCATCTGCTATAGGCAGACTAATAGAACCCAAACGAAAGCCAAATACTAAGTTCGGAGATCGTGCTTTCGGAGTATCTGGGCCTAAGGCTTGGAATAGACTCCCTCCGGAATTAAGATGCATAAAAAGCCCAACAGAGTTTAGGTCCAAACTAAAAACCTACCTTTTCGGGCTCTCATACCCTTAACTTAATTTAAATATACCTATCTGAGAGTATCAAACTTGTATTGCCTATGATATGTCTTAATTACACTTTTCTTACTGAATTAAAATTACTCGAATCCTTACACATCAATCTTTCTCTCGGAAGATCAAATCCTTGTACTACTGCACCGCCCACCATTAAATGTTGCTTTTACTTTCCAAAATACACTCAATAAAGAATAGGGCACCTAATTATGCTAGTCATTCAATCACCATAGAAAGAATTCAAAAAAAATTCTTAAGATATATTAATTTCAGAATGGGTAATACAAGCGAATGTATCAACTATGATTATCTACTATGTCAACTTAATTTATTAAAATTATCCGAACGTAGAATAGTATATGACCTAACATGTTTACATAAAATCATAAATTCAACAATTGACAGCCCTGAACTTTTATACTTGATTTCTTTCCATATACCTCGCAATTCAACATCGAGGCACTATCTACCATTCTATTGTGACAACTCCAACACCGAATCACAATTGTATACCCCCGTTCGCCGTATACAAAATTTGGGTAATGACTATAAAGATGTTGTTGACATATTTAGCACATCATTCACTAAATATAAACAAGCCATAGTAGAATTTATATCAGAAAGAAGAACCACAAATCTCATTTATCCAACTGCATAGCTCTGCTTCGATTTATTCCATATGTATTGCACTTTTCCCAGTTTTCAGTTTTTCCATCTTGCATGGTGGTGTGTTTTGTTTTTATTTCAATTTGTTTTTTACTCTATTTTTGTTTTAGATTTGATATTTGATTATGATTTTGATTTTGATATTGATATTGATATTGAAATTGATATTGTTATTGATATTGATATTGATATTGATATTGATATTGATATTGATATTGATATTGATATTGATATTGATATTGATATTGATATTGATATTGATATTGATATTGAAATTGATATTGATATTGATATTGATATTGATATTGATATTGATATTGATATTGATATTGATATTGATATTGATATTGATACTGATACTGATATTGATTATGATTATGATTATGATTTTGATTTTGATATTAATATTGATATTGATATTGATTCTGATTTTGATTTTGATTTTGTTTTTGTTTTGTTTATGATTTTGTTTTATTTTTTTTATTTTGTAATGCACATTTAGATTTAGATGTTCTTTGTTTAAAAAAAATGCATGTAAAAGCCCAGCCGGGCGTGAAATTCCAAATAAATAAATAAATAATTAAATAAATAAATATTACATATTAATATTAAAATATTTTCAGGATTAAACAACATGTGTTCACAATTATGTCCTCTGCGTGCGAACTCTATATAAATTTCTTTAAATAGACAATAAACAGTGTTAATTTCAAGCGACCTCCCAGGTAAGTATGGTCCTGTATTAATTCATTATTAGGCAGCATCGCGTTCATTGGTCAAAATATTGTGCATATATTTTCGTATCGGTGATCAATGAACCGGTGTATGCAATTTTTAGCCATAAGTTGTTTTTAATTGTTTGTCTAGCTTGTAGTCTTTCTAGATTTTAGGCATGTATGGTAAGTTTGTACAGCGCCCTTGAGGTGATTTTTCACAAAAACGGCGCTATATAAATCGTCAAAATATTATTATTAAATAAATAAACGTGAGGGTATTAAAAAGAAAGGGGTGGTCTTGCAACAGGGCAATTGAGTGTATCAACCAATTGGGAGTGGTATTTATAAAGAGTGATAATAAATGCGTGATCCTGGATTCCCATGTTGTAGTAGAGAGTAAACAAAACTAAAAATCATTAAAAGCTGAATTGTATCGTAAAAACGACCCATTTTACAGGAAAACAACTTTAAGAGGTCAATCAAACTATACGGCACTCAAACTGGTAGTAACTGACCGGTCAGTGGTTGAGTGGGCATAGTGCTTGGGTCCCACCCGGGCGTCGCATGTTCGATTCCTCTGCTGGCTAAGTCCTCCATCACAACACAAGCAACATTTTCGGCTTTCTGTGGTGGTAGTAGGAGATTTTCAAACATTGTTGGGTTATTCGTAACCCGGGAATGTTTGTCTCTCTTTTAAAAAAAAAAAAAAAAAAAAAAAAACTGTATTCCGGTTAATCTATTTTTAACTGCGGCGGGAACCGATATAAAAAAAAGATAGACCCCAGATAAGTCAGAAGTGGAGATAATTTCAGTGTCACCCTGGTGAGAAAGACAACTATTCAGAATCGAAACGTTTCTTAAAATGGTTTGGCAATGTTGGTATATTTTGATATTTAATCCAGTGGGTTTGACAGTTTACAAACCTTGCCACGTCTGTAAACTGGATGCGCGTATTGTGGAGGTTTCAATAACAACTCTTTATTTAACGCGAGTCAAATATATTTTACAATAAGACTTTTTACAATAATTGGTACAGGTTTAATAATTATCTTGCTTAGAAGAAAAGCAGGTAGAAAGAACCAACGCTCGAACAGGAATGAATGTTCAATATCATGCACCCAGCCAGAGAGTGGTGGCCGGTGATACCAGTGTATAAAATCGGATAAATATAGTTTTTATGGTTGTTCGTTGCTCGCTACAATGGCTTTAGCCGTGTTTGGTGATCAGATCTAAACAGCCAGGCACTTCCCCACCTTCCTATTTCCTAATTCCTTCCACACCCCAGTAGCTTCAACCTCACAACATACCCTAATCGGGGATGTCATAGTCTCACTGGTTCCAGGCGGTTGGGAGCAGATCTTATAAAAAAGTACGAATTCAAGCGTAGATGGTTGGTAACGTGTTTGCGATTTGTTTATACAACGGTTATATATTATTCTGTATTAAAATTCGTAATTCCTCCATTGGGTTTGGGAGGCGAGTATGGGTACCGCCGTCCCGGGAACCATTTATTGGATAAACAACACCCCTGCTGTAGGTCACCCCAAGTGGTTCGCTACATTTGGTTACTCAGCAGCGGTACCTGGGTTAATGGGGTGACGTTTGTTTAGGTCTTGGCGGTGGATGCTTTCGCCCACCTACTGCGTGGAAGGCCGGATCAGGAGAGAATGGTTGAGAGAGACCTTTTGACCACTCCAGCCAGATCTCTAGCCCCATCGCCTTGTACCGCAGTGGGAGGGATGGATTTATATATTTTATCACTCCTGAACACATTGACCCCCAGGTTCCTATCCAGCTCTCATACCTTTTACCTTCACAGAACTTCCTCTCCTTCCTTTCCCTAAAAATTGCCTCCACAACATTTATAAAGATGACATAGGCCCTTTTTTTAAAAATGTTTAACTAAAAGCTAGCGAATGTAACACTTACATTTTCTGCGAATATGTTGCACTATTTTCTATGATACTTTAAGTTTCCACTTTTAAATTTTAAATTTCTGGAATCGCAATATATTTTTTGATTCACGCGTTTGAAATTATTTTAATTACAATTTACCGGAATATATATATTCAGAAGACAGGAGCAATAAGTTGCAAAAAATTAGTACATAGTTATTATTTCAGAGATAAATATTTCTCGGATGATCAAATTCAACAAATTCTGAATATCTATTTTTTACGCGAAACCATTTATTATTAAAGGTGTTCAGCTTATTCGGTTTTCCCATTTCTTTCAGTAAATCTAGACGAAATTGACAAAAAACGCAGACACTCAGTAAAATAAATTCTATTTTTTTCAAATAAAACCACACATATCATTCTAAAAGTATTCGACACAATAATCACAAAACAGAATGTACGTACAAAATTATTCATGTTAATTAAATTATTGTTAGAAATGTCGTCGGATTTTCATTGTTGTTATTTTACGTGTTGATGTTATTTAATGGGTTTGTGTTTTATTTGCAAGACAATAAAATAAACTACAAAAGTTTTAAATCGTTTTGTTTACCTTTGAGATTGTATAACTTGTATGTAAAATATTTGAAAAAATGTTTAAGTAGGTTTTAGATTTTCACGGCCAAAGGCATTATCGTGATTTATTTATGGAGTAAGTACTACGCCATGTTGCGCTACCTCTTAATTTAGCCAACGTCGAACAGCGTTATAGTATCCATCATCAAGCCAGATACCATCACATTACACATCTGCCCTAATGTTGGACACTGAAATGCAGTCCAAAACATTGCGTCGCCTTAGTTCTTAATTGTCCAAACGACCATTAGAAAATTTTACAAGAGGAGAAGGTTTTCTTCCAATATTTCAATGAAACATTAGGATTGGTGTTAAAGATAAAGCTATTCCCGTAAAGGAAAAGGTCTCCGTAGTTTAAATAATTCTTAGTTAATTGATTAACTATAATTTTAAATTTTTAATTTCCAAGAGGAGATTAAACAAAAACTCAAATGGTCGTTTGGACAATTAAGAACTATGGCGACGATTGGTTAAAGGAGGCAGCGCAACACGGGTTAAAACCCAAAAATAAATCACGATAATGTGGGTCTTGTAGAGACAGACCTTACTTGTTGTAAGGAAAGACAGAGTTAATAGTTAATTATTAATTAATTAATTTTTTCTAAACAATTTTACACACTATTATTGCATTTTTATATCAGGCACAGATAATGAGCAAAGATTGCGGAATCAACAATGAAATCAACGTTTATCAGAGGGTCTAATACGAAAGATAAACTGCTTTGTTCGGAAGTATTATTTATAATTGCCACCGGCGGTATCTAATCTATTTTTATTTCAGAAAACAAGCCATACATCCTAAGATTTATAGTAAAATCCCTTTTATTAAGTATAAATTATGTTGAAAGGGAAAAGTATGTACGTTGCCCGACCTCCTTTTTAAATCCAATAATAATAAATTTATTTTTTAAACTTGGACAATAGATGACGATCCAATGTAGTGATTTTTATAAAACCAAAACCATATTTAAAATGATTCTTAATATGATAAATGATCTGAGACTCAAAGATGTACAAAGCTGAGTCTTAAGCTAATGTAATAAAGTTTTCTTCCAAGCACAAGTATTCATAAAATTCTCGAAAACCGACATAAAAGATATCGTGAATGTTCTGATTTATGTATCTACCTAATATGTGAACACAATATCTTGAATGGAGCGCCTTAGATGTACGGTACAGCCTTCAATGCAGGCTTTACTTTTCTCACAAACAGATTGATTCCATTTCCTCTGGGAGTAGAGACCCTCTCCTCCCTGGACCGAACCCAACCGCACTTGGGGCCTGTATGGCCGCGCGTGGGGCCCGCAGATTATGTACGATAAATGGCAGTCATTTTATTTATGGAAGTATATTTGAAGCCGAATAGAATTGACGAAAGTTACATTATTTATGAGCAATAACTTTGCTTGCTATTGAGAAGATAACCGTACCTGTAAATTGATTTCAACGCTCTTTTAAACAATGGCAAACAATACGATAGGTAGTTTTATGTTTTTTTTAAGAAGTTGTTGAATTATTATCCGAAAGAGAAATTAAAAAAAGTATCACAAATTTCGGTTATCTGGATTCAGGTAGACACCATCATATTTCTGTAAACATCCACAATAGGCTTTACGAAAACTAAGAACTGTTTTGAAAGGTGTTAAAATACGTTTACGAATATTTTTATGGGAAATAAAAGTATAATTTTTAAATATTAAAATTTTTAATACAAACATTTAAAAAAGGACTCACCTTACGTTTTTTCTATCTAAAATTACTGGTAACGAAAAAAAAGAAAAACATACACATAATTTAGTAGACAAATGTATTATAAACGTTATTACCACCGTTTTCGTAGTTTTATAAAAATAAATGAATGAAAAATTCTGGGATTTTTATCCATTTTTCTCAAATTGCTATTGGAAACTTTGGTTTCATAAAGGTGCACATTTAAATTTTTCTATGGTTAATTCTAGATTTGAATACAATGCGTGCAGTTTTTTTCTCTCTAACACAATTTAGATCATATTTCTCACAATGACGGTAAGGGAGATACCACGATTTATATGAGACCTACCTACTAGCTGACCTAATAAACTTTTTTCTGCCATATAAATTATTTCTAGACCATGTTTTGGTTGTTAAATAACGAATATATTATAAGTGAAGCGGGTGTAGCGCCATCTGTCATTCAACAACATAAATAATTTCGTTTTGTTTGAAATACGAACGATGATTAAATTTGTGTGAAAAAAGGGATGGTGGGGGTAGAAGGGTGAAAATTAGGGGTTATAGGTATTTTTTGATGCCAAATAAAAAGAAAAGAAAAAAATTCAAAATTTGTATCCTAAATTGTGACAAAACAAAATTTAAATAGAACACGCTTTTAGGCAATTAGTGCTTTTTGCATGAGTCGATGCAAATGCAATAACAACCTTATCGCAACAAGCGCGGGAAGTAATTTTGTTCGAATTGGTATGTCACGCCGAAAGTGCTTTACCTCAAATGAATATTTAAAAATCAAAACCCGTGATGGATGATGTTTCGAGATGAAAATAGCTGCTCTGGCCAATAAATTCCAGGTAGAAAATGCAATGCAAAACTCAAACATACTGAGTTCGACGGTCTTCGCTACTCTGGACTTCGGATCAATACCTACACAGATTTTGCATACATTTTTGCTTTGCATCAAAATATTAATTACGTGTTTCATTCAGTTTCAGAACTTCGTAATTAAACGAAGGGAGTTTTGAAAGAAGGCAGAAAAGCGCTGCAATTTTCATGAAGCCAGAGCTTCGAGAGTTTTAGTTTTTTTTTTAGTGGACACACAAAGAAAATTTCTGATTTTCAAATTTGTTCACAATTTTGTGGGCGGGAATGGGTAGGTACTGCAACCCCGGGAACCATTTATTTGATAACCAAAACCTCTGCCATAGGTCACCCCAAGTGGTTCGCTACGTTTGATAAATTAGCAGGGGTGCCCGTGTACATATGGGGTGAGGTTTGTTTGAATCTGGCGGCGGATGGCCTGGACACACTAAACCCTAGACTCCTAACCACCCCGCTTACTTTTTTCCTTCCCAGAACTTCCTCTCCTTCCTTTCCTTAAAAATACCCTCCACACAGCATCTCTAAAGATGACAAAGGCTGTGAGGGAAATTATTTTTCTCAGGGCCACCTATGTATGTGGAGTTAATGTAAAAAAAAAACAGAGTGTGCAATTCACACGCGGTAGAAGTAAAACCTTCAAAAAACTAAACAAGACAAGAGTGCGGAGGCTACGAAGCACCGCACAAAGAGAAGACCGATAGGCTACGAAGCATCGCACAAAGTGGAGACCGATTATACTATAATAAGACAAATTTTCAAAAAAAAAATTATATTAGAAACGTAAGAATTTTAATGAGTATCGGATTTCATTTGGAGAGACGCACGAAAAATGTATCAATTTCTTTGAAATGGCGGAAATCCATCATATTATAATGATTGCACGTAATATCTGTATTCCGGAGTCCCAGATTCGGGATTCCAGATCCCAAATCCCAAATCCCGGCGACCAACAAAGTGAGCGGAAAGCGAATACTTGTGCGAAGTATGTTGGTTGCGGTGCGACGCTGCCTCGTGTTTGTCTTCATTGTGTCCCTGATACCTGCTAGTAATGGGAGTTGACGACAATTCTAAAAAAACTGTTGAATAAAACCGTTGAATAAAACCGTTGGAAAAAACGACAACTATGATGCAAAAGGTTCCGTGACAAAACAGAAAAATTTTAAAAAAAATCAAGTGCAGTTGACACGCAATAGAAGTGAAACTTTGACCCACGCAATCTCAACCAATAGGAGCCTTAAAAAGTGAGCTCATAATCAAAGCGGCTAATGCAATTTTTCATTCTATCTCATTCTCTCACAGGCTAAATCCTTTAGATTTATGTGTTTGTCTCTTTTAAGTATCGTTTCTGTTTCATCGAGTTTCAAATCACAACGGTGCTAGAGAAGTTTCACTTCAAAAATCAGAGTGTGTAATTCACATATGGTAGAAGTGAAACCTTCAGCAAACTAAAGTAGTTAAGAGTAGGAACGAAGTGGCCATGTAGCACCGCACAAAGAGGAGACCGGTTATACTATCTCATGCTCTCGCAGGTTAAATTCTATAGTTTTATGTGTCTGTATTTTTTTATTGACTCGAAGAGTAACAAAAATGAATATTAGGTAATATCAACGCCAGAGAGTTCCAATTTTAGTAATGTTGGGACTGTTATGACAGCTATAATTTTACTTCGGGCGCGACGTAGCGGATAGGAAAATCTACAAAGACTTTTCACTTTTTATTCCATTTTTTTTCATTCCCACAAACATTCCAGAGTTACGAATAACCTGACAATATTTGAAAATCTCCTACTACCACCACACCAAGCGGTAAATGTTGCTTGTGAATCGAATTCGCCTCGCCTGAATGGGACCTAAACACGATGCCAACTCTGCTAGTGACCGGTCGAATTAAACTGTTACACTTTTTATTTGGCGTCAAGACTGCTAAAATCCATGCATGTACAAATTATTATTTTTAAAAAGATCGTTTTTTTTAATAAGTTATGCTTTGTAACGTTAATAAAAATATAAAAATTAATGTTTCTTAGTTTATCCCTTATGCGCTCCCTAAAACATTCATGCGATTTGAGATCCGGTTGATTTGACACGATTTGAGATCATAGACTTGTTGTGGACACGCCAGCGATGGTTTCGGTATATAGAGGTGAGCTTTGGCGTTATGAAATTATTATATTTACTATTCATTCGATTGCGATGAATCTGTGATGAGTTGTTCTGCGCACCTCCGCGAAGGTTTTTAAATATGCTAGTGAGTTCTGGCACTATGAAATTTGTATAAAAAAATTGCAATAGGCGGCACGCGAGCTGTTTGAAAAATGAATGTACCGGGAATGAATGCATGGGACGCAGGAGGAGGGAGGGGAGAGGGAAGGCGTGGAAGTTGGATATATTACCCATAATAATAATTGGATAATTTATAGAGCGCCGTTTTTGTGAAAAATC
Organism: Limnephilus lunatus; assembly: GCA_917563855.2. Taxonomy (NCBI): domain Eukaryota; kingdom Metazoa; phylum Arthropoda; class Insecta; order Trichoptera; family Limnephilidae; genus Limnephilus; species Limnephilus lunatus. The sequence goes on from OU830592.1 coordinate 83,851,877, forward strand.
ACCTCAAGGGCGCTGGGCGCCATACCATGAGCTTTCTCTATACAACGAACAGTTAACATAAATGTTCTTATTGCTTGCATTAACCTTATGTAAAAGCCCACTAAGGCGTAAATAAATAAATAAAAATGTTAAATCCTGATTGTGAAAAAATTCGGGAAAAGCCTAAAGAGCAACGGCGGAAACTTTAGCTAGTTTATTATATCCAACTTTTTAAGCAGATTTCTGTCTATAGGGTTGGACGTTCAACATCTAGAGTAGCTGTTGTTTCCAACGGTTAGTTATATGTATGTAGTTACAGTACTATTACCTGTTGTTCCTAGCGACGAGTAGCTGTAACGGCCGGTGCGCACCAAGTACATTTCCCTCTGTACTCTGGCAAACTTCCCACAAAAGTTGCAAAATGGACGCTTTCAGTTAGGCTCTTTGCAAAATGAACACCCAAGTATGTTATTCGGGCGCTTTCACGTTTTTACATGCATGCTGTGCCGGCGGTAGTGGCCGAATAACTCTTTGTCGATCGTAAAAGCTTTACGTTATCACGGTGTGAGTTAATAAAATAATATTTGAAATAAAACAGTGGCTTTGTGTGAACCGTTATTTTATTGATACTCATATTATATATCGTTTGGATGAATTTTATCAACTAGGTAGGTAGGTACTTATCAGTTAGTTTAAGTTTTGACGACCTCCGCGGCCGAGCGATAAAAACCATGGTCCAAAGAGGTTAAGTGTTGAAAATCCGGCTAAAAACGATAAATAAAATATTATACATAAGGAGGTAGCGCGACACAGCGTAATACCCTAAAAATAAATAACAATAGCACCTTTGACTCTGAAAATCTCAAGGCATATTTGATAACTCCAACACAGAATCACAATTGTATACTCCCGTTCGCCGTATACAAAATTTGGTTAATGATTATAAATATGTTGTTGATATGTTCAACACACCATTCACCAAATATAAACAAGTCATTACCCAATTTATATCGAAAATAACATCAAATTTAATTTAATTTAAATAAACAAACTACGTAGCTTAGCATCGACTTATCTTACCAATAACATTGGTCAACAATGGTTTTGTTGTCCTTGATATGAAAGTGGTTCCTAATTATTTTATATCTACAATTTATGAAACTATGAATGATTTTGGAAAATTGGCTCCAGTTTTTATTTAAATCGCCATTTTCTTATTACACTACAAAAATCAAAATGAAATTACTAGTATATTCTTTAATTTCAACTTTGTATTGAAAAAATTATTAATTGTTCTGTTTTAGTGTTAAATTAATCTAAGTAAAAATAAAAAGAGAGAAAACATTATAAAGCATATGTTATACTTCAAAGAAACAGCTTTTGTAAGATTTTCTTCCATATTTTGTTTGAAGGCAATCTTTTTTTGAACACCAGCAGTAATTTGCCATCATGCGATGGTCCTATCTACCCTGATACCTTTCCTCCATCACTTTTAAGTCCTGGTGGAAGCGCTCTCCCTGTTCCTCAAAAAAAAATTCACCACCAACACAAAACTTCTCCAAGCTTCACCTTCAAAATCAGTCACAACTTTTATAAAATTTGTATCATTCATTTATGTCCGAATTTGAGGACTATGAATTATTCCGGCTTTTAACTTTTCCGTACCCAACTTAGAAAATGTTTTAAAAATGTAATTAAAGCATTCTTCTTCCTTGTCCAACGCTGTAACGAACTGTTTCATCATATCTAACTTGATATGTAGTGGCAGAAGTATGATTTTTCTCTACGCTCATTTATTACATTGGCTTTACCAACACTAAGGATTCTCCATATGAGGCATGCGGGGGGGGGGGGTCAAGCGATGTCTGTATGCGCCAAATAAAGTCGCAGAAAGCAAATTTCACCAAAAAACTAAACACTTATTAATAACTATAGTTCTGAGGAGCCAAATTTCACTCTTAATTATTTTAAATTAGCAGACACAGCCACACGTTGCTGTGGCTAACGAAACACAATGCCATCTACTGACAAAGCCATTACCCAACCTTTATAACAAACGCCGTGTATTAATTTGCATACATATCAAATCCACATCGCTCGCTTGCCAGCCCGCTGCCCACTGCCCCCAGCCCGCTGCCGCTGCCCGCATATATTATTTTACGCAACCAATTTACATAAAACCTTGACAAATTATATGCCTAAAAACCTTCCTCATGAATCACTCTATTGGTGAAAACCGCATGAAAGCTGTTGCACAGTTTAAAAGATCTAAGCGTACAGACAGCGGGAGCGGCTTTTCTTTATACTATATAATGATGATATAAGATACGCCGAAATCATAAAAACCAGAGCCAATTCAGTACATTCATGAATGTATCCGTAAACTGGGTACTTGAAAGTATAAAAATCCGCAGAGATATCCAGGGCAACAAAAAAATTAACATTTTTTGTTGAGCTGTGTATATTACATTTTTCCATCTTGCTTGGTGGAGTATTTAGTTTCGATTTTATTTCGTTTTTTACTTTCTTTTTGCTTTAGATGTTGTTTTTGATTTTGTCTTCTATTTTTTTTTTTTTGATTTTGCTTTGATTTTGTTGTGCTTATTTAGATGTTCTTTGTAATAAATAAAAAAAATAACACGTATAATCCCACAACATGTACATAAATATCACGGTTAATATATATGTTTAGATGGAATTTATATACAATTTAATATACGCCATACACAGATAGAATTTAAATCAATCAAAATGTTTTATACTTGCGCCTCATCGCTGAGTTGAAGATTCTTGCAGTTCTCGTAGTTTTCCGGGCAATTAAGACTATAGCACGTTGTTATATACTACATAAAAATCAGTATCAATGATCAACCATACTATTTTTGTTTGTGGGTCTGTGACTCTGTAGTGATTGTAACTCTGGTACAGTAAACTTTGATGTACACTTAAGGGTTATTTTGAAATTTGGACCTGATTGTATCAAGAATTCAGACAAGCGATTAACTACCATCCTATAGGATGTAATATTTGAACAAAAAATATTTTAATTAATTTTCATTGCTACCGGTGTTTCAAGAATTCAAACAATAACTTTTATTTTTCACAGATTTGCGCTAGTATTTATATATTTTGCTCGGATAGAGTTTTAAAAATGCTTTATTGTATGTGAAACCGGTAGGTACACGACAAACATGTTAATAAAGTTTTTTCTTCGTTTTATTTTTTTTTGTGAAAAAAGGGTCCTTACTGGGTTACCCCGTTCTAAGGACACATTGTACAAGTTTTTTTGGTTTGAATATAAGTAAATACCTATGTTAAATTATTAGACGAAAGTTATAAAGTAGAAGAAGTTATATTTCTAGAAATATAGATCGCGGAAAGAAAAACATTGCACTGTTCTTAGACTTAGCCAAGGCTTTTGATACGATTTCACATAAATTACTCCTCAAAAGATTAAAAAATATTGGCATTGTAGGAATGCCCTACGAATGGTTAAAGAGTTACTTAACAGGTAGAAGCCAGCAACTCAAATTGGGAAAAATAGTAAGTAATTCACTAGACACTAACTTTGGGGTACCGCAAGGAAGCACATTGGGACCTCTTCTATTTATAATCTACATAAATGAGTTATGCGACCTAAAAGTAGGCGGAAAAATTATTACATTCGCTGACGATACGGTAGCTATATTTGAAGGAGACGACTGGACTCAAACACATAAACATGCTGAAAGTGGAATCAATGCGATAAAACAATGGCTTGACAAAAATCTACTTACATTAAATATAGCTAAAACTAAATACATAAGATTCAGTTCAACTATAATAGGACAACCTAGTACATCATACACAATAAAAACACATAAGACTAACTGTAATTCCGATAATATTGATTCTAACTGCAACTGTGAAGCTTTGGAGAGTGTGAAAAACATCAAATATCTAGGCGTTATTATAGACAATCATCTTAAGTGGAAATTTCACATCGACAAACTTTCAATAAGGGTAAGAAAATTGATTCATGTATTCTTTGTATTACGAAACATAATCAAACAACAAGACTTAAGAAAAATATATTTCGGATTATGCAACCCCATCTTAACGTATGGTTGTATTGGTTGGGGAGCGTCAGGTAGAACAATTTTAGATCCATTAGTGAAGGCCCAGAAATCCATAATTAGAGTCATTATGCGTAAACCCTATAGGTTTTCTAGCGATCAGCTCTACAAAAATTTTTATGTACTTGATGTTCGTCAAAACTATATAAAAAAGGTTATTATCCACGTACATAAAAATGTAGAAAATCTTAAGCAAATTGACCATAAATAAATAACAAGAAGTCACACCAGAAAGGATCTCGTGGTCCCAGGGAGCAATTCGGCAAAGTTTCAAAAGACATATACATATCTGGGACCGAAATTGTATAATAAAATCCCACCAGAATTAAATATTAAAACATGTAAAATGGCATGCATCGGTACAATAATAACTAAATGGTTGATAGACTTAGGTAGGATTGAGTCTAAAAAATAATTAAATAATGTCATTTAAAACTTAAAATTACACATGGCTAACTATTAATGGCACAATCAGTAAAAACTTAGTATAGTATATTTAAACTTAGTATATGTATATTTAATCTACAAAAAAAAAAAAAAACAATATTTTGTTTTTTCTTTTTTTTTACAGAAGACATTTTTGGCATTTTTCACCAGCATTTGGTTCCTTAGAACAGGCAATCTGCCTAGCTAGGAACTAATAACGTACAAGACATAATAACACTTGTACACATTTTAATATCTACAGTTATTTGAAATATTATTATTATTATGTAATTTTGCTGTATAAATGTAACTAATGTAATAAAAAAAAAAAAAAGAATGTAAAAGAAGGTACAATACAAGCATTAATCTTTGTTAGGTTGCAAAATTGTATCTATATTCTTCCTGCCCGTGTCTATAATCCATATTTTTATGTTTCTTTTAAAGTCGGTTATTTTTTTAATGGTTTTTATTGCAAAAGGGAGTAAATTAAATAATTTTATAGAGAAGTATTTCATATTTCTTTGTCCAGATGTCGTTTTAGTGCTTTATTCAGAAATAATTGTTATATTTGTGATCTACTTAGATACTTATAATGCATAGTGTTTAACGGCAGTCTTGCCCTTCTGCGAAAATATTTGTAATATTTTTTTTACATTAGCTCCACACAGGAGGCCCCGAGGAAAATAATTCATTTCATCGGGGAAGCTGTGTGGAGGGTATTTTTAGGAAAGTAAGGAGAGGAAGTTCTGGGAAGGAAAGGGTGGGAAGGAATCTGGGGGTCTTCTCTAGCCGTCTTCTCTTTTGGAACTTAGAGATGGATTCATACGTCCGGATTCCTGGACACAATGACCCTCAGATTCCTACCCACCCGTAATACCCTTTTCCTACCCAGAACTTCCTTTCCTAAAAAGACCCTCCACACAGCATTCCCAAAGATGACACAGAACCTGAGGGGAATTATTTTCCTCAGGGACTCCTGTGTGGTGCTAATATTATAAAAAAAATTACAAAGAAATTAATAAATAATCAGTTTTTTTTAAGATCACTACGAACCAAAAGACATAATTACAATGGCGTAGCTATAGCATTCACATATGGGGTGAGATCCTGGGAGAGGGGTAAGGAAGAAAGGGGGAGGGGTTGAAAATTTTATTATAAAGTTTTTGGGACATCTAAATACCACAACTTATTATATCCACTGGAGCGATTTCGGTCGAAAAATGGACCACTTTTATTTTTCTGCGATTGATTTCGGTTCAAAAATGGATTACATTTTCCCACCATTCATAAAACATTTATTGTAATTTTTTAAAACATTTCCTAGGTCAGCCGTTTATTTAAACATGAAGCTATTAAAATGTTTTATCTATTATGACCATAGATGTCGCAAATCTGAACTTCGTTGACTATGTTAGAACAACGATAAAAATATTTTTTCCCGACGAATTTTTTAACAGCTGTTTACGGATAAAATTAAGTCCTTTTTCCATAGATATGCACCTTTCATTATAAAGTATACCACAGATAACATATAGAAACCGTAAATATTCTATGTTGACCCGAATAAGTATCGCTCATGGCATTTTCAAGTAAAAAACACCCAGGATTCGCGTGATTATATGCTTTAACATTTTTTAATATTTTTTTTATAATTCTTACAGATGTGATAAACGTTAAAATACAGGTTAATTTATTGGCTATATAGCACTATAATAAGTTTTTATGTCTCTATGTTAAAATTCGAAGGTATGATTTTTTTTATGTTGACAAAAAATTTAAAAAATGACCTTCCGGGTAAACTCAAGAGATCGAGGCAAATTTATTTATTTCGCGTGATCGCTCCAGTGGTTGCCACTTTGATAAAATAGTGCAAATTGTGGTATTTTCCAGGAATGTAATCTTTTTTCGAAAAGCCGACAAGCAAAAGCCATCTTGGTGACATTCGTACAAATACTCCACACTTCAATTAAATAGTTGTTTATTTGCAAGCCTTGTATAAGACGTAGACAGCGTCTCAGCTATCGGACTCGAATGCGGCGGATCACGTAGCACGGTGCACAGTCGACTCGACCCGTAAGTTTGCGTGTTGATTGTTTACAATTAGGTAATAAAGGTGGCGTGCCCACACGAGAAGCCTCCCTCCAAGAAAGGGGTGATGAATAAAAGCTGCGGTTGGGTAGCAAGTTTTCCCCCCGAGCCGACGAAGACCCCAATCAGAGGGATATTGTTACCCATTAGAGGGCCGAAGGGGGGTCCCAGGAATGGGGCGCATGTTGGGGACAAATCTACGAGAGCTTTATTATTATTTTTCTCGCATGTAATCAGCTAATATTTCTTTTATGGACGGCTCTTAGAAAAACAATAATTATAATACCGAAGTAATTCTCGTTTGGATTGTACGAATTAAACAAGCACACGTATGAAGAATTTTCTTGGGATATCTTTCCTAACGAGCTAGATTTCTAATTTTTCCAAGTTTGCCTTAGACATAAATATTTTTTATTGCATTGCGCGACTATATAAACCTTTTTAAATCTACACTAGATTTGTGTGTATTCCACGGTCACACATTCCGCTGAATTTGACTGTTTCGGTGTCGATTTGAGACCGTTTCTTTATTCCTATAATATAACATGGTGCACGAATACCATTATTTATTTTATTTAATTATAAAAATGTTTTTTTTTAGTTCCTACTCCCTTTTTGTTAATATTTAAATTTAAATTTTTTATTCCCTGTTTTTTGATTCTTGTAAAATAATGACTGGCCATTTCAAAATTTAAGTTTTGAAATTCTCTATATTAAAACATTGTAAATTCATATGTCATATATTCTGGTTTTAAATGTGTAATTTCTATTACTTATAAAATTCTAAAATAAAATAAAACTTTATATCAATTAAATAGTCATAAATACATTGGGAATTCATTTGTCATATTCAGCTATTTATTGTATTTTAATAAGAAAATGCTAACAAAAAACTTATTGAAATATTTTTACTTGATAGATACGTGAAGAATTAAATTTTTATGAAACATGTTTCTTTTATTTATGGAATTAGTTAGAAAATTGTTACTTCAATTTTTACGCAGTTTGTACAATAAAAAGATATATATTATAATTTTTCAAACTTTCATACATTTTTTTGGATTTAGTTCATGGAATTAAGTGTATATATTGGAAACAAACTGAGAAGAATGATGATTTTTCTTTCGAATGACGAAAAAAACACATACCTCCACATTATGGAAAAAATATAAAAATACTTTATATTGTATGTTCTTCAAAGTCTCCAATAGAATGTGATCTTTGTGGCTAGTAAGTAAGTAAGAAAGTTTGTCTGAAGCTTAAGAGGTTAGATAAGATGGTTTTCTGTGAGATTTCTAAACGACCGATAGTTGTGTTTGTTGCTTCTCCCCAAACAATGATTCCGTATTATAGAATACCTACGGATTAATAGTACGGATTAACAAAGTCTTATAATGACTTTTACTTTGAAAAGTCATTAAAAGTGATGAAAAAAATATATCAGAAATTGTTGAATAGGTTATGTAGGTTAAGGGCTATTTTTCAGTATTTGTTTTTTTTTATAGCTTTTAATAACTTTTCAAAAAGGTGTTGAGTTAAGTTAAAATTGAGTTATCATGGAACCATTATTTTAGTTTATGTATGTTTCTTGTATTTAGAAATGTGTATTGTTTTGAGGAGTTTATATTTGATTTGTTTGTTACGTTGTGATGTCATTATTATAAAACGTTTGTCTAAAGAGCTTGAGGTGTTACGAGATTTTCAGAGAGTTTCAAAAGATTCCAAATAAAATAACACACGATAGATACACTTAGCTATTATAAAATTACTGTCTGTTTTTTTGGGTATTATATTAAAAAAAAAAAAAAATTATAATACCCAAAAAAAAAAAAAAAAAATTTAGTTTTTTTTTTTTAATATTTTTTGTATTTTTTATCTATATATAATGTTTGTATATTTTTTACAAATAAGTAAATATTTTTTATATGTTATACAGTGTTATAAAGAAATATGAAAAAGCCTTTCCTTACCATGAAGATACAAGTCTCTTGCGTTTGGTGAGGGAATTCAATTTCTCAATTATATGAAATCATGGAAGTAAGTAAATAATAAAATATTGCAAGTAATAACAAAAAGATAAGTAAGAAAACCCCAAAGATTTATAAATAATGGATTTCAAGATTTAAATTAAATAATAATAATAGATAATAATTAGAACTATTATGATAATTTCAGGTAATTTTTCATTTTATGTTTGAATTCATGATTATTTTCGATAATTTTTAGATTTAATGGGAGGTTGTTGAAATAAGTTATACCAGTCAGAGATAGGTATTTTGATTGTGCTTAGTATTAAATTTTAGAATTTTAATATTATCTGATATCTTGGTGATATATTGAAATGTAAATGAGGTAGTTTTTGACAAAAACGGCGCTATACAAGTCATTCAAATATTATTATGATTGAATATCGAAAAGATTTTTTTCAGTAGAAAATGTAGATGGTTTTTTCAAGATAACTTTAATTATCAATATTTGAACTATTTTAAGTGGATTTAAAATAAGATTAAATGTTCCTCCCCGATCTATAATATCGTATTGTAATATAGATTGAATAATTTCCTGGCACACTCTTCTTAGGTTTTCTAATCTAAGATTATTTCTAAGTCTTATAAATATATAAATGCATTTCGTAATTCCTTCACAAATATGTGTTTTCTATTTAAAATGTTGATATAAACATTTATTTATTTTATTTGTTGCATGTGTACCAACTGAATAAAAATGGGTGACTATATAAATAATTGTTGGTTATCGAGTGGTCGTTTGAGCGTGATTAACGTCGTTTGCTTAGCTCACACGTCATGCCGATGGTTGGAAATTCTTTACTGTACTTATTCGTACGTGTAGGTACTTCACAACACGTTATTGGCTTAGAAAATTCGTTGGCAATGCGCTTTTATAGTTTTCTTTAATTATAAGGTCGCAGAAACTGAATAATCATTTTATGAACAACTGCATGCTACTTCTGTAATACTAGGTACCTACCCACATACCTATATTTGCATTTGAAGGTAAAAATTAAAAATAATTATAGTAAGTACTTCGTGATGATATTAACGAATGACACGATTTTTATCAAATCATATGTGGGCAATGGGTACCTACCAAGAAAATGGTTTTTGATACATAGTCCGCTCCAACCACCGAGCTTTGGCATCAACCTTCACATCGTGTTTTTGACATTGTTCATGGTTTCATTTCTTTCATCTTTACTGATACATGATGATTTGCTGAAATGTGCAAAAATAATTCATAAAAAAACCCCGAGTTTCATAAGTTTTTTTCATTTGCTGTCGGAAACTTTGGTTTCATAAAGGTGTACCTTCTAATTACTTTATATTTTATTATTTTTAGACTTAAGTATAAAGTGTTGTATTTTCTCTTTCTAACACCGTTTAGATCATATTTCTAACGATAATAGTAAGGGAGCCACAATGACTTCTATGAGACTTATTAAGTCAAGCGTTTTTTTTTAATGTGTCTAACTTTCACCCAGGGTGTTCTAGACTTCAAAAAATAGATTTAAAACACTTTTTTCTTGACATTCATCTAATGGGAAATTCTTTCGTCTTTCATCGCATCGTTCTTTCTCTTACATTCTTGTATATTTGTGGAATATAGGGACTGGTTTATATTATTTCGCGTGGCACAGAATATGGCGAAAGAAGTAATCGGTACTTTTCAGCGATTCACCGAGAGTCCTTTGCTTCCAGCTCTCTATTCATGCTCGCTGTTGGATGCTCGCAGTATTGCAATATTTCCAGCACTGCAAAGCTCTCGACGAAGTTTGGTGCTTTTTGTGTTTACACTTCGCATAAGGAATTAAATGTTCCCTTTTAAATGAGAATACATAATTTTGGGAGAAGAGAATGGCCCAATGTTTTCCAAAACATGATAATCATAAAATATTTGGAATTTTTCTTTGAACTTATTATGATCGACGGGTATAATATGGAAAATTATTGAAAAATATTACGTTATGCCATATCTAAATGACACGTCCTAAAAGTCGTTTTATATACTTTTCTATTATGGTCAGGCATCATTGAATAGTATAAAACGAAGTCGCTCAAAAATCAAAACGGATTTTTATGTGGTTTTCGCCAATAGATAGAGTGATTCAATAGGAAGGTTTATATGTTTAATGCATGCTTATTATAGTAGAGAAAAGCCGAGAAATTCAAATATACAATTTAGGCAGCGGGCAGCGGGCAGCTGGCAAGCGGATGGTGTGGCTTTTATAAAGGTTGGGTAATGGGGTTGTGTTTCGTTAGCCACAGCAATGTGTGGCCGGGTCTGCTAGTACTATATAAACAGATTTAGACAGAGATAATACCAAGCTTTGCATTTTTGTCTTACCACATAAGCTTCTGCATATTTATAAATAACTAGCGAGCTCCCATAAAGAAATTGTTTCTCCCTGCTACCTGTGTGTTCTTTCCCCATTCGTTCCCGTTCCCCTTCCGCCTCCCATCCCCCTCCCACGTAAATTTTCAAACAATATGTTGAATTTTTTTTTTTTTTTTTGTTGATCTACTATAAACGTGATGTTTACAATATATTATTTACGATGCCTGTCTCGCTAGGGTATACCTGTGTTGAGACAGGCGTAGAAGTACATAATTGAATATCAATGTAAGAGTAATATAATTTACACAATTAAACATAAAGATGATTGAAAGTGTGGGTAAATCACATAAAGAGAGTTTTCTTATAAATGAAGGAAGAGATACAGTACAGTAGTAAACAACACACATCTGGAGTCATGTAATCATATAGTAAAATAAATTAATAAATTATCTAAGAAAGCTACCAATTTCAATTCAGTTGAAAATAAAATCATTGAAAGCAATTCGCGCATTTTTCAGATTTTATACATTTATTTATTTTACTTGGATATTATTGAAAAATTACAAATACTTATGATTAAAAAATTATTACAAAAAGTACATAATTTGATAATTTTATCTTATTTATTATTATTGGTAACTTAAATGCAGATAAAACCGATTTTGAGTTAATAGTTAATAAAGCTGATACGTAGAATTATTAATATTTCTCATCGGAACCGCCTGTTCAGTTGAAAGGTACGATAGCAACGAAGCATCGATCGAAATTTTAAATTTCGACCGTTGGTTAGTTGGCTTTAACCCAGGACCTCTTCCTTGTCTGGGAAGTACTCTGACCACTGAGCTAATTCGACCATATCAACTTATGTCATTTTTAACTAAGTCATACTTTGACTGAGAACTACCAACATTATATTATTTTTTCTGATATCTTTACGCATGACGTCAAGAAGTTTAGAGAAGCTAATATTTTTCTTCAATTATTAAATCTGCGGCTTAAGGGTCATTAAGCAGTCAGTGGCCGAGAATTCAAATTTCCTCGAAAGATGTTCTTACGGTCGTACAGGGCGGTTCCAATGAGAAAAATTAATTATTCTCCGTACCAGCTTTTTTAAATAATAACTCAATATCGATTTTATTACATTCAAAAATGCTGAAAGGCGTAATGATAAAACTATTAAAATTATGTACATTTTGTAATTATTTTTTGATCATACGTAAGTATTTATAATTTTTCAATAAAGTAAAAATGTAAAAAAATCTTAAATATATTAGTTTGTAAGACCTTAAATAAATAGACAAACTGAAGTATTTTCTTCACAAAACACGTGCGCGGATCTTTTTTTAATGACTTTATTTAAACTCAAATTAAAATAATGAAATATAGCTTTCCCAGATAATTTATTGATTTATTTCACTGCATGATTATATGAGTTGTATAATACAAAATTTAGTTTGAAAATTTAAAAAATCATCCGACGACCTACGGTACAACCTTATTATGCTAAAAATAAACATATTTTATCATTATTTAAAAGATAACTTTACCAGATAAAAGAAAAATATTTCGAAATCAATTTATACTTTTTTGTGGAAAAGAGTCGATACAGCTAAAATTTTATTTAAAAATGACATATTTCCGGTTTTGTCTGATGCTAATGCTAGAATGTCAAGTCCATTATTAGTTCAGAATGCCGATTTCCTGGCTTAATAAACGCCTAACCAATTTTTTGATTTCTACATTAGATATTCCCCAATCTAGTCCCTCAGACCTAGGGCCAATTTTTTCGAGAGGTCAAAATATTTCCACTTTGCAATAAAATCCAAATAAATGGATTTCTGAACGCATCCGACAGATAAAAACTTTTTTTTAAAGTTGGTGCTTTCAAATTATATAAAAAAATATATTTTTTTACATATAACTTTAAAAAATGACTGACTTTACGTTTTTTCTACCTAAAACTACTTACATCGAAGAAAAATAAAAATACAGACATATTTTATTTGCGAAATGTACTACAATTGTTATCATCAACTCACTTTTTTGTCGTTTCATGTAAAAATGATTGGTAAAAAATTACCAATTTTCCTTATTTTTTTAATTGCGGTCGGAGACTTAGTTTTGATAAAGGTGTATATTTTAAAGGTTTTGTGGTTAACTTTTAGATTCGAATAAAAAAGCGTGATGTTTTTTTTTCTTTCTAACGCCGTTTAGATCATATTTCTATCCATGATAATAAGGAAGATACAACGATTTTCCGAAAAGCGAACAAATTAGCCTGACGGGTTAAAGCACCTGACTTAAGTATTCGTAGCATTCAAATAAGGGATGTTTTAGATTATTTTCTGGTATCTTAATCAAATTACCAAAAACGAACATAGTCACTTCTAACATTAATAAATAAATAAATAATATAATAAAAAGCCTTTTATTTCTAGTAAATACGCATGTTACAGAGTTATAAAAAGTAAGAAAAAGCATAATTAATTCTATATACGAAAAAATGTAATATGGGTATCTTAAATTATTCATTAGCAAGAATGGCCTATGGCCTCTCTCAGGCGAAGGTAAAGGCCTCTTCTACAGAATTCAATTTATCTATTATTTTGTTCGTAGGGTTAAGTTTATTTATTTAATATAAGAATATTGTACATTGTATATTATTTTTGTGTTATTTCAACCGCCATGCTAGGGATGTCCCTGTGTTATGGCGGGTGAAGTTTTCAGATAGTAAATTATACATGTTATGGTTGTAAAGTAAAAATTTAAGTTATACAAATTAAATCAACTTGCAAATATTATATATCATGGTTTTTAAATGTAATAATAATTATATTCTTTAATAATAATAAGAGTAAAATAATTAAATAATTAAAATAGTAATAATTTAGGATATATATATATATCGTATATATATATATATACCGTCCGAGTATACATTTAGGCACAATCAAGTTTTAAAAATAATTCACCAAAGTTTGGTAATTAAACATAACTTGATTGACTGCCGTAATGTACCATATTATGAATATGAACCAAATTCATTTTTAGAAAATGAATTTTATAAAATTTATTATGATAAAACTATTCTGACAGACAGAACAATTAGTCATAATAGACCCGATATAGTTTTACATGACAAAATTAAGAAAATAACTTATATCATTGATGTCGCTATTCCAAATTCTTGTAATATTCAGAACACTGTTACTGAAAAAATAAGAAAATATACAGATTTAGGAAATGAAATTAAAAGAATTTGGCATTCTCAGACTATAAAAATATTACCATTTGTTATTTCGGCTACTGGCATTATACCTAGCTCTCTCATTCAAAATTTAGGCGTATTAGATTTGTCAAAAAATTTGTACATAAAAATGCAAAAGTCGGTCATTTTAAATACATGTAGGATTACGAAAGATTTTTTAAATATTTATATTGAGGGATCAGTAGGATTTATCGGACCAGTTAGGATTTCATCAGAGCCGAACCCTCTGATATGAAAATATCTGGAGTCGGTGAAATATTTTCCCATTATGTTTCTGGTGGATTGACGTATTGTTCTTGTATTGTTTTAATCTTATATAGTGCACTTACATTGCGTTAATTTACTAGATATTCATTTGTGGAAAAGTGTGTGGAAGGGTTTAGTCTTTCATTTGGGAAAGATTCAACCCGGACATAAAATCTGGAGCACAGTATAAAAATTAGGTCGTTAGTAAAATTCAATGTGAGTAAAAGTTATAAATTTGTTCATTTAAAAAATTGTTGTTAAATTATACAATTTAATTGCGAAAGAATAGTAATAATAATATGTAATAATAATTCGGTCGATAATAAAATTCAATGTAAGTTACAAAATTATTTGTTAATTTAAAAAATAGTTTTAAGTTATACAATTTAATTACGAATGAATAGGAATAATAATATGTAATAATAATTAGGTCGATAATAAAATTCAATGTAAGTAAAAGTTACAAAATTATTTATTAATTTAAAAAATAGTTATAAGTTATACAATTTAATTACGAAAGAATAGTAAGAATAATATGTTATAATAATTAGGTCGATAATAAAATTCAATTTAAGTAAAAGTTACAAAATTATTTGTTAATTTAAAAAATAGTTATAAATTATACAATTTAATTGCGAAAGAATAGTAATAATAATATGTAATAATAATTAGGTCGATAATAAAATTCAATGTAAGTAAAAGTTACAAAATTATTTGTTAATTTAAAAAATAGTTATAAGTTATACAATTTAATTGCGAAAGAATAGTAATAATAATATGTATAATAATATTCGGTCGATAATAAAATTCAATGTTAGTAAAAGTTATAAAATTAAATGTTGATTTAAAAAATTGTTGTTCAATTATACAATTTAATTTGATAATAATAGTATTAAAACTTTACAATTCAAGTAACAAGTTTTATATAATATAATGGTTTCTAAATGTAAGGATCCATTGTGTTAAAAGTTTTTTAAAGGTGTGGGGTTGGGATTCGGTTTTTATTTTTTCAGGGAGAAGGTTAAATATTTTAGGAGCTAGGTATATGAAATGTCTTTGAGCTGACGTGGTATGTAGTGTAGGTACGTTGTGGTGTCGGTTGGTTATTGTTCTAGTGGTGTAATTATGATGTAAAAGGGTTTTTTTCTTATATTTAAACATGAAGTACGTTAAGGTAAATTTTAGATGAAGTTGACGTAAGTATTTCTTGTGTTTGTGTCACTTCTTGTATTTTTGAGGAAGCCTTCCACGGTGACGAGCCGGGTTTCGTGGAAGAGGAGGTTTAATTTTTATTGTTGTTTTTTGCATGTTTGCATATGTCGGAGGGGGGCAGTAGTTGCTACAAGTTGTCGGCTTTGTTACGCTAAGCGCTGGGCATGTTATTTTGATTTTTATTTACTAAGAAGTTAAGCATTCTTGGTTTCACAATTCCTTTAGACAGGCTAGAAGTTCTTCTTATTTGTGTTTGTTCTAGCACTAACCCCCAAATAATATTACAATTGGATGTTAAACTCGTTAAGTTAATCTACTATAAAAATATTGAATATTACTTTTTTTTTCTGGGCCCCAGGGATTATAGTAAAGTTATACCAAACTAAATAGGATAAATAATAAACAACAAAATCAATTCGTGTGGGCACTAAATGACATTTATAGCATTGACCGTAGTTCACGGATTAATATTACGAAAGTAGTCATATTTCTCCCGAAGTGCACTTTACTCTGACTAACTGGCCAATTTTATGCATTTTCTTGGAAGCTATAAGAGAGATTCAGAGGTACTCCTCTTATTTAGAATTACTCCCACAGTGGTGATTATCTAACGCGACCCAATTTACAGATTTATTTCATTTAGAAGAAAAATACTAAAGTCAAAGTTTTCAGTCTCTCTCACTAGGGTTTCTTGTTCCGAAGGCTGTAGATTTTTGACGTGAAAACTTCTTTAGCACTGTTATGATTTATTTTTATTTAAAAAAAAAATATTTATTGATCCTATATAAGGGATGTTTACATTTTATTATTTGATGCCTATCTCGCTAGGGTATACCTGTGTTGATACAGGCTTAGAGGTATATAAATTAATATCATATATAAGAGTATTTCAGAATGTCATAAGAATATTTAAGGTTAAAGACATGTTAATTTGAATACAATTAAAAAATACATTTCAGAGTATTTAAGAATATTGAAGGTTACATAGATATAAATTTGAATACTATTAAACATAAAGATGATTGAAAGTGTGGGTAAATCACATAAAGAGAGTATAATTTATCTTATAAATGAAGGAAGAGATACAGTACAGTAGTAAATCCTGTCAAATCTAATTACGGAGTTAGATTATTTAGGATTTTATTATTTTAATTTGTTTTATATGGGTAAGGACGTATGTAGATTGATATTTCTGTCTATTTGTAATTTATTTTACAGATGTTTACAATAGTATGACGATCAGTACTTATAATCCATTTCTTTATAACTTGTTTGAATTTGGTCATTGATTCGATTTGTCTAATCGTAGCTGGTAGTGTATTGTGTACAGTACTGTTCGAATTAATGTGAACACATGTGATCAATGTGATCAATCAAAAAAATAGAGAAACAATTACAATTATTTTTTTTTAATACCAAGTGTGTCCTCCCTTAACTTTTTTAACTTCTTGTACATGGTTTGGCATAGAATCAGCAAGTTTTTTTACAATTTTATGATATTTGTGTGTCTCTAAACCATATCTAAGTTACTATCTCAATCACCTTGGTTTTTGTTGTGCTTGTCTTGCTTTAACTATAGCCCACCGATTTTCAATTGGATTAAGATCCGGAGAGTTACCTGGCTATTCAAGGTATGTATTTTTTTTTCTTTGAAATATTAACAATCCTAGTGCGTTTTTTAAGAGAAATATTCATCTTCAAAAATTAGATCAAAAAAAAGCTTTAGTTAAGTTTACCTCTGCAAAAAAACCGTAATTCTAAAAAATTACAAAATTTAACGCATCTGTAGTTTGGTGTGTCTCGTAACTCATTGAATGATTGAACAAGAACACAAAATGTCCGCTATTACAATATGCTGCATACAACTGCGAAAAACAAGATTATTGTGCTAATTATCACGTGTTCACATTAATTCGCACAGTGCTGTAGTTAAACTAATCTATCTAACTCCATAAATAGATTTGACAGGATTTACTACTGTACTGTATCTCTTCCTTCATTTATAAGATAACTCTATTTATGTGATTTACTATTACTATCTATGTATTTAAAGTGTCTTTGTCCAAAGGTGGTCTTAGAAAAGGGAGTTTGGAGTAGTTCATTGTTTTTGGCTCGGGTATTGTGTATCGTTTGTGTTGCTTTATATAGGGTTATATTGAAACACAATAAAACGGAAATGAGCGACGCTAAAAAGAGACGAACACATACGTAATACAAAGAGGTGCATTGAAATCAGATTACCAAAAAAGGACAATGCGAATGCTCAAAATAGTTTACTCAACAAATAGACGAAGTATTATAATGCGCTGTTGTAAACTTTAAATTCTGCACCAATTGTCTGCATTCGTAGGTTCAAGATGTATGTTTGTACCTATATTAGGCAAGAGAAAATATAGCATATTAGTTATAATTAATTAGTAATTTTTTAACTTTGATGTACTCGTAAGTACAAATCACAAAAATAAAATGAGAAATAAAACAAATAAATGTATACTGGAAGCTAATGATACTATTATTTTTGGAAGGATGAATGAAGCATTAATGTTTTTTGATTGTCAAAAATGCGGTTTCGGAAACAAAATAGAACGTCAAGAATTTTCTCATTTCCTTTGATACATCTACCTATTTTCAGCTTTGTGGAGCGCAAATAACCGAACATCCGAACTACTATTATCTACCTATATAGGTTTCTGTTTCTCGTTTACTATTTTTTGTTCCTTTGTGGACCTTTAAATGCTCTATTCTCCGGTTGGAGAATTAAAAGAAGTTTTTTTATGAGTTTCAATGTGTTCTACCATTAAATAGTAGTCGTTGGAAGATCGGTCACACTGGCTGAAATAGTTGAAACGCGTTGAGTTCTTTTATAATGATTCTCCTCAGACGTCATGCACCAAAACGAAAGAGATTGAAGAATATTTTTTTTTATTAAAACACCCTAATAAATTTACAAAAAACATCTGTTCTTTCCGAACCGTAAACATTTATTTCTTTATTGCGTCAGATACAATTTATTTTTATGAATGTTATAATGTTGGTATAATTTCTGTGTTTATGTCCACCAAACAAAGATAATTCCTACAAGTGTGATATATCTCTTGTGGGCCTGGCTGAGACGATCGTGGGGGTGAGTTTACTTGGAAATTTGATTTTTCCTAATTTTTCTGCGCATTTATGGGATATAATTATTCTAAAAATAACAAAATTTTGAAAAAAAAAAGTCTTTTTTTTACAGGTCTGATAGGGCTATCTATTTGAAAGGAAACTGATACATCGAAAATGGAAATAAGAGCTCTACCCATCAAATCAAATTGAATATCTGTTCAAGATAGCATTTCTGTATTTGAAAATATTTATTAAATTTTACCAGAAGTAACAAAAAATTGAGCTCATTCAGGCACACAGATACAAAGTCCTGTTTTAATTCGACCGTTTTGCATTTCGTCTGTCTTTAAATTTGTTTGTGTGTTCGACTTTCTTATTCGCATTATTATTTCAATATTATGGTACCTCTACCTGACTGAATAATGTTTGATAAAATAATTGTCATTGAGGTAGTGTCGTATCATTGGAAAATTGTATAGTGCATAATTTTTTTATTGAAATATTTTAAAAATTACATAATATATATACTATTCAATATTAAGCAGGCAGGTAGGTACCTATTTAAGTAATTTTCAGTGAGCTAGAGCGCTAAGATTGAAAAATATGACATTATCGACGTTTTTTTTTCATAATTTCAATTTTTTTATGAAGATTTTCAGGATTCTTTCAAAGAAAAAATAATATTCATTTCCATCTATACCAACATCAGTAATGTCGTATTTTTCAATCTTAGCACTCTAGCTCACTGAAAACTCACGGACCGCTACTGCTACTTACAAATCTTATGACCTCAAAGGAAATTTTGGTTTTGATGTATTAAAAGAGAAAATTAGAAACATACGTTTTCGGACCCGAGGTCCACTGTTCATAGAACTACTTTTTATGCTTCCGATTTTGCTGTCCGGGTTAAATCTTCCCAACAGCAAAAACTAAACAGTAAGTGCACTATATATGTATAATAAATACTAAACAATACAAGTACAACACGTCAAACTACCAGAGACCACATGGGAAAATAATTTACCGATTCCAGATATTTTCATATCAGAGGGTCCGGCTCGGTAGAACTCCTAACTGGACCGATAAATCCTACTGATCCCTCAATATAAATATTTAAAAAAAATAATACTATTTATGTAGTAGGTTTATTATTTTTTTACTTGTTAATCTCGTTGATAGTGGGAAGATATCGTCCAGTGTTCAATACCGTTTTAAATTATTTAATAATATTATACCAGCCACTATCCAATAAGACTAATGTCATTTCAGGCCTCAGCGAGACCAGGTGATTTTATTAGTTGTAAATTCCGATAGGAAAATAATAACATTTTACATAATTGTTATATCTGCCCTTTCCTCGGCAGATATTAATTATTACAAGGTTCTTTAAATATAAATGTGTTTATTACTTTTAATAACCTAGCTGGATAGCTACGACTGTTTACTATTCGGGGGTAGGTATATCTCTGCGCTCCCACCTCAGGAGCTGGTAAAGTCTATCTCTAGTACCACTTCATGTACACTAATGCCATCTGGCGAGCTATGGCGCAAGCTAAATGCTTACCGCCATCTATCGTATTATTTCCATATTAAATACCTATTTACTATACATTACACCCTCCCCGACCTAATCTCAAGCCCCTGGCTACAATAAATACAAGTCATGTTTTTTTACAACTGATGCTATACAATTGACAAAAATGGGATTTTAAATATTTCATTTTGACACGATTTTATACACTAAATTCAACCAAATATAGACATGATTTTAAATACTTCAACTTAAGTACTTCTGTTTCTCTGGGAGGGACCTCTATGAACGCCTTGAGCGGAGCCTCCCGTCCCAAGGTCTTGGTTGAGTAGTTTGCTCTCGATCATCCGCTGGTAATCTGAAATCAAGAGAACACCCCGTTAGCCCCTTCAACAAAGCTGAGGTCCCCAACTCGTCTGAAGCGCATTTCGTGACCTCAGACGCGGTGGGTGGGTTATTTTCTACACTCTCCTCTTCCCATTTCACAGATAAACTCCTTAACTGATCAATATGCCTCTTCCAAGTCAACGGAGTACCACAGATTCTAACGATATAAACTTTTTTTCCCACTTTCCTTTCTACAATACCTCTAACCCTACAAACTTTATTCACCTGACGGAAGTCCTTGACTAGACATTTTTGTCCAACATGTAAATTCCTCATTTGTACTGTCACTGAATTAATTGTCTCCTGAGAAGTTATCCCAAGATCGAAACATTCCATAAAATCTCTACCCACAATTAATTCTGTTCCATTTATTACTACAATAAAATTAATATTTTTGTTCCTACCCTTGAATTTCACATCAAAAATCGCCTTTCCTACGATTTTTAAACGATTATTTCCATAACCTGAAATAATTCGCTTGTCTTGTGACAAAATGATTGAGCTAAAATGTCTTTTAAAAATACACTCTGTCATCACACATAAAGATGAACCTGAATCAATCATTGCCGTAAACTTCTTGTTATTAATTTCAATTTCAGCAGTGATAGGACTAATTGACGCAACTAAAACTTTACTATCCCTGTGATTTTCAAATATGGGATTTATAGGATTATTCTTGCAAAATTTCTGTAAATGCCCAACGCCCTTACATTTGAAACATTTCGCATTACGAAATTTACAATCAAACGATAGATGATCATTCCTTTTGCAAATAAAACACTGTTTTTTAACATTACCAGAGGGTGATCTAAAATTCTTACCTGAATTTGATCCTAACCTATATGCTGGTTTCCTGTTAAAACTACCTCGTCGCTCGTCTCGGTTCGTCGATCGTTCCCTACGCTGATCTCGCTTAAACCCATCGCTAATAACTCGCTTTTTTACCAGATTTACTTCTGATTTGACCGTATTAACACTATCCAAAGTTGACATATTAACTGCAAGTCCTTCTATTTCATTAAACGATAACTTTTGCCCTTCCACAAAAATTTTCTCTTTCACGCGACCCGGTAACAACCCGATTGCAAACATGTCTATAAGATTTTTTTCAAGTCTCGTTTCAAATTGTCAATACGTTGCTAAATAACGAAGTCTTACCGCGAAATCTCTTACCGTCTCGCCTTCTTGTTGTCTCGCTAAAAAAAAATTCTCCCGTTCTTTAAAAACTAAACGATTTTCGTTACAATGTTTGTCGAGAAGCGCTAAAAGTTTATCAAAAGATAAGTCCGTTACTTTACTTGGAAAACACAGATTAATTAGTAAGGTTAACGTTTCTGATTCTAGGAGATTCAATAAAAAAGCCCGTTTTTTCTCACCAGACGCTTTGTCATCATGAATCACGAAAAATTGCTCTATCCGAAGTCGAAACAATTCCCAGTCTCCGGAGAGATGGCAAAACGGAGGTATTCTACCCGATTCCATAACTCCCAACAGATAGATCGGCAAAAAAAAAAAACAAAAATAACAAATAATCCCTCTCAAAGAAACAAAAGAACTTAACTCAGGAACTCTTCTGGTCTGGTCCTCTCCTTCCCTTCCTCTGGGTTGTATCCTTGTCCTCTGATTAATCCAATGGTTAGTTCTTGACACGATTAATCCAATGATTAGTCCTTGACACGATTAATCCAATGATCCACAACCAGATCGCCTCCTTGCGGTATTTTTCTTCTTGTTCCTAGAACAAAAAAAATCTTCTTCCAGCCCGTAGCCACGGAAACAAATGCTCCTTAATCCCGAGCAGAATCTCTTCCGATTCTTTTGCCAAAACTGCAAGTCACTCCCGCAGTGACTTAGTCCTCCGTGCCCAGCACAAATTATTATACGCACGCGTAACTTTTCACAATTATACTTTAACGGCTGCGCCAGTTGTTATATCTGCCCTTTCCTCGGCAGATATTAATTATTACAAGGTTCTTTAAATATAAATGTGTTTATTACTTTTAATAACCTAGCTGGATAGCTACGACTGTTTACTATTCGGGGGTAGGTATATCTCTGCGCTCCCACCTCAGGAGCTGGTAAAGTCTATCTCTAGTACCACTTCATGTACACTAATGCCATCTGGCGAGCTATGGCGCAAGCTAAATGCTTACCGCCATCTATCGTATTATTTCCATATTAAATACCTATTTACTATACATTACAATAATTGAATCAATGTAGGTACGCTACCGCTTTTCAACGAATAGTGAAAATGACTAAAATGGAATTATATCTACAAAAGTGACAGTTCCGCGCAGTAAGCTCGTCCATGCTGACAGAGCAACGTGTAACATGTACGTGTAATGTACCACCGTTTATACACGTACGGTACAGTTTGTACACGTACCGCACGTGAGTATACGTGTGTACACCGACACGATCCACGACACACCCACTAAACAAGTCCTCTGTGCAGGTAGTTTGTTTGCGCCACGCAAAACCCTGATAAAATAAAACCAGAAAATAAAAATCACAGGTATTGAAATAAATTTATATTGGACTCTCGGCACGCTTTAGAGTGCGTTGCATGTGGAAACCCATTTTGGGATTTATAAAGGAGAAATTTGGTCAAGTAACAATATGTAAAAAATAAATTCTTTACAGATATTTTAATTTATTATACTAATCAAACTGTCTTACTATTTCCTAACTGGTTAATATTCAAATCAGTTTGTTATTTTAATCTTAGGTCTCATAGAAATCGTTGTGTCTCCCTTACCTACTGGAGCGCTTTTTGTCACAATATGGCACCATTTAAAATACCCCGGATTGCTTTTCCGCCAGTTTTAGGCAAATTTTCCCTATTTGCATTAAGATTTTTTTTTTAATTTTTCCATATTAAAATTCAGAGGTATGATTTTTTTAAAGTAGGCGGAAAATATTCAAAATGGTCACCAAAAAATCACAAGCAATCGGAGGAAAAAGTTAAAAATTACGCTGTCGCTCGAGTGGCTAATATCATCGTTATAAATATGATCTAAACAGTGTTAGAAAGAGAAAGCACCATGCTTTATATTCAAATCTAAAAGTTATCCACAAAATAATGAAAATGCACACATTTATGAAACCCAAGTTTCCGAATGCAATTTGAAAAAATTTTCGAAACTTTGGGATTTTTTTATTAATTATTTTTACACGAAACGACAAACAAATGAGTTAACATATTCGTAATAAAATATGTGTGTGTTTTTATTATTTTTAGTTATCAGTAATTTCAGTAATTAGTAATTAGAACAAAATGTAAGGTGATCCATTTTTAAAACTTTTTATTTTTTGCATAAAAAAATTTGATTTAGAAAAAATCATATGTTTATTACGAATTATAAAATTTGTAAGCGTATTTTACGATCATTCAAACACAGTTTTTAGTTACTTTCTGCACACTTCACAAATAAAGCTTTTGGCGTCATTATAGATAATTATATTTTCATTAGAAAATATATAGATATAATGACCGGTCAGTGGTTGAGTGGGCATAGCGCGTGTTCGATTCCTCGGCTGGCTAAGTCTTCCATCACAACACAAGCAACATTTTCGGCTTTCTGTAGTGGTAGTAGGAGATTTTCAAACATTGTTGGGTTATCCGTAACCCGGGAATGTTTGTCTTCCTTTAAAAAAAATAAAAATAAAATAACTTAGTATTATTATCGACATGTTTCAAAAACAATGTTGTCCTCGTCGGGATAAGAGATTCATTGTTTCTGGATCATAGTGTGGTAATGGTAATAATATCGACCAATACGCCGCCAAATTATAAAGGTGTTGATGATGACGATGAATGGTCATCTCATACCGTTTGATATGAGGATCTGCTCCGATTTATGGGGTGATAGCCGATGTCAGGAACTGTTCAGGAATGCGTGGGTGGCACGAGGTTTTAGATCGTGACATCCGACTCTGGATTGATGATGGTGATGATGACTTTAAAGTTCTTCGGCATGCCGATGGCTTGAGTTCCATTAACTCCTTAAGCATCGGGCATAAACATTAAACCGAATTTGATTAGACAATCGGCAATGTCAGGAGATCGGTGGGGCCGCTCTCTCCTCTGGTCTTGCGAAGTATGAATTTAATTAAGGAAGATTTTGATGTCACCGATTCTCGCCATAGCAGTCACTCATGTCCTCATCAGTCCCATTCTCCGTCCAGCACGCCTCCTCGAACCAGTAGAAATAATGATTACGTTTTTCCTAGGCACATTACAGAAACATGAGCCAGCCTGCAGTCACGATGGTCATCGGGATTTGTTTTGAATGAAAAATACGTCCTCTCGCATAACTGACACAGGCGTGACTGGGACGGTCCCCGGTATACTGTTACGGGCATCCGCTCTACGATAGGTGCATCCCAAGCTCAAACTCAAATATCAGCTCAAAGAAGGAATGTCAAGCTCGGCTTCCAGGGTGCTGGGTCCAAGAATGAAAGGCACCAGGTAGTGAATCTGGCTTCCCTTCCTTCTATTTCCCCTGCTGCACTTTTGTCCAGAGTACA
The DNA here is from genome assembly GCA_917563855.2 of Limnephilus lunatus. NCBI lineage: Eukaryota > Metazoa > Arthropoda > Insecta > Trichoptera > Limnephilidae > Limnephilus > Limnephilus lunatus. Next base: position 83,877,117 of record OU830592.1, read on the forward strand.
TTCCCAACCTGATTCTGGATGATCCCTACTTCTAGTTTTGAGGAAGTTAAGAAAACTTATCCGGATTCCAACAAAGAACCGCCGAACGATTGCCAAAACGATTCCATATGTCACGTTCCCTTCGTTTCGCCGACAAGGCAGCTCCCACTCGAACGTAACCAAAAGGAAGTAAAGCCAACGTAAATTTCTTCACTTCGTTTCCCCTATGACGAAGGTAGTCCGGCCAAATCGTTATCTCCGTCCTGCATCAAATTGACCTCCCGCGACAACAACTTTTCTCCGCTGGTACCTCGGAACTGCGGTAGAAGGGGGGGAAATGGGTGCACGTCCTTTGTTCTCCTGAAGTCCCCCAATGCCTTTGTGACGTACATACGTCGACATCATAAAATGGCTCCGACCACGCTTTCAATCAGGCCTAGAGCCTATACAAAATCCACGTTACCGAGATGCCATCACAAGGGATTCCAATTTGCTCGGACCATATAAGTACCATCGCTTACTTCGCCTTCACATTAGAAAAATAGTGTATATCCCACCTGCATATCGATCACATCGCCCCAGATAACGCCGCGTGAGATACTCCCTCATGATGGAATTGGAAAGCTGGACCCGTAAATCCATTCAATAACCACCGTCCCTTTTCGAGTCGTAACCCGTTCAGTTAAGTTTGAAGAAAAAAAGTTTGCTAATTATGTAGGTGGGTAGAGCGCGTCACGCGTAAAATATGAATACCTACCGACGGTTTCATTCAACCGACAATATGAAAGTTTTTGCTAAATCGAATATATCGAATGAAATATACCTAAACGTAAACCAAAAGGTGAATATACGATAAGATATCGAACCAAGTTTAGAGTCCTATGTAATAGGTTTGTTGTGATACCTAAAGTTTGGAATAAGGTATGTGAAATTTTAGGTGTGGGAATTGTTTCTTGTGATACCTAAAGTTTGGAATGAGGTATGTGAAATTTTAGGAGTTGGAATTTAATTATGTCAGATTTTGTTAGTAAACAAAGGTGCCCACGCTACGCACCTTTTATAAACTGTTATATTACCTAATGCCTTTCCTAACACCCGCATTTAGTCCCCTAGCTACCTTTAAAAATATTATTGCGAGACTCGATAATAATAATTATTATTATTGAATGATTTTTATAGCGCCATTTTCGTGAGAAAATCACCTCAAGGGCGCGAAACAAACTATAATACATGTTTGAAATCTAGGAAAACTACAACCTAGATGAACAATTAAAAACAATTAAAATACTCAGGGAGTAATGACGATTCTTTTGTTTTAACCATAGTTTGTACGAAATCCAAACATTAATGTTGTTAATAATTAATTCAATTTATCAAACTTACCAAATTCGCCATTTAGCACAAAACAATTTCACAAATCATTAACTACAATAATATTTAATTCAATCAAGCACTTCTAAAACACAACCCGTCATGCAGTTCTTTATTCCAAGATGCAACCGTCAAACACAATTCTCGCGTTGAAGATAAAATAATTTTCACTCTACTGTCTACCTCAAATTATAAAATTTAATTATCCGAGCAAATTTTGTCAATTAAACGATTCTGTCAAAGTTGTTGTGTCAAAGAAATACTCCCGGTTTACGGGCACCGAGCTATTATTCTACCGTTTACCAAAACTCGATGATTTTAATCTCAACCATGAACCACCAGGGTCTTTTCCCGACTATCTTTCCAACCCAACTCCTAAAACCGATTTCTATACGTTCTCCTAACTGCCTACCCAATTTCAACCGAGCTTTCCAACGACCAAACCTTGACCTGTTCCCAACCCGACTGTCTACTTATTCGCGTGGACTAATTTGTGTTATATCCTGAAATATCCCCGATTTAGACGCACCGAGCTGGTCTCCTCGCGACTATCAGACCTCGGCCCTTTAATTTCGACCGTGCTATCCAACGAACAAACCTTGACTGTCTTCCAACACTTCCTCATCCCGACTGTCAGCCCTCAGATCTCCCACCCATCTCCTTGTGTGGTTTCTTTAATTTATTACAGTCATTTCTTAAAATTTCAAATGATACGCATATTTCCCAATATGCGTATCTCAACGTTAATTGTCAACCTGTCACATTATATCCCAAATTTCAAGAATTCAGTGCACTTTTCATGTTCGCTTAATTTTTTTGTGTGTAAATTTAAATCCAAAATCAAAAGTGGTCGACACATGTGCTTATTCTACCGCTTGCCCGGATCCATAAATCAGTCTTGTGTATAAGGAATTGTATGCCGAAACTATCCCCTGTTACTAAATGCAATATACTTTTTAATCGACCTCTCAATTTTAAAAGAATTATTTCGTAGGCCCAAAGATAGAAAAGTTCTACCATGATTTGCAAACAACCATACAAAAAAACACACAAACAAATCATTGTGGTTTTAACGACCAGACTGGAACATGCGATAATGGAGAAGAATGCACAATTGGCAAATATGGACATGGCAAAAGAAGTAAAAATGGTGCAAGGATAGTCACATTCGCTTTCGACCTCCGTATTCCAGTGGCTAAGACTCTTGACTCACAATCCGGAGGTCGCGGGTTCGAACCCGGCGTGCGCAAATAAATTTTATTTGATTCATTTGTGTTATTTCACAATTAATTAATTTTAAAAAAATAATATAAAGTATATTTGCGGCACGTTCCAGAGTGGAAGATACTATTAGTATCGCCCTGGTGTAAGACCACCATTCAGAATTGAAACGTTGCTTGAAAATGGCTTTAGCCGTGTTTGGTGACCAGATCTGAATAGCCAGGTACTTTCCAACCTTCCTCTTCCACCACTCCTTCCCCTCCCCACTACCTTCAGCCTCACAACATACCCCAATTGGGGATGCCATAGTCTCACTGGCTCCAGACGGGAGCAGTTGAGATTCTTGTGCGATATTCACTGTAAAAAAAAAAAAAAATCGCTTTAACAAACAAACTTAGCATTCTCAACAGCTTCTACAAGAAAAAGGAATTAAAAAGATGGACGTGGATTTTCCGGAATGGATCAGAATTGCAAAAGATAGAGAAAAATGGAAATCTTTAGAGGAGGCCTATGTCGAAAGACAAGCTGTTTCTAAAAATAACGACTCGAACGCTGATAATTTTGAATAATATTTAACAAAAAAAATATATAAATATTAAGTTGATTAGAAAAATGTTTATAAGTTTAACAGCAATAAAGGCTAATTGTCATTGCGTCAAATATAGGTACGAGTCATCATCTTCATTGCTTCTTATTTCATGAAACACATAATTGGACACTTTAACCAAATCCAAATAACGATCGTAAAAGGCGGTTTCAACGAGAATGATTAATTTATTCTCCGTACCAGCTTTTTAAAATTATAACTCAATATCGATTATATTTAATTAAAAATTGATCGATTGCTTTAATTTACACCTACATCCAAAAATTCTGAAGTGAAATTAAAACTATTAAAATTGGGTACTTTTGTAATTATTTTTTGATCATAAGTATTTATAATTGTTCAATAATATCTAAGCAAAATAAGATTATAATTTTTTTTTAAATATATTAATTAGTTTGTAAGACCGTAAATAAATAGACAAACTGAAGTATTTTCGTCACAAAACACGTGCGCGGATCTTTTTTTAATGATCTTATATAAACTAAAATTAAAATTCTGAAACATGGCTTTCTCAGATCCTTTATTGATTTATTTTACTGCATGATTATATGATTTGAAATGTGCGTTGTATGTATAATACAAAATTTTGTTGGAAAATTTAACAAATCTGCCAACGACCTACGGTATAACCTTATTATGTTAAAAATAAACACATTATCTCATAATTTAAAATATAAATTAACCAGATAAATAAAAGAACTATCTTTTGAAATCATTCTATACTTTTTTGTGGAAAAGAGTAAGTTCATACGGCAAAATTTTTATTTAAAAATGACATAATTCCTCCTTAAATAAACAACAAGTAAATAAATAAACTTTCCTTGCATCATTCCCCCTTTTAATAATTTCAGCCTCACAGCGTACCCAAAAGAGATGTTTTCAAAATATTACTTTAAGCATATTATAAAATATTTGTTTGTCATCACCACGCCATTGCACTAGGTACATTTGTTGGTAATAAACCATCCAATATCAATTAGTTTGAAATACTGGGAAGTGAATACAACATGTCACACAAGGTTAATCTCAAAAAGGTTCTTCAAATTATGTCATGCTATTTTGTGGCGAAAAGATATTATTATCTGCCAAGATCAGGCGACTCGTCGTTTTGACATTTCAACTGCCGACAGTAGAGTGTACCTACCTGAAACCGTAAGCTGGTAGATTCTGGATTAGAGCTAGTAATTGGGTTCATCGAATCAGAGACTAATACTCATCGAATTAAGGTTCGTGCATTGCTGGCACGCATCACAATATTCAATATTATCATAGTTCTACCTCCATCAAAGTGAATTTCGACTAATAATGCATTTCATGAACATCATCTATTCTAGTATGCCCGTATATATTTCGCTTTGCAGTAAAATCTATTTTTGAAAGGTGATAAAATTTTTTAAATATAAAATTTTTTAGTGCAAAATGCTCACCTTACGTTTTTTCTAAATAAAATTACTAATAACGAAAAAAATAATAACGTTATTGTCACCTCACTTTTTTGTAGTTTCATGAAAAATTAATTAATAAAAAATTCCCAAAGTTTAATAATTTTTTAAGTAAAACTTCTTAGTTCGTAGTTTTTCTTCAGTCGTGTGGTCTAAAGTCTAAAACACACTCGTTTTTTTTCATCTTCTGTTCCGAAACTTTGGTTTTTTAATAGTGTACATTTTACTTATTTTGTGGTTAAATTGTAGATTTGAACATAAAGGGTGGTGTTTTCTCTTTCTAACACCGTTTATATCATATTTCTCACTATTATAGTAATCAAATCAAATCAAATCAAAAAAATATTTATTGTACATTTAAAAAATACAAAAGGTATTGCTTATGGGTAGATCCCATTTCTTCCAGCTAACCACAAACATGTTATATTATAATGTTCATACAAAAAATAATATTATAATTTTTATACAAATAAGAAAATACAGATAACAAGAATACAAAATAGGTGTTTCATTTATGTGAGGTATTCACTTAAGGTGTAATGACATTTGTTTAGAAGTAATGTTTTGAGTGATGATTTGAATTTGTGTGTGTCTTGAATTTGTTTGATATTATGTGGAAGGTTGTTATATACTTTAACGGCCATGTAATATGGTCCTTTTTGGACTATTGTTTTGTTTGCTTTGGGAATTGATAAGTTTTCTGTGAATCTTGTAGCGTATTTATGTGTCGAGTTTTTTTGTGGAAACTTGACTGTAGATGATCGCACTAGCATGCATAGTTCCATTATATACATGTCTGTGACTGTCAGAATTTTCAGATGTTTAAACAAAGGTCTACATGAATCCAGACGAGCAGAGTTTGTAATTTTACGCATGCATCTTTTTTGGATGATAAAAACATCTTTAGCGTTCACTGAGTTTCCCCAAAAAATTATACCATATTTTATTATTGAATAAACATAACCATAGTATGCGGCTATTACTGATTCAATGTTCAATATTTTTCTCAGTGTACCTAGAACAAAAGAAAAGCTACTGATTTTTGCTACTATTTTTGATACATGTTCTTTCCAGTTTATATTTGTATCTAGTTGTATTCCCAGCAGTGAACAAGTTTGGGAGGGTTCGATAATATTATTATTAAAGTTTACATTTATGTTTATAGGTGTAGCTTGCACTGGACAAAATTTTAAAATTTGAGTTTTATTTGTGTTGAGTGACAGATGTTGTGATAACAGCCAGTTTGCTATTAATTGGCAAGTCTCGTTAACATATTTGTTAAATTCTTCAACGTCTCCATTACATTCAAACAACAAAGCGGTGTCATCAGCAAACATTGACACAATCAAGTAAGGTAGACACAATCAATTCTATGAGATCTATATGAGTTGTTTGCATAATATAGCTAGATATATACCACATGTACCCCTCAGAGATTTCATTTCTGCTGCGTTAAGTCCTCTTCCTTCATATAAGAGTTCCACGCTTCACTGGCATCAGGGTTGGTACTATAATTCGTTTGTGAACTGCTAACTTCGCTTCCTTGGACGAATTTTTATTTGCGATATTAATTTTTTTTAATTATTAACGCTTTCACATAGTAGTATATCTTAGGGTTTTAATACTGAAAATGAAAATTTTAAAAAATACGTGCGTAATGAATGGTTCAGCTTATGTAGTTTTGCTTCAATTCATTTTTTTTAATCCAATAAACATTTGCAAAATTAATGTAGATTTAAGTACCTACCTTTAAAACCAGTTTTTAAATGAAAAATGATCGAATTTGCGATGTGAGATGATTATTTTTAAAACGCAGGGTAGAATTTTACCAAATTCGGTAGGAATATTGTGATCAGGTGTTTTTAATATTAATTGTCCAATTAATCGAAGAGAAAGGCTTTACCAACGAAATTTGGATACTTCAGGGGTCACAAAAATGCGGATTCGAATACTGATGCTATAAATAAATGATGGTCAGCAATAACCGACATAATAAACGCTAAATTTGTAAATAAATTATGTTTATTAAATATTTTACTCTGCTTTGGACCCTGAACCAAAAACAAATGATTTCAAAATAGCAGTTTTTAGCAATAGACCCGGTGGCAAACTTAAGAGGATTATAAATACTTAAGATTTTGAACATATGATTGCGTTTTTTTCACAAGATTCACGGGAAAAGCCCTACCTTTTAATGTGGCGACCTGCTTGTCTATCTACGAATTACAATTACACAGGTTGGAACATTTATAGATACCGTAAAAAGTATCACACAAAATTATGACTTTATTTCGACTGATAATGTGGGCATTTTAAAAATTCTTGTACAATAATATTTCGAACTGGCCAAGTAGGGAGCATTGTGGTCATCTTCTTCTTTCTTCTTCCAAGTAGGGCTGTGTAAGGAAGAATACGGACAATGGGAGATAAATACATTGAACAAGACCTTGGGAAATGTATTAGTCCCACAGCTGTTTCAATACCTAACAGCCACTTCCAGCCCAGACTTCAACCATTTTCGGATTCATGGGGTGATGTTGGTCTAGGTCTTGGCGGCGAATGCTTCTGCATCGGGCCGGATCGGGAGAGACTGGCTGAGGTACCAAACTAATTCTCCAGCCGGAATCTCTCGACCCATTGCCTTTGCTCCGCAGTGGGAGGGGTGGATTCATACATCCGTCACTCCTGAACACATTGACCCTCAGATACCTACCTACCCTTGTACCTTTTTTTCTTCCCAGAACTTTCTCTTCCTCCTTTCTCTAAAAAGACCTTCCTCACAGCATCCCAAAATATGACATAGTCTTTTGACAGCAGCTTTTTTATATATGAATACCTCACAAGTGTCCCAGCTGCTCCCATCTCGAGCCAGTAAGACTATGACATCCCCAATTGGGGTATGTTATCCCCAATTGAGGTAAAGTAGTGGGGATGGGAAAGAGATGGGGAAGAGGAAGGTGGGGAAGTACCTGGCTATTTAGATCTGGTCACCAAACATGGCTAACGCCATTTAAACCAACGTTTCATTTCTGAACAATGGTCTTACACCAGGGCGATACTGCTAGTAGGTATCTACCACCGTGGCACGTAGGTACCGCAAATATACTATATATTATTTTAAAGGAATTAATTGTGAAATAACACAAATTTAAATAAAATTTCGACTCGATCCCGCGACCTTCGGATTTCAAGTCATGCTTTACCCCTAGCCCGCGCCGGCTGTCAGCTAAGTTATCGATTAATGAATTTTTCACAAAATCAATTGTCCCCTATTCAACCGTCAGGTTAAAAGCAATACTGGATCGAAAAAATAAAGTTGAGGTTAAAATGAATAATCCCCATCAACTTTGAGACCCCTTAGGGGACGATATCCAAAGAGTAGCTACCTCAATACTTTTACGGTCCAGCTACTGTAGGTACATCGCACCGTGACCGTCACTGCATAGAGAATCTCTAGACGTGTGATCTATGCCGATTTGAAAAAAATGTCGCCAATTCCCAAGACATTTCTATGGTATTCTCTATAGTGCGTTTGTGCCTGAACTCTCATGAAAATATACGATGATAAGACAAACTTGATATCATTATTTATCTACAATGTAAAAGCCGCGAAAGAGGTTTACTCTCGACACTACCAGAAAGTGGTCAGTTTCAACGTCAGCCCCTCTGAAAACTCTTGTGTCCTCGGTAACGGCTCTCAACATAGAGTCAATTTCTACAAAATCGATTATTGATCTACCATTTCCCCATTCCCACGTATATTGATGGATACCTTTATGATCGAAGAAAGTATAAGACATAAAAACCACCACCATGAGGATGTCACTTTTTTATATTAAAAAAACGCAAATTGTGATTTTCGTATAAAACAATATGTTATGACCTACGACCAACATATTCAGGTGCCTTAATGTACCTTGATGCTAGGTCCATAGTGATATAATTAAATCTATTCAGATCTAAGAAAAAAAATATAATTATGGAAAAGACCAACATTAAATTTATAGAAGAGGGATAATTTCTCATTTTTTATTCTCCGATTAACCTCCCAAATATACGTAAGCCACAAAATGCCTCTGCTTTCGACTCCACATCATGATTGATGTTTGGGTTATTATGCCGTGTTGCGCTACCTCCTTCTTTAGCCAACGTGTTGGACAGCAATACAGCAGCTATCATCAGGGCAGATGCGTAATCATTATTACTATTATTGGCATGTAAACATTTTCGATTAATCCAACTTGGTTATCGTTTAGGAATCCGTTTGGTGAATAAACTTAAAAAGTTTTGAAAATAACTGACCTTACGTTTTTTCCAACTAAAATTACTGATAACGAAATAAATAACCTCAAAAAACACATACATAATTATTTAGACAAATGAATTATAAACGTTATCTTCACCTCGCTTTTTTGTTGTAGATATTTATGTAAAAAAAAAATTCGCTTAGTGTCTTAATTTTTTTTTCAAATTGCGATCGGAAAAATTTGGGTTCATAAAGGCGTACATTTTAATTTTATTTTGTGGTTAATTTTTATTTGAATATAAAGCGTGCTGTTTTCTCTTTCCAATACTGTTCAGATCATATTTCTCACTATAATAGTAAGAGAGACACAATGTTTTATAATCTATGTGAGTTGGGACAAATATGGTCTTCCGTGATTAAAAGGGTTTTGAGGATATTTTGTACGCATCAACCCCAATAGACAACTTCAGTCCAATTTTTAATGACCTAACATTATATAACTGCACATTTTTATTTATTTTTAGAGTTAGTTTAAATAGTTAAAATAATTGTCAAGGTTTTAATTTTTCAATCTACAGTGGAATCGGGTGACGTCATCAATCACGTCATCTACTATAAGATCGCGCAGTCATCTGTTCCACTCGCCGCCATTTTGAAAGTCGGAATTCGAAGGAATCTCCCTAGAAGTAGCATTACTATTTTTATTGTACAGTAGTTTTTGAATATTTTTGAATAATGGAGATAAACTAATACAGATACCTTTATTTTTTAAACTGAATTATTTGGGCCTAAATAATGTTTCAATAAACACAAGAACCAAATCTCTATAAACAGTATGTAAATAAACGAATAAGATGAAATTTTGTTAATACGATGGCTTGTGTCGTACCTACATTCCCGTACAATGACTTTACGGTGACCAGTGACGTCACCACTAAACATTTTAGTAATACCAACTTGACGGCGTGTTTCAACGACGCTATTAAAAATTCACTTTTTAATATTTTTTTTAACTCTACTTTAATATTATAAAATAAAACTTATATATTCAGAATCAGCGTTCATTGGTCTATATGAATATTTTTTTTAAAATCCATAATATTTTTCACTGGAGTTCCTTATTGCACAGCCTACAACGGAAAATGAGATGTAATTCGGGTATACGGACACGCCCAAAACACACTTCACAGTACCAACATCGCACTGTGACCGCGCTGTAACCGAACAGAGCCTCTGGATTACCTGAATCCCGTGAACCGAATAAGGAAGATGTTTCCGAGCCCGAACATGAACGGTATGAACACAGAACGCACACAAACTGTACGCAAACACGGACACTGTGCGGGTCTCGTCACTGTGTGAGTACTGCGTGTGATGCGAGCTTTAACATCCCTATTCCGGGTTCCATTATGGTTTTAAAAATACACGCATTCCAATTTCAACCATGTTTTTGGTGTGACTTTTTCAGTGACATTATTTAACTAGCGCAGAACTTTATCGGTTGTCTGAAGTCTTGGCAAGTCTCTATCATTACATAGTATAAAATGAAGTCGTTTAAAATGTTTGTGCGCTTAGATCTTTTAAACTACGCAACGGATTTTCATGCTGTTTTCACGAATAGATAGAGTGATTTAAGAGGAAGGTTTATATATATATATATATAATAAATGCTTATTATAGTAGAGAAAAGTCGAGAAATTCAAATATTCAGTTCAGGCAGCGGGCAGCTGGCAAGCGGGTGGTGTGGATTTTATAAAGGTTGTGTAATGGCGTTGTGTTTCATTAACCACAGCAATGTGTGGCCGGGTCTGCTAGTCAGTTATATATTTGAAAATGACAATTAAAATGACTATCTGTTAAAATATTGAAGAAAAAGGCCCGTATGAGCTAACCTTGTTAAACGCATTTTCTATATGAACCTTGCCTAGTACCTACTATGAACCTTGTCTAGTAATGAACAGTAATCCTCGCATACTAACAAAAGTTTGTTTCTAATTTTCTTTTTTTTTTAATTAATCAAATTTTTTTCTGAAGTAATAGTATAGGTATGTTAGAAGGTATGTACTTAAATTTCTGCATACTGACACGTAAATCGTGTATTTTATGTAACTTTTTTTTCTAATTTCAAATAAGGAACGATACAATTTTCCTAAAAAACGATACTATCGATAACAATTCCTTTTTCTAACTCTCCTCAGATAGGTGAGTACCATAATTTTCAATTGCGAACTTACAAAATGTAAGAGGTTCATAAAAGAATATTTCTCTGATGGTTCGTGAATAATATTATGTTTTTATTGTTTATATTTCTGTTATGATTTGATTTATATGAACAACCTCTCTCCATGGTTACCAATCTATTGATAGATTTTTTGTCTTGTAATAAGTTTTATATAAAAAATAAAGTTTTATAATTTTTTTGTTTTATATAATTTTTTGTATTCATATCCCTTTTTTATAAATTTAATTTACTTATTCCTTATTACGCTGTCTCAGTAGAAGTAAAATCACAAAGAGGAAATCCATAATTGGTTTTATTTTGGCTATTTAATATTATGTACAAATTGAAATAAATATAAACTGTCGATTTCCCGAAAATTAATAAATAAATAAAACAATAATAAAAAAGTTCGAATAATAATGTCCAAATAAACACAAAGATTTCACATTAGAAGAAAGAATGTTTACTTAACCATTAAAACGACCACCATCTTGAGCCGGTAACTGAACATACAAACAAATTTACCAAGAGAGGAAATGCAAAACGGTCGAGTTGAAACGCTACGCTCAGTCAACTAATAGTACCTGGTAAGTTGAGTACTTTTATATCGCAGCCGTAAAAAGAGGACATTCTTCAAGATTCCTTTTTATATACAGGAACTTTCGGTAGTTGGTTAGGGGTTAAACGGGGACAATACCAAGAGTAGAAGCATAGAGAACAAGCGTTATTAAGAAAACCGCAGTTAGGCACTCGTAACCCTTAAACATAAAGTTAAAGTGAAGGAGTGCGTAGATAAAGGAACTTTTGAAGATTTAAGAATTTTCTTTGAACGCGCCCACAACCATAGAATAAATAATAGTAAGAAAAAAAGTAAAAAAGGTTTGCATTAAACACCACACAAGATCGAACGACGTATTTAGTATAATAATAGCCTTGCAGACAGTAAATTACATTACATTATTTATAATAAACTTTTCATATTTAAAACACGTATCATGCATCGACTTATTGTCTGTATGACACTAGTTGACAAAGGCCTACTCTAACGGTCGCTATTTCTCTCTATCATTAGCTACTCTTGTCCATGTACCACATGCTATGGCTTTGATGTCGTCAACCCGTTTTCTCTTCTCGTCACTTGTGAACCAATTCATGACTAATTTTTACCATTTTTCGCTTCCTCTGATTGTATGGCCTGACCACTTCCACTTAAGCTTTTTTATTGTTTTTATGACATATTTTGTTCTTGTTTGTTTCTTGGTTGTAATTTTTATTCTATCGGACAGTCTTTTCCTTATCATGCTTCTTTCCATAGAGTTTTGACAAGTTTCGAGATTCTTATTGTGAATTTTTGTGAGTGCTCAAGTTTGGCAACCACATGTAAGTACAGGAAGTATGCAGGTATCAAAAAGTTTTCGTTTGATAGTTATCCTGGTTTCACTGCTTTTTATTATTTCTTTCAAACCCAAATATTATTTCCAAGCATTTCCCTGTATATTTATTTTGTGTATACTTTTTATTAGTATACTACATTATAAATCAAAATATGCACATAATTCATTAATAGGGCATATCTACTGCAAATACACACAATACCTTACAACTTACAAGTTGTAGAGATTTTCATCTGTACCTTCAAACATAAAGCATCTCCTATCCTTTTCCAATATTCTTTTCTTCTCTTCCTCTCCCCTTCCTATAACCCAAAATTATTTATAATATAGTAAAACTTCATTTCCGATGCACTTTAGCATAAGAAACTTCTGTGGCTTGACTCCAGTTCAGTTATATATTTATCACTGTATATGTACGAGTATTATGTAAGAGCTGTTTGTTTCTTACAAATAAATAAACACTGATTAAATTTATCATATAATACGATATGATAATTGTACTTTTTTTAATAAATCTGCAGTAAACGGACAGACCTACAACCGAAATGAGTATTTTTTTTAATGATAATAATAATAGTTAAAGACAAGGCAAATTACCTGAAGAACCTTAGTGGCCAGACATTCAGCAGACCGTGGATCGAATTCTATGAAATTAAAAAAAAAAAAACATATTTTTGTGAAATCAATTTCCAATCTTCAAACCACTCTAAATGAAGAGGCAAAGAAAACAGAAAAGAAAGTGTCATCTGGAGACTCTGAAGAAGAAAACACAAATACTAATGAGATGATCAAATGTATAGGAAAAGACGTAATGAAATTATACAAAAATATGAAAAAAATCATCTTTCACATTGATAAAAAAAAGTGCTTCGTAGTCTCTCCTCTCTTGTCTACTTTAGTTTTCTGAAGGTTTCATTTCTACTGCGTGTGAATTGCACACTCTAATTTTTTTTCGACAAGCGTCAAACTGAATGGAATTTATTTATGCCTATTTAGGCTTTTTTATATAACAATATTTACGAAATTATACTCGTAAATAGTGCAGGAAATGAATGTTTAAAACACTTGCACAAAATTAAATGTAAAGTAAAAATATTATTGAATTTGATCCACACAGTATGTATACGAAATATAAATTATGCAAAATTGTTTTTTTCTTTCAGCCGACAAAATACTGTTAATGTGTTAGTTAATTTAAATAGCTTTATCAAAATATTCCCTTGCTAGATGAAAAAAAAACTTCAGTAAGGTATGCTTATATATTAAAATTGATGTACTAAATATATCAACAACATCGGAGTATTTAATTCATAGTCATAAATATACCAAACCACTTCCTAGCTGTTGAATCCTTCGCATAGGAGTACAATATTGGGACGTTGATGTAGAATCGCTACAATAATATGGTAGATACTGTCTTGTAACTGACCTGCCTGGAGTATGAAAAGAGATTATATAAGGGGAATTAAACATTGAATTTGTACAATTTACTAACATAAGTTATTACGTTCTGACTTTTAGATAAGATCGAATTGGTCGTTAAGCTTGATTTATTGTTGAATTGAAAAGGAATTTATGAAATATCATATTGATGGAAAACACATTTGGACCATTCTGAAAAACATTCATCAACAATAATGTATCATTTATGCAAATTTTTTTTGTTCTTTTTCCGATGTCCCTTTACCGGATTTATTTGCTCATGTACTTTATGTACCACTTTTCTAATTTAATCGTTGTACTGTTATTAATTGTAGTACAGAAATTCATTAGTCAGTCATTGAGCGCTTTTATTATTTTTATTTTTATTATATTTTTTTTAATCCTTTATTTTACCCAATTTTACATTTTATGTATACATATTTTGAAAAACATAAGAGTAATGGGACCCACTAAGGCGCAGTCTGAGCGTGGGTAATATAGTTAAATATATTTTGTTTTACCTAGGAAAAACAAAACAGTGGGTTTTAAGCAAAAACATAATTAAAATTTGTCTAAATAGTTTGTACAAAAAGGGTATGTATACAATAGTGAAAAGTATAGTAATAAGTGTATAGTGTAATAATAAGTGTAAAGGTTGTGTGAAAAAATAAAAGTGATATAAATTATAAAAATAAAGTTTTAAAATCTGCGTTGTTAAGCCATATTTTTAACTCTTTTAGGTATTGGGGAAGTTTAGTTGCCACCTGAATAATTTTCGATAAAAGATAGAAAGTAAGAGGTCCAATAATGAAACTGCTGTGCGTTTGCATAGTTTTGGTATTCGTTTGGGGGGTATAAAATACATTATTATATCTAATGTTGATTCTGTTTTCCTTTTTTAGAATTTGATTTTGTTTTATTACCTTGACGACTCGTGGTTACGGTACCGTGACGGCATGAAAAATGCAATAAACATACGTTTCTTATCACAATAATGCTGCGGCTCTTTCAAAAGATACACATTGTACGTAGGTCTGTTTCTACCAAAGGAAAAAGGTCATCATTTTCTTGCATCTCTCTCATACACCGCACCTTGACGTCTCCGTAGACCCCTATAATACTACTAGAAGTGACGATAATTTTGAAATTATTGAAAATTCAAAAACGTCAAATGTCAATGCGCTGATGGTTTTGCTTTTATTCTTAAGCCGCCGCTACCCGAAATTCTACCGATTTCTTACATATCTCCCTTAAACATTTGAAATTCCCTCGATGGAAAAAAATCGCAAAGTATGCTCAAAAAATTATTATAAACACGTTTGTTTCAGTTATTTTACAAGTTATAGTTGTGAAAAAATTCACATGTTTCTTTTAATGATACTTAAGATGCCTTCCACGAGATTTTAAACGAGTCGTGTTTTAATTAAACATTTTAACAATTTTCGCATCAATTTTATCGCTTTAAATATTAGCGCGCTCCTCTAACATTCGTAATTACATATCTCTCCATTTTCTTCTTTTTGAGCGCGGATGCGGTGCCTTAAACATATAATGCTGCAACTCTTTCTTAAACACTATATAACCACAGTCAAAAATGAGACAAACTGTGAACGTTTGTCTGCGCTCCCCCAAAGGAAACCTAAAATCAATATCATACGTATTAAGAAAAGTGTCTCATCATTATTATTTAACGTGTAAGAAAGAATTGCAGTATTATATCGATAAGGAACGTATATTTATTGTATTTTTTCCGTCGCGGTACCGAAAACGTGAATCGTCACGCTTATAATAAAAGCGTTCATTACGTCGTCACAATACCAAGATATTTCTGTTGTTAAGTAATTTTACGAGTGAAATGCAAGTAAAAGTGGGGAGGGAAGTTGTCATCAAGAGAGATAACTCAATTATTGTCAGTAGACTAGGCTGTATAAGACGCAATCACCTCAGCTCTTTAGAGAGCCGTAGTTGTAGCGAAGTATAGCATACCCCTCCCTTTACAAATCACACGCACGCGTTAACAAGATTTGCAATTCAATGCGAGTTCATTTCCCAAATAAGGAGAAAAAATGTATCTAATCTAAATTATTCGTGGAGAATATAAAATCTCACCGTGGAGGGTTATTTCAGCGAGCAATTCGCGCAAATCAAAGCTCCCGATATAATACGAAGCTCAATTTTCAGAAAATCCTACAAACCAGTGATTCTTAACCGGGGCGCGTATTTCCTTTTCCATGTTCAATGCGAGGCAACCATGCCTTGAAATCAACACGGATTTGTAATGCCATTTTTTCTCCAAACCTGTGTCCATTAGAAGGCAAGCGGCATTCTACTGTGCACGGGTTTGTAACGCCAATCCCTTCCCAAACCCGTGTTCAGTACGAGGCACGCATAATATAATGGATGGGCAATAAAACGCAAACAGCCTTACTAATAAAATAAATAAAAACACTTTATAATATAGTACGTATAAAACTTTTTAGTACCAAACTTATAAAATAAATTCTCTAAAATAACCTCGCATGTCATAATTTTAAAAAACATCCCAGGTTTTGAATGGTTTATTTGGCAAAGCAGAGTTTGTCTAGCGGGTATGTGTAATTATTCTAAACATTTATTTCCATGTTCTGCTGTTATGAATACAGGTACAAACTTGTCTATAATGCATTCACTTAACATGCCTCGTACTGAACACGGGTTTGGGAATGTAATTGGCGTTACAAACCCGTGCACAGTAGGATGCCGCTTGCCTTCTATTGGACACGGGTTTGGAGAAAAAATGGCATTACAAATCCGTGTTGATTTCGAGGCATGGTTGCCTCATATTGAACACGGAAAAGGAAATACGCAACCGGGGCGCTAGCGCTGCTTTGTGGGCGTTTTGGAGGTCTAGCGTGGCTTTTTTAAATATTTTTAGCACTTAGGGGTGCTTCAGAAGTTGATGCGAGTGGGCATTGTGTCAATATAGAAAATAAGCTCATTCACGAGCTATGCACACTGATACACTGACACACTTTATTTAGGCGCTAGCATTTTTTAAGATTTGTTAAATAAACTACATTTTCACGCTAAATTTAAACTGAGGCATAAAACTCAATGTCATTAGGATTCATTTAAAAATAAAGGCCCATTCAAAAAGGTTCAAAATATTACCTATGAGTTAAAGTTTTGTACCGTCCGAGGCCCGAAACTTCTTACGTACATATGTGTTAATTCGTTGATGCGTAGAAAGATTAGTACTATCAGTACGATCCAAAGATATTCAAATACAAAAAAGATATGCTGTGATGTCCGCGTGACTGTCACCGAACTAAGACCTAATCAGCGTAGTTTGCATACAAAAAGAATTTGTTCATTCTCTTGACTTTTTGAAGGTGTGCATTATTATTGGTTAACACTTATTCGTTAATTCATTTATTTAGTTTAGCGTTCCTTTAGTTCATTCGTTAATCATTCGTTCAATCAGTTAATTCGTTAATTGGTAAACAACACAGGCGACACCCGGAAGCGCAGTCTCACCTAGTAAAAACGGCGGATAGCACATCTCCTTATATTTCAATATCTTTGGTACGACCGCTGTTTCGGCGTTTAAAGCCATTTTTAAATTGTGGTTTGGTCACATCGTCACATGAAGACAGCTTATTGACTGAGCGTGGAAAAGTCCTGTTTTAACTCGACCGTATTCCATTTAGTCTATCGTGGATTTGGCTTAAACGCAAACATCTGATAACTATACTTACGCCTCTGTTTTAATGATGGACACTGTAATGCTGTCAGAAACTTTGACTAATGAAGGAGGTGGGTGATTCTTTCAATGCGGTTAAACTTCAAGAGAATTAATAAAGCTATTAAGATAAGCAAATCATAAATCTATCAAGAAATAAGAGATTTATAGCTGTTTAAAGAGGTAGGTTTTGATTTTCAAAGTGAGTACCGCGTATGAGTGTAATTTTCGGCACATTTGAACGCGGAGAAAAGGTTTTAAGAAACACTGCTATAAACCTTATGGGAAAGGACTAGACTTTGATGCATTATTTTATTGTATCGAGTGAAATGTTTAGGCGGCAGTTCTGCGGTTGGGTAAGTTTGTTATTGAATGCTATTACGTTGATGCCCGTAACCTCCTAATGGCTGCAAGTTGCAGCTAGCGGTCAGGTAATGGTCGGCTCATTCAATTAGCATTATAACATTAATGGCGGAGAACGAGGGGCGCGTAGAAACAGAGGGCTACACACTGCAAACTAGACTAGAGCCTACAGTACGTGCTACAGTAGGGGTAGGTGGTGTGTGGCGTGTGGGTGTGCCGTACCTCCCCCGCCCGCTACACTCGCATATTGGATAGTCTGCTTTGACATGGAAATGGTGGCGGCTGATTGGTCCAGCCTTCCTCGTGTCACGGACCAAAAATTACAAAACTTCGTCAAACAGCCGCACGGCCTATTTATAGTTAAGCACCAGCGCCGGCACCACTCCTCTCATCCCAATTAAAGTTAACTTCCTAATAGTTTCAGATCAAAGAATGATCTGTGCATAAATAGTTCAGACATGAATATTGCCCATCGACTGCTGACGCGACCAGACGTAAATATACTGGGACCTTTAAAAATTGCAATTGTTTTATTTTTACTAAAGGTATGAAGCAATGATGTTGTATTTAAGTACTGGAACTTATCAAGGCACATATTGCTTGATTAAAAGACTTGTAGTTCTTTTAAAATCACAGTGACTGTATTGTTCTTACGTACTATATATATATACAGATGTGGTTTAAGTAGACAAACATCCTTGTAACTCGCCAGCTAGATTTTGTCAGCGGAGCTCTCACAAATAAATGACTTACCTCTCTCTCTGATCGACACACGTCATAACCGACACTATATGAACCGAGTATAGCATAGACAACGGGAAACAATGATAGAATTGGTAAACTAATATTGTGATACATTACACAGAGTAAATAAAAAATGTATGCACAGTTAACATATCTATATATTGACCCTACAAACGTTGGGGTTCCTGGTTGCCACTGCGAAATGCCTCATCTCTTGTTAGTTTCCTGTTTCCTATCTCCAGTGCCTTGTTACAAAGACGCCTAGTTCGATTCTACATCTTTCAGACACCAGTGTTACAATTTCCACACCTTCATCTCATAATTAACTCTCTGTGGTGGTCGCATATCGTCCTTCTTTTGCTGTGTACGTTTTTCTTTAATTCTCGCTCAAATAAACGTACCTAACCTTTAAGACATTATTAGCAATTTTCAAATGAAAATTTGTAACACAAAGATCAGAAAAAGATTATTTTTTTACGTAAGCTCCACACATATAGGAAGGTCTAAGGAAAAAAATCCTTTAGGGCCTACGTCATCTTTGGGGATGCTCTGTGAAGGGCCTTTTTATCGCATCTAGGAATTGAACCCAGAACATTAGCCTTATTAAGGCTATTCTATAACCACCGACCTATTTCGATTAATAACTACCTTCATTTCCTTGACGCATATTTTTATTAACTATCTTTATATATAACAAATTTTTTAAGGGTTGGTTGTTATTGCAAAAATAACAAATAAATTTATTTTTACCAGACTCACTCTTTAGGACATCACCACGGCCTCCTTTATAGTAAGAGGCTGTAGAGCTAGCCGCAACAATTTATTTATGAACGCACCTGTGAGGAGAGCAACATACTTCCTAAATGATGTCCTGTACAAAATTGTTGTCATCGCAAATATATTGCATAAACGACACAATTATAAAGACTTAGACCTTAAATCTGTAATGTTATTAAAAAAAAACTACAAATATATTAAATAAATAAACGCATCCTTATACGAAAGAAAATTTCCCAAGAAAATATAAAGGTTCTCCGAATTCGTAAAAATATATATGTACCATCTCATTCTGAACTTTTAAACGTCGATAAATTTTGAAGCCTTGCGCAAACTTACTAAATCCTTAAAATTATTATCTCAGTTCGAAAGTATAAAGGGGGGACCATTAGAAAAAAGGATCCCTTTGTCTTTAGCCACTGCTGGCGTTAATAAATACCCCAATCATATCAGATCTGTGAAGGACGGAAGACAGAGCGGCGGATCAAGTTGAATATTGTTCCCTTTATAAGTATCGATGAAAATGACTTCATTATAAAAGTGATTGGGCACACAAATCAAGATAGGGCTACCTGCCGATACTACCTCTGTCTCCCTAACCAACCTTCCCCTCAAGTACTCCTCTCTAACCTCCCTTTCTCCCTTTCACTCTCCCTCTGGGCTTCCGGTCGTCTGAGGTTTTCACTTTATTTCCTACTTATCATCTTTTATTGGAGGTGGCTTATGAAAACAATAATCGTCGTAATAAAAATGCCAGCGCTGAGGTTCTTTTGCATAAAATCATTTACAGAAATTTCATAGTTTCAGTAAATGATCAGAAACAGAAAAATAAGCTTTAAATCTTCCAAACATTATTGATGGTATTCATGGTTTGTAAAAATACCTCATTTTGTTAGTCCATGATGTAAAATATTGCTGAAGTTTAATTAAATCATTTGTTTTCAATTTAAGTGTAGATATTATTAACAGTTGGAAATGACTTTGGGAACAATTAAACAGGCGTTAACGTATTAATCAAAATTATTTTACTTTAATTAATAAGTCTTTAAATGAAACGTCTATTACTTAATGTTTGACACATATCGTTGTATTTCACAGGTACCTAATACTAACGGTCCTCATTCGAAAGGTAAACTTTTGATCGTCTCTATAATGAGATAAACATTTTTTTAATGAAATATTTATTTATCCCGATATTAATAATATGTATTAGTATTATTCAATTAAAACAAACGGTTTTATTATTAACAAGTTCTGCTGTGAAACTATTATTATGCGCGACAGCTGTTTCGTCTTCCGAAGACATTATCAAACTCTGGTGAAGCCACTTAAAAAAATATACATGTATATTGTTTATAGAAAAATCGAATATTATTAATGGATTTTCAAAATTTAAGCTTAATATAGTTGATAATTTAACAATTAGTAGATGGATGATTAATTTTTAAATTATTATTTTTAACTATCAGTATCGCACAGGTGAAATAACAACATTTGGAATCGAAACGTTGCTGAAAATTCCCTCAACCGTGTTTGGGATCAGATCTAAATATCCAGGTACTCCCCACCTTCCTTTTTTCCATCACCTCCTCCCTAATACCTTCATCATCACAACATGCCCAAATTGGGGATTCCTTTGACTCACTCTATCCGCTTGGGAGCAGTTGGGACTCTTGTCCAATAATGACATTAATAAAGTACCGAGAAATATAGGGAAATTTAGCAAAAAAAAAATTTTACGAAATGAGTTAAGAACCTAAATCTTAAAACTAATTTCTATACCCACTGTAGCGCTTTTTGCCACAATATGGCACTATTTAAAATACCTCGGATTGCTTTGCTGCCAATTTTGGTAAATTTTCCCTTATTTGTAAGTAATTAAGTAGTAATTTACGATTTTATATATTTTTTTGTAAATCCTACGAATATGTGATAATCTACAAAAGACGAATTTATTGGCTATATAGAACTATAATCAGTTTGTATGTCTCCGTATTAAAATTCAGAGGTATGATTTTTTTAATGTGGGCGGAAAATAATCCAAAAAATCTCGAGCAATCGGAGAAAAAAGTTTTAAATTGCGCCGTCGCTCCAGTGGATATTAAAGACTTAGAGATGCCATATATAATTTTTTTTTTAAAGAAACAATTAACCCTAAAAATAATGCAACTTACATTATTAATAGTTCAAAATATCTCTCCCAGAACCTGTGAAAGCAAATGAAATGATAGAATGCGACTTTTCATTCTTATGAAGATAAATGAAGCGTGTTTACTGAAAGCCCTCTACGGTGAATTTATTGTTGGCGTGTTCTTTTGATTGAAGGGTTTCGGGTCCAATTCCGGTAAATCTTATTTCCTATGAGCCGTCAAAGGTAAAACGCGGTTACAAATCCGTCAAAGTAAAACAACGCACAGCTCTTTATTGGTTTCACCACTCAAAGTAAAGCTTCACTGATTCCAGATGAATAAAGCCTGGCTTACTACTTTTCCTCGTTAACGGCCCTCGATACTAACGCCTTTTGGTGAATTTAAAAGTTTTTCGACCTCTTATTTTTTCATGTGATTTCCGCACAAGGCAACCCAAATAATTATTACTACGGGCGATACTAACCTACTGATCCCACTGATAACAATAACAATCCTACTGATCAACCGTTAAGCCGAAATTTTGGCTCAACACTCCTCAAATGCACAAATATCTACGTTCTTCCTAACGCAAACAATTCACTTGGCTGATCGGAGACTCAGATTGATCGATCGAAAAGTTGGGAACAACGGCCGTTAAGAGAATCTATCACTCTGGAACCTACCACAAACATACTGTATAGTATAATACGAATAATTAAGGCGAAATAAAGCCTTTTTATAATTTAAAATTTATTTACGCACGTCGGGATTCGAATATAATTCAATCGATTTGATGAGATGGTCGCCAGTATCCAGTCGTTTTTTTTATTGAGGTTTTTTTAAATGCATACATGCTTATAACAGATTTAAAAAATAAAAATGTGGTTTTTAAAACTAATTACAATAATAATTTCTTATTAACGAAACTAGCCAACTCAATAGAGCAAACTAAAGACACTTTACACATTAAAAAAACTCAAACAATAAATCAATTATAGAATAATGTAAAGAAATTATATTATTTGAAGTAAGAAATGAATAAACTTATATACATGATTTTTTATTTATTGTTATTAAGTTTATTTTGTAGAACTCCAATTTAATTTTTTATTTATTTTATGTATTCAATAATATTATTATTTAATGTATACAAACAGATTATAATAAACAAGTTCTGCTTTGTAATTATTACTACGCGTTACAGCTGTTTCGCCCTCTGAAGGCATTATCATACTGTGGTTGTTACCACCTACAGACGATGTATTTATATCATTTCTAGACAGGTAATTATGATGAAAAAATTAATTGCTTATTTTTTATTACCTGCGCCCCGTATTAACTTCCCAGTAAAATGATTAAAGTAAACATTTAATTAATGTAACTCTTGTATTCTACTTATTGTAACGTCATTGTTTTTTAAACAAGTTTTGTAAAGAATATCATAATATGAAGCCACTCGGATCAAGGGATATCGGAGGTTAATGCACGGAAAAAGATCACTTAATTTTTGCACCACCGAGATTGCAGGTTTGATAAAACCTTTATTTTTTTATTATTCACTTTAATCTTCCTTTTTTACTTTTACAGGGATATTATGTTTCCGAGTAAAAGATCCATATAAAAAATATTTACAATAATAAAAATTAGGTGTATTTTCGTACGGAGCCGATACATTATTTCTATTTTTAAGACCGATTCGTGATTAAATTCTCTTTCTTTTTTTTTTAAAGAAAGACAAACATAAATCTTCTACTACCACCACAGAAAGCCGAAAATGTTGCTTGTGCTGTGATGGAGGGTTTAGCCAGCTGAAGAATCGAACACGGAACGCCTGGGTGGGATCCACACGCGATGCCCACTCAACCACTGACTGATCAGTGGTTGAGAATAATAACATTTTTTAACTTTTCCAGTTTTTATTTATTTTTTATCGGTTTCAGCCTGACATGGTCATCTTCAGACCGGACCACCAGTCCGGCAAGATTATCAAAAAAACTCTAATTCTCTAACGCAGCGGTCGGCAATTAGTTTTGATGGCGGGCTGTATGAATATGTACATTTTTTGAGGGGGCCATGCGACCGTCGACGCCACTAGTGCGCGTGCGAGCCTGCTCAATAAGTGCGCTTGTGACTGCCCGTCTGATTGCCAGTTGTCATCGTGCTTTGAGCATACTTCAAGTATATTTTTCTTCAAACCCCCCCCCCCTCCTTTTGCAATAATAAGAAAGACTGAAAACTCGAAAAACTTCATATAATTCATAAAAATGCATATAATGGTCTGAGTCTAAGCGAAGTAGCAGCAGATTAAAAAATATTTACAAATAGTACCTAATACATACAGTTATGAAATGAAATAAAAGGTGTTTTGTATTATGGTGTTTAATAAAAAAACGATTATAATTGCATTGTCATTTTTTAACCACTTTGGCTGGCAATCGATTACCAAGTGCTTGACAGAAAGAGGTCATGAAGTAAAGACAATCCTATAGAAGTAGTCATAGAGAATATCAAAGAATTATTATAATAATATCAACGGTGTTAAACAAAGAAATGGGGAAAACTGCTTAATGTTTTTTCAAAGTAAATTTTTACTTTTTTTTCTACTGTACCTACTTTCATGTACAAAAGTTCACCACCTCGAGCGTCCTTGAGATGATCTTTTTACTAAACGTATAAATATATAGTGGGCATGTCAATAAAGTTTAAGTTTTGTTACAGGAAGTGGAAGAAGCAGCAGGAGAGAATTTGCCAATGGCTGGGCCTGAGCAAGTGCAAGAATGCCCCCTTTCCCCCCTCGGGTCTGTGGGGCTCCCCAGACATGATGCTTGCCTGGGCCAACCACTCTGGCCTGTGGGACAACCTCACGCTAGCAATGCCCGAGCCCACGGAGTCCGGCTTCAACTCTACACTGGAGGCGGTCACATCTCCGCCGCAGGTATTTATACACAACTAGCAGTTAAAAACCCGCTCCGCAGGTTTTGAGTTCGGCTTCGCCCAGTTTGAGTGTAGGTAACCATTTTATAAATCCGATGAGAACTGGTTCCAAAAATTGTCACTTCCTTGGATCCACTTTGATCCAGTGACAGCTAGTCACCGATTTTAAGTAACCGTGACAGGCAATGACGCCATATGTAATCTCTCCATATCCGGAAAGATACTTAAATTCTATAAATCCGTAGTACTTATACCAAAGGAAGAAACGTCCACATGCGAGCTTCTGACGGAAGAAGCGACATCTTGTGTCGAATTCTTGAATTCGAAACCGAATTACAACATTAGTTTTTTTATAAAATTCCAGCAGTATTTTCTTTGTGATCAGTAGAAGAGTATAACTATCATGTTGTTAAGCTTGTTACAATTTGATAGAAAGCTGAAACGCACCTAGAATTGGCGTTAAACGAAGACACGGGCGTAGCCAGGTTTTAGTATCGGGGGGGATTCAAGGGGGTTTATACCCACACCTTGGCAAATCAAAACTCGTGTCGGGGGGGGAGGGGGTATTGTCGGACTTTGTATTTCTTGGGCATTAACTAACAATTGACAAAATGATAATTAATCACTTACCTAAGAATTATTTAAATTAATGAGACCTTTACCTTTACGAAAATAGTTTTATCTTAAGCACCTATCGTACATAATGTTTCATTAAAATATCTAATGAAAGAAAACCTTCTCCACCTCCCACTCAGGCGACGATTAGTTTCCTATTTTTTTTTTCTATCTTAACTTTTCGGGGGACGTTTGAACCCCCCCCCCCCCCCTCCTGGCTACGCCCGTGAACAAAGACCTTTCAAATTTCTAAAAGATAAAATGGCACTGAATAGTTGTTTGATGACAATCTTACATTTGAATTTCTACGAAACAAGTGGGCCTTAACTTCGTTGAGATACCATTTTCTGTGTTGGTTCAAATCGCTTTACCTATTATATTAGCTGACAAGATCTGAATAGTCAGATACTTCCCAACCATCGTCTTCCCATTATTCTTCCCTCATTCTCTTCTGGTCACACAACTTGCGTCAAATTAGGTATTCCGTACGTTCACAGGGCGGCAGCATCACAAAAAAGGAATAAATCAAACGTGATTAAATGATGATATGCAACTGCAAACAAACTCGTAAAACTTTTTAAATCATCATTTTTGTAATTTTTTTTATCTACTCTACCGATTAATTTTTTTTCAATTGATAATTAACCGTGTACGTAAAATCCTTACCAATAGAAACGTACTAACAATTTATTTTAAATGGTTGTCTCCACTATTCAACTGGAGATATTAACTGAAATTAGAAATCTCCGAATTATATTTAATGAAAAATTAGAATTCATACATCACTTAAAATACATAACAAACAATAATGTGAAAGCATGAGGATTTTTGATCAGAACAATTAAAAACTTTACTTCACTTCATGTCATGAAATTTTTTTTTGCCTCATTAGTTCGTAGCCAATCAGGGTATAATTTCGTTGTTTGGTCACCTACCAATATAAACGTTGATTTCTAGTACTTATATTTAGGTACCTACACAGGCATAATACATATAAATTATTAAAAAACATCCCTTTAAAATAATAAATTATTAAATAACAGTCAATCAAAAATATAATATGTCCGAACTAACCTCACTTTTTCAAGATGTAAGTTTCACGTGTCATCCTGTCGACATGCAACGTTTTCAGCTCTTTCAGAGCACAGTTGAAAGTATTTTTTTATTAGTATAAAATCAGCCTTTATTCAATGTGTAACTAAAATACCGCTCAACGGTTGGGAAGTAATTTTTTTTTCATTAATGCGGCTGTAAGTATTAACGTGGTTAGGTTGAAATATCCAATGTACGTGTTGGTACCGTGATTTGATAACACTATCGGGAAGATGTAGATTAGAGCTATGAATATAAAGCGAGGCATAAACGTTCAAGTGATGCATAATAAACTGGGGAGGTGAGAGAGGGGGTGGGGAAAGACTCGGTAGGAAGGCTCTATTGGCGACGTGGTGGGTAACTTACTGACTACTCAATAATAATAAGCTTCGTATTTCAGAGATTGAGGCGGCGTGCACTGCGCAATGCCTCTAGTCTCCGTACAGGTAATTTAACATGAAAACTTCAATTAGTTTATACTAACATCGTAACATAAGCAACGACATCAGGTATCGGAAGGATACAAAGCGCAAACCAGGATGAATTTGGAGATCGAACTTTCGGAGGAATAATAAAATGCCTTAAGTAATCAACATATAATAGTGATATTTTGAATCAATTAAAATTATTTTTAACTTTTTTTATTTATTGACCGTTACCGCTTATCACGGCCATATTATTATTATAAATAACTTTACTAGATAAAATTACAATCTTTCGAAATCATTTTTTTTGTGAAAATGAGTCGATACGTCTAGAATTTTTTTTTTTAAATGACATATTTTCGGTTGTGTCTGGTTATACCCTCTTAGGGGCAAGGTAAATGATTTTATTTAGACATGATGCCCATGTAATGCGGTAGTTCTGAAAATGTATTGCATTTTGATACAAATGATACGTTGTTGTCTGAAATTTCGCCTTCGTCTACGCTTTGCAAATGATCCGCGAAAAAATAACACCATCAATGGTTCTACTGGCTTTTTTGCCAACCTAATGCATTGTGAGGGGACTTTATATTTTTTGACAAAATTCTAAAGATTATTTTTTTCCTAGCGCAGTTTTCTGGGGGTGCTGTGTAGCTTTACAGCGTAGTTTGGATAGTATTTAAAAAAATTCTGTGAACACAAAATTGTGATCCGTAATTGTCAGTTGTTATGACGGCAACTCAGATTTCTAAATTTAGATATAGGTTGACACACAAGTTATAGAAAAATTTAAAACTCATTTATTGCACTGTTACTGTAATTCCGGTTGTGTAATGGTATTATTTTTCGTCAAATATATTAAGGATGTTCACTTATTTAGTTTTAAACTGGAGCGAATTTAATAGCTTGTTTTTGTACAGCGGTATTTTTGTCGTCTTGTTCTAACGATATATATACTTTGTATCCTGATGAAGGAGCCCTTGGTTAACTCTGGGTAAGATCAGTGATGGTGCATTAAAAAAGGTATTATTAATTCAAATTAAATTTAATAATTTTTTTTTTGAAATAGGTAATTCACATGTTATTATCAAGTTCTGTAAGTATTTTAGTATGTATTTTTGTTACAGCTGTTTTGGTTTACAAGGCCATTTTTTAAACTGTGGTTAATCCACTTTGAAACGACTTAGTAAAGATATCTAACTGTCGGTGAAAATAAAAAAAATATTAATTCCAATGATGCCGCCGAGTGGATATGCAATTATCGAAGAAAAGAATATGTTAGTTATAGATATCTTAGATGGTGTAAGTCTCAATCTTGGAGTAATGTTTGTCTGCAGTCACATCGTGTTGTTGCAGGCCATTAGTTGCATCCTGGCTCCTGCGCCCGGTGCCCCATTAGGCGAGCGAATCCATGCATGCATTCCTGTGTTGGCATTACCGATGCACTACAGAACCGCCTACATCCAAATATAATTCGATAAGCGTTATTGTATTGGATTCGGAGGCATTCCATTGAGCTTCTTTGGTAATGGCACCATGTCCCATAAGAGTACAGTTTCGTATGTAATACATTTAAAAACACTGCTTATTCATAGTATTCAAAAATTATTACCAGTAACAACATCATCTTAAGATGAAGCCATACTAAATAATGCAAAATCATACAAAATCGAATGTTTTTTTTTGAAAATTTGACTGCTTAGAAGTATTATAGATGCTTCAATTAAATACTGCGTGTACAACATACCTTGGTCCTTAAAAATATCGGTCATTTTTTTTAATAAGTCTTTTAATAAGCTTAGAAAAAAAGTATTAGGTCTATAAAAAACATTTTCAACTGAAAACTCTCCTACTTATTAACACCTTTTCGGATATGGTTTTGTTGCATAATGTGGCAAATTCAGTTTCTTATATAATTATCGCGAAAAAAAATTATATTTACGCCCGAACCTCACAAAATAAAATATAATATGCATTTTCGCGTTGTGTATTTTTGACATCACGGCGACAATACGGCAGTCGACGAATTTGTTATACCAAAGTGAACCTTATACCGTCCACCGAAGAACGACTGGCAGCCGCCCCATTCATCCGTCATTACTCCTCCGAACGGAGCGGAGAAACAACGTGTTACGGTCCGCGCTGCTTGTTTTCGTGAAATCAATTTTAAAAATTCCGTTTTATTACAATAAACAATGCATAAAAAAGGAATTAATGTTTTTTTACGGCCTTTACGAAATTAACATGTAAAATAAAATTCTCAAATATCTTTTCCAACCTTTCAGAAAGCTTTTTCTCAAGTATTTTTAAAATCCTCCCATAAAAGGGCGTGAAATCCGATTTCGATTTTTTCCTGTACTATTGGATCGCCTTAATAACGTTATTTTTTTTTATTTGAATTTTATTTTAGTAATTTGTACATTTAAGGTTACAAATTTCTAATTAATTATAATATTTTATATAGCAGCTAATTAATTATAATATTTCAAATTCACAATATTTTTTCTTGTTTATATAATACATCTTGAAATTTTCAATTGGTGAGGACTTTAGAGTTTCTGGTAGTGTGTTATATAACTTAATTCCTTTGTACAGCAAACTGTTTTGCGTATTCGTTTTGTCCTTTTTGTTTAATCTTATTTCCTTGCACGTCCTTGATTGTCTGTGAATGTCCTTATTGTATACGATTTTATTTGAGAAGTATTTTGGTATCATGTTGTTTAATATTTTGTGAATAAATATCTACGTGTTCAAGGTCAGCATTTGTTTCACTGTTAACCAATTAAGTTCCTTTAACATTTTATTTATTTTTGAAAATCTATTTCTTCGGAGTATTATTCTCATTGCTCTGTTTTGGAGAATTTGAAACGTATTCTGTTCTCTTTCATTACACAGGAAAAGGATACTTGAACAGTAGAAGTGTGGAGCATTAATTGAATTGTAAATGGTGATGGGGGTTTTACTGGAAATTTTAGGCCGAATTCTTCCCAAAAAAGATATCTTTTTGCCAATTTTCTTTTGGGTATATTCGGATATTCGGCATGTCTTTTGAAGTTTAGTTTGGAATCTAATATAACTCCTAAGTATTCAGTTACATTTTCAATAATTTCACTATCAATTTTAATTTTGCTTTCACTGGATGTCTTCTTATATCCAATCACCATACATTTTGATTTTTTTTTTGTATTTAATTTAAGCTTATTTATTTTTAGCCATCTTGATACATCATTTAGTTCATTCTTTAAAATATTTATTAGTTCTACATAGTTATCTCCAATTAAGTATATAAGTGTATCATCGGCAAATAGTTGTACTTTGCATTTTGAAAATATTTTCACCATGTCATTAATATAGAGTATGAACAATAGGGGTCCAAAGACCGATCCCTGCGGTACTCCTTATTTATTTTCCATTGGTTTTGAAAATTGATTATTTATTTTTGTTACCTGTTTTCTGTCTTTCAAATACTCTTCTATTAATTTAATGGTTATAGCTGAGAAACCAATTTCTTAAAGTTTTCTTATTAGTATTATTTCTCGATCTATAGTTTCGAATGCCCTTTGAAAATCCAAAAATATTGCTAAGATAAATTTATTACTATTCATTCCTTCCTTCCATTCTTCGACAATTACGTTTAATGCTGTTTCACACGAGTTATTAGATCTGAATCCTCATTGCTCTTCGTATAAAATATTGTGTTTATCTAGGTATTGTGAAATTTGTTCTTTTATTATCACTTCAAGAATCTGTTCATATTTTGGTAAAGTGTTGATTGGTCGAAATTCTCCACATTTTCCAGTATTTTTAACCTTCGGAACCGGTAAAATGGGAGATTGTTTCCATGACTGTGGAAATTTTCCTTCTTCAATCGTCTCATTAATAATATTTAATAGAGTATTATTATTATTTACTAGTGCATTGGAGGGGACCCCACCACTTTCCCAACGGCGTTATAAGGAAACATATGGTTTTCTCCTTCACCGCACACGTCAAGAGTCTATTTTATTGAACGCTACATTTATTTGAACAGACTCTGGACCTAGACCCTACAATGTCCAAGCATACGGGGTTAGAAAGCAGTAGGCAAGTGCTTACATTAACATAATATAAAAGAATAATAAATGTGGCAGCCCGTGAAATAATTCTTCTGAAATCTATAGAGAAAAATATATACAGATAAAAGTGTTGGTAAATAAAAAGAAATAATAAGAGCTGCGCCCGGTTGAGGAAGCCTGGAATAAGAGAAATAACGAAAAAATCACAGTAATAATATAATGTAAGTATTTACAATGAAAACAGAGAGAAAATAAAATGCATGAAAAGAAAAAATCCAGAAAAGGTATTCTACAAACCACCAGGCAGTCATAATGACAATGTGCATGGATGTCGGCCTAACCACAGATGAAACTATTTTTAGTAGTGCAGACCCAAAAGATGCTAGTAAAATACAAGACACGTTATTTTCTAATCGAATAAAAATCGTATCACCGCTTATAAAAACGATAGCCAAAGAGAGCTTTTATTATTACCGTGACGATTTACGATTACGGCACCTTGACGACATAAAAAAGGCAATGAATATACATTCCTTATCACCATAATGCTGCAGCTCTTTCAAAAGATGGGATACACAATGTACGTAAAATGAAGCAAACGGTGAACGTACGTCTGCACCACTCCAAAGGAATCATTATAATACATCTCCCTTACACGTATAAATAAAATGAAACGCAATTCCTGTCGCCGCAGCTGAACCGTAATAAAATTTTTTAAAGTTTATTTATCAATAGTTTTTTTACAATTTTACATATTTTGTTTTTTATCATTGACTAGCAGACCCGGCCACACGTTGCTTTATCTAACGAAACACAACGCCATTACCCAATCTTTATAAAATCCACACCACCCGCTTGCCAGCTGCCACTTTCCCGCTGTCTGAATTGAATATTTGAATTTCTCGGCTTTTCTCTTCTATAATAAGCATGTATCATCATTAAACTCCAAGAAGACCTCAATCGTCTTTTTGTCTATTGCGAATTAAACAAACTTGTTATTAACATCTCAAAGTGCAATAAATTAATATTTACACGTAATAAAAATATAATTTCATTTGTATACACACTGAACGGCACACATATCAATGAAGTAAAATATATCAGGGACCTTGGGGTAACGATGGATGTCAAATTAAACTTTATCCAACACACTGATGAAATAATTAACAAAGCCAATAAAATGCTGGGATTTATAATTCGTATAGCAAAACCCTTCCACAACATAAAGACTCTATATTCCCTTTACACCTCATATATTCGCCCGCACTTGGAACACTGTACACCGATCTGGACTCCTTTATACCAAGCCCATATTGAAAGAATAGAAAGAATTCAAAAAAAAATTTTTAAACACTTAAATTATAAATTCAAATTACACTTCTCAAATTATACCGAATCCATCAAATTTCACAATTTCAAATCCCTCCAAACACGACGTCTAATTTTTGATCAAATCCTATTGTTTAAAATTCTAAACAATGGCCTGAACTCACCAGAACTTACCAATTTAATAAATTTTCATATTCCGTCAAGATCAACCCGGCAATCCGATTTATTTTATTTACCCTCTTGTAGAACAAACATTAGAAAAAACTCCCCAATTCCTCGTGTATGTGCACAATATAATACAAAATTTCACAGCATTGACATTTTTAGTAAAAACCTTAAGATATATCGATATAAAGTAACGCGTACGATCGATTATTAATATGAGAATATATCGTGAGCATCTCCTATCCTTTTCCTATATTCCTCTTCCTCTCCTCTTCCTATAACCCAACATTAATTATAATATAATAAAACTTCATCTCCGATGTACTTTAGCATAAGAAACCTCTGTGGCTTGACTCCAGTTCAATTATATATTTATCACTGTATATGTATTATGTAAAAGCTGTTTGTTTCTTACAAATAAATAAATAAATTACATACCTACTATAAAATAAAGTCGCTCAAAATGTTTGTGCGCTTAGATCTTTTAAACTACCCAACGGATTTTCATGCGGTTTTCACCAATAGATAGAGTAATTCAAGAAGAAGGTTTATATGTATCGTTATAAAATTCACACCACCGGCCAGCTGGCTGAATTGAATATTTGATTTTCTCATCTCTACTATAATAAGCATATATTATACATACAAACCATCCTCTTAATGACTCTATCTATTGGTGAAAACCCCATGAAAATCTGGTGCGTAGTTTAAAAGATCTAGGCGCACAAACAATTTGAGAGACTTCATTTTATACAGAGTGCGGTAAATCAAACAGGGTGGCCCACGCGCTCACCTGATTTAAGCATTTGCGACTTCTTCCTTTGGGGCTATCTGAAGGAAAAAGTTTTCAAACATCGGCCTCACACCTTGGAAGAACTCAAGGATCGAATTCGGGAGGATATCGCCACTATTCCCAATGAGATGTGCCAAAATGCAGTCGAAAACTTCAGAAATCGTCTTCATCATCTTTCTGATGTCATCTTCAGGACTTGATGCATAAAACAGCATGATGTACCGAATAAAATAAAATAAACTCCATTTCTATAAGTGGCGCCGTTTTTTTAAAAAGTCTTCAAAACTGCACTATTTGATTTGCCGCACCCTGTTCTATGCAATGATGATAATGATAAAAAATATGAAAAAAAACATTTAAATATGGAAATTTTAAGAGCAAATCTTAAAATGGAAACCTGGGCATCAATATTTGAATCGGAAAATCCAAATACCTGTGCTGAGAATTTCGAAACAGTTTTCCAAAACCACATTAACCTATCTACACAAATAATTGTTTCTAAACCAAAATCTAAGCACAGATTAATAAAGCCATGGATAACCTATGGACTAGTGATTTCAATCAGAAATAAAGAAAAATACTACCACCAGACAAAAAAATTCCCTAATGATGAAAAACTCAACACCTTCTACAAGAAATACCATAACAAACTTGCGCTTTTAATTAGACTGACAAAAGAAAAGTATTTTCGTAATAAAATCAAAAATGCTGGTCAAGACAGCAAAGAGTTTTGGAAAATCATCAATTCAATAACCAACAAAAGCACAAAAAAAAATTTCCTAATGAAATTACTCATCACGGAATCAACACTGACACCGAAAAAAATCCAAAACTCTGTGGTAATATTTTTAACAATTATTTTACTAATGTCGGCTCAAATCTTGCTCGTAATATTACACCAGCCAACAAACAAACTCCCCAACCAGAGCAAAACTCAATTTTTGAAGAAGGTTTCCACACATTTGCTTCAGTAACTGACGTAGAAGTTGAAAACTCTATATTAAGTTTACGGGGATCAGCAAGCCCTGGATATGACAACATAACTGTAAAAACATTGAAAGCCGTATGTGACATAATCATCAAGCCAATTGCTCACATAATAAATATAAGTCTGAAGAAGGGTGTATTTCCTAACAACTACAAGAAAACCATTGTCACCCCTGTTTTTAAATCTGGAGACGAAAAAAATATTTCTAATTATCGTCCCATAGCACTTACATCAAACATAGCAAAAATATACGAAAAAATTGTTAAAAAGCAACTCAACAAATACATAAAAGATAAAAAGATAATAAGCCCAAACCAGTTTGGATTTAGGGACAATCTGAGCACCCAAGATGCGATTGCTAAATTAACATCTACAATAATGCAAAAGTTAGATGATGAAGAAAAATGTCTTGGAATCTTCATCGATCTCCGAAAGGCATTTGATAGCATATCACATGCAAAACTTAATAAGAAACTAAAACAAATTGGAATGGATGGAGCAGTACTATCATGGTTCCAAAGTTACCTAAAAGAGAGACTACAATATGTAAAAATAAATAATACATTAAGTGATCCCAAAACATCATCATTTGGTATACCACAAGGAACTGTCATCGGTCCAATCCTTTTTATTATATATGCAAATCAAATGTTCACTCTTCCCATTGTTGGAGATATCATATCTTATGCAGATGACACTGTTGTTATCACTAAAGGAAAAACATGGGAGGAAACAATGAATATAGCTAATATCAATATAAACATTCCCAAAACATGGTTTGACCTAAATTGTCTCTCACTAAATACAGAGAAAACTTATTTTATTCCATTCTCTTTGAAAGAAAAAAATGTCGAGAACAATATAACTATTAAAATCCATTCAGCACAATGCGAAAATAAAAAGGAATGCAACGATTGCAATTGCTTACCAATAACATGCAAAAATAGTATAAAGTATCTGGGTGTCATTGTAGACAGATACTTAAAATGGAACGAACAAGTCGAAAATACGGTAACCAGAGTAAGAAAACTTATTTACATATTCATTAGATTGAGAAATATCCTATCATCTAGTATGATTAAAACTATTTATTTCTCTCTTGCTCAATCTATTCTACAATATGGTATAATCGGGTGGGGGGGAACTTTTAAAACTAACCTTCAACCTGTAGAAAGGGTACAGAGGTTGATTCTAAAAGTCATTACACGAAAACCATCTATATTTCCAACAATACAGCTGTTTGACTCTTTTAGGGTTCTTAGTCTTAACAAAATTTTCAAAAAGAACTCACTGTTGCAAATCCACAAAGATCATTTCAATACTACAACAAAAATCACAAAAATAAGTATTCGATCAAGATCACGTGGCAACCTAGATATCCCTAAAATTAAAACTAGTGCTTTTCAACACCACTATACCTATCAAGGTATAAAATTTTTTAATGCCCTCCCATATAAAATCAAATCTGAAGAAAATTATAAAGCCTTTAAATCACAAATAAAACAACTACTAGATCAACACAACACAAATTATAAATTTTAATTTCACAGAACGAATTTGAACCGATAAGCAGAAATTGATCAAGTCTTAATTAGGATATTTGATACTTTAGTTCAAAATTAATCATTTAATTCCTTCATTAATTAACAAAAAAAAAAAAAATTATAAATTAATGTATTCTTCTCATTTCTACATATCCTCTTAAAATATTTCATCAGCATTTGAACTGAAATGTAGCGATTATTGTTGTTACTTAACATTATGTACCTACTCCTGCAATTATTATCAGCTAATCCAATTGTTAGAATCAACTATATGTACTTACCATCTAACACCTACCTATTACGAGAAATGTAATAATATTATTTTTACTTTTAATTATCTATACAACATGTATCATGTATATCTATTTTAGTAACTGCTATGTCAGTAAATTTATTAATCAATATTTGTTATCATTCATAAAATTATTTTCTTAATTTAAAAAAAAAGATTATATATATGTATATTATTTTTTCTTTATCTTTTGCTATAATAGCACAACTCCCCAATTCAATCACGAGAAATGTTTTCTCTTTTAAATTGGGTAGATTCATTAACAAGAAATAACTTTATCTGTAATTAGTTTTTTATGAACCAAATATTTTCTTTCTGTAAATCTGTTATATATATGTATATTTCAAATTTTCAAAAAAATGATAATGATAATGATTATATTGAAGAAAAGGTTATGCTCATGAAAACAGCTAGTTTTCAGCAGTGCCTCCTGATGATCTGCCAGCTGCCAGCTTATATATGTGTTTCCTCCAAAAGAAAAAGAAGTAGGTACTTTGGAGAAAACAGACACACGTATTGTGTGTCTCATCTTTTGTCTCACCATTATTTAATGTGTTAGAAAGAGCTGAAGCTTTTTTGTACCGTCACAGTAATAATAAAAGCGCTCATACCGACAAGCACCGTAATCCATAATAAGATGTACCCAAAACTCAACACTAAAGCAACTAAAACTGCCTATTGTTTACCGTTTAGTGTCCAGTGTTGAAATGAGGTTTACCCTTCAGTGTCATTTCTCTTTTCAGGTGCTAGCGCCCTTCCTGCCATGGCAAACAGTATGCATCGCAGTACTACTGGCCGCTTGCATCCTCCTTACTGTGGGCGGCAATATCCTCGTGCTACTGGCTTTCTTAGTGGACCGCTCCATCAGGCAGCCCTCCAATTACTTCATCGCCTCCCTCGCCGCTACGGACATGCTCATTGGTAAGCCAAAAAACAAAAACAAAAACAAATTTTTTTCTTTTCTGTCAGCCAAGCCAGTGTATAAAACAATGATATAATATACATACGAACAGTCCCTTTGCTTTGGCGCTGTATAACTCTCTGTAGACACTTGCAAACTATGGGTGATACGTAACACTTTATTCAAATCTAAACAGACCACCTTTAACAAATCCCTTGTCCGCGGATGTGCCAAACTGTCTCCTCTCATACTTTCTCAAATCACAGAGTTTTGTTGTGCTCATAAAGCTTCGTTTTTGATTGTTTAGGAACCGTGTCCATGCCCTTCTATACGGTGTACGTACTGATGGGTTACTGGGACCTGGGTCCACTGCTCTGCGACCTATGGCTGTCTGTGGACTACACCGTCTGCCTGGTATCGCAGTATACCGTGCTGCTCATCACAGTGGACCGCTTCTGTAGTGTGAAGATCGCCGCGCGCTACCGCGGCTGGCGAACGCGTTCCAAGGTGTTGTGGATGGTCTCAGTCACCTGGATCATCCCTGCCATGCTCTTCTTCATAACCATCTTTGGCTGGGAGCACTTCATCGGCTTTAGAGATCTGCAACCCGGAGAGTGCGCTGTCCAATTTCTCAAGGACCCGGTCTTTAATACAGCCCTAATAATCACATATTATTGGACAACCCTCGTTGTTATTTTGATTCTTTACGCTGGAATATATAAAACTGCATACGATATGCAAAAAAAGAGTGAAGCCAAGCAAAGGAAAATGCAATCCATGGTGGCATTAAGCGCTGGAGCCATGTCTGGGATGGCTGGCAGAGCCGCAGGGATTGGTATGTCTAAAACCCAAAGTACTCTTCTCAGTCAAGATAAACCCAAAGTCGGCTTAGCAGCCCAGTGCTCACCCCCAGCCATGACAACCGTGGTCAATACCAATACTCCTCCCCCTCCCCCACCGCGCAGGACCGTGCCTACACCTCAAGATTCCAATTCCAGTCAGAAGTCTTCCGCTCAAAAACATAGTTCCGGTACAAACGATACAACAACAAATAGTGAAAAAGAAGATAAGAAAACTTCCGTTCATACGCAAGGAGATACCGATAAATCCGAACGCTCTAGTAGTCCTGCGTTTGACTCTGATGAAGAGAGTAACACACCAAACTTGATGCCACCACCTTCTAACCGAAAACCTTCTATAGCCAATATTGTCATGCAATCCGGAGCCTTACAGTTGCTCAGCAGCGTTAGATTCAATGGAGGGTTAGCTGTAAAACAACCAGACTCTCATAAAAGTACGATTAAAAAATCTAACTCTGATACTGGAGTTATCATTCCTAGAATATCAGAACCGAGTCTTATGGATACTGAAATCCCGTTAAATTATGTTCGAGGAGAGAGATCTTCCATGACGTTGAGTCCCATGATTCCTATTTGTTCCCCTCCAGCCTTTCAAATGTCTTCACCGACAGAAGTTCCCCCCCTTCTAACCACTTTAGCTCAACCCATCATTCCACCTCCTTGTGAATTTCAGGGTAGCCCCCCGGTATCAGAAAGCCCACCGTCTTTTGCCGATAGGCCTCGAACTTTAACTGTTAACTCAAGAGTGGAAATAAATAGTACCTATGATGTTTTGGTGGGTATGGACGGTGCTGATCTACGATATATGGATGAGAGCTCTATCATTGTAGCTTCACCTTCCAATGAGAGCCCTCCATCATCTATAACGTTTCCTACCAACACGGGTTCATCGTCACCTGCAGAATCCATTCCAGCTCTTCCAGCTCCGCTTCCGTTGCTGCAAGCCGCTCTCCTCAGAGCCGGTGCTCAAGCAGAACTCTCCAAGCCTCCTACGCCGATTCCAGTGCATAAAGTAAACACTGAAGTAAGTCTCTCGAATG
Organism: Limnephilus lunatus; assembly: GCA_917563855.2. Lineage (NCBI taxonomy): Eukaryota > Metazoa > Arthropoda > Insecta > Trichoptera > Limnephilidae > Limnephilus > Limnephilus lunatus. The sequence continues at coordinate 83,915,787 of OU830592.1, forward strand.
AAGAATCTAAACGGCCTGTTACTTCAGTCGTGGTTCATCAATACGAATCGGAACCAGAGAAAAAAGAACAGCGCCCTCCTGCTGCAAGCAAACCTGTCAATACTCAGAACCCCCTCATCCAAACTGGCAACGCTGCAGCTATTATGGCAGCCACCACCACCGTTGAACGAAGGGCTTCCAAGGAATCGATAGAAACCAACGGCAAGCCGGAAGGTGGTTCCCGGAGAGATTTTGTCAAGAGTTTTGGTAAGAAAATAAAAGGTAAAAAACTAAAACTCGAAGTAATTGGATTTCCCGGGGTAGGGAGGCAAAAATCCAAATCGGAAAACAGAGCGAGGAAGGCATTTAGGACGATTTCCTTCATTCTAGGAGCATTTGTGGCGTGTTGGACGCCTTATCATATCTTAGCGTTAGTGGAGGGTTTCTGTTCCAACCCTCCGTGTATAAACAGCCATATCTACATGTTTGCCTACTTCTTGTGCTACGCCAATAGTCCCATGAATCCCTTCTGCTACGCCCTCGCCAACCAGCAGTTCAAGAAGACCTTCACCAGAATACTCAAAGGAGACTTTCACATGACTTAAGTCATTCATATTATTTGCTATATTTATACCTTTTGTATGTATGTATGTATAATGTATAGCTAGCTAAATATTTCGTTTCAAACGATATACCCACATGATATATTTAATTTTCTACGAAGGTAAACTTTGTACATTCCAAAAGTAGTTTATTTTCACAGAGTTAAATGAATAAATATAATTAGGTACATGTGCTTCTTCACCAGATCTTTTGATATAATTATACTGTAAGGTTTGTATGTAATGAGGTTATCTATACGATTATGGGTATTTGGTACAAGCAGGTGAGTGGTACCAACGTTCCACGATTAGTTAGAATTGGCGGAATCGCCGCCGGACTCGACGAGTATTATAGTAAGTTTAATGAAGACAATAATACAACACGTTCATAGATGTTACATGGTACATAAAGCTGATTTTACACTTAAACTAATATTTCCAAATAACTAATTATGCTTAGTATGTGAGAAAAGTTATAATAAATAAATATAGTTATCATGTTCGCGCAATAGGTTTCTTAGGACATTGGTACTAAGGAAAATCTTTGTAAATAAATAATGAATACGTTGTCTGTAACATTAATATATTCTCTAGGCGGTAACGTAGTCAATATATTATGATTGTATGTGCATTAAACTGTAGACTTAGGTATATTAACAATAGAAGATGTTAGGAAATAATATATTATATCATTAAAACAAAATAAAGTGAGGTGCTGCTGCATTCAACTATTATTTTATAAGTGATCAGTTTAATCACTTTTCGGCATTACTATTCAGCTAGAACAATAAGAGTTGAAGCCAAAGACTGTAAATTAAAACGGTATAAAAGTCACGGCAGCTGATAGTTCCCACCACCTATTGATTGCACAGCGCTACGACAATATACACTGGCGTAGAGCAGTTGCACATAAGTGCATAGCCACGAGTCTACGCCAACTGTTCTACGTTCTTCTAGTCTACGATCACTTCGATATCGCACTAAATCAGAATCATTAAGCCGACTGCTGTATGGAAGCATTATTAACCTGTGTTTGAGGTAAGGATTTTGTGAGCTGTCGGTAAATTTGCAAAGAAGAGCCCATTTGCAAATCCCCAGATACCTGTGACAAAATCCTCCTCACAAATAAGTACGACGTGTAATTGTGAGATTTTAATTTGTAAGTAGTGGCGTATATCATAATATCATATTTAGGATCCCTAACGATGCACAGAGAGGCCTAGTCGAATCTTCCGGTTAGACCAGGTAACTTTAGCCGGTTTAAGTCAAACAAAGTGTATAAGAGACTTTTCAAACCAAACTTCACAACGTCTTTTACCCGATTAAGCATTCCTCGCCTTCCATTCAGTCCACTGTCGGATCTTTGACGAATTTATCAATCTAAAGTTTTAATTAATGAGCTAAAATTAAATTTCGGTAAAATATTATTTTGTAACTCTTCTCCCCTTGTTGTATTAGCTATGGAACATTGTTATAAATTAAAGATTTATTGCTTAGCGAAGTTTTCACTTTGCTTATTATGCCTTTATTTAACCTGAAAATTGAATAATCTAATATTTGATAATCAAATCCTTTTGAAATTTTATAACTTTTTAAATTATATGAATTTGTTTAAAGCATCTTTTAAAAAATTAAACGCAACTAGTTAATCGTATTAACAAGCCTTCTTCAGGGAAATATAAAACTTTGTTATGTGTAACACTGTTCTAGTTGATTTTAAGTTCTAATAAATTGCTTTGTACAAATAAATATGATTTATTTCATGAAACGTTTATCATGTAAAATCTGTTATTATTTGGGTTTGTGGTTGTGGCACCAGTATGTAATTCCAGCTTTTTACCATCTCTGGACTACTTATTTCTCAACTTAAAAATACATTCATTTCACTAAATATTCTAACTGCTTATGTTGATTTTTGTGTATTTTAAAAAGTAAAATATTTTGTAAATTTGTAATTTTTCAAACACCACAATCTTAAAAATATCTAATAAAGTATACTTATAATTTACACGAAATGTCCGTGACTTTGTGCTCACTCAGTTAAATAGAGAGTTAAAAATTCATATACCTACCTTATTTGTTATGTGAAATGTAAAAAAAGCTATTACTTTATTTAACGTTGAATAAAAAATAATTTTGAAAAAACTTCTTTTATTTTCTTATATCCAGAGTAGGTCCGACTAGATGTTATTTTAATTAATGAAGACAATATTAGGGACACTAAATTAAAAATCTGACACAGAAAAATCATAAAAAAGTACGGTCACATCTAGGAATTGAATCCAGGACCTTTTCCCTGTCGGGGCGGAGCTCAACCATTGAGCTAATGTGTCCCCATCCGATTCGGTCATATTTAACCGTGTCATAACTTCGACTAAGAACTATCAAAATTATCCTCATTTTCTTACCACATATTTGTATTGACTGCTAACTTTATGTATGATTGCAAGATTCAACTCGAACTAAATGCTAACTAAATAGTGTCTTGGATAAATTAATCGATTTGAGTGTCGTTAACATTGTCTTCAATTAAAATATTACAATTTGAGGTTTTGTTCATTAAGTTTTTAAAAAATGTTATTTGATAAATGTGTTTTTACTTAACAAGTGAAAATAAAATACTAAAATATTTTTAGATGGTATGCTTTGATTTCTCAAATCTACGCCTACAAAAACTCCGTTTATCAGTACGATTTGATATGTTAGAAAGTTGTACAATATAACGTTCGTCCTACTCTGAAACTATGGAACATTCCTAATTGTAGTAATTCCCAGAAAATCATTTTAAACTGTATTGTAAAATTTTGTAATTTTACGAAGAAAAGCACAGAAATCACAACTTCATAAATATGATTCCATTCTGGAGAAAGAAAGATCTTTATAAAAAATAAGTACGAAGAAACGTGTCAGTATATTTTTAAAAATTACAAATATTTCACGCTACTTTAACATAATACTATCGTTGAATAATTGTTCTCTGCCATCGAGAAAAAATACTCAGGTACTGCGCAAATTAGTACTACAAAAATATCAAGCCCAATATATTATTGTTTAATGGGAAGGGATAATGAGATCGCAACAATAACAATGATATTATTTTATCTAAATGGACCAACTCTTCTATTTTACTTACTGATGGCTCCAAATTTCCAGACTCTCCTAACTGTGGTAATAATAGTTTTTTTTTGTTTACCACAACCATTCTAATGATAGAATATTACATTTAATTTCAAACCAGTTTTCAATATTTTTAATCTATATAATTGAATCTCTAATTTTAATCAAATATAATTTTGAAAAATCCCTTGTTCTCTCTGACTCTTTCGGTTCCCTCCAGGAAAAAACTTAAATCCAGTCCTCTTCTTCATCCTGATGATCACTTTGTATGCCATATTCGATTTCCTGTAATTTCCTGCCAACATATGCATATATAACGATATTGCGGATTCATTGGCAAAACAAGGAGCGTCCAACCCTATTTTAACCTTCGTAAACCACATTCCACTTTTTTCCATCACCAAAGATAGATCTCGCAATGTTTGGGTAGACTAATGGCACATTGCTAGTCAATCCAAGAGAGCATGCTATGCCTCAATACAAACGACTGTCCCATCAAAGCCGTGGTTTCAACAATTTCCTAATTTTCCCAAAACAGAAATATCCCCACTTATTCGAATGAGAATCTTAAATTTTTGCGTTCCTTAACACCTTTTAAAAAAATTCACTTTGTCTCCCCAGATTGTATTCTGTTGTCTAGAAATGGAACTTTAGATCACATATTTTGTGGTTGTCCCTCTCTGAACAAATATCCTCTCTTATGTCAAGTGTTATCAAAAATTGCTACCTCTCCATTCAAGAGGTCTGAAATCGTCTTCAATCTTCCATTTAATTTTTGAAATTTTCCTATTTAAATTAAATTAATATATAAATTCGTCTTTCCTTTCTCCATTATTTTAAACGATGACCTAGAATACCCTATAATGGTGAAAGCCAGAAAAATTTAAAAAGGTATAATTAGGGGAGCACAATTTTATGACAGCAACCTTTATTTATTACAATAAGTTTTTATAAATACATAAAATAAAAGATGCAATACAATGTCCAAGGCTAACAAAAAAACCACTCCCCCGCTCCCCCGTCCCGCCAACCCTCCTCCCGCATTCCATATATTCAATCCCAGTACATTCAGTTTTCAAACAGCTCGCATGCCACCTATTACATTTTTTTAAATTCACATTTTCTTTTTTCTTATATTACACTTATTCATTTTTGTATATTGTTAGAACAATGAATAAAATTTGGTACCTAACAGAGGTACATATTTAAAATATCTAGATATAATTCTTGATTCGGTTCAAATTATGATGTAAGTACTTCAAATTAATTCATTATTTTAAAGGGTTTTGATAATAGATTTTTTATTTAACAATCATTGTTGCATTCAATGCAAAATGTCATTCTCAAATTTTTGAAAGTTTCGCAATAATTTTTGTAATGATTTAAAAACTTTTCAGATGTATTGTCTTGTGGTTGTAATAATACAGAAACTTTTGCGGTGGTACATCTGGTATTTTGAAAGTTTCAAACATTTCCTATGCTTAATATAGCAATACATAGACATCTCACTATTCTCCAAGAATATTTTAATATTTATATTATAGATAATAATAGAGTTTACCGAAATAGTAAACTCTCGCTGGACTAATTTACAAAATCAGTATATACATACTGCAGATTATGGAGTACCTACCAGTAACAAGTGGACTGTTTGTTGTTGGCAGAATCGCTGTCATTGTTTCATACAGTTTGCTTGTCACCGCTTACAGTCTGGAATCTGGAATACTTGCCGACCACTAGTGGATAGGTTTACCAAATAGCAAATACCTAGTTGAATACTTCGGGATGTTGCATTAACTACTAGTTACATAATATTATAATTCCTACTGTGCTACTATCAAATATATTATCATCTATCTAGAGTAAAATGTAATAAACAACTGACATTAGTCCTAACTGACAAACCGTAAAATATTGTAAGTGTAAAACTATTCTTAGCATGGTTCCATGACAGTTGATCCGCCGACAATTGACTTCCCCGGCATACAATATGCAGTCGGTTTAGGGAAAATACTTGTAAACATGAACATTAAAATTATTTTTGTGGTTAACTTTTGGATTTAAATATAAAACGTGGTAATTTCTCTTTCTAACACCATTTAGACCACATTTCTAACCATTATAGTAAGGGAGAGATTTCTATGAGATCTATATGAGTTTTTCCAAAAAGCGTACAATACCACCCGAAGTAAGAGAACATACTTTACTTCCATGTTTGGGAATAATTAGTTTTATCATGTTGCATTAAAAAAAATTGTGTATTAAAAAAATGCCGAATCGATCAATCCTTGGCCTCGACAACTATCTTCCTAGCGATAATGTTTTTCTTTTCCTTGATGTTGATATTTTTAATATAATTTCTCGGAAACTTGACGCAGAGGAAATAAATAGCTTCCAAAATGGAGATAAAGCTACAGCCCAAAAACAGGTTGAACATTCCCCCGAACGAAGCTGAAACAAGAAACAACAACAGATGATGGAAGAGAAACGAAGTTATGTTTGTCCAGAACTAATAGTGGGTAGGTAGTAAGCAGATGGATGAGATGAGATCAGAAGGGAGGGAGGTGAGTATTAACCCTAAATTCACAAACATGATCTGAGAGACCCACAATTCATGAATATTCTATTATTGTCTTAATTTAGTTAAATATTCTATTACTTCAAAACTATCGGTTTCGGGCGTTCCCAAAGGATGGAATTACAGACCGCAGTATCGCATCTTTAACCCCTCAGTCCTCAAACCTATTTTGTCGTAGGTCAAAATATTTCCGCTTCGCGATAATTTTTTTATTTAGTACAAGATTATACATTTGCATACATAATTATGAAATGTTTTGACTGCCCAACTAGGAGGATTCCCGTTTTAGGACAGACAAATTAGGATGGGTATGAACATATTATGGAACATGATTTGTACAAAAAAAGAAGGAAAATTGAGGAACTAAAAGAACAGGAAGAATACAAAATAACAGAAAAAAGTTTAAAACATACATAGCAACTGTTATTTGCTTAACATTGTTATTAAAATAATATTATTTTAAAAAAAGGTACATAGGTACTTAATAACATACAGATAACTTAAAAAACATAAAATAGCCGTGGTTTGTTTAGCATAGTTATTGAAATGATAATAATAATAAATAAAAGGTAAGTTTATATTATAATGTACTTAAGAGCAAATGATTGAAACTTAAAGGTAACTGTTGTTTGCATTTCAAATTATAGTCCTACGTCCTACCTACACATTTTGTATAAATGAGAACTATAAAGAGAACAGAAACAATAAAATAAAATAAACAATTATTACCTGATTATTACTATTTTAATATCCAAATAAAGGAAATATTTCGGAACGCATCCAAATGTAAAAACTGTTTTTGAAATGTGATGAAACACGCTTTCAAATTTTATAATTCATAATATACGTGACCAAACAACTCGGAATGAAATTAACTCAATGTATGCTTTGAAAAGTCATTAAAAATTGGTTAAATAGGTTATCTTAGGTTAGGTTATGGGCTATTTTTCAACAAATTTTTTTCATAGATTTTAATGACTTTTCGAAGAGGTGTTGAGTTGACTTGATTTGGAGTTGGCATGGAACCGAATTAAACATAATTTTTAAACACGAAAAAATTTAAATGCAAACATATAAAATTTAAATTTTAAATTACTGATAATAAAAAAAAACCCCTCATATTTTATTAGGCAAAAGTATTATAAACAATATAAATCTTTCATACTTCAACTAATTTATACAAATCATTGGAGCTGGTTCTGGTGCTTATGTCTAGTGGAGGAAAGAGGGAAGAAAAACATCATTAATTTGTGCTCGATGGGCGTTGGCGTAAAAACCAACGCAGATCGAGCCGAAATTGATGATGTTTTTCTTCCCTCTTTCCTCCACTAGACATACGCACCAGAACCAGCTCCAAGGACGAGACGCAGACCTGAAGAAATAAAATACTTACATTCAGTAAAAATAAATGTAAAATTTTGAGAAAAAGTTCAGAACTTATGTTCCCTATTGCTTTGCAACTTGCGTGAGGTTTTTTATCCAGTTAAGACTTTTTCCTCACGATGACACTAATTGTAACTTAAATTCAGTCAATTAAATACGACCTTCAGAAGGTAATAGTAAAAAGGCCAAATGAGCCGTAGTACTAGTAGCTAGAAACATGAAGGGTATTGCAAAGCCCTAGCTAGTTAGAGGATTACGAAAGAATCCGTAGAATCAAAAAAAAAAAAAAAAAATCATTTGGTCTGTCAGACAAGCGTTTGTGAATGGGTTAACAAAACCAGTGGAAAATAGAGATACTTACAGAGTAGGTCAACCCAGTAGACGAAGATCTTCCTGTTGATCTCTGTGGCTATCTGGCGGTCCTGGAACACGTGGATCAACGTCTGGTTCACCGTCAACTGCCGACTAAAGAGGTCATAGACAATTTGTCATAGACATAATAATAATAATAATACTAAATGTTTATTCAGGTATGTGGGGAGAATAGTGCAATCCCACACATTCCATAAGGGTTATAAAACATACACAAAATATTTAAAAAAGAAAAGCAGGTAAATATGATTGTACATGAAACAAAGGTAATAACAAAAGAAAATCATAATAATTAGCTTTTAGGATTCTGTGACCACATTAGGAGCCAGTATTTTTCTCCAGTGTGCATCAATGCTGGATGATGGACAGAGGTGGGCTTCCATGACGAGGATATTTCCAGAGCTGATTATCCTTTCCCTCATTCCTGCCACCCTGGATCTAATAAGGGCTGCATAGCCGGGAACTCGGTATAAAACTCATTAAATTTGAATCTATTTTTGTCTCCTGGAAAATAATAATACCTAATAATAGTTTATTCCAGAATGCATGCAAGGGTAGTGCGATTCAATTTTTTTATACGTTTGCTCCACACAGGAGGTCTTGTGGAAAATAATTCCCCTCAGGGCCCATGTCATCTTAGGGGATCCTGTGTGGAGGGTATCTTTAGTAAAGGAAGAAGAGGAAGTTCTGAAAAGGAAAAGGATATTAGGGGTAGATAGGAATCTGAGGTTCAGTGTGTCCATGAGTGACGGACGTATGAATCTATCCCTCCCACTGCAGTGCAAGACAATGTTCCGAAAGAGCCCTGCTGGCGAGATCAAAAGATCGCCCTCAACCAACCGGCCCGCCACGCAGTTGGTAGGCAGACGCATCCACCGCCAAGATCCGGACAAACCTGGCCCAATGAACCCGACCACCCCTGCTTAGTCACCAAACGTAGCGAAACACTTTGGGTGACCTATGGCAGAGGTGTTGATAATTCAATAAATGATTCCCGAGGCGGTGGCACCCATACTCACCTCCCAAATTGGTACATTTCATAAACAGGGTGTCCGGGGATAAAGTGGATTAACTTCGGGAGGTGTTTCTTTACGATATTATAACTAAAAAATAAAAATTACTTTTTTCAAAATTCCAACCCTTAGGGGTAGTTTTATGGTAAAAAGATAAAATTAGACGCGGCGTGTGCGGCCAGCTTTATTATTTTACGCTGTTACGATACGGGCCAATCACACCCATGCAATGTTGCCACAATCGTGCCCGGCAGGTTCTCAGCAAGTAAGATCGTACCTCACACAAAGGATTTTTAGTAGGTTCGTCTTTTTGTATGGGAAAAAAAATTTGGAATTTCGGAAAAAGTTGTTAATCTTTTTTACTCCTACCATCATTAGAATCACCTACCGAAATTAATGCACTTTACCCCCGGACACCCTGTATAGAAATAACATAAGAAAAACAAATAATAAGATAAGGTAAAAAGTAAATAACAATAAATAATAAAATAAAATAAAAACTAATAAGCATGAAAAACATAAGAAATGAAACTGATTAAAATATTTTATAACAACACTAAAATGGATGCAAGCACCCGTTTATGGAGTGTATTCCACCGTCTCCCATCTCCAAAGGGTCTTCAGTGGGGACCCCATTCAGGCAATCATGGCGGTGATGATCGCATCCTTCGATTGGCGCAGTCTGCGCCATTAACTTCCCATGCGGTGGCGGAGAAGTGCCCGGAAAGTGTGCACTTGTCCCTCCAGGAATATTTCCGTAGCACTGCTATCTCGGTAGGTGGAAAAGTTGGTAATAAGCATTATTGTAGGCGAGCTTTAGCTTATGCCATTGGGATGCAGTAAAGTCAACCCACAGTTCTGACGTGTACAGAGATATGCAGAAAGTCTTGCAATCTTATTTTTATTTTAACTTTTACCTGGATTATAAAACGTCCAAAATATTATCCTCGCAACTTATACTGTATATAAACCTATTAATATAATATCTGACAATTTTCGTTTTCATAAATATATTATTATCTTTTGTTTTTATATCTATTTTCTTCATACATTATTTTCTGTTTTTAATGTTATTCTCATTTACTGGATTAAACTTACATTTATTATATCTTCTTTTAAATTTTCTGTTAACCTCAAATAAAACATGCATTACTGTATTAAACTAATTATGTTGTTTATATACTTTCTACGTATGTCTCAACCCAGAAATTTCCCAGTGAGACAGACATGGAACAATTAACTTTAATTACTTTTGATCATGAACAAGATTTTGAAATTTGAAAAAAAAACAGTAATATGTATGTATATTAATTAAACTCCTGAAAAACTCATTTTTTAAATATTACAATGACACATATTGTGGGTATTATTGCATTTATTTATGGTTACCTAAATAAATAAAAATGTCGTTAAATGTAAGTATTAAGAGGAAACCAGGCGGCGTTTTGTCCATACAAACGTATTCCCCATATTCCTCTCTGGATGTTTAGACTACTGCATTTATTTTTAATATGATATAGATATCGACCACTAGCATATCGCACGTTTTGCTTTTTTGATCTTCTTACAGGAGTTCTTCTTCTTTTTCAAAGGCGCTACAGACCATTTCGAGCCTTGGCCTCCTCCAAGATAAGCCTCCACCGCCCTATGACTTAATCTGTCGTCTTCCAATCTACGACATGGAGTAGTCCTCTTGCATCCTTCCTGACGTCATCCTCGCATCTCAGCCTAGTTTCGTTTACCTCCCGGGTGTCCTATTAGAACCTTCTTCGGTACTCGTGTGCTTGGCATTCAGGCCCATCTTATCTTTTGTCTTAGTCAAAAATCGTTGCCTTTTTTGAACACCATCAACAGACGTTCAGTACCCAAACTAGATAACGCATTTTTTTATAAAACAACGTACAAACATAGAATGTTTTCTTCTAATACAGTTAATAAAAAAATCTTTAAAATCGGTCCAGTTTTGAGTGAGGAAAATGGGGATAGATAACCTCGATTTTGATGTTTTTTTTGGTATTATCAGCCTAAGGTGCAGTTGTCTCTTTCGCTCAGTATCCGGGGGAGTAAGAGTCACAGCGGCAGCAACAGTATGGTAAAATACTTAGTGTTCAAATTTCTCGGTAATAAAGGGGGAAAAGCATCTCTAGAGGCTGTGAGCGAAGAGACTGTGCCTGCAATAGATGATGGAGGCCGCAGAATTAGCAAAGGACAGGAAATCAGAATAATGAATTATCGGTATGTTGCTCGATAGGTCCCCCAATCAGGAGTACAACGGGAAGAAGATGGGATAACATGATTTTTGTATAGAGTTAAAAAAAATTCTTCTAAAATTGCGTTTTGTGAACGAACGTAATTTGAAGTAATTTCAAAAAAGTAAAAGTTATCATAACGTTTCTAAATTATCTTCAAAGAATTATTATTATTTTATAATTTGCAGGAAGGCCTCTGCTTTGATTTGATAAAATTATTTGTATTTCAAAGTGCGAAAGAAAGATGGGAAGAGTTGAAAAACGAGTTTATGTGCCGACTCACCCCGCCGCGCCGCGCCGGTTAAATTAGATCGGAGTCAAAACATTAAATAAATTGGTATTTCATTGAAGCAAAGGATATTCATATGATGTGGCGTAATATTTGAAATATGGAGAATCAGAGTATATAGGTAATTATTAGTACGTTTCTCTTTAGATTTTTTTTTGACTCAAAATAAATTTAAATATTTAAAAAAATTAGGAACTTTGTTAGAAAGTAACTTTGGGTGTACTTTGACAGGAATAAGGAAACAGGACAGAGTGAAATGTAGCATAATAAGGGAGAAAACTAAAGTTGCCTATATAGTTACCCGAATAGACCAACAAAAGTGGAGATGGACAGGTCACATGATCCGCGATCCACAAGAAAAATGTTGCAAAAATATCACTGACTGGTATCCCAGAGATGGCAAGAGAAGTAGAGGACGTCAACAAATAAGATGGGAAGACCATCTAAAACTCACGGGTGTACGTCATTGGAGAAGAGTAGCACGTGACAGGTCTCAGTGGAAAATGTTAGAGGAGGCCTATGCCAAGAGGAAAACCGAGCTTCGGGATACATTACAACAAACAAGAACATATAGTGTTCATACCTAACAGAAGTCCAGAATAATCAGGCTTATTATTATTACAATTTTGCGTGTAATAATTTCAGATTACATTCCATTTTGCATAGCATGCTGATTGTTTTCAGAAATGTTTATGTATTTGAAATACCTAATTCAATCTCTAAAATAAAGAGCTCTGTTGTATCAGTTCAATCACTTTTATTATCCCATCAGTTACAACTAACTAACTAACTAACTAACTATCACGCCGTTTCCCCGCAGGGGTAGGCAGAGTGGACGGACCGCCAAACAACTCGATCTTGGCACACACTCCTTGCCTCGTTCACATTCATACATCGTCATATACATGCTCTTCTATTATTCCGACTCTCCACATGGCTCGACTCAAGTATCTGATTCACTTGGTCATGCCATGTCTTCCTCGGGCGTCCCCGACTTCTTCTACCATTCATATTTGCGTCATATATTCTCCTTACACTCCTTTCCTCGTTCATTCGCTCTGCATGCCCAAACCATCTGAGCTTCCCTTTCTTAATCTTACTCATCACGCTTACATCAACCTTACATTCTTCGCGGATCTCCACATTTCTCACACGATCGTACGTGGTTTTTCCACACATACGCCTCAGGGATCTCAATTCTACAGCATTCAGTCTACTTTCATCCTTCCTCTGCCAGTTCCATGCCTCACTGCCATACATCAGGGTAGGTAGCAGCACTCCATTATGGAGGGCTAACTTCGCTCCTTTGGACAGTTTTTTGTTGGCGCCAACAGCGTTCAGTCCTCCATTAATGGAGTTGCCTGCATTTACCCTTCTTAGTTACAACTGCAGTTATGCATAATAATAATACGGCAGGACGCCTTGGTCACAAGCTTGAGAAAAATAAATTAGAAGAGGAAAGTTGGACTCTACTGAAAAAATAAATGTGGTTCCAGATGATAAAATAGACAAGAATATTTTGTATTTATTGACAATTTGTTGCATTACTTTGGTGACCAAAATCTTGATCAAAAGCATCAAACCTTTTTCACCATAATCATTGTTAAAATTCTTTTTTGCCTTCAGAGGAGTGATTCTGTATCTTTTGTGGATACGGAAAAGATTCCATACCGAACCGGCTGTCAAATTTGTGTGATTTTCAACAGCTGTCAATTTTATTTTTATTTTTTAAATACAAATAAACCTGGGTTACGAATAACCCGACAATATTTCAAAATCTTCTACTACCACCACAGAAAGTGGAAAATGTTGCTTGTGTTGTGATGGAGGACTTAACCAGCCGAGGGATCGAACACGCGACGCCCGGATCGTCTGACCGGTCGCTTTTTCAATGGGTGAATGTCAGCTGTCACCGATTTTAACAAGTTTGAAACAAGAATTACCGTAAGTATACCTGATTATTTATTCATTTAATGTACGTTTAAAGTTGAATAGCATGGATTTCACGTTTCGTTTCAATCTATATACGCATAATTACTAAGTTTTCGCAAACTGGAACCATTTTGTGCACGTAAATAGTTGTTCCTTGTGGTAGCTGTTGAAATGAAGTGTTTTTGTCACAATCTGTGCCTAAAAGTGCGGCGGTTATGGAATAATTAATGTATTTCGTCCAAACTAAAATATGCGACTGCTGACATCTGACATCGACTCACGTCACACATAGAAAAAGCAACTGAAAACCATAGAAAGTCACACAAATTTTAAAGTCGATTCCGTATGGGATCTTTCCCGTATCCACAAATGATACGGAATCACTCCTTAAAGCAGACAGTGGATAGCAATCAAGATTTCAAACTAAAGTCGTTAAGGTGTGAAGAGCAAGAATTATGTGGTAGGTAGAATGTGACTCACTAGAAAGGATCTGGGTTGAACTGGTAACCGTTCAGCTTAGTAGAGTGCACCTCCAGCGACGTGGTGTTCTGGTTGCACTGCTCGGGGCATGAGCACTCGACTTCCCAACCGACCCTGAGCAACGCCTCTGCAACAGTGGAACCCAAGTACAATACGATCAATTACGTCAGAAAAATGGCATCTCAACATGCACTTGCCATGAGTCAGTCAAACAAAATCATAACACAAACACTGTCACAACGTGTCCTCACTTGAGTTTGACAAATACTGTCTCAACATACTCTCACTTGAGTCACTTTCCATCGAGTCAGTCATAACATCCCATCGTTTGACTGGGTTAAACATCTTTAAAACATACTCTCCCTAGAGTCGGTCAAACCCTAACACAATTTCATTAATTTAGTCAGTCAACATAACATTATCTTACTTGTGCTATTATTATCTGTTGTTGTCGACACACTTGCTCTATACTCTCATGGCTTGGCCTATTTCAACATATCGTTCGCCATGTGCTAAAATAGGCCAAGCTACGAGAGAATTGCGCAAGATTGTCAGCAACATGAGTTAGTCAAAGACGGCCAAAACATGCTTTCGCTTGACTTGGAAGGGAGGGGGGTGGGGGGGGGGGGCTGGAGTGGGGGGGAGGGGGGGGGGAGGCTGGGGAGTTGGGGGGTGAGTGGGGGGGTACGAATATGCGAGCGAAGCCGGGGGCGAAACCTAGTAATAATATAATAACAGAACTTATACAGAACGTGACGATTAGCTTTATAAATTTAATGAATCGTACAGAGTATTTTATTCGGGATTCAAATTTTGTACCTCATTATCAAATTTTGAACCTCATTATATCAGATTCATCCAAATGCCAGATGGAATCTTGTTTTTTCAAGAGAACATATTGCCTCCGCTCGCCACTGTACACAGGCCGGGGAAGTCGAATGGAACCTACGGAAGTGCAGTATGAGGCAGGGGATGCTGGACGCTTGGCAGACTCGATCCCCCTCCTTCGTGGGGTACATGAAGGGCTGACAACCACACCTCTTCACGCTCTCAGATATCTCACACTCCAACAGGCAGTTGTCCTTGCTGTACTCCGGAAAGTATCTGCAATCAATTTAATTTTGGTATTTTTTTTATTATTTTTTTTTTTAAATATGTTTTTTTTATTTTATTTTAGGGAAATCAACAGTTTACAATTGATTCATGATTAATTTATATATGTAAACTTTACCTAACTGAGAAACCTATTATAGATTTTTTCATTATACTTTTACATTCTTCGATCAATTATACGGCAATGATTACATTGTGTATCTAGAAATTAAACATTAATCTTACAACAAAAATTAAAAGATATAACAGGTGGAAGGTAGTACATAATATATCATTATATTTATGCAGTTTTGTACTTATTTAATACATTTTAAAACACTTTTGATAGAATTTTTATATTTACTTTCGTCACAATTGAAGATATCTATATCAGAGAAAATGTTATTATATGTTGAACACAGTATAATGATAGTTGATGGAATGCTTTTATTATAAGTGTTTTGTGTATCTCATTATTTGAAAAAGCTGCAGCATTATAGCGGTAAGGAGCGTATGTTTATTCGTTTATTGCCTATATCGCCATGGTAATTAAAAAAGTCCTCATTGGGTATGGACTTCTATATAAATATATAAATTTCTGCATTTAATATTCCAAAATTGCTTGCATTAATAAACTTTAAAATTCCACTACATAATACTAGAAGTCGAGATTTATTTCAATGGAGAAATTCTGGGAATAACTGTCAGATTTTTTTTTTTTTCTAAGAAAAGTTCTAACTGATATATGGGTGTATTATTAGATGTTAAATTAAAATTTGACAAACACTAAGAAAATCACTAAAAATGTTCACTAAACATTCTTAAAAAGGATGAGAAATAACTTGGATCTCAAAATAACGATTGTTAACCTTTTATAAGATTCTAATGTAAATCCGCATTTAACTTATTGTTGTACAGCCTTACTAAAAAAAACTACAGCACGACCGATGACCTGTGTTTTTGCAGCAACATGGATACAACAAATTTACACAAAAACACGAAATCCTACCAATAACGAATTTAACGCTAAAACAGATTTTAAATTCTGGCAACAGTGCAATTTTTAGTAAATTGTTGTTTTCAATGTTTTTATTCATGGCCGTTAGATGGGGGCGCCGGCGCATTCGCTGTTCACAATGAAAACATATTTTAAGCCGCGAAATATTTTTTGGGTACGGCGACGTGCTTCGTAATATTACCAAAGTGATCGTAATTTTTATTAATATGACTAATTCACTCTAACATTCATATAATTGATATATTTACAGTGTTTTTTGTGGTTTTTCACAAGTTTTAGTGAAGTTATAATAACAATAATTGTAGTTTCAACGTTGAAATGTCAAAAAGTTTTTTATATGATACATAAAAATTCATATTTACATTTCATGATATTTATTTTATGAGAATTTCATAAAAGTGGTGTTTTTGTAAATATTAATATCAACTTCACGTGTTGGTAAACTTATCAAAGAAATTAACATCTTTAGTGGTGCAAGAAATGTGTTGAAATGACAGAGATATTTTTAGGTTATTTTTTGGCATTAAAAAAAATCTTTGAAATTTTTTATAATTTTTTTATTGTACCCACGAGGAAAAAGTAAGGTGACAGTTTCATTTCAAATTCATTATATAAATGGTCTGTATTTTTTAATTTTTAATTTTTTAAATATTTCTGTACACTTTCATCAAAAATGTTTTGGTAAGAAATTATTTTACATTTTTTTCCGTATTTAAATCTTAAAATATGGCAGTTTTTTAAAACTAAGGTGTATTTCAAATACACAAATCTAAAAGGTAATTTTATCTTGTTTTTTAAAAATGGTATTTCTTTTTACGGGACCTTCAAAAATAAGAAATATATAGAACATTCAAAATACTTTGGAAAATTCCAAATTTCGTTCAGACATCATCCCTAAAACAGAGATAAACTAGCCCCCCAGGCTGTGTAAACGGTGTGTATTTTTTTCCAAAAACAATTTTTAATTAGTAATGTTTTCACATCCGCGGCCGTTTATCAATTGAATAAATTTTTCACGGGGTTTTTTAGTAGGGCCGGTAGTGTTTTATCCTTATGTAATGAACAATGTTTCGATAGCTCTTGGAAACCTATGATTTTTTGGGAAGCGCGAATTTTGTGCTGAAGGAAATAGGGAACGAAATGAAACTGGGAAAGGATGCCACCAGAATATTGAATGTCCTACCTTAGTATCGTGTGGAATCCTCTCGTGTTCCCTCTTGTAGTTGCACAAAACTGACTGACCATGAAAAAACACTTGCCAGTTGCATATGACAATGTGGTTCTCAGCGAGGTAGAAATTGTACTAAATCTGCAGGAACAATCCTTCTCCTGGTGACAGATAGTGGGTAGGGTAATATTGGTAGGTAGGTCGGACAGTATGGAAGTAGGGAATATGAAATGTGTAGGTACTGTTTATGAGTATGTGCCCGAACATATACCGCCCGCCAAAAAATACCAATTTTTCCAAAACCTATCGAAACTGGTCGATTCCGAAAGAATACAAAATATATGAAAAGAAACCTACCCCTAAAATTTAATCTATTCCTTACAAACTAGGTGCACGTGAAACTTAAGACTAAACGTGCAAAACGTACAGGAAAAAATAAATAATAATAACTAATAAACCTGAATCGCAATCGATACGAAACCATGGAAGGCATAAAAGACAAACAAAAAAAAATATATGAACATATACCATGATTCATATAAAAAAAAAAAAATATATATTTATTACTCTCTATTCTACAGGTAAAAGGCAAAGCTTTGCCACAGGCCGTAGATATAAACCGTCGCTGGTTTTCACTGAGGCTACTCTTACGACCCCGTCAGAGCCCGGTTTCACCTCCCTTATCCTGCCGAGCGGCCATTTTAATGGAGGACTCCTAGCATCCTTGATAACCACGAGGTCATTGACTTGCAGATTACGGGTAGCCTTATACCATTTGACGCGATTTTGAAGCGCTTGTAAATATTCGGTATTCCAGCGCTGCCAAAAATGTTGGGTCATTTTCTGTAAATGTTCCCAGCGATTGAGACAATTGAATTTAACCTGCGAATAGTTGTATTCGGGAATCGAAATTAAGGGTTCTCCAATTAAGAAGTGACCTGGAGTTAGGGCCTGAATGTCTTCAGGGTCTGATGTTAGAGGACAAAGAGGTCGAGAATTTAGTATGGCCTCTATTTTATTTAATATAGTTGTAAATTCCTCAAACGTTAATGAATTGTCCCCTATGACTCGTTTTAAATGATTTTTTACAACTCGTATGTTCCCTTCCCATAGTCCGCCAAAGTGAGGACTGGAAGGAGGGTTAAAGTTCCACACTATTCCCTTTTCTGAACATGTACGCATGACTTGTTCATCATTACTACAACTATTTAAAAAATTTTGCGTTCCTATCGAATGCCGTTTCGCCCCAACGAAGTTCGTGCCGCAATCCGAATAAATGGCCTGACAAATACCTCGTCGTGAAACGAACCTATCGAGAGTAGCGATGAAGGCCTCAGACGAGAGATCCGAGAGGACCTCGAGATGAATCGCCTTCGTCGACATGCAGACAAAAATTGCAAAGTACGCCTTGTACGTTTTAGCACCTCTGCGTTTTCCTTCTTTTAGGATATACGGGCCGGCCAAATCCACTCCCACAAGACTGAAGACGCGGTTCGGTGTGACACGCGCTTCTGGCAGACTGGCCATGAGTGGAGCTGACGGGGATGATCGCAATCTTGCGCATCTCACGCATTTTGAAACTAAGCTCTTTATTTTATTGCGGGCAGATATAATCCAGTAATTTTGTTGAATTAGAAATTGCAAGGTTCGTGACCCTGCATGCAAGACCTTATGGTAATATAATATAAGAAGCTCGGCTATTTTACTATTTTTTGCAAGTATTATTGGAAACTTAATGTTGTAATTTAAATGAGAATTACAAAGCCGCCCGCCAACGCGAAGTAAATTCTCGTGGTCAATAAAAACATTTAATTTTTGAAAGGTCACTGGGGTCACCCCATCCCCTTTGAGTTTTCTGATTTCATCCGGAAAATGGAACTGCTGATCGCATTTTAAAATAACCTTAACCGCGTGATTTCTTTCAGAGAAGGTCAGAATTCCGAATCTGCGTGCATCCTTTTTTTTAAATCATCCCAACCTATCTTACTTTTCCACATTTCTTGCAGTAGACATTTTACCTTGAAAACAACGGGGGTTATTAAACCAATCGGATCGAAAATGCGAGCAACGCAGCTCAATATGGCGCGTTTTGAAAATACCCTTGCTTTTTCTTCTACCGAGTACGAAAAGGTATCCTTTTCAGGATCCCAAATTAAACCTAATATTTTTAATGAGCAAGATGTTCCGTCATCAAATGCAACCTGACCACTTGTGTGGATCCGATGTTCAATTGGAATGTTATTTAACAACGGAAGCGAATTACTCATCCATTTCCTTAATTGAAAACCTCCTTTTTCAAGGAGTTCTTTCAGCTCCCTTTGAAGCTGAGAAGCGCTGTCTGGCTCCCATTCGCCAGTAACAATGTCGTCAACATATGTATCGAACAATAGAGCCTTAGAGGCCTTTGGAAATTGTGCACCTTCATCTTTCACTAGCTGATGTAACGTCCTTATGGCCAGATACGGCGAAGAGGTCACGCCGAACGTGACCGTGCCAAGTGTATATTGCCCTACTGGCTCTAAGGGAGAAAAACGCCAAAAAATTCTCTGAAAGCTAGTATCCTCTTCTCTGATTGAAATTTGCAGAAACATCTTTTGAATATCCGTAGTGAATACTATAGGATATAAACGAAACTTTAATAAGATATGACCTATTTCATTTTGTAATTTAGGACCCGAATATAAACAATCATTTAATGAAATTTGTTTATCTGATTTACAGGAGGCGTCAAAGACAACCCGAATTTTTATATCATTACCAATTTTTTGCACAACCGGATGATGTGGAATGTAGTTCGCATTCTGTATTTCAGTCGATTGGGGAATTCTCGACATGAAGCCTTGCTCTAAAAAGTCTTTCATGTATTTACGATAATGTTCCGCTAATGTCGGATTTAAAGACAAACGTTTTTCCAAATTGTAAAATCTTTTAAGTGCGATTTCATACGTGCTTCCTATATCTGCTTGAGATTTATTTTTAAAAGGTAATGCTACTATATACCTGCCGCAAACATCCCGTTGAACCGTGGACTGATATATGCGTTCGCATTCATTGTCTTCTTTACTTTGAATAACCTCATTAGGAATCTCCTCTACTTCCCAGAAACGTCTTACCGCATAATTTAAATCGCTGTTTTCTACTGCAGTTAAAGCTGATGTCACAAAGGTTTGTGTTAAACCGTACTCCTGAACACATGAGCCCATAATAATGTATCCGAATATTGTATTAACAGCTATCAAATCACGGCTTGAAATATAACCTTTCCTCCATATTTTTGCAATCAAGTCAGACCCCAATAGGAAATCTATCTCTCCTGGATTTTGAAATTCTGGATCCGCCAGATTTAGGCCTTTAAATTCTTCAGACATATCTTGAAAGTTTATAGCCGGGAGATTTGACGTAATATTGGAGATTATCACTGCCTGCCCTGAAATCCAAGAGCTGTTTTTCAAGGAAAATATTTTACAATTAACTAAACCTTGTACATTATTTACTGTTGTGTTATTGATTCCTCGTACATTACCTTCCATGCTTCCGATTTTAAACCCAATATATTACATAATCTCTTGGATATGAAAGAAACCTCGCTACCCGTATCAATTAAAATCCTAGCATTGTGTTTACGTCCCGAATTATCTAAATATTCTGCCAGCGCGGTAGGCAATATCGATCGCTTAGTCAATCCAAACGCAGCGTTGCAGACTAATCTACCGTTTCCAGCATCGCGGTTGTTCGGCGAAGGGGATCTTTCATCGCTATGTAGCAGAGTATTATGCGTTCGGTTGCACTTTTTGCATCGAAATTTTGAACGACAATTTTTAATAAGGTGAGGATTTAAACAGTTGAAACATAACCGTTCCCTTTTAACGAAGTCTCTCCTACTGGCTAAATTCAATAAAAGAAATTCTTCGCATTTTGTAATATGATGCGAGGCTTTGCATTTTCGGCAAGTAATTTTGTCATTATTGTCATTTGAAACAAATAAGACTCGTTTAACCTTCCGATTGTCTTTAATATCAGATAACATGTTTATACGGTTTTGAGATGCTAAAAACTGAATTAATTTTTCTATGTTCGGAATCTCATCTTTTTCCACTCTAGTTTCAAATGCCCGGCGTGTTTGTGAATCTATTTTTTGTAAAACTAAATGACATAAAAATTCATCGAACAATTTTTCTCTATTTAATTCGTGAAGTCCCGCAAGATTTTCTCGTAGATAATTTAAAATATCCACATTGTTGGAGAAATTACAATTCAAAATAGCGTTAACATAATGTATAAATAATGCCCGGTACTCCGAATAGTGATTTAATAAAGTCTCCCAGGCCAATTCATAATTCTCTTGTATTAAAGGAATAGTTCTAACCAGAGATAAAGCCGTGTCTTTTAAACAACTAAGTAGGTAATGAAATTTTTCAATTTTACTCAGAGAACTGTTCTCATGCACAATACTCCTGAAGATATTAAAAAAGGGTGGCCAATCTCTAATATGCCCACTGAATGATGGAATTTTTATCTCTGGCGCAAGAAAACTACGACCGGGGCGTTGTACTTCCTCGCCTGACGTGTCATGATGACATTGACTTTCATTTTGACTCGCTTCGTAAGCATCACGTGCCGACGTAACTTCGAAAAACAATTCTTCAAATACACGCGAAACTTCCAATATATCATTTTTCGATTCGAAATCGGGAAGTGAAACCAGATCTGACAGTTCGCATTGAATATTTTGAAATTCCTCATAGGTTGCTTCGACCTTTACCATTCGAGCCCTGAATTGGCATAACTTTGACTTTTTATCTAAATCTTTAACAAGATCATAAGCCGCCTGAATTCGACCGAATAATCTTTGACGCTTTAATTTTAAAGAACAAATTTTAGTTGCGATTTTATCCATTTTGAAATATTTGACTGTGAATACTACCTACCTTGAAATTCACCCGTTCTTAGAAGTAACTTTGTAAGAATACTATAATAATCGAAAATAATCTAGTGATTATTGAAACTATTGAAAATTGATTATTGAAAACTATTAACCATTTAACCATTTGAATACAATTTCTACGCATAAATAACTAATCTATCCGGCGAGATGACCAATGTTTCGATAGCTCTTGGAAACCTATGATTTTTTGGGAAGCGCGAATTTTGTGCTGAAGGAAATAGGGAACGAAATGAAACTGGGAAAGGATGCCACCAGAATATTGAATGTCCTACCTTAGTATCGTGTGGAATCCTCTCGTGTTCCCTCTTGTAGTTGCACAAAACTGACTGACCATGAAAAAACACTTGCCAGTTGCATATGACAATGTGGTTCTCAGCGAGGTAGAAATTGTACTAAATCTGCAGGAACAATCCTTCTCCTGGTGACAGATAGTGGGTAGGGTAATATTGGTAGGTAGGTCGGACAGTATGGAAGTAGGGAATATGAAATGTGTAGGTACTGTTTATGAGTATGTGCCCGAACAAACAATGAACCCAACATATTAAACTACAGATTATATAAAATATGGGATGAGGAAGATTTTTAAATGCTATATTTCTATTAGAGTTAATATTAGATACGTTAAAGAATTTCTATGTAGTCATAACTAAGCAACATCTATTATATATAAAACGTTAGCAATGATTTACAAGCTCAAAAATAACTCCCGAATTATCTCCCAAAATATATCTTATCAGTTTTATTACTGATAGCTCATTAGATATATTCTGTTTTAAAATCTCTCGTAAAATTCAATAGGGAGTCTTCTGCGGTATTCATATTAAGAACCTCTTAATCATTCATGGATATTAACATTTTCAACGGTTTGTTACTATGCAGACATGATTTTAACTGAAATAAATATTCGCTTCGATATCAATCACACGTCTACAAAACGCCACTAAACCAAACAGGTACCTACTCAATTTAGGGAAGAGCATTCCGGGCGGGAGAAAATTGAACGCCAAGAGCGATTAATCATTTACCAGGAAAACCTAACGAGCTACTTATGAGAGTTAACTAAATTTGGTATATTGTGCACTGGAGTTGATTTTTCAGGGCATCAGGGCAAAGTTAAAATTATCTTTGAAAATATAAAAGATATTTCGATGTTCATAGTCATGTTTATGGTTCATTACGAGTGGCGGACTTTTTGTCATCTGCCACTGCGTGCGGTGAATTTCTCATTCTCTTCATAGTACAGTATTTTGCAGTTTTAAAAAAAATTGTCAACACCTTTTTAGATTTCAAATGTTTTATGTGATTACGCTGGTTTGTCGTAACTCCGGAACCTCACAACTCTTTATAAACATGTCGGTTCGAAAAAACACTTAATGTACTACGGTAGGCTGAAAAGTAATGCACACATGCTTGTAAAACACGAACAAAAACAAATAGCAAGATCACGCAAAAATTATATTAAAGTATGATTCTTAAGCTTCAAAATCATATATTTATTTTTCAACATAGTCACCGTTAACGCTAACTCATTTCTCCCAACCTGTTACAAGTTTTTTCATTACGTAACTGAAAAATTCTTCCGACATTCCTCGAATCCAGGACGTGACAGCTGCTTTCACCTCATCGTCCGAGGTGTAATGATTATCCTTGTGGTGTCTTTTGAGTAGAGGAAAAAAATAAAAATCGCAAGGCAAAAGATAGGGGGAGTAAGAAGGGTGTGGAATCAGTTCAAACTTCAAGTTTTTCAGGGGCTCTAATCGACGCCGATTGTTCTCGCCTGTGAAACAGCGTGGTACCCATCGTCGACCGATTTTACGGTATCCTAATTTTCAAAAATGAAGCGGAAAAACTTCTTGGATATTCCAAAATGGTTTGTGATATGCTTTTCCGTGATTCGCCGGTCATTTTGAATCAAATCGTGTAAGAGTTTGGATTGTTTATCGTCTGTATCAATGATCGGACGTCCGCTGAGTGTTTCATCAACAATTATTACTTATCTAGGCTCGCAATCATGAAATTTTATTACCCATCGGTTAACAGTAGACCTACCAATAGCATTGTCACCAAAAACATCACTTAAACGACGATGCATCTCATTAGGAGTCACTTTTTCAGCAGTTAAAAATTCGATAACAGCACGCTATTTACCTGCATCGACATAACACTAAAACAAGTCTCTTTACTTCCGCTTCTCAAAATACACTGGATTATTTCAACGACCTCAAACTTATTCGTACGTATAGAGGAGGAATGTCACTTCCATATTCCACCTGGAGCACTTCTGAAGGTCATTTTGTTCGCGCTGTGCAAGCATGTGTGCATTACTTTTCAGCCTACCCACGTAGTACACGCCAAACATAAATACCGGTCTGTAGTTAGTAAGAAATCGTCGCAGTACGCGAGTTAAGGAACGATAAGGACAGAGACGTGGCATGACTCTCCGCCCACGCCTTTCTCTGTCGCAAATATGTTTTACGCATCTTTCTTTTTCGTCTACACTCATTGTTAAGTCGGTAACTGCGCGAGAATGAATCGTACCATGTTCAGGCCGGTCTTAAAGTTTAACGTGTACTATTATTTTATTTAGTGATAGATTGTAATGAAGCTTATATGGCCTTATTAGCAGGCAGTAGGAATAATTCTGAGCTTGTATCGTATTTATCTATATTTCCATACCTGCATTATTGACAGCTCTACTGTTATTAGACCTCCGGCAGGATTGATAGGATAACTTTTGGTAACTCGTTTCGGAAAATCATTCCCTAAGACAACTGCAAATCGCAAAAATCTACAAACAATATTTCACATGGAATATATTAAGAACACTGAGTCATAAAGCGATACAACTCTGAAATAAGATAAAAATTAAGTTAATTATTTATCAACAAATCTTTATAATTTTCTTCCGAACCCAGGGCACCTTCGGGCGTCCCTCTCCTGCGTTTCTTCAGTCTCTCGGTGAACAGCCACTTTATCGGTTTTACCAAACTTTATCCATGGTCTTGATAGACTTCATCCAGATAGACGTCATTCAGATAGACGTCATCCAGATAGAAGTCATCCAGATGGACGTCATCCAGATAGACCACCAGAATTGTAAGCCGAATTCGATCTTTCATTCGGAGTCCAACCAGTTTTATTAAAATCATGCAAATGACATTAAATTATTATTCTTAAAACCCCTCGAAACTAGATAAAAAAATCATATTATGGCAGCAAACGATGCAGCTATTTTGAATCGCGGAATCATTCCTATTGGCTCCTCACTCGCCAATAGCGATCCCACAACATTTTTACCTAGTCACCGACTGCCGGTATAAAATAATAGGAACCATTCTGTTACAGATTGCCGACGACGTAATACCTTGTAAATCGCTATTTTTTCGCTCCTACTTTTCACATACGAATATTTTGTAAATATAAATTATGTTACGGATGTAAAGTATTATAATAAACTTGTAAGTACAGTTTGAAATGCTTATTTGGTTTATACCCAAACATTAGGTACATAATATCCCCCATAATGTCATCAAATATTAACACTTGACTTACAATTTTAAATAGATTCACTGTTTTTGACCATATCCCAAGACGAAATACTGTTTTTAAAAGCAGATGAGAGACATTTTAAGGTTTTATCACATTCGGCCAAATGCAATAAAAAAATTGAGCATAGAAAAAAATTCAAAATCACTTACCGATGTTTTATCTTGTAAACTACCAATTTTATACATAACTAAAAACTTTTAAATGCAAAGAGAAAGCTTGGTGCTATCTCTCTCTAAAGCTGTTCATATTATATGGCTGATCAAGTGATCATAATAGAAAAGGAAATGTAACGAGTTTTATTTGGTGACAGGTATAATAGCACTATATGACCCAAGTGGTTTTAAAGACTTTTTTTGGTAACTGACTTGAGAGGCTTCTCGTTCTGTAGAAGGCACCGCCTGGCCTCAGAGCTGAGCGCCATGGCCTGTGGTCCGGTGCCGAGCCGCAATGGTACTATGCCCATCATCACCTCTGAGTGCAGCGACATAAACATGGCATCGCTGAATCGCCCGGCGTAAGAATCGCTTCTGTGCAGCAGGATCTTAAAAACATTCTCAAAGATTAATAATTAATTCATTTTCTATGCAAGTGTTAAAAAAGGTAAACAAACTTATGATAAATTTAAGAATAATAAGCAAGAAGTCTGAAGGTTCCTGTTGGCAAAGTTTGGCAAAGTTGACAACATCGCTTACCAACAAGCACAACGATGTAAGCAGTCAACAGATGTAAGACACAAAGAAAAATTCGAAAGCCTCAAACGAGACAAAAAGGTGATCGAATACAACTTGATCAAAATAAAGGTGCTATAAATATTCCGACCCTAAATGGATGAAATAGGCGGTGGCCCCAAAAAGATACCCGTGGAATCTACCATATGTGAGGTAAAGACAGCACTATATACAATGATTAAAGTCAAGAAAATGTGGGAGGCGCAAACAGAAGGCATATTTTGAAAAAGGTTGAAATACCCCGCCCCAATACCACAAATTTCGCGCCAATAAGGAAATCTTAGTTCTGCCAGCCGACAAAGCAAATGACACTGCCGTGATCAATGTGGAAGATAATTTAATAAATAAATATTAAAAAGATGAGAGATAAGAATATTTTTATATATATATATAGAGATAAGGGAACTAGTCAAAGCTTCTAGCATTAGGAAAGATGATCGGTCTAAGTTATTTGTAAAAGCCCCCAGAACTTTTACCCCGTACGGCCTTCCAAAAATTCAATAATAAAGAGATCCCAATGAGACCGATTGTCAGCGCTATTGGTAAGTTTACGGACAATTCACGAGATTTTCGAGATTACTGCAGATGCAAACTGAAGCGTGGATAAAGGATTCCACAGAGCTGATCAGTAAGCTTAAGAAGGTTAATACTGAGGAAGGAGATATTCTTGACAGTTTTAACGTAATATCTCTTTACGCGAATAACTCCATAACAATGTCCAGTGAGATATACGAGGAAGACATTTTTAAGCTTTTTGAACACTGCTTCAAAACGGGATACGGGTGATTTCACAAAAATTGAGTAACTCAATTTCATTAGACAATGGAACGATGTGTTATTATATTTTGGGTAATTTTTTAATGTTATTTTAAAACAATTAAACGCCTTTTATTTGATCACTCAATTTCAGCTACTCATTTTAAATACAAGTTTGTAAATTTCCACAATATGTTCTCAAAACGTCAATACTTTGGCATGTCACAATCCCAAAAACGCGCAATGAAGTGGCTGTATATTAAATATTACCATGAATTTATGCAAACTTACTGTTTTCCTACAATCTATGATGAAGTTAACTATGTAAATTACAACTTTTATAATATAATATTCTTACCGTTTTTCTAAAATTAATAAAAAACTTTGTGTTCACTTTTATACGTCAGTCCGTTGTGTGTTATTCGAATTTCACCCACATTTATGATTTAACTGTCCTATTGTTTTTTTTTTGCATTTTGGAGTAGGAAGTATTGCTGTTTGTCTAAGATTTCTGTTATTTTTAAAAGGTGCGACTTTATTTTGAATATTATCTTTTTAAATTTGTAATGTTGCATGGTAAAACTATAATGCACTTAATTTTCTGACCTTAAATTGTTTGAATATAAGTTCTGACGAATGTCTGTAGCGTTTTTTTAAAATTGTTTTTATTATTAGTTTTTGTGATATGTAAATTGTTTATGTTTGATTTTTATATGCCGCCCCATCCTATAATGCCATATTGTATATTTGATTGACAGAAAGCAAAGTATGTGGTTCTAAGTAATTTTTAATTTAGAATATCTTTTAAACATTTAAATATATATGTTAGTGTTCAAAAGTGAACACCACCGACATCTATCGGGGTGTTTTGAAGCTTATTATTGCAGGAATTATTTACCAGTACCAAGCGATATAGTCGCAAAGCTTTGTCAGTCGGTGAAACAGATTTCTCTGTACTTTAGCTTGCATTATTATTTCTGTGTGTCATGGCAAAATGTCTTTTTTTGTGTTAGTTCTTTTAAGGTTATAAATACTGTGAACCAGTTAAAAATATGCTCTTCTCTCTTGAAAAACAAACAGTAATGGTCTAAGTTGAGACCTCTTTTAAGTGCTTGCGGGCGGGATTAGTTTCTATTTTATTGTAACATGTGATTCTACCAAATAAATTTAGTTTGTTAAAAGTGCACAATCCATGGCGTCTTTATTTGAGATTTTTAAGATGACAAAACACAACAGTTAGTTTCCTTATTCTGTCGTTCAGAATATTTATGTGTGGGGACCATTTTAAACTCTGGTCTATTGTTATGCCCAGGTACTTAATATCGGTCTTGCTTTCTATGTTTGTACATAATATATTGCATTTGTGGTTCTCTGTATTTGTAACAGAGTGGATTATTAAGTTTATTTCTGTAGGTGTTGTTTTTTTTTTTAATGAAAAATGGTAAATGGTTTTTTAGAATTTAAAGTCAACGAGTTTTTATCAAAACATAATTTTGGTGCATTGATATCTGTATTTGCCATGTTATTTAATTCAGACCAGGTGTTTGCTTTTAGTAGTAGGACTGTATCGTCAGCGTACGAGACAATGTCTCCATATTTGTAAATATGGAAATTATCATTGACATATATAATAAATAACAATGGTCCCAAAATTGTGCCTTAGGGTATTGAAAAGTCGCAATAATTTTAATCACTGACTTGATTGATTAATTTTACTTGTTGAGGTCTTTTATCTAAATAACTTGTTATCCATGCTAAGGCTTTTCCATTTATTCCTATCGATTTTAATTTATTTATTTATTTTTATGTGATATGCTGTCGAAAGCTTTTTTTAGGTCTATAAATATTCCGATACAATTCTTATCGGAATCTAGGGCCGTATATAAATAATTGGTTATTTTTGCAATCGCCTCATGAGTATTTGTGATTTTTTTTGAAGCCGATTTGGTTATCATTAATTATTTTATTTATTTCTAACAATGTCCAAATTTGTTTTTTTACAATTTTCTCTTATATTTTTGATAGAAAGTAAATCGGGCGGTAATTTTGTGGATCTTTACTTCATTCTGTAATACATATAATAAAAATACAAATAATAACACATATAATAAAAATACAAATAAAACTATTCTGACAGACAGAACAATTAGTCATAATAGACCCGATATAGTTTTACATGACAAAATTAAGAAAATAACTTATATCATTGATGTCGCTATTCCAAATTCTTGTAATATTCAGAAAACTGTTTCTGAAAAAATAAGAAAATATACAGATTTAGGAAATGAAATTAAAAGAATTTGGCATTCTCAGACTATAAAAATATTACCATTTGTTATTTCGGCTACTGGCATTATACCTAGCTCTCTCATTCAAAATTTAGGCGTATTAGATTTGTCAAAAAATTTGTACATAAAAATGCAAAAGTCGGTCATTTTAAATACATGTAGGATTACGAAAGATTTTTTAAATATTTATATTGAGGGATCAGTAGGATTTATCGGACCAGTTAGGATTTCATCAGAGCCGAACCCTCTGATATGAAAATATCTGGAGTCGGTGAAATATTTTCCCATTATGTTTCTGGTGGATTGACGTATTGTTCTTGTATTGTTTTATTCTTATATAGTGCACTTACATTGCGTTCATTTACTAGATATTCATTTGTGGAAAAGTGTGTGGAAGGGTTTAGTCTTTCATTTGGGAAAGATTCAACCCGGACATAAAATCTGAAGCACCGTAAAACACAATCTTACATTGAAAGTAACAGACAATCATTATCGTACCATTGAAAAAATAAGTAAGTATTTTTTCAATGGTACGATAATGATTGTCTGTTACTTTCAATATGTTGGTATTGATAATATAATTGAAGTTGGATCTGTTTTGGATGGTAATCCAGGACTTGGTGTAAGATTTATTTTAAAGATACATTGTGTTTTGTCTAATTGCCAGTGGAAATGCATTGTTGCAAAGTATCTAAAATTTCTTTGACCAAAAGTTTTTTAGCAAAAGGGATAAGTAAGAGATTACGCCCTTTGGTTCCAGCATTTCGAGCAGTTTGGACAACTTCAAAATGGTAAAGTTGGATTTGTGTTTACTTCTGAGACGCGCACAATTGACACTGATTATGTATAAAGAATCACGAACCTGGAACGAATCCAACTTGTGGAAAACTTGCTTCTCATATTCTTCGTAGTACGTGTCCAGTATGAAGGACAATCCCATATTGGGGCCCATAAATTCATTCGTAAGCCATTGAGATCTGGAAAAAAAAATCTTTTAAAACATGGAAAAAATCTGAGTTTTTCATTTTGAATACATAATATGCTTCTTCCCTGTACACGTGAAAATATTTGGTTGGTTAATTTTTGGGAAGTAAAAAAATATTAATCATCATTGAAGAAGAAGATAACACTTATAATCCAAACGAAAATATGAAAGAGAACACGACACATTGGAGGTTGCCCACCACCTTCCCGTGGCGTTCTAAGGAAACAGTTGGTTTCCTTCTTCACCGTATATCCCAGGAGTCTAATTTTTGTTTATAAACAAGCTACTTTTTATTTAAAATTACTCTAGACCTCCAATGTCCGGCATACATTGTTAGCAAACACAGAAAAATAGAAAGAGATAATGGTCGCAATTGGTACACGAAACCAGAACCTCTCGTCTAACCGGGACATGCGCTTTTACCAATTCAGCCATTGCCACCTTCCATCAAACCGTCATAATTGTCAATCTCATATTTTCAAATTTCAGAATTAACAATATTATCTTCGACTATTTTTTTCCAAATCATTGAAAACTTCACCTTTTCATTGGAAACAATCGTTCTAAGAACTGGTTTGTAATCTAGATAGCGTCTCGGATAAATATATACGATTTTATTTATATGGAACATAAATTAGATGTTAATTAATCAAAATGGGGCAGTATTAAAACAATTTTGTTCTATCTCACAAGAGGGCCCTGACTGCCAGGTGTAGATAGGGGAACTATGTCGTTACCCGGTTGGGCAAGGTTGTGAGGTGAGTTAAGGTAGAGGCTGTAGGAATGGGATTTATTTATCCACATCTTGAAGAGGCCCAGATTATATGGAGGAGGAAAAACAGATGCTGTATCAAAATTTTATTATTTAAAAAAACTATATATATATATTATATGTGTCCGTATGTAATTATCTTTAGTTAATATAAAAGGCCCCGACAAAGCTTGAGCTAAGTGAAACTGGCTGTTAATTATTGATTCAAATAAAAAGTGTTGTATTTAAGACTTTTTTTTTCATTCAATGAATATTAATAGGCAAAAAGTATTAATAGGCTTGCGACTGTACGGTTGAAATTTAAGAATCCGGCTAAGAATGCAACTCTGACGCCGCGCCTTACGCAAAACCGTTTTCGTACATCTAATTTGAACACAAATGTACTTTTATAATAGAACCGAATTAAAGCAATGCCAAAAAGATGGCGCCACTTACGTTAACAGCTCGCGTGATTAATATCACCTGGCAGGCGTATAAGTACTACGGATTTGTAATTTCGTGTATATCTCCGGATATGGAGAGATTGACGATAATATGATTATTAATTTTGCCGGCAATTGTAAAAATAATAATACACACAGTATATTACATGTGACGTCATTGCCTGTCGCGGTTACTTTGTCCCGGTGACTACCTGGCACTGGATCCCAGTGTGTCCGAGGAACCGGCTGTTTTTTAAACCAGTTCCTATCGGATTTATAAAATGGTCACCAACACTCAAACTGGGCGAAGCCGAACCAAAAGCCGCCCGTAGGGCTTAGCAGCAAAAAATCTAGTTAAGATTATTAAGATACGTACTCAGCATTATCAGGGTTATAGTTAAAAGAGCAGCAATATCCGAGATGCGTCTTCGAGCGTGTGAAGAGCCGCTTGCACGACTCGTCCCTCCCCTTCCAGCGGCAGCGCACGAGCAGGTCGTTGCAGTTGGGGCTCAGCAGGCCCATGACCGTGTCCGGCCCCATGTCGTTGTGGCGCAGCACGAGGTCCAGCACGGCCAGCGAGGAGGGCAGCACGATCAGCGAGTGCACGAAGCCGAGCAACTGGGGCAGGGCGGCCCGCACTTCCGCGGCGCTCACGTTGCTTGGCATGGAACTAACATATACGATATATGTATATATAAAAATACAAATATTGTAATACTATCATCATAGTAAGCGGAAAACGTTGCAAAATCCTCAATTACATTGAGCGAGTTAGCAAGCTACTAGCCGGTAAGTTTAAAAGCGGGAGAATCGGCGAGTGAGATTGTCATGATGACACACAAAACTGTCTACTCGCTCAGGGGGCCTAGTCCCTATCTTTTACGTTTTACTAACAGCCTGTTAGCTTAACTTGGTGGTTTGAGCAAAGTTGTCGCAACTGGCTAAAAACGGTATATCTATAACTGCCTCAAATTGGTTTTTGTAAATTATTTCACCGGTCAGTGGCTGAGTTGGCATCGCGTTTGGGTCCCACACGAGCGTGTTCGATTCCAGTCCTCCATCACAACACAAGCAACATTTTCCGCTTACTGTGGTGGTATGTTTGTCTTTCTTTAAAAAAAAATTACTTCACAGATAGTAAACATTAACTATGCGTGATAATTTGCCAGAGTTCACTATTATATATTGAAACCACCGCGAGCGTGCGCACAACTAATCTCCAAAGTTTCATAGCAATCGGATGAATGGTTTAGAGACCTAGAGAGAGAGTTTAGAGAGAAGGGACAAACAAAGAAACATTATTTTTAAATCTTTATATATAAAATAAAGTCGGGTTAGTTACACTATTTATAACTCGAGAACGGCCGGGCCGATTTTGATGATCTTTGATTTGTTGGATTTGTCTCCGCCCCGGAAAGAATAATAACTATTAAAACATCACAAAAATCAACGAAAAATATGGTTATTAAGAAAATTCTTTTCCCATACATTTTATATGGATCGAATTCTCATATTTGAAAGAGCTGCGGGCATTTTGTGACAAGTACCTATAATATTGAACTGTGCGTGAATTCCAAAAATTCAAAAACGTCAAATGTCAATGCGCTAATTGTTTTGCATTTGTTATTAATTTTTTTTAAAATTATTTATCTGGCTTTCACCCATTAAGGGTGATCTTGGCCATTTCTTAAAGTATTTACATTTTCAGTTTTTTTTTTAAATTTGTTACAATATCAGTTTTTTTAAATTAGTTACATTTTCAGATCAGTTTTTTTTTTTACATGTAAGCATGTTTTTGTACATATTATATTAGCAAACATAGAAAATGGGCCAAGACAAATATTCGTATGATTATACAAGTTATGCAAATATTCATATGGTTATACATAGTTCATATTAATTGTTATTACAAAATTGTAGATTAAGAAGATGTACAGGTTCCCAAAAATAGGAACCTCTACGATTGTTCATAATAACACTGCAAGAATAAATGCATACATATGGAAGAGAAAGAAATCTGATTGATGCTCAAATGTTAAGGCCATTTTTACAAATAAATTTTGCTAACAAATATCGAATTTAAGGAGAGTTGAGACTAAGAACGCAGGGAACACTGGTAGGGAAATCAATTTTAAGTTTTATTTATTCACGTATAAAGTTTGGAAATTGATCATTAATAGGACACTCAAAAAAATTATGGTCTAAAGTATCCTCTGAACCATAATCACAATAAGGCGAATTGACTATGTGGAATCGGGAGAAATGGCTAAGACAACAATTATGACCTAGACGCATTCGAGTTATGGAAGAGATGTATTTTTAAGGCATAGAAGTGTATTTGTGAAACCAGGGCTTGACAGGAAAAGAAGGTTGAATTAATGAGTACTGGTGACCTTTTATCAGAGATGACGATTTCCATTCAGAGGACCATTGGCGTTGTAACTTATTTTTAACTTTTTTTAAAATAGGGTAGTAGTCTCTAACAGGAATAGGTATACTACTTAATGGACCATAGACAATGGATTCCTGAGCAATAGAATTAGCCTTTTCATTTCTAAAAATACCAAGTGTCCTGGGATCCAGGTCAAGACTACTGACACTTGAACCAGCAAGATACAATAGAGCAGGTAAGAGAGTCACTACTGAAATTGAGAGGGGATGTGCTTATTTTTTGTATTGAGCTAAGTCAGTCTGAAAGGATGAGGGCATTTCTAATGTTGGGAGATTTGACGAGTCGTAAAGCTTCTATGATAGCTTTGCATTCAGCAGAGAAAATGGAACACTCTTTGGGAAGTCTGTGTGGGAAACACAATTTTCTGTTAGGTGCATAGATACTGGCCCCACAATAGGAGTCCGGACTGAGTTTGGAACCATCTGTGAAAAAAATTATATAATTTGGCCAGTTATTTTCAATAATTTTGTTGAATTCTGCATTATTGGATTCAGCTGAGTTTTTTAATTTTTTTTTACATATTCCTATAAATTGGTGCACCTTTGGATAGAAAGTAAGACTTTCATAGGGATACGAGTACAAGGGGAGAGATTCATTGCGATAGGAGTTTGTGGATACATTCAGGAAAGTTGAAAGAGGAAAGAGTTATTGTTATTAAACATATAATGTTGCCCCTCTTTCTTACACACTCAATGTCAACAGTTGAAAATGGGACAAACGGAGAACGTATGTCTACACCTCTCCAATGGAAAAATACAATAATTATAATAAATCTCCGTCACCCTTATGAAGAAAATGAAACGCAATTCCCGTAAGTAAATCGAAAAGTAAAAAAATCACATTAATTATAAATCTTTATACAACGCCATCGCGTCATACTGACAAAAACAAAACGATGACAGTTACGCATCGATAATTGCTTCATTGTGTAATTTTTAACTTAATAAAAAAACTGAATTTGAATTTAAGCTAATTATTTACTACAACAGTTATTGATTCTGAGGCGGTACGAAGTTCGCCGGGTCAGCTAGTATATTAATAAAGACTAGCTGGCACGGCGAACTTCGTACCGCCTTAGAATCAATAAGGATGATTTGTTTCAAAAAATTTGATTAGGTCGTAAAATATTTTATGGAGGTTCTATTCAAGTTCTGTTATTATATTATTATAGGCTAATTGCTGCATGAAACTGAAATAATAACAGAGACCGAATAGAACTTGCACAGAATGTGTAAATTAACTTAAAATATTTGATGATTTCATCAATTTTTTTTTAAACAACCCATCCTTAATGTTGTGTTGACTTATTAACTGAATTAAATTCGTTGCATTGTAAATTACTTAAGGCGCCATATCCCCGCCCAAAAAGAAAAAAATGGAGATATATGTAATTACGAATGTTGGAGAGAGCGCGCTTATATTTAAAACGATAAAATTGAAGCGAAAATTGTGAAAATCATTACATAGTGTAAAATGAAGTCGCTAAAAATGTATGTGCGCTGTATCTTTTAAACTGCTCAACGGATTTTCATGCGGTTTTCACCAATAGATTGAGTGATTCAAGAGGAAGGTTTAAATGTATAATACTTGCTTATTATTGTAGAGAAAAGCCGAGAAATTCCAATATTCAATTCAGGCAGCGGCAACGGGCAGCTGGCAAACGGGTGGTGTGAATTTTATAAAAGTTGGGTACCTAATGGCGTTGTATTTCGTTAGCCACAGCAACGCGTGGCCGGGTCTGCTAGTGTTTAATATAACATGACTCGTTTAAAATAGAGGAAAATAACTTGGGGAACATCTACAATAGACTCTAAAGAAAAACTGAATTTTTTCACACACCTAACTTCTGAAATAAGTGAAATGAATGTGTTTATAGTTTGCGATTTTTTTTTCTCTCGAGGTAATTTCATATAATTTTCGTTTTGGCAAGGAACACATCTAGATGCTATATTCGAAAATAAAAAATGTGTTTTTTAAAGAGCTTAAAAACTTCAAATGTTTATGGGAGTTAAGTATTTAAGAAAACGGTAGAAATTCGGGTAGCGGCGGCGTAATGAAGAAATTAAAATTCAGTTTGGGAAGCGGTTATGGGTACCGTCGCCTATTTATTGGATAACCAACACCTCTGCCATAGGTCACCCCAAGTGGTGACTTAGCAGGGGTGGCCGGGTTCATGGGATGAGGTTTTTCTGGTTCTTGGCGGCGGATGCGTCTGTCCACCGGCTGCATGGCAGGCCGGATCGGACGAGAATGGTTGAGGGAGTCCCGTTAACTTCTCCAGCCGTACTCTCTCGTAACATAGCCTTGCACCGCAGTTGGAGGGATGGATTCATAAGTCCGTCACTCCTGGACACACTGACCCCCAATTCTTACCCACCCCTAATACCCTTTTCCTTATTATGGTACATTTCCATGCTTGCCAAGCCTACGCAAACCTCCACACGCTCCAAGCGTACGCAAATCTCGCCTGGCATTTGGAAGCCGTTTACACGCTTGTGACTGCGTCAGTGAGCTACCAACACCCGAGCATGGCGGACGCCGAATTTGTGTAGGCTATTGCGTTTGGTTTAACATACTTTTATTTGAAATACAAGCAAAGTATAAAAAAACAATATAATATTGTCTTGTATTATAAAAAAAAGTTATTCCAACAAAAATCATATGTTTTTTTATTGTAATAAATAATAAATCATCAATAAAAGATTATTTATTTATTTTGACTTTTTAGGTAAATCCAATAAATTAAATTAGTGCATTCAAATTATGTTCTTATACATTTTAATAAGTCAGGCATGCCTCTTTCGTCATACATATGTCTCGTAATGTTAATTATCGATATACCGCATGGAGCAAAAACGGCGTGCATTCGCCGTCAGTTCTGAAATTACACTGAGCGCGCGTTTGCCGAAGCTTGCCGCTGGATCCGACCCCGACTGGATCGGCGGCAAGCTCTTGCAAGCTTACGCAAACCCTACGCAACCCTACGCAAGCCAAGACAAACGACCTGTTTCCACGCTGGCGTTTGTGGAGGTTTGCGTAGGCTTGGCAAGCGTGGAAACGGCACATTAGAACTTACCAAAAGTACCAAAGTTGAAGTAGGCACTGAAAAGAATCATTTTGCTCAGGGTCTCCTTTGTGGAGCTAATGTAAAAAAAAAAACAATTTAAAATTACTCAACGCAGCAATCATCGATGCGCAACTGAATTAGCTGTCAAAGGATAATGCACACAACGCCATCTTCTGGCATTATCAGAACCAGCATACAACGCCATGTTTATTTTGGTCCGTTTTGCTTCTGCCATGTATCAGAGATGGCGTTGTATACGGATATATATTTTTTGTGATTTTCTTATTTTTCAAATTCGCGAGGAAACTTCTCTAGGCCGAGACGAACAATGAAAAAATCATCAAAATGGACGCTTTTATATTTACCGTGATTTTTCCCGGTAACGGTACCTTGAAAACAAAAAAAGGTAATAAACATAAGTTCCTTATCGCTATAATGCAGCAGCTCTTTCTTACACATTAAATAATGGTGAGACACAAAAAATATGTGTGTCTGTTTCCTCCATTTTCTTTGTATGTGTGAGGGAGATTTATGATAATTACTGTATTTTTCCTTTGGAGGGGAGGGGGATGCCGATATACGTTCACCGTTTGGGTCATTTTCGAATGTTGTCATTAAATGTGTGTAAGAAAGAGGATCATATGTTTAAAAACAAAAGCAAAACGATCAGCGCATTGACATTTGACGTTTTTGAATTTTCGGAATTCCAATATTAACCTTTCAAAATTATCATCACGGCAAGTAGTATTGGTAGGGGGTCTACGGGGGCGTAACAGTGCGGTGTTTGAGAGAGATGAAGTAAATTATGACTTTTTCCTTTGGAGGGATCAGACCTACGTACATTGTGTATCTCATCTTTTGAAAGAGCAGCAGTAATTCTTTTCTCATGCATACAAAATGTATGAGAAAATGAATTTTCTTAATTTTCGTGAATTTTTCCGATGTTTTAATAGTTATTCTGCTATTCGGGGTGGAGACTAATCCAATAAACCAAAGATCATAAAAATCGGTGCAGCCGTTCTTGAGTTATAAATGGTGTAACTAACCCGACTTTGTTTTATATAATATTAAGATTTACACTGTCCATGGGATTTGTCGGATTGCTCTTCCTGCAAATTCAATGTTGATAAAAAAATTACAAAGTACCTATTTTAGAGATATACAGCTGCTGTTTTAAACCCATAACATTACATTATTTATAAAGTAAGTTAGCTAGTTATATCAAATTTTTTTGCACCTAACATTTATTACACTAAGATCTCCATCATAATCCATAATACCTATACCATTTTATTTCATTAATTTGCGTTATGAACAGTCTTTATATATTCATATATGACAGTGAAAGAATTTTTATGCCAATGATCAATAAAATACCGACATCGAAATTTTGGACCATAATACAAAAATACACAACAATATACTGAAGCTTAATATAAACAATTCTCATAAAGTGCATCTTCTTACTTATATCTACAAAAAGTGTTTTAAGAAATATTTCCAAGGTTTACGTTTAAATTTTAATGATTTAATTCAAATTCGAGCTGCTAAAAGAAAAAGCAGACTGTGATGAAAAAAAAAATTAAATATTATGTTTTTGATTCGATCGAGTGTTATTTTTTTACGAATGCTGTGAATGTTTCGATGTTTGGGTATAATCTATAAAGTGTGCTACAGCTTCATCTTATAAATACATTAACAAGGTAATTTGTATTGCTCTTAGGAATATAAAATGTATCCAGAGATCAAATATGTAACTCTTGATGGACATCTAAAATGAATATTTTGTAGCAAGTATGAGCGTTATAAGTCTTTGATATCTTGGCGTTAATCAAGAGTTTTAAAGTTTATGGGGGCATACTTTTCATAATTTCCCACGCGATAAGAGATATATGTATTTCATTCACTTTTCTGAACTCTTTCTAGATTTGCTTTATATGTAGAACAAGGAGGGTTCCACATTGTTGAAGCGTACTCTAGGTGGCTTCTGACGTAGGAAATGAAGAAAATATTAAAAAAAAAAAAAAATTTTAAAGAAAGACAAACATTCCCGGATTACGAATAACCCGACAATGTTTGAAAATCTCCTACTAACACCACAGAAAGCCGAAAATGTTGCTTGTGTTGTGATGGAGGACTTAATATTTGTGGATTTTTGAAAACTGAACTTACTCTAAGTATAAATCCAAACATTTTCAAAGCCTTCGACGTGTCATGCTAGAACATTACTTACCTACTCTGTGATATATTCATATGAAAGTAATAGTTATGAACGTACAGTGCCTGCATCAGATTCTGGATCCCGTGCTTGGTGAACCTCCTGGGAGCACAGACTGACACTGCGGTGAAATGCATGTCCGCCACGGGCTCGAACTGCGAGCGGTACGTGGTTCTGGTGGGGTTGCCGAGGTATCGCCATAGGAACAGCATCACGAGGAAGCCTGCAACGCCGACGCAAGCCAGCGGCAGCAGGGTCCATATCCACCTAGTCATAAACACACACATCCATATTTTATAGGTACAACCGCGGACAGTGAAAAATCATAAGAAAAAAAATTAAAAAATAAAAACAAAAAATAACGAACCCCAGTAGACTGCTTGGTGGAAGGCAACTACGCTTATTATTACACAACTAATAACTTTTGTATGAACGGCGGCATTAATGTAAGTGGGTACTAAAAGAATTAAGAATGGTGTATTTTTGAATTTTAGAATGTTACGTATATCACCTTTGAATTTTTTCGTTTATTTTTTTTTTCTTATATTTTTTCACTGTCCGCGTAACTCAACTCAACTCAACTCAACTCAAATCAACCCATAACAATTCAATTCAACTCCACTCAACTCAACTCAACTCAACTCATAACAACTCATAACAACTCATAACAACTCATAACAACTCATAAAAACTCATTACAACTCATAACAACTCATCACAACTCGTAACAACTCATAACAACTAATAACAACTCATAAAAACGCATAACAACTCATAACAACTCATAACATCTTATAATTTATTTATTTATTTATTTACGCCCTAGTGGGCTTTTACAACAGAAATTAAAAACATAAAAAAATTAAACATCATAAAAGAAATGAAATACTATGAGTAATAAGAAAAAATCAGTAATAAGACCAGAAATACAATAAAGTGCAATGTGTAAAAGCTAGTTAGTAGGTATACACAAACAATTATATGTGTATAATAATGTACGATGATAAAACTGAACTACATAGAACAGCAAAATAAAATAAAATAAGGTTATAAATTACTGGTAAGATTTTAAATGAGAGGAGGTTTTATGAAAAGAACAAAAATAAGAAAAGTTAATTATTAACAGATAAAATAGAGATGAGTTGTCTCTTGAAAATTGCAAAACTGTCAACACCAAATATATCTATAGATTCACAATGTTTATTTGCAAGGCTATGCATTCTAGGGATTTGTGAATTAATAGAATAGTTAGTATTGAGGGTATTGTTAAAATTGAAAATATCTTTATTGCGAGTTATGTAGTCTAGCAGGTACATTAATACAGATTAATTCTAATAAATTAGGGCAGTCAACTAAAGATTTGATAATTTTGAATAAAAATAACAAATCAATTAACACTCTTCTATCTGATAATTTAAGGAGTCTGGTTTCTGCGCGTAAGTTATTATAATTTATAAGTTCAATTGGAATTTTCATTTTAAAATTAATATACCGAAGGAATTTGTTTTGTACCTTTTCCAATAATTGAGAATGGATTTTGTAATATGTAATATAACTCATTAATTAGCATTTCACATTGATTAGCGTTTCATATCATCATTTTTCGTAACGTTTCATATTTTTTCGTAACGGTTCATATTTTTTCGTAACATATTCATCATTTTACCCCCCAAGTGTCGAGCGTGCGTAAAGAAGTTTTACTTCAAGAAGACCCTCCACACAGCATCTCAGATGATATAGGCACTGAGGAAAATTATTTTCCTAAGAGCGTCCTGTGTAGAGTTAATGTAAAAAATAAAAGTCAAATGTACCTACACACATGTATATGTGCATATATATACGCACAAAAGCTCCACACAGGAGGCTTCGAGGAAGATAATTTTCCTTAGAGCTTTTTTCATCTTTGAGTATGCTATGTGGAGGATTTGTTTAGGGAGATGAAGGAGAGGATGTACTAGGAAGGCAAAAGGTGACTAGAGGGGTGGGTAGGAATATGGGGGTCAGTGTGTCCAGGAGTGACGGACATATGAATCCATTCCTCCCACTGCGATAAATCAAGAGAGTCCGGCTGGAGAGGTCAAAAGATCTCTCTCAAACATTGAGATCTGGCCCGTCATGCAGTAGGTAGGCAAACGTATTTACCACCAAGACCTAGACAAACCTGAGGAAAATGGAAGGAAAAAAGAAGGAAAAGGGAAGAAAAAAGGTATGAAGGGGTCGGAATCTTGGGGTCAGTTTGTCCAGGAGTGACGTATTAATCCATTCCTCGCACTTCAGTGTCGCTATTTTTCGCTTCATCGAGTTTCAAATCACAACGATGCTAAAGAAGTTTTCACTTTAAAATAATTAAAATAATAAAGAGGATACGAATTTACATTACAGCATGTTAACATCTTCCCACGCATACGACTGAATTTAAATAAATAGATTTCCAGCCGTCTAAAGTACAGCTCTTAAAGAAATAAGTATTTGGTTTTCCCGTTATTTTCAGCAGTAAAATTCGGCAGCCTCGCCGATGACACGTTGCTAAAAATATCATAATAAAGTCCAAATTAAGGAAAACGTTCATTACAAAAACCGCCCGAAAGCAATAAATGTCGGCGAGTTAATGTAAATTTCCGAGCGTCTTAACGGGTGTCGAGGCCGCGCAGAAATAATATTAAGAAGGGGAATTGTCGAAAAGGAATTTTAAAAAGATACATTATGGTTTCCGGGGAACGAGGGGATGGTAGAGGGTGGGAGGTGTGAGGCGGGAGGTTGAGGGTAGAAGGAAAACGACAGAGAAAGGGGATGCCCGACTCAGCACTGGAGCGATCCAAGCTGTAGAAGTAACAGGTGAATCTTAAATAAGTACTTGCCTACAAAATAATAAGTATCGAATCCGTTCACAAACCCTATCAAATCACTAAAAGATCGTCGGTTTTCTACAGAATTTGCGGTTTTCTCAGTCGATGTATTTTAGAAATTTCATTTATTAACTCTTTCCACAGCACAGTAGTACTCTTTACACAGCACAATAGTACTCTTTACTGAGCACAGTAGTACAAAGAAAGGCTTATTGTCAAGTGGTAATTTCTTCCAACCAACACAGAGGCTTTAGTGGGATTTAGAAAAATAATATCAGAGGATAAAAAACTGTAACAAATAAATTCATTGTGAATTGGAATTGCAAATATTTATTTATTTATTTAAGGAACATAAACAGTCTGAGTAACAAAATATACATAAGAGGATGGCAAAAAAACAGACCAATTTATTAATGTTCACAGATAGATATTTAGAAACATAAAAGTAACTAAATGTAAACTAGAACATTTAAGAAAAAAAAAAAAAAAAATGGGACTAAGCAGCAATTTTAAAAAATAATAATGCAGATTTAAATTCAACAAGTGATAAACATGTAATACACAACAATAAAATAAATGCGATGATAACTATACTTAAATATTATTGTAGAAA
Source organism: Limnephilus lunatus (assembly GCA_917563855.2). Classification (NCBI taxonomy): domain Eukaryota; kingdom Metazoa; phylum Arthropoda; class Insecta; order Trichoptera; family Limnephilidae; genus Limnephilus; species Limnephilus lunatus. Next base: position 83,958,700 of record OU830592.1, read on the forward strand.
GCAATCACTTTGTGGTTTGACATATTTAATAAAATAAAATACTGTTTTGTTTAAAACCACGAGTTTTATTAATTTTTTGAACCGACCGGTTTCGCTTTACTCAAGCATCATCAGGGTACAAATTAATCCATTAATTAATTTGTACCCTGATGATGCTTGAGTAAAGCGAAACCGGTCGGTTCAAAAAATTAATAAAACTCGTGGTTTTAAACAAAACAGTATTTTATTTTATACTTAAATAGATTGCGAAATAGGTATTTGGGTTGGGACGGGTAAGGGGAGGAGAGGGATAAGGGAAAGTTGCCACGCAACTAATAAAAATATTAGGTACAATTAATTTAATCGTCATGAATATGTGTTATGTATTGTGTTACATTATATTTAATACATTATTATTCATGAAAGGTATATCACAATGCATATTTATTTATATGTATCTTTCACAAACAGAGTTGACTAGAACACAGATGCATTACTTACATAAATTCTGGAGGTGGGAATGGGTACCGTCGCCCCGGGAACCATTTATTGGATAACCAACACCTCTGCCATAGGTCACCTCACGTGGTTAGCTACGTTTGATGACTCAGCAGGGGTGTCTGGGTTCATGGGGTGAGGTTTGACTGGATCTGGTGGCGGATGACCTGGACACACTGAACCCTAGATTCCTTCCCACCACTCTTACCTTTTTCCTTCCCAGAACTTCCTCTCCTTTCTTTTCTTAAAAAGACCCTCCACACAGCATATATAAATCTACAGATATATACCTACTGCAAAAAAGATTGATCGAATGTTTTTGTTACTTTTTCGATAAAAATATAATAAGCTGGTGTAAACAGACAAACAGGACTGTTCCTAAAGAAAAACCAACTGCAGATCGCTAACGTTCAAACAACAGTTGACGTCGAATATATTAAGAACACTTGGTCATTATGAACTGTTACTAATAAATGTTACTAAAGTTTTCCTACCAATCCTTATAGATCGACTGTGCTAGAGGGAGGTCAACAATCACTTCTAATTCCATTTCAAACAAAGTTTCGATTGTGAAAGGTGGTCTTCACCAGGGCTATAGGTATTGAAAGTATCTACCACTCGGGATGTGGCGAAAATATACCGTAACATTATTTTACATAGTTAAATTATTTGGTTAGTAAATTTAAGTTGATGAACACGAAAAAAAAGCAAATCAGATACAATAAAATAATTATAATCAACTAGCTGGTAACCGGCACATTTAATAAAGAAATTGTTTCTATGTGCGTGTCCTTTCCCATTCGTCCCGATCACCTTCTGCCTCCCCTTCCTCTCCCGCGTTCCCTTTCCCTCTCGCATTCCCACTACGCCTCCTCCACCTTCCCTCTCCCCACTCCACTCCCCCCTTCCCCCGTTCCGCGAACCCCCCTCCCGAGTTCCCCTCCTCCCTCCCAGGTTACCCTCCCCGATCCCTAGGTCCCCTCCCCCCTCCCACATTCCATGCATTCAGTCCCGGAACATTCAGTCTTCAAACAGCTCGCGTACTACCTATTGCAAATTTTTTATACAAATTTCATAATGCCAGAGCTCACCAATAGTTTTATACAAACAAATCCTGACAATGACGAACACAAAAAAAAAAATTATCCAATTTGGTGCAGTCGTTCGGAAGTTATGCGCGTACATTTACATTTCTGCGATTCATTTTTATTTAATTAATTAATTTTTCGTAATTTCATGATGCCAGAGCTCACTATTGTATACAGAAACCATCGTAGGCATGCACACATCAAATCCCCAAAGTTTCATCGCAATCGGAGTAACGATTTAGCAATGCGTAATTTCATGATGCTAGGGCTCACTATTGTATACAAAAACCATCGCGGGCATGCACACATCAAAACCCCAAAGTTTCATCGCAATCGGATGGATGGTTTATCAACATATAGCGGACATACAAACTTTTTTCGATTTTTATATACATGTATAGATAATCATTATTATGGTTTATAGCGTAGCGCAGCGGTAAGACGCTTGACTCGCGCACCGAAGGTCGCGGGATCGAATCCCGGCGTGGTAAATAAATTTTATTTGAATAATTTGTGTTATTCACAATTTATTCATTTAAAATAATAAATAGTATATTTTGTGGCACGTTCAAGAGTGGAAGATGCTCTCTGTATCGCCCTGGTGTAAGACCACCATTCAGAATTGAAACGTTGCTTGAAACGGCATTAGCTGTGTTTGGTGACCAGATCTGAATAGCCAGGTACTTCCCCACCTTCCTCTTCCCTATCTCCTTCCCCTCCCCACTACCCTCAGCCTCACAACATACCCCAATTGGGGATGCCATAGTCTCACTGGCTTCAGACGGGAGCAGTTGGGACTCTTGTGAGGTATTCATGTAAAAAAAATAAAAAAAATAGAGGAGGTTTTTTTTTGTGTTATTCCTAATTCCTAGTTCCTAATAGGTACCTAGCTACACGGTCTCAGTGAGTACGTTGATCTCACTTACTTCTGTAACATCCTGAAGGCTTGCGAGGCCACAAAGGGACCGGGCGCAGACGGGTGAACATTTTAATCTGCACTGCACTTCAGCACTACTTCTTACACACAATGAGAGCATCTGCATATATATGTATATATAGCCCGACGGATCTTCTACTCGACGCAGTCAACTAAATTGCGTTTTATAAGGTTAAGCCTTTACCTCGCGGGATACAAAAGAGATATGTGGTAAAGAACCTTCGCTACCAATCTGGAGATCGCGGGATCCAATTCCGTCGCGTCGCGCCGCGTCACACAGTGGTTCGTTTCATACATGCTAAACGCTAAAAACTCTTACAAATGATAAAAAAAAATTTAACCCTCTATTGAGGTGTAGTCAACACTAATTTTATGAAAATTCGTGTTAAAATTTGTGTTAAAAATGATTAATATATATTTTTTCCCATCGTTTTTATTTATTTTTTTTTATAATTTTTAAATAATGTGTTAATAGAGTATTTGAGGTTAATAATAAAACAATTATATGTAAAAAGTAAAAAAGTGTATTTTGAGTGTAATAAATTGCTAAAATTACCGTCAAAATGTAATATAGGTATGGCACAAATAAGGTTCCTGTAAAATGAAAAAATAATAATAATATATAAATCTGAAACTATTAGTTGTACTATTTAAAAAAAAAGAAAATTATCGTGTTATTTTGATATACTCTCTGAGATAAACTCTCGAGAAGTTAGAAATTTAATATTTTTTAGGCCAAAAAAAACACTAAACTTATTTATTATTTAAAAAACAACTAAAATTATTTACACTAAAGTATTAGGAAAAAACTTTAAAACATACCTTCCAAAATAGCCTCCATTTTACAGAACCGAAGAAAAACACTTTTCAAACTTGTTACACAATTTTAAACGTCGAGTTGCGTTACACAATTTTAAACGTCGAATGCTTAATGATAATTTCAAAACACATTATTCAACTTTAGGCCTCTGGTATGAGTCAATGCATCCACTAATCGCCCCAATGAAGCATGCATTTATTATCCTGTCTATCTGGTAATGTCGCCATGGCGTCATTTTTTGGGAATTCAAGTGAATTATTAGCGTCTAGCTATGAAGCGAATCACTGTGCGTCGTGTCCAAGTATTTTCATATAATTTATTTGTGTTATTTCAATTTGGGAGCCGAGTATGGGTATCACCGCCCCAGGAAGCGTATTTTTAAAACCTATACCAGTTCAGTCGCGGCAGCGTCAATTTATATTTTAAATACACCTCTTTTTTTTATCACTTTCCAAAAACAATTTTTTTTCTAAAATCTACATTAAATAAAATAATAAATAAACCTTAAATAAAATAATAAATAAAATACACATTAAATAAACCTTCCACTGTGCATATTAGAAATTAATAATTATATTTCTCGACTGAACCGGTATAGGTTTTGGAAAACGCCCACGGGAACCATTTGTTGGATAACCAACACCTCTTCCATAGTGGTTCGCTACGTTTCGTGACTTATCAGGGGTGCCCGGATTCATGGGGTAAAGCTTGTCCGGGTCTTGGGCAGGCCGGATTGAGAGGGACCGGTTGAGGGAGTACCTTTGATTTCTCCAACCATACTCTTACGAAATATCGACTGCACCGCAGTGGGAGGGATGGATTCATACGTCCGTCACCTCTGGACACACAGACTCCTTCAACCCACATACCTTTTCCTTCCCAGAAGTTTCTCTCCTTCCTTTCCTAAAACGACCCTCCACACAGCATCCCCAAAGATGACATAGGTCCTGGGGGGGAATTATTTTTCTCAGGACCTCCCGTGTAGAGCTAATATAAAAAACTCCGGCACGTTCCATCGTGGTTCATACCGAACTACCAGTAAAAAACAACCATTCCGAATTAAAACTTTGTTTCAATTGGATTTAGCCGTATTTGGTAACCAGATCTGAATCCACCTTCCTGTTCATCTTCTCCACCCTTCCCCCATCCCTAGCTTTAGCCTTACAACATATCCCAATTGGGGATGCCATAGTCCCATTGGCTTCAGAAGGGAGCAGTTGCGACTCAGGTCTGGGAAAAATCGTAATATGCTTCTTCTACGTACCACACGAATAGAAATATATTAAAACATGTAGGTAATACATTTTGTTAAATAATTATAAATATTCTAGCAAATTAAGGTTGCGTTGTTTCACTGAAATTCAAATGTAAGTAAATGACCATTCAGCTTAATCCACATTTCATCGAAAGATGTTCTTACGATCGTACAGGGCGGTTCCAATGAGAAAGATTAATTTTTCTCCGTAACAGCTTTTTAAAATTATAACTCATTATCATTTTTCAATAATGTCTAAGCAAAATAAGAATGTATAAAAATTGAAATATATTAGTTTGTAAGTGCGCAAATAAATACACAAACGGACCAATTTTCTTCCAGAAACACATGTACGTATATTTTTAAATGCTTTTATTTAAACTAAAGCTAAAATTCTGTATTATACGTTTCCCAGATAATGTATTGGATTTATTTTACTGCGTGATTATATGATTTGAAATGGGTGTTGTATAATACAAAAACCTTTTTTGAAAATTTAACAAATCTGCCAATGACCCTCCTTCCAAAAACAACGTAAAAAGCCAAACATCAACTGAAATAACAAAGAAAACAATTAACTATGACCACCTCAACAAAACGATTAGTTCTAAATCCTGGGACAGACTATACAATATGACTAACGTAGAGGAGGCCTGGAACTACTTTTCTACCTACCTTCAAGACACCCTTGTACAAAACACAAAAATCACCTCAAAAACCATTCCTAGAGCTATCAAACCTATCAAACCATGGATAAACCATACTATCATCAACTGCATTCGGAAACGCAACTCAATTCATAAAAAATGTGCCACGAATCCGTATGATATCACACTCCATAATTTCTACAAAAGATACAGAAATATTTGCACACAAGTCATTAGGAAGGCCAAAAATCTATACTACAATAAAAAAATTTCCGAGTGCAACAATGACCCTAAAAAAATATGGAAAGTCCTCAAGGAAGCTACCAATTCAAATAAAGCCACCGACTCTTTAAACTCTCTCAATATCAAGGATACCACTTTAGACTTTACATCGAACCCCAACACAATTGTCAATTATATAAACAGTTATTTTGCAAATATAGGTCCAGAACTAGCAAAAAAAATCCATCCAAATAACCATATGCTAGGCCCTAGCGACCACCCCCCCAATAATGAATTCACATCCCGCTTTGTTCTTAAAACGGTTACAGAGAAAGATGTTTCTATAGTAATAAACTCTTTAAAAAACTCTTCATCCACCGGCATTGATGAAATATCCAACAGTGTTCTTAAAAAAATTGCCCCTGTTATAATTCAACCATTAACTCATCTGCTGAACATTAGCATCCGTCAAGGATTATTTCCAACCATTCTAAAACAAGGTCTATTATCCCTATTTTCAAAACAGGCTCCAAACCTGACATTAGTAATTATCGTCCTATTACGCTACTCAATTCCCTGTCCAAAGTATTTGAAAAGATCGTCAACAATAGTCTTATGGAATACCTGGAAACCAACAACTTACTTTCGCCGCGGCAATTTGGCTTCAGAAACCATAAAAGCACAAACGATGCCATAGCCACCGTCTCTGACTATATCTCTGGCCACCTCGATAAGGGCTCAAAATGTCTATCGGTATTTCTCGACCTATGTAAAGCGTTTGATACAATATCACACGCCAAATTAGAACGCAAAATGTTCGATATAGGTAATAGGAATAATGAATTAAGCCTACTCTCCAGCTTCTTATCTGACAGATCCCAATGCGTTAAACTCAGAGCTACAAAGAGTCAGAATTTGCCCATTAGTTACGGTGTCCCACAAGGCAGTGTTATAGGTCCAACGCTCTTCCTAATATACATTAACGAGTTGTGTAACCTAGAAATCGATGCCACTATTGTCAGCTTCGCTGACGACACTGTACTGCTATTTCAAGCGAAAGACTGGCCTACCGTTTATTCGCAAGCGGAGGAAGGAATTCAAAAGGTTAAATACTGGCTTGACTCAAACACACTAACTCTCAATGTACAGAAAACAAAATACTTACTGTTTAGTCTCACCAATATCACAAAACCAAACCTCCACCCCCAGTTAAAAATACACGAATGTAAAAACTCATCTCCGAACCTGAATTGTAACTGCCCATGCCTTGAACAAGTAAACATTATCAAATATTTAGGAATAACCTTTGATACACACCTAAATTGGCAGCAACATATACTTAACACCACAAACAAAATCCGCAAATCCATATACTTTTTCAAACAAACACGTAATTTCCTCAACCTACACCTTTTAAAAACAGTGTATTACTCACTATGCCAATCACACATCGAATACGGGATTTTAGCTTGGGGTAACACTTATTCTAGTGCCATCGACCCCATCATTAAAACACAAAAACTAATAATAAAAATAATCCTTAAACTTCATCTTACTACCAGCACGGATACGATCTTCAACACCTTCAACGTTATGGACATTAAACAGCTCTACGCAAGATCCATCTTAGTTAATTTACATAAAAACAACATAACCCTATACAAATCAACACAAACTATACACAATACCCGAGCCAAAAACAAAGAACTCCTCCAAACTCCATTTTCTAAAACCACCTTTGGACAAAGACACTTTAAATACATAGCTTACAAACTACACAATACACTACCAGCTACGATTAGACAAACCGAATCAATGACCAAATTCAAACAAGTTATAGAAATGGATTATAAGTACTGGTCGTCACACTATTGCAAACATCTGTAAAATAAACTACAAATAGACAGAAATATCCATCTACATACGTCCTTACCCATATAAAACAAATGAAAATTATAAAATCCTAAATAATCTAAATCCATGAATAGATTTGATAGGATTTACTACTGTACTGTATCTCTTCCCTCATTTATAAGAAAACTCTCTTTATGTGTTTTACCCACACTTTCAATCATCTTTATGTTTAATTGTAAATTAAATTACTCTTATATATGAAATTCAATTATGTACCTGTACGCCTGTCTCAACACAGGTATACCCTAGCGAGACAGGCATCGAATAATATATTGTAAACATCATGTATATAGATCAATAAAAAAAAAAAAAAAAAAGTATAACCTTATACACTAAAAATAAACATTTTTCTCAAAATTTAAAACATACGTTTACTAGATAAAAAAAAACTATCTTTCGAAATCAATTTATATTTTTTTGTGGAAAAAAGTCAATACGTCTAAAATCTGATTTAATTATGACATATTTCTGGTTTTCTCTGATTATACCCTGTTGGTAGTTGTCCCCTTATACTCCGTAGTCCAGTGGCTAAGACTCTTGACTCACAATCCGGAGGTCGCGGGTACGAACCCGGCGTGCGCAAATAAATTTTATTTGATTAATTTGTGTTATTTCACAATTAATTCATTTAAAATAATAAAGCATATTTGCGGCACGTTCCAGGGTGGAAGATACTATCAGTATCGCCCTGGTGTAAGACCACCATTCAGAATTGAAATGTTGCTTGAAAATGGCTTTAGCCGTGTTTGGTGACCAGATCTGAACAGCCAGGTACTTCCCAACCTTCTTCTTCCCACCTCCTTCCCCTCCCCATTACCTTCAGCCTCACAACATACCCCAATTGGGGATGCCATAGTCTCACTGGCTCCAGACGGGAGCAGTTGAGATTCTTGTGCGGTATTCACTGTAAAAAAAAAAAAAAAATCTGATCACGATTTGTTCAAAAGCTGAAACGGACTTAGAATCAGCAACTGGCGAAAAATAGCACTGAATGACCGATTAATGATAGCGTTACATTTGAATTTCAGTTAATCGACCCAACCTAAATGTTGGTAAGAGTATTGTCTTAATAAGTAAGTAGAAGTCGAAGTTAGGAATAATTGAAGCTTTTTATTACAATGAAACAAAAAAGCGATTATTTTCTCGCTTTGTCTGCTTCTGGAAAATTATGGAAGCTCCTTTTATTATTTCTGTACAGTTAACTGGAGTTTTTTTTTAATTTAAAATAAATATTCATTTTTAACTCTCTTAACTTAAGTACTCATTAAAAATTTCTTAAGTTTTCCTTAAGTTTTCGGAAATTTGGCGTACTTTTTAGATGGTCAAAATATATCCGCTTTATAATAAAATGCAAATAAATGGAATACATCTGAATATATCCAAAAACTTAAAATTGTTTCTAAAAGGTGATACCGTATAATTCATAAAATTTGAAAAAAAGGTTTTTAAATGGCTCACCTTAGTTTTTTCTAACTGAAATTTCGGACAACGAAAAAAAACATATGCATATTTTATTAGACAAATGTATTATAAACGTTATAGTGGCCTCACCTTTTCTCGTTTCAAGTAAAAATAATTAATAAAAAATTTCAAATTGCAATTCAAAACTTTTGTTTCATAAAGGTGTACATTTTACTGTGTTGGTGGTTATTTTTTAACGATTTTAATATAAAGCGTGGTCTTTTGCCTTTCTAACACCTAGTACATATTTCTCACTACGATAGTAAGGGAGTTACAGCGATTAATATGAGACCTGTGTGACAAATTTGGTGTCCTGTGATTAAACGGCTTAAAAACATAAGGTTATCGGGTGCGTTTTAACAAAATTTTGTACATGAAAAATGGATGCTGTCTTCTTGTGCAAATTGACCCTAATTTTTCAGATGATTTTCCCAAAAAGCGGGTCTTACCTGTCTATCCTCCTTCTCCCCACAGAGTACTTGAGGCCGTGAACTGAAGACTCTTGAGCAAATTGCCTCCAGGTGCCCCCCGCAGCTTCCACCATCCGCATCCCGCCCAGAAGGTGACTGCTTACTAATTAACACGGATTACTAGACCCTACCGACGGTTTCACACTTCTAAATCACTCTTCCAAACTCCTCTGCAAGAGTGAAGTGTTCTTTTAAAATGGTGATTTTGTTTGCACGGTCACCTTGGTAATCACATTTATTATAAAAGCAAATACTGTAATAATATTATGAATAATGAAGTAAAGAGCCATTAAAAGCATAAATACATAAATCGATTACATCCTGTTTCCTGTCGTTAAAGGTTGTGCTACGTGTTGGCTCTTTAAACTCGTTAATTTCAGAATGATGGTATTTTATTTTTTCCTTACGTTGGTTTCCGCTATCTGAAATTAATGATGCAAACGACGCGAAATGCCGCTTGCGATTGCTTCGTTTCTCTCCCGTTATTCGTGGATCGGCTCGCTGTAATACCTACCTATTTGTTAAAATCTAAAATCATTTGATTGGTATTTTTTACAATTTCAGGGAATTTTCAAATGTATCATTTTACTTTTTATTCTATAATCATACAAAAAAATATTGTCTGTGGCGGGCGGGCGGCGCTTGTTTGATTTTTATAAAAATCTACAGTTTTAATCCGAGATAGACGAAATGCTGCATACTTGACCTTCAAAACAAGAGGAAAGTCAATGTCTAAGTCTGATATGGAGAAATCTGTCTAAAGCCCGTACTACGCCGGGGACTGTTATTACTGCATTGATGCAACGTTATGATTAATAGGTCCCTCACCAGGGTGATACTGGTATAATATATCTACCACTCCGAAATGTGCCGCAAAATATATTGAATTGAAATATACGAGAGCAAAACACTAGTTTCTTCGAACCCGCAACGCTGGCCACACAGGTATTCGTAATAATAATTAGTTTTTAATTCTCCAATATCAAAGCTGAAAGATCAAAAATAAAATCTTTTAAACTAAAAAATTTCAAAGTTCAAAGCTCTAAACTCAGAAACGTTGTTCATTTGATAACCAGTGCCACCTAAAAAAGTCTACAAAACCTCCAATAAGGATTGATCTCTCGAAGTGATGTCCACTCCCGTCTTCGTGGTAAGGCGACATTTCCCTGATGACTGTTGAAGGCTGCCGTTATTCTTGATCACCGGAAAGTGTGAACATATTTTGTCCTGAAACTCTAATGAACCAATAATGAATCAACGTTAATTTGTTACGAAATAAGTTTGCCTGATTAAGTAAAACAATTACTCAAAATTGTTTGACGGGCTCTGAGGAAAACAGGAGAGAAATAGAAGGGTCGTGGTGTCAGCGTGAAGTGAGAAGGTCCCGTTCCCACCCCTTGCTACCATCCGGACCATCACGACCATCCCACAGTCAACATCAGTGGCGTAACTGCGTGATAAAAGGCGCCGCAGCAATGACGGGCCCTTTTTTATTAATTTACTAGCTGAATTTCCTAGCGTTGGCCGAGCTTTATGAGGAGTTTTTCAAAATCAGACTTAGAGATTGACGTTTCTCTTATTTTAAAGTTCAAGTGTGCAAAATCTCATCAATATAAGAATAAAACAATTACATAATACCTATTCTATCTCAAATAAATTAGTTTATTTTTCAACTAAGATGGGTAGGTACGTAGTATAGTTTAAAAAAAATCACTTATAAACAACCCTGAACCATTGTACACTTGTAAAATAAATTACGAATAAATAATATAATTAAACATTGTAGATAAAAACCAAAGCCACACCGGGAAACATATTTATTATATACTAGCTGGTTTCCAGCATAATGCCGTATTCAAAGAAATAAATTGTTTCTAACTGCATGTCCTTTCCCGTGCATCCCGCGTTCCCCTTTCACCTTCCCCGCCTTCTCTCTCTCCTCTCCCACTCCCCCGTCCTTCCAACCCCCCTCCCGCGTTCCATATATTCATTTCTAGTACATTCAGTTTTCAAACAGCTCGTGTGTCACCTATTACCATTTTTTTATTAAAATTTTCATTTTTATATATTACAAATATTCATTTTTGTATATTGTAAGAACAATCAATCAAATTTAGTACCTAACACAGGTAGGTACCTATTTAAAATATCTATAATTCTTGATTCGATTCAAAGAATTAGGCGAGCATTTCGAATAAATTCATTAATTTAAAGAGTTTAGAAAATTGAATATTGATGTAATTTTTTTCTGTTCATTAATTATTTATTTCTAAAATGATGTTAACATTTTTTATGTTATATTTCAAAAATTAAAAATCTTCGATGTCTCGCCATATTATTGTAATATTTATTGTATTATTTTTCTAGCTGAAGTCCCCGGTGTTGCCCAGGGTTTTTTTAAATCAAATTTAGCAAGCAATTTTCCTCTGATTTTGAAAGTCGAGTGAGCAAAATATGTTTTTATGTCTCAACAGCTCCCAACCGTCTGGAGCATGTGAAACTATGGCATACCAACAAGTGAGAATATTGTGAGGCTGAATGTAGTCGGGAGGAGATGGGGTAGAGAAAGGTGGGGAAGTAGGAATTTGGCTTTTCATTCTGGTACGCGTCCCAAATATAGGTAGAATTTTAAATTAATTAATTGTGATTTAACACAAAGTTATAACCAGTTGTGCATAATAACGCCTGGATTAGAATCTGCGACCTGCGGATTGCTAGTCGGAAACCCTCATAAATCTAATTTCAAAATTCATCAAGAAGTATCAAAAGTCATCATCAAGGGGTTGAGAAAAGAGAATTGGGGTAGTTTTTCGAAATGTCATATTCCATATTTAATTTAAACTTTCATGAAAAAAATATTAAATTCGGGGTGGTTAGTTATTTTTCAGGGAAGCTAAAACGTTTATTTCCGCCACTGGTTTATGTCTCCAGACTACAGCCGCCCCCCGTTAGAGCAGCCATAAAATATAATGAACTTAGCCTTCATAAAAGCTTGAAACGGAAGATTTCATCTCGCGTCCTGTACCCAAATAATGGTCGGCGCAGTATTGTGAATGGCGGCCCAGAGCACAGCGCAGTTACTGTAGTACAGTACTACCCGTCACTTCTGTATTATGAGACACAATAAAACTGTGAGCAAATGAACTTCTTCAGAAGTGATCAGTTTTTCAGAGCAGTTTCTAAACGCTGTAGTACCTTCAGGCCTCTTTCCATTACACCAACACGGTTCAAAATGGAATATTGCAGTCGTTTTATTTTATTTGCATAATATTTTAGATGTTTTTGTAATACCTTCAAGTTTATAAGAACATTCTTATAGAACGACTGAAAATAACTGAGAACCAATATTTATGTCTTTTTTTACATTAGCTCCACACAGGAGACCTTGGGGAAAATAATTTCCCTCAGGGCCTATGTCAACTTTGGGGAAGCTATGTGTAGGAACTTTTTAAGGAGATAAAGTTCTTGGAAAGAGTCAAAATAGGTAATAGAAGAGCCTGTATGAGATGTATGGATGAATGTGAACGAGATGCATGAATATGAACGAGGCAAGGAGTGTGTGCCAAGACCGAGTTGTTTTGCGGTCCGTCATTTCTGCTGGCTAGTTAGTTAGTTATTTCTGGGTAGGAATAAGGCATGAGGGGTGCGTACGAATCTGGAGATCAGTGTGTCTAATAGTAACCGACGTTAGAATCTATACTTCCCACTCTGGCGGGTCGAGATAGTCACTCAACTAGTCCTTCCCGATCCGGACCTCCAAGCAGTCAGTGGGCAGATGCATTCGCCACCAAGACTTAGATAAACCTCACACCATGATTCCCTTGGCGTCTTTCATTTCTAGATTAATTCAGAACTCCGTAACTCATGATGTGAAAAGTTGCATGCTGCCAATGTTCTAATTTTTTTTACTTATTTAAGGTCTCATCTAACTAAAAATATTACTAGTTATTAGGCGGTAAGTAAATAATTTTCTTGACGCACGCGTTGGTGGTCGATCTGAGTGTTTTAAAAAGAAATTAACATATTATTTTCATATTTCTTCCGCGTGAAAATTTTATATTAATAATGGGCTTTGATATTATTTAAAATACAACAACAGGTGGAAAATAGTTTAACTCATTTACAGATTATATTTGTATCCACAAAAGCTTTATGGAAATTATAAAAGCTTACAAGTTCAACAGTAGGCTCTCCAAGTTTATTTTTTTTGGCTAAGTTAAATAATGATTTTGACTTCAAACACAGCAAACTTGTTTCCTTTGTAGATTACGCATTATTACCCCCCACCCCCTTCCCACCCACCTTTCCATTGACACCTCTATCGTCTATGTTAATTATTTTAATTAGTTTTAAAATAACCCTTATGTTTTAAGCATTGCTTACGAAAAATGTCAGTTTTTTTAACAATAAATAGGTATGGTTAAAACTAAGTAATCTGTTAATTTTCATGATTTTGATTTTGTAAAATGCTGTTGGATGTGTGCAAACGATTCGATGTCAAAGGCCACTTGCATCACATTTTATTATTTTTTTCCGGCTTAGGCAAATTATTCTAAGACATTCCGTTTTTTTTTTAATCGTATTTTATGAAACCTTGGCGATTTTTTGAAAATTTCAATCCAAAAAATCAGACCATTTTTTATAAACCGGAAAAACGGGACATCATTCCATGGGTGCAAAAAACGATGTTACACAGCCGAAAATCATTAAAAAAAACGTTTTCAACACGAACGACACAGGAGAATAACGAGGCATACCAAAAATATTACATTTCATAAATATTTTTTTCCTTATTGATCATTATTCATTATAATGTTCGACGTCTATATATGACAAAATCCAATGTAATATACTTATACTTCTAAATTATAATAATAATTTAAAAATAATAATTATAATAATAAATGAACCAAATTCATTTTTGGAAAATGAATTTTATAATTTTATTATGATAAACCAGACAGAACAATTAGTCATAATAGACCCGATATTGTTTAACATGACAAAGTTTAAAAAATAACATATATCATTGATGTCGCTATTCCAAATTCTTGTAATATTCAGAATACTGTTTCTGAAAAAATAAGAAAATATACAGATTTAGGAAATGAGATTAAAAGAATTTGGCATTCTCAGACTATAAAAATATTACCATTTGTTATTTCGGCTACTGGCATTATACATAGCTCTCTCATTCAGGCGTATTAGATTTGTCAAAGAATTTATATATACAAATGCAAAAGTCAGTCATTTTGAATACATGTAGGATTACGAAAGATTTTTTAAATATTTATATTGAGGGATCAGTAGGATTTATCGGTCCAGTTAGGATTTCATCAGAGCCGAACCCTCTGATATGAAAATATCTGGAGTCGGTGAAATATTTTCCCATTATGTTTCTGGTGGATTGACGTATTGTTCTTGTATTGGTTTGTATTTATTATACTTATATAGTGCACTTACATTGCGTGGATTTACTAGATAATCATTTGCGGAAAAGTGTGTGGAAGGGTTTAGTCTTTCATTTGGGAAAGATTTAACCCGGACATAAAATCTGGAGCACCGTATAAAATTGTATATTATAAAATTTGATTTTGTTAAAATCAGCACCATTACAATTACACTTTTAAAACAGGTACAAAATGCGTAAAATGTACAGGGTTCTCTCCGTAACATCTGTCAAAACGTTAAACCAAATGATAAGTTCGCAGAGAACAAACAATAAATCTGGTGAATGTTAAATGTCAAATTCAAAAATTCGCCTGAAATCAAAGTGTTACCAAATAAAAAAAATAAATCAATGTGGAATTTTACAAATTAATAGAACATTATCGGAGAGGGACATTTTCATGTAGTGACGTCACGAGCCCATATAATTTTTATTTTTAACTGTATATTTCTAAAAAATTTTACTAACATTTTCGTAATCTTAGTAAAAAAATCTATCCACACGTTTTTTTCCAAGTCGTTGTGAAATTCATGCTTTGTAAGATTGCATGTTTTTAAGATTTTTTATGGCAATTATTATTGGAAATTTTAAATCAATTAGAGTGCTTGCTGACATGACCGTTGCATTTCTTACCATATTTAATGAATGCTGACGTTCCACAAGGATCGATTCTGTCTCCTGTGTTGTTTTGTTGCACCTTAATGACCTTCCGCCGCGTGTCATGTGCAGTGCTCAGCATAACATTGTTACACGAATGACATTAGGTACAGCATACAGCTCGTGTAAGCTTTATCTTTGACAAGCCCCCAAAGGGCGGTGAATTCTATTACTGAACAAATCGATTTATCGATTTTTAAATGGCCTGCAAGGTGTGGTGTATCAATCTTCCTACATCAGGGGTCCTTTAAAACCTGGTTGCACTCCATCTTTTCCCTAAAATGTGAATGCCTAAATTACGATAACGTACTTTGTTCATTAAATTTAATAAAATTATCTCATCGTAGAATCATTTCCGATTTAACCTGTTTGCAAAAAATAATTAATTCAATGTTTGATACCCCTGATTGATTATAGGTACCTAATCTATTTTCATACTCCAGGCAGGTCAGTTACAAGACAGTACCTACCATATTATTTTAGCAATTCTACATCAACGTCCCAATATTACACTCCTATGCGACGGATTCAACAGCTAGGAAACAAATACTCCAGGTACTTCAATTTTAATAAATAAGCATACCTTATTGAAGTTTTTTTCATCAAGTAGGGTAATATTTTGATAAAGCTATTTAAATTGACTAACACGTTAACAGTATTTTGTCGGCTGAAAGGAAAAAACTATTTTGGATTTTTTATATTTTGTATCTACATAGATACTGTGTGGATCAAATTCAATAATATTTTTACTTTATATTTATTTTTGTGCAAGAGTTTTAAACAGTCGTTTCCTGCACTATTTACGAGTATAATTTCGTAATTGTTATTTATACGTAAAAGCCTAAATAGGCGTAAATAAATAAATAAAATATCACTCACAGAACCCACTCAGAACAGGTATGAAATTAAAAAAATTGTATCTATAATCACAAATTTTCATTAAAAAAATAATAAGTAGATAATTATTTTGACTCGCAATCCGAAGGTCGCGGGATTGAATCCCAGCGTGCGTAAATAAATTTTATTTGATTAATTTGTGTTTCTTCACAATTAATTCATTTAAATTACTTAAGAGTGAATAACCAGCACATGACAACTTCGATTCCGACACTAGCGCTAACACATCAGGGCTCGCGAGCGGGCGTTTTCAGAACTAAATTTCGTTCCGCGGCAATCCGAGTTTTGAGGGTTTTGTTCACGCGAGCTAGGGCTACCCGCTACTATTACTACTTTATATTACTATCCTCGCTTCCAGAATTTTAATTAGTAGTAGTTATTTGTAATTTGTATATCGAAGTGCATAAACATAAATAGATACAAGTGAAATGCGTAAACACAGTAGGTATTAAGTAGATACCTACATGAATAAACAATTTGTTATATTCTTTTTAATATTTTGGTTTTTTGTTTTTTAATTGTATTTTACGGCCATTAGAGTGGAAGATACTCTCAGTATCGCCCTGGTGTAAGACCACCATTAAGAATTAAAACGTTGCTTGAAATGGCTTTAGCCGTGTTTATTGGCCAGATCTGAATAGCCAGGTACTTCCCCACCTTCCTCTTCCCTATATCCTTTCTCTCCCCACTACCTTCAGTCTTACAACATACCCCAAATTGGGGATGCAATAGTCCCACTGGCTCCAGACGAGAGCAGTTGGGACTCTTGTGCGGTATTCATGAAAAAAAAACGAGTAATATTCAGTTGGATTGTAAAAAATGTCGCATTTTGAAATATTTATTTGTGTGCATAATTAATAATAAGCACTTCAACAAACAGAATTAAAGCGCACAAACCCTTTCTTTCTTTGAGTGGCCTTGCAACGCATGCCGGGTACCCGCTGTGTATAATGTTATATAGTGCAGGCGCTTGCATTATAATTCCCGGGACTTGTGATGGAACCAGTTTAGTTGACCGCGAGGTTACAGTGCCCTTGAAACGCATGCCGGGTACCCGCTGTTTATAATTTATTTATTTATTTATGGACAAATAGTCCATTAACAATATAACAATAACACGAAAAACAAGCGTGCGTAAAGGCCCGACCCGCCGAGCAATCGATCACCGTTCGCATTGATTACCGCGTTTGGGCCCGTAATGAAATCTGAAATTTGTGTTTACGGGCTGCGATAAAAATGGTGAAATGCGATGTTTAAAATTATTTAAAATTAAATACTTTCTGAAATTATTTTACGATCAAATTATTTATGATTTGTCAATAACGTCTTAGCAAAATAAGTATGTAAAAAAATCCGAAATATATTTGTTTGTAAGTGCACAAATAAATGCACAAACCGACCAATTTTCGTCAAGAAACACATGTCCGTATATATTTTTTAATAATTTTATTTAAACTAAAATTAAAATTCTGACAAATAATTTTACCAGATAATGTATTGATTTATTTTACTGCATGATTATATGATTTGAAATGGGTGTTGTATAATAAATGTACTTTTTTGAAAATTGAACAAATCTGCGAACGACCTATGGTATAACCTTATTATTCTAAAAATATTTTTTTTTTCTCAAAATCTAAAACATACGTTTACTAGATAAAAGAACAATCTTTTGAAATCCATTTATAGTTTTTTGTGGAAAAGAGTCAATACGTCTAACCACTGATTTAAAAATGACATATTTCTGGTTTCTCTGGTAATACACTCTTAATATAAAGTATTTGTGGCACGTTCCAGATTAGAAGATACTCTATGTATCATTCTGGTGTAAGAACACTATTCAGAATTGAAACGTTGCTTGAAATGGCTTTAATTGTGTTTGGTGACCATATCTGAATGGCCATGTACTTCCCGCCTTCCTCCTCCTCATCTCCTTCCCCTCCCCACAACCTTCAGCCTCACAATACACCCCAATCGGTGATAACATAGACTCACTGGCTCCAGATGGGAGACGCTGGGACTCTTGTGAGGTATTCACATAAAAAAAGTTTTAACAATTGGTTGTAAGTCACTAGTAATAAATCTTTTTTTACATGAGCTCCACACAGGAGGCCCTGGGGAAAATAATTTCCCTCAGGGCCCATGTCATCTTTGGGGATGCTGTGTGGAGTGTTAGGCGTAAGTTATTAGTTTTAAGCCTAAGTGATAAGTGAAAGGTTTTTATTTCTTTTAAAATATTCATCAATTGTTGGGTTGTAAAGGGTTGTCCAAGAATTAAAGACCGTTCCTTATTTTCGGCGATATTGACATTATTTCTCAAAATTTGGCGGCAATAGCGTCTAACTCAGACTTTCCCCTAAAAACCGAGTGGTGAACCGGCTTGGTAACTGCTTCAGCGCAATCTTTGCTTCCATTTGCGACCGACGCTGCGCTGTCGAATCCCGCCGACTACGAGGTGCGCTCAATTATTCGCTTTTTCAACTTAGAGGAAGTTCGCCCTGTTGAAGTTCGTAAGCTCGAAATTTTGATCCCAGACGTCAATAAGTATATACACAATATGTTTTGAAGGGAAAATGGAGTATGAAAATGGGGTGCTCGTTGGGTTCCCAAAATGCTGAAGAGCAAAATCGTATGGAAAGCGCTCGGATCTCCTTTTTCGGTTTTTCCGGCTGTTTTTTGGCTTGAAACAACAGTTCAGCACCTAACCCAGGAATCAAAAATGTTATTCATGCAATCAATTGCATCTTTTTCTTCAACTTAGGCAACATTTGGCAAAGAAAACCTTTGGAGACCGACTGGGACGTGGAGTTAGAGATGATGGCATATTTGGCGGCGGAGTTCTGCGATAAGAGAGCCAAGGACCCGGTGACTCGGCTCACCAAGTGCATCGATCATAACGGGGACTACGTCGAAAAATAGTGGGAGTATTATATATGCTGATGTCCATCAGCCTTTTTGTCCGGCATGCTGGGTATTAATAGCCTCGCCGATAGAAGGAAAACCACTTTGCTGACAACAGCATATAAACTTTCAAGCGGTAACATCTGTATTCCCGACATAATACAAAAAATTGAGTTTTATGTCTCTGACAACTTCACAAGAGCGCGCAGACACAGAACGTTTGTTGTTCCGAATTTCACATGATTGTTCTGCTCGGAAAAATGATTCTGTTACTAAATTACCTGTCCTCATGTAGATATTTTTCAACTAAATATTCAATAATTCAAAAACGCTATTATAACATAATAAAATAAAATGTGTGTTTATTATTGGTTATGTATAATTGTAAATGTGAATTTAAAATAAAATAAATAAACGTACCTAAAATTTCACATGATTTTTTAGTAAATATAAATTTTTCCTGATTTTAAAAATTACAACGGTATTTATTTCATGGAAAACGTATAATATTATTGAATATAGAGCGTTCGGGGGTAAAGTGCATTAACTTCGGGAGGTGATTCTACATTATGGTATGAGTAAAAAAGATTAATAACTTTTTCTGAAATTCCAACTTTTTTTTCCCATACATAAAGTCATACCTACTAAAAATCCTTAGTGTAAGGTAAAAATTAATTGTAAGTCGCGATTGTTGCGACGTTGCTTGGTAATAATCTAATAATAGTGCTGCCTACACACGCTAGTCTAGTTTTATCATTTTACCGCAAAACTACCGCTAAAGGTTGGAATTTCGAAAAAGTTATTTGTCTTTTTTACTTATACTATCATGTAGAATCACCTCCCGAAGTTAATGCACTTTACCCCCGGACACCCTGTTTAAAAGAAATAAAAATTAAAATGGAATTCTACAAAATAAACTTGATAACAATAAATAAGTAATCGGTTAAATAAATTTAGTTGTAAAGCGCCCTTGAGGTTGTTTTTCCACTGAAACGGCGCTAAATAAATAATACAAACAATATTTATGATTGAGTGACACGATTTATACCAACTTAAAAGAAACCCGATATTTCTAGTTAACAAAAAAAACCTTTTGACTTTTGACCCCAGACAAGCCAATAAAATTGAGAAACTGATTAAAATTAATACTTAGTTTTAACCAAACGTTTAAGTAAATCCTAAACATGTCGGTTTTTTATACACAGTATTTAAAATTAAGTACCTAAACTATTTATTTTGTATTAAATAGTGCCCAAAATAAGTTTTCTGTGTTTGAAAAAGAATAATTTCGATATTTCAAAATGTTTCACGAGAGAAAAAATAAATTGTTTGGTCATCGAACATTCCCACAACATGCTCCTATCCTTCGATCTCTTCTTCAGTCATCTTTATAAATCAAACAATAATAATAAGAATAAATTTTAATAATAAAAATAAATT
Source organism: Limnephilus lunatus (assembly GCA_917563855.2). Classification (NCBI taxonomy): domain Eukaryota; kingdom Metazoa; phylum Arthropoda; class Insecta; order Trichoptera; family Limnephilidae; genus Limnephilus; species Limnephilus lunatus. Next base: position 83,979,335 of record OU830592.1, read on the forward strand.
GAAATAATAAATTTACATGACAAAATTTATAAAAATAACTTGTATCTTTGATTTCGCTATTCCAAATTCCTGTAATATTCAGAAAACTGTTTCTGAAAAAATAAGAAAATATACAGATTTAGGAAATGAGATTAAAAGAATTTGGCATTCTCAGAATATAAAAATATTACCATTTGTTATTTCAGCTACTGGCATTATACCTAATTCTCTCATTCAAAATTTAGGCTTATTAGATTTGTCAAAGAATTTATATATAAAAATGCAAAAGTCAGTCATTTTAAATACATGTAGGATTACTAAACATTTTTTAAATATTTATATTGAGGGATCAGTAGAATTTATCGGTACAGTTAGGTGTTCTAACGAGCCGAATCCTCTGATACGTAAGTATCTGGAGTCGGTGAATTATTTTCCCACGTGGTCTCTGATTGATTGACGTATTGTTCTTGTATTGTTTTGTATTTATTATACTTATATAGTGCACTTGCTAGCGTGGATTGACTAGATAAACATTTGTGGAAAAGTGTGTGGAAGGGTATAGTATTTCCTGTGAAGAAGATTTAACCCGGACATAAAATCTGAAGCACCTATTTAGATAAAGGTAAAATTCTGAAGTTTACCAGTTTTAAGTTAATTTCCTAGAAATCTCAAACAAGCATCAACATCCTTTTTGACTGAGGGTAGAGAAGTCAAACCCGACCGTTTGGCGTTTAGTATACTTGTAAATTTGTTTGTACCTACGTTCCGTTTCCGTTTCAAGATGGTGGCCGTTTTATTGGCTCAGTAAGGATTATTTTTTCAAATGTGAAATTTTTGTGTTTATTTGAAATTTATTATTAAAAAATTTCAATATGACAGATGACAGATGTGTGACACATCTGTCGGATCTGCCGGATCTGCCCTGATGATGGACACTGCAACGTCGGCTAAAGAAGGAGGTAGCGCAACACGGCATAACACCAAAAAACAATAACGAAAATGCTTTTGGCCGTGAAAATCCAAAAACGTATCCAATAAATATGTAGTACAAATGGATAATCATTAATAGCAGACCCAGCCACACGTTGCTGTGGCTAACGAAACACAACGCCATCTACCGACAACGCCATTACCCAACCTTTATAACCAACGCCATCTGTTAATTTGCATATATATCAAATCCACACCACCTGCTTGCCAGTCCGCTCCCTTTACAGACTACATATTTCATCCAATTTACACAAAACCTTGACAAATTATATAAGTACTTAAACCTTCCCCATGAATCACTCGATCTATTGGTGAAAACTACATGAAAATCCGTTGCGTAGTTTTAAAGATTTAAGCGTAAAGACAGTGGGAGCGACTTTGCTTTACACTATGTAAAGATTTCAGAGTTGTGGTAGGTAGTTATACCTACAATGTAAGTAAAACGAGTTGCAATATTCCCCGTTCTTTGTGGAAACCTGCAGCGGCTTGAACGGAGCTTAACTATTTGAATCCCTGTTATATTATTACATCAAAGAAAACGCCAGGCAAAGTTTTAATCGGAAAGGAGACAACTTTTTGCGGTTTCTTATTCCAGTCGGCAGCGGGACAGACTATACTACATATAGCGGAGCACAAGACTGGCGGAGTAGGTATAGTCAGATGCAGCGAACACTTGTGGCGCTTGGTTGCGGTAATCGCGGGTTATGAAGCATTTTCAGGGCCGCGCCAAGCCAAAACCAAGTACTTAAACAATAGTAATAATGACCTTCTAACTTAAATAACTCCATATTTTTTTTATTTTTAGAGTTTTAACAGTTAAAATAATTGCCAAAGTTTTAATTTTTCAAGATCCCCCGAAAACCACCGTATGTGTAGTGAATCGTGTGACGTCATAACTCACTACGTATAAGTTATTTTTATTTTCAACATGTCTTCATTTTGTATGACAGTTATATGGACGAAAGAATGATACTATTCTGTAAATTAAAACATTATTTAGGTGGAATTATTTATTTATTATATTATATTAATTATATGATTATATTTTTCAATATTATTACGGGAGAGTGGTATAAAAATTATTTGAAATTATAATTTTTTTAGCTTTTAAAATCAATGTTATCAAAAACGAAGAATCACCTTCACAATAGGCCACTTGCATGGATATCATAACGACTTGGAAAAAATCGTGTGGATTGTTTTTTTTTACTCAGATTCAGATTACGAAATTTTTAGAAATGTATAGTTTTTGAAGTAAAACTTCTTTACGCACGCTCGACACTTGGGGGTAAAATGATGAATGCGTTTCGAAAAAGAACCATATACCTATTTAATGTGAAATGCTATGAAACGCATATATTTACGAAAAAATGTGAAACGTTACGAACGCTAATGAAAGTGAACGCTAATCGATATGAAACGCTAATCAATGCGAACGCTAATTAAAGCGAAAGTTTAAAGTTGTTGAGTTGTTATGAGTTGTTATGAGTTGTTATAAGTTGTTATAAGTTTTGTTATGAGTTGTTATGAGTTTTGTTATGAGTTGTTATCAGTGTTTATGAGTGTTATCAGTTATGAGTTGAGTTGAGGTAAGTTGAGTTGTTATGAGTTGAGTTGTTATGAGTTGAGATGAGTTGAGTTGAGTTGTTATGAGTTGTTATGAGTGTTTATGTTATGAGTGTTTATGTTATGAGTTGAGTTGAGTTGTTATGAATTGTTATGAGTTGAGTTGATTTGAGTTGAGTTAAGTTGAGTTGTTGTGAGTTGTTATGAGTTGAGTTGTTATGAGTTGAGGGGATATTTTTATTCCTGTTATTGTTATATTGTTAATGGACGGCATAAGACTTCATTCGTGTGCTCTAAAGCACACTGATTTTTTGACTACGCTCGCTCTTAAAACTTCTTTAGCTACCCGGAGGGCAGAAGTCGAAAGAGTTAAAAACAAAAAACGACTTCAAAAAATGCACTAAAAAGTAAAAAAATAATTTCGTACGATTATTATTTTTGGAGTCGGTGTCAGCCAAGGTAACTACATACATAGGTAGTTATAGTTGAGATGTGAAGATCTTGGCTGACACCGAGTCCAAAAATAACAATCGTATGAAATTATTTTTTTACTTTTTAGTGCATTTTTTGAGGTCGTTTTTGTTTTGTTAAAATTTTTGTTTATTTTTTATTTTTAGTGCGTAAAGAATTTTTACTTAAAAAAAAGAATCATCGAAATCTGTTGACGTAATATTGAGTTATTCGTTCATTTGTCGCACACGTGCGTATTGCAAATTTAAGACATATATGGTTTTCTCATGAATCCCACTGTCAGAACTGGACCAAATTAAAATGGGACCACACGGAAAGCACCAGCTTTCTAATAAATAAAAGAATCATCAATATTGGTTCACCCAATCAAAAGTTCTGAGGTAACAAACTTAAAAATAAAAAAAATTAAAATTAAAAATACCGTCGAATTGATAACCTCCTCCTTTTCGAAGTCGTTTAAAAATACAGATATAATCCGTCAATTTGAATTGAATTCCGTACAAGTTTACATGAAGATTACTTGGCAGATTTCTGCGATCCTGAAAACGAAAAGATTGTTTGGGTTGGTTCGCGTTCTGTTCTGTGTAGGCTTATCAAGTGATTCCCCGGGCGGCGGTACCCATACCCGCCTTCCAAATGAATACACAGAAAATTTATAGGATTTTTATTTATTTTTTATTTATTTATTTATTTATTCAACGCCCAGAGGGCTTTTACAGTAATACAGATATAACAGATGATTTTTCAACAGATAGAGAAATTATAAGAATAAAATTAGATAAAAATGCACACAAGTCACAAAAATACAAAAATACAGTGATTTGATAAGTTTACAAAAATACATATATGTTTAGGAATAGTTTTGGAACAAGTTTTTTACAAGATCCACAAAATTCGCCAAGTTGATGTTGAATATGTCAACATCACTTAAATACTGATTTCCCATAGTGTGAAATCTTTGTATCGGAGAGTGGGCAATGTAGTTTCGCTTATGAATGCTGCAGTAGAATAGTGTGTTTTGTCGTGTGGTTACTGTCGGTATTCGTAAGTTTATGAGTTGTAGGAGTTCGCAACAGTCGAATTTAGAGTTAAGTATTTTGAATAAAAATGTCAAGTCGTTTATTTTACGTCTGTCTTCTAGTGTGTGTATTTTTAGAATATTTAGTAATAGATTATATTTTAAGTCTTCTAGTGGGATATTTAATTTAAAATTTATAAAACGCAGAAATTTTTTTTGTATTCGCTCAATATTATTAATATGAATTTTGTAAGATGGAGACCAAACTACCGAGTTATATTCAATTTGGCTTCTAACTAGAGATACATATAATAGTTTAATGGCTTCTATGGAATTAAAGCTTTTAGTTGTTCTTAAAACGAAGCCTAGTGTTTTCATACCTTTGTTCATAATTTGGTGGATATGATTGGCGAAACTTAGTTTTTCATCCAAAATGATCCCAAGATCCCTCATTTCCGTGACTCTTTCTAAAGCTGTGTTATTGATGGAATATTCGAATAAAACAGGATTTTTATTTCTGAAGAAAGTCAAGGTTTTACACTTTTCTACATTTAAAAATAAATTATTTTGAATGCACCAATCTTTAAACTTACTAATATTCGACTGTAATATTTGGCAATGATTTATATCAGTTATTTTCTTGTATAGCTTGATGTCATCAGCAAACAGCAATACCTCGACATCATTGAAGCAATTGGTTATATCATTGATGAAAATGAGGAAAAAAACCGGGCCAAGGTGACTGCCTTGCGGTAGGCCACTAGTAGCCCAGAACGCTTTCGACATCCAAGATTTTATTTTGACGAACAGTTTACGATTTAATAAATAGCTAGTAAACCATTTTAGCATGTTACCCCTTATTCCTAGAGCAAATAGTTTTTGGATTAGTAGTTTATGGGATACTTTGTCAAATGCCTTCGAAAAGTCTGTATATATGCAGTCGACTTGTTTATTTTCTGCAAAAGATTGTAATATGAAGTTTTGAAATATTGTTAAGTTAGTTGCGGTAGATCTACCTTTGATAAAACCGTGCTGTTTTTGGTCAATTAATTTTATTAATTTGGGATAGGTTTCATCAAGGACCAGTGATTCGAAAAGCTTAGGTAGTACTGACTGTATACAAATGGGACGATAATTGGCTATATTAGTGTCGTCTCCTTTTTTGTAGATAGGTGTAATGAAGCTAGATTTCCAGCGGTCTGGAAAGTGTCCAAGGGTTAAGAGACGGTTGAATAATAATGTGAGTGGTTTAGACAATGTATTAGAGCATTTTTTGAGGAATATTGGTGGAATGTTGTCTGGGCCAGCGGATTTGTCAGTGTCCAAGGAAAATAATTTCTGTTCGCAACATTTTTGTGTGATATGGCAATTTGTTAAGTGTGTGGTCTTGCTAAATTTGTATTCAGGTATTTTGTTATCTGGGGTTTCTTCATCATATACATCTTTGAATAAGTCCGAAAAAAGGTTTACAATGTCCTGTGTATTGTTTGCACTGGTTCCATTCATTTGCATTATTGGCGGGTAGTCTGTGTTTTCATTGTTTAGTTTTTTAAGAAATTTCCAAAGATTTTTGGATTTAAAGACAGTGTCCTCGATAGAGGTTATATACATTTTGTAACATTGTTTGGAAAGATCTTTACATTTTTTCCTGGTTTCGCTAAAGATTTTATAATCACTTATGGATTTGCTTTGTTTGAATTTTTTGTGTTGACTCTTTTTTTGCTGAAGAGAGGCAGTAAGCTCTGATGAGAACCAAACCGGGTAGGTATAGCTTCTCGGTGTATAAAAAGGTACATAGGATTCAATAATATTAGAAAAGTATAAATAGAGTTGGTCTAAAGATTCATCAATGTTTTCATCGGATAAAAACGACCAGTCTGTTTTTGAGAGATGGCTGTTAATTGAGTCGAAGTCGGCTCGTTTAAAGTTTAGGACTCTTTGTACAGGTATTTTTTCATTTTCGCATGTAATATTTAATTTAATGTATAGGGGAGGATGGTGATTATCTATCGGTAGGAGTGGATCATTTGAGAGTTCTACAGATATTTTAGGATAGTTTGATAAAGCTAAGTCTAATAAGCGATTGTTACTGTTATAAATAAAATTATGTTGGTGAAAGTTTAGAAAGTTTACCATGTCCAAAACTTCACGTGCACGATCGTTTTCACTTTCGTTTGTGATGAGACCACAGTATTTTGCTTTCCATGTTAGGTTTGGTAAGTTATAATCTCCAAGGATAACAATTTTCGAGTGAGAATATTTTGATGAAATTGTTTCGATGTCTTCACAGTGGTTTCTGTATGTTTGAGGGTCAGAAAGTGGTGGTAGATAGGCCGTTCCAAATATAATTTTCTCGAGAGGAGTTGTTACTTGCACAAAAAGATGTTCGATGTTATTGTGTTTCGTGGTTAATTTTCTAGATGACAACTTCTGTTTTATAGCAATCAAAACTCCTCCACCTCTTGACTTGGAACTTGATCTGACATTTCTGTCGCAGCGAAATATTTTGTAGTTTGTAAGACCGAGTTCAGTTGATTTGATGTCAGAGTTTAGCCAGGTTTCCGTAAGTATAATAATGTCATGATGATGAGAAGGTAGGGCTGCTCGTAGGTCGTCGAGTTTTGATCGTAGTCCTCGGATTTTTTGGTAGTAGATTTTTAAAGTTCTGGTTCGATTGTTAGTTGGAATTGCTTGGATATTTTTGTAAATTCCTAGTTTTTTGGCAGATTTGGGACAATTCTGGGCGTGGAGTTTATGTATTTTATGGTGACATCTTCACCATTTTCTTTCCGCTTCTCCAGTTGAACCATCAGATCTTTTAGAAATTTTTGCTGCGCCGGAGTTGAGTCGGGATAGATTCTGATATTGTTCTTAAGAAGACCTCGTTTGCTTAGAATATTTCTCGATTGTATAGAATTCTCTAGTTCGATTTTTATTGGTCTAGGTTTGCTATTTGATAATTTACCGATTCTATAAAATTTTGAAATATTTTCATTTGCTGATTTGTCGATTTCACTGATTATACTGGTGACACTTGCCTGGTCGTCCAAGATCCTGCCGGCTTCTGTTGTCTTAATACTTTCAGGCACATTGCAAACAATAATATTTTTGGAACGCACTTGTTGCTCATTCATTTCCGAAATCGCCTCGCAGATGTCAAAGTTATTTTGGGAAGAATTTGCTCTAATATCCTTGTATGCACGCAGTTCACCTTCTAAGCTGGCAGTTTTGGATGCCACAGCTGAAGACATGCTACTTATGGCGTTTAAAATTTCACACGCAATTGGGGAAATTTTAGAAATTTGATCCTTATTAAATTTGTTGGCTGGATCAAAAAGTACCTTATTTAAGGCATTGACAGCTATTTCTGCTTTGGAGATGAAATTTTGCACATCCATTGTGACACGTTTATAAATTTGGCACTATTCACTGCTTGTCAATGTTTAAAGTTGTTGATTTGTTTTCGCTTTTTTTGACACAGTACACAAATATTTGCAATGAAAAACACTATTATGTTAACAAATAAGTGCTGCTTATTAATATTTGATGATAGTTATGTATAATAATTCACTTTAAATAATTTAAATGTTTAATTTTGACGGGAGTGGATTGAAAAATGTTTACACTGTCAAAAGAGTATTTTTGTATCATGGATTATACATGTTGTATCGAGGATCATGGATTATTATCATAGGCGTATTAAATCTTAAGAATTTAACAGCCGAGGGTGGCCAGGCAGTCTGTGATTTATTTGCTGAATATTTTCATTCCGTCTATGAACCGGCTGACCCTCTGGGGACTTCCTGCCACGACTGCGTTGTTAATCAGGTTTGTGAGATAGGATCAGTTTTTATCGATGCTGATCTTGTATCTAAATATTTAAAACGGCTCGATTCCAGCAAGGGTGCTGGGCCAGATGGTATCCCACCACTGTTCATTACGGAGTGTGCAAATCATTTGTCAATTCCGCTATCAATACTGTATAATATATCGCTTAAGACTGGTACATTTCCAGATATATGGAAAAGAGCCTACATCACACCAATTCATAAATCGGGAACTAAGTGCGAAGCAGATAATTATAGACCCATTTCCAAGCTCTGCATTTTTTCAAAGGTGTTCGAAAACATAGTCTATGACCAGTTATTCCCTGTGGTAAAGAATTCGATCAACGAATTTCAGCATGGATTCTTTGCAGGTCGCTCTGTTGCTACAAATCTTATAACATTTTTAAATTTCTTGTCTGCCTCTATGGATAAACGTGTGCAAGTTGATACAATTTATACTGATTATAGCAAAGCCTTTGACAAGATCAACCACAGGATCCTGCTTAGAAAACTTGCTAATCATGGTATTCATGGAGATCTCCTTCGTTGGTTATCTTCATACATAACAAACAGGTCCCAGGCTGTGACAGTAGGTGGATTTTCTTCCATCTGGAAAATCATTACTTCTGGTGTGCCTCAGGGGTCCATTTTGGGTCCTTTGCTTTTCTCTATCTATATAAATGATATTACTACATGTTTTCACAACGCTCAAATTTTACTATTTGCCGACGATATGAAAATATACCTTCCTATAAGCTCCCATGACTGTTCTGTGCGTTTACAAGAAGATCTTGACCGACTGACGGATTACTGTCTCAGAAATAAGCTTTTTATCAATATTTCCAAATGTTGCAAAGTCACATTCACACGTAACCATAAAAAAATACTGCATGAATACACCATTTCTGGATCTCTGTTAACAAATAAAGATTATATACGTGACCTCGGGGTTATTTTGGACTCTAAACTTACTTTTGATAAACACATTGATAATATTGTCACCAAAGCAACAAAGAGTCTAGGCTTTGTACTGAGAACATGCAAATTTTTCAAAAATACTAAGACTTATCTGATTCTGTACAATTCACATGTTCGTCCTCACCTGGAATACTGTTCACAGGTTTGGAACCCGCGCTATATTGTTTATGTTAACAGGTTAGAAAGAGTTCAGGAGCGATTTCTCAAATTTCTCAATTTTAAATCATTCAACATATACAATTCTTACGACGAAATCGAGAAACATTTTCGAATCTCGAAACTGCTCAATAGGAGGCTTGTCGCTGATCAGATGCTCCTGTACAAAATTATTAACTCAAAAGTTGACTGCCCGGAGCTGCTAAATAAAATAAATTTCCACACGCCGACTCGATACAGCAGACAAAATACCCTTTTCTACATTGATAGATGCAACACTAATTCCAACCAAAATGAATTTATACAAAGGGCATGTAAATACTATAATAATAAACTTGCACATATAGACACACTTGCTGACATATTCACTGCTAGTTACTGTCGTTACAGAATTTCTTTATTACATTCTATGTAGGTGCGAATAACACATATTCATGACTAAATTCATTGTACCTAATATTATTATATTACTTGCGTGGCAACTTTCCCTTATCCCTCTCCTCCCCTTACCCGTCCCAACCCAAATACCTATTTCGCAGTCTATTTAAGTATTGTTTTAATTATTTTATTATTGTTTATAACATGTTTATCACTTGTTGACTTAACATCTGTATTATTATTTTTTTTAAATTGCTGCTAAGTTCTGTTTTTATTTTTTCTGTTTTTCTTAAATTTTCTAGTTTACATTCAGTTACTTTTATGTTTCTAAATACCTATCTGTGAACATTAATAATTGATCTGTTTTTTGCCATCCTCTTATGTATATTTTATTACTATGACTGCTTATGTTCCTTAAATAAATAAATAAATAAATGGATATATCAACCTACCTCCTCCCATCTCCCTTCATTTCCCACTGCCTTCAGCCTCATAAAATAGCCCAATTGGGCACGACATATATTAATTACTGGCTCCGGGCAGTTGGGACGTATGTAAATATAATTTTAAAAATTGGTAATGGTGATTTTACCAGGTTTTATTTTTGAAGTAAAACTTCTTTACGCACGCTCGACACTTGAGGGTAAAATGATGAATGCGTTATGAAACGTTACGAAAAAATATGAAACGTTACGAAAAAATGTGACACGCTTTTTTTATATGAGTTTTACAAGAGTCCCAACTGCTCCCGTCTGAAGCCAGTGAGACTATGGCATCCCCAATTGGGGTATGTTGTGAGGCTGAAGGTAGTGGGGATGGGAAGGAGATAGGGAAGAGTAAGGTGGGGAAGTACCTGGCTATTCAGATCTAGTCACCAAACACGGCTAATGCCATTTCAAGCGACGTTTCAATTCTGAATGGTGGTCTTACACCAGGGCGATACTGAGAGTATCTTCCACTCTGGAACGTGGCGCTAAGCTAAAACGTGAGAGCTGAGAGCTGAGAGTTGAGAGTTGAGAATTGAAAGCAGTGGCGTAGATAGCATGGGTGGCACCCGGGGCGGTTAGGGCAGATAACGTGGTTGGTGTTTTTGATACTGAATTATTTAGGCCTAAATAATGATTCAATAAACACAACAACTAAATCTCTTTAAACAGTATGAAATACCGAATAACATGAAATGTTGTTAATACCGATGGCTTATGTCATACCTACATTTCAATACTTATTTATTTATTTATTTATTTACATATATACGGCACAATACGTGCCATTAACATAACTGACATATTTGATGACCTCATATGTTTGACGACCTCCGTAGTCCAATGGGTAAGACTCTTGACTCACAATCCGGGGGTCGCGGGTTCGAACCCGGCGTGCGCAAATAAATTTTATTTGATTAATTTGTGTTATTTCACAATTAATTCATTAAAAATAATATATAGTATATTTGCGGCACGTTCCAGAGTGGAAGATACTATCAGTATCGCCCTGGTGTAAGACCACCATTCAGAATTGAAACGTTGCTTGAAAATGGCTTTAGCCGTGTTTGGTGACCAGATCTGAATAGCCAGGTACTTCCCAACCTTCCTCTTCCCCACCTCCTTCCCCTCCCCACTACCTTCAGCCTCACAACATACCCCAATTGGGGATTCCATAGTCTCACTGGCTCCAGACGGGAGCAGTTGAGATTCTTGTGCGGTATTCACTGTGAAAAAAAAAAAAATTATAAATAGTACAACAACATGAAGAACGTAAGTGAAATTTAAGAAAAAAGGTAAAAAGTTAGGTAATAAGAAGTGAATAAAATGTAAAATGTATAAAAGTAAATTATAAAGTGTAAAGTATAAAATATAAAGTATAAAGTACAAACTATAAATTATTAGATAAAAAGTAAAAATTAAAGTGAAAAATAAAACAATAAAAGGTAAAATGTAGAAATATAAGATATCTCTAAAAGTTACCTAAATAGATTTAAATATAAAAAGTAAAAAAAATCCTGGATTATATTATCCGATATGATAAATTTTACAAGTGCCTATGATTTCTAGTACATTAGTAGTTTTAGTGTGAAGTACTGGTAGGCATTACATGATGTATATTATATTATAATATTTACGTGGTACTAACAAACAAATTTAGTTTAATGCATCTTTTGTATGAGGCCAGATTGCCTGCGGCGTGATCGATATTAGCATATTCATTGCCTAAAATATGTAAGCGATTTATGATTGAGTTTTGTTCTGCGTTCGTCAAAGTATTGTCACAATGAAAGGGTATTTTGAGTCTAGTCGGTCTAGATGTCTAGAAGGTACATGATAATTTATTAGCGAAACCAATTCAGGGGAGTCAAACCAGTTATTGTTTATTTTAAATAAAAAAATAAGATCATTGAGTATTCTTCTATCTTTTAACGATAATAGTCGCTTTTTTGAGAAAGAAAATCATAGTTTATGTCAACCGCGGGAATTCAAAATTAATTGATCTGAGATATTTGCGTTGGATTCATTCAATGGAGTTTGCGTGGCTTTTGTAGAAAGGGTTCCAAATGGGGGAATTATATTCTAAATGACTCCTAACCAGAGTTGTATATAGTAGTTTAAATGTTTGGATATTTTTGAAATCTTTACAAATTCTTAGAGGCATTTGCATTGCCTTACTAGTATGATATCAATGAGGTTGGTAAATAGTAGTTTAGTGTCGAAGGTTATTCCGAGGTCCCTTAATACTGGTACTGACAATAAGTTGTGATTGTTAAGTGAATAGCTATATTTTATAGGGTTTTTTTATTCTAAAGAAACTCATGATTTGACATTTTTTAGTGTTAAGTGTAAGTTTGTTAATTGTACACCACTCTGCGAATTTAATAAAATTAATATGTAGGGACAGACAGTCATACGTATTTTTAATGATTTTATACATTTTCATATCATCAGCAAATAATAATATGTTAACATTAGAAAATATGGAAGTGACATCATTTATAAATAGTATAAATAATATTGGAACAAGGTGCGAACCCTGAGGCATGCCGCTAGTGGCTTCAAATTCATAAGACAAGTGTTCTTTAATCCAGACAGTACACGTTTAGACAAGTAATTTTTAATCCAACATAATAATTTACCACTTATTCCTAGTTTAAACAATTTATTTATAAGAATTTTAATGCAAACCTTATCAAAAGCTTTGCTAAAATCCGTGTAAATCGAGTCAACTTGTTCTCTATTAGCAAGGGCACCTGAGATAAAATTTCCGCACAGTGTAAGGTTAGTCAAGGTAGATCGGCCAGAGACAAAACCGTGTTGAAATGATGAAATATTAAATTTTATACAAGAACTTATATTTTGAAAAATTAACTTTTCAAAATTTTTGGGTATCGACGATTGTATGCATATTGGTCTGTAATTTTCAACTAAAGACTTGTCTCCGGTTTTAAATATTGGAGTAAGAAAGCTTTATTTTCATATTTGCGGGAACACACCCGTTGAAAGTTATTGATTAAAGAGTAGGTGCAGTGGGTAAGAGGCACTACCCCCACAGTTTTTAAGAAATATGGGGGGAATTTTATCTGGCCCTGAACAAGATTTAAGTTCCAGTAGTTTAATACATTCTGTGATTTCTTTAATCTCAATATGTAACTGACTTAGTTGTAAATCTATATCTGACTCAAAGTTTCAAATGTGTTCATCAGGGATATCAGTTTCATACACATCTTTAAAAAAAGTCTGCAAATAAATTGACAGTTTCTTTGATTTTACATGAAGTTTTCAGTTTGTAGTGCATAGTTTCAGATATGCCAAGGTTTTTGTTATTTTGTGTTTTAAAATAGTTGAAGAAATGTTTTACATTGTTAACAATAGAAAATTCAACATTCTTGATGTACTTATTATAACAAATGTTTGATAATTTATTACAGTCTTGACGTAGCTTGCTAAAAATTGCAAAATCGAAAAGATTTTTTGTTTCTTTGTAAATTTTATTTGCTTTTTTCTTTTCGATTACTATGTTAATGAGGTCCTTGCTAAACCAGTTAGGGAAATTTGAAGATGATGTATAGCTTATTGAAACAAAGTTTTCTATGGCTTTATATAAATGTTCATAAAAGGCTTTAATATTTTCGTCAAGATTATCGCCTTCTAGTACAGACTAGTCGGTGTTATATAGGTAATCACGTATTGCGACGTAATTGGCTTTATTAAAATTAGGAAATTGCGTACGGTTTTTAATTTGGTATTTTATGGGGTTACATAATTACAGGGTGTCCGGGGGTAAAGTACAGTAACTTCGGGAGGTGATTCTACATGATCGTAGAAGTAAAAAAGATAAATATCTTTTTCCAAAATTCCAACTTTTAGATGTACTTTACAGCTAAAAACGAAAAATTGCTCCGACGTGTGTAGACGGCCTTAGTTTTTGCCGTGTTGCCAAATCTATCACCCGCGTCCCCCGGTAACTAATACCCACTCACTACCCCCGCCACCCGAAAATGATTCGGAAATTGTCATGTTGATCTACTGCCTGCGCCAATACTAACTCCCTCCAACTCCGCTACCCGATATTCAGTCTATTTTTAAAAGCAGCGTGACCTACTTGTTGCTCATGAATGTGATATCTAATAGTTGTTAAAACTCTAATTTTAATCAAAACCCATTAATTTAGTGTTTTTTATCTAGTGTTTATGTCTTACTTAAAGAACATATTTATTCAGTGCTTGTTTTCTTCGAAGATTTACAGTAAACATCGAGTTTTATTTATGTGTTAAAATTGTGTTTTTTGTGCGTAATTTTGTTCTTTAATTACTGTGATAATGCCTGGTTTTACTAACGAAGAACGAGCAGATATTCATTTTATTTACGGACTACATGATGGGAAGTCATTCGCCATGGCCGGTGCGATCTCCAGACTTGACACCCTTAGATTTTTTTCTTTTGGGGTGTGATGAAGGAAAAAGTTTACGCCAAGGAAGTAAATACCGTAGAAGATCTCCGTTTACGAATTTACAAAGCCGCAGATGAAATACGCCACAACGTACGAATCGTAAACAATATTACTGTACGTTTACATGCTTGCCTGCAAGCAGAAGGTGGACATTTTGAAAATTTATTAAATTAGTGAAAAACGATGATATTAGTTAAGTGTTCAATTAGTTATTAATAATTTGTATAGTAAAAAGTGTAACTTCATATGAATATTGTTATTTTAGTGCAGTTCTCAGTTGAATTTGGTTTAAAACATTATAAAACATACGATTTTGTTGCACATTGTAAAACGGCGAACTGTCAGTCTTGTTATTGTTTACTTACAATTTACATGTGGTTTCCATGGATACGTGCCACTCATAAATATGCAACGTTGCCACATTGACACTGTCAAACTCACAGCGAATTTATCGGGTAAGTTTGTACCTACACTAAGGATTTATAGCAGGTAAATCTTTTTGTATGAAAAAAAAAAGTTGGAATTTCGGAAAAAGTTATTTATCTTTTTTACTCCTACGATCATGTCGAATCACCTCCCGAAGTTACTGCACTTTACCCCCGGACACCCTGTATAGTAATGTCTAAAGGTGGGTGGTGAGAATCAGGAGCAAGAACTGAATCGAGTGACTTATCAACCGCAGTTGCCATGTCGGTACAAACAAGATCTATTAGTAATCTATTATTGTCATTTTTTACATTATTTAATTGAGCTAAGTTAAGGAAATCGCATAATTCAACAATTTCTTTTTCTATTTCAGATAAGCTAGAGTTTTGTGTTACTGTAGAATTGTCGCGGGTGCCCCAATTGATTCTTGGTAAATTGTAGTCACCGATGATAGATGAGGAGTGACGTCGCACTAACATTCAATAATACCAACTTTTTTTTTGTCTATGGCAATTCACCCTAAAGAGAGTGTTATGTGCCTTTAAAATTAAGGGAGATGATTATATTTTATGAAAAATCTATAAGAGCATGGGAAATCTCAAATATTGAAGTCATTTAAGTCTATGAACTTGTATAGAACGGAAAAAACGCGAGAATTATTGAGTGAAAGCAAATATGGAATACTAAGGGGAGGTTGGTGGGTGATTTTAATAAGTAAACGATAAATGACTTTGAAGGACGAATGATTTTTACAATTAAAGAATACATGGTCAAGAGTCTCATTTTCCACGCCGCACTGACAGGGTGGACTATCAAGTACTCGAATTTTAAATAAGTGAGATGCAATAGAGCAGTGACCGATTCTCATTCTCGAGATACAGGAAATAAATCTTTTGTATTTTTTCTTGCCGTGGAACCAAGGTTTACTTGGAATATGATTTTGAACTCCAGCATAAAAAGCATCAGTTCGGGTTTTTTGTATCAGCCCAATTCTCTTCCCAGGAGCGAATCATGTTGTATTTAAGAATATGGAAGATGTCAGAGAACGGAATTCTAAAATCTAAAGGAATAGAGTCAGAAATTGTTCCAAGTTTAGCGAGAGAATCAGCTTTCTCGTTACCTTCATTTCCTAAATGACCAGGGATCCAAACCAATATTGCCTCGAAATTTAGTTCATTTAATGATTTGAGGGTATTTTTGATATTATAAATAATCTAGTCTTCTGGATAATGAATGTTCAATTGCGAAGCATTCTGCTGTAAATACAGAAATTTCTTTAAGCGATGTATAAGACAGATCTAAATTGAATTCGAGAATATGCACCGCAGCTCCACAATCTTTGTGTTCTGACTTAGACCCATCTGTATAAATGAGTGAAAATCCAGGAAACTTGGATGAAATAATGTTTTTAAAATTTTGCTCGACATTTTGATTGGATGAGGTTAAAATGTTAGTCCGATGGGGATAAAATTGATAGAATCAAATGGGATAGTAAAAATAGGAAGGATAGGATCTTTCTGTATATTTTGGAGGGAAGAAGTAAGAGATTTGAATGAAAGAAAACTTTTTAAAAGGAGAGGAAATCGATTTTCATGTGTCAATCTTTTGTCGTTGTTTAAATTATTGAACAAATGCTCAAGGCTTTGTTCTAAAGGATGGCACGATATAGAAAAAGATTTCAGAATATATTTATCAGCCAGAAATTGTCTTCTCAGAATTAAGGGAGGATCAACACATTCTACCTGAAGAGAATTAATAGGAGAAGATTTCATCGCTCCAATTATCATTCTGAGAGCTTTGGATTGAATTCTTTCAAGTTTTTTATCCAAATATTTAGGGAGAGGATCGAAAAGAAACTAACCATAATCCAAATGGCTTCGCACTAGGGCACTATACATTAATGTAAGAGTAGAAGGATGAGATCCCCACCACACTCTCGAAACAGCACGCATATTAAGCCCCTTTTCACACTTAGACTAAATGTTTTGGATATGCGGGAGCCAGGAAAGTTTATGATCCAAAAGTAGTCCAAGAAATTTAATTTGCTTAACGATTTGGAGAGGGAAATTATCAAAAGAGAGAGAAAATGGGGGTATTTTTCTTTTGCGCGTAAAAGCCACGACCTTGGTTTTACAAGTAGCTAAAATCATCCCATTTGTCAACAACCACTCTTTAATATAATATAAAGACAAATTTAATTCCTTCGCAGCGTGGCATAGATTTTTGTGAGATAAGTATTGTGATGATCTCGCCTTTGGGCCTACGAAATAATTCCTTTAAAATTGAGAGATCGATTTAGAAATATATTCAATTTTGTAACATGGAATGTTTTCAGCATACGATTCTCTGTTTCCAATTCATGGGGGTGATTTATGGGTCCTTACCACTAAATAACCACATGTGTTTGCGTAGTGAATTGAAGTGCGCCACTGAGCTCTTCTTTTAAGCGCTATTGGGATAATTTATGACTCCGGCGCAGACAAAATTAGTTTGTATTCTGTTATCTAAAGGTTACACACAAAAAAATAGCAAACATGAAAGTTGCACTGATTTCTTGGAATTTGGGACCTAATGTGACAGAACACTATTAAAACGATTGAAATATGCATATTGGGAGATGTGTTTATCACCTAAGATTTGAAGAAGTGGCTAATATATTATTGAAACCACACAAGTAGATGGGGGGGAGTCAGGGGGCAGAGAGTTGGAACAGGATAGTCAGGGCAGGGAAGTGTTAGAGGACAGTGAGGGAAGGAACCTGGAGGCGCGCGGACGGGATAAAGATCATCGAGTTTTGATAAACGGCAGAGTAATAATTTGGTGCGCGTAAACCGGGAATAATTCAGATAGTTATATATAATAATAAAGGGAGTCGGGGCAGGGAAGTGTTAGAGGACAGTCAGGGAGAGATCCTGTTGAGAATTAAGATCGTCAAGTTCTGAGAGTCGCGAGGAGACCAGCTCGGTGCTTCTAAATCGGGGATATTTCATTTTAATTAAACAAAGAATAGTTCGTCTTTATTAAACAAAAAGAGTCCACGCGAATAAGGAAGTCAGAGATTGCGGCTTGCGAGTTCATATCTGTGAAGTTAAATAATATAATTTGTAAATTGAGGCGGTCAATGTTAATTTAATATCAATACAAAATGCACTTTCGGGGCATTTATCAGGGATAGGATAAAATTTAATACAAACCGACGCGAAAGTTAGACCGAAATAATAAGTGCTTTAATTAGTGGTTAATCAATGAGTGCACGAGGGATGCTGGTTTTGGATTGTGATTCGTGCATGTCAAGGTTTTGTGTGCATGAGAGGGGTAAGTTTGACAAATTGAATTAATTATTAACAACATTAATGTTTGGATTTCGTACAAACTAGGGTTAAAACAATAGAATCATCATTACTCCCGAGTATTTTAATTGTTTATAATTGTTCGTCTAGCTTGTATTTTTCTAGATTTTAAACATGTATTATAGTTATATAGCGCCTTGAGGTGTTTTCCATAAAATCGGTGCCATGTGGATCGTTCAAATATTAGTATTATTATTATGGCTACTTTAATGGGGCCTTTAATAAGGAACCATGTCATCTAAGTCGGATGATTTAATCGGAAAATTATAACGGTAACATTTAAAAAGCTATCGGGTAATTATCGGTAATCGTAAAAAAAGGAGCGTTCCCTCCGTAAGTCGATCCGGAGCTGCCTGATGTTGACCGGCGACGATTCTTGAGACAATACCGTTGTAAAATAATAATTTGGGGTTCAATGAACTAAAATACTATTTGAAGCACAAAAGACACTTTCGGGCAATAAATCTTAGACGAGAGACTTCATTTAAAAGACGGGATTTTGAAACCACAAAACAATAATAAAATCCTTTAAAAGTGCTTTGTTGGTGATCTAGAAAACTAGGTTACTGGGTATGCTCCAATACATAACGGGTAACAAAATACAGAGGTATAGAATATAGGTATAAATTAATGTGTAATGCGCCTTTGAGGTGATAATTATTATTTACGAGTTTCGTAATAATATTTTTAAACGTAGCTAGGGGACTATATTCAGGAAGGTTTTTTTTTGAAAAGGCATTGGGTAATATAACGGTTTATGAAGGGTGCGTAGCATGGGCATTTTTGATTACTAACAAAATCTGACATAATTGAATTCCCATTCCAAAAATTTCCCACACCTTATTCCAAATTTTAGGTATCACAACAAGTCTATTACATAGGACTTTGCATAAACTTGGTTCGATATCTAATCATATAATCACCTTTGGTTCACGTTTAGGTATATTTCTTTCGACTTAGCAAAAAACTTTCATATTGTCGGTTGAATGCGGCCGTCGGTAGGTATTCACATTTTAGCGTGATGCGCTATATCCACCTACTTAATTAACAAACTCTTTTTCTTCAAACTTAATTGAGCGGGTTACGACTCGAGAATGGACGGCGGTTGTCGAATGAATTAACGGGTCCGGCTTTCCTATTCCACCATGAGGAAGTATCTCACGCGACTTTATCGGGGGCGATGTGATCGAAATGCAGGTGGGCTTACACTATTTTTCTAATGTGGAGGCGAAGTAAGCGATGGTCGTGTCTGGTCCGAGCAAATTGGAATCCCTTGTGATCACATCTCGGTAACGTGGATCTCGTACCCGCTCTAGACTGGATTGGAAGCGTGGCCGGAGCCATTTCATGATGTCGACGTATGTACGTCACTAAGGCATTGGGGGACTTCAGGAGAACAAAGGACGTGCACCCATTTCGCCCTCCCTCTACCGCCGCTCCGAGGTACCAGCGGATAAAAGTTGTCGTCGCGGGAGGCCAGTTTGATGCAGGACGAAGATTACGATCTGGCCGGACTACCTTCGTCATGGGGGAAACGAAGTGACGAAATTTGCGTGGGCTTCACTACCTTTTAGGTTACGCTCGTGTGGGGTCTGCCTTGTCGGCGGAACGAAGGGAACATGACATATGGAATCGTTTGGCAACCGATCGGCGGTTCTTTGTTGGAATCCGGATAAGTTTTCTTAACTACCTTTTGGTTTACGCTTAGGTAGGTATATTTCATTCGATATATTCGATTTAGCAAAAACTTTCACATTGTCGGTTGAACGAAGCCGTCGGTAGGTATTCATATTTTAAGCGTAATGCGTTATATCCACCTACATAAGTAGCAAAAGTTCTCTTAACTCCCTCACACTAGGAATAGGGATCATCCGGCATCAGGGTGGGAATGTACTCTGGACGAAAGCGCAGCGGGGGAAATAGAAGGGAGGGAAGCCAGATTCACGACCTGGTGCCTTTCATTCTTGGACCCAGCACCCTGGACGCCGAGCTTGACCTTCCTTCTTTGAGCTGATATTTGAGTTTGAGGTTGGGGTACGCCTATCGTAGAGCATATGCCCGTGACAAATATAGGGGAAGGACCCAAGTTACGCTTGTGTATGTTATGCGAGAGGACGTATTTTTCATTCAAATCAAATACCGATGATCATCGCGATTGCCGGCTGGCGCACGTTTCTGTAGCGTGCCTAGGAAAAACGTAATCATTATTTCTACTGGTTCGAGGCGGCGTGCTGGACGGAGAACGGGACTATTGAGGACATGAGTGACTGCCAAGGCGAGGATCGGTGACATCAAAATCTTCCTTAATTAAATTCATACATCGCCAGATCAGAGGAGAGAGCGGCCCCACCGATCTCCTGACATTGCCGATTGTCTAATCAACTTCGGTTTAATGTTTATGCCGATGCTTTAGGAGTTAATGGAACTCAAGTCATCGGCATGCTGAAGAACTTCAACATCATCATCAATCCAGAGTAGGATGTCACGTTCCAAAACCTCGTGCCACCCACACATTTCCTGAACAGTTCCTGACATCGGCTATCACACCATTAATCGGAGCAGACCCTCATATCAAACGATATGAGATGACCTCTCATCATCATCATCAACATATTTATAATTTGGCGGCTTATTGGTCGATATTATTCCCATTACCACTCTATGATCCAGAAACACACATCAAACCCTTTCCCGACAGAAGGCAAAACATGTCGATTTTCATTCGTCGCTTGCGACCTTAACATTCTCCGGAGGCGTTGGAATTGGAAGCTGATTCGGCGGTCTATGACCATCACCTTATCAGTTGGGCTATGGAGGAGTCCAATTATTTAAACAGCACATGTTCTGTCTCAAGTTAACCCAAAATACCTACCCGTAGAATCAAATTAACAAGATAAAACAAGCTAGCTAACTAACAAACTGCATCTAGAACTGTGAGTGTAGAATCATTGCAATCCGTACTGCTTGAGTGTAAATCTTTTGTTAGAATGTACATAAATGTCAAATTATCTTCATGATAGCATTTTATAGAGCTGCAGAGAGTACGTGACATCGCATCGAAAGGTAGGATCTTCTCAATTCGCCGTTTGAATGTAAATTTATATATTAGATGCTAGTAGGGAAAATGCAGATTACTTCAATAAAAATAGTCGTCGATGAGCGTAGGTGTATAACAGGTGCTAGGGGAGGAAGCTGAACGAATATAGATAGATAATTAGTTAATTTTCAAGCTAGTCAGACTCAGTCATTGTTATTCGAAGCCTTGCAAATTGTAACACGCCATATCTAAAAGAACAAGGGTTTACCACAAATAAATTATTAATTAAATTGGATTAACTATACCAAACCACTCAAACAAAAAAGTACACAACGTTGTGGGGTTAATTACAATTGATTAATTGAGAGCATCTCGTCACGTTTGCATAAAAGTATTACGTGATGGGGTTGAAAAGGCGCTGCAAAAGAAATGCAGGGGAGAGACGCGAGAACGGGCGAGCTACGAGCTTTTAAAGGCCGGACGGGGTTGCGCCTGTAGCTGTAGCAATGTAGTAGCATTTGGAAATCAAAAGATAGCTATTTCTTCGTAGGGGGGGGGGGGTTTATCACAGTATATAAGGAAATCATCAGCAAAATAAAGTCTCTTGATAGATGAAGGGATTGCAATGTCTAAGTCTCTTATATTTAAAATTTAAACAATAATGGACTGATTACGGACCCCTGAGGTAGACCTTTCCATAGTTTTCGATTTAACGTTTTTGAAGAAAAGTGTAAAATAATGGATCTGTCTGTTAGCAAATTAATTATAAATTGAACTAATTTTAAAGGTATTTTTATTAATTTTTCTTTCAATACGTTAATTAATACATCGTCGTAAGCTGACGAAAGATCAAGAAATATGGCCAATGTTGAAGAATTGAGGGACTGAGAGATACGGATGTCTGTTGTCAACACACTTAAATTATCCATGGTTGATTTCTTTTTCCGAAAGCCATACTGTTCTGGAGAGATGATTCTGTTATTTTCAACAAACCATTCCAATCTGTTCTTAATCAAATGTTCTGTTACCTTCGTTAAACATGACGAAAGAGCAATAGGACGATAGGAAGAGATATGAGATGGGTTTTTCCCTGGTTTTTAAATCGGGAGGATTTTTTGAACTTTCTAAGCTTCCGGAATGCATCCTGTTTCGAACATGTAATTAATTAGGGATAAGAAATATTCAACCGACATGTCCGAGAATGCTTTGATGAAACTATATAATATTCCATCGGGGCCTGGAGAAGAGTCTGGAAGGGAATTAATTACACGTTTCAATTCCCTAACTGAAAAAGGAGAGTCCATCCAGTTGGAATGTGATGGATAAGAAATAAACGAAGGCATTTCTTCTAATCTAGCAGCTGATGGTGGCGCTATCTTATCAGCAAAACTCACAATAATTTCTTCTGGAATATTTTTGTAACGCTGCGGAGTATAAGAAGAACCGATTTTTTTTTTAAATTGGACCAAACAGACGACTGAGGAGATTCCGGAGACAGGCTTTCGCAGAATTTTCGCCATCCAGACCGCTTTTTATTTTTTAAAATACGTTTAGCTTCTGCCTGAGCGCGTTTCCCAGAAAGGTAATTTTCAAAAGTCATACATTTCCGGAAAATAGAAATTGCTTTTTTTCTGGAGTTAAAGACATCAGTGCATTCTTTATCCCACCATGCAGTGGAATGTTTTATTTTAATGTTAACATTACATTTTTGAAGAGTTTTTTCTGCTGCTTTTATTACCATATTAGGAAACAGTTCACATTGAGATCCGATGTTCATAAGAGAAGACTTAGTTGAAAGAATAGTGGAGTCCAATTCCAGAGAAAAAGTTCTCCAATTTGCATCTTTAGTTTTAAATTTAAAATGATTGTTTGTCGAAAAGGAGTAAGGGGGAGTTAAATGGTGGAACGAGATTATTATAGGAAAATGGTCACTGGAAAGGGGATCTGTAAGAATGTCCCAAGAATATATGGGAATCAACGAAGATGAGCAAAGAGACAAATCAACCGCACTTTTTCTATGTTGAGGAGCAGTGAAACGAGTTGGGGACCCGTCATTTAATACACATAGATTATAGGTATCCATAAAGTCTAACAGATTACGTCCAGAACGGTTTGTTAATTCACTTCCCCATGAGGGAGAATGAGCATTAAAGTCACCGAATAACATATACGGGGGACGAATCTGAGATATAAACGAAGTCCATTCGTTTTCATCAAAAATAGTAGAGGGAGGAATATATATAGATAATATTGTAATATCAGATATAACTGCTGCTACTATCTGAAAACTATTGAGGAGGAAAAATGATTTCTTTAAAAGGAATACAGTTATGAATGATAAGAGCAGAGCCACCCTTACCATCAGGTCTATCATGTCTAAGACAATGATAACCAGGGATATTAAAATGATACGAAGTGTTTAACCATGTTTCAGAAATGGCAGCAACTGAAATGTTATGCTCATCAAGTAATTTTACAAGTTCTATTTTGTTAGAGAATAGGCTTCTACTATTCCATTGAAGAATTTCGCTCAGTTTCGGATACATTGGGGAGACAGGAGAGAAGAGATTTAATATAGTCAGTAGCGTTGGTCGGTACAGAATTGTTTGAAAGAATCGAAATTAAAAGAGTAATTAACGTTTGGATGAAAGAGGAATTTTCCGTCATGACTTTAGGGAAAATATCATTAGAGGGACAATTTTTTAAGGCATTTCCATTAGGAGCCTGAGATTTATTATTACCATTCGGGTTAAGCAAAAGATCATTATGTTGTTTTTTATCAAAGGAAGGAATAAATTTAGGTTTAGATTTTGACGGCTTGAAAATGGTTTCTCTGTGGGAATATGACTGAGGAGATTTAGGGGAAGAAAAATGAAAGAAAGATGAATTAGATGGTACCTCTGCAAAAGATTTTTTTGCAGGAGGGAATAATTTAGACGGAATTATAATTTAACTGGAAGTATGAAATATTTTCTGAAGCCATTGATTGCTTGATGTTCCTCTGTCTAGAAAACTCTGGACAGGCTACACTAACAGCAGTATGACTACCCTTACAATTAATGCAAATTGGGCTTTTATTAGAGTTTTGACAATGTTCAAATTGATGATCCTCTCCGCAATGGAAGCAACGCGGAGGGGAACGACAAATGGGTTTAGAGTGACCAAATCTGCAAAGTTAAAATACTGGATTGTGGGGAATCTATATGTTTCGACGGGAATAAAGTTATAATAAATGAACACACGGGGTGGTAAGATTTGGCCCTCAAAAGTTATAACTACGGGTTGAGAGGGTTTCCAATTTGTGGTTCCAGAAGAGGAATCCTTGAAATTTAAACGACGAACTTTTAAAACTTCGGGGGTTACTTCAGAGTCATTGAGAGCATCCACTATTTCCGATTCAGAGAGGTCGGTAGGTATACCTTTCACTCTGTCCATTCTGGTTAAGTTGAAAGTAGGAATAAATGCTTTAAATTTATTATTTGACAAAGAACCTATTTTTTTGCAAAGTCTTTAGCAAAGGTGGCGGATTTAAATTCTATGGACAATTTATATCTGCCTTCCGGCTTTATTGAACCATTTATTATTCCAAGGTCATTATTTTTAGAACTAAAATTGAATTTTCCGAAGTCCAGGGGATAAATTATTTTTCCCTGTTCAGTCTTTTTCACATTAACAATAAATGGAGCTGAAGAGGAACTTGAATACATCAATTCAATAGTTTTAGCTTTTGGAGGAATGGTATCATTATGAGAGATTGGGGCTTGGTTAGATTGAGAAGTAGATTTAATTTTGAGAGGAACATCAGGACTCAGCGAAGGTTTTCGTTTTCGGGAAGGGATTACAGATTCTTGGCTAGCGTCAGTATCATACCCATCTGAAATATTAAATATGGACTCAGGGTCTGGTGGCCGATTCTCATCCTTCTCCATATCAAAATTTAATTAACAAAAAACAAAAAAAAAACAAAGAACACATAAATAATTACGAGTAAAAAACTAATTCATAAAAATAAATAGATTCCATTAGATTGACTGTACGCACTTAACCATAAATCAAATAATACAATGGATCGGTGAACAAAAGCGAAAACAAAAATGTTACAATAAATTCTTATCTGAGTGTAAACAGCAACACAGGAACTAATCACAAGACACGTCCAACCTGTTTTACGGCACGATACGAACTCCAATACCAACTTAACAGTGTGTTTTAACGACACGTTTAAAAATGCACTTTTTAATATTTAAAAAAACTCTATACTTAATATGTATTATTAAATAAAACTTATATATTCAGAATCAGCGTTTATTGGTCTATGTACTCTATATGAACATATTTTTTGAAGCCATAATATTTTTCACTGGGGTTCCTTATTACAATAATTATTATGACTTAGGAAAAAATTAGTACCTTCTGACCATAGAATATAGAATATAACAATAAGAGCGCCTTCTATACAAATATGAATGGAAACAAATGTTCTATTTAGCCCAACCACGCAGCATTCCTACACTCACTGGAGAAATCAAAGGTCTCCCTCAACCAGTGTTATCCGATCCGACTCGCCATGCAGTAGGTGGGCAAACGCATCCGCCGCCAACCGGATCGGATGAGACTGGTTGAGGGAGACCTTTTGATTTCTAGACAAACTTCACCCCATGAACCCGGGCACCCATGCCAAGTCACCAAATGTAGCGAACCACTTGTGGTGACCTATGACCGGGGTCAATTAATGACCATACCGTCTTTAATTGATGACTGTATTTGTTGATTTCTTCATCTTCATGTTGTAGACCTCATCTTAACGTTTGTTGATTTCCTCATCTTCATGTTTGCTGACTGTAGATTGTTGTGTTGGTGTTACTTCATAATTTTGATGATTTCCTTATCTTCGTGTTTACTTAGCCATATTTTGTTGTTGTTTTTTTAAGTTGATAATGTCTATAGATAGTATTTGTAATTTCATTTGGAAGGGCCTTATATATTTTGTTACATGAAAATTATGATTTTGCTGGCCAAAAGTTTTATTTAATTTTGGAGTGTTAAGTAGATATAAGGTTTTGAAATGAAAACTTCTTTAGCACCTTTGTGATTTGAAACTCGATGAAACGAAAGCCACACTAAAAAGTATTGAGGCGCCATTTACAAGCTGCCACTGCCCAAAAAGCGATTCAATGGATCACATTGGAGCTTCTCAGATTCGTTCTGAGTCTGTTCCAAGTTTGGCGCGGTCTTAGATTTTTTTTAACAATTTGTGTTTCGGTGGCTTCATATGAAAGAAGCTTTTCAAAGTTAAAATTAATAAAATCTTACGCAAGGTCCACAATGAGCCAAGCGCGACTAACCAATCTTTCGATTTTATTAATTGAAAGAGACAGGGATAACATATATCAATTTTGATAGTGTGATAGAATATTTTGTTATGTATCGAGTGTTTAGTATTTTATTTTAAGTAGGGGTGCTCAATGCAAAACCGCCCCGGGTGCCAATCTACCCTACGCCGCCACTGGATATGACAGTCTAAAAAGGTGAATATGACTTAGATACATAGTAAGATGATATAATTTTCCTATGCAAATTATTTTATGAAGAAAATAAATTCAATGTTGAAAATTGATCGGAGCACCCCGTTTTACGGTCCTGAACATAGTAAACAGATTTGGAAACAACGAGAATAAAATTTGAATTAGTGTTTGAATTTTTTAAACGAAATTTCATCAAAATAGTTGAAGCTGACTGTATCACCACAAACGTCTTTAGAGCACACAATTACAATTACGGCTCAGTGTGTTCGGCTTGTGTGAGAATCGGGTTTTCAGTTTAATTTGTTTTGTGCGCGGTATTAGTAAGTCTTTACCCTAGTCCAGTACCTACCCCAGTCTACCATAGGGCCGTGTTTACCCCTCGGAACCCCATTGGCTACCAGCCAGCAACTACTGTACGGTGAGGAGTGCGGAAGTAGGTACTGTAAAGGGGCCTTTAGTTCCTAATCAATTTGTCAATCATGTCAGGATGTGAGCTGACCAAACATCCGGAGTACCTGCCCCTCTCCCCCCCCCCCTCCCCTCTCTTCTTTTTCTCCACCCCTGCTAGAGTTCACCCCACTCTAAAGGCTGCAGGGATCGCCAATATTGCAGTATTCTTTCTCTGAGACACGCTTAAAAAAATAATTAGAAATACGGCTTGAAGAATTTAATCAAATGAATTTTAAACTTCTTTTCTTTTAGTAATAGAGTTTATACATTTTAAGGGAGTTTAACCAGTCAGCGGCCGAAAATCCACATTTCGTCGAAAGATGTTCTTACGATCGTACAGAGCGGTTCCAATGGGAAATATTAATTACTCTGCGTACCGGCTTTTTAAAATTATAACTCAATATCGATTTTATTTCATTCCAAATTTGCTTTAATTTATACCTTCATCCAAAAATGCGGAAAGGCGTGTTGATAAAACGTTTAAAATTATGTCCTTTTTGTAATTATTTTTTGATCACAGTATTTATTATTTTTCAATAAAGTCTGAGCAAAATAAGAATGTAAAAATATCTGAAATATATTAGTCTGCAAGTGCGCAAATAAATACACAAAGAAACACATGTGCGTATATATTTTTAATGATTTTATTTAAATTAAAATTCTGTAACATTCGTTTACCAGATAATGTATTGATTTATTTTACTGCATGATTATATGATTTGAAATGGGTGTTGTATAATACAAAATCTTTTTTGACAAATCTGCCAAAGACCCATTGTATAACCTTATTAAACTAAAAATAAACATTTTTTCTCAAAATTTAAAATATATATTTACTAGATAAAAGAACAATCTTTCGAAATCAATTTATATTTTTTTGTGGAAAAGAGTCAATACGCCTAAACACTGATTTAAAAATGACATATTTCTGATTTTCTTTGGTTATACACTCTTAAAACGAAATAATTATGTGCGGTAACATGATACATACCACAGAGCTGCAAGTTTGATGGCATCCCACATGGAATATCGCAACTGTTGAACTTGGATGCTACTTGGGTATAGGTACTAGATCTGTCTATATTATGAGCATTGTAGACTGTCGGGGGTGTTGTGGGGGATACAGCCTTGAGCTGAGAAGGTCAGTATTTCCGCCTGAACTGTCCACTTCCTGTCCCACATACAGCCTGCCGTACATCCTACCCCGGTAGCGGATACGGGGTGGGGGGAGCCGATTAGCTCTATTAATATAAACCACCCCTCCCCTACAACGCAGACGTGGAATATATTCTCGGCAAGAAGGGGTTTCTCGGAAACAGCGTGCGATTTACCTGCTAAGAGTATGGTATGAAAGAAAGATTTCTTTTTTCCTAATCCTGATGAATTCGTGGCTGTTTTTAATATGATTATTTTCAAATAACGAACGGACTATTTTAGCAATACATATAACATCATTAATATTATGAGTAACTTGTGCAGACCCACGAAAAATCACGGGATAGTCATAGAGGCGCTATTGCATGCAACCACTGGAGCGATCACGCGAAATAAATAAATTTGCCTCGTTTGCTTGAGATTTCGTAGACGGTCATTTTTTTTAA
The DNA here is from genome assembly GCA_917563855.2 of Limnephilus lunatus. Lineage (NCBI taxonomy): Eukaryota > Metazoa > Arthropoda > Insecta > Trichoptera > Limnephilidae > Limnephilus > Limnephilus lunatus. The sequence goes on from OU830592.1 coordinate 84,008,028, forward strand.
TTTTTGCAAACATTAAAAAAATCATACCTTCGAATTTTAACACGGAGACATAGAAACTTATTATAGTGCTATATAGCCAATGAATTAACCTGTATTTAACCCTTTATTTCATATTTGTAGGATTTAAAAAATATATATAAAAAAATCGTAAAGTTTATAAACGCGCGAATCCTAGGTATTTTTTACTTGAAACTGCCTTGAGGGATACTTATTCAGGTCTACATTGAATATTTTAGGTTTCTGTATGTTGTCTGTGGTATAATTGATAATGAAAGGTGCATATATATGGGAAAAGGGCTTAATTTTATTCGTGAACAGCTGTTCAGAAATTCAAAGGAAAAAAATATTTTTTTAAATTATTTTTAACATTGTTCTAAAATAGTCTACGAAGTTCGGATTTGCGACATCTATGGTCATAATAGTTAAAGCATTTCAATTGCTTCGTGTTAAAATAAACGGCTGGCCAAGGAAACGTTTGAAATAATCACCTTAAATGTTTTACAAATGGTGGGAAAATGTGGTCCATTTTTGGACCGAAATCAATCGCAGAAATATAAAAGTGGTCCATTTTTCGACCGAAATCGTTCCAGTATCACGCAAGTAACAGTGCACGGGGACCGGAATCCGTAGTTTCCGGTCGGCGCCGGATCTGGCATACGTTCAAAAACGTGCAAAAAAACCTGGCACCAACTCCGAAGGGGCGCCGTGAGAAAATAAAAATTTAGTTATAATACTCCCTGAGTCGTTTAAAAATTACCCATAGTACGAAATAATTATTACACTCTAGCAACACTTTCCAAAGAAACAATGCGCACGCATCAGGTTGAAATCAAGGGCTTACGAATTTATAGTCAGTTACAGATTTTTTTTACAAATTCCATATATTTAGTTTGAACGTAAGATCTATTTTTCCATAAATCTTTTACGACGAATGGGTGCGATCCAAATTCAATAACCAATCACATCGCAGTTTTTTTATTCCTGTGAATCAAACAAACCGACTTGAGCCTTTCAAAATGCTGACAATTTTTGTTAGTGTGTCGTCCATACGCTCGCTATTGTTTTATTTTGTACGATTTAAGTCTCTAGGAGAAGGTAGTTAAAGACCATTTTCTTATGAAATCTTCAGTAAATTCCATTATCAAAAGCATCACACGGTTTGCAGGATTTCCAGGTTGCAACGTGTTGACAGTTTCATCATTGATTTGACATATTATTTGAAGTTCGTTAAATGTATAATTAATATGTATTAGATTTGTTGGATTTGTTATTTTACGGTGTCAGTGTAAGCGTCTTTCGTAAGCCGTTGATACCATACGTCAGTGTTTAGTGTTTGAATGGTGTTTGTTCGCTCAATTTGGTGTTTGTTCGCTCAACACAGGGGAAATGCAAGGTACAAATTTGAGGTTATATTCTTATTAGATTTTAGAGCTAGTCAGAAGCTGTAGATGCTATTCTTGTGTTGTACGTTGCCACGAGAACGATTTGTATTTGCTTTTTCTATTAATATTCGCGTTGGGTATATACATAAACGCAGTAAATCTCAAGAATGTCTAATGGACCTAGTTCAGCGAAACCACCCGCATTGTCTCGTAACCTATATTTTAAATCATGGTACGGGAACAAACAAACAATTCGTTGTATTATTTTAAAGCATAACTCGCAAAAAGAGTTTTTCCTAAAATAATTAAAATAGCACCATGATTTTATGTTTACCCAATAGATTCAGAGAGTATAGGGCTCCTGGCAATTCTCTCTTTAAAAAAAAAATGAGTGTGAGAGCTACCGCCAGGTCACTTGGAAAAGTTACAACCTTCATATGTCTTGATTTTATTTGATAAATTAGTGTAAAAAAAATAATTAAATAAAAAAATTGGGGTGAACGAATTTTTAATCAAAATAAAAATGTAGTGGGGGGGCACCATCGGTACCTACTGCACAGGGCGCCAGATTTCGTAGATCCGGCCCTGTTTCCGGTAGTTCGACATAAGAGCGTTGGACGTTAAATTAGAGGTAAAAATTGAAACCAATTTTTTCGCTCGGTCTCATCTGCAAAGGGGATAGTCCGAAATCTTGACACATCAGTTCCAATTTTGGTAAATAGAGTCCGGCAGAAATCAAAAAGTCTCCCTCAACCAGTCTTACCCGATCCGGCCCGCCATGCAGTAGGTGGGCAAACGCATCCGCCGCCAAGTTCTAGACAATCCTCACCCCATGAACCCGGGCACCCCTGTTAAGTCACCAAACGTAATGAACCAGTTGGGGTGACCTATGGCAGGGGTATTGGTTATCCAATAAATGATTCACGGTATCCATACCCTCCTCCCAAATTTAAGGGTAGGTAAGCAATTATAGTTTATGGCTTGCACAAAGGTCTGCAGATTTAGTGAAGGTAGATTTATTGGTAAATACTTGCTAAACTTTCACAATCTTCTTATATTATGCAATTGGATCAGTTTCTGAACTTGTTGGAGGATGCATTGCTGAAGGGAGGCGTCTACTAATATCTACAGGAATTCCAAAAACTGAATATATCGGACTAATATCTATGAGAATCCATGTTCTGACTAATATCTATACGAGGTATTGACTGCCGGTGTAGCGCAGCCGTAAGGCACTTGACTCGCACACCGAAGGTCGCGGGATCGAATGCCGGCGTGGAAAATAAATTTTATTTGATTAATTTGTGTTATTTCACAATTTATTAATTTAAAATAACATATAGTATATTTGCGACACGTTCCAGAGTGGAAGATACTCTCAGTATAGCCCTGGTTTAAGACCACCATTCAGAATTGAAACGTTGCTTGAAATGGCATTAGCCGTGTTTGGTGACCAGATCTGAGTAACCAGGTACTTCCCCATCTTCCTCTTCCCTATCTCCTTCCCCTCCCAACTACCCTCAGCCTCACAACATACCCCAATTGGGGATGCCATAGTCTCACTGGCTTCAGACGGGAGCAGTTGGGACTCTTGTGCGGTATTCATATAAAAAAAAATGTTGGAAAAATATCTATGGGAACCAAAGTGAGGACGAATATCTACAGCTCAAACTGCTGACTAATATCTATGGAACAGGTGATGTCGATGAATATCTACAGCACTGTCAGAGGTTGGGTTAGGTTAGGTTAAGTTAGGTTAGATTTGGTTAGGTTATGTTAGGTTACATGCTCAGCTGCCCTCTGTAGATATTCGTCACCACTGGGACCGTCATAAATATTTATCCGACCTTAGCTGTGTAGATATTAGTCTTCACTCTGAAATTCAGATATTTGCCCAACATATGAGCTGTAGATATTCGTCCGACATACAGGCTGTAGGTATTAGTATCTGGAGTCTGCTGAAGCACCGTATATTTGAAATCTGCAATCTACCCACTAATTATTACCTACTCGCCTCACTTGCCTGCCTAAAGCTCTCTTTATTAGCTTAAACTTAAACGATCGCGCAAATCAAAAAATCGCGAAGTATGCTCAGAAAATTATTATAAACACATTTTGTTACATTATACATGTCAAAGCTATGAAAAATTCACGGTGTATCTTTAAATTTTGCAACTTTAAGCATCAGATCTGTCGAGATATTTTTTCTCTATTTTAAACGAGTCGTGTTTTATTAAATTTTCTCGTTTTTTTTTAAATATTAGCGCGCTCCCTTTTACATTCGTATTTACATTCTTCCTTCTTCTTTTTGGATGCTTACTACTGAGCCAGACAGTTTACATTTTTTCATATAGGTATGTATAAAGCCGATACGTTTGAGTTGTACGAAAAAGGTTCGTAGGCGATGCACTAAACAATAAAAAGGAATAACCTTTGCAGGTTTCGTTTTTTTATGAAGACTTTTGGTTTCTATTTATTTTCTAGGAGGATTTTTTGAGGAGCCTGATTTCAAATTGTCATTTTAGAAAGATTCTTGTGTTCCGCTTTTTACGTATGTATTTTTAATGTGATAATTTTTTTAAAGGACTATACTTTTGAATTTAAAAATCTGTTTCAAAAAAGTGTATTTTTGTGAAAAAAATATATCTAAAGTAATTTATTGGAATAACAAAGGGTTTAGATTTTAACCCTTTTTTTCTCCGACAGAAAAATTTGTACTCGTCTATAAAATTCCATGTAGGTATGTATATTCCACATCAAAAACCTTTGTTTACATATTATTGCTGTCAGTTCATTATTGAATATTATTTTATAGGTCGGCAATTTTTTTAAAGCTTAGTTAGAAACACGTTTTTGTTTTTTGCAAGCGTCCGGGTTGGCGCGCAAAAGTCCCTAATATTCCCATATAAGTATTGTAAATACACCCCTATATTAGCTATTTTTTTATCACTGTGCAAAAACAAAAATTGTTCTAAAATGTAGGTAAAATAATCTTTCCATTGTATGTATTAGAAATCAATAATTTTATTTCTGAATATTTAAATTTTGATATCGAAAATGTAAATAGGCCACTTGCATAGATTTCATAACGACTTGAAAATCGACAAAAAATCGTGTGGATAGATTTTTTTACTAAGATTATGAAAATGTTAGTAAACATTTTTAGAAATGTATAGTTTTTTTATTTTTAAATAAATAAATCCATCACTTGAGCTCGTGACGTCACTACATGAAAATGTCTCGTCTCCGATTATGTTCCCTTAATTTTGTAAAATTCTACACTGATTAATTTATTTTTTTTATATGGCAACACTTTGATTTCCGGCGAATTTTTGAATTTTAGTTTAACGTTCACTAGATTTATTGTTTGTTCTATGCGAACTTATCCTTTGGTTTGATTTTTTGATAAAGATGGCGGTGTTTTTACAGATGTTACGAAGAGAACCCCGTACAATTTATTGCTATTCGTTTGGAAAACGTTCTTTTTTTTAAATGATTTTCGGCTATGTAATTATCGTTTTTCGCACTCATAAAATTATGTCCCGTCTTTCCGGTTTAAAAAAAATGGTCTGATTTTTCGGATTGAAATTTTCAAAAAATCGCCAGGGTTTCAAAAATACGATTAAAATAAAAATAAAATAGGGAATGTCTTAGAATATTTGTCAACCGGAATTTTTTTTTTTAAATTTTGATGCAATTGGCCTATTGACTGAACCGATGTAGGTTTTGGAAATGAAAACGCCTCCAGGTTCCCTTGATCAAATCCTAAACAAGGCTTTTAAGGCACCAGGACACTCTAAAAAAAAATGTCATTTTGACATTGGAAACCCCACTGTCTGGCAACACGGCTATCACCGACCGCGGCGTGACGTCAAAGACGCCAAATTCACGAAAAGGTTGTTTTGGCAGCAAATCAAAAATGCAACATATTAAAACGATGTAGAAAACAAAATAAAAATGCCTCCGCTACCGTATTTTTTTTTTCGAGAATAAAAAAACGATTAAAATAGGTACCCTACTGAAACAGTTCCGGCCATTTGACTGAAGGCTGGGGCTTCTCAGTGAAAGGGCGGTAAGATCCTCGGTTCTGGCCCAGTGGCGTAGCGTGCCTTGGAGGGGCCCTGTATCGAAATTAGTTGGGGCCGTTACTATTGCTCGGTACAATGCGTGGTCAGGTATTATCACGGACGTACAAAATACATGGACTTGCCCTAAGCGATAAAAGGCGTATTGTTTCCCCCTCCCATTGGAACCATTTTTCGGAACCGGCTGGGCTTGCGAGAGCCACGCGTCAATCTAAAAAATGTGACGTCATCATTCGTGTCCAGACCAGCGTCGAGCTCTCATCGTAAATAACACAGTAAAAATGGTGGCTTGTGCTATAAATACGTGTAAACATAGAAGAGAAAAAGAGAATAAACCCAATTGTGGTATTACATTCCATAAGGAAGCATTATTTTACACTATTTTAAGCTAATTCAGATCACATAATATGATCGTTTTTGAACATACACCATAAATATACCAAACCACCCATACATACACTCACTCCGAGATACATGGCGTGTGCCCGTCACTGTTTACTGGGGTAAGTAAATTATGAAACATTTGTAAAAGTGTATTAACTAACTACAGGAGCAAAATATTGGACTCGACCTTATAGGCGACCTTACTTTGACGTATTTGAACTTCAAATTTGTTCATTGCGTGGCGAGCAATTTGCGCTCCCATGTAAAAAGGTCTATTCATTCAAAAGCAGAGTTTTCTTTTAAGAACTAAATGATGATTTTATAGTGCGAGATGCCTATATACTGTCAGATTGAGTTTTGGCGAATCACGTATCACCAAAGCCATCTTCCTGCCCTTCGTCCCGCTGTAGTTGGCTTCTACCCCTCACCTTTATGTCCTGGTCTATCAATATTCATATGTCTAAGGGTATTATCATGTATTGAAGGTTGCCATTGTTCTTTCAAAAACAAAATTCACCCTTCGCTACTGGTAGATAAATAGGTACTACCTACTTACCATTGCAATCTAAAATCTAAATCACTCCAGAAGCTGATTGCTGAAAAAATGAAGAAATTTTGGGCATTTTTTTAATAACCTCCTCCCTTTTCTGTTGTAGCTTTTACTTTTACTTTTTCTTTTCATAGCTCCACTGGGATAATCTCTCTTCCTTTCACTCATTCTTTTCACAAATCAAACTAATTAACCAATAAATAATCAGAAGAACAAAATTGTACTGTATTACAATGTAATAAATAACGTGTTATGGTACGCCCTATAGCGGGTAGATTCAGATCCCATAACGGCAACTAGAACGCTAAGACAAGTCCGGACACAACACGGTCTCCCCTCTCTCCCCCCTGTTTCCTGCTTCCTGCTTCCTTTTCCCTTGCCCTGCCACTTGCCCATTCCGCCGCCGGCCAGTCGAGAAATGGGCGCCCTTACGTGCACACGTACCGCCGAATTGATTCCCACTGTACGCGGGCTGCTTTCGGGCGACCGAACCGAACTCAAATGTAACCCGCGATATTAATTGAATAGCCTACGGGTTGGAGCTGGCTTACGCCATGCCTGTGTTAACTTCGGTTTGTTCTAACTCGGGAGGTGCCCTGGTTGAAATCCGAAAGAAGACGAGGACCCTGCGATCTCACATGTAAGCTGTATAATTGTTTCCCTCTTTTAAATGTGTCCGCAACGGTGAATTGTAGGGCCACGCGAAAATCACCACTCGGAGAGTTTCGTTTCAGAGAGATAATGAGAATTAAACACTTTAGCTAGGTTTGTGTAATTTGCATTTCTTGTATTGAATTTTACTGTAAAGACCTATGTACTGTGTTTTGAATTTACAATACATGACCTATTAATTCAATCTTGTTATTATTCTGCCACGGCAGGAGGGTTTTTGCCTAGAGTGTATCCCGCCAGACGCCGGAGGGGTAGGGAGAAATTCTGTAGCCTCGTGCGACCTGCTCCTTGAATAAAGGGTATCATTGTCTCCGCTGAGAGCTGGCCTGGGACATGTTAGGGCCCCCTTGGCCCCTGAGCTGGTGTTGGTTTTTGAAGCTAACAACGAGGGCCATAACAATGGCGCCATAACGTGCGGCTCAGAATTTTTTTTTCTATCCCGGTCGCTTTGCGGAGTATCACTTGTCGAAATCCTCCCTGCATAGGAATTGTTTTGTAAACATTAATTATATGAATTACATCGCAGTTGGAATGACGGCCATTTTGGATGCCCAAAAACGCCAACCTTTTGACCGGGAACTTAACTGCGCAGGCGTGACCCCTTTGTTCACCAAGCAACGGTAAATTCCGCGCCAATTTCAACGGCAAATGTTTCACGCTGTAAAGATACCTATTCTCTGGGATTGCGCGCGCAAGTGCATTGTCTCGCGCCAAAATCCAACGGAAAAAACCCGTTGGAGTGAAGCGAATTAATTACCTGTTACTATGCAGCATTTGTAATCGAAATCGCCTTTTATAACTAAATCGGATAGCAATGGAGATTACTATTATAAATTTGGTTCTGGAACCCCAATTATTTTGTGGATTCCTTAATTAAAAAATCTCACACTTACGTTTTTTCTTGCACAATACACCAATAGGCCCACTTGTTGTGTCTGTCAAATTAGTACAACTTATATTCCACCAAATGGACAAAATAATGATTTTCTTTCCCCATTCTATGTTGTAGGTACCGTATTTTTTTTCAGCATAAGTGAAAAGTGAATTGTGTTTTTTCCTTACATAAGTGAAAAGTGAAATAATAATAAAGCCCATGATTGGTTCCATGAATAAATAAAATAATTTTAATATGGTTGACTTAATGAATCCCATATTCAGTTATTTTCATCCGGAAGTTTGTCCTTTATTTGCCAGAAAAGTGCCTTTTGTGAATTTTAGTGCCTTTCTCAGTGCAAAGTGATTTGTGAAAAATAAAAATCCATTTTTTAAAGGTCAGTCCTGGCCAAATTTTTCAAAAATAAATAAATACTTGTGAATTTCACAGTTTTTCTCAAAAGTGGTCAGTGAAACACAAAGACCTTTACTACTAAGGTCTTTCCACGCAAATTTTTTTTTCTTCTTCCTTCCTTTGACAAAAATTCTGGTGTCATATATACCAAATTGTAATATGGAATTTCTATAACCATATTTTGGAAGTGCCAACCAGTAATTACCAAGTGAAAAGTGCCTCACAAAATTAATTTTGCGCTTACTAAAGGAAACCCCTGGCCAAATTTTTTTTTTCTCACCACCCAGGAAACTCACAATGGAGGACAATCAAGCTATTGCACCATCCAACTTGGGTACTATTCCCAACGTGCACAGCTTATCCAAAGCTCACTTACAAGCTGCTTTAAGGGATAGAGGACTCTCGCCATCAAGCAAATCTAAATCTACATTAAAGGCATATGCACTTTTATTCAACAAAAAGTACATTAGGAGAATAAACCTCGCTCCCTCAAGCGAAAATAATTCACGTTCGGCTACGCAAGTTTTGGATAATCTTGTTCCTAACAAAGGACCTATGCCGCAAGTAATGATAAAACAGGACATCGCACCCACCTTGACACAAGATAAAACTTACGATTTATCCTCTTGGAAAGTCAAATATAATGGCGTCTCCGATGTGCTGGATTTCATTGACCGTATTGAAGAAACGGCTACAATCAAAAATATCCCATTCGAGATTCTACGAAAAAACTTTATAGAACTCATCTCCCCAGAATTAATACCGTGGCACCGCATTCAAAAAACTAAATGCAAAGATTGGAATAAACTCAGATCTGCCCTAATCTCTAGCTTCGGAAAAACGGAGGCCCAGCACCGGATCAAATTATCTTTACTATCTATTAAACAGCTAGTAAATGAACCTGTGGCAACATTCATAGAAAGGGCTGAGTCCATTAACATCAAGCTTTCACATCCTGTTTCGGAAGCTGAACTATTACCAGTCATAACTGATGGCCTTTTAAGCAAATACGAGAACATCATCACCTCACAGAAAATTGCATCCCTGGCCCAGTTAAACGAAGTCTGTCTCCTCCTGGAATCGTACCAGTATAGGAAGAACACAAAGAATGTGTCAAATAATGTGGTTGTGCCAAGCCGTTCGTCTGGTTTAAAACCAGAATTCGACAACAAAAAAGTGTGCTCCTTTTGCAAAAAAGTAGGCCACCTGGCCGCTACTTGTTTCAAGCAAGCGAGGCTTCTGGAATCCAAGGAACCCCGAACTTTCAAGAGGCATCACTCTAGGGACCGCTCTCCTCCACGCGACGAACTGCGCAACATTTTCAAGAAATCAAGGCACAATACGGAAAGGTTACAAAACCCAAGCGATGTCAGACCTCAGGTGGATTTCTCCAAGCCCCCACCAAATTTCTACATGAAGAGGCCAAAAAAACTAAATAATAACCGCTCAGGCACCCATTCTGAACCAAGGTCTAAAGAATGGACTGATTGGTTATCACACATTAAATATTTTAACCAGGCCTTAAATGTTTCTTCGGTTTGTTGCAAACAAGCTAAAGATGGGAGACCCTATGCCCTTTTCTCTGTTAACAATGTGCCCTTTTCCGGATTACTTGATAGTGGTGCATCTGTCAGCTGTCTTGGCAACAATGCTCACCTGCCTTTTGTTAACAGTGATTTTAGAATTTCGCCCCAATCGACACACCTGACGACTGCGGATAATGTTTCCCAGCCGGTCATCGGTGCCCTTGCCCTGCCAATTAATTGTAACAATAAAGTAGTTACAATCAATTTTCTAATAGTGCCCTCTATATCCCAGAATTTCATCCTTGGCGTTGACTTCTGGAAGGCATTCAATGTTGCTCCCCAAGTATTTAATACTCTTGGCGAAACCTCCACTGCTGCTCAAATTAGTGAGATCCGCACAATAATACCTCACGAAAATTTAAGCACGGACCAAGCTCTCCAACTAAAGGAAATGGTCAATAAATTCGAATCAATATCTTTCGAAAAATGTGGATTGGGTTTGACAAATTTGGTAGAACACCATATTAAAACCAATGGCCCACCCATAAAGCAACGTTATTACAACTTAGCCCCCCAAAAGCTTAAACTTTTAGAAAAGGAACTTGATGAAATGTTAAAAATGGGTGTGGTGGTTCCCAGCAGAAGTGCATGGACCAACCCAACTCTTTTGGTTTCTAAAAAAGACGGCTCTGCACGTTTCTGTCTCGACAGTAGACGTTTAAACTCTTGCACGGAAGCTGATGCGTATCCCTTACCTTACGTCCACGCAACCTTAGACAAGCTGCGTAACGCCAAGTTCATCTCCTCTGTTGACCTAAGCAAAGCTTTTTGGCAAATACCCTTGGACGCAGAATCGTGTGAAAAAACTGCTTTCGTTGTACCTGGTAGGGGAATGTTCCATTTTAAAAGATTACCCTTTGGTCTAAAGAACAGCCCCGCCGAGTTGCAAAGACTGATGGACAAACTTTTCGGTCCTGAAGTCGATAACAGCCTGTTTTGTTACCTTGACGACCTCATCATCGTCAGTGATACCTTTGAAAAACACCTATTAATGCTGGAAAAAGTTTTTCAACAACTCAAGTTCGCTGGTTTAACCATCAACTTGAAGAAGTCTGAATTCTGTAAGTCCCGTCTACGTTATTTTGGATTCATTGTCGACGAAAAAGGTCTAAGAACAGACCTCGCTAAGGTGGAAGCCATGGCAAATTTTCCCTGACCCAAAAACGCTAAGGAAGTCAAAGGTTTCCTTGGACTTGCAGGTTACTACAGGAGATTCATCAAAGACTTTTCCACTATTGCAGCCCCCTTAAATAAAATTACCGGCATCCGTAAAGGTGTCAGCAATTTCCGATGGTCTGCTGAAACTGAAGAAGCGTTTACAACTTTAAAAAATGCCCTTCAAAAAGCCCCCGTTCTGAATTGCCCGGATTTTGCACTCTCTTTTACCCTCCATACGGATGCCTCCAATGTAGGAATCGGTGGAGTCCTTACTCAAGAGTTCCCAGATGGCGAACACCCTGTAGCGTATTTCTCCCGTACATTAAATAAACACGAGAAAAACTACGGAATTACCGAAAAGGAGTTATTGGCTGTATTGGATTCTGTTCACCATTTCCGCGGTTACATAGACGGTAGCAAATTTACTGTAGTCACAGACCATAGTAGTTTGAAATGGTTGATCTCTTTAAGTAATCCATCCGGTAGACTCGCTCGTTGGGCCTCCCGTTTGTCTCAATACAATTTTGATGTTGTTCACCGTAAAGGCGCGGACAATATTGTTCCCGACGCTCTTTCAAGAATTGAACTGGCTTCATTAAATATTGACACAATTGCCCCCCCTCCATCTACAAAAGATGAATGGTACTTGAAAATCTTCGAAGGTTGTAAAAATAATCAACAAAAGTTTCCTAATTTCATCATAAAAGAAGGACAACTATACCGTAATTGTGAGGTACCACTATCCATCCTCGAAGATTACTCTTGGAAACTTGTCGTTCCCCTCGAGGGTAGAGAACAAATAATTATTGACAATCATAGTGCTCCCGACTCTATACACCCAGGAACTTTCAAGACGTATAAAAAGATTTCCTTGAAGTATTACTGGCCTGGTCTCTTTAAGCAAATTCGCAATTACATCTCTAAATGTGAAACTTGTAAAGCTTATAAACATAGCACGGCAGCACCTGCCGGCCTAATGGGTAATCCCAAACGTGCCGACAGACCCCTACAGTCATTGTCAATGGACCTCGTCGGACCTTTTCCTCGAAGTTATGCCGGACACATGCACATACTTAGTGTAGTGGATGTTTTCACTAAATTCTGTTGGATCTTCCCTTTAAAAAGAGCCAACGCGTCCGCCATCATCAAACTTCTGGAAAAATACATTTTTATACCTTACGGAACACCCAGAACCGTAATTGTTGATAACGGAAAACAGTTTATTGCCCAGGAATTCAAAGAATTTCTTGCCAAATACGGAATCAAGGACATTTATTATAATACCTTGTATACTCCCCAAAATAACACTGTCGAACGTTATAACCAAACAATCAACACAGCTCTGGCTATTCTAGTTGATAAAGATCAACGTACTTGGTGTAAAAACCTAGATAAAATTCAGGCTGCTATGAACAACACTGTTAATCTGGCCACTGGTTACACACCTTTCTTCTTAAAACACGGTATGGAACAAGTTGTCCATGGTTCTCTACATAGGGACACAAACTTTCCTACGTCAATTGCCGCCACAAGCAACCCTACCGCGGACTATGCCCATCGTCTGGAAGAACTATCGGCCATTTACAGTGAAGTCACTGATGCCTTGCTCCTGGCTCATCAAAAGAGTGCGGACAGATATAACTTACGTAGGAAACATGTCACCTTCAATACAGGAGACATAGTTTGGAGAAAGAACAACACACTTTCCCAAGGAGCCATGTATTTCTCTGCCAAGCTGGCACCACGTTTCGTGAAGGCCAAAGTTCTAAGAAAGATATCAGATCTAGTGTACTCCTTGTCTGACTCCTCTGGAAAACACATTGGTAATTACCACATTAAGGATATTGTAAAGTCTGGAAGTGAGGAGTCAAGTAAAACTGCCCCCACTATCTCAGCAAACTTAAAATGATCCAGTGTGTATCACCACAACCCTTTTGTAAGCACATCAAGTCTTACAATGGCTGGCGTGTAAAGTGTCAATTACATGTCCATCCTTTCGTTGATAAAACGAATATTGTTAAAAAAAATCATTTTTGTAAATTTATGTACATTCTTACGGTGCAATTTGCCTCCGTTTGCTGTTTTTGAATTGGTGCCCACGTCGTTCGCGACAGTTTTGTTTCATCTTTCTTTTTCTTTTCTTTTCTTTTCTCACCTGTTCTAGAATTGATCACTTTGGAGCAGAGACACCCCTTGGGTCACAATGTTTGGGAAGTCATGAACTCAATCATTGCCTCTCAACCCCTCACACTACGCAACGTTCATGCCATGGCACGCTTTGCTATGTCATGCAATATTGTAATTTTCACCATTTTTGTTTGTTTTTCATCAAGTTGGAAGGAATCTCTTCAATTTTTTCCTTTGTTCATGAAAATTATGCTCTGCAAGTACTGGAGCGTCGTTCTAAAATCGGATTTTGTAAACTGCAAAGCGTTAAATCACGACCCAGGACTAGTTAACCATCTTAACATGCCCCATATTTTACCTATCATGGTAAAGCTAAGTGGTTACTTACATAATCACATTCCTTGTGTATAGTAGTTTTCAATTTTTCTCAAATGTTAAAAAATTGATGGCGTCCTACCCGAGCTCTTTGCTAACAAATTGGATTTTGACACGTCCATTTTGAAATCATATGTATATAAATAAAGGAAAAGCCTTTAAATTGGTCTTTCCATCCTTAGACAAATCCTCATGGGCCCGTTTCAACTAAAGTACGTAAAACCAAATACTCGGTCTTTTGTTGTTATAAGAAGTCCTCGATTTGTCCATTTTCTTTACTATTATAACATGTATGTCTTGTATTACATGCTTCAACCCTTACGGAAAAGGTTAATAAAACCTAACGGCAACCCTGATTTCCGTACATAAATAACTGCAGTTTAACGTAAATCATCAATGTTTTGTTTGATCATCGTTTTACAAACATAGGCATTCAACTCCTGTTTCGCCATTTAACCAAGTATTTGCAACCCAAATTGCACATAACCTGGTATGGTTGTAACTGCACAAAGGGTATGTAAAACCGTAATTGGTCCCTTTTTCTTTGGTCTTCCTCACTGTAGGTTGCCACAACAGACAGTATGTAAAACCATAAGTATGTTCTTGTTTGTTTGTCACATGGTGTAAACAGAAATGTACCCTGTCATCACCCCGCCTTTACAACATACGAAGTAACATTAAATTGCTTACCTCCTTGTTATTCTATCGTACGCTCTTGGGCTACGGAGTTAGTTAATCTAACAAATCTTCATATTCTGTGTTAAAACAAGCATCGTTAACGTTTATTGTGTTGTATTTAAACGTAACCCTGTTACATTATAGGAGAGATCCTTAGAACATCCACCATTATAGGAGGGATCCTTAAAATACCTGCCACGATACGAGAAGTTCGTCATAATCACTTTTGCTCATAGCTAAATGTTATTGAGTTGGTCGTGTGACATATTTGTCATGAGCACCGTTTTGTACAATCTGTTTTGGTCGTGTGTCATTCATTTGTCATGAGTACCACCCTTTTTGTACAATCTATTTTGGTCGTGTGTCATTTATTTGTCATGAGTACCGCTTTTATGTATAATTGTGTACAACCCTTGTACACGAGACGTGGAGACGTAATAACAATACTTACCGTGATTCGTGCGAACGACATAATATCGGCTTTGCCATCTTCTTTAAGAGGCATTGTATAAACTCTTTGACTTCTGTCTATAATTGAGTTATATCTTGAATGTACTTACATATTTTGTACACTATACGTGGAGACGTTAAAACACTTACCATGAGTCGTGCGAACGAAATAATATCAAACCTTTTGTGTGCGATCTACGAAATGTAGTCCACAACCCTTTGTTGTCATTCAACGCCAATGCCCGTGGACTTCCTGTTTTTTTTTTACTTCTTTGCAAAAAGGAAAGAAGTCCAGGAATATCTACTATCCCAAAAGGACTAGTTTGTAGCTTCACTGCTAACTATGGGGCATAGTGCTGTGGGAGTTAATCGATTGAGCACAAAACCACCTAACTCGTTGTCTGGGGAACGAATAAGAAAACCCCCAGGTTTGTGAAATTGGAGCAAGGGTCTGTCTTTTCTCACAATCATGTAGAAGTTTTTAAAATGACCCCTAATCTTTTGCCCAATACACGCGAAAGATTAGCCTCTTTGATATAATGTGTATTCAAATTTCTCCTCATCGTTTTTGATAAATGTAAAGAGTCAGGAAATCTGCTGGTTGATTATGTTTCATTCTCACATAGAGTTTGAATTGGAAATTAGTCCAGTCTCTAGCAAATTTCGTAACTCGTCTCCCTTCTCCCCTCCTTCCTCCCACCCCCCTTGTTCTCAGACTTATGTTATGAAGTGAAAAATCTGTCGTTGACCATATTTCGCCCTCACTTGGAGTTCGAATAGGTAACTGTCCGGTTATCTACAGGTTTTCCCCCTCAATCTCTGCATATGTCTCACCATTTTTTTTCTCTTTTCTCAATTCTACGAAACACATTCATGAATGTTGGATATGTACGATATGCACTTGGCGTACCGTCTGTCCCCTTTTGACAACCTTTATTCATGAATTGGTTTCCCTTTGCCGTGACTAGTTCACGATTCTTTGTCTTGTTCTTTGAAATTCTACGAAAATGTTACCATCTCATGTTAACATAGGCCATAGAGGGCCAGTTGTTTTTTAACCAAGACATATTGTCACTCGGCAAACGCCAAGTCATCCTGGTAAAGGAAAATGTTCATGTAATCACAATTTAGTTAGAAATCTCTCTCTTCGTCACTCTCTGGGTCGGTGGTTAAAATTTCGTTTATTTCATTATCTGGACACATTTTGTTTCTCTCCAAACCTTTTCTTCATTGGTCCCTAGGCAGGTAAACTTCAAGAATTTTGCTCTAATAATAATTTCTCCCGGATTTAAAAAGAAGCCCAGGCGGATGTCATCACCAACAGCCAAGCTGAGCTTCACTTCCTGACAGCACGCGCTGTGGTTACAAGGTCCCTCCTGCTGCCATTTTTCTACGCATTTGTTCCTGAAAGCACAGACCATACCGCTCATATGTATGTTGTTTTGTTGTGCCACAGCAAGCTGAGTTGTCCCACTATACATTATGACACTCTGAACCACCTTTTGGGCACGGTAGCTCCTACGTTTGTTCATACTCTTGCTATCAATGCCAACCATGTCGTCTCTTGCGCTGTCATGCAGTGACGCATATATCGTCATGTGTAAACCATCATTACCTTGACCCTCCAGTATTCGCTGAATGCGTACCAATACAAGTTATTTTGAGCTACATTATGCTTCAATAACCATTATATACGATCCGTGTTTACCATAATAACACTTAGGATTCATACTGGCATGTCTGCAGATACTGGATTCTCCTCTTCAATGACCTCTGTAACCATAGTCGCGGCACAGCAACCACAGTCTCCACTTCGTGAACTTCGACGTCTTCGACAAAACCAAGTGTTTTCTAAGGCCTAAGTGTACTCCTGAGTGTTATCTCAAATGGGTCTGATTACAGTGATAATGTAATCCTTAGAATCTGTGAAACCACGTCCTTTTCTTCGAAATTCTCCGAAACCAAACAAATCCACGCTTCGCAAACTTAGCTCCCAGACCAATGAAACCTTAGAATCACACAGGCATTTTTTTGTTTTTGCTTTTTGTTCTTCTCTTGTACAAATATGAATCGTCTTTCTTTCAATTGCATAACCATGTATTGTTATTTTTCAATTGCATAACCTTGTATGTTGTTTTACACCATGTACTTTTCCCAAAATTGTCTTTTCCAAACATTGTATGTACCCCCTACCCATTCCCTACAAACATTGTGACCTAAACTATAACATAAACTGTATGTTCTAGCTAGGCATCTCTCAAGCAACGAATCTCTCAAAAACCCCGATGGAAGCATAAGAGGATTTTTTTTCCCCTACAGCTCCATTGCCACGTCGCTTTTTTTCCAAGCGCGGGGGGAAGTGTTATGGTACGCCCTATAGCGGGTAGATTCAGATCCCATAACGGCAACTAGAACGCTAAGACAAGTCCGGACACAACACGGTCTCCCCTCTCTCCCCCCTGTTTCCTGCTTCCTGCTTCCTTTTCCCTTGCCCTGCCACTTGCCCATTCCGCCGCCGGCCAGTCGAGAAATGGGCGCCCTTACGTGCACACGTACCGCCGAATTGATTCCCACTGTACGCGGGCTGCTTTCGGGCGACCGAACCGAACTCAAATGTAACCCGCGATATTAATTGAATAGCCTACGGGTTGGAGCTGGCTTACGCCATGCCTGTGTTAACTTCGGTTTGTTCTAACTCGGGAGGTGCCCTGGTTGAAATCCGAAAGAAGACGAGGACCCTGCGATCTCACATGTAAGCTGTATAATTGTTTCCCTCTTTTAAATGTGTCCGCAACGGTGAATTGTAGGGCCACGCGAAAATCACCACTCGGAGAGTTTCGTTTCAGAGAGATAATGAGAATTAAACACTTTAGCTAGGTTTGTGTACTTTGGATTTCTTGTATTGAATTGTACTGTAAAGACCTATGTACTGTGTTTTGAATTTACAATACATGACCTATTAATTCAATCTTGTTATTATTCTGCCACGGCAGGAGGGTTTTTGCCTAGAGTGTATCCCGCCAGACGCCGGAGGGGTAGGGAGAAATTCTGTAGCCTCGTGCGACCTGCTCCTTGAATAGAGGGTATCATTGTCTCCGCTGAGAGCTGGCCTGGGACATGTTAGGGCCCCCTTGGCCCCTGAGCTGGTGTTGGTTTTTGAAGCTAACAACGAGGGCCATAACAAACGTTTGAACCGGAATGAAATAAAACGCATAAAAATTGCTCTCTGTGGTTTGTCATTGTACATCGCTTATTGCGGGATTTCCCCGCTTAAGTCATTCACTTAAACGGGGGAATCAGGATGTTGCCAACTTTTGGGCGCACGCTTAACCCGGGAAAAAAGAGATTGCTATTTTTTACTTTTTCTCATTTCTGAAGCGAAAACTCTGCAGGCACTTATGACAGTTTTTTTATATGTTTTTTTCCCGGGAAGCACGAGATTAAGTGACATTGTGGACAACATTTTACTAATTTTTCTCACACACGTTACGTTACAGGGGCCCCGTATCATTAATACACAGTTATTGTTACGTTATTATTGTTACGCAGTTGCAGTGTTCATGAAAAACCCGTGTTTCAGAGATTAAAAAAGAAAGTTTTTCGAAAGCTTTTTATTTAGAATATAAATAAGAAAATAACGGTACCTAAGTAAAGAATTTATAATTTTACTTTGAATAAAAGGAAAAAATAATGTTTTTAAAAATAAAACATCAAACAAATAAAATATGTTTTTTAAAATAAAACATCAAACAAATAAAATATGTTTTTTATGAAAGGGTTTTTACTTAAAAAATTTTTACCATTACAAGTTTAATTTGTAGTAGCTACTGATTAGAATACAAATGAACTTTTTTTTAAATTTTATAAAATAAGTTTTTTCCAACCGATGAGATGAGGGAGAAAAATTTCCCCCACGACTCCAAAAATTTTTTTTTCAAAATTTGACAGTAGTTATTGTAGGTACCTACCTAATTAAAGTTACATACATGTAAGATCTTTTTTTATCTAGATGAAGGGAATAGTCGTTAATTTTAAGTTTACGTTTATTCAATGACAATACAAAAATTACAAATACGTCTTTCGGCTTTATTCGCTCGTTAACAACCCAAAAACAAACTAAAAACAACTGCCACTCAGCCTCAGAAACAGAACATTCTAAATTTAAGAGCTAATTAATTAAGAATTAACACCTACCCTTTTTCTTATACTACATATATGATATGTATATTAATTTATTTTTATTAAAGTCATGGCGAATACCCGACATGTGTTGTAATGCCACCCAAAGAGAGAAAGTGTTTGAGTTTTAATTCTGTTTATGAAAGTGCTTTTGAACAAATATTTTTTGTTTTTCTGACGCATGAGCAGGCAACAGCTGTTCGTGCGGGAAGCATGGATTTTCCAAATTCACTACTGCTCCCTCGAATCCCTCTCCATCGCTCCTTTCCCACCGGATTCCCCCCCCCCCCCCATCCCTCCTTCCCAACCTGCCGTTAAACTATATGAAATACACACACTCCTCACAGCTGTAGATGTGAAAAGTATGAATATTCCAAATTTACTCCCTGCTATCCCCTAACGCTACAATGGGCCCTTTGCCTTTCCCTCTGCTGCTCCTTCATTTCCCACCCCTCCCGTGCATGTCCTTTCCCATTTTCTCTCTCCCACCTCCCGTGTTCCCCTTCCATCTTCCCCGCCTTCCCTCCCTCCCTCGATCCTCCTACCACTAAACCCCCTCTTTAAGTCTCCTCCCCTCTCCCAGATTTCCCACCCCCACCCTCCTTCCCTCCCTGCCGCTAAACCGTAGAAATACATACACTTCTCACAACTGTCCATGTGATAAGTATGGGTTTTTTAAATTTACCCACTGCTACCGCCAGCATGTCTCCTTTGGAATTCATGTTAATTCATTCTCTGCTCCTCCCTCGTCTCCCACCCCTCCTTCACCCTTCCCCTGCATGTCCTTTTCCATGCGAGCCATTCCCGCCCCCGTTTCCTTCTCGCATCCTCTTCCACCCACTCCTGCAAACCCGCCCCCCTCGCTCCAGTGTTCCCCTCCCCCTTTTGCATACCCCTTCCACCTTCCCCACCTTTCACCTTCCCTCCTCCCCCACCTCTTATTCATTCCCCTCCCCGCCGCTAAACTATATGAAATACTTACATTTTTCAAAGAACTTGCGCGCCATCTATATTTTGTAAACAAATTTCATAACACCAGATCTCACACTTATATTTAAAAACATTTACTGGTATTCGCACAACTCACTAAAGTTTCATCGCAATCAGCGCCGGATCTGCCATACGTTCAAAAACGTGCAAAAAACCTGGCGCCAATTCCGAAGGGGCGCCGTGAGAAAATAAATATTGTATTAAAATTTTGTTATAATATTCCCTGAATCGTTTAAAAATTACCCATAGTACGAAATAATTATTACGCTCTAGCAACACTTTCCAAAGAAACAGAATGCGCACGCTTCAGGTTGAAATCAACGGCTTATGAATTTATAGTCAGTTACAGAATTTTCTTACAAATTCCATATATTTAGTTTAAACGTAAGATCTATTTTTCCATAAATCTTTTATGACGAATGGATGCGATCCAAATTCAATAACCAATAACAGTGCACTTTTTTTGTTCCTGTGAATCATACAAACCGACAAGCACCTTTCAAAATGCTGACAATTTTTGTTAGTGTGTCGTCCATACGCTCGCTATTGTTTTATTTTGTACGATTTAAGTCTCTAGGAAAAGGTAGTTAAAGACCATTTTCTTATGAAATCTTCAGTAAATTCCATTATCAAAAGCATCGCGCGGTTTGCAGGATTTCCAGGCTGCAACGTGTTGACAGTTTCATCATTGATTTGACATATTATTTGAAGTTCGTTAAATGTATAATTAATATGTATTAGATTTGTTATTTTACGGTGTCAGTGTAAGCGTCTTTCGTAAGCCGTTGATACCATACGTCAGTGTTTAGTGTTTGAATGGTGTTTGTTCGCTCAATTTGGTGTTTGTTCGCTCAACACAGGGGAAATGCAAGGTACAAATTTGAGGTTATATTCTTATTAGATTTTAGAGCTAGTCAGAAGCTGTAGATGCTATTCTTGTGTTGTACGTTGCCACGAGGACGATTTGTATTTGCTTTTTCTATTAATATTCGCGTTGGGTATATACATAAACGCAGTAAATCTCAAGAATGTCTAATGGACCTAGTTCAGCGAAACCACCCGCATTGTCTCGTAACCTAGGTTTTAAATTTTAAATCATGATACGGGAACAAACAAACAATTCGTTGTATTATTTTAAAGCATAACTCGCAAAAAGAGTTTTTCCTAAAATAATTAAAATAGCACCATGATTTTATGTTTACCCAATAGATTCAGAGAGTATAGGGCTCCTGGCAATTCTCTCTTTAAAAAAAAAAAATGAGTGTGAGAGCTACCGCCAGGTCACTTGGAAAAGTTACAACCTTCATATGTCTTGATTTTGTTTGATACATTAGTGTAAACAAAATAATTAAATAAAAAAATTAGGGTGAATGAATTTTTAATCAAAATAAAAATGTAGGGGGGGGGGGGCGCAATCGGTACCTACTGCACAGGGCGCCAGATTTCGTAGATCCGGCCCTGATCGCAATTGATTACTATCTCATTTTCTCGCAGGCTAAATCCTATAGATATATTATGTGTTTGTCTCTTTTTAGTGTCCCTCTCTTCCGTTTCATTGAGTTTCAAATCACAATGGTGCTAAAGAAGTTTTCACTTCAAAAATCCTTTGCTCTGTGCAAAAACTGGCAGCTTGTTTAATAGATTACCCAATATTATCAAAATTATTGCAATCTTTAGAACGCAGGCCCACAACAGGTGGGGAGTCTGTCCTTGTTCTACCGGTATTTCAATGGAAGGTGCTCTAAGGAAGTGGCAATATTGATCCCTTCGGTGTATCGGTGCTTAAGTCAGGAAACATGCCAAATGCGCTCCCAATATTTGTACATGGTTGACATTTGTCGCAAGAGAATGGGGCATTTCTAAAACTCGTTCTTGAGTTCAACATCTCAGCTGAGGAATGACTTGCCGGCGTCTGTGTTTCCTTCCTCCTACAATTTGATTCCACATCATAGGCCCTGAAAGAAATTATTTTTATGGCATCATGTGTGGAGTTAAAGTTAAAATGATTCCGATATCCATACGCTCATACCCATTACCTACTGGGTGTGAGGAATTACATAACACATAATAAATAAAACAGGGTGTAACAAAATTTGTGAATCTCTGTTCAAGTATATTTTAGGGAGTACAATTATAATGTATAACTCTGAATAAATGCACTATTTAATTACTAACAGGAATACTTCATTTAAACACTTTTAAAAAACTATATTGTAGGTAGATTTATTTAAAAAAATTACAAAATATACAAACTGATGTCTCAGTAAATATGTAGAAAAATAATAATTCTCAAAAAATACAATATCACAAAAAATTTGAATTACACAGGAGACAGTATACAATACAAACATAATAACGAATATTGCAGCACATATGCAAACATTTCGTTCAAAATATAACAGTGAAACCCACATATACCGTCTTACTCATAATGAAACCCTAATACGACACTGTAGCATCGTATTAGCTATACAGGGGAGGGGGCCTATACTGCTCAAGTTAAAAATCTTTACTCATAATCATAAATTTTCCCAATATTGCTAGACAGCTGGATTATGGGTTATTTTTTTTTACGGTAGCAACACTCTGCTTCAAAGCTGAAAAAATGCGTCAATTTGGCACTTCGCAGCTTCGTCAAAATATTATTAGACGAGATTGTTTTATGTTTCAAGTTTCAACAATAACTAAGAATGGACAACGTCGTAAACATTAATTCAGATGTGGAAACAAAAAGGCGTAGGAGTAACAAGAATTGGGGCGACTCAAAAAAGTTCGCCATTTTGAAAGTTATACAGCTGTAATAATGAGTTATCCCTGGTAATGAAATGATAAACTTCCGGATTCCACTATATTACTAGAAGTCAGGATTTAGTTCAGAGCAGAAATTCTGGAACTAACTATCATATGTATTCCTCTTTGCCAAGAATACTAATGGGGGGAAATAATTATACCAAGTCAGTGGACATCTTCAATTTATCTCTAAGAAAATACAAAATATTGTTACTGAAGCAGTTCAGTTTTGTATAAAGAAATATTTAGTATTCATATTTTTATTCATATTTTTAAATATGAATAAAAATATTCGTATTTTTATTTCATATTTTTAAATTTCATATGTAAAAGCCCCGAAAAAGGGCGTAAATAAATAAATAAATAATCGGGTGGTTTAAATTCCGACAGTTGCTAATACTCTCGTATAGCGACGGGATAAGAAAATGCGCATGCGCGCGACTGTCCCACCATTATGAGTAACAATTTCATCTAACCCATTAGTATTCTCATGGTGTTATCTTATTTTGCGATTATGAGTAAGGCCGATAAGGTTTTAATTATTGTTGTTTTAACCACTCCGATACATCGAGAATATGCACTTTTTACGTCTTAAACGACATGTCAGATTTACGAAAACTTTATGTTATTTCCGCTTCACAATTAAAGCTCTATAAATGAAACATTTCCGAACTTAGCCGAATACTAAAAACTGTTTTTGAAAGGATATGAAATAAGCTTTCAAATTGTTATGTTACAAATAAATATTAACATTTGTAAACATTAAAATTTAGAATGCAAACATAATAAAAAGAAAAAATGACTCACGTGATGTTTTTATGTGAAAACGGTACTAAAATCACGGATTATATAAAAGACAATATTTATTCAATCTTATCGCCTCGCTCAATACCTCGCTTTTTTATCATTTCATACAAGAATATTTAATAAAAAAATAATGATGTCGAACAGTGGATAGGCAATTTGGCGGTCTATCATGTATATGACAGAAAAGATTTTTTTTATCTATTTCTATGGACATCTTGAATAGTGATGGGTAGCTTGATTTATTATGGAGCTTCTCCTTTTTGTTTTAGGGATGTCACTAGAACAATAACGGAGTTATGACGATTTCTGTATAAACATACGCGTTGACGTGTAAACACACTTATTGTACTTAACTGATGTCAGCATATTAACGTGTATATCTGCTTATGTTGCTGAGTGGTTAAGATGTTTTTTCTGGTCCCTTGGAAAACCTTGTAAGAGAGTTTCACTGTATAAGTATATAAAATAAACCTATAAATCTTTCATATTATAAGTTATATTGCCTATGTAATGAAAATTTTTTTATTATTTACTCAATGGTGCTGACTGGCATATAACGCACTAGGCCGAATGAAACATCAACAAATGCGGAATTACATTTCTGTCATGTCATGACGCGACAGAACGGTATCAATTTCATACATTGAGTATGGTGAATGGTATCGGTTTCATACATTTAGTATCTCAAAACGATATCGGTTTCATACGTTTAATATGGTGATGTTTATATTAGTCTGTCGTGCCGTGTCGTGTCGTGATCTGCGACACACTAATA
This sequence comes from Limnephilus lunatus, assembly GCA_917563855.2. NCBI lineage: Eukaryota > Metazoa > Arthropoda > Insecta > Trichoptera > Limnephilidae > Limnephilus > Limnephilus lunatus. The sequence continues at coordinate 84,032,304 of OU830592.1, forward strand.
TAAACGTTTATATTAGTCTATCGCAGATCACGGCACCACACGACACGGCAGACTAATTTAAACGTTTATATTAGTGTGTCGCAGATCACGACATAAACATCACCATATTAAATGTATGAAACCGATATCGTTTTGAGATACTAAATGTATGAAACCGATACCATTCTGACGCATCACAACATGACAGACAAATGTAATTCCGCCTTAAGTCTTGTTTTTCTAAAACTAATCACTGAGATGGAAAGATCAAGTAATGGATAATTGATCTAATTATTGATTTCAGTACTTAACAAGTAATACATCGCCTCAATCATAATCATTATTTACGAACGCGATCAAACCTCTAAAAAATAACAACTCGACAGACCATGTCATTTATTTTTAAAGAGGTGATGGATAGGTGAGATGGTTGTTGATGTGTTTGGTCAAATGAATGATGTACTGCATCTGGCTCAATGAATGATGCGTTGCATCTGGTTCAATGAATGATGCGTTGCATCTGGTTCAATAAATGATACATTGCATCTGGTTCAATGAATGATGCGTTGCATCTGGTTCAATAAATGATGCATTGTGTCTGGTTCAATGAATGATGCATTGCATTTGGCGAAATTTGCGTTTGTTTCAAAACGTTTTTGGTCAATCCAATACATATTTCAAAACATTTGGTCATATGACTGATATTTTATTGGGTAAAATGAATGATGTGTTTCACCTTATCAAATGAATGACGCATTGTATTTGGTTATATGAATGATTCACAATAACTGATAAAAAAAAATGGGCCATATCATTTGCTTGGAATCTCTATACATGTACGTGCCATGCTTTATCTAATTGGAATTTTATATGTGCTCAACACAACACATATCATAATTTCATGGAATTGGTGAAAATCTGACAAAAAAAATATCATTGTCCTATAATAAAACAGTAACTCTTAAAAGAAATAACACCTATATATATGAACCGACTAGAATAATTAATTTGCATAAAGTAAATGCAAATTTAACCTTTTCATGAAACAGCGGCATTTTGAGGTCCTTGAGCAAATTTTTCGATGGTAGATAACTTTTAACAAAACATTAGTTCATCTGGTGCACCATATACATATAACCCGTAAAAAACTATGAATGTGCAGCTCTACCCAAAAGTAATCACTTCATTCACACCAACAGATGGCACAGTTCCATATATGCCTAATTTATTTGAATATTTTGACTTTAAACAGGAACGAATACTAATGAGTAGTGTTGCCACTCTCCAAGGCATTCTTGGGAGCAAGTCCTTGTGTGGGCACGTGGAACATGGCGTCCACAAAGTACTTGGTAATGTCGCTCACAAGCGAGCGGTCAGCAATTTCTTGGGCCACACCGTATACTGCCATCTGAAACACAATTAAAATAAAGTTTATAACACTTCACTTTTACAGAAAATATTGAGTGGTCCCCGGCAGGGCAGGATCACGAGGTAAGCAATCCGGGGGTCGCGGGTTCAAATTACAGCATGCGCAAGTAAATTTTATTTGATTGAATTGTGTTATTCACAATTTAATCGTGCAAAGTAATATCAGGTACATTTGCGGCACGTTCCAGAGTGGAAGATACTTTCAGTATAGCTTTGGTGTAAGATCAACATCCAGAATTAAAACGTTGCTTGAAATGGTTTTAGCCATGTTTGGTAACCAGATCTGAATAGCCAGGTACTTCCCCACCTTCCTCTTAGTCATTTTCTTCCCCCCCCCCTCCCTATCTTCAGCCTCACAACATACCCAAATTGGGGAAGCCATTATCTTATTGGCTCCAGGCGGTTGGGAGCAGTTGGGACTCTGGTCACAATTTTTTTTTCTGAATTTTCACATTGCTTGAAATAGCTTTAGCGTTGTTTGGTGAGCAGATCTGAATAGTCAGCATTCTATTACCTTCAACCTCAGAATATACCACAATTAGGAATGCCATAGTCTCACTGCCTCTACACAGTTGGGAGCAGTTGAGACTCGTGTGTGGTAGACGTGGGCAAAATTGAATGATTGAATTAAATGAATAAATTCAATCTTGTAACACACTTGATCTGATTCTCATTTTCAAAAGGAATTAAATCTTTATTCCTTACTCTTGGCCTTGCATCCTACGATTTTTTAACTGCACCATATTTATTTTTATTTGTATTAATTTATTTTACAGTTAAATTATTTCATGTTATATTGAGGTAAGAAAATAATAATGTACTCTTTAAATATTGTAGTGTTTCGTAGGAATTTATTTAAATATTATTCTGCATGTTTGTTGCGCGGATAGGTACAAGTATCTACACCTACTACAGGCGGCGCGCCGCGAAATTGTCTATCACGTGTAGTAAGTATCCCGCACCCCGCGCAGTAAATCCACACAACAAAACCCCGTCGGCCATAGAGTCACTAATCCAAGCGACATAACCGCCAACCGAATCAGCCAAGAGCCAAGAGGCAAGGAGTCAAATAATTCTGAGATTCGAGTGTAGCGTGCCGGTCCCACTATTCATCATAGTCCTACAGGTCTACGCGGACCGTAGCGTTCAATTCTCAACTTCAATCAATGTTTCATTTTTATTCAAGGAATCAAAACATTTGTTTCTTGTTCATTTGTGACGTCGTTGTCCCAATTCCCATGTCCCACGTATCGAGTTGATTCGGCCGACAATTCAATTCCCATATGTTGTATCGAGGCTATGGTCCGCGGAATGCAATTTATTCAAGTCACAGCAAGACAAACAGCACATATTAGTCAGAAGTTCCTAATTTATTCCTTGATATGCCCGCAGAGAATCGGTTCGTCGTTAGTCCTCGCGCGCCAAGCCGAGGGGGAAACTTCTCACTTCGGACTCTGAACTTCTGCTAATAAAAAGCCGAAAGTTAATCCTATATTTTTCTCCCTCACACGTGCGTAAATTATGCAATGCGTTTAGCAACAAAACGATGTTTATGTATTATTGTTTTTTTTATGATATTGTCTATCTAGCCGATAGCCGTAAACAAAACAAACATCAGTCGCTGTCGTACCGTGATAAATGATAATCGAGTGATTTGTTCCTTTATTTTTGGAATAAATTGTATGACGCGTGTCGCTCAGACTTTTAATTAGTTTTATATTTGACGCATGGTTTTTACTTCACCATTGAGGTAGGTGCATTTAAAAATATATTTATTTATACTGGGTTTTACAGATGTTCGCACTTACGTGAGAACAATCCAGTTATAAAACTCAGTTATATATTTGAGTGGAGCTTATTCCAGGTGACCGGATCGGATATACGAAAGCGTGATAATAGTATATATATATTTTTTTATGTGAATACCGCACAAGTTCCAACTTCTCCCGTCTGGAGCTAATGAGACTATGGCATCCCCAATTGGGATATTTTGTGAGGCTGAAGGTAGTGGGAAGTTTAGATCACGTAAAGTGAAACAATTTTAAGTTTAATAAATAAAACAAAATTGGTGAAACTGTAGGGTGAACCATAAAAATTGTTTAATTTTAAGATTTAATTGCTAGCCTTTATAAATATATTTTTCTGATCAAAAAAATTTTTTTTTGCAAAATAATAATATTTTTGGTACCTACAATTTTTCAGAACGACAAAATTCACCCTATACGTAGTGAAAACTTCTTTAACACCGTTGTGATTTGAAACGCGATGAAACGAAAAATAAACACATTCATCTAAAGGATGTAATCTGCGATATAATGACATCGTATCATCAATTTCCTCTTAGTGATTTTTTTTTTATTTTTTTTTTTTTATTTTTTTTTTTATTTTTTTTATTTTATTTTTTTTTTTTTTGAATTAAAGGAATGAATAAAAGGAATCAATTCAAAAGGCCGGGGGAATCAGACTGAATTGATTCAGTTCTAGGAATGAATCTGCCCATGTCTAGTGTGTGGTACTAGTTCATCAAAAATATATTTATTATATTTTGTGACAATAATGTTGTCTATTTATTGGTGGACACAGACACTGAGGTTTTAAGTGCATTTTAATTTTAATATCTAATATCTTAGTCAAAAGAGATATAAAGAGAGAGCAGGAAGTGGTGACTCACCTTGCCCTCCACGGGTTTCTTGGGATCTTTCATGATCTCCGCTGTGGCTTGTCTCACATCATTGATGAAAGAGTCGGCGACACCCTCGGCCGTGTGCAACAGAGTTACGCACAAATGAATTCTGCAATGAACAACAATTAATACAAGCACATTTAAATCGTTCAACAGCTTATGTGCACAATCACACACCTCCAATTTCCTGGTTACATTATGAGGAGTGACAAACACAAGAAAATGCAAAAGAAAGGGAAAGTTTGATAGAATAGTATAGCCGACCATTGATAGATGAAGGAATCCTTGAAGAATAAGAAGAGTATTTTTAAAAAAGTGTTTAGATAGGTAATAAATAGGCGGAGAACATGAGAAGAATAAGTCTTTACAAGTGTTAAGTTAGGTTATAAATAGGGGGAGAATGTGAGAACAATAAATCTTTACAAGTAGTGTTAAGTCAGGTTATAAATAAGTGGAGGACATGAAAAGAATAAGTCTTAACAAGGGTTAAGTTAGGTTATAAATAGGAGAAGGACATGAGAAAAATAAGTCTTTACAAGTGTTAAGATAGGTAATAAATAGGGGGAGAACATGAGAAGAAAAAGTCTTCACAAGGGTTAAGTTAGGTTATAAATGGATGGATGACACGAAAAGAATAAGTCTTTACAAGTGTTGCTTTTCAGAACAACTTGCGTAGGTCTCATAGAAATCGTTTTGTCTCCCTTACTATCGTAGTGAGAAATATAATCTTAATTGTGTTTGAAAGAAAAAACACCACGCTCTATATTCAAATCTAAAAATTTACCAAAAAAAGAAGTAAATTGTAGACCTTTATAAAACCAAAGTTTCGGATCGCAATTTGAAGTCGCGATTTGTTATATATAGGGGGAAGACATAAGTCTTTACAAGTGTTAAGTCAGGTTGTAAATAGTAGGAAGATATGAGAAGAATAAGAGCCGCATAAGTATTAAGCTGTGTTAGGTTATGTTTTTGTAATGTAGGTACTGAAAAAGCTTCTAGGTGACGCTGTCAGAGGCCAGCAGGGAAAGCGCTTCTATCGATAGCCGACAGGGGTACCTGAGCAGGCGGGTACCACCGAGATCGGCTCTGGCCAGCCTACCGATTACCATTACCAGATTCAATTAGCCACTAGTATAGACAGGTCATGTGACTTAAGACTTATACAGCATTATTATTGTAAATACGCAAACTCATAATAAACAAGATTGTTATCAAGAACCTAAAGTTATTCAGAAGTACCCCACAGAACTAATGGTGTATGAATGTAAATAATATCCAACATTATAGTTTTAGTATTAGGTTAGGTAAATATGTATTGTAACCAGACACAAACTGCAGACCATAAATTAATGTTAGCAAGTGATGTGAGTACCCTGAAGGAAATTGCAGGGGGTTGAGGCTCCAGCCAAGCTTCTGCAGCTCTCCGGACAACAGGAAGATGTCAAAATCCTTTGAGCCCAGCGCGATCACAGAGGTGGCCGGGGTGCCAAACACAAATAGACCGGGCACTTGACGCATGCTGGAAACAAGTCAACAACACAATTATTACTATGTACATTAACCACTCTGACACGTAAGTGGATATACACGATAATATAACGATAGCAGTCAAGTACAATAAGCGTGTTTTCACGTCAATGTGTGTGTTTCCACAGAAATCGCTATAACTTCAATATTGTTCTAGTGACATCCCTAAAATAAAAAGTAGAAGTTCCATAATAAATCAAGCAGCACATCTCTATTCAGGTTGTCCATAGAAATACATAAAAATACCTATTCTGTCAGATACATCTTAGATACAGATTTTACCCGCCAAATCGCCTACGTGTCGTTTGACATATTTATATTATATATTCTTGTATGAAATGATAAAAAAGTGAGGTGACTGAATTGGTTATTATACATTTATACGATAGAATAAGTATTGTTTTTTACATAATCCGTGATTTTAGTGCTGTTTCCACATAAAAAAACATCACGTGAGTCATTTTTACCTTTTTTTTTTTGCATTCTAAATTTTAATATTTACAAATGTTAATATTTATTTGTAATAGAACAATTTGAAAGCTTATTTCGTAACCTTAAAACAGTTTTTAGTATTCAGCTACGTTCAGAAATGTTTCATATAAAGAGTATAATTGTGAAGTGGAAATAACACAAAGTTTTTGTAAATCTGACATTTCGTTTAAGACGAAAAACATGCATATTCGCGATAGGTCGGAGCGGTTAATTACTTTGCATTCCATATTTCTTACAATGTTCAAGAATTTATTTCCACCAATCATTTTGAACTTTTCATTAGTACCTACAATATAATATTTTAACAAAAAATATTTTAATTGTAATTTTCAAAACTGGAACTGATGTGTCAAGAATTCAAACAAGCGATAAAGTATAATACATAAAATGGCTCAGCAGTAGAAGTCTTCTTTGGAAAAGGAAAGTAGGCATTATGGGTATCAAATTAAGCGTATCAAGCTACACAACCCAAATGACACAGTTAAAAATTGAGCAGTAAGCTCCTTGGCCCCTTTTTGCGAGAAAAGGCCCGTACTCAAAGCCTTGACCTGGGCGACCGAAGTGGTTCAGTAGCAGGTGTACAAAATTGAGTGGTTAACTATCTGTGCCCTTCGTGTAGGCATATACTCCTTGCGTCATGTACATTTAAACATAATTTTTTTCCTTAAATATTTAATTTAACATACACTCCTTGCTTCATTCACATTCAAAGTTCAAATCGCTTAGTATATTAACCAGTTGTTGCCTGCAACAGGCAAAAAGCTGATCTACCTATAATATTATTACCTATTTATTACCCGAAAATTATTTTAATTCTACATTTGAAATTTTTATTTCATTGTTTAAATTTCTTAAAATTAAACTTGAAAAGTAAAGTCAGTTTTTGCGATTTTTCATGTTTCTGACCACAATTAGGTGATTTTTCATTGGTCCGTGCTAATTATAATATAAAAATTAACCTAGGCTGAAAAGCATTCATACAACATAATGTCAAAGACATATTGAGAAAACAGATTTGTAGTCACACCTAATAACTGTTTAGTGACCATGCAAGCATCCATGCTACTTTTTTTATTTTTTTTTTATGTGAATACCTCACAAGAGTCCCAGCTGCTCCCGTCTGTGAGGCTGAAGGTAGTGAGGAGGGGAAAGAGATGTGGAAAAGGAAGGTGGTTCGCCAAACACAACTAAAGTAATTTCAAGCAAAGTTTCAATTCTGAATGGTGGTCTTACATGGGCGATACTGAGAGTATCTTCCACTCTGGAACGTGCCACAAATTTACCATATATTATTTTTAATTAATTAATTATGAAATAAAAGAAATTAATCAAATTAAATTTATTTGGGCACGCCGGGATTCGATCCCGCCACCTTCGGATTGCGAGTCAAGAGCCTTACCCCTCGACCACGGAGGCCTTTACTTTTTCGAAAAATAAAAATTTTACGTGAAAACTGCTTATGTGGAAACCTTATGTGAGGGTTACTCAGTTGGATCAATGTACATTTCCAAGCTTATGTGGTCTTTGTATGGGTGAATTTACAACATAATCACTTCCAGACATACTAGCATTGTACAGAGCAATCTACCTAGTATGGCGAGAAGGTAAACATGTGGCAATTAAACATGTCTGTTGGTTAGAGTGCAAATATTTGATAGGCAAGAAGGAAGGCTGTTTGTGTATTTGACCCATTGGGCTAATATGGGCATGTTAACTATAATATGAGGTTCTCAGAACCAGAGCAACTTAACCCGTTTAATCACAGGAGACCATATTTGTCCCAGCTTATATATAGGTTTCATAGAAATCGTTGAGTCTCCCTTACTATCAAAGTGAGAAGTATGATCTAAACGGTATTGGAAAGAGAAAACAACACGCTATATATTCAAAGCTAAAAGTTAACCACAACATAATTCATATATACCTCTTTATGAAGCCAAAGATTCCAATCGCTATTTGAAAAAAATATTATGAATTTTTGTGAATTTTTTAAGAATTATTTGTACATTAAACGTCAAAAAATTGAGGTGATGATAACGTTTATAATTTACTTGTCTAATAAAATATTAATGTTATTTTTTTTTCATATTCAGTAATTATAGTTACAAAAAACGTAGGGTGCGCCATTTTTAAAACTTTTCAACCTTTTCATTCAAAATTACATGGTTATTTCTAATAGTAAAATTTTAAAGCGTATTTGATCTAAAAAAGTTTTTAGTTTTAGGGTGCATTTAGAAATATTTCATTTATTTGGATTTTATTGCAAAGCGGAAATAATTTGACCCTATGACAAAATATGGCCGAGGCCCGAGGGGTTAAGAAAATGTACGAAAAATCTAATTATTTTTAGCGACTGATTCAAAACTTTGAAGAAAGCCTTTTTTTAAAGAAGTTTTCTATTAAACCCTTCTTGTTTTTTCAAAAATATCTTCTTGTTTTTTCAATGTTCAACTGAATTGAATTGAAGGGTTCCATGACACCTCACGACAGTGATAAATCGACACACGTGAGTTATAAGTGATGGAAAAAAACCTAGCTAAAGTAAATAAACCTACCTAAAGCTGCATATACACTAGAGATGGGTAAGTTCTGCATTTTACCGGAAGCCTCCGAGACTTGCTTCCTTTTAAAAGTACACGAGTTCTAGGAGCAGATCCCGGGTCCGAGTTCTTAGGTGCGGACACTGCGGACTGAGCACTGGGTGTTGTTGCGGCGTACCGAACCGGGACGCACGGGTTCAAAGAACTCGGAGCCAGGACCTACTTGTAGAACCCGCACGACAACTCAGAACCCCGGAGCCGGACTAGCCGCTTGACGAGGGCTTGGACTCGTCACCCGTGCAATGTAGGTACATTCAATGGAGCTACATTGCACGGGCTTTTATTGAGATTTTAAATAAGTAAGTTAGCTGTAAGCTGTAATGCTTTATTATAAACTATTATTTTATAATGCAAATACAATTCACCCGTTGAGTAACAATACCAAGATACGCTCTAATTAAAAACGACTCCGTGTCTAGTCGAATATACTAAACAATTCCGCGATGACGTGACACACGGGCAGGGAGCTGTATACTGTTACGTCAAGCGGTCAGGCACGTGTGTGTTCATTGCCGACCAGCAATTGAATGTGTCACAGTGAGCGGTTCGCAAGCCACCGACCACGGGGTGAGTCACGGGGGGCAGGAATGTTTCGTGGTTCGCGAGTCGCGGGAGTGGCGAGAGTGACGGGAGTGGCGAGAGTGGGAGTTTGTCGCGGTTCACGGAGCTTGTCACTTCTCTTCTTGCTTCTTCTTGTCTCTTCTGGGATCTTTCTGATTCTCCTTGGCCCTTTTTTACTTCGTCTTGTCACTTCTTGCCATTTATTGACTCTTCTTGTTTCTTCTTGTTTCTTCTTGGATCTTGTCGTCTCTTCTCGGCTCTTCTCTTCTTGCTTCTTCTTGGACCTTCTCGTCTCTTCTCGGCTCTTCGTGTTCCCCCCCCCCCCCCTTCTTGCCTCTTCTTGCTTGTTCTAGGTTCTTATTGTGTCTTAGTGGCTCTTCTTGCTTCTTCGAGCAGATCCAATGCTCGCCTCTCTTGGCTCTTCTTGATTCTTGTCATCTCTTCTGGGCTCTGATTGGTATCTTCTTGCCTCTTATTGGATGTTCTTGTTACTTCTTGGCTCTTCTTGTTTCTTCTGCAATATTCTAGTGATTTTTTTGGCTTTTCTTGTATATTCTAGTCTCTTCTTGCATCTTCTCGTCTCTCCTTAATCTTCTTGTCTCTTCTCTCTTCTTGGCTTTTGCTTGCTTTTTCTCATCTGTACTTGGCTTGTCTTGAATCTTCTTATCTCTTTACGGCTCTACTTGGCTCTTCGTAGTTTTTCTTATCACTTCTTGGCCTTTCTCGCCTCTTCCCGGCTCGTCGTGTTTCGCATTTTCGTATCACTATTCAGATCCCATTTGTGAATGAATGAATCTGTATATGAAAAGTACTAACTTCTGAAATACACTATACCTAAATACTCATTTTAAACTGAATAGAAAAATAAAAACCGACTGAAAATAAAAAATTAGATAAATTAAATAAACATAAATAACTAAATTAAAATGAAGATAAACATTTAATACATCTCTGAATTATACGTCCCGGAAAATACCGGTCTGAGGCAATTAACCCTTAGATCGGCAACTTCATCTGCTATAGGCAGACTAATAGAACCCAAACGAAAGCCAAATACTAAGTTCGGAGATCGTGCTTTCGGAGTATCTGGGCCTAAGGCTTGGAATAGACTCCCTCCGGAATTAAGATGCATAAAAAGCCCAAACAGAGTTTAGGTCCAAACTAAAAACCTACCTTTTCGGGCTCTCATACCCTTAACTTAATTTAATTATACCTATCTGAGAGTATCATACTTGTATTGCCTATGATATGTCTTAATCACACTTTTCATACTGAATTAAAATTACTCGAATCCTTACACATCAATCTGTCTCTCGGAAGATCAAATCCTTGTACTACTGCACCGCACACCATTAAATGTTGTTTTTACTTTCCAAAATACACTCATTAAAGAATATATTACATATTAATATTAAAATATTTTCAGGATTAAACAACATGTGTTCACAATTATGTCCTCTGCGTGCAAACTCTATCTAAATTTCTTTAAATAGATAATAAACAGTGTTAATTTCAAGCGACCTCCCAGGTAAGTATGGTCTTGTATTAATTCATTTTTAGGCAGCATCGCGTTCATTGGTCAAAATATTGTACATGTATTTTCGTATCGGTGATCAATGAACCGGTGTATGCAATTTTTAGCCATAAGTTGTTTTAATTGTTTGTCTAGCTTGTAGTCTTTCTAGATTTTAGGCATGTATGGTAAGTTTGTACAGCGCCCTTGAGGTGATTTTTCACAAAAACGGCGCTATATAAATCGTCCAAATATTATTATTATTATTATTAATAATGATATAATCAATTTCTCATATTTTTTCCCCTTGTATGAGTCGAGGGCATTTGCATTCACTAGATGAGTTAGTTCAGATTCTAGACAAACAGCTCCACCAGTAAATAAATACGCAATTAGGCGGGCCCTCCAAGTTCTCGTTGACTTTTTTATTACCGACTAAAGATGTTATGTCTCCATCTGGGCAAAAAGATGTATACATTAATAACAATAAAAGACCAATGTGACCGTCATCTTTCAACACTTTAAATACCAACCCTTCCAGTGCATCGCAACATTTTGCTCCCGAGTGCTGCAACCTAAAATTAGCAACCATTCGTAGCATCTTGTGTAACGTCAAGTGTCTTAATGGTTGAACCCCTCTGACCGAGCCTAACATAAATAAACAAAACTTCCATGTTATGAATAAAATTAAAATAGGATCTTATCTTATGATGTCGCGAGGCCAAGAAATCCTTTGTTCAAAATCGAAGTCAGTTGCGAACTTTAACGTCCGTTTTAGCACTTTTATCACGATGCAAAACCAATTGTCACAATCTCATAACAAAGCTTTCACTAAAACACGTATTTTGACATATTTTTGAAGACATTCGGCCAGAAACGCCTGAGTTAAAAAATAAATACACGAGAGCGATAAAAACACGTGTTGTCAGAATGAACTGCATGCTCTTCTCCCAAAAAATGACCTATGATGGTGATAGTAAAGTGGTTTTGAAGTCGTAGAATGGTTTGTTTGGTAAAGAAAATGAACTTACTTTTCTTCAATGTATCTAGCAGTTCGGATGATGCTCTCAGTCATCTCGATGTAGCGCTTCATTCCGAAGAACCTCATGGTGGCCCAGCAAGCCGCTATCACGCCACCAGCACGGGAACCTGTACATAAGAATATCTTTTCAAGAACTGACAAGTAGGAAATAAATTTCCCAGATTATTACATATCTTATGGAACTCTCTGTGAAGTTGAATTCCTCATCATTGCAGGACTCTTTTTGTTATGGGGTTTCCTATTCTTACAAGAATATTAGCAGCCATTCTGTTATCACCATTCAGTTTTACTGTGGTACCGTCAATGTGGGTTTATTTAGCCCTAGAGGGTAACATTAGAAGCCCAAATCGGAAAAAAGCTTCAACTTCTTGCCACATCGTAACCGCTTTGACGAGCGTTGTGATTCCAGCCAAAAATGACAGTATAGACGCTTGCCTCAGTGCCATTTCGGTCACTTTGTGTACATATCATACAATATCTATTAGGGTCGCTCAAAGATTTTATAGTTAAACCGCGCATTTTCATGCTTGCAAACTTTATTGTAAACTGTGATTTTTGGTTAGTTTGTAATTGTTCAAAAAGCAATTACATAATTCAAAATCCCCGCATTATCAAAGCTTAAGTGAAGCTTGCATTTATTATAGTCATAATACAAATTAATATTGTGCCCAGCAATAATGATTATGTTTTTTTTTTGTTTTTCTCAAGATTTTGGTGAAAATTTTTGTTGTTTTTTTTTCCTCTCATGGGGGATACATTAATTCATGATAGTTTTTTTTTTTCGTATAAAATCTGTAGGCCAAAGTAACCCTTTTTTAAGACCAACTTTGACCCAAAATATTAAAAAATTAGAAATTCACTTGAATATATTTGTTTCAACAAGCTCTTCTAAACTTGTTAAAATATGTATCTCTAAGTTGACCTCTAACCTCTAAGTTACCGAAATCATTGTAAAACTGATGTAGAAATAAAAGAAACATCAGAGTGATTAGTAAAAATGTCCATATTTTGGAACAAAATAAGTCACATCGGTGGTACATTATATACATAAAATGAAGCACTATCAATCAAACAGTTTTTATCAAGTTGACATAAAAATATATGATTAATTAATATAAATATAAATCAAGTTATGTGATTTATTAAAAATCATAACAATAGGTAATTAATCAATTCTATGCTACGAGGTCCACATGCTCAACTATTAAGAGATTAGATAACTTTTTGACCGGGGCTTATGCACACGTACACTATTTTTTAATCCGTCGGATCTATTTGTTCAGTTTTCGGAACAACTCATATAGGCCTTATAAGAATCGTTGAGTCGCCCTTACTATCATGGTTAGAAATATGATCTAAACAATGTTAGAAAGATAAAGCGCCTTTGAGGTGATTTTCTGACGAAAATGGCGCTATAGAAGTCATCCAATTATTATTATTGTTATTATAAAATAACACGCTTCATAGTTAAATCTAAAAGTTTAAAAACTGAAAAATAATTAAAATATACACCTTTATGAATCCAAAGTTTCCAACTGCAATTTGAAAAAAGATTATGAAACTTAAAGAATTTTTTTTTAATTATTTTTACATGAAATGACAAAAAAGTGAGTTGAAGATAACATTTATAATGCATTTGCCTAGGATTTTATGTATTGGTTTTTTTTTTACATTATCAGTAATTTTAGTTAGAAAAAACATAAGGTGAGCGATTTTGAAAACATTTTTATGCTTGCATGCAAAAATTTTATTTAAAAAAAAATTAGGTATATGTTTATTTTGATTGATAAATTTGAAAGCGTATTACATCAAATTCATTTTACGTTCATAAATATTAAATTTTTTTTGGATTTTATTGCAAAACAGAAATATTTTGACCTTCTGACAAAATAGGGCCGAGTCATAAATTATATTGATGATAAAGGGCCCCGCGTGTGACAGAAGTGATAAAAAAAGGTGTTAGCTTAAAAGAGTGTACCATTGACAGTAGGGGAGCCGTATACGCCACCCGGCCATTCGGTGGAGACAGTGTACTGGAAGTGACGTAAAGTGGGTTCACGGTAGAGCACCACTGACGAGCCCTTGGGGGCAAATCCGTACTGGAACACAGACAAACAAAATCAATCAACATTACCACTAACAAATTAATGTCACATAACATTCCTCTACCTCACTGCTAATTTTAGCATGTAATGGCTTCCTTGCCTGAGAGAAATAAAAAGCATTTTTGTGTTTTGGACTAATCTAATCTGGACCTTTTGAAAACACATTTTGTTGGCAAACTCTATCCATATAATTGGGCTAACAATGGGTCACTTGTGCACAAAACTTTTTGTTTTTTTTTAAATTTATACAAAACAAAGAATTTCCATTGGCCACGGAAAACAAAAACATTGCAGTCGAGACCTAATGTTTCACCCTAGTTTCGAAAAACAAAACATTTTGTGCATAGGAAACTCGTCTTCACCAAAAAGCTACAAATGTTTATAACAGCCTATGGTGTGAAATTTTTATTAAAAAAACAAAGTTAATAAGAAAGACAAAGGTTACGAAAAACCTGACAATATTTGAAAATCTCCTAGTATCATCACAGTAAACGGATAATTTTGCTTTTGTTGTGATAGAGGACTTAGCCAGCCAAAGAATTGAACTCACGACGCCGGTGGGAACCCGATGCGATACCAACACAGTCGTTGGCCAGTCAACTTGCCACTATCGTCCCACCATGATGGAAAAAAGGCACAGATTTCTGGCCAAACACCCAGTGAGAACCGTGGTAAACTTCATTAAAGGAACTGGATTACTCTAAAGAAAATTTGATGAAACTTCTGAGACAGCACAGAAGACCTACGGTCTAAGTGCTAGTTTTATAATCATCCATTTTTTATGCGTGATTACCATTTTTAACAATATTCAAGTAAAGGAAATATATTCCCTTTAAATTTGAATCCTATATTGTCAGTTAGAATGCAATTATCAATTATCACTTGTTTTGTTTTTCTATTATTTGATTGTAAAATATCAATGACATTAATACTGGACGCGGGGTAGAAATCTCAAAGTGGGAAGCCAAACACAAGACGATTGTAGCTGTCTCTATTTCTAGTACTTTAGTACTAAACTGCTACGCGTCGAGTGAGGTCGTGTCTTACCAGTAAGTAAATTGCATTGCAAAGCGCCAAAATGCCCTCCTGTGTAATGAGAAAATGCTTCAATTACACGGCAAATAGTCGTAAAGGCGAAGGAATAACACTTAATTTGTAAGTACACGCAAATTACTTATTATTATCAATTATTATAATTATTACAATTAATTTTATAATAATACGTCATTGTATTCTTTACCCTTCCTTGTCCATTGTGTAACCGAGTGAGAGTATCTTGTTATCTCAGTCACACCCATAGGTCACACCCGTGATGTGAAAGCAGTATTCGGCGAAGAAATTAATAAGCCGCCCTACCATATATCCATGACATTCACACACCTACATTCTTTGATTGTCTGTCTTTATCACACAGGAATAAAGTTTTGAATTTAGAAATTATACTGAAAACTGCTGAAAACAAATGAGTGTTGCTTGCTTTCCACATTATATTGTGAGTATGTGAGACTATGGCGAGTCTATTTATATAACGTCATTGTAAAATATGAGTTTTTGGGAAGAGGTTTCTTGCATTGTTTCTTTATGAGAAGAAACAATGGAAGAAACCATTCAAAGGAAAGTGATATAAATAAACATAAATGTTGTTTCTTTGTTAAAAAAAACTTTGCAACACAAGTGTTTTATTTATAAATTAATAGAAAGGAATTAAACCTCTCAACATATTATATTCATTCGGCAGTAGATTTAATTTGGTAGGCGGGTATGGATACCGACACCCTGGGAACCCCATTTATTGGGTAATATACACCTCTGCCACAGGTCACCCCAAGTGGTTCGCTACATTTGGCGACTTAGCAGGGGTGCCTGGGTTCATGGGGTAATGTTTGTCCAGGTACGTGTCAGTCTTGCCAGCACGGTAAGATTCTACGTGTGTCTATACCACTCACCGAACCTTAGCGAATCAGACACATCCAAATTATTCAAACATTTGAGTAAGACTATTGATAATCTCTTGAACCACTACCCTTCGGCCGAGTTTGTGGTTCTGGAGGACTTCAATGTTCATAACGAACCATGGTTGAAGTTTTCGGGATCAACAGACTAGACTGGATGACAGGCTAAATCCTTTGCCCTTTGCTACGGACTGGAGCAGATGGCCAGGAGTCTACAAGGGTTCCTGATGTCCAGACTCACCGCTCCAGTCTGTTAGACCTATTTTTAACCATTGTGCCACACGGTTACAAGATATAAGTCACGGCGCCTAAAGGATCGTCCAACCACTGCCTAGAGACGACACCAATCCCCGTTAACTTCAGAAATATTGTACATTTAGTACTTACTCTTGATAATAAAATAATTAATACGTAGGATAGGTTTGTTGTTCATTTATTTTTTTTCTTCACTATTTTATTTTATCATGGAATCATAAAGAAGACCAATTGCCCAGTTATTTCAATTTGTATGTATACCTTGTGAGTGTCAGCAGATATGCTGGTGACTCCCTTGAGGCGGAAGTCGAAGGAGGGCAGAGTATACCCCGCCTTGGCCATGAAGGCAATAAGGAAGCCCCCGAGGCATGCGTCTATGTGCACGCCCACTCCGTAGCGCAGGCCCAGCCCGGCAATGGCCTCGCAGTCGTCCATCGTGCCATACGGGTAGTTAGGGGCTGACGCCACCAGCTGCAAATAAAAGCAAATATTAAGTTAATACAATTACCCACACATAAATAACACATTTGAATCAAATAGTTAACGAGTTTGCGATGTTTATCATCTGTGGCAAGGATCAGACGTCTGCTCCGTGTTTCATCAACAATTATGACTTTTCCAGGCTCGCAATCATGAAATTTTATTATCCATTGATTTACAGTAAACCTATCAACAGCATCGTCACCAAAAACATCCTTTAAACGATGATGAATCTCAGTATGAATCACTTTTTCAGCAGTTAAGAATTCGATAACAGCACGCTCTTTAAATCACGTTGACATAGCACTAAAACATGTCACCATACTTCCGCTTCTCAAAACACACTGGATGAATTCAACGACCTCAAACCTGCACTTGCGTATAGAGGGGGAATGTCACTTCCACATTCCATCTGGTATGCTTCTGAAGGTCACTTTGTTCGCGCTGTACAAGCATTTGTGCATTATTTTTCAGCCTACCTTCATACATAAGAAAAAAAGATGGCCTAGTGTTTCCTACATAATATTAGGGTTTCTTTTACTATTTATCTATTTTCTGAATTTGAGAGGCAGATATGGCTACTGCCGCCCCCAGGAAGCATTAATTGGATAACCAACACCTCTCTGAAATGTTGGTGACTTAGCAGGGGCGCCCAGATTCATGGTGTGAGATTCATGGCGGCAGATGCGCCTGCCCCCTAGCTGATCGGGAGAGACTGGTTGAAGGAGACTATTTGATCTCTCCAGCAGGACTCTCTTGATCTATAGCCTTGCAACGCAGTGAGAGGGATAGATTCATATGTATGTCACTTTTGGCCACACTGACCCCATTATTCTTACCCACCCCTAATTCCTTTTTCCTTCCCATAACTTCCTCTCCTTCCTATCCTTAATAAAACCCTCCACACAGCATCCTCGTAGTTGATGTAGGACCTGAGGCTATTTTCTATAACTATTTTCCTCAGGGTCTTCTGTGTGTAATTTCACTGTATAACAAACATTGATAAAATAAAAAATGAGATTGTTAAAAATTGAAGGCTACCGACATCTGTGGTCGATTAATTCAAATTACTATGTTTAACCAAAATGGTGTGAGCCCTTGCTTATAGATATTATTAGGTTATTGGTCGATATTGTAGGTTTCATTTTTATCTACTAGTTAGTTCTCCCTCCATTCAGAATGACAGTGTTTATTTACAAATATGGAAGTTACTCTTTAAAAAGGCTCGCATCATGTGTTTTACGTTCTTTCCTCTACAATAAACTCAATATTAAACAAGCTCATAAGTCAGGGCTAGTGTAGCAATTATTATTCTCACCGTTTCTTATAAAACTTATCCATATTCAATAGTTGAAATAAAAGTGCAAGTTTGTGTCTAGAACGAGTTTTATTTAAAAGGATCACTCCAGATTTTAACAGAAATAGCTGTTTCTTTTACATATGGGTAATGTAGTGTAGTAATGGGTTACTTTTACGACCCATTTGTGCACTCAAAAGCTCAATTGTATATTGACTTGCCTTGTATTTTCTCACTCCTGTAGCGTGGTTCTCTATCTTCTCCTTACAAAAGACTTTCGACACAGCATTTCCAAATAATAGTCCGGTGAGGTATTGGGATTTAAAAACAAATTATAATTCAGTAATAAATGAGGAATTGAAGTTACAAACTCACCATGCAAGTGCTGCCATTTATAGCCCGTTTAATAGCCTTCACGTCTGCCTTGAGTGTGATGGGGTCCACAGGGATGGTGCGAACGCGGATGCAAAAGTATTTGGCGGCTTTGTCAAAGGCGGGGTGCGCCGTGGTGGGCAGGATCATCTCCGGCCGTTTCACGCCGCGATCCACCGCTTGGTCTCGATACGCCTTGCAAACCATCAGGATGGACTCTGTACCGCCTGTCGTCATCTGGAACAAAGACAGTTTGATTATGTACTATGTGACTATTATTTGAAAGGTGTAAAGAGTTGACTCCTCAGTCCTTAATCATATTTTTTCACATGGCCAAAAATTACCGCTTTACAATAAAATCTAAATAAATGGAATATTTCTGAACGGATCTGAAAACTAAAAACTGTTTTTGAAAGGTGATAAAATATGCTTTCAAATTTTATTAATTTTGCTTTAAAGAGCAAATTTTTGAAAAAAAATGGCTCACTTTACGTTTTGTCTAACTAAAATTACTAATAATGAAAAAAAATAGAAACACATTATTATTATTATGTAATGAGCAGGCAGCATTCTGCTGATGTGCTCATACCTAATTTCATAATACATAGTTTGACAGTAAATGAGTTGTTTTAATTTTTAACCAAGTTAATCCTTTCTTCTCTCCAAATGTGAATCCAATAGTGCTTTGAATTGGTTTATATTCAATTAACATCGGCGACATTTATTTCTTAAAATTAGCGCAATATAAACATGCACTCAAAAATTATTTTTCCAAAATGTAACTTTATATACGCAATATGGACATGTTGAAATGAAATGATGATATTTCTCATTGTTCTTTTTTGTTATTTTTTGTTGTGATACACAAAATGATTGTATGTTATTTTAAAATTTAAAACTACTATTATGAAATGATATTATTTTTCTTACTGTTGTACTCTATTATATGTTTATTTATAAAAGGCAGTATAGCCGTTTATGTATTTAAAATAAAAATACAAATAAAAATGTTGTGGGAGTTTGTTCCAAGCATCCACCACTCTGTTTGCAAGGAAGTGTATTCTGGGATTAGATGCAAAAGGCGTTTTGGTAATTTTTTTTTGAATGTCCACGGAGAATTATATTTTTATTAGTAATGAAGATTCCTTGGATGCCAGGGCAGCTGTAGTGTCCAGATAAAATTTTGAAAGTAACATACACATAGAACTCTACGAAAAGCAGCGGGAAATAAGAGAAAAATGGACTCACGGTGCCACAGGAGTCGGGTCCTCCATGGAAGAGGTTGGCGGTCATGCGCACCACCTCTGCCTCCATCTTGTTGATACCCGGGAACACGTCCGAGTGCAGCGGGTTGGTGTAGGAGGCCAGGCCGTACACCTGCGTGGTCAGGCGCGTTAGGCCTGCGTCCAGGCAGTACACTGCACCCGATACACGCCCCGCACGCCAGTTATAGTTACCTGTTGTTGAAAAAATACGCATAGTTAGTTAGTATAATGTCATCCATCCGAAGATACTCTCAATATCGCGCTGGTGTAAGGCCACCATTCAGAAATGAAACGTTGTTTGAAATGGCTTTGGCCGTGTTTGGTGACCAGATTTGAATAGATCGGTACTTCCCAGTACTTTCGGTACTTTACGGGAAATAGATTTAAAATCATCGTCATAGTACAAGATCCCGACTAAGATCGACCTTCAATTTGTGTTATTTCACAATTAATTCATTTAAAAATAATTTACATATAGCATATTTGAGGCACTTTCCGGAGTGAAAGATACTCTATGTTAAGAAATGAAGCTTTTAAGTAACCAGGTAAAACGTTTCTCTACTCTTGACAAAGATGTCAGGCATAATTATAGTTTAGGGTTTTTGACATAGATGTCAGGAACAGCTTTATTTGTCCCCTTCCAATGGACCTATAATAATGTTCATAAATAGGATGATTTCTGTTAATTCCTCCTCTTCTGCATTAGTTTTCCTTAAAAAAGAAACATATATTATTGGTCCGTTGGGGGACTTCAGGGAATTGTTGTATATTCTGTTGGGCTACAATAAAACTATTTTTGATCTTTGGAGTTTTTGTGAAACTAAGACCTAAAAACTTACTCAAACCAATTTAAACACTCTAGATATCGCCCCAGTGTAAGGTCCCTATTCAGAATTGAAATGTTGCTTAAAATGGCTTTAGCCGTGTTTGGTGACCAGATCTTAATAGCCAGGTACTTCCCCACCTTATTCTTCCTTATCGCCTGCTCTTCCTCACTATCATCAACCTCACAACATAGCCCAATCGGGGATTCAATTGACTCGTCACTGGTTCTAGATGGGAGTAGCTTGGGACTATTGTGAGGTATTCACACAAAAAAGAAAACTGATATTGTTAAGTTATCGATTTGACCGTGCTGGACACCGGTCAGATATAATAAATTCTCCAGTAAGCCAGTGTAATAAAATGTGATATCTCACCGAGGGCCAGATGCTTCTTGACTTCTTCCAACAGAAGAGCCTCGTCCATGCCACCCTGGGGCAACTCGGGCACTGCCTCCACACCGCTCATGCGTTCCTCCACGTCCTTCAGGAAGCCATCGCGGATGGGGAAGATCTCACTCTCGATCTTTCGCCGCACCACCGGCACCTTGCGCAGCAATTTGAAGAAGGCTTTCTTCGATCTGGTTGTGATATCTACAACAGAAAACATTCACTTACTTATTTTATAAACTTTAATTTTATTGCAGGTGTTCTGAAAATTTTCATGCGTATAATATTACATAAAATGGCTGGGTCTCTTGGTTCCACAATGTGTCTTCCCAGATATCGGAGTCTTGTTTCCACCAGGGCGGGATATTGGCACCATAGGTGAATTGGAGTATCTTCTCTTCACATTTCCTGCATCTATTGGTGTTTTCCACTCTCAATAACTGCATGTGTCTCCTGAGATGGCAGCGTCCCGTTAGTGGTCTTACTAGTACCGTTTGAATAAGTAAGACCCTTATTCTGCAGGGATATGCAATACCTGTTGTGTACTCACATCGCAAACAACTTCGCTATTGAAACATGAGACCCGCCAATAGTAGAGTTGTTTTCAAATCATTGTTGAATTATCAAAATGTAAAAACTAAAATGCTTTCATAACCTCACTAACAACCAAATGTTGCTGTAGCTGATATTTTTAATATCCTGTCAATCATCATTGATTTTATTCCTAGTGTAACGGACATGTGAAGCAAGAAAACATTCAAGCCCAAGGCGCGGCTGAACATAACCACCGGATGACACACCCCATAAATAGTCAACAACTCTCTCCGCTTGCCCGCCCGACCTCGCACTGCATCCATTCGCTTCGTTTTTTGCTGATCATCGCTTTATCTTGGACAATGGATACCCTACACTCTCTGGGCCAGACCCGGTTACGTCATAAGGAAGGAGCCGTTGGATCACTCAGATCAGCTCTAAAGCGGGCAACCGAGACGACGTTCTACCGACGTTTGGCACCTCTGTGGATTGGGACCTCCAGCCTAACTTACAGTTCTTGTGTGCCTCACCTTGTCTGGCATACCTAGCATTGATCTGAAGCACACGCATTGTTACAAAGTGTCTGACGCAAGTGACGCTATGTTTAAAGTCTCGACAACTTAAGTCGGAGCAACCTCACTTGGCTGGTCAAGGGAGACTGGCATCGCCAACGAGTTTACAAAATATCGGCAACGTGTTCCTGTGCCTGTTTCAGTGTGAAAGAAGAGCCTATGTCTTATTATTTTAAACATTTCTCAGACGCCACAATAAAAGTTCTGTACTAAAAATGCCTAAAAATCGTTTTATTTGCATCAAACTCGATGTTTCTAATATGAATTGAGTTTCACTTTGGAAAAATTTCAGATATCCAAGCAGAATTATAAAAAAATTACATTTGATACACTTTCAAGGTCTATCGAATGAAAATTTAAATGAATTGATTCATGATCAATGATTGATGCAAAACACGTACTTCAAATGACTGATTGAATAAAACAAATGAATCATGATCAATTGCAGTTATAAAAGGCAATTGAAGATCTTGACATGAAAACCGCAAAAAATATTTGCATTTTGTTATAAAGCTGATATACAATTTTTTCATTCGTAGTTTCTGATTACATCTAATGGCTACTACAAAATATTTCTTAAAAAGTCTCTCAAATTGACTGATAAAAACATGGTATCTACTTTTACAAAAAACCTAAAATAATTATCTTAAAATGCGCAATATTACATTAGGTACATGACAATATTTTGTAAATTGTTATCTAATCAGCGAGAAAAATATTTAGAGTGTGAATTGAGATGGTTGATAGCCCCATAGATAGAGGATTAGACCCTCCACCATCAGAGGGACGAATCAATGTTGATACTCACAGAGGGTAACCGACTTACTGCATTATTAACCCAAGTTATTTATTTATTAATTATTATGAATGCTCAATTAGACAATTAACATACATTTTATTGAAAAATCATCAGCACAAATACACACATCTATTAGTAACAAAGTATAAGTCTAAAGGTCGCGGGTTTAAATCCTGGCATTTTTGTGTAATTTCACAATTAATTAATTAAAAATAACATTGATAATAATAATAATAATAATAATAATTGGATAATTTATAGAGCGCCGTTTTTGTGAAAAATCACCTCAAGGGCGCTATTGATACTCTCAGTATCGCCATGGTGCAAAGTTGGTGCAATTATCAAACATACTAATTTCGGTTGTGGGTCTTTTTTTTACATTAGCTCCGCACAGGAGGCCCTGAGGAAAATAATTCCTCTCGGGGCCTTATGTCATCTTTGGGGATGCTATGTGGAGGGTCTTTTTAGGAAAGGAAGTTCAAGGAAGGCAAAGGGTATGAGGGGAGGGTAGGAATCTGGGGGTCAGTATGTCCAGGAGTGACGGACATACAAATCCATCCCTCCCACTGCCAGATTCCTACCCACCCCTCATATCTTTTTCCTTCCCAGAACTTCCTCTTCTTCCTTTCCTTAAAAAAAACCTCCACAAAGCAAGATGACATAGGCCCTGAGGTAAATTATTTTCCTCAGGGCCCCCTGTGTGGAGCTAATGTTAAAAAATGTGAAGATATATTATTATATTGGTTTACTTCCGGGCGTTTAGTATCGAAGTCTAGATTTAACGCATTGGCATAATGACCATTATGTTTCATATTGCAATAAAAAAAAGTCTAAACACAAGAATAGTGGAAATCCGGCAAAGGAAAAGTTTATCGGACGTATTATCGGGGAATTAGAAGACGAGGAGTGTTTGCTAAACTTCCTCGTTTTCTAATTTCCTGTCACTCGGCGGGCACCCTTCCTCGTCAGCCCGCATTAGTTGTATGGTAGCGGGAGCAGGGGGGGGCCTGGCTATATACGCTAAACTGCCGTGCCGTTCCCCCCTCCTCTTCCCGCTACTCCCCGCTACTACCTCACAGCCGACCAATCCGAACGCAGATTATCGTTTGGTCAGATATGTGTGGCAACTTATGTTTTGATATTGTTATATGTAATGTTTAAGTTTTAATTACAGGAGTTCGGCCTATTATTTGGACTAATAAATGATAATGGAAGATAGGCCGAACTCCACTTTGCATAATTAGTTGATAAGTAATAATGTAAATCGTAGTTTAAGTTACATATTTGAATTCCCCTGAACATTGTAGGGCCGGGGACCCAAGGATATTTTTGTATTTTATGTTCTTTTCTTTAATAAATATGCTAGAAAGAGATGGTTTTGGTCGGCAGAGAGAACACAGAAAAGAGGGTAGTTCCAGAGGTCGCAACGCCCGTCACGCGAATCGTGCCGGAGGTTATGACCTATAAAAACACACACTTGAACGAATTGGGTCGCACCAAAAGCCATCCACTCGGTTTTCAATAAATACCGGTGCGGCCCGGGAACGAACGCATTCCAGTACCGACAATAAAGAGAAAGCAATACTAATAAGTACCTACCAAATGCATTTTAATGAAGAACATAGTGAAAATCCAGTAAAGACAAAGCAAACAGAATACAACAGATAGAGATTATGATTAGTATTAATCACTCCGATACGTAAGCAGATATACACGATAATATAACGATAGCAGTCAAGTACAATAAGCATGTTTTCATGTCAACGCGTGTGTTTCCACAGAATTGTGCTAGAGACATCCCTAAAACAAAAAGTAGAAGCTCGATAATAAATCAAGCTACCCATCACTATTTAAGTTGTCCATAGAAATACATAAAAATACCTATTCTGTCAGATACATGGTAGACTGCAAAATCGCCTACCCGCCGTTAGACATTGTTATTAAATATTTTTGTATGAAATGATAAAAAAGTGAGGTGAGTAAATTGTTTATTTTACATTTATATGATAGAATAAGTATTGTTTTTTTACATAATCCGTGATTTTAGTACCGTTCTCACATAAAAACATAATGTGAGTCATTTTTACATTTTTTTATGTTTGAATTCTAAATTTTAATATTTGCAAATGTTAATATTTATTTGTATTAAAACAAATTGAAAGCATATTTCATATACTTTGAAAAACAGTTTTTAGTATTCGGCTACGTTCAGAAATGTTTCATTTATAGAGCTTTAATTTTGAAGCGGAAATAACACAAAGTTTTTGTTAATAAGACATTTTGTTTAAGACGAAAAACTTGCATGTTCGCAATAGATCGGAGTGGTTAAATCTTAGGGTATGTTTATATTTATCTTAGGGTTTTCTTAACCTTCCGTCGGGCGCAATGCAAATCCTAACACGAATTCTTCGAGACTAACATGAACTGGCCGTCTGTGAGTGGTGGGGAAGGAGGAAAAGTCAGGAGGCCACACCCCTATTTCGGCGATATTTACTCTTTGGCACAAAAATAACAGAACACTTCATCTCACAGGTGTCCACTTAGAAAATACATCGACGTTTTGTTTCGATGCAATACATCGAGGTTACACATCGATATTTTCCGATGCATCGGTTAGAAACATCGATGTTTTCTCAAAATCGAGTACTTTTTCTAACATGCTATAGACGGCGTGTGATAAAGAATTATTAAGAAATCTATGTTCAGGAACTAAGAGAAAAGAGAGAGGAAAAGACCGAGTGTCACCCCCATGAGCACAATTTCGGGGGGGGGGGGTGACTACCACGTAATCCGCCCCGGGTGCCACCCATGCTAGCTACGCCACTGATCCTAACCTTGCTTTAGTACCTTACATACCTGTCCAATCGAACTCACAATGGAACGATGAGATTTCACTTTAATAGTAGCAATATATTGTATCCGATCCAATTTCGTTTTGCAGTAAGTACCTACACTCCTAGTCAACAATAACAAATTATGTGACGCGTTCTGTCAAATCTCTTGTTTGTTACGCTTAAAAACAATAAAATCGCAAACTAACACGCAAAAAAGTATAACCATCAGATAAAGAGTCCGCGAATTACTCTGTGAGAATGTTATTCGTCTAAAACTTAATTTAGATTATTTAATTTGATTTCTGACAACAGTGACAGCTAAGTGACTTTGGAAATAAATACATCGGCCTAGCGGACCGAATAAAATAAGTGTATGTTTTAAATCCTGGTAAAGTGACAATTCCGCGTCGAATGTGATTACTCTCAACTGGTGAAATTCTATTTTTTGTGAACATTTGTCCATTTTTTTCTTATAAATAATAATTATCACAAAACAAACAAACCATATCTCTGATTATCTCGTTAATAAAAAAGAAACTTTTCGGTCAAGAGAATAGTGGATTTCATAAAAATACAATCTCAGTGAAAAGTTTTATAAAACTGTCTGTGCTTAATTTGTGCTAATTAACCAAAAATAGCTACATAAAAACTCGACACGGTACCACTGTTTTGTTTCCAAATCGAGTCAAGTAAGACCGATTGCCCACTTTCAGGCGTAAAGCCGAATACTGCAATTTTTTAACACTTTTATAAAACACAAACAAAATGAACAAAAATATGGAATTATTTCTATTCAAACTTGACGAGAAATTAGAGAAACAAGCCGAAATAATAACTCGTTCGGTAACCAAAAATGTGATGGAAGTGCTGGATGAGAAGATGAAAACAATTATTGAGGAAAACAATATCCTTAAAAATAAAGTATCAGAACTAGAACAAAAGCTTAAAAGAACTAAAAATAAAGTATCAGAACTAGAACAAAAGCTTAAAGCAGTAGATAGAGAAAAACGTAAAAATAACCTGGTGTTCTTTGGAATAGAAGAGAAGGGAAAATCTGAAGGAGACCTAATAGACTGCATTAAAGGCCTCATAGTAGACGTGGGAGTACACTTGGACAACCAAGAAATTAGCAACGTGTATAGAATAGGGAAACAAAGCGAAAACAAGAATCGTCTGGTTGTAGCCTCTATCACGACCCAATGGAAAAAACATCTTATACTCACGAACAAGACAAACCTCCCGTCAGGTATTAATGTGAAAGAAGATTACTCGAAGGAAATCCTGGAAAAACGGAAACAGCTACAACCTCAACTACAAGATGAGAAAAAGAAAGGAAACCTTGCTTACATAAGATATGACAAACTGATAGTGTTAAAATCGAAGGACAACATTACCGAAAAGAGAAAAAGAGGAACTTCGGATTCTCCCAAGTCATCACCACAAAATAAAGTAAATAAAAACCAAATATTGAGCATTCCCTCCCAATCTCTACCCAAAACTAGCATGAAAGAGATCACCAGACCTAACATACTGAACTATCTCAACCGAACAAGTTCTGACTCACAAATAAATACTCCATAAAAACTAATAATTGCCTCGGAAAATTGGTAATAAACAATACTAATACCAACGAGAATTAACAATCAAAACCTATTAACAAAAAGTCTCCCAATTCGGCTGGTCCCCGCGGGAGATATAGACCACCACCCTCTAACAACAAGAAGAAACAAAACACTCAATATTGCAACCTTAAGTATGAGAGCCCTTAGAACCGAAGAAAGAAAGAAAAAAGAATAAAGAAAAACTACATGAGCTTGAAAAAGCTCTCGAAGAAATAATGTTAGAGGAGGCCTATGCCAAGAGGCAAACTGAGCTTCGAAATATTATAATAAACAAAAACATGTCTAGTATTTATACCTATCAGAAGTTCAGAATAAAGGGCTTATTATTATTATTATACCTACACTCCTACACATTCACAACACAACTAAAAACAAATGTGATTTAACGTTTTTATTCAAAATTGATCACCGAGACGAAACCAGAAAAGATCAGAGACAAAACAAACGATTTTTTTTTAATTCTCTCTGGTGCAGTGCTGCCAATGTCAATTTCTAATTATTTTTAGCGGCCGACAACAGTCAAATATCTTTACACATAAAAAAAAATAAAGGTTTGATGTTTTAAATTTTAAATTGTTAGAGATCA
The DNA here is from genome assembly GCA_917563855.2 of Limnephilus lunatus. Taxonomy (NCBI): domain Eukaryota; kingdom Metazoa; phylum Arthropoda; class Insecta; order Trichoptera; family Limnephilidae; genus Limnephilus; species Limnephilus lunatus. The sequence continues at coordinate 84,060,013 of OU830592.1, forward strand.
ACTAAAACAGTAAAAATATGTATAATCATTAGCTGGTTAACATTGATTCAATGTTTTATGGAAAAAACATCGATGCATCGAGTAAATCAATAGACTTTCAAAACATCGGATTGATTCGATGCATGGTATAGTAAACATCGAGTGAATTCGATGTATATCGAATATCCCTATCTCACAGATTAGTTGCGCCTGACCGAAGGTTAAGGAAAGGTAAAGTGAGGTTATGATCAAAAAAGTAACTGACCTTCTCCATTGAAAACAAACTGGTAGAACCACACAGAGGTGAGGACAGTGCCGGTGGTGACAGAGACGATGTACCACGGTTCACGATTCTCAAATAAACCATTCACTGACCCCTTCACACTCTTCAGGGAGTTGCATGCTATATCCATCGCACTAGTTCAGTCTTCAATCCGCTAGAAAACAATAAAAAACACATTAAACATATACTACTAGTTGATAATGCACAAAAGATACATTGGCATTCCAATGGCGCTATAACCAGTAGAGGCTGACAAGAAACTTCGATAAATAAAAAGACATTGATGTTAAAGCAAACGCAGACCATACTATACTTGATAATGTGACATTTTCATTTTTGTCTTTACCTAGCCTAGTAGAGGTAATATCTAAAAGCAAAATGAATGCGCAAGTTCGACACTTCAATCGCATGACTTGTGCTTTGCTTGGGCATGATTCTTCAATCAATCAAATGCAGGGGTACGGCCCCAAGTTGAATGGCAACTTTAACCCGTAAAGTCTATTTGTCCATTTAATTAAATGAAGACAATACTAACGAAACACAATCGAAAATCTGGAAACAGAAAAATTAGAAAAAGATATTGGCACCTCTGGGACTCGAACCCAGGATCTTCGGCTTCCCAGGTCGGGATTCTGCCAACTGAGCTAATGTGTCCCTATCCGATTCGGTGTTTTTAACTGTATCATACTTCGACTAAGAACCAACAACATTATCTCAATTTTCTTAATGCATATTCATAAAGATAGCAGCCAATAAAATGAAAATAATGTTAGTAGTTCTTAGTCGAAGTATGATACAGTTAAAAATCACCGAATCGGATAGGGACACCTTAGCTCAGTTGGTAGAGTCCTGACCCGGAAAGCTGAAGGTCCTGGGTTAGAGTCCCAGAGGTGCCAATATCTTTTTCTGATTTTCTGTTTGCAGATTTTTTATTGAATTTTGCTAGTATTTTCTTCACTTAGTTAAATACTTATTACAATTTGAAGTTTTACTCACAAAGTTAAAAATAAAATAAATATCTATTTGTTCAGTTTTCGGAACAACTTATATAGGTCTCGTAGAAATCATTGTGTCTCCTTTACTATCATAGTAAGAAATATGATATAAATAGTGTTAGAAAGATAAAACACCACGCTTCATATGCAAATGTAAGAGTTAACCACAAAAGTAGTCAAATGTAAACCTTTATAAAACCAAAGGTTCGGATGGCAATTTGAAAAATTTTTTATGAAAATTTTTCTTACATTTTTTATTAAGGCGATCCAATGGCAATTTGAAAAAATTTATGAAACTTTTTATTACATTTTTTATTAAGGCGATCCAATAGTCCAGGAAAAAATTGAAATCGGATTTCACGCCCTTTATGGGAGGAGTTTAAAAATACTTGAGAAAAAGCTCTTGGAAAGGTTGGAATAGGTATTTGAGAATTTTTTTTACAGGTTGATTTCATAAAGGCCTGTAAAAACATTCATTCCTTTTTTACGCATTGTTTATTGTAATAAAACGGAAATTTAAAATTGATTTCACGAAACCAAGCGGCGCGGAGCCACACGTCTATTTCCCGCTCCGGCCGGAGCATGACTGATACAAAATGGGTGTGCCCAGTGCATGGTTCTTGTGCCCATGCCAAAAGGGTCACTTCAAGAATCAAAATTCATAGAGTGAGGGCCGTATTGATTAATGTCAAAAATAACAACGAGAAAATGCATGTTTTATTTTATTTTGTGAAGTTTGGGCGTAAATATCAATTTTTTTTGCGATTATTGTAAAAGAAACTGAATTTGCCACATTATACAATAAAACCATGTCCGAAAAGGGGTTTATAAGTAGGAGAGTTTGCACTGGAAAGTGTTTTTTATAGACCTAATACTTTATTTTTTTCTAGGCTTATTAAAAGACTTATTAGTGCCCCCCACACGCACACTTCGAAGCGACCGAGTCCCGCGCCACTTTAAGCCGCCGCGCAGAAAAGTCTCACGGTGAACTGCACTGTAAACCTATCGGTCTTTACTTTTCTGCGCGGCGGCCTAAAGTGGCGCGGGACTCGATCGCGCCGAAGTGTGCGTGTGGGGGAGCCAATCAAAAAAATTACCAATATTTTTAAGGGCCAAGGCATGTTCTACATGCAGTATTTAATTGAAGCATCTATAATACCCCTAAGCGATCAAATTTTCAAAACAAAAAACACATGATTTTATTTAGTATGGCTTCATCTTAATTATTTTTTGTAAGGTGGAAATATTTTAACCCTTTAATAAAATATGGTCGAGGCCTGAGGGGTTAAAAAGGCTAATTTTACATGATTCTTAAGACATAAAATTAAAGAATTGGTAGCAAATGTTCTCCAGATTCAGTTGAACCTTGATATAATTCACACCTTGTAATCTACTAATGACGGCAAATATAAATCAGATAAGATTTAATCTCTTCTGGTTATTATTTGTAGGAGGTAAAACAGATAACATAAAACTATGTAATCATTTTTTACAAATTAAGTCAAGGAAGTTTTGTTGCAAATTAATATACATTATTTAGTAACCATTTAGGCTATTAGTTAAAAAAATTATTGCATTTCAGGCATTGAGAAATTTTTTTTTTTTTTTAAGAAAGACAAACATTCCCGGGTTACGAATAACCCAACAATGTTTGAAAATCTCCTACTACCATTACAGAAAGCCGAAAATGTTGCTTGTATTGTGATGGAAGACTTAGCCAGCCGAGGAATCGAACACGCGACGCTCGGGTGGGACCCAAGCGCTATTCCCCCTCAACCACTGACCGATCTTAAATGTTTTTCATGACTTGAAATGACATTTTTAAGGAAAATGTGTTTGTGTAACTAGCATGATTCCATAGTATTACGATCAAATAGAGTGTACAACTATAGCCAGGAATACTCCTGCCCTGTTACTAAAACTAATAATTCAATACAATAATATCTCACAAATAAACGCCATTTAAAATGGACAAGTTCGATGAATATAGAGTTCAGTGTTAACAAATATGATACCATATATTATAATATTACGATAAAATACAGTGTAACACTACAGTCAGGAGTACTCCTTAAAACCTCGATAACATTGAGCGAGTTTACAAGCTACTAGCCGGTGAATTCACTATCTGCTAGTAAACTTGCTCAGTGTAATCATATTTACTAGCTAACTAGCAGATTGTGAACAATTTATGAAAAAAGTTGAAAGGGGGCTACTTTGCTCGCTACTCAGAGCGTGTGGGCTTGTTAGCTAGTAAACTAACCTTGCGTCATCATAGTTGCTAGTGAGCTAGTTGCAAGTATCTCAGTTTTCTACAACTTTTGTTTTGGTTTCAACTCGCTAGCTAGTTCGCTTCTGAGCGAATGGAAAGTTCTGTGTATCATCATCACAATCGCACTCGCCCATTCGCCCGCTTTTAAACTTGCCGGCTAGTAACTCGTAAATCGCTCATGTAATCGAGGCTTTACTGAGACTAATAATTCAATATGTAGTTACCTACTGGCAATTGCTAGTAGGTACCTAGCTAATTATCTACCTACTCGTCGCCTCAGTTCTTATTTGTCCAATAGACCATTTTAGTTTTTGTTCAATTTCCACTTTAAAATTAAAAATAAAGTATAAAAAATGTTAGTTCATCACTAAACTAAGAATTATTTAAACTAATGAGACCTTTACCTTTAGGACAATAGCTTTATCTTACACCTATCATAATGTTTCATTGAAATAAATAATGAAAGAAAACCTTCTACTGTAAAATAATTTAACGGTCTGTTGGACAAATACGAAGAAAGGCAACGTACTGGCAACAATCTAATTTCAGGAATTCAAATTTTATTCAAATATTGGAATACAGAAACAAAACCTATGAAAGAACATTTTTTCTTTGTTCCTTCTGTGCTGCTTGTTGAGCGCACATAATTTTATTTGTTGTCCATTATCATCTGACAGAATAACCAACAAAGACAATAATAACCAACAAACACAATAATGTCTACAAAGAAACAACATTCTTAAAATGGAAAAATTAATGATTCCAGAGTTCAGTGTTAACAAGCATGATACCATAATTATATGATAAAATGCAAGTACCACTAATGGCAAGAGTGCTCCTGCCTGTTACTAAAACCAATATAGGTATCAAGTGCTAATAATTAAATCCAAAAATATCACAGATATACAACATTCCTAAAAAGTAAGAAATAATGATTCAAGAGAATGTTAAATATGCAAGTAAATGAAACAGAAAACAAAGATTAACACGAACAAATAACATGAAAAAATTGTTATACAAGTAGAATGATTAATAAAAAAAAAAGCAAATACCTGAATTGAACACTAAAATCAAAGGTTATCCGTACAAATCTATCAGAATAAATTAAGTAATCTAATCAAAAGGTCTAATTAAATAATCAAGAGGTGCTGGGCACGGAAGGTTAAGATATAATTACAAACCTTATTAGTTAATTGCTTTTGTTATCATGAATTCCCACAGCCAGGAACAAAGCGAAAAAGAACTAAATGAACCCAATATCGATGTTGGTTCTCTTACTTACAGCTCCGCTTGGCTCTGTCCCGCACTGTAATATTTACCTTTTGTTGGTTTCTAATGACTAAATAAATTCAATGAAAATATATCAAGAATATTATCTATCACAGCCAGGCACTATTCTGCTATTCACCATCGGCTGTCACCTGTCACTTGTCTGTCACTGTTGGTCACTGTCAATGTCCAAATATTATTACTGTGCGCATGCGTCAAACTTGAGAAATAAACATGTTTACAACCATAGAGTAAACGCATTTGTGATCATTTAAATAACGAATTAATTAATGAAACCCTCCGCTTTTATATTCCACAGGCAAGCGTACTTCTTAAATGTTCCAAAAACAGACACACATGCTCCTCTTTCCATTTATAAACCATTTTTACTGCATTGGCAACTCAAATTTTCACGTGGCTGCGGCGCGCACGAATAGAGATCGATTAAATCATTCAATGCTTGTGTTATTACACGTTCAATAGGGTACATGCAGTATGTGTAATATAGTGTTTTCAATGCATTTAATACAAGTAAAAAAAATGACTTAACTCGAATATCACACCTAAAACCCCCGAAAAAATTTATTAAATTAATTAATTCACTTTTAAAGTTGTATGAAAATTCATATATCAAAAACGAGTCATCATTGACTTGCGAGATTGTGACGTCACAACGCACCCACCTAGTCCCACGTCAAATTGTTTTTGACAGTTTTTGTTCCAGCTGCTATGCCGGTTTGAATAAGTTTGATAGTCATAATCGTTTAGTTATGCATCCTAAGCCCGCTAAGCCCATTCGTTTGTGTAAAACATACATTGTAAATACATACTATCATGACAGACAGTGGTTTTCTACAAATATAGTCTGATAATTTGCCAAAAATCGACGCGATTATAATGGCAGTTACATGTACCTTTTCATCGCATGACACCGCTTTTTACACATAATAACATTATTTGTGACGTTTATAAATAGTTTGTTTGGTGTTAAAGATGTTGTGTTTGTACACTTTAGTACAATACAGTATTTATAAACGGTATCTACGGACATTTTCTTCGATAAACAAATGATCAACTGCAGACTGATTACTGCATGATTACTGGATTACGACTTGCGACTTATGACATCTGTCAAGAAGTGCGCAGTGACGTCACAAGCCAAAACCGCGCGAAAAGGGCGTTTTAGCGCTAATTTGAAAATTGAATATTCAAAACGTTTTTGAAGGACTATTTCCTATAGTAAAAAAATTTTTTTTGAATATTCCAGTTTGTAATTTTTTTCTTTAATTTTTGGTAAAACAAAAAAAAAATGTGATTGTACCCTATTCTCAAAACCGCATTGAATGTTGAATTCTTCAATTTTATAATTACATGATTCAATTTGGTTGCTTTAACAAAATTGAATTGCAGACTTGAACCTTGTAACATCGCCATATCTGGAAAAAAAAACTCCATTATAAGCACCTCAAAATGTTCCGATTGTTTTAAAATAAATTGATCGAAAAATGACCTTGCCCAACTCTAGCAACAGTTTTCAGATAACTGAAAAAACGGAAGATATTTTACGATATCATTTATGTTTCTACAAGAAGAATTTTTAGGTCAACTTAAATGTACTAAATAAGATGAGATGCTATGTTTAAAATTTGAATATTTTTCAATAGGTAAAAACTCGAGCATCGCCGGGCTATTTTTATGTGACCGGCCTGTGGAACATTTTTTTTATACATCTATTTGAATTTCGATTTTCTTATCGTTAATGAATTAATACACAAGAAATTCGGCAGACTGACTTGTTGTCAATTACAATGCTTTCTATCGACTTTTGGTGGACTTCACGCACCCACACACATTACTCTGAAATAGGATGAAATGATTCGATGAGTAGGACCATAACTACATCAAACCACCCACAGTAGGACCGTGGGGAAACGGCATAAATATACCAATCCCGGAAACGGCATAAATAAATCAGTCATGGAAACGGGAAACTGGGAAACTCGAAACCATAATTAAGAACTTTGCTTCTATGGTTTGATTTTTTTATTCACCACAGTGCATAGAGAAAACCGCCACAGAGCCACAGACATGATTGGTTTATTTATGCACAGACAATATACAATATTATGTCAAGTTTTCTCTTGTCATTTGTGTCATTATTTAGCCAAAAGGCCAAAAGTGAAACCGTGTTGAATATACTGTAATACGAATTACTTTTCAAATGTAAATCATTATCAATCCGTTCGAATTTAAAATACAACAATATTTATATCTGTGCAATGGTCGTAGACTTATTCTTATTATATTTATGGTGCAATTGTGCACAATTTGGCCGAGAAATTGCTCAACCCCACCATCAAATCTGTTTATAAGTTTACCAAATTCATTCTTAAAATGGAACCAGTGAAAGAAACGCAAGTCAACAGCTCCCACATAGCCTTGCTGGATATCAAGGATGAGGTTGGTATCAGTTTTGACAAAGAATGGGCCCGAAACTCAACGAGGATATGTTATTTTGATGTGTCATCTAATGTAATACTCGTCATTACAGGACAATTTGCTGAAACATGCTGAAATAAATATTCTGGAGTCGGAGAAGCGTGCCAATGGTCCACTTCACGTGCGAGACCATTACATGGTTTACCTCATCGATGTCAAGTGAGTAGACAAGTCGAAATCTTAAACATAACTCGACTTCACCAGGGTGAAGATTGCCATGAAATTAATGGACACAATAAGAGAAACATCTCGACTGGTCAGCGCTAGTGGCGAATATCACTAAACCAGAGCTTATGAACTAACCAGTATTGTTTGGGTTCTATTGAGCTTTGTATGTGTATCTTTATGCGATTTTAACTGTTTTTTAAGTGCAGGCGGACTGCTGTTCCCTTTAAACTCAGTTATTTATTTTGCTTCAACGTGGCAGTTTCACCTGTTGTACCAAACACTGCATTTTCTTATGTGAATACCACAAAAAGGTCCTAACCACTCCCAATCGTAAGAAGCCCATTGTGAGGCTGAAGGGAGTAGGGGAAATCAGGAAAAGGATGGCTGAGAAGTACCTTTCTATTCAGATCTGGTTATCAAGCACTGCTAATGACATTTCAAGTGATGACTCGATTCTGAATGGTAAAGTATTATAGCATTTTACGTAGACGGGTAACTAACAGCTCTGTTATGTTTCCAGAGTGACGGATGAGCATTTCCAGCTGCTGCAGCACAAGATCAGCTCTTTGTGGAGGCGCTACACAGAGTTTGAGCAATTGCATGATTATCTCCAACTCACATACCCCCACGTTGTGATGCCACCTTTACCAGAGAAACGGGTAAATATAATATATTTAAAAAATATTTATATATTATATTTTTATTGGTTGTACAATAGATAATCCATTTATGTATTAGTAGTTTGAGATTTTCCGCAAACAACAGGCATGTGACATTTTTTAAATCCTGGATGTCGTTTTATCAGATTAAAAAACAATAGGGGTCCTAGGTTTGAGCATTGTGGAATTCCCAACAGGGCAGCAAATTTGTCATAATCATACCAATATTAACTCTACACCAGTGGCCCCTGGATTCACTTTAAGACCTATGTCATCTTTGGTGATGCAGAACTGACAATCTTTTTAAATAAAGGAAGGAGTGAACCTGGGCTTTGAAGAATAATAGTAATGAAGAACCGAGAAAGGCTTAAGCTGAACTGTTGAGCTGAAGATAAAGTGGTTAAAACGAGCCATTCTCAAATTAATGTCAACCATTTCATAGATCTGTCCAAAAAAGCCGCTTGTATGTTTGTTTGCTAGATAAGAATAAATAAAGCCTACTTCGTTTATGAATTTGTAAATATTTGCATTCCTCTGACAATGGAGGCTGCTTTGATTTGTTACACTTTATGCACACACACTGAGTAAATATAAAGGCGCCGTGTTTTTGTATCAGATAATTTTTTTTGTATGTTGATTACATACATTCATCACAACGTTGTTGTCATCACCTGACAAGTAACGAATTGAATTATCCACGGGGGGACCATCTTGAGAAATAACAAATTGCCATTTAATATGTTGGTATATTATACTGTCCTTAGACGTACGACGTTTTGATACAATGTAAAGATGAGAAATTTGGGAACTTATCGATCAAAAAAACATAAAGTTTTTTTTTACATATGACCTATTGCAATATCAACGATGACATAATTTAATAACAATATTACCTTTACTCACTTCAATACAAAGCCATTGAATATCACCATACTAATATTTGACACTGTTTTTTAATTATCACTAAAACTAGCGTAGGGAGTGTGGCTAACCCATCGCTCAGGGAGTGGAGACACAAACCTGCAATAGCCATCCCAAGCCAAGGTGTGAGCTACCGTGCTCAGGCTGAATGTCCTGGGGAACAGTCTCACAAACAGTGCCTCCGAGAAACAAGGTCGCATCTCGGAGTATTTAGACCTTACTCCAGCACTCGGGGCTCTGCTGGAGTGGACCTTCTATTTCTCTGGTAACTCATGGCACAAAAAATTGGATCATTCGAAAACTAGTGGCCTTTTGAGAACCTAGGAGTGCTGAGGCCACCTCCGTTTACTTCCTTCCTGGGGTCTGTAGGTGGAACCAAGAGGAGAAGCCGTGGAGATGAGAGCTGAGGCCACCTCCATGAACTCTTCCTTTGTGGGGCCTTCAGGGAACCAAGGGGAAGGGCACTCTTACAGCGTGGGACCGAGGAACCAAGGAGGAGTGAGGTGGAGAGATGATGTCCTCTTCCCTTTTGGGGCCTTTCTGGAACCAAGGAGGAATGAAGAGGAGAGATGAAGTCCTCTTCCCTCCTGGGGCCCTCGGAGAACCAAGGTGGGGTGGACTCTTCCCTTGTGGGGCCTTTAGGGAACCAAGGGGCGGTGGACTCTCCGTCGTGGAGCCTTCGGGGAACTAAGAAGTGTAGAAGAGAGATGAAGCCCTCTTCCCCGTGGGGCCTTCAGGGAACCAAGGACGAATGAAGAGGGGAAATGAGACCTGGGAAGACACATTGTCGAACCAGAAGATATAGCTTCATTTCCAATAACAACTCTGGTGAACTTTATTAAAGGGACTGGGTTGTTGTTAAAGGATTGAGGTAAAATGGGAGATAGTACAATGGGCCTATGGCCTAAGTGTTCACGGGAATTAATCGTGAACCGTCTCCGCCAAGAATAAAAAAATATATATATAATAATTATCACTATTTTTAAAATATCACCTCAAAGTTGCTTTTGTCTTTTCCTTTCAACATCATCATCTAGCACCAGTACATCCCACAAACCCAGGATGGAATTAGGTTTCCTTCACAAATGTTTTCCACTAATCTCAGTCCCAAGTCATTCTTCTACAGTCTATGAAACTGTTTATCTCCTCAATTAAGAATTTCGGTACATATTTGAAAATGTGTGATTAGTTTTGTAGGAGAAAAAATTGAGTTTTCTTAACCGCACAGGCCTCGACCATATTTTGTCAGAGGGTTATTTCCACTTTCGAAAACTAAAAGCTGTTTAAAAAAGATGATAAAACACTTTCTCAAATTTAAAAAATCGAAATAAACATATGTTTTTGGAAGTTTAATTTTGCGTGCAAAATAAAAAGTTTTAAAAATGGCTTATCTTTTTTTTTTTAAATTACTGATGATGAAAAAAAAATAAAAACACATACATATTTTATTAGACAAATGTACATATTGTAAACGTTATTGTCATCTCACTTTTTTGTCATTCCATGTAAAAATATTTAATTAAAAATTCCCAAAGTTTCATTTTTTTTTTCAAATTGCGGCGGGAAACTTTGGATTTATAAAAGCGTACATTTGAATTATTTTGTGGTTAATTTGAATATAAAGTGTGGTGTTTTCTCTTTCTAACACCATTTATATCATATTTCTCACTAGATAGTAAAGGGAGACACAATGATTTCTATGATACCTACATGATTTGTTCCGAAAAGTGAACAAATTAGCCTGACGGGTAAAAGCACAAAGACACGGCCGAATAACACTTCCATCGGTTTATCTCTTCAGTAGCTCACAGTGATCTATGATACCTACATGATTTGTTCCGAAAAGTGAACAAATTAGCCTGACGGGTAAAAGCACAAAGACACGGCCGAATAACACTTCCATCGGTTTATCTCTTCAGTAGCTCACAGTGATCTATGATACCTACATGATTTGTTCCGAAAAGTGAACAAATTAGCCTGACGGGTAAAAGCACAAAGACACGGCCGAATAACACTTCCATCGGTTTATCTCTTCAGTAGCTCACAGTGATCTATGATACCTACATGATTTGTTCCGAAAAGTGAACAAATTAGCCTGACGGGTAAAAGCACAAAGACACGGCCGAATAACACTTCCATCGGTTTATCTCTTCAGTAGCTCACAGTGATCTATGATACCTACAGAATCTTACAAAAGTTTTCTATTTAAAAACAATAAACAATCTATTTTTATTTCTACAAAAATGTAGACTAAACTTATAATCGTCATGGATTGGCATTTAGCGATGGCCGATCACCCAGTGACACAATTTAATTTTTTTCTTTCTTTGTTAATAATAATAATAATACTAATGAAAAATGTTGTTACAATATTTGGTGTGTTGCAGATTCTGTACTCATGGCAAAAGAGCGACACGCTGAGCCCGGAGTTTGTGGACCGGCGCCGAGCCGGGCTGGAGAACTTCTTGCTTCGAGTGGCGGCGCATCCTGCTCTCTGTCGCGACACCCACTTCCTCGGCTTCTTGCAGATGGAGCATGGCTGGCGGGAGACAGTAATGGAGACAGGTCTGTAGACTATGGCCCGGTATATCAGCCAGTCCGTATCCTTGCTATGTAAGACATTCCTCGCCAATTTAAGCGGGCTAAATCTACCGCTCAAGCTTTCTTAAGCCTCAGAATAGAGCTAGCAGTCATATGCCAAATCTGACATCTACGTTAAAAATATTTGAATACTTCTCACCGAAATTTATGTAAATTGCATAATTTTACAAGTATATACTATTATATTCATCGAGCAATAAGGGGAAAAAATTCGGTTTAGTGGCGAAATTCCTAAAAATACAAACTAGTTATTTTTATACTAACTATGGGCCGGGGAATACGAATCTGAAAGAATTAGGCGGCGGCAAGCAATATTAACTGAATTATATGACTTTAAAAATTTTTTTGACACCTATAGGAAAATGGCCATTTTGGAAACATTCTGATTCCTAGAAAATCAAACTAGTTATTTTTATACTAACTTTGGGCCGGGGAATCCGAATCTGAAAGAATTAGGCGGCGGCAAGCAATATTAACAGAATTACACGACTTTTAAATTTTCAATAAACACAAGCCATCTTTAAAGCATTTTAACACATGAAAACCATAGAAACCATAGAAAAACAACAATTTAAGTGTGGCCATTAAACAATAATATCATCGAAAATACCTTATAAATCAAACACATCTTCGTCGTCCGTCGTATCTCGGTCATCAGTTTAGCTGCTACGCTAGGTTTGTGTAACATGGTTTGTGCCCCTTTATACCGCCTGCTCGCGTCAATTTAAAAAAACATCCCAGTTTTCAAGTAGTTTAGCGGCTACGCTAGGTTTGTATAACATGGTTTGTGCCCCTTTATACCGCCTGCTCGCGTCAATTTAAAAAAACATCCCAGTTTTCAAGTAGTTTAGCTGCTACGCTAGGTTTGTGTAGCTGCTACGCTAGGTTTGTGTAACATGGTTTGTGCCCCTTTATACCGCCTGCTCGCGTCAATTTAAAAAAACATCCCAGTTTTCAAGTAGTTTAGCGGCTACGCTAGGTTTGTATAACATGGTTTGGGCCCCTTTATACCGCCTGCTCGCGTCAATTTAAAAAAACATCCCAGTTTTCAAGTAGTTTAGCTGCTACGCTAGGTTTGTGTCACATGGTTTGTGCCCCTTTATACCGCCTGCTCGCGTCAATTTAAAAAAACATCCCAGTTTTCAAGTAGTTTAGCGGCTACGCTAGGTTTAGGTAGCATGGTTTGTGATACAAAAGTGAGTAAAATTTATAAAAAGTAAGTACTTAAATTATAAACATGTCATTTTACGTTATTGATATTACTGCTTAATGGCAACACTTAATTTTATGTGATGTAACATCTTTATTCTTTTTCTATGGTTTTCATGTGTTAAAATGCTTTAAAGATGGCTTGTGTTTATTGAAAATTTAAAAGTCGTGTAATTCTGTTAATATTGCTTGCCGCCGCCTAATTCTTTCAGATTCGGATTCCCCGGCCCAAAGTTAGTATAAAAATAACTAGTTTGATTTTCTAGGAATCAGAATGTTTCCAAAATGGCCATTTTCCTAGAGGTGTCAAAAAAATTTTTAAAGTCGTATAATTCAGTTAATATTGCTTGCCGCCGCCTAATTCTTTCAGATTCGTATTCCCCGGCCCATAGTTAGTATAAAAATAACTAGTTTGTATTTTTAGGAATTTCGCCACTAAACCGAACTTTAGCCCAATAAGGAATAATGATGTTATTAATGGATAATCAATCAAAAATAGTATGTTAAATAGCGATTTTAAAAGTTTCAACAACAGTACAGTTGGTTTTCAGCGGTTAATTTCATTAATAGTGTACTGACTCTAGCAAAAAAACTAATTAAAATTAGTTTACTCGCATATAGCACCATGCTGATTGAAGTGGGGAACTTCATAAAAAATTAACTTTTAAATTAAACCCGCCCAAAAATAAGCTGCCGTCATTTTTGAAATATCGCGATCGTAATATGTATTGCGATTTTCCGGCGCGTAGAGATGTCTCGATGAAGATGACAGTAGAGAGCATAGATATACAACTCCCGTAGACAATAGATTTGTTTTTCAAAGATAAATGAAACACGTTCCTCCTTTAAATTCATAGACAATACATGTGATGTTGGTGGGGTCTAGGCTTTCGACTATGTATAGATTATGTGGCCTATAAAAAGTCACCTTAGTGCCTTGTCTTTATGTGTTTCATATTTCATTGAGAGTTGTTTAATATTATCTTCTTCATTGATTAAATAATAGTTATATTTGTGTGTTGGCAGGTTACATGGTGCTGGCAGAGAAAAAACTCAAATCCCTCACCATCGCAATCAGATTAAAGAACCCGGATGCCAAGTTCGAGATGATCAAAGCGTATGGAAAGCAATTAGAATCTAGTCTCAACAATTTATTGTTCACAAGGTATGTGTGCAGTTCCTTTATATGTATAGACTGCTTAGTAACTAATTATATATGTACTTAGTACTAATTATTCTGTTTGTAGGTCAAAGATGGTAGAGAAGCAACACACGCTTTGCAAACTGCACGCCAACTATGGGAAGCTGTTCAGTGAGTGGAGTGTCATTGAGAAAGAAATGGGAGATGGATTCCAGAAAGCTGGCCATTATTTCGGTGGGTTACTTCTTCTTTTTAACCTGTCACTTACCATGAGCCCGCCGCAGACACAGATTTTTTTTTTTTTTAAATGCGATTTTAACCCTTGGGTATAAAGAAACTGTATGAAAGACAAGGTCAGAATCGCTTGTGCCAATATCACTAGTTTCATCAATCAATCATTAGTTTCATCAATCTAGCCACTCTAGAATATTTTTAAATGAATTTTCTATGACTTTGTAGGTCTGTTTTGGCAACTGTCAAAGGTGAAAAAATCAATGTTTTATGTTTTCAAATGCGCACAAAGGTCTGTATTTATTTACAAACTCATTTGAATTGTGTTTTTTCATGTTGGTTATGTATTCAGATTTTTGTACAAATAATAAAATCAGTTTTTATGTGGGATTATATCTTTTGACAATTATTGCGGAAAATAATGCATTTTAATTTTCATTTGCGTAAAATTAAAATCGCTTCGCGAACCGATCGGTGACTGTCAGCGGCCATTAGGCACGTCGCTGTTATGTTGGTATCACTGATACATTTCAAAGAACTAACATTTGTTTTTATTTCACAGCTTTGCCAAACAAACCATTCAAAACCTGAGATGTTTTTTTAAAATTATGATGACATGCAGCTTTTGTAGTTTAACCGTGTTTTCATGTATCCCACGAAGTTGGCCACAGTAGTATTTAGTTCTTTGCAATGTATCAGGGATACCAACATAACAGTGACGTACCTAATGGCCGCGATTTGACATTGTGTAGATTCGCGAAGTGAATTTTAATTTACGCAATTGAAAACTAAAATGCATTATTTTCCGCCGCCCCCAAGCCAAAAAGTTTCCTTTTATAGTAATTAAGGCGAATCTAAAGTTTTTTTCTAAAAATTATTCGTAATAAGCGTGGCCAGTCCGAATCGATATTTACCAAAAAAAAAATTCCTTTGTTTTTATAATGATATTTGACCAGAAAGCAACAAAGTAATTTCCGTGCAGTTTTTCGAAATACCATCCGACATTCAACAGGTTTATATGATTCTCCTATCTAGGTTGAGCACTGTCATTTCTGTTACATATTATGTCACATTGAAGTCACACTACAGCTGAATTTCATTCTAGAACATTCTTAAGCTGGGATGTTCTTTGTCCTTCGTGTGCCAGTATATTATTTTCCTTCAAAATTCCTTAAGTTTCTTGTAAAAAATATTAATAAAAATAATTAATAAAAAATCCCCAAAGTAAAATTTTATTTTTCGAATTGCAGCGGGAAACTTTTGATTCGTAAAGGTGTATATTTTAATTATTTTATGGTTATTTAAATATAAAGAGTGGTGTTTTCTCTATCTAACACTGCTTAGATCATATTTATAGTAAGGGAGACACAACGATTTCTATTTGAGTTGTTCCTAAAACTGAACAAATTAGCCTGGGGGGGTTGATATCCACTGATTTGCTATTTTTTCTACTTTGTGCACGCCACTACGTGGTGGCAATATTAATAAAATAAAGCAACACTGCTGACGGTAAAAATTAAATAGAAATCTTCTAAACATCCATTTCATTTGGGCAACTGTCTGATTTAAGATTTAACAAGTGATCCTGTTGCTTGTAGATTCCATAGCGGAGAGCATAGACAGCATCCTAGAGGATGAAGAGCAGTATGCCGACCAGCTGAAGGAGTACCTGTTCTTCGCGGAGGCCCTGCAGAACGTTTGTCGGCACCACGAGGCGCTACAGCTAGCCGTCGAGACCTCCGAGGAATGCTTAACCTCAAGGTTCATTTTGTTATTTCTAAATTATTACTTCATCTTTGCATGCACTAATATCTACTTTAAAGCCAATTAGTATTGTAGCATCGCTTCCATCATGATATGTAGAAATTCAAAAAATCAATCGTTCTGTCAAAAAACCGTAACCAAAAACCAACTGGTCTAAAGGTCAATTTCAATCAATTATTATCTACGATATCAACATTACAGAGCATTGGGTTAAAGTTAGGTTAGGTTAGCAAGAAGGAGAGGACTAGCTAAAGCTGATGGTGTTTCAGGGTGGCGGAGAGGGAGCGAGCAGCGGCCGGCAAGTCGGGGCTGATGTCCCGCCTGTTTGGCACCACCGACCCGGACATCGTGCGCGACCAGACTTGCCGTACTCTGGACTCTAAGATCACCAGCGACCGGACTGCTATACAGAAGGCACACGAGGAATTGAAGTAAGTTTATCCTTCATATTACCTATAATGTATTCCCTTTTATTTTATGTCACTCACACAAGAGGCCTGTGTGGATGCTGTGTGGAGAATCCTTTTGAAGAATTGAATTCTGGTTCAAATATAAAAGAGTAGGTGACGATACAAATCCGCCTTTGCCTCTCACAATTGAGATTTATTTATTTATTGCTTCTTCACAACTTTAATACATTTTTTAGCATGATTGTATTCACCCCCTAGTGGGGTTAATAATTGATATGCCGTATCGGGGTTAATAATTTCACAGTTTAATAAAAGTAAGAGATACTTAACCACTCCGATACGTAAGCGGATATACATGATAATATAACGATAGCAGTCAAGTATAATAAGCTTGTTTTCACGTCAACGTGTGTGTTTCCACAGAAATTGTTATAACTCCGCTATTGTTCTATTGACATCCCTAAAACAAAAAGTAGAAGGTCCATAATAAATCAAGCTGCACATCTCTATTCATAGATATACATAAAAATACCTATTCTGTCATATACATGGTAGATACAGATTTTACCCGCCAAATCGCCTACCCGCTGTTAGACATTGTTATTTTTTTATTAAATATTATTTTATAAAATGATAAAAAAGTTAGATGACTAAATTGTTTTTTATACATTTATACGATATAATAATTTTTTTTTTTTTTACATAATCCGTGATTTTAGTACCGTTTTCACATAAATACATCATGTGGGTCATTTTTACATTTTTTTAATGTTTGCATTCTAAATTTTAATATTTAAAATGTTAATATTATTTTTGTAATCCAACAATTTGAAAGCTTATTTCATAACCTTTCAAAAACAGTTTTTCGTATTCGGCTACGTTCAGAAATGTTTCATTTATAGAGCTTTAATTGTAATAATGCGGAAATAACACAAAGTTTTTGTAAATCTGACATTTCCTTTCAGGCGAAAAACTTGCATATTCGCGATAGATCGGAGCGGTTAAAATAGATCAGACTCAGATATGTACCTGCGTGATTGCAATTATAAAAGAGAGATTCTATTTGTACCAAGCAGCAGAAACTCTAAAATGGAGAGCTCAGGGTCATGAAATTTGCACTGCTTTTCTTTTCTCGATTTTCTAGGTCAAAGCTATCATTTTTTGTTCCATGTTTTGAGTTACGATTTTGTTAAAAGCTGGGTAGTAACTCTCAATACAACTTTCAAGGATTCCATACTCTACTTATTGACATTTGGTTTCATCACATTGTTGCACAATTTAAATCTTGATTTCTCAAATCTGTATTTAATTACACATGCTTAAGGCATTTACGTTACTATAAAACATCACTTTCATGGAAGTGTTATTAAATTCACTCGGCAAAAGTTAATTAAAAAAGTAATGTTTCAGAAATAACTTAGCTTTTTCAGGATTACAAAACTAAATTCACAACATGACACTATTAATGGATTAAAGTTGACAAAAAATAACACAAATAATAGTAAACGTATTGAAATATATGAGTACAATAGTGAATTGGTCATTAGAATATAAATTATGAACAAAAACATGATCCGAATCACACAACAATCCTGTGCCTGCAAATGATATTTTGCTGGGAAATCATGCATGTGACATGTGGTAGTATTGGCCATTATTATTATTTACCAACACATTTTTTTTATTTTATAGAGATTTCACAGAAAAGGCCTTGGCGGACGTGGAACGTTTTCAAAAACAAAAGGACAAGGATTTGCAGGAGACCCTGGCGGGCTACGTTGTTCTGCAAGTTAAAAATGCCAGAAAGGTTTGTACTGCATATTTAATAATGTTACTAATTCATCTGTACTCAGTACTGAAGTAACCCGGAAAGAAAGGTCATCAGATGCTCTGGAACAGTCCTCAAAATATTTTCATATTAGCGGTGCATTGCTGTAGAAATAAAATAAGATATGATATGTTTTGTTCTTTCTTTATTTATATTATTAGTGTTTTTTGCTTTGTCACAGGAAAGCAATACTGCTGTAACCGCCACTACCTTAGAAAATACTTTTGAGGATTTTGAGGTACATCAGTTAAAAAAAGTATTGTAGACAAACGGCTAATTTTTCAAACATCATACAGTTCTTATTTATCATCGTAAAGTCATGGAATCCATATAGATCGACGCAGAAAAAAAACCCCTGCAAAATGGTGTTTATAAAGTATTTTCATGGGTTGTGGCGGTTACTAAGGGTCAACCGAGACAAGTTTTTCGAGAGCGAGAATAGATAAATTGAGAAATAAAAATAAAATGCGCATTTTTGCTTAATATAGTATATTTAAGAATGTAATAATAATTTGTTTTAAATAGTTTTAATAATCAAAATTGAACAACATGATGTTGTAGGACATAAAAAGCAATTTTTCTGCGTTTTCACCCTTCAAAGAGTGTCTCCTCAAATAAACTTCCTTTAACTACATTAGAGGGGGCCCCACCACTTTTTAATGGCGTTATAAGGAAACATTGGTTTCCTCCTTCACAGCACTCATCAAGACTCTATTTTATTGAACGAAGCTACATTTATTTGAACAACTCTAGACCCTCCAATGTCCATGCATACGGGGTTAGAAAGCAGTATGCAAGTACTAACATTAACATAATACAAAAGAATAATAAATGTGGCAGCCCGTGGAATAATTCTTTTGAAATCTATAGAGAAAAATATATACAGATAAATGTACAGGTTGAGGAAGCCTGAAATAAGAGAAATAACGAAAAAAATAACAGTTTTATTTTTTTTTTATTTATTTATTTTATACACTTTACAAATACAAGACAAAAAGTCCCGATAAACTACTTTTTAGCAGTTTGTCTAACGGGTTCTTTACGTTAAAGATCGTATTATAGTGATTTAATAGTTACATTTTTACAATTATATAAAATAAAATTTAATTTTTTACAGAAATATAGATAAAAATAAATTTTTGAAAACATAAATAACATTTTTAAAGTTTTTAGAATAATATGTCATTGTGAGCTAATACAAATTAATTCTTTCCGTAAGCCAAGTCTTCAGTAAATTCATCAATTGTTTGTTTTGGGCACAGTTAATAGTATAATAGTAGTATAATAGTAGTATAATAGTAATAATATAATGCAAGTATTTACAATAATAACAGAGAAAAAATAAAATGCATAAAAAGAAAATATTCAGAGAAGGTATTCCACAAACCACCAGGCAGTCCCAATGACAATGTGCATGACTATCGGCCTAACCGCAATTGTTTGTTTACAAAAGTAGTGAAATGATCGAACGGCGCGGCGCGGCGGCGGCAGCAGCGGTAAGTAAAACCCGCCTCGCTGCCAGCCGACCAATCACAATCGACAGCTCTCTCACGCACAGCGTGACACGCACTGACACCAAGTGACGAATGTGGACGCGCGCGGTAGATTTGAATCCCATTATCCTATACCGTCCCTACTTAAAACGGTCTCGGTTATGGCCCAGAATCTCAACGATTTTTCGTCGAGAACTAAGACAGAGTTCTCGGTAGAATATGTAGCTGAGAATGCCGAGACCGATATAACTATTTATTTATATTCATATTCCATATATATATATTATGTACATGCGCTTAAACAATTATGCTATTTTTTTTTTAAATAATGATATTAGTGCCATCTATAAAAGAGCAGATTATTTCATTTTTAAGTATAGGTACCCTTAAGCACCTCTGCTCAGACCATTGACTAATAGAAGAGTTATTTTAGATTTATTTAAAAAATGTACATAAGTCATAATATTTAATATTGCTCCAAATAGGTACAACGTACTGTAATTTTTAAGTAGTTAATATGCAGAATTTATGTTTTTACAAATTTAACAATTTTATGTAATTCTTTTATGAAACCTAAAAATATGGGATAAACGGTCAAAATAGTTGCATTCAATGGCTCACTACACTATAAGCAATTTATATGTCACCATAATAAAATTCAGAAGTAATGATTTTTTTAATGAGGGCGGGACATTTCCAAAACTTAAAAATTTACAACAAAAACATATAAATTTGTTATAGACCTCTTTTATTTCATTCACACTCTATTTCTGAAGAACCCTTCCTTCGTCAGGAGAATATTAGAACTAACCTACGATATAGAATATTAACCGACATATACACAAATTTTAGGTGTTTGAGTGGGAGGTAAGCAAAAGGGGAGGGGTAAATGCGGGATTTCCGGGAAGAACAGAGGGGTTTGTTGGAAATATGTCTAGAGTAGAACTAAAAGATAAATTAAAGTGGTCTGATACAAATTTATATGTTTTTATTGTAAATTATGGCGAGCCACAAAGTTAATGCTTTTTACAAATACTCAAAAAATTGTTAGCGCTCAAAGCTTTACATTGATCATATTGTGGAATACTCAGGTGGTAATAGGATATTAGATTAATAATAATGTTGTTGATTTTTCCAGGGATTGCAGACATGGACACAGGTAAAGGAGTGTCTGGATGGAATCTCTTAGTTCCTCCCTCTCTACTTCCTCTGTTCTCCCTATTTCCTCCCTTAAACTACATATAAGTATAAGAAACTGTCTTCCCATGAGTTTCATGATCTAAATAATACACTTCAAAGAAATAATATATTTTTTCAAACTAGAATATCAACTTGCACCGCAACATCTTCTCTGAGCAAATTGGGTATTTGAGTTTCCTTTAACTTTCCGTCGGGCACATAATTGACCGATGTGTGCTTGATGGGACACTTAAAAAACATAATTAAATTCTAATTATGTTAATTTTTTTACAATTGCCAACTGATGAACATCATTTTTTAGGTGTGAAGAAAAAAATACAAAAGTTTCTGCAAAAAAACATGTATTTGACATAAAATTAGTTGTGCAAATTTTAATGAAATTTATGACCTACTTTCAAGTGAGCTTCTTCAAACAAAACTTGAACAACTTCCCATAATGAACATTAAGGATAAACTAAGTGGAAAGGTTGCATGGAGCACATGAAGAGAGGTGTCAGGTATCAACTCAAGGGTGAGGTGACAAAATGGTGCAAATGCGACCGGCGGAAGGTTAAGATTGCTGAAAAGCCTAAACCGATATATGTAAGTTAATTTGGGTGAAATTGATCAAACCTTTAAAAAATATTTAAATTCTCTCTTAAATAGTTAATCAATTTAAATAATCTGTCTTATGCCTCGATTATATTGAGCGTGTTTACAAGCTACATCTGGAAAATTCATTATCTGTTAGTAAACTCGCTTAGTGTAATCGTATTACTTGCTAACTAGCAGATTGTGGACAATCTACGAAAAAAGTTGAAAGGTCGTCATCTTTACTCGCTACTCGCTCAGGATGGCGGCGTACCAACAGCTGATTTCATAACTGCTGTCAGAATTAGTTCACGCGGGAGCCACAATTCTCGCTACTGGGTAGCGTATGGCGCTAGCTGCGAGATCAAGTTTTTTTTACAAAATGTCGACTGAATTTTTTTGTACCAAAAAAATTTGCTAATAAAAAAAAAAAAAAAAAATAAAAAAAAATTGGTTCACGCGGGAGTCGTTATTTTAGCTGCTATTGTCACTACTGAGCAAGTAGACAGTTTTATGTGTCATCATGACAATCTCACTCGCCTCTTCACCCACTGTTAAACTTACCGGCTAATAGCTTGTAAATTTGCTCAATGTAATCGAGGCTTTAAGGCATAGGAGTTGAAAGTACATATATGTAGTCAAATCAGTATAGATCACACTTCTAAGGTGATCTTTTCAGTAACCATTATAGCCAACCACCTTTTTTTTCCATTTTCCTACTTGACATAATTTCCCTTTCGATATGACGTGGCAAATTTCATTTTCTGTTTATAAATTTTTATAATAATGTGTAATAATAATTTATTCCAGTCAAAAATGTTAATCTTATAAATAAGTCAAGAGTCCCATAATATTCTCAAAGCAGATTGCAAAATGGGATCTGTTAATTACGATAGTTAGGTAAATTGCTTACTCTATTTTATAAAAAATGCTCATTAATCAAGGATTAAGCACTCTAGATATATTTGTTAAATCCTTTTTTTACTTAAAAATCTATTTTTAATGTGTCCAAAGCGTTGGGTTTCCATGGAAACGTTGCGGATTCAATTCTCTGCTTGCTAAGTCCTCCCATCAAAGTTTGATCATAGCGTGAGGAATTCATTTTAATTTTTTTTTGTGAAAAAGTTGAAAAAGGATTGAAGCTTTTACCTTATACAAATTTATTGCATTTATCTAGTATTTTCGAAGATATTTCAAAGTTATTATTATGTTAAATTTGTAATTTATTAGTTACGTTTCCAAATTGTTTTTATATTTTATTTTTTATAAATTATTTAACTAGCTCTATTTAGGAACATTATAATAGGATCTGCACCAAGAGGCTGAAGAGGTGATTTAAGACAAAAAGTGATTCCAAAGATTTGAATATTTATTTATTTCTTGTAATATACCTAGTTAGTAATATACCTAATACATATTCACGAATAATGTTTTCTTTATTAATTCTACACTTCTAGAGTTTTAGTATGTAGTTGTAAGGTGTTTTCTTCTATAAAAGCCTCAGTACAACCTACTTCACCTTTATATAGTGTTCAGGGAAGTGCAGCAACTTAAGAGGTGATTCTACATGATGTGTAGTACAGTTAATGAAATTTCCAGGGTGAACTAAAAAAAAGGGGAATAAAGTAACATCAGCTGAGTGGTGAGGTGGTCATGGGTGTCCGATTTGCGAATAAATGTATCCAACAGTGTGCAGGCATTTCGTATTACAGTTAAAGTATTTTTAATCTTCGATAATTAAATCTGCCAATGAACAACCGTCCCTTTTTGTGCACAAACTAATGCGTGAATTCCTCGCTGTCCCTCGCTATGTATTACTAGAATTTCCAGATCTCATGAAAAAGATTTTTTACTTAATATTTTCAGTACAAAAGTTACACCTACTAAAAATCTGTATATTAAGGTTGAACATATCCAATAAATATGCCGGGAGTGAAGAGTGGCAATGTCGTACATCTATGCACACAAACAATAACATACAATGAGAGTTTTGATGTTTAAACAATTGCAAAATGTTTTTACCTGAAAAGTATCTTATGATGTTGGAATTTCAAACAAATATTATGCTTGTACTGTCTTGTAGAAACACCTCGCTAAGTTTCTTCTCTTTACCCCTGGACAATTCAGTCATCGACTTGCAAAATCCTTTCAAAAACTCCACAAATGTTAATATTCCTCCGGTAATATCACCTGAGCTGCTTTTGTAACTTCTTTCACGCCAGAGCGGATTTTGTAACTCCTTTCTTGCCTGAGCTGCTTTTGTTTAATACCTTTCTCGCCAGAGTGGGTTTTGTAATTCCTCACTCGCCAGAGCGGGTTTTTTGTAACTCCTTTCTCGCCAGAGCGGGTTTTGTGACTCCTTTCTCGCCAGGGTGGGTTTTGTAAATCCTTTCCTACCAGAGTTGGTTTTCTAACTCCTTTCCCACCAGAGTGGGTTGTGTAACTACTTTTCTGCTAAAATAATAACATCGACGTATGTTTTATGTTAATTTATCTTTATTTGAATGAAGGATCCGATTAGTCGCATTTTATCATCAGAGCTGGTTTTGCAAGTAACCCGTAAATAATAATCTTTTATTTGGTGAAATGGAATGGAATTTGTAAATAAATTTGAACTTCGTAAATGAATCTTTTAATTTGCTACAAAACTGCAAAATATCTTTATTTTTTCAAAATACTTCCTGAGCAGACTTTGCATCTCAACAACTCAATTTATATAAAAGGAGGTATTGGTATTCGTACTACAGATACATTTATATTCAAATGAAGCAGTGAGTCTCCATGTCTTGAGACAACTGTTTATACCTGTATTATAATAATATTATATTAATTTATAGAAGATGTTTTCACATAACATAATACTTATGTTCCAATGGTACAGATTAACCCTTGTAGAGGAATTGCAACAAGCCTTTGTACATACAAACAATATAACATGCAATAAAACAATAATTAATATGATATTGGTGCCTTTATACTAAGTATGATTCGTCTCTCATCTCGTTCAACTAGAAATTAGTAACTCTGGGCCGTGCCGATATTAGCCCCGTAGCAAGAGATAGCCGGTAAGCTGTTAGAGGCCAAATGCAAGTAAAGTTCGTCAAAAAAGTGTAGAAATAAGATAAGATGGAACAAAAACAAAAACTTCTCGTTACTATGACTACATCGATATTAGAACAAATTATAACACATTGTTTAAAATGTGAGGTTTTTTTTGACTTCCTAATGTAAAGTGACAGATGTCATAACTCAATATTTATTTACGTTTTTATTTATTTTTTATGCTAATAAGGCCAGCTTTACACTTGTAAGTTTATTCCCGTAAATCACTCACGTAAGTGGTTTATGGCCAAATTACCAATGTAAACGACACCAAAAGTCACTTAACGTAATTTATAGCAAGTTACAGAAGCTATTCTTTTGCGAGTTTTTTGACAGGTCTAATCGCGTCCGCATGAACTTCCAGCCTTTTTACAGCTTATGAAATCAGTTTGATAAGCTGAGAGACTTACCGAAAGAAATTTTACCAAAATTTTGCGAAATGTCAATTGTTTCAGACATTTGTTTTTGTAGAATTTTTTTCTTATGAAACTGGTGGGTATTTATTTACATTTATTTAAGTTTTCCTAAAATGAGCATCCTTCTATTCAATTATCGGTTCAATCCTTTCTATTCTCAATGTTTCTGTTTTTAACATTACATAAATATTTGAATTCGAAATTCCCGTTGCTGTCAGGTAGCCGTTATTCGGATAAAATGAAAGAACTCCATTAATTTCCGCCCTTGATGGCACAAAAGCGCGTGGAGAATTGTTTAATTTAAACCAAATTCTATTTTAACACTTTATCTCGTCCTTTTCGCCTTTATTGACAAAATCGCGTAAATTTGGCAGTGGCAGGATCGTTGTTGACGGAATGCCATCACTGCAAATAAATTTGCAGATTTAAAAACGGTCGCATGAGCATTCACACAACAATTTCCTTGAGCATTAATTACCACAAGTATGCATATGTAAACGCTCCTGTGAGTAACTTGTCAAAAACTTTTGTTAAGTCGTAAATTTTACTTATGAGTGTAAAGCTAGCCTTAAAGTATGTGTCTCTTGCACATAGTTTTTATTTATTTATTTGTGTTTAACAACACGTCGCCCGAGTTCTTAATTGTCCAAACGACCATTTTAGTTTTTGTTCAATCTTCACTTTTAAATTAAAA
The DNA here is from genome assembly GCA_917563855.2 of Limnephilus lunatus. Lineage (NCBI taxonomy): Eukaryota > Metazoa > Arthropoda > Insecta > Trichoptera > Limnephilidae > Limnephilus > Limnephilus lunatus. Next base: position 84,085,717 of record OU830592.1, read on the forward strand.
ATAAAGTATACAAAATGCTAGTTAAACGCTTAACTAAGAATGATTTATACTAATGAGATCTTTACCTTTAAGTAAATAGCTTTATATGATACACTATCATAATGCTTCATTGAAATAATGAAAGAAAACCTTCCCCTCCTGTAAAATTTTCAAATGGTCGTTTGGACAATTAAGAACTCGGGCGACGAACAGCCAAACGACTCCATATTTTTTGTGGGATCGTTATTAGATAGCGGACGTAATCTCCTGTCAGATTTGTGTGATTTTTATGGCTGTTATTTGCTTTTTCTATGTACAATGTTAATTATGAATAAATAATCATGTGTACTTGCAGGAATTCATGTATCGATCTAAACTAAAATATGTCCATTAAATATGTAAAAATCACACAAATCTGACAGGAGATAACGTCCGTTATCCAATAACGATCCCACAAAAGATACGGAATCGCTTGGCAGATCTAATAATTGACTTTGATATGCACATTTCAAAATAATAAAAAAACAGCATTTTTATCGAATTATCTTGAAAAGTGTTTAAAAAAATAACAAATTCTGATGTTAAATTTCCTTAGAATATGATGAAATAGATTTTTACTTCTAATTTGGGGTCATCCATTAATCACGTGATGTTTTTTAGCAACTTTTTGACCCCCTCCCCCCCCCCTGGTGATATGTCGTGAGGTTTTAGGCTAACCCCCCCCCCCCCATCCCCCCAAATCACGGGTTTTTTGTTTAGTACAAAGTATAGGACGTTCACCTTTAGAAATCGTGCGTTCAATGAAAAATAAATACATGTGATATCTCATTTAACCCCCCCCCCCCCTCCCCCTTTCGAGCCTCACATGATTAATGGACGACCCCTTTCTGAACACCACTCGATGCTGGTGTGAATAATATCCACTTGGATGGATAAGGTTACATAATTTTTCCTTTAAACCGTCTTTGTGTTTAAAACGATTGCAGCCATCCATTTTTTTTCTACAATTTGTTGACGGTCTGTAGCTTGTTTTAGTCTGGTGTATAAACCGCCCGCTGTATGATATTATGTAACATGTTTTGTGTTAGAACCCTGCTTGCCGCCCTGTGAATATGCCGTGCGTGCTTTACTGTGTGTATTTATTCTCTAATTAAGAACTTCTCAATGCTACAGGGACCATTCTTATTATGTGTGTTTTGTACTGAATAATATTAAAAGATTACAAATTCGACTTCTGTTTTTTTTCCTCCTACATATTCTGTAGAACTTTATTTTAAAACTTCTGGCCTCTGGCATCAGAAGGAAGTGGGAGGGAAAGGAGACAGGGAGAGGAAGGTTGGGAAGTGCATGGCTATACAGATATAGTTACTGAAGATGGCTAATGCCATTTCAAATACTTAACCTTTAAGAGAGTGAGTTTTTGAGAGAAAAAAGGGTGAGATATTTTTACCGAAATTTTTTTTTAAATTAAAATTTATAGTACCTATATATTATTAAAAAATTTTACAAAAATAAAAATGTTTATTTCTTTTGGATTTCGTAGTCCGTTCGCTCGATGTCTGTCTCTCTGGCCTCTGAGACTTGTCAAGCGTCTAACCCGCTGCGCTATGGGAGGCTCGCAGCGAGGCGCTTATTTACCGCATTATATTAGAACCGAAGACCCGTCAAAGAATAAATTTTAGTGAAGCACTTCCGTTTCATCCGAATTTCAAATCACTAACGGGGTTAAAGAAGTTTCGCTTCAAAAAATGATGAATTAATATTATTAATAGGAGAAATTCTACAAACATTACCGCACCATGTGCGGCCGTACTCCTTTATGCATATTTTTTTACGGACGCACGGTGCGGCCATACTCTCCTAAAGGTTAATAAGGTTTGTTTCCGGATGGCGATCTTTTACCAGGGTGATACTAAAAGTATGATCTAGACTTGTGCAGTATTCACATTTTTTTAAAGTGCCGAAGGAATCGATAATGAACAAATTTTCTGAGCACCTTCCATTTAAAAACTGGTGAAAAAAACATAACTTCTTTCGTCAAAGTTAGAAAGATTGTAATCTTTCCATTATTATTGGGGAAAATTATTGTTTTGTATATATTGCTTAGCCATTTCAGTAGTAATTAATTATTTCAGGTATTTATAGGCTCTAGACCTGGCTCCCTATCACAGTCGTTCGATAAGGCTTGATAGGATAACTTTCGGTAATTTCTCATCGTTCCCTAGCATGTAGAAGTGTGCCGATTCACTCATTTTACGGAATCAGTTCCGGACCGATATTCAACTGTGTGCACTCGATTCACTGGACTCGTTCCTTTGATTCCGCCCGTCTCGCCGAATCAAATTCATTGCAGCGCGCGGCGCTCCGCCGGAGTCCTTGAATCGGCCCGAACCAAACCGAGAGTTGATTCCACCGGACTCACGGAATCAAACGCATTGTAGCGCTCCGCCGGAGTCGTTGAATCGGCCGGAACGAAACTCTGTTTGACTCCGGCTGATTCAATTTGATTCCGCCGGACTCACCGAATCAAACTGATTGTATCGTTCCGCCGGATTCATTGAATCAGCCTGAGCCAAATTCAGTTTGACTCCAGCTGATTCAATGCCGAAAGTTGATTCTGCTGGATTCCCTTACCCGGCGGAATCGTAGAAGGTCACGGAGTTAGGGATCAATTATTCAACCCACTGGGGTTAATTGGGGAGTTAAAAAAATAAGGTTATTGCTTTTCAAGATTTGATATTTTTTATTATCATTTAAATGGCACTTACCATCTGGTGTTCTCAACAAAAGTGGAGGTTAATTTACTGGTAAATGTTGGAAGTAAAATATTAACTAACTAACCATCACGCCTTTTCCCGGCAGGGGTAGGCAGAGAGGACGGACCGCCAAACAACTCGGTCTTGGCGCACACTCTTTGCCTCACTCACATTCATACATCGTCTCATACATTCTCTTCTTTTATACTGACTTTTGACATGGCCCAACACGAGTATCTGATTCACTTGATCGTGCCATATCTTCCTCGGGCGTCTTCGACTTCTTCTACCATTCACATTTGTGTCGTATATTCTTCTTACACTACTTTCCTCGTTCATTCGCTCTACATGCCCAAACCACCTGAGGGTCCCTTTCTTAATCTTACTCATTATGCTAACATCAGACTTACATTCTTTGTGGATATCCACATTTCTCACACGATCATACATTGTTTTACCACACATACGCCTCAGGGATCTCATTTCAACAGCATTCAGTTTACTTTCATCCTTCCTCTGCCAGTTCTATGCCTCATTGCCATACATCAGGGTAGGTACCAGGACTCCATTGTGGACTGCTAGCTTCGCTTCTTTTGACAGTTTTTTATTAGCGCCAACAAATGTGTTGATGTGTTTGTGTCGAGCCCATGGTCGAGCCGTAGCCGCCAGCCGGGCGTCTGTGTTATTGTTTATTGTGAGATTATTATTTCGAGAAGTCTTATCTTTTTATAGCTAAAAATAATCGGTTTGGGATGAGTGATATCATATGTCGGCTTTATGAGAACCGTGTAAGATAATATTTACGTTATATTTGAAATTTACGAACAATGAAGTACTTGTACCATGTGTTAAAAAAATGATCCTCATAAAACAAGTAATTATCGCCGGCGCGAACTTGCCGGAAAGTAAATTTGCTCCGTGCAACAAAAGGCTAGGCCTATTTCTTTTCTAAAATGTTTTCGTGATCGGTTAGAGCGGAACACTGTGCCCCGGCCCGCGCCGCGCGCCTCTTCCCTTGAGTGATTCCTGTACTCTCACTCTCTCTCTCGTTCCCGAGTGAGAGAGTAAGACCGCCCCGCTAGAGAAAATTCACCTCGCCTGGCCCGCGCCGCATACCTCCTCCCGGTGTTTCCTCTCATTCTGTCACTCGTTCCCGAGTGCGAGTGACTCCGGAATCGATTGATTACATTTTGCGAACTCGGAACGAATCAAACGCATTCGGACTCAGGGTCATTGGATTCGTTCCGGCCGGAACGACACACTTCTACTAGCATGATTGCTAACGATTAAGTAACAGTTCACAATGACTGAATTTTCTTAATATATTCGACGTCACCTGTTGTTTGTACGTTAGCGTTCTGCAGTTGTCCTAGGGAACGATGAGAAGTTACCGGAAGTTATCCTATCAATCCTTATCGATGGACCGTGCTAGGATCCCCGAGGAGGCTGACAAACCTATCAGAAAATCACATTAATATCTGACAATCCTGTTACCTGGATGAAAAATATAGCTAATGAGAATGGGGATGTGTTGAATTGCATCACTTCGAATTAACAACGAAGAGGAAAGTGGATGCGGGAGGGAAACTGGAGCACATGGGAAAGAAGGAGTGACGCAAGGGTGGGGACGAAGTAGAAGCAGAGTGAAGGATTGTAAGGGATACATAGTAGCAGTAGGAGATAGCTCACTCGGCAGTTGTGAAAAGTGTGCTTATTTCATATAGTTAAGCAACAGTAAGGGTGAGGAGTAAATTGGAAGAAGGGGAGTTCGCTTAAGGGGGAAGTTTTGGATTTTTACTAAAATCAGAGGTCTTCATAGACATACAAATAGATAGACCAGAACATACAGATGAGGGGTAAAAACTAACTATGGTAGGGCGAAGAGAGGGACGATGACTGTGATTTGCCAATAAATCAATCTAACAGTATATAGGCATCTCGCATTATAATATGACCATTTAGTTCTTAAAAGTAAAATCTGCTTTTGAATAAATCGACCTTTTTACATGGGAGCGCGAATTGAACAAATATCTGAAGTCCAAATTTGGCAAAGTAAAGTTTCACTTATTTTCGGAGTGAAATATTTTGTTTCCGTATTTAGTTGAGACACTTTTACAAATGCTTCATAATTTACTTACCTCAGTAAACAGCGGCTTTATGTTTCGCGTCGCCATGTATATTTTGTGTTTCGCGTCGCCATGTATCTTGATGTGTTATCATATTATATGATCTGAATAAACCTAAAATAATGCCTATGGAATGTAATACGAAAATTGGGTTCATTATCTTATTCACTTCTATTTTTACATGTTTTAATAACACAAGGCACCATTTTTGACGTGTTATTTCATAAAATATACTGATGAGAGCTCGACACTGATCCGGACAAGAATGATGACGTCACATTTTTTAGATTCACGCAAGGCTCTCCGATAAAATGGAGGGGGAAATAATACGCCTTTTATCACTTAGGGCAGATCCATCTATTTGTATGTCCATGGTGGTCTTTATTGAAATCGACCAGCAAAAAGTAGCATTTGTGGAAAATTCATCTTTCCCACCGGCGTAATGCAAGGCTTGGGTTCGGACTTTCAAAACCACCCCAAGTGGTTCACTACTTTTGGTGGCTTAGCAGGGGTGCCCGGGTTCATGGGGTGAGTTTAGTCCGGGTCTTTGCGGCGGAGGCGTCTACCCACCAGCGCATGGTAGGCCGAATCGGGAGAGTGTGGTTGAGGGTTGAAGTTGCTTTGACTTCTCCTGCCGTACTTTCTCGGAATATCGCCTTGCACCGCTGTTGGAGGGATGGATTCATACATTCGTCACTCCTGGACACACTGAACCTCGGATTCCTACCCACCCCTCATACCCTTTTCCTTCCCAAAACTTACTCTCCTTTCTTTCCTAAAAAGTCCCTCCGTCTAAAATGTATTAACAGCATCCCCAAAGATGACAGGCCCTGAGGGTAATTATTTTCCTCAGGGCCTCCTGTGTGAAGCTTATCTAAAAAAAAATATATAAGAATAATAATTTGGTTGTCGCAATGTAACGGTACTTTGTATAATACATTTTTTATTTCTATTTTTTTTATTATGCTGTTTAATCAGAGGTAGAGTCACAAGGAGGAAATCCAATATTGGTTATACAAATATGTACAAACTGGAAAAATGTAAACTGTTGATTTCCTGAAAATAAAATAAATAAATAATGTATTTTGTTTATTAAGTATCATAGTATGTGTGTACTAAATCTATTTTTATTATTGTTATAGTGTTCCACAAAAAGAAAACAAGTAAATTGCATATAAAAATAATTTTTTTATTGTAACATCTGTGAATACATTGATTTTATTGAAAACAAAAAACGGTTATCATGTCATAATCAATAATATTATATTGTCTTATCTTCCAATAATATGCCTTTGATGTTATCCTACTGTTTGATTTGATTTCTAACACAATTATTTTTTAATAATAAATAAATTACATTCAAAATAAATATTATTGGTAGGGGCGCATTCCATAAAAATTTATTTATCTCTGTTTCTTACTAACCGCTGCATTACCTTAGAACTTTAACAACTGGAGATTTTTGGTTACATTTTGGCCAATTTGCAAACACCCGCGAGCGCCTGCTGGCCAAAATGAGGCCAAATTGAAGAGAAATTTTAACATTTTTTTGGATTTCTTTTTAAAGTTTTCGCGTGATGGTATCGATAATCATAAACCTCACGCTTAGTAGTTTTATGGTTTAACAAGAGATGTCTCGCATCTCTTCTTAATTATTTGATTAGTCTTGCCGCGAACCGAAATTATAGAAATATTTTTTATGATAAATAATTGATCATGTGTTTACGTATTATGGTGCGTTTCCATGCTTGCCAAGGCTCGGCAAGCCTCCACAAGCTCCAAGCGTCCACAAATCTCGCTTGGTATTTGGAAGCCGTTTACACGCATGTGACTGCGTCAGTACGCTACCAACACCCAAGCATGGCGGACGCCGAACTTGTGTCGGCTATTGCGTTTGGTGTAACATACTTTTATTTGAAATACAAGCAAAGTATAAAAAAACAATATAATATTGTCTTGTATTATAAAAAAAAGTTATTTCAACAAAAATCATATGTTTTTTATTGTAATAAATAATAAATCATCAAAAAAAGATTATTTATTTATGTTGACTTTTTAGGTAAATCCAATAAATTAAATTAGTGCATTCAAATTATGAACTTATACATTTTAATAAGTCAGGCACGCCTCTTACGTCATACATATGTCTTGTAATGTTAATTATCGATATACCGCATGGAGCAAAAACGGCGTGCATTCGCCGCCAGTTCAAAATTACACTGAGCGTTTGCCGAAGCTCGCCGCTGGATCCAACCCTGACTGGATCGGCGGCAAGCTCTTGCAAGCCTACGCAAGCCAAGACAAACGACCTGTTTCCACGTTGGCGTTTGTGGAGGCTTGCCGAGGCTTGGCAAGCGTGGAAACGGGGCTTTAGAAAATGCATGTTTGAATTTAATATTATATCTGCGATTATCAACTAGGCCATAGACAACATAAAGAAATCATAATATTTTATATTGCTCCAAATAGGTACCACATATGACAATTTTGAAGTGAATAATGTGAGATTTATACGTAAACAGAATTAACAATTTTTTATAATTTTTTTATGAATTCTAAAAATATGTGATAAACGGTCAAATGTAGGTGCATTCAATGGCTCTCAAAAACTTTAGGTAGGTTATATGTCTCCATATTAAAAATTTGAATGAGGAAAAATTTCAAACCGAACACTTAAAAATTTCCTGGCGCTCAAGGCTGATATTGATCTTATTGCGGAATACTACAGTGGTTAAACATTTGAGTCTTTACAAATGTTATTTAATTATATTTAAAAGTTCTTCTGAAAACTTAAAATTACATGTAATGACTTAATACATTTATCTTTACACAATAATGTACATACATATAACAATGTACCAACGTATTTTCAATTATGAACTATAGCCTAATAAAAAAATAATACCTCTCATCCTAATTATCTTTAATATATTTTCATTCCAATATTGAATGCTTGGATTAGTTACCTATACAATACTGTTTATATATAATTGTTGTAACCAATACTCAAATAAGGCCTGCATTAAAAAATATTTACAATATGCAGATTGAATAAAGGAATTACAGTAAATACATGACTTTAAAGATATCACATTTAAATATAAAATGTAGGTATAAATCTACAATCCATTTATTTAAAATAAGTATTTGCGCTACATTTTGTCACTGAAAGCATTTTGTGGAATACAATGGATTTTTTTTCATGTTTTTCATTTTCGTATTAGTCGTAATGTCGATTATATATCTACCTATATAAATATTTACATTTTAATGAGCATTGATTTGCAGGGTGACGTTATGTCAGAAAAAGTCAATCTGAAATATAAGCACTCGCTATAATAGATTGGACTTTGGCTGAGACGCAGACTGCGCAGAGCAGATCTGAGCATCGCAGGGCAGATTTTGTAATGTATGGACGTTTACGAAACAACATACGCTGCGGTGCATGCAAATATCACGCAGAAATGCATCTGTTCTGGTCTCTGGTCTGCGCCCAGTTGTGACCGTGATGCAGATTTTACTCGACACGTGCGCAGGAGAGCAGTGTTTCCCATGAGAATCTCGCTTTTCAGGTATTTGCGCTTTGAAAGACTATAAATCATTCATAAATTATTAAATTTATTGTCAGAATTAGGCTCGGAACTCGACATCCTCACAAACGACCATTGCCCCAAGCAGGTACTAGCTGAACTAAGCTGCGTCGCAGGATATGCTGGTCGCCGATTTCTGTATCGTCTGTCCTGCTCTGCTCTGTGCGAACTGCTTGTCAGCATATGCCCTCCCTAAATGTTGTTAATGAATTCTGCCCAACCCTATGAAAAAACAATCCCTTAAAACAGATATTTAAGAAAATATCAAAGTGTTAAGATGATGTTTTTTTTAATATATTTAATATTCCGTAATTTTGCAAAAAAAATCTAAATATTTTTAATCCATAATTTAATTTATAGTGTATTCATAAAACAATTGTAACTAAGAAGTAAACTATCATCTAGAAAAATTATTTGTTATTTCTGAGTTGGTACATTTTGTGCAGGTTGGTAAATGCAAAATGGCACATAGGTATTCATGAATTCTTAGAAATCTTTTGCTATTTATTTTACGCAAAATGTACAAACAGATGAAATGAAAACTGTCAATTTCTAGAAAATGAATCAATAAATTATATTTTGGATTTGAATTTCAGTTAGAATTTCAGCACGACACAAAATTTAAATCAAATTTTTTAGAACACAATCCTTCTTACTCTATGAAAAGATAATACACACAGAATATTAATTTGTTATTATATATTATAATAACCCTAAAAAAATTAAAGTACAGACCATAGACTTTTTCATTAATCCACAAATATTGTTTTTTCATCACTGGGTCTATTAGGGCACAGTTTATTTGGGTCAATATAGACATCTTCCCAATCATCAGATTCCTTATGCTCTGCGAATTCTGGAGAGGGATTCTCTGTAAAACTGTCTTTATTTGGCAAAGCAAAGTTTGAGAAGCTTGGTGAATCAATGTCGGCCTTTTCAGAGTCGTTTGATTCGTTAAAATCCCCTAGAACAACAAATCCCACAAATGGATTGAAGGGTTTTGACTTCTGTATCTCAGTTTCGCCTGATTTTTGGACTTCAAAGTCGGCATTGTGATTATTATTAAAATCGTTTCCATCGAGATGTGTTTGTAAAGCAACAATTTCGTTTTGGTCGTGTGTAAACGGAGGTAACTCTGCTGTAGATCTTGCAAAATAATCTTTATCAATAATCTTGTCAACATGAATATCCCCGAGGTTTCCAATGGCACGAATCTCAGGAATCGATCTTGTTTTGGCATCATCAAAATCTATTATGGATATCTTTGGGATATCTTCTTCATAGGCCGCATTGACTGACCACACATCGTACTCTCCTGTTTTTTGTGGTTCAAAACTCATTCCTTGACTGTCTTTGGTCAGTCTCCTAGTGCAAGAGTAAGGTGGGATCTCGAGATTCAGACTAACTCTGTGGTGCGAAGTTTCTTGCGGTGGTGCTTCATCGTATTCAAAATCTAGGCTGACAAATCCGTCATCACTCGGAGAATATGAATTGTTCAAGATTGTTAAAGAATTCACAGTGTCTATATCATCGACAGGCAAAGAAGTTGGATGTGTGGAGTCATTTTGTTGAATTACCTCTTCGCTGATTCTCCTATCCATTATCGAAAATCTCGGGACTGGTGCTGTTTGATCATTAATTTCATTTTCATTTTCATCTTCTGGTTTGTTGTCGACAATCGTACTAAAAGTTTCTCTTTTCCCAAAGATTGTGGTAGTGGGCCGTCGAGTCCTCGCTTCTGATCTAAATCTGGTTGATACAACCGTCTCCGTCTTTTTGTATGTTGCCTTTATTAGCATATGGACCTAAAATCAAAAATATGAATTATAAGCTCAGTTGGAAACGTTCTAAATAGATACAATTAAAAAATTTATATAATTATTTTCAATATAATTGTCTGTATAATTATTTTCTCTGTATGGAAATCATATTGCTATCATACAAAGTTGTCAACAAATATTAATACTAATTCAATCATTTCATAATAGATGGAGCTTTGAGCATCTACTGCCAATAAAAATAATCTATACTAATAACAATATGGTTCCATGCCAAGTCCAACACTCCTTTAAAAAGTAATTAAAAGTTAAGATTTTTTTTTTAAATTACCCGTAACCTAACCTAACATAATCTATTTAACCCAATTTTTTATATTTTAATGACTTTTCAAATGAGGTGTTGAAAAGGCATGATTCTGAGTTGTCCGGTCCCCTTATAACGGCTGGGACACAGATAGCTGTGGTGAGTCTATGACAGTCTAAATATTGAAAACTTTATCATTATTGTACTCAAAAGACACTCCTAACCCTCTAATATTATATTTTGTATGCATCGATATATGAACTTAATATTGTTGGTCGTTTCTTTGGCAAGTAACAACTTAGTTACCTCTTTGTTGAGATAGCAGTACAGGAAAGCCACCATGACCCCCTGGAGTCCATCCATGACGTACGTGAAGAAATAGTACGCTTGCTCCCAGTCGCAGGATGTAGTTTTTGGTCTCCAGGCCGTCAACAGAAATTGGACTCCGAATAGGGGCATCAGGAACAGAGTTGCCTTCGTTGTGCTTCTACAAAGAGAGATTATATTTAAAGATAGACAAAATCCATCGAGTTACGAATAACTTGCCAATATTTGAAAAATTCCTACTAGCAAGTGGTAGGACTTAACTCATAGGTTCTCAACGTGGGCGATAATGCCCCCTTGGAGGCTTTTCAGACCTTCAGGGGGGCGGTAGAAGACCAAGAGAAAATTGGGGGGCGTTTCAGACTTTCAGGGGGGTGGTAGGAGACCCAGCAGAGAAACCCATCCCACCCTATCCTATCTTGCCCCATCCCATCCCATTAGGGGGCCATTACGATCAATTTCTGTTTCGGATTCATGAGGTTAGGGGGTAGAAATAAAAATATTCTCATAGTGGGCGGTGGGCAAAAAAAGGTTGAGAATCTATGACTTAGCTAGTCGAGGATATGAACCCACAAAACGTAGTTGGAAACCCGACGCATTTATCAAGTCAGCCATAATCATTAAATAGATTATGAGGAAAAAAACATGATTATGTTACATAAGAGACTGTTGAGGGAGACCTTTTGATCTCTCTAGCACATTGATTTTCAAAGTGGGGGGCGCGCCCCACTAGGGAGGCGCGAAGACATGTACAAGGGGGCGCGGGCAAGCTAATCCGTCATATTGAGTATTCTTATAACAAGTGTGTAAAAGCAATATTTTTGTAATAAAACACCTGAAAATGTATTTTTCGACTTTATTACCTACCCTTATTTTATTAAAATTGCTTGCCGAGCCCACTTGCTGCTACTTGCTGGGCCCTGAGCCGAGGGGAGGCGTGGGCATATTCATTTTAAGCAGTTGGGAGGCGTGATACTTATAAGTTTAGGAACCCCTGCTCTAGCAGAACTCTCTCGGAAAATCGACAGAGATGCACCGCAGTTGGAAGGTTGGATTCATATGTCCATTACTCCTGGACACACTGACCCCCAAATTCCTACCCACCCCTAATACCCTTTTCCTTCCCAGAACTTCCTCTCCTTCATTTCTAAAAATACCTTCCTCACATCATACCCAAATATGACATAGGTCCTGAGGGGAAATATTTTTCTTAGGGGTTCCTGCGAAAAGCTGAAGTATTTTTGTAAGATCATACAATATTGCACTTTATATCTTTCAACACTTTCATCTAAACAGGGAGCACTTTGCGATATTCAGAGATATCAGAGTTAGTGTTAATTCAAAAATATCAACAGATTTTATTTATTACAATCATTTCCTTATTTAAATGTTGCCACAACATCATCTGATATTTGAAGGGGTATTTCACCACTTCTGGGTAAACTGTTGAGTTTCTTCTTTAATCTTTGGATTTAACATTGCAATGAAATTAGATATTTACTAGGCGGGTAGCGTTACTCAGCGGAGGTGAAACAAATAATATGCGCTACACGATGAATAGTGTTGATTGACATTTTACCCATCTATCCATGTGGCATGTAAATAATTATTTTATTCAAATTGATAGGTTTTATAATAATAATTTTATGATAAGTTTATTACAACTTATCTTAATGTTGTCGAGAGGATTAAATTTTTGGATTTTTAATGAAAAAGTCAGTAAAATTGTTAATTTATCAACAGGTACCTATCACAAAACGTCTTAAAACATCGTAAAATGGATTAGATTATTTAAATTGGATAGAAAAAAAGATATAAATTTATTTTTGGTGGCTTTGTCTTCAAATCGATAAAATAAACATATTTCATCGCACCGTTTGTTGATGCATCTTACAATATCACCTAGTTTCCATAAAGTTATGCAAGATACAATAAATAATTGATTATATCTAATAAATAGGTGTTAATTTTTGAAATCCAAACAATTTGCGGAACACGCTGAATTTATTGAATACAAGATAAAACAATTAAGAAAGTCTTTTTTCACATTAAGCAAATATGTTTCCTGTCGTATTATTTTTTAATTTAATAAATATTTCAATCATCCATTGTTCATGCTGAAATAATAATGAGGACTGAAAGAGTTGCACTGTACATGGTCGGCTGTTGTATGAAAACCCTTTCTCGGTCAGTGTGAGAAGCCGCATCACTGTCAGAACACGTGTTCGTCTAAAGTTTAATTTTAAGTAAATCAAGATTTGTTCTTTCGGTGAAAACTTGAAAGTCTCCTCTCTGAGGATCAAAGAGAGCGTCGCCTTAAAGCCTGCCACAAATTAAAAAATCAGCTGGAAGAGGGCCCATATTTTTTCTAAGATTGGTGATGAGTGATGAGTCATGGTGTTATGGGTACGATCCCGAAACCAAGCAACAGTCAAGCCATTGGAAGAGTGCTCTATCTCCTCTTCAGAAAAAGGTCAGGTGAAATCGAACATCAAGATGATGTTCATTGGTTCTTTTCAGAGATATTGTGCACACAGAGTTTGTTCCTCCAAGCCAAACAGTTAACCAGCAGTTCTACATGGAGCATCGAGAAAAATCGTTGAAAAAGGTTGAATCCTTGGACCACAGGGGACTGGTTCTTATACCATGACAATGCAGCTGCTCGCACAGTCTTGTCTGTGGAGCAGTATTTAAGCAAGCATGGAATGACCCCGATTGTTCACCCGCCCTATTCACCAGATCTGTCTCCCCATGACTTCTTTCTGCTCCCTAGGATGAAAAGGGACTTAAAAGGGAAATGTTTTCATACTGTTGAAGAAGTGAAACAAAAATCGCTAAAGGCCATAAAGGACATTCCAAAAATTGTTTTGAACAGTGAAAAAAGGGTTGGACAAGTGCATACACTCTAATGGTGAAAAAGATATAAAGAAAGTCCCGTTACTTATGGGTCTCCCCTCGTACATGCAAACAGATGAAGCTGTCATCTATTTCAGGAAGTCAAAGATCTCCATGTTCGTCTTAGTAGGGCACCAAAAGAGATGTGTTTTAATGTTTCAGATTGCTAAATAATATAGTGTCTCACTGGTAAACTCTCATATGAGATCCAAATCAGAAGATTCAATTTGTGGCTTAAATGACAGGTCCATTACCATTGGAAACGAAAATAATGGTTTGAATAGGCAATTGCCTGTCCGCTTTCGGTGTGGGGACATAGTTTATGAACAAAAACAAAGCAGGTTTTGGTTTTCAGATTAACGACGCTTAGTGCCCGGTTCCACCGGCGGCAGTTGGCGCCGAGGTATGGACAAACAGAACACGGATAAAACCTGCGCTACCTGCGCGGTAGCCTGACAGCAGCTATCAGTTTGTACGAAATGTTGAGTTCATCAGACGACGATTTTTTTCTCTTGGAGAATCCTTTCTTGAAATTAAGGTTAAAACAACTGGTTTCACCCAATTAATTGATTTGTTGAAAACAGCAGCAATTAATAGGTTGCTCATTTTGATATCAGATTCCCTTCAAAACAAGCTTCACAAGTATTGCCATCTCCTAAAAATGAAAAACCATGTTTCAAGGAAAAAAAAATTCTACACTGAAGTATGAACTACATTCCTGATTTCAGGATTTCCCCGTGTGACCCATGCTAAAAATCGTATCCCACTCAAAAGTACACACTTTTGTTAATTAATGACTTATTTGACATGGTTTTTTTAAATAACCATGGAGGTGACCATAGAGGACACCAAATCATGAAAGGATCCAAAATCCATGAAAACATGGCAAAAGCACATGGCAACGTTGAGTTTCACAGACCGGCGTCACCGGCGATCAGGAATTAAGAATTCATTCTGGTAAAACTTATAGGCGCCGCCTCGCGTGGACACAAATCTGAACCTGCCTTCACTATGTTCGGTCTGATACGTTGACATAAAACATTCTTGTCGGCATGCCTGCACTGTCAGTCGGCCGCCCAAGCGCCGACTGATCAGAAAACCGAAACTCGCTTGTTTTAGTGATGGACGATAAAAAAAAAACTTTTTTTAAATTTTAATTTCTGTTTAATTTTTGTTTAATTTTATTTTATTTTTAATTTTATGGTTATTTTTTTGTCATTTATGTTCGAATTTTATTTTCATTTATTGTTTTCATTTGGTACCTACCTAATACGTTATCATATTTTATTTCTTTTAGATTTTTATTTACTCTGTAAAATATTATTGTACTATAGTTTATGTAATATGGCAGACTGGGATTGCACTACCCTTCCAGCCCCGCTGGAATAAAAACTTGAATAAATAAAAAATAAAAAAGGCATCAATGTTTCTGCTCTCCTGTAAAATTTGTTAAATGTGGTATGTTATACATAGTTTTCTTCGGAGCCCTACATATTAATGGTTTAAAAAATCTCCATAGCACACTTACAGCTGATTCGAACTTTCTTTTCTCCTTAGTTTTGTCAGCAGTATTCTCAGGATGTCTATGAGGAGGATAGTGTTTATCACCAGCATGCCTATCCTGGGGCCATCCAGGGTCCATTGGATGCCAGAAACTGTGTAGACTATCCAGCAGTGGTCGTCATTCATGTATCTCATCAGGACAATCCATATTACCACCGGAATTACAGTCGCAGCTGAAAGAAGAGAATTCAATTTATTGCTGTAAGCAAAAATAATTATTTGTGTGTCTAATATTAGTTTGATGTACTATTAACGAACGGACTCTCCTCTCAATATTAATGGATATTGTCATATCATTTATTTTTCACATTACATAGCTCCAGAAAAATAATTTCGCTCAGGGCCTATGTCATATGTGAAGCTGCTGTGTTAAGGATTATTTTAAGGAGAGGACGATCTGGGAACGAAGGTGTAGGTAGGAATCTGGTGTCCGGGAGTGACGAATTTTTTAATTCATCCCATTGCAGTGCCAGGCGATGGGTCGAAAGAGTCCTTCTGGAGAGGTAAAAAGGTCTCCCTCAACCAGTGTCTCCAAATTCGATCCGCCATACAGTGGGTGAGCAGACGCATCTGCCGCCAAGACTAGACAATCCTCACCCTGTGAACCCGGACATCCCTGCTAAGTCACCAAACGTAGCGAACCACTCCAAAGTGACCTATGGCAAAGGTGTTGGCTATCCAATAAATGGTTACCGGGGCTGCGGTAATAGCCGCCTCCCAAATTGATTAAACTAACCAAACAATTTCAAATATCGAAATTTAATATTCTAGAGTAGATAATGCATTTTATCAGCCTGTCATGGATCAAAGAGCTAAAAGGTTGGTGAGTTAGCACGGTTGTCCTGGTTCATGGGGTGATGTTTGTCAAGATCTTGGCAGCGGATATGTCTGCCCATCAAGTGCACATCAATAGGAGGGATGGATTCATACCTCACTGATGCCATAGATCCTGAGAGAAATTATATCTTTCAATCGTTATAGATCTCACTTTTATGTTCAGTGTTCAAATCAAATACTCAAATCCATCTTCATTATGAAAATCCACTAATATTAGATTCTTTCATATAATTTTTATAAGACTTGTGATTAAGAAGGTAAAACTGAATCATTCATTCAACTCATCCGCATCCCCACGAAAAATCTTATAAACTGCTTTTTGCAGAAACACCAATTTTATGATTATTTGTGTATATTATATTACCGATGGCAACTGAGTAGACAATTTTATGATTATTTGTGTATATTATATTACCGATGGCAACTGAGTAGACAATTTTATGATTATTTGTGTATATTATATTACCGATGGCAACTGAGTAGACAATTTTATGATTATTTGTGTATATTATATTACCGATGGCAACTGAGTAGACAATTTTATGATTCAGTTCTCTCTTGAATACGGCCACGATGGAGCGATGTAGGAATATGCCGTCCACCAGCATACAGGTGAAAGCCGCACTTGAAGCCAGCTTTTCCAGGCTGGCCAGCACTTTACAGGGGGGCTCGTTCAGGGACATGGTCGTTGGTTCATCAGGGTTTTCTTTTGGGGTGAGCTCGTCCAGAACAATCTGAAGTAGAAAAATTCATACAGGTTGGTACAAGGACTAACGATTTTTGACAAAGCGATAATAAGCGATGTAATTCTCTCTTTAATATCTTTATTTAATGTAAAACATGTAGATGACAAGAACTAGAACCCTATTGTTAACGTGATTCTACCATGTGGTATTCACCACATTCATTATTCACATTCATCATGGTATTCACCATATTCACCACGTTCCAAAACCACCTAAGGTCTTGTCCATTTTAAATTCACAGTACCATTATTACAAAAATAATCTTGCTCTAATACATTTAGCGATTTTTAATTCAATTTTCTTTTCGTTTTGGATATTTTATTGAAATTGTGGGAATGGGGAAAATGTCCGATAATCTAAATGCAGAAACGCTGCATTGACTTAATTTTCTCAAATAGGTGCCACAATAGGTATACGAAATTTACTATAGGTGGTGCGAGTTATTTGAAAAATATGTGTATGTCATGTAGTTTAGGCAGGGAGAGAAAATCCGGGAGGGGGTTTACGAAGGAGAGGGACCAGGGATGGTGGAAGGTGGGGAAGGTGGAAGGGAAACGCGAAAGGGGGATGGAAATGTGCGAGTGGAAGGGGGGGGTTCACAGGAGAGGGAATCGGGGGAAGGTGGAAGGGGAATGAGGAAGGGGAATGGGACTGGAATGGGGTCACACGAGAAAGGACACACAGGGGAAGGGTAAAGGAGGGGTGGGAAGCGAGGGAGGGGCAGAAGGAGGGATTTCATAGGAGACATAGTAGCGGCAGGGGATAGAAAAAGGTAAACTTTCATACTTCTCACACAGACAGTAGTGACCTTCATTCTGTTTAGCGGAAGGTTGGGAAGGAGGGTAGGGGAGTGAAATCTGGAAGGGGGAGGGAAACGAAGGAGGGGGGGGGGGGGGTTAGTGGGAGCGGTAGGGAATAGGAAAGGGTGAACTTGAAAAATTAATGCTTTTCACACGGACAGCTGTATGTGGCCTGCTCACGCATTGGAAAAACAATAAATGTTTTATATCCAAAAGAACTTCGATAAACAGAATTAAAACTAAAACACATTCATTCTTTGAGAGGCATTTCAACGCATGCCGGGTACTTGCCAGTATTTAATAAAACTAAAAAGGTACACGCAAATTTTGTTGAAAAGGGACTAAGTCGGTAACCAGTCTTCGGAATCAAACCTGATCCAACAGACTTCTAGTCAACCCATCGGAATACGGACTTCCTTACTTACCATAATTGTTAACTGGCAAAGGGGAAGACAGAAGATGCAGAGGAAGATCATCGATGTATTGGAGTGGTTAAACATCACCGGAGTCTTTTGCTCTCTAAGCAGCACAGAACCATGAGGAATGGAGATGTCTTGTCCACCAGCTAAACGTATAAGAAAGAACTTACCACAATCTTGGTAATGATGACCAGCATGTTCCTGAGCAGGATAGCGATGAGCAGGTTCCGGTGCAGTGCCAGTCTTCGTGCCCGCAGCCTCTTGTAGGACAGAAGCACGAGCACGGCAGGCAGACCCAGCCCGATGGAGACTGCAAGGCACGCCACATGCACCCTGGCACGCGTCTGCAGCCGGTCGATAATGCTGCACGTGCCATAGTTTGTCTTCTCCTTCCACGTGGCATTTTCGTAACATGTCTTTTCGCTGTAGTCTGAAATACATCATCAGCATAATATTATGCACGGTGTTACTAGTGGTTAAAGCGGGAAACTGTTAAAACAATATCACATTTTGACAATAAACAGCGGACAGTAATGTAGTAACCATTTTTTTTGTCAATTATTTTCAAAATAAAATTCCAACTTTGGACTCATTATACTCGAATTCCAAAGCCCAAATCAAAAAAGTTGTCCACAAAATCGACTATAATAGCCGTCGTCCCATTGGGTCGGTATCAGTAAGCAATCGACATAAACGTCATAAACTGAAGACCCTGCGCAGAAAATTCTCAATGGCTGCGCTGCAAATACATAATCATCCCTACGGGCTGATGTGTCGACATTCATTTAATGTTCGTTTAAAGTTGTGTACCATGGATTTGACATTTGCAAAGATTCGTCTCAATCTAAATACACATGATTTTTTTAAATGAAATTTGATCTTTTATCTGTTACCTAGTTCAAATTCAAAATTGAATGAACTGGTGAATACTATGTTTGGTAAATATATGAGAGACAAAGTACGCAACATTGATTGGCTGTCTCGATTTAACAGGTAAAAGGTACTAAATCAGCCGCGACATTGGTTTCCAATCAAATCTATGTAGAAGGCACACCTAAATTACCTGATTGAAATCTGGGGAAATGCGTATGAAACATACATCAATAAATTAATATGATATATATGATATAATAGGATGGGGTGGCGCCTATAAAACTCACACACAATCTCTTTACATTGCGCAAAAACTAATAATTAAAGTAATATTAAAAAAATCATTTTTATATCCATCTGAACTCATATTCAAAGAATTTAAAGTTAGAAAATTAAATACTCTTTTCCTGTATCACTCAACCTTACAAGTCTACAAAGAGGATATCCTAAACAAAACCATACCTTTCAAAAACACAGCAAATCTCAGGCAAAAATACATGTTACCAATTCCCATTTGTAAAAAAACTTTAGGCCAACAAAACTACAAATACTTGGGAACAAATTTCTTTAATAAATTACCAGAAAATATAAGATCCCTTTGTGACAGTTTCAAAAATTTCAAAACACAATTAAAAAAATATACTGAAAACCTTAACTAAAAAAAAAATAATAATAATAATAAAAATTATATACATATATGCATATTATATAAATATACATATTATATAATTATATACATATATGCATATTTATATAAACATACATTTATCTAATTATTATTTACATAAACTAAATTTCAAAGTACTAAATATAAATAAAAACAGCAATAAAAAAAAATCAAAATAACCAAACAAATAATACTTCCTCCCGTACACACAAGCATTTGCCTATTATGGGAGAATAATTTAAAAATATATACCTATATATAATAATTGTAATAATTATAATTGTATTAAGCTTTTATATACTTTCATTATATTTATGTATCTATTGTATGTATTGTTCCAAGGGAAAATTTTTTCAATAAAAAAATTACAGGTAATTCAAAATAAGCTAATAAAAAAACTATTTTACTACGAATCTAAAACATCCACAAAAAAATTATATTTGGAAACAAAACTGCTAACATTAAGAAAACTATACGAGTACAATATATGTCGCCTTATATATAAAATGAATAACAAACTCATACATACAAACACAGAATTCATTAAAACGTCCCAAGTAAACAAACATTTTACACGACAACATGATAACATACGTTTAAACACCATTCATACTATGTAACTAGGGTAAGCAATCAATTAGTTACGAGGGGGGAAATTTATATAATTGCCTTCCAGATGATATCAAAAACGAAAAAAATGTGTGCAAATTCAAAAAAAAATTATTCATGTTTATTCACAAAAAACGAAGTAGTGAAAGTGAATAATATTGTTTGGTAATATAATGTAATGTAAATGTAAGTACTGTAATCTAATGTAATTTAAGGTTATGAAATGAAAAAACTATGTAATGTAAAAACTATGTAATATTATGTAAAAAGTACATAATTCAATATTCTAGTTAAGTAAGTGAAAAGGTTATTTTCTTTTTTACTGGAATAAAAACTTATGAAAAAAGGCATTCATATTTAAAGGTGTGTGTGTGTGTATTATCTATTCAGTGAAATGAGTGCAATAATAGTGCAATGTTTAACTTAAATTAACTTACGGTAGCAATCAGGTCCTTGATTCGAATAAGCGAACTCCGGACAAACTCTCTTGGAGACTTCTCCGGCTTTTTCCGGGTCGAAACAACTCCAGGCGTCCCACACAGCCGGGCAGTAGCCTTCTTCTGAAATATAAAAATTATTAATGTAAAGTCAAAATCTGAGAAGATCTGAGAAAGCACAAAAAAAAAAAAAACTGGAATTTCTATTTGGAAAAACGCAAGCATTTTTAACTCTTAGAGCTAGATTTGTCATGGCGGAATTGTAGAATATTTTGGAAATTATTAATAAACGGAAATTATTTACATTTAACGTCTTTATAACAAATCCGCTTAGGATATTTATTGTGTGGATTATTCAAAAAATCTGTTGAGAGTTTGGCAGGAGTTGGTGGAAATTTTTGGAAATGGAGTAGATTCATTGGACAAATAGGTTTTTTTTTTTACTGTTTATATCACATATTATTGGATGCATCCAATACTCAACCACAAGCATATTGCTTCTTCTTCCATCTTTGAACTGAGGTGGGTAACCTTTCCCCTCCTGCACATTAAGAAGGGTTTGAAAAGGTTCACCGCGGTTACTTATGCCATTATTTTTTTATTAGAATACCGCACAAGAGTCCCAACTGCGCCCAACCGCCTGGAGCCAATGAGGCTATGACATCCCCAATCGGGGTATTTTGTGGGGCTAACGGAAGTGGGGAAGAGTAAAAAAATGGTGAAAAGGTAGGTAGGGTAGTCAGTACCGGATTATCCTTTAGGCAGAATAGGCAACTGCCTAGGGGCCCCGCATCGACCGGGGGTCCCACGCCTCGAGAAAAAATGACTTGCGTCAATGGTGATCAAGTACTTACTGTCAATTAGTGAGCAACTCCGGCATCAATTTTGGAAAAAGTCAGCTTTCAAGATGTTTTAATTTTTTTTTATTAAGAAAATTTACAGGTTAATAACATTACATGCATTAAAGAAAACAACAAATTATAATAATTAGGTTATAACTTGTGATAAACCCCCCCCCCCTACGAAGTAGTAAAACCTTCCTCTTGATTTCCAAATGCTGCTACAGTGCTACAGCTACCCTGTTACAGCTACAGGCGCAACCCCGGCCGGCCTTTAAAACTCGTGGCTCGCCCGTTCTCGCGACTCTCCCCTGCATTCCTTTTGCAGCGTCTTTTCAACCCCATCACGTAATACTTTTATGCAAACGTGACGAGATGCTCTCAATTAATCAATTGTAATTAACCCCACAACGTTGTGTACTTTTTTGTTTTAGTGGTTTGGTATAGTTAATCCAATTTAATTAATAATTTATTTGTGGTAAACCCTTGTTCTTTTAGGTATGGCGTGTTACAATTTGCAAGGCTTCGAATAACAATGACTGAGTCTGACTAGCTTGAAAATTAACTAATTATCTATCTATATTCATCCCGCTTCCTCCCCTAGCACCTGTTATACACCTACGCTCATCGACGACTATTTTTATTGAAGTAATCTGCATTTTCCCTCCTAGCATCTAATATATAAATTTACATTCAAACGGCGAATTGAGAAGATCCTACCTTTCGATGCGATGTCACGTACTCTCTGCAGCTCTATAAAATGCTATCATGAAAATAATTTGACATTTATGTACATTCTAACAAAAGATTTACACTCAAGCAGTACGGAGTGCAATAATTCTACACTTACAGTGCTAGATGCAGTTTGTTAGTTAGCTAGCTTGTTTTATTTTGTTAATTTGATTCTACGGGTAGGTATTTTGGATTAACATGAGACAGAACATGTGCTGTTTGAATAATTGGACTCCTCCATAGCCCAACTGATAAGGTGATGGTCATAGACCGCCGAATCAGCTTCCAATTCCAACGCCTCCGGAGAATGTTAAGGTCGCAAGCGACGAATGAAAATCGACATGTTTTGCCTTCTGTCGGGAAAGGGTTTGATGTGTGTTTCTGGATCATAGAGTGGTAATGGGAATATTATCGACCAATAAGCCGCCAAATTATAAATATGTTGATGATGATGATGAGAGGTCATCTCATACCGTTTGATATGAGGGTCTGCTCCGATTAATGGTGTGATAGCCGATGGCAGGAACTGTTCAGGAAATGTGTGGGTGGCACGAGGTTTTGGAACGTGACATCCTACTCTGGATTGATGATGATGTTGAAGTTCTTCAGCATGCCGATGACTTGAGTTCCATTAACTCCTAAAGCACCGGCATAAACATTAAACCGAAGTTGATTAGACAATCGGCAATGTCAGGAGATCGGTGGGGCCGCTCTCTCCTCTGATCTGGCGATGTATGAATTTAATTAAGGAAGATTTTGATGTCACCGATCCTCGCCTTGGCAGTCACTCATGTCCTCAATAGTCCCGTTCTCCGTCCAGCACGCCGCCTCGAGCCAGTAGAAATAATGATTACGTTTTTCCTAGGCACGTTACAGAAACATGCGCCAGCCTGCAATCGCGATGGTCATCGGTATTTGATTTGAATGAAAAATACGTCCTCTCGCATAACATACACAAGCGTAACTTGGGACCTTCCCCTATATGTGTTACGGGCATATGCTCTACTATAGGCGTACCCCAAGCTCAAACCCAAATATCAGCTCAAAGAAGAAATGTCAAACTCGGCCTCCAGGGTGCCGGGTCCAAGAATGAAAGGCACCAGGTCGTGAATCTGGCTTCCCTCCCTTCTATTTCCCCCGCTGCTCTTTCGTCCAGAGTACATTCCCACCCTGATGCTGGATGATCCCTATTCCTAGTGGGAGGGAGTTAAGAAAACTTATCTGGATTCCAACAAAGAAACGTCGAACCAGTAGAAATATTGATTACGTTTTTCTAGGCGCGCTACAGAAACATGCGCCAGCCTGCAATCGCGATGGTCATCGGTATTTGATTTGAATGAAAAATACGTCCTCTCGCATAACATACACAAGCGTAACTTGGGACCTTCCCCTATATGTGTTACGGGCATATGCTCTACGATAGGCGTACTCCAAGCTCAAACTCAAAAATCAGCTCAAAGAAGGAATGTCAAGCTCGGTTTCTAGGGTGCCGGGTCCAAGAATGAAAGGCACCAGGTCGTGAATCTGGCTTCCTTTCCTTCTATTTCCCCCGCTGCTCTTTCGTCCAGAGTACAATCCCACCCTGATGCTGGATGATCCCTATTCCTAGTGTGAGGGAGTTAAGAGAACTTTTGCTACTTATGTAGGTGGATATAACGCATTACGCTTAAAATATGAATACCTACCGACGGCTTCATTCAACCGACAATGTGAAAGTTTTTGCTAAATCGAATATGGAATGAAATATACCTACCTAAGCGTAAACCAAAAGGTAGTTAAGAAAACTTTTGCTACTTATGTAGGTGGATATAACGCATTACGCTTAAAATATGAATACCTACCGACGGCTTCATTCAACCGACAATGTGAAAGTTTTTGCTAAATCGAATATCGAATGAAATATACCTACCTAAGCGTAAACCAAAAGGTGAGGATTATACGATAATTTTATGTATAGTCCTATGTAATAGCCTTGTCGTGATACCTAAAATTTGGAATAAGATATGGGAAATTTTTAGGAGTGGGAATTTAATTATGTCAGATTTTGTTAGTAAGCAAAGATGCCCATGCTACGCACCATTCTATAAACTGTTAAATTACCCAATGCCTTTTCAAAAAACCCTTCCTGAATATAGTCCACTAGCTACGTTTAAAATATTATTACGAAACTCGTAAATAATAATTTTCACCTCAAAGGCGCTTTACACATTAATTTATACCTACATTCTATACCTCTGTATTTTGTTACCCGTTATGTATTGGAGAATACCCAATAACCTAGTTTTCTCGACCACCAACAGAGCACTTTTAAAGGGTTTTATTATTGTTTTGTGGTTTCAAAATCCCGTCTTTTAAATGAAGTCTCTCGTCTAAGATTTATTGCCCGAAAGCGCACTTCGTGCTTCAAATGCTATTTTAGTCCATTGAACCCCAAATTATTATTTTTACAACGGTCTTGTCTCAAGAAATTGTCGCCGGCCAACCTCAGGCAGCCCCGGATCGACTTACGGAGGGAACGCCCTTTTTTTTCGATTAAAGCATCCGACTTAGATGACATGGTTCCTTATTAAAGGCCTCATTAAAGCAGCTATAATAATAATACTAATATTTGAACGATCCACATAGCACCGCTTTTATGGAAAATCACCTCAAGGGCGCTATATAACCTATAATACATGTTTAAATCTAGAAAACTACAAGCTAGACGAACAATTATAAACAATTAAAATACTCGGGGAGTAATGATGATTCTATTGTTTTAACCCTGCTTTGTACGAAATCCAAACATTAATGTTGTTAATAATTAATTCAATTTTTCAAACTTACCAAATTCGCCATGTTGCACAAAATAATTTCACAAATCAATTCACTACTCTAATATTTAACTCAAACAAGCATTTCTAAACCACAACCCGTCATGCAGTTATTTATTCCAAGATGCAGCCGTCAAACACAATTCTCGCGTCGATTCGTTGTAAAATTTTTCCTGACCCTGATAAACGCCCCGAAAGCCCGTCCCGTATCGATAATTGACCGCCTCAATTTACAAATTATATTATTTAACTTCATGAACTCGCAAGCCGCAATCTCTGACTTCCTTATTCGCGTGGACTCTTTTTGTTTAATAAAGACGAACTATTCTTTGTTTAATTAAAATGAAATATCCCCGATTTAGAAGCACCGAGTTGGTCTCCTCGCGACTCTCAGAACTTGACGACCTTAATTCTCAACAGGATCTCTCCCTGACTGTCCTCTAACACTTCCCTGCCCCCACTATCTTTATTATTATATATAACTATCTGAATTATTCCCGGTTTACGCGCACCAAATTATTACTCTCCCGTTTATCAAAACTCGATGATTTTTATCCCGTCCGCGCGCCTCCAGGTTCCTTCCCTCACTGTCCTCTAACACTTCCCTGCCCCGACTATCTTTATTATTATCCACTTCTTCAAATCTTAAGTGATAAACACATCTCCCAATATGCATATTTCAATCGTTTTAATAGTGTTCTGTCACATTACATCCCAAATTCCAAGAAATCAGTGTAACTTTCATGTTTGCTATTTTTTTGTGTGTAACCTTTAGATAACAGAATACAAACTAATTTTGTCTGCGCCGGAGTCATAAATTATCCCAATAGCGCTTAAAAGAAGAGCTCAGTGGCGTACTTCAATCTAATACTCTTTCTCATTACTTGCGTCGACTTTACTGGTTATATAATAACATTATATAAGCATTGTCTGTACACGTTTTCGTTCTTTCCGCGTGCGTCACTATTTAACGAATTCTGCAATCCTATTTCGATAAATATGTTAAATATCTTAACTCCTAATCGGCGCGTCGCTCTAGTATATTTAAATGCACCAAGATTAATCTTTATTGCCTAGTTTTCAATTCCCCACTGCCATAGAAAATGCACAAGACAATTGTTTCACAAATCAATTTGCTCGCGTTAAAGTCAGTCACCACTCGGGCAAATATCCATCGGCCGCCCCTGACTTGATAATGAACCTGAAATATCCATTAGGATTCCTCCTCCAACCAAAGTATTTTGGCACACGTGTTTTTCCTAGTAATGGCCCGGTTTCATAAATCACCCTTAAGAGTTGGAACAGAGAATTGTATTCTGAAACCATACCCTGTTACAAAATTAAATATATTTCTAAATCGATCTCTCAATTTTAAAAGAATTATTTCGTAGGCCTAAAGGCGAGATCATCACAAACTCAATAACTCAAGTTCACATTACACACAAAAAATAAAAAAAAGTCAATAATTAAAATAAATATTTAAACGTAGTTGTATTTTACTTTCCTTTTATCCATTAAGCAGCATTACTTAGTATCATTGGGGATGTGATTGTAGGTGCCGTGTGTGGTTTGTTTTGGCATTTGTTTTGTTTGAGTTTTTTTGCTTTTATTTCATGTTTAAAATATAAATGTTGTACAAGCTTTAGTGTGCACTACCTATCTGCTTGCTTATATTCTTTGTTTCTCTTCGTACCAAGGTTGTCTGGAAGAGAGTGATAAGACCGCTTATTGTACTGTTTTTTTATAATTTTTTTATATGTATTTTTGTTTTTATGAATGTGTCCTTTTATGTGTTATAAAGAGTTATTGTGTTGCATTTTATTCGTTTAATTTTTTTATTAAATGGGGTGTTGGCATACCTTCGTGATGTAGTTAAAAAACCGATTAATTATGAATAAAATTACGTTGTAGTAGAAAAAAAATAATTTTGGAATAATTTAAAAATAATTTCAGAATGAGTCCCCCCCCCTAGTTTAAGAAGTTGATGTAATTTTACAAGCTTTGTATTCAGTTCACACGGGCTTCTGAGTCTGGGGGGCCTCCAAAGGCCTCCATGTTCCCTTGATCAAATCCTAAACAAGGCTTTAAGGCACCAGGACACTGCAAAAAAAGTAATTTTTTAAATTCATTTTCTGATAGCTGCATTTGTTAATAAGCTCTCACCAAATGTTTGAATGAAATTCGTAAAATTGACGGAGATACAGCATTTTATATGTAACAGTTTTAAACAGTTTGTATGTTGAATTATCCTTCAGCAAAACTTTGAACACGTTTTTCTCGAAATTACGTTTTTCAACTTGGTTGACAACATATTGGAAAACCATACATCCGATTTGCACGCACTAGAAAATCCAGTCACTATGGAACCACTTAGGGATTTTATCCTTCTCTATTTTCCTTTTATGAAATGAAATTTTTTTTTAAAATCGAAAATAAAATTCGATGGTCCGCAATTTTTATTTTTTTTAGACGTCAAAAATCCCCTACGTGGTGCCATACCTACACGCTAGATTTTTGAACAGTTTTAGACTTGTTGCATGTAAATGGGATGTATAGTTTTTTTTAGTATGTCGTCAATCAAACGAAAAACGTGTTAAAAAAGTTCCGAGAAAAACGAATTCATAGTTTTGCCCAAGGATAATTCAACATACAAACTGTTTCAAACGGTTTCACGTACAATACTCTATCGCCGTAAATATTTCGAATTTCATTAAAACATTTGGTGAGAGCATTTTTAACAAATAATGCATCTTTCAGAAAATTAAATAAAAAAATCACATTTTTCTTTTTAACGTATCTTGGTGCCTGAAAACCTTGTTTAGGATTTGATCAAGGGAACAAGGGGGCGTTTGGAGGCCCCAGGACCAGAAGCCCGGGGCGGGCCACCCCTTCAACCCCCCCCCTCCCCGTAAGTCCGCCATTGGTAAAGGGGCCCCGAGACGTGCATTGCCTAGGGGCCCTGACATGGTTAATCCGACCCTGAGGGTAGTGCCAGGCTGTTCAGATCATCACCAAACACGGCTAAAGCCATGTCAATCAACATTTCAATTTTGAATGATGGTCTTACGCCTGGGCGGTACTATGTGTATCTTCCTCTCTGGAATGTGCGGCAAATATACCTTACCTATATTAATTTTAAATGATTAAATTGTGAAAAACCATAATCAATCAAATGTTATGTCGGGAATAGGCCACTTGCATCACTTTTTTTTTTTTAAATTTCTGGTTTAGGCAAATATTTTAAGACATTCTGTATTTTTTTTAATCGTATTTTTGAAACCTTGGCGTTTTTTTGAAAATTTCAATCCGGAAAATCAGACCATTTTTTATAAACTGGAAAGACGGGACATCATTTTATGGGTGCGAAAAAACGATAATTTCATAGCTGAAAATCATATTTAAAAAATAACATTTTCCACACGAATAGCAATAAATTGTACGGGGTTCTCTTCGTAACATCTGTAAAAACACCGCCATCTTTATCAAAAAATCAAACCAAAGGATAAGTTCGCATAGAACAAACAATAAATCTAGTGAACTTCAAAAATTCGCCGGTAATCAAAGTGTTGCCATATAAAAAAAAAATTAATCAGTGTGGAATTTTACAAAATTAAGGGAACACAATCGGAGACAGGACATTTTCAGGTAGTGACGTCACGAGCTCAAATAATGGATTTATTTATTTAAAAAAAAACTATACATTTCTAAAAAATTTTACTAACATTTTCGTAATCTTAGTAAAAAAATCTATCCACACGATTTTTTCCAAGTCGTTAGGATATCCATGCAAGTGGCTAATTGATAGCTAGTCGAGAAACTTAGCCCTTGGTAAGGTACATTGACTAGACTCAGGATTTCGCAACATTCAAGCTCCAATTTTTTTATAAAAACTAACACTTTATAATTTAAAAAAGGTGCTCTGGTCGCTTATCCTAGTCGGGCCTTTTGGTACCAAATAAATTAATTTTGTCGGTCTTTACGGAATAGATTGTGTTGCGGTGTTGGACTGTAATTGAATTGCATTTACTTTTTAACATATAATTGGAAGCGACTTGCCAATTTCTCCAAACACTGCTGTGTACTCTCCACTACATACTGAGTTTATCACCGGGAAGGTAATTGTTAGTTTGGAAAAGGAAATGAGGGATGAAAGGGGGCGTGATGAAATTTGCTTCATGGTAGTGCAAATGGCATACGCGGAGTGGTAAGCGTGCAATATTTTTGCAGTTCGGTTTATAAGGGTGACCCGACAATTGATCCACCGACAGTTGGCTCCCCGAAATGATATTTACTATAATTATAATTTTTTTGTGCATTATTTACCAATTTTAAACGTAAAATCAACTTCAAAAATACAATAATAAGTTGGTATTGTTAAAATCTGGAGTGATCCTTTTAAATAAAATCTCGTTCTATTTACAAACTTTTCACTTTTATTTCAACTTATTGAACATGGACAATTTATAAGAAACAAAACCGGTAAGAATAACAACTGCTACACTAGCCCCGACTTATGAGCTGTTTTGAGTTTATTGTCAAGAAAGAGCATAAAACACATGATGCGAGCCTTTTTAAAGAGTAACTCCCTTCCTTCAAAACAACTAGTCATTGTGGAGTGGGAGACTAGAAGATAAAACGAAAATCTACAATATCGATCAATATCCTGATAATCATCCATAAGCAAGGACTCACACCATTTGGGTGAAACATAGTAAGCTGAATTAATTGACCACAGATGTCGGTAGCCTTCACTTTTTTAACAGGTATGAATATCAAACGAATTTATACACAGTATCAGTTTTATGTAATAATATGCTGGCATACCTACACAGTATAATAGAGAAGCAGATTTTTCCTTGATGCATTTGAATGAAAATATGTATAACAATTATTATAAGTTTAGTAATAATTATTAGCCTGAAATACTGATCTACATTGAAAAAATCTCCCGAGAAAAGATACATGCCGCCGACGGGACTCGAACCCGCGTCCTTCTGATTTCCGGTCAAATGCTCTTATCCACTGAGCTACGTCGGCTTATCTCCTGCCCGTCAAATAATTCAATATATACTAGTGTTTCATTCAACAATTCCTGCTGATTACATTTTTCCAACTGCAAACAACCAACTTTATTTTATAAGAGAAAGGCATTTTAAGTGCTAAATCTCCCACTAGGTGGCGTCGAAACAAATTATATCTACGTTTTTTGGTGAAATGCTAACTCGTCAAATATTAATTAATTATAATTTTTAATTGATAAACTAATGATGCGGCGGCGGCACTAATTGCGGCATGTATCTTTTCTCGGGAGATTTTTTCAATGTATATGAGTGTTTCAGGCTAATAATTATTACTTATAATAATGGTTACCCTTTGTGCTATGCACAAAAATCTTGTCTTAAACATTAGTTTATCAATTAAAAATAATAAGAAAATATGTATGTTTTATACTTTTGTTATTCGGCAGTAGGTACATCCTCTCTGCACATCCCTTTGGGGTCCCTTAGTTATATTTTATTTAATTGACTGAACATTATATATAAGTACGCTGGATTGTTGGCAGTTTAACTGTCATGGAATGGTTTATAGGGGACTTGCGGCGAGGTACATTCAACTGAATCTTCGTCAAAATACAACAATAATCAAATTAGTGCGAGCAGATTGTTAGTTTCATTATCTTCAATGTACTGTTTTGTCAAGGTTCTGCATTGTCACTAACGTATGAAAACATTAGAAACATTTGAAGTATGTAAGCACAAATTATTCCTCAAAAAAAATGATCTCAAATCTGTTTTGTTTCATAATAAATGATTACCTTTTGTTGAATTAGCCATGACATCAATGCAGCAGTTTTTGGCAGCTTCCGTGCACCGGAACCACCTTTGAACAACAGCATCAGATGCAACTGCTTTTCGGATCAGTTGTATGGCTTCGGAATTCCTGAAGTCCAGCTGGTGGCATTTTGTTTCTCCTGTCGTTTTGTTTGCCTAAATTTATAAACCAAAAATATAAACATAAATTAAACATATTATCATATTGATTTTTGCATTTTGTATCAAGACCCCCACTTGGTATGATAGTGCGAATGGCAGTGGCGGTTCTTCACAGGGGGACAATGGGGACAGTCCCCACCAGTTACACTCAAAACCATTAGTTACATCAATAACAGTCGATGCTTTGTCTTCGCCAAAATGAATAAATTTAAACATAAAAGTAATTAACATTTGCAGAAATAAAATACAAACAATTATTCCGGATGATTTTAATAAGACCCTACGCGCGCACAGCGAACAATGTACGGCGCAAAAAACAGCGGGTCTATTTCTCAGTGCGCAAAATCTAATGCGCGCTTGGGGGACGATCCGAACTATCCCCATACTTTCCTTGCGTTGTTTCGCGATGGTATGCAACTGCGCATGGGCAGTAGTATGTGAATTCAAGTATCTGCGGGGACAATCCTTTGGATCCCCATAGAACCATTTGTTTGCGAAGTTACGGGCGGGAATCGCTCGCTTTCAAATTAGTTTGATAATAATCTTGCAAAGTAAAGCTTTATTTTTATTATATTATATTGAAAAATTGGCATATAACTATAGACATTTTATATTATTTTGTGTTAAATATATCCGACTAGCATGATTAAATCATCAAATATTTTTTTTGAGAACTTTTATGTTATATTCTACGGGTGGTTAAATTACGGTACAGTAGATACGTGAAAAACGTCGATCCCCACCACTAAATAAGTGCTCGAGCCGCCACTGGCGAATGGAGTATGCGGAGTGGTAAGTGCGCGATATTCTACATCCTCTCTTTCCTTAAAAAAAACCTCCACACAGCGTCCTCTCTGATGACATAGGTCCTGAGGGAAATTATTACCCTCTGAACCTCCTGTGTGGAGTTAAGTTAAAAAAAAATTACGCTAATAAATTAACATAGACATATGAATATTAATAGACCAGAACAGAAAGGTGAGGGGTAGAAACCAACTACAGCGGGACGAAGAGCGGGAAGATGGCTTTGGTGATATGTGATTCGTCAAAACTCTATTTGACAGTATATAGGCATCTCGCATTATAATATCACCATTTAGTTCTTAAAAGTAAACTCGACTTCTGAATGAATAGACCTTTTTACATGGGATAGCGAATTGCTCTCCGCGCATTGAACAAATTTGCGAAGTCCAAATACGGCAAAGTAAGGCCGCCTATAAGGTCGAGTCCACTATTTTGTTGCCGTATTTAGTTATGACACTATTACAAATGTTTCATAATTTACTTACCCCAGTAAACAGCGACGGGCACACGCCATGTATCTCGAGTGATAGTGTATGTTCAAAAACGATCATATTATGTGATCTGAATTAGCTTAAAATTGTGTAAAATAATGCTTGCCTATGGAATGTAATACGATAATTGTATTTATTTTCTTTTTCACTTTTTTTTTTACGCGTTTTCAAAACACAAGCCACTATTTTACCGTGTTATTTCGTAAAATGCACCGATGAATGCTCGACGCTGGCTTGCAGAAGAATGATGACGTCACATTTTTTAGATTAACGTGAAGCCATACTTGATCCCAGCCGGTTCCAATGGAATGG
Source organism: Limnephilus lunatus (assembly GCA_917563855.2). Lineage (NCBI taxonomy): Eukaryota > Metazoa > Arthropoda > Insecta > Trichoptera > Limnephilidae > Limnephilus > Limnephilus lunatus. The sequence continues at coordinate 84,118,404 of OU830592.1, forward strand.
TTCCAATGGGAGGGGGAAATTATACGCTTTTATCACTTAGCGCAGGTCTACTAATATTCATATGTCTATTTAAATTAATGAATTTAAGAAGATACAGTCAGTACCTACATCTATGTCTAGATTTAATTAGATTTCAGTAGCAATTTGTAGAGTGATAGTTCCGGAAAAGTCAGAGGACCTGGATTCGAGTACCATTTGCGACCATTAACTTTTTTTTTTTTGATTTTCGGTGTCTTAATCTATTTTTGAGTGAGCGTAGCGAAGTCTTGTTTTAACGTGAATGTTTGGCATTTCTTCTCTTTGTAAATTTATTTGTTACGTTCCGGTTCTGGTTTAAGACAGCGGCCGTGTTGGCCGTGTTGTTACTACATATTTATCCCGCCTACTATGTTCCTACTACGAGCCGCCAAATCGGAATAATCAATATTATTTTTTATTTATTTTGTTTTAAATGCACATTTACAGTTAACAAAACCAATAAAAAACATGAGTTATACAAGGTGCGGCAACATTACTTCATTTTTTAAAATTTTTGGTTCATGTTGAAGCGGAGCGCTAGTGGTCTCGTTCGAAAGGGAGAAACTATAAAGTTTTGTCCCGACACAGTTCAGTCGCCATCATGCGTTGGAACAGTGAGGAGCGTGCGTTTGCCGTTGAGGCCTACTTTTCGAATGTGTGTTCTGTAATCGCAACTTAGCGCGCCTTTCGGAATCGCTTTAAGTTAGCCCCGTTGGCCCCTGTCCCGGACCGAAATTCAATTGTTTTGTGGGTCACTACGTTCCGACAAACTGCAAGTGTGAAAAGAGGAAGAACTGGAGTCCCTCGTCCCATTAGATCACGTGAGAACATTGAGGCAGTAAGAGCTTCAATGTTGCTATCACTACGGCGTTCTGCGCGCAAACATGCGTCTGCCCTTGGGTGATTTGGAGTGGCCGGCCCGCTCTCCCGATTTATCCCCTTGTGACTTTTTTCTGTGGGGTTTTTTGAAATTCCGTGTTTATGTGAACCGTCCAAGGACCATACAGGATTTAAAGACCAACATCCATGGAGAAATTGCCAGGATAACGCCCGATATGCTGGCAAGAGTCTTGACAAACGCCAGAAATCGGTTCGCTCAATGTATGGAGAATGGGGGACGGCACCTACCTGATATGAACTTTAAAACTAAATAAAAAAAAAATTGTGTATGTGCCTACATTATAACAAAACAATAAAAAAATTCTGATTCATACGATGGGTTTTATTAAGTTTTGAAAAAAAGAAGTTATGCTGCCGCACCCTGTATTTTGTTAAGTAAAACATTTTTTTTAAATTGTTGAATATTCACTTGAAAAATATCTATGGCAGGTGACAGGTAATTTAGTAACGAAATCATTTCTCCGAGCGGCATTACTAATGGAAAGTTAATTCTGCGTCTCGGAACAACAAAAATTCTGTGCCTGCGTTACTCTTGTGAAGCTCTCGAAGATTTAGTACACCACTGAAGCTTTAAAAATTTTGGTACCAAAATTTTGTTAATTTGGATGTGAGGAACAGTTTTTTGACTTAACAATTCGATGGCCACTGAGTTAATAAGTACCTACCTACTCGTGTAATTTAAGTAGAAATTTTATTTGGACGCGAGGTCTACTAACTTCACAGAATTACTGGGCATATTTTCATGCCTAGTTGTCAATATTATATTAATTAAATGAGTGAATATTACAATGGTGAATTAACTGCAATAAGTTAATCTTAATAATTAAATATATTGGTATGGTATCTAAGCAGTGGCAGCTCGAGCACTTCTTTGATGCTGGGGATCGACATTTCTTTCGTGTACCTAATAATACTGCACAGTAATCTCACCACCCGAAGAATATAATAAAAATTTCATCAAATCATAATCAGACGTCTAAATACAAAATAATTTAACTGTCTGTATGGTAGAATAAAAATAACGCTTTTTCCAACGAGATTATTCTCCAACTTATTTTGAACGCGGGCGATTTCCGCCCGAAACTACGCCATTTTCTTGAACTAAAACAAATGGTTCAGTATTTTGTTACGAAGGGATTCATTGGATTGTATTTGGATTTGGATTGGACGGTATTTGAAATTCATATACGAGTGCGCATGCTCAATTCTCGGATTGCCTATGATCGAGAAAGAAACGCAAAGAATGAACCAAAATGCCTAAAGGGACAACTCGGATTGTCCCCTGAGTGCGCGGTAGGTTCTGCGCACTGAGAAAGGACTCTGTCCGCTAGTCAGCCAATCACATTAAACTGTTCCTAAATAATTCTTTTTATTTTATTTCTGCAAATGTTAATTGCTTTTATGTTTAAAGAATTCATTCATTTTGATGAAAACAAAGCATGTATAGGTTTCGGGTGTAACTGGTGGGGATTGTCTCCACTGCCCCCTATAATAATAATAATAATAGTTTATTCCAGAGTGTATGCAGGGGTAGTGCAATGCAATACATTCCATATTTTGAAACAAAAAATGGGTTAATGTTAAAAATAAAAATAAAGTAAATAACAACATATAAATAAATTTAAAAAAAAACGAATAAGCATGAAAAACATGAGAAAAATAAAAATAAACAGTAAAATTAATTCATGCAGCTGTTTACGGAGGGTATTTCATCGTCTCCCGTCTCCAGAGGGCCATCAGGGGGGACTCCAACCAGGTAGTCATGGCGGTGATGATTGCATTCTTCGATTGGCGTAGTCTGCGCCATAAACTTCCCATGCGGTGGCGGAGAAGTGCTCGAAAAGTGTGCACTCGTCCCTCCAGGAACATTTCTGTAGCACTGCAGTATCTCGGTAGGCGGAAAAGTTGACGGTATGCGTTGTTGTAAGCAACCTTTAACTTGTTCCATTGGGATGCAGTGTAGTCAACCCACAGTTCTGATGTGTACAGCGAGGTACAGAAAGCGTTGAACAATATTCTTTTTACTTTTGGGCTGCATAAGTAAAAACGTCTTGACAGCATACCCGCTCTAACAGATATCGCTCTTCTCTGCCTTTCCATATCCTCGATATCCTTAAGGTCGTCTGTGATGATGTGTCCCAGGTACTTAACGCTGTGATAAACATTCATTTTCCTGTCATCTAACCATACTGAGGGTGTTTGGATGGTTTCGTTTTTGTTTTTAAAAACCATAACTACTGACTTGGTAGTATTATATAACTATGAAAAACCGCCACTGTATCTAAAGTAAATAGGTATTTGGTATTTACTTACAATAAGGAAACAGGGCACTGGGCCTATGTTGTTGTAGATGCACGTGGTAATATTGGGCTTGGGAAAAGAAAGGTTCATCAGGTTGGGTTGTAGGTAAACGAAGCACCCAGCATTCACATTCCATTGGTAGATGGCTTGAGGTAAGACATCACCCCGGTAATTGCATTTTGGGTTGAAATCCAGTTTTTCATCGATCTAGAAAAAAAATTAAAGATGTTTAAAAATAATTTTTGTATTTCATGTATATTGATAAGGGATAATTTTGAGAACATGATGAAGCTTGAGTGCCAGCAAAACTGGTAAGCAACCCATTAAACATTCCAATTTCGGTTGTTGGTGCTTGAGTTAGTAATACCAAATATTCCTGCCAAATATGCTTACTATTATTACTACTACCAGTGGCGTAGCACTTTGCGAATTAATAATATTTATTTTATTTGAAATGAATTTTTTTGTCAAAATGCTTACATAATTTTTTTTATGTGTATATCACACAAGAGTCTCAACTGCTCCCATTTGGAGCCAGTGAGACTATGGCATCCCCTTTTGGGGTTTGTTGTGAGGCTGAAGGTAGTGGGAGAAAGGAAGGAGTTAGGGAAAAGTAATGTGGGAAAGTTTCCGGCTATTCAGATCTGGTCACCCACGGCTAAAGCCATTTCAAGCAACGTTTCAGGTCTGAATGTTGGTCATGCATCATGGCGATACTGATAGTATCTTCACCCCATAAAAGAGGGTAGGATAGACCCTGTCCGTGCATACAGCCAGGCGAACATACACCGGAGCGGTTTTCCCGCGATCCTCCTGCGCCACCCCCAATGACATGCGTAGGCCTGAGGATACTGCTTTCTATCCCCATATGCATGGACATTGGAGGGTCTAGAGTCGTTCAAATAAATGTAGCTTCGCTCAATAAAATAGAGTTTTGACGTGTGCGGTGAAGGAGGAAACCATATGTTTCCTTATAATGCCTTTGGGAAAGTGGTAGGGTCCCCTCCAATGACGGTATCTTCCACTCTGGATCAATCATTTTATGTTTTCTTTAATATTTTAATCTATGTTTTTTTATTATATGCTATGAATTTTTGCGGAAACTTTGCTGGTTCATGCAACCATGTAATACGTGATAAGTAATTACCTTAATAAAATATGTGTAACTGTTTGTTTCCCTAATGAACGAAAAAAATAATTTTAAAACTTTTTTTTACCCACTGGCCTCCGAATTGTTAAGCTAAAAAATTGTCCTTCACATCTGTATTAATTTTGTATTTGTACCAAACATTTTAAATCTTTAGTGGTGTACTAAGGGCCGGTTTTATAAACGAAGTACCAAATTTAAGTTACATAACCAACCGTTTTTCGTTAACGGACTGCTATCCGTTCGTTATCTTTTTTTTATGTATTATAAACAAATGTGCATTACTAGCGGTCATCGGTTACATTTAGTCTGAAAGTTTTATTACTTTGGTCACTCTCCGTATAACAATGCACTACTTGCATTGTTATCCGGATGCGTCGACTTGGAGATTCCTGTAAAATCGTCAGCTGCTTGCAGCATTGATCCCAGAGCTTAGAAATGTAGTGTTAATAATAACTTATAAGTTTAATTTGTAGAACCCGAATTTTAATTTTATACATTTTAATATTATTATTAATTTATAAATAATACTTTTGTTCAATAAAAAAAAACAGTTTATTTATAAACAATTTCTTCTACGTAAGTATTAACTATTATGACGCGTGACAGCTGTTTCGCCTTCTGAAGGCATTATCAAACTAGGCGAAACAGCTGCCACGCACAATAATAATTACATACTACAACTTGTTTATAAATGAACTGTTTTTATAAATTGAAAAATATTATTATTTAATATTTAAAAGAAATAAAGCTGGGCTGGCATTACTGACCGATTTCGATAATAAATAAATAACTTCCTACTTACAACTGTTAAAAAACGTCAGTAAACGAATCGTTATCCATTTGACTGGTCAAAATCGGTCCGTAAAGCATTAACCGCTACATAACCGACCGGTAGCCTTGCGAATGTTTATAAAACGGCAAAACCAAGCGGTAGACCAAATATAAGGTAAAAATGGTATCAAGCGTGACGAACGGATGTTTATAAAACCTAATAACTTTTGAACTATATGTTTAGTCGTAATAATTTTATTTAATTTACTTGTGTAAGGTATGTAAATAATATAATTTGTGTTTTAAAATAAAATTTTATTTTTTTTAAATCTGGATATAAAAATTATGTTTAAAAAAATAAGCATTAAAAAAAAAAATCGATTAAAGAAAATTGTTCATTGGTTAATCTAATTGTCATAATTTTTTTTTTTTACTAAATTTATTTATTTTTAATTTGACTTACTAACTAACTAAGGCTTCCCCGCAGGGGTAGGTAGAGAGGACGGACCGCCAAACAACTCGGTCTTGGCACACACTCTTTGCCTCACTCACATTCATACATCGTCTCATACATTCTCTTCTATTATTCTGACTTTTGACATGACCCGACTCAAGTATCTAATTTAATTTATAACTAAAAAAATAATTTTGTGTGATAGTCCTCGAAGCAATAGGGACGTGGAGGGCCACTTTGTAAGATTTTCAAGACTCGCCATTTTGACAAATTCTCGATGAGGCAGTTTGTAACAAAAATTGATTTGTGAATATCAGGTAAAAAACTTTAGGATGGTTTTATTGCCATTACTGCGAAATTTAGTGCGTTTGGCATTTAAAATTTAAAAAACAGATGTTACGCCAGGCTTGCGTGGTTGGAGTTTACGACATACCCTTGTACATCCGCAAGGGTGGCGGCGTTTGAGGCCCAATATACAGGGTGTTAAGGAATGTACTTGACTTACTTTAAGGTGGTACACAATCCTTGTAATATTTGTTTGCTCAAAACTTACATTTTAATCATTTCTGGTGAATTCGTAACTATATTAACTTTTTTATTCAGATCTTTTCCAGGGGGTGTAAGTTCTTTGTATTAAGGATTAATAAAAACAATACCTTACCATTAATATATTATATGTACAACGATTTTAAAACTTTATAACCCGTTTTTCAACTATAAAGTTAGCGGTAAGCACCAGATTTTATTTTTCTAGACGATGAATTAATAACTTCGGGAGTGCGACATAATCTCACATTTTAAATATTTGTAACACGTTCTTCAGAATTAATTAAAATGAACACGGTGGAAAGGTCTAATCTCCAGGCCAGCTAGGGTGAATTCCACCGTACGTTCATCTCATATTTGTTTACACGCTTTCTTCACTTACGTCGTTAAGATTCCCACATTATTTGTCTTCTTCTTCTTTTCTTTGATAGGGCAAATTCGACAGTAGGTCCGTGCAATACACGGGCCGCGAGTCGCTATTTATATATACATGGCTTCTTTACTTACGTCGTTAAGATTCTGAATATATTTTATGGTATATTGTCGTCTCAACCAATGATTCCTGACATTACTTGGAGTAAAAAATGTAAGTGAATGAAATTTTGGTTTCCGGTGACTTTTTAGTTGACTTTTTTTCATATTTTTTTTCTTCAAAATCAAACAAAAAAAAAATCTTTCGCATTTCGTCACTGGTCACTCAGCCGAGTAACCGACTTACCCCTATCCCCGCTTCCAAGTGTTCAACAAAGTGGCGTAGCGTGCCTTGGAGGGGCCCTGTATCAAAATTAGTTGGGGCCCTTATTATTGCTCGGTACGATACGTGATCAGGTATTTTCATGTATTGAAGGTTGCCATTGTTTTTTCAAAAAAAAAAATTAACCTTTTATACTTTGCTACTGGTAGAAAAATAGGTAATACATACTTACCATTGCAATCTAAATCACTCACAGAAGCTAATTGCTGAAAAAATGAAATTTTGGGCATTTTTTTTAATAACCTCCTCCCTTTTCTATTTACTTTTTCTTTTCATATTTGGTGATTTAACAGGGGGTTAGTGGGGGGGGGGGTGCCCGGGTTCTTAGAGGTTTGTTGAGGTCTTGGTGGCGAATGCGTTTGCTCACTTACAGCGACAGAAAAAAAAGATACGGTCACATCTAGGACTCAAACCCAGGACCTTCGACATACCGGACCTTTTCTGTTTTCAGATTTTCGATTGAGTTTCACTAATATTGTCTTCATTTAATTAAATATTACAATTTGAGGTATCAAGTTAAAGATAAAAATAAATATTCATTCTAGGCTTGCAGAAAAGTCAATAGACCGGTCAGCGGTTGAGTGGGCATAGCGCTTGGGTCCCACCTGGGCGTCGCGTGTTCGATTCCTCGGCTGGCTAAGTCCTCCATCACAACACAAGCAACATTTTCGGCTTTCTGTGGTGGTAGTAGGAGATTTTCAAACATTGTTGGGTTATTCGTAACCCGGGAATGTTTGTCTTTCTTTAAAAAAAAAAAAAAAAAAAAAGATAGCAGTTAATAAAATGTGCATTGAGAAAATGAACATAATGTTGGTAGTTCTTAGTCGAAGTATGATACAGTTAAAAATAACTGAATCGGATAGGAACACATTAGCTCAATTGAATATTACAATTTGAGTTTTTACTCATTAAGTTTAAAATTTAAATAAATAAATATTATACATATGTTTAAGAGTTAATATTAAGATTTTATATGTTGTGAAGCTGTTATGAATTTTAGTTTGTATGTGCATACGTAAAGGAAATATATTCCCTTTAAATTTGAATCCTGTTGTGTCAGTTAGAATGTAATTATCAATTGTCACTTGTTTTATTGTTCTATTATTTTATTGTAAAATATCAATTTTAAGATGAGCGTCCATCTGCCATCGGTAAATACCGGTGGTCCGGCTCGCGCAACGGATTTTTCTATGTAAATATATAGAAAAATCCGTTGCGTGCCGTGCGTGCGTTGCGGCCGGCGCGGGTAGATGGACGCTTACCGTTAGTCAGAAGAAACCATTCAAAGAAAAATCATATAAATAAACATAAATGTCGCTTCTGTGTTAAACTTTGCAACACAAGTGTTATATTTATAAATTAATATAAAGGAATTAAACTTCTCAACTTATTATACACATAATATTTTGGAAGTTTTATATAAATGATAAATATATAAAAAATAAACAGGATTTTATATGCCTAGAGATAAGCATAGATTTAAATTTGAATGCTATAATCCGGAAACAAATCGGTTTTCCCTTCATTTCTTGATTAGCATTTCAATAATCTGTTGATCTCTTCGTAATCTGATGGCTTTTCGATAAAAAAATGATTTGGTAGAATATTGATTATCTGGTGCCATTTTTGGCAATTTAGTCGCATCTGGATAAAACATTTACTATGACATTATTTTTCAAATATTCTTTCCAAAAATATATAATTTTTTTACCTCACATGGGTAATTTTCTCGATTTAGGTCCTTCTCTATATAATCATCCCATACTGGAACCTCCCATGCCGGAACTTCCCATGCCGGATTCCATTCGTCTGTTTCAAATGTATGGATCTGTAAAACAAAACTTGCATTAGTTTCAGATTATGAAAATACGACGAAGTTCCAACTCCCTGTGGCCAGTGAAACTTAATATCCTCATTATCTGGTATCTTGTGAGGCTGAATGGAGTTAAGTGAGGGAATAAGACTTGATATTCAGATCTAGTCACAAAGTGCAATTTGGGAGGCGGATACGAGTACTGCAGCCATGGGAATCATTTAGGTATTGGATAACCAACACATATGCCATAGGTCACCACAAATGATTCGCTACGTTTGGTGACTTAGCAGGGGTGCCCGGGCTCATGGAGTGAGGTTGGTCTTAGTTGCGGATGCGTCTGCCCATATTCTGTGTGGCGGGCCGGATTGAAAGACACTGGTTGAGTGTGGCCTTTTGACCTCTCCAGCAGGACTCTTGACCTATTTATTCACTTGCACCTCAGTTGGAGGGATGGATTCATATGTCACTCCTGAACACACTGACCAGGCCCCGAGGGAAATTGTTTTCCTCTGAGCCTCTTGTGTGGAGTTAATATTTTAAAAAAAACCAGGAAGTTTAAAGAAAGCCACTAGAATGACCCGTGTGATGGAAATTGTGATAGTTTGAACTATGAAACACAGATAGCCTTTATTATAAATTCTCCCGATAAATACAATATACCGCCTTGCAGACTGGTAGATCTAGAATACTTAACTACTAGATAACAATGATTTCCTTGTTATTCTAATAAATTTTCCTCGATCAATTGTGAATTGTGAAGCAGCCTAAGAAAAGACAAGTAGCGCTTGATTCAGAGGTCATCACTGAATGACATATCTCAATTCTGATTCCTGATATTGACAACTTGCAACTTAACAGTTCTCGAGGTCAAAGCTTCAGTAATACCATGCAAATTAATTAATTAATTTTATGGGCAATCACTCATGTGCAGTAAAAGTACACGAGCATTAGGGTGTGTCAATTATTTCAACTTTTGAATACTGAAACGCCTGATATCTTCAAAAGTTGCATCTTACAAAGAAAATGAGAACTGCGTTTAAATATTTTTTTGAAATGATTATTAGCTCGCTAAAATGCGTTGAAAATCAGAAAAAACGTAAAACATGTATTTTTAAATTGTGGTAATTATTTTTTTTTACAATAATTCAACCTTCAACGTTTTTTGGTTATAATTTTTTTTTTAAATGTTCTTTATTCATTGCGTTGAATGGTTACATCATTTGTGGATTTTTCGACCACCATGCTAGGCTCATGCCCGTGTTATGGTGGTCAATTTTACGAAATGAAAAAAAAATCAAGCTTATCAATTACAAGAATAGTGATTTTATTCAGAAATGTGTTATTTTCCCCTTTTATATTTTCATTTTTAAATACATCACATATTATGTTAAAAAAAAATTGCTTTCGTTGTACGGCAGTCATGGAATAAACATTAAGTTTGCTACAAAATTTAAAATATGGATCTTTTGTTTTATTTTTTTCCCAAAACACGAAATTTTTTTTTTTTCAAAACTTCCGGCCATTTTAGCGAGTTTAAACTGAACACTAATTTCATTTATTTTTACATTTAATATGCTACAGCTACAGATCATACGCAACTTTTGGGACACCAGGCGTTTAAGATTAAGGCAATTTTTTTTCTCGCTATGGAGAGCGACACAAGCTAACGAATATGTTAATATTTAAGTTTCCAAACGCAGCATAGTAAAATTCTACGAGAAATACAATATAACAATAAGGTTATGGCCCCGAAAGATGATGGTCTTGGGATTGTTCCCTTGCAACTGTACAGGGCGGTTCCGATGAGAACGATTGATTGTGTCATACATCCTACAACCCAATATCGATTTTATTTCATTCAAAATTTGCTTTAATATATACCTACATTCAAGTTAGCTATAAAAATGCTCAAACTTGTGATGGTAAAATTATTAAAATTTTGTACCATCAATAATTAAGTATGTTTTGATCATAAGTATTTATAATTGTTCAATGATGTCTAAGGCTTAAGCTACACGAGCGGTTCTCCCGCCGCGGGAAACCGCAGCAGACACAATTTATTATGAGCGTTGTATGGCGCAAACTACACGAGCGGTTCTCCCGCCGCGGGTGCTCGCAGTTCACAGGCGGGAGAAATTCGACCACCACACGCAGCGGTTCTCCCGCGGCGGATAACCACCACGTTCATACACGAGCGGTTTCCCGCGATTGCATGATTTCGTGCGAGAGAGCGTTGTTGTTTGGTCGTGCGCGTAAAGGATCGGGCGGTTTCCCGCGGCGGTAGAACCGCTCGTGTAGCTTGGCGGGAAACCGCCACTCGTGTAGTATATGGTCTGCGGTATCATGAATGTTAGAGGAGGGCGCTAATATTTGAAGCGATAAAATCGATGCGAAAATGTTTAATAAAACACGACTCGTTTAGAAAAGAGCAAAAATCTCGTAGAACGTATCTTAAGTATCATTTAAAGAAACATTGTGAATTTTTTCACAACAATAATTTGCAAAATAACTGAAACAAACGTGTTTATAATAATTTTCGGAGCATACTTTGCCATTTTTGTCCCAGTTTAGTACTGAGCGTAGATGTTGAACTTGTTGGTAAATTATAAAGTAAGTTACTAGTTACTGGTGACGTTACATGACTCCTTAATTATGACATCTAGGGCGTTTTAATTAAAACTTTTTTAATTGTTTCAACAATTAAAACTAACAATAAAAAATCTCATACGTTAATGGCACTATTATTTTTTTTTAAATTAAATGTTATTATCATGAAATAAAGAACTCCCAATCCTTTTTTTTATTAGAAAAATTTGTATTCCTTTTTTTAAAATCTTTTTTTACATTATGTTAACAAAAAATATCCCTCAGGGCCCATGTGGTTTTTGGGGATGCTGTATAGAGGGTATTTTTAGGGATAGGTAGTAGAGGCGATTCTGGGAAGGAAAAGTTACAAGGTGTGAAAAGGAATCTGGCGGTAATGTGTTCAAGAGTGACGAAAGAATGAATCCATCCCTCGCACTGCAAGGCGATGGGTCAAGAGAGTCTGGCTGGAGAGGTCTAAAGGTCTCCCTCAGCCAGTCTCTCCCGATCCGGCCCGCCAAGCAGTAGGTGGGCAAAATCATCCGACGCCAAGACCTTGACAAACCTCACCCCATGAACCCGGGCACCCCTGTTAAGTTGCCAAAGGTAGCGAACCACTTGGGGTGACTTATGGCAGGGATGTTGGTTATCCAAGAAATGGTCCCCGTGGCGGCTGTACCCATACCCGTCTCCCAAATTGGCGTATCTTGGAGTATGTAAAATCCAAAATCTTTTTCAGGACGGTCAATCAACAAAATCAACAAATTTAAAAACATACAATGAATTGGACAGACTTGCAGATTAAGAATCACCTCGTGATAAGTTCAACTTCTATTTTTGATACGGTTGGGGAATAACAGTTGCATTCGCAAAACAGCAACACTATCAACATGCTTTCCCCGTGTTTCCACTTATTACCGGTTTGGTAAGATAGCAAATTAAATTATAGCAACAGACATTAGGTTATCACGAAGCTAAAATATTACTTGCAACCCTTTTTATAAACACGATTCATCTTGATGATATTAAATATATAGGCCACACTTTTATAATTATTAATACATGTGATTAAACACTGACTTTGATTCTAATTGTTTTATTTATAGTAAAAACGTCAAATGGTTTTGAGACACCTGTTCTTTAATCAGGGCAGGAGGTCTAGCATGGTCAATCGCATAAATAAGCCAATCCAGTCGATCGACAAAACCCTATGTAGATACGATATTGACTAAATTCGTTATCTATGGTCAGTTGGTGTTCACGGTCAATGGTATCTACAGGAATTCCAAAAATTGAACAAATTTGACTAATATCTATGAGAATCCATGTTCTGACTAATATCTGTACGAGGTATGTTGGAGCAATATCTATGGCAACCAAAGTGAGGACGAATATCTACAGCTCAAACTGCTGACTAATATCTATGGAACAGGTGTTGTCGACGAATATCTACAGCACTGGCAGAGGTTGGGTTAGGTAAGGTTAGGTTAGGTTAGGTGCTCAGCTGCTCTCTGTAGATATTAGTCCCACCTACGCTCCATAGATGTTCGTCACCACTGGGACCGTCATAGATATTTATCCGACCTTAGCTCTGTTAATATTAGTCTTCACTCTGAAGTTCATAGATATTTGTCCAACATACGAGCTGTAGATATTCGTCCGACATACAGGCTGTAGATATTAGTATCTGGAGTCTCAAGGTGTGGTTCCGACGGTCGGTTGACAAAAGCCACCAATTTTAGCATGGCCTCCTTAGTGTCAGATAAGCTGTAAATATTATTTTTTTAATAATGTCGTTCATTATGCAAAATAACCATAACCACTGCAGCGACAGCGCAATTTAAAACTTTTTTCTCCGATTGCTCGAGATTTTTTGGTGTACATTTTGAATATTTTCCGCCTACATTAAAAAAATCATACCTCCGAATTTTAATATGGAGACATACAATCTGATGATAGTTCTATACAGCTAATTAATTCACCTATCTTTTATCGATTATCACATAGCGATAGGATTTATAAAAAAAGTTATAAAATCGTAAACTTCTACTTAATTACTTACAAATAAGGGAAAAATTGTCAAAACTGGCAGCAAAGCAATCCGAGGTATTTTAAATAGTGCCATATTATGTCAAAAGCGCTCCAGTAGTTATTGATAAATGGAGGGGAACTAACGAAGCTCCTAGAATTGAAAGAAATCATATAAGCGATCCATGGACTTAACTCATTCATCTAAGACGCGATCAATTTATTCCGTTCGATCTTGAAGAAACAAAAGTGGTTCAAATTTGACTAAAGACCTCATTAACTAATTAACTCCCATTTTGTGTCAAAAAGTAGGTTGCAAAGTGGCAATGTAAATATATTAAGATATTTCAGTATGAAATTGTCTATTAATCAGCATTTTTTTTATTTTTACGTACTGGTTTGATGTTCAAGAATGTAAATCCATAGACAGATATGCCAGATTTCCAGCTTATTTCGTTTTCTAATTTATTCCCTGTCGATATCGGTTCGGCTGTCAACAGTACAACCGTGCTCGGGATATTGATATAAAATCGTCTTAAGTTACGCCTATCGATCCGATAATGTAAAGTTATCGATTTCACAGTATTAGACCCCCTCAATTCATCTTTCCTCGTGAAGTGTTATCACGGATATAGAACTCATTACGAAATAAAAGTTACCTACTGATAAATAAATCAAACAAATTATATTGTAACCCATAATTAGTTACTTTATTTTTACGGTAATATTTCTTTACATTGTAAATTAATCAATTATTTGTTCGTGGTTTCAATTCTTCGGTGACGGTTTACCATCTGAGTCGTCCACCGAATAATATTTTTTTAAAAATCTGAAAATGTGCTCTGGGGGTCCTTTGAAGTTTGAGAAAATATTCTAAATATTAGATATTTTCAGTCTGGTTATAAAATATTCTGGAACCGTTTAATGCTGATTATTAATAAAAGGTTTAGCTTTGGTAGGTATAACAAGTGGCGTAGCGAGGGGGGGGGGGTGCCGGGGGATGACACTCGGTCGGGTGACTACCCCCGATCACAATTCTCTAGCCACCCCCCCCCCCCCCCCCCCCCCTCCACCGGAACAGACCATTTTTTTATTCGAAATTAGTGTTTGTCAACTTTAATGGGGGGGGAAAGTCCCCACCAGTTACACCCGAAACCTACTAAAGGAAAAATAACAGTCGATGGTCTTCACCAAAATGAATGAATTCTTTAAACATAAAAGTACCTGATTAAAATTTGCAGAAATAAAATACAAAAAATTATTCCGGATTTAATTTTTTTTTTAAGTGAATACCGCACAAGAATCTTAACTGCTCCCGTCTGGAGCCAGTGAGACTATGGAATCCCCAATTGGGGTATGTTGTGAGGCTGAAGGTAGTGGGGAGGGGAAGGAGGTGGGGAAGAGGAAGGTTGGGAAGTACCTGGCTATTCAGATCCGGTCACCAAACACGGCTAAAGCCATTTTCAAGCAACGTTTCAATTCTGAATGGTGGTCTTACACCAGGGCGATACTGATAGTATCTTCCACTCTGGAACGTGCCGCAAATATAACATATATTATTTTAAATGAATTAATTGTGAAACAACACAAATTAATCAAATAAAATTTATTTGCGCACGCCGGGTTCGAACCCGCGACCTCCAGATTGTGAGTCAAGTGTCTTAGCCACTGGACTACGGAGGTGGTCATGATGATTTTAATAAGACCCGACGCGCGTACAGCGAACCGCGTACGGTGTATGCGAACAGCGGATAGCCGACCAGCGCCCGAACCATCAGGATCAGAGTCCATTTCTCAGTTAAAATTTAGTTAGTAGGTATAAAAAAAGGGCACAAATATTTTAAAAAAAAAAAAACTCGGTGGTTGAAGAACACGTATCGTTAATCGTCGAACCATGCTCTCGTTTCTTGACGCATGTTACGCCTATGACAAGCACTGCCGTTAACATAACCAAGGCAATACGAAAATATTTTGTTTGTCAAAACATTTCACTTGACCATTTAAAACAATATTTTGTGACAGTCAACACAGGAACAACATCTGGTGGAACAACATCAAGTACAATAATTAAGTCCAAGAATTCTTTACCATCGGTGTCGTAGCACTCAAAGAATTCGCGGGCTGCTTCAACCCGTTTTTGTTTGTGATCTTCGGTGCGTATTTAAGGACCCACCTTGGGCAGCCTTTGTGGTCTCCCAAATTTTCTATCAAAATCTTGTCAATAGTGGTCTTACTGGCATCAGGGATCATATCACAGAGCTCCCGAACCGTCACCCGTCGATATGCAATAATTGTTTTTTCCACATTGGCAATTTTTTCGTCTGAAACCGATGGCCGTCCGGCACGCTTTTACATTCTCTGCACCATTTTTGCACGTTTTCGCTCTCTTACACTGTTTTCCGTACACTTCAAATAGCTGAGAATGAATTTCTACCTGGGTTTGGTTCTTTGCACAAAAAACTATTTATAGAGCGTAATTCATACCTGGCGGGTGCGGCCAGCGGAAGCTCCAAAGCGATCGGCTGCCACCCCGAAACTAAATGTCGCTGAAAGTGCAGCCTGGTGGGGATTTGGCGTAGGGAAACCAGGCTACACACCAGTGTTGGCGGATCTCACGTAAAATTTTTCCTCGCGACCGCAGCATCTTTGAGACCTTATTTTACGGATATCCCTCGTGTATGACCCAAAGGTAGCCCACTGAATTTATCTTTGCTTCATACAAGGGTTGTGCGGCTAAGGGGTGTATATTTTTGTTCCTGCTGTATCTCCTAGGTTGGTAAAACCTTTTTGATCCTGGGACTCCACCAATGTACTTTATTGGTGTTTGGTTTTACTCCGCAATCTGCACTCATAATATGGCCACCGTAATAACTGCGTACCTAACATCTTTCTTCTTCTTAACAATCCTTCTGGCATTCAGCTTTGAGAATGGATCTCCCCCCAAACACCCGCCGGCCGATGTATTTTTCGTCCCCAAGTTATTTTGAAATTTCATTCGGCATCATGTTCTCGCCTGGGCAAACCATCGAGCTTATTTGTGTTGGCTAAAAACGGACTGTCAAAAAATATCGTACACTCAATTGCTCTTCGAAATTTATATTGATTTTCTTTATTTCATTTTCCTACTTTAGTTGGTGTTTTTTGTTTTCATCGGCGGTCATCATCTACAGCGCTTAATTCCTCTTTCTGTCATAGATCCCATCCCCACACACTTACAATATATTAGTTATTTTTTTATTTAAAAGCCAAAATATTCACTAGAAATAATTTATATGGCAGAACAACGTTTGTTAGGTCAGCTAGTATTATATAACTGATAATGTATATTACAGTTTTATATTGTACTTATTTCTTATTTCAAAAATCATAATTTTGGAAAGAGTTTCGAACTCTCGAACTCGAGACAGAAACTTGAACATGAAGATTTTGCGTCTGCGGAAATTTAGCATACTTACTTACTCCGAATATCTAAAACTCCTATTTCAATATCAGCTCCCGTTTAGGTGCAATCGCTCGTATTCAAAATATTAATTATTTTTTCAAATTAATTAAATAACATCACAATCTTTGTTTATTTTTTTAATTATTACTGTCATTCTTCTCAAGTCCAATATTTCCTCTGGACTGATAACTTTAATGCGCTGATAACATTGTTTTTGGTTGAGAATTGGCTACAATTTAATATACACAAATTTAATTTGTATTGTTTTATTACCGTAGCGGAAAAAAGCATATTTTGTTGAAGAGGGGTATTATTTTTGGTATAATACTCGTTGTAGGTTGCATTATTTCTTATTTATATACATCATAAAAGCAGGATGTACCTACTATGGTTTTTAACTCAATCTACTATATTCACCAATCCTTCAGTTTTCTTTGTGTTTTATATTTCTTATCCATTAACTAAGCTTAGTTGCTGTATTTAGGGGGCATAGATCAAAAGGGGGAGGATGGAGGGTCCAGAAAAATCTCACGTTAAAGCTCAAAAGGGGGAGGAGGGAGGGTCTAGAAAAATCTCACTTTAAAGCTCAAAAGGGGGAGGAGGGAGGGTCCAGAAAAATTGCACGTTATTTGAAAAGAATATACGAAGTGGCCCAAATTATCTCATCAAGGGGGGGGGGTCTAGAATGGAAGAAAACTGCTCACGTAATTAATGCATGCCCCCTTACATTAATTTCACTGGACTTTTACAAATTAACTAGAAACAATATTTATATAAAACCTTATATGTTGTTATCTTAGCACGGGGTACTCCAGTACCTGTGGACACATTTTTTCTTTCAATTGTTTAAGATCTTTGGTTATTTAACGATCTAGTGGTATGATATTTTACGGTAAGGGGGCATACATTAATTACGTGAGCTCAAAAAGGGGGGGGGGTCCAGCAAAATCTCACGTTACTTAAAAAGAATGCACGAAGTGGCCCAAATTTATCTCACCAAGGGGGGGGGGGGGGGGCTAGATTGGAAGAAAAAACTGCCCACGTAATTAAATTATGCCTCCTAATAATAGAACTTTTCGATCCTACTTCGAATGAATTAAAAGAACGTTGGCCTTGTCTTATATTGTGGAAATATAAGCTTTAGACCTTAGATCATTGTATTCTATGATTTAAGAGCAAAGTTTGCACGGCCCGTTTCACACAAAACTTAATTTTGAATTTCAAGCCAAAATTATCCACCAAACTGTTTTTTTTTTAAAGTTATATGTGCTACTTTCTTTATTTTTGTTTTAAATGATGATATATATATATCTATAGGTAATTGAAGAATTCAGTTTTGTTTCATTTTGCAATTTTGGAATTTTTTGGGAGTTATTTATAATTACTAAAAAAATATCCTGCCTTGTCTTCTGTGTTATTATAATGAAAAAAATTTTCTTTAAAATTGCGTTTTTTGGATAGTAACTTTAATATATAAATAACAAATTTTTGTTCGACATAAATAGGTAATCTGTAATTTTAATTACACCCATTAAAATGATTTCCTTTTTTAATAAGTTTTACTTTATATTTTATAATAAATATAGTATTATATAAATATTGCAGGTAAATGTAATAAATAAAATAGGAATAATAAATAAATTATTATTTTAAATATTTTTATTTGCTCACAAATAATTGCCCAAGTTGCTTTTAAAATCATGAAACATTAAAATCTATATTTTAGTCTATATTTCTATATTTTATAATTTAAAGCAAAAATAAACAGAGTAGTTCATATCCGTGCTACATATTTGATGTATTTTTTGATTACAAAAATATTTTTTCATTTTGGTTGAGTATTTTAATATCAAATCCAAAATAATGAAATGGGCCGCGCAAACGTTCCTCTTTTAAGATGAAGCCATACTAAATAATTCAAAATCATATAAAATCATATGTTTTTGTTTTGAAAATTTGATGGCTTAGAAGTATTATAGATATTTCAATTAAATACTGCATGTAGAACATACCTTTACCTTTAAAAATATCTTTCAGTCTTTTAGTAAGCCTATAAAAAAGTATAAGGTCTATAAAAAAACTTTCAAGTCCAAACAATCCTATTTATAAACCCCTTTTCGGATATGGTTTTATTGTATAATGTGGCAAATTCAGTTTCTTTTATAATAATCGCAAAAAAAATTATATTTACGCCCAAACTTCACAACATGAAATAAAACATAAATTTTGGCTATGTTTTTTCCCAGTGCATTAAAAGAGGCGTTACCCAACTGCGAATATGATCCCTACGTCACCTGCAGAAGGGCTGTTAGCGTGTATTATATTCACAGTCAGTTGCCGCCCGTGGGCGCCCGTATTTTGGGCCGAATAGACGTTGCTTCGTTCTCCGCGTTGCTTCGTTCTGTAAAATTGAACTTGAGGACCGTTGTTGGCTACGGATTATGGTATTTATTGGTCAACACCGTCAACGCCCCAAAGTCCTTTACTCTCCCCGATTCCGAATGGGTCCAGTACTAGGGGATCGCCTTAAAATACAGATCTTTCAAAATTGAAGCGATGTCAAAGGGTAACTTGATTTACTTTAACCAGTGATTTCGGACATTATTTGGACTAAAAAAAAATTAATGAAAATTTGGTCTCCGGTGACAAATTTGATGTTTTTTTCCAACTATGATTATAAAATGTTTATTAAAAATCAATAGATTTTGGCCACAGAGGCAATAGGGTGAGGGGTTGGTTGGTCACTCGGCTGAGTGACCAATGACGACTGGTGGAAGATTTTTTTTGTTTCATTTTGAAGAAAAAAGAATTGAAACAAAAACACGTCTAACAAGTCACCGGATACCAACAAATTATTTAGGTACATTTGCAACATTTCAATTGCCAAAGGTTTTTACTCCAAATAATGTCAGGAATCTCTTGTTGAAGTCAAGTGCGTCCCCTAAAACCCTCTGCAGTGCTGTGCATGTTCAGTATATGCTCTATACTTTGCTTTAAATGTAATAACTAATCATAGGAGTAGATAAGTAAATAAATGGTTTGATTTTATTTTTCATAATTAACCTTTGCCAATTACGAATTAGATCTTTCAGCTCTTTGCTAATCAATGTCACCATTTCTTCAAAAACAGCAAAATTGCTTTGTGACGTCATTTTGATTTAAATGGAAATAAACAACTAAATATTATAAATAACCAAACATTTTCATAATATTTTTTCTTATTTAGGTGGCTATGTTGTTTGCTCCTTGAGTCTGTTTTTTTTCTTATATTTGTAAAGTTTTGTTAATGTAAATTCACTTTATAATAATTTTATTTGTTTTATATAACATGTTTGTACAAAAATAAGTGAAACATTTTTAAGGAAACACATTGTAAAACAAATTCAAACCAAAATGCTTGCCTTATTAGACTGTGTTCAACATACAATAACATTTTCTCTGATATAGATATCTTCAATTGTAACGAAAATAAATATAACAATTCTATCAAAAGTGTAATGATGTATTGTTTAATACCTACCTATGTAATATTATCTTTTAATGTACTATATTATAATTTTCTAAGATTACTGTTTAATTTCTAGACACACAATGTAATAGTATAATGAGGAAATCTTTAATTGGTTTCTAAGTTAGGTTATTTATACATGTATAAATTAATCATTATTATAAACTGTTGATTTCCCTAAAATAAAATAACAAATTAATTACTTCTCCCAACCCTTATAGTTTGATTATTTCTGTATGCTTGTTTGTCTATTATTATATCAAAATTTTCAGTGTACTTTGAATTCTGATGAAAAAAGCTTGGGTTTTCGAACATTTTGATTTTTTTTTTATTAAAAGCTGTTTTGTAAACAATGTTGGTTATTTTCACTTATTGTTATCATTATTAAAAACATTAACCTTATGACAATAGAAACATTATTATAAATATTTCATTCAAAACTTAAATTGGATTTGAGGCCAAAATAGCCAACTAAACTTACAGTTATTTTTAATTGAAGAAGCAGATAATACTAATAAATCTAAACGAAACATAAAGCAGAATAATACTTTGAAAATAAAAATATAACGGTCGCAACTGAGACACGAACCCAAACAAAAGTTATTCCAATAAAAATAGTTTTTTTTTTTTTAAATCAAATGGTATATAGTTTGGATATTTAGGTACTATTTTATGTATTTGTGTTTTAAATTGTGATGTACAGGCCATTAAATAAATGATTTTTTAATTTTTTTAGAAGCAACTTCGGCATTTTTGGTGAGAAGTTTTTAATAAATTAAAAAATAATCCTGCTGTTCCTACTGGTTTAACGTATTTAAAAATAAAATAAGACAACATTGAAAGGCGTTTTTATGGCTAGAAAGTTTAATTTATATACGACAATGTGAGTTCCGTCGTATTTACGCGCATCAAAATGTTTTTTTAAATCAATGTTATTTTATATTCAAATCTGATGTTTTTTTCTATCTATGGTAGCAAAAAATACAAAAAATATATATAAAATCACAAATAATTGCCTCTAAAATTACAAAAAATCTAATTCTTTAATGGCCTGTATTTTGCAATTTAAAACATAAATAAATAAAGTAGAATATATCCGTACTAGATATTTGCATTATCTTTTGAGAAAAAAAAAATTATTATTAAGCTTCGTGGGGTATTTTAGCCACAAATTCTAATTTAAGATTTGAATGAAAAAGGCCACACAGCCGTTCCTCTTAAATAATATTTTCGGTGAATGTGAATAAGTTCTTACCTTCGCAGCTAAAAGTATGATGACCAACAGAAATAAAGTTCGTGCCATATTTCAACCAGAGTCCATTATCACATTACACATTTAACTTTAACTTTAACTATCACAGTTCACTGATAAATCCAATTGTTTTGTTCTATTAGGTATATATATAAAATTATCTCCTAAAATCAATCATAAAATAACAATAAAATAATATAAAAGTCATTTTTCTGCGTCACAATTTTTTTTTAAATGATTTATGTAATGCCCATTGCAAAGCCTTCAAATTCCTTTTTTATAAGTATTTTTCTGTTGCGCATATTCAAATATCAGCAAAAATATGCTTTGTTCAATTTTCTACGAAAAGGTGACGTTTTTTTTGTTAGTGTCGTTCTATTATAGGTTAAGAGTTGATCAACAATATTGAAATAAAATCAAACAACAATACGTTGTGAAGGAGGTTCATAGTTATGGAAAGCTGTATCGCCGCACAACTTCTTGAACAAAGCTGTCAAATGACCTCGTGAAACTCTCCGTAAAAAGGCGAAATGAGATAATGTTATAATTAATCTTGTAATTAAAAAATATATATTATATATTACACATGTCCGTCGGTGACCCTTGACCCTTTGGGAATCCAAAGATAGCGGTGGGAATATTGACCGAACTATCAACCTAAATAGCGTTTAAAATATTTTTGAAAGGTCAAAACAAAAAACAACTTATACACGGTGTCGGGAAACTCGTAGAACGAGCGGAAAACCGAATTTACCCGGATTTTCCAATGATTTGTAATTTAATAAACCCTTATCAATCAAAATGGCGTTCCAAAATATATTATTTGTTGGGCTAAAATAAACGACAACCTTTCAACAAATGAAATTTGATTCATACTCGAATTTTTCCGAAAATAAAAAAAATTATAGGTACCTATATCTGTTTCAAAGGCGTTCAAAACTGTGTTTTTATATGTCAAAATAAAACACACCGCTCCATCTAGTGTAAAACTCGGTTTAATATCCGGCTTCGACCGCCGCTTGTAATATTATTTCAAATTTCTTTATTATTCATATATCACAGAAAACATAGAAAAATAAACTTACTTCAATTTTGGATTAAGGCGCAAATATTTTTGTCATACAAAAAAATAGTCAAACGATCATGTGTAGAATTCAACCAATTCAACACTTATGAAAAATCTATTTTCTTTTGATACATTCGAAATTGAACGTTATTCTACGGGAACAAACAATATTGCATCTTTTGTACTCAAATTTAGGTAGCTATCGCACAAGGACATTAATTGTGCTACCCAAATTTGGGTAGCTATCGCACAAGGACATTAATTGTGCTACCCAAATTTGGGTAGCTATCGCACAAGGACATTAGTAGTGCTACCCACATTTAGGTAGCTATCGCTCGAGTGGTTATATATAAATGCGTATGTCATAGCTCATTACGGGAATGCCATTTGAAAAGCTGAAAATAGTGGAGTTGACGTGGAACAGAAACAGATTCAATTTTTATGTTGATTTTTAACTCTTTCTTTACATTTTATTTTAATGTTTTTTTTATACATATATACTATAGGTTCCTTTGGGTACATATTTTCTTTTAATTTTCTTTTAACTTTCTTATTATTATTTTATTTTATGCATACTTCGTTACACTAATGTAATAGATAACATTTATATTGTGTAACAGCCGCGTAAAAAAAGAGCATAAATAAATTAAAATAAAATAAATATAAAGTAGTAAAATTTATCAAGTTTCTGGATTTTGAAAAATGATGCTGAAACATCTTTTCATTTTTATAAAATAAAACTCGCTAAAACTAAACGGCATATTTTATTAAGGCCTTTAAAACAGAGCCTCATAACTCGTGCCGCAAGGGGGCGCTAGTTTAGCATACTGCCATCAGGATGTATGGAAAATGTGAAAAGTTGAAGGTATTTAGTAACTCTTCTACAGTATTTGGCGAAACTTATAGAAACAATTATTAACAAAATAATATTCTTGTGCTTTTTCGTAATTGGAACCGATTTACTCTATATTTAAAGGGCGTAATATTTTTTTGATAAGTAAACAAAATTTCTCAGTGTTCAGTTCGAAAAGTTTTAAATGAGTTGAGACATAAACAACAGTTGTAATATTTTGGATAAAGTTGTAAAAGTCTGCTTCAATTGGCCAATCATGGCGTCGAAAACTTCGTGAATTTGACTTAGCAAAATTAAAAAATAAAAAGCATATTTTTAGACTCACCGACACAAATACTCACTTTGATTAGTAATAAAGCTAAATGTAACTATTTCAAATAATAAATCAAAGTAAGACAAGTTTAATATATTTTGTTGTTATTGAAAACGACCAAATTACAACAACAAAAATCTTTAAAATATTACCTAGTAGATTCAATATTGAAAGAGATTGGAAACAGATCTTCATGTTCAACATCAGAAAATTTTTGATGATAGCTTTTTGCTACAAAAGGTCACTTCCCGATGGGCATGACTTAGTTCAAGTCGTTTCACAGAATTTGAACGATTCCTCAAATTTCACAGTTCGTTTTTAAATTATATGAAAAATCTATGCAAGTTCTGTCAATATTTCATTAAACATCAGCGAAAAATTTTGTTTACAAATCTTTGTATTTTTAATTTACGTTGTTTATGCTTGTTTTTGCACATATTTTTTCCAATATTTGCAATTAAGTATAGATATATCTATTATTATTCTCTATTCCCACAATAGTTTTTACATTCAATAATCTTTCTAGATTTATCTGTTATTGTGACGCACGCGGCGCTTATCTATATAAATTCTACTCATTATTATTCATTTAAAACAAATAATAATGATGTAAGAAATTTAGCTTGCGTAATTATCATTTAAATTCGCATCAATTTGGCAATTATCGCGGCGGTTATTTTTTAAAATTATGTATATTAATAAAAACAAAAAATGGAGGTCTACGCATCCATAAAATAATTGTTATCCGATTGAAAAGGAGAATCGTTTATTTAAAAAAACATCTCTTGTCTGCGGAACTTACCACGTGTTATGTAGTTCCGAGATTTAATATCTTTAACATTTTCCTTTTCCGTACTATTTTGTATCTGTACACCCTTTTTCCGTTTAATCGGCTGCCAGTACTGCAAAATTAATGTGAATGTCAATGACGGATGAGGAAAATAATTTTTTTCTTCAGTTAGGTAAGATTTTCCCCAAGAATTGCATTAATCATTTAAAACAGAAAATAATATTAAATCCATGTGTTAAAAGCAATAGACGTGGCGTGGTCGTGGGTATTGGTAGGTAAATCAAACGTTTATTGTAAGCAATTTATAATGGTTATAGGTTATATTATATAATGGTTATTTGCAAATCATAATATTTAAAAAAAAAAATCGAACCAAACAATTAAATTTCACGTTTTTCTCAGAAATGTTGAATCCATTTGAGTTGTGAGGATTACTATTAGATAGCAACTTTACGGTCGTAAATATCTCAGTCAGGCTTAAAGAGCACTGAAGTATTGATCCTAAAAATGTCACAACCTTACCTAATTTTGCTGAACATATATGTGGGTAATGGGCCACATTATGAATTTTTCGCCTAATTTTGTGCGTTCTATACGTGTACAGCAGTGTTTCCTTAACTCTTTTGAACCACGGACACCTCCCCCCCCCCCTAATAAATAAAGCGCCGTTAAGTGTTAACAATAAGCAAACAAATCTTCATCTCTATTTTGCAATTTTGAAAGATTTGGAAACTAATAACATTCTCCTCTTCCCAAGTTTTGCAACAAACGCAGATATTTTTCTTTAATTTATATTATTATTCATAATAATAATATAAAAATACAAAAAAACATACTTATTTTTGTCCAAAACTAGGAAAATTTATTGTATGCACTTCGCGCACGCATCACATGCGTTCATACGGTCTAGCGTTCTTTACGGTCTACACTTGCATTCACGGTCATACCTCCAACGCGTGCTTTACACATAGTTTATACTAATTATAGTATTGTGATTTCCTTATTATCTATAAAATATAAAACAATGTGGAAAACCCTAGAAATCGCTGCTCGTGTTTTTCACTATTTTTCCACTATTTCTAGCAAAACCTTTTAGTTCTTTATATTCTAGTCTAGTCTAACATAGTAAGTGAGACAATTGAGACTCTTTATTATTCTTGTTTTTTATCATTTTACATTGGTTGAATGCCAAACGGAATTCACCCAGATTTAGAATAACAAAAATTATATGAAAATGGAAAAATAAGTTACTAAATAGATTATACCCGTAAAGACAGTAATAATATGGATTCATTCAAGTATTTCGTCAGCCGCCCAAAATGAAGTTTTCATCTATCCATGTTCTGGATTTTGGTATTCATATAAAAAAGTAAAATTAGAACTTTCTTTCTTTCTTGTTCTATTGAATTGAAAATAGATTGTAGTTTAATAATGTCCGTCCCTTGAAAAGGTCCCTCATAACGTAAATATTAGTATCAACCAAAGATATTCAAATACAAAAGTATCAACACAAGCACTTACGCTCCGGTCAAGTAGGAATTGTAAATTTACTGGAATTTTCATAATTTTCCGATAATTCTAAATTTGTTATGAGCTTGTCCAAAATCCGATGACGTAGGCCTTGCGGATTTTAATGTAAAAAAAAAATGGACGCCGAATTACCGGTAAAAATTAACGGTAATATCCGCCATTTACATGTTCATATTCATGGATGGATCTAAGGCTAGGGACTCACGGAGCGTTTTTTACCCGCGCCCGCCGCGGTTGCGGGATGGAGTTTTATTTTCAAAACTCACGAGACCGGAGTTTTTTGCGGGCCCGCAGCCGCCGCGGTTGCGGTTATCGATCGCAATCTTGGCGGTTGATTACCGCAAGACGGGCGGTGTTGACTATTGTCGTGAAATTGAAATCATATAAATAAATATTTCACTTCGTTTGAAGGGTCGGAATATAGTTATGCGTTTCAACCGTTTAATAGTAGTCAACTCGAATAAAACTAGAAAATGGTACTAACTTTGATAAACTTAAGTCGCCCGCCAACCGATCGCAGAGCGCGCGGGAGCAACCCGCCGCGGTTGCGGGACCGCGCCCGCGCCCGCCGGGACAGTCATCAGAAAATGCTGTTGACTGTCCCGTCCCCCTCCCCCTCCCTAATTATAAGGTAATAAAAATATTTTAAATACGTTCTTTGTTTCATTTTTTTATATGTGTGGCCAACTAAACGATTTGGGTTGGGCTCCTCTGAGGTATATCTATCTATCTATCTATCTTCTATATTAATAAAAATGAATCGCCGAAATGTATGTTCCCGCATAACTGCCGAACGACTGCAACAAATTGGATAATTATTTTTTTGTTGTGTTAGTTTTTGTCAGGACAAGGTTTGTATAAAACTACTGGTGAGCTCTGGCATTATGAAAATTGTATAAAAATAAATCGCCGAAATGTATGTACGCGCATAACTTCCGAACGACTGCACCAAATTGGATAATTTTTTTTGTTGTGTTCGTTATTGTCTGGTGAGCTCTGGCACTATGAAATTTGTAAAAAAAAATTCAATAGGTGGTACGCGAGCTGTTTGAAAACTAAATGTACCGGGAAATAATTTATGGAACGTGGGAGGGGGGGATGGGAACCAGGGAGGTGGGAGGGGAACTCAGGGGGGGTTTGCGGGACGGGGGAAGGGGGGGAGTGGAGTGGAGATGTGAGAAGAGGGAAGGTGGAGGAACGGGACGAATGGGAAAGGACACGCAGGGAGAAAAAATTTCTTTATTAAATGGCACAGTAACGCATGCCGAGTACCAGTTGGTACATTTAAAATATTTCGTATGTATTTCTAAGAATGCGAGAAGGTACGAAAAAATACAGACTTCGCTAAACTGAACGTATATGTGTTAGTAATACAGATGAAATATTGATAAGAAACAGTAGGCAAAATACAACCTTACACTGATTTATATTTATAATGACTAATAATGACTAATGACGGAAGAACGGTAAACCTGTTAATATGATAAGAAATGTACAGTTAACAAATCAAACAGCTGAATGTTAATAAAAAGTATAATAATATTGCCTTCGACGTTGTTTTGGTACAGGTAGCGTAATTAAATATTGCGTAAACGAGATGTGTTATTTTTAACATGCTTGGTGTTTTGCGTTGTTTTTAAAACATATGTGCGGAAGTTTAACAAACATGATTGTTATGTTTTCATATCAACTCTGCAGCTAACTGCCAGATATAAGAATATTGTAAAATTTTAAAGTCATTTTAGAATCACTATTTTGGTTGATTGAGCAATTATTTAACAACATTGGAAGTTATTTGGAGCTCTAACCATAAATATTATTCAACACACCAAAAAACACTTTATTAGAAAATTATGTGAAGTACCTACACACACGGTAGAAATGAAACAGTAGGCCTGTAGGCAAGACTGGGGAGGCTACGAAGCATTGCACAAAGAGGGGACCGATAGACTACGAAGTACGAAGCACCGCACAAAGAGGAGATCGATTATTCTATCTCTTTCTCTCGCAGGCTAAATCCTATAAATGCGTATGTTTGTCTCTTTTTAGTGTCGCTTTCGAGTTTCAAATCACAACGGTGCTAAAGAAGTTTTCACTTTAATAATTTACTAATCCCTTTCGCTAAAACAAAATTCGACCAAAGAAATTTTATTTATGTACAAATTTTATTTTAGTAATTTGGACATTAAAGTTTACAAATCGCTAATTAATTATAATAGTTACTATATTTTTTCCAGTTTGATGTAGCTCCTACAATACATCTTGAACCTTCCAATTGATGTGGACTTTAAAGTTTCTGGTAGCGTGTTATAAAACTTCACCCCTTTCTACAGTACCTACACTATTCTGTCCTTGTGTTATGTCAGTTAATGTCCTTGTTGTATATAATTTTATTTGATAAGTATTTTGGTACCATAATGTTTGTTTGTTTAATATTTTGTGGGTAAATATCATCGTGTTCAAGGTCAAAATCTGTTTAACGGGCAGCCAATTTAGTTACTTTAACATTTTATTTAATTTTACTTTGCGACAAAGCAAAAGAATGTCCGTTAGATAGATCGTAAATTATGCTAAAAATATAAATTGGATACCCAGTTTTCGGTCACCAGTCGAGACAAATCAAAGATCAACGATTTTTTTAAACCGCCCTATAAATATTACAAGTGATTGTCTTTTTATTCGGTTACAATATTGTGTATTTTACTTTAATTATAATATCGTTATTATTTACACAGAAAAATCTGTCTCACGAGAAAAATTCCAAAGGAATTAAATCAGGCCATCTGGGTATCTAGCACGGTCGATGAATATAGGTTTTATCGATAATGTCGGAAACTTATCATCGCTCTCGAGCACGACTGCAGGTCGCTAACGAATATACAACAGGTAACGAAGACCAAATGTTCCTAATTTATTTAACGTGAATTGTTGTTTGTTCGTTGGTGACCTGCAGTCGTGCTCAGGAACGATGGCAAGTTACTGACACTATTGATAAATCTTTTATCAATCGACCGTGCTAGTTGGGGAGGCTACAAAACAGAACTACTCCTAACGGTCGTTCAAAGAATTGAATTTATAATTTTAGGTAGGTAACTTCCATCGTTCCCTAGCATGATCGCCAACGAATAAATAACAGTTCACAATGACTAAGTGTTCTTAATTTTTTCGACGTCAACTGTTGTTTGTACGTTAACCATCTGCCGTTGTCCTAGGGAATGATGAGAATTTACCGAAAGTTATTGATCGACCGTGCTAGGGCTCGTGATTTCTACCAGTCCAAAAGCCTATAAAATTAAATAATATCTTCAGCGCATAACCGCGGTCTAAGCAAAGAAGCAAAAATCATCGGTAGATAAGATGTTAATCAGAATTGATAAGCAGAGGTTTCTAGGAAAAAAATATTGTCAGTGTTTCCGTCGAAAATGTATTGTTTTTCCAGCGGATCGGTTAAAACACGCTTTTCAGGGTCCACCACGGTCGATCGAAAAAAGGTTTTATCAATAATGTCAGAAATTAGACAACATTCCAGAGCACGACTGTAGGTCGTTAACGAACAAATAATAATTCACAAAAACTAAGGACGGGTTGTTAAAAATTGAAAAATTCGTCAAATATTTGAAATAAATTTTCACGTTCTCTGTGTAAGTTCTGTTCAATTTCTGTTATTATATAATTACAGGACATTTGCTTCATAAATCTGACATAATCACAGAACTTGAATAGAAGTTTCACAGAACGCGAAAACTAATTTTAAATATTTGATGAATTGTTAAAAAAATTTTAAACAACCCATCCAGCCTACAATACACGACATCTTTTTTCAGCCCGATTCCAATTAGATACCAAAGTCAACATTTTTCGCTTTCCGCGATCGATATTTTCATCTCTATTTTCATATGTACGATTTCAGCTAGCATCACAGCAAACAGCATGGTTCATGTGTTGTTTGCAGTGATGTCAATTGAAATCATATATATGTAAATAGAGATGAAAATAGCGATCGCGTAAAGCGAAAAATATTGACTTTGGTCTCTAATTGGAATCGGGCTGAAAAAAGATGTCGTGTATTGTACCTGTAAAGTGTTCTTCATTAATTCGACGTGAAATCGATCTTCAATCGTGCTCGAGAAAGATGGCAATTGATCAGCATTCGATAAATTATTGATCGATCGATTATTCTAGACACCCTCAAAGATCAAAGACATCAATCTTGTTTGACATTGGAGATATTAAACCGCTTTGTTATTTGGATGCACCAAATAACAAAGGTGTTTGAAATGAACTCCTATAATCACTCTAACCAAACGCAGCCTTACCTACGAAATTGAACTAATCGTAACATATTTTCTAAGTGAATCTGTCCTACAATTAGGTACATACATTTTTGATAATATCTTAATATTACCTTGTTTTGTTAATAGCAACCTCTCAACATGATAAGACATGGAAAGTAATATCACCTGTCATTGTCTTTTTACTTATTACATGACCATAAAAAAATCTGAATAAATCCTATTAGAATATAAAAATGAATGTTTCTTTATTTGTCCCTTATGCGTTCAGATACCATTCATCCAATTGCGGTGAAACTTTGGTAAGTTTTTTGTGCGCACGCCCGCGATGGTTTCTATATATAATAGAGAGCTCTGGTGTAATGAAATCTGTATACATTTTTTACAATAGCTAACGAGCGAATTGTTTGGAAATTTTGTGTATTTCATATAGTTTAGTGATAGGATGAGAAGGGGTAAAAACAACCTGTTTAATTTCTACATGTTTTCGAAGAACCTCGTTTAATAAAGCAAGAGGTTATGACTCAAAACGGGAAAGAGAAAACTCTTATAATTCTTCGTAGATGACGGAAAAAAACACGTACATTAAAACTGGAAAAACTCTAACAAAACAGAAATACCTGATACTGCGAGAAGAGATACTGCATTTTGGGTAAAAACTCTGACAAAACAGAAATATCTGATACTGCGGGAAGAGAGACTGCATTTTGGGTAAAAACTCTGAAAACTCTGACAAAACAGAAATACCTGATACTGCGAGAAGAGACACTGTATTTGCAATAGATGAAGAAGCAAAAGATATATACACGAAAAAAACAAGATAAGGCAGAGATATAATATGAAAATATGTCCACAACACCGTTTTGCAAATGCAGGCACTGTCTTACATTGGGACTTCAAAAACGTTCAGTCGGTGATACGGAAAATCCCCCTGCCTGAAAAACCCGCCCACAGGAAGGTGTTAGAAAATGAGAGAGAAACTATCAAAACTCTGTCCGCAATCTCAGGATCAAGTCATATAAAGACTATTGTCATATCCCTACAAACTCTTTTTACACAGAACGAACAAATATGCATATAACCCGATTATACTATTATCTTTAAATGCTATGAGGCGCCATTTGTTCTTTTGATTTCATCAGCACTCGATTATTTTTATTATGTTTCACTTCAACACCGTTGTGATGCACTAGATACAAATCTAGGCAAAGATAATAAACAAATCACTGGGACAGCATTAAAATCACATCAGACAGCACTATACCCGTTTACTTCGTGCGTTTTACACAATTGAACACAACATCAAATTATTCAGATTCACCTGCGAAGTGTTTGTTAGTCGATTATTTCACAATTTAAAAAAACTACTAAATATGCGGGAGAACACAACTAAACGCGTATCGGCAATGTAAATAATTGGCAATTGATGGAACATTATCTCCCAACATTGTTAAGTATCGTAGATTAGATAAGATTTATAATTAATGGATAATAATTTGTCATGAGACAATTTTTATCTTTCTTTTCAAAAGGCTGGCACAAAATATCAATCAAATTTGATAAAATACCTTTACTCGGGTATCTGCTGGTTCCGACTGAATAATTAGTGATTTCATACAACATAACTCATAACACTTTCGATCGTGATATAGCAATATTGTCACATTGACAGAAATAATTCACACGGTTGTCAATTGTAATATACTACCACTGTATGGTAGTTGAGGTTTTCGGAATTCATGGTCATTTATTTTATACCTAAACAGACGATAACATTCCTAAGAATCGTCTTGTCGATAACATTTTCTATTTTTTTTATAAATATGTTCAATAATATTATTATTTAATTCATAAAAACAGTTTATTTATAAACAAGTTCTGCTGTGTAATTATTATTATCTATGTGTGACAGCTGCTTCGCCTTCTAAAGATATCATCAAACTGCTTATAACGCTGATAATGCCTTCAGAAGGCGAAACAGCTGCCACGCATAATAATAATTACATAGCAGAACTTATTAATTGTATTTGTGTTTAATTCGTAGAACTCAATATAATTTATTTTTTTAATTTAATTAAAATTCAATTTGATAATATTATCAACTGTCTCCACTTAATTTCTCAGTAAATTGGTTTTACTGGTAATAAATCAATAGACACTTCCAAAATTGACATTTACATACGTATAAATACGTCGTCTCAATAAATGGTATTTTAAACCGAAACAGCTGTAACGAAAATACTTAGCAGAACTTGTACGTAAATAAAATTAAATAGCCCTCGCCTCTAGCCCCCCCCCCCCCCCTTACAGGACAGACCAATTTTTACACATTTAACTAAGAAGTAATGTTTTTATTTTTTTAAGTCGAAATTTGCTTTTGAATTTATCTTTCTCTTTCTATGAAGTAAACTTTAATGGGGGGGGGGGGGGTGACACCACGTTATCCGGGTGCCACCCATGCTAGCTACGTCACTGCCCGCACATACAGACATTATACAAAAATAATAACATTTTTTATTCCAACGAATTTCATACTGTATATCTACGCTATGTAAAAGTCTTAATTATGTAACATTTCAATTTCAACTTTATAAATAAATGAAATAAGTAGATACTTATTTCTTTTTTGTAAATAATTAATTATAATTTATTGATTATAATAAATTTTAAATAATTTGAATGCAGCGGTAATCTAAAAGTACAATCAGGTTAACTGTGAAAAATACAATACCATAGCCAGATGTGAAAAGAAAACACACATTGAACCAAAAAAATGTATTTTTATAGTAATTAACATTTTTAACAATCAAAATTATTATTGATTATATGAAAGAAATCAAAATTATTAATTAAGACACAAACCAATCAGTATTAAACATTTTATTTTACATGAAACCAATTATCAAGACCACTTATACTTAATGGTTTTAATAACTTAAATGTGATTTTAAAGACATTCTGAAGTATCCATTATAAAATAATTTAATAATTTCATCATACATGACCGCGGGCCGCGGGTTGGCAAGGGCTGGACTAGATGATCATTTGTGGAAAATTGTGTGGAAGGGTTTACTTTTTCCTGTGGGGAAGATTTAACCCGGACCAAAAGTCATCATTACATAATATAAAATGAAGTCGCTCAAAATGTTTGTGCGCTTAGATATTTTAAACTATGGAACGGATTTTCATGCGGTTTTCACCAATAGATAGAGTGATTCAAGAGGAAGGTTCAAATGTATAATACAAGCTTATTATAGTATTATAGTAGAGAAAAGCCGAGAAATTCAAATATTCATCATTATATAGTAGAAAATAAGGTCGCTCAAAATGTTTGTGCGCTTAGATCTTTTAAACTACGCAACGGATTTTCATGCGGTTTTCACCAATAGATAGAGTGATTCAAGAGTAAGGTTAATATTATATATACACACATGCTTATTATAGTAGAGAAAAGCCGAGAAATTCAAATATTCAATTCAGGTAGCGGGCAGCGGGCAGCTGGCAAGCGGGTGATATGGATTTTATAAAGTTTGGGTAAGGGCGTTGTGTTTCGTTAGCCGCAGCAACGTGTGGCCGGGTCTGCTAGTAATAAATAAGTAAATTTTCTATGATTTCATGACCAATGTAATAGTATTAAAAGTAAAAAAGCGTGCGCTAAAAATTCCATAATTGTATATTATATCAATGAATACAATGTACAAAATGTATGAAACGGGACGTACCTGACATTTTTAACCAGCGATTCCTGATGATTTGTATTAAAAAAATGTTTACGTATACAATTTTGGTCTGCCGTGATAATTTTTTTGTATTTTTAAATTTATGTACGAAACATATTATTTCTTCTACACTTTTCAATTATTATTATTTTTTAATATTGATTAGGTACTTATCATATTTGGGCCGAGATTTAAACGAAAGACTGCTCTGCATAACTGAGTTTCATATTTATTATAAACAATACTGTTTTAGGTAGAAATACAAAATTATCACCAAACAGCGCTTTATTGCAAAATCTTGCCCGATAACTATTAACTATTGCACTTCACTAAGGTACGTATTATGTTCGATGATGATGGTGGTATGGCCTACTTAAATACTTGATTGTGGATATTATACAAAATTCACACGATTTAAACTTTAAAAAAATAATAGAACAGAAAAAGACAATCTCTTACAACGATTCGATTAAGAGTAATCTAGAAGAGTGCTCTATGTGGCTTAATATTCAGATTTGCGAATACAATTTACGCAATATCTTTTTATGTAATTGATGTTTCACTTATCATCGGTTTGGTTGAAGCGGGACATCTGCATTAGAGGTACATTTTATATGAAACGATATACATAATTATGCACTTACCTGCACCAGACCAGTGTTTAGAATTATTAAAAATATTTACCATTGCAATATTCTTCATCATAATATCAACAAATTGTTGAATTGGTGTAATGAAAATAGACTCTACTTAAATATCTCAAAATGTCAAGTAGTTAGATTTTCACAGACTTTGTATTTCTTTAAAAAAATCTAAATGATTTAGTTGATAGTCCGGTATTGCTTGAATTGATAAGCTTCCGGATTCCACTATGTAATACTAGAAGTCAGGATTTATTTCAGTGCAGAAATTCTGGAACTAACTATCATATGTATTCCTCTTTGCCCAGAATACTAATGGAGGGAAATAATTTTACCAAGTCAGTGGAAATCTTCAATTTATCTTTAGACAAATACAAAATACTGTTACGGAGGCAGTTCAGTTATAAAAGAAATATATACCTTTTATATTTGTTGGTAAAAGAAATATATAGCATTTATATTTTATTTAATCAAAGTGTAATTTTAAATTGTATATGTAAAAGCCCCGAAAAACGGCGTAAATAAATAAATTAGATTTGCTCTGGTGCCCGCAGGTGAAAAGGATACTCTTTTTAGCTTTGTGTATCACCTTCAACATATTCGAGGTCTAGGCCAACTTCGAAAATGAAGACAATGAAATATTAAATGAAAAAGTGGCTTCGGGTGCGTGCATAACGTATTATGTTCAGACTTCCAATGTTCACGGAAATGCGAGTTCCTGGGTTTGCAGTTCTAATAAGAACTAGGGAAGCAGGAATGAGGAAAAGGATCAACAACTCCAGATTTTTATGTATTTCGACATACTATAGAACTATACACCTGACAGTTGGTCCGCCGACAGTAAGTTGGCTCCCCGAAATGATATTTACTATAAAATTTTAATTTTTTGTGCTTTATTTACTAATTTCAAAAGTAAAATCAACTTCAGAAATACTCTTAAGTTGGTATTTTGCTCAATAGGCGTATATTGCTCCTGAACCAAATCTCCTCCGAGATTGACATATTTGGCGTCGCGTCGCATCGGTGAGGAGAGATTCAAAAGGTAAATTCTTTTGATTCTTGAAAGAATCTCTCCACATTGACGAAATCTTCACCACTGCCTGAATTTTTTTGAAATTGCTATATTTCTTTTATGTATAACAATTTTTTGTAAAATATGGTGTTATTTCTTATATGTTATAAACTCAAATTTGTAATGGTATAAGAAATTAATTAAAAATATTATTATCTATCTACAAATATAAAAATATTTGTATGTCCGCTATGCGTTGCTAAATCATTCACCCGATTGCAATGAAACTTTGGGGATTTGATGTGAGCATGCCCGCGATGGTTTCTATACAATAGTGAGCTCTGGCATCATGAAAATACGCGTTGTTAAACCGTTTATCCGATTGCGATGAATCTTTGGTAATTTGATGTGTGCTTGCCCGCGATGGGGGATTTGATGTGTTCATGCCCGGAAGGTGGAGGGGAGGAGGGGGAGGGGAACCCGGGAGGGAGAGGGGAACGTGGGAGGTTGGAGGGGAGCTCGGGAGGGGGATTCGCGGTACTGGGGAAGGGGGGGGGAGTTGATTGGGGAGAAGGAAAGTGTAGGAGGCGGAGTGGAAACGCGAGAGGGGAAGGGGATGCGGGAGAGGAAGGGGAGGTGGAAGGGGAACGGGACGAATGGAAAAGGACACGTAGGGAGAAACAATTTCATAATTAAATGGCATAGCAACGCATGCCGGGTACAAGCTAGTTATTATTATAAATATCAAACGAATTTATACACAGTGTCGATTTTTTGTACCTACTTGGTGTATACGCTGGTGTATAGGTACAGCGTATAAAGAAGCAGATTTTCCTTGATATATGTCATTTATTTATTAACAGAAACAAACAGTACATTATTTACATTGGTGAAAAAAGTTTACAGTTAATAAGTATATTTCAAGTTAGGTACCTATGATATGTTTCATTGAAGTATCTTGTTTATATTAAATTATTACCGGGTGATGTGCGTTGTGGGAAGGTGTGTGAGGGTGAGGGAGGGTCTGTGTGTGTGTGTGTGTGTGTATGTATGTGTGTAAGTATGCGCATTAAACTATATGATTGACATGATGCTCTTTTTAAATTTGGGCAGTGAATCGGAGAAAATGTCGATGTTATAATTTAGATTAATATTATTGAATACATGAAGAGTTCGATTGATTGGCGAATTAGTTGCTGCATTAGTCTTGTAATTAAGCATGTGGAATAGTTCTGTATGGCGTGTACGTCTTAATGGTATGTTAAAATTAATTAGGGAAAGTAGTTCGGTACAATCGATGTTATTATTTAAAATTTTGTGTAAAAATGTCAAATCAGCAATTACTCGTCTTTGTTGTAAAGTTTGAAATGTGCGTTCATAATTATGGTTGAATTTGAATTTAAGATATTTTATAAATTTGTTTTGAATATGTTCGATGCTATCTATGTATAATTTGTACTGCGGGTTCCAAATTGGCGAGGCATATTCAAGTATACTTCTGACTAATGCAAAATATAACATAACTACTGTGCGCGGGTTACTGAACACTTTACTTATACGAAGAACAAAACCAAGCATTTTATAAGACCTGTGAACGATTGAGTCGATGTGAATATTAAAAATAAGTTTGCTATCAAGGTAAACACCAAGGTCTTTACATTCCGTTTTAGAGATGACAGGTTCATTGTTGAGTGAATAAGAGTAATTAATTACATTTTTATTTCTGGTGAATGTCATAGTATGACATTTGGAAACATTAATATCTAAACAGTTAACTTTACAATACTTGCAAAGCCTATCTAGGTCACTTTGTAACGCTTCACAGTCAGAGAGAGAATGCACAACTTTAAATATTTTCATGTCATCAGCGTAAAGCACATATTCGGAATTTTTAAAGCATGATCCAATGTCGTTTATATAAATGTTGAAGAATAGCGGACCTAGGTGGGAACCTTGCGGGACACCAGATATTACCTCTATAGACTTTGAGTAAACACCGTTTATTAAAATTACCTGATTGCGATTACTAATGTAGGACTTAATCCATCTAAATAGGTCGCCATGTATACCAAGTAGGATGAGTTTCTTCAAAAGAATTGAGTGAATTACGCGGTCAAAGGCTTTAGAGAAGTCTGTATACATAGTATCAACTTGCTCCTTATCGTCCATCTTGCTATGCAAGAAGTTAATGAAAAGGGCGAGGTTGGATGTTGTAGACCTACCTTTCATAAATCCATGCTGATTCGGCGTAATGTTTGTCGAAATAGACGAGTACAATTCATCAAAGACGATTTTTTCAAGAACTTTGCTTAAAATAGGTAGTTGGGAAATTGGTCGGTAGTTTTTAACGTCATGTTTATCACCAGTCTTAAAAATTGGTGTGATAACAGCTGATTTCCACTTGACAGGAAACGATCCTTCCGTTAGTGACTTTTTATAAATGGCGCAAACCGGAAGACAGATATATTTACTACAGTTACGTATAAAAATTCCAGGCAGCCTGTCTATTCCTGGTCCTTTATTAATATCTATGTTTGATAGGTATTTTAAGGTGATTTCTTCGTTTACTCTGATTGAGGATATTAATGTGTTGTTAAGAGGATCTTCCTTATAATCAGCATCATGAGTTGGAACTTCATTTGTAAAGACCGTTGAGAAGTAATCAGCAAAAAGGTCTGTAACTTCTTTGCTGTCGTGTGCTGTTGTGGAATGATACGTCATGTGTTCTGGTATAGTGGGAGATTTTCTTTGTGTCTTAACATAACACCATATTTTTTTAACATTATGTTGTATGTCGGATTCCAATGTAGCAATATAGGTTTTATGAGCAAGACTAGAAATCTTCTTTTGTCTTTTGCGAAGTAATGCAAAAGATAGATAATCCAATGGATTCTTAAAACGTTTCCAGGCACGAAAAAACTTTAATTTTTCTTTTGTTATATTAATTAAAGCAGCCGAATACCATGATGGAAATTTTGTTGAATTGGTTACTTTCTTTGGAACCAGATCATCTATTATGGCATCAATGATTCTATAAAAATGGTGTACCGCAGTGTCAACATCTTGCGCATTTACTACAGAAGACCAATCACTATTTCTAAGAGCATCATTAATTAGTACATAGTTAGCTTTGTTAAATAATTTGATTATCTGTGGTTTTAGGATAACAGCAGGGAGGGGAATATTGAGTTCAACTATGATAGATTTATGATGTGCATCTTCAAATACCAGTTTTTGAGTCGGCAGCGGAGACGTTGACTGTAGTGTTGCAAAGCACAAGATCTAAAAGTCGTCCATGCGAATTAGAAATTGCATTAAATTGTGTTAAATTAGAGAACGAAAGGCACCTAAGGAGAGTAGAAACACAGAGGTCGGTACTACATGGTTGAGACGTAGAGTTCCAATTGACGTTTGGCATATTGTAATCACCTAATATTAGAAAAATGTCATTTGGATATTCAGTGGTTAAATCAGATATGGCAGTTGTATGACTATTGATGATAGAGAAACGCTGCGCGTTAGATAACTTAGGACTAACTCCCGGTAAGTAAGAGCAACAAATATGAATATTCAAAATGCGATGTTTAGAATGTCTTAATAATAGTGAGATCCATATATCCTCGGCTTCTGAAGTCCATGATTTTCGTGATCGAACTTTAAAATCTTTTTTTATACCTATAACAACGCCTCCCCCTTTAGTTTTACCCGTAAGAGTAGTATCTCTGTCATTTCTGTATACGTTGTACCGGCAATCAAAAAGCTCGTCATCGGATATACTGTCAACTAACCACGTCTCACTAATTAAGATTATGTCATATTCGTTGATCAGGACATTTTGATAGAATTCCTTGGTTTTGGATCGAAGGCCTCGTGCATTTTGATAAAAAATTATGATGGTGTCATGCATTGTGTAAATGAAAAAAATATTATCCTGATACGATTTGAAATAAATACAATAATTAGAAAAAATAAAGCATTAGCCGAAATGAGTATACTATGATAATTATTAATCAGCAGCCCAAAGTCAACTGGATATTTAAGCATATTTGTCAATCTGCGCAGAAATGAGTGTATGTGTTTTTGATGTATTGATTGAGAAGTTGAGTAATGTGTGTGTAAAGTTGAGTGGAAAAATGTTACAAGTTGAATATCTAAAATAAAATTTAATTTAAATTTAAGAAAAGTTACTACGTTAAATTGTTTAAAAGGGTATGACCAGATACAAGGATTGCAGGAGAGGTGACATTTTTTCTTAAATAAATTTTTGAGTTTCGCACCCATAAAAAATCATAATTATTAACACTTTTGAATTCTTTGGCTGACCTCAACAGAAATTTATTTTTTCTTGTAAGGTGATCATTGATGTAAATTTTACCTCCTGTAACACCTAAACTCTTATTGTCTACCCCCTTCTTCTTTTTAATAGCCGCTATCAGTTCGTCCTTCTTCCTTTTATTGACGAATTTAGCCACCACGTTCCGAGGGCGGGCGTCGCGGGGAGCTGCTGATATACCCTCTTGAGAATGACGACGTGGATTAGCTCTAGTAATAAATTCAATGTCATCTTCCTTAATAATCTGTCCGACATTGGATGCAATTTTAATTAGACTGGAAGTAAGGTTTTCGTCTTGGTTTTCAGCAAGACCGAAGATTTCAATATTGTTGATGAGCAGCTGTTGTTCTTTATCGTTGTTTGATTTATCCAAATATGTAACGACCTTTTTTAATTCAATTACTTCGGCTTCAAGTTTATCCATTTTTTTAAGTTTTTCTTCCAAAACCAGAATTTTATTGGTGTAATCCTCAATTGTGCTGTTATTGTGAACAATTGTCTGTTCAAATGAAATCAGTTTTGAATTCATTGAGTGCAGTTGTGAAGAGAGTTTCTTAATTTCATTAAGAAGAATTGACGAGTCGACAGAGTTGACATTACTGGAGAGTGGTGATTGTCCTGTTTTACATTTAGTGCACAACCATGAATCCCTGTTCTCCTCAGACATCTTCCTAAAAACGGCAGAGGTTATTTTGGCACAACTGAGATGCATTTGGTTTTTGCAACTCATGCAAAAACCAAATATGTTCTAAACTTTTGTTATTAGGTAGTAGGTATATCCCCTCTGCACATATAGGTACTACTACTACTCACTTCGTTATATTTTGTGTAATTAGGAATGCCGTATTATCCCTAAACTGACTGCACATTGTCGGTGGATCAACTGTTATGGAACGCAACTATACAATGTATTAAGTTTTAAACATAGGCTATACAACGATTATTAATATATTACATTAACATGCGAAGTGTGAAGTAGAAGTTGCTGACATTATTAATTTACTTTTCCAGTACAAGAACACAATATGGGAAAAAGTATAGAGATATTATATTTTTTTTATTCATAAAATAACATTTGTATACAGTTTTTTACAGGTTTATCGACTACCACACTAAGCACATGCCCGTATTATTGTAGTCGAATTATTTTTCCTGTTCAATTATTTCCTGCTTTGCAATTTATTTCCTTAAACGTAATTGTAGGCACTAAATATAATTTGATGGCTTGTTTTTCAATGATTGCTTTTCCACATCCTAGAAATAAAATATGCCTTTGTTACGATTCAAAAAATATTTGCAATCGATAGATAATATTTACCTTTACACCCAACGACCAAGTGATCAAAGACCAAATAAAAGCTTTAAATAATTATCAATAAATATTAAAATAGTTTCATTCACTTTCTTGAAACCTTTAAAATCTTTCTTTTTTTTCATAATATCTACCTATATATCAAAGACTGATACGGCTCCATAAATTATTACATTTCTGGACCAACGCAACAAATTTAAAATGATTTTAATAAATAAAGAAAACATCCTTTTTGGGGTTATAGTATCTAGAAATCAACAGGATTGGAAAGTTTCGCAAATCACGAAAATCATGATTTTAAAGTTCGTGGAAGAACATACCGCCTGACCTCTGTGATTTCACTGAGAACCGCAAAGTTTTTCCAATTTGTATTTCTCATATGAGATTAGATTTCCATTCCTTGGTTGGAAATCGGCTAATTTATTTGACTATTTGTTATTCTTTTAAATACTTGATAGTGAGTAATTTTTAAAATGGTGGACATCTTCGCACGAGGCAAGGCCCAGACGTTTGAGATAAGGCGCTACCATACAAAAAATTAGACACCGATTTTTACCAACGTCATACGCCAAATTGTTTGGAAAACATTCGAGTCGAAGTACGAAAAAAGAGGTTAGTGTTTAGCTATATAAACAACGTGGTTCAAATTTGAATTTAAAATTGGGATTTAATCTCTTCTCTTCGCATTTGGTTCAAAATTCTAAGCATTACTTTAACAGAAGAAACTGATTTGTATTTTAATAAATATATTGTTCGTAATTTAGGTCAGTCTTTGTATAATATTATTGTCATTTATCATTTTTTAAACGTATTCTAAATGTCTCTTCTGGTGAAAACCAACTTCACATAGTGCCTTTTCGTGATAAAATCATTCCAACGGCGTTTGCTTAATATTTATTATGTACACATATTAATAATTTGTTGACTTGTCCAATTTTAAAAGTTATAAAATGATTTATAATTATGTCGTTTAGGAATATTACATCATATCTTAATAGTCTTTTACAAAAAAAGATATTCACGTGTATTATGTAATTCAAATTTTTATAATTGTAATACGCTAAAGATACACAGATGTATTATGTAATTCCAATTATTTAATTGGTTGTTTTTAGGATAAATTAAATAACGTTCAATATATTATGGGGTATTCAGAGATGCATCTGACCTACTTTAACCAGCGTTTTATGAGGATTTTATTTGGATTAAAAATGTAGATGGTTTTTTTTCAGCGTTTTCTCACAATTGTTTTTCTCGGGTTTGCACCTTGAATTTAAAGCTTTTCTCGAAACTGGTTTTAATTTAAGAGTGAATCTGTATGCGGGAAGTCGTTTTAATCTGCACCCAAAATATAATAAACTGCAACTATTGTATTTAAAAGTCCACAAGCCAACAAGTCTCACAGTTGAGAAAAACCTTTTGTATGTTCCGATTGCAATTATTTATGTGCTAGAAAGGAGACTTTGAAAACCCACAAGTGTACTCAAGTGCTCAAGTGGAGAAAAACCATTTTCAAGTTCCGGCTGCAACTATTCATGTTCTCAAAAGGAAAATTTAAAAGTCCACAAGCCGAAGGTATCACAGTGGAGAAAAAAACTTTATTATGTTCCAACTGCGACTACCCATGTTCTCGAAAGTGACAATTTAAAATCCACATTCTGACTCACTGTGGAGAAAAACCTTTTTCGTGTTCCGAAATTTTACAAATAATGAAAAAAAAAACAATTTTCAAAAAACAAAAAATTTGGAAAAATACACGAGCACATGCGATACTAATGTGCTAGCGGAATGATGATTGGTTTATTTATGGCGGAATGAGTGCTAACCAGAGACTGATGAACTGGTGCGGAAGTCCCGGCTCACAAGTGAGTGACGTGAAGATGGGACTGCTTCATTGCTTTATGCGAAATGTCCCTCTAATGCGAAAAGTCGCTCGTTAAGGGAGCATTTTTTAAAAATCTTTTGTTATGAGAATTGCTCGTTATGGGAGGTGCTCGTCATGAGGGGTTCCACTGTTTTTTTTTGGATAATTATTAAATTTTTGAGTGTGTTGTCTAATTTTTTTTATGTATTCTTGATTTTTAAGCAGGCCCTTGGGCGACCCTATATCATTTGGTCCACGGCCCGGGGATTGGTGATCACTGCTCCAACGCACCCAAAAGTCACGAGCCGCCACTAGTGAGGGGGTTTGGACAGTTACTCGACTGAGTAACCAGTAACGAGACGTAAAAAAATGTTAAATTTTGAGGTTTCTCTCAATGAGTTCAAAAAGTAATAATAAAAAATAAATATATCTTACTTCTTACTATTATTATAAATGCGAATGTTTATATGGATGGTAATGAGTTACTCTTTCACGCAATAAATATCGAATGGAATTTAAAAAGTCTTTCACTAATCGAAAGCTACATTATTTGCGAGTAATATTGGCTATTTAAATTGGTAAGCTCTTGCCTTATGAATAAGCTGTGGCCACTGTGGCGTTATGAATAAGCTGTGGCGTTATGAAATTATTTATTATACGTTTATTGGCAAAGAGTGTTGCTAAGTAAATGTTTGACGTGGGCTGTCATATTGTTATTTGTTTAGGTTACT
This sequence comes from Limnephilus lunatus, assembly GCA_917563855.2. Taxonomy (NCBI): domain Eukaryota; kingdom Metazoa; phylum Arthropoda; class Insecta; order Trichoptera; family Limnephilidae; genus Limnephilus; species Limnephilus lunatus. The sequence continues at coordinate 84,162,383 of OU830592.1, forward strand.
AAGGAGATTTCTTTGATAGCAAAAATTCAAATATGAGTATTCAAATATGCGAGCGAAGCCGGGGCTAATGAGCGTAATACACGAGCCCGATTTTCAGCCCGATTCCAATTAGAGACAAAAGTCAACATTTTTTGTTTTACGCGATCGCTGTTTTTAACTTTATTTTTATACCTACGATTTCAGTAGGCTTCACAACAAACAGTATGGTTCATGTGTTGTTTTCAGTGATGACAATTGAAATCCTAGATATGAAAATAGAGGTGGAAATAGCGATCGCGCAAATCGAAAAATGTTGACTTTTGTCTCTAATTGGAATCGGGCTGAAAATCGGGCTCGTGTATTACGCTCATAAAGATAGTATAATATAAGCAAGCAGAAGAAGAATGAATCGACGAAAAGAAATTATTATTACGTAAATAATGATTTTAGAAAGTTTTTTATCGGCAAATAGTAGAGTTTCTTTGAACATTCCAACAGTATGTAAGTTATTAATGTTTGGAATTACTTATTAACCAGAATTTTTGCTATATCATTGACCATTGATAACTTCCGGGCACGTGGTGAGTATATCGCACTCTACTTTTATTTTAGCCAGTATCATCTGTTGAACATGAAAAATAAGATTATTTTATTTTTACCTTTTTCGGTAAATTTGGGATCATAGGTCACTCAACATTATGTCGGGGTCAGAGATATTAAAATTTGTATATATTAAAATAAGTTTTATCTAAGCTACCTACACAGATAAGCGAAAAATAATGTGTGATGTCGTTTTAAACGGCTCTTGGATTCGTTGCTTATGATTGGTATTGCATCATTTTGAAAGAGAAGCATTAAAACTTTTTAACGAGCTTTTATGCTAACTCGACTGAAAAATAAGCCTTAAAATTTCATAGAAATACGTGCATAGTGTTATGTACCTAAATGTCAGAAACAATGTCTATTATTATAACTTTGACGATTCATGATTACGTACCTTGACGGATAAAAAAAGGCAATACACATACGTTCCTTATTACAATAATGCTGCAGCTCTTTTAAAAAGATGAGATACACAAAGTACGTCGGTCTGTTTCCTCCAAAGGAAAAAGTAATATTTTTCTTACATCTCTCTCACACACTGCACCGTGTAGTCTATATAGACCCCTACAATACTACTAGCCGTGACGATAATTTTGAAAGTAAGGAATATAGTTACGAGGATAATATTGAAGTGTGAGTGAATTCCAAAAAACCAAAAACGTCAAATGTCAATGGGCTGATGGTTTTGCTTTTGTTCTTAAACATATAATGCTGCAGCTCTTTCTTACACATTAAAATAACAACAGTCGAAATGAGACAAACGGTGATACATCTCCCTTGAACGTATAAATAAAATGAAACGCAATTCCCGTCGCCGTGGCTGAGCCGTAATAAGATATATCTTTTTTCTCCAAAGGAAAAAAGTAGTACTTTGAAGGAAACAGTCACACGTATTTCGTGTGTCGTCTTTTGTCTCACAATTATTTAATGTGTAAGAAAGAGCTGCAGCATTATAGTGGTAATGAACTGTATGTTTATTGCCTTTTGTACCGTAATCGTGTATCGTCACGGTAATAATAAAATAGCTCAACAGTAGTCTCAAATGGTTCCACACTTCCGAGGATTTTTCTAATTATAAAAAATCAATATAAAATGTTTATCGATTCCTTTTAAAATCTAACTAGAAACTAATTTGAAATCAGAAACGAAAAGCATCTAAAAAGTATGAGTATAATTTATCTAGGATCTAGGAACGCCTTTAGGATGATGAAACTCTTCTGCAGTCATGACCTAAAACAAAATTTTGGAATCAGAATTATTTTATTTTTTTCGTTTTTCTGTGACCACTTGATTGTCAACCTTGACACTAATTTATTATTTACTAACTGACCCGGCCACGTCTTGCTGTGGCTAACGAAACACAACGCCATCTACTGGATGGTTACCCAACCTTTATAAGCACGATAAATAAACTCACACCGCCATCTGTTAATTTGCATACAAATAAAATCCACACCGCCCGCTTGCTAGCCCGATCGTCCAATACATAGAGATTATATATTTCAACCAATTTTCACAAAACCTTGACAAATTGTATGCCTAAACCTTCCTCATGAATTACTCTAAGGAAGGTTTATACGTATAAAACATGTTTATTATAGTAGAGAAAGCCGAGAAATTCAAATATTCATCATTACATAGTGTAAAATGGAGTCGCTCAAAATGTTTGTGCGCTTAGGTATTTTAAACCACCCAACGGATTTTCATGCGGTTTTCATCGATAGATACATTGATTCAATAGGAAGTTTTATATGTATAATACATGCTTATTATTGTTGAGAAAAGCTGTAAATTAAAATATTCATCATTATATGTATAGTATAAAATTAAGTCGCTCAAAATGTTTGTGCGCTTAGATATTTTAAACTACGCAACGGATTTTCATGCGGTTTTCACCAATATGATTCAATAGGAAGGTTTATATGTATAATACATGATCATTATAGTAGAGAAAAGTCAAGAAATTCAAATATTCAATTCAGGCAGCGGGCAGCTGGCAAGCGGGTGGTGTGGATTTTATAAAGGTTGGGTAATGGAATTGTGTTTCGTTAACCACAGCTACGTGCGGCCGGGTCTGCTAGTATTATATATAGTATCGGGACTACTGTTGTACCTGTGGACGGCTTTACCCTTGTGACCGGACAACTCAGAATGAAATTTAAAAAATATTTATACAAAATGGTTGAAATAGATAACTTTAGGTTAGAGCTAGGGATATGAGCTATTTTAGATTGATTTTTTTCATAGCTTTTAAAATGACTTTTCACAGAGGTGTTGAGTTGACTTGATTCTGAGTTGAAATATAACCCTTTACCATGGACAATATAGATTTATCACAAACCATACAACCTAAAATTCAAACATGAATACCGCTTCGAAATTTTTTATGCCAACACTAACCAGCTCCTATTTCTTTGTGTCAAAACTTGCGGTGCGTGATCGAACTACAATTAATACTTTTTTTTTTAAGTAAATGATTTGTCGTTATTATACAGTTTTTTCCTGATATTTGAATTTACAATTTAGTTGTGTATTTGGTTTTACTGAAGAATTAACATATTTTCTACCCATTAGGGAGGCCGCAGAAGTCGTCAGACTAAACGAAGCATTGACTGCTGAGAAGCAGGCTTTTGACTGTTGATAATAATAAAACGCATAATAACGGGACAAATAAGGTGAGAGGTTGTTTTAGAGTCTTTTATCGAATGACCAATCATTGCGACATTGTATCTCTACTAGACATGAAAAAGAAGAAAACTTCAATAATTGGTCACGACGTAAGAGGCGAAAAATTAGATATTTCAAGTAAGCAAGTTTGTTGGAAGACATAGTGAAGAAAGACTTCAGGCCACTTCAATGCAGTGTTATTCCGGAATTCCGGACTATGGTCGGCAAGGCAAAAATTACCCTAATCTTTAAAAGGAGAGGAGAATAGTAGAAGTAGAGAGATAGAAAAGAAGGTGAATAATGTAAATTGGCCAGTTGACAATGTGTACAGGATGCTAAAAGACGCCCCTGACTTACTTTAAAAGGAGTATAAACGCTAGAAATATTTCGATTCTCATGCCTGCAAAATTTAAAATCGAGCGTTTTATTTGAGCGAGGCAAGTAAGCGAAAAAGTGGTTTTTATTTATTCTTTGGATAATTTTATAAAAATGAAAAAATGTTAGAACATATAAAACCTCAAAACTAGTCTTAGCCATAAAGTGGCATTTTTTAAAAATTGTTTCTTGTATTACTTCATAGTTAAGTCTTGAAAAAACATCTTTTTTAGCGGTTTACGCTTATATTTTTTGTTACGTAAATAATAATTTTATTGTTATTCCAATACAAAGAAAAGCTAGTAAAAGCATCAATTTATCCGTGGCATATTTTTTGATGTTCATACTGTAAGCCAATTCGTCGCACAGAATAATCTAAATAGTAACTAAATAGGATTTCACGTATAACTTCACCTTAACCAGTGATAATTTGGAGCGTGGACTGAAAAATGATATTTTGCTCTACGGATACATTTAAAAATAAAAAATAAAACATTTTTTTAGATGTTGTCATTGATCACTGGTCACTCGCGGAATAACTGTTCAACCCCCCACCACTACCCTACCTGTGCAATACTGATTTTTTATGCTCTACATGAAAAAAATAAGTTCATGGGTGACTAAAAATTCATCTACTTTTTAAAATTCAAATAACCTCACAAAACCCTACGTAGTGGAGGTCAGGTGCCTCTCAGAATACTCTTTCTAAAATAAATGACTTGATTTTTATATCTTCAATTTAATTTATCCTAAAAAACAACTAATTTGTATTACGTAATACGCATGTGGATATCTTTTTTTCTCAATTTCGTGATATGGAAGACTATGATGTCACTTAACAACAAGATATGATATAATATTCATAAACGACATAATGAAAAACATTAAAAAAATGGACAAATCAACGAATTCTAAATATCTGTACATAATATACATTAGTCCATAGGTTCTCAACACAGGTGATAATGCCCACTTGTGGGCATTTGAGACTTTCGGGGTGGCAGTAGAAGACCAAGAGAATATTAGGGGGCGTTGAGATGGCACAGTGAGAGCGTGCCTAAAAAAAGACAGGAAAACACGCTAATCATGTGTAGGTATTATTAGATATTAGGTATTAAGGATTGATACAATATCAACATACTCGTAAGTATTAATAATTGATACTATATGACACGAATACGAGAAGGAACGAGGTTATTGAAATAATAGTAACTTGCTTAAAAAAAGGTACCCCTCCCCCATAATGTAAATATAATCGTGTCAATCTGTTTCAAATTCCTAGAGGGTAAGCAAAAAAAATATTGGTGGGCACTTGAAAAAAAAATTTTTCTCAAAGTAGGTGGTTGGCAAAATAAGGTTGAGAACATAAGAATTAGACCGGTGGTCTCCAAACTACGGCCCGCGGGCCACATCCGGCCCGCGAAAAGCGAATTTTGCACCCAATTGGCCCTTGGAACTTACTGGAGTAAGTATCATGCTTTATCAGTATGGCCCTAAGGCCAGAAAGTTTGGAGACCTCTGCATTAGACGATAAACGAACAATAATATTATACAAAGACTGGCCTAAATTACAACAAATATATTTATTGAAATACAAATCAGTTTCCTCTATTAAAGTAATGCGTAGAATTTTGAGCCAAATTCGAAGAGATTAAATCCCAATTTTGAACTCAGATTTGAACCACGTTTTTTTTAATGTAGCTAAACACTAACATATTTTATTTCTACTGCGACTCGAATGTTTTCCAATCAATTTGGCATATGACGTTGGTAATAATCGGTGTCTTATCTTTTTTTATGGTAGCGCCTTATCTTAAACGTCTGGGCCACTGGGCCTTGCCTCGTGCGAAGATGTCCACCATTTTAAAAATTACTCATTATCAATTATTTCTCAGCGAAAGAAAAGCAAGTAGTTAAAGAAATGAACCGATTTCATGGAAATGTCCAACCGAGGAATGGAAATGTTCAATTGTCCAACCGAGAAATGAAAATGTTCAACCGATGTATGGAAATGTCCAACCGAGGAATGAAAATGTCCGACCAAGGAATAGAAATGTCCAACTGAGGAATGGAAACCAAATCTCACGTGAGAAATTAAATTTTCTTGATATTCACGTGAAAAAAACTTTGCGGTATTTTCTTCAACGAACTTTAAAATCATGATTTTCGTGATTTGTGAATCTTTCCAATCCTATTAATTTCTAGATAGGTACTATAATAAGATTCTGTGAATAGAACACACCTTGCCTATAACAATTAATCAAAAATTTACAAAATCCACAAAGAAGGCGTGTGAAAATTTTTCGTTGAAAATGCATTGCATACATAGACATATGATTATTTTGTACGTCCGTGATTGCATATAGAAATGTTACTTGAAATGGCATTAGCCTTGATAACCAGATCTGACTAGCCAAATACTTCTTCTTCACCGTTTCCTTACCCTTCCTAGTCCTTTTAGCATCACATTTTAAACATGTTCCAATAGGAAATGAACACCGTAGTGCCACTGGCGGGACTCTTTTGCGATGTTTATATAAAAAAAAGGAGATCAAATCCAACCCTGACATAACACGGAATCGATGAATCTTCTGCAGCAACGATTATACAGATTTTGCTGCATTATTTATTTATTTATTTATATAAACGCCATACATTTGGCTTTTACATTCTTCAAGTGATACATGATACAATGGTTCACAGGAGGATATCAGTGTGTTAAAAATAACAGAAATGAAATAGTTAAGCAATATTTAAATAATATGCGAGGTTAATATAAGACCTAAAATTAAAAAAAAATGTGAAGTATGTATGATAAAAGCTAGTACATACATAGGTATATGACACAAATATGTGTTACAACCAACAAAAATAATGTGGGCATTAACATTATATTTGAGCAGAATAAAAATATGTAAAATAAAGGTGGCTTGTTAGCAAGTAGAATCGAGCAAAGTCAGGTATATCATACATTCATACATTCGCGTTTATTTGCAAATCTGGGAGTTGGTTATAAATAGAATAATTTTGTAGAGAGTTTATTGTTACCTTAGAAATTAACTTAGCTTAAAATGACTGGGCAGGCATAGTTAGCAAATTAGCTTTATGGTTTCAGGGCTGTCATTTGGAGATTTGATAATAGTTATGGATTAAAAATAATAAATTTAATAAAATAGTGCACTTATTAGCTATGACCTATGACACTTGTGTCTGATGGTTGAGATATCTGAATTAAGTAGTTCTGAATCACTAGTAACTAACTAACTAACTAACCATCACGCCGTATCCCCGCAGGGGTAGGCAGAGAGGACGGACCGCCAAACAACTCGGTCTCGGCACACACTCCTTGCCTCGTTAACATTTATACATTGTCTCATACATGCTCTTCTATTATTCTGACTCTTGACATGGCCCGACTCAAGTATCTGATTCACTTGGTCGTGCCATGTCTTTCTCGGGCGTCCCCGACTTCTTCTACCATTCACATTTGCGTCATCTAGTAAAATATGATAAAGAAGCCTATTATCAGATTTTATGCACTATCATCGTCTTACGGATAATTACCTGTACATATTAATAAAGAGAGGTTGTAGGTTATAGGTTGGTCAGAATAAATCGCCACTTAAAAACCGGTTACATTAAATTTTGAACGCCCTTCTTGGCTTTGACGTGAAAATGGTAATGATTTTTTTACATTAACTCCACACAAAATACCCTGAGGGAAAAAAACATTTACCCCGGGACCTATGTGATCTTTGGGAATGCTGTGTGAAGGTTTTTTTAAGGAAAGGAAGGAGAGGAAGTTCAGAAAAAGGTATGAGGAATGGGTAGGAATCTAAGGTGTGTGAATGTGAATCTCAATATGTCTAGGAGTTATGGACGTATGAATTCATCCCTCCCACTGCAATACAAGGCACTAGATCGAGAGAGTCCGACTGGAGGTTAGGTGTCCCTTAACCAAACTCTCCCGATCCTCTTTGACCTTGAGAGGCTCCGCGAGATTTCGGACTCCCAGAGACACTGATTAAGTAAAATAATTCGAATTAAAATTCAATTTCAAAGTGAGGCTCCGCGAGATTACGGACTCACAGAGATATTGTTTAAAAAATTCTTGACCGTGGGAGGCTCCGCGAGATTACGGACTCCCAGAGACACCGATTGATTAATTCGAATAAATAATTAAATAAATCAAAGATTGCATGTAGGTACCTTAAATTTGTGCTCCCTGCGACCTTAAAACCTGCATGCACCCTATCCGTACACCCTGTAACCTACCGCTACCTGTAACAACCAAAACCACCTGTGCACACGCCCACTCCTTCAACAAACTCCCGACGACGCCCTGTATCTACAGCCACCCTCAAGCTCCCAGCTCCAATACACAAGTAAATCCCACATTTTCACTATGAACTTTATAGAAGAACTGACCAAACTGGACCCACCCATTGAAATAATACAACAATACCTCTCCTCCATCACCCTCAGAAGATCCACCAGACGTGGCAAAGTCACGTTCTACCCTGACGGCCTAGAAGGTAATCCATCGGCAACCACATATATTACAAATACACAACCACCAACCCTGAAGAAAACCCTGCCGACTTCCTCCATCCTACCTACCGCCACAAAACCGCCCGCTACCACCCCGCCGCCCATCCCTACACAGATAGACGTACAGTTGGCAAAAAACACCCCTCTACCTCAAGACTTCCCGCCACTTCCGTCCACCTCCACAAATACCTGGCAAACACAAACCACAGGTAAACGGGCCCCCCCTGCTCCAAAAAACCAGCATACAAAAACAGCAAACCGATTTAGCGCCCTGACTCGATCTTCAAGCTCAAATTCCGACACAAACGAAGACGACGGAGATGACGAATCAAACAATAATAATACACAAACCCCCGCCCCACGTCCACCGAAAATCCCACCCATCATCACAAAATCCTCAGCCAACTGGAACTCCCTGAGGAAAAAACTGGAGGATGCCGGAGTCCTTATCACAAACGCAAAGGCCATCCCGACAGGGGTAGTTATCAACACGGCTGATTCGAACAGCTTCCGACTTGCCACCCGAATTTTACAGGAGCAGCAGACTAATTTTCATACGTTCGAGCTCCAGGAGGACAAGACCACAAAGGCGGTCCTCCGAGGCATCCCCACCACCATCTCGGAGGAGGAAATCCTTATGGAGCTCCAAGACATGGACCTCCCCGCAATCTCCGTCACAAAAATGCGCGCAGGACCAGACCGCACCAACGTCCCAATGGTTTTAGTTCAGCTAGCGCACGGAGAAGACGGCAAAAAAATCTTCAACTTACAGAGCATATTCCACCTACGTATCAAAGTGGAATACCTCGACCACAAAGAAGCCCCTACACAATGCCACAGATGCCAATTCTTCGGACACTCCGCCAAGGGTTGCCACCTTCCGCCTCGCTGCGTCAAGTGCGCGGGGGACCACTTCACAGCATCCTGCAGCAAGCGGAGAGAGGACGGACCGGCCACCTGTGTAAACTGTGGCGGTCCCCACCCGGCAAACTACAAAGAGTGCCCAAAGCGACCTGCAGGGAGCTCAATCCCCTCTTTACGGCGAACTGAGGTACCTCACCAAACAACTTTCACCTCCCATCCGACAAACCCCTCCATATCTTATGCCCAAGCACTCCACACAAACAACCAAACCTCCATTCCCTCCCCCGACCCCTCCATAAACACCCCCCCCCCCCACCCCCCCGTTCAGACCCCACCCCCAGCCAGCCCAGCCTTCAGCTACTCCGTTCAACATTTTTGATTTTTTCAAAAATGATTTCTTTTCAAAGATCGCCACCCTCATTGTCGATCTCGTCCCAAAATTCCAATCCGCCACCTCCCCAGCGGATTACTTAGCCATCATTTTCTCAGCAGCCCCCCAAATCATCTCCCTTTTTACTAACTAAAAATGGCTAACTCTACCACCCTGCCCTCCGCGCTACGTCTGGCATTTTGGAATGCAAACGGTCTTGACAAAAACATTCAAGAATTACGCATTTTTACAAACACACACGACCTAGACATCATACTCATCAACGAAACACATCTAAATCCATCACACACACCAAAAATAGCAAACTTCACACTTTACAGAAACGACAGACTTCACTCACATGGTGGCAGCACCGCCATCTACGTGAAAACTAAAATCGCCCACCAACTAAACACCACCCCTACACTTTCCTCAATAGAAAGTACCTCCATTACCATCTTCACCAAACACTCAGGGCCGCTGAGAATTAATTCGATTTATCACCCACCAAACAAGACTTTACAAAAGTCCGATATCGAATTACTTCTCGATGGCCACACGCCTACCATTCTGGCGGGTGATTTCAATGCGAAACACCCGGACTGGAATTCTAGGCTGACAAACAACAACGGACGCATACTACACAAATTTTCTCACCCCGACCTACACATCGCTGGTCCTGTGGAACCTACTTTCTTTTCATCATTAGGCCACAGACCGGACGTTTTAGATATTGCACTACTGTACAAAACTCCCTGGACGTACTGTGTCAAAACTATCAACGATCTGTCATCCGATCACAATCCTGTGTTGCTAACTCTCAACGAATTTTCAAATCTCCCCCCCACTCAAATCAACAAGAAAACTGATTGGACATATTTTTCGCAGTCGGGGAAAAATTAATCATAAATCCTTCCATCCAAAACCCCATAGAACTTGACATTGCGGTCGATAATTTTGCAGAGACCATCATGTCCGCAATAGAGGACTCCTCTAAACCCCTCCCTGAACGCCCCCAAATTATTCACAGTGAAAATCTCCCAAACTCAATTAAAGACTTAATCAAAACCAAAAATATTCTTTGCCGCCACTGGCAAAAATACCAAGATTCCAGATTGAAAACCACACTCAATCGTACCCAAGCCCTCATTAAAAAAAAATACAATCTAATTCAAATACCACGTGGAACATGAAACTTCAAGATTTAAATCCTCGAGACGGGTCCCTCTGGAAATTATCCAAAACTCTCCAAGCCACCCCTTCACCAAATCACCCAATCCACGCCGAAAGCGGCTTAGTTTTTGACGATCTAGACAAAGCGGAGGCGTTCGCTGACAGTCTAGAAATTCAATTCAGTCCCAGCTTCAAACACGCAAACTTAAATCACATAGCTAATGTAAACCGCAAAGTTAATAGCATACTAAATCACCTCCCTCCCACAAACATCTACTTCACCACCCAGACCGAAGTTATCCGTGCCATAAACGGCCGGAAAAATAAAAAAGCTCCCGGGCCAGATGGCGTCACAAACTTCGCTCTTAAAGCACTCCCACAAAAAGGAATACTAGCAATAGTAAACCTAATTAACACAGCCCTCAGACTGCGTTATTTCCCCAAAAGTTGGAAACATGCGCACGTCATTGTTCTCCCGAAACCGGGTAAAGATCCGCTCTTTTGCGAAAATCACCGTCCAATCAGTCTACTTTCAAATATCGGAAAAATTTACGAACAAATTTTACTCACTCGGCTCCTCAAACACATTAACGAGGTATCAACCCTACCTGAAGAGCAACACGGTTTTAGAGAAAAACACTCCACCCTCCACCAACTCTTACGAGTTTCAGAAATCATCATCGAAGGTTTTAACTCCAAAGTTCAACTGGAGCCGTTTTCCTAGGCATCGCTAAAGCTTTCGATAAAGTCTGGAACAACGATCTTCTTCTCAAACTTCACGACATAGGCATCGACCCGCAGCTCCTCGGTGTTTTCAAATCATTTCTCCGCCTACGTACTTTCCAAGTGAAATACAGGGGCGCTCTCTCCAAAAAACGCTTCATGACAGCAGGGGTGCCACAAGGCTCATTGCTGTCTCCAACCCTCTTCAATATCTATACACATGATATCCCCCTCTCAGCCGACAAAAACTCACTTACTGCTCTCTATGCTGACGATACCACCGTTATGGTGAGATACAGTTCGTCCAGGATGATAACTCACCGACTTCAAATCAACATAAACAAACTCCAAGATTGGTATAACCTGTCGCGCATAGACGTGAACCCCTCAAAAAGCATAGCCGTCTTTTTCTCACACAGAAAGAGTGACAGGGCTCCCAGGGAGGAAATAAAAATGTACGACCAGGTCATACCTTGGCAAAACACCGCCAAATATCTTGGAGTTACACTTGACAAACGACTAAATTGGAAACCACACATAAAAAACACACTGACCAAAGCAAAAAAAGTAGCGGGTTCTTTACACCCCCTACTCAACTCAAACTCAAAGACATCAATTCAAAACAAACTTCTAGTTTACAAAACTCAAATCCGTCCTACCATCACCTATGCCTCACCCATTTGGGCCATAGGTAACACAAAACGTCTCGAATCTTTCCAAAATGCCACACTTAGAAATTACACAAAAAGCCCCTGGTTTGTCCGTAACTCAATTATCAACTCTGACACGAATATCCCACCCCTGAAAAAACACATGGTAGAATTAGCCAAAACATTCTATGCAAAACTTCATATACACCCAAACCCCAGTATAGCTTGTCTCGGGCGCCTAAGACCCGACGAAAATCCGACCTTCCCCTATCCCATCTCCATTACCTTCCCCCCAGGGGCGTGCACAGAGTTTTTGATCAGGGTAGGCAGTAGGAAAATACAACAGGTTTCACAGGTTAAAATTAAAATTTCCAGATTCTATCAGATAATTTCAGAATTATAGTACGACAAACGTTTTTGAACCGACAATTAGCATTTATGAAAGACAACAATTTGATAGAAGTGCGTAACAACAGATATTTTTGTCGTCACGGATTGCTATTTGCTAATATTGATCTAGAAAGCACAGCTTAATACTAACAAAAAAACCACATAGCAAATTCAAAACGACAGTTCTACTCTATACTTTGTGCATTTCGTAAACATTGAATTATGTCTTGTTCGAAGTTAGCTCTAGTCAGAAATAATTCCTGCTTAGACCGCATTTTAGTGAAGCAGTCGGAGGGCACGCGTGTAGTTTCTAGTTACAGTTTATGCCGTGTAGTTTCGGTTGCTCAGCTTTTTCACGCTTATTTTTGAAAGTGTGTTTATTTTTAGCAATAATTTAATAAATTATAATATTATTTACATGCTTATGTTTTACAAAAACGGCAGGGTAGGCAGTGCTTATGTGCCTATATGGAGTGCACGCCCCTGCTTCCCCCCTTGAAGTGTGGACTCAAATAAAAAAATACAAAATGCAACCAAAAATACAAAAAAAAATTAGTATTACAAAACAAAAACAAAAATACCTACAGTAATAATAAAAAAAATAAATAATAAAATACAAAAAAATATAGTATCAAAGCCCTATATGTTGCGATAGGCAGCCCACACTTCGGGTAGAAAAAAACCATCCCACAGGTACATATACACCCTCAGTTCACGAGAAATAGAGATTGAGTTCTCTGCACCTCGTATCTTCACAATATGATATCGTCTCTCCCGATCCACCCCGCTATGCAGTAGATATTAACTTTTTTTTCAAATTATCAAATGTAGGTCATTAGAGAAGTCAATATTTTTGAGACAACTTTTGCGAATTAATAATAATTATTTTAAAAAAAAAAATTCCCAACTTCTGTATTTTCATCGGTTTAAATTTTACTTAAAAATGACCGATTTACGTTGGAATAGATACACATTTAAAATTTTGCTCCGTAAACGACCTTTATGCGTACCAAACATGGTTCTTTATTTCAATGTACATTATTACACATTCTTATCTCCAACCTTCTCTCACACATTTTCTCCCATTTTCCTGTGTCTCCTAGCAAATGTATGTTTTTATTTCACCAACCAAAAGCAATACAATCCTTTTACACCGTTTTGAAAGCATACGAACTCAAATTATTTTAATTAAATGAAAACTAGCGAAACTCAACCGATTATCTGATAACAGAAAAATCATAAAAAAGATACGGTCTCATCTAGGACTCGAACGCAGGACCTACGCTTTGCCGTGGCAGAGCTCTACCAATCCCTATCCAATTCGGACATATTTAACTGTATCATACTTCGACTAAGAACTACCAACACACACTAATCTTCCTCCTGCTATCTTTTTGTACGTTTGGAAGATTCAACCCCGAATTAAATCCTATCTAGATAGTGTCTTGGATAAATTTTATCTGTTTTTATTTTTAATATGCGACATCTATTGACCTTTCTGCAAATCTAGAATGAGAATTTATTTATATTTTTAACTTAATGTAATTAATTAATTATATTAAGTAACTCAGGTTGTAATATTTTATTAACTGAGTACCTACCTTGTTTTTAAACCTTCGACCAAATAACTATATCGATGTTTTTTGCACATCATTTTGCCCTAGATTTTGCCCTAGATTTTGCACATCATTTGCACATCATTTTGCGCATCATTTCGCACATCATTTTTCACATCATTTTACGCGTCATTTTGCACATCATTTATCTCATAATTTTGCACATAATTTTGCACATCGTTTTGCTTATCATTTTGCACATCATTTTGCTTATCATATTGTACATCATTTCGCACATCATTTTGCATATCATTCCAAAGTGGTAGATAAACATTGTCAGTAACCACCATACGCGCATATGTATACCAATTGGGGCATGTTGTGAGGCTGATGATGAGGGGAATGGTAATAGGAGGGAGATGGGGAGAGAAAGGTTGAGAAGTACCTGGCTTTTCAGATCTGGTCACCAAACACGGATAAAGCCATTGTAAACAAAGTTTCAATTCTGAATTGTAGTCTTACAACAGGGCGATACTGAGAGTATCTTCCACTCTAGAACATACCGCAAATACACAACAAATTATTTAAATGAGTTAGTTGTAAAATATCACAACTCAATCAAAGAAAATTATCTGTGTATGTCGGGATTTGAACATGCGACCTCCGAATGTCTGGTCAAGAGCCCTACCCCTCGACTACTGAGGCCGTCATATTTTACGTTTACAGATAGAGATGTAGCTTCATGCATAACTCGAAGAAGCTGATTTCGGAGAAGTTACCTGGTTGTAGTGATTACCCTGCGATTTTGTATAAACGAAACATTGTAATGTTTAGTGACCAGATCTGAATAATCAGGAATACTGCACAGCCTTCCTCTTTCCTGTTTTATTCACTTCCCGGTTCACGTTGAGATATGTCAACTCTTTTGATACAACCGCACTTCAAAATTATTTGTATAAATCAAACATACAAAATTCTATATCCAGCTCAGTTTGTTTTTCTTTGTTACATTAACTCTGGCGTGCGATCAGTGGATGAGGTGGCCTAGTTTTGTTATAATTAGACTGCCAAAAATATCAATCGGGAATAATAGCCGACTTTTATTGGTAACCTATTCAGATTTTCTTCTGAAGTACACGAAATTAGGCCCGGAGCGCAGAGCGGCGTGAGTCACTCAATATAAATATCGCAAAATTCACTACTGCACGTGCTTTTACGTTATGTAATGTAGAACGGCGAAAACTGATTTTTCCAGTGTTGGAACATTTTTACTATACCTAAAAAAATTTACATTAACATTTTTCAATAAATGATTGACGCGTACCTATAGGTAGATACAGAAAATTGTCCACCATAATCCTGATTGTTTTTTTTTTTATTAATTCGATTCAGGCTAGTAAAAGTCGTACCAGTGAAAGGATGTTTGAAAATAATGCCTATAGGCTAAAAATGAAATTGTCCACGTGCTAACATCCACGGACAATCTCATTTTTGTTGCCAGTAACTGGCAAACAAATGAGATTGTTTCAATTATCTTATAAATTATATTTGTGGAAAAATTCACAATATTTCTTTAAATAATATTAAGATGCTCCCCAAGAGATTTTTGCTCTATTTTGAACGAGTCGTGTTTTATTAAATTTCGCAATTTTCGCATCGATTTAGGCGCTGTAAATGTAGTGGCTCTCCTCTAACATTCGTAATTTCGTATCTCTCCATCTTCTTCTTTTCGAGCCCGGTTGCGGAGCCTTAATGAGGAACAAATTGACCCGGAGACACCGGGTCACTGGAGCAAGATGCGGCTAATGACCTTCGACAGCACGGTGGTGACCGCAGCCTTCCAGCACCAAGCTCCACTCCTGAGTGAGCGCTGGACCGGAGCTCACTCCGGACCACGCCCTACAAAACAATTGATTATTTATTTTGTTTTTACAAACACACCTTACTTCAATAGATTTATTTAAGTATATTGTGCCTATAATTTTTCTATAAGGCGGAGTATATTGATAACCATGTTAATATTTTCATGTCCTCAGAGCGCTTGCTCAATACGATGTCCGCGAATTTAGTGGGCAAATCAATATTTGTTGCACGAGTTGCATTCCCCGGGTCTCATTCCACTCCCTCTACCCTCCCAACTAACCCAGCAACCCGTGCAACCCACATTGCTGCCTCTCTCGCTTCCCCTCTAGCTACCTCTCTCGCTCCTACATTCACTTCAGCTTACTCCAGTTCCTTACTCAAACTCAACACACCCTTGTCCTGCTAATGACTGACAGACAGACTAGGACGCCATAGTTCGAGGTCGAGCTGCATAATAATAATATTATGTAACTGGATAGCTTGTTAGGTCAAGCTACAAATAATGAAGCTGTATAGCTTGTACCTTGAAATGATATACGCAGGGTAGAGGTCTGTAGTTTCAGGTCGAACTACATAATATTATGCAGCTACATAGCTTTTCGTATTGTCGTAGTCGTAGAGCGACATAAAAAAAATGTAGCTAGATAGCTTGTTAGGTCAAGATACATATTATTTTGCTGTATAGTCTGCGTAGCGTGGGTATCAGCCGCCCGGGGCGGAGGAAAATTTTGCCGCCCCCCCCCCCTATATAGGTACTTCTTCAGGGAGGGGGGGGGGGGTAGTGATCCTTTTTTTAATTTTTTTTTAAATATTTATTAATTAAATCTGTATGCGGTGAATTAAAACTACACTCAGAACATGAAAACGGTTTTTCTTTGGTTCTGGCAGCACATAAATTGTCTGCAACTAGAATTTTATATTTGCACTTCGAAAAAAGTTATGTTTTCCTTCGAAATATGTCAGCAGATGAATTCACAACTGGAATTTTACATTCTGAACACAAAAGGGGTTTTAATTAAATCTGTAAGCGATGAATTAAAACTACACTCGGAACATGAAAATGTTTTTTCTTTGATTCTGGTGGCACATAAATTGTCCGCAAGAATTTTATAAAGCACTTTAAATAATATAATGTTTTCCTTCGAAATGTGTCGTCAGATGAATCAACAACTGTAATTATACATTTTGAACACAAAATTGCTTTTAATTAAATATGTATGCGGTGAATTAAAACTACACTCAGAACATAAAAATGATTTTTCTTTGATTCTGGCAGCACATAGATAGTGTGCATCTAGAATTTTATAACTGCAATTCGAATAAGTATGCACAAACCTGTCAGCTATTTAACTTTTCTGTGATAATAAATTTAAAATATATACACCGTGATTTATACATGGAAGAAAACCGTATAAGTGTAATTTTTTGTGCGCTTTCAGCAGGGCGCACAAAGCTTCACGAATATAAAACACAAATCGACTATCAATTAGAGCTAAAATGATACTGTTGCTATTTACATTTTTATTTAAAAATAATGAATGTGTTAGAAATAAAAACAAAACGTCTGTCATTAATATTTTGATTTTAACAGTATATAAAACTTTAGAAAGATGTTAAGAAATTATAAACTAGAAAAAACTTTAAAGTCCTGACGCGAGAATCGAACCCGCGACTTCCCCAATCCAAATTTTTACAAGAAGATTATTGATTGTGAAATTTTGCCGCCCCCCCAAAAGTGCCGCCCGGGCGGGCCGCCCCTCCCCCGCCCCCCCCCCCCCCACGCTACGCCACTGGCCGCAGACTAGAGGTTTGTAGTTTCAGGTCGAGCTAAATAATATTATGTAGCAATATAGCTTGTCGTAGAGTCGCAGTCGTAAAGCTACATGATATTATGTAGCTACATAGCTCGTCTTTTCGAGCTACATAATATTATGCAGCTAGATAGCTTGTCTGGCCGAGCTACATAAAATTATGCAGCTGCATAGCTTGTCAGGTCGAGCTACATAATATTATGCAGCTGCATAGCTTGTCAGGTCGAGCTACATAATATTATGCAGCTGCATAGCTTATCAGGTCGAGCTACACAATATTATGCAGCTGCATAGCTTATCAGGTTGAGCTATACAACATTATGCAGCTGCATAACTTGTCAGATCGAGCTACATAATATTATGGAGGTACTTAGATTGTCAGGTCGAGTTCCATGGCGTATTATTAATTTGTTAACAAGAGTAGTAATTAAATTCATATAAGTAATAATATTTTTAGATACATAAGCATTTCAATTGATATTTAAAAGACCTTCGATAAAATATTTCTCAATTCACCTTTGTAAATATTAAGTAGGTACTTTATACGTATTTTTAATAATAATTATAATGTTTAGATCATTTCTGTACCGCAGTTTTCGAGAGAAAATCATCTCAAAGGAGCTTTTATTCAATAAACAACTTATTCAAAACCTTTACATATTCCCCCAGCTCGTATTTGTGTTAGCGGCTTTATATAATTAATGTAAATCGTGTATACTTAGAATATTATTGTGAATATGTGCCTTACCTTTACCTTGAAATACTGATCGAATTTTCCTCATTTTACGAGTAGGTACCTCAAATGTGTCATTCATCCAATGACTTATCAATTATCATCAGCACTACAAATATTAGTTATTAATTACTGTTATATCTGCCCTTTCCTCGGCAGATATTAATTATTACAAGGTTCTTTAAATATAAATGTGTTTATTACTTTGAATAACCTAGCTGGATAGCTACGACTGTTTACTATTCGGGGGTAGGTATATCTCTGCGCTCCCACCTTGGGAGCTGGTAAAGTCTATCTCTAGTACCACTTCTTGTACACTAATGCCATCTGGCGAGCTATGGCGCAAGCTAAATGCTTACCGCCATCTATCGTATTATTTCCATATTAAATACCTATTTACTATACATTACACCCTCCCCGACCTAATCTCAAGCCCCTGGCTACAATAAATACAAGTCATGTTCTTTTACAAATGATGCTATACAATTGACAAAAATGGGATTTTAAATATTTCATTTTTACATGATTTTATACACTAAATTCAACTAAACATAGTCATGATTTTAAATACTTCAACTTAAGTACTTCTGTTTCTCTGGGAGGGACCTCTATGAACGCCTTGAGCGGAGCCTCCCGTCCCAAGGTCTTGGTTGAGTAGTTTGCTCTCGATCATCCGCTGGTAATCTGAAATCAAGAGAACACCCCGTTAGCCCCTTCAACAAAGCTGAGGTCCCCAACTCGTCTGAAGCGCATTTCGTGACCTCAGACGCGGTGGGTGGGTTATCTTCTACACTCTCCTCTTCCCATTTCACAGATAAACTCCTTAACTGATCAATATGCCTCTTCCAAGTCAACGGAGTACCACAGATTCTAACGATATAAACTTTTTTTCCCACTTTCTTTTCTACAATACCCCTAGCCCAACAAACTTTATTCACCGCTCGTAACTTCCACACAATTATACTTTAACGGCTGCGCCAGTTGTTATATCTGCCCTTTCCTCGGCAGATATTAATTATTACAAGGTTCTTTAAATATAAATGTGTTTATTACTTTGAATAACCTAGCTGGATAGCTACGACTGTTTACTATTCGGGGGTAGGTATATCTCTGCGCTCCCACCTTGGGAGCTGGTAAAGTCTATCTCTAGTACCACTTCTTGTACACTAGGGTGTATCGATTTTTAACTTTTTTTTTGTTTTCAAATTCCAAGTTGAAAAAAAGTTGCTACTAGGTACCACAACTTACCACAAAAAGTCTTGGATTTTTAAAAAAATGTTTAGGTCTCCCGCACAAGGCCTAAAGTTTTAATTTTTTTCAAAAAATACCAATTTTTTTTTAAATTTAAAAAAATAAAATCGTAACTTTTATATTTATTCCAAGTTAAAAAACAGTAATATCAGGGCATAAAAATAAGTAAGAAACGATTTTTTTTTTTATAAAAAATGGATTTTAGGTCTCCCGCACAAGCCCTGAAGTTTGTTGATTTTGATGAAATTTTGTAATTTTGTGTATATGATCCATGTTTTCTTTAAAGTTTAAACCACCGGAATTTATTGTAATTTTCTTACAGAAGGCATCAAATGAGATGATATATATACACATAATTCATATATATCTACATATAGTAAAAATATATACCACATATATACTATATATATAATATGTTTTAAACCTGAAAAAAGATAGTTGGATGGTGTAAATTGTATGAGAAAGTTGTTGAAAGAAACTAATGTTATTTGCTATTACTGTTGTTTATTACAAAAGTATAAAAGGTTATAACATGTCATAAAATGTAGTATAATAACTAAGTGCAAAATGTTGCTGATTACTTTCCATACGACATGAGTGGCAGTTTTCTTGTTCTACTGCAAATTTACTGACTTGTTTCGGTATTCGTCCTTTCATCTTGGCTTCAAAACCTTAAATCAAAGTTATGTATAGTATTTACATAAGCCTAATGATTTTTACAAAATTTTGTAAATGTATTACAGTTCTCAAATGAAATTTCAATTTAATATGGAAGACAGTATGACAAAGACGTTATTTAGAAACATTATAACTACAAAATAGTCGAAAAAACTTACTTAAATACTTAACCTTTGCAGAGGTTTTGTACTGGCTCTTGGTCTCGAACGAAGGTAGATCTTTACGGTCTTCCAGTCTGGCACGGATAAAACCATCTCTTTCGATCAGCCCACATACTCGCTTCGAAGCTTCTGTGACTTCCTTGACAATTCGTTCCACCGCTTGAGTGTGAGAAGGAATTCTAAATTCAACCCTTCCACTTTTGCCAGTTTCCGCAATTGACTCCAACTCTTCTAGGCTCATATCAGTAAGAAGAGGGGGTTCGGTTACTGAAGTGGATTGCCAGTCAATCATATCTCTATAGTCTTCGGCATCAAAATTGATCTAAGGGGGTTTAAATACCCTTACCCCTTTCCTTTTGGTTGCGCGAGCTTTCTGGATTCTCTTATAAGCCAAGGCTCTGATATGACTGAATTACTTGGAAAATGAGCTTAGAAAAGTCGTCCATGCAACGTTACAGACAAATGCTTTCATGGCTCACCCAGAGCATGTTTTGATAGCTATGCTGTTCGATGAACGAAAACATTTCAAAGCCTTGGCTTATAAGAGAATAAAAGGAAAGGGATAAGAGTATTTAAACCCCCTCAGATCAATTTTGATGCCAAAGACTATAGAGATATGATTGACTGCCAATCCACTTCAGCAACCGAACCCCCTTTTGTTACTGATATGAGCCTAGAAGAGTTGGAATCAATTGCGGAAACTGGCAAAAGTGGAAGGGTTGAATTTAGAATTCCTTCTCACACTCAAGCGGTGGAACGAATTGTCAAGGAAGTCACAGAAGCTTCGAAGCGAGTATGTGGGCTGATGTAAAGAGATGGTTTTATTCGTGCCAGACTGGAAGACCGTTAAGATCTACCTTCGTTCGAGACCAAGAGCCAGTACAAAACCTCTGCAAAGGTTAAGTATTTAAGTAAGTTTTTTCGACTATTTTGTAGTTATAATGTTTCTAAATAACGTCTTTATCATACTGTCTTCCATATTAAATTGAAATTTCATTTGGGAACTGTAATACATTTACAAAATTTTGTAAAAATCATTAGGCTTATGTAAATACTATACATAACTTTGATTTAAGGTTTTGAAGCCAAGATGAAAGGACGAATACCGAAACAAGTCAGTAAATTTGCAGTAGAACAAGAAAACTGCCACTCATGTCGTATGGAAAGTAATCAGCAACATTTTGCACTTAGTTATTATACTACATTTTATGACATGTTATAACCTTTTATACTTTTGTAATAAACAACAGTAATAGCAAATAACATTAGTTTCTTTCAACAACTTTCTCATACAATTTACACCATCCAACTATCTTTTTTCAGGTTTAACCCCCTTAGATCAATTTTGATGCCGAAGACTATAGAGATATGATTGACTGGCAATCCACTTCAGTAACCGAACCCCCTCTTCTTACTGATATGAGCCTAGAAGAGTTGGAGTCAATTGCGGAAACTGGCAAAAGTGGAAGGGTTGAATTTAGAATTCCTTCTCACACTCAAGCGGTGGAACGAATTGTCAAGGAAGTCACAGAAGCTTCGAAGCGAGTATGTGGGCTGATCGAAAGAGATGGTTTTATTCGTGCCAGACTGGAAGACCGTAAAAAGCTACCTACGTTCAAGACCAAGAGCCAGTACAAAACCCTCTGCAAAGGATTAGAATTTAAGTAAGTGTTTTCGACTATTTTGTAGTTATAATGTTTCTAAATAACGTCTTTATCATACTGTCTTCCATATTAAATTGAAATTTCATTTGGGAACTGTAATCTATTTATAAAATTTTGTAAAAATCATTAGGCCTATGTAAATACTATACATAACTTTGATTTAAGGTTTTGAAGCCAAGATGAAAGGACGAATACTTAAACAAGTCAGTAAATTTGCAGTAGAACAAGAACACTGCCACTCATGTCGTATGCAAAGTAATCAGCAACATTTTGTACTTAGTTATTATACTATATTTATCAGGATATGTTAATATATTAACATATCCTGATGAAGATAACAGTTATAACCTTTAATACTTTTGTAATAAACAACAGTAATAGCAAATAACATTAGTTTCTTTCAACACCTTTCCCATACAATTTACACCGTCAAACTATCTTTTTTCAGGTTTAAAACATATTATATATATAGTATGTATGTGGTATATATTTTTATTATATGTATATATGAATTATGTTTATGTATATTATCTCATTTGATGCCTTCTGTAAGAAAATTACAATTAATTCCGGTGGTTTAAACTTTATAGAAAACATGGTTCATATGCACAAAATTACAAAATTTTATTAAAATCAACAAACTTTAGGGCTTGTGCGGGAGACCTAAAATCCATTTTTTACAAAAAAAAATCGTTTCTTACTTATTTTTATGCCTTAATATTACTGTTTTTTAACTTGGAATAAATACAAAAGTTACGATTTTATTTTTTTAAATTTTTAAAAAATTTGGTATTTTTAGAAAAAAATTAAAACTTTAGGCCTTGTGCGGGAGACTTAAACATTTTTTTAAAAATCCAAAACTTTTTGTGGTAAGTTGTGGTACCTAGTAGCAACTTTTTTTCAACTTGGAATTTGAAAACAAAAAAAAAGTTAAAAATCGATACACCCTATTGTACACTAATGCCATCTGGCGAGCTATGGCGCAAGCTAAATGCTTACCGCCATCTATCGTATTATTTCCATATTAAATACCTATTTACTATACATTACAATTACCTTACTAAAACAACTACATGTGTCAACACTAAACAATCCGAGAATATGGAAATACCAAACATTTTCATTATTCAGTACATTATTTCAATGTATCATATTGTAAACTATTTATGAAATTCACATCAGAAATGTTATGATAATAATAAATCGAAATTATTTTA
This sequence comes from Limnephilus lunatus, assembly GCA_917563855.2. Taxonomy (NCBI): domain Eukaryota; kingdom Metazoa; phylum Arthropoda; class Insecta; order Trichoptera; family Limnephilidae; genus Limnephilus; species Limnephilus lunatus. The sequence goes on from OU830592.1 coordinate 84,185,662, forward strand.
ATATTCTGACGAATCAAGGGAAGACTCGTTTGCAAAGGCCGTGCCTGTTCGGTACAAATCACAATTGTGGCAATCAGTGCGTCTATTGGTACATCTTTTAATTAGTTCAGCTTCGCTAACGAAATTAAAAAATATAAATTACTAGCTGGTTCCCGGCATTGGTTGCTATGCCATTTAATAAATAAATTGTTTGCTTGTCCTTTCCTCCCGCATTCCTTACTTAAAATTAAATTTTCCAAATTTTTTAATACAAATTTCATAATGCTTGAGCCAACCAGTAGTTTTATACAAACCTTTTCCAGACAACAAGGAACAAAAAAAATAATTATCCTATTTGGTCCAGACGTTCGGATGTTATGCGCGTACATAGGTACATTTCGGCGATTCATTTTTATTTATATAGATAAATGAAGCCGTTATGTGGATGTTTGATTTGACTGTTATTTTATTTTATTTATTCATTTTCTGGAAATTAACAGTTTACATTTTTTTCAGTTTGTACATGAGTAGTACGTAGATACACAAGATACAGCCAAAATAAAACCAATAGGCCACTTGCATGGATTTCATAAAGAATTGGAAAAAATCGTGTGGATAAATTTTTTTAACTAAGATTACAAAAATGTTAGTAAATTTTTTTATAAAAGTATAGTTTATTTTTATTTTTAAATGAACAAATCTATTATTTGAGCTCGTGACGTCACTACATGAAAATTTCCCGTCTCCGATTATGTTCCCTTAATTTTGTAAAATTCCACACTGATTAATTTTTTTTTTATATGGCAACACTTTGATTTCCGGCGATTTTTTGAATTTGCGTTTAACGTTCACTAGATGCGAACTTATCCTTTGGTTTGATTTTTTGATAAAGATGGCGGTGTTTTTACAGATGTTACGAAGAGAACCCCGTACAATTTATTGCTATTCGTGTGGAAGACGTTCTTTTTTTAAAATGATTTTCGGTTATGTAATTATCGTTTTTTCGCACCCATAAAATTATGTCTCGGATTGAAATTTTCATAAAATCGCCAGGGTTTCAAAAATACGATTTAAAAAAAAAAACAGAATGTCTTAGAATATTTGCCTAAACCGGATTTTTTTTTATTATGGATTTCCTCCTTGTGACTTTACCTCTAATAAGACAGCATAACATGGAAATAGAAATATTAAAATTTATACTAATATGAACCAAAAATTATCAATGCTTTATTGTTTGGTAACCATAAGGGGCCAAGGGGGGGGGGGGGAGTAGTGAAGTGTGGACATTGTGTGAAAAGGGGGTATGGGATCATCAGCTCTGTGACGTCACATGTTGAAATCTAAATTATTAAAACACAAAACTTTTTTAGATGTAAAATTGCAAAATATGTGACGTCACACTAGGGGGGAGGGGGTCTCACAAATGTGACGATGCGTCACAGGGACGGGGGAGGGGTCAAAAAATCATGAAAATCGTGTGATGCAATTTATGGATGGCCCCTAAGAAGACAGGTTGTTCATACAAGTCAAATCAATAAATATAAACAATAGAAACCCGCATCGGATTAAACCAGCGGCTTAGCCATTCCTAGCGAATGTATGTATGTGGTTAACCCAGTTGAGACCGTTACCTTTTTATTTTTCTGTGTTTTGTTCTGTTTCATGTTTTTGTTTAGATTTATTAGTATTATCTTGTTCTTCAATGTCATCTCTGAGTGAGCTTTTGTAAGCCAATACCAAAGATATTCAAATATAAATGAGATATGCTATGACGTCCGCGCGACTGTCGCCGAACTACGGCCTAATGCGCGTAGTTTGCACAAAAAGAATTTGTTCATTTTCTTGTTTTTTGAAGGTGTGCATTATTTGGTTAACAATTTAGTTTGAATACGGAAAGAATTTGTTCATTTAGTTCAGCGTTCGTTTGGTTTATTCGTTAATTATTCGTTCGTTTAGTTTATTCGTAAACAATTATTGGTAAACAACACCGGCGACATCCGGAAGCGCAGTCTCACCTATATCACCGATAGCACATCTCCTTATATTTCAATATCTTTGGCCAATACTTTTTGAGAATAATTTAAATGGTTTCCCATTTAAATGTTGGTTTAGCAAGAAAAAATACCTATAATTCATTTAGATAATATCATTATATGTTTTTGTCGGCAGTAAAAAAATACTGGGCTCAATAGATTGTTGACAATATTTCCCGATCAAACTTGTTCTACTTGCTGACAACATGTAGTGGATGTTCAACTAAGTATATTTTTATCATCTTGTTGATTAGTCAGACATCTGAGAAAAAGCGATATTTGAGTTGAATATGCAGTTATATGTAAAAGTGTACCCTCTATCTGGTACAATACTCAGATTACCAACTCATAATCACCACCAAATCAATTATAATTTAGAAAAAATTGTAGTGAATTAAACAAAAAAAAATATGTTTTCTGAGTCACCTACTAGTAGGAAATTTCAAAATATCATACTAATGTACCGGGCCGTTGTGCTTCCTGGTGTTTTTTCACAGTGTAATGGGATAATGCAATAAAATCCACAATTATTTTACGGTAATCACAAATTAATCTTTAATTGAAGTTGGTAGGTAAAATCAATTTTCCAAGTATGACACAGATCAATAATAGAAAATCAGTACAAAACTATAACAACTTTATGGGTTAACAATAAATTACTCAAAAGAAACTAATTGTGTAGGGAAAATGGAAAAGGCTGAAGGTGCGAAAAAATAAAAAAAATCTATTTTTTGCATGGAATGTATTGTAATCGACATCGCCAATAACCTAGAGAAAGTTAAAAGTGCCAGAAAAATTCGTACTAGTTCCTAGAGAGTCGAAAGGAGCAGCACCGTGAAAGCGCCCGCTGACCGTCAGTGGAAAGGGCTGGAAGTGCCACCCGCCATGATGAATGTGCCTTTCCAGACCTCCAGCCTTTTAACTAACAAGGTATAGCATTTACAGCGTTTCCCAAAAAAAGAAATAAGAGGCACTTTCAGCTTTTCACATGCAAAATCAAGTTATATATGAACAATAAAAAAAACAACTCTTGAAAAAGAAATAAAAGTATATTTTGTATTTTTAATGAATTTTGTAGATTTTTAAAGAATACAGTGTAAGTTTTAAGAAGTTTTTATTGAATACTGAAAAACTTTCAGTCTTTTCCATTTCCATTACACAATTGATCCCTCAACCCCTTGTTAAACCTGTTTTTTAACAAAAGGGTTCGAAGTATCCACTTTGAAATAATTTCAGTCCTGCCAAAGGCTTTTCGTGAAGATGCGCGGATAGGACCGGAAGGCAACTCAACTTTCTTGATATACCACATGACCTTATGTCGGTCAGAACATCTCTGACATCTGTGGCATCTAACCAATAGCATCACTCGCCAATATTAGTAAGGGATGAAGCGATGCGGGAATGAGAGAGTATTCGAGATTGAATACTTATCAATCAATATAAGAAGATATAATAGGATGATTTTGTTACAATAGCACATGTAAAATACAAACACGTGTAAATAATATATGACTTATGGTGAGCATTCGAACATTGTTTTTTCGTAATTATCTCAAAACCTAGTATTTGGAGATATCTGACTAATCAACTGGATGATCGATTTGTAGACAGAAAACATTTTGGAGATGTCTGCAGTTGACATGTCCAAATGTAAGAATAATTTCGCGATCTTCTTTCCCCTAATCTGTGTGCTGTAATCCATGCTGTAAGAGCGTGTTATACGTTTATACTTATGCTTATCTTAACTATAATAAAATAACCATTATTTGTATCAACTTGCAGTTCAGAGAAAACGAGTGTGCGAAAATTAGCGAGTCATTATTTATAATAATAACAAATAACAACAAGTAGTTTTGCATTATGTGTAATCTGAAGAATTGTTACGCTTATGAATATTTAATTGTTTTAACGATTATTTTCTGCTATTCATTCATGACTTGCATTTATAATTTTGTCTTTAAATCCAAAGCAATGACTATTAAAATATGATGTTATATTGTTATGTATTATTTTTAATATGATGAAATATTTGGTCACAATATGTGTGAACTCTGAGAAGTTTGTTTAAAAAGTTCAAGGTTGGAGCTTCGCTAAAATAAAATGACCTGATCTAAAAGTTAGACGGTTCGATCGTTAAACGTTCAAGGTGAAATCTTTGTTACGAGGAAAATTATGTACAAGAAAGTTATATTGTGAAGTAATTATGTTAAAATGTTTGTAACAATAATGATAATAAATAATAAAGTTTGTTTATTTCAGCTGAACACAGCGGTGAGTATTCATCTATACCATACATTCTCAACCTTTTTTTGCCCACCGCCCACATTGAGAATATTTTTATTTCTAGCACCCCTTAACTTGAATCCGAACGGGGGGCACAATGGGATATTACGATGGGGTTACATTTGCCACAATAGAGGGGGCGTAATGGGATAGATAAAATATTTTAAGGTGTGACGTAATTTATGGATGGCCCCAATGGTACGGGATGGGGCAAGATAGGACGGGGTGGTATGGTGGTATTTCTCTGGGTCTCCTACCGCCCCCCTGAAAGTCTGAAACGCCCCCCAATTTTCTCCTGGTCGTCTACCGCCCCCCTGAAGGACTCTTATCGCCCACGTTGACAACCTATGATCTATACACTTACACAGGGTGTTAAGTGTTAAAAGGAAACACTTGACTTACTTTAACCAGTGATTCCTGACATTATTTGCAGTAAAAAAGTAAGTGAAATTTTGGTCTCCGGTGACATTTTTAATGTGTTTTTTTTCTTCAAACACATAAAAAAATTGTAAGTGTTGGAAAGTTGGATGTGGGGTAAGGGATTGGTCAGTTACTTGATAGAGTGACCAGTGACACGTGGAAGTTTTTTGTTTGATTTTGAAGAAAAAAAAATGAAAAAAAAGCCATAAAAAAAAATCACCGGAGACCTAAATTTCATTCACATTTTTTACTCCAAATTATGTCAGGAATCACCGGTTAAAAGTAAGTCAAGTACGTCCCTTAAAACCCTGTATGATATTATATTTTAAAAAAAAAGGATTTTATTATGGAAATATATTTTTGGTTTTTTATGGAATTGATTTTTTTCCTTTTTTCAAATTCAATATAAATCGGTTTCGTGGATACCTAGTTTGGGATTTCATTTGGATTGTTATGCACCTCGTGTTTAGTCGAGCATTCAATAAAATGATTGACATAAACGCGGTGTAGGTAAATATAACGTAACGTGCGATGACATTAAGAGAAAATTTGACTTATTCCAATGGCGTTTGTATCCTAACGTTAAACCAGCATATTATTAGAATCTAATTGATAAGACTTTATAATAATTATAATCAGAATGACTTCCCAGGAGGAAAATTATGCAGTTTTCACGACATTGCAATTATTAATAGTAGCCTCAGTAACATCCCAAAAAATGATAACCTGTAAAAATCAAAGAACATTAATGCAATTTTATATTTCTATGTACGTATAAAATAAAGCCATTCGCATAGTCTTGCGAGCCCCCAAATGGACAAGGGTCTCCCAACTAGGTACATCGCGACACTGAACTCCCACCGTAGGTACGACGAAAATGTGCGTAAAACCCATAAAAAGCATAAACAAATCCTCAGGAAGGTCTAGGTACCCTTTCCCAATGGCAGCATTGTTATTTTTGCAATTTTCTTTTTTAAAAACTCAATTTTATCATCTATTTCCAACAACCAAATTAATATTCAACTCATCATGAAAGAGAAATGGGCCTTTTTGGCCCGGAGCTCTGTACGTCATTATTACAAAAGACGAAAGAAAACTAATTTCGTACACGGGCAAGCCCTTTACCGGGCAATAAAACTTATTTTTCTAAAAATAAATCTTACGTAATATTCCAAAGAAATTACAATTAGGAAGAGAATTATGTTTTCCAAACAATGATAAGATTGGGAATTACAGCCAAACAAGAATGACCCACTTTTCTTTATCGTTATTGGAAAAGATGAATGAACTCTGGTGGTTCAGCTTATTTGATTAAGGAATTTCTGAAAAAAAAATTAACAATAGAATTTATCGTTGTTCATGTGTTCTAAAACTTTTAAAAGTCGCTTAAAAGTGTATTTAGTATTTACCTTCTATTAAGTAGATGCAGATTATGGGCTCTAAACGATTGACTTACACGTTACTTTATCGTGTATAATACTGTATTAGTATTACGGTATGTAATATTATTCTTTTCGGGGGTGAAGAATTTTCTTCATTCAATCAATCGTTCAATAGCACATCGGCGTTGCAGCGGGGGACTGGAATAGTGGATACCCTGCAACAATGTGTTCTGTGTTTTGAATCTATCCGCATTCACACAATGCAGATCTTGTTTTCTTCTTTTTTCTATAGTAAATTCCTTAAAAATTCAATTTATACATAATGTACAGTGTGAACACGCAGCGACTATGACGACACCTGTCGACCACACTTTCCGAAAGACATAACCCTGGTAACACAAGAAGACAGAAAAACATAACATCACAAATAAAAGCATTTTGCAGCTATTTCCCAGTCAAAAATTTGGTAGACTTTTCCTCCGGTCAGGCCCGTACTGGCCAGGTCAGCAGGTCCGCGATCGCGGAGGGCCCCCGGCGCGAGGGGGCCCCGAAGGGGTCCCACAAAACGTACGAAAAAAAAGTTTTTGACTTGTTAGTAGTTATTTTGTGTTGTTGGTAATGTTTGTTATTTTGTGTTCTTGGTAATGGACCCCAAAAAGTTTGACTTTATCTTGAAACTCCAAACATTTCCCACAGAAGCTCTGCACAGTTTTTCTAAACTGTGTAAAATTGAACGAAGTCGGCTGTTGATAGAGCTGCGATAGTTTGCACAACAATACAGCAACTTTATAGCGGCAGAGTCCACTGAGAACTACGGAGACAGATGCAGTGACGAAGAAGACGATTTGGACCCAACGGCAGTGGAAACAAATGCTGACATTTACTGCTCTGAAAATAGACAATGCTTCCAGTTTTTACATGTGCTTTTTCTGTTCTGTTTGAACTTACTCAATCTGGACTGTTTACCAACCTGTATATTATATATAAATTTGTTCTTACCATACCTTGTACCCAAGTCACATGTGGACGAGTTTTTTCTAAACTTAAAATCGTTAAAAATCGACTTCGATCGTCCTTAGGCCAAGACCTTATGTCCAGTCTGCTTTTTATTAATGTTGAGAGGGATTTATTTTATAATTTAGACAAAAATAAAATAATAGTTGAAGTAGCTTTAACAAATGAGTTGTTTACGAAGAAACTGTTACCTTAGGGCTAGGGGAGCAAAATGTCGAATCATTTCAGTTAAGTTAAGCCCCTTCTATTCTAGTATATAACATTGTGAACTGTTAAACACGCAGGATTTTTTTTTAATGTTAGTATTATTTAGTATTATTTCTAATCCCTTAAATCCGTTTGTCATTATTTTTACTACACAAATAATTTTGACATAATTCATTAATGCTTTGGTGTGAATAAAATCCTGCCCTTTATTTTGAACTCCGTTATAATAATATACCGTGAATTTCTTATTTCAATAAATAATAAAGTCAAAAAAAGTCGAAAATCATAATATTCGTATAAAAACCTATCTGATTTTCTTCTTCTTTATAGGTGCCAATATAGCGTAGAAACGCGTTTTCGTTGTTTTCAAGAACCTAATTTTCAAAAATTATCCGGGGGAGGCCATCCTCATTTTCTGGACATCCCCCCCTTTAGGGGGGCTCCTTTACAGGTTTTAGCGGAGGGCCGCAAATGGTCCCAGTCCGGGCCTGCCTCCGGTTTCATCTAATATCACTAGAAAGTAATAACTCGTGACTCATGACCAATAATTACGTTTTTTTTTTAATATTTAATTGATGGCCTGGAGAGGTGTCATAGTTCCTTCTCTCGTATGAAGGAAAGTCAGGGTGACATGGTCTGGTTTCGAAAATTTTAAGTACTATTCCAAAACTGCAATGTCCTAAAGTTAACTTCTTCGGATCTGACAGATCTCTCGATCTTCGATCCCCTTGGACCTACGACTGAACATATATATCACGAGTAGAATTTGGTCTCCTTCACAAACAGCCTTCGCCTGCTTCGGTATATAGCCACTCATCCCAAACAATCAGACCTTCCCATTCTGTTTCTTCCATTCTTCCTTAGACCACCTGGCTGATGGCTGCAATTCAGGTGCCCTGCCCTGGTACACCCAAATTTCACTTTGCTCACTGCCTGCTGGCAATGCAGGTGACAAAAATTACGGAGACGCGTACGCGGGGGAAGCACTGCTGCCAAGGTACTGAAAGAGCGAAAATATAATTATTATAATAATTATTAGTGACTGATATAACGAGCAGATACGTAGTGTGTGTGTGTGTGTAGATACGTAATACAATCACATGTCGTTCATAATAGCGCAATGAAAGCGTAGGTACAGTGACCGTGTCTTGCGATATTATGTAGGTCTTGTTGACCCCTTAGACTAATTTTCTGGGAACAGCCCACAATTGCCCCACATAGGTCTCATAGAAATCGATCTATCTCCCATAATAATCTTTAGTTGACTGCCCTAATTTATTAGAATTAATCTGTATTCATGTACCTGCTAGACTAACTCGCAATAAAGATATTTTCAATTTTAACAATACCCTCAATACTAACTATTCTATTAATTCACCAATCCCTAGAATGCATAGCCTTGCAAATAAACATTGTGAATCTATAGATATATTTGGTGTTGACAGTTTTGCAATTTTCAAGAGACAACTCATCTCTATTTTATCTGTTAATAATTAACTTTTCTTATTTTTGTTCTTTTCATAAAACCTCCTCGCATTTAAAATCTTACCAGTAATTTATAAACTTATTTTATTTTATTTTTTTGTTCTATTTAGTCCTGTTTTATCATCGTACATTATTATACACATATAATTGTTTGTTTATACCTACTAACTAGCTTTTACACATTGCACTTTATTTTATTTCTGGTCTTATTACTGATTTTTTCTTATTACTCATACTATTTCATTTCTTTTATGATGTTTAATCTTTTTTTATGTTTTTAATTTCTGTTGTAAAAGCCCACTAGGTCGTAAATAAATAAATAAATAAATAAATATTGTCTGGTTGAAAAATACGATCTGAAAGGTTTTAGAAAAAAAAACATGTTTTATATTCGAAGGCCGAATATTTTAAAACAATATCGTTATTTTTCTTTATAAACACAAAATTGCAAAGGTATAATAATAATATACCCATAAGTAGGTATCTGTATTGCAATGAAAAAATATTTTTTTTACTTTTATGCTATTTTTTTTTTTTTTAATAAAAATGTAGGTTACACAGCTTTTCATTTTCACCATGAGTTTTTTTTAGTATTGCCATTTGACCAACAGTGGCGCCCTCCTATGCTTTCTACTCTTATTTGACAAACTTTAGGTACTAATATCTAATTTAATCGTGGCACCTTACACGTCAATGACAATGCCATGTAACTATGCCAAATACGTCAATATGTACAGGAAAATTACAGCCAACCAAGAAAATTAGCATAATATAGAATAATGTATTATGAGTTAAACACTTATTTTTCTCAAAGACACAAAAATTCCAGTAATTTAAGTTTACTAACATGAGATAAAATTTCGTCATGTCGTGTCTGATGCTTTTTCAGCATTATTATCTGGATAATAATAATAAATTAATTTAATATAATAATTATACTTGACGATTTTGTTTAGAGCTGTTCAGTAACTAATTCACCTTAAATTAAGGATCATAAATAAGTAGGGTATGAAATGTGGTGAATCCATCGCTCATTAAGTGAAAACACGACAGGCTATATATAGTAGGTACAATGAAATCGACAACTTTACAATATCGGATCGATAGGCGTAACTTCCGATAACAGGGAATAAATTAGAAATTGATAATAGTAAGCCAGTATATATACATACATGTATATCGATAATGGAGCTTCTAAACTGGAGAGAGCTGGCACAAAACCGAGATGAGTGGAGGAAGACTCTTGAGGAGGCCAAGACCCACCAGGGGTTGTAGAGCCAAGAGTGATGATGATGAATATTAAGCCAGTAATTTAGCATAACAAACGACATTGTTAAAAAAATGCGTAATTATTTATTTATTTAAGCGCCCAAAGAGCGTTTTAAATATGTAAGAAGTACATTTTTTTATTACAATGAAAATAAAGGGCTGACTACAATAAAAAACGTAACATAAAACACAAGAAACAAAATATAAGAGTTGTCACAAAGTAAGGAAATAGAATGTAAGGTAAAAGTAGATAATCTACCAATATCCTCCAGACAGTGGCGTAGCGTGCCTTGGAGGGGCCGTGTATCAATATTAGTTGGGGGGCCTAAATGAAGGGTAAAGATTTCTCACAACAAAAAAAAAACAAAAATACTTGCGTTCGAACCCGGCGTGCGCAAATAAATTTTATTTGATTAATTTGCGTTATTTCACAATTAATTCATTAAAAATAATATAAAGTATATTTGCGGCACGTTCCAGAGTGGAAGATACTATCAGTATCGCCCTGGCGTAAGACCACCATTCAGAATTGAAATGTTGCTTGAAAATGGCTTTAGCCGTGTTTGGTGACCAGATCTGAATAGCCAGGTACTTTCCAACCTTCCTCTTCCCCACCTCCTTCCCTTCCCCACTACCTTCAGCCTCACAAAATACGCCAATTGGGGATGCCATAGTCTCACTGGCTCCAGACGGGAGCAGTTGAGATTCTTGTGCGGTATTCACTGTAAAAAAAAAGGAAAGATACAATAATTATAATGAAAATCCCTCAACATGTATAAAGAAAATGAAAAGCAATATATTTTTTTTATATCAGCTCACACATGAGGCCCCGAAGAAAATTATTTTCCTCAGGACCTATGTCATCTTAGTGGATGCTGTGTGGAGGGTCTTTTTAAGGAAGGGAATAATAGGAAGTTCTGGGAAGGAAAAAGGAATGTGGGTAGGAATCTGGGGTCAGTGTGTCCGGGAGTGACGGACGTATGAATCCATTCCTCCAACTGCGGTGCAAGGCGATGTCCAGTTGGAAAGGTCAAAGGGCCTCCCTCAACCAGTCTCTCTCGATCCGGCCCGCCACGCAGTGGGTGGACATACGCATCCGCCACTAAGACCCGGACAATCGTCACCGATGAACCCGGGCACCCTTGCTAAATCACCAAACGTAGCGAACCACTCGGGGTGACCTATGGGTGACGTATGACAGAGGTGTTGGTTATCCAATAAATGATTCCCGGGGCGGCGGCCCCATACCCGCCTCCCAAAATCCCATAAGTAAGTGGAAAAATAAGAAAATCACAAAAAATATAAATCCGTACATAATGTCATCTCTGATACTGACAAAAACAAAACACGGACAGTGATGATTGCTGCATTGTGTAATTTTTAACTTAATGAAAAAACTGAATTTAATTCAACAGTTATTGATTCTGAGGCGGTAAGAAGTTCGTCGGGTCAGCTAGTTGTTCATAAAGATTAACTGAGATGTCTTTACTGTATTTAGCCGATAGTTTTCCGGAAGAGTTTTTTTATCACTTCGTTTGAAGAAGATAGGAGTTTCTCCGGTTGCTACTGGTAGATAAATAGGTAGTAGGTACTTACCATTGCAATCTAAATCACTCACAGAAACTGATTGCTGAAAAAATGAAGAAATTTTGGGCATTTTTTTATAACCTCCTCCCTTCTATGTTTACTTTTTCTTTTCATAGCTCCACTGGGATAATCTCTTTTCCTTTCACTCATTCTTTTCACAAATCAAACTAATTAACCAATAAATAAGCAGATGAACAAGATTGTTTTGTATTACAATGTTATAAATAACGTTTGAACCGGAATGAAATAAAACGCGTAAATATTACTCTCCGTGGTTTGTCATTGCACATAAACATAAATATGCTAACCCCTGCGTAAATATTACTCTCCGTGGTTTGTCATTATAAACGGGGAATCTCGCAATAACCGATGTAGGGTGTTGCCAACTTTTGGGCGCACGTTTAACTCAGGAAAAAAAGAGATTGCTTTTTTGACTTTTGTCATTTCTGAAGTGAAAACTCTATAGGCACGTGTGACAGTTTTTTTCCCGGGAAGCACGAGATTAAGTGTCATTGTGGATAACATTTTACTAATTTTTGCTTATACACGTTAGGGGCCCCTGTAGCCCGAGGGCCCCGTATCATTGATACGGCGGTAGCTACGCCCCTGCCTCCAAATCAACAATATATATTTTTTAATTGGTGTTCACAGTGGTTGTTCACATAGGTAGAAATAGTTGGCACATACGGCGTTTTGAAGCTCGCCAAGTCCAGATTGTTGTCAAATACATCCATATTGATCAAGTATTTGTTACCAAAACTATATAAACGTTGTATTGGGGAATGCAAACTATAGTTGTCTAGTCGTTCCTGTAGGTACATGTAGATTTATTAACTGCAGATTTATTAATTGTAAATTGATAGTTAACCGAAAGTTATCTGATACTATGGAGGCTGGGCTAAAATTATCAATCGTCGCGTCGCCTCGCACAGTGGCTGATTTTCATGATTTGGCGCGACATCGCTCTCGGCGCTCAACCATTTGGCAGTTCATTGATGTTTTTTTAAGTATTAATAAGAAATACCACTTATTTTTTATTAATTCTTAGTAGTTGAAATGTTGATAATGATTTTTAATGCTTTTATAAAAAGTATCATGTAACTTGGTCGCTAAGTATTGTATTTTATATATTATAATTCTTTAAAATAACTGATAATAATACAGTGACAATTAAATATTTATTAAATAATTTAACATACCTAGATACCAAATGTGATTTCCAGTAGTAACACTATATTTATAATTATTTGGGAGAAACTGTTTAGGTGATTAACGTTGACTTAGAATCATTGAAATCTCTAATGACACTGAACCTGATAAAAATCGAAGGAGAAACCCAATCATTAGGCACAACATTTTTAATTGATGTAAATAGCAATAATACTCGTACTTAGGATTTTCCAGACAGTGGAGAATAACAGTTCAATAATGGGGGTAATTAGCGTAATTCACACCCTATACGAATATTTTAACTCTCGCTAATAATTTGTAAAAGCTAATTAAATGCATTTACGAAAATTTTATGGTCGGTAGGTACTTAAAGAAATATATATATAGGTAGGAGTTGAAGATTGGAACCTGAAAAAAAAATTGACGAAAATTACAATAATTTCTTAAAAATGCGATTATTGGAGTGGCTGGCTATAGTTGGTGGTGATTTTTTTCTTCCATATACAAAATAGACCCAGCAATAATATCCTATTAAAATTGGAGTGGAGACTCGTAAAGGTGTATCTTAAAATATATTGTAAGTATTGAAAAAAATGTAAATCCAAAGATAAGTACACAAAAAACTTGAATCGGCATTCCTTTAAAATCACCTACAGCAGTGTAAATGCAGCCCAGTGTACCCCTGTTCTGCGACTAATTACAGAATAATTAAGTTTCAGATATTAATTTAAATTGACAGTAATTGTGAATAACTTTTTTTTTTCTAATGGTACGCAGAACTAAATATTATATTAAGTTGATCTTTCTTTGACATATCGGAGTCAAATATTGAATTCTGAAAAAAAATTGACGAAAATTAAGTACAATCATTTCTTAAAAATGCAATTACCAGAGTGGCTGGCTATAGTTGGTGGTAATTTTTTTTCCAAGTACAAAAAAGACTCAGCAATTATATCCTATTAAAATTGGAGTGAAGACTTGTGAAGGTTTTTATTCCTACTCCATTAAAGTCAAAAAATTGGAAAAAAAGTTTGAAAAAAAAACGTTAACTTTGAACCAAGGCAACAGATATAATTTATGAAAAAAATATGTTTTTTAAGTTATTTAAATAAAGCACGTATCTTAAAAAATATTTTAAGTTATTAAAAAAAATCAATGAACTGCCAAATGGTCGAGCGCCGAGAGCGATGTCGCGCCAAATCATCAAAATCAGCCACTGTGCGTCGCGTCGGTCTGAATATCTCTTACCGATTTTTGAGCGTGTTCGCAAATATTGATAACAATGATAACATACCATAGATGACGAATTTAATCGTATTATTATCGATTGTCCGTGCTGGGACCTGCAATGATTGCCATCACAAGCCAACGTGTGAGGTACCGAGCTCGGGCTGGATGGCGCTGGGGAACAGTGTCATGGATGGTGACACCGAGGTACAGGGTCGTATCTTCCAGTATTTAGACCTTACCTCATCAAGACCGGGAAACAAACTCAAACGAATCAGGTGAAATGGGAGATAGCAAAATGCTGGGTCCATGGCCTAAGTGCTCTCTGTCTAAACTTTCTGTAGGTACACAGTCTCTGCTTTAATAAATTATAACCAGCAGTTTATAATAATAATAATTGGATAATTTCTAAAATTCCGTTTTTTGTGAAAAATCGCTTATGTTGCATATATTTGCACCAAACACTCAACAACACCACTGTGACTTACTGTGTACTAATATTGAAATGAAAACTTCTACCAAATATCTAGGAATCACTATTGACCAATGTCTAAAATGGATACCGCATATAACCATTCTTAAAAACAGAGTACGAAATTTAAGCTGTTTGAGATACATTCTAAATAAAGAACTACCTCTCCCGATCCGGCCCGCCGTGCAGCTTGTTGGCAGAATTATCCGCCACCAAGACCTGGACAAACCTCACCCCCAAGAATCTGGGCACCCCTGCCAAGTCAGCCAAACGCAGCCTACCTATAGTAGAAGTGTTGGTTATCCAATGAATGGTTGTAGATAGCTAAATATATAACTGTCAAGATGCATTTATTTGAAATACTCGACGAAAATTACTCAGATATTGCATAATTGTTGTTGGATTGTTATACGCCCAGCTGGGCTTTTGCTTTTACAAGCTTAGTTTTACCCTCGATCGTTTCATGTATATGAAAAAATGTTTGTACGTTCCGCTTCCGGTTTAAAAAATCGGATGCATCCGCTTTATTATTCAAGTAAGTCTTACTTTTACTAGGTGGCTAACTTTGACTAGGTGTAAAAAATAACTTATTTTCACTACATGGCTAACCTTGAATAGGTGGCTAACTTTGACTAGGTGTCTAACTTTGACCGTACATACAGCCAGGCGAACACACATCGGAGCGGTTTTCCCGCAATCGAGGAATAGCCGCGTGATCTCGACGTCCTTCCGCCCCCCCCCCCCCCCCCCCCTTCCTCCGACAACCTGACGCTCATCTTTTCCCCAGAGTCTTCTAAAACTTTCTCTTCTTTCCCACATATTCGAGACAAAATCGGGGAGCCGGCTAAAGGGCATGGACTCCGGGTTTCGTCTGCGGTTAGGCCGATAGCCATGCACATTGTCATTGGGACTGCCTGGTGGTTTGTGGAATACCTTTTCTGAATATTTTCTTTTTATGCATTTTATTTTCTCTCTGTTATTATTGTAAATACTTGCATTATATTATTACTGTTATTTTTTTTTGTTATTTCTCTTGTTCCAGGCTTCCTCAACCTGGCGCAGCTCTTATTTTTATTTACTAACACTTTTATCTGTATATATTTTTCTCTATAGATTTCAAAATAATTACTCCACAGGCTGCCACATTTATTATTCTTTTGTATTATGTTAATGTAAGTACTTGCATACTGCTTTCTAACCCCGTATGCATGGACATTGGTCTATAGTCGTTCAAATAGTCGTTCAAATGTAGCTTCGTTCAATAAAATAGAGTCTTGACGTGTACGGTGAAGGAGGAAACCATATGTTTCCTTATAACGCCGTTGGGAAAGTGGTGGGGTCCCCTCCAATGTCTAACTTTGACAGGGTGGTTAAATTTGACTAGGTGGCTAACTTTGACAGGGTGGTTAAATTTGACTAGGTGGCTAACTTTGACAGGGTGGCTAAATTTGACTAGGTGGCTAACTTTGACAGGGTGGCTAAATTTGACTAGGTGGTAACTTTGACAGGGTGGCTAAATTTGACTAGGTGGCTAACTTTGACAGGGTGGCTAAATTTGACTAGGTGGCTAACTCTGACAGGGTGGCTAAATTTGACGAGGTGGCTAACTTTCACAGGGTGGCTAAATTTGACAGGGTGGCTAACTTTTACTAGGTGGCTAACTTTTACTAGGTGGCTAACCTTGAATAGGTGGTTAACTTCGACTAGGTGGCCAACGTTGAACTGGTGATGACCGCCGTGGTCTAGGGGTAAGGCTCTTGACTCACAATCAGAAGGTCGCGGGATCGAAACCCGGGGGGCGCAAATAAGTTTTATTTGATTAATTTAATTTTATTCCATACTTTCAAAATTATCGTTACGGCTGGTGGTATTGGTAGAGGTTTACAGCAATGTTGTGATAAGGAACGTATGTTTATTGCCATTTTTATGCCGTCACGATACCGTTGCGTCACCGTGAATCGTCACGGTAAATATAAAAGCGTCCAATCTGTACTGTTCACGGAACTACTTATTATGTTCCAACGGTGATAAGATGTACTGTTCCATTTATTTTACAATAAGATTACACAACAGTACCTACTTAAGTTTTTATGAATGCAGCATCTTTCCAAAATATGCACAGCCTTGGACCGGGGTTAGAATGTACGTCAGCGTGATATTATTTTCCTTTGAAATTGTCACAATACAACCTGACTCGCAATGTTATGCCGTTTTCAAACACGTGTACCTAATCTAAATACATAATATTATCTCGTGAACCGTAGCATTGAAGGTGTTTTTCTAGCACCCATTATTATCTAATAAAATAAATTATATAACTTAAATAAAGATAATTGAAAGGTTATTTATAAACACTCATTTCTACAATCATGCAGTTACAATGAAATGTCTACAAATGTGCGGCTTTTAATAGTAATAATAATAATCTTGTTCGATTCAGCTGAATAGAGCGGTGAATCTGCACATAATTGATAGATAGAAGTAAAGAAGTATTATCTGACTGTGTACAGTTTGGATTGTCGTAAACGGAGGTGGCGCCCTCTGTTCTTTTAAAAAAGAACCGTTGATGTTTCAAACAGAGTCCTTGTCGAGAAAATATCGAAAAGAAAATTAACAAAACTTGCAATCTCTGATTAAAAAACTTAAATACAATTTCCCAACCCATTTTCCGAGATTTTTTATAACAATTACCCTTATCCTTATCCTTATCTTTATCCTTATCCTTATCCTTATCCCTATCCTTATCCTTATCCTTATCCTTATCCTTATCCTTATCCTTATCCTTATCCTTATCCTTATCCTTATCCTTATCCTTATCCTTATCCTTATCCTTATCCTTATCCTTATCCTTATCCTTATCCTTATCCTTATACTTATCCTTATCCTTATCCTTATCCTTATCCTTATCCTTATCCTTATCCTTATCCTTATCCTTATCCTTATCCTTATCCTTATCCTTATCCTTATCCTTATCCTTATCCTTATCCTTATCCTTATCCTTATCCTTATCCTTATCCTTATCCTTATCCTTATCCTTATCCTTATCCTTATCCTTATCCTTATCCTTATCCTTATCCTTATCCTTATCCTTATCCTTATCCTTATCCTTATCCTTATCCTTATCCTTATCCTTATCCTTATCCTTATCCTTATCCTTATCCTTATCCTTATCCTTATCCTTATCCTTATCCTTATCCTTATCCTTATCCTTATCCTTATCCTTATCCTTATCCTTATCCTTATCCTTATCCTTATCCTTATCCTTATCCTTATCCTTATCCTTATCCTTATCCTTATCCTTATCCCAACATGAATTGTTTCCAAACTTCAGGACATCAAAAAGATTGTCTGCAATTTTTTTATAAAAATATCCCGACTAATGAGTACTTTTCCTTCCAATTTCACTAGCAAAAACAACGTTTTGCAAAATCAATGAAAAAAATTGGATAGATAAAAATGAACCCAACTTCATTTAGGTACAATGATATTCCTGTCACGGTTTTGTGTCCCGGTGACCTTTCTGCCTTCAATGATCGCCCGATATTATTTTTCCAAGGAAACGCCTATTTTCGAAATTGGTTTCTTTTGGCTTTAACAAAATTCTAAAATTTGAGCTATGCCTATGAACAACAAAATGTATTTAGAATGATATATCTACATATACATATAAAAAATGAATCCCTGTTCCCTTGGCCACGCCATGACTTCTGAACGACTTTACCTATTTCATTCATCTTTTTTAAAAGTTTTCTAATACTTTTTAGAAGGTTCTTATGGAAAGAAAAATTAAGAAAATTGCGCAGAAAATAGGATAATTTCAGAAAACTTAACGACTATTTTAACTTCGCACGTTTGACAATTCGCGCGTTTGATGAATGTGAATTTAGCGGGCAGCTGTTTTTTTTTGTAACAAAAGAATTGCTTATGATTTTTTTTTAAATTGTAGATATTTTAAATATGTAGCAAATTTGATTGATTGTTCTTACAATATACAAAAATTAATATTTGTAAAATATGAAAAAAGAAAATTAAAATTAAAAAATTGTAATAGGTGGCCCGCGAGCTCTTTGAAAACAGAATGTACAGGGGCTGAATATATTATGGAACGCGGGAGGGGGATTGGCGGGACGGGGGATCGGGAAAGGGGAAAGGGTAGGCGGGGTATGTGGAAGGGGAACGTGGGAGGGGAAGGGGTTGCGGGAGGGGAACGGGGACTCACGGGAAAGGATAGGCAGGGAGATTTCTTTGAATATTGAATCGCAACGCATGCCGGGAGCCAGCTAGTTATTTATAAATGATAATATTCGTATGTTTATGGATAATCTTGAAATTTTAGAACGCTCAAACCGATTCGGTTAAAAATTGCTAAAGGGGAGTTTAGGGGGGAGAAACTAATCGAATTTTATGTAAAACTAGCGAGTTCATTCATTCCGTTCCCCTCGCGCCTCCCTTTCCTCTCCCGCATCCCCTTCTCCTAACGCGTTCCCAATCCGCCTTCCATCTCCCCACTCCCCTCTCCCGTTCCCCCACTCCGCCAGCCCCTCTCGAGTTCTCCCCCCTCCGAGTTCCACTCCCCCCTCCCGCATTCCATACATTCAGTCCCGGTACATTCAGTTTTCAAACAGCTCGTATGCCACCTATTACATTTTTTTATACAAATTTCATTATGCCAGAGTTCACGCTTCTTTTATATAAACCTTGTCCTGACAATAACGAATACAAAAAAATGAATTATGCAATTTGGTGCAGTGGTTCGGAAGTCATGCGCGTAGGGGAGAAGTGGCGTGAAGGAGCCAAGTTTTGAAAGAGCCACTTGCATTATTTCGGTAGTTTAGGAACGGATGTGGTTGGTAACTTAATTTTTAAGTGGCAACACTGTTTTCCCGTCACTCACAAACATTTGATAGTTCGCCGAAACCAACGGACACCGGCACATCGAGTCAAAGTTTTTGGCACTAAAAAGTAAGTATGTTTCTTCATTTAAGTTGTTTTTTGGTATTTTATTGTAAACAAATGTAGGTAAATGGCTTGTAGATTGAGTTTGTGCATATATTTGGCATTGCAGCTGGGTAAAAGCTGAGCCACAAAAGTTTTGATATAAATTGTTGTTATTTTGAAGGCTATATTTCTTTTACGAATAAGTTATGAAAGAGCCGGGTGAATGGGCCATGAAAGAGCTTAGCGTTAAAGTTCGGTTTAGTGGCGAAATTCCTAAAAATACAAACTAGTTATTTTTATACTAACTATGGGCCGGGAAATACGAATCTGAAAGAATTAGGCGGCGGCAAGCAATATTAACTGAATTATACGACTTTAAAAATTTTTTTTCACACATAGGAAAATGGCCATTTTGGAAGCATTCTGATTCCTAGAAAATCAAACTAGTTATTTTTATACTAACTTTGGGCCGGGGAATCCGAATCTGAAAGAATTAGGCGGCGGCAAGCAATATTAAATGAATTATACGACTTTAAAATTTGCTATAAACAGACACAAAAAGAAGACATTTTGACATTATCGAAGTCGCAAGAAAACATAGAAAAAGAATAAAGATGTTACACCACATAAAATTAAGTGTTGCCATTAAGCAGTAATATCAATAACGTAAAATAACATGTCTATAATTTAAGTACTTACTTTTTATAAATTTTACTCACTTTTGTATCACAAACCATGCTACCTAAACCTAGCGTAGCCGCTAAACTACTTGAAAACTGGGATGTTTTTTTAAATTGACGCGAGCAGGCGGTATAAAGGGGCACAAACCATGTGACACAAACCTTGCGTAGCCGCTAAACTACTTGAAAACTGGGATGTTTTTTTTAAATTGACACGAGCAGGCGGTATAAAGGGGCACAAACCATGTTGGGTTAGGTTAGGTTAGATTAGGTTAGGTTAGGTTAGGTTAGATTAGGTTAGGTTAGGTTAGGTTAGGTTAGGTTAGGTTAGGTTATGTTATGTTAGGTTAGGTTAGGTTAGGTTTTATATAATAACATTGATATTGGTGACCGGTCTAGGTAACAACTTTTTAAGACTACGAATTTTCATACTTTTGGTTTAAGAATACGGCCGTTGAGATAGTCATAATTCATCAGGTTAATGTGTTATGTGATGAATTATCATGTGAAGAATTATCGTGTCGGAAAGTTTTACGTTATTGATATAATTAGTTTTTGATTTTGTTTTAGGGATAAATATTTTTGAGAGTTGTAACACTGCCAGTACATGTTCTATGGTTTTCATGTGTCAAAATGCTTTTAAAATGGTTGTTTTCGTATGTGTGTATTGAAAATTTAAAAGTCGTGTAATTCAGTTAATATTGCTTGCCGCCGCCTAATTCTTTCAGATTCGGATTCCCTGGCTCATAGTTAGTATAAAAATAATAAGTTTGATTTTTTAGGAATTTCGCCACTAAACCGAATTTTTTCCGTTAAGATTATATATATATACTAGGTATGACTGAATAATATGTTAAAATTAAAGTGTTTGTTAGAATTACTTAAAATGACTGATAGAATTTAAAAAATCTCAAATTTTCCCAATTACACTTTATATTACAGACTGTCTCTTTCATAACTTTTAGTAGCTCTTTCAATACCGAAATGTTATGAAAGAGCCAGAAGACACATTTTTTAAAAATGAATGTTTTATTGATTTTTTTATAGTGTTGAAGATTTTTTCGTATGAAATTATCTACTTAATAAAGTAAATAATAATTGAAGAAAAAAAAACATATTTTAAAGGTGTATTGTTTTGCTCCGTTTAGTAAACTGGCTCTTTCATGCCACTTCACCCCTACATAAATTTCGGCGATTCATTTTTAACCCCCGACGCGCGAGGCAAGGAGCGGTGTTATAAGTTTGACTTTATGTGTGTCTGTCTGTATGTGTGTAGCAATGTAGTTCCTAAACGAATGGACCGATTATGATGCGGTTTTTTTGTTTGAAAGCTGACGCATCGAGATAGTTCTTAGCTAAAATTCATGAAAATTTGTTCAGGCGTTTCATCAGCTCTTTTTTGTGTCGGGTGTTGCTTAAAATTTTACTTATTATTTATATAGATTACACAATTTTGGCGGGGTTCTTTAATTTCTTGAGTTCCGATTAGCAGTAAATTTCTTAGAAAATTGTTTTCTTTCTTTGAGTGTATTTCAAATGAACGAAGTTATACGACATAGATAATATTGAGGACCTAAGCATTCACAAATGGATTTTATTTGGACAGAAAAATGAATGGGTACACCTACGTGATAAGTAAATTTTTGCACACATTCTAATAATTAGTTTTGTTCATACAAAGGGGCAAAACCTCTAATATCAGGGAACTAAATTGGACGAAGCCTATCAAAAAGCCGCCGGCAGGGCCTGGCAGCAAAAATCTTGCGGCATTTAGTGTAGTAATACTCTGTCTTGCATTTTTATTTTATTTTATTTATTTATTTACGTCCTTTTTAACCCCTAGGGGTTTTTACGTGATAATTGAAACAAAAAAAAATTATTAGTATCTATAGCAAAATTTATACATAATGCATTTATAAATTATATTGTATTAAGGTATTATAAAGTACATAATTTTTTTAAGGTATTATAAAGTACATGTTTTTTTTCACAGTCCTCACTAGGGCTATATAATTATACTTACAGTTTTTATATTAGGTACATTACTGAACTGCCACAGTAACCATATTTTATAT
The DNA here is from genome assembly GCA_917563855.2 of Limnephilus lunatus. Taxonomy (NCBI): domain Eukaryota; kingdom Metazoa; phylum Arthropoda; class Insecta; order Trichoptera; family Limnephilidae; genus Limnephilus; species Limnephilus lunatus. The sequence continues at coordinate 84,207,883 of OU830592.1, forward strand.
TTGGTTAAAGATAAAATTGAAGATGTTCACTACCGACTTGGTATAATTATTTCCTTCCTTTTGTATACTGGGTAAAGAGGAATACATATGGTAGTTATTCTCAGAATTTCTGCACTGAAATAAATCCTGACTTCTAGTATTATGTCGTAATGGAATCCGGAAGCTTATCAATGCAAGCAATACCGGTTATAAAAGAATACATAAGTTTAATATAAAAAGAAAGAAGTAGGTAACATAAAAGAGTAGATACTTAAAACAAAAAAGACAGTTGAAACAACATTTTAAATTTTATTTATTGAATATTACATAGTAAAATAATAGCTATCAACATACAGATAGTTCGTAGAGCTAATTACAAAGGTACACCTTTTTAAGAAGACTACTCAACTCAATAGAGAAATCAATTCTCGTATTAGATCAAAGTGTTCATTTGGCACTTGTATTACAGTGGCTTTGGAAAATCTTCATCTATGTTCTATGTATGATGTAGGGGCGCGCTGTGCCACTGGGCCACTGGGCTACCTTCAGCCTAGACGAGAATGCTCTGGGATTTCCGGAAGCGCTGACCGTTCCGGGTTCCGGCCACTCTGTGGCGCAATAAAGCAACGAACCTTTGTACCCTTTACTCGACGAACATCTGCGAAATTTCGTGATATTATACAAGGTTTGTGTCCGGAAACTCCTAACGCCTACAAGTGGGAAACTGGTGAATCTGCATCACAAGTTTGTAGTGCCTTTTTTTAATAGAGCTTTCATGTTCGAGTAAATCGAGTCTAATGTTGACATTTTTAAAGTCTAATTTGAAAAAAAATCGGTGACTACGAGGTTAATAAAATTTGTCTAAGCGTAGACCTGACACTAAAACTTTTAAACCCTTTGCTTGCTGAAAAAAAGGTAAAGTAAAGAACAACAACAAATTTTTGGGTTCCCTATGTTATGTAGAATCGCCAGTTTCCCGCTTGAACCGCGAGTTTCCGGACACTGTGTATATTAAGTTGATTAATTTATGGTTGTTCCATTTAAATCCGTGGTTCCGCCATGTTTAGATTTAGCAAAAACTTCTTCGTTTTTTTAATGAATTAACTACACCATTTTGACGGAAATCATGTCCCCCGTCTTTGGGGATGCTGTGTGAAAGTTCTCTTGATGATGGGGATGCTGTGTGAAAGGAAAGAAAGATTGAACCAGGGTCTGGTGGAGGGAAAAAACACAGATGCTGGCTAATCGATCCGTTTCCAAGCTTTTGAAGACAAGAACGAGTTGTAAAAATACGATCCGTTCTCACGTGCAAATGTTAATCATCATGAGTTTGCCGAGTCTCTCGGCTGGGCACCGCTGATACTTCTTCAGAGCACCTTCCATTGAAATACCTGTAGAACAAGTACATCATTCCTACTAAACGTTAATGCTCCAAACTGACTGAATTCAACTGCATTATATTAATTTAAAACTATTATAATTTTGGGTTTCGGGACGACGCGACGTTTAAATGTGAATGAAGTAAAGGGTGTTTTCCAGGCAGAGCTATTTGGCGATTATTTCTTTCGTCACCTCTGTGACGTCTGATCTCAGCAGTCCGAGTTGCAAGATATCAAATAATCTTATCGAGGGACTGACCACAATATTCTCTATCATAGAAAACAATTAGAAAGAAGATTAATAATTCCGGTCTTTAATCAATTCATATTGTAAAATATATGCGGCCAACTGAAAATCTATTAGCATTAGCAACATGTTGTTGGAATATTATTCAAAAAGCGTTCCAACGTTTTAATCTACATTTAGCCTGTCAACTTCGCAGGGGTTAAGAGGCCAACCATATATAAGAGAGAGTTTGCAATAAGACTTTAGTACTTACCTAACGTTCTCAAGACCAGTCGTGTGTTCCACAGTGTCACTTTATCAACTCGTAATAGCTATCGAAATAATAATAATTCTATCGGAATTGTCAGTTCATGATATTGCAATAAAAGCTGTGATATTTCATTATAAATCCAAGTTTACGTCGAATCATTGGTGAATTTCAAAGGCAATCTCAGGCAACAGTTCCCTTGTCTATTTGTTATTCGTTTATTCGTTTTTAAATTTGGCGGTTCTCGTAGACTGCGTGCGCGCGAAACTTTTGACCAATCAGACTCCTCCTTTCAGTCAGCTGACCCATTTAAAGCGAGGTTATAAATATAAGTGAAAATCTCCGCCAGGGTCTCTTTTCCAAAGTATTCGTAAGGGGTTGTTGGGATATCGAGTGTAGAGAGAAAAGGTTCAAAATGCCAGAAACCGTCAAAGTTAACGGGTACGCTAAGACCAACGGGCACAACTACGAGACCGAGAATGGGTCTACATTCTTATTCACATCGGAATCCGTCGGAGAGGGCCATCCAGGTTAGTTTTCATTTTTCATTCTAGGCGAAAAAATATGGCCGACGACGCGACATGTGCGCGTCAAGATACTGTAAACAGTTCTTTATACCATGGCAGTTCGATGTCCCGGCCGTTTTTTGACAGAGACTTGGTCTTTGTCCCGAAATATATTGTAAACAAAGTTGTCATCTTTGTGTTGTCAGTGAATGTTGTTTTGTGCCCCACGCGGTAATAATATATCGCTGAAATGCACGTGGTCCCAGGTGCATGTCTCTGGACATTTTCACTAAAACGTTGAGAAAAACCAAACGTCAAATTCTTTTTTTTTCTATTTTTCAGACAAAATGTGCGATCAAATAAGTGACGCAGTTCTGGATGCCCATCTCGCTCAGGATCCCAATGCCAAAGTTGCTTGCGGTAAGTTGCTTTTCCGTTTGCATCATACAATTGTTTTTGTTATTTTTCTCCTACGTCTCTAAAACGGATGTGTATTGTTTTCAGAAACTGTCACCAAGACCGGCATGGTCCTGTTGTGCGGTGAAATAACATCCAAAGCAGTCGTGGATTACCAGAAAGTGGTCAGAGACACAGTCAAGCACATTGGATACGATGATTCTTCCAAAGGTAAACATTTCTGTCAAACCTAACCCCAAATCGATGTGAAGTACCTAACTGGTTAAAATATTGTTTTGATTTTTTATATTGCGCATTTTCTTTCCAATTGCGTGATTAACAGTGTATTATGTTTTCCATCGAAATTTCCTAGTAGCCTTAGTCATAGACGATATTTTTTTCTAGATTCTAGTAATTATATTTAATTTTTATTACATGTGTAATCAATTTTTCCTTAATTCGTGGAACTTTTGTGCAACTAATTAATTCTTTAAACATTTTATAACCTCCGGTGTTAATAATTGTGCTATAAAGTGTAAAGTGACATAAAAATCAATGAAACAAGTCTGGAAAGATGATGAAATTTGTATTTTGGTATGTGTTTTGTCCCAATGGAGCTGGCTTACAGTACATAGTGATGTGCGATAACCTACAAACATGTGTTATTATTGTGAACTTCTAAACAATTCCCCCTGCAATATCAATTTATTATTCCGACCAAGATAGCTTATTAATAGTTTCACTGTGATAGTCAACATTATTTACTAATTGGTCAATTTTTATCTTAACTTTATGTGAATATTGTTGTGGTTCCTTTTTTCGTCATAGTAAATTATGACATAACAAGCGTAGTGAAATATGTGAGATTTTGCATGCATCGAGTCACTAGTGTTTTGTAAATCTCAAAATAAACAATTGGATTGAAAGGATTTTTCCAGCTACGCCTTAATGCAAACCAGTTAACTTTTTTTTAACACAGTACGGTAATTTATTTTAAAGATACCCTTGCTTGTGTAGGAGTTGCTAGATGGATCAAAATATAATCGATACACTTTAGAGTGACTGGCCACATTTAATACAAATATTTTTTTGAGAAAAAAACTTTGATTCAATTTAATTACTATATGATGGAAAATATGTACTGCATTTATAATGAAAAATTTGTTTTTGTGTTCAACACCTGAATATGACATTTTGATTGTCAGTATTTCTGATATTTCTTACTAAATAGGTTTATAGGCAAATTTTTTTTGTAATATTAATAAATTAATTTTTTAGTTAAAAAAATATAATTCAGTTCAGCAGACCATGTAACGTAAGAATTCAGGATAGTTTATATTAGAATGGTTTTGAATGAATCTGAAAGTATATTTACGGAATGTAGGATTCGACTGGAGAACCCTCAATCTTCTGGTAGCCTTGGAGCAGCAGAGCCCTGACATTGCCAACGGTGTTCACATGGACAGAGAAGAAATGGACATCGGAGCTGGTGATCAGGTACTGCGGGACACCCTCGGGTTATTCTCTGCCTGCTCATACAGCGCTTCCTTGATCTACATTTAGGGGCGCCGCTGATCATCTCATCGCATCCTCCACTCTTGAATGTCTGGGTTTAGATATAAGTTTCTTACCACAGAAGCTGGTTCTTCTAAAATGTGCAGCAATGTTCCAGTTTTCTAAATACGTCTTATTTTTCTAAAATCCCTGAATCTGTTTGAGAAAAATATTGATAAGAAGAAAAAATACAATAAATTTTTGATATTCAACATGTTTCATATCCTATTGATATCTTTCTCAGACAAACTTATATGAGGTTAACTGTGACAGAGGTGACAATGTTCATTTTCTATGTATTTTTTATTATGTGCATTTCTGAATTAATTTTTAAAATGCCTTGATATCCTCTGGAACTGATTTACATACTTTGAAATTCAAGTTTATGAAAATTTACTTAAATATTTAAATATTTTGTCTCAAATTTCTGAAGAATGTCTTCAATTTTCCATATTCTTAAATGTTTAAATTGAAGTATGTATAAACTGATGCATGTTTTGGGATTTCAATTGACATTGGTGCATGATTGGGAAAAATATACAGCACATGAATATTTATTTTTATACGCAATATTTATTTGGGATTCTTTCCTCTATAAAGTTAATGGTTCATTGAGAAAATAATATACTGATAACTGGTTTTTTTTTTTCATGTTCAATCATTATTAAAATTCAGCTTGATAACCTTTATTCAACTCTGGCAACATAATTTAAAATTATTTACCGGCTACGATGTGATAATATATTTTCCAAAAAAATAAATATATCTTCTGATAATGCTCGTACGTCATATTATTGCTTATAAAAAAAGCTTGGGTTTTGTTTTTCTATTGAAAATTATTTTTACTTCAGCGTATATCTATCGATACATTAATATAGCCTTTTTTATGAAAAGTAATAATTCTAATTTTATATTATATTGATTTTCTTTTATGATGTAATTTTTATCAATAACATATTGTCTGTTCCAAATTCAGAACTATTCTTACTTACACTGTCTTTATGTCAACAATTCTCAATTTAAGATAATAAATGTATGCATTCTATCTAAAGTACACTACAAATCTGTTGCCTCATAGTCAAATACAAACTTTGAAGCGTTTTTTCTTTCATCATTAGATTATTCTGTATTTATGTGAATCTATATTTTTAAAGGGTAATCTAATGTGTGAAAAGTAAAAATAAACTTCAGTGTTTGCTCGTTTTTCTTTGTGGCAGATTTATGATGTAGTTTATGTAGGACATATCAATATCGAGCGACTATATCGTTTATATAAAACAGCCTTCATGTTGAAATATAGATATCTTCTCTGTGAACCCATAACCACATCAATCAATTGAGTACATGTGTATTCCCTTTTAAAAGAAGTGACATTGAATTCCGATGATGGGTTCGTAGCGAAGATGTATGTATTTTAGGGATTGAATTTGGCAGTCCCAGTCCTGGCTTACTATGCATGCGTGTACATATTAAGATTGTGGTGTCCCAATCATGTCAGGTTTCGACTACAAGACGTGCAGCATCCTTCTGGCATTGGACCAACAGTCTCCGAACATCGCATCGGGAGTGCATGAGAACAAGAGTGACGAGGAGATCGGTGCGGGAGACCAGGTCAGATGATGACTACACTCGCTTTCTTTTCTGTCTTCCTGCCCACCAAATCTTACTTACTAAAACTTCTGTCTTCTAACTCTTAACATAGACCTACCGAAATAACTCAAATTCATTGGGACATGATTAAATAGTAAATATTCTTGTGTGACTAACAATCCCTTTTCGGTGGTTTGGTCAATGGGAAAGTGGTACACAATCCTTTTGCTGTGGTTTTTCTAATGGGAAAATGGTATACAATCTTTTTTCCTTGGTTTTGCCAATGGGAAGTGGTAAACAATCCTTTTTCTGTGGTTTTGCCAATGGAAAAATTGTATATAATCCATTTTCTGTGGTTTTGCTAATGGGAAAGTGGTATACAATCCTTTTTCTGTGGTTTTGTCAACATCACTTTGCCAACTGTAAACTCATGAAATATGCGTTAAATGTATTCATATTAATATAATATGTCAAAATCTTTCACACACGTGTTTCTAATTATACGAACACGTAGTTAACATCTCTGAGATAAATTCTAAACCCATTTTATCGGCAATACTAACGTGGCATGTATTCCATTTCACTACTAACATTTTTACAAATTTAATACTTATCACATTTAATTAATAATATTATGTACTGCAAGGTCCTGGGATCATTTGATTATGATTTTGTACAATGTGGTCCGATTAAACACGTGATGCATTGAAACGAGGAATAATTCAATCGTTGTTAAAAATAATTACGTATTGTTTTGCGTTGAATGTTTATTAACAAAATTCATAATGATTTGGTCTAGAAATGACTTGTGATAAAATTAGCGCTTTGTTCGTTTGGAGGCCAGTTCATTCCTGATTAAATTCATATCTTGTAACGAATGTGTTGGGTCAACGAGAGGACGGGCAATTTCTTCAAGATATTACTAATAATCATTATTATATTTAGTTGGGTATTGGTTATTATTTTGTATTACATAGTTGGAGAGGTTATTGCTTGCGATTAGATTTTACAATTGAGATACCCGTGAGTTCATGGACATGATTTATGGGAAACTTTAAATTGTGTGTTAAGCGAGAGCATTAAATAATAGCTATTACATCTTGAATAACAGTTAAATAAGCTCAAATCCATTAACCCATTGAATTGAATGAATTAAAAAATTGGCCTGCATCACTGTATTAATTTTGTATCAAAAATTATAAACCTGCATTTGTGTAGTAAATTTTAAAACGTATATTCAAATGGAATTAATTTCTTTAAATTTGTTTACATATTGGATGAAGGTAAAGAAAAATATATGTGTAAATAAGGATACAAATATAACTTTTTATTTTTTCGTAAGTTTTTATTCATAAAGATACAAAAAACATAATATTCATTAATCAAACATTAATATTTTTTTGGTATGATAGTCCTCAAAGCGTCGTGAAGTAGGGCCACTGCTACAAGCCTAGAACCACTCGCCATTTTGAAGAAATTAAATGGCGGCTGGCTGCTTCAAACATAAATGCCAGGGAAAACCGGAGGAAACATTATTGCCAATAATATGAAATGAATGCTACCATACCGACAGAACTTTTGGCCTTTAAAATTTTATTCAAAGATGTCACTGTTAAGCTCGTTTTTTGGCCGACCTACTAGCCCGTCTGAACTGAGGTTTGTGCTTAAGTACCTGAGTTGCACACCCGGCTGAGAGCGGGGGTTTGTGGCCAATGGGTTAACTGTAGAAAAACCTCTTGCAACTTTTATGTTCTAAGCTAACTATGTTTTGAGATAGATTTATCAATACAATTACGATTGGCTAGTTTGCATTGATTCCCAGCAACCTCAGAGATATCAATTTGAGCGCAATATGAAAATTCAATTTATTTGCTATTTTGTACGGACACATAATTCAAACTCATATCTGTGTTTATGTTTTCTAGATGAAGGCTAAAGTTCGGTTTAGTGGCGAAATTCCTAAAAATACAAACTAGTTATTTTTATACTAACTATGGGCCGGGGAATACGAATCTGAAAGAATTAGGCGGCGGCAAGCAATATTAACTGAATTATACGACTTTAAAATTTTTTTTTCACACATAGGAAAATGGCCATTTTGGAAGCATTCTGATTCCTAGAAAATCAAACTAGTTATTTTTATACTAATTTTGGGCCGGGGAATCCGAATCAGAAAGAATTAGGCGGCGGCAAGCAATATTAAATGAATTATACGACTTTAAAATTTGCTATAAACAGACACAAAAAGAAGACATTTTGACATTATCGAATTCGCAAGAAAACATAGAAAAAGAATAAAGATGTTACATCACATAAAATTAAGTGTTGCCATTAAGCAGTAATATCAATAACGTAAAATAACATGTTTATAATTTAAGTACTTACTTTTTATAAATTTTACTCACTTTTGTATCACAAACCATGCTACCTAAACCTAGCGTAGCCGCTAAACTACTTGAAAAATGGCTGTTTTCGTTTGTGTTTATTGAAAATTTAAAAGTCGTGTAATTCAGTTAATATTGCTTGCCGCCGCCTAATTCTTTCAGATTCGGATTCCCCGGCCCAAAGTTAGTATAAAAATAACTAGTTTGATTTTCTAGGAATCAGAATGCTTCCAAAATGGCCATTTTCCTATGTGTGTAAAAAAAAATTTTAAAGTCGTATAATTCAGTTAATATTGCTTGCCGCCGCCTAATTCTTTCAGATTCGTATTCCCCGGCCCATAGTTAGTATAAAAATAACTAGTTTGTATTTTTAGGAATTTCGCCACTAAACCGAATTTTTTCCTAGATGAATTTAGTATGAATACTCCCATTAAAATAATACATTTTTATACTAATAAAATCATGACCTACAAATGCAGTCATTCTATCAGTTCTGTTTCATATTGTACATGGTAACATTAAAAAGCAAATATACAAATTAAATTGTATGTAATAGTCTAAGATTGGATGTTTGATCCTTATCAATTTAAATGTATTTGCAGTTTCACATCCAATATTGACACATGTATGTTGTATGTCTCCAGGGCTTGATGTTTGGCTATGCAACTGACGAGACCGAGGAATGCATGCCCCTCACTGTGGTGTTGGCTCACAAGTTAAACTTCCGCATCGCCGAACTTCGCCGTAATGAAGAGTTCTGGTGGGCCCGCCCTGATTCAAAGACGCAGGTGAAAATTTTTACCTATTATTTACCTTTTTTCATTAAAAAACAAGAAACACCTAAAGAAATAAACATAATATGTAATCCACTCTGTGACAAATACAGAAAACCACAAATGCAATACATATATTATGTACAAACATAGAAAGCAAGACAGATATTAAGTACCTGGGCATAAAATACCAGCGTTTAAAATGGTCCCCACACATAAATATTCTGAACAACAGAATAAGGAAATTAACACATAGTATATTTTAATACACAGCGCCCTTAAGGTGATTTTTCACAAAAACGGCACTCTTTAAATTATCCAATTATTATTATATTTAGATGTTTAAAAGATATTTTAAACAAAAATTTACTTAGAACCACATACTTCGCTTTCTGTCAATCAATTATACAATACAGCATTATAGGATGGGGCGGTACATATACAAATCAAACACACAATTTACATATCAAAAAAATATAAATAAAAACAATTGTTAAAAAAATCCTACTCATTTTTCACAGAGCTTTTTATTCAAAAAATTTAAGGTCAGAAAATTAAGTGCACTATACTTTTACCATGCAAAATTACAAATTTATAAAGATAATATTCAAAATAAAGTTGCACCCTTTAAAAATAACAAATCTTAGACAAACATCAATACTTCCTACTCCATAATGTAAAAAGACAATAGGACAGTTACATCATAAATATCTCGGGAGTAAAATTTTTTAATTCACTTCCTGAAAAAATCAGAAACATGAACAAGTAATATAGAAAAATTTAAAACTCAGCTTAAAAATTATACCGAAAATTTGAACTGAATAAAAAAAAAATTAAACCAATATAATAACACCCCCCCCCCCCCATACACACAAGCCCTTCTTATTTATGGGTGTAAATTAAATATGTATATTATGTTATTAATTATTGTATACAATTTGTTGTAATTTATGTATATTTTAATGAATAAAAAAAAAAGTCATCACATCATAATTGTCCTAAAACTGATTCAAACATATTGCAAGTTTTTCTGTGAAACTTTTTTCTTTTTCAAGGGAAAAAATCTTTGACCAAAAAACAAAAAAAATCTGAATATATAATTACTAATCATTAACCCTTTCCAATCCAATGTCGTAGGGTCACTAGACATTGATTTTGTTCCATCAGCTCCAATGTTGAGTGACACTCGACATGGTTTAATACTTTTTTTGCGTACAATTTTAAAATAGGAGAAATTTTTGAAACACGATCGAAAGAAATATTCTAGAATCGGATGGTAGAAGAATCTATGGTCGAAAGATAGATGAATTTTGTTTAGGGCTGCTCCTCACTGCAAGTAGAGGCGCAAGCATCGATGTTACATAAGTACACTAGTAATTATCGCACCGTACTGTTGTCATCTTATCTCCAACTGTGCACTATCTTTTTTGTTTTCGTACAATATTTTTTGAATGGATTATTTTTTATTTGTATTTTCTATAGCTTGTTTGTGTATTATTGAAATATCCTCGATCCTGTCATATCTAAAAAAATAAATCGAGATGTTTCGAAAAGGCCATAAGCCAAAAATATAAATCTAAATGAAAACAAAACATCCTTTTGGACTATGCCTCTTAAATTTTTTCAATTACTTATTTTTTATCAATTTTATTTATAAAAAAAAAAACTTTAAATACGCAATTTTGGCATGGAGCTGGTGGAATAAAAACAAACAAAAGCCTTGAAGTGGAAAGGGTTAAGGGCGCCCGCAGACGAGAGACTATTGCGGAGATAGTTACAACTAGTGATGCAACGAATACTACTTTTATGAATACAAATATTAAACCTACTATCCGGCGAATACGAATAACTTGGTAGAGTAATAAAATACTAATTTGTTTAACCTTTTTCTGTTTGTTTTATTATACTAATAATTAAAATTTACAACTGTCAAATTTTTATTGAGAAAACATAATGTCTGTAGATTCCCTGGTCACAGGCGATTTTTTTTTTTCAGTTTGGATGTTGCCAGCCGTTAAATAATATTTTTGCGCTAGTTTTTCCAGTCGTGGGAAAATAGACATTTTGAAATTTCTATGACATATTTGTTCACCACTAGCGAGACGACCACCGGCACAGATAAGTTTGTGGCATTGCAATAGGGAATTTACCTGAATTCCCCATCGCGTCTCTTGCGGCTATAGCGTTCGGATGCAGAGGTGCGTGACACACGGTATGATCAAACGGAGATGCGTACAAAAGTTTTTTTTTATAGTATTTGTAAATATTTATTCGCCGAATATGAATATTCGTTTTCGTTGCATCACTAGTTACAACTATAAAAGTCGACGGTCCCGAAGAACAATGTCGAATCTGACAAAAATTGAAAATCGTTCTGATCGGCTTATTTATTGGCTTATTTTGTTTTAAAAGTCTGTATTTTCGGATTTTTTAATGAAATGAGATGAAGTATCAAAGATCAAAACAACACTACATTTCGTGATACTAAAAACATAAAATATGCAGAAACGTTAATTTAAAAAGCTCCACTGCAAAAATTCTAAATTGCACATCCGACATTGTTCTTCGGGACTGTCGAAATCCATTACAGTTTATGGCACAAGAGTCTTTAGTAGGGAGACTTTTTTTTTGTATTTTGAAATAGTTTTCCGACTGTCACTGTGCCAAGTCTCTTGTCTGTGGGCGCTCTTAAAATTTACATTAGAGGTAACACAAATCATAATGTTTTTCTTTTGTTTACCAAAACTTCTCATAAGGACAATTGTTTTTTCACTCACAAATCTTGAAAGTGTTGTGTTAGTGAGATCATGCCATTTTAAATTCACTCCCATACAAAACTCTTTAAAATCTTATTAAATAATGTAACTGTCCATGAATGATTTGATCTGCCAATACTAATGCTGTTTAAAACATTTGTACGTATTTACCCATTTGACGGGAGTGCTTAATAAACATTGCTTTATTTTCAGGTGACCTGCGAGTACTTGTTTGACAACGGAGCCACCATTCCCCAGAGAGTGCACACCGTTGTGGTTTCCATGCAACACTCGGAGAAGGTAATTGTCACTGTCCTTTTCTCTTTAATAAAAAATGTTGTATAAATCATGTATCCTTTCCCTCTCATAACAGAAAAGATGTATTGTTCTATTGTATTATTTATTGTGTGTGCACAGTGTTTTGAAATGGTCTATTTTGGTATAGATATCTCTGGAGGAGCTGCGCGAGAAGGTGATGGAGAAGGTAGTGAAGCATGTGATCCCGGCGCAATACCTGGACGATCAGACAGTGGTGCACATCAACCCCTGCGGACTCTTCATCATCGGTGGACCACAGGTTAGTTTCTTTCATTCATGGAGTTTTTTTTCTTTCTTTCGAATAGTGACACAATCCGGTACTAGGAGTTAATAGAATAACTTCAGTGCCATAGCCTCTGCATGGCAAGGAAATCTCACAAAAAATATAATCTCAATACTCTTCCTTGCCCATCTGGTACCTGTTATTTTAAATAATAATTTAATGTTTGCAGTCTGATGCCGGCCTCACAGGGCGCAAGATCATCGTGGACACATACGGCGGTTGGGGCGCACACGGCGGAGGAGCCTTCAGTGGCAAGGATTTCACCAAGGTGGACCGCTCAGCTGCGTACGCCGCACGCTGGGTGGCCAAGTCCCTCGTTATGGCCGGGCTCTGCAAACGCTGCATGGTACAGGTGGCGTACGCCATCGGAGTGGCTGAACCTCTCTCTATCACAGTCTTCGACTACGGCACATCCCACAAATCCCAAAGCGAACTCCTGAGCATAATCAAGAAGAACTTCGACCTCCGGCCCGGCAAAATAGTAAAGTGAGTATGGCTGATGATGTAGACTAATTTGTCTATTGGGTATTAGTACAAGTAGAGACTAACGGTGTGTCTGTTGCAGGGAACTGAACTTGCGCGCCCCCATCTACCAGAGGACATCCACCTACGGCCACTTTGGGCGCTCCGGCTTCTCGTGGGAGACCCCCAAGACCCTGATTGAATGACTCCAGCCCTGAGTGTGTTTGTTGTAAATAATTTATTGGGTGTCCCAATTAGCTTTAGTCGTCGCCGGACATGGCGCTCTCGTATTAATCTCAGCGTGCCGCGCACATAGCTAGGACGTTACTGTTACAAGATGAAGATGAGCCCACTTCACTAGGACCAGGCCACAGTCGACTGGGGGAGACAGAGTCCCCCGGCCGTCTGCAAATACTCGTGTACGAGCGGGAGGCAGATGAACACGCTTGATCTGCCACTGACGAAGCCTCCGCTGTACGCGCTTTGTGTTGTGTTTACGTAAAGGAGTCATATTGGAAAAGAGCCATTCCGAAAACACACCGGCCCTCTTAGTGAATTGGAACTTTTTCGTTGCATTTACCTTTAAGGTGTTGTCATTTTACAATTCGTTTACTATTTCCCTTTACATAATAAGTGTAAACTACAATTTACTAACTGCCAGGCTATTCCCGGCTACACACACAACTTTGTAGGAATAGAGAGAAATGAGTATTTTACGTAATTGATTATGTATGTATTTTGATTCGACATGTTCATGAATTTTTATTGATAAATAAATGTATTTGCTGGCAAGAACCAGGTAAAGGCATTTTTCGTTTGTCCTTATTGTGTCCTTTCCTCTTCAACCACGTCCACACTGCATTGCCCACTGAAACAAGTCATTAAAGCGTCCTACGTAATATGTAAATACACTGGTCTGTAAAACTACCTGGTATTCTTCACAAACTACACTAATTGTGTCTGCACTTCATAGACACTCATACATACATAAGTTTAGTGAAAAAAATGTAGGAAAGCTTTGGATTTCAAAAATGTACTTTAAAAAAATAATAAGTTAAGGTACTTTGTGCAATGTTGATTCAACCATTGAAGGCTTATCCCCCAATTACACGTATCAGTATTTAAATACTTATATGTGTAATGGTTAATACTGACGCATCGACAAAATTACTGACACGCATCTAGATATTTGGATCGGCCTCATCAGTATTGGGGCGTGGCCGAAGAGTGGTGAGGGATACTGATGCGTGCAATGGCTCGCCGCATCAGTACGTCAGTATTTCTTGTGCGCATGGAGGACGGTGCTGTCTTATCGCCTCTAGCTATGTTGCATCTCCAGCTCCGGTGTGAAACGTTCTAGCTACATTCATCGAGGCTTATGAGATGTGTGATACACTATGGAATACGCGTGGCAAGGACTATAAAAATACTGTGAAGAGGAATTAGCATACTATCTCAGGTTTTTTTTTGCATTAGCTAAATTAGCATCAGGGGAAATAATTCCCCTCAGGGCCTATGTCATCTTTGGGGATGCTGTGTGGAGGGTATTTTAGGGAAGGAAGAGGGTATTAGAGGTGGGTAGGAATCTGGGGTTCGGTGTGTCCAGGAGTGACACGTATGAAACCATCCCTCCCACTGTGGTGCAAGGCGATATTCCGAGAGAGTACGGCTGGAGAAGGCAAAGGGAATCCCTCAACCATTCTGTCCTGCCATGCAGCTAGTGGGCAGACACATCCGCCGCCAAGACCCGGAACCCAGGTACCCCTGCTAAGTCACCAAATATAGCAAACCGCTTGTGGTGATCTATGGCTGAGGTGTTGGTTATCCAATAAATGGGGTTCCTAGGGCGGCGGTCCTTAGAGGAACTGCGGAATCTTGGCGTGATCGAAGCTGTCATGGCTGTATTTTGTTTTTAAAATATATGGATCAACCATATCTAGCAATTTGTTGAAATTATCATTGTTTATCCTAAAATATTTTTTAAAGTTGTGTGGATCAGTAAGCATAAATTTCATCCATTAAATTCAAGTGTGAGAATTTTTCTTTTTTGAGAAGCCAGTCCTTCACCCATCGTTTGCCCTTCACTCGTTTATTTGTACCGAATGCCAAAATTATAGCAACACAGGCTTTTCTTTTCGGATCCATCACTTTAAAAGCGTCTGCCCCACAAGGATTCGCAACGATACTAACACAGTGACACGTGTAATGGCTCACAAATACTGACGGTTGTCGTCAGTAATTCGCATCAGTATCCCGGTAATGGGGGATTAATTTATTATCTGGTCATTCGAAGATGGCGGTAATTTAATTATTTAAGGAAAAAAAAAAACCTTGTGCAAGTTATGTTGTAAAATACAGGTGAATTTTTTGTTTTTGCCTGTTTTTACAAATCTATTAATTAATTAATATAATGTGAATTAATTAAGTTTTGTCCGCATAAAAACTCAATTTTTCCAAAAAAGGTGTGCAAATACAATATTGGATTGACTCACTGATAAAATATTGTATTTGTATGCTTTTAATATTAGAGCACTCTCCAACATTCGTAATTACATTTCTCTCCATCTTCTTTTTGATATGGCGACATGGCGACTTAATTGTTTAAATTTTGTATATAAACGGTCAATAACGTAGGAGAAAAAGAAACCTGCTGCACTGCTAGTTGTCGTTAGACATTCAAGCATGGCGGTGAGGGCATGAGGTTATATTTTTGCTTTCTAGTTTTTGAGCCCTTTAAACATAAAAATGAACCGTCCAATGAAAAAAGTTCATACTCTTCAAGAAAGATTAAAAATTGTCCAGGAAGTGGAAAAAAAGTGCTTTGATTTAGCCAAGCATTTAGGAATCGCGGCATCCACGTTGAATTTGATTCACTCAAGGAAAAATACGAAAGTGCTGAAAATCTTTGAAAATTTGTGTTACACAAGCTTGAAAGAGACTGTAGAAGAGGTTGAAGAAGAGGATCCGCCATCTGTCCCTTCATTTTCTGAAGCGTACACGATGTTCGAAATATTAAAAACTTTATTTTATGCATATTCGATAACTGATTCTGTAAATAAATGTAATTTGTAACACCGAAAAAACACTGATTTCCTAAAAAGCCGAAAACAAATGACAAAAGATTATATACAGCACAAACAGTAATTTTTTAAAGTGAAACTTCTTTACGCACGCTCGACACTTGGGGGTAAACTGGTGAATACGTTACGAAAAAGAATATATACTATATAAAATCGATGCGAACGCTAATTAAAACGAACGGTGATCAATGTCATTAAAAAAGCAAACGGAGCATGTGCAACTTTTGCCAAAGCACAGGATAGGGATAGGGGTTGAAGGGGGAATACGGATAGGGATAGGGATATTTTTATTCCTATTATTGTTAATGGATTGTTTGTCCGTAAATAAATAAATAAATTATATACAGCGGGTACCCGGCATGTGTTGCAAGGCCACTGTAACCTCGCGGTCAACTAAACTGTAATGGTTCTATCCCAAGTGCCGGGAAACTACATTATAATGCAAGCGCCTGCACTATATAACATGATATACAGCAGGTACCCGGCATAAGCTAGTGAAGTTTTACTTCAGTCATGTGGTCTAAAGCACACTTGTTTTTTTTTGTCACCGTGCTGCTTCCTTTTTTTTTATTTGTTATGATATTTTTTATTTAAACAAATTGATTTATACCTGAAACGTGAACCTATCTTTTTTACAATATGTATGAACATAGGTTCATATTAAACCTTTTAATATTAATGTGTTTTTTTCTATATTCTCACATAAGTAGTTTATTTAAGAGGTCCCTTCAAAAACGATGAGATTTTAGTTTTACTGTACTACGTATTTACAGGCGCAAACAAACAATGCATCTTAAGAGTGTACAACCAGAGAAACCAGAAATATGTCATTTTTAAATCAGTGGTTAGACGTATTGACTCTTTTCCACAAAAAACTATAAATGGATTTCAAAAGATTGTTCTTTTATCTAGTAAACTTATGTTTTAGATTTTGAGAAAAAAAATAAATTTTTAGAATAATAAGGTTATACCATAGGTCGTTCGCAGATTTGTTCAATTTTCAAAAAAGTACATTTCTTATACAACACCCATTTCAAATCATATAATCATACAGTAAAATAAATCAATACATTATCTGGTAAACGTATGTTTCAGAATTTTAATTTTAGTTTAAATAAAATTATTAAAAAATATATACGGACATGTGTTTCTTGACGAAAATTGGTCGGTTTGTGCATTTATTTGTGCACTTACAAACAAATATATTTCGGATTTTTTTACATACTTATTTTGCTAAGACGTTATTGACAAATCATAAATAATTTGATCGTAAAATAATTTCAGGAAGTATTTAATTTTAAATAATTTTGAACATCGCATTTTACCATTTTTATCGCAGCCCGTAAACACAAATTTCAGATTTCATTACGGGCCCAAACGCGGCCAGGAGAGCACGTCTTCGCGACGCTTTGAATAATAATATTTGGAAATGAAATTTGAAAACGAAATTTGAAATAAACACGAATTCCTTGATTCATGTTTGTTAAATCTATAGGGTTGCCCGAACGCAATTTTTCATGTTCATTGAATATTTTTTTGCAAAAATTTTTATAATTTCGAATATTTTTTTTATTTTAAATTTTTCTTGTGTGAATACCGCACAAGAGGACCAACTGCTCCAAAATATTTTTTTGGGGTAAATCTTTTTTACGCACGCTCGACACTTGGGGGTAAACTGGTGAATGGGTTACGAAAAGTGGTGATAGTTACGAAAAATGACATGCGAACGGTAATCAATGCGAACGGTGATCGATTGCTCGGCGGGTCGGGCCTTTACGCACGCTTGTTTTTCGTGTTATTGTTATATTGTTAATGGACTATTTGTCTGTAAATAAATAAATAAATTATATACAGCGGGTACCCGGCATGCGTTTCATGGGCACTGTAACCTCGCGGTCAACTAAACTGTTATGGTTCCATCACAAGTCCCGGGAATTATAATGCAAGCGCCTGCACTATATAACATTATATACAGCGGGTACCCGGCATGCGTTGCAAGGCCACTCAAAGAAAGAAAGGGTTTGTGCGCTTTAATTCTGTTTGTTGAAGTGCTTATTATTAATTATGCACACGAATAAATATTTCAAAATGCGACATTTTTTACAATCCAACTGAATATTACTCGTTTTTTTTCATGAATACCGCACAAGTCTGGAGCCAGTGGGACTATTGCATCCCCAATTTGGAGTATGTTGTAAGACTGAAGGTAGTGGGGAGGGGAAGGATATAGGGAAGAGGAAGGTGGGGAAGTACCTGGCTATTCAGATCTGACCACTAAACACGGTTAAAGCCATTTCAAGCAACGTTTCAATTCTTAATGGTGGTCTTACACCAGGGCGATACTGAGAGTATCTTCCACTCTAATGGCCGTAAAATACAATTGAAAAACAAAAAACCAAAATATTAAAAAGAATATAACAAATTGTTTATTCATGTAGCTATCTACTTAATACCTACTGTGTTTACGCATTTCACTTGTATCTATTTATGTTTATGCACTTCAATATACAAATTACAAATAACTACTACTAATTAAAATTCTGGAAGCGAGAATAGTAATATAAAGTAGTAATAGTAGCGGGTAGCCCTAGCTCGAGTGAACAAAACTCGGATTGCCGCGGAACGAAATTTAGTTCTGAAAACGCCCGCTCGCGAGCCCTGATGTGTTAGCGCTAGTGTCGGAATCGAAGTCATGTGCTGGTTATTCACTCTTAATATTTTACAACATAACTTGCAAATGGGACTGTAGGTAGGAGGTGATGAATATAAAAATGAAACTGAAATAGTTTTTCGATTTTTATTATATTGTGAGTACTGTCATCTGACCTACATTATTTTTCCTGACTCTCTAAAAACACTAGAGAAAAACAAAAGTAATAAAATATTCTAATATTATGCTTTTGGCCGTTAAAAATTTAAAAACTTACCAAAAACATGTAATATTTTTTATTCAACAATTGTATTATAAACGCTATTGCCACCTCACTTTTTTGTCGTTCCATGTAAAAAAACTTGTATATAAAGGTCAATATGTAAAATTTGTTTGTTAGTATTTTATGAGCTGCCATACAATTCATCCAAATGCGATAAAACTTTGGTGATTTGTTGTGTGCAAGCCGGGAAGGTTACTATATGTAATAGAAAGCTCTGGCATTATGAAATGTGTATAAATAAAAATGTGTATATTTGATATACATATTTAAGTGGCAAGGAGGAAAGGAATTAGGGGGAGGGTAACAAAGGAGGTGGGGTTCGCCAGAGGGTAAAGGTAGAGGGGGAATGCGGGAGAGAAAAGAAACGTGGGAGGGGAATGGGACGCATTTAAAAAGAAATGAAGGGAGAAAAAAAATATTTATTTGAATGGCATTGCAATGCCTGCCTGGTACCAGCTAGTAATTAATAAAATAATCTCAAAATTTCCATTGCAATCCGAAACTTTGGTTTCATTATGATTTTTATTTTATTCATGTTGCGTATACAGGGTCTTAACCCATTGACACACGAAGCCGGCGATCCGCCGGTCAACTACATTATGGTATTAAAGCACTGAGCCGGTGAAACACCGGTCTGTCTTTGCGTAATCATTTTATGCACAAAAAAATCCAAAATTATTTTTTTACACTTGAGCTCCATACAGGAGGCCCTGAAGAAAATAATTTCCCTGAGGGCCTATGACATATTTGGGGATGCTGTGTGGAGGTTTTTTTAGGGAAATGAAGGAGAGGAGAGTTCTGGGAGGGAAAAGGGTTTAAGGGGTGGGTAGGAATCTGGGGTTCAGTGTGTCCTGGTCATCCACCTTCAAGACCTAGACCCTAGACAAACCTCATCCCGGCCACCCCTGCCAAATTACCAAACGTAGCGAACCACTTGGGGTGACCTATGGCAGAGGTGTTGGTTATCCAATAAAGGTTCCCGGGGCAGCGGTACCCATTCCTGCCCCCCAAATTGAAGATGAATACTAAACAAATATCCAAATAACAAAAATATATATATATATAGTTCTATGTTGTACCGTTTCAATTTTATGTGAAGTTTAGTGTTGGTTTTTTTTAAATAAAAGTTGTAATAATTAAATAGTGTTTTTAATTAACAAATTAAGTCATATTATTAGTGGTGGAATGTGTTAAGGGACGTACTTGACTTACTTTTAACCAGTGATTCCTGACATTATTTGGAGTAAAAAATGTAAATAAATTTTAGTCTCCGGTAACACTTTTGGTGTTTTTTTTTTTTACAAAAACATAAAAAAATGGTAGGTGTTGGACAGTTGGAGGCGGGGTTAGGGGATGTTCGGTTACTTGGCTGAGTGACCAGTGACGACCTGCAGAAGAATTTTTTTTGTTTGATTTAGAAGAAAAAAAATATTTTTTTAAAAAGTCACCGGAGACCAAAATTTCATTTACATTTTTTACTCCAAAAATGTCAGGAATCACTGGTTAAAGTAAGTCAAAAGTACGTCCCTTAAGCCCAAATGGAACAGGTATTATATCCGTACAAAACTGCAACAGAGCACTCCAGCGGTCAGAACGGTCATTATCATTCATTTTGAGATTATTTTGTTTTCAAAAAGTTTCCTTAAAATCTGAAAGATGCCACTAGAAAAATAAAGATTATTTGTTTTATTATTCAACATGTCGCATCTGGTTGCATCAAATAATTCGGGTGGCTAGCCAGCCAAAGGTGCTATGCACGTGTCAATACGGCAAAGTTTTGAGAAAAAACTACCTGAAGTCTCAGTGTCTGAAGTCATTATAATCGTTATATATTTTGTTGTGCGTTTGGTAATTGGGGTATGTGGCACAATGCCCCCAGATTCCTACCCAGATATGTATATTATTTATTTATTGAAATAAAAGTAGAAGAAAACATAAACAAGAAGTGTTTAATTTAAATCACGAAAATATTCACATGTAAGATTTGCGTAATAATATTATACTGTAATAAAATATATATTTTTTTTTTAAATTATTATTAATTGATATACATGTGCAAAATTTCATCAACCTCGGCATAAAACTGTAGATTTGCATACAAATCAATTCCACACCGCCCGCTTGCCAGCCCGCTCGTGTACAGACTTTCTCCTCTATATATTGGATGCTCTGGGATTTGAACCTCTCGCCAGTCGACACTTCTACTAGCCGATTACTAAAAATAAAAACGGACCATAAAAACATTTGATATTTCCATTGAGACCCGCATTGTATATATCTATAACCACATGGCAGTCTTTCGACTAAGGGTCGAAATAATAATAATACATTCCTACTACCTAGAACAATTGAAAGCGTCATCGTTGATTCACACACACACACACACACACACACATGCAAATATAGGTGAGGAAACGCAATCACCACCAACACCTAGACAAACCTCATTCCAAAAACTCGAGTACCCCTGATAATTCACCAAACGTAGCGAATCACTTGGCGAGACATATGGCATACTTATTTGAAGAAATAATCTTTTAGGGGATCAACTGTTGGAGGGATTGACTGTCGGGGGATCAACTGTTGGGGATCAACTGTCGGGGATCAACTGTCAAAGAGATCAACTGTCATGGAGCCAATAAAATAAAGCATTTGCGTTTTTTTTTTAATACAATATTCGTTTAAAATTTGTCACGACTAGGACTGCACGATTTGTCAAGACTGTCAGACTGGGAAGGAAAAAGGTATGTGGGGCGGGTAGGAATCTGGGAGTCAGGTGTGACGAACGTGTGAATCCATCCCTTCCACTGCGCTGCAAGGCGATGGGTCAAAAGGTCTCCCTCAACCTTTCTGTCCCGATCCGGCCCGCCACGTAGTAGGTGGGCAAAAGCATCCGCCACTTAAACAATTTTCACCCCAAGAACCCGGGCACCCCTGCAAAGTCACCAAAAGTAGCGGACCTCTTGTTGGTTATCCAATAAATTTGGGAGGCGGGTATGGGTGCCGCTGCCCCGGGAACCATTTATTGGATAACCAACACCTATGCCATAAGTCACCCCAAGTGGTTCGCTACGTTAGGTGACTTAGCAGAGGTGCCCGGGTTCATGGTTTGTCTGGGTGTAGTTTGTCCGGGTCTTGGCGATGGATGCGTCTGCCTACCAGCTGCATGGCAGGCCAGATCAGGAGAGAATGGTTGAGGGAGGCCTTTTATCCTCTCCGGCCGGAATCTCTTGGAACATCGCCTTGAACCGCAGCGGGAGGGATGGATTCAAACGTCCTAACTCCTGGACATACTGCCCCCAGATTCCTACCCAACCTACATCCCTTTATCTATCCCAGAACCTCCTCTCCTTCCTTTCCTACCCTCCTCCCATACCCGCCTCCCAAATTATACCTTGACCGTTTTGTAGATTTAAAAAAAAAACATTTATGTGAATACTGCACAAGAGTGCCAACTAATCCCGTCTGGAGCCAGTGAGATTGTGGCATCCCCAAATTGGGGTATGTTGTGAGGCTGAAGTACCTGACTATTCACATCTAGTCACCAAACACGGCTAAAGCCATTTCAAGTAACGTTTCAATTCTGTTCAGTGGTCTTACACCAGGGCGATACTGGTATCTTCCACTCTGGAACATGCCGTAAATATGGTATTGGTATTGATACTCAAAGCATTTGAAGTAGGTACTATAAATACATAAAAAAACATTTTTTTACAAGACAAACACACCACGTGGCAATGGCAAGATTTGTGCACGGTAAGGTACCTAAATGACCCTGTTGAAAGACCACATTTCAGAATTCATATTGTTATGTATGTAGGACCCCATAAATACCTAGTGATAGGTCTACATAACAAAAATAAATAAAGTAGCTTTTTATTTTTATTGTGAATACCTTATAAGGGGCCATCCATAAATTACGTCACACGAATTTTATGATTTTTTGACCTCCCATAATAATATCTTAGATTCTCACCGCGTTTGATTACTGCCATCTTTTGAAATAATTTGAAAAAAGCTTTTAGTTTAAAATCGTACCGTAAGCAGAAAGATTAAACGGCGACGCATGACAGAGGGCATTTGCTAGTAATTAAAAATCCCCTATGTCATTAGTACCCTTTACACGTAGAGTTCGGAGCGGGACGTGCCCCGCGCCACTTCAGGCCGCCGCGCAGAAAAGTCTCACAGTGAACTGCACTGTAAACCGTTATCTTACTTTCGGTCTTTACTTTTCTGCACGGCAGCCTGAAGTGGCGCGGGGCACGTCCCGCTCCGAACTCTACGTGTAAAGGGCACTATAGTTAAATTGAAGTTTAAAATCATAAAATTATCTTTAAAAAATGGAGAAATATAATACCAACAATGTCTCAAAATGTTTTTTTTAATAAACGATTCCAAAGATATGTGATCAGGTTTTAAAAATACGCGAAAATTGGTGTTGATGATAAAATTTAACTAAGAACATATTTATTTATTTAAAAAATATATATTTTCGAAGTTCTAAAGAAAACCACTAATGCTATGCTTTGAGTATATTCAGCAGTTAAAAATATTTTGTAAAACATACCTAAAACGGTCCGAATAAGGTTCTATTTCTGATTTGGTTTTGATAAATGCTAAGCCTATGTTAATTTTTATTTTTTTTAAATTATTTCTGGCTTTCACCCTTCAAGGGTGTTCTAGGCCATCATTTAAAATTACATAGAAAGGGAAAGGTGAATTTATATATTAATTTTATTTAAATGTACAAATTTCAGAATTATATGGAAGATTGGAGTCGAGTTCAGACTTAGAAGAGATGAAATGTTGAATGGAGGGGAGGCAATTTTAGATAACGCTTGATAGAAGAGAGGATATTTATTTAGAGAGGGACAACCAAAAAATATGTGATCTAAAGAGCCCACATCTAGACCACAGAACGTACAATCTGGGGAGTCAAGGATGTGAATTTTAAAAAGGTGAGAAGGAACGGAACAATGACCGATTCTCATTCGAATAAGTGAGGAAATTTCTTTTTTGGAAAAATGGGGAAATTTTTGAAACCACGGTTTTGATGGGATACTCCTTTGTATTGAGGCGTAGCGAGCTCCCTTGGATTGACTGGCAATGTTCCAATACTCTGTCCAAACATTGCGGGATCTATCTTTGATGATGGAAAAAATATCAGATAGGGGAATATGGTTTACGAGAGTAACAATAGGGTTGGACGCTCCTTGTTTTGCCAAAGAATCTGCAATATCGTTACCCACTATGCCAATGTGTCCAGGGATCCAAACAAGAATTACGGTTTTTCCAGAGCTTTGAATGGAGGCTTTCAGCACTCTAATGAGGCATACAAAGTGATCATCAGGATGAAGAAGAGGACAGGATTTAAGTTTTTGGAGGGAACTGAGAGAGTCAGAGAGAACAAGGGAATGTTCACAATTATTTTTGATTATATATTTGAGTGCTTCAATTATTGCAATGCACTCAGCAGAGAATATTGAAAATTGGTTTGAAATTGAATAAAATATTCTATCATTAGTATTATTGTGGTAAACGTTAATACCTATACCACAGTTAGGAGAGTCAGGAGATTTGGAGCCATCAGTAAATAAAAGAGAAGAGTTGGGCCATTTAGAAGAAATAATGTCATTGAACATATTATTAACAGTACGGGCTAGGAGATTAGAATGACTTTTAAGGATGCCGATCCCTTCCAAAATTGTTGGGGATAGGGTGACGTGACTATATTTTAATTTGTATAATGGAAGAAGATCATTTTGGATAATTTGAAGCTCTGAGAGAGAGCGAAAATTTTTACAGATGGCAGGAAGAGGTTTAGTTCCAGCTCTGATTGTAGATGAATGTGTTGAGTCTTTGAACAACGAAACTCTGGGAATAACCTGATGACATTTAGAATTTAAACATTTAGAACAAATTTGTCAGCAAACAGGTGTCGCCTTAAATAAAGTGGGGGATCAGAACATTCCACACCCAGGGAATTGATGGGCGACGACTGCATCGCTCCAGTTATTATTCGCAATGACTTCGATTGAATTTTGTCTAATTTACTGAGTGCATTTTTGGAGGCAGTACTAAAAAGTGGGCAGGCATAGTCGAGATGACTTCGAATAAGTGTATTGTAAAGCAACTTAATGCAGGTAGGGTGAGCACCCCACCAAACGCCAGTTAATGATCTGATGATATTTAAATTTTTTTCACATTTAGTAACTATATTGTGAATATGGGAATGTTACTCCCAAAAATTTTACTTCAGAGGCGTTGGGGATTGGAGAGTTTTTAAATAAAATTTGAACAGGAGGATTTTTATGACCGTTTGAGAAGGTGACACACTGACTCTTTTTAACTGAAAGTTCCAGACCATTTAAAGTGAGCCATGTGCAAAGGGCATCCATGGCTTCATTCAGATATTTGACGGCAAGTGGGATGATTTTGGATGATAAGTAGAAAGCTAAATCATCTGCGAACTCAATAACTTTTACTTGAGGGGGAATAGAGACATGCATATCGTACGTGTATATATTATACAGTATAGGGGTAATACATCGCCTTGGGGTAAACCTTTCCAAATTGATCTACTCTGAGGAGTAACATCTGGTAGTTCAATGAAAATTTTTCTATCAATGGACAAACGTGGGGGGGAAGGCCAAGGCCTAAAAGTTTTTTTTTAAGGATTGGGATGGAAACATTGTCAAAGGCACCTTCTATGTCTATAAAGACTGCAAGACATACTTCATGGTTAGAAATGGATAAATTAATATCAGTGCTGATGATGGCAAGGTTATCTTGCGTAGATTTTTTTTTCCTAAATCCAAATTGAGATGGAGAGAGAAGCTGATTACTTTCGACAAAAAATTCTAACCGGTTTTTAATTAATTTTTCATAAATTTTACTGAGGGTGGATGAAAGAGCAATTGGCCTGTAGTTGGATCCAGAATTGGGTGATTTATTTGATTTTAGGATTGGGATGATTATTTGAGAACTCCAGTCATCAGGCATTATGCCAGACTGAAAGATTTTATTTAAGATGCTTAGGAAGTGATTTAGAACATTATCATTACTATTTTTGATAATGCTGTAAGGAATACCATCTCTGCCTGGAGATGAGTCTTTGACTGTTGATAAACAATTTTTTAATTCAATTAAAGTGAATGGAGAGTCTAGCCAATGATCAGACATAGGAGTGTTGTGGATGGGAGTTATTTCATCTAAGTTAGGTACAGAAGGGGGGGCAATTTTGTCCAAGAACTCATCTATCCATTTAGAATGAGACGCTCGAGGAGATGTTGAACTGAAGGAGGATCGAAATCTTCGAATCATAGACCAAACTTCCGAAATTGGAGTATTCGGAGATACTGAACTGCAGAAGTTGTACCACCCGGATCTTTTTTTTGACCTCAATACCCTTTTGGCATTGGCTTCGGCATTTTTGTATATAAGATAGTTCTCCATAGTCATATTGTGACGATACGAAAGAGATTTAGCTTTCCGAATTCTCACTACCTTAGAACATTCCTCATTCCACCAGGGAGTCGGGGGAGTTTTTTAAGAGATTTGGTTTTAGGGGGAGGATTTGATTTATGTATTGCAGTTATGAGCATCGATTTGAAGTTATCGTAGTCATCTTTGACAGATAATACATCGGAAGAGGGTAAATTTTGTATAAACTTATCCATATGCGAGTTAAATTCGTCCCATTTGGTGTGTTTTGTTTTAATCTTCGTCGAAATATGGGACTTGTCTGAATGGAAAGAAGTTTGATAAGTGATGGTGATCGGGAAATGATCACTGGAGCAAGGATCGGGGGACACCACCTACGAGGAGAGAGGTGCCAGATTTGTAGAGCATATGGAGAGATCCACTGCACTGGGGTTTGTGTTGGGGCGAGAGATTCTCGTAGGAGATCCGTCATTCAAAAGGAAAAGGTTGGATTCATCTAAAAAATCCATAACATTTCAACCATCTCGATCAGAGAAAGCAGAACCCCAGACGGGGGAATGGGCATTAAAATCGCCCAATAAAAAGAATGGAGGGCTTAGTTGACGGACAATTTGTAACCAAGCTTGCTTATTGAAGTGAGATGATGGGGGAATATAGATAGAAACAAAGGATGTGTCCTTTATTTTAGCTGCAACCATTTGAAAGTCAGCATTGGGGGGTTTGATATTATTTATTGGGGAAAACGGAAGGGATTTTTTAATAAAAAGGGCAGCACCGCCGCCCGTACCTTCCAGGCGATCATCACGGAGACAGGAGTACCCTCCCACATTAAAGTGGGTGGATGGAGTAAACCATGTCTCCGAGACAGCAGCCACAGAAACAAGGTTTGAATTTAATAGGTTAAGAAGGTTCGATTTGTTAGAAATAGCACTGCGGCTATTCCACTGAAGTATTCTGACATCTTGAAGTGCCATTTTGAACAAATGATTTTAACGTGGAAATAATAGAAGCAGCGTTGGACGGTAGATTAGTTTGAGAAGAAATTAGGTCAATTAGAAGCATAATAAGAGTTTGTATAAATGAAGAATTATCTTGCGAGAGTTGTTCAGAAAGCTTTTGATGGTTTGTTGAGGACGAATTATAGTTGTTTGCGCACCCATTTGTGGCAATTGAAAGAGGAGAACCATTGGGATTTAAGAGAAGTGAGTTGTGTTGTTGCCGATCGTATCCAGGAGCCGGTTTAGAGACAGGATTTTTGTACATAAATTTAGTTCATCGAGAAGATGTTGAGGAGAAGGGGAGAGGGTTGGATGGAGAGTTACTGGATAAAACCTCGGCAAAAGATTTTTTGACAGGCGGGAATAGTTTAGAAGCCTGCAGAAAAGACAAGTTTTCAGAGGCCATGGAAATTTTTATATTTTTTTGGCGAGTTTGTTCAGGACAAGAAGAGTGAATGGCGGAATGAGCGCCTGAGCAGTTAAAACATTTAGGTGAAGAGAGAGAAGAACATTGGTCAGCCGTGTGGTTTTCTCCACATTTGAAGCATCTGGGAGGGGATCTGCATGCAGCTTTGGTATGACCAAAACGGCAGCAATTGTAGCATTGGGTGGTGGGGTAAGTATAAATTTCAACTGGTAAGGAGTTGAAAAATAAATAGATATGGGAGGGAAGAGATTGTCCTTCGAATGTGATCACAACAGATTGGGAGGGCTTCCAGGAAATATTGCCCTCAGAGGTGTCCTTATAATTTAGCCTCCTGGCTTTTATGGGATTGCCGATATGTTGAGGGGTTGAAAGAGAAGACAGAATTTCTGGAATGGACAGATCGGTCGAGATACCCCTGACCAGGCCCATACGAGTGACATTGAAAGTTGGGATGTACGCCTTGAATTTAGAATTAGATGTAATAAAAATGTTTTTAATAAAGTTGTTGGCGGCTGAACCTGAGAGGAATTCAACAGAGATTCGGAAGCGACCCTCGGCTTTTACACCTCCGGGCTTAATCGAAAGGTTCTTGTTGGTTGAAAGGAATTTACCAAATTCAAGAGGATGTATGGTTTTACCTTGCTCAGTTTTTTGCGCATAAACAATGTAGGGGCCACAGGAATGAGTAGAGTAAAAATTGGTTGGAGGAGGTTGATGAAGATCTGGTAGAGACTGAGAAGTAGAAGGAGAGTCATGCTTTACTGGGGAAGAGGGACTAAACTTCATTTTTTTTGTGGAAGTTAGAATGACAGATTCACTGTCAGAAATTACAATATTTTCACCATCTGGAGGGTCAGGGGGAGGATCTGGGGGCTTTTTAGGATGTCCAGGAGGGAAATCCTCCTCCATTGTTCACAAAATTACAAAAAAAAAAATATGTATGGAAACAAAGACATTAATACTGGACGCGGGGTAGAAATCTCAAAGTGGGAAGCCAAACACAATACGATTGTAGCTGTCTCTATTCCTAGTACTTTAGTACTAAACTGCTACGCGTCGAGTGAGGTCGTGTCTTACCAGTAAGTAAATTTAATTGCAAAGCGCCAAAATGCCCTCATGTGTGATGAGAAAATGCTTAAATTACACGGCAAATAGTCGTAAAGGCGAAGGAATAACACTTCATTAGCAATTACACGCAAATTACTTATTATTATAATTATGACAGTTAATTTTATAATAATACGTCATTGTATTCTTTACCCTTCCCTGTCCATTGTGTAACCGAGTGAGAGTATCTTGTTATCTCAGTCACACCCGTGATGTGAAAGCAGTATTCGGCGAAGAAATTAATAAGCCGCCGTACTATAGTATATCTATGACATTCACACACGTAAATTCTTTGATTGTCTATCTTTATCACACGGGAATAAAGTTTTGAATTTAGAAATTATATTTGAAAACCGTTGAAAACAAAAGAGTGTTGCTTGCTAGTGTTGCCAACTCAGTGGAATTTCCACTAGATCTGGTGGTTTAGACTTACCATTTAGCGGAGAAATTTTGGTTTTAGTGGCTAGTGGATTTTTCAGTGGATTTGGTTGTTTCCGTTAGTGGTATTAGCACCTCCCACACGCACACTTAGGAGCGACAGAGTCCTGCGCCACTTCAGGCCGCCACGCAGAAAAGTAAAGACCGATAGGTCGAAATGTGCGTGTGGAAGGCGCTAATGTATATTTAATAATGTAGATTTAAAGATTTAGCCACATTTGCTATATCTTTATTAGTTTTACCGCATTCTAACGCTGACGTAGAGCGGTTATTTAGCATGATGAACGTTGTTAAAACAAAACACAGAAACCGAATGAAGTTTGATTTACTAACTTCAATTCTCACAGTCCGTGCTGGTTTAAAACGCGAAGAAAAATGCTGCAATAACTACATATTACCAATTAGTGTAGTACAAAAAATCGGAACCAAGGAAATTTATTCCACAAAAACAGAAATCGTAGATGCCGATTCTTCTGAAGAAGATTGCCTTTAAGATAAAATTTTATAAGTACTGTAATTAAGTAAACAAAATTAAAAAATAATTTAAAAATAAATTAAGTACAATATTGTTGTTTTATTTTCATTTAATAGTTAGATATTAACTGTCTGGCAAAATAGGTGGTTTTCTGGTAGTTTGAGGGATAGCCAAATTTAGTGGTTTTCTGGTGGGTTACGGTACCACAAATTGTGGATTGGTCAAAATAAAGTTGGCAACACTGTTGCTTGCTTTCCACATTATATTGCGAGTATGTGAGACTATGGCGAGTCTATTTATAATATAACGTCATTGTATGGAAAGTGACAGTAGTGAAAAAAAGGTTATAAACATATAAATATCTGGAAATCAGCGACGAAAAGTGACTCCTGGAAGATCAGAGGGGAGAAGAATCCCCAAGGAACAACACACTACACTTTATTGACCAGAAAACATAAAAATATTAGTTAAAATAATAAAAAAGATTATTTTTTTAAGAGAGAAAACAAAACAACTGATGACAGCCAAATGTTCAAAATTCGAATCTATATGTTAATTTTAAAAATATATAAAAAATATTTTTCATATTAAGAACTTTATGTTTATCGATTTGCGTAATAATATTAACATTATTTCAAATTAATAAATGATTACACTTGGCCTTAACACTCTGTATACAGGCGCAAACAAACAATTCATCTAAGTTTCGGTACCTGCTACAAATTTGAACAGTTAAAACAGTTAATTTCTTATAGTAATTTCCATAAAGCAGTAGGCTTGCAGCAATTTCCTGGTCCGCAGTAGGCTGAAGAGTGGTTCACTTATCTGGAATCCTCATGAGGTGGGGTGCTCTTTCATGTTGGAGAGGGTTCAAAAAAAGTTTCTAAGATTTCTCTACATGAGGGAGTATGGCCACTATCCATGGCTCTACCCAACAAACTTTCTTCTGGCTATGCTGGGACTTCACTCCCTGCAGCTCAGAAGAGGGGTATGCCGCGAAGCTCTTATTCAGACCGCTACGAGGCTATATTGAGAAATCAGCCATTTTGGAACGCGTGAGTCTCTATGTTCCAGATGATTATCTCAGAGAGCGTCATCATAGATTATTCTATCTTCCTGCCTGTAGGACTAACCTGCCAATGGTTCTCCCGGTAGAGAGGAGTATATTGCTCCTGAACCAAATCTCCTCCGAGATTGATATATTTGGCATCGGTGAGGAGAGATTCAAAAGGGAAATTCTTTAGATTCTTGAAAGAGTCTCTTCACACTGACGAAATCTTCACCACTGCCTGGGGGTTTTTTTTTAAAATTGTTATATTTCTTTAAATTTCTTATGTATAAAAATTTGTGAACAATTTTTTTTAAATATTTATGTGGCGTTATTTCTTACATGTAATAAATTAAAATTTGTAATGGTGTAAGAAATTAATTAAAAATGATTATTATTAAAGCATTAACCCGTTGTAAGTGGACATCGTAGCAGTTGGGTTGTGAGCGGCCGAGCCCCATGTGTCAGGATGGTTGTCTTGCGAACACCTACTGTAAGGGATGACTCGTCTCTCACATAGAACTAAGATAGGGCGCCGGTCAACCTGTAGGTAGCCGCTATGTCTGGTGTAGTGGGATCATCCAGTGGATTTGCGGTTAACTGCTAGGTCGGGGTGTCCAGAGAGGGAAGGAAGCGGGAGTCAAACCCTGCACTCCTTATTCTGGCGTAGTTGAGGGTTTTGGCTTGGCCCTGTTTTGTAGAGTGTGAATGTTTTCTGCATGATGGGACATCCGCTACGTAAATCATAGCAAATTTTGTAATATTAGTAGCTATTCTCCTCTTTATGCTCCCATTTATGAACCCAACCACCTTTCTCCAACATTTTTATTAAGGTAAGAAACAAATATATAAAAAATGTCCTTGAGTTCCCGGCCCAATAATGTTTAGGTGAATCTTATATAACTTTTTAAAAACTATACTTATATTATTGCTTAACTACTTTTTATGTTAAAGAGAGTCCGGCCATTCTATCTGCATTATTTATTTTGCAATACGTTCGGTCGTAAACTAATCTTGAACCCCCGGCATATGGCGGGGATTGGGGCATGAGCAAGGGAAAGGTATCGAGGTCCAAAGTAAATATAAACTTCCCTCACTCCCCGCATCGCCTTTCCATAATGCGGGTTGGAGAGAGTTATACCAATGAAAAAGTGTCACAGGGGCATCTAATATAGAAACGTCATGCAATAATTGAAAGAATTAACAATAATACAATAAATAATAATAAGCAATAGCGAAATTGGTTAACGCACTCGTCCCGGTTAGACGGAGAGGTCTGGGTTCGAGTCCCAGTTGCGACCATTGTCTTTTTTCTGTGTCTTGTTCTCTTTCATATTTTCGTTTAGATTATTATTGTTAACTTATTCTAATATGATATATTTCACTGATGGGATTAACCTTCAAAAAAGTAATAAAAATAAAGTTTTTCTTATAAAAATTGAATATTCATTTAGACTTTTATAAAGAGTCAATTGTTCCATATAAATAAATTCGGATATATCTATCCGAGACGCTATCCAGATTACAAACCAATTCTTGGAATGATTGTTTCCAATGAAAAGGGTAGTTGCCCCTAATATGGAGAAAAATAATTAGTTAATAATAATGTTAATTCTAAAATTTGAAAATATGAGATTGACAAATATGACAGTTTGACAGAAGGTGGCAATAGCGAAATTGGTTAATGCGCTCGTCCCGGTTAGACGGAGAGGTCTGGGTTCGAGTCCCAGTTGTGACCATTGTCTTTTTTCTGTGTCTTGTTCTCTTTCATATTTTCGTTTAGAGTATTATTGTTAACTTATTCTAATATAATAATAAGTTAACATAATATAATAGTTTTACCTACTTACCAATAAAACTTATATTATGTACCTAACCTCATTTAAAACCTTTATTTAGAGAAGCATTCTCAAATCCTCTTTCGCGTGACCTTCCCCGCTCTTTTTAATACCAATACCTTGTGTCTGTCAAGTGGGCACCAGATGCTTTAAAGAATTTACAATAATAATATTTTATTCAAGTAGAATAGTAGACTGTTGAAAATTCCTCAGATATGATTTTTATCAGGAATATTATTTAATCCTCGGGGACATAGATAACAATAATCAAATCATCGATGCGATTCCTCACTTATGATAAAAACATACACTTTATAGATAAACCATCAGTTAGATATGTTTATCAGAAACCGACTGAGGCTGTTGTTTTTACATTAGTTATATTTTAGATTGTTCTAAACCGTGTCTGTTATCTAAAAATGAGTTTTTTTCGTAAACATCCAGAACATCCAACAAGAAACACCAATGCGTATGTACACTATATTAATATTAACCTATGTTTGTGTTGTAGGCATAGCTATAAAAAAAATAATAACCCGCTACTCTAAATGAACAATGATGATTGATGAAACTCTAATATTACAAATTCAAGATCCAATCTAAGCTAATTACCGAATACATGTAAATCTAAATGCCAGCTTCTTTAACATGATTTATTTTTATATCAACTCAACATAGGAGTATCATTAGGAATGCTGTGTGGTGGGAAAAGAGTATAAGGAGCGGTTAGGAATCTGGAATTCAGTGTGTCCTTGAGTGACATATGAATCTACACCTCCCACTGCGGTGCAAGGTGTTGGGTCGAGAGAGTTGGGATGGTTACATACCTTCATTTTTTGTTTACTGATTTCCATGATTTAATTTGTATTCTAAGGTAGGTATTTAACGTAAATAGAAATTAAAACATGAAAGGTGTTCAAATTATTCGATAAATATATTGATATAAGAGTAATAAGGCTTCACTTTAAATATTTTGCTAATCTTTAGATTCTATACAATAAAATTGGAGTTGTGAACCATTTTTTCGTAACGCCTTTGGTCCTTGATGAGTTTGCTCTGCTTCCCGCCAATGGCGAAGCCAGGATTTGACCATCGCCGCTTGCTTCAGTAGAGAAGTACTTCCCATCCCGTTACAACATAATGGGATAATTAACTGCCGAGTATTCTCTCCGTTAAAAGTACCTTCCTCACTCTGTAATGACATCTTAAGTTAAATAGTCCATGGTTTATGTTTAATCTGCAACCTTGAACAATCAGTGGACTATAAAGTTATAGTGAACGTAAACAATCGTATTGCGTCAACCATTTAAGAATGATACCATGATATGTGATGTAATACAAGTGATACCAGTTCCTGTGAGTAAGCCTTAAGGCAGAATTACACTTGTCTGTCGTGTTGTGTCATGACGCGTCAGAGCGGTATCGGTTTCATACATTTAGTATGGTGATGTTTATATTAGTCTGTCGTGTCTTGATGAAAATCACTAAATGTATGAAACCGATACCGTTCTATCGCATCACGTCACGACACGACAAACAAATGTAATTCTGCCTTCACCATTCACGTGCAAAGCAAGCCCCAGAAATATACATCGTAAGATAAGCGGTGGTATGTACCATTCTGATGTGGTTTGCTGTTGGTATTGGGGCATGCAATTCGTTGGGAACAGCGAATACAGCTAGAAAACCACGTTCCTACTCTGACCACATTAAAGGGGGGCCAACACCGCAGTACCTTACAGCCATCCGCACGGAAAATTTTTAAATTCACCAAAAATACAGCAAAACCATGTTGATGATTTGTCATCTCCAACTTCTAGTTTATTTCTATGTACCTAATCTGAATCTTTTATGCAATTTTTTTATATTTCAGATTAAATGCTCACGTTTCTACCTGGTCATTTAAACAGCTCTATGAAACACTTAACAGTTCAAATGATGTAGCACTGTTAGAGGTATTTCCCATTCCATATAATCAATGTGCTAAATTGTCAAACCCAGAAGCAAAAGGTCCTATAAAATAAGTCAATTGTGAAGGCAGTGTCTTTTTTCAATAGCTCCGTCCCAACATTGTGAAGCATGCGACGCACGGTGAACCAGGGCGAGCAAGTGTAAAACAATAGTCGTGAAATATTATTATGGCCAAAATTTGTTGATTTCGTTTGGCTAGAGATAGTCGATATTCCTGTCCCGGTTACCTGAAATCGGAACTTGTGCTGTCACCGGAACCGTAGATATTATTTTTGTGAGGAACTCATCGTCGATATTATTTCTCTGCTTATTTTTAACACCAATTAATTGTGGGTATGTGAAATGTTGCAAAATATTTTGAGGAACGGTTCTTAGAATTTCTCTAGCAACCCCAACACCCCCCAGTTTAAGAAAATTTTCCGTTTTCAGAAATTTTTTTCATTGGTTGGGAACTGCCTCGAATGCTAGGAGCGCAGTGTGTGGACAGGCGCCCGAGCAATATACCATATCTGTAGATATAGCATTTTAGCTTTAGAGCACTGAATCAATTCCATTTGTTGACTTACATTATGTATTTACAGTCGACTCTCGATAATTCGAAACTCGAGGGACTCTTAAAATATTACGAGTTATCGAGTGTTTGAAATATCAAATGGTTCGAAATTTGTGAGAGTAAATAAATAAAACTTCGAATTCTTAAGTGTTGATCAATTATTATTTATTAAATCCTATTCTATAACAATGACAAAAGTTTATAGGTACATTTGTAACAGTAACTGAATGATAACACAAACCAATTCGTTAGAGTGTGTGTCACAAACTAATCATAACAAAAACAATACACGTTTGAACTTGTCGCAAAATTGTATTTGTACTAACGTGTGTGTAACAATCTTTCCGCCTCTTTCTCTCTGCAACTTTGAATTGTCGAATGTTGAACGCCGATGAGTTCGAATTAACGCGTCGTTTTGTTATATAGCAATGATTTTTTCGTTTGAATTACCAAGTGTACAAAAATGTATTGATTTAGTTCGAAATATAAAGAGATTTCGTAGAGAACTCGTGATAACTTTGAATTATAGAGAGGTTCGAATTATCGCAGGTTTGAATTAACGAGAGTCGACTGTATATCTTTCTTTTATTCTTTTCTTTCTATGAACTTATTTTTATTTGGCAGAACATTGCAACATAAATACAGCATTCTGCCAGAACAACCCTACAAATACGCTGTTTTGTCATTATTTATTTTATTTATTTATTTATTTTATTTATGCATCTATACAATAAAGTTAACATTTTTTTTGGCCTTACCTGTCTCACTAGGAAATCCTGTGTCGAAACAGACTAGTTTACAAATATTTTTTATAAATATTAAATAAAATACATTTTTCAATTAAGTAAAAATATTTGACAAAAAATTTCAGGTTGGTAGTAGTGGTAACAATAATGGGATAAGAGGATTATATTTGGGTGAGGTGACTAATTATTGCACAACCTTTTTCGATGATCCATTGTTTTATCAGAATTTTGTATTTGTTAATATTATTCGATTGTCTTGTTTTGTCAGGTAGGTTATTGTATATTTTAGACGCAATGTATTTGAAATTTCTTTGACCAAATGTTGTGTTTGTTTTAGGTGTTTGTATGAGTTCTTTGGTTTTGTGCCGCGTGTTTACAATATTTTGGGTATTTTCATAAAATGTATTTGTTTTATTTTTAAACAGATGAGTTAAGATTGTTTTTGTGTAAATTTGTCGAATATCTAATACATGGAATTTGTTGAATATATCTACAGTACTTGTTATTATGGGAACTTTAAGAATAACTTTCATAATTAATTTTTGTGCCTTCGATAATGAATCTATAGCGGATAGTGTTGCACCTCCCCATGCGATTATTCCATATTCAATGATTGATTGACAAAGGGAGTAATAACAATTTTCATAGATTTGGAATCTAGTATGTTTCTAATGTTTTTGAAGAAATAAATATGTTTTCTAAGTTTATTCGTGATGAGTAGGCAATGTGTATTCCACTTAAGATATTGATCAAATGTAAGACCAAGGTATTTGATATGGTCCGTTCGATCTAGGCAAGGACATTGACAGAATGTATCATGAATACAAGAACATTCATGTACTTTTATTTCAACATCTTGATTAGGTTGGCCAACGATATTAATACTAAAAGTAATGTATTTTGTTTTGGTAGTATTTAGTGCAAGACAATTAATATCTAGCCATTTTTTAACAGAGTTAATTGATGTCTCAGCCATTTTGTATGCGTCTAACCAAGTGTCGGATTGAATGAGTAACACAGTATCGTCAGCAAAACTTATAATTTTTCCATCTATCGTTAGGTTACAAAGATCGTTTATGTATATGAGAAACAAAGTAGGGCCTAAGACGCTTCCTTGGGGAACTCCGTAGGTTATAGGGAGGGGTTGGCTGAATTTGTTTTCGATTTTGACACTTTGAGTTCGATTAGTTAAGTAACTTTGAAGAAATTCTAGATCTTTCACTCTTATACCAATTGTGTTTAGTTTATTAACAAGGATGTCAAAGGAGATAGTATCAAAAGCTTTTGAGAGGTCTAGGAAGATAGAAATGCATTTTTTACCCTTATCTAAATTTGAAACAAGAAAGTCTGTAACAGCAATAATAGCATCGGCAGTGCTCTTATTTGACCGAAAGCCAAATTGATTTTCGGAGAGTAGTTGCTTGCTTTCCAAAAATGTTTTCAGTTGTTTGTTAATTATTTTTTCAACTACTTTCGAGAGTGAGTTAAGTATTGTTATGGGCCTATAATTGTTAATGTCCACTTTTACACCACTTTTGTATATGGGTATGACGAGCCCTTGCTTTAATTGTTTAGGAAAAATTCGTTTAGGTTAATTATGTAAGTGAGAGGTTCCAATAGTTCATGAACAAGTGTCTTGAGTAAATTTACGGTGATGCCATCCATACCGGCGGACTTTGTGTCTTTTAATGAGTTAATTGTATTCTTAATATCGTCATGTGTAACCGTTTGAAATTTAAATTGTTCAGAATGGGGTATATGTGGTTTTTCCTGTAATTTTGAATTAGAATTCGGGGAGGAAATTTGGTTTGCTAATTTTTTCCCGACATTAGTGAAAAAATCATTGGCATGGTTTAGAATTTTTTCCGGATTCTTTGAGAAGTCGACAGTCAGTCCATCAATATTGAGTTGTTTTAGGTCAGTGTTTAAGTTAGGCTTAGTATGAGTAGCTTCGCGTAAAATGTTCCACATTTCTTTTGGATTACCTTTGCTTTCTTCTATTTTATGTCTGTAATATAATTCCTTAGCATTTCTGATGACTTTTGTACATATGTTTCTATATCTTTTGTAAAAGTTGTTAAGTATAGTGTCAGAAGGATTCAACGAAGTTTTTTTATGGAGTAAGTTTCTTTTTCTTATACAATTTATAATGGTGTGATTTATCCAGGGAGTTAGAGGTTTAAATTTGTGAGGGATTGTTTTTACTATAGAATTAGTGTTGTTATTTATTTCAGTTTGTAGTTTGTCTATGAAGTAAGACCATGCATCTTCAGCGTTGGGTATGTGTAGTAAGTTGTGCCAATAATTACAGGAAAAAGATTTTTTAGATTCTCATAATCAACTCGTTTTATGCAATAACTGTGTTTCATTTTTGTATTTTTTGACGGTGTGTTTAATGAAATCATAGTTGCATAGTGGTCAGTAATAGTAGATTCAAAAACAAGTGTTTTATATGGATTATTCGTTTTTATCATAATGTGGTCAACACAAGAGCTGGATTCTTTGGTGACCCTAGTCGGGTGATTTATTGTAGATATCAATCCATGGTAACTAAGTAGGTTTAAGTAATCTTGGCATTGTGGGTGTGAATTATTTGGTAAAGTGTTAATATTAATGTCTCCGACTAAAATTAAGTGTTTTTTATGCGCAAGTTGTGATAATTTTTCATTTAGGCTTTGTATGAATGGGGTTATATTGTGGTAGGAGGGAGATCTATACATTGCTAGTATGCACGTGTCACCGTACGATATTTGTAGACAATTTGCACCCGGGATTAATATTTCCAAAGTCTGAACATTCAGTACATTATTCACATATATAATAATGCCGTCATTCTGATTGTGATGGGTTTTTGTGGAGAAGTGAGTGTAATCGGGAAGGTGTTTTGGTACATATAGTTCATTAATCCAACATTCTGATAGAATAATTATATCAAATTTAACCTTTAGATTATTCAGTAAAGTGAGTATATCTTCCCAATTTTTATTTATGGATCGAACATTATGCTGAAAATTTTTTAGGTTCGTGTAGTCTTTCATTAGTAAATTACAAAACTTTATATCTGAAGATACATAATTAACATTACAACACCTTCGTCGTATGGTAAACAGGATGTTTGAGTTACAGCCTACTAGCCTCATGTATCAGCAGCTATTGTGCAACGCGAGATGAGTAAATATGCTTTATCTCCACAAAGCTAATTTTGAGGTGGATGTCTTGTAATTTTTTTTGAACATTTTGTTATTTTCCTCGCAAACTAATACAATAGAAACAATTTAATATTTGGTAAAAGATTTGATTGAGAATTAATTTGAAGCGTTTTAAAAAAAAAACAAATATAAAATACACAATATAAAGGGTGTCCGGGGGTAAATTGCATTAACTTTGGGAGGTGATTCTGTATTATGGTAGGAGTAAAAAAGATTAATAACTTTTTCTGAAATTCCAACTTTTTTTTTTCCATTCAAAAAGACATACCTACTAAAAATCCTTAGGGTAAGGTAAAAACTACTCGTTAAAATTGCTGTCAGCCTGCCGGGCGTGATTGTTGCAATGTTGCTTGGTAATAATAATGCTGCCCGCACACGCCGGTCTAATTTTATCTTTTTACCACAAAACTACCCCTAAAAGTTGGAATTTCGAAAAAAGTTATTTATCTTTTTTACTTATACTATCATGTAGAATCACCTCCCGAAGTTAATGCACTTTACCCCCGGACACCCTGTATTTTGTTAACAACATTTTTAACCCTTAATTACTCGAATGGGGTCAAAGCATTTTCGGATTAAAAAATGAAGCACTTGGCGCGGCCCGATTCCCCCTACGCCTTCGCTAGCTTCATAACGCGCGTCTAAGTTTGTATTTTATTAGCGAACAAGTCACGGGAGTGGAAGGACGCGTCGCTGCACTCTTGAGCAGTGACCCCATGCGAATAATTACATTACTTTTTTTAAGTACCAACAAAATGCAAGAAATGTACAAAATTTGTGTGCAATGATCACTCTGAAATATACTGTCAACGGTGTAACAAGAGTGATTCGGAGAGTTCCTAAAAAATACGAGTATTAACTATGATCTCAGTATACTTAAGTACAAATTGTTAATTATTGATAATTATTTTAGTTTAACTTGTTTTTGTATAATTAGTTAGTAATTCATGTTATTACTTATAGACATTACAGAATAAACAAAGCACTTTAATAATAAAATAGTTTCATTTACTAATATATTTCAATATATGTTAAAAACTACTCATACTATTTAGGGTCGTCTGTGACCCCATGCGAGCAGTTATGTAATGTTCTTTGTGCGAGTAATTAAGGGTTAATGTAGGGTCAATGTAACCTTTTACCAAATTTTAAATTATTTCTACTCTTAGGGCACAAGGGAAATAACAAAATGTCCAAAATAGTTTAACCACTCAGACATTTTGCGATTAAGCAAGTTTTTTGTCTTAAACGAACCGTCAGATTTATAAAAACTTTGTGTTATTTCTGCTTCACAATTAAAGCTCTTTAAATGAAACATTTGTGAATGTAGCCGAATACTAAAAACTGTTTTTGAAAGGTTATGAAATAAGGTTTTAAATTGTTATATTATAAATAAATATTAACATTTATAAATATTAAAATTTAGAAAGCATACATAAAAAAATTGTTAAAATGACTCTTGTGATGTTTGTTATGTGAAAACGTTTCTAAAATCATGGATTATGTAAAAAAAAATTCTATTGAATAAATGTATAATAAACAATTTTGTCACCTCTCTTTTACCATTTCAAACAAGAATATATAAAAAATTAACAATGTATAACGGCGATTTGGCGGGTAAAAACTGTTTCTACAAAATAAGTCTTTTTTATGTACTTCTATGGACAACTTTGAACAGAAATGTGAAGCTTAATTCAATAATATGTCCACTGTTTGAATTTATATATGTAATTTTCTTTTACAAATAATGTACTTAAAACATTAAACAGATTATATTGAATATTATAATGCACTGAGTTACGTTCTTAGTGCAGTTGTGTGATATCTGTTTCAATCTGTATTTGGTGGTTCCATGACAGTTCATCCTGCGACAATTCATCCGGCGACAGTTCATCCGGCGACAGTTCATCCTGCCGACAGTTCATCCGGCCGACAATTCATCCGGTGACAATTCATCCGGCCTGATCATTTAGAAGATTTTTTCTTCAAGTAAGTATGCAAAGAGGATATACGGCCGTACAACCAAAATCGATATGCTTATATCTGAAGGCATTTTGAGTGGAAATCCGCTGTAATCTAACCTAACCTAACAAATTAGTCAATTAACCTTAAAAAGATGGTGTTAATTTCAGATAAAAAAGTTATATTATATGCAAGTAGGAATCTTTACGGTTTTTTGCTAAGCCGACTGCATGTATAAGTATGTCGTATTTTGTTATTCACACATGCTTCTTCGGAGAGTCAAAATTATTTTTAGTAAAAATATTATCCACTCAAGATGCCTTCAGATATAAGTATATCGATTTTGGTTGTGCGGCCGTATATCCTCTTTGCATACTTACTTGAAGAAAAAATTTTCTAAATGATCAGGCCGGATGAATTGTCGCCCGGATGAACTGTCGGCAGGATGAACTGTCGGCAGGATGAACTGTCGCCGGATGAACTGTCGCCGGACGAATTGTCAGGTCACCGTATTTGGTGTAGGTTGTATGTTTTCTATTTCAGATCTCCCATGTTTTGAATCCTGCCTTTTATTTTTGTTTTAAATGTTTTGTTTTGTTTTATTTTTTATGTAGTGATTTTTGAAGGAGAGTGCGAGGCTGACAACATTATGTACTTTGAAATGATAACAAAAGTTATATTTCCCTTATTCAGGCTTGTCATGGTGAATATCTTCGCCGAGGTCACGCTTACTATGTCTGGAAACAAGCATCTCAAGGGAATATAGAAAAGTAAGTATCACATTTTATAGATGGGAAAGATTTCAACTTCTATTTCATACCTTCTTCATGAGCCTTCTGGAGTCCAGTTTTCATTCACTTGTAAAATATTTGGCTTTCAATAAATTCTGTTGGCGAAAGGAACTACTTATAGACTTTTATAATCAGCATGACGGCAAAAAAAGGCAATAAACATTTGTTCCTTATCGTTATAATGCTGCAGCTCTTTCTTACACATTAAGAAAGATGAGACACACAAAATATGTGTGACTGTTTCCTCCGAAATACTACTTATTCCTTTGGAGGAAATAGGAATATTATCTTATTAAGACTCAGACACTTAATTAGCATGACGTCAAAAAAAGGCAATAAACATATGTTCCTTATCGTTATAATGCTGCAGCTCCTTCTTACACATTAAGAAAGATGAG
Source organism: Limnephilus lunatus (assembly GCA_917563855.2). NCBI lineage: Eukaryota > Metazoa > Arthropoda > Insecta > Trichoptera > Limnephilidae > Limnephilus > Limnephilus lunatus. The sequence continues at coordinate 84,250,174 of OU830592.1, forward strand.
ACACACAAAATATGTGTGACTGTTTCCTCTGAAATACTACTTATTCCTTTGGAGGAAATAGGAATATTATCTTATTAAGACTCAGAAACGGTGATGGGAATTTTTTCATTTCATTTTCTTTATACGTTTGAGGGAGATGTATGATAATAATTGTATGTTTCCTTTGGACAAACGCTCACTTTTTGTCTCATTTTCGACTGTTGTTATTTAGTGTGTAAGAAAGAGCTGCAGCATTACATGTTTAATAACAAAAGCAAAAAACCATCAGCACATTGAAATTTGACATTATTGATTTTTTGGAATTCACTCACACTTTAATATTATCTTTGTAACTGTGTATATTCCATACTTTCAAAACTGTAAGGGTTTACGGAGACCTCACAGTGCCGGAGATGCAAGAAAATGATAACTCTTTTCCTTTGGAGGAAACAGACCTGCGTACATTTTGTATCTCATGTATGTATGTTTATTATTGGTTATGTATAACTGTAAATGTGCATTTAAAATAAAATAAATAAATCTCATATTTTGAAAGAGCTGCAGCATTATTGTGACATGGAACGTATGTTTATTGCCTTTTTATGCTGTCAGCAGCGACCGTAACCGTGAATCATCACGCTTTTTTTAAAAGTGCTTAATGAGTCAATAAATAATTAGTGTACAACTATCAACATCTGAGAACCAAATGTGCATATATATCGTTAATATATCTCTCACATAATTTAATCTAGAAATAATTTTTTTAATGGTTAATTTTTTCACTAAATGTTACAATCTGTGGGTAAGCTCTGTTTCCTTTCTCAATCAAGGACACCATCCAATGTTATTTAAATTAAAACAGTCGTCTGTTAGTCATGCTACATTACGATTAATTTATGATAGATAATTTGATCAATCTCTCCATAAATCCTTCTAACGATATCTCTAGAGCTAGAGTAATGTATATCCAGGGGCTTGCAGTTCATGGAGGCTGTAAAGTTGTATATTTTTTTTAATTCTGTCTGAAACCGCACAAGAGTCCTAACTACCCAGAGCCATCGAGACTATCACATCCCCAATTGGGGTAAGTTGTGAGGTTGAAGGGAGGAAAGGGGAAAGATAGGCAGAGGGAGGTTGGGTACCGGGCGATTCAGATCTGATTAAATAAAACCATTTCAAGCAGTGTTTTAATTCTGAACGATGATCTTTCACCAAGGCGATACTCAGATACCACTATGGAACGTGCCGCAAAAGACAATATGCATTTTATTTTATATTATGTGAAATAAAAGGTGCGGCAAATCAAACAGTGCAGTTTTGAAAGGTCGGTACGTCCAGTGTGGTGGAAGTAGAAACCTGGGAGTGGTCTCATTGTGTTGGGAGGGTCATGCAGTTTTTAGCCGTTGCCATGGTTTGGTCCGGACAACACCGGGGCTTTGCCGTCCGCACGTTTCTTGAAAATGAGCAAAAATGGCGAAGTCACGAGGCCCACTTCCATCTCTGTGGAGCGGTGAATAAACCAAATTTTCGGTACTGGCTGAAAATAACCCAAGGCAACTTCACGAGAGACCTCTTCTCACCCCAAAAGTGACCGTGTGGTGTGCGATTTCCAAATTTGGGGTGATTGAGCCGTATTTTTTTAAGGAAAATGGATGAGCCGTGACTGTCAACACTCAACGTTATGTTTACATGTGAGATTTTTTTTTTTAACATCTATTGGAAGAAATAACGGTGGAAACAGATCTGGGAGACATTTAGTTTCAACAGGATGGTGCCACGGCCCATACTGATCGAGTTTTAATGACGAAACTGCAACAGATGTTGCCTGCGCGCCTCGCCTCTCTAAGGGGTGGCCCGCGCGCTCACCTGATTTAGGCATTTGCGACCTCTTCCTTTGGGGCTATCTAAAGGAGAAAGTTTTCAAACATCGGCCTCATACCTTGGAAGAACTCAAGGATCGAATTCGGAAGGAAATCGCCGCTATGCCCATCGAGATGTGCCAAAATGCAGTCGAAAACTTCAGAAATTGCATCAATGTATCGCTGCTGGGGGCCATCATCTTTCTGATGTCATCTTCAAGACTTTATGCATAAAACGGCATGATGAACCGAATATAATAAAATAAATCCCATTTCTGTAAGTGTCGCCGTTTTTTTTTAATAGCCTTTCAAAACTGCACTGTTTGATTTGCTGTACCCTGTAGTACAGCTTTATATCCTTTATGGAGAGAGTGTGCACATCTCTACCCATGTCAGATGATTTTTTTTTTTTTTTTTTCAATTATTTCTGGCTTTCACCCTTCAAGGGTGTTTTGGCCATCATTTAAAATTACAGAGAAAGGGAAAGGTGAATTTATATATTAATTTTATTTAAATGTACAAATTTCAGAATTATATGGAAGATTGAAGTCGAGTTCAGACTTAGAAGAGATGAAATGTTGAATGGAGGGGAGGCAATTTTAGATGACGCTTGATAGAAGAGAGGATATTTATTTAATTAATTTAATTTTTAAATAGGTTAAATATGGAAGAAAACAATGCCTTCCTTTCAAAGGAAGGGAGAAATATGGACCAAAAACCGAGTACATACGATCTAACCAAATGGAATTCAGATCAACTAAAAGCCTGTATTGAAACTTCAAACGATACGGAATTACTGAGGGTTTGTAAAACATTATATAATATTGTAACCAAGAAATTATAATAAACTAGCTAGTACCCGGCATGCATAACAATGCCATTCAAATAAACAAAATAATTTCCCTTAATTTCCTTTCCCATGCGTCCCCGTTACCCTCTCGCGTCCCCTTCCCCTTCCACCTTTCCCGCCTTTCCCCTCCCTCATCATCCCTCCCACGAACCCCACCTCTTTTGTTACCCTCCGCCTTCTTTCTTCCCTCCCTGCTGCCAAAATATATGAAATACACATATTTTTATTTGTGCAAATTTCATAATGCCATTATATATTATAGAAACCTTCGCGGGCTTGCGCATAACAAATCGCCAAAGTTTTATCGAAATCGGATGAACAGTATGGCAGCGCATAAAATACGAACAAACAAACAAATATTGATTTTTATGTATAAGAAGATAGACCACTGTATTCCAACAGTTTTGTGATTTATCAACACTGTAAATTATGTTTTTAGGCTTGTAGAATCGAATGTAACCGCAGAATAACTGAATATGAGCGTTCCCTGGGAAGACTGGAACTCAGGGCGATGGAAGATATTCAAAAGTTGTTTTTGAAACAAAATCAGCAAAACGAAGTGAGAATGTCAAGTAAGAAAACTCTTATCACAGTAGGAACTAATTCATCTCTGATAATATTGGAGAGATAGCGTGTAATGAAATGAAATATTATCATCTAACTAATTAAAATCGTATCACTGCAGGGGTACGCACAGGAGGTGGACTGCCACATTCCTTGATTCATTCACATTCATTGTGCTACATCTTCCTCGTGTGTTCCTAACTTCTTCTACCATTTACTTACATCGACCCTACATAATTTTCGGATCTCATTTTTTTTAAATATGGTTTTACCACTCATGCTTCTCAGAGATCTCATTTCTGCAGCATTCAATCTACTTTCATCCTTCCTCTACAAGTTTCGTGCCTCACTGCCATCTATCACTAATGGTATTAACCAGAGGCGGCTCTAGGAGTCCAGAAGTGGAATGTCATTTGAACAAAATATATGTGCAACTGATCTTTATTTGATGTTGTGATAAATTCTGATATTATTAATTTGTAATCATGAATTCGGGAATCAAATTACATTTAATATGGTAAATTGTTTCATGCGACAAGTGCGCAACATGCAAAGTCAAACCACCTTTATCACACCATCTCTTTGAAATATATTTCATTGTTCTATCTCCCTCACAGCAATGATTCAAGCTGTCTTCAGCATGCGAGAGCATTTTTACTAGACAAAATAGTGCCATCTTGTTTATTGTATGGCGCGTAAAGAGACAGACGATATCATAACCGAACATTTCATAAATTGACCCAGTGAATCATTCATGGATAAGTGGGAAAGGGAGCTACATTAGATGTCGCTACTCCCCGCTGCATTTTCTAATAAATTCGATTAAGACCAGTTGTAATAAGCCAATGGTGTTAGCATTCCATTGTGGACTGCTAGTTTCGCTTCTTTGGACAATTAGATATTATTTTCAAAAGGTTAATAATGCAAATCGATATATTTTTTAGGGATTTCTCAGGCATCAGCTACGTATATATCAAACCCTTCTCCAGAGAAGTCAACAAACACCATTCCACAGGTTTCACAACTTTATCCAGAACCAAACCACCGTCCAGACAAAGCAGTGGAGTCCCGCTGCTTTAAAGTGTCCGTGGTAGGCCTGGGACAAGGAGCGTACGGCTGGTGGTATGGACACTTCCAAGGTCAGAAGATTTGTAGGGAAATGGAAATAGTGGGACATCAGCCGCCACTTCTCTTGGTCGAAGGTTAGTCTTATCACTTAAATAATAGCCGATTTATGAGTCATATTGATAGGTACCCACTCTGTTATGCCGTAATGTGGTTTTAATCCGTGATAATGATCTTAATTGAATTTAGTGCTAGCAACTAAAACAAAATTGTTGTTTACTGAAAATGATTGGTTACATTACAAAACAACAAGTGTATTAGTAGGTTAAGTGCTATTTAATTTTCATTGTTTAGTGTTATCAAATAATTTATATTTATTTTTTATTAAAAGATATGTGCTCTTTCATTGGTGTAATTCTTTTGTTGTTGAATTATTTTCAAGATTTAGATTGAGTGATGAACGAGTTACATATCTTTTTATTAAATTTTAGGTAAAGATGACGCATTAATGTGCAAACTAAATCTGAATGAAACAGGACTGGAAAGTAAAATTGGTGCTGGGATTCGTCTAGAAGATTTTGAAAAAGAATGGCAAAAACACCGCACCGCTATCCATTCTGCCAAATCAAATTGAAATTATATTATTAGATGCTCAATTAAATTATTTCATATTTTTAAAAATGTATATGAATATTTATTTATAGTGCAATAATAACTTCCAACTGCAGTAGGATCAATAAAAAAAACATAATGGTAGGCCATCTTGGTTTTTAAATTATATTCTAAAGCAATTAGGGTATTTTTTAAGAAACCCAGAACCATGTGTTTTAATTGATAAATGTAAATAAATTATCTAATAAGTGTAGAAGCTATTTATTTCCAGTAACAAAATATTATAAGTTAGCATATTGTAATATTTTAAGATAGTATATTATAAGTTAGTATATTGTAATATTATCAGATAGTATACAGAAATATAATAATATGCATTCAAGTATGTGAAACTTTCTTTGTACTTCTATCCATTTTCAATATACATACTATACAGGGTGTATCAGACATTTCCACTGGGCACAGCCTAGCGGGTCACACGATACGCGCTCCGTCTCATTCTATCAGCACCGTACAGACGAGACAGAACGCATATCACTTGATCAATGGTGACGAGTGATAGAATTTTTTGTTTGTTCTTAATTGAAAAAAAGTATTACCAGACGGCAAAATGACATCTACATTTTAACACCAAATACATTCAGAAATTTCTGGTTAAAATCCTATGGGTACATGCTGATACACCCTGTATGTCAAAATAAATTAAAATAATTACATATTTGCAAATATGTAAAGATATTTCACTATCTCTGTCAAAAAGTGCCGTTTGCAGAATAACAAACAAAGAGCACTTTAACCGATTGATAGTGAAATACCCCCGATTATAACAGAAATTAAACAAGGATAAAAAATAATCAGTACATTTTCAGCTTTTCAACCTATTCCTCTGTGAAAATTAACTTCATCAAATTGAATTTTCATAGAGTCATTAATAATTAAAGAGATATCCCAAGCAAGTTTATATCAATCTATTAATTCATTTTGGAAGTCAAAATTATCCAAAGAATTAAAAAAAACATAGCCATAGCAATTGTTGGTAAATATTGGGTTTTTTTTAATTAATAAAAACTATGCTTTGTTAACTTATTTTGTATAACACCTCATCACATTCCTGATGTACATATTGAATAATGATATACATATTATATGGAATAATGGGCGTGCGCAACACTCCTTTTAACAGTCATACAGTTTCTTGTAAACCGAAAACAAACATGTACACACATAGCGCCGCACGCACAGATTATTAGAGCATAACAGCGAATGGTTTAATAATTCTGACTAGCAAAATTTGATGACCAAATGAATACAATATGGACCAATGAAAAATGTTTGCATGTCATACAATATACAGAGTGTTAAGTGACGAACTTGACTTACTTTAAACCAGTGATTCCCGACATTATTTTGAATAAAAAATATAAATGGAATTTTGGTCTCAACTTTTTTTTTTTTTTCCAAATTGTTAAATTGTTTTCTTTCACATATCCTCACTGGTCAGTGATAACTAATCCCGATGATAAATGTCCAATACATACTGATTTTTTGTGATTTAAGTTGAAAAAATATATATATAAAAAGTCACCGGAGACCAAAATTTAATTAACATTTTTACTGCAAATAATGTCAGTAATCTCTGGTTAAAGACAGTCAAATACATCCCTTAATACCCTGTATAGATAATTTATTACATATAATCAAAGTAAATTATATAATACGTATGTAGTAGATAGTTAAAGGGAAGCCCTCGGGTGTTTTTTAATTAACCTAAATTACATGTACTGTAGAATTATTTTTAAGAGATTCTTGAGGAATAGGACTACTGCTGGTTAAGAGTAGACTGCGAGCGGGTGTTAAAAACCAGTTTGAACCACTATCGGTGTGCACAAATACATCAAATGTGCTCTCTTTAAAATGATTTGCCTGTAAGCAAGGGTCTTTTACGGGATAAAAGAGTGAAGTGTTAAAAAAAAAAATATTAAAAAAATAACATTTATAATTAAATACTAAAAAACGTGATATGTGCCTAAAAAATAAATGCTGTATAACATGCTACATTATTATTATTATTACAGAAAAATTGTACCGAAATTCTATTTTTCAATTATGATTGTGCTAGTTTTCTGTTACATATATGAATCATTTATGTTAAATACAAATGTACATAATGTGTGTAAAAGCACAACTCTTACGTAATTTTTAAATTCGTTATATCATGACAATATTGGACCGAAAGATTTATATAATGTAACAAAGAGTGCTAATAGAGAAACATACTAGAATATTTTATAGCTATTTAACTGATAGAATTACATATACCCAAAAAAACTAAAGTATGGATTGATGTTGTCATTTGACTGAAACTTGTAAATAACCCATTGATGAACACAACCCGCCTAGATAATAGTGCAAGTTAAGTGAAAATTACGTTAATCAAGTTAATACACACGTAAAAAATAAGTACTTGGTGTTTCACATGTATTTTAAGGTAATAAATAGTTCAATACAAAATAAAAATTATATTACAACATAACATTCGGGAATCCACAGATTTAAGTTTGTTTATTTATTTATATATTATATATACATATTTTTTATTAATAATAAGCCTACAGGACTGAGGAGTGTTGGAAGCAGTGGCGATTCATGACTTTTGAGTGATAGAGTGCTAAAATTGATAAATTCGACATTATTGATGTTGTTGAGTCCAAAATGATTTTTTTTTCAAAAATTCAGTTTTTTGTATGAAGATTTTCAGAAACCTATCTATCCTATTGCCTACACTATCAATAATGCCTTTTTTAATATTAGAACTCTAGTACAGTCAAAAGCCGCCACTGGTTGGAAGGTGTAACTTATATGGACGGTGAGGAGGTGAACACAGATATAAGTTAGAGGGAGACAGCAGGACACTGGTAGGACTGGATTCACCAAGGATTGTAGCGCTGATGAGAAGGAAGCAGATCTTGTACGTATAGAGGGGATGTCTCTAGTTTGGCATTACGGAAATACAATATGGTTTTGGCAATCAAATCATTGGTTACAAGGTTAAGATTTAATATACAGAGGCTTGGAAGCATATTAACAGGAATTCATGACGGATTATACTTAAAAAAATGGGTACTTCTTTCTAATATCGCCTGCAAGGACATCCAGCAGTTATTTATTAAAAAAGCAATTAGGTACACATTACAAGGATTTAATAAGTTTCTAAATGACTTCTTTATACTTTTCTGAAAAAAAACTGCTTTAAGGGGGGAGTCTTGTCCAGTTGAATGTTTTTTTTAATACATTTTTTGCCAAAATATAATTTATTTTCGTTCACGAAACTTTTGTTACATGTAAACGTAAATTTAAACAAGAAAAAACACTATTGAAAGTTTGATTTGAATATCTATAAATAGATTTAGTGGCCACAAGTGGAGGGTCTGACCAATTCGGTTGAAATCCTGGAGTCATAAAATTTCTGAGATTTTGAATTAATGCGCATGAACCACAGTTTGCCAAAAAAGTTGTTATAATAATAATTTTTTATAAGTTTAGCTGCACCCGCATATAAATTTAATTTTATTTAATTTAAAGTGTGAATCAGATGAAAATTTGATGAGCTATGATTCCACCCAACTTGAAAAACATGGTTTTGAGAAAAACGTTTTTAAAGTTTTCGCTTGTAATTGGCCCTCTCGGTTTTCCGTTTTACCTGCTTGGTGCGCACCACTCCTAACTATATTTCAAGGTCGAATTTGATGCTATAACTTTGGGAATGTATTCTTCACATTTATAGGAAGATTTTTAGACAACAAAAAAATACAATTTTTTAGGTCGGCTGGACCAGATTCCCCCCTTAACATTAAAATAACAAATCACTCTCTTTAGGGTGAATTTCCTTAAACAAAAAAAATATCAAATAAATATCTATGTGTTAATATATAAAATAGGTACATATTTGTGTTGCACACAACATTAAGTATAAACTAAGAATTACCTGATCCCTTGTGAACAAGATAGACAAAAACACAAAAACGAATTCTTAAAATATTTTTATATATGTATATGCAATATTTACATATATTAACCCGTCTGCTTGGTTCAATATATTCGCACCTCACAATCCGGAAGCCTCAGTTTTGCGTCAAACCGGTCAAACTGTCACTTTGGATCGCGATTGTATAATATCTATGCAAGATAGCTTTCATATTTCAAAGACAATAAGAAGCATTATTTCGTTCTCTTTCTGGTTAAAAGAAAATACACATGTTTGCACGAGAGGAAGAGAGATATATAGCTTTTAAAATGTAAGGTCGCTCTGGGACGTTTTTGGTCTTATGAAAGTGTAACGCGATTACGTGTTTTGGGATGTATTTATTCCTAAACAAGCAGACGGGTTATAACAATGTTACTTCCAGAACACAAATTATAAAAATATCATATTATATTAACAGGTGAACAGAATACTTTTAGTTGGTGTATAATGACAATGTTTATGTGGCTGTGATGTATGAATTGATTCTTATAATATATATCACCGGTTATGAAAATTAATAATTAATTTTCTTGATTTTTATTTGTAAATCAACCACAACATCAAACAAGGCTAGAATTATAGTGGGATTGAATTTCTCAAAATATCAACAATAAAAAAAACAGCCAAAGAAGTGTATTGCTTTTATTGAAGGCTGGGTTATTAATAAAAAAGAATAAGTCAGTTTTTTTTTTCGAATTTCTTAATTTTAACAGTTTTTTTTCTGTGTATTTTGAGTTTTTAATCACAATCTATACCAATTGTTCGAAAAGGCGTTGGTTCATTAATCAAAGAATCAGTGGGACAGCACAGCTGGGCAGAACATGTAGCAAAGGTAGATTGTATCCAACCATCAAAAAAGTTATAAATCTTTATAATAAGCTGATAGGACAAAAAGTATTGGGAGACCTAAATTTAGGTAATTGGAAGCAAACATTGCATTCTTAAAAAATTGGAGTAAGACAGCAGGAGTGGATAGCTATGTTAATTAACCTTCACATTCTGGTCTTTTTCATGCAATCTATCCCATCACACAGTATGTTTTGACACAATTTCCATCATGTTTCAAAGAAAAAAATCACATACAGTCGGCCCTTGGCCAGTTTATTAAGCCACCTAATTTTTTTAATGTGTTGTCATAAATTTTTGCAAAATAATTAAGAAAATACCAAATTTTGTTTTAAAATCTTTCATAATATTAAAGTGCCTTTATGGATTTAACTCCCTGGGCCTCGGCCATATTTTTTTAAAGGGTCAAAATATTTCCGCTTCGGAATAAAAACCATATAAATGGAATTTTTTAAAAAGGTGATAAAATACATTTTCAAATTTTATAAATTGAAATAAAGATATATAATTTTTGAAATAATTTTTTTTTTCATGCGAACCTAATTTTTTTTTAAAAATGGCTCATCTTACTCTTTTTCTAACTAAAATTACTGATAAGAAAAAAACACATACACATTATATTAGGCAAATGTATTATAAACATTATTTTCACCCCACTTTTTCTTCGTTCCATGTAAAAATTAATAAAAAATTCCCAAAGTTTCAAAAAATATTTTTTGTGTACGTTTTGCAGTTAACTTTTAGATTAGAATATAAAGTGTGGTGTTTTCTCTTTCTAACACCGTATAGAACATATTTCTAACCATGATAGTAAGGGAGACAACTATTACTCAGACATATATGAGTTTAATTGAGTATGAGGGGTTAAGTTTATAGTTATTGCTGTTTAGGTATTTCAACGCACATATAGTTTTGTTATTTTAGCACAATTTGATTTTTTTTGACAAAACGGTAAAGCAAAAGATTTGAATGAAGACAAAGCTTTTACGTAGTGAAATTGCTAAAAATGCAATATTTAAAGTCGTTCAGACGAGCAATTAAAAAAAAGAGTGGGCTAATAATGTGGCCAGGGACTGTACGTGACATTCATATATGGGATAGCCGTCAATGGATCACTTATGTGTCAACCGCAGGTTAAGAATATTCTCAACGAAAGAATAATTTTCTTTGATATATTGCGTAACATGTTTGAGAGGGTACTAAATAATATATTAATTGTGTAATAATTTAAATATAAGTGAGATTACATTTAATTATTTCCACGTGCTAAATAAGTGTAAGTGATGAAAGTTAAGATAGTAAGCGAATTGCATAGTGAGGTTCCTAAAGGTGAATGCCCTGAAAATCCAAGAAAATCCAAGGTTGGAAGAGGCGGGTTGGGGTTGGGGCTGGTTAGAGTAGAGCGCCGACAGCAGGGCCTCATGTCAGTGTGCCTCCCGCATGAGCTTGGAGCACACCTCCACCAGATGGGCCTTTGCGTGTTCCTCGGGCAGAAGGATGAGCTTGCCCGTGGTGCCCGAGCTGAAGAGGCCCGCTTTCTTCCCGTTGGCGGCGGGAACGAAGACCCCCTTGTCCACAGCAGTGGGGGCGCTGGGCAAATCTTGCCAAGTGTACGCCCATACGATCTGCAATATCGGCATTCATAAATTATGTGGAAGTTTTGAATTTTTTTTATATCAATAAAAAATGAGGCCCTATGCCATCTTTTGGATGCTATGTGGAGGATCTTTTTAAGAAAAAGAAAGGATAAAGATATGTGGTTCGGTCGGAATCTGCACGTCAGCTTGTCCAGGAGTGACGAATACATGAATTCATCCCTCCCACTGTGGTGCAAGGCGATAGGTCAAGAGAGATCAGCTGGAGAGGTCCAGCCCGCCACGCAGTTGATGAGCAGACACACACGCCGCCAAGTATAGGACAAACCTTACACGTCCGTCACTTCTGAACACATTGACCCACAGATTACTACCTATCCCTTGTACTTTTTCCTTCCCAGATCTTCCTCTCCATGAAAAAACCCAAACATAACATAGGCCATGATGATTTTTTTCCTCAGAGCCTCCTGTGTGGAGCTAATGTAAAAAAAATGGATACGTATTGCAAGCCAACTACTGGATAATATATTAAAAAAAATTGTATAAATTTTCAACCGCACAATTGCACAAAAGGAAGAGAACATCATATGATTTTTACATTGTTGGTACATACATACAAAGTAGGAGTTTTTCAAATATTGTCATCGGGTATTCGATATTAAACTGGAAATGCCTTCGACCAAGTATACCCTAGACAAGCCCTCTCATAGTAAGAATCAGAATAAAATAACGCCAGTAACAGTAATTTCGCAATAAAACTCTCCTTCCAATTCCGCCGTCTTGCATACAGAGTTCCCGGCAATATACAACTGACCACCAAGTTATCCTATTGTGTAATTCTGTCGAACTAATACATCAATAGTTGTTCACGGATTGGCCGCATGAACAATATCCACAAGCTGTGCTGCATACAGTGGTTTTCAAAGTGGGGGTCACGAGACATTTATAAATTAAATTGGAAAAAAAATATTTTTTACTTTATTATGACAAGCGATTCAATTTCGGAGGCCAGTATGGGTACCGCCGCCTCGGGAATCATTTATTGGATAACCAACGCCTCTGCCATAGGTCACCCCAAGTGGTTCGCTACGTTTGGTGACTAAGCAGGGGTGCCCGGGTTAATGGAGTGATGTTTGTCCAGGTCTTGAGGGCAGATGCGTCTGCATTTTTTTTTCTGATGGTTCGTAAGCTTAACGAGTTTAATAAACAAAACCAATCATCGTTTGCTTGAAAACATTTACGAAAAAATCATCTTTTTACCGCCCATGCACCGTGGGCTACCCAAGTTGGTTGCTCATCATTAACACAGTGATGAGCAACCAGCGGTCCGCAAGCCCATTTACAGCTTTTCGGACTGACTACAAAAAAAATGCGCTAAAAAATATTCAAAGGCTTCTGTTCTGTTTTGCAAGAGGTATTATAGCCAAAAACTATAATTTCTTTTTAAAGTTTTCCGTTTTACAAAATAACAAAAATTATCTTGACGAAACATTGTACTTATAAATATTGTAATTCCAAACGAAAATAAACCAACACCATTTACTGGTTTGACCTTGAACGTGGTAAAAATTTTGTCTGACAATTTTTGCCCTTTTTGAATCAACCGCCAAAATTTAACATTTCGAAATGAAAAAAATCGATATCATTCATTGTTTTGGCATTGCGGATATAAAATTTTCAGCTGCGGCTTTTTTTTACCCTCTTTGATAGTTATTAAACAAAAAATATTGTTTTACAATATGTAAAGTAGGTTTGCGACTCCACCGACAACAAAGTTAACCAGGTTATGTTGTACATATCCTCCCACCAAGGTCCGCATAGTTACATAATAATAACGGATACATTAATAATACTTCGACTAAAAAGGTTGATCATTCCTAAAAAATAGCTGGTGGTGAATTTATGTAATTATAATTATAATGTATGGAAATAATATAATTTATTTTATTACTTAAAACGGGTCGCGCTTTAAAAAAGTTTGAAAACCCTTCCAAATTGTGATACTAGCCCTCCTTGTATGTATTAGTAGTCGAACATTCGTGACGTCACAAGCAGTGCGATGATTTGATGACGTAGGAAACTTTGATGGAAACAAAAGTAATTCTGTAACATTATTACGTTTATGAAAACGCTGTCTAAAAGACGTATGTAAGGTGTATTTTTTTGGTATAGTCAGATAGCTGACTACATTTTTAAAAATAAAGTCCGCGGTGTGTACTTTGTACAACATTCGGAAGTTAGATATTTTTGTGTTTGAAAAAATTAACTCCGGTGCGGACGGCTGGAACACAAATTAGTTTCGGTGTAGACCTTGTAGACCGATAAAAGGTACAACACAAAGCACTATGCGATCTAAACGGTGCAAAACAATGCAGGCACTTTTTCATAAATGGGCCTTGAGCCTGCGTTTGCTGGCTTCTGGGGTCATTTTGCATTTCACAGGGCGCGTCTAGATATCATACGTCAATGGGAAATGCATATGTATTTCTTTAAAAAAATATACAAGTGTGAAAAAATCTATTCAAAAGCGTTGTTCTCTTGGAAACTAAAAATCAATCATGGTTACAGTTTCACATACTTAACTTTGCAGATGATCAAAAGAGGAACTAACTTATGTAACAATCATTTTGAAATTTGTAGACTTTTGTACCCAAAATATCTACAGAGGAGACCCCCTGACTTAGAATATTATTAATATGTACATATTATAAATGCGAAAGTTTTTATGGGTGTTTGTATGGGAAAGTTGTTTGTATGTGTGTTTGTTACTCTTTCACGCAAAAACTACTGAATGGATTTTAATGAAACTTTACAATAATTACAATAACAACATACATCAGAATAACATAACGCTAGTACCTATAGAATAAAACAATGATAATTACCTGCCATCCGCCAAATACAGTATTCCTCTCGAGATAGGCGAGTCTCTTGTCTGTGCAGACAACCACCTCCTTGAGGGTCACAATCCACACGTGGTAGATGTAAACATCGGTGGCTACATATTTACCCTAAAACAAAATCAAAATTAGTCAAATACACAGTCTCTAGAAGTTCTTCCTAAAATTACAACCACTTCATCAATCAAACTGAGGGACCGCTAAGTAGAGCGTAATTTTATCTTAACCCCTCAGGCCTCTGGCATAATTTGTCAGAAGGTTAAAATATTTTCGCTTTGCAATAAAATCCGAATAAATGGAAAATTTCTAAACGTATCCAAAAACTAAAAAATGTTTTTGTTAGGAGACGAAACACGCTTTCAAATTTTAAAATTTGGAATAAATTTTGAAATATCAAAATTTTAAATGCAAACATAAAAAAGTTTTAAAAATGGACACCTCAGTTTTTTGCAACAAAAATTACTGTTAACGAAAAAACAATACATATTTTATTTGACAAATGTATATATTATAAACGTCATCATCACTTTACTCTTTTGTCATTTCATGTAAAAATGTTTAATAAAAAATTCCCAAAATTTCATAATTATTTTTGTAATTGTGGTCGGAAACGTTGGTTTCATAAAGATGTACATTTTAATTATTTTGTGATTAACTTTTAGATTTGAAATGGTGTTTTCTCCTTCTAATACCATTTAGATCATATTTCTCACCATAATAGTAAGTAAGACACAATGATTTCTATTAGACCTATATAAGTTATTCCCAAAAGCAAATAAATTAGCCTGAGGGTTAATATTGGACTCACTACACTAAGTGTTGGACTGTCAATTTGATTTATCATACTGTTTGCTCAATTTTGGTTAGTGAATGCAGTTTTAGCCAAAATATTATTATTATTATAAAATGATTCTACATATTTATATAAGTTCCTTAGCCCGTCGTCCTAAATCGGAGATCTTACGTAGAAAAGTAAACTATACTACGCTTTGCAGCGCAGCCATTTTGGTACTTTTTTTTTTTTTTACAATGAATACCGCACAAGAATCTTAACTGCTCCCGGCTGGAGCCAGTGAGACTATGGCATCCCCAATTGAGGTATGTTGTGAGGTTGAAGTTAGTGGGGAGGGGAAGAAGGTGGGGAAGAGGAAGGTTGGGAAGTACCTGGCTATTCAGATCTGGTCACCAAACACGGCTAAAGCCATTTTCAAGCAACGTTTCAATTCTGAACGGTGGTCTTACACCAGGGCGATACTGAGAGTATCTTCCACTCTGGTACGTGCCGCAAATATACTATATATTATTTTAAATGAATTAATTCTGAAATAACACAAATTAATCAAATAAAATTTATTTGCGCACGCCGGGTTCGAACCCGCGACCTCCGGATTGTGAGTCAAGAGTCTTAGCCACTGGACTCCGGTTTTTTTTTGATTCGATACTGATACTGACGCAGTGGGACGACGGGCCTAGTTACTACGTATATAAGGTGTTAAATATACCTTATCCAAATCCCTGAGCAGCTTGTAGCCTTCTGCCTTGTGTTTAGAGTAGGGGCGAACTAAGCCATCTGCCTCCAGCCATCTCGGGGGGCGCATTCTTATCACTTCTACGTTCAATTCTGTCGCCCTGTGGAAAACACCAACATTAGCACACCCCTACATTTTCTTTAAACCATAGAAAAGCAACTCACAGCGTAATGAGACAAAAAAATAGGACTTACGCTGGAAATGAGATCATACAGAACTAACATGAACTATGAACTAGAGAAACTAATAATGGTTCCATGCCAACTCAGAATCAAGGCAGCTCAACACCTCTTTGAAAAGTCATAAAAAGCTATGAAAAAGTAATTTTAAAATAGCCCATAACCCTAACATACCGTAACCTATTAAACCAATTTTTTTTTCATCACTTTAAATGACTTTTCAAAGGATATTCTGATCCTAATAATACAGTATGAAGATATTGGAGAATTCTGCAAGCAAGTCAAATGCAGTGTTTTCGATTTCTTAGTTCTAGCACTAAACTGACAAGGTTGTGTACTACCTCCAAGCAAATTGCCTTAAAAAGTGCCAAAATGCCCTTGTGCATAGTGGGAAAGTGTTTTAAATTATTGATTAGAATTAAAATTGGCAAACAATTAGATTAGATGACAAACTAGTAAAAGCCAAGGAATAACATTTCATTTATAAATACAAGCAAATTACTTATTATTATTGATTATTATAAACAATACGATTGCTTTCCGCCAGAAGATTTTACGCATCGTAGAGAAAATTAAGACTTTCTCGAGTCCACGGTCTGGGAGCGCAACAGCCAAATTACGAAGTCACTGCCATCACTAAGTAAACTTTAGAGTGCAAAATAGTCTAATCACTCCGTTAATTATATGCTTACTGATGGTTTTTTCTTGTAAACTGAAGAAATACACTTCATATAAAACAAAAAAACATATTTAATTACCCAGACGTAAAGGATGTTGTGACTTCACTTTTCTTCTTTTCATACAATAATCTATGGTTGATGACAAACCTTTCTTCATTTCATATAAAAATCTATGGTTCATGACAAACCTTTCTTCTTTTTATATAAAAATCTATGGTTGATGACAAACCTTTCTTCTTTTTATATAAAAATCTATGGTTCATGACAAACTTTTCTTCTTTTCATGCAATAATCTATGGTTGATGACAAAACTTTCTTCTTTTCATATAAAAATCAATGGTTGATGACAAAGCTTATTTTCATGTAATAATCTATGGTTTAGTGGCGGCTCGAGCAGCTCGGCGGCTTTGATGGTGGGGATCGACATTATTTACGTACTGTACCGTAATCTCACCACTCGAAGAATATAATAAAAAATTTCTCAAAACAAAATTTTTGATGGTCTAATCACAGATATCTAAACACAAAATAATGCTTTACCTTGCAAGATTATTATCAAACTTAATTTCAACGCGAGCGATTCCCGCCCGTAACTATGCAAACAAATGGTTCAGTAGTTTGTCGTAAGAATTTATTGGCTAATCGCCACAGTATGTGAAATTCACATAAGAGTGCATGTGCGCTTTTCGCAGATTGCATACGATCGCGAAAGAAACGCAAGGAATTAACCAAAACGCCTTAGGGGACAGCTCGGATTGTCCCCCAGGTGCGCAGTAGGTTCTGCGCACTGAGAAATGGACTGATAGTTCTTGCGCTGGTTGGCTATCATTCCGCTCCCGTTGGTCAGTGTAGGTGGTCACCGGGTCGCATTAAAATGATCCAGAATAATTTTTGTATTTTATTTCTGCAAATGTTAATTACTTTTATGTTTAAAGAATTCATTCATTTTGGTGAAGACAAAGCATCAACTGTTATTTCCTTCAGTTTTTTTTTCAGGTTTCTGGTGTAACTGGTGGGGACTGTCCCCATTGTCCCCTTGTGAAGAACCGCCACTGCTATGGTTGATGACAAACCTTTCTTCTTTTCACATATTAATCTAAGTTAATGACATACCTTTTAACGGCATCAAGAGACCCAGAGGCAAAGTCCACAACTCCGGCAGTGGGTCGTGCCACCAGTCCCACGGCCCCCTTGCCCAGCCCCTTGAAGAAGCCCATGGCCCCCTCTTCGCGGGCCCCGCTGATGGGCTTGGTGAACACTCCCGACACTCCGTCCACCACACCCTAAAATACATTACAATACATACAATATACGATACATTAAAACCCCTATTTTACGTTTTTTAATGGACTGAAAATAAAAACCTAAATGCAAGGAAAATGCAAATGGGGGCTATTGAAGAAAAGATTTAAAATTTTATTTAAAAAAACATGTATATTAGGGTGTAGGGAGGAAAATAAATTCTAAATTTTATTTTTTATTTAAAAAGTCAAGTATGATAAAAATATAAAAAAATGTAATATAAAAAACCATACATCTAAAGAAGAAGAGATAAATGTGATCCCAACAAAAGAAGAAGCAATGAAAAAGAATTAGAACAGAAAAAAAATGTAACAATCTAATCAACGTAATCGTAATCGTATTGAAGAAAAGAGCATTTTATTTTTTATTAAAAAAAAATCACGTAGATTAGTGTGTTGCATTTTTTTTTTGTTCTAATTCTTTTTCGATCTTGTATAGACATTTAAAAGTTTCGTCTTGAAGGCCACAAATGCTTGAAAAATAGGTTTTAAGACCCTCTGTGTACTTTATCGCTTATTCTTTTGTTGGGATCACATTTATCTCTTCTTCAGCGGACAAGTTTTCTGATACTACATGACTGTCCACGATGTCATCAACTTCCACCAAGTCTGAGTTAATCACGTTGGAGTCCAGGTTTGTGTAGTCCTCCAAGGGTTGATCAGAAATCCTTTCCCAGCTGTCGATAATATCATCCTTGGTATTTTCTTCTGCCACTGCCTCCTACTCCTTATTTATCCCAGCTTTCCGGAAACAATTTTTTATAGTATAACTTTAGAGTGTAACGCATTGCATCTAAAATAGATACCTTCAATTTTTTGGGTTTCAATTTTTTCTTCACCTCGTTCTAACTCGGACAATAACTTATTTACCAAGTTTCTTCAGTAGTAGTGCTCGAATGAACGGATTATCCCCAAATCCAGAGGTTGCAGTTCACTCGTACAGTTAGGTGGAAAAAATACCAACTTAACGTTCCTCAGTGTCAGGTTTGTGGGGTGAGCAGGACACCAATCAAGGAATAATGAAATTTTCCGATTTCTTACTCCCATCAAAGCGTCTAATGCAGTAAGCTGTTTTTCAAATAGGGTTGAAGTCATCCATGCCTTTTTGTTAGCTGCATATTTTGTTGTTTGAAGCATAGGGGCTTTACAGACTTCCCAATTACTAATGGGGAAGCTTCTCACTGCCATCTGAATTGGTAATCAGAAGAACAGTGAGCCTCATCTTGCTTAAAACTTTCCTCCATGACAGGCCTCCCCTTTGAAGCAGAATGTCTTACACGGTAGTAAAATACAATTAACGTCGGAACATCTGTCTACTTCCAATCTTCGGCAATATCCAAATCAACACTTCGTGATTCCCCGCAAATCGATCCGTACACAACATTATGCCTCTTTTTAAAACATTCTATCCATCCATTTGACGCAGTAAACCCTTTGATACTGAGTCGATCCGCGATGTGTAGCGCCTTTTCGCGAATAATCGAACCATCGACGGAATATTACTGGCCCTCGCACTGATGAACCCCTCTTTTAAAATTTGTTTTTTCCAGTTTTTCGTACTTCAACGTGGTAATATATTTCGTCATGACACCACATTGAATCGCACTTTTTTCGATTTTTCCCTATTTTTTATGATTGTAGCCAACATGGAGATGGGTATCCCCAAATCACGGACCAGCGAAACGCGTGAACCAACGTGTTTATCAATTTTTTGAAGAATGTTCCTTTTCTCTCGCACTGACAAAAAGTTTTTCTTTGTTGAGACATAATAATATAATATACTTTAGATTGTAATAAACTTAACAAAAACAAAACAAGAAACGTAAAAACTATGTGTAAATGACGATCGCGAATGATGTTAGAAAGAAGCATCACAAATCGCGTTGAAAACAGAATGACAGATGCGTAAATAAACCGACAGATGCTACAGCATTTTACACATGGCTAAAATTGAAAAATGTCGGCCAATCACCGCGTTGCGCACCGTACGCCGACCATTCACGGCATAGCCAGCTAAAATTGAAAGATGTCGGCCAATCACCACGTTGCGACCAATCACGGCACAGCCGTGTCAAGCGCGCGTAACTCACATGTTTTTTAATATTTTTGACGTAAATTATGTTAAAAAACGTAAAAAGCGAGTAACAAATGTACTATAATATATCAGGTCTGAAATAATTACACGTAAATGGCAGGAAAATATTTAAATCTGGGGACGTAAAATTCGGGTTTCACTGTCACACTAAAGTACTTTAGCACATACCAACGATTTGATGAGAAGTTGGTAGTCACTGGAGTAGATTTGGTCGGGCATGTTTTATTGGATAGGATTTTATATGAATACCCCACAGGAGTTCATCCCGACTAGCGAGACTACGACATCCCCAATTGGGGTATGTATCGAGGCTGAAGGAAGTAGGGTAAAGAAGATGAAGGTTGGGAACTACCTGGCTATTCAAATCTGGTATCTTAACAATGGATATTGCCATTTCAATTCTGAATAATGGTCTTCACCAGGGGACATGAGTATCTACCACTCTGGTCTTAGAGGGGACGGTTTTATATTACGGGACTTACTAATTTAAATTTTACACAACTGATAAAAAACCATTAATGTTTCGTAAATGATTGTTTACCAGTTGTGTAAAATGTAAAACATATTTATTAGTAAGCATATGAATGTTTAGTTTACGAACACCGAGGCATTGTGAATCTATATTCGAATTGCGACCGACACTCAAATTATGAAGCAGTCGCAAGAAGGTAAAACTATAATATGTAGTTGTTTCTAGCAACTCACCATAAGCAATCCTTTGCCACTGCGTGCTATGCCTTCCTGCAAGTTAGCTGGTGGCTTGCTGATGTTGTCGCGTCTCTTGCGCTGGTATTCAGAGTCTAGAGACAGAGCTGCCAATCCTACAACAATAGTTTTAAAGAGGAACGTTTAGAAAAAGATTATCTGTTAAACATTATTATGAAAGTGTAATAAATTTTAAGAAAAATAAACTACAAGTATAATAATATTGTAAGCATAATGAATTGTAGTTTACCGTGTCCCATGGCTCCAGTGATACGAGATACGGCCCCAGCCGCACCGCCCACAGCGTGACCAAAGAGGGAGCGCACCCCCAGCATCAATCCCTCGGCAAACTCTCCCGGACCTTGGATAGCACCCTGTTGAAAATAGCAAAACCATTACATATATCAAATAAAGCTGTAGCCCGGTTGGAAGAAAAGCTAGCTCCCAGAGCAGAGAGTTACTTCCGAATACATATTGGTTTATCAATCAAGCAAACTAACCCACACCAATTACGATACTTTCCCTTTCCACCTGTAAAATATACTTATTTCTTTTTTTGTTATTTGTTTTTAGGGTGTTATGCCGTGTTGCGCTACCTCCTTCATTAGCCGACGTTTCGGACAGCATTGCAGTGTCCATCATCAGGACACTGCAATGCTTGCATTGCGTTGCAATGTCCATGATGGACACTGCAACGCTGTCCGAAACGTCGGCTAAAGAAGGAGGTAGCACAACACGGCATAACACCCCAAAAACAAATAACGAAAATGCTTTTGGCCGTGAAAATCTAAAAACGTATCATACTTATTTCTGTCTGGGTTTTCTAGACCAACACAAGCTTGCAGCGTAGTTCTATTTAGAGCTTTGAAAAAACTAATTAATGAGTAGTTCACATTTAAAATCAAAATTATATTCAAATTGCCTCCTTAACTGTCCCTAATAAAATGAGGACTCTCATAAATACCTGGAAAGGTTCATAGAAGAGATCCTCGACCCCCTTGGTCAGTCCGATGACCAGCCCATAAGGGTTTCCGATGACATCGAGCCCCAGCACCAGCACATAGAGCTGCTTCAAGGCCTGCCCTGTATAGTGGCTGGTGGCCGTGGCGATCAGCTCCTTCTGCGACATGAACTCGTACGTCCTCTCGTAATAGGCCAGCCTGAAACACACAATTGTTAAACTGAACAGACAGAATTTGTGTCCCCGGTGTCTTTTACTGGACTTCGCAATTCCGCAAAAATGGTCATGCATTTAATGAATAGAAATTGTTAGCAGTTAATATACTAGATAATTATTGTGATAAAGCACGAGATCATATATAGTAGAATTCAGATATAACGACTTTGCTTACAACGGCTTACCGTTTTTACCGAAGGTTTCATAGTTAGGTATCAGAAAAACATATCCGTTTAGAATGACTCGGTTTTAAGCGACCAACTGCTCAAAGTGACCTTTTTTGACCTATTTTAATGATAATTCATCCAGTTAGAATGATGCAGTATTTTTTTTACAAAACCTATGCACCAAAACCTCGCTACCCCGCGCCTCGCCTACTCCCCGCGCGCTAACACCATGCTTAAATCACAGTCAGTGATTATGATTATTATTAGCATGCTTAAATCACAGTCAGTGTTTATCATCGGTTGTGACCAGGTTAAAAGCTCGATACAATGAGTTCCGTGAAGCGAAAGTGTTTTTCAATCGAAGAAAAAAGTGCTATATTACACCGTTTAGAAGCCGGTGAATCAAATTGTAACCCTCGCGAAGGAGTTTGGCGTGTCGCATGTAAAAACACGCTTAAATTATCTGGCCGTTTTGTGTGTCATCCAGTTAGTACGACAAAGTATCGCTAGCCCCTTGAGGGTATTATAACCGGATTCTACTGTATACATATAACTCGTCGCCTTAGTTCTTAACAGTCCAAATTACCATTTTAGTTTTTGTTCAATCTCCACTTTAAAATTAAAAATAAAGAAAAAAATTAAGGTTAATCACTTAACTAAGAATTATTTAAACTAATGAGACCTTTACCTTTATGGAAATAGCTTTATCTTAAACACCTATCATAATGTTTCTTTGAAATAATAAAAGAAAACTTTCTCCTTCTGTAAAATTTTCTAATGGTCGTTTGGACAAATAAGAACTAAGGCGACGAACTGCTAGTGTATAGCAAACATTTTAAAAAATTGAAATATTTAAAAGTTACCATTCTTTTATAAAAATCTACACTAAAAATTCAGTTTTACGATTCCCACTGTCACGATTTTCCACTTTTTAGGCATTCTTATTTAATTACATACAATTTTTTGTATTTCTTGGGCACTAACTATGTAACAATTTCAAAACTAATTCCATACATTCTCCGATATGTACCAATATGGAACTCCAGTGAAAAATATTATGGCTTTAAAAAAATATGTTCATATAGACCAATAAACGCTGATTCTGAATATATAACTTTTATTTAATAATATTAAATGTACAGTTTTTAAAAAAATATTAAAAAGTGCATTTTTAATATTCTCGTTAAAACACAGCGTCAGGTTGGTATGCTGTGTAATGCTCTGTGGTGACGTCACGATAGTAATCACGGTAATGACTGGTTTATTTATGCTACACGTCATTTATATGGGAATTTAGGTATGACACAAGCGAATGTTCTATATATTTCTTATTTTTGAAGATGTCGTAAAAGCATGTACCTTTATAGAAAGTTAATAGAATTGCCTTTTAGATTTTTGTATCTGACATATACGATTGTGTTTGAAAAATGCAGTATTTTAAGTTTCAAAATGAAAAAATTTAAAAAAAACAGCCGACTGTAAACATATTCTATTAAATGGTCGAAAAAATTAGGAAAATTCAAAATTTAAAAAATACAGTCCTCTTACTTTATGAATTTGGAATAAAACTGTCACTTCACTTTTTATCTCGTTCATACAATTAAAAAGGATAAAAAAATATTATAATAATTCCGAAAAAATAACTGAAAAAATCCGACATCTTGGACTCGGTTTTACGCAATTAATGCGTTGATTTCTCGAATTTGTATTTATTTACACATGCATAAGGCTTTTACATTATCAAATAATATTACTTTTATGGAAGTTTTATTAAATTCACGCGGAAAAGTCATAAAAATTATAGAGAAGTAACCTTTGATTATGTAATGTCAGTAACCTAAAAACCGAACGAAACTAAATCACCAAAAAAACATTATTTAAGGACTAAAACTGAAAAAAAGTACAGGCAGCATTAGTACTTATGCTGAATTACACTAATATCACAGTGAATTAATCATTTAAACGAAAATTATCATCAAAAACAGCAAACTGCAAGTTAAATTCATCAATGTCATTCATTGTTTTGCAAAGAATTTGATTTCGCCATTTGCAATAAATAAGCCATTAGCCAATCAACGCGTTATAATTAACAAGATGGCCGCGCGCCTGCGCAAATCTCTTTGAGATTCAAGAAAACCAACATAACAATCATAAAATAGTGAATCGTTATTTTAGTAGATGACGTCACAAAATTCACCATAGATATGGGTGTTTTCGACGGATCTCCAAAAATTAAAACTTTGAAAATTATTTTAACTATTAAAACTAACTCTAAAAAAAAAAAAATATGCAGTAATTTAAGTTAGAAGGTCATTTTTCATAAAAAAAAATAAAAAAAATGGACTGGACTTCTCTATTGTACATAATATATTATATAGTCCTACCACCGAGAGCTATGTTTTTGCAACCTCTCTATCTAATACATTCTTCATTCGAAAAAGAGGGAGAGGTTACAAACGAGTTATAGCGGGTGGTCCCGGCTTTGAACCATTCAACCCCGATTGCGACGGTACTTACGCACAGCAGCGTTCAGCATATGACATCACTGATCTCTACCGCTGGCAGCAAATCTGTTTTGCGGCGAGCTAGAGTACAAAGGAACCAACCGGGAGGAGAACACGCGTGCTGCAAGGTCGAGGCCAACCAGGCCATGGCGCTTTTGGACAACGTAACGTTTAATTTTCATTAGTTTATCGGGTTATCAGATTATTCTCTCTTTTGTTTAAATAGTTTTACTTTATCTTTAAAAGTAATGGCTAACTAACTAACTAACTAACTAACCATCACGCCGTTTCCCCGCAGGGGTAGGCAGAGAGGACGGACCGCCACACAACTCGATCTTGGCACACACTCTTTGCCTCGTTCACATTCATACATCGTCTCATACATGCTCTTCTATTATTCCGACTCTTCACATGGCCCGACTCAAGTATCTGATTCACTTGGTCGTGCCATGTCTTCCTCGGGCGTCCCCGACTTCTTCTACCATTCACATTTGCATCATATATTCTCCTTACACTCCTTTCCTCGTTCATTCGCTCTACATGCCCAAACCATCGGAGAGTCCCTTTCTTAATCTTACACATCACGCTTACGTCAGCCTTGCATTCTTTGCGGATATCCACGTTTCTCTCACGATCGTACATGGTTTTACCACACATTCGCCTCAGGGATCTCAAAAGTAATGGCGCCCTCTTTAAATTCAATTTTATGCTTAGCTCACTTGTAAATTTATCATGGTACATTAATCTAACATGTAACATCTTCGATGTTCATGTCCACCCTTGAGTATTTAATTTTTAAGTATAGAGTTCTCATTTATAAACATGCTCCTATGAATTACAATAAATGTTTATATATTTGTTCAAATACCGTCTTATCATTTATTAGAACTTACAACAATATAGTTTATCCTTACTAAATAACCTTCCACGTTACAGAGTTATCAATGAAAAATGCAGTCCCTAAATTTTTTTATTTTTTAATAGATCTGTCTCAGTGCATACATATATTATGTAGTTGATTTTACCTGTAGGTACAGAATTTTTTTCTGCACTTGTTAGAATTCACTGCGGATTTTAATAGAAAAACAATGTGGTAACTGATAACCTACTTGAAGATGACATCGTTCATGTCGGTGAGCGTGACTCCAAGACCTTGCAGCAGGGTCCCCACAAAGGTGGGCAGCTGCTGGGCTCCTCCCAGCGAGAAGGACACGTGCACCTTCAGTGGAGAGAGGTGGAGCAGATCATAGAAATGCTTCTGGTCAGAAGCCGTGTATTCCGCCACCACGGACTCCAGGGGCCTGCCAGCCGCCTCCATATCCAGGGCAAACCTCTCAGCCTGAAATATATTAACGAGACAATGTTAAATTCTAGTAACCAGCACCCAATGGCGCACTTATATAAATCATCTCCGATCAGGCAAAATTCACCAAACCACACACAAATTGTGTGATATCAAAATTTGAACTTTAGAGATAAGATCTTGTTGCCAGAGCTGGCCACATACAAAAACACCAACAATTTACAATAGACTAACGCCACCAGTAGAAAATGTCCCATCTCTTCACTTGAACGGGCCACATTTCACATCGTTTAGTTACTCACTTGGGACAATTTGTTTTGGAGAATTTGAACAATTCATCAAATTTCAAAGTTAATTTTCAAATTCTGTGAAAGTTCTATTCAAGTTCTGTTATTATTTTAGTTTTGTGAAGCAACTGGCCCACACTGATATAATAACAGAACTTGAATAGATCTTTCATAGAACTTGAACATTTACTTTTAAATCATTTCATCACCCTTAATCTCATCCTTATTGTTTGTCCAATATCTGGATCTTAATGGTGCTGTTTTATACCATACCCATTCAAAAATTCCCAATCCCAGACAAAAGTCACTAAACTACACAAAAGTTTGAGATATTAAAATTGGAATGTTGGAGGTAAACTCTTATTTGAATCCATGATTTTTTTAATGTTATTATGCAGGCAGATACAACTTTAAGTGGAGATTGCACATACTTTCAAAATAAATAATTTATCACCTTTATATCTAATTGTAAAATTACCACATCTAAAAATTGTGTATGTGGTTGGTGACATTGCCTGAAGGGGGTGATATAGTAGTCCGAGAGAGAGAGGTCCTACTTACGTCATCGAAGATCATCCTCTTCCTTCTCACACGTCTTGTGTGAAAAAGAAAAAGTCATGAGCTACTAGAACGATGATATCACTTACAACCCCCCTCTGTGACCACTTTATTATATAGCAGTGAAAGTACCCTGTAAGGGTGTACTTTTTATAGGCAACATTATTCCAATGTGAAAGCGAAGAAAAGATAACACTCATAAGAAAGTTTGGTAAAAATACGGTATTTGGTAATATTTGACAGTTTCTTCGTACATAATCCACTCGAGCGATGGAGATTTCCAGGAGTTCAGTTTTCGATTTAGCCACTCGGTTTAATTAAAATTATACTTTCAAATAGTTGGAGGTTCGATTTTAATGTTTAAAACCAATAAAACCATGTAGCTTTCACCGTTTATTACATGTTGTCAGGTTTTATAAAAAAAAAATTATAAAAAATCGTTAAATTCATAATTCATAAAAATCACCTATCTAAATTTAGGTAGCTATCCTATCAAAACCGTGGTTTCAAAAATTCCCCCATTTTTCCAAAAACGAAATTTCCTCACTTATTCGAAAGAGAATCGGACATTGTTCCGTTCCTTCTCACCTTTTTAAAATTCAGATCCTTGACTCCCCAAATTGTACATTCTGTGGTCTAGATGTGGGAACTTTAGATCACTTATTTTTTGGTTGTCCCTCTCTTTTATCAAGCGTTATCTAAAATTGCCTCCCCTCCATTCAACATTTCATCTCTTCTAAGTCTGAACTCGACTCCAATCATCTATATAATTCTGAAATTTGCTCATTTAAATAAAATTAGTATATAATAACACCTTTCCTTTCTCTGTAATTTTAAATGATGGCCTAGAACCCCCTTGAAGGGTGAAAGCCAGAAATATTTTTTTTTTTTAAAACTTGTAGAGTGTATAACAACAAATTATTTCAAAATGACAATACAGTGAAACCCTCTTCAGAAGTTCCCTCTTAAGAAGTTTTCCTGCTTAAGAAGTTTGGTTTTTTCGGTCCCTTAAAGAGAGAATGGCCCAATTTATCCCACATATAAGGTTTTCGCACTAAATAAGTTTATTTTTTTCGGTCCCTTGTAAACTTCTTAAGAGTGTTTCACTGTATTTGGAATGGAATTTGACTCACGGCAGCGCTCTCCGATATCTCCTCTGCCGGAAACATGCCCAGAATGGCATTGATGAGGCCCATGTCTATCTTGACGTGGAACTCCTGCACAAGTAACTTGTAGTACTTGTACTGCTTCACACTGGTGTGCTCCATGATGCGCTCCACGATACACAACTCCACAAATGGCTTCATGGCTGAAATGGTATTATTTATTTAATAACATGGGACTAAGTAAGGTATACACATAAGTTTTTAACACTTAATATGTTACCGTGAGACACGTATTACTGCATTGGGGAATACACTCAATGTTTCATTCATAGTTACAAGTGGAGTAATGCCATAGTGATGTTGCAATGAGACTTGTATGTATTACCTTGGTGCGAGGCCACACTGCGTGTGGGATACACTCAATGTTTCATTCATAGTTTTATAAACGGAGTCGCCATAGTGATTTTGCAAAGAGACATGTATGTATTACCCACTGTGCAAGACCACACTGTGTGGGAGGAAACACTCAATGTTTCATTCATAGTTATAAGGGGAGTAATGCCACAGTGATGTTGCAATGAGACATGCATGTATTACCTTGATGCAAGACCACACTCAATGTTTCATTCATAGTTATACATGGAGAACGCCATGGTGATTTTGTAATGAGACATGTATGTATTACACACTGTGCAAGCCAACACTGTGTACGGGGATACATTCAATGTTTCATTCATAGTTATAAGGGGAGTAATGCCATAGTGATGTTGCAATGAGATCTGCATGAATTACCTTGATGGTAGGCGACACTGCGTGGGGGGATACCCTCAATGTTTCATTCATAGTTTTAAGGGGAGTAATGCCATAGTGATGTTGCAATGAGACCTGCATGAATTACCTTGATGGTAGGCGACACTGCGTGGGGGGATACACTCAATGTTTCATTCATAGTTTTAAGGGGAGTAATGCCATAGTGATGTTGCAATGAGACAGACCTGCATGAATTACCTTGATGGTAGGCGACACTGCGTGGGGGGATACACTCAATGTTTCATTCATAGTTTTAAGGGGAGTAATGCCATGGTGATGTTGCAATGAGACATACATATAACTATTACCTTTGGCGCAAAGCCACACTGTGTGGGGGATACACTCAATGTTTCATTCATAGTTATAAGTGGAGTATGTCACAGTGATGTTGCAATGAGACATGTATATATTACCTTGATGCGAGGCCACACTGCGCGGTGGCGGTACAGGTGCTAGCACCACGGGGAAAGTGGGCGCGGGCAGCTGTTGGTCGGCCTGCAAGCGATGCAGCCGAGCGTGCAGCTGAGAGCGGTGACTGCCCGCTCCGTACTGCGCCCACAAGCCGGGTTGCATGGTGCGCCGGATGAAGCGCTTGTTGGGACGGAGCATCTTCATGGACTCAAAGTCAACCTGAATTAAATAACAGTTCATTAGTGTTGACCAAATTTCAACAGAAATAAGTTGTATTGAATTAATATAATTATTGGCAGACAAAGTCCAAAACACTCTACTAAATTCTTTATTTAGCAAATCACCACTGTGGCAATAATTGGAGCAACATTTTTCCTCGTTATCATACAACTATGTACAATAGAAACATAGGGAGATATGGCATGGAAGCGTGCGAACAGTCGCTGAGCTACAATCAAACTCCACGGAGCCAATAAAAGAAATAAAGTAATGCATTTGGTGTGTAAGGAGAAACATAGGCTGGGAATAGATGCGATTTTGAGGTAATATACATGTAATGTAACCATTAGTAGTAATAATGATTCATATCCCATCTCCCCTGTTTCTACTAACTATGCAAATAACTTTACAAAATCAGAGCATCTTGAAAATCTGTAGAATGTAACACCCTCATTTATTACTTACCTTTTTGTTATTATTTGTAATATTTTATTATTCACTTACATGATTTAATTGAGCATGAATTCCCTCACCAAACACAAGAGCCTTGTCTCTTTATGGTGGGAAAAGCTATTTTTATATTCCTTTATAACACTGTATACACATGTAAAAAAATGTATACTTATTGTAAAAAACGTACAAATATTAAATAAAATTAAAAAAATGTACGATTTAATTATCATGGAAAATGTATTAATGTCACAAAAAGAGCCATGCATACCTGTTATCCTAAACACTTCAGGAATGTAGTAAAAAGGTTAAAAGTGAGATTTCGGAAACAGGACAAAAAAATAATTTAGGCATTGTTTTAATGACTCTCTTCACTGTTGCTTGGATTGATTGTTAATGAATAGCAGTGGCGTGCATTGGTCATAGAATTACATCGTCACAAAAAACCATCACACAACCAAGAGTCTTATAAATGAAATAGAAAGGTAACATAATGGCCTCTAACCTCTGTCTTAGTATCGATGAGCACCCTTCCGGGAACGGTCTTCCCGGCCACCTCGCACTCGGCCAGGAATCTCTGGTAGGCATCCTCCACCATGGCCGTGTCCGTGATGCTGAGCGCCTTGTAGCGCTTGTTCACGTGCTTGCCCACTTCCCAAATCACACCAGAACTACAAACATAATATACATTGTAACAGTGGCCCACTTAGTACATTAATTTAACACATTAACTACCAAAAGCTGCCTAGTCGGCTTTTCGCTGCCAAATGTAAACGACCAAACACAGATTAGTCAGTTTTTACACCCTAACTACGGGAAATAATTCTCACAATTATGTAAATTACTATTGTATATCTATTTCAAATTTGGACTATTCATTTAAAAAGGATATTTACTACAAAGTAAAAAAATTTAAAAATAAATTTGCACTATTATTTGTCAAAATTTTACATGTTAAAGGCAATATTTTTAATAAATACGAAATTTTTCTAGAATGAATCACAAAATGACATTTTAAGCTCATAAATTCAAAATTGCCATTTGTTATACCATAAATATTTTTTTAGTCGAGTGAGGGCTATCATCTGCTGGTGACTGAATGTACTAAACATTGCTGGCACTGAATGTACTAAACATTTTTTCCCTCTAAATTACAAATGAAATTTGCTTCGATAAGCCTTTGATATTATATATTTTCACATATGATTTACGATCCATGAAAGCATATGTATTTCCAAGAAGGATTTGTGTGCATATTGTTTACAAACATTAGTATTCAGTTATATACTTTCCTTTTTCAGTTATCGTCTTTAGCTTCATTACAGCTATTGTTTTTTCATCGGATACAACTTATAGTTTCACTATACAATTAGATCGATAATTTAAAAATATATTGTGATAATAATCCTTTGTTTGGTTTTTAAGTTAAGTTTTAAAAAAAAATTGTAGGTTATTAAAGTGTTAAGAAGTTTTTATGCATGAAGTTTGGTTTTTTCAGTCCCTGGAAGACTAGAATGGCCCATTTATCCCACATATATGGTTTTCGTAAAAGGGTTTCACTGTACTATTTTTGTCAGTAAGTGCCATTGAAATAATCTTGTCTGAAAATGTATATCAGGGTACAAACCTGGCGATACTGATGTACATGATCTCCTGGCGAATGTCATTGTTGACCAGCGACAGTCCGATGCCGTGCATGGACAGCGTGACCTCCGTCTTGATAGCGCCCGCCTCGCCGGCTATGTGCGCGGAGTGTGCTATAGTCACCTCGGGCGTGAATAGGAGCACACGCTGCATGCCGTCCAGGAAGGACGACCAATACGCACGGGCTTCATTTCCCAGCCTGAAAATACATACCAAATTGCAGATGAACTAATTAATCGTCACGCTGTTTCTCCACAGGGGTAGCCAGAGGATGGACCATCACAAAACTCTGCCTTGATACACACTCATTGTTTTATTTACATTCACACACCGTCTCATACATTCTCTGTTATTCTGACTCTTGACATGGCCTGAATCAAGAATTTGATTCACTTAATCGTGTCATAACTTTATCATTATTTATTTTTGGTGTGTTATGCAGTGTTGCGCTACCTCCTTCTTTAGTCAACGTTTCGTACAGTGTTACAGTGTTCGTCATCAGGGCAGATGTGATCATATCTGCCCTGATAAAGTTGTCCAAAACATTGGCTAAAGGAGGTAGCGCAACATGGCATAATACACCAAAAATAAATAGCGATAATACTTTTGGTCGTGAAAATCTAAAAATCAAATGTGTCATAACTTTTTCTACCATTCACTTTTGCATAATGAATTCTCTTTACACTCCTTTCTTCATTTATCCATTTTACATGCCCAAACTGTCTAAACGTATCTTTTTGAATCCCATTTATTACACTTACATCAATCAGCCTTGTATATTTTCAGAATCTCCAAATTTTTAACACGGATACATGGTTTTACCACACATGGGACCTCAGGGATCTCATTGCGTAGGATTGCAAATTACATTTATATAAAGCATTAATGAGAACATTTTCATGCATATGGGAACTATGTAAACCATCGTCAAAGAAATAATAATGAGAAATAGCCTATTTCATTCTCACATATATTCACCAAATCCATCTTTTCGAAGGTCATTTTCAACTTCCTTCTTCTTGAAACCTTCAAAAATGATAATTCTCGGTCCAGCCGGGTTCTCCCATGTGTACATCACACTGTGCATTCCTTTAACGGTTCTGTAAAGAAATAAATAAAGTTTTATGTATTATTTTTCACATTTGACAGTGAAATTGGAAGGGCATATATATAAAAAAAAAAACATCGGTGAAACCCACTCATAAAGTTCCCACTAAAGAAGTTGTCACAGATAAAAAGTTTGGTTTTGTTTTGTTGGTCTCTTGAAAATATATATAAGGTTTTCCCACAATTTCCACCCTTGGAAAACCGTATAGTAAAATTTCACTGTACTATAATGATAAATATGTAATTTTTATGTAATAAATACTTAGGTACCTATAAATATACACAGAATTTTAAGGAATGTACCTGACTTATTTTAACTTGTGATTCCTGATATTACATATTTGTAATGAAAAATGCCACATTTCATCATTTTTTACTCCGAATAAGTAGCTTAGGGAGGATGGCAAAACCCATTGCTAGGGTGTGGAACACGACTTTGCAATAGCCATCCAAAGCCAAGGTTCGAGCTACTGTGCTCAGACTGAATGGAACTGGGAAACAGTGTCACGAACAGTGCTTCCAAGAAACCCATGGTCGCATTTCCCAGTATTTAGACCTTACCCCAACACTAGGGTCCTTGCTGGTCCGTGGACCTTATATTTCCGTAGATACTCGTGGGCCCAAAAATGGACCCCTCAAACAAAAAGGAGCTTTTGAGAAACCAAGTGCGAGTGGAGAGGAGAGCTGAAGCCACCTCGGTGAACTCTTATATTACAGAGAACCCAAACAGAAGAGATTTTGATCGGAAAACCCTTACCGCTGTAGGATACTCCAGGGGATCCATATGCGGGAAAACAGGGACCCTTGTGGGTCCTGGAAACAAACTCAAAGAAATGAGGTGAAACGGGAGATAGCACGATGGGCCCACAACTTGAGAACTCGCAGAAATTATCCGTATATTGTCTCCACTTTAATAAATAATAATACTCCATATAATGTCAGGAATCACTTGTTAAAGTGTGTCAGGTAGGTCCCTTAACATTCTGTACAAATAATTAGTAAAGAAAGAAGGATGGTTACCTGTGCCACAGGTAGGGATAAGGGGGGCAAGAGCAGGTTAGGAAGTTGCAGGCGCAATGGGCACAATGGTGAAAGCAGTTGCTATAAAAGAGTCAACTTAAATGATTCATAACACAATATTCAAAATCATTACTATCACACACCCTATTGAAACATTATAAATATAAATCTTTTACCTCCCCCAAAATAATGAATTTATTGAATTGATTATTTTATATTCCCACAAAACCTACAAACATATTATAATATGTAATACTAGCTGAAGTACCCAGTGTTGCCCTGGCTTTATTCTACCATTCCTGAATTTCTACCGTTTTAAAACATATTTCTCTTGAACAATTAAAGTTTTTAAGTTTCTAAAAAAATATATGTTTCTTTTGAAGATAATATCTATATATTTACTACACCGAAACGGTAATTATATGAAATTCCCTCGATAGAAAAAAATCGCAAAAGTATCCTCCGAAAATTATTATAAACACGTTTTTTCTGTTATTTTAAATAAAAGTTATATGTATGAAAAATTCACAGTGTTTCTTTAAATGCTATTTAAGACATTTCCCATGAGATTTTTACTCTATTTTAACGAGTCATGTTTTATTAAACATTTTCACAATTTTCGCTTAAATATTATTGTTTTCAATATTAGCGCGCTCTCCCTCTAACATTTGTATTTACATATCTCCCTTTCTTCTTCTTTTTGAAGTCTTACTACCGGGTCTTAAGGGGGGTGGGAAATGGGTATGGGGTTGTTTTTCGAAATCACATGTAGACAGTAACCTTCCTCTTGTTTTGAAGGTCAAGTCTACAAAAATCAATCTCGGAATAAAACTGTAGATTTGTATAAAAAACAAACATATATAATAATATATAGAAAATGCATGGGGTATGTCAGTGACCCCCATGTTAAAAAAAAAGGTTTTGTTTGCACCTTGGCGTATCATAGGTTAATACTATACTAAAAAAAATGGTAACACTTGACTTTTGAGTGAGATACAAGTGCTAAGATTGAAAAATACATACATCATTATTGGTGTTGTAGCTGAATTTTTTTTTTCTATTTGAATACCGCGCAAGAGTCCCAACGGCTCCCGTTTTGAAACCAGTGAGATTATAGCATCCACAATTGGGGTATGTGTGAGGCTGAAGGTAGTGGGGAGGGGTAGGAGATAGGGAAGAGGATAGTACCTGGCTATTCAGATCTGATCAAACACGACTAAAGTCATTTCAAGCAAAGTTTCAATTCTGAATGGAGTCTTAAACCAGGGCTATGTTGAGAGTATCTTCCACTCTGGAACGTGCCGTAAATATACCTTCAATTAACAATAACACAAATCAATCACATAAAATTTTCTCGCGCACGCCGTGATTTGAAACTGCGACCTTCAGCCTTGGTAGTCAAGAGCCTTACCCTCGACCACGGAGGTTGTGAAAAATAATACTAACAATATTTTTCAGTTGGTGGGGCGGATGATCTCCACATAAAAAAAAAATAATATTTTCAACTACAAAAAGATATTTTTGCTAGCTACAAAGTAATATTTTTCAATGTTACCTCTACAGTTCACTCAAAAGTAGCAAGGAGCCATTGATAAAAGGTTAACCACTCGGACTCATAAGCTTTTTTTAACGAAAATATAACATTACAAGACATGTGCATGACGTATGAGGCACCCGACTTATTGTAGCACCACAGTATATAATGAATAGGGAATGGAAAGGTTGGAATATTTGTGTACTCACTTAATGTTGATGCTCTCTTTCTCCCAGAGCTTGATGTCGTAGGGAGTGTGGTTGATGATGAGTGCGGGTGCGAGACCGGGACGATACTGTCCCAGGGTCACGTACACTCCTCCCTCTGTCACCAGGGTCTCCACATTTATACCACCATACTGGAATACAAGGAATGTTAATGTGTAATGAAATGAAACCTTTTTGTAAGTACTTGCTTTTTTCAAAAAATTGTCACAGTATTTGTATAAGTACAATTAGAATAAGTACATTTAAAAAAAAAACACCCTCAACTTTGGAGAATTCAACCTAACTATTATCTGCTTTAGCTGCATCAACATAAAATTCATATTAAAAATGTCGAAAGAATTCAGCGAAAGTTTCCACGATTTATTAATTTTAAGTTAAATATCCCCTTAGAACAAATTAATTACACTTTTTTATTAAATATCTTAAAAATACATACATTTGAGGATCGACGAAGGATAAGCGACCTATTTTTTTTAAATTATAAATTCGGAGCTCGACTGTTGTGAACTTCGGAGTCTAGTCAATTTAAGAGTACCTACTCGACTCATTAGCATAAGGACCCATTTCAATGTCACCAACAAAGTATATAATTCCTCGTCTACATAGTTTACCATAGGAATATACTACAAATGATGACATTTTTAATTTAACAATTTCGATGTTTAAAACAGACATAATTTTTTTTTTCATCAGTGATGTCAACATATTATTTCTGATAATTTCAGTTTTTTTTTGTTTTCCAATTGAAAACCACTGCCGATGTGAGAAATTATTTTTACAACCTATTGTTTATTACTAACCCCTGTGTAAAAAATTGTAAACATTATCGTAATTTATCATAATATCAGTCTATGATTAGTTCTAACATTGTTACCCGTTGTCTATGCTATATTCGGGTCACATGATGTCGGTTACGACGTGTGTCGAAAATAGCCGAAAA
Source organism: Limnephilus lunatus (assembly GCA_917563855.2). Classification (NCBI taxonomy): domain Eukaryota; kingdom Metazoa; phylum Arthropoda; class Insecta; order Trichoptera; family Limnephilidae; genus Limnephilus; species Limnephilus lunatus. Next base: position 84,286,421 of record OU830592.1, read on the forward strand.
GAGGCAGGCTAGTCATTATTTTGCGAGAGCTTGCCAGACAAAATCTAGCTTCCCAGTTACAAGGATGTGAGTACTTTTAAACCATATTTATACAGTACGAAATATCAATAAACAGACACTGCGATCTTAGAGAACTATAAGTCTTTCAATCAATATAGAATACTGCCCAGTATTAACAAAATATAATATCTCATGGGCCCATAAGCTCGTCAGACAAAATCTAGTTTCCCAGTTATAAGGACGTGCGTCCTCTGAAACCATGTTTATATAGTACAACATAACAATAAACTGACACAGTGATCTCAAAGAACTATAAGTCTTTCAATCAATACAGAATAGTACTGAGATACTGGCCAGTACTAATAAAGTACAATATCCCTGAAGAGGACTGTAGAGAGACTTTACAAATATGTACCCAATGTAAAAACCCCATGGGCATATAAAAGAATAAATAAATAAAATATCTGGGAAATCCTTATTTTGTTTTTGAGTTTTGTTCCTTCAAGCCTCCATGTTTTCCATTTTAATAAAGATAAAATTTGAAATTATTTCAAAAAACGGAAAAATATTAGGGGTAAAATAACAATATGTACCATAGTTATTATTTGTAAGTATTATTTACCTCATTGGCCAGTTTAAGTAGTGAGGTGTGCTGGTCGGTGTATATGAATGGAGCGCTAATGCCCGGCTTGTCAACTGCTTTGACTTTCATCAGCTTGTCCTCCTTCTCAGACTTGGGCCAAAGTGGTTTGCTTGAATTGGCTTCAATCTGAAATGATCACAATAAATCACCGCCAACAAAGTCCAACAAATATAAATATTTATTAAATTCCACCAAAAACAATTTATGAAATATTAATAATTCATTGTTACTTACTTCAATGTACTTATCTCCGGGCCTGTCAACTTCCTGGCATTCTATGGCGAACGGAGCATTGTTAATGAGGAGGAAATACGGTGTGAAGGTGACTTGCTTTGTCAAACTGTTGTATGTCAGGTGATTTGATACTCCAATCTGTTAATTCAAATAAATTATTCATTGTTATATCTTTATTCGAAAATTAAATTAAACAAATTCTTTATCTAGATCAGGCATGCCCAACGTTCGACCTATGGGCCGCATGCGGCAGATGAAAAGATTTTTTGCAGCCAAAATGAAGTTTACAGCTTTCTAAGTTTTGGATTTTGGTATTCATACAAATTACATTATGTTTTGTGAAATTAGAACGTTCTTTTTATTAGACCTTGAACTCTTAATGGGGTTTTGATGTGGTGTTTGAAAACTGTCACTTTTTAGATGATATTTTTTCGGATATTTTTTCTGACAATTCTCGAATGTAACTGTCCTCATTTTAATAAGCGGAGGGTGAGTGCAAAGGCACACATAGACGCATCTATAGTCAATTTATGCCTTCTAGTATTCATGGACGGAACTAACGGCCCCTCTCCCACAATACAATCTAAACATCTGCCCTGATGATGAACACTGTAATGCTGTCCAAAATGTTGAATAAATAAGGAGGAAGCACAACACGACATTATAACCCAAATATTGATCACAATAGGTCAGGTTATGTAGTCAGATTCTTCACTCGTCTTCAATGTTCTGTTTTTAAATTTTTTTAAAGATAATAATTTCCTTCAAGACCTTTGTCATCTTGGATGCTGTGTGGGGGGTCTTTTTAAGGAAAGGAAAGAGGGAAATTTCTGGGAAGGAAAGGAATATGAGGGTTGGGAAAGAATCTGAGGGTCAGTGTCTTCAGGAGTGACAGACGTATGAAAATCCCTCTCTCCAACTGCGGTGCAAGACAATGGGTCGAGAGAGTCCGGCTGGAGGTCAAAAAGCTATACTCAACCAATTTCCCTCGATCCGACCCACCACGCAATAGGTGGGCAGTCGCGAACCATTTGGGGTAACCTAAGGCAGAGGTTGGTTATCCAATATTGTGAAACTATATTCATTTGAATTCATAGATCTATAATATCGTAAGTTTTATTAAAAATTCACCTGGTATACAGTCCCGCTAGTTTTACATACGACCACTCCAGAACTTCCAGGGATATCCAGGGAGAACTTCTCAGACCATTCTCCATTGCCCACCCGGATGGAAGCTTTCTTCTTGCCAAAGAAGTTCTTGGCTCGGAACGAGAACAGAATGGGCTCCTTGTAGTCTGCTGGGTGGTACAAGAAGTTACTCAATTCTTCCGAACTCTAAAAAGCAGAAGACAACTTTAAAAAATTTGAACAAATTATCCATTTTATTGTAACTATTCACAATATTGTGTATTTGTAAAATAGTAAGAAATATCATGCACAAACTAAAAATAAATATTCATTCTTACTAGACATAAATAAGCATCTTCCACACGCCCACTTCGGAGCGACCGAGTATCGCGCCACTTCAGGACGCCGCGCAGAAAATTCTCAGTGAACTGCGCTGTAAACCTTATCGGTCTTTACTTTTCTGCGCGGCGGCCTGAAGTGGCGCGGGACTCGGTTGCTCCGAAGTGTGCTGTGGGAGGCACTATAGTGATACTATGTTTGTCTCGTTCAATGAAAAATTGCTTAAAATAAATAACAAAATGTACTTTAAATTAGAAAATATTTAAATCTTTGATATTCAGGCAATAAAACTAGATAAAGTATTAAAACTAAATGTACATAAAACTAAAGTAATCACGTATCTAAAAAATGCTGAAAAAAAAGTAGTTAAAATTAAAAAATTTATTATGATTAAAAGTTAAAATTAAAAATTTAGTATAAAATGTGTGAATAAAATTAAAAAAGACAGGTATCTAATGAAAAATAAACAGTAAGATTTTTTAAAGTTGGGTCCTAGACAAAAGCGGTAATGTTATGATTTTATACTATCATCGCTGTGAATTTATTAAAAAATTTACAATCATAGACCAAAGAAAAATAGACCTGCCAATAAGGGCGAGGGGAACAAACCGAGCATTGGCGTTTCCTTTTCAGTGATTTCTCACATATGTATTTAGGCTTCGAAAATGAAATCTGCTTATGACTATAACTAGTCTTTTTTTAAAAGGCGTGTTAAAAACAAATTATTTGCTGTTTTATAATTTACTTACCGCAGTAAAGTGAACATGTGAAATATGAGAAAGTTTTACCTTACTTTAGCGAACTTTACTTTTCTATGTGCATTCTTTGGAGATAAAAGTACAAAAATGATGTCATAGTTTATTTAAGATATACTTGAACCTTTTGGTGCCAAAAAGATTGTCGAAATGATATACAGATTTTGCAGTAAAGCATGTCTATTTCTTCTTTGGTTTGTATTAACAACTATAAAATGTTTTTGATGGCAGCATAATCGTCATCGGTAGAATGACAATCAGTTTTCTTTAATAAGAATGGTTCCACAATAATATCACAGTAATATCAACCGTAAATCTCAAATATGCCCTGAATACATGAAACCATCCATCGTTATTTTGTCTCCTTGAACTATTTTTTTTAAATTTAAATTAAAGAATGTGCGTTAATAGATTCTCATCGAAGATTTATTGCGTAAATACAAAAAAAATTGTCGTATATGTTATCGCTTTTATCTTGACTCCACCCAAGCAAATAAAAATAACATTTAAAAAAACTATGTATGTAAAACACTAAACAGTAATGTGTCATAAACACACTCAGGTTTGTACCTTCTGAGGACTGTCTGTGGAGTTTCTGCCTTCATTTTTGCGTGACTTCTGCAATATAAAATCTTTTTGCAAAAACCACACAACCTCCAATCTAGTTGTGCCAAAATCACCCATAAAAATGCAAGGGAAAATACAGTGAAACCCGCTTAATAAGTTCCCTCCTCAAAAGTTTGATTTTTCGGTCCCTTGAAGACTGAATGGCCCAATTTATCCCACATGTAAGGTTTTCCCCATAAGAATATTTTTTCCCGTCCATTAGAAACTTCTTAAGAGAGATTCACTGTAATCTTAAAAATAAGTGTTTTCAGCCAACAGTAACTTGTTGGGTTAGATTTTGTACATTGTTTTCTCCAATCTTGTAGTATCAAAACACACAGTAAAACTTAAGTAAGGAATTCAATGAAGTAAGAATCCCCTTATTAGGCACAAGAGCTCCTCTTTTCTGGTAAGGTACACAAGACCAATGATGACCTTAAATTAATATTTTATAAAATAATATGTAAATCATATTCATTAAATTACAATATATATATTTTTTTAAAGTATATTGGCGACCACCACCATGAGACTTTAAATATAGTGTCACTCGTGTCAGACATCTTGTAACAATACGTGTGCGATCAATGCTAGGAACAAAACAGTCCACAAAGAATGATAGGATATTTTAAGTATAATTTAATTTAAGCATTCTAGGGTCTTGTGATTTCAGTAGCGACGTGTACAGACTGTTTGCAGCAAGTTGTTTGCAACTTAAGTACACAACATGAGTGTCGGATACTTTCATATCCCTGTGAAAGCAGGGCCTAAGTGTAGAGGACTTAAATAAAGCTCATAGTAATTTGTTAGGTTAGATTAGGTTTTTTTCTTAATTCTTCATACCAAAAAGTCAACGCACAAGTAGTGATTCATTGTAAGACGTTTTAAAATTAAACACACGAAACAAGAAAAGGCATCACATATGAAGAAGTTATTAAATAAACCATAAGTAACAATGTTTCATATATTTAATACAAAATATATAAATAGTGGTTCGTTAGTGTGAGATAAATCTTACCCGGTACGCCAGGGAGAGTCCGGTTTTGTTGAGCATCCAGAAGGGACAGTAGAGGGAGAAGTTCTGGGTGCCATTGATGACGGCGCAGTGCATGCCCAAGTCCATGGTCATCTTCAGGGTGCTGTCGTGAGAGTCAAACGACCACACGCTGAACTCCGGAGCATCGTCAGGGATCTCCTGGGTGCACACCCAGCATTTCTCCAAGTACTGAGGGAGCTGCAATTTTAACAAATATGTATATAACCACAAAACGGTTCCATGACAAAACTGAAAACTGGAGAAGGTGATTATTTTATGTTTTGTTTTGTCAATTTGTCACTGTTCCACTTTAATACATATTTTTTTAGTAAAGTTATGTGGATTCACCTTCTTTTTAGACAAAATATAAAAATAAAAATATCATACACATTTCCAAATCCATGTTCAGCAAACTATTAACAAGTGATTAACAACTGTTTGTGAAAAAAGAATAAAAATCACCCCCGCAAGAAAAGTGTCATAATTCAAAAGAGTAAGTTTTCAATACCACTTCTAATAAAAAAAGTTTAATAAAAATCATAATATATTTCAAATTAAACATTTTTTTACTTAATTTCGTTATCAACTCATAAAATATTAGGTCCTTACATATGAAATTGGTGTTTTGTATGGGAGGAACTTTGTATGGGAGCATATGGGAGTTTGGTATGGGAAACTTTTTCACCTTCCCAATTTGCTTCAAGTGGATTAAAACAGTTTTATTACTAACACCGTAGCCTGCAGCTAACTCGGACGTGGTTTGCGATGGATCCGCTTCCATAATAGCCTTCAATTCTTCATTATCAACTTTGGTCTCCGGCCGTCTATGGGGCTTGTTCTGCAGGTCGAAATTTCCAGAACGAAAACGTTGGAACCAAAAACGCACTGTGTTTTCTTTTGCGGCACCGTCGCCATACACATCATTAATCCTTCGAGCCGTTTCTGCAGCACTGGTGCCACGGTGGAACTCGTACTCGTAAATAAAGCAATATTTCAATTTTTCCATTTTGTAAACTAAGTGACCCAAAAAAAAAACAATCAAGGAAAAAACAAAAGAATTATAATTTTCGAAACACAATAGTAAATAGCTGTATAAATTTGAATTTGGAATTCCTAACCAAAGAGAAGATATTTGAGATCAAAGTTGCCAGTACGGCAAAACGCCAATTTCGTATGTAAGGACCCAATATTTCACAATGTATAATTACACAGTTTTTTTACTTAAGTCCGGTAAAAGTTTCAATTACGAAGATCTGAAAACACTGCTACAATTCAAAATGTTACGCTTCTTTTAGTCACTTCATGTTCAAATACCATAATGCAAATAATTCAAAATGTTACACTTCTTTTGAGTCACTTAACCTAACCTAACCTAACCTAACCTAACCAAAGAGAAGATATTTGAGATCAAAGTTGCCAGTACGGCAAAACGCCAATTTCGTATGTAAGGACCCAATATTTCACAATGTATAATTACACAGTTTTTTTACTTAAGTCCGGTAAAAGTTTCAATTACGAAGATCTGAAAACACTGCTACAATTCAAAATGTTACGCTTCTTTTAGTCACTTCATGTTCAAATACCATAATGCAAATAATTCAAAATGTTACACTTCTTTTGAGTCACTTCATGTTCAAATACCATAATGCAAATAATTCAAAATGTTAACACTTCTTTTGAGTCACTTCATGTTCAAATACCATAGTGCAAAAGACATAGTACACTTTCGCCACATAGCGTGAGTAGATCAAGTGGAGACATGACTATTTTTTAAGACAGATTAAGAAATTCGGAATCTACATCCTTAAGTCAAAACATCATAATTTTTGAATTGTGACAATTTTAGAAAGTAGACTTACCATGATGACAATACTAGTGGATCCGGGTTCAACTTGCGGCAGGTGCAGAGTATCTCCAGGCTTGACGGTATGCTCCACCGGGTTCTGAATGCCCTGAGCGGACACCATTATCCCCACCGGGAGGGTATTCTGCAAAACCACTGCCGGACGGAGACAGATGTTGAAGCAAGCCGAAGCCATTGTGTGACGAGTTGTATCCTCCAAGAAAACTTGCTCCATCTCTCCAACAACCTGAAATATAAATCATTATTTATGTATATAAATAACTACTATAAATATTTTTTTACAATAACTGGAGAACCACAGGGAAGACCTATAACTTAACACACTTCAGGCAGGCGGAAACAAGTAACCTGTTTGAGAAAATGGAATTTGTTTTAAACTGAATCTTTGAAAACAATATGTTACATTTGAATGAATATTTTTGCATATTACTCACTACACCTTATCTATAAAAGTATCATCCAAAATTATAGCCTACTTAGCAATAGGACTCTAAAAAACAGAAGTGTTGGACCATTTAGTGACGTTTGATGCGTAAAAAAAGTACATATTTTATTACATTACAAAAAAATGGTTTTCACTTTGGTACAAATCATTACAAAAAAAAAACAATTTGGGCATCTCCAGTGCTAAAGTGTAAGTTTCCTTTTGATGAAATATTCTTCTACACAAAAGACAAGGAGATAAGAAGATTACCCCATCTTGCATCACACATACGTAGATAGATATTTATATGTTTTATACATATAGTTGGGACCCCTACGGATTTAAAGAGATTGGTGTACAATATTCATATAAAAATATTTGACAGAAATGCCTTCAAGTAGGAACGGCGAGAAAGGTATAGTTTGGCAATTAAGTCTAGAAATTTATTATTTTGGAACTAAATTTTTTCATTGCTATGGTAACACCGAAATACTCATTTTGTCAATGACATTTCGTATGGCTCTTGGCTTTACTGACTTAAAAAGTGTAGAAAACGCTGAAAATCACTCGTTTAATGTTTGTTTTTTCATTGTTTGCCTGTGCATTGTTTGAATTGAATAAAAATGAACAAACCAATACGTAGTGGTGCAAGAGAAGTTATATACTGGGTTTTCAACGCTGCCTAGCCGATTATCGCGCGAAGAAGCTCCTATGCCTAATTTGTAAGATGTTTACAAACGAACTACAGAAATGAATGGTACGTAGTATCGTTTTTTAATGAATTTCATTAGTATTACAAGATTTATGCCAATTTTGAGCGATTATAACCATTACAATCTGATTTGTACCTACCTAAGTATACAAATAAATAGGGACAAAGAACGTTAAATTACATGATTCCCAGTTGTTTAAATATGTTACCTGCTGAAATTAAAAACTGTGCTCAAAACAAACAATTGATGAATTTACTGAAGACTTGGCTTACGGAAAGAATTAATTTGTATTAGCTTACAATGACATATTATTCAAAAGACTTTAAAAATGTTATTTATGTTTTCAAAAATTTATTTTTATCTATATTTCTGTAAAAAATTTTATTTTATTTTATATAATTGTAAAAATGTAACTATTAAATCACTATTATAAGATCTTTAACGTAAAGAACCCGTTAGACAAACTGCTAAAAAGTAGCTTATCGGGACTTTTTGTCTTGTATTTGTAAAGTTTATAAAATAAATAAATAAAAAAATAAATAAAAAATAATAAATGTTCTTACTTCTAAAAACACTTTAACCTGACACCCACCATTATGTGAAATCTCTTATTTTTTTTGCTATGTGGCTATGGTGAAAAGATTTTTTTAATCATTTGAAATAATATAAGAAAAAATCCAATTTAATCATTTGAAATACTATAATATAATAATGATATTTGCTGCATGTTCCAGAATGGAAGATACTCTCGTATCGCCCCAATACCACCATTTAGAAATGCAATGTTTCTTGAAATGGCTTTAGGGGTGTTTGGTGACTAGATCTGAATAGCCAAGTACTTCCCCACCTATCTTTTCCTCATCTCCTTCCCCTCTCCACTTTCCTTCATCCTCACAACATCCCCCAATTGGGGATGCCATAGTCTCTTTGGCTCCAGGCGGTTGGGATTCTTTACTCAAAATAATATCAGGAATCACTGGTTAAAGTTAGTCAAGTATGTTCCCTAACACCCTGTATAAACTACACTTCAATCGGTTAACCTCTGCACATAAAAAATATTTGGAATGTAATTTATTTTTTATTTAGCTGTTTTGTTCATTGCTTTGAAAAAGTCACATCTGTTAATGAAATTATTTGGCCATCAAATTAAACGTTGTATGCAAAGATATTGAGATTTTTTTTACAGTTACCTTCATGAAAAATCTGTCTTTCTGATTGCGATTCTTGGCCCCGCACGAGAGCAGCTTCATCTGCTTGATGGAGTTCTGCAGATCTCTCCAGGTGAAGGGCTGAAGGGACACGTTGTACCCCTCGATGGAGAAGAAGATCTCGCAGGTGGGCGTGTGGACGGCCCTCAGGGGCAGGTTCATCACCCCGTTGGGCTCCACAAAGCCAAGGGACTCTACCACATTGCCTGTCACAGTCATGAAGTGGACCTCCACTCTAACCGAAAGGCTATTGGTAACCTGAAATATTAAAGAAATTTATTAAATTTGAAATTATGAAACGGCGTGCACAAAAGTATCTACTATTGTGCTTGTGTTGTGTTATCTTGTATTGTATTGTGCACAAAAGTATCTACTATTGCAAAACGCATAACGTACAGCGGTGCCTAATCTTTTCTCCTCATTTCTAGCTACAAATCAAGCGCATAGCTTTCATTGTCTCACCAAACAACTTATGTGTTTTCATGAAACTTCATGGATCACACATGCGACATCTGCGTACGGGGATAGTCACGGATGGGATCACAAATGTAACATCCGCATATGGGGACAACCACCGATGGGATCACAAATGTGACATTCGCGTATGGGGATAACCACCGATGGGATCACAAATGTGACATCTGCATACGGGGATAGCCACCAATGGGATCACAAATGTGACATCTGTGTATGGGGATGGCCACCGATAGAATTACGTATGTGAAATCTATCAGGGATATCCACCGATCGTAGAGTAAGGAAGTAAACTAGAAATGCCTTCCACACAAATATAAATGAAAACAAATGTTCCATTTAGTCCTCTGCGCTCTGTCTCACTTAAAGTCGTCTGACTTTTTAGATCTCCATCACATTTGAATTTCGTAAACACAGTTTTGCATTAGAAATTTAAGGTATTTCTGGTGTTTTTCTTTATTCTGCGCCACCGATGGAAGTAGTAATGATTCAGAAACTAACCTGTATCACGCTACGCAACAAGATTTGTATAGTGCCCTCCACCATGGACACCTCGGAGATGACTCCGCAACCATCGAGAGAGGACAGTCCAGTGGACTCCACCTGCGCTGGGGACAGCACGCCGCGCAAGGAGAAGTAGCGCTTATCAGCACGCACCACCGGTAAGCACAGCGGATGGTCATTCAGTTCCACGATCTAAAAACATGAGTACAAATAAAATCAAACAATTCATTAAATCGATCCCTTGGAATAACAATTGCAATATTATGCGATAATTAACTCTGCATTAGCTCTCTTTAGAGCCCCTTTATTGCATGAAATTGCTGGGTCAGACGGAACCCTATATATTTATAAGTCTGAGTTCAGTAAATTTCATTGTTAGATTTTTACTAACAGGATCACATAAACCAAATTTCAAATTAACAAACTTCCACATAATTTAAAATTTTATGAGAAAAAAAAATTCGCCGAAAAGTTGACTTTCGCAGCCGGTCTGTCAAATTCAGGTTCATTCAAATTGATCCAAAGAAAAATCCTAATGATTATGTTTATTCCCATGTGAATCGAATTTTAACAACAAGTCTGTCAGATTCAGATTTTTGAAAAAATAATATGTATTAGTACAATGTATAGCCACATAATTCGAAATTTGACAGTGTTTTACTGCCATTGCCGGCCTGTCGTATTCAGAATTATGAAATTGTGATTTATTTTCCCATAAATCGACTCAAATTTTTCTGTGGACTTTTTGCATTTTTTCAAATTAACGGGGTACTATTTTATCATAACAATGTTACCTTAGTGTACAAAGACCACTCAGGAAGCTTTTTATTGAGTCCAGTGGAAGTTATCAGCCCGGCACGCAGCTTCAGCGGCAGAGATTCTCCAGATTCCAAAACAACGCTAGAAAAAAAAGTCAATGAAAGAAAATGTAGGAAATAATTAATATCTTTAATAATATGTAATAACAATAAAAAAATTTGTAGCGCCGTTTTTGTGAAAAATCACTTCAAGGATGCTGTGCCAGAAAGTTCTTTAGAAAAATCTTTGGAGCCATACTAGAACTTCTTCGGAAAAAAGAAACTTCTTAAGCGGGAAAATCTTATATGTGGGATTTTGGGGTATTCAGTCTTCAAGGGACTGAAAAACCAAACTTCTTAAGCGGGAACTTCTTAAGAGGGTTTCACTGTATAACCGTCAGCTCTATCAATTTTTCGAAGAACTGTCATTACCAAGATTTATACAGCAGAGCATGTATGTAGCAAGGATGTAAGATGATAGTAAAGAGTTTATAATATCACTGCAGGAGAAAGTGTTGGTAGCTCTAATAGAAAGTCACCGGAAGGTTTTGAGGCAATCACTTCACCCTTAGACATTTGACAGCCTCCGTGGTTCAGGGGTAAGGTCCTCGACTACGAATACCGTGTATCTTTAGCCTCATAACATACCCCCAATTGGGGAGCCATATTCCTACTACCATATTCTCCGGATAAAAGTGGGTGAGTTGGATTTCTTATGAGGTATTCAAATCAAAAAAAAAAAAAATAGAGGAATATAAAATTAGTGGAGGAGTTTCATAGAGACGACCAGGACCCTACAAGAGTTTTTGCGCCGATGACATACATATATGTAAGAGGGGAATCTAAATGGAATCAAAACAACAGAATCTTCCACTCCTTTTAGCTGGACTATGCCCTTCGAAAATTGTATGAATGTTTGACTCACTCGCCAACAACAGGATTGACAATTTCCATCACGCTAGAGTCCACAGACTCCGAGAAGGTGGTGAAAGAGCCCTTGTCCATTAAAATCGTCATCGTCAACCCTGTCTCATTCTTTATGATGTACGGGGCGGTCACGGAGGTGAACTTCTCCAGCATGCCGCCCTGAACGGCCGAAGAAAAGGACTTGCCCAGTTGAGTCAGCACCTGAAACCAATGATGAAAGAATTCATATTTAACCTTTAACTGCGGCCTCTTCGTCCCAGCAACAATAATAATATCGAAATACTCCCTGCGTGCGACGTATCCGCCGCTTCCAGTAGCTTCGAATTTAGTGATGCCAGGGCCGTAAGTATTAAATTTTTAAAGATACATTTCTGTAAATAAATTCATTTCAATTTTTTTTGTGGGCCTCTTTGACCCATCGTCAGTATTTACGTGACTTCTTTAAAGTTGATTTTTACTATATAAAAATAAACATAAACTAATAATACTATATAAAAATAAACGTAAAGTTTAACATGTATAGTTTATTCGAGACACTATTGAAATATTATAATAAAAGTGAGTTCATTGTTTTGATTTAGTTGGCCGTATATCCTCTTTGCATGCTTACTTGAAAAAGGCATCTTCTAAACTTTCGGCAGGACCAACTGTCGGAAGGATCAATTGTCGGCCGGACCAACTTTCGCCGGACCAACTGTCGGGCGGACCAACTGTCGCCGGACCAACTGTCGGCCGGACCAACTGTTGCCGGACCAACTGTCGCCGGACCAACTGCCGCCGGACCAATTGTCGGGTCACCCTAATATTTATTCATTCAAAGTAACAGGCCGCCCACGCCCTCATGTCAGAGTATACATTAAAAAATCACGTCAGCAGTTAAAGGGTAACACAAAAATTGTTGAGTTCATTTTGTGAATAGTCATCTTACATTGGAGCCTGAACAAAATGGCTTCACAACTTCCTTTAACAACATTGACATAAATGTAACGGTATATGGGTACTGACCTGAAGAGCCGTATTGGTGACAGTTAGCTCCAGGTGTTCGGAGCTGGTGAACTGCACGGCCATGCTCGGTTGCGGCAGGTTTATCTCCGTCCCATCCACAACATCCCCAGCAGAGTGGTCCACTACCGGGGAAGTGGCTACACTTGGGGTAGTAGCCGGAGTCTCTTTGTTCATTTGCACCTGAAAACAATGTTTCATTTTTTATAAGTCCTACTGAAGAGAAAACATTTAATCATTAAAGACATTACATATTAGCAGCTCTCAAAAATGAAAATTTAAAACAAAAAAATCAGAAAAATATTTGGGAGGCGGATATGGGTATGGCCGCCCCAGGAACCATTTATTGGATAACCAACACCCCTGCCATAGATCACACAGAGTGGTTCACTACATTTGGTGACTTAGCAGGGGTGTCCAGGTTCAGGGGTTGTTTGTCTAGGTGCTTGTCTTAGCATTTGCCCTACAACTACGCAGCGGGCAGGATTGGAAGACTGATTGAGGTAGACCTAACCTAGACCTCTCCAGCCGAACTCTCTCGACCCATCGTCTTGCATCGTGCGAGGGATGGATTCATACCCCGTCACTCCTGGACACATTGACCCCCAGATTCCTACCCAACTTTCATGCCTTTTTCCTTCCCAGAACTTCATTTCCTTCCTTTCTAAAAATAACCTCCACATAGCAGCCCCAAAGGTGACATAGGCCCTGAGGGATTTCTTTTCCTCGGGACCTCCTTTGTGGACCTATTGATAAATAAAAAAAAATTAATTCCTAGATGCGACCGACCCTTTTTCTGATATTACTGCTTCAAATTTTCGTTTGAGAGGCGCTAACATTGTCTTCAATAAGTTACTCATTAAGTTATTACAAAAAAAAAACAATAGAAAGCATTTCATTACATCTTGGGAATTCTGGTTTTTAATGTTATTCTTCTTCATCTGGTTCCCTCTCCTTTTGGCGGTTGCAATCTTAATTCTGTGAGCTGCAGCCCGGAGCCAATCAGCAGAACAGCACCTGAACCAGTCGCAATAAGTTTCCGAGCAATAAGGCGCGACGTCTATTTGTTATTTTTCATTATTAGCTCTTGGAATCATTGTCCGAGATCAGGTTTTTCTCTTCCCTCCGCAAACTAGGTAATTATGAAGTAGGTTTTGGTTAGATTGCAATACTCACTTGCATCTTGAGTTCCCAGGGAACATGCTCGTACAGACCGCCCTTCAGGACTTCCACTGGCTCTATGAGGGGCTCCCACAGGGCCATGGAGTTATTGTAGTAGGACACCTGCATGGTCCATGTGGACTCCATGCTTAACTACAAACATACAAAAAGCTTTCAATACAACATACATAAATAAATACAGTAGAACCGCGCTAAATTCAAATCCACGGGACCTCAAAAACCAAAGTTTGAATTAACGAAATTCAGGTATTATTTATTTGTAATAATGCAACATATGTTCATGTAATGTGCTGGCATTGACACACTGCAGAGCAGCAGGTGGAAAGGCCCTGATAACCATTACGGTTTACGCAAAAGCCTTGATTCTTTAAGGTACAATGTTACCTGCACCAGTTATAGTACATTTGTGTGTGAGCTCGTTGAAATCAGAGCACACCTGCTGAACCATGGAGGCGAAAGCCTTCAGAACCCTCAGGCCATCTGGCCCTGAACCGTGAGTCAACTCAATCATCTATTCCTTTTCTAATAATGTGCCATTCTTCCATTTTTGTAGACAATATTGAAGAGAGAGAGTTAACTCGAAGCGCCTAGTATAGGAATCACATTTGTACCCTGACTCTGTTAATACACTATATCTTACCGCATACAACTTGTAATCATTTCTCATGACTGAGTCTCCTTAACACACCTCTTCATAGCCAATAACACCCTGGAGACCTCATGCTCGAAAAACACGTTCCCTTGCTAGCCAGCTACACACAAACCATGTGCGCGGGACATTCTCCTAATTACTACGATGTTTTAACCTAATGTTTTTTAACCTAACAATTGGTGCATAACATGAGGCCCTATTTAACTTAACAATTTCTGCCCTCCGTAATTTTTAACCTAAAAACATGCAATGATTCATTGCTGATTGTCCGACAGATAAACAGACTTGATTATCTAACTCAATTTGTAAGACATAAAAAGCAGAGATGTAGAAGTGGAGTAATACCTGTCCACTCCAGTCCTTGATCTTCCCCTGCAGGGAGGCCTGCATGCACAGCATGGGGATGGTCTCGGTGCCCATACCCGCGTCTATGGAGAAAGCTATAACAGGGGCGGACAGCATGCAGATCTCCCCTGAGGGGACAGGGGCGGGGGGCGGGGAGGCAGGCCGCTCCACCTCAAACGCGCCGTACACGTCCAACGCATCTTCCGCAAGTTCTACAAATCATTTCAAAATACAGTCACTTCTTTTTTAACACGGTTTTGAAAATCACTAATAATGTAACGGTTTTGATTTAAATATAGTATAACACTGCCGTGATTATTATGATGTCATGTTTAAAAAAAAGTACTTTGTCTGGAGCCTAATCGGTTTTGCATTATATTAACATCCATCACTATTGACAGATTAACATAGATTTATTCCTTACATAAAAAATATTGGCAGCAAATCAATCTGCTATCGCTTTTTCGGCTGTCGCTATTATGCAGCTGACACATATGTGATCCATACACGCCCTGTCATGTGATAGATTGCAATAAAAAGGCCAGCGTTCTAAAGGTTAATGTTGGAGTTTTACCTACCATTAAAACTCTTATTATGTTGTCTTGCTCATCCAGAATATATATATAATGTGAGATATCGCGCTTATTTCTCGCTAGCGCCAGTCGTATCTGTTGCTATATCTTGAATTTCCCGCCTTCCTTTTGTAGCTCCCTTCAGTTGTATAATTGTCACCTTGCAGTTGGCGTCCTGAGACGCGATTTCCTTCAATTTGGACTCACCAAGCAGAGCTTGAATATATATTCTGGATGAGCAAGACAACATAATAAGAGTTTTAATGGTAGGTAAAACTCCAACATTATGTGTGTCGTTGCTCATCCAGAATATATATATAATGTGAGAAGTGTTTGTTATCGCTTGGTGACAATTCTAAAGCCAAAATTGTGACTATTACTGTATTGCTTGAAATAACTTGGTCAAAGACTGAGAGTGAATGGGTGGATTCAGCACCTCAACATTGAGACCTCTGATCTGCTTTCTATAATATTTCTTGAAAGTGTTTTCTGAACGCCAGTTTCCTCTTTCCAAAATGGTGTCTATAGGACACTCTTCCAGCCAACTCCTTGAGGCTACTGCTGATCTCAAACTCCCAGGGGAGGCATCAATCCCAGCGTCCTTCAAAATTGTTTTAATCCATCCACCAATAACAGTTCTCGAGGCTGGCCTGGCAGGCCCCAATGTGGAAATAAACAGACATTCAACACCAGCTTCGTGTCTCCTGTTCTCACCCAAAGACATAAGCTTTCTCAACCAAAATATAGGATCTATATTACAATCCTCTGCTTTGCAAAGTTTCCAACCAGACTGTCTATGTGTAGAGGTGTCTGTTTTAGAACCAAAAATTGGCCATAATATAATGTGATCATCATTGTCCACAAGATTATCAGGAGATGTATGTAGTAAAGTCGGATCATGTACTCGTCTTCCTGATGCCAGAAGTAAAATCACAGAACATCTACGAGATGCTTCGAAAAGAGTCAGGTCCTTTGGAGGATTTTTACAAAGCCAAGATACCAAGTATCCTGGATCCCAAGTAAATGCTCTAGGCTTCTTATTTGCAGAATTTCCTATACCTCTCATCACTCGCTTGACCAAGGGATGATTACTTATCCTCAAATCGCCGTTGGGGTCACACAAAACCGACACTGCAGACTTGTGAAGTGCTATAGTACTGGGAGCCAAGCCTTTCTTCACCCTTAAGTATGCCAAAAACCGTGCCAGCTGAGATCCCGAAGGGTTATTAGGATGCGTATTATTAATGGAGCACCATTCCTTCCAGCTCTTCCATGCCATGTGATAAGTTGAAAGCGTAGATTTGCGCCAACCCGCATTCAACAGAGCTTTCTCTTGCTGTGACCAATCGTTCAATGCTTCACTCCACCCCCAATCTTCCACACCTGTAGCTGGAGCTTCTGGACCTGTTGAGGATGAAGTCCTGTCGATAAGTCTATCAAGTTGTCGACCAACATGGGTATTATGTGAGGTCGGTCTAGGGCTCTTCTCTTTAGGTCTGGTAACCAAAACACTTTTGGCCAATTTGGGGCTACGACCAGGTACACCCCTGATGACTTGTTCAGGTGTGCAAGCACTCGTGGCATTAAACAAGGGGGAGGAAAGATCCATGCCAAGGGGAAATGCCAACTCCTGCTGAACGCGTTGTGAAACATCGCTCTCTTGTCGTGGGAATCTATCGAGACATACTGATCCACGACGTGAGCCCTCGAAGAAGCGAATAGGTCCACTACTGGATTGCCCCACTTGTGAAAAACAGCTCTTACCGCTGGGGGAAGAAGGTGCCATTCTGGTAATGTCATCCCTCGGGATAGATGATCCGCGAGGCCATTGTAGCGTCCTGGCAAATATTGGACTTGTAAAGCGATTCTGCGCTTGTCCAAAAGATCAAGAATCTGAAATGTCAGATAAAGGAGACCCATCGACTTGGTGCCTCCCTCGTTCCTCAAGTAGGCTACGACTGTCCTGTTGTCTGATTGAATGAGTAACGAAGAACTTCTCAAATTCTGAGTCACAGATGTTAAGGCATTTAAGATTGCCGTCATCTCCTTTATGTTGCAATGTCCCCCCCTCTGACTGTCTGTCCAACAACCCGACAGAGGTACATCGTCGATCAGGGCTCCCCAGCCGTGATCCGCCGCATCCGTAGTCAGAAAGTGTGTTGGGCTGGGAACATGAAGAGTTGAAACATGATCTAAGTTGGTCATCCACCATTTCATTTCCGACAAGACCTCCTTCTTTATCGGGGACTTCTGCTGAGGGGTCAGCTTCAGCATTAACTGCAACTGTAATTGCATCAGCCGAGTATGGAGTCGACCTCTGGGGACCACAAAGGTAGCAAAATTCAACTTCCCGAGAATACTCTGAGCTTCTTTTAGAGTCCATCTTCGTCTTGTCACGAAGCCCCGAAGTGAATTCCAAAGACCTTGGCGTCTGAATTTGGTCAAATACTTCTGATTTAGATGAGGGTCCCACACAACTCCCAGGTATTCCACTGATTGTGCTGGCTGACTGATACACTTCTGGAGATTCAGTGACCAACCTAACCGCTCCAACAAATGAAGGGCTTCCCGTGTTTGACTGAGGAGGACCTCTCTGGTCTGATGAGCCAGGAGAAAGTCGTCTAGGTACACAATGATCCTGATACCCCGTCTCCGCAGGATTTCTGCAATCCAATTTGTGATAGCTGCAAAGGCCTGTGGTGCACTGCTCAAGCCTTGAGGCAGGCATGTCATCTGTAAGTGAAGACCTCCGTAATACAATCTCAGAAAGCAACGGTGAGCTTTTGCGACCGGTATGTGGAAGTAGGCCTGCGAAAGGTCTATTTTTGTCATCCAATCGTTGGCTTGAAGAAAGTGTGGGACTTTGTGGTGAGATATCAGAGAAAACTTTTTCCAAGCTACATCTAAATTGAGAGCTTTTAAATTGAGGATTGGCCGTTTTGAGCCGTCGCTCTTTTGAACAAGAAAAAGTGTTGATAGGAAGGAGGCATTGTCGCCAGCTCTTTCCAGTGTACCATCTCTCATCATCTTTTTTATTACGAGGGTCATTTCCGGGGTTACTTTCGTCTTGAACCTCCTTGCGGAAGCATGGCTTGGACTTATCAACAAGGGCTTTCGGATGAATGGTATGCGGTATCCTCTTATCATACGTAAGATGGTCTCTGGGGCATCTAGGGCCCGCCATTCTCTCCAATAATCCTGTAGTTGACCCGCCCGAAATGGTTGATTGTCACTTGTTGAAGCGGCCACGAGAGGTCTGCCCCCTCGCGCCACGCTTCTGTTCCCTCCCCCTACGCCTCGTACCGGAGGAATAGTGGGGGTCTCGCCCGTGGTCTGCCCGCCGGGGAAACGAGGGAAATGCCATATTTTCCTTTGATGTCTGCTTGGGGGGAAAGGCAACAACCTCCTTAGATGTTGAAGGGCGGTTGTGCGCCGAGTGGCTACCCTGAGGTAGGCGCACTGGATTAAAGCACTTTGTTACACCACCTAGTTTCTGCAACTGAGCGGACATTGCTTCTTCCCCAAAAAGATGAGTGGAAGAAGGAGGAATTCTGCTGAATAGCTTCCGTTCCACTCCCGTCTTACAGCTGCCCAAAATCTTATCCCTTCTGTGCTGAATTACTTCAGCTCGCTTTCCGCACGTTATCTGCAGTATATCGTCGGAGCATTTTATATACTCGGAGTCCTCTCCTAACAGGATGTTCAGTTGTTCCTCTAAAGCTTCACTTGACAGAGAACCTTCTGAACTACTTCCCCATTTGATAAGTTTCTGGAGAGCCTGTTGAAGGCACTGTCTCTGCTTCAATGTGGCATGCGTTACCGCAGCCAGCATCTTTTCCATGGCAGGAAATATCGGAGAGGCGGTGTCAAATGCCAGCACCTCACAGTTTACTTCCAGCTCCTTGAAGCCTGGATCAGCTAAATATTCCTTTAAAGCAGATGTCTGTCATTCCGCTTTCGTCTTTTCGTACGCTTGCGACGCCTACTACTCTTCGATGCCGAACCGCTAGATTGCGAACTCGAAGAACTGGTTGACATTGAACGGCGTGGCCTTCTTCGATCACGTCGTTTAGAGGTTACATCCTCTTCTTCTACATGCTCCTTGTCTAAGGGCATTTTGACCCGTGCACAAAAATGTTTGGGTACGCGAAGGAAAGCGGCGCAGTTTATTCTGCGTAGCAGTAAGACGCAAATATGCGCAAATAACTTTATAAATAATCGCACAATCACTCAGCACTAGATTTGCACAAAATTACGACAATTTGCGGGTAGCAACAGATTCGTTTTCGTTAAAATAATTACGAAACAAAATTTCACGACCGGCGTAGGTGAAATAGACGCCAAAATTGAAGGAAATCGCGTCTCAGGACGCCAACTGCAAGGTGACAATTATACAACTGAAGGGAGCTACAAAAGGAAGGCGGGAAATTCAAGATATAGCAACAGATACGACTGGCGCTAGCGAGAAATAAGCGCGATATCTCACATTATATATATATTCTGGATGAGCAACGACACACATTGCTCCAAATTATTGGATGCAACATACCTGTTTTGAGGAACCAATACATATGTTGTTGGAAGGGTTTAATTTCCCACAGATCTTTATAAATGCCGACCGAATCCTCTTTCAAGGCAGAATCATCATCAGCCTTTGTCATTGTTACCAACACTCGATTTAGCAAATCAATTGTAGCTGAAACAAAAACAAAAAAAATTGTAGTCACACAAATTCTCTTCTTCAAATATTCATTTTTATAAATAGGTACATACATATTTAGAGTTTCATAAATCCTACAATTACAATGTGAAAACTGATTCAGATGTACAAAATAATAATATGAATTAGGACGATGTACAACCGCGAAAATCGATATTTTACAGCTTTCTACCGAAACTGCTGACTTGTTAGATTCAGATTTATGTGTTTTTTCGAATTATAGGGGGTTTGAATTAACAGCGTTCTACCGTATATAATATAAAAAATATGGGGATAATAACTACAACTAGGTAAACCCAAAATTAGCTTCTTCGAGTTACACACAAAACCACATCTTTATTTCCTTGCCCATTTAAAAGACATGTTTGTGATATACATGAAAATAAACCAATAAGTAACTGGAAAAAGCTGATTTCAGAGTTACCCAATTGTAGTACGAAGGTAGGCTGAAAAGTAATGCACACATACTTCTACAGCATACAAAATGACCTTCAGAAGCGCGCTAGGTGGAATGTGGAAGTGACATTCCCCCTCTACACGTACGCGCAAGTTTGAGGTCGTTTAATTCATTCAATGAATGTTGAGAAGCGGAAGTATGGAGACATGTTTTAGTGTTATGTCAACGCAAGGTAAACAGCATGCTGTATCAAATTTTAACTGCTGAAAAAGTGACTACTACTGAGATTCGTCGTTCTTTAAAGGTTGTTCAAGGTGACAATGCAGTTGATAGGTCTACTGTAAATCGATGGGTAATAAAATTTAACGATTGTGAACTTGCAAAAGCAAGCGTTGATGAAACACACAGCGGATGTCCAATCACTGATACAGATGATAAACAACCCAAACTCGTCCACGATTTGATTCAAAATGACTGGCGAATCACTCAAAAACGTATCACAAACCATTTTGGAATATCCAAGGAACGTGTCGGCTTCATTGTTAAAGAATTAGGCTACCGTTAAATTTGTGGACGATGGGTACTATGCCATTTCACAGACGAGAACAGCGGCAATTAAAGCCACTGCAAAACCTGAAGTTTGAACCGATTCCACACCCCTCTCACTCTCCCGATCTTTCGCTTTGCGATTTTATTTTTTTCCTCTACACGAGAAACACTTAAAGGGTAATTATTACAACTGGATGATGAGGTGAAGGCAGTTGTCAAGTCCCAGATTCGAGAAATGTCAGAAGAATTTTTCAGTTACATGATGAAAAAACTGGTTACACATTGGGAGAAATGCGTTAGCCTTAACGGTGACTATGTTGAATAATAAATATATCATTTTGAAGCTTAAGAATCGTACTTTAATGTAATTTTTGCCCGATCTTGCTATTTGTTTTTGTTCGTCTTTTACAAGCATGTGTGCATTACTTTTCAGCCTACCCTAGTAATTACTAGGTGTGTCGGCCGGTGTGAATACAGAAGACGAGACTACGAAGGTTAATGTCAAATATGCGGTAATTAGTTGGTCGTTGTACCTGGCGAGACACTGATGACAACGGCCGTGAAGGAAATGTCCACGTGCCATCCTCTGTTGCCGGTAGCCGATGCATTCAGAGATACGTCGCACGGCTCCAGAACCGAATACCGTCCCGTTGACCTCACACCAGATCTGGAAATTATAATAGTGTCATTTGAAATGCGAACAAACAATACAAGGGTATTAGCCAAACTTTCTAACAATACGCATGGTAATGTTTTACCTTCCATAGCGGCACGTGAAGAGCTGCAGTTGCTGAATTGTACCGTCCATCACCTTCTGGTCATCTGTCATCCGCATTTTGAATGTTACTTCATTCTGTAATATGTAAGTGTCCACATGTTAAAAACTTCAAATAATCTTCTCGGTTACAACTAATAACATATTTGAGAGATAAATACATAATAATATTTAGTTCAAAAGTTATATGTACCGTGAAAGCCACTTAAGAAGTTTTCTAAGGGACCGAAAAAAAACTTCTTAGACGTGAGAACCTTTTAAGTGGGATAAATTGGGCCATTCAGTTTTCAAGGAACCGAAAAAAAACTGAACCTTTTAAAAAGGAAAACTTCTTAAGAGGGAATTTCTTAGGAGGGTATCACTTAATTTGTAAGTAAATATTTTCAGCTTAAATGACTTTTTGATCGACCCCACAAAAACCCATTAACCCTTAGCAGAATAGAGAAGTCCAGTCCAATTTTTTTATTTTTTTTTTATGAAAAAAAAACCTTCTAACTTAAATAACTGCATATTTTTTTTTTTTTTAGAGTTAGTTACAATAGTTAAAATAATTTTCAAAGTTTTAATTTTTCAAGGTCCCTCTAAAAACACCATAACTATTATGCATTTTGTGACGTCATCTACTAAATACGAAAAAACCTATTTTGTGTTTTTTATGTTGGTCTCCTTGAATCTCACATAGATTTGCGCAGGCGCCGCCGGCCATCTTAACGCGTTGATTGGTCTATTTATGGTGTATGGGCAATGGCGACGATATGGCGACGGCGAGATCAGAAGCTTCGCAAAAATGACATGATGAATTTTACTTGCAGTTTTATGTTTTTGAAGTTAATTTACGTTTAAATGATCAATTCACTGTGATATTAGTGTAATTCATCATAAGTACCAATGTTGCATTACTTTTTTTTCAGTTTTAGTCCTTTAAATAGTGTTTTTTTGTTGGTGATTTATTTTCGTTGTACGATAGGTTTAAGGTTACGTCTGAAAATTTTTTTTAATGACTTTTCCGCGTGAATTTAATAAAACTTCCATAAAAGTAATATTATTTAATAATGTAAAAGACTAATGCATGTGTAAATAAATACAAAATACAGAAATCAACACATTAAATTGCGTAACACCGAATCCAAGATGTCATATTTTTTAAGTTATTTTTTCGGAATCATTAAAATATTTTTTTATCATTTTTAATTGTATGAACGAGATAAAAAGTGAAGTGACAGTTTTATTCCAAATTCATAAAGTAAGAGGACTGTATCTTTAAAATTTTTAATTTTCCTAAATTTTTCGACCATTTAATAGATTATGTTTACAGTCAGCTGTTTTTTTTAATTTTTTCATTTTGAAACTTAAAATACTGCAATTTTCAAACGCGATCGTGTATGTCAGATACAAAAATCTAAAAGGCAATTCTATTTAGTTTCTATAAAGGTATATGCTTTTACGACATCTTCAAAAATAAGAAATATATAGAACATTTGTTTGTGTCATACCTAAATTCCCATACAAATGATGTACAGCATAAATAAACCTGTCATTACAGTGATTACCATCGTGACGTCACCACACAGCATACCAACCTGACGCTGTGTTTTAACGAGAATATTAAAAATGCACTATTTAATAATTTTAAAACTGTACGTTTAATATTATTAAATAAAACTTATATATTCAGAATCAGCGTTTATTGGTCTATATGAGCATATTTTTTTAAAGCTATAATATTTTTCACTGGAGTTCCTTATTGTGGTATCCCAGTGATAACACATAAAAAATAATTATAATTTAAAAAAAACTATATAGTCTTGAGAGACTGGACACGCCGATGATTTAAATAAATGTCGGCAATGTGTGCCTGTGTACAAAACTCCGCGCAAATCTATGACGGTAGTCACCAACATTCTTGAATCATCAAGTATTGGATGAAGAGCTTTACTCTACAAAATAAAGTCAGGAATATGTAGCCAAGGAATTTCAAGTATTATACAAGAATTATAAAAAATACATTTAAAAATATTACTTATAACTTAACTGTACGAAGTGTACTTACATTCAGTACCAGTGCCTTGCATTCGCTACCCTCCATGGACTCAACCAGTATGATGTCTGGTTTCTCCAACTTCAGGTTGATGGTCATCATTCCCTTACTCTCCTGTTTGGCCGCCTCTACCTTGGGCAAATCCTTTCCCCGGATTTTCTTTGATAACTAAACATATTAGAAAGTTTATTGATTTATTGTGTTCGATTTATAAACATACATAGATACAACATGTCAAATGGATAGATACCTCTTTTCCAAGCAAAAATTACTTTCAATCTTGAAATAAATAACTCACGTAAGTGGTAAAAGCTCTTGCTCTAGAAGTTACTTCAGTAGTTACTATAGACGCTCTCGTAGCTCTCGCAACTCTTGAAACTCTTGAAACTCTAGAAGCGTTGATGATATTTTTGACTGAAGTTTTGAATTTGGTTTTCTGCACAGTAAATTGTTTTTTTTTTTTTTTAATTATTTTATATAATTACACCAATTATTTGTAAAACTATTGACCCAAAATTACACACACTAGAAGCTACTATGATTTCAAATACAAAAAATGATTAATGGATAAGAGGTTTGCTAAGATTAACAAATCAACTCAAAATAATGTTGATTGAATATTTAAACAGAGGTCGTCTTTCACACATAGCTACATTTTAACCGTAGATTATGAATACATATAACTTTATTGACATATTTAGTTTCGATGTAACCGCTTTCACCCTGCTATGAGCATCTTCCGACTGGTATATAAATATAATAATGGTTATATTTTATGTTATGTTGTCTATTGTCATCAAAATACGACCAAATGCAGATCATTATTTGAAGAGGTAAAAGTGAAAATATCAAAATGGTGCTGACTCTGATCTAACAAACAACATCAAATGTGACGCATGTTTAAACATAGAGTCCCCAGTTCATAGTTCAAGCATACAGATATGTCAAAATATGAAGTTAATGGTATTTGGTAATGCGCATTAACTTTTTATCTGTGGCTGACACACATGAATGTGATTTGGAAAGCCAAGCCCAAAGCATGGCGGACTCACACTTATGAGGTCGAGCAGCACCAAATCAAAACAAAATTTCGTAGAATATACCAACGGTCCCGAAGAACAATGTCGGATCTGTTAAAAATTGATAATCATTCTGATTCTGTTGGCTAATTTATGGGCTTATTTTGTTGATTTAAATGTCTACTTTCAGAATTTTGAATACAATGCAAAATATCACAAAAACATTATATTCCTTGATCTCAAAATCAGTAAAAATGCAGAAACGAAACTTTAAACAGCTCTTCTGAAAAACTACAAAATTGTACATCCGACATTGTTCTTTGGGGCCCTCGATCTAGATCAAATACAACTCAACTCGTATTTAAAATGTGGCTAATTCTTTATTACATCCGATCTGTTGAAATATTCAGAAAGAAAGTCATACAGATACATGAAACAACAAAGAGATGGTTCCATAGCGTTCATGTTTATATTATTGTAATAAAAAATTCAAGGTTTCAGAACATGGTTTTAAACAAGTATTTAAAATGATAGACCAAAAATGCATGTACGGGGTGAGTTTAGAAAAGAACTTGATGACAATGAGTTTTAACAATGAATTATATATTTTTATTGTCGTTAAAATCGTAGACAAAACGATACAAAGACAAAGTAGAAAGTTGAGAAAAAATGCAAACAGCTGTTACGTTACTGTTAGTAAAGGAGTCCATAGAAAAAATTAATTAAAATGAAGTTAAATACAAATGACAGTTAAAAATATAGTTAAGTTTTTAAAATAGGATGACACAACATCGAACACGGTGGATTTACGAGCTGATTTATTGAGCAGTGTACGGGTTAAAAGACTCATGTTCCATGTTGCATGTCCACAGTTATTATATACAGTGAAACCCTCTTAAGACATTCCCTCCTAAGAAGTTTGTTTTTTTCAGGCCCTCGGCCTTAAATTGGTCCAATTTTTCCCATATATAAGGTTTTCATGTTATTTTTTCCGGTCCTTTTTAAGAGGATTTCACTGTATTGGAATACTCAAAATATAATATGGTTAAAGACAGGTTTGAGTATGTTAAAAGATAGATATATATATTAGGCCTCAGCTCTAACATACTACACTATCTAACAACTAACAAAATAAAAGTGTTACAGTGAAACCCTCTTAAGAAGTTCTCTCTTAAGACGTTTCGTGGCTTAAGAAGTTTGGTTTTTTCGGTCCCTCGGCTCAATATTGGCCCAATTTTTCCCACATATAAGGTTTTCCTGCTTAAGAAGTTTGTTTTTTCCAGTCCCTTGAAAAACTTCTTAAGAGGGTTTCACTGTATAACATTTTAACTATTTTGCAGGATTAAACATGTACCACTGTGATTTGACATGATACAAAGAACGGCATTGAAAAACTTACCCGAGAAGGCTGAAGCCGAACATTACTGGCCCTGTAAGACGTGGGAACAGTGGAGCTAGAAGCCTCTTCAACAGACTCAATCACAGGCTGGTCGGGAACGACCGGGGGCGGAGGAGGACTCATGGCAGATAGTCCACTGGTCACAAAGTCTCCTATCTTCATTAGGAAGTCCATGGACAAAATCAGGTTGAAACTGAACACTCGTACATCCACTGGAATCACAAAATATATATTTAGTACAATTTAATGTCATTCTAAATGACAAAATACATGTACAGAGCGTAGAGGTATAAATAGAGTCGCCATGTCATAGAAGAAATCTCTTCAAAGCACGTTCCATTATTGGGAATGTGTTTCGAGGAACATTTTAAATTTGTAGAGACGAGGGGAGGCAGGTTCGGCAGATGTTAATAAATTCTATGTACTTAACCTCTCCGCGAGTGAGTTTTGGTGAACAAAACTGTACGTGAGGAGTGAGTTTTTTTTTAAATTTTTTAAATATATTTTATAAATTATGTATAATTATCATAGATTAACTAAAAAATAATATTATATTTTGAATTAAAACGTCATTGACATCAATCCACGAAAATAAACAAACATCGAAAAGAAACATGTTCATACAAAAAAACTGCTTCCTTCCTCTGACGACCTATAAAAGAATTTTTAAACTAAAACTGTGAAGTTGGTATTGTAGATATGTCTTCCAAAACTTCAACAAACTATGCGCAGATGTCAATAGAAGCCACTACAAGTCAAATAGTTTCATTAAATATGACGGTATTTGAATAATAGCCGCGGACGAAACGTTTTGGCTATACTCTTTTGGGCATTTTTTCGCTTCGCCGAACCGTTTCGCCCATACTCGTGGAGAGTTAAAACTTTAAACAATAAAACTGATATAGTCAGAATCAGAGTTGTAATATATCATTGAAGAAGAAGATAAAACTCTAAATTAAAAAAAAAACACAAAAAAGGGTCCGAGGTCACTTGAGTTTCTTATTATAATATTCTGTACTGATAAATTCACATAATTTTTATTTTAGCCTAGCTTACTTTAACTCTACTTAAAGGTACATTAGAACTAGTGTACTATAACTTAAAAATTGATCCTATAACATGCTAATTTTGGTTATATTACCCCCACACAGGCAGTGCCTTAAAGCCCGTTCGGACTAGGCTAGTAGTTTAGTCGAGTAGCGAGTAATTTAGTAACTAGACATATCTGAACACCATAAATTTAGCGGAATAGTTTAGTCAGTGGTTTATTAGTCAATAAATTTTGTTCTATTTTTTCAGAAGAATAGCGCCCCCCACTACGTTTCTCTGCTCACTGACTCAACCAATAAACAAGTCCATACCAAACGAACCCATTGTTTTAGTAGAGTTCATTAGTAGCCGTAAAAATGTCCTCTAGTTGGAGCGAAGATGCCAATCTTAAATTCTTCCATTTTTGTATCCATAGTTTCTTTACTAACATCTCACTAATTTCTTCTTCCATATTTTCTCAAGCATTCATTACAATCAGCTTAATTAGCCTATTTACTTTGTTGCGTTGCAGCCCGTTCTTCGGTCAATGTGCAAATCATTAATGTACTCTACTCGACCATAATGCGAACGCTTTTGGGTCAGTCAAGTGGCGAGTTACTAGCCAATCTTCTAAACTACCAGCCTAGTCCGAACAAGTCTTTAGTGGGTTCAAGCCATTACTAACATTATTTATTTAATATATTTTTTAAAACACGTAAAAAAAATATTATATTGATGTGCTTAAAAAATGATGTAACTTACTGAAGGTATCCGATTGTTTCTGTGTGTAAGTGACATCAATCATACTTCTCAACTTCTCTCCCGACTCCCTGGAGATGTTGCTGATGGAAGTCTCGCTGCCGGCATCGGCTTTCCTCTCCATGAAGCGAGTGATCTTGGACTCGCGATTGGGGCGCGTGTCGTCCAGCAGACAGTCCACCAGCAGCAGGGAGGTGTACATGGAGTTGTCGGAGAGCATTCGCCCCTTCACGGACAGAAGAAGCAGACTGAACCGAGCGAGGCCAACCTCGTCCGTACTGCTCAGCGGGGAGACAAGGGACTGGAAAGGAGAGTACGTTAACATCCGATGCAAATAAAAACGGTTTCAGGACAAAACAGAACATTGAAGAAAAGTCAAGAAAAATAACAAACAAACCTAACTTTAAAACTTTCCACATTCCTTTCCAAATAACAAATTTGACCTTCTCCTAACCACTTGTGTGAATGTTTTAACTATATAACATTCACAATGGTGGCTGGTAAATTGATATATTTAGCAGACCAAATCCTTCATAAATTTATTGAATATCTTGAAATCTATAATTTCTATATCTCTATTCACTTTTCTCTTTCAGAAACCTAAACTTAAAACTTTCCACATTCCTTTCCAAAGAACCAATTTAACCTTCTCACAACCACTTGTGCGAATGTGTTAACTATACATATAACATTCACTATGGTGGCTTGTATTTTGATATATTTAAGCACTAAAAAAAATTTACTGGAGGGAAACAGCGGGAGATCTAGGGCCAGACTCTCCAGGATTCTAGCTCAGATGATTTAGTCAGTCAAGAGTACAAATTTAATAAAATAGAACTAATTTTCATTACTGTTGCAACACTGAATACATATCACTGATTTTAGAACAAATTATATTACATTCAAATGTAAGGTTATGAATAACACCTGAATACGACATTTTGATATGGAACAGGAAAAATGGCATAACTCAATACTCTTGAAGAGTTTGTCCATTTCATATAGTTTTATTTTGATTTAAGGTCTAATAAATGTCTCCTTTGATGTGAAAAAAAATATAAAACAAACTGAGTGTTAAAAAATTAACAAGTTTGAATATTAAATTTTCTTAAAACACAATTTAAAATCATCTCCTTTCAGAAAGTTACACTAATTTCTGAACATCGTTTGATGTTGATGTCAAGAATATTCACTGAAGACGGGCATTTTTTTAAAGTAAGACTTTTTTGAAGTGTATCATTTTATTTAGTAAAAAATTACTCACTACTCTTTCCGAGGCTTTGCTCATCATCTCGATGGTCAGGCTGTCCATGGTGAAGGTGAACTTCATGACAGTCCTGGTGGGGGCCAGCAGTACCTCCGAGTCCTTCCTCTTGGCCCCGTACATGGCCATCTCGCTCTTCTTCAGCTGCTGGGTGCGCGAGGACTCCATGCTGTCGCTGGACTTGAGGCGGTTCAACACCGGTGCCGGCGCTGCGATGGGCGCTGCCACACTCTGCTCCTTCCCCTCAGTCAGGTTCTCCGACAGTATTTTCATCACCATCTTGAAGTCGGAGTTGGCCACTCTAAGCTGAAAATAAAGTCTCCTTCTATTATTTACAGCGATTCCATGACTTCTCAACAAAGTGGCATTTCAACACTCCTCATTAAAAGTTATGAAATATATATTTTTTAAGTAGCCCATAACCTAACACCTGTCGTAATATCAACTGAGTGGACATGGTTTCTAATTATTACTATAATATCTCTGAAAATATAATAACCGCTGGAGCAACCAGCGAAATAAATAAATTAGCCTCGATTGCTAGAGATTTCTAGAAGATCATTTTTTAAATTTTTCACCAACATTAAAAAAAATTATACCTTCGAAATTTAAAATGGAGATATAAAAATTTATTACAGTGCTATATAGCCAATGAATTAACCTGTATTTTACCATTTATCTCATAATTTTGTAGGATTTATAAAAAAATATTGCGCGAGCGAAGCCGGGGGCAAAAGCTAGTAAATAATAAATGTTAAACTATTCATGGTTACACAATTTAAAATGACAAAACTCAATGAACACCGAGTGGACAGCACTAGAGGTCTTTTTTAGCGGCATAAGGCAAGGGTTAACTGTGATAATTGCCCTCAGTCACATTGATGGCACCGAGATTGGGCATTTAACCTATATTTAAACATAGCAATCACTCAACTTGATTTTCAAAAGCAACTCCAAGTGTGACACATCAATGTAAAACTTTCCATTGCTAAAAACGTGGAAGAAGCATGGAGAGAAATTTGTGCAGCTGTGAAGAGATAGAGAAAGTCATAAAAGAGGATAGTACTGGTACCTTAATAGCTTTCATCCGGCCCGACATGTCAATATCAGGAATCTTGGAATACCACGATGATGACAGATTCCTCTTGACGGTGAGTTTGAAGGTGGTCGGTTGGAGGAGCATCTTCTCACTGTGGAACTCGTTCTTGTCATTTAATTCCACACGAGATAACTTAAACTTATCCAAATGAAGAACCAGTTCGTCAACCACCACATCATGTTCTGCCTGTAAATACATAATGGTAAAAATAGTGCATCAGTCATGGACGTATGAATCTATCCCTCCCACTGTGGTGCAAGACGATGGTTCGAGAGTATCTTGCTGGAGGTCAAAAAGTCTCCCTCAACCAGTTTCTCCTGGGCAGACGTATCCAATGCAAAGCAAACCTCACCCCATAAACCCGGGCACTCCTGCTAAATAACCAAACTCTTGGGGGAGACCTTTGGCAGAGGTGTTGGTTATCCAATAAATGGTTCCTGGGGTGGTAGTACCTATATCCGCCACCCAAATTTTAAATAAAAATAACTTGAAAAAAGTATTGAAATTCAGGTTCAGGAATCAGTTCTACAAAACGACTTTGTTATGTCAGTATATATAATGACGAAAGGATACCTCCAATAAGGAAATAATATTAAAATAACAAAATTTAAAAGAAAAAACAACTTACATTAACGTCTAGTTCAATGAATTTATTTTTCATAGTGATGTAACCCAAATCTATCATTACAGCATAGTAACTTTGGGAGTTCTCCGGTGCAATCACAATGGGGGCTTTCAGGCTGATGTCCATGGCCACCTTGGTGGCCTTTTCGTACGCATTCTGCACATTGGCCTTGGCCGATTCTGCCGCCATAGCCGAGGCATTCTTTATCGCCTCGGTGGCCGCTTGGAAATTATTGAGGAATTTCTAAAACAAATCAAAATGTTAAGAAACATATTTTTAAATTGTAAATTAACCTTCACAACGCTGGATTTATAAAAGTAAACTATCACTTCAAGCGGCATATTCAGACACTATTTATCTATTTTACTGAAACTTTATGAATCACATATATGACAGCTGCGAAGATTGGGTTAAAACTTATTTTGAAAACCCAATTATGTATTTAAAACGTACAAACTTGGGCAATTATCTTTACTGTTGTCAACTTACAATACGATTCGTGAAATAATATTTGTGTATGACAATTTGTTTAAACGAATTCGCCAATCAAGTTTGGCATAACCCCGTGCTTTCCTCAGGGTATGGTATAAAGATATTATACCATACATTTTGAAGAGTGCAATTTTTACTTACCAGCATAGATGTGACGAACCAATTCAGGAAAATAATTCTTATACAACTGATCTGCGCATCGATGGTCATGTCATTGCTGTCAACATTTGTGTAATGGTCCATGTTGTACAAAACCAATTGCAAATTGAGAGCATCTCCTCCCACAATGGACAAAATCTATAAGAGCAAAAAATAAGTAGCATACTTTACAAACAACATTCAGTGCGAACTACAGTGTGCATCGGTAAATGCATTTAATATGAAGAATGTTTTTCTGTTCACCAGAATAATCTTGAAAGTATATATAAAAATACATTGATAACCCAGCACATGTCTAGAGGGCAGTACCTAGCCAAAATACATACACGTGGTATGTTTTGTATATAATGTTATGATTTTTTATAAACATATTATGAGCTTTGTGACAGCCAAGGATTTGGTTCCATATGTTACATCAAAATCATTTCTCATTTGTCAGAGCAGCGTTATATTTACATAATATCAAAAAACCTCAGTTAATTAAATACAGCATTAAAAAAACTTCAGATAATCATGAACAGCATTCAAAGTGGGTTGATGGAAGTGGATTGAATTAATAATGAACCTGTTTGTGTATGGAGGCAGGATTGCGATCAATGACTTGTATGTCCTGCAGAGTGGCGTTGACTTGTGTGTAAGAGTTCTTCATGATAAGCCCCACTTTGAGGCCCGTGACGGCCATCAGGGCCAGAGAGCGCTCCTGCGTGGCTATCTCCACTCCCACCTGCTCCATGAACATCTCTACCTTCAGGCCAATCGTTTCCACGTGGCCTCTCTTCCGCATCTTTGACATTGTTTCTAAAGAAATAAAAGTTTATTTAATTATATGGATAAAAAAACTATCATAAAATAAAATGTAGGTTAACAGATATGCGTGACACTTTTTGCGAAATACATTTCATACATTTTCTATGAAAATTAAAACATTAGAAGTGTGTGTAGCTTCGGGGGCACGAGTTATTTGCGCATATATGTATATACGTAGCAGTGTATAGGTTAGACATTTGTTTTGTCCAAGTAACAATTTAAAAAAAAAGAAAATTAATTAGTGAAACACAAAAAACATAAAAAGGAAATAATAATAAATAAAGGAACTTACGAGCAGCAGATTTGGGCTTGTGGGTAGACAATAATTCTTCATCTTCGTGGATGGTTGACAGCGGAGTACCAGCAGTAGCCACTCGGTCCTGGACACCTTGTACGGCATTCAGTCTTGTCTGAAATATGCATATGACGTAAGAATCGTGGCTCCCTTATCAAGCACAAGAGCTCCTCTTTTCTGATAAGGTATACATGACCAATGATGACCTTAAATATAATATTCTGTAAAACATATACGTTTAAATGCAACTCATATTCTTTATATTACAATAAAAAAATGTTAACCACTATCAACTATGTACATTAAACATTTAATAAAAATATAGACATACATATTTATACGCAACTGAAACTTTCCATATTCCTTTCCAAAGAACCTTTTTAAGGTAAGCATCTGCATCGTACGTATCGAACGGATTGCATCAAACGGATTACGTGTAGTGTGTCCACTGTATTCGGATTGTCGATGTGACGGCCATTTGCAACGAATTTTCAACACTAGCATTCGGATTTTCGTAGCGAGCGGATGACGTCATCGACACGCATCAGTTGTTACCATCATAGTTACCCGTGAGAATTTGTGTTGCTAGTATATGTTGAATGTGGTGAATATTTTATACAATTGATAAACAAATTGATATTGTGTATGTAAAACCTTACTACTAGAAAAGTAAAATAGAAACTGACACAAAATAGTTCATGGAAAGACACATACATTTTTTATATAGCCAAAGAGGGTAAGTGTATAAACTTTAATATTTTAATTTCAAAAATTAAAAATTTGAAGAAAAAAAAACCATGTACATTTTTACACCAAATGTAGAAAAATTGTCGAGAATATGGAATTTTAAAAAGCATTCCTTTTATTTTATTAATTTTGTTGCATTTCCATAATCCTTAATCCCTACCTTGTTCCCCTGCGTACCTTTAACGATCCGTGCGGCCAGTCGCAATCCGCAATCGCCATACAATATACGGCTAATGCTGAATCATTCATTCAGTTGACTCGCTCAACTTTGTCGGAAACGAACTATCACATGAATTACCGCGCTTATATTTTGTGATCTACTATCGACTATTTCGCAAGAAAAGGTGTCAGATAAAGCAGGGAATTTACTCCAAAAATTACATGGTGCGTCCCTCCTCCTTCCTTTTGTGGAAAATTTTCTCCTTGCGCAGTGGTTCCATAAACTATATATCGTATAAAGGTCCTTCGAATACACACAAAATTACACCAAATTACACAACACATACAATAATACATAATATTAAGCAGAAATGACATATACAGGGTGTCCGGGGGTAAGGTGCATTCACTTCGGGAGGTGATTCTATGTTATGGTAGGAGTAAAAAAGATTAATAACTTCTTCTGAATAAAATAAAATACTGTTTTGTTTAATGTTCACGAGTTTTATTAAATTTTTTAACCGACCGGTTTCGCTTTACTCGAGTGAAACCGGTCGGTTCAAAAAATTAATAAAACTCGTGGTTTTAAACAAAACAGTATTTTATTTTATTAAATATGTCAATCCACAAAGTGATTGCTTTCTACAATAATAACTTTTTCTGAAATTCCAACTTTTTTTTTCCCATACAAAAATACATACCTACTAAAAATCATTAGTGTAAGGTAGAACTTACCCGACAAAGTTGATGTTAGCATGCCGGGCGCGATTGTTGTAACGTTGCTTGATTGTGATTTGGCCTGTATCCATGGAAACCATTTGTAAACAATAACAAGACCGAGAATTTGACGTTTATACAAAATCGTATGTTTTAAACCAAATTTAAAAAGAGAACTGCACTTAAATAACAATTGAAAGCACGCTTTTGACGATAAAATTATTATAAACTAATTAAACACTTAACTAATGTCATCACTTTTTACTATTTAACGAATTTTCATAATGTCCACCTTCAGCTTGTAAGCAAGCATGTAAACGTAAAGTAATATTATTATCAATTCGTACGTTGTGGCTTATCTCGTTAATGAATATTTGCCCGTTCTTTATATTAATTAAATAACTATATTAATTAAATATTAATTAAATAACAAAATTACGCGGCATTGACACAATAATTCAATAAAAAAATTACGCACAAATAAACACAATTTTTACAGTTAGGCAAGTCTACAACTAAATAAACAAAAGTAAGTATGAAGAAAACATGCACTGAATAAAGTTGTTCCTTTAAGTCAGTCTTAATAAATAGACACTAGATAAAGACACATTAAATCAACAAGTTTTGATTAACAACAATAATTTTTTTAAAGTGAAACACTACTACGCATTATACATATTCAAATTCAACACTGACACTGACAGAATTGGAGAGCGC
Source organism: Limnephilus lunatus (assembly GCA_917563855.2). Lineage (NCBI taxonomy): Eukaryota > Metazoa > Arthropoda > Insecta > Trichoptera > Limnephilidae > Limnephilus > Limnephilus lunatus. The sequence goes on from OU830592.1 coordinate 84,321,592, forward strand.
GTGGAGCGATGTTTTGGCAACAGCGGAAAATAATAATGCTGCCCGCACACGCCGGTCTAATTTTATCTTTTTACCGCAAAACTACCCCTAAACGTTCGAATTTCTAAAAAATTTATTTCTTATACTATCATGTAGAATCACCTCCCGAAATTAATGCACTTTACCCCCGGACACCCTGTACGTACCTGGTAACGACTGGCGACCGTCATCAGCTGCTGAATCCCCTCTTGGTGCAACAGGAGTTGAAGAATAGTAAAGTCCAGTTTAATTAGTTGTTCAACTGAACCATACCGGCTGCGAAAGTCAGGACAAGCCTTGTTTACCTGAAAGAAGAATACTTCATTTCATTATTTTTATACGACACCTCACTGTATCGAAATCCAGTACTGAGTATCTATCAGAAGAGTGATTCTATATCTTTTGTGGGATCGTTATGAGATAACATAAGTGATCTCGTATCAGATTTGTGTGATTGATTAGATGACAAAATTCAGTCTCATGTGACATGCATACACATGTCTCATTCCAGCAACACTGTATAGATGCGAGAGAGTTTTATCACAAGATCCATAGCGACATGTGGCAGTGTGATCAGTGGCCACGTGTGGAAGAAAAATATTTTGAAGTGAAAACTTCTTTAGCACTTTTGTGATTTGAAACTCGATGAAACGGAAACGAGCGACACTAAAAAGAGACAAACACGTACATGTATAGATTTAGCCTACAAAAGAATGAGATAGACTAATCGATGTCCTCTTTGTGCGGTGCTTCGTAGCCTGTCGGCCTCCTTTTTGGGCGGTACTTCGTAGAATAAAATTTAAAATAATTATAAAACTTGGTAACAATATTATAATAAGTAAACTCTACAATTATCCTATCCTGATACTCTGAATTTGTCTCATTCTCTCGAAGTTTAGTTTTCTGAAGGTTTCACTTCTACCACGTGTGAACTGCACACAATAATTGAAAAAAATATCATCAGACAGCAAAATGACATCTACATTTTTAACTCCAAATATGCTACGGAATTGCAGGTTAAAATCTTTCAGGTAAATGGTGAAAAACCCTGTGTATGTAAAATTGAACAAGAGAATAGGTTAGGTTAGGTTAGATTAGGTTAGGCTAGGTTAGGTTGGGTTAAGTTAAATTATGTTGGTTTTTTTTTAAATTTCCTTGACTTATTTTCACTTTTCTTGAATGTTCTGTTTTGCAATGGAAGGGAAAAATAAAAAGGCGACTCACATTGGTGTATTCAAGGGTGAACAAGTACGGCCTCACATCTTCTTCCCCTCGGGGAGTGCGCACCAGGTGCAAGGGTTCCGCGGTGGTGTAGCGGTACAGGACCATGTCGGCCCCGCCTAGCCGCGCGCTTGCCTCCAGCGTCAGGGTCCTCTGCACGGCGTGCAACTCCAGCCCGCTCAGAGCAAACGAGATCAGATGATGCATCCGGGGCAGGCCCTCGTTCTTGGGGGCGTTGGAGCGCTTGCGCATCAGGGTCAGCTTGAATTCTGAAAAGGAAAGGTAACTTATTAATTTAAGTATCAAAACCCTCTTATAAGGCTCCCACATAACTTCTGTTTTTGAGGCCAGTCTTCTTTCATCTAATATGAGGATTTCACTGCAGCACAAAACAGGAGTCAATCAAAAAATTCATGTCGCATTTATTAACTATTTTACGGACAAATTGTTCATTAAACCCTTCAGGTCTTGGAAGGACATTACTAGCCACAAAAATCATATTCCATTAGAGTCCTTGAAGGAAGGATCAGACCGAGGTGACCGTACATTATAACAAATTTTTTTTTATAGTGCGAAAATATGTTTATGATTTATTCGCCATAGGAAAGAAAAATAATTATTCTTTTCAGTATATCAAATATTTTATAATTAATTCTATGGATAAAATTCTAAAAACAGTTAAAGTGTTATTAATTGTAAAGTGCTATTTTTTCTGATTTGATTATTTTTTAAAGTTAAAATAATTATTTTTTTACTGTATAAATGGCATCAAAGTGAAGTGACAATTTTCTTACTAATTCACTAAACAAAAGGAATGTGCTTTCTAAATATCGAATTCTTTCAAAATTATGGAAGTTTCGACTCAAAATGAATCGAAAAGTTATTTTGTTAACATTTTCATGTTTGACATTAAAATTGTATTATTTGGTTAATGTTTATTTCAATTATAAACATCTAAAGATAATTTTATGTAGTTTCTAAAGTGGTATTTATTTTTAAGATAAAATCAAACAAACAAAAAATTTCTTCCACATGTTGTCATTGGTCACTCAGCCGAATAATCAACCAACTCCTCACCGTGCCCCTAACTGTCCAATACATACGGATTTTTTATGCCTTAATAGAAAAAATATATCAAAAATGTCACCGGAAACTTCGTTTACATTTTTTTACTCCAAATAATATCAGGAATAACTGGTTAACAAATAATGTCAGGAATCACTGGTCCCTTAACACCTTGTAAACATATTACTTACCACCCATGCAGAAATTGGCCTCAACTTCTGTGAGTTGCACAAAATCTTCTTCCAGGACGGTGGTTGACTTCCGGTCATTCTGGCGCTTCTTATTCTCTGCTGGGTCAAAGTACTTCAACAGAGACAGGCTGGATGATCGAGATTCAGCAGGCTGGAAACAATTATTAGTTTAATCAATTAATCTTTTATCTATGGTCATTGTGAATACACGGCTCAATAAACAGAAAGTTTACAGTGAAAGAAGGTAGCCTACCTAAAATAAAGTGATAAACAGCAGAGTTTAATAAGTTCTTAATATTTTTGATCAGTTAAGCCTCAATTACATTGAACGAGTTTACAAGCTACTATCCTCTAAGTTTAAAAGCGGGTGAATCGGCGAGTGAGATTGTCATGATGACACACAAAACTGTCCACTCGCTCAGCAGCGTAGGAAACTGAGGTCGCTGCTAGCGCCAGTAGCGAGAATAACAATGCCTGCGTGAACTAATTCTGTAGATGTTTGACAGATGAAATCAACTGTTTATTGGCAGCCATATTAAAAACATAAATAAACCAATCACGAGTAAGCGAGTGGCAAGTAAAGTTGACGACCTTTCAACTTTTTTTGTAGATAGTTAACAATCTGCTAGTTAGCAAGTGACACGATGACACTGAGCGAGTTTACTGACAGATAGTGAATTTCCCAGATAGTAGCTTGTAAACTCGCTCATCAGTGTCATCGATGCTTTACAGTGAAATGTCTATCTATCATTCCTCGAATAATAGTTTTCCCGTTTGTGTCGTTATTTCTTTCAGTCCTGAATTAATTTCATATAAAACATGCAAAAGTAGATCCCATTGATCATTTCTCTGCGCATCATTTTACCACATTAATCATTTAAATTACGCAGCAAATTTCGTATATAAATGGTCAATAACATAACAGAGCGAGAGAGAGAAAAAGAAAGAATGGTTTGTCGGTTGTCGTTTCTGACATGTTAGTGCTTAAGTACCCACTGTTAGTTGTCGTTAGAATTCAAGAATAGCGGTGTGCGCGTGAGGTTATCTTTTTAGTTTCTAGTTTTTGAGCCCTTTAACCATAAAAATTAACCGTCCAATGAAAAAAGTGGGTAAAAGAGGTTGATGAAGAAGATCCGCCATCTGTCCATTCATTTTCGGAAGTGTAAACGATTTTGGAAAGATTGAAAACTTTCTTTTTTATTTTTTTTTGGCATATATATTATCGAGGCTTCTAACACACACAATGTTGTCATTTTTTGTCTCATCTGTTTTTAAATTATAATATTATCATTATAATCTCTAATGATCTTTAAAAAGTACTTAGTCCTTTTATATTAATTTTGTATAAAAATTCACTTTCAAATATTTTCCAGTTTACATGATCTAATAAATTTTATTATTCTCGATATGGCATGAAACTCGGTTGAGGCTATTAAATTCTGAACATTCGATGAGTTCGAGGTCATTAGTATTGTCACTCTCTGTCGTTCATATTTAATGCACTTTGATAATGTGTGCTCGACATCTTCAATTTGTTCACATATCGAGAACATTGGAGAATCAGAGAGGCCTATCAAATTCAATATTTTTCCCATTAGTGCATGTCCGGATCTTAATTTAAAAGTGATTCTCCATTCCGATCTTTTCAGATTAACCTCAGTGAACCATGGTCTTTTAAACGGTTCGTTTTGGAGCTTTCTGTACCATATTTCCTTATTGGTAGACAATGTTTCAAAATGATTACAGTGAAACCCTCTTAAGAAGTTCTCTCTTAAGACGTTTCGTGGCTTAAGAAGTTTGGTTTTTTCAGTCCCTCGGCTCAATATTGGCCCAATTTTTCCCACATATAAGGTTTTCCTGCTTAAGAAGTTTGTTTTTTCCGGTCCCTTGGAAAACTTCTTAAGAGGGTTTCACTGTATTCCACATATTATTACATATGGAATTTATTTTTGGCAATAATCTTTAGCGTCTGGCGTCCAGTCGTAGATGATTCCATTCACACATGCTTCGTTTGCCAACAAATCCGCCTCTTTATTCCCATGTATTCCTACATGAGATGAAATCCATTGTAAATGTATGGACACATCTTTCTGCTGTAGCCGCCTTATTTGTTCAACAATGTTGTAGGCTATTTTCCTACAGAGAACTCCTTTCGGAATACTTTTAATATGTTGAAGTGCACTTTTATAATCACTTAATATTACAATTTGTTTCCACCTATTTTTAATTGCATATTCCACCGCTTCTTTGATTGCTATCAATTCTGCATTCATTAATAGTGCAATTTTTATTCAATTTTATTTGATGGGAAAAATGGTTTGGCATTGAAATGAAAGCTGCTCCAACTTGATCTGATTTTTTTGATCCATTAGTGAAGATCTGGTTGAATCCAGAATATTTTTTAATTATCATTTCGCTTACATTGAAAACTTTCTTATATGCACATTCGATAACTGATTCTAAAAAAATGTAATTTGTAACACTGGAAAAATACTGATTTCCTACACCAATAAAAAAAACCCAAAAACAAAAGATGATGAAAGTTTATTTACAGTACAAAGTGTAATTTTTCAGAGAAAATTTTGGCTTTGATTTTTTAAAAGAGATAAAATTAAAAACATCCTCTTTTATACGAGGGCTGTCCGTAAAACAATGTCCCCAAGGTGCTACGATCGCGAGAAACAATTTTACGCGTGATTCGGAAACACTGGCGTGTAGCCTGGTTCTCCAACACCAAATGCCCACCTGCACTCTCTGTGACGCTTAATAACAGCGTGGCAGTCGTTCGTGATGGAGCTTCGGGCTCGCTGCACCCGCCAGGTATGTATTACGCTCTGCAATACGTTTTTTTGTGTGCAATACCCTGGTAGACATTCATTCTCAGCTGCATAAAGTGTACGAAAAACAGTGTATGAGCGTGAAAGTTGGTTTGGTGGAGATTCCCCAGTCACAATTGAGTCCAAAAATTCCGCAATCGCTGTCGCAGCACTCAAGGAATTCGGGCTCCTTCAACTAGTTATTATTTGTGATCTTTGGTGAGCATTTTTAAGACCCACCTTGTGCGGACCTTGTGGTATCCTAAATTTCCTGTCCAAATCTTGCCAATAGTGGTCTTATTGAAATGACCATATCACAGAGCTCCAAAAAATTGAATTACAGAGTGTTATTCACACCTGGTGGGTGCAGCGAGTGGAAGCTCCGTCGCGAACAGCTGCCACGCCGAGACTAAGCTTCACAAAGAGTGCCGAGACTAAGCTTCACAACTATAATAAGGGTATTGGACATGGACATGATGGGCATTGGACATGGACATGGACATGGGGGAACCAGGCTACACGCCAGTGTTGCTGGATTGCTCTTAAAATCGTTCCTTGCGACCGCGGCACCTTGGAGACTCTTATTTTACGAAGAGCCCTCGTATAAGATCTACTGTTCACAGAACTACTACATACATAGTATTATTGGTTTCAAATTAGTAACAACTCTAAAAAATAGTTTTTACCTTCAAGGGAGCAACTTCTTCATCTTTCGGGAAAGGGACACTGACCAGAACTTCTATCAGTGATATCAACCTAAAAATTTAAAAAAATATATATGTTTTTCAAATTGAAGTAAATAAATTTATGTTTATATAAAGATGCGTGTCATAATTCAATATAATACATAGAGTGCACATATAATAACGTAATGCATTTTTGTTTACTTTTCTTCGGAGACATCAATACCGATATGTGGTAAGTGACCAGCCACCTTGATCTTGGGAAGTCTGGGATCGTCGATGATGAGGCATTTTTTTATCTCTATCTTGAGGGTTGTCGGCTGCAACAAGTGCAGAGGGGTCGCCTCAGACTGGAGAATGCTGGACTTCCAATCCTCGCCCTTGTCTGCTATGACCACCTGAAAAATGCGACAATATTAAATTAGTCATCCTTCGATCGCATTTCATAACATTATTTATACTGTCGATGTATATATGGATAAAAACACACTGAAAAAGCTAGTAGAGAGACTTTTAAGATGAAACAACCATTTCAGGAGACACATGCAGCCGTTGGGAGAGGAAAACACAAATTCATAGCAGTAAGAAATCTGAAGAGGTGAAATAAACACAATCTCTCTTTTTTGTTATTTGTTTTTGGGGTGTTATGCCATGTTGCGCTACCTCTTTCTTTAGCCGACGTTTCGGACAGCGTTGCAGTGTCCATCATCAGGGCAGATCCGGCAGATCCGACAGATGTGTAATTGTTAGTGGTGAAATGGGTGCTTATTTACTTGGAAGCGATACCGTGTTGCCAGCTTCACTCCACCACGAGCTGGTAGGTATTATAGTATGCTTCAAGATGGTTATATATTTCCATTGCCTCTGTAATCAGGCGTACTACAATAAGAACTGGTTCCAAAAAAACGGGTGTGCTTTAGACCACACGACTGAAGTAAAACTTCACTAACTTATGCCGGGTACCCGCTGTATATAATGTTATATAGTGCAGGCGCTTGCATTATAATGTAGTTTCCCAGGACTTGGGATGGAACCATAAAAGTTTAGTTTTATTTATTTATTTATTTGTTTTTGTTACAAAGAATACATCAGTACAAAGAAGCTTTGACTGTCCAACTAGGAGACTCCCATTCTAGGACAGTCAAATTGACAGAAACATTTTGATAAGTGTAAATTTAATTTACAAATGACCGATTTATATGATATTTATTTATTTATTATATTTATTTATTTTTTATTTATATAGTTGACCGCGAGGTTACATTGGCCTTGCAACGCATGCCGGGTACCCGCTGTATATAATTTATTTATTTATTTACGGACAAATAGTACATTAACAATATAACAATAACAGGAATAAAAATATCCCTATCCCTATCCCGAATCCCGAATCCTGATTCCCGAATTCCGATTCCCCATTCCCCATTCCCCATTCCCCATTCCCCATTCCCCATTCCCCATTCCCCATTCCCCATTCCCCATTCCCCATTCCCCATCCCTATCCCTATCCTGAGCTTGGGCAAAAGTTGCACATGCTCCGTTTGCTTTTTTAATGACATTGATCATCGTTCGCATCGATCACCGTTCGCATCGATCACCGTTCGCATCGATCGCCGTTCGCATCGATCACCGTTCGCATCGATCACCGTTCGCATCGATCACCGTTCGCATCGATCACCGTTCGCATCGATCACCGTTTGCTTTAATTAGCGTTCGCTTTAATTAGCGTTCGCTTTAATTAGCATTCGCTTTAATTAGCGTTTGCATCGATTAGCGTTCGCATTAAATATATATACTCTTTTTCGTAACGCATTCACCATTTTACCCCCAAGTGTCGAGCGTGCGTAAAGAAGTTTTACTTCAAAAACTGTTCCTCGAATCCACTGTCCTCCATTGATCGCTAGTCACCGGTAAAAAGTAAGCGCGATAGGCAATGGCGTAGAAACCGGTTCCAAAATAGCCTGTTCCTAGAATCCTATACTACACATAACGCCACTGCCTGTCTCGGTGATTTTGTACCGGTGACAGTGGATTCTAGGATTCCACTCGGATTGGCTCCGGTGTAGTTGGATCGTGTAAAAATGATTAATAAAAAATTCTCAAAGTTTCACAATTTTTCTTCAAATGGCAGACGGAAACTTTAGATTTCATAAAGGTGTACATTTGAATTATTTTGCGGTTAACATTTAGATTTGAAATAAAGTGGTATTTTCTCTTTCTAACACCATTTAGATCATATTTCTAACCATGATAGTAAGGCAGACACAACGATTTCCATGAGACTAATATGAATTATATTATTATATTTCTGGAAACCGAACAAATATACCTGATGGGTTAAAATAAAAATTTGAAAAAATACGTCAAAAGATACACCAAGAAAAATCGGCAGAAACAATTCAGTCATAGATAAAACATAAGAATAGTTCCGCCGGAAATACTGGGCAAAATCCATTAAAAAAAATTGTGCGCAAAACCAGTCAAACCAGAAATTAGAAAACTAATTTTAATTGAAAAGCCAATTTTATTCGCTCAAGATATTGAGGAAAAAATTTTGAAATTCATGTATGTATTTTTAAATATACATACACACAGTCTGAAAGGGTTAAGGTTAGAGTTGATGGACTCACTTGTAACTCGGTCAGCTCGAGGATGAAAGTGTCGTAAGCGTGCTTGGCGGCCTGCTGGAAGATCTGCTCATCGTCAGCCCCCTCCTTGAAGAGCTGGTGGATGTTGAGCGCCGTCTCCGACCTCGGGGCGGACTTCACTTTGACGGCACCAAAATTCACTACCGCACAAGCTTCGTTCCTACAAATTGAACAATTTTTTTTAACCAACAGATATTAATTTGAACTTATAGAATATGTACATTGAAGGCGGTGTTTTTAATTTTAATTTAATGCCATATTTAAATTACCTGCAAGGGTTTCAACTGTCCAGAGACAGTGAAACTATCTACGACATCCTATCTATGGCATTCCCCATCTGGGGAAGGATAAGAAGAAAAGGAAAATTTGGAAGTTGCTGTATGAATGGTAGTATTCAATTTGAACCACGGGAACCATTTTTTGGATAACATGTGCCATAGCGGTTCGCTACGTTTTGTGACTTAGCTAGAGAGCCCGGGTTCATCGGGTGAGGTTAGTCCAGATCTTGACAGGGGATGCGTTTGCCCACCAACTACGTGGTTATTACAACTACTGCTTGATCGGGAGAGACTGAGGGAGACCTTTTAATCTCTCCAGCAGGACTCTCTCGGAACATCGCCTTACCTCAGTGGGAGGAATAGACTCGTATGTCCGTCACTCCTGGACATACTGACCCCCAAATTCCTACCCATAATAATAATAATAATAATTGGATAACTTGTAGAGCGCCGTTTTTGTGAAAAATCATATCATATTGACCCCAGATTCCTACCCACCCCTCTGCCTATTTCCTTATATCACCTGTACCTTTTCCATCCCTTTCCATCACTTTCCATCCCATCCTTTTCCATCCCAGAACTTCCTCTACCTTTTTCCATCCCAGAACATCCTCTCTTTCCTTTCCTAAAAAGGCCCTCCACACAGCATCCCCAAAGATGACATGGGCCCTGAGGGGATTTTTTTTCCTCAGGGCCTGAGCAATTGTAAAAAAAAAGTCTCTTCAGTGCAACACTGAGAGTACCTTTCATTTGGAGTGAGGTTCAAATATATTATTGTAAATTATTATTTAACATGATTTAAAAGTATGTTTTTTTTTAAATGCCTTCTTACTTGGTATAAATTCCAGAATGTGGTAGAATCAGATACGAAGAGCAGAACTCGATATCAATATCAACAATAGTGTGTTGGCTGACAGCATATTGAAGTCCCAATGATGATTGTTCTTTCAAATTGGACAGCCTGGTTACAGCAGCAGCCTGCAACCTAAAAAAAGACAAAAATAATTAGTCAATAAATAATTTTTAAATCTATTTTTTTATCTTTTCTGTAAATTTAATGACGCTACGTACTGCGACAAAGCGGACGATTCTGGTGGAATTTTAAAGACTTCAACAATTTTGATGATGGTTTGAGCATCGTAAACCATCTGCAAAGGGCGAGCGGACACTTTGACGCGCTGTCCACATTTGCCATCTGAAAACACAAAAAAAACTTGTTTTAATTCACTCAGAAATAACGAGAACTATTATAAAGTATAAGAACCAACCACAGGGCTATAAGTACAATAAATAGAGGTGCTACTTGGTATGTAATATATCACATCGAAGAGAGTTCCACTATGAGGAGTGAGAGCGATTAGGAGACCGAAATCGCAAGTTTCCGTCTTTCGCCGAGCGAACGGCGATACAGTTGTTGGTACTAGCGATGTGTAGGTTCAGCTGGAGTGGGTTCTTGAACTAGGGTTTTTCGCAGTAAACTTCACTACTCTTAAAGACCCCGGTCCAGGACTCGAACCCAAAACCGGAACTTGGATCCGGACTCGGAGCCAAAACCAAATGCTGTGGTTCATGGTCTGAGCCACTCCCGAATTGGGAGCAGGTCCCAAGTTCGAGTTATTTTGCAGGTTCCGACTCCGAGGCCCGGCTTCGGCCGAACCCGTGCGTCCCGGTAGCCGCAATAGCACCCAGTACGCAGTCCGCACCAAAGAACTCGGACCCGGGACCTGCTCCTAGAATTCCAGTACTTTTAAAAGGAAGCATATCTTGGAGGCCTCCAACAAAATGCAGAACTTACCCATCTATAGTTGGTACTAGTATTTCTGCTTTCATTTATTTATTTTCATAGTCTCCATTAAACAGTTGTACACCAATACAAATATTACAGAGATACAGACAGTTAATTTTTATTACAAAAAAAATTAAAACAAATAAAATAAGTTTTTTTTTAAACGTGAGATATTGAGTACTTACCGAGAGGATTTGTTTCAAATAAGACGTCTAGAAGACTTATTCCCGGGGTGATCTGCTTGGAAGTGATGAGGCGGGGAGTCATTCCTTTCTGCTCCACTCCGGACACCGTGAACTCTTGCATGCGCACAATCACACTGCAAAATATACATATATTCTTAGGAAATGACGGTTAAACAATAAGTACATTTAAAAAAAATGTATTTCTTAACCCATTGCGTACAAAATTGATTTGTAATACAGTAAAACCCTCTAATTAGATTCTCATATTTTAAGAAATCACACTAAATTAATTTTGTTTTTTCCATCTCTCAAAAGCAGACTTAAATCAAAAAAAATCCTAGGTGCAACCACATCTTTTTCTGATTTTTCTGATATTGTCTTCAATGTTTAAATATTACCATTTGAGGTTTTACTCATTAAGTTATTCCAAAAATAAAAATGTTCATCCTAGACTTGCAGTTAAATCAATATGTAGATGTCGCACATTAAAATATAAAAATTGATATATTTATACCATATCTAGATTGCATTTAGTTAGGGAAGAATCTTGCAATCATACATAAAGATAGCAGTCAATAAAAATATGCCTTAAGAAAATGTTGGTAGTTCTTAGTCCGAAGTATGATACAGTTAAATATGACCGAAGGCGATAGGGTGGGATAAGTTCAATGGTTAGAGAAGAGCCACGGAAAGGCCAAGGTTCATTTCGTGGATGTGACCATCTTTTTCTGATTTTTCCGTTACAAATTTTCGTTTGAGAGTCGCTAATATTGTCTTCAATGATTAAATAAAAAAATGGTTTAATTTCATGGAATTTGCACATAATATGTACCTAACATAAAACGTTTTTTATACAGTTTACTTCAATAACCTTATAAGATGCAATTTCAGCCTTAAAAACTGAAAAATGAATAGTTTTAAGGATAAATTTATCAAAGAGCTATCGAAGTCCACATTTTTGATAAAACTGTATTTTTTTGCATGATTATGTAGAGCGTTTAGTTAATATCTTATAAGCCTTATAATACCTTCTAGTGAAACTTATAAATATTTGAATATCTTTTTGCTACAATAAATATTTATATTTGACAAGGCTGAAATACTCCGTACAAAAGCTTTTTGTTTGACTTGTACATTTAGACGACTGATTTAAAATTTCGGTGGACCTTTGGTACCTTAGATATACAGTGAAACCCTCTTAAGAAGTTCCCTCTTAAAAAAGACGTCACTAATATATCTATATTTCGAAAATACTGTGACGTTAGCCATAAGAGATTAATAAAGAATAACTAATACTGTACATTTTACATCAGAACGCAAAGGGTTGATAATAATAATAATAATGCAATATTTATATAGCGCAGTTGTGTGTTATTTCACTTCAAGTGCGCAGTGATAACCCAATTTATTCACTGCCCACTTAAAAATTAAGGACTTGGGATTGATAGGTTAGTTAGAATAATAAAAGGTAGATCGGATAGACTATGGATAGGATAGGAAAGGATAGGATAATTACGTAAATGTTAAATTGGAGGAACATCCAAGACCGAAGAAGGCATACTTTAACGAATTAGCACTAGGTCGTTGCTTAAATGATGCTTGGACGTGGTTGAGCCTGGACGTCAACACGTCAATCTTGTCGTCAGTAACGTGAAGAAGCAAACAGCCCAACGTGAAGTGGCACTCCGTGGCTACAAACTCAATGGGGAGGTATGTGGGAGCCGTGTTCTCTTGGTAGTCTATCGCCTGGTACAACTTTGACTTCTCGTCGGGTGTCATAGCGTTCTCAAACTGCTTCACTGAAATATAAAAAAAAGGATAGTAACATAAGATTAATTATAAAGGTGAGTATATATACCGTCCGATCACATAGATAAACAGCAGATATATAATAACTTGTTATTTATTAATGTCAAATTATACCGATTACATAATTTCCAAAATACATTATTCTAACTTCAAACAAGCTCAACTTCTTCTAAACTTCTGTTTTCCCTCCATTATATTACACCTATGGAGGCGTTTTTTGTTTATTTCAATTTGAAAATGAAACAAATTCAAATATTAAGCAAAATCTATTTGGAAAGTACGGTTCCCGACAATTGGCCCCCCGGCATACTTGTATACAATATGCTTAGGGAAAATACAGTATACCTACCTACTTACACAAAATATAATTAAGTGTCCCCGAAGGGATGTGCAGAGGAGATGTACCGCTGAATAACAAAAGTATAAAAAGTATTTTCATTCAAATACACCAAGGATAAAACCACTTGTCTATATGTTGTTTATTTTTTTTTTTTACAGGGAATACCGCACAAGAATCTCAACTGCTCCCGTCTGGAGCCAATGAGACTATGGCATCCCCAATTGGGGTATGTTGTGAGGCTGAAGGTAGTGGGGAGGGGAAGGAGGTGGGAAAGAGGAAGGTTGGGAAGTACCTGGCTATTCAGATCTGGCCACCGAACACGGCTAAAGCCATTTTTAAGCAACGTTTCAATTCTGAACGGTGGTCTTACACCAGGGCGATACTGATAGTATCTTCCACTCTGGAACGTGCCGCAAATATACTATATATTATTTTAAATGAATTAATTGTGAAATAACACAAATTAATCAAATAAAATTTATTTGCGCACGCCGGGTTCGAACCCGCGACTGGACTACGGAGGTCGTCAAATGCCAGCATATAAGTACAAAAATCGATACTGTAAATAAATCTCTTTGATTTGAATACCAACCAATTATTTGATTTCAATACCAAATGATTTCAACACCAACTGATTTCAATACCAAATGATTTAAACACCAATTGATTTCAATACCAACTAATTATTTGATTTCAACACCAACTACATAATTATTTGATCTCAATACCAACTAATTATTTGAGTTCCATATCAAATGATTTCAATACCAACTGATTTCAATACCAACTGATTTTAATACCACCTGATTTCATTACCGACTAATTATTTGATTTCAATACCAACTAATTATTTGATTTCAATACCAACTGATTTCAATACCAAGTGATTTCAACACCAACTGACTTCAATGCCAACTGATTCCAATACCAACTGATTTCAATCCAAACTGATTTCTATGCCAATTGATTTCAATGCCAACTACTTTTAAAGATAATTTTAGGTTTGAAACTGGTAGAAAATGACAGGGGGCCAGCTGTCGGGGGGTCAAACGGAAAGTACTTACCCAAATTTTATTGCAATATTAAATTATGTTAAAGGAATTTTTTTTTACTTATATCAGTTTGCTCCGATAACGCCTCATCTTTCTTGCTTCCTCCTCCCCACCAAGATCCAAACCATCCTCTGTTCTTGTCAGCTTCTTGTTTAGCCTTGCCTAATCGCTCTACCTGAAAGATAACATCAAAGGATAAATATTTCATATTGCGTAAATACATCAGATTGTCATGATCGTAGTTAGATCATAAGATCACAAATCGTAAGGTCTTCAGATCATCAAATCATAAGATCACAAATCGTAAGGTTGTCAGATCATGATCGTATCATAAGATCACAAATCGTAAGGTCTTCAGATCGATTGTGATGATCGTAGTTAGATCATAAGATCACAAATCGTAAGGTCGTCAGATCATCAGATCGTCAGATTGTAATGATCGTATCATAAGATCACAAATCGTAAGTTCGTCAGATTGTAATGATCGTATCATAAGATCACAAATCGTAAGGTTGTCAGATCATCACATCAAATCATCAAATTAATGGATCCTAGGATCGTCAAAACATTGGATTACGTTATTATTGGATCATTTTACCATTTGATCATTTGATCACTGAATCACACAACCATTGGACCATCAGTTCTCAATATTTTAAAATAAGTTAGGCCCTTCTTCCGCACAGGAATACGCAAGTATCCGATACTAATGTTGTATACTCACAGTATAGTGAACAGCTTGTCGCGCACATTCCGTACACGTTATTAAACAATAGTTGTTGAATTTTCGAAACATCAAAACTGGAATGCTCTCATAACCTCACTCACAACTAAATAGTTGATATAGATGTCATTTTTATATCCTGTCATACTATGTCGACTTTTTTTTTATATTGACCCTATACAGGAGTCTATGTCATCTTTAAGGACAATCTCTGTGAACTCTGTATTTTTAAGGAAAGGAAGAAGATGAAGTTCTGGCCAGAAAAAGGTATAAGTGGGTAGGAATTTGAGGGTCAGTGTGTCCAAGAGTGAGCGACATATGAATCCATCTCTCCCGCTGCAGTGCAAGACAATGGGTCGAGAAAGACCAGCGGGAGAGGCAAAAGGTCTCCCCGAAACGGACTCTTTCGAATCGGCCCGCCACGCAGTCGGTGGGCAGATGTATCCGCCGCCAAGACATGGGTAAACCTCACCCCATGAATCCAGGCACCCCTTCTAAACCACTTGGATTGACCTATGGCAAAGGTGTTGGTTATTCAATAAATATTTCCCTGGACGGCGGTAACCATAACTGCCTCCCAAAATGACTGTTTTGTTTCCAGCATTGATCAAAAGCAAACGCATTGTTACAAAATGTCTGACATGTACGCCGCGTGAGTCTTGATGGTGTTACTGGGACAACCACGACCGGCTGGTCGTGTGGACGGGGGTTGCTGACGAGTTTACAAAATGTCGGCAACGTGAACCTGTACACGAACTATGAATATGGCGGTAGTCACCAAGATATTTGAATCGTCGAGTATCAAATACTTGTGTATCCCTGCAAGAGCCTTAAGGGCCAGTATATCAGCTACTCTTTATCTCCCTAAAAGATATATTTACGTCCATTAAGTTACTCTCTGGTTCGAACCCTGGCTAAATAATCCTAGTGATACCATTACTAAAAATTACTGATATACGGTGCCTGTTCCATCCGAAATTGCTTACACACGGGCATCAGCCTAGCACGGTGGTCGAAAAATCTACAAATAATGTAACCATAATATTTATGCAATGAATAAAGAAAAAAATTTTTTTTTTTTAAATTACTGTTTCAGATGCACTTGGATATGGACTGTAAATAATATATTGACAATGAATCAAAACAAAATTATGTTTGCTGGAATTGGGTGATAGGATGTGTGGGGAAAACAATGGTTGCAAGGAAGATGTATAACAAATCACTTACCACTGAACCTCTGTGAAGGAACACACAACACAATCACACATATAGTTTATATAGTTCCTCTGCGGTACCTAACCACTGGAACGCTTTTTGTCGAATTTCGGTACAATTTACACAAACTAAGTTTGCTAAGTTGTCGAATTACACCAAATTCTACCTAGATGCATTAAAATTTTTTTTGAAATATTTTCAAAAACTCCCGCGATCTGTGATTTGCATAACATGTAGTTGACAAAATCCTTTAGCGCTTTCTCCAGAGATGTCTCAATTCTTTGTTTATGTGATTTAATTATGGAAATTTCTAGATCCATTATTTTTGCTGCAAATCACAATGTTAAGCGTTCTGGACCTGTCAGTGTAAAATTCGGCTTTTTTATCGTATTTTAGTGGATATTTATAACAAATTTGTGTACCAGTATTATAATAATTGAATGAGTAATGCATTCAACTATTTCAACGTGTTTCAAACTTAAAATTTCACTGATTATTGATAAAACAAAGTTTTAAACAATGGTTGTTTTTGACATTTTTTTCCGATCGTCGTGTGTTTTTGAAAATGCAATATTTTCTATAAATAAACCAATAATCGAGTTAATTGGTATTGTGGATTTAAGATAATTGATGTACCTGTTTGATGTACTATAGCTATTTGTAGTGAGTCGTTTAAGAATTTCATTTTAGTCTAATTAAAAGTGTCGCCATTTTTCGAATAAATTTGTGTCAATAATTATCCAAAAGGAACATTCAACAGTTCAAAACATATCAAAATTCAGTTTTCTTATATACGTATTTAGATTGTGATTATAAATTGAAAAAAGAAACTTAATTGAAAATATTCATTGTGGAGGGAAATTTGAACTTACTAGGCGAGTTTAAAGGGAGGCAATACTGAGAATAGTTCCGTTTTGAATGTTTACGATTTTTTAATATTATTTTTATAAATCCTAGGAATATGTGATAAACAACCAAATATAGGTGAATTCATTGACTATATAAACTATGATCAGTTTGTATGCCTCCATATTAAAATTCGGAGGTATGATTTTTTTAAGGTTGGCGGAAAATATTCAAAACGGTCATTAAAATATCACGAGCAATCCGAGGCAAAAGTTATAAAACGCGCCGTTGCTCCAGTGGATAAAGGTAATTATTGCAACAACAACACCAATAAGTATAAAAAGATTTTGTTTACTTTCGATATGGTCAAAAACAAGATTTTGAACACAAACAACACCAATAAATTGCTTCCAAGGTATATAGTCCCAGTTCTTATTCTGTTTTTCAGAAACAAATGCACTAGAATTTGATATTTTTCTCATGTCATTGTTCCAAATTCAAAATGCTTTTTCAGCAAGGTGATGAGGTTAGGGAGGGTAGGTACTGGATAAATGACACCCGGTAGGAACTATGCACATTCTCATTTCAAAACCAAACAGTGCCTACGAATACCAAGAGAAAACTTACTTCCATTTCAATTCTCTGTCGAATGACCACCAGATTAAATAGATCCAGAGTCTTTTCGCATTCATCCAACAAACACATCAAATCAGTGGGGATTTTGTTTGCAGGCGTCTGAAGTTTGGTCTGGTACGCCACCGCATACCGCTTGCAAGTATTGCGGTGGTACGATATGTGGGTCCAGTCCCAGTTCCTACGTTTGCGTCTCACTTCACTCTCCAGGATACAAGTATATGCAAACCTCCACCATTCTTTGTAATGGTTTCTGTACGCATTCAAGAATGGACGATACTGTCTGAAAGAATGATGAAATTTAAAACATATTTTTTTTTTAAATAAAAAATCAACTCGAGGGCAGACTGTATATTCGGAGACATGTTCAAATTAATAAAAGATACATGTTGGTTTTTCCATGTCAAAATCTTTTTTTTTTTTTACATTAACTCCACACAGGAGACCCTGAGGAAAATAATTTCCCTCAGGGCCTATGTCATGTGAGATGCTGTGTGGAGGGTCTTTTTGAGGAGAGGAAGGAATGAACATTGGTCTTGAAGAGACCCATGTTGTAGGAAGGAGGAAACACAGAGGCCGGCAAATCATTCCACAGCCGAGCTGTTGAACAGAAGAACGAGTCGAAGAAGCGACCCATTCTCATGTGAAAAATGTCAACCATGTACAAATGTTGGGCACGCGTTTGGCGTGTTTCCCGACTATGCACCGGTGCCGAAGGGATCAATGACGCTAGTTCGGCTACCGTCTTATTATTATTTAATTTGTAAATAGAAGCAATTGCCAGTAAAATAAGCTTACAATAAAAAAATCATTGCGAATATAAGGGGCTAGTTGCAAGGTTCATAGAAAATTCGTCTAACAAGGTTAGCTCATAAAGGTATAGAGCGGTTAGCTAAAAAATCATGACGTAACTTGAAGTCCATGTTCTACTGGGAGATTTGAATTAACTGAAATACAAGCGGTAGTGTTTTACTTTGAGCTACCAACTTTGAAAGAGCGTGTAAGAATCTAATTATTAAGACGGTAAATATATAATATAGTATAACATAACATGCATTTTTTCATTTTGCATAAACAGAAAGAGTTATCACAAAAACACAATCAAACTAACTAAATCTCGTCATTTCTTCTGTGTATCAAGGCATAGATGGTGAATAGACCGCCACACAATTCAACCATCCCACCTATTCATCTAGCTTCATTTTTATATCCATATATCGTCTCATATATAATTTTTTTTATTTATAAAGCGGAGACGCGTCGTCTCTTAAATATACTCTCAAGAATCTGCCGCTCAACTCCAACAACTACTTTAATATTAGACTCAAAGAGTGGCAAGCTTTGTACACCACTTAAATTTCGTGAAATTTCCATTTTTTTGGTTTGAAATTAAGGTGTCATGTTTACGCATGTGAAAAGACTTCATTTTGTAAACTTATCCAAACAAATGCGGCAGAATAAACCGAGCCGAAACACATACGGCAGCTGCTATAATGCACAGAGGTCTAACCGAAATGTTATAAAACAACAATAATAAACCTTGGTGATTTATAAAATAGTCAGCTCTACCAAGCTAGACAGCAGTATGTAACTGAATGTGTAACATTAAGCCGCCGCTACCTAAATTTCTACCGATTTCTTACATATCTCCCTTAAACATTTGAAGTTTTTAAGCACTTAAAAAAATATATGTTATTTTTGAAGATATATACATTCCTCATGCCGAAAAGCAAATTAGCAGGCATCCTTTAATTTACGTGAGCAGTTTTTCTTCCAATCTAGACCCCCCCCTCCCCATCGGTGAGATAAATTTGGGCCAATTCGTATATTTTTTTCAAGTAACGTGAGATTTTGCTGGACCTCCCCCCCCCCCCCCCGTTTGTGCTCACGTAATTAATTAATGCTCCCATTTTATGAAATTCCCTCGATAGAAAAGAATCGCAATGTATGCTCTGAAAATTATTATAAACACGTTTGTTTCAGTTATTTTACAAGTTATATGTGTGTGAAAAAATTCAGTGTATCTTTAAATGCTGTTTTAGACAGCCTTCATTGCTCTATTTTAAAAGAGTTGTGTTTTATTAAACATTTTCACAATAGGGAACTCCAGTGAAAAATATTATGGCTTTAAAAAAAATATGTTCATATAGACCAATAAACGCTGATTCTGAAAATATAAGGTTTTTTTCAATAATATTAAACGTACAGTTTTTAAAAAAATATTAAAAAGTGCATTTATATTAATATTCTCGTAAAAACACAGCGTCAAGTTGGTATGCTGTGTAATGCTGTATGGTGACGACACGATGTTGATCACTGTACAGTGTACATCATTTGGGTCATTTGTATAGGAATTTAGGTGTGACACAAGGGAATGTTCTATATATTTCTTATTTTTGAAGATGTCGTAAAAGCATACACCTTTATAGAAACTAAATAGAATTGCCTTTTAGATTTTTGTATTTGACATATACGATCGTGTTTGAAAATTGCAGTATTTTAAGTTTCAAAATTTGAAAATTTAAAAAAAAAAGAGCTGACTGTTGTGATATACCCCTTCTCTCGTCTCTTCTTTTGAATTCTTTTTTTTTTAATATTTTTCCATTTTAATTTTACTATTTTTGAATTCTTTCATCCTTTCAAGTTTTCTTAAACTTTTCTTTTGGCTCTGATCGATATTTAATTTTCTCAAAGGCTTTATATGTATGACACACAAGCCTTCATGAAAATGTGACCCTTATTTTCTTTGATTACTACAGGAAGCTATTTAAAACTCCCTTGTACTACATATCTTTATAGATATAAGTACTTAATTAATTAATACGTTATCTACGACCTTGAACGTAAATTTTCGTATTTATGTTGTAAATAAATTCCACCAAACGTTGTGTTATTTTTTTGATTTATGGTGTGGGAACTTAATTACTTTTGTTTTGTGGTACCCTTTGATTCTGAAAGGAGCGTTGAGCATCGAATTTGATTGGTCTATTTCTTGCAATTCTTCATTCATTATATTTTCTCGTTATTTTATTGCATCATTTTTTTAACATAAAATGGATTTATTTGTTCGTTAACTGCGGTTGTCGATTCCTCCGTTGCACCCAATATTTATCATACATCTAGGGTCATTGTACCAAATGCCCTTGGCCTCGAGACAGCTTATAAAATCGAACGTTGACCCGCCGTTCCCGTGAGAGTAAAGAAAGACATCAATTATCCATCTAATGTCCTGGTCCAAAGTCCATCTCTTTGTTCTCAAAATTGGTAACGTCCCCCTTTTCTGATTGGTTGATCAATCTTAAGTGTTTATAATTGGATCCCTCTGTGTTCTATTTATCAAAACTTGACATGAATTTAATAATTATAGATCTCTGCAGTCTCCATGGCCCAATCAAACTTAATCCGCTAGGTGTCGCTAGTGTGTTGATTTCGTTATAATTCTGAATTATTATTTATTCATTCGTTAGGTGGAAGCTACGATATTTTCGTATCCACTGCGATTCATCACACTGTTAACATATTCTATAAATTCAAAATTTAAAAAATGCAGTCCTCTTACTTTATGAATTTGGAATAAAACTGTCACTTCACTTTTTATCTCGTTCATACAATTAAAAAGGATAAAAAAATATTTTAATGATTCCAAAAAAATAACTGAAAAAATCCGACATCTTGGACTCGGTTTTACGCAATTAATGCGTTGATTTCTCTATTTTGTATTTATTTACACATGCATAAGGCTTTTAAATTATTAAATAATATTACTTTTATGGAAGTTTTATTAAATTCACGCGGAAAAGTCATTAAAAAAAATTTTCAGACGTAACCTAAACCTATCGTAAAACGAAAATAAATCACCAACAAAACACTATTTAAAGGACTAAAACTGAAAAAAAAAGTAACGCCAGCATTGGTACTTATGCTGAATTTTACTAATATCACAGTGAAATGATCATTTAAACGAAAATTATCTTCAAAAACATAAAACTGCAAGTAAAATTCATCAAGTCAAACATTGTTTTTTGCGAAGTATTTGATCTCGCCATTTGCCATAAATAAACCAATCAACACGTAATAATAAACAAGATGGCTGCGCGTCTGCGCAGATCTATGTGAGATTCAAGGAAACCAACATAAAAATCATAAAATACGTGTATCATTATTTAGTAGATGACGTCACAAAATTCATCATAGATATGGTGGTTTTCGAGGGATCTCGAAAAATTAAAACTTTGACAATTATTTTAACTATTAAAACTAATTAACTCTAAAAAAAAAATGCAGTTATTTAAGTTAGAAGGTCATTTATTCATTAAAAAAAATTAAAAAATTGGACTGGACTTTTCTATTTTCGCTACAATTTTATCATTTTAAATATTAGCGCCTTAATAAAACCTGTAATAATTTGTTCAATGTGAATAGCTTGGCACTTGAGTTTATGCAAAAATAATTAATATTATATTGTAAAAATAATTAATAAAAAATTCCCAATGTTTCATAATTTTTTTTCAAACTGAAATCGGAAACTTTGGTTTCATAAAGGTGTACATTTTACTTCCGTCGTGGTTAACTTTTAGATTTGAATATAAAGCATAATGTTTTCTCTTTCTAATACCGTTTATATCATATTTCTCACTATAGTAAGGGAGATACAATAATTTCTGTGAGGCCTATATGTGTTCTTCCGAAAAGTTAACAAATTAGCCTGAGGGGTTAATCATCGGAAAATAACAGACGCAAAAGCACAAGAATAACAGAGAATTATTTACAGTTTGATTTTGTGCTTTCAACTACATAGTAAAATTAACAGCAGATTATAGAAGTTATTGGATAAAGCAGTGGATTACTGAGAGAGTACTTAGTACATTATAAGGCCCCTAGCATCTCAGCACATATGAGACTCCTCAGACTGAGATGGGCTAGGCATGTACAGAGAATGCCGGATACACGCGTCCCAAAAAGAATTTTAACTGGACATCCAGGTGGAAAGAGAAAAGTGGGAAGACACAGACTGAGGTGGGAAGACGAGGTAAGAGGGGATGCAGCACAGCTTCTCCAGGTACGAAATTGGAAGTCAGCCGCTGAGGACAGGAGGAGTTGGAGGCGACTGTTGCAGGAGGCCAAAGCTCGATATAGCGCCATCGAAGAAGAAGAAGAAGTACTTAGTACATAGATAAAAAAAAACAATAGTTAGTTACCTAAAGGGCATTCCTTTGGTCATCCTGTCCATTGAATCAACTAACATCATAACATCTTGATATTGTTTTTTTGTTATGCCAATGGCCAATTGGTCCATATCTAGATTGAGTATAACCTTCGGAATGACAAACTTAGGTTCATCTTGCTCCGGTTTAGGATTCAGTTTCAGCTTTGCAGTCGCATTGATTGGTCCCAAGACTGTAAAATAAATATGGACAACAATGAAGCAATAAAACATTAATTACATAAATGAATATTAAAATAATATATCATTGAAGAAGAAGAACATATTTATAATCTAATGGATAATATGAAAAAGAACAAGACACAAAAAAATAAAAAAGGTAACGATTGTCTTGTGTCTTGTTCTGTTTCATATTTTCGTTTTGTTAGTATTATTATATTTATTATCTTCTTCTTCTATGATATCGACGGTCCCGAAGAACAATGTTGGATCTGACAAAAATTGAAAATTTTGTCAGAATTTTAAATCAACAAAATAAGCCAACGTTCTGTTGGCTTATTTTGTTGATTTAAAAGTCTGTATTTTCGGATTTTTTAATGAAATGAGATGAAGTATTAAAGATCAAAACAACACTACATTTCTTGATACCAAAAACAGTAAACATGCAAAAACGGTACTTTAAAAAGCTCTACTGCAAAAATTCAAAATCGCACATCCGTCATTATTCTTCGGGACCGTCGATATATTACATTGATGGGTATAATCTTCAAAAAGTTATTATAACAAGAGTTATTCCGATAAAAATTAAAATAATAGATTAAGACATGTGTGGATGAAGGTGTTCTGTTAAGAGTTACATATAAGTAGGAACCAGATTTGCCATCGCAAAATAGGGCCGAGCTGTAGAGAAAACAATAAAAAAAATTAATCTAGAAAGTGAAAAAATTATTCAGATTATGTCCAAAATTGGCTTGGTAATATGGAATAAATTACATGAATGTAAATAATATGCATGTTTTCTGCAGAAATTCAGCATGGATGAAATAAATTTATAAAGAATGGTAAGCTTGTTGGTTTTGACAATATTGCCACCGAATAAATAAAAGGAGATGCCTAATTAGCAGACTTTTTAATCAATGTTTAGAGGAGGGTTACACGCCATTACATTGGAAAGAATCATGCCTTTATACAAAGGTAAAGGATCACATCTGGAATGTGGGAATCATAGGGCTATTAGCCTGCTAAGTTCAGTCGGCAAGCTGTACGGGAGAATATTGATTGAAAGGATAAGAATTGAAACAAAGGATGAAATATGGGATGTACAAGTTGCTTTTATAAGTGGAAGGGGGTGCATGGACCAGGTTTTCTCATTGCGTATGCTCACTGAGAAGTTTTTTGCAAAAAATCAGAAACTCTTCTGTGCTTTTGTAGATCTACAAAAAGCATACAACTGAGTCTACAGGAAAAAGCAATGGAAGGTGTTGTACAAGTATGGAGTGAATACAAATCTCATACAGGCAATTACACCTCTGTATGAGGGAAGTATTGCATGTGTTAGGGTGAATGGTGGTTTTACGGGTGGTTTGTATTGTTTGAAGATGCCTAATACACTGACTCCTTCAAACTGAAGACATTTTTCAAAAATTTTATTGGAGTTAGAACTAGGAAGTAGAAATACTTACTGTACTTATATTGAGGTGGTTTGTCCAGTTTTGTAGCAATTTCTGTTAGGAATTTCTGCAACATTTCTACCCGCGTTAAGTTTGAAAATAGCATTGAATCTGGATTCCAATACATGGCCAGACCTTCTAAATTCAATTCCTAAAAATAAGTTTTTTTTAAGATTAAATTCAACATTTACCATGTGTGAAATACTTATGATTTATTTAGAATGATAAAGAAGAAGGTTGGTAAATACACGGCTGTTCAGATCTGGTCACGAAACACGGCTAATGACACATCAAACCTTTTGATTCTGAATGGTGGTCTTGCCAAAACTCCAGATGTGTCGAAACCGGTATCAGAAAAATTAATATTTAAGTAACAAATGATGTACATGGAAAGTAAAAATTTTCAAACCATAAATTGAAAGATGTATCGGCAAATTTGAAATATCAGTATTATTGCATCCCTAATTGAAATGCTCCATAAACATTTCAATCTTACCTTGAATATTCGGGTAATGGCTTGTTCAACCACTGACTTTCTTCCTTTCTCGTCCATGGTTTGAACGGAGAGATTGTGAAGGGTGACCCCGAGGGAGAAGGGGGATCCCGGGTGTGTTATCTTGTCTTCATACCTTACGTGGATGTCCTTTATGTTTAGTTGCACATTCTTTATTATTTGAGTGGCAAGTTTCTCAACAAAGGAATCATCCACCTTTGTTGGTTTGTCTGGAAAAAGTAATTGCTTTTAATATTTCAGATTAAAAGAAAACGAAACTATTCTAGTCCCGGCGAGAGATCCAGACTATTCCCGAACATTCCACAACATTCCAAAATGTTCCGGGTTGTTCTGGAATCTTGTGGAATGCTCTCGAATACTCTTGAATGTTCTAGACTGTTCTAGAAATTTCTAGAACAGTCTAGAGGGCGAAACTTCCTGCCCTTATATCTTGAAAAGCATGCCCTTCAGGTAAAAACAGGAACCTTCTTCATGGATGGGGGATAGAGGGCTACCACACCATATAACTACCTTGATCGTACCGGGACTTATTTTTGAGTTTTAGCGGCACGCACATAGTACTCTTTCTTTTACAATATATATTGATTATTCTTTAGAAGTTAGTTATTGCTACTTTCAATGCATTATTACATAATTACCTTTTTCCGCTTCCTTCTTCTTGGCATCTTCAACTCTTTGAAGTTCACTTTGCTTGCTCTGCAGGAGAATACGGTCCTCCTTCTCCGGATCATATTTGACTTCCTGGTTGGGAGCGACCAGCAAAAACAATCTCTCAATCGATGCTTCTACGGAAGCGCCATACAAATTTTTCCATGGTATTTTGAGCACCAACTTGCCTAAAATGAAGAAAAAAATTATTAAAAAAATTTATTATCCCGCTCTTCTAATTTATTTAAGACCGGACCGGTTTGACTCTGTTACGGGCATTTTCAGATGTTTTTCATTATTATTAAGTGATTACCATGAGTATTCCAACTGCACAGATTCATTGGGTCAAATTGGGGAATTTTTTAAGGCCAAAGGAAGCGGGGAGGGGAAGTAGGAAGGAGTAATTACCTGGACATCTCATCAAATGGCTTAAGCCAGTGTTTCTTAACCGTATTGAAAGAATCGCCCCCTTTACCACAGTTAAATTATCCAGCGCCCCCCTCCCCCCCAAAACGAAGTTTAAAATGTGCACATCGTAGTAGGAAATCCAATTCCGCAATGGATTTCCTACTACAAATAAAAAATTATGAAAAGTATAAATAAAACACATTATTATTACATTGACATTGAGTAAAATGCCTCAGTTAAAATTTTTGTGCATGAAAGTGTAGTTTATTTAAAAGAACTTGTCAAATCGTTGCACCTAAAGAAAGTGTGTCAATGTATCAGTGTGCATAGCTCGTGAATGAGCTTATTTTCTATATTGACACAATGCCAACTCGCAGCAACTTCTGCAGGGCCCTAAATGCTAAAATTTAAAAACGCCCCCCTAGTTCTCCAAAACACCGACAAGGGGGTGCTGGCGACCCGTTAAGAATCACTGGCTTAAGCCATATCAAGCAATGCTATCTCATCAAACATGGCTTAAGCCATTTCAAGCAACGTTTTAATTTTGAATGTGGACTCTCATCAGGGCGATACTGACAGTATCTACCACATTTATGTAGGTATTTCATTCTTTATGCGTTAATGAACATTTAATAATGAGTTTTTTAATATCTCCCTTATTATCATAGAGAAATGTGATATAAAAGGTGTTAGAAAAAGAAAACACCATGCATTTTATTCAAATATAACAGTTAACCACAAAAGAAGTATAATGTAGACCTTTATGAAACCAAACTTTCGGATTGCAATTTGAAATAAATTTATGAAACTTTGGGATTTTTTTATTAATTATTTTTACAAGGAATTACAAAACAGTGAGGTGACAATAACGTTTGTAATACATTTGTTTAATTACATGTGTATAATTTTTTTTCGTTATCAGTTTTTTTAGTTCGAAAAAAGTAAGGTGAGCCATTTTTTAAACTTCTTTATGTTTGCATGTAAAATTTTTAAATTTAAAAAATTACATGTATATTTTGATTTATAAAATTAAAAGCATATTTTATCACCTTTGAAAAACATTTTTAGTTTTCAGATCGTTCGGAAATATTTCATTCATTTGGATTTCATTATAAAGTGGAAATATTTTGACCCTCTGACAAAATATCATCGGGGCCTAAGGGGTTTATGTATGTGTGTACCTCTTTCTTTGGTAATTTCCATTTTTAACTAATAACAGTGAAAAATGATAAGACCCGAAATCCAGTAGCGGCAACCTTTTTAAATTTGTACGTCTTTGTAATAATATTTTTTAACATTGCTTGAAATGTGCTATGAAGCCAGGTACTTCCCACCTTCCTCTACCTCTTCTATTTTCCATCCCCACTACCCTCAGCCTCGCAAAATACCCCAATTGGAGATCCTACAGTCCACTGGCTACGGACAGTGGACTCTTGTGCGGTATTCACACAAAAAACAAATTTTGAATAATAAATTTTAAAATAACAGTAAAGTGTTTTTAGAAGTGAAAAAATATGTATTCTTAGATAAGAATAATTAATGTGATTCAATAGTAACAATGTCAAAAGATAAAAGTGGGTCATGTTATTTGACCTCTCAGCTTGGGTGTAATTTGAGCTTGCCACCTAATAGAGTCATGTCAAAATTAGTCATCATTAACACTTACACAATATTACAAGCACCTATGACAAAATCTAACTCCTTTCATGAAGATGTAGGTAGATTTCCACTATTCTGAATAAACATTGTCTTAAATATAACATATCGTCGCTCAAATTATAACACCGCATATCTAATTTTACACAAAAAACCATTTTGTAGCAAATCTAATTATTTTCGAGGGTAAATTGATAAGTATTCAATCTCGAATAATAGTCGCATACATCCGCATCACTTCAACCCCTACTAATTAGGGACGAGGGATGCTATTGGTTGGAATTTGCACCCCGCCGCTCAGGCTTACAGATGGTCTGACCGATATGCTACATGTCCAGTACGTATCCAGTACGTGGACTCACGTTGTCACTACAACATGAGTACCTACACTAAGTTGAATTTTAATTAAATTAAAAAAAATAATAATAAATAAAATAATTTTATTCAACTTTCTTCAGATAATTAATTATAACAGCATAAAAAAATTATAATAATTTTATTTTTATTACTAAATATAACATTTGTATAAACATTTACTGCTATTCATTGATAAGTAGCAATTATTTTGTTACAAAATTTTGTCTAAAAGGAGCGGTGATTGATCAAAACATTTATTTTGTCCATTCAAACCATGGTGCATGCATAGTTTTTAACCCTAGAACCGTACCCTGGGGTACAAATTAAATTTTTTTTTGAAAATTTGCGATAACTTTTTCGTTTCACAACGGATCTTTTCGCGCCGCCGCGTATTTGCAAGTGGGGGGGAGTCGCTTCGAAACATCAGTCAAACGGGAGTCCTGCTAGTGTGTGGTCGTGGCAAAACGTGCGTGGGGCGCTCCAGTACCCCTGGGTACGGTTAAGGTAATTATTTTGATTACTATGATTTTAATGTTTTTGCGAAATAAAGCGTGTTATTGTGCTATTTGATACGTGTTTCTTTATTTGAATGTTATTTTTATTTGCATAATAACCTTTCACATAACTTTGTTTTGGAAAAAATGTGTAATTATTTATTATATTTAGGTATTTTGCATTTAGTTGCGTGTTACTTGAATAATTCTTTTTTTTTAGATGGCTATGGCTCGGAATCAATTCTATGATATTACTGCATTCATCTAACGCTACTGGAAAACAGGTTTTCAAGAATAGACGAACTTATCTGAAAACTTTAACTTTTGACCTTATAAAACCTCACTTGGAGGATCGATTTTTATACAAAACTTTGCCGATGCATCTCCAAGAAAGTATTGGCGGAATATTGGGAAAAAAGCGGTCTTATGATGCTCCAACCCCTTCAGAATCAAAATCTGGAAGACATTAATTTTGTCCCAGGTCAAAAGATCGTAAGTCACGCACTCAATGTCAGAAATGTAAACGTTTCATATGTTTAGAGCACCAAACAAAGCTTTGCCAAAATTGTTAAGAAAAGTTACTTTTAATAAAGCCTTATTGTATTATGTAAGACTGAAATAAGTGCCATAACAGTCTATGTAAGTTAATTTTGAATAAATGTTTTTTCTCACGTAAAAAAGATGTTTTATTTAACAGGGTACTCCAGTACCCCTGGGTACTGTTAGTGTATGGTCTATGATGGGTACGGTTCTAGGGTTAAAGAAATTTGAATTTAAAAAAAATCCTATTTTTTGAGATATGCGGTGTTATGTGAGCGACAATATAGTGTAGTGTGGAAATTTCAAGCTCCATAGTTCAAGACGGCAATAATGTTGCACAATGATAATAGCTATGTTGACCAGATAGCTATAACTAGGTATTTTCAAAAATGTGTGGAAGATTTTGAAATTTAAAGCTTATTTTTCAAATTCTTGTCATTTTACCAAAAATGCGTATAAACCCCACTGGCTGGTAAGACGGTGAGCACCAATATTGCCTGGCGTGACGTCAATGCCACCAAACTCACAAATGAAAATGAACAATCCTTTTTGGCAGTTAATTGAAAAAGGCATATTTTAAATGGAAAATACCCAACTATACGATGCAATCAGATTTCTGCTTTATAGATCAAATTATTGTTGTTGCCAGATGTACAAAAGGGTAATAAAATGTAATCTGCATAATAGAACTGTACAGTTTACTCATTCTCTGATAAAGTCAACTAAAAAGGCAATATAAATATTTAGATTTAAACCAAGAGGTTGTGGGTTTTTTGATTCTGATACAACACAAAAATATATTGGCCTATAAAGTCCGGAAAGAAAAATCAGTGTAAATTTAAAGCCAGGTCTCCTGCGACCTCTGACATGAACATTTGCTTAAATATTACCATAAACATTTTTCGTTTTTGTCCATTTGTAAAAATATAAACTAATCCCCTCCCCTGCCTTCCCCGCTTCACCCGGGAGGAGAATGTTTTCACCGACCACTGTTCAAAGCCTCACCCCCATTGAAAAAGTTTATAGTAATGTTCAAGCAAATGTTCATGTCGGAAATCGCAGGAGACAGGGCTTTATAACGCCAGAGCTCACTGATCAATAACAGTACTTGCTGCTTCAGATTTTCAACTTAAGATAAGATAGCTGACTTAAAGTGTATTTTCAAGAGACATTCATTAAATGCGTTACATGCAATTTTACTGCGTACTAATAATATACTATATATTAATGCTCAGTTTTGAAGACGAGCTCACTTTTTTTTGATGGCAAAATCGACCTCGCCGCCCCTTAAGTTTCACCAACCTCAAGGTTCACTTTCGGATACAGGATTTTAAGACTTTTGATGGATCCGAAAATGAGCTCTACGCTCTTCGAGTTTCAAAGACCGCAGAGACCATTATCGGATTTAGGGTAACGGCCCCAAATCGTGTCCCGATTACGGAACATTTTTCATACAAAACACCGCTGCACGGTTAGCAGCGCACCCAAACGGCGAAAACTACAATTAAATCTCTCACGGACGGAGAAATTCGGCCTTGGTTCTATTTCCCGCCGTCAGGTTCACCCGTTGAAACGGCGCGACGTACGCGTAGGCTCAAAAAGGGAAAGAAAAAAGTCTTTTTTGGGTACGAAAGCACACTTTTCAGTATTTGAGAAAACTACGGAAAAATTAAGCATTTTGTTTGCCTACATTTTTGCTAGCGATTTATTCACAGAAAACTGAAGCAAATCAGCGGCAAAAACTGGAACCTCAAATAAAAGTACTCAATTCGGCTTAGTTATATTTCCTGCCGACAGGTGTACTTCAAAAAAAAGATGTCATTTTGGCCATTAGTTTCAATGCAAAAGAAATTGCTACGAATGTTGAGTTAGGTCAGGATTCTTACATGTCAAAACAAAACGGATCTCTCAGCGGTTTGGGTTGTTGTTTTTCGGGAAACGGCATTGCGGCCGGAAAAACGATTCCAGCTTGGATGTTTTTGAAAAATTCGGTACCCGAAAACATTACTCATCTTTTGATAACAATATAAGGTGTCCGTCCCATGTAAAAAAGTTCAGGGTCGCCGAAAAACCTATAAAATTTTCCAAAAAAAACAAGAAAATACGTGTCCATAGATTCACTTCTGAAGGGTAGATTTTTACCGGCCAGTAGGTACAAATTGAAATGTTATTAATTCAGGGTAGGTACCTACTTATCTCGGTAGTATTGCAAATATGATAAAAAAGCAAAACCACTGCCGGAATTTTGTAAGGAAAAGCCCCGGTACCTACCGGAATGGGTAGTTAGACAATTATTTAGGTTTTAATGCAATTTAATTTACTAAGGTAATGTTTCACCGATACTGAATAATTTAACAATTTTTTTAAGTTCATTTTCACGTTCTGTGTAAGTTCTATTTTTTTTATCAGTAAATGCCAGTTGCTTCATAATACAAAAATATCTATAGAACTTGAATAGAATTCGAACCGAACTTTTACAGAAATTACTCGAAGTTGAACGGGAAATTTTTTTAAAGTATTAAATTCGTATAGCGCTTTTTTTAAGCAGTAAAACTACTGGTGAGTTCTGGCATTATAAAATTTTTATGAAAATGTACGTACGCTCATAACTTCTGAAGGACTGCAACAAATTGAAAAATTCTTTTTTTGTTGTGTTCGTTATTGTTAATACAAGGTTTGTATACAACTACTGGTGAGTTCTGGCTTCACGAAATTTGTATAAAAAAATTTAATAGGTGGCGCACGAGCTGTTTGAAAACTAAATGTACCGGGAATTAGTGTATGTAGTGTGGCAGCTTTTTGCTTCTAGGTCCTGCGGGCGGCTTTATACATAATTGTGTGTTTAACCGCTAAGCGTTGC
The DNA here is from genome assembly GCA_917563855.2 of Limnephilus lunatus. Classification (NCBI taxonomy): domain Eukaryota; kingdom Metazoa; phylum Arthropoda; class Insecta; order Trichoptera; family Limnephilidae; genus Limnephilus; species Limnephilus lunatus. The sequence continues at coordinate 84,353,413 of OU830592.1, forward strand.
TAAAGCATTCATCCGATTGCGATAAAAAATTGTAGATTTGATGTGTGCATGCCCACGACGGTTTCTGTATACAAAAGTGAGCTCTGGCATCATGAAATTACGCATTGCTTAACCGTTCATCCGATTGCGATGAAACTTTGGAGATTTGATGTGTGCATGCCTACAATGGTGTCTATATACTAACGTATGGCAGGTTTTTGCTGCTAGGCCCTGTGGGTGGCTTTATATATATTTGTGTGTTTAACCGTAGGTACCTACCCGCTTACTATGAAATATATATTTTTTTCGGTTAGTAAGTAAGTCAAGTTAGTTTTAACCCGTTAGTTGCATTTGCAATGGGCATAAGCTAGTTATATATTAATGCTCAGTTTTCAAAAAACTCACTTTTCTCCTTGACGGGAAAATCGACCGCACCGCCCCTTAAGTTTCACCACCCTCAAGGTTCGATTTCGGATAAAGCATTTTCAGTTTTTTTATGGATCCGAAAATGACCTCTCCGCTCCTTGAGTTTCAAAGACCGCAGAGACCATTATCGGATCCAGGGCCGTTCACCGAAATCGTGTCCCGATTAGGACCATTTTCCATACAAAAAACCGGTGCACGGTTTACAGCGCACCAAACGGCGAAAACTATAATTAAATCTATCACCTATGAAGAAAATCGGCCTTAGTTCTATTTCCTGCCGCTAGGTTCACCCGTTAAAAACGTCGCATTTTTCACGGAATCTAATGAAATTTTTTTTCCATACAAAACTGATTTTGCCCGGAATTTATACTAAATAATTAAACAGCTTCGAGAAAATTCTTGAGAAAAATTGACATTTTACAGGGGCATTACGGAATTAAAGATTACGTTAAAAAAACACCTTCCGGCGGACAAGTTTTTGATTAAACAAAAGCAATACAAGTTTTATAAACTTTTAAATCCACGACATGACCGCATGTCATTCAAAATGTTTGACAATTTTGCATCAAAGATTGAAATAATTCTGACATTTGTTGAAATTAATCTGTCCTCGACAATGAACAATTTTGCGGCCAGTTAAAATGAATTCTTGGTAGGTACCTACCGGCGTTGAAAGGCGAATAATTTACATGCAGTAAATAAATAGTTCCTAGGTAAATGAAACCAAATGAGATAGTAGGTAAGTACCTTATACAAAAGCGCTAGATTTACCCGCGCTTCAACAGCAAATTTAAATGTCAAAAGAAAACGGATCTCTCAGCGGTTTGGGTTGTTGTTTTTCGGGAAACGGCATTGCGGCCGGAAAAACGATTCTGGCTTGGATGTTTTTAGAAAATACGGTACCCTGAAATATTAGGCAACTTTTAACAGTAATATAACGTGTTCGTTTCATGAAAAAATGTTCATGAGGATATGATAAACATATAACATTTTCCAAAAAAATGAGGAAAACGCGTGCCATAGATTTCAGAAGTGGAGATTTTTACTGGCCAGTTTAAATATGTTCCTACAGGGTAGGTACTTATTTCAGTGGTATTGCAAATATGATGAAAAAGCAAATATTGCCGGAATTTTAGTAACAAATGCGGAGGTACCTACCCGAATACGTAGCTACACAATTAAATGCAATACTTAGGTTAGGTTGTTGTACAACGATACTGAATAATTCAACATTTTTTTAAGGTTCATTTTTAAGTTCTTCGTAAGTTCTATTCAAGTTCTGTTATTTTATCAGTACATGCCAGTTGCATCATAAAACTGAAATAATAACTGAACTTGAATAGAATTTGAACTGAACTTTTACAGAACGTTAAAATTGACTTGAAAAATTGAAGAATTTTTAATTTCGTTAAACAACCCAGCCTAAATATGTGTTTTTTTTTACGTATGTATGCAAGTACCAGCACTCAAAATTTAGGTAGGTACCCATCTGCATATAACAACTCGGTATCATCCGACTATATTGCATACGTATTAGTTTTCTAATTTTACAATGAAATTAGTCGAAGTTGAACGGGATATTTTTTAAAAGTATTAAATTCATATAGCGCTTTATTTTAAGTAGTAAAACTACTGGTGAGTTCTGGCATAATAAAATTTGTATGAAAATGTACGTACGCTCATAACTTCCGAAGGACTGCAACAATTTGAAAAATTCTTTTTTTGTTGTGTTCGTTATTGTTAGTACAAGGTTTGTATAAAATTACTGGTGAGTTCTGGCATTACGAAATTTGTAAAAAAAAATTATAGGTGGCGCGCGAGCTGTTTGAAAAATAAATGTACCGGGAATTAGTGTATGTAATGCGGCAGGTGGGGAGGGGTGGAAACAGGAAGGGGGGAGGGGAGCCTGGGAGGGGGGAGGGGAACTCGGGAGGGGGTTTACGATACGGAGAAGCCTAGGAGTGAAGTGGGGTGAGGGAAGGTGAGGGAGGCGGAGTGGAAAGGGGAAGAGGATGCTGGTGAGGAAGGGGGGGGGGGGGATTCCTGGTTCCTGGATACAATAGTGAGCTCTGGCAACACGAAATTACGCATTGCTCAACCGTTCATCCGATTGCGATGAAACTTTGGGGATTTGATGTGTGCATGCCTACAACGGTGTCTATATACCAACATATGGTAGGTTTTTGCTACTAGGCCCTGCGGGCGGCTTTTTAAACATTTGTATGTATAACCGCTAAGCGTTGCTAAACCATTCATCGGATTGCGATGAAACCTTAGGTTTTGATGTGCGCATGCCTACCATGCCTTTATGGCAGTAGATACCTACCCGCTTACTATGAATTTTTTAAGTTAGTTTTAACCCGTTAATTGCATTTGCAATAGGCATAAGCTAGTAATTATTACTGCTTTTCTAACACTTCTCTCAGGATGATAAATAGTAAAATTTATTTATCAGATGAAATTTACATTACTGTATTCCTCCTCAATACATTTGCATTGATATTAATGATATTGATATTAAATAATTAAATATTATATTGCTTTAATACTTATATTAATGATTAAAGTTGAATTTTTGAATTTTAAATAACATAGGTATTTGTGTACAATTGTATTTTATAAGAAGGCCACTATGGATTTTTTTATAAATTAACTAAACAATGAATTGGTAAAAACATGTGCCTAAAAGATGAATTTCTCATACCATATTTGGTCGTTATCCAATTTATTGGTATTTCCTCATATTCCTCACTTTCCTTGTTGGTATTCGCATTTATACCAACTCCTGCATCTTGTTAATATCATAATATTATATAATTCTAATAGGAAAACTCACCCAGATGCCCGAAAACTGTTTGCACAGGCAGATCCAAGTCATTGAGAGCATTTTGCTTTAGGACCAGATTTTCCAACACAACATCACCTAGGATAAAACACAAATCTCTTATCAAAAGTAAATTTGAAAATAAAATATATTTGATAATTTGAACAATATGCAAATATAATATAAAATAATTACAATAGTAAATAATTTGTAGTAAATATAGATATTATAATAATAATGTAAAAAATAGTAAATACAATATCGACACCAAAAACTATTTTAGGAATTTTTAAATGTTAGGGTATATGTATAGTGTACAGTTGTACACTGTATGGGCAACCGAGGTATTATCCAAATACAAAAATGGGTAAAGTTGTATAAGTCCGCTTCATTTGACCAAACATGAAGTCGAACACATTGTGTAAGTGAATTAAACTTAACAAAATTAAAATATAAAATGTATATTTTTTCATCTCCCCCGACCTAAATACCATACATCGTAATAATATAACTAAATCTAACTATTTAAATAAGAAATATTCCGTATTAATAGCAATTGGTTATCAAAAAATGATTGGTAAAGTTGCATTACTCTGCTTAATATGCAAAAATTTATAAAATAACACTCGGTTTCAACTTAATTACTATGAGAGACGACTTTTTACGTCATAAGTAGTAAATAATTGTCTCTCGTATAAATGAATAAATGGTCACCCATAGTAACAGTGGTTGAAACCAAGCGTTATTTTATAATTTCTTGCATATGTGTGTAGCGGAGTAATGTAACTTTACCAAATGATTAATATAGAAATAATGTGACATACTGAAATTTGCAATAATCTGGCAATTTGAAAACCTAAACCCCGCCCATGTTCATCAGTAAAATACAAAATAATGGATTTGGAAATACACATTTGTGCAATATTACGGTTTAGGTACATATTTATAATATATTTGAGTATTATATCCTACAGGAAAAAAAATATTAATAATAGAAATAAATATTTCCGAAATGTCAAGAGGTAATAAGACAACTCTGACGGATGTTTTAAATCTGAATAGTGATAGTAGGTAGGCAATCATTTCCCCACTAGTGGAGTAATAGTAGCCTTGATTAGTTCTACACAAAACAAGAAAATGTTATAGAAAATATTGTGGAAATCGTTTTATCTTATACAGAAAAATGTCGTATATTTTGAATTGCGTGACGCTTGTTTTAATATTACGAAATACGTAACAAATAGATCAATCATCACAACATGTAAAATGTTAGAATCAAATCACAACTTTGAAAGTATGTAACATGCGGCATATAACATCAATAACTTTCTAAATCAAACATGTTTCAAACCGGGGAAGGTTTGAGACCATACCGGGTGAGAGAAAACCGATATAATCACCAAAATATTGTAATAATATAACCTAACTTACCACCCCAAATACCAATTTTTAATTGGGATCTATCCAAATTCTCCACATAGTCGCCTAGAAACCTATTTAAAACATCCGCAACGATGGTTTCGAACACCATATTAGAAACTGTTGTTTTTCATGAGGTCACTTTTATTCTAGGACCCATCAAATCAAAGCGCTGTCAAATTTGATACAACTGCACAAAACACGTAAATATATCCAGTGATGCCATATCCCAAAAATAAATAAAAAATATATACCCATGTTTCAAGGATTAAAAAACCACCTTTTTCTTAAGGTTTTTATTGAAAAATCACATAAGATAACAAACAATAATTTATCTACATTGCATTATAAATAACAGGCATTTTGTAATTTTCCTTTGAATAATAAGAAAAAATAATGTTTTTGCAAAAAAGATAAAGTGTACAAAAAATAGTTTTACCGTTGTCGAGTTTTTTTTGTAGAGCTCCATTTAAAATTAAACAATAATAATATGCAATAGTTTATTTTTAAATTCATCATATTTATCACAACTTCTTCAAATCACAACTCCAATAATTTATTTTTTTGTAAATTTTGCAATAGTTAAGTAGGCTATAGGTACCTAATTCAAGTTACGTCAAATTATTCTCATTTCATCATATCGATGTTTTTATATTATTTATTGACAAAGACAATAATTATGCAAAGAGACATTGTGAACCCTTACTGCAGTTCAAAAACTTCTTTTCTTCACACAAAAGTACATATTTTTGGTGACTCGAAAAAATCCATGTCTTGTTCGACGTTTTTTCAAAAAAACATCGGCGAGAAATTAAATCACATGTTACCCAAAAATCCATGTAAACATGGTAAAAATCATATATCTGGCGACACCGAATACATCTCACATATTTCACCGGGGTTGCCATGCATATGTGTTCAAAAATACTAACAATGGGCGTTCAAATTCCCCGCAAATTCCTTCACCTACAAAATGGACCTAATTAGCATTTATTTTTATGCTAGAGTCACACCTAGCTATGAAAGCTCCAGCGTTTTTTCTGCGTTTCCCATCCGGAATGTATGTCGAACGATATGTTGAAATAGGCCAAGCCGAAAAACGCTGCCGCTTTTATTGCCAGATCTATCACTTGCTTTCAACTTGCATTATTGTCTAGTGCAGGGGTGCCCAACACAAATCGTTTGATTGGCCAAAAAATATTACTGAACTTCGGTCGGTCTCTCGGGGGGGGGGGGGGAGGGGGGGACGCAGTCAGGGTTTGCTGAAATGCTTACTGTTAGATCCGTCCATGGATACAGGTAAAAAGCGGATATTACCGTTTTTTACCGGTAATTCGGTGTCCAAAATACAATTTTTGTAAAACCGCAACCTTCAATGCTAGAAGGCATAAACTAACTATACATACATATGTGTGTCCCTTTGCTCATTCTCTACTTATTAAAATTAAGTCAGTTACATTCGATCTTCCAAGAAATGTGTAGAAAAAATATGTGGTTGGAATTGATTGCGAAAGTAAATCCAGTGGCGGACTAAGCCCGTCAGAGGCCCGGGGCGGCAAAGCTGAATGAGGCCCTCCCCCCTAGTATAAAAAGTTGATGTAATTTTACAAGATTTTTATTCAGTTCACACGGGCCTCTGGTCCTGGGGGGCCTCACTGTAAAAAAATGTAATTTTTTTTGTATTCCATTTTATAAAAAATGCATTTGTTAATAATGCTGTCAAATGTTTTAAGAAAATTCTGAAAAAAGTCAAGAAAGTTTTAAACAGTTTGTATGTTGACTTAACCTTCAAATCCCTATGTGGTGCCATAGTGACTGGATTTTTTAACAGTTTAAGCTGCCGCTACCCGATTTTCTACCGATTTCTTACATATCTCCCTTAAATATTTGAAATTTTTCAGCTCTTAAAAAAATTATGTTATTTTTTAAGATAATATCTAGATGCGTTCCACGCCGAAACGCAAATTATATGAAATTCCCTCGATAGAAAAAAATCGCAAAGTTTGCTCCGAAAATTATTACAAACACCTTTGTTTCAGTTATTTTACAAGTCAAAGTTGGGAAAAAATTCCCAATGTTTCTATAAATTATTCTTAAGACGCCTTCCACGATATTTTTGCTCCATTTTAAACGAGTCTTTTATATTAAACATTTTCATAATTTTCGGATCGATTTTATCGCTTTAAATATTAGCGCGCTCGTAATTACATATCTCTCCATCTTCTTCTTTATGAGCGGCGATACGGCGCCTTAAGACACCAGGACACTGTAAAAAAATGTTTATAATTTTTTTTTCATTTTCCGAAATTAACAATGCTCTCAACAATTTTTTTACAGCATTTTATGTGAAACCGTTTGAAACTGTGTATTTTGAATTATTCTTCAGCAAAACTGAACGCATTTTTCTCGAAACTACGTTTTTCAACCTGGTTGACAACACATTAGAAAAACTATACATCCGATTTGAATACACCAAGTCTTAAACTGTACGAAAATCCAGTCACTATAGCCGGGGCCGTATTATCCATAAGACGTATAGGCAACTGTCGGGGCTCCTAGGGTAAAGGGGCCCCAAGACATGCATTGCCTAGGGGCCCCGACATGTTTAAGCCGGCCTGGCAGAACCCTATTGTCCATAAGGCAGTGTAGGCCACTACCTAGGGGCCCCACTTCGGGTAGGGCCCCGAGACGTGCATTATCTAGGGGCCCTGACATGTTTAATCCGGTTCTGACTATGACCCTACGTAAGGATAAATGCTCCCCTTCCATTTTTTTTATTTTTATGAACGATGAAAATTTACCATAAAAAATTGAAAATAAAATTCATTCAACAATAAAACGCATTCAAAGATTTGCTGAAGAATAAATCAACATACAAACTGTTTAGAACGGTTTAACGTAAATTGTTGTTAAAATCTAGTGAGTGCATTTTTAACAAGTGCATCAATCACAAAATGAAAAAAAAATACTTTTAATAACAAAGCCTTAGTTAGAATTTGATCAAGGGAACATGGAGGCGTTTGGGGGCCCTTTGGGTGACCTATGGCAGAGGTGTTGGTTATCCAATAATTGGTTCCCGGGGCGTCGGTACCCATACCCGCCTCCCAAATTGCATGGCACTTTTCAAGCAATAAATCAAAACCTCCATTGAGAGTCCTAGGTTTATAAGAGACTTATGGACCTAGGACTAGGTCTATCTACAAAAAACTTCTAATTTCACAAAACGTAAATGTGATAAATTTACCAGAACGATTTTTCTTTTTGGTGCGAATACCAAAATTCGAAATATCGGAAGCTGAAAACGTCATTTCGTGCCGCAAAAACTCTTCCATTGGGCCTGATCTAATCATTTTCGGAATTTCCCTTTCGTTCTGGCTTTAAAATTTCAAGAATTTAGGGGGCCTTTCAAACTTTCAAAATCTTCTACTGAAAAATTAGGCAAGATTGACATATCAAGTTTTGCCATACCGCTACGCTATTTAATATTGTTGACGTACCTACAAGCAATGTTTCACTGACTATATGACAATTGTTCTGTTATAAATTAAAACTATAAGTCTGTCAGATAAAGTAGAAAATATAAAAAATAGAACTACTAAATTTGCAGACTGGCAACATCAATTTTACTGTCAAGTAATTTTTGAAGTTCAATGACACTGAATGTATAGAACACAGTAAACCACAATTTAAAAAAAAAACATTTTTTCTTCATGACATAAATTTGATTAAAAGCGATTTGCATTAATTTAATTTAACATAAATTTGAATTTAGCAATAGATAGAAAGGAAGAACCACTGATGGTGAGTTTAGTTACACTACTTTTAGATCTGAATGAGTTAAATATATTCAGATCTAAAATTAGAGACACGATCTAAAGCCCAAGCAACGCTAGGCACTTAATCTAGTAATAAATAAATGTGAACAATTTCTAAACTGTGCTTTATATTTTATATTTCATTACATTATCGTTATTCTTCATTATGTTAACACAAAATTGCAAAGGTATAATAATAATATACGTACATATGTATACCTACTTACAACACACCTCGAACGTCCGAAAACAGAATAGTATATAACAAAATGGCAAAGGAATGCAAGAGGATCATTAACAGGTCAAAATTCGAGCACGACCTGCAGATCAGCAGAAAGCTGGCTGCCTGCCCGCACGGCAGCAGAGCGTTCTTGTCGCTTTCGGGCTCAATAGGTCACAATTTCTGCAAACCCAGTCTGCCACCTCTTACCAGACCTGACGGCTCTCTAGCAAATACCGCCGCCGAAAAGGCTAACTTATTAGGCAAAATGTTCGCGGAAAACTCAACCCTCGATGATCAAGGTGCTACCCCACCGTCGGTTCCTCATTGCAGTTTTCGTATGAAAAAGCTGAGGATCTGGCATCGGGATATTCTCCAAGTCTTACGAGGGCTTGATGTTAAAAAAGCTAGCGGGCCTGACGGAATACCTGCCCTGGTATTGCAGAGGTGTGCTGTAGAAATAGCTCCAATTTTGACGAAGCTTTTCAAGATGTCCCTGAAGTCCCTCTGTGACCTCTGGTTGAAAAAAAGCGATCATTCATCCCATTCCAAAGAAGGGTGACCGCTCTAACCCAGCCTACTACCGCCCCATAGCGATCACATCTGTTCTGTCAAAAGTGATGGAACGTGTGATCAATGACAAATTGCTCACATACCTGAGCAAAACTAAATTATTAACGACCGTCAATACGGATTCCGGCAGAACCACTCGTGTGGTGATCTTCTCGCTTATGTGACGCATGTTTGGGGACGGTGCCTGGAACGTTTTAGTGAGACCCAAATTCCAAGGCCTTTGACCGGGTTTGGCATCGAACGCTTGTCAACAAACTGCGTTCTTACGGACTTCCCGCATCCTTGTGTGCGTGGATTGCCAACTTTTTGAGGGGGAGGTCGATTCAGGCGGTTGCTGACGGTTTCACCTCTTCCTCGCATTCGATAAATGCTGGCGTCCCACAGGGATCGGTTCTGTCTACGACTTTGTTTCTGTTGCACATCAACGATCTCTAATCATGTGCACCGATTCATTGTTACGCGGATGACAGTACAGTCCATGATAGCTTTTTGTTTGACAAGCCTCCAAAGAGCACACAAACCCCAATAGCTTGTAGGGCTTTAAAGCAGAGAATGGACGGTTACCTTGAGAGTGTTTTCTCTTGGGGTAAGAATAACCTCGTCGAATTTAATGTTTCAAAGACCCAATCATGTTTGATAACGTCTAAAAGGGATCGAAATGATAATCTAGTCTCCTTCAACGGAAGCATTCTTCCGAACAGGACCTCCATTGATATGCTTGGTGTAACTCTAAGTGACCAGCTCAGGTACGGGGGCTCCATTGAAACCAGAGTTACGTAAGCCTCTCAGAAACTGGGCGTACTGTACAGGACCCGCAGATACTTTAATAGTACACAACTGCTTACCCTGTACAAATTGTAAGTGCACCCCATGGTTGAATTTAGCAGCCACCTCTGGTCTGGAGCTCCAAAATACTTTAAAAAAAACCTTGACTCTGTGCAGAAACGGGCGGTCCATTTGATAGATTCTCCCATCTTAACAGACGGATTGCAATCTTTAGAGCACAGGCGTCAGGTGGAAATGCTGCCCTTGTTCTACCGGTATTACAATGGAAGATGCTCCGAGGAACTAGCGTCATTGATCCCCTCGGCACTGGTGCATAGTCGGGAAACACGCCAAACACGCGCCCAACATTTGTACATGGTTGCATTAGTCACATGAGGAGTGAACATGGATCTTGAAGAGACCCATGTTGTAGGAGGTAGGAAACACAGAGGCCGGCAAATCATTCCACAGCCGAGCTGCTGAACTCAATAACGAGTCGTAGAAACGACCCGTTCTCATGTGACTAATGCAACCATGTACAAATGTTGGGCGCGTGTTTGGCGTGTTTCCCGACTATGCACCAGTGCCGAGGGGATCAATGACGCTAGTTCCTCGGAGCATCTTCCATTGTAATACCGGTAGAACAAGGGCAGCATTTCCACCTGACGCCTGTGCTCTAAAGATTGCAATCCGTCTGTTAAGATGGGAGAATCTATCAAACGGACCGCCGGTTTCTGCACAGAGTCATGGGTTTTTTTTTATGTATTTTGGAGCTCCAGACCAGAGGTGGCTGCCAAATTCAACCATGGGGCGCACTTGCGATATGCACACGGTTAGCAGTTGTGTACTATTAAAGTATCTGCGGGCCCTGTACAGTACGCCCAGTTTCTGAGAGGCTAACTTAACTCTGGTTTCGATGAAGCCCCCGTACCTGAGCTGGTCACTTAGAGTTACACCAAGCATATCAATGGAGGTCCTGTTCGGAAGAATGCTTCCGTTGAAGGAGACTAGATTATCATTTCGATCCCTTTTAGACGTTATCAAACATGATTGGGTCTTTGAAACATTAAATTCGACGAGGTTATTCTTACCCCAAGAGAAAACACTCTCAAGGTAACCGTCCATTCTCTGCTTCAAAGCCCTACAAGCTATTGGGGTTTGTGTGCTCTTTGGAGGCTTGTCAAACAAAAAGCTATCATGGACTGTACTGTCATCCGCGTAACAATGAATCGGTGCACATGATTAGAGATCGTTGATGTGCAACAGAAACAAAGTCGTAGACAGAACCGATCCCTGTGGGACGCCAGCATTTATCGAATGCGAGGAAGAGGTGAAACCGTCAGCAACCGCCTGAATCGACCTCCCCCTCAAAAAGTTGGCAATCCACGCACACAAGGATGCGGGAAGTCCGTAAGAACGCAGTTTGTTGACAAGCGTTCGATGCCAAACCCGGTCAAAGGCCTTGGAATTTGGGTCTCACTAAAACGTTCCAGGCACCGTCCCCAAACATGCGTCACATAAGCGAGAAGATCACCACACGAGTGGTTCTGCCGGAATCCGTATTGACGGTCGTTAATAATTTAGTTTTGCTCAGGTATGTGAGCAATTTGTCATTGATCACACGTTCCATCACTTTTGACAGAACAGATGTGATCGCTATGGGGCGGTAGTAGGCTGGGTTAGAGCGGTCACCCTTCTTTGGAATGGGATGAATGATCGCTTTTTTTCAACCAGAGGTCACAGAGGGACTTCAGGGACATCTTGAAAAGCTTCGTCAAAATTGGAGCTATTTCTACAGCACACCTCTGCAATACCAGGGCAGGTATTCCGTCAGGCCCGCTAGCTTTTTTAACATCAAGCCCTCGTAAGACTTGGAGAATATCCCGATGCCAGATCCTCAGCTTTTTCATACGAAAACTGCAATGAGGAACCGACGGTGGGGTAGCACCTTGATCATCGAGGGTTGAGTTTTCCGCGAACATTTTGCCTAATAAGTTAGCCTTTTCGGCGGCGGTATTTGCTAGAGAGCCGTCAGGTCTGGTAAGAGGTGGCAGACTGGGTTTGCAGAAATTGTGACCTATTGAGCCCGAAAGCGACAAGAACGCTCTGCTGCCGTGCGGGCAGGCAGCCAGCTTTCTGCTGATCTGCAGGTCGTGCTCGAATTTTGACCTGTTAATGATCCTCTTGCATTCCTTTGCCATTTTGTTATATACTATTCTGTTTTCGGACGTTCGAGGTGTGTTGTAAGTAGGTATACATATGTACGTATATTATTATTATACCTTTGCAATTTTGTGTTAACATAATGAAGAATAACGATAATGTAATGAAATATAAAATATAAAGCACAGTTTAGAAATTGTTCACATTTATTTATTACTAGATTAAGTGCCTAGCGTTGCTTGGGCTTTAGATCGTGTCTCTAATTTTAGATCTGAATATATTTAACTCATTCAGATCTAAAAGTAGTGTAACTAAACTCACCATCAGTGGTTCTTCCTTTCTATCTATTGCTAAATTCAAATTTATGTTAAATTAAATTAATGCAAATCGCTTTTAATCAAATTTATGTCATGAAGAAAAAATGTTTTTTTTTTTAAATTGTGGTTTACTGTGTTCTATACATTCAGTGTCATTGAACTTCAAAAATTACTTGACAGTAAAATTGATGTTGCCAGTCTGCAAATTTAGTAGTTCTATTTTTTATATTTTCTACTTTATCTGACAGACTTATAGTTTTAATTTATAACAGAACAATTGTCATATAGTCAGTGAAACATTGCTTGTAGGTACGTCAACAATATTAAATAGCGTAGCGGTATGGCAAAACTTGATATGTCAATCTTGCCTAATTTTTCAGTAGAGGATTTTGAAAGTTTGAAAGGCCCCCTAAAATCTTGAAATTTTCCAAGCGAATTGTCAATATTGACGTCGTCACCGGGCAGTGGTCGGACGATCCTAGAGGCGCTGTGACCTCAATCTTGTAACCGTGTGGCACAGTGGCTAAAAACAGATCTAACAGATTGGTGCGGTGAGTCTGGACATCAGGAACCCTTATAGGCTCCTGAACCATTTGTTCCAGTCCGTAGCAGAGGGCAGAGGATTCCGCCTCTCGTCCAGCCGAGTCCGTTGGTCCTAAGAACTTTAACCAAGGTTCATTATGAACATTGAAGTCCCCCAGGACCACAAACTCTGCCGTAGGGAAGCGGGGCAAGAGGTCATCAACAGTATTGCTTAGATGTTTGAAGAGTTCGGACGTATCTGAAACGCTAAGGTTCGGTGAGCGGTATAAACACGCGTAAAATCTTACCGTACTGGCAAGATTGACGCGCACCCACATTACGTTGAATCTGGAGTTCTCCAGTCCAGAGATTCAACAGTCGCACACAGTTGACGTCAGCTCGGCTGAAGAGACAGATACCTCCTTTGGGTCTGAATTTGCCCATGAGGGTGAAACCCGGGCAATCCAGATAGGAGGCGTCGGTAGGCTCAGCTATCTGCGTTTCGGAAAGGAAGAGAAGGTTGGGACGTTGGGTAAGAAGGTGATGGTGGACTGAGTTTAAGTTTTTGTGCAGGCCGTGAATGTTGGTGAAGTTTACCAACAGTTTTGGCCTGCACCGGGGACTCCTGCTTCTCGCCGTTGTAATAACGTTACTTGATGGTACTGTATTTTTCATGATTTTATTGGTGTTATTTTTTTTTTTTTTTTTTAGTTAAGAGGGGAAAGGAAGGTCTGGGAAGGAAGGTTGAGGGGTGGGTAGGAAACTGGGGATCAGAGTGTCCAGGAGTGACGGACGTATGAATCCAATCCACCCACTGCGGTGCAAGGTGATGGGCTGTGAGAGTCCGGCTGGAGAGGTCGCCCAATGCGCCCCAAACGCTACTGCTAAGTCACCAAACGTAGCGAAGCACTTGGGGTGACCTGTGGCAGAGGTGTTGGTCATCCAATAAATGGTTCCCAGGGCGGCGGTACCCATACCCGCCTACCAAATTAAAACTCTTAAAACATCTAAGCAATACTGTTGATGACCTCTTGCCCCGCTTCCCTGCGGCAGAGTTTGTGGTCCTCGGGGACTTCAATGTTCATAACGAACCTTGGTTAAAGTTCTCCGAATCAACGGACTCGGCTGGACGAGAGGCGGAATTCTTTGCCCTCTGCCACGTACTGGAACAAATGGTTCACGAGCCTAGAAGGGTTCTTGATGTCCAGACTCACCGCTCCAATCTGTTGGATCTGTTTTTAACCACTGTGCCACACGGTTACAAGATTGAAGTCACATCGCCTTTAGGATCGTCTGACCACTGCCTGGTGACGACGTCAATCCCCATAACCTTCAAACCGCCAAAGAGCGGCTTAAGAGAAAAGTGTGGCACTACAGATCAGTAGTTTGGTTTAGTTTGCGGTTTTTGGACTTCGGATTCCTCAAGATGTGCCCAAGAAATTGGTGAAGTCAAATTATTAACGACCGTCAATACCGATTCCGGCGGATTCTGGCGGAACCGCTCATGCGGTGATCTTCTTGCTTATGTGACGCATGTTTGGGGACGGTGGCTGGAACGTTTTGGTGATACCCCAACGGTTGCACTGGACATTTCCAAGGCCTTTGACCGGGTTTGGCATCGAGGGCTTGTCAACAAACTGCCTTCTTACGGACTTCCCGCATCCCTGTGTACATGGATTGCCGACTTTTTGAGGGAGATGTCGATTCAAGCGGTTGCTGACGGTTTCACCTCTTTCTCGCATTCGATAAATGCTGGCATCCCACAGACTTAGTTTCTGTTGCACATCAATGACCTCTTGTCATTTGCATCGATTTATTGTTACGCGGATGACAGTACAGTCCATGATAGCTTTTTGTTTTACAAGACTTCAAAGGGCACACAAACCCCAATAGCTGGGAGGGCTTTGAAGCAAAGAATGGACGGTTACATCGAGAGTGTTTTCTCCTGGGGGTAAGAATAACCTCGTCGAATGTAATATTTCAAAAACCCAATCATATTTGAAAACGTCTAAAAATTTAGTCTCCTTCTATATGCTTGGTGTAACTCTAAGTGACCAGCTCAGGTACGGGGGCTCCA
Organism: Limnephilus lunatus; assembly: GCA_917563855.2. Classification (NCBI taxonomy): domain Eukaryota; kingdom Metazoa; phylum Arthropoda; class Insecta; order Trichoptera; family Limnephilidae; genus Limnephilus; species Limnephilus lunatus. The sequence continues at coordinate 84,368,513 of OU830592.1, forward strand.
TTGAAACCAGAGTTACGTAAGCCTCTCAGAAACTGCGCGTACTGTACAGGACCCGCAGATACTTTAATAGTACACAACTGCTTACCCTGTACAAATTGTAAGTGCACCCCATGGTTGAATTTAGCAGCCACCTCTGGTCTGGAGCTCCAAAATACTTTAAAAAAAACCTTGACTCTGTGCAGAAACGGGCGGTCCATTTGATAGATTCTCCCATCTTAACAGACGGATTGCAATCTTTAGAGCACAGGCGTCAGGTGGTAATGCTGTCCTTGTTCTACCAGTATTACTATGGAAGATGCTCCGAGGAACTAGCGTCAGTGATCCCCTCGGCACCGGTGCATAGTCGGGAAACACGCCAAACACGCGCCCAAGATTTGTACATGGTTGCATTAGTCACATGAGAACGGGTAGTTTCTACGACTCGTTATTGAGTTCAGCAGCTCGGCTGTGGAATGATTTGCCGGCCTCTGTGTTTCCTACCTCCTACAATATGGGTCTCTACAAGACACATGTTCACTCCTTCCTTTCCTCAAAAAGACCTTCCACACAGCATCTTCAATCATGACATAGGCCCTGAAGGAAATTATTTACCTCAGGGCCTCCTGTGCGGAGTTAATGTAAAAAAAATAGTTTTGCTGTGCCATGTAGTGCACGATAGAGAGCTGATGATAAACCAGTAGCTTAGTACCTTTTAAGTATTTATATATACAGTCAAACTTGGTTATAATGAGCACAAGGGGACCGACTAAATTTGCCCCTTATAGCCATTACTCCTTATATCCAAAATAGGTTTTTTAAAAGTCGTATGTACCTACCTACCTGCCTTTACTCCAATATAATCGCAAATGTAAAATGATATCGGCCACTTGGCCGATATCATTTTCTCGACTTGATGGAATACATTCTAATGGATTAAATAAACAAATTTTACAAGAAGAACCAAAGTTTTTCATTAAAAAAAAAATTACAGCAAAAGAACATCGGATAACATTTGCCCCACCCTGTACAACTCGTTGGTAAGAAGAAAATTGGAATATAGGAGTGTTATCTGGAACCCACACTATTTAAAATATTAAGAAACCATTTTTTATTTTATTTTTTAAAGAAAGACAAACATTCCCGGGTTACAAATAACCCGACAATGTTTGAACATCTCCTACTACCACCACAGAAAGTTGAAAATGTTGCTTGTGTTGTGATGGAGGACTTAGCCAGCCGAGGAATCGAACATGCGACGCCCGGGTGGGACTGACCACTGACCGGTCGAACCATTGAATCTGTACAAAAAAATCCTAAGACTATTATCATTTAAACTTGGATCAAATGCCTTAATCATATCTAACGAAGAACGACTCTCAACAATTTCTACAACCCTGGAAAAAGAAGATATATATTATACAAAATTATTCGTGATAAGCTTCAAACCACTCGTCTGAGAAATATTCAATATTAAAGTTCCTATTAGAAATAGACGTAATTTAAGGAGTCATAATATATTCCATCTTGAATTATTTATCCGCTCGAGCGACTAAGGTCAAAATACGAACCGCTTTTATTTTTCATAATACCATTACGATACCATTGAATGTGACCGTATAAATATCTATGCACACAATTTCACAATAATTGGTTTCACATTATTTCAAAAAACAAATCAAAAATCTTGTACCATGACGCATCGTGGAGAACAGTTATGTAATTGCTAAATTATCATGTCTTTTCTTTCTTCTATTTCTCTGCAGGTTATGTTTTATATTTGATACTACTATGTTTTGTATTTCATTTTGATTATCGTTATTTCTGTTAGTAACGTCTGTAATTATTTCTGTTAGTTTCGTCTAGTAACAAATAAACATTGATTACGCATGCTGTGAACATTTCTAATTGGAGTGATAATATCTATGTACATTGCAACGGCAATTTTATTATTGTAATAATTGTTAACACTCTGCGAATGTTTCAAACAATAAATTATTATTTTTTATTTTATTTATTAATTTGCAACGCCCTGATGGGCTTTTACATTACAAGTTTATAATACAGAGACAGGTTTTTGAAAATTACACATTACAAAACCAAATAAACTAGTCCCAGCGAGAGAACGTACGTGAAGTTATCGTTCCAGTATCTTGTCTTTTCCATTTTCGAACAAGACGCGTGAGAAGGAAGAAGACGAACGTCGATGATATCCATACGGGTTCTTGCTGGGACTAGTTTAATAATAATAATTATTCGTCGTTTAACTAAAATAAAATAAAAACTAATTATCTTCTATCAACTGTATACACAGATTCATGAAACATTATTTTTTGTTGTTGTTGTTTTTTTTGTAATGTTTTCTCTTGAATAAAAACTCTAGTCAAAGTCTAACATTACGGACTTACATGCTCGTTAGTCGCACACAGACACAGCGTGCTGCTCTTGAATTAATGTTCCTTAGCGGCATGTGTATCAAAGCCATTCCTAGTATTGAGCTTGCTCAATCGAGCATGCTCAAAACTAGCAATTTTAGTTAGTTAGATTTGTGAGCACGCTACTGGATTCTTTTTGTGCTCTTAGCATGTCTGAACAGGCTTGTTTATGAATACGCTAGTGTCGATTCGATAAATAATCAATTTTACAGAACATTCTAATTTTTGCGGAAGCATGCGTAAATGATAACCATTTAAATATTTTTCGCATTTCTACTAATAATTGATTACTTGATCAAAGATTCACTTTTCTAGTTCTCAAATCACGGACCAAAATCCACCTTTTTTATTTTGTTTCGCCAAAAAATTCTTAAATAATTGCGTTGCAAGCAAAAAAATTATTTTGTTTATTTCTGGGAGAATGGAACTGACTCTATTTGTAACTGAGACTGTTTTAATTACTGCCACCTATTTAAAAAAAAAGGTAGCATGCTTATAAATAGCACTTATGCTTACTTGTTAGCTTTGAACATACTTATACGTGAGTATGCTCAAAGCTAACAAAGCAACAAGCATGCCACACATGACAAAATGTCTACAGTTGAAGAGCATACTCACAGCATGCTTATTTATGAACATGTGTGCCAGTACCAACGACGGCAACGACGAATTTCTAAGCTAAACTAAAGATTATTGCTCTATGATTATCTTCAATTATGTTTTCTTCTATGGGAATTGGTTTATTTATGCTTCTATGGTTCGGAAAGTATGTGTACCTCAAAAATGTTGGTGTTGTGTTTTTTTTTAGAATTAATGATTTAAACATTATATTGTTATCTCCATTGATGGACATATACCATTTTCGTGTGTGATATTGTGAAAATGGGTGCTTTTTTACCTTCAGAAGTTGCGAGATTGGTTTTAGGTGAGACCGTTAACTTGGATTAGGCGTCATTAGTTTTTGTTTGGCGGGAAAGTCTTTCTTTGTTTTTATGCTCATTTCTCAACGATTTTTCTAAGTTTTTCTATTTTTTATGAATTTCAGGTTATTTGGAGGAACAAGGATGCATGAGAGCTTATGATGAATTCCTAAATGGGTGTCGTCACTTGGAAGAATGTAGAGGAAGAGGTTTCTTTACCAGGATAATGGGGTTGTCTTTACTCGACATTCTGGATGAATATTGTGCTATCCATTCTCACAGTAAGTTCTCATAATACCCTACTACGTTAAGAACCCAGCCACTACCTCACACGTCGTATAAAACACTCTTTTTCGGTATTGAATACATGCTTAGCCACAAATCTTTTTTGTCTAAATGTTATTGCCCTCTTGCTGCTGCAAAATATTCCCCTCACAATATACCTACGTTCGAATAGAATCTATATCCTAAACTCTGCAGACCTGGTGGAAAAGCAATTTCTATGTTCTCGGATGTCTAAAATTTCCAGCGTTCAATGTCCTAAAAACGTATCTTTATGTTTTCCCTCGGTATTTGTAGGAATTAACTTGATAACTTTATAATACATAACATATTTCAGTTATTGTTTCTTTCTAATTGTAATGTTTACTGCGTGACCTATATTTATTATAATGTCACAACTGTTTTAAACCCACAACACACATATTTTTATAATGCTTATGTTTGGTTTATTTTGATTTAAATGCAATAATTATTATTTTAATCATTTATTATTTTATCACTTTGTCAAACCAAAGTAAATTTTTCAGTTCTGCAAGTCAATTGCGATGAAGATTTCAAGAAGAAAGTATTGAGATGTCAAAGTCTCTTGGAGAAGGTCAAATTGTTTGTTGACGACAATGGAAATCCCAAAATTAAGGCTGAAAAACTCTCTCAAAGGTTTGTAGTATTTACCTTACTTATTTTATTTAGGGTTATTTTCTATCCAATATTCATCTACTGTTTTATTTTGGTATGGTTTTTATCATTTTTGGTTAATTTTATCCTCTAAAAATATATTTATGCATTCTTTTGAAACTAAAAAGAAATAGTACCTAAATGGGCTCTACTATTAACAAACAATATATCAATAAGTCATTATTGGTTTAATGTTACAATTTCTAATATTTTGAATGTTAAAATGAAAATGTTTATAACCTCAATTATTTTGTCCATTTGATTTTGTTTACATAATGACCATTATTTCAATCAATTTAGTGTTTATTAAATGATTTTGGTTTTTATTGGTTGTTACATAATCTCTCCTATTTATTCAACATATTAAATTCATATGCCACATGCAAAGTTTTGTGGTGACTAAGCTAAATGATCCATCATATAGTTATACTGGTTGATTTTGATGTGTTAGAAATTTAATCCACCTTTTCTTGTGTATGTAATGTAGATAAGAAAAGGTTTAATATTGCTTAAATCTTAATTAAAAATGGTTTTATTTAGTCACTTTGAAGCTTACCATTTCAACAATAACAAGTATTTCAAATATGAAAGTGTAGATTCAAACTAATTTCCTTGTAGGTATTTGAGTCTATGCAATGTTTTCCATCGACAGTAATAATTATCTACTACACTATATAAAGAGGTAAGGTTTGTTTGTTTGTTTGTTTGTTTGCATCGAATAGGCTCTGAAACTACTGAACCGATTTGAAAAATTCTTTCGCTGTTGGGAAGCTACACTATCCCTGAGTGACATAGGCTATATAATATTTTCAAAATAATTAGGGATCATTACTAAAACTCCAATAATGCAACCCAAGGTGTAAAAAAATTACCTAAAATATTCTTTACATCGCGTGCGCTGCGAAAACTATTGATGATAGAATAAAATAATGTACTACGACTTTGTAGAACGCATCATTATTTACAAAAAAGGTCGTGACAGCATATGTCTAACTATTATGGTTATGCCACAATAAGTATTCTTTTATTTTAAAAATATAATTAATATGTCGCCGTTTGAAAAGGCTTTTTATTTGTATCTTGGTGTTAATCCTTATCAAAATAAATTACTTCAAATTCAAGACAGCTTCAATACCTTTATTTAACTTTTTGAATTTTTCAATTCGGATATTTAATTAGAAAGATATCACGAGTTTAAAAATGTTAGTATTAGAAAAAAGTTTCTGCTACGGGCCGGGCGGGAGAGGAGTCAAGAAATGAAGTGTCAGGGGGGTTGGCGGGACGGGGGAGCGGGAGAGCGGTGGCGGGGAAGGTGGAAGTGGAACGCTGGAGGTTAACGCACGGGAATGTACGCACGGGAGTAACATTTTATTTATTTAAATATGGCATTGCAACGCATGCCGGGAAACAGCTAGTTTTTGATAAAGTACCTAGTACACTACTTATATTATTTTTAATGCCGACCAAGTATTGCTTCGACTCATACGTCATTACTTTACTTTTGTAAATATTATCCCGGACATAATAATATATTACTTTAATTTTCGGAGGAATAATATATACTAGCACTTAAAAACCCGCTCTGCAGGTTTTGCTGCGGCTTTTGGTTCGGTTTCGCCCAGTTTGCATGTGGGTGACCATTTTATAAATTCTATAGGAACTGGTTCCCAAAATAGCTGGTCCGAGGAACCAGTGTGATCCAGTGACAGCCAGTTACCGGGAAAAATAAGGCAATGACGTCATATGTAATATATAGCCGCCAGTGGCGGTCCGTGAGTTTTCAGTGAGCTAGAGCGCTAAGATTGAAAAATATGACATTATTGACGTTATAGCAAAATTTCAACTTTTTGTGTGAAGATCTTCAGTTTTATTTCAGTCAAGGAATGCACCGCATCCACATACTGAAAGATCTTCATACAAAAAGTTGAAATTTTGAAAAAAAAAAATCATTTTCAGCTACAACATCAATAATGTCGTATTTTTCAATCTTAGCACTCTAGCTCACTGAAAACTCATTATTTTATTTATTTTTGAAGTGTTACGACGCGTTGCACTACCTTCTTCTTTAGCCAACGTTTCGGACACGACATAACACCCAAAAAAAAAAAAAAAAAATAGAGTGGTATTCTTAAATTTCGACCATACCGACGTTAGCGTAATAATAACGTCAGATATTGCTTGGTTAATTTATATGTAATTTTTATAAAATATATCCTCAAGGACCCACAACTTTTTTTGCTTTAGCTCCACACAGGAGGTCCAGAGGAAAAAAAAACCCTCAGGGCCTCTGTCATCCTTGGGGATGCTGTCTGGAGGGTTTTTTAGGGAAGGGAAGAAGAGGAAGTTCTGAGAAGGAAAAATGTGTGAGCGGTGGGTAGGAATCTGGCGGTCAATTCGTCAAAGAGTGACGGACGTGTGAATCCATCCCTCCAATTGCGGTGTAATGTGAAGGGTCGAGAGAGTCCGGTTCACAGAGGAAATTATTTCCCTCAAGGCTTCCTCTTCGGAGTTGATTGTAAAACCATGTGTGTATAACCGTATTGTAAATAAAGAGTACAAGGCTGATTATGTGAGAATAATGAACTAGAGTAAGGGCAGGTTTTTTTCCACATAATTTTAACAGTTCATCAAATTTTGAAGATAGTGTTCAAGTTCTGTGAAAGTTATATTCAAGTTCTTTTATTATTTCAGTTCTGTCGAGCTAATGTCCCATTATGATAAACAGAACTTGAATAGAATTTTCACAGTACTTGAAATTTGATGAATTTTTCGAATTCTGTGAAAGAACTGGTCCTTGGGTGGGATGTTTAGATAGTTTGAATAAATGAGTGGATAAACAATTCAATTTATTATTTTAACCTCTCCAATCTATCGCGAATATGCAAGTTTTTCGAAATGTCAGATTTACAAAAACTTTGTGTTATTTCCGCTTCACAATTAGAGCTCTATAAATGAAACATTTCTGAACGTGGCCGAATACTAAAAACTGTTTTTGAAAGGTTATAAAATAAGCTTTCAAATTGTTATATTACAAATAAATATTAACATTCGTAAATATTAAAATTTAGAAAGCAAACATAAAAAAAATATAAAAATGACTTGCGTGATGTTTTTATATGAGATTTGCAGCTTGATTTATTATTGATCTTCTACTTTTTGTTTTAAGGATGTCACTAGAATAATAACGGAGTTTTAACGATTTCTGTGGAAATACACGCGTTGATGTGAAAACACGCTTATTGTACTTGGCTGGTATCGTTATATTATCGTGTATATCCTCTTATGTATCGGAGTGGTTAAAAATATTACAAAATTGTTCATTTCGATACATATTTTAATAAATTTGTGAAGGAGAATTACATAAACATAAAAGTGGGTATCAACTACCTATGCTAGTAGTAACAGAGCCTTTTAAAGGTACCTCCATTGACGGTAAATATGTCTATATCCGAATTAATTTTTTCAAGAGTGAGAATAACCTAGTTTATGTTTGAAAAGTAGTATGAAAGTCAATGAAGCAAGTAGTGCCTGCTAAGATAGAGATTTCCGAAATTCCATCATCTCTGCCTACTACTGCGCTAAAATGTTATTAAAAAAATAGTTCCAGACTGGTCGGAAGATGGCTTTAACGAGCTGAAGCCGGTTACGGTCAATAAAATTAAAGTGGAAATAAGTTTTATATTTGTTTTATTATAATATATTATAATGGAATTCCACCATGAATTTTCAGTTTCAAAAATAGAAATATTAAAATGAAGGTTTTTTAATGTTATATTTTTTTAGTGCGCGCTCTATTCGAGGTACACCATTCAAGTCACGGCATGTCCGCAGCAACAGTTGCGATAGTGTCATCACTATCAAGACGGAGAAGTCTTATAGCCGGGTTCACCGGGCCGCCTCAAATGAGCGAAATCACCCTGAACAGGAGCGCCGTGGAAACCAGGGACGGTGCCACATTCATCACATTACCAGGTCCAATGAGAGTCTGGCCGAAGCTACGAATTCGGCAGATTTGCCTGGGAATAAAAGTGAGTTAACAACAATAATTAATATATATTGGTCCGATTCGTTGTAAAACTTTTTAACTTTCAGTAGATCCCGATTAAGGGGCTGAGTTTATTGAGGGAGCTTCTTAAACCCGCCTTACAATGATGCCCTTGGCTGGCTATCCTTGGTACTACTCAGTATTGATGGGGAAGCTTTTGCGAGGTGTCGCATAAAAAAAAGGGGGGGAATATTAACCTCTGAACTGCCAGTGAATTTGCTATATCAATATATCGACCACCATAACACGGGCATCAGCCTAGCATGGTGGTCGAAAAATCCTCTAAAGATGTACCATATTTTGTATGTACTTAATGAATAACTAAAAAAAAATTAAAAAAAAATTTTTTTTGCGGATTTGCTAAGAAATCACAAAACAATCGATTTTATGGTATAAACCTTCAAAACTGCTCCTAGCATACTAAAATAAATTTTGTTCGCTTGGCAAGGAAATCATAATCTTAATATTAGCTTCTCTAGCTTGTCATTACGTCTCTTTCATAATTGATTTTTTTTATCTGTGAAAGACCTTGTCTCAATTTCCATGTAAAATGACATAATTTTAATGTTCAAAAATCATAGTACTGTATTTATTTACAAGAATATCCATGACTTATTTTTATTGTAAAGAACGTTTAGCTGTAAAATATAATAAAACTTAAGAATATTCTATTTCTTCATTACATCTGGATTGGGAGGTGCTGGTTGAGGGAGACCCTTTACAACCGGTGACCACTGTTTGGGCCGCTCGGTAGTACAGGGGCCCGACCCTCAGGCTCACGACTGAGGGTGGGCTGCCCCATCAACGAGTGCAAAAAACCCGCTGCTGCTGTTGTGCCGGTTCGTGACCGGAGGGACCTAGCAGTAGCTTTTGGGGCGCATTAAGCGACCTCTCCAGCCGGACTCTCCTTGCCCATTGCCTTCCACCGCAGTGGGTGGGTTGGATTCATTGGTCCGTCTCTCCTGGAAACTCTGATTCCCAGCTTCTTACCCACCCCGGCCACCCCTCATACCTTTTCCCTCCCAGATCTTCCTTCCTCTCATATTATAACACTTAAAATATACAACAAATAAAATCATGAATTCACAACCAGCAATAATTAACTTCATTACAGCGGTGAGACGTAGGCATCCCCGCAGTCCCCGGTGTGGGCCAAAACTGTTGGTGAATTACACCAACATTCGCGGCCTGCACACCAATTTAAACTCTGTCCACCACCACCTTTTTTTCAACTTCCAAACCTTCTTTTCCTGTCAGAAAGGCAGATAGCCGAGCCTGTAGACGCCTCCTATCTAGACTGCCCGGGCTTCACCCTCGTAGGCAAGTTGAAACCTAAAGGGGGTGTCTGTCGAGCTGACATCGACTGTTGAATCTGGAAAACTCCAGACACGGTAAGATTCTACGCGTGTTTATACCGCTCACCGAAACTTAGCGAATCAGACACGTCCAAGCTCTTTAAACATTTAAACCATAGATTCTCAACCTTTTTTGCCCACCGCCAACTTTGAGAATATTTTTATATCTAGCGCCCCCTAATGAAGGGGCATAATTGAATATCATGATAGGGTTACATTAGCCACAATGGAGGGTGCGAGACGGGATACCACGACGACAGGGGCGTAATGGGATACCGTGATGGGGTTATATTTGCTACAACGGAGGGCGCCTAATGGGATAGGGAAAATATTGTTGTGGATGGATGCCCCCTAATGGGATGGAATGAGACAAGGGGTATTCGGGGTCTCCTACCGCCCCCCTACAAGTTTGAAACACCCCCAATTTTCTCTTCGTCTGCTACCGCCCCCCTCAAGGTCTGAAACGCCCCCAAGAGGGTGATACTATTGATGACCTCTTGCCCCGCTACCCTACGGCAGAGTTTGTGGTCCTGGGGGACTTCAATGTTCATAACGAACCTTGGTTGAAGTTCTCAAGATCAACAGACTCGGCTGTACGTCAAGCGGAATCCTTTGCCATTTGCCACGGATTAGAGCAAATCCAGACTCAGCCCAGACACACCGTTCCAATCTGTTAGACCTATTTTTAACCACTGTGCCACACAGTTACAAGATTGAAGTCACAGCGCCTTTAGGATCGTCCGACCACTGTCTGGTGACGACATCAATCCCCGTTCAGACCGCCAAACGAGAGGCTGAAGAGAAAAGTGTGGCACCATAGGTCAGCAGATTTAATGCTTTCCCGTGGTCAGCTGTCTGTTTTCAAATCCCTCAAGATGTGCCCAGGAAATTGGTGAAGTCTTCACATCCGCGATGGATGGCTTCATACAATCTACTGTTAAGGAAACTGGTGTGGGCTCAAAGCCGTGGTTCAGTCGACAATGCTTTGAAGCAGTGCGACGAAAAAACGCGGCTTACTGAGCCTACAACACATCTAGAACATCCGAAGACAGAACAGCTTACAACAAAATGGCAAAGGAAATCAAGAGAATCATAAATAGGTCAAAATTCAAGCACAACCTGCAGATCACCAAAAGCTGGCTGCATGCCCGCTTGGCAGCAAAGCATTCTGGTTGCCTGTGCTCAATAGGTCGCAATTTCTGCAAATCCAGTCTTCCACCTCTTACCAGACCTGACTGTTCACTAGCAAACACCGCCACCAAAAAGGCTTATCTATAAGGGAAAATGTTTGCGGATAAACTCAACCCTCGATGACCAAGATGCTGTCCCGACGTCGGTTCCTCACTGCAGTTTTCATATGAAAAAGCTGAGGATCCGGCATCGGGAAGTACCCCATGTTTTTCGAGGACGTGATGTTAATAACGCTAGTGGGCCTGACGGAATACTTGCCCTGGTACTGCAGAGGTGCGCTGCAGAAATAGCTCCAATTTTGATGTAGCTTTTTAAAATGTCCCTGAAGTCTGGCTCTGTGCCCTCTGGTTGGAAAAAAGAGGTTTTCCATTCTATTCCAAAGAAGCCCCATAGCGATCACATCAGTTTTGTCTAAGGTGATGGAACGTGTGATCAACGACAAACTGCTCACATACCTCAAGAAGAATGAAATTATTAATGACCGTCAATACGGATTCCTGCAGAACCGCTTGTGCGGTGATCTTCTCGCGTGTGTGACGCATGTTTGGGGGCGGTGCCTGGAACATTTTCAGATTCTTCTCCACCCCTCATACCTTTTTCCTTCCTAGAAATTCCTTTCCCTAAAAAGACCCTCCACACAGCATCCCCAAAGATGACATAGGCTATGAGGGAAATTGCTTTCCCCGAGGCCTCCTGTGTGGAACTAATAAAAAAAATATATATTTACCTAATTATCACTATCTGAGTCATTCTTCATAGATTTCTTTAACATGTTTTCCCCAGGGGCCCAGGTTTCATCTTTTTCCTTTGATGTCATTCCCCCTTGAAGTTCTGTCCCAAGTCCCTCCAGAATTGTCAGGGATGTTCCTTGTTTCGACAATATGGCTCCTGGGGATCCCAGCATTCTTCCTGTAATAAAAATGTAATTAACATCATATAAATATAACATGTTTTGCTTGCAGGATTTTCAAGATGCAACTGCGAGCCTGTCGGAGTATCAACAGCTCCCAGAGGCAGGCGGAACCTTCCATCCACTTCAGCCTCCAACCGAAATAGTTTGCCAAACTCTAAACCCTCGTGCAGCAACACCCACCATAACACCACCCAGACTTACAAGGAGAACCTCAATAAAGCCCTTGACAGGAATAAGTTCAAACCGATGGATCAGGAGGAATTAGAGTTCCGGAAGGCACTAGGACTCGTAAAACTGCCCGATGTTGCCGAAAAAAATGGCAACAAAACCCCCACTAATAAGATTGTCTCCAAATTAAAGGATTGCTCCACCATCAAAAAATCAAATATGACGGATTGTTTTCCCAGCGATTCTTTTAATGTCACTGTAAGTATTAATTTATTTTGCAATTAATTATTTTACTTCCTTGTTTGATACGAGGGAATTGAAGAGTTTTAAGGGACCGAAAATATCAAATAATATAAATTATTAAATTGTTTATTTCTCTCTACTTCCTCTGCGGAATTATGTATAATTTATCATATTTTATTGAATACAGCAGAACCCTGTTAATTCGAGCTCTGGTAATTCAAAAGAAAGCATATTTCGAAAAATTTTGCCAAAAAAAAATTCCAGTTCTTTTTTATTTGATATTTGTTAATTTGTAATTTGAAATTTATTTTATTCTGCAGACTAAAATTTGTTCGTGTATTCGGAAAACATTGAACATAAAAAATCATGCAATTTCATAAATCTGAATCTGACGTACAGCCGTGGCGATAAAAACCTCTAAAATGTCAATTTATACGGTTATATGTAATTCTTATTATTATTATTTTATAAATCTGAATCAGTTTACACCGGAATGTGGTATTTTTTTTGAATATCTGAGTTTGAAGGGCCGGTCTGAACGTAATCGGGTGACAAAATTCGATTTATGCGAAAACATGTAATTTTTTTTTTAATCGTTTTAGGCTTACGTGGAAATAAGTCGTACTTTTACGAATTTACTTCAAATACATATATTAAAAGGGCTGGCAGAAGCGGAATTCATGATAAAATTTAATTTATGCGGAAATTATTTGGTATTTTTACGAATATATGAATTTGAATGGCCAGCTGCAACCGTTATCGGTGACAAAATTTAAAATGTGGAAATATATAATTTTTACCAATTTACTTCCAATATCTGAATTTAAAGAACTATTTGCGATTAATATTCGGAGTGTTTTTACAAATTTACTTTGAATGTCTGGATTTGAAGAACGGCTGCGGCTGCGATTGAATTAATATAAGATCCACACTTTAATTTTATTTTGTTTATTAGACAATTCTATCACTTCAGAAGAATAATGTAAAACAATAGTATAATAATATGTAAACCTATAGATCTCACTAGGTATACATAATACCTAGTGAGATCTATATAACAAAAATAATTTTAAAAATATATTGAATTTTGCTTGTCTCATTTCAGACCATAACCAATGCGCTTCTAGACTGTACGGAACTCCACGAGAAGTTGGCAGAAAACATAAACAAGATGTACAATTCGAACACAAGTAAAATGGCTGATGACTCCACCATTGTCAACATAACCCAATACGAGAGAGATCAGTCTCTTGTGCGAGATGTGAATAAGGACCCCAATAACCAAGTGATAACCATTGAAGATGATATTCCACAATTCGATACGGTTATAAAGTCCATTGTAGAGAAAACTGAGGAGGACCCAATATTTGATCAACTTCTGAATGAAGTTTTAGGTTAGTACCATTTTTGAAATACAACATATCAATGAAGAGCTAATTTAAACATTTTTATTTTCTTTTTCTATTTTGTATGGTGAATTGAAATACAGTCGATTCCGCTTAATTGGTATACCGGTTTATCGGGACAGCCGGTTACATGGAAACTTTCAAAACTCAAGGAACGGAAACCAAAAAACTAATATTAATTTACCTCCGATATACGGGATACCATTCCGTTTAATTGAGACAAATTCCGATTGAAAGTCAATACCAAAGTGTCTCAATGAAAGAATTTTAATTAAGAAGGGTGACCGTGTGGTACGGGAGTTTCCAGTTCATTCGGCAGTAATTTGGTAGACTTTATCTAAACCGGCTGTTCACCGTCCGCCGACATTCGTCAACATAAAGTTGTGCAGTGTAAGAGGTCATTTTGGGTTATTTAAATTATTATAAATTATTTTTGTTCATGATTTTTTATTAGTTTGTACCTGTCTTTGGTTATTTTATTTTTTCACTAGTAGGTACCTACAGTCAGTACAGTTGGGCAAGAAAGTGTAGAAAATAAATGTTGGCGCTGCGATCGTTTTTTAGGTTTTAAATGGCAACACCAAGACGGCTCATAAGACAATGAATATATGTTTTTAAAAACACTTCGGCCAAAATGCATGTTTCATAGCATATTTGTACTTTCAAAAATTTTGCATAAAAAACTGGAATCATATGTGGGCGTTTATATCGATATAAAAACTTAGGTAGGTACTTCAAATTTTGAGTCTATTAATTCAACACCCGACATTATTGTCTTCGTCCTCATGTGATTCTTTTTCTTCCGTATCTTCATCTTCATCTAAACGTATTATCAGTTTATCGATATCAACATATACATATAGTACTGCCTCGTGCATAATATTCTACCTCAATTTTCATCACGTGTTTGCAACAATTTTTCCAATCATCAGCACTTTTATGCTATTACATATTATTATTATACTATACTGAAACTGAAAAAATAAGAACAATCGAAGACGATAAATGCCTACTAAAAGCAATTAAAGAGCAATTTAAAGTAAAAATAACAAATTGATAAAATTTATCATCATAACTTATATAACTTGTAAATTTGTTTTTTTTTTAAGTATCTACCACAATTAAATCAAAAGATTCAAAATATATTTTAAATATTTTTTCATCCCGATACTCGTCCCTCTTCTAATCACAAGCGTCTGCTTCTGTAGAAGAGAAATATCATACAAAAAAAAAAAAAAAAACAGTGAAAATTTATTATATAGTTTATTTGTATCAAAAAAAGATTATTTTGAAATATAAATATTATATTTTATATGTTATTTTTGCTGTATAAATAATGTATCATTCTGTAATAAATAAATGAAAAAAAAAAAAAAAAAAAAAAAATTATGCTATTTTCCGTTTTCCCGGTGTTTCAAATTTTCCATCTGCCTTTTCTCCTTCCTTGACGATTCATCTTACCGTTGATTCAGATTTACCTGTGTGTGGAAAACATCATTAAAATTATTATTCTATAGAAGGGAGTTTGAAAAAACATTCTAGATAATATTCATTTAGAAAGAAAGAAAGAAAAAAGTAACTTTTCTATGAGTTTAAAGAAGTTGCATATTATTATTCTTTTTTTGGTAATCGAGTTATTCCCTTTTTCTTGTGGCCTTGTATGAACTCTCAAATGGAAGTGTCAAATTCGGATTTTTAAGCATGACCTCAAATCAGGTTGTAATGGTTATAATCGCTAATCTTGTAATACTAATGAAATTCATTAAAAAACTATACTACGTTCCAGTCATTTCTGTAGTTCATTTGTAAACATCTTGCAAATTACATAGGAGCTTCTTCGCGCGATAATCGGCTAGACAGCGTTGAAAAACGCAGTATATAACTTCTCTTGCACCACTACGTTTTGATTTGTTCATTTTTATTCAATTCAAACAATGCACAGGCAAACAATGAAAAAAAAAAATTAAACGAGCGATCTTCAGTGTATTCTACACGATTTAAGTCAGTAAAGCCAAGAGCCATGCGAAACATCATTGACAAAGCGAGTATTTCGGTGTTACCATAGTAATGAAAAAAATTTAGTTACAAATTAATAAATTTCTACACTTTCTTGCCAAACTATACATCATTCTTTTTCTGTAATTATGTAAATACAGTGAAACCCTCTTAAGAAGTTTTCCAAGGGACTGGAAAAAACAAACTTCTTAAGCAGGAAAACCTTATAAATGTAAAGGAAATATATTCCCTTTAAATTTGAAACCTGTAGTGTCAGTTAAAATGTAATTATCAATTGTCACTTGTTTTATTGTTCTATTATTTTATTGTAAAATATCAATTTTAGTCAGAAGAAACCATTCAAAGAAAAATCATATAAATTAACGTAAATGTCGTTTCTTTGTTAAACTTTGCAACACAAGTGTTTTATTTTTTTGTTTTTTTTTCGGCTGGCTAAGTCCTCCATCACAACACAAGCAACATTTTCGACTCTCTGTGGTGGTAGTAGGAGATTTTCAAACATTGTTAGGTTATTCGTAACCCGGGAATGTTTGTCTTTCTTTAAAAAAAAAAAAAAAATTATAAATTAATAGAAAGGAATTAAACCTCTCAACTTATTATATACAGTGAAACCCTCTTAAGAAGTTTTCCAAGGGACCGGAAAAAACAAACTTCTTAAGCAGGAAAACCTTATATGTGGGAAAAATTGGGCCAATTAAAGGCCAAGGGACCGAAAAAACCAAACTTCTTAAGCCACGAAACGTCTTAAGAGAGAACTTCTTAAGGCGGAATGTAATGATAAATTATTTCGAAATAACGAAAATTTTATTTCGTAATACGATAAGTATAATGTTTTTATTGGGAAAAAAAAATATTTCGTATTTTTAAAATTTACAGGGGGTTAGCATTTATCAAAAATAAATCAGAAATCAGACCCTTTTCTGACCGCTCTTCCATATGTTTTACAAAATATTTTCAAATGATGAAGACCCTTAAAAATACTCTGGAGGTTTTTCTTTAAACCGACATACGTAAATTTAAAAAAAAATCAAGAATAGGGTTTTGGTTTAATTTTTTCATAAACCCTAAATTCAATGTTTTTTAAAATTCAAATTACAAAACGTAGGTTAAGTTTATTAGAAAAAACGAAATGACAACAACATATTAAAATCTTTCTCCATTTTTTAAAGATAATTTTATAATTTTAAACTACAATTTAACAATGACATAGGGGATTTTAAATTACTAGCAAATGCCCACTGTCGTGTGGCGCCGTTTTATCTTTCGGCTTACGGGACAATTTTAAACTAAAAGCTTTGTTCAAATTATTTCAAAAGATGGCAGTAATCAAACGCGGTGAGAATCTAAGATATTATTATGGGAGGTAAAAAAATCATAAAATTCGTGTGACGTAATTTAGGATAGCCCCTTATGAGGTATTCACAAAAAAAAATAAAAACTACTTTATTTATTTTTGTTATGTAGACCTATCACTAGGTATTTATGGGGTCTACATACATTACAATCTGAATTCTGAAATGTGGTATTTCAACAGGGTCATTTAGGTACCTTACCGTACACAATTCTTGCCATTGCCACGTGGTGTGTTTGTGTTGTAAAAAAATGTTATTTTATGTATTTCTAGTACCTACGTCAAATGCGTTGAGTACCAATACCATATTTACGGCATATTCCAGAGTGGAAGATACCAGTATCGCCCTGGTGTAAGACCACCGAACACAATTGAAACGTTACTTGATTTGGCTTTAGCCGTGTTCGGTGACCAGATCTGAATGGTCAGGTACTTCCCTACCTTCCTTTTCCCCATCTACTTCCCCTCCCCACCTCACTGGCTTCAGACGGGATCAGTTGGTACTCTTGTGCAGTATTCACATAAATGTTTTTTTTAAATCTACAAAACGGTCAAGGTATAATTTGGGAGGCGGCTATGGGAGGCGGGTAGGAAATGAAGGAGAGGAAGTTCTGGGAAAGAAAAAAGGTATGTGGGGTGGGTAGGAATCTGGGGGCAGTATTTCCAGGAGTGAGGACGTTTGAATCCATCCCTCCCGCTGCGGTTCAAGGCGATGTTCCAAGAGATTCCGGCTGGGGAGGATAAAAGGCCTCCCTCAACCATTCTCTCCTGATCTGGCCTGCCATGCAGCTGGTGGGCAGACGCATCCGTCGCCAAGACCCGGACTAACTATCCCAGACAAACCATGAACCCGGGCACCTCTGCTTATCCAATAAATGGTTCCCGGGGCAGCAGAACTAGCAGACCCGGCCACACGTTGTTATGACTAACGAAACACAACGCCATTACCCAACCTTTACAAAATCCACACCACCCGCTTGCCAGCTGCCCGCTGCCTGCTGCCTGAATTGAATATTTCAATTTATCGGCTTTTCTCTACTATAATAAATATGTATTATACATATAAACCTTACTCTTAAAACGTTATCTATTGGTGAAAATCGCATGAAAATCCGTTGCGTAGTTTAAAAGATCTAAGCGCACCAACATTTTGAGCGACTTCATTTTATACATGTAATGATTAATAATAGAAGCGTTATAGATAGTATTAAAAAGCAATGTTATAATATATATAGTATTGAAATCTATATTTTCATATTTAGTAGTAGTCTATATCATGATTGAGATCATAATCTCAGATGGATACATCAAATAATGGAAACAATAAATTCAGCAATAGATAGTAATAAAATCGGACATCAAAACTATTATAAAAGTACTAGCTTTTACCCACGGCTTCGCTCGCATGGAATTAGTGGGAAATTACTGGCATAATTATTGGCATAATTGTTATTATTCTTGCTTTTTTGTCTAATAAAAAATAATTATTGTTTAACCCTTCAAGATTTGAGTTATATTATTGATACTGCTCATAAAAGTCCTGTCAAATGCCAGCGATTTCTTGAGAATTTCCGCGTTTCAATGAAATCAAAATAATTTAAATATTTCTAAATGTATCCAAAAACTAAAAACTGTTTTTGAAAGGTGATTAAATAAGCTTTCAAATTATATCATTAGAAGTAAGCATTTTATTTTTGAAATATTTATATTTTGAATGCAAATATTAAAAAGTTTTAAAAGTGACTATGCTTTTCGTCCGGACAATTAACACTTTTAGAGATAGGTAGATATTAACTATGACACCAACAAAGCACTATTTTTAGGGTGAATTGCCTAATTAAAAAAAAAACATTGTTTCCAAGGTAACAATTTGTTTGACGTTTGCAATAACTTGATTTTGTTAGGGACAGCAAACGTATGAAAAATAATTGCATAACGCTACAGCTTATTCATAACGCCAGAGCTTACCAATATATATAGCCTATGTTACTCGCAAATAATGTAGCTTTCGATTAGTGAAAGAATTTTTAAATTCTATTCGGTGTTTATTGCGTGAAAGAATAACACTCATCCATACAAACTTTCGCCTTTATAATATCTATAAGATTACACAAAACGAATGTCTGACATGGATCAAGTTGGTATTCAACACATTTGACGTACTATAAATATATAAAATTAAATACATTTTTTACCAAAATAAAATTTTTCAACCAACACAAACTAACACAAAGAATCCAATAAAGCCCGGCGCCCTTGAGGTGATTTTTCACGAAAACGGCGCTATATAAATTAGCCAAATATTATTATTATTAAAGACAAGCCTACGCACAAAATATAATAACTTCATATATATCTGATATACATATAATTGCTGTATACATCTGATCACACTGAACATTTTGGTTTTTGAGCATTTATAACATGTTCAGGTTCTCTAATCTTCATACCGCGTTGAATTCGGCTATCCGCTAACTCTGGCAATAGTGATTCGTTGAAAAACTTTGTCAGACGTGGTAACACTTTCAGCTCAAAATCATTGTCAGGATATATTCTTATTACTTCTATTCCACTTTCAGAATAAATTATAATGTCACAGAAGTCCTTTCTTGTAATGAACAATTGGCCTTGAACTTGAAATGAATAATTATGTGACTACTTCAATTCAAGTATTCCGTTTTGCACGGCGACGAAGATGTTGTCTTCCAGAGCAGCGTCAAAAATGGGTTTATTTCCAATTGAGGGTAGGCATTTTACTTCCACCAAACCATTTTCTCCAACCAATCCATCTGGACTTGCCCCCAAGTATGGCCATTCCTTTCTTACAAATAGACCTCCGTAGTCCAGTGGCTAAGACTCTTGACTCACAATCCGGAGGTCGCGGGTTCGAACCCGGCGTGCGCAAATAATTTTTATTTGATTAATTTGTGGTATTTCACAATTAATTCATTTAAAATAATATATAGTATATTTGTGGCACGTTCCAGAGTGGAAGATACTATCAGTATCGCCCTGGTGTAAGACCACCATTCAGAATTGAAACGTTGCTTGAAAATGGCTTTAGCCGTGTTTGGTGACCAGATCTGAATAGCCAGGTACTTCCCAACCTTCCTCTCCCCCACCTCCTTCCCCTCCCCACTACCTTCAGCCTCACAACATACCCCAATTGGGGATGCCATAGTCTCACTGGCTCCAGACGGGAGCAGTTGAGATTCTTGTGCGGTATTCACTATAAAAAAAAATATAAAAAAAGACCACATGGCAATACTTTTACCTTATGTCTTTCCTCGTATAAATTTATCGCAGTCTTTTCGTTGATTCTGCCATAAATTACAGCTTTAGTCATAAGCTCTCTCTGCAGAAGCAAATTCTCTGTTTGTGTACGGTGTTTTACCATTTGAGAATCATTGTGCATGGTGTTTGACCATTCATAAACGATAATAAATCAGTAGGTATAGGATCTCTGTCTTGACACATAACTCCTTGCTAATAATTAATTCCGACGAATTCGACGGAAATATAAAATGTTATCATTATCCGTTGTTAGTTTTTTACGAGTTTTTTTGTCTTGAAAGCGGTTGATTTTGTCCACCTACTACGTGGCGGGCCGGATCGGGACAGAAAGGTTGAGGGAGACCTTTTGACCCATCGCCCTGCAGCGCAGTGGAAGCGATGGATTCACACGTTCATCACACCTGACCCCCAGATTCCTTCCCGCCTCACATACCTTTGCCCTTCCCATAACTTCCCCTTTCCCTAAAAAGACCTACTGCACGGCATCCTCAAGGATTACATAGGCCCTAAGGGTTTTTTTTTCTCAGGGCCTCCTGTGCGGAGATAATTTAAAGAAAGGTCCCACGTCCTTCAGCCTCACAACATACCACATCTGGAATATCGATAGGTACCTACGCTTTCATATGTTCTAGAATTATTATTATTTGTGATTACGGTATATTACCCTCGGTCGGAATTTTGCCACGTGTAGACATGCGGGTACATACAATGCGGGTCTCGATGGAACCATAAAATGTTTTTATGCTCCTTTTTTTCCGTGTTTTTAGCGACATCTTTCGAAAACAACCCAAACTTTTTGAAACCAAAAATATTCCAAATTTATCGAAAGTACCATAACGTCCGCTAGAGGCTCTCGATGTAGTTTTGTGTGAAAAATAGTACCGATTATAATCCAACTTAAGAGGGTTTCACTGTATGTGGGAAAAATTGGGCCAATTTTGGGCCGAGGGACCGAAAAAACCAAACTTCTTAAGCCACGAAATTTCTTAAGAGAGAACTTCTTAAGAGGGTTTCACTGTATATAGTTTTTAAATTTTATAAATGTAATATGTGTTTATGTACACATAAAAAGAGATCAATAAAGAATTTTTTGTTTTTATTCCTAGGTACCTAAAACTTTACTTGTTTGGAACAGCCACTTATTTGGGACAGAATGTTGATGCCAATTTGTTTGATAAGCAGAATCAACTGTTTCCTAAGGGGCTTCACCATTGTTTGATAATGCCGCATAATAATAATTACACGGCAGAACTTGTTTATAAGGCGTCTTTCATTAAGCGCTTCCTATCTTTAAATTTAAATAAAACAAATTGTGAGTGAGATATCATTGAAAAAAAAATTTGTTTGAAAGGCCTATCGATGCCATTATGTATAGAATATAACATCGTTCGAATGTCCGCCGCAGCTTCTCTGGGTGGCGCACATCCAAAATGTTCAATTTTCCATGACGCATAAATCAGGCTAAATTTGACAAATGGTATGGGTTATGTTGGCTTTGAGGGCCGCTGTTGTTTGTGGCTTATTTGCATAGACCAGCGACTTCAGAAAACCCGACAAGAAAAAGTCTAACGGGGTCAAATCTCACGATCTCGGTGGCCAGTTCACATCACCTCTAAGTGAGATTTTATCATTAAACAATTAATTAAATTTTAAACAATTTTATCATTTGCACGTACGAGGGTGGGTTTTTAAGTTCGCGGAATGGGGTGAGGAGTGGAAATAAAAATCCAAAATTATTTTTCCTTTTCAATATATTTACCTGCTACCCTAATACATTTTTAGGATCTTTCAATTAATTTATGTATACCCTCAAAAAAAAAAGATGTCTTTGTCTAAAAAATACGCCGAAATTGCATCTTTCACTTCTTCATCACTTGAAAACTTTTTCCCACGAAGTTCTTTTTCCAAGTTTGGAAATGGGTAATAATCACTGGGAGCCAGGCCAGGACTACAAAGTGGGTGTGTCAAAATTTCGAAGCCCACCTTCTGCAGGGCAGTCATCGTAACACGGCTTTTGTGAACAGGGGCGTTGTCGTGCAGATGGAGGACACCTTTGGTCAATTTTCCCCTTCTTTTTTTTCTCCATGACTTCCTTTAATTGCTCTAGGATTGAAGCGTAGTAATCTCCAGTTATGGAAACACATTTATCTTTGTAATCGATCAACAGGATTCCTTCTGAGTCCCAAAAGACTGTCGCCATGATTTTTCCAGCCGATTGTGACACCTTAAACTTCTCGGGTGGTGGTGTGCCTTTCTGGGCAACTGCATTGAGTCCTGTTTAGACTCAGGTTCATAATGATGAACCCAAATTTCATCACCAGAAACAATTTGTGTCAACACTCCATCTTTTTCTTCCCTACAGAGGTCCGAAAATGCACGAGAACACTCCACGCGCTGTTGTTTTTGAGGCGGCATGAGCATTCCCGGCACCCATCTTGTGCTGACTTTAGTCATGCCAAGATGGTCGTGAAGAATTTTGAAAATGGTTGTATCTGATACTTCAACCATTTCTGCCAGCTGTTTCTTCTTTAGTCGGGCATCTTCTATTATTTATTTTTCGACTTTTTTAATGATTTCCAGAGTGGTCACCTCGATCGGCCTCCCTGGCCGTGGGTCGTCTTCAAGTGACTCCCTGCCTTGTTTAAAGAGGGTATGCCACTTACAAACCATAGTTTTACTTGGAAAAGAGTCCCAATAAACAGATGATATCTCTTCCAGTATGGTCTGAACAGATGTACATATAAACAGGGGACATCCGAATAATATAGTTGATATGTTTTCAGCTGCTACAGTTGAGAGTTCTTCAGATTCAGATGTACTCAGTCGGCCCGGCACCAGCACTCCTGAAAAATCTTGCCGTTCACAGTGAGTTATCAAATCACAATTTTCTTAATTCATGTTAGTTATTGTTTTATTTTTATTATCAATGTACCCTCCTACAAAACGGATATATCAAGATCCAAATTAAATATTTTCTTTATTTAAAGTGACCCCTTCACAGCATTCCCGAAGATGGGGATGGTCAAGACGTCCCGAGGTTTCTAATGTTTTCAGCTTTTTTCAGATTAAATGAGTCATCTCCTGCACCATCTTGGACTTCCGACAAAAACAAATCAACTTTAGAAGATAAGCTCGCTAGGCAGAGGGTCCAGCAACTGAAGGCACAACCAAAGTCCATCAACATGTTGAATGTCTCTCCGCATAAATCCTTCAGCAGGAATCGGAGGTTCCCGAGAGGGGGGAAGAGGATGGATGTCTTGAGAGAGAATTACAGAAGCGTGGAATATGAAACCAAAGATGAAAATTCCAGCATCACCTCGTCTAAGAGTAATTCTCCAACCATAGAAGTCCACAGGGATCCGATACTAAAATCCAACCAAAATATAATTATTTTATCCAATGAAGTTATACAAACACACTTGATGTCTAACAATGGACCTTTAGTCATTCAGAAGTCTCAGGAGTGCAGTCTACCACAAACAAATCAAACTGACAAATCTGTAGAAGTCCTTCAGTCACAGGCGGATGAAACTGCCGGGAGAGAAGCGCAGAACAGTGGCAGTATCCCACCCGGCCAAGAGTCCCATCCTGGTGTGAGTCAACCATCTAGCCAACACTCAATTGCCTCGGCAGAATCTACAGGGTCACAACGACCCGCCTCTCCAAGTTTGGATAATCAGTTGCCCGCCAGACCTCAAAGAGATGTCCGATCTCACAGGAAAACTAACGTAATTCCAGCTGATCAAGGGCAAACAAACTTAGTCTCCACACATAATAAAGTTCCCTTTGTTCCGGGAACGGTGCGCTATTTGAGTTACCTTCCCGCTGCTGCGAAACCACCTGCACCTTCAATAGAAATGCTTCCTCCAGTGTCCAGTACTAAGACCTATTCTGAAGTCACATTCAGTTCATCGATGAGTCAACCGTCCGATACGGGTATGGTCCGTAATAGTG
Source organism: Limnephilus lunatus (assembly GCA_917563855.2). Classification (NCBI taxonomy): domain Eukaryota; kingdom Metazoa; phylum Arthropoda; class Insecta; order Trichoptera; family Limnephilidae; genus Limnephilus; species Limnephilus lunatus. The sequence goes on from OU830592.1 coordinate 84,392,737, forward strand.
GCTCCTCACTACGCAACTTTAGGAGAAACATAGTGACTGGTAAACCCCCCGACATTGTGATTAGTAACAGCAAAGGCACATCTTCCTGTTCACAGAATAATACTTTTATATCCAATTGTTATTCTGAAGAGGAAATTATGAAAATGCCAACTATCATTGTACTGCCCGATGGTCATCCTGAAAATAAATCTGGTAATTTTTATGCATGGTTATTTAATGTTATCTCAATTCGTATACATATAATTTTGTAATTAACAAGTGGACTGTTTTCCGAGCTCATGTGTGCGCTAATTTTTACGGCCATGAAGGGCACTCTTATAGTGTGAGCATGCTGGAATTTTGCCGCTGCATGGACATTAAAATTAATAGACGAGCCTATCAGGGAAAGGGTAACAAACCAAGCGGAATCGGCGTGAATATCCCCCTTTCTGTGATTTGTCAATAAATGAATACAGAGTATAAAGGCAACCTGCACTTTATTTAGTACGACACTTTTGCAGATGCTTTATAATTTATTGCTACACCAGATGATTTGTTTAAGAACGAACATTTAGATCTTGCGCAGAAAAGTCCCACAATGGACAGTGCTGCAAAGCTTTGTCTTATTTTAGCGAACTTTACTTTTCTGTGCATGGTCTGGTTATTTCGATGTGCGCTCATTGATGGCCAATATGTGACTGATGTCTTATTTTATTCAAAATGTTCTCAAACCCTCCTGGTGCCAAAAGTATGGTCTCGTGGTTTGCCTGCAGCTCCTCGAAATGATACCCAGATATCATGTTAGGGAAAGTCTACAATTTAGATAACAATGTTCCAATGTGATTTTAACCTCTATGATTTGAAAACTGTGCAGAGGACCAAAACAGAATCGTGTGTGCTAATGTCACTGTAGATTCTACTATTTATTTCATGAATGAATCTATGAAAGCTTATGAAAGTAGTATATGTATAGTTGTTGTCTCAAAAACGGGAGTTTTTTTGTTTGTAGATAAAGTTTGCTATTCTGGGAGAACATCTTTTGATATAAAAATGAAATATATGTAGATGAATATGAAGATAAATTGAAAAATTGCACGAACTATAAATCTTAGTTTTTATTTTGTTATTTGATCAAAACTCATCAATGTAATTTACACACAGTTTCGCAAGACAGTTGGGGTATTTTGACTTTTTCTTACACCGATGTTCAACAGGTTTTCAAGTTTAAAATACATTTTTTCTTTCAGATTGCGAAAATAGAAGCGCAGACACTATTTGTACGGATCCAAAGATGCCATCTGGAAACATGGCTCAATTGCTGCCTAAAATCCTTCCTGCCACAATTCCTCACCCTAATCAATCTGAGAAGAAACAGAAAAGCACATCTGGAGTTAGGGACATACAGCCATGTAACATTAAATGGGCTACAAATGCACCTCCAAATTGCACACCCTCTCCTGCTGAGGTGTCAGCATTACTTCCAATGGACATCAGTAAAACAGAAAAGATTAATGTTTGTTTTGGTTCTCACCTTTCAAGTAAACCCAAAACTTGTTCAATGAACAGTTCAAAGCCTGTCAACTTACCTGCATGTGAAACTAATTTGTTGTCAAATTACTTGCAAGGAACGTTCATGCCTAGAGATATTTCCAGTGTTCAAAGTAATGCATCTTCAGAAGATGACCGTTTCATCATAGATGAAGGACACAAAAGTAATGAAGTCGAAGCAGTTCCCGTTTTTAAAAAAGAAATTTTAACGGAAAGCAGTTCACAAGAAACAAACACACTGACCACCAATATTGTGGGAAGTCAAGAAACTAAATTATTAGATCAATTGGAATCTAAAAGGGCCAATACTCCGGATTTGATTATTGGCAAACGAACTAGCGCTTCTACCCCCAGACGGAGTTTCACACATGTTAGAGTTTTAGATTTCAACACGCCTCCTCGAAATTCTGAAGCTGGATCTAGACAAACTCAAAGTTCTCCAAAGCAATCTTTACGAACCCATGGTACTACAAAAAAAGCTCATAATCTCAGACCAAAGGCTCACAATGTTAAATCTCAACTGTTCCCAACTATAGCTGAGCTGCCGGCCCAACGTAAAGTGCCCCAAGGCAAAGTAAAACGCTCACGCACCAAAAGTAAGGAGTGCAATCAATGTACTCCAGTCTTACCCGAACCGGTGAAGTCTACTCAATGCAAAGTGATGAAGCCCAAGAGATCTCGCACCAAAAGTAAGGAGAACGCAGTTTTGCCATTACCGGTGACGTCTACTCAATGCAAAGTGATGAAGCCCAGGAGATCACACACCAAGAGTAAGGAAGTTTCAGCCACAGAGGAATCGGTCAGTAAAGTGTGGGATGATGTTCAGGGAATGGGGCAGATTCTCAAAGACGATTCTTCTGGCGTTAAGAAGTCAAAAATATCCAAACCGAAATTGAAAAAAAAAGATAGTACTTCCGAAAGCAGTGGAAGTGATTTTGAAGAAGATAAAGTTGTGGAAGATCCGGAGGCTGAGAAAAAAAGATTAGCTGAAGAAGCTGCTGCAGAATGGGCCCGCATTCGTAATATTGATAAGAAATGTTGGGATCAAGAAATGAGATCTGTAGTATCAATTTCATTCAATCATCCAAAGGAAGTAAAAAAGATTGCTAAAAAAAGAAGAAAAATCACCAAATCTACCATTCCTACTTCTAAAGTAGTCACTGAAACTGTGAAAGATGAACTTTCCAAGAGCACTGAAGACGAGGGGAAGTTACTGGAAAATGCACTTAATAAAACTCAGGACTCAGAATATGCGGAAACACCCCTAAAGGATACTTCAGCCACTGTTATTATTCCCTTAGAAAACACCAATGTTTTACTCCCAACTAAATCAGAAGGTGAAACCAATGTTATTGATGTTGACAATGAAGAAGAAAACTGTGGTGTAAGTGACAGTAAAAATCTCAATACCATTATATTTGAAGGCGGTAGCTTGCCGGTGATGGAAGATACTAGCAACCTCCAAGAAAGTGATAACATGAGCAATACAGATTTTCTTCTACACATCAAACTGTTGAGAGAATCGATGGTTAAAAATGGAACTATAGTTGAAACTGACAAAAATGGTAAAAAACCTAAACCGTATACTATAACCAGACCAACATCGCCTAAGAAAAGTAAACCTACTATTAAAGTAAAAATGAACTGTAAAAATAGTTCAGATGACCGATCTAAAAAAGAACCAAATATTGAAGCTGTCAACAAAAAGGGTAAAAGTAAACAGAAAGGAAAAGACTCATCCAAGGATATCCAAACTGAGCACCTTGTTATTAAAACTGAAGGAGAACATCCTGCCACGGAAGCTACTACTACTGTCGAGGTACATCAGGCGATAGACGAAAAACCCAAAGTGGCAAAGAATTTGGAACCGCCCATTCCACAAGTTAAAATTACACCAGATATGCCTAGAGAGTTGGACCATTATTCTATCAATGCCAAATATAATCTGGCTTCTTTATTAGAAACTCCATTAAAATGTGGAATTCTGGACTTGCACTTGGAAACACCAAAATTCAAAATCAGTCCAGGTTTCTTCAATGAAATAGGACTATCATCTGCTTTGAAATTATTGGATATGCCGACACCTAATTTTCCCACTCCTTTGCTAGCTGGTTTGACGCCCCGAACTACTGCTAAAGATTGTACTCCGGGCTCTTATTCTTCCCGTCCAACGGATTATTCTGGTAGCAGCTCGTATTATAAACCCGATGAAATAGAATTTGATCCTGAACATGCGGCACCCGTTATCAAGACAGCTACTATGAAAAAAACCACAGCAAATCAACAAACATCTACAGCAAATCAACAAGAATCAGAGAAGGTTGAAAAAGAAGAAAATCCTGAAATTATTCCTCAAAGAGTGCTTAGGCCGAGGAGCACACCCAAAGTGTATTATCCACCACAGATCATTTCAGCCACATCCAGGAACAAAAGTTCATCTCGAAATACATCCTCAGATAAACCTGGAACTAGTGAAGTGAAAAGTAAGAAACAGACACCTGCTAAAGTCGATATTTCTATGGAAATGTATATCTCCACAGACAGTAGTTCCTCCTGCTCAACGTGTTCTTCGTCAGATGATGAACCAATTATTAAGGTTCCACCACCAGAAATCAAAACAGGGATGTATTCTACCTCCACACCAATTTCAAGAACTGATAAAGTCAAAGAGAATAGTAGAGTGCAATTGAAAAACAGTCCTTCTAAAGTGTTAAAGACTCTACAGCAATTGGAAGAGAAACGTAAGAGAGTGATAGGAAAGCTAAATTCTTTTAAAGGTGAATCATCTAAAAAAGAAACCAAAACTCATTTGCCCCAAAAACCTGTTCAAAATTCACAACTCTCCTTAAAGAAGACTACAAAACCAATTATTACTCAGGCGAATGTAGTTAAAATTCCTTCCCCAGTTGTTGAACAAAAACCAACTACAACCCAACCTATGGCTTCTGCAGATAAGTCTCATGAAAAATTAATCAATCTTGTTACTTGTCCCTCAAAAGTTCTAGCCATTAAATCCAGAAGAAAGTCTACTACTCCACGTAAATTATCAACAGATAAAGAAAGTAATTCGACTTCGAATTCAATGACGGCTGAAGTTCAAATTGTAAAAGGAGTTACATCAACTCAGACCAGAAATACAATCGTCAAAGCTGCCAAAAAAACAGATGATTCCAAAGAGAAAATTCTAAACATACAAGATCACATGGAAGACATAATAAAAGAAAAAGAAGCTTCAATGGTGAATAAAAGCTCCTGTGAAGCTACATGTTCAAAAATTTATCCAAGTTCTGGTGATTCTTTAGATTTGAAATTGCATGAACCTAATGTGACTGGTGATCATGCCGCTGGTGATAAGATCATTCTTGCTGAGAATCCCACAACTTTAAATGTTCCAAGTATTTTAATACATTCACCCAAATCTTCGGAAGGGGATTCAGATTTGATGACATTACACCTAAGCTCAGATGAAGCTGATGCAGAATCTATTCACGCCAAGTCCCAAAGTGACCCGGGTGATATTACTCAAATAAGAAATTTTATAGCCATTTCCAGCGGTGACAGTGGTAAAACTCCCTTTCGAAAAAATTTGGAGAAGGAGGGATTTGATGAGATTAGTGCTAAAAAGATTGAGAAAGATCTCACTGATTCTGTTGAGTTTGATGAAGTATTTACAGGAAATTGTTCCAGTAAATTAGTTATATCGACCAACCAATGTCATAACAATGATGACAACGTTCCCAATCCCAATGGCAAGGCATCCACTCAAGATGAGAAAGGTGTCCACAAGGCAAATAGTTCATCAGAACTGTATCAACAATCTATTTTGAAAATTTCTGCACTTAAAAACTTGGAGGAAAAAGGAAAGGTAAATTATCTTAAACAAAAAGAAATACATAAAGCGACTGCAAACAAAGATAAAAAATGTTCTGAAATATTTTCCTGTGACACAAGTAAGGATCTCAAAATTGATAATGAAGCAGAGAAACAGGAAAATAATGTATTACATGCCTTAGAGATTTGTAAAAAAGATAACAGCCAATGCAGGGTTCCAAGCGTACCCAAAGAATCAACAGAATGTGCTGCGTCAGAAATCAAACCTGACAATTACACTAATAAACTCTCTTTCAGTAATGCTAGGATCGAAGATGGGTCTGAAATTTCAATAAAATCCAGTTCTACTTCTAAAAATCATTACAAACCCAAGGAACAAAGTGGTCACATAAATAAAAGTTTATCAAAAATCAGGAGTTCCGGTATAGAAAAAAATAAATGCAAAAGTACAATTAAAACATCTAAATCTAAAATTCGAGATAACACCAACAATTTAATAATGTCTAGTAAAGCTTATGGCAAAGATTCTGTTGTTCAAAGAGGCAATAAGAGTTCGTCAACAAACAGTGAATGCTCCGCACAATTATTGCCAAAAGCAACCAATGAAATGAATTATAATGAGGACAAATCACTCCCACAGTCTGCAAAATCTACATCTACTGCAATGAAACCGACTTTACCACTTGAAAATCCTGCCATGAATCTTGCGGAAAACCCTGATGTAGATGCTTCCCAAACGGTTGTTTGGGAAAGATATAATTGTAATTCAACCTCTAAAAACTTTCTACAAATTGATGCTCAAAAAAAGAAAATTAAAAAGTTGACGACTAATGATTCCAGGCGCATTGATACCTATACAGTAAGTGCGGAAATTTTCAATTCCGCTATTGGCACAGAACAAGTGCGAGTGTTCAAGGTTGGAGAATTTAAGGAGGTGTTATCTATGCAACCAGACCTCGTAACAAAAAAACGTGTGTTACGACAAGAAGCTGTAGCTTTGAGAAAACAAAAATTGTCCAATTCGAAGGGCAGTGCTAAGAGACGACCACTGGATTTGTTAATTGAAGAAATGTCTAAATCTACACATGATTCACCGACCAGTAGTAATCAAAACATTTCCGAAAATGAAGAAAATATACTCAAAGATGGTGATCACAATGTTTCATTTGAAACTGAAACAACAAACGCCATTAATTCTATTTTGTTAGAAGCTGAGAATAATGTTTTTGTCTATACTCCAGTCAAATTCCTCCATTGCGTAGAAAATGTTGAAGCTGCTTGCGAAACCTTAACCAAAGCTATAATCGAGGACGACTTTGTTGAACAATCCAATGAGGATAAAACACCTGAACAAGCCATGGAAAGTCCACAAAAGAGTGATGATGAGGAGTTGCAAAACGTCATTAGAACCAAACAAAGTCCTACTAACATCATATTTGGAGAGTCGAGTAAAAATAACAAAGAGCAATCTGAGAAAGTTGATGAGGCGATTGCAATGAGAATACATGAATATGCTGAGATTCACCAAATGAGAAAATCAGAAGATTTTGGGGAATCTGAAGAACCGTTCGAGAATTTAAATCAGCACAGTGAAACAGGAAAAAAAGATTGTAGTGGCATATTTAGTGAACCAAGTGAAAATATTTGTACAAATTTTGGAAAGTCTAAACAACCAACAAATAATAAAGAATTTGCTGTTAAATCTGGTGAGCCAAGTGAAAATAGGACCACTGATTTTGAGGAGAAAGCTGATGAGCTAAGGGAAACAAGTTACGAAATTACTGAGAAATCTTGTGAGTCAAGTGAACAATGGAATCCAATTATTGTCAAAGGGAATGTAGATGGTTTAAGAAAAATGCTGAATAAGGAATTTGTTGATAAATCTGGTGAACCCAGTGAAAGCATGAACACAAAAGTAAAAGGGAACGAGTGGATGGAAAAAATAAATGAAAAAAGGAAAAGACAAGATTCTGCGAATGAACCAGATGATGACAATGCCAAAAAAATCAAAATTGATACCAAACAACTCTTCAAACAATTAGACATAGAATCAATACTAGAGAAATTGCATGGCCATTCCTAGCAATATAAAATAATAAATAATACCAGTAAGAACTCCACTATTACGTAAAATATTATTTTTAGGATGTTGAAGTGCATTGACATTTTCAACAGTTTATTTATTATTTATTTATGGGATTCTACTGAGTGCCGCATCAGATCATAATCCGTCTTATGATACAATTGAGTTTTGTTATTTTTATTTCTTTATAAAACTTTGTATTGATAATGAATATTATTGTAAATAGAACACAGACAAAAAACCGTTGAAATTAATGCTTTGGATATTTTACATTGTACATAATTTAGTTAGCGGTAGTAATTTTGTAAGAGAGATTATTGTAAATATAATTTTTTTAACTGTATTAATAATTGTACAAGACTTTGAACTAGTGATGTTGATTTATTTTGTCTTTAGGTTACACAGGTTTTTGATAAACTCTAATAAGCAATAATACAGTGTTATGAAAATTATTTGTTTATTTACTTATTTTAAGTACTTTCCCTTTATTCACATTTAATTTTTTTAATAATACTTATTATTTGAGGCGGTCAGCCCAGATGTGGTGTAATCCACAAAAGTGTTGAGCTGAGACAATAATAATAACATAGTATATAATATATAGATAGTGCAGCTTTGTGATATTTCACTTCAAATGCGCTTAATTATAATAAGCTTAAAATTAATCCTTTAGTGTTCCTTACGAGTCCTTACAAAATTGATCAAATAATGTGAAACAAAGAATATACAGTATGTATGTACAAAGCAATTCCTAAAGAACAATATTAACAACAATAGTGAGTGCTGTTTTGGCACATGACAATAGATATTGATCCCATTGAAACCATAACGGTGCCATTCAACAAGAATCATTAAAAACTAAAATATAGTATAAACAGGAAACAGTTTACGTTTAGAAATAATACAAATTCGGAGTGCACATAAAACTATAGGAAGGAGGTAATTGAATCCAAACAATTACTGGAAAATTGAGGAACATGGTTTATTATAGTTTTTTGAAAAGGAGTTAAAAATTCATGAAAGGTATGATTTTTTAAATAAGTTTGTTTTTAACCTCTCCTGTGCCGGGACCTTAAATTTACGGGCCGGTCAAATTTTAAAAATAAAATATTTTAAGTATTTTTAGAAGCGATTTTGAACCTTTTCTTCAAAGAAACTGTACCAAACAAACGGTTAAAATAGCTTCCCGCGTTCTTGGACTTGATACAACGGGAACACGAAAAACTTCTAGCAGCGCGGGAAAAGATCATAAAAAAGTTTCAAGTGGCCTTGGTGTCAGATTACAAAGCATTTCTCAAGTGTCAAAGTGCGTAGTGCGCGCGGTCCCAATAAAACGCCGATAAATCCGAATATAATCAAATAAACGTAAGTAATGTTGGTTTTATACATACTTTATTGCTCACGGCATGTGTTTTGGTAAAAATTATATACGATATCAAAAAATAAACCGAAAAAATATGACATAGAAGTGATAGCATCTTTTTGTTTGAAGTATTTTTCGTTTAGTATTTCAGTTTGTGGATGATAATATCGTTTATTTCGCAATGTTTAGTATTTCATTTTGTAGAAAAATCAATTGAGATTACATATCAAAGTGTTTGTTTTGTTCATAATTACTCGGTAATTTACGAAAAACAAAACTCTGGGCCAGGACGCCTAGAAATTTATGGCGCGTAAATGTCAAGTCACTTTCTCGAATGATATTTACGTAAATATACCATATTAGTATAAAGATTTCTACGTCATTATGTAAAGAAATCTATTGTGATTATGTATCAAAGCCTTTGTTTCGTGAATATTTAGTTGAAATAATAGAAAAAAATACATTTCTGAACCAAGTCATTCTCACGCACACATTCATGATTTTTTGCATCTGTGTGGGTAGACATCTGGCGCGCAGACGAATTCGTGAGCGGTGTCATCTGGCGGTTCTTTACGAGAAACACATACTTTGTAGGGGGCTATATCGGATGGCACAAAACATTATTCTTTATATTTATTATTATTTTTGAATGTTTTATGAAATTACTATTTTTCATAAAACATTGAAAAATATATGAATATATTTTAAAAATAGTAATCAGTAACAAAAAATTGATCAGTTATATAGGGTGTGCTAAAAAAAAAATTTTTGTTTTATAATTATATTGTGGAAAAAAAATTGCGAAGATACTTTCTTCAAAATTATAAAATATTTATAAATACAAGAGTATTGATGATTATATTATATGATGATAATATTTGTTTCTATTGTTATAGAATGGCTGAGCAGAATTATTGTTCCTCGAGTGAAGAAGAGGAAGTCCTTCAACCTCCACGGCATCAATTCAGGTAATAATTTAATTTCTGTTATGATGTTCTATACCTTGTGATGATGATTGCTTTATTATTTATTCTGTTTTATTGGTTTAGTAACATGAGTATGTAATTATTATTTATATTTTTGCTTCTATGCTTGTAAAAGCCCACTAGGGCGTAAATAAATATAAATAAATATCTTTTCTTTCTGTCTGTAGGAAACCGAGCACCGAGAAAAGGATAGCGAGAACGAGTCCGATACTTCTATCCGTGATGAAGAACTCCCAACAATTGTGGAGCCGGACTCGGAGGATGAGGAGCCGTTGGAGGACGACCCGGACACCGACCAGGACGACAACCCCGAGGACCAGACCTTCACCTGGTCCGAGGATTTTTCCACCTTCTTGGGTCAGCGTGAGCATTGATGTTGGTTATTGTTATTTATGGTTTTTATTCGTTGCATCATTTGAATTAAAATGGTTACTGAAACAAGTGCATCTTTGCATCAGTTGAAGTTTCGTTTCCATTCATTGTATCTTCCACGTTTGTGGAGGACAGAAATAATGTCTAAAAAATTTAATATTATAATAAATAATTAATTTATGTATGTATTGTCCGGAGCCTTACCTCTCGACCAAAGTTTAAAAAATGTGTTTCATGTTTTATAAAACTGAAATCAATATGATGAAAAAAATATCTTCAACTTTTATTTTTGAACCACACAGTATCTGAATTTAAAAAAATGTATAATGTGTATTTTCATTGTATGTGAAATTGTAATAAATATAATAAAAAAATATTATTATTTTTATTTTCGTGTTTTCTTTTGCCACTCTGTACCTCTGGACCAGATGTGTATACGAAAGTGGCGGCCATCTTGGATTCCACAATGTGAAACCAAAGCAAAAGTTGGTAAAGTATACTGTACATTCTTTCATTGTTTTTGATATAAATTCATTCTAGAAGTAATAAGTTTGAGATATAATCAGAAAGATCGTTTTATCTACATTATTTTCATGTAATTTTCGAAATATTTCGCAAACGAAATGTCATAAATATTCAGTTCGCAAGAAATGTCAAATTTTTGACGTCATAATGACTAATTATATTTTTAGCATTATTTGTTTGTGGGTTTCTAATACAAAAAAATATTATTAGTAACAACAATTGTATAAACTATCAAAATATGAAAGAATTGTTATCATAAACTAAAGAAATCAGACCCAAAAAAAATGCTAAAGTGCACACTTGGTTTTCGATTTTTTTTTGAAAAGATGAAAATATTTTACATTTTCAAAGAAGTACCAATGTCATAATTTCTTTGAAAACACCCTCGGATTGTTTTTTGTCACGTAGGGTGTCTATTCAGGTTTGTGTAGAAATAAAAAAATCAGTCCATTTTCACATAAATATATTTATTTACGATTTGTTTCCGGAATGGGAAAATTTTTACATCATTTTTTTGCTAAAGTTAGCTATTCTGGGAAAACTTGTAATGATATTATCATGTAATATATATGAATAATAAGATACATTATCTGGCAAACAGAAAAAAATCCCAAAAAAAAAAAAAAAACATTTTTTTAATACGATATTTGAGCAAAACCCGGGGCGCTAATTTCGCGCGGATTTTCCAAAAAAACCTTGGCAAACAAGAGGTTAAAGCCCCTTTGAATTCAGCCAAGTTCTGGCTATTAGTAAGAACTGAGGGAAGTTTGTTCCAAATGAGGGGGCCAGTTACACGAAAAGATCGATCATAGTAAACGGCTCGATTTGACCTAGAAAGTTCGATTAAACGATTAGTAACATCTCGATCTGCTGACCTTAGAGTACTGCTTGCTAACAACGTATGCAGGGACATTGGAGGTCTAAATTCGTTCTAAACTAAATGTAGCTTCGTTCTTTCAAAAAAATTAGAGTCCTTGCGAGAGCCTTGAAGGAGTAACCATCTGTTACTTATACCAGGGCGGGTAAGTGGTGGATAATAACCTCCAATGACCTTAGAGTAATCTGTCTATCGCTTAAGTTTTGTCGGACACATAGTTCCGATATGTAGGCTGGCGCCATTCCTTGTAATGCTTTGAAGGTCATTAAGCAGATCTTGAACTCTATTCTTTCATGGCATCGAAGCCAATGAAGGCGATCCCTTAGAAGCGGGGTTATACGGCAATACTTAGATTCACCAAAAATCATTCTCGCCGCAGCATTGAAAACGGACTGGATTCTATTAAATTGTTTTTTAGGTAAGCCAGCATATGCACTATTACAATAGTCCATACGTGAGACAACGAACAAATTTATGAGTGACTGCTCCATCAGATGGAAGGCAACGCCTGATTGATTTTATCTGCCTTAGATGGAAAAAGCCTGAACTTACAGATTTTGAAATTTGTGATTCAAGAGAAAGACTATTGTCTATTGTGAAACCCAGAAATTTTATTTCTGTAGAAGGGATTATATCTATACCCTGAATATGGATTGGATTAGAGTCGATGAGGGCTTGCCTTCCAGGAGAAGTTATCCAAATAAATTCCGTCTTGGTCGGATTAAGTTTGAGTTTATTGACAGACATCCGACTTGAGACTGTGTTAATGAAACTAACCACCTCGTTTTTAAGGATGTCTTTTTCATCCGGGGAACAAAACTTGAAAATGAAACAATCGTCTGCATAGCCTTGTGATTCAAAGCCAGCTGATTGAATGAGTTTCTCAAGGCGATTCGTATAGAGATAATTGCACTTAGACAGGAATATCAATTTACATAATTATAATCTAACCCAAATAAAATAATACGATCCCGCCAAATCTATCTTACATGATTTTATTATTTATATTTTACTTCATCTTTTTCCTACATTTGTAAGATCATAAATATATATCTCTAAAGGATTAAACGGCGAACGCTCTTAGCTATAAAAGATAGAAGATCATTTGGCTTGGCCTATTTCAGCATATCGCTTGCCATATATTCCCATTGGGAATGTACAGCGAGCGATATGCCAAAACACGCTAAGCCAAATGATCTTTTATAGCCAAGTATGTCGGCCCTATTAACCCACACTTCCCATTTCCTTTACTTTATTGCATTGAAATTAAAATGTATTTAACCTAAATATTCATGTAACTATGTTTGTATGCATTTATTTCTCTACGTCTGTCTCAACACAGGTATATCCTAAGAGACTGGCATCCAAAAATCACACATATTTAAACTTTATATCGATAAATAAATAATGAAAAAAAAAGTGGGGGTGATTCACGTAAAAGTTGCAACGAAAAACGTGGAATTCACGGTGAAATAATTAAATTAATTAAAAACATAGGAAATTTAAAGTCTCTTCCGATTTTTGACCAATTTTTATGGGAACTGCGATGGTTCTCATACTCTTTCATTGGTACAAGAATGAGTTCACGTGGCATGTTCTGAAATTCAAAGATAATTTTCTGCCCAATGTATTTATGTGGGGGAACCCGGGGCAGAATGGGAAAGGGGTGGGGCTCACTACGGATGACAGAGACGTTCCTAACATGACCTTTGCAAACAATGTTCAGAAAAAAAAACACTTGCAAATTCTAATTTTTGCTCTATGACACCAAGATAATTACTGATAACTCAAGGTCAATAAATATAACGGCCATAATACTCATGTTCTAAAGAACATTGCATGGGCCACAATATCGTCTTTCACATTATAAAACCGCATATCTCAAAAATTTTCTTTTTAGAATTTCTTAACTGCTCGCGTGCCATGGTTTGAATTTACTAATTTTAGCCAATAACCGCTCCTTTTATAGAAAGTTTAATAACAACATAATTGGTACTTATCTATGATTAGCACGTCAAATCCCCAAAGTTTCATCACAATTGGATGACTGGTTTAGCAATGCATAGCACCCAAGCAAGCATATTTTGATTTTTATATTGTGTATTTAAATAAGAATAAAATTATTATAATTTTTTAATGGTCTTCTAATTTATTTTTGTTTTATTATTTTAAGAAAGTTTAATAGAATATTATATATTTCTCCTATAAGAACAATGCATTTCTCATTATTTCCCTTACTTTTTTGTGTATCACCGCGAATGTCATTTAAAACACCTCATCATCACTCTTGGCTCTACAACCCCTGGTGGGTCTTGGCCTCTTCAAGAGTCTTCATGCACTCATCTCGGTTTTGTGCCAGCTTTCTCCAGTTTAGAAGCTCCAAGCAGCGCTGGGTCTGCCATATGTTCAAAAACGTGCAAAAAACCTGGCGCTAACTCCGAAGTGGCGCCGTGAGAAAAAAAAAATTGTATTAAAATTTAGTTATAATATTCCCTGAATCGTTTAAAAATTACCCATAGTACGAAATAATTATTATGCTCTAGCAACACTTTCCAAAGAAACAGAATGCGCACGAATCAGGTTGGTATCAACGGCTTACGAATTTATAGTCAGTTATAGAATTTTTTTACAAATTCCATATATTTAGTTTAAACGTAAGATCTATTTTTCCCTTATCTTTTACGATGAATGGGTGCGATCCAAATTCAATAACCAATCAAAGCGCTGTATTTTTGTTCGGGTGACTCAAACAAACCGACTTGCGCCTTTCAAAATGCTGACAATTTTAGTTATGTGTCGTACGTACGCCAGCTATTGTTTTATTTTGTACGATTTAAGTCTCTAGGAGAAGGTAGTTAAAGACCATTTTCTTATGAAATCTTCAGTAAATTCCATTAACAAAAGCATCGCACGGTTTGCAGGATTTGCAGGTAACAGGTTGCAACTTGTTGACAGTTTCATCATTTATTTGACATATTGTTTGAAGTTCGTTAAATGTATAATTAATATCTGTTAGATTTGTTGGATCTGTTATTTTACAGTGTCAGTGTAAGCGTCTTTCATAAGCTGTTGATGCCATACGTCAGTGTTTAGTGTTTGTATGGTGTATGTTCGCTCAACACAGGGGAAATGCAAGGTACAAATTTGAGGTTATATTCTTATTAGATTTTAGAGCTAGTCAGAAGCTTTAGATGCTATTCTTGTGTTGTACGTTGTCATGAGAACGTATTTGTATTTGATTTTTCTATTAATATTCGCGTTGGGTATATACATAAACGCAGTAAATCTCAAGAATGTCTAATGGACCTAGTTCAGCGAAACCACCCGCATTGTCTCTTAACCTTTTAAATGCCAGTAGGTAGAAGTGTAGCTGTGCACAGCAGGCTGTGAACTTTTAATCAAAATAAATCATTTTAAAATCTTATTTTAAAAAAAATATTAAAAAAAACCAAAATCAAAAAAAATTTTAAATCATCCCGATAGATCTCTCTGTGTGTTCCATATTTTAAATTAATAAAAAATGGGACAGATGTATGATACAGAGGCTCAAAAAGAGCGAGAATACTCGCTATTTTTCTATGGCCGGCCTGCTGGGCACGGCCAAGAATGCGAGATATCTCGCTCTTGCCACAGAAGCGGTTAATCTATATTTTAAATCATGGTACGGGCACAAACAAACAATTCGTTGTATTATTTTAAAGCATAACTTGCAAAAAGAGTTTTTCCTAAAATAATTAAAATATCACCATAATTTTATGTTTACCCAGTAGATTCAGAGAGTATAGGGCTCCTGGCGATTCTCTCTTTAAAAAAAAACGAGTGTGAGAGCTACCGCCAGGTCACTTGGAAAAGTTACACCTTTATGTGTCTTGATTTTATTTGATAAATTAGTGTAAAAAAAAAATTAATAAAAAAATTGGTGTGAACGAATTTTTAATCAAAATAAAAATGTAGGGGGGGGGGGGGCGCCATCGGTACCTACTGCACAGGGCGCCAGATTTCGTATCCGGCTCTGGCTCCAAGCTTGAAATACCTAGCAATCATAGACATATGAATGTCTATGCTAGCAATATGTTTTTTAATGAAAAAAAATTACTTCTCTAAATAAGTGATCTCTAAAATATTTGTTGACACGTTTTTTTTCAAGGTTATGTTATGTTTATTACATAAATTAAACGTTTTTTGTTCCTCCTGTTCCTTTGTAGGTACCTGTCTAAAATGAGAAATGCGGTATTATAATGTGAGTGACAATATGCACTTTTATTTCATTGGTACAAAGTTCAATACGAACGGAAGAAGGAAATACCATCCTGAGAAGTGCTGAAAACACGACTCGGTCGACAATCCTGCGTCGGCCAGCCAAGGTGGGGCAAACACCCCACCTTGTCCCACCGTGTCTACGCCCAAGCAAGGTGTCCGGAGGTAAAGTGCACAAACTTCGGGAGGTAGGTATTCTACATGATAGTAGGTAATACAAGTAAAAAAGATAAATAACTTTTTCTGAAATCCAACGTAAAGGAAAAAAGTTGAGTAGTTTGTACGGAAAAAAATAATATTTTTGTATGGAATAAAAACTTTGGAACTTATCTTTTTTACATCTACCATCATGGAGAATCACCTCCCGAAGTTTGTGCACTGTATACATTCCAAGAACCTTGGTTTCAAGCATGATCTTAAAGCTTGTCAAAATCATGAGCAAATATATATTTTGAATTTATATTATAACGTTCTTATATTTAAATACTACCTACAATTCATGTTATTTTATCGATAATCTCAAATGCAAAATAACGAATGAATGAAAATGACGAACATCGCGTAAAAAATCGCGTTATTTCAAATGAGAATTTTTCAGTCTCGTAATCATTGGTAGATTGACTTGATCGTCACACCTCCTCTCCCTCCCCCTCCCCCTTTGCTTTGTCGCGATTCGATTGATGTGGCGATGAGTGACACCTCATCGAGCGCTCATACCTTATTACACTCGGATTTCACCACCACGGAGGGTTTCGTGTACCGAGGTACTATGTTATATTATGATGCAATGCAGCTGAAGCCCGTGGAAACGCTTTGTAACAAAGTATGCGGCCTTTGGTGGCGATTTTAAATGTTATACATGGGTGGTTTGGTATATTTATAGTTATACCCATACAATCATTGAACTGTCGCGGTTGGTTGAAGGGGTGATTTTCTGTTGGGTACTTGGTGTTGGGTAGATTTTGAAAAGCATTCGCGTGACGCCCTTCAGATCTCGGGCCTATTTTGTTAGAAGGTCAAAATATTTCATAAGTGGTTTAATTTGATGCATGATTTTACTTAGTATAATCTTTAAAAAAAATTTAGGTATATGACATTGGTATGGTTTTATAATTTTCAATTTGACATTTACGACTTACGTATCTCCTTTTTTAAAAGTAGGTGTTATAATACTTTTGCAAATTTCAGGAAAACAATCTGTAGATAAAGATAAATTGGAAATTATAGTAATAGGAAGAGGGAAGAGCTAGAACATGAAGACAAGTAATATTGAGGGAATCATATCTAGCCCCGAATTCGACCTGATATCCAGCTGTTTGATAAAAGTCACAACATTATGTAAGTTGAGTGAGCTTTAGGTAAATTGTGGTTTATCGGATAAAATGTTGTCAATGTCTTCAACGTATACACTCTTAAAGAAATCTGCAAATAAATTTACAATATTTTTTTGTCATGACCCACTTTTTATATATTAAAAGGCACAACTGTGAGACCTATATGATCCGAAAACCGAACAAATTCGCCTCAGAGGTTAAAGAGGACACGTTTGAATGTATTTGTGCACATAGATAGTATCGAAAGTTTCAAAAAAGTTTTCTCTATGACTCGAGAAGAGCAAAGTTATTCAATAAACAAGTGCCTACCTACTTTTATAGCAAAGTTTATTTTTATTTCCTATCTTTGTCAACTCCTCCCTGTAATACATTTAAAATTACAATTTTGTTTGTTATTTGGGGTCCATTCTCTCCATTTCATAGCCGGACACATTTCGAAAATTTGCAAGTACAAAAATAAGTAAGTACCATATTTTATAATATAGGTACAATAGTGGTACCTAATGCATTTTACAGTTAACGCGGTTAAAAATCAGTACAATCTTAATCGTAAAACGTCATCAACGCCGCACATCGGACACTGTTTTTTAGTCAAATTTCGGAAACATTTCTGCCTGAAAAAGGTAGGCCACTTGCATGGATTTCATAATGACGTGGAAAGAATCGTGTGGACAGATTTTTTTACTAAGATTACGAAAATGTTAGTAAAATTTTTTAGAAATGTATAGTTTTTTATTTTTAAATAAATAAATCCATTATTTGAGCTCGTGGCGTCACTACATGAAAATGTCCCGTCTCCGATTATGTTCCCTTAATTTTGTAAAATTTTTTTTTTATATGACAATACTTTGATTTCCGGCGAATTTTTGAATTTGCGTTTAACGTTCACTAGATTTATTGTTTGTTCTATGCGAACTTATCCTTTGGTTTGATTTTTTGATAAAGATGGCGTTGTTTTTACAGATGTTACGAAGAGAACCCCGTACAATTTATTGCTATTCGTGTGGAAAACTTTATTTTTTTTAAATGTTTTTTGGCTATGTAATTATCGTTTTTTCGCACCCATAAAATTATGTCCCGTCTTTCCGGTTTATAAAATATGGTCTGATTTTTCGGTTTGAAACTTTAAAAAAATCGCCAGGGTTTCAAAAATACGATAAAAAAAAACAGAATGTCTTAGAATATTTGCCTAAACCGGATTTTTTTTTTAAATGTGATGCAAGTGGCCTATTATTGAAATTACTTTTAAGTATCAAATTCTTTTTGTGGACAACTTAAAAAATACATGAAAAGTATCCTCTGCATCCCGTTTCTACCATTATATTAGGTATACATTAAATAGAAAGTATATAAAAATAAATATTTTGGTAGATCCAGTATTAATTCATATTAAATATGATATTTACTTTTGACGGCCTTCGTGGTAGAGGGATAAGGGCTCTTGTCTACGTATCGGGAGGTCGCGGGTTCAAATCCCGGCGTTCCCCTTTTTATTTTGTTTGAATATTTTGTGTTGTTTCACAATTTAATTAATAAAAATTAAATATAGCATATTTGCGGCACGTCCCAGAGTGGACGACATTCTGAGCATCGCCCAACTGAAAGAAGAGTTGAAGAAAGATTCAGGATTGAAACGTTCCTTGAAATGGCATTATTTTATAATTTGGAAGGTGGGCATGGGTGCCGCCACCCCGGGAACCATTAATTAAATAACCAATACCCCTGCAATATTCACCTCAAGTGGTTCTCTACGTTTGGTGACTTAGCAGGGGTGCCCGGGTACACGGGGTGAGGTTTGTCTGGGTCTTAGCGGCATTTTCCCACCTACAGCGTGGCGGGCTGGATCGGGAGAGACAGGTTGAGGGAGACCTAACCTGCACTTTTCTAGCTAGACTCTCTCGACCCATCGCTTTGCACCACAGTGGGAGGAATGGAATCATAGACCCGTCACTCCTGGACACACTGACTCCCAGTTCCTGCCCACTCCTCATACTCTTTTCCTTCCCAGAACTTCCTCTTCATCCTTTCCTTAAAATACCCCCTACATAGCATCCCCAAAGATGACTTAAGCCTTAAGGGATTTTTTCAGGGCCTCCTACGTGGACCAATTGTAAAAAAAGTGGTATTTGGTGATCACATCTGAAAAGGCAGATACTTCCCCACCATCCTCTTTCCAATCTCCTTCCCTTCATTTATATCTTCAGCCCAAAACATAGGTATCCAAATTGGATGCCATTAACCCGATGCCGTAGTCTAAATGGCTCCAGACGATTGGGAGCAGTTGGGACTCTTGTGCGGTATTCACAAAAAAACTCAAACCCACCAACTATATGAAAGAGAAATAAAATGAAGGTATGTAGGTATTAATACGAAAAAATTGTATCTTGCCCCTGCGTTGAGTATTTGGCGTTTATTCGAAGGATGTTTTTTACAGAATCATCCACCACGGGATGAAAAAACAATAAACAAAATCAACAAATTAAAAAATCGAGTGCAGTTCACACGCGGTAGAAGCGAAACTCCACCAAAACAATTTCAACCAATAGGAGCCTTGAAAAATGACATCATAATCAAAGCGGCCAATGAGCGCAGTTTGATGCTTCTTAGGTACCTACTGTATTGCGTCATTTCCGTTTCATCAGAGTTTCAACAATCTCAACCAATAGGAGCCTTGAAAAGTAACATTATAATCAAAGCCGCCAATGAGTGCAGTTTGACGCTTCGCAGGTACTGTAATGCATAATTTTCATTTCATCCGAATTTCAAATCACAACTGTGATGGAGGAGTTTCATTTCAAAAATTTACAAATAATGTAAAAACAAATATTCTGTTGAAGAATTGGCTCGCAGAAAGAAATAGTGTGCATTATACTCTAATCATTGATAAAGGGTATACATGGTCGAAGACTCTAATACAAACAATTTCTAACTGCATACATATTTTTATTGTTCCTATACTTTAGGCTATTACCTTTTATGCCATGCGTGCATACATAGTTTTATTATCGTTAGATACCTACTATCACTGTTGACCTCCACATAGTTGATATTTAAAAAAAAAAATCACCTCTGTATTAATATTATTATTATTTTACAATGTGCATGTCTGTGTACGTCATTACGTATTTGTATAAATTGCATAATATGTTTGTATTAATTTACAAGCAAGTTATAGGTACGTTTTTTAATTTTTTTTTATTTTATCAAGTTTAATTTGTAGAACTCCATTTTAATTTTAATTTATTTTATATATTCAATAATTTTATTAATTTAATGATAAAATTATTGAATATATAAAATAAATCAAAATTATAGGTACGTATATATAGAAAGCAAGGCCAATATTAAGTACATGGGCATAACAATATACCAGCGTTTAAAATGATCCCCACACATAAATAGGAAACTAACATATATATTTAGATGTTTAAGAGATATTTTAAACGAAAAATTACTTAGAACCACATACTTCGCTTTCTGTCAATCAATTATACAATACGGCATTATAGGATGGGGCGGTACATATATAAATCAAACACAAACAATTTACATATCACAAAAACTAATACTAAAAACAATAAAAAAACCCTACTCATTCGTCAGAACTTTTATTCAAACAATTTAAGGTCGTAAAATTAAGTGCATTATACTTTTATCATGCAACATTACAAATTTATACAGATAATAATCAAAATAAAATTGCACCTTTATTGGGACTTTTCTCTTTTTCTGCATTATTTGATTTCCAATTATATTGTATTATCTCTTCAAATAAATTTAAAAAACAGAATGTGAAATTCACACGCCGTAGGAGTGAAACCTTCAGAAAACCAAAGTAGACAAGAGAGGGGATAGGCTACCAAGCACCGCATAAAAAGGAGACCGATTATACTGTCTCATTCTCTTGCAAGTTAAATCCTATAGATGTACCATGTACCTATGGGTTTTTTGTTTTTGTTTTAGTGTCGCTATTCTTTTCTCTCGGTTCTTTTTTAATCTTCTTGTCTATTTTTGCTTTTCTTGGGTCATGTTGGATCTTTTTGCTTCTTCTGGTCTCTTCTCGGTTCTTCTTGCCTCTTCTTCCGGAATTTAATTGACATTATACATGGCAACCCAATAAGCCAATACTGGAGCTAAGTATGGGCAGGAATAAAGAAATTGATTGAGAGTTGGTTTCTCGCTTCCCGATTCTTTTTGTTGCCCACTTCTTCTGTTCCAACTTCTCGCTTCTGTAATTTTATAGCAACTTCTGATATTTTCTTGCTTATTCTTCGTCTTGGGTCGCCTTGTCCTTTTCTTGACTAATTCAGTACTTATCCCTGCTTGCATCTTATTGCTTCTTTTAGCCTATTCTACCTTAATTTTGGTTATTTTTTCGTCATCTTGCATAAGCACCTACATATGAGATATGTTTAAAGTGATAATATAACTATTCGATTATTTAATTTCGATTCAAATCACTAGTACCTACTGTCTGACTGAGTGACTGTGGCACAGTAGAAGAAAGCATGGTCTCGCGTCTCGCACAGGTCGGTGTGGTGTGAATTAGCATTTAGCCACTGGTGTTGTTTATTCGCAGCAATGGGAATATTTATGCTTCCTTCTATCTGATTGGGCACATCACGTGTTCCCGTGGCAGCGACCGCTGTCCCTATTAATAGTTGAATGTACGGTTTTGTCCGGCAAAACGCGACATGACACCACAGAGCGAAATATCTGTCATCTGGGAAGTGAATACTAAATTACCTCAAAAATGGGCCGGCTCGGAGTTTTCTTTGTTTTTTTTTGGAGAAATTGTAGAACAACCGCTCAGTTGCTGAGTCGCTTGGCGTTTGGGTCCCATCCGAGCGCTGCGTGTTCAATTCCTCCATCAGAACACAAGCAACATTTTCCGCTTACTGTAGTGATAGTAGGAGATTTTCAAATAATGTCAGGTTATTCGTAACCCGGGAATATCTGTCTTTCTTAAAAATGAATGCCACTTAAAAAAAAACAAATATTTCTAAATAGCTGGCTAGCCCCGAGAGCAGAATGGATAAGGGTTTCTCAATTACATCGAGATTCTGAAATTCCCGTCTTAAAGAATCATAAAACAGACACTTCCGTGGAAACGCATTCATAAACACTTACCTATTGCGAAGTATTGCGAACGTGTCCAAACAAATAAAAAAAAAAACAAAATAAAACCCCAGAAGAATCTGTCAAGAAAACATGAAATTATAAATCTTCACCACAACATGGTGGCCAAAGATATTGAAATATAAGTAGATGTGCTATCCGCCGTTTTTACTAGTTGAGACTGCGCTTCCGGGTGTCGCCGGTGATTTTTTTTTACCAATTAACGAATAAACTAAACGAACGCTAAACTAAATGAACAAATTCTTTCCGTATTCAAACTATATTGTTAACCAATAATAATGCACATCTTCAAAAAATCAAGAAAATGAACAAATTCTTTTTGTATGCAAACTACGCGCATTAGGCCGTAGTTCGGCGACAGTCGCGCGGACATCATAGCAAAATCTCTTTGTATTTGAATATCTTTGATGGTGGCACACGTATTGTGTACGTGATCTTTTTGGCAAATTTGAGTTATTTTGTCTAAAATGTTCAGCTTTGTGTATATATTTTGTATTGCACAAGTGCAATCATGATTATAATTGCACCCAAATACCTATATTCAAAATTATAGCATTTTCAAAATTAAAAAATAAGACACACGATACAATAAGTCAAACAGTTTCTCAAAACTAAAGTAATAAGTGTGCTTATAATCCCATCAAAGTGGCCTAATTAAATGATGCTTTATTTCCGAAAATTTATTAAAAAGTAGGGGAAGTACGGATATTATCGGACACATAGTGTTGTTCATTTATATTTTGTTGATAGTGCTTTAATATAAACGAATTATGAATTAATCATAAGTGGAAAGGACAGATCTACATGGTACACTAATTTAAAAAATCAGTAACCATCATTGTTTCCCAAAAATTTGATTTTAAAATTACGAAATTTTCGTTTATTATCGGATTTCGACGGGTGGTATCGGACAAATTAGCTCCTTGGTTTAACGCTGTACTTTCTTTTGTTTTATAATAAAACGATTACTAATGATTAATAACAAAAGATTTCAAACATATCAAGACAATATCTTTATTTTAAAAAATACAAGCAAGAGAAATACAAGAAAAAGGGCAACAAAGTATTTGAAAGAATTGTCTAATATCGGACTTCAAAGGTGGTATCGGACACGAAAGTGGACAAAAAATATTCATGTTTTTTTAATTAAAAAAAGAATTTTTAAAAAGTGGTAAAGCCGTGTTCAAACTTTTCATAACACGTTATGATATACTGAAAATAAATATTATTTCTGGCACAATTCACATTTGTAAAAATGCTGGTAAGACTCAAGACCTGTACAATTTTCATGGGTCATCCGTGACAACCTTGGAATTGAATCCAGTCTTCTTCGAAGCTTTCTCCACAGATTATGCAAACTTCATCTTTGTTATAATTTTTTTTATTTTTTTTATTCAGAGAAAGATATATAAATTACAATAAATTCAATATAATAATAATTACATAATATGTGTACATATTTGATTTATCCCCATAAAAAAGCAGGGCTTGTAATCCTTTTGTAGTTTTAGTTTATCTGCTTTCTTGCTTGATGGTGTTAAAATTATTTGCTTTATTGTGTTTGGGCGGATTCTTTTATGATTTATCCATTTGAAAATCTTTTTAGCACTGTTTCCTGATAGTTTTTTTTGTTTTATTTTGATTGGGAAACCCAGTACTCGTGTTTTGGCTACGTTTTTTACATTTTTTTTTAAATTTTTAGAAGTGCCTTATCCTTTCTTCAATTTTAACAACCTGTCACTAAGTGTAATTTTAGGGACATCAAAATATAAGGCAGCTTCTCGAATTGTCATCTTATTTTCACAAAGTATTCCTCAGCTGATTTCATGTTACAATCTTCCATTCACCCCAAGCACCTGCTCCCACTTTTTTTTTCTCGGCATTATCTGGAAAAATGGAAGTAAAACAGAATTATTCTTTGAAAATAATGTTTTTAAATCAACAATAGCAAACCCTTTATACATTATTTTCGCAGTACAATATACTTTCATAGTATACAGGTGTATAAAAATATAAAACACTACAATTGGTGTATATATATTAATTTAAATAAATAAATAAATAAATTAAGCATTTATTCGTGTGTCCGGTATCATCCGTAACAGCCATGTCCGATATTAAACAAACGACTTGGAGTTAAAAAAATACCCGCCTACCTGGTATGGGAAACAAATTTTAAAACATAAGATCGTCATTTGATAGCCACTGAAATGTAGTGTACCGTCGTATATATATAAATGTAATTAAATAAATAACGTACCTTTTATTTGTCTTCGAATAAAGCTGAGGACACAATATCCGGTGGTCAAATTTCGTTTTCTAAGCACAACACGACCCCAACGGGTTTGGCGATAGTCATGCAAACACTAGGCACCTAGAATTAGTTCGGCAATATTATGAACTAACTTACATCGTCCTATCTATACGCCAGTTAAAGAAATAACACTTGTCCGATACCATACGTTGTCCGATAATGTACGTACTCCCCCTAATGGTGAAATCTGCAGCCGGCGCTATTGCCCCAGCAAAAGCGTGACAAAGCAATATATACCTACATGCAGATCTCGGTATGCAGAAAGCAACCGGGCAAGGGCGGGAATTCTTGAGATGTCACGTCAAGCGATGGCTAGTTGGTGGTTGGTTAGCGGTGCGCAATATTACAAGTACGAGTATCACAAGTATTAAAAGTAAAACTACGACTGTTACAAGTATAAGTACCTATTACGAGTCCTTATTTGAGTGGCCGCATCTTCTACACATCAGTGTTACTCGGTGTGACCTTACAAGCTTACATGAGTATAGTATTATATTATTAGAAAATGGATTATAAGCCACATGGAGGAGGACTTTTTAAATAAAAAAATGAGTGTGCTTTAGACCACACGATTGAAGTAAAACTTCACTAACTTATAAAAGAAGAGAGAAAGAAAATGTGCGCGCGCACTGCTCTATCTTGCTCCTACAATGTGATACTTGGCCTGCACTGTGTCTTAGATATACGAAACGTAACTCTCTCTCTCTCTATCTTCACTAACTTATATCTCCCTCTCAACTTCCGTTCGCCTCGCCCGATCATACTTTTCGTAACGCTCTCGTCACGCATTCACCAGCTCACTCCCCAAGTCAAGCGTGCGTAAAGAAGTTTTAATTCAAAAATATATATTTTTTAATATCTTGGCAGCTGGACAGGGCCTTTATAATTTTTTTTGTCTATTAATATCTACAGATGTTTTATTTCACATTTCAATTATAAATAATATACACGGTGTCCCACAACTAGTGGCAAAACTAATGGTACAATCGGGATGCTGAATCTAAGTCACACGGAGAAGCCTTTTTTATCTGGGCATTTTGATTATGATTTTTTCAAAACATTTTCTTTTTTTTCGACAACTGAAGACTTAAAAAACTTTTGGAGACGGATATGCACTCGGACGCATTTTAAAATACAATAATCCGCTGATAGTAACTTCCGTAGTGACCAATTTTTCCAAGTTTTACCTAAAAAATTTCAACTTCAGACAAAAATTCCAACAAAGCACAAATCAAAAAAGTTATACCACGCTGATAAAAGACCACCATTCAGAATCGAAACATTGTTTGAAATGGCTTCAGCCCATAGACATATGAATATTAATAGACCAGAACATAAAGGTGAGGGGTAGAAACCAACCACAGCGGGACGAAGAGCAAGAAGACGGCTTTGGTGATACTTGATTCGTCAAAACTCAATCTGACAGTATATAGGCATCTCGCACTATAAAATCATCATTTAGTTCTTAAAAGTAAACTCTGCTTTTCAAAACTTTACAGTAACCGAACTAAAAATTCAGAATGCAAGTTGCACAGAAATAAAATACAACAATGATACTGTAATCCTGGCTATATACCGCTCGCCATCGATTCACAACATTACGCCATTCCTAAGCAGTCTTAGTTACATACTTTCAAATCTCTCCAATGCTAAAAATATTATAATAATAGGCGATTTAAATATCAACATACTACCGAGCAACCAACACCACCAAAGCCAAGACTATATTAATATGCTAGAATTTCATGGATTAGTAAGTAGGTACTGTCAACTCACCAACATGGACGACAAATGGATCTATATTATGCATTGACCACATTATGGTAAAGTCTAAAAAACCATCTAAAAGTATCGTATACCAATCAACAATCACTGATCATTATTCAGCCATTTTTGCTATACAAACAGCTACCAAAATAAATAAATGTAATCTGCCTCTTGTATACAATAAAATCAATTTTCAAAACCTAATAACCAACTTTAAGAACAAATCATGGCATGAACTCTTCCAAATTAAACAATCGGAGGACGCATGGATATACTTTGTTAACTACTTGAAAAACGAATTACACAACCATTCCACGACGTTGACCAAAAATATATCTAATAAACTAAAACCCCTAAAACCATGGATTAACCACTCTATTATAAATTGCATACACAAAAGAAATACGCTACACAAAAAAACCAAAGATAATCCATATGACCAAATAACATCCAACTACTATAAAAGATATAGAAGCATGTGTTGTAACGTCATCAGAAAAGCAAAAGAAATTTACTATTCAGAAAAAATTAAAGAAAGTAACAACAATCCCAAAAAATTATGGGAAATACTAAGAGAAGCCACAAACTCGCAAACTAAAAAAGAGAAACAGAGCATAAATAAACTCTCTATTGATGGACGTATTGTTGAAACCACAAAAAATCCTAAACTCGTTGCTGATCATGTAAACAATTTTTTTATTAATATTGGTCCTAATCTTGCTTCAAAAATTCCCCAGAGTGAAATCACCCGATCTACCGATACAGAGGATCAAGCAAATAACAAAAATATAAAATTTCTCTTTCAAACTGTATCAAAGGAGGACATTTTCAGGACAATTAAATCTCTAAAAAACACTTCCTCTGCTGGACCAGATGAAATTACAACCAAAATCCTTAAAATGCTGTCTTCAGATATCACATTACCTCTGGAATATCTTATAAACTTAAGCATTACACAGGGCTACTTCCCCTCTAACTTAAAACAAAGTATCGTAATTCCCATCTACAAATCTGGAAACAAGTCAGATACCAATAACTACAGACCAATTACTTTACTGAATAGCTTGTCTAAAGTTTTTGAAAACCTCATTAATGCACAACTTTTAAAATTCGTCGAGAGCCATAAAATACTTTCAGAAAACCAATATGGATTTCAAAAAAATAAAAGTACCTCAGATGCCATTGCTAGTGTGACAGACTTCATTGTAAAAAGCCTTGATAAAGGAAAAAAATGTATCTCAATATTTTTAGACCTTTCTAAGGCTTTTGATACAATATCACATGTTACTAAACTAATTCAAAAACTAGAAAAAATCGGCATTACGGACAAAGAGCTAAACTTCTTTAGAAGCTATTTAAATGGACGCAAACAACAGGTTAAAATACAGAATACCCTTAGTGATCAGCGCTCAACTGACTATGGAATTCCACAAGGAAGCGTTTTGGGACCGACTCTGTTCTTACTGTATATTAACAACTTTTGCAACCTTGAAATTCAAGGAAAAATTGTTAGCTTTGCAGACGATACGGTCCTATTGTTCGAAGACAACAATTGGCCAGCGGTATTTAAAAAATCTGAAAGAAATATTAACTTCGTTAAAAAATGGTTAGATATCAACACGCTTACCCTTAACACGAAGAAAACCAAATATGTCACTTCAAGCATCAATACTACAGGCCAACCTAATGATGATTATTCCATTAAAATACGTAGATGTACGAATTCCAATGAATGCAGTGAGTGCCCCAGTATAGAGCGCACATCACAGATGAAGTACCTAGGGCTCACCATTGACCCATTCCTCAAATGGAATCTACACACACAGAATATTGCAAATAAAATTAGAAAAACAATACACTTCTTCAGATCCATTAGGAACTTTCTTAACTTACAACTTCTAAAAACGATCTATTTTGCAATCACCCAATCTATTCTTGAGTATGGTATCATTGCATGGGGAGGGGGTACTTCATCAGCTCTAGATCCTGTTGAAAAGGCGCAGAAAACAATTATGAAAATTATTCTCAAACTTCCTCTAACTACAAACAGTGACTTAATATTTAATATAATGAGAGTATTTGATGTTCGACAGATATATGTAAAAACTATCCTCATGCATCTCTTTAAAAACAAACACGTACTTTACGAAAAAAATATATACTTAAGATTTACACGTAATTCTAACAAAGACACATTGCAAGTTCCAGCACTCTCCACCACCTTTGGACAACGTAGTTTTAGATACTTTGCCACAAAAATATTCAACATGCTTCCTGATAATATCAAACTGAGTCAAACACAGAAAGAATTTAAAAAAAATGTTAAAATTTGGATATGTTCTAATGATCGATCCTTTACTGGTGCCCTCACCCAAACGCCTTGTCATTGACGGTTATTGTAGTAATAAAATTGCTGTTTTTGTATTGTGTATCAGCAATAATGTAAACAGAAACAAAGTATGGCTGTATAAGAACATATATTATACATTCATAAGTAAACCATAGACAAAAATACGAGAAACAATTTTACTAAAAATTCTGCCTCAATACAGGTTCGCCTAGTGATGCAGACTATGCACAACTTAAAATATATTTTATGTTACTTCTATATAACAGTTCTTACCTCCATATCTTTTTTCCTATTTTGATACTGCTTTATTGGTATCAATTATTATTATAACATTATTCTTATAACAATGTTAATAACTTATAGATATTTACTTACTAATGCATCATTTATTACCTTATGTTTTTAACTTTGTAAGTAACATGTTATTGTCATTAAAATTATGTTATTATTACTTCTGTGTAAAAGAAAAGGAAGAAAATAAAAAGGGAAAAAATACTTAAAATGTAACCAATACCGACTGTAATATGATATTATATTATGTGTTCATATATTTTTTGGATGAAATAAATAAATTTAAAAAAAAAAAAAAAAAAATGAATAGACCTTTTTACACGAGAGCGCGAATTGCTGGCCGCGCAATGAACAAATTTGAAGTTCAAATACGTCAAAGTAAGGTCGCCTATAAGGTCGAGTTCAATATTTTGCTCCTGTAATTAGTTAATACACTTTTACAAATGTTTCATAATTTACTTACCCCAGTAAACAGTGACGGGCACACGCCATATATCTCGGGGTGATAGTGTATGTATGGGTGGTTTGGTATATTTATGGTGTATGTTCAAAAACGATCATATTATGTGATCTGAATTAGCTTAAAATAGTGTAAAATAATGCTTGCTTATGGAATGTAATACCACAATTGGGTTTATTCTCTTTTTCTCTTCTATTTTTACACGTTTTTATAGCACAAGCCACCATTTTTACCGTGTTATTTATGATGAGAGCTCGTCACTGGTCCGGACAAGAATGATGACGTCACATTTTTTAGATTGACGCGTGGCTCTCGCAAGCCCAGCCGGTTCCGAAAAATGGTTCCAATGGGAGGGGGAAATAATACCCCTTTTATCGCTTAGGGCAAGTCCATGTATTTTGTACGTCCGTGCTTCAGCCGAGCTTGGTGACGAGATATGAATGTAATACTTCCCAACCTCCCTTATCCCTATCTTCTTCCCTTCCCCACTCTCTTCAGCCTCACAACGTACTCCAACTGGGGATATCATAGTCCCACCGGCTCCGGACAGTTGTTACCCTTGTGTAGTATTCACATTAAATATAGGCATATACAAAAAAACGGAAACAATGTATAAAAATAAGCAAGCCTGGGAAATGAGTAGTCATTGGTATGACATATTCTAATTTGATCATATAATACATACATACATACATACATACATCTTCTTCCCCTTGTCCTATTCGGGTCGGGGACCCATTGCATCGACAAGGCTCCTCCATAAGTCCCTGTCTTGTGCTGATTGTTCGGCTTCTGTCCATGGTAGACCCATCCTCTCCTCACACAGTTTCAGGAGTTGCCTCGCCCAACTGTGTCTATCATATAATACAGATAACCTAATTGTTTGCTGCTGTGACTGTCATTTCACCACGAAATGGCATCATTTTCTAGAAATTGTAAAATAAATTTCTTATTGTAAAATATTAAAAATATATTGTATCCATATAATACGTATTTACAATTTGGGAGGCGGGTATGGGTACCGCCACCCCGGGAACCATTTATTGGATATCCAACACGTCTGCCATACGTCATCCCAAGTGGTTCGCTACGTTTGGTGACATAGCAGGGGTGACCGGGTTCACGTGGTGAGGTTTGTCCGGGTCTTGGTGGCGGATGTGTCTGCCCACCAGCTGCGTGGCAGACCAGATCGGGAGAGACTGGTTGTGGGAGACCTTGTGACCTCTCAGGCAGACAGTGGGAGGAATGGATTCACGTTTCCGTCATCCCTGGACCCACAGACCCTCAGATTCCTACCCACCCCTCAAACCTTATCCTTCCCAGAACTCCCTCTCCTTTCTTTCCTTCAAAAGACCCTCTACACAGCATCTCCAAAGATGACATAGGCCCTAAGGGAAAAAATCCTTTAGGGCCTCCAGTGTCTAGTTAATGTAAAAATGTATTAGTTATGTGCTTTCCCGCACTTCCAATAAATATTTTGGGTAATATTTTGTTTTAACGTCAAATGCAAGGATTTTTGTTATACGAAGATTTAACCAAAAAAGATTAAAAATATATTATCGAAGTACTGAATACTTGCACAATTTCACAGAGAATGCTGCGATTTTAATTTATTTTTTAAATTTAATGGCTATTCACCCCGAAGGAATTAAAATTCGAACAATATTAGTGTTTGGTTTCGAAATGATGATATGCGTAGTTCCTACCGGGATGTCATTTATTCAGTACCTACCCTCCCTACCTACATCACCTTGCTGGAAAAGCATTTTGAATTTGGAACAATGACATGAGAAAAATACCAAATTCGACAGCATTTGTTTTCTGAAAAACAGAAGGATTGTAATATTGAATACCTCGGAAGCAAATTGTTGTGTGTTAATCGTGTTCATAATCTGGCTTTTGATCTAAAATGAAGGTATTTGACAATCTCTATCTAACGTGGAACTATATACACTATAGCTTTTACCCGCGGCTTCACTCGCATGGTATTAGGGAGAAATCTATATAAATAAAAAACATAATATGATTGCTTCCCCTTCCTCTCCCACATCCCCTTCCCCTCATGCGTTCCCCCTCCGCCTCCTCTATCTCGCTTCCCTTGCCCCACGAAACGCCTCTCGAGTTCACCTCCCCCTCCCGAGTTCCCCTCCCCCCTCCCGCATTTCATACATTTAGTTCCGGTATATTCTACGGACGACCTCCGTAGTCCAGTGGCTAAGACTCTTGACTCACAATCCGGAGGTCGCGGGTTCGATCCCGGCGTGCGCAAATAAATTTTATTTGATTAATTTGTGTTATTTCACAATTAATTCATTTAAAATAATATATAGTATATTTGCGGCACGTTCCAGAGTGGAAGATACTATCAGTATCGCCCTGGTGTAAGACCACCATTCAGAATTGAAACGTTGCTTGAAAATGGCTTTAGCCGTGTTTGGTGACCAGATCTGAATAGCCAGGTACTTCCCAACCTTCCTCTCCCCCACCTCCTTCCCCTCCCCACTACTTTCAGCCTCACAGCATACCCCAATTGGGGATGCCATAGTCTCACTGGCTCCAGACGGGAGCAGTTGAGATTCTTGTGCGGTATTTACTGTAAAAAAAAAAAAAAATTCAGTTTTCAATCAGCTCGCGTGCCACCTATTGCAATTTTTTAATACAAATTTCATAATGCCAGAGCTCATCAGTATATATGGAAACATTCGCAAGCGTGCTCACAACAACTCACCAAAGTTTCCTCGCAATCGGATGAACGGTTTAGCAACGCATTTTCATGATGTTAGAGCTCAATATTATATTTAGAAACCATCGCGAGCATGCGCACATCAAATCCCCAAATTTTCCTCGCAATAGGCCACTTGCATAGATTTCATAACGAATTGGAAAAAATCGTGTGGATATATTTTTTTACTAAGATTACGAAAATGTTAGTAAAAATTTTTAGAAATGTATGTTTTTTTTTATTTTTAAATAAATAAATCCATTATTTGAGCTCGTGGCGTCACTACATGAAAATGTCCCGTCTCCGATTATGTTCCCTTAATTTTGTAAAATTCCACACTGATAATTTTTTTTTATATGGCAACACTTGAATATGCGTTTAATGTTCACTAGATTTATTGTTTGTTCTATGCGAACTTATCCTTTGGTTTGATTTTTTGATAAAGATGGCGGTGTTTTTACAGATGTTACGAAGAGAACCCCGTACAATTTATTGCTATTCGTGTGGCAAACGTTATTTTTTTTAAATGATTTTCGGCTATGTAATTATAGTTTTTTCGCACTCATGTCCCGTCTTTCCAGTTTATAAAAAATGGTCTGATTTTTCGGATTGAAATTTTCAAAAAATCGCCATGATTTCAAAAATACGATTTACAATATTTGCCTAAACCGGAAAAAAATTTAAAACAATGTGATGCAAGTGGCCTATTGAATGAATGGTTAGCAACGTCTAATTTTATTATGCCAGAACTCATTATTGTATATTTTTATAGTAAATCCCCGAAGTTTCATTAGCAGCGCATAGCATACATACATATATATATGCATACAAACCCAGAAACAAACATATTTTGATTTTTATATATATAGATATTTGTGATTGCGTCGTGTGTTCATTCGCAGAGGTTTAATGGTAAGTGATTGGTTTCCCTTCTTTCTTTGTTTTCCTTACACTTATTATCACCCTATTCCAGCAATCACCATTTCGTTTGGTTTCCTTGTTAGTATTTACAGTTTACAGTCCCTTTTTAAATGTATCTGAAGATGTAATTCGTAAGCAGTTTCGAATGCATCAGTTAGAATAATTGATTTATTAAAAAAATCATGCAGGATATCTTTATTTAAAATAGCGTTGGTGCCTTTAGTGGGTACCTATCAGGTAATCTATAATATAAAGCGGAGTATTTTTTAATGATTATTCTGAAGGGCATTATTCCTAGAATTTAGAATAAGAATGAAAGGTTACCACCGGGTACCACCACGGGCAGTCAAAATCAGATCCAAGTCAGAACACGCTGCGTACGTCACTGATTGCAAACGCAAACACCAACAAGCCAGTTGTACCAGACCTCTCCAGGAGCGACGGGCACTGTATAATTAAAGGTTGCTTCAAGGGAATCTGTATCACCATAATGTACGCAACACTAGAATGACCACGGGGTGCTAGGGGTCAATTTGCCATAAATATATTTTGTAAATTTTTTTGGTTTGGTTGTCTTCACTTTTAAAAAATATATCATCTGTGTTTAACACCTAGTGTTTTTTTTATATTTTAATCAGTGTGGTATGCATCATCATTGTCGTCGCTACAACTCATGGAGAGTCCTGGCCTCGTTTAGGAATCGTCTCCACTCCTGCCAGTCTAACCGACGAAAAATATAATATTTTTTTAAAACAGCATTAAAGCTTAGGTTTATATAAGAAATTATTTTTAGTATTTCCAAAATAGGAGATTTACAAATATTTAACCACAAATTTCAAAAAAAAAAATTTTGGACAGTGACGAAGATCGCGGCAATGAGAGATCTTTTCAAGAATCGATAGGATTTTCTTTTTGAATCTCTCCTCTCTGACGCAAAATATATCGAAATCGGAAGTGATTTGATTTTGTTGCAATATTTACAGTTGCAATTTGGGAGGCGGGAATGGGTACGGCCGCTCTTATTTAACCAACACTTTTCTGCCATAAGTCGCCCCAAGTGGTTCGCTCCGTTTGATTACTTAGCAGGGGTGCCCGGGTTCATGGGGTGAGGTTTGTATGGATCTGGCGGCGGATGACCTGGACACACTGAACCCTCGATTCCTACCCACCCCTCTTACTTTTTTCCTTCCCAGAACTTCCCCCCCTTCCTTTCCCTAAAAAGATTCTCCACACAGCATCCCCAAAGATGACATAGGTACGGAGTGAAATTATTTTTCTCAGAGCCACATGTGTGAAGCTGATGTAAAAAACATATGCTACTTCCTCTGGGAGAACTAGTGGCAGGTCGATCCCACAGGCGGCAAGTTAGAATAATATAATCTATAATGATGCTTTCTAACATAGTCATAACGAACATAGAGATTCACGCGCTCGAAAATAGCCGAGTTCTCGACATAACCTCGCAGTATTCTGAATAAGTGGGTGGATTCTCCTCTCTTCTGAGCGTCCGCACTGTTTAGTCAGTAAGTTTTCCTCCTTCTTTGGTAAGGATATTATATGGATAAAGAATTCTCTCGGTTGGTCTTTATCTTGCTGATTTTGCTTTCTTGATATTGATCTTCCTTTCAAATTCGCTTCATCCCCAACCCAGCAGAGCTGATTCAGGTGACGAAAAATGAAATTCAAATGTAACTTTGTCATCAAATGGCCATACAGCGCCATTTTTTTAAAGTCGAAAGGTCCCCATTAAATGCCGATTCTGTCCGTTACAGCTTTTCAACAAATTGTGATTAGTAGACGAGGACAAGTATCATGCTTTCGTGATTTATCTGGAATCGGCGTCTAACGGGTAGGTTATTTCAGATGTCAAAAAAAACAAAATGGCTTTGGATGGTCATTTGTTGGTCATGTTACGTTTGAATTTCTGTTAAACAATTATTGGCTCTTGGTAAAGCAAATGGCAGTACCTTTTCCAGCAGACATAAATTTCTTAGCTCCAAAGATTGCGAATATCTCGACCATATACAGCGACCATCATTTTTATAAACTCTTTTTAGGCATATCATCGATTGTAAGTTTTTTTTATTTGGCAGGCTTAATAAGACCCCCGTCCACTCCCAGAGTGTTGCGTGAATTTGTTTAGGGTCATTAGGGTCCGCTCGGAGGTTCGTGATGCGTAGAGCGTGAGGTCGACCTGGCATGAGCAGCGCGATGGCTTCCCCGATAGCAGCAGCGGGCAGAGAGCGGCGGCCAGCGCGGTCGATACCGGGAACACTCAACGGCAGACTCGAGCTTCGATCGATGCCAGAGATTCCTTGCAGCGAGCAGCGAGCAGAATGCTCTCTTCACCGTTCACTGTACACTATGCATTGTCTCACTGTCACAAATCCTCAGTCGCTGAATGATCTCTTGAGATCCGCTTTCGTTGTTATTTTCCAAGTAATATTACTCAAACTTAAATAATTAGTATCTGCTTCTCTTACAATGGGTTTTATTCCACGCTCTCTTAGGACATTTCTTTCACAAAATTTTAACATTCATCAAGTTAAGTTAATGAAATAATAACCGAACTTAAAGACAACTTTCACGGAACATGATATTATATGGGTTTTGAAAGTTTTAAAATATAATAAATAGATTACTTTATTAAAAATAATAAGCAAATAAAAGTTAGTGCAACATTTAAACAATATTTTTCATAAAATTTTTCGGAAGACATCTTAAAAAAGTGTCTTTACGGTGGACAGGAAAACTTATGATAGCTTCATCTGAAATTGAAAAACTTTTTTCTTAGGTAGGATAGTATTGTTCATGCTTGAGCAAAGGATTTAAACAAAAAAATTCAAGGTTGTAAAATTCAAAAAATTGTACCGAAAATTGTGCTGTTTTGCATACAACTCTGCCAAAAATTCTCGATTTACGAATAACCTGACTATATGTATTTGTAAATCTTCTTGAAGGAATTGCACTAATATGGGACCCAAACGCGATGACAATTCAGCCACTTACCAATATAGTGCGGGTGCTGGTACCTACACTGATGTATGTCAGTGAGGCATATAACTGGCATAGGAAGGCTGAAAGTAGACTGCATGCTGTAGAATTGAGATCGCTGAGGCGTGTGTGTGGTAAAATTATATATAATCGCGTGATAAATGTGGAGATTCGCAAAGAATGTAAAGTTGGTGTAAGCTTAATGAGTCGCTTGATCTTAGATGGTTTGGGCATGTAGAGAAAATGAAGGAAGAGAGGAGTTTCAGGAGAATATATGATGCGAATGCGAATGGTGAAAGAAGTCGGGGACGCCTGAGAAAGAGATCAAGGCTGGATCAAGTGAATCAAATACTTGAGTCGGGTCATGTCAAGAGTCAGAATTACAGAAGAGTATGTATAAATGTGAATGAGGCAAGGAGTTTGTGCCAAGACCGGTTGTTTTTCTCTCAGTTAACCTACGGCGTGATGGGTAGTTACTTTGTTAGGTAAGGGTTCATGTTAATGTTTTTTCCTAATGTGAATACCGCACAAGACTTCCAACTGCTCCAAACCGTCTGAAGCCAGTGAGATAATGTCATTCCCAATTGGGGTAGGTACGTTATGAGGCTGAAGCTAGTGGAGAAGGGAAGGAGATGGGGAAGAGGAAGGTGGAGAAATACCTGGTCACCCAGTACGTCATGCAAGTCTAATTTGGCTTCAATGTCAGTCATACAAAATCGCACTAATGCTCTGTCCAGGGCTTTTCAGGTTCATGCATAACTTAGCGTAGGACACAAAGGGTCAAGCGTATTCTTTAGTTAGCCCGAGCTCTATCCCTGTTTCCTGCATCTTTATTTAGCGTCCGGCGGAAGCACCAATATATGTGCAACCAGTGAGGTGAACAGAGTTTTTAATCAGGGTGTAAAGTGTGCAGTATGAAGAACTTCGAATAATCTGATGTATGTTTTTCACATTGCTGGTGTTTGGTTTTGAAGTGATAGTGTGCAAAGTTCCTACCGGAATGTCATTTATCCATCCTACCCTCCCCAACCATGTCACCTTGCTGAGAAAGCATTTGAAATTTGGGAACAATAACAACCTAATTGAGTGCATTGTGTGATTACGAGAAGACTTGTGACATTTGAAGGAACTGTTTTTACTGGTTATAATAATAATAATAATAATTTGCACAAAATAATTTGCAAGGCAGATAGAAATATTTCGCTATTAAATTTATACGACGAGAATGCCAGCATTCTTATAAATACCAACCAGGAATTATTAGTTTCCTGGTCAAATAAAATTCTTCACGCAAAACACTTCAACTATCTCAACCAAACATATGTTGACAAACTTTCGTCAAACAAATAGTTGAGTATTGGAGAGTTGGGCGCAGAAATAGAAGGATTTATGCTTGCCATTCAAGATAGAGTCATTAATACAAAAAAATATAGGAAGCATATCATCAAAGATACAAATCAAATTGATGATTTATGTAAAAAATGTTTGGCTTTTCCAGAAACTATAGAACATATTATATCGGGATGTTTTGTGTTAGCGCCGTCCGAGTATACATTTAGGCACAATCAAATTTTAAAAATAATTCACCAAAGTTTGGTAACGGTACTGCCGTAATGTACCATATTATGAATATGAACCAAATTCATTTTTAGAACATGAATTTTATAAAATTTATTACGATAAAACTATTCTAACAGACAGAACAATTACTCATAATAGACCCGATACAGTTTTACATGACAAAATTAAAAAAAACTTATATCATTGATGTCGCTATTCCAAATTCTTGTAATATTCAGAAAACTGTTTCTGAAAAAATAAGAAAATATACAGATTTAGGAAATGAGATTAAAAGAATTTGGCATTCTCAGACTATAAAAATATTACCATCTATTATTTCGGCTACTGGCATTATACCTAGCTCTCTCATTCAAAATTTAGGCGTATTAGATTTGTCAAAGAATTTATATATAAAAATGCAAAACTCAGTCATTTTAAATACATGTAGGATTACGAAAGATTTTTTAAATATTTATATTTTATTTATTTATTTATAAAATACATGATACATAATTGAGTAGTTACATAGTGTGGATACTAAGATACTAGTGTGGATCCGAGTACACTTCCCTGTGGTACACCAAAGTTGATTCTGGTTGGATGAGATGATTTAAGTGATGGTAACTTAATACATTGCTTTCTATTTGTTAGGTATGATTTGAACCATTCAAATGCCTTACTTTGTATACCGATTTGCTGTAGCTTAGCTAGAAGAATTCTTCGAGATACTGTGTCAAATGCCTTAGCTAAGTCCAGAAATATTGCCAAACATTTATCACCATTATCTAGGGCTTGCGTTATATGAGATGTTAATTCTAAAATAGCTGAATCTGTGCTTAGCCCTTCTCTGAAGCCAAACTGGTTGGACGATAGAATGTTGTATTTTGTAAGATGGTCGATAAGTCTCTTTTTCACAATTTTTTCCATGATTTTGGACAGTGATGCTAATATAGAAATAGTTCTATAGTTTGTTATGTTTGTAGGGGTTCCAGTCTTAAAAATTGGTTGAACCAATGCCAGTTTGAGTTTATTTGGGAATACACCTTTGTTGAGACTGAGATTAATGATGTGTACTAGTGGTTTGTTTATAAAAGGTTCAATTGTTTTCAGTATATTTGAGGATATTTTATCGTGATTACATGAATTAGAGGGCTTTAATTGTTTAATTGTTTGTGAAATTTCAGCAGAGTTAGTGGGGTTTAATGTAAGTATGTTATTTGTTTTACCAGAAGATTTATTGATTTTGTCGGCAAGAGCATTTTCATTGGTTGAAGTCTCATTTAGAATTTATGATGCTAAATTTTTGCCGATATTACAAAAATATTCATTTATGTGATTGGTCACAGTATTAGGGTGGTCTTTTATGGAAGTGTCTTGTCCGTTGACATTTAGTTTAGTAATTGGTGGTATTGGGTGGTCAGTGTCAGATATTTCCTTGATAATTTGCCATATTTTTTTGTTATTATTGCCGGCTCTGGACAGTTTGTCTTTGTAGTAGTTTTCTTTGGTGATTCTAATGAGATTATTACGTAATATATTTCTATATTTTTTATAAAATATTTGGGTTTGCATGTCTGGATTGTTATGTAGGTTTTTGTGGAGCTTGTCCCGTTTTTTAGTACAAAAAATTAAACCATCTCTTATCCATGGTTTTAGTTTTTTTTATTTTTTGAATTGTTCAAGGGGGATTCTTCGGTGACAGCCTCAATATGTTGTAACAGGGTTTCAGAAAAGATGTCAAAAGCAATATCTACGTCTGTGGAATTTAGAATAGAGAGCCAATTTTCTAATTTAATTTTAGAGGTTAGTTCCTCAAAATTTACCTTTTTCTTTTTTATATTATTATATGATGTTTTGGAAATGGGTATTTTATTCATAAGGCCAATTACTATTGAGAAGTGGTCAGTTATGGTTGATTGATATACAGTTGCTTTCGCATTTTTTTTTGTTCTTACGAATATGTGATCAATACATGATTTGGTCGTGTGATATTGATGAGGGATCAGTAGGATTTATCGGACCAGTTAGGATTTCATCAGAGCCGAACCCTTTGATATGAAAATATCTGGAGCCGGTGAAATATTTTCCCATTATGTTTCTTGTGGATTGACGTATTGTTCTTGTATTGTTTTGTATTTATTATACTTATATAGTGCACTTACATTGCGTGAATTTACTAGATAATCATTTGTGGAAAAGTGTGTGAAAGGGTTTAGTCTTTCATTTGGGAAAGATTTAATCCGGACATAAAATCTGGAGCACCGTAATATAAATAATAATAAAACGGTTATTCATCAATAGATTTTTACAGCATTATACATTTTGTTATTTTATCATTGAGTGTATTGATGAAAATGTCAATGCTCAGCTACAATTCAGGATTTCTCCTGGAATGCAGCTGGTTTACAGCAGTGCCTCCTTATGTGTTGTATCCAGCTTCTAACTCGTAAGTGCTTGGTGTTCCTTATTTCCTCGTAAGCCATAATTTTGACACATATAATCATCCAATTACAAACATAGTTTCGTTTTTTCGCATTCACAGTCCATTTTTGCCTGTTGCATTTGAGGCTGTCATTTCGAAGACAGTTTCGGATGCAACAGCTGGAGTGATCTAGTATTACTGGCGTTCTATACTAGGGTGTCCTTGGCTCCCCAGGCAGCGCAGGACCGCGAGAAGTGGAGGAGCCTTGTCCACTAAGGAAATTGGAGTAGGGGTCACGATCCCCAGCAATGCGGAACCGATTTGAGAAGAATATACATACGTGGTAAGTTGCTTTTTGTAATTTAGCTTAACACACATGTTGGTGCCTAGCATCCCTCTTTGTGCCTTTTATTCCAACTTATAATTCCTACCCACAAAATATTTTTATCCTAACCACTTTTGCCGACCAGATTCAATCATGTGTCAGAGTGTTTAGTTGAAAATTACAAACCGTCCGGTCGCGTCCGGTAAACACGTTTGGTATATTTATGGTCAACACTCAACACACGTTTTGAATAAGGAGCCTTTGTTCGACCGTGTTGAAATATATGTGTCCATCATGAGCTCGCGAGTTCAATGGTGAATGTGAGAACCAGTAGATTTGATGAAACACAAGCGAAGGAAGAAAACCAGGGTAGGTCGGCATTACTGATATCCTCAGTTCCTTCCGCTTTGCGGTTATCTTTTTTTGTCCCCAACAACACATTTCCTTCTGTCACAGTTTTATTTCTTCCTATAACTACTAATTAATAGAGTAAGTAACAGGTACCGCCTACAAGCACTGCCTAAATACTAACAAAAAACTAATCCAAACTGGTCATCACTTGAATGCAAACACAGCCCACAGCACACATGTACGTCATATTCTAGTAGTGTGTAAAAATATAATAATCTACTCTGCGGTTGGCGGCATTTGGGTGCCCTTGCGGCATATGGCGGTCGATGGGGCGCGCGCGTAGCTGCAATTCGCAGCGGAACTACACGCGTATTATTGTGAGTTTAGATCTATTTTTGCAAAAATTTTATGAATTTGAAAATTATTTATAGTTTTATGCTACGCGAATACGGTAAGTTAGACAGTGCTTATGTGTCTATATGGAATGCACGCCCCTGCGTGCAACTACACGGTCCCAGGTGCCGGTGCATTAGGCCTTAATGAGGCTAAAATGATTAGAAGGATTGCCGGAGACCAGGGAAACTTCAAGTAAGCCAAATAATTACCTGGCGCATCCCGGCACTTAACGTACCACGCTTTATTATGCAAATCATTAAAGTCTGTACGTGTAAACATGCACTGGTGTAATTGGCTACTTAAAAAAAACTAACGTACAATGTCTTCAAACATTCCAGAAAAATTTTTAGACATTTTAATGATGGTTTTAGATTTTCACTGCCAAAAATATCATACTGATTTATATTTGGGGTATTATGCCATGTTGCTTACCTCCTTTTTGGCCAACGATTCAGACATCTATACAGTATCCATTACAGATTTGTTTCTGAGGTCTTGGGAAGACCCAAAACATATAAAGCACGCCTAATTATGGAGGCAATACATCCTAATGAAGACACTAAAAACGACATAGAAGATAAATAAACTGTAATTAAACAATTTTAGTCCGCCTCGGCACAGGAACCCCTAGTGAGGAGGACTAAGAAATACAATATCTTTACCTTACATCACCATTATATTTTGAATACTTATGGAATTATTTTATATAGTCGCTTAAATAAAAAAAAAATAGAAATTCACAAATATCCCATTAACATTAATAGAGACGACGTGACGCGACGCGACGGGGAAAGCTTAACAGTTCTAGGTATCCGGTAATTGACCACTATCACGACACATCTGCCCCGATGATGGACACTGTAAAGCTGTATGAAACGTTAACTTTTTTAACGTAATTTTTGTGGATCTCAAGTCGTATAATATATGAAATACAAAATAAATCTATTTTCATTTCAGAGGGGTAGATTCTCTAACATCGCCGCGTGGTGAAATACCTACCACCATTCGGAAATTAAACTTCAGCCGTAGAACACACAACATAGTCTTATTTGATATGGGTATTTGGGACTGTTTAGTATTGAAACAGCTTGGGGACTAATCCATATATCCCAAGGTCCTGTTTAATGCATTTTCATATCCCATTGTTCCTTTCCTTCCTTACAAAGCTCTATTTGGGAATCAGAAGAAATAAGAAGATGACTAAAACCTACCTTCCGATGCCAGTTCAAAATATTATTTGTACAATCATTTTGAAGTAGTCACATTAATCAGTTGAAATATTGTCGCGATCGTGACAACCCCAATTATTTTATCTCTCGCAAAATCGCATTCTTATACGTTTCACATGATACTTTTTTATGGTGTAACTGCGGCAAGTGACTAGTAGAGATGGGTAAGTTCTGTATTTTGCCTGAGAAATCCGAGACGTGCTTACTTTTAAAAGTACTCGAGTTCTTGGAGCAGGTCCCGGGAGCCACTCTCGACTCGCGAGTGGCTCGGACCGAGACGCATGGGCTATGGTGGAGTTATACTTGTAAGGGGTGTTGTGTCGTGATGTTCTCTGTCGTAATGGCTAGCGTTCACATCTATAAGTTGTGTTCTGACGCCTTATGACGATATTTTAAATCAATAATTGACTGT
This sequence comes from Limnephilus lunatus, assembly GCA_917563855.2. Classification (NCBI taxonomy): domain Eukaryota; kingdom Metazoa; phylum Arthropoda; class Insecta; order Trichoptera; family Limnephilidae; genus Limnephilus; species Limnephilus lunatus. Next base: position 84,435,545 of record OU830592.1, read on the forward strand.
CCTAGAACGGGAGACTCCTAGTTGGACAGTCAAAGCTTCTTTGTACTGATATATTCTTTGTAACAAAAACAAATAAATAAAAAAAAATCAAAATACAGCACATGGTACGTACACACTAGCCAAGACGCGGCTGTTCCCGCGCCCCTCACCTACTCCGCTCTGTCGCGTCACGACAGACCGCATCATGACACAACGGGACAGACTAATATAATCGTCACCATACTAAATGCATGAAACCGATACCGTTATGACGCGTCACGTCACGTCACGACAAACAAATGTAATTCTAACATTAGACCGGAGCCGGACCTCGGAGTCAGAACCCGCAAAAGAACTCGAACCCGAAATGTGCTCCCGACTCGCGAGCGGCTCGGACCGAGACGCACGGGTTCGATCGGAGTCGGACCTCAGAGCCGGAACCCGCAAAAGAACTCGAACCCGGGACCTGCTCCCGACTCGCGAGTTGCTCGGACCGCCGAGTTCCGGGTTTGGGACCGAGTTTGGACCGGGTTCTCTGAGAGTAGTCGATTTGAAAAAGGAGTAGGAGTACGCGAAGAATCCGAGTTCAAGAGCCCACTCCAGCTAAACCTACACATTGCTAGTGACCAGTGGATGAAGGAACAAATGGCCACATTTGAAGGGTGAGCTTTCTCCCGTCTCTCTTTTCCTAGTGATGCAAACGAATGTTCTTTACATTTGTTAAGTATTTTACAGTCTGCTTGTTGCCAATCGGGCATCAAAAGGGACATTTATGTTTACAAGAGTCAAAATTATGTTACAAAATCTAAATATGATGACGACAAAACAACATATAACATATAATGTATTAACAATGATTTACAAACTGAAAAATAATATGCTACCAAATTATCTGAAGAGTAACATTATGTTTCACGAAAATGTTCACAACTATCCTACGAGAAGACGCGGAGACTTTAGGCTTCCCAAAACTAAACTTTCGTGCACACAAAATAGCGCGTTTTATAAAGGACAAAAACTTTTTAACAGCCTGCCGAATGCCGTTAAGGAAGCCTCAAGTCTTAGCACTTTTCGTAGGATGTGTGCATTATATGTGAAGAATGTTTTTTGATTCATAATAATCGTACCAATATTATTGTCATATCTGTTTCCTCAAAATGTATTTTTATTTATGTAATCTTTTCTTCTTTTCCTCTTAAAATGTATTTCAAAAATGTAACTGTATCAATTGTATTTGTTTATATTTTCTTACTAGATGTATGAAAAAAAATTTGCATACATCTAAATAAATATTCAAAAACAAACAAAAACAAAATTTGTGGGGCGAAAGCAAACAATGATCGGTATTGGAATATTTTTGTTCTCTTTGGACACGGTCACATATTTCTAGCAGTTCACCTCTTCAGTGGGCATTGCATATCGGATTATCATTCGCTAGACTACCTGAAAACACAGTAAATTTAATAATAATAATTGTTCAATGAGCTACCCTTTAACGTCCCACTGCCCAATATGTTATTTCAGATGATCTGTTCTCCTGTGACCAACGCAGCTGCACAGTTTTAGTGCAGATTAATTCACTGAACTAGATAGAGGATGCTGTGATGTTTCATCACGATATTTTATATATGTGCAATTCGCCGTTTCATAAAGTACCTACACCTATCATACGTAGTTCTTTCATTTTTGTTTTGAAGAGATTTACTTTCCTTGTACATTTGTCACTAAAATTTATGTAACAAATATGGAAAGTAAAACTTTTCAAAACGAAATTTGTATATATTGTTATGTAGTTATGCAGAGTACCTACCTATTACAATAGAGCTATTTTCTTATATTTTGGTAGGTACCTATTGAAACAATTTTTCAGAATTGCAAAAGCAGGGTTGTGAAAGCAGTTTAGGAAATGTATTATTATGAAGGATATTTAGAAGCATTTCAAATCATCGTCTCAACGCAACCCATTTTTTTTTAATTTTGGCATCTTTATAGAGGTTTTAATGTTATTCTAACCCCTTCGGATAATTTGTTCGGTTTTCGGAACAATTCACGTAGGTCTCAGAAATTGTTCTCTCCTTTACTATAATGGTTATATATAAATTCTTAAAGGCGTTAGAAAGAGAAAACACCTTGCTTTATATTCAAATCTAATTGCTAACCGCTAAACAATTAAAATGTACACCTTTATGAATCCAATGTTTCCGACAGCAAGTTGAAAAAAAAAATTAAAATTGGACTATTTTAATGAATTATTTTTAAACAAAAAAACAAAAAAGTAAGTTGGCGATAACGTTTATAATACTTTGCCTAATAAAATAGTGTGTGTTTTATTTTTTCCTTATCAGTAATTTCAGTTGGAAAAAACGTAAGGTAAGCCATTTTTAAAACATTATGAATTAGCATTCAAAATCTATGAATTTTAAAAATTAACCATTCACCTGAATAATAAAATTTGAAAGTATATTTCATCACCTTTCAAAAACAGTTTTTATTTTTTGGGTTCGTTCAGAAATATTCAATTTATTTAACCTTCAAAGTAAACATTCAACGTTACGACTGTGTTTTCGCAGCAATTTTGTAAACAGGTGGTTTATACTTGGGTTGCAAAAAGTAATTTCATAAATTTTTGCCCAGTTTCTTTGTTTAAAAAAGGCTAAATTTGATATTGAGTTGTGTAATGGAACCCTGAGATTTACTACTATTCCCAGCAAGAGATCGTACGTGACGCCATCGTTGTAGTATCTTTTGTCTTTTTCGTTTTCAAACAAGTCGTCCGTAAGAGTTCTCGACATTTAAAAATATTAATTTAGGTTGTGTATCTGTAACTCCGGTTTAGTGAGCTCTAGAACATGGATTTGATTTGAATTTAAGTGTTTGTTTGGAGGATTCAGAAAAGCGACAAAGTACCTGCATATAATATAGTTATTTAATTGCCTTTTAAAAAATTGGAATTGATTTGTACAGAGTTCAGGCTAATCCAATTTTTCAAGGGTCTGAGCTGGTATTGTTTTAATTCTCGTGAAAACAATTACACAAAATCGTGTTCGCGTTATCTTTAAAAATCCTTCCAACTCTAGAGTTTTGATGTTAATTTATTTATTAATCTTAAAATAGATCCACTTTATTTGATCTAATACTATTACTCCATAATATTTTTTCTTTTTCTTCTTATTAAACAAATAAATATTTACGTCTTTTAATTTCATAATCATGTTTAAGATGTAACTGTATTAACTATACCTTATATAAGTATTTTTTTAAATTTCCTTTATTATATTAACAGACATGTAAACTAACTAAAATTTCATAAAATTGTACACCTGTTATCCCTTTTCAAATGTACCCTCTTCTTCTATCCACAAGCAGATGCTTCTAACGGAAGATACCGTTTTCTTTCTATTGCTACCGAGGAAAGACATCTGTTTAGCCATTTTTTAGGCAATGATATCGCTATTTTCTTCAAAAGATAATATCTTTGATTCTAGAATTGTTCCAAAGTATGTAGGTACTTTTCCATGTTTTCACCGTCCATGTCATAAGGAACATCGATGCAGTATCTAATACAAGGGTGTCCCTAAAACATGCGATGAACGTTCATACACTCGTAACTTTGTGGGAACGTAGATTATTTGGTGTGAATAAGAAATAAATTCTGCATGTTATAATGAATTAATGCAAGATAAGACGGTAAGAACGCAAGGCAAGACTAATTCCCCAGCGGTTTCTCCGCAGTAAAGCCCACGTACACGTAACTACACGAATCACCATCGGCCAATTTTCCGGCAGAAACGTGGCGTCGAATCACCATACTAATTAGTGCTAATTGCCTGGAATATTGAAGACTTACTTATGAAATTCAGTTAGATTTGGTTTATTCCCTCGCGATAAGCATCTTCCCCGACGCGGCTCTTCTCCGTGGCGTGTCACGGAGATATTCAGATGTTGCCATGGTAATTCGATCATGACCGAAAAGCACGAAATTATAATTTCATGTGCATACCAAATTGTCTCATTATCTCGCGAAATGCAACGCGACGACAGGGAAACAATGATCTAACTCAAAAATCGTTAACGTATATATTATAGATACTTATTACGATAGCATCCGTCAATATGTTTGGGCCCTGAGGGGGTGTTGACACAATGTAAAGAATAAAAATATAAAATAAAAAAAAAAAACAAAATTAGACCCAGTTTCATATTGCCACAGGGGCCACTATTTAATATTGAACTAACATTTTTTGCGCCCTTATTTTATGCTAATTTAAAAAATAATATTAATGTTATATCCAATTCCTTTCGACCTTTATGATGTCGTTTTTTAACATTTATTCCACATAGGAGGCCCAGAGGAAAAACGTTTACCTATAGGCCCACGTCATGTCATTAAGTGAAGAAAGGCGGGAAAGTCCTGGGAAGGAAACATGCATAAGGGGAGGGTAGGAATCTGGGGTCAGTGTATCCAGGAGTGACGTACAAAACTATCTGTTCCTCCGCGATGGTAGTAATTGGGTCGAGAGAGCCCGGCTGGGCTCCCGACCTGGCCCGCCGACGCATCCATCACGAAGCCTGGACAATCCTTACCCCATGAACCTGGGAACCCCTGCTTGGTAACCATACGTAGCGATCCAATTGCGGTGGCCTGCGGCCTGCGGCATAGGTGTTGGTTATCCAATGAATACATCTCGGGGTGGCGGTACTTCTCAAAGTTTAGTTAGTGGGCAGATAGTTAGTTTTTTTCTATATATTACAGTTTTTACCTTATTTTTAATATTTTTACATAATATATTTTGAAAACATTTTTACATTTTGATATTACATTTTATTATGTTGGGTGTAAGGTAGGTTTGAGAAGGTGAAACTGTTGGTTGATAATGTTGTATGTTTCGTGAACACCTCACTAGGAGAACCTGTGCTGAGGTGTTTACGTGTTTATGATTCAATGTGACAAGTACAGGTATTTATGTGTTGTAGTAGAAAGTTAGTTTTTTTTTTTTTTTTTTTAACATTTTAATGGTTATTGTACATGGATTATTTAAAAGAAAAAAACATATATATTTATATATGAATAGTTGATAAATTCTTCAAAGACAAGTTTATTTATTTTACTTTTTTATAGTTTTGTTATGTTTGGTTAGGGATTAAGAAATTTTGAATAAAGTGAATATCTTGATTTTTGATCCAGGCTGTGATATGTTTGTGAATGTTTGTATATGTATGTGCAGTTAGTAGTTGTTTCGGAGTAATGGGCATATAAAAAGTTTGGTTTCGTAATACTGAAAATGTCTTTGTCCGTGTGTGGTGTGTGTTATCGGTATGTACAGGGTTACATTTGTTAAGGACCTTGTTTTTATTATTGTTTTTGGTTGCATTAGAATATGGAGTTTGTTTTGGAGGAGGTGTAGCAGAGGAGATTTGGCACAAAGTTGTTTTATTGACATTACTTCTAATGTTTTGTATATTTCGCTTGAATCTGTGCAGAATGGCACTTGCAGGATTAGTTTAATTATCGCCTTTTGTATCTTTTGAATAGGGTCAATTGCTATATTTGTAGCACTTCCCCAAGCCAGTATTCCATATGTGGCAATGGATTGACAAAGTGCGAAGTATATGGATCTGAGTATTGTTAGTGGGAAAATGTTTTTAATGGATGTTATTAGTGTTTTCGTTTGAAATAATGGATACCAAATAACTTTATTTTCATTTTGAAAGAATATCCGTTACAACTATTCCTCCTCTGGTGTCGTGTTTATATTTTTCTCTGGTACCCCGGTGATGTAAAAATCTTGTTCATTTTGCCACATTTAGTCCCACCTGTTTTTAATTTGGTATCGGTAGACTTCTCCCCTTTGCTCGTCATTCATAGCAGGGTCTTGTAATCATGTGACTGACTCAACTAGATGATTTCGAAGTCCATACATTATTTTCATTATAAATAACATATATTATGTAAGACATTATTAGACATATTACTTTTAATAGTATACATAGTCCAAAGTCAGTGATATTGTAGAAATGTGTTTGGTTCTGAATGGTGATAAGAAGTAAGAAATAAAGTTATACTAAGAATTTCTTCCACTTTGGAGAGAAGTGTAAATATAATATATTTAATCATTGGAGGAAATTTTAACTACTTTCAAACAAAAAATTAAACATTAAATTTATGAAAAGATTCGCTTGCATCTGGGAAAATAAAAGTGGAAATATTAATCCAAGACACTCTAGTTTGCTGTTTAATTCGGGTAGAATCTTCAATACATAAAGACAGCAGCCAAAAATAAGTATAAAGAAAATGAGAAAAATGTTGGTAGGTCTTAGTCGAAGAACGATACAGTTATAATGGTCGAATTAGCTCAGTGGTAAGAGCAATACCCCGGCAAGGCTGAGGTCCTGGATTAATTTGCCAGATGCGACCGAATCTTTTTGTATCTTCTTGTTCCACTTTTTAGTTTGAGAGTGGTTAACATTGCCTTCAATGATTAAATATTACAATTGGAAGTTTTCCTCAATAAGTTATTCCACAATAAAAAATATGAAATATTCAAATTATTTTTGGTATAAAAAAAATCCTTTTAAAAATGTCTTTCTCGGTTTATTTTTGGTTCCAAGGATTACCAAATTACTGAGGTCATCAACAAGATACAATATTATATATTATGGCTATTATTTTATTTTATTGCATTAACGAAGGTTTTCTGATACTTATATATATGCATTTCATAAAACAACAACGTAGAACTTATACTACAGTAACTTTAGAATCCATAAGCAAGATCAACAGCAAAGCGAAATCAGCCAAAAAAACTTTTAAAAACGTATCTATACTTACAAATCAGTAAACGTATTTTTAAAGTTCTTAAAATTCGTTGAAATCACTCTTCAATTTGGTCTAGTTTTTGTCGACCTTTTGCCGGGTTTTTCCAGATTTCAACCGTTTCCTTCTGAGAAAACTTTTCTAAAGTTACGAAAATACCATTTACGATTAATCAAGGGTTCACCAAAAATTCAATGACTAATTCCATGACTATAGACAATCTGCCATCACTAATTAAAATTATTTGGAAAATAGATGTTAACAATAATTAAATAACGACACTTTCTGAAATATACGTAGTTTGTGAAATTTTATGAATTCAACTGTAAAAAAGTCTGTCTGACTTTTGAACAAAATACAGAAGAGAAGAAAATCAGTTTCACTCATAATATCTACATAAGAGATAGAGTGCGGTAGGTACTAAATCTCGTGCCTTTGAAACAACAATAGTATCAATAAAATTGTAGTATATGCATAAATAAACGTTGCTGGGAGGAGAGGGCATCAGCTGAAGAATATAATTAAGTTAGATGCATTGAAATACATGTATTAAAACACCTTGATTATCTGAAACCGAAGAAAATATCTGAGATGAGGTCTCCTATATCGGTGAAGATTTTATCGATAATTTCTTAATCGTTCCCGAGCATGACTGCAAATCGCCAACGAACAAACAACAGTTCACAACGGCAAAATGTTCTTAATTTATTCAACAACAGTTGTTTGTTCGTTAGAGATCTGCAGTCGTGCTCGAGAAGGATGCCAAGTTATCGACATTATCGATAACTCTTTTATCGATTGAGCATGCTAGATACTCAGGATGTTTCAACCGAATTCCAGTCCAGTGATTTTAAGTAAGTTGTTTTCTAGTTTTTCTGTAAATTTCACCAAAAAAAAAATTACTGGAGGAACAGTAAATCGTCACTGTAATAACATTTTTCACAATTTAAGATTTAAATTCCACGTTGTTGCAATGTTTACCTCAATAACCCCGTATCTGTATGCTAATAATAAAATAAGTATAAAAAAATCGTATCAAGTAAAATGAATAAAACGAAAAGAAAGTTGTTGTTTAAAAAAATATTAATGTTAGTGGAGAACAGCTGTATTTTCGATTTATTATCATATCTGTGTTTTTCGATACAATTTCCGATTTCTGCATCAATCAAAATGATCAACAATATTTATTTCGGTTGTGCGTGTGTTCTGCGTAACTCTGGTTTAATGGTCTCTGGAACTGGGATTTGCTTTGAAAATTGTAAGAATTCAAACAAGCGATAAACCTATCTAAAACATTTTTTTAACAGAGAATAATTGGAATTTTCAAAATTGGAATGGATTTGTCAAGAATTTAGACTCTCCCGTTCCTATTATATTTAACATGTTTTTAAAATTTTTATAGATAATTTTTTTTTATTTTAACCTTTTTTTTCTTGTTTTTAAATAATTCAAGATGTGTTATTCTTGCATTACGAGAGCGATATGAACATAAGATGCCTTTGACACGACGAAACGCCGAGTACCACAAAGCAACATGCCAATAAAGCATAATAAAGCATGCGGATGATCTTGATGTGGTTAATCAACGAGTATTATTGTCTATGAAAATATAATCTATAGAAAAAATAATTATTTTAATCGGTGTTGCCTGACGGCTATCTTAGATCTTCTTGCGTGACATTGTTTACACTTTGAGTGTGAGAGCGGTATTCTTATACTGTAAATTATGCGCAAAATTGTTCGTGGAATATTTTTTCAATTAGGGTTGGTTATTATAAAATACTAGTACAAGGAAAATTAAATAAAATATTTTAAAATATCCAACCATTGAACTAGATATAATATATTCTTAACACATTTGTCGGATCTGCCCTGATGATGGACACTGCAACGCTGTCCGAAACCTCGGCTAAAGAAGGAGGTAGCGCAACACGGCATAACACCCCAAAACAAACAACGAAAATGCTTTTGGCCGTGAAAAAAAAATCTAAAAACGTGTATATTCGTAACTAGTTTTTAAAATTATATTTATGACTCCAACATCACTCAGTACACGGTGCAAGAGTCTCTACTACCCCGAACCAGTGAGTGAAACCAAGGGATTCTCGATTTAAAATTTTTTTATTTTTTTATTTTTTTATTTTTTTCTTCTTTGTTTTTCTTTTTTTTAGAGAAAAATGTGTCCTTACTGGGGTACCCCTTTCTAAGGACGTATTGTACAAGTTTTTTTGTTTGAATATAAGTAAATACATATGTAAAAATATTACAGACGAAAATTATAAAGTTGAATCTAAAAGAAAGTATTTGTACAAGAATTTATCTTTGTTAGGTTGCAAAATTGTATCTATATTCTTCCTTCCCATATCCATAATCCATATTTTTATGTTTCTTTTGAAGTCGGTTATTGGTTTAATGGTTTTTATTGCAAGATGGAGTAAATTAAATAATTTTATGGAGAAGTATTGCATATTTCTTTGTCCAAATGTCGTTTTAGTTGTAGGTTGGTAAAATATATGTTGTAATGTAGATCTTGTGAATCGGCTCGAGTTTATCTGTGTATAGTTATCCTGGTTTTTGAAAGCGTTCATTAGAATATCTTTTGTATATAATTGTTTCAGTGACATTAAATTCGGCACTGTAAAAACATAGTCTGTAGGGGTTCTTATGGGGACTCTTAGTATAATTTTCAAAATTGCTTTTCGTACTATAAGGACTGGTTTTATAGTGGATATATTCCATCTAAACGTATTTTTTTTACATTAAATTTTCACAGGATTAACTGAGGAAAGAATCGCTCAGGGCCTAGTGTCATCTGTCGGGATGCTGTGGGTGGGTCTGTCTATGAAGTTCTGGTAAGGAAAAATATAGAGGTGTAGTAGTAGCTTGGGGTCAGTGTGTCCAGAAGTGACGGAATTATGAAACCATCCCTGCCATTGCGGTGCAAAGCGATGGGTTAAGAGAGTCCGACTTGAGATGTCTAGGTTAGGTCTACCTCAACCAGTCTTTCCCGATCAGGCACGCCCCGCGGTAGTTGGGCAAATGCATTTACTGCAAAGACCTTAGACAGACCTCACCCATGAATCCGGGCATCCCTGATAAATCACCAAACGTAGCGAAACAATTGGGGTGACTTATGGCAGGCATTTTAGTTATCCAATAAAAGGTTCCCGGGTGGCGGTACCATTACCCGTCTCCAAAATTCAAGATATTGTTTATGGAGATCGTTTATTTTTCTCCATGCTGAGAGTTCACTGGCGTTGTGGAAGATTCTTTTAAAAAATAAATATTTTGAATAATTATAGTGAAAGACTTTATAATAATTTAAAAAAACAAATTAAAATAAAATATATATCACAGAACATCATAATTTTAATACAATAACATTTAGATTAATTATTATACCAATAGTAAATTGATTTAGTAAGAACTTGAAAATAAAAATATGGCAATAATTAGAAATAAATAAAAAAATATCAATTTCAATACAATGTAAAATTTGTATGATTCAGTGGAAGAATATAAAATATTTAAGCATAAATATGAAAATAAAATTATTTAAGCAATGATTAAACAATTTAAACACGATACAAAAACAACATCTTACAGAGGAATACTTAAAAATAACAATGTATAAAAAGAATTACAAAATATAATAGCGATTTAAACACATTCGGGTTGGCTAGTGATGTTTTGAGGATAAAAGAAGTGAAATGGGAAGGAAATGGGAAAGAGGAACGGTTTGAAGTGTTTGGCAATTCAGATCTGATTACTAAAAATTTATAATGCCATTTCAAGTAACGTTTTCAGCACTGTTAAAATAATTTTATTGTAACCATATTCACCAACATAAAAAAGCAGAGTATGCAGTTCATACACGGTAGAAATGAAACCTTAAAAAAACTAAATAGACAAGAGTGGGGAGACTACTTACGGCGCACCTTTTCCTATACATTTGTATTTGTGTTTCTTCTTAGTAGTCGCTAGTCGCTAGTCGCTAGTCGCTAGTCGCTAGATGTACCTTTCTTTTCTTTTACCTGTTCATTTTGGAGTGGTTTGAAGATTAGATATTGATTTTACAAAAATAGAAATATTAACTTTTTTCTTTTATTTATCGCATTTTATTGGAACCGAGTACCCGTGAATAAAATAAATATTTTATTGCTATCTCATTCTCTCACAGGCTACAACCTGTAGACGGATGTATTTGTCTATTTGTAGTGTCGCTCGGTTCCGTTTCATCGAGTTTCAAATCACAACGGTGCTAAAGAAGTTTTCACTTCAAAAATCCAGATTTATTTATTTATTATAGATACAAAGGAAAGTACAAATTACATATTTGGAAGCTTTGCCCGTCCAACTAGGAAAGTTTCCCGTTCCAGGACAGACAAATTGACAGGTTTAGTTCATATTATTCCAAGAAATGTACATAAATACATAACAAAAACAACAAAAAAAAACAAAAAATTTCATTTTTCTCTGAAAGTAAGTTATGTAGTAAAGAAAATGTATAATATATAACAAATATATGTACATACATTTTTTTGACAATGTAGAAAAAGTAATTTGGTAGGTAGCATATATAATAATCGGATTTACCGAATTAACCTGGTAACATATAATATATTCAGATTTACAGAGTATGAGATGTAGGTAAGTTAGTAGTATTAACTCTAAGGTAGTATTGATAAGTGTAAACCAGGTACCTGATAACAAGATGGAATAATTACAATAAGATTTACAACAAAGATATATAAGATAAAACGATAAATTGTTCAAATCAGCTTTCAATAGGAAATAGCATAGCTGTTCATAATAACAAAATATATTTACAGACCCACGATCAGATTTTTCAAATGCTTTGTGAGGTAAAATAACCTTGTAAAGTTGGGCCCGCGTCATTTCCTGAGAAGGACTGTGAGACGGGAATAAATGGGAGGGCCGCATTTCAAACAATGCATCCCAGGTGTGCATTTAAATAGCTATCTCCTCATCGCTGGAAGTATCTTGCATAAATTTCATACGTTTGCCTTCAGCGTAAAGTCATGTCCAATATGCAAAGTAGATTCGTCCTCATCCTCGCAACTCTAAAACTATAAGTCTCAATTAAAATTGGACGAATGGTGCCATCTATCAATTAAATTAGATAACTGCGGATATTAAATAATTCAAATTTTAGAGGTAAACATCGGTTGAGCCGCGCCGGTGTGGTACCTACTTATAAATGAAATGGCTTCATAATTTTAGTTGAATTGCCTACAAATGTGCAATCCTGTTCCTTCCTATTTCAAATCCTAAAACTCCGAAAACCACAAACAAAACCTCAGTGTGCTTATATTGTTAGAACGGCGCGCAAGTGTTTTGAATATGTTTTGAAATGTTCGACGTATAACAACGTTCCGCTGTTTTAATTTGGAAACAATCGAAATCGCCGCCATTTATAACAACCCGCAAATCGATCATTATTGTGAATTGTGAATCGGCCCCCACGCCGCAGTTGGTTCCATGTCAGAATCCATGTTCCATCTCAGAATCAAGTCAACTCAACACCGGTGGCGGTCTGTAAGTTTTCAGTGAGCTAGAGCGTTAAGATTGAAAAATATGACGCTTTTGACATTGTTGTAGCTGAAAATGAATTATATTGTTTTTCAAAACTTTTACTTTTTGCATGAAGATCTTCAGATTTTTTTTCAGTCAAGCGATGTGCCGCATCCACATACAGAAAGATCTTCACACAAAAAGTTGAAATTTTGAAAAAAAAAATTTTTTTCAGCTATGTAGGTACTATGTCGTATTTTTCAATCCTATAGTGAAAACTCACTGACCTCTTTGAAAAGTCATTAAAAGCTATGAAAAAAAAAATAGCCCATAACCTAACCTAACGTTTTTTCACCACTTTTAATTACTTTTCAAAGGAGGTGTTGAGTTGATTTCATTCCAAGTTGTCCGGTCACCGCTGCAGTTATATATATTTGAGTAGGTATTATTATTTGTGCTGGACTACTTATTATATGCCCACTGAAAGACAATCATTTAACTGTGACCAGCTGTGGATCATCAGAAGGCCTTGAGAAGCAGCCATACGGATCATGGGTAAGTTTGTAAATCCCACCTTCCTTTTCTCACCCATGAATTTAGGAAATCATCATCATCAAACATCAAACAGTATTATTAATAGGCTTGCGTCTGCGTGGTTTAATTTAAGAACCCGGCTTCGAGTGCATGTCTGCCGCCGCGCCGTACGCGCCGCACCATATACACATCTGTGTAAGTGAAATTTCAAACAAAGCTACCCTTGTAATTCGGTTTCGAATTCAAGAATTCGTTAAAGGATGGCACTGTTTCCGTTAGCAGATCTAATGAGAACGTGCCCCCCCTAGGTATAAGTACTACGATTTTGTAAATTTGAGTATCTCTACTGATCTGGAAAGATTGACGGTAATACTAAGGTGTGAATAATATAGTATCACGCGGCTACATATTACATACTAGCTGGGTTACCCGGCTTCGCTCAGGACAATAAGATAGTGTTCTGGAATGTCGCACAATGATGTTCCCGATTCCCTATTCCTGATCATTCCACGACATACTCCACCACTCCTTCCACAACTTTCTACAGCTCTATGGAACCTTCTAGAACTTTCCGGAAGACTGTTCTAGAAATTTCAAGAGGGCGAAATTTTCAGCCCTTATATCTTTAAAAGCACGCCCTTTAGGTAAAAACGGAAAATCTTATTCCCTAGGGGGGATAGAGATCTACCACACCATACAACTCCCTTGATCGAACCGGAACTCGTTTCTGAGTTTTTGCGAGCTGCACGTTTTTTTGGACTTTCTTTTATAATATATGCCATATTCAAATAAATAAAATGTTACTCCTTACATGTCCTTTCCCGTGCATTCCCCTCCAGCGTTCCACTTCCACCTTCCCACCACCGCTCTCCCGCTCCCCCGTCCCGCCAACCCCCCTGGCACTGCATTTCTTGACTCCTCTCCTGCCCGGCCCGTAGCCGAAACTTTTTTCTAATACTAACAATTTTAAACTCGTGATATCTTTCTAATTAAAAATCCGAATTGAAAAATTCAAAAAGTTAAATAAAGGTATTAAAGCTATCTTGAATATGAAGTGATTTATTTTGATAAGGATTAAAACTAAGATACAAATAAAGAGCCTTTTCAAGCGGCGACATTTAAATTAAATTTTTAAAATAAAAGTATACTTATTGTGGCATAACCATAATAGTTAGACATATGCTGTCGCGACCTTTTTTGTAAATAATGATGTGTTCTATAAAGTCGTAGAACATTATTTTATTCTATCATCAATAGTTTTCGCAGCGCACGCGATTTAAAGAATATTTTAGGTAATTTTTTTACACCCTGGGTTACATTATTGAAGTTTTAGTAAGGATGCCTATTTTTTTTAAAAATATAATACAGCCTATGTCACCCAGGGATAGTGTAGCTTCCCAACAGCGAAAGAATTTTTCAAATCGGTTCAGTAGTTTCGGAGCCTATTCGATGCAAACAAACACACAAACACAAAACAAACAAAAAAATATTACCTCTTTATATAGTGTAGTAGAAGATAGAAGATAGTAGATATGACGTCTTTGCTTGTCGCGATTACTTTATCCCGGAAACTGGATATCACTGAATCACAGTGGATCCGAGGAACAGGCTATTTATGGACCAGTTCCTATAGGATTTATAAAATGGTCCAAACACTAACTGGGTGAAGTCAAAACAAAAGCCGCCGCCTAGGGCAGGGCCTAGCAGCAAAAATCTGCGGAGCAGGTTTTTAACTGCTAGTTCAATATAGTTTTGTAATCGCACCCGCAAATTAACGAAAATTTAACGAACCAGCGTAACCAAACATTCCCAGGTTACGAAAAACCTGATAATTGACAAAGCATATTTGATAATCTCCTACTATCGTCGTTTTAAGTGAAAGACGTTGCTTGGTGATTTAGACAGCAGAAAACCCTCGTTTCTTGGGTGAGAACCCGTCGCATTTGTCAACTCAGTCACTGACCCAATATCCCCTCATTTTAAAGAGGCTACTTAAATGAATATTTATAAATTAATGATAATGCTAGTTTTATCTGTGGTGACTGGTTGAACAGAACAATTTTAATATGTTATTACGTTATTTCATTAAAAATATTCTTTCTGTAATTTAATCTTTTTTTATGAACCCGCCGTTATGTACTATTGTTTGTTTTTATGTTTCTTTTTGATGTGAATATCAGACAAGAGGCCGGAGAAGACTTTGGCTTACCCGAATAGAGTATTCTGAGAGGCTGAAAGGGGGAGGGGAGGAGGAAGGTTGGAAAATTCCTGGCTATTCAGATTTGGCCACTAAACACGACGAAAGCCATTTCAAGCAAAGTTTCATTTCTTAATGGTGGTCTTACACCAGTACGACACTGAGAGTATATTCCACTCTGGAACGTGCAGCAAATATAATAGATATCGGAGTAACACAAATTCATGAAATAAAATTTACTTGCGCGCGCCGGGATTTGAACCCGCAACCTCAGGATTACTAGTCGAGAGTCAGATCCCTCGACCACGGGGCCATCTTTCATTTAATCCACCCATTTTTAGAATGATTCTGGTAAAAACGAATAACTCGGGGTTTGAGGAAAAGTTATGCATAGTGTAGTATTTCGTACATAAATTCGTAATCGTCACAAATTTATTGCAAAATTAAACACTTGTATGTATGTATAATTAATAAAACAAACAAATTTACTTTTCATACTTACGAAAGTAGGTAAAGTAAAACCCCGCAGAGGTCCACATATATCATTATGGAGAATTCGAAAAAAATGTACGTCCTAACTTGCTTCTTATAATACTGAGGCTACGAAGCACCGCACAAAGAGGAGGCCGATTATTCCATCACATCTCTTGCAAGCTAAATCCTATAGATGTACGTGTTTGTCTCTCTTTAGTGTCACTTTTTCGTTTCCTCAAGTTTTAAATCATAACGGTGCTAAAGAAGTTTTCACTTCAAAATTAAGCCATTGTTATTTTTTAACGGAGCATTTTAACTCGAAAATTTATTTAAACTTCTATAATCAGTATAATAATTGATTACACTAATAGCATGTAATTCTGAAATTTAAAAAGAATATTATCAAGTAGTAATGAAACAGAGTTGCGGAGCAATATTCGGCGTTTCGCCTAGAAGAATGTGTGAGTGGAGGAATTATCTGAATTTAATTTGATCCTTCACACCGCAAACTGAGCATGATTAGCTGCAGATTGCTGATGATGCCATGATGGTATGATGGTATGATGCAGTGCGCTCTCAGTAGCGACGGGTTACTTCAAAGGGGCTGCCATCTCTATCAGGCTCTCACGCTGCTGGAAGGCCAGGGCCGGACCTTAAACACCCTAATTTCAGATCAAAGATTCAATCCAACCGTTGATCGCAAGTCCATAAGTAATGCAGTTCTTCTGCTACACAACATAAATACATATTTCTTTCAATTTTCATGTTGACGATTAAATTGATATTTCCTAAATCTATCTATATAATGAAGATTGTCTGTTTCGGGTGGCGTGTATTTGTCTATATTCATATTTAAAAAAAAAATCTATGTACATATGTCCGCTATGCGTTGCTTTATGAAGCATAGAAAATGTTTCAAACTTTCAAAATACCTTTTTTCCATCTTCGCGAAGGTTTTTTGGATTATTACAACCACATGACAACACACCTGAAAAGTTTTTTTAATCATTACAAAAACTCTTAGAAAAATGTTACAATTTCAAAATGACATTTTTAAAACATCGATAGTTCAATCAAAATTCAATATTGGAAAAAGCTTTTTAAATTGTTGAATTTAATCGAAGTACTCACTTATGGTACTACTAATCAAAATCGAATACTTTGAATCTACGAAGCTACAATTATTTATTTTAAACGATTCTAGACCTCCCTGCATACATTGTCAAGGGAAAATAAAATGCAAATAATAGGTTAGTAAACACAAATATGAATTAAACGGAAATAGGACTGAATGGATTCGCCGGCCTGACGAGACACCGGGTCACTGGAGCCAGGAAGCGGTAATGTTCTCTGACAACACGGCAGTGTTTTTATTAATATTTATTGGATTTACATTTTATTGTAGGTACTATGAATATGTAGGTATAACGTATGGGATTGCACTACCCTCTCCACATCCTGAAAGAAAAAAATATTATTAATAAAGATATCTGATAAAAAAACGACTTAAATACGGAAAACCCGAGAGAAAACATAGGTACACAATATAAATAATAAAACTGGATCTTTAGTGAATAGATTTTTTGCTGTGGCTGTTAGATTTCGCATAGGTTTTTACAAGGGGTTCCGCGACTTTTCATCCTGTGACAAAATATCCCCGACAAAATATCCATCCACAAACAGGGAATGTTTTGTCGGTAGAATATTTTGTTGAGGATATTTTGTCGCGGGATGAAAACGCGCAGTACCTTTACAAGGAATATTTCTAGATACTTTGTTCCTAGTATAGAGTTACGCCAGTGACTAATTATCAACCAGGCATCGCCTATGTGGGTTTCCATTTCATACAACTACTATTCTTATATTACGTCTTATGTATAAATGTAAAAATATCTTTTATTATGTTATCCTATCTCTTTTGTATACAACATGAACAAAAATAAAGGAATTAAAAAAGGATAAATTGTTCTTCCAAATGACTTTGGAACAGTCGCAAGTCGCAACCCCCAACCGCCTTCCGAATTTTTACATTATGTTTGTTATGTTACAAAATTGTTAATGGCAAATTATTGTTATCTCCCGCACCCGGCCTGTACCAAGCCCCGTACCCAATACTCCATGGTGACCAGTAGCAGTAGATTAGTTGTCGAGCCTACCGTGAACTGTGCATACCTGATACCTGATGCCTGCATACTACATTCACATCGTCTAGCCCCCAGTATCCATTAAGTTCGCAATAAACAATCACAGCGCGGCCACAACCGCATTATAATTAGCGACTGCAAAGGGCGATAATGATTCCGTAACTCAGTGACGAAATAACTACAAAACCAAGAATGCGTCTTAAGGAATTTAAGTGTGAAGGGATGGTGAAATACGAACTCATCGGACCAACACAACGTCAGTAAGGAAAATTCTGATCCTTCTTCGTGAGCTTAATGGCGACCAGCTTTGCCTCCTTTAAATGTGAAACTAGCAGTATATCACCTGTTTCCCAGTCGATGATAGTGGCATTTCAACTATCATCTGCCGTGCTACGTTCACAGCATAGTCCCATTGTAATGTAGTAGAGCTGGGTCGATCAATCATTTTACACGACCCACTGGCGAAATGATCCGTTCTAGAGTACCCGCTCTTTGATCGGGTACTTTTACACGTTGAAAAAATACCGGCCGCTATAAGTTATTTCTATATTTCTGCTCTGTTACAACTCATCCAGTTCAACATCCCTTCCCGTAGACTCCGAAATAATAAATTGCTGTTCCTCAATCAACATTCTACTAATTATGAATATCATTCTCCTTTATCCAGAATGTCGAGACTTGTCAACGTAAGTTAAAGCATTGAATTTTTTGGTGTAAGTCTAAATGACTTTCGGCAGTCAGTAAAAGGGCGTTAATAAATAATTAAATTGTTGAAAGACTGCATCTGCTATATGCATTTTGCCTTCTAAGTATAATATAATACAATATACCTACAATTACTTGTAGGAGATTTAAATAGAAGTTTGACACATATCTAAGTTAGGAATGTCAACTTGATTGTTTCTCAATATGGAAGGTGTTTATTATTACAGTGTGAATAAGAGAGCTTTAGGAATGAAAGGGCTGCGTACTCCAAACTTCTATAATCCAAGGTAGGCACTTTGAAAGCACGTATATTGCATATTTCGCAACATAGCTTTGCAATGCAACCCAGTCCTTATCTTTAGGTTCAGAGGAAGATAGAATACGCCATCATGTGGTACCCAGAGGAGATTATAACAGAAGCTCATCAAGTCCACGTTCTAAATAGGACGCTGATTGTTTTACGTCATTTACTTTACTCATCTATTTATCACGAGGCATACAAGTACACCATATCATGTCTTGCTGTAATACGTTTTTTTGTATTAATATCGCTGAATCTCATTTATTTTAATTTCCGATGCACAGGAGATGGGAGATATCGCGTGCTTGAAGCGAATTATCAACCAATAAATACGTAATGAATTGCACAAGGGAGCCATAAAAGGAACGACTTTTTCCTATTCATGCCATTTAATATTCACGAGCAAGAAATTAATAGTGTACGTAAAAAACCACAGGTGTTAGTTTGTGGTAAACATATTTAATATTTTTTTTTTATTTGTAAATAAATTGTCGCAATTTTCTCGCTAGGTTACCCAGAGGCCTCGAATTATCAAATATATTTTCACGCACAATTTTAATACTTTTCTTTTCTGTATTACTTGATTCGCTCGTTTTTTTTATTTGTTGTTTACGACTGTCCCCGACTTTTTATTCTTCCCACTTGTGCCTCATGTACCTTATATTTCCACGGGCAATCATTCCATCGCTCATTCGGTATACAAATAATTAAAAGTCTAGAAAGTCTAGATTTTAGAAATTAGAAAAAATGTAAATAATAAAGCAGACATAATTAATAAGCAGCAAATTTTTATAAACCCTCTTTTGAACCTTTTCTTACTTAACCGGTCTTTCCCTGCTAATAACTTTGAAATCCCTAATTTTAATAAACTTCCCCCACTCTTGCCTCTTCCTTACCCCTTCCTTCTACCCTTTCCTCCCAAATGTGATCTATGTTTAATTTTTAAGTTTAGTATACATTTGATCCTGATGATGTGAACATCGTTCATGAAACATGTTTATTGCATGTAAATAAAAGTGATGTAAACCAAGTTATTTGTCTTTTAATTTAAAAAAAAATTACCCTTACTTAAGTTTAATGAGTAAAATTAGTGAATGACTAATACATCGAAACCGATAGCACATAAATAAAAATAAGAAACAAATGTACAAGTTGGACAGCCGGCGTGGTCGAGGAGTAAGGCTCTTGACTCGCAATCAGAAGTTCGCGGGATCGAATCCCGGCGTGGGCAAATAAATTTATTTGATTAATTTGTGTTATTTCACAATTAATTCTTTAAAAATAACATAAAGTCTATTTGCAGCACGTTCCAGAGTGGAACGTATCGCAAATATACTATAATAATAAGATACTCTCAGTATCACCGAGGCGTAAGATCACCATTCAGAATTGAAACGCTTGAAATAGCTTTAGACGTGTGATCTGAATAGCCAGGTACTTCCCCACCTTCCTCTTCCCTATCTTCTTCCCCTCCCGAGTTCCTTCAGCCTCACAACGCACCCCAATTTGGGATACCATAGTCTCACTGGCTCCAGACGGGAGCCGTTGGGACTCTTGTGCGGTATTCATATAAAAAAGAGAAATAAAACTCTTTAAAATAAAATATCTAGAAGATTTTACAAAGTTCATAGTGCCCAAGAAACACAAAAAAAAACTGTTGTGGCGATCGATATTGTAATACTTTTTTGGTAACGAATAATCCGGCAATATTTGAACTCCTACTGCCATCACACTAAGCGGAAATTTGCTTGTGTCATGATGGACGACTTAACCAAATTGAACCAGGCCCCGGGTGTAATCGGACGCATTTGTTCACTCAGTCACTTGTTCGATTTAATAGATAGAAATCCTCCGGTATTGTTATGTTCGTTCCGACGCACAGTTAGTAATTTGAGGTATCTAGCTCGACTTTATTATTTTAGTATGTTTTTGGGACAATATAAATTATCATTATATGAAAAAATAAAAAAATAAAAATATTGCTCGATTCAACCTGGTACAGTAGTTTTTAGACTTACAGCCATCTAAATATATATATATATATATATATATATATATATATATATATATATATAAATAAATGTAGGTTTTAAATCTCGGGAAGTAATCGATAGATTGATTCAAAATTTTTACAGAATGTTGCATTTTAGCAGAAGAGTGTTTCTATATATAATGGTAAGCGCTGGCGTTATGAAATTTGTAAATATACATCTGTATATCAAAAATGCTTTGGTGCTGAAAAATTAAAAGTTATATATCACTAAACTAAAGTTAATTTAATACATTAATGTCCATTTGGTACAAAAAACGTAAAATTTTGCCGGATACATTTTTTAAAGTCTCGTTGAATTCTAAACTTAAGAAAAAATACGATTTGAAAAATGGTTACTTCAATATTTTTTATCACACTAAAACACAAGTTAAATAATTATAATAATCCCATGATTTCCTAGATTCCATCATAAAGATTCAGAAAAACACAGTAGTTTTTGTTGAATTATCACGATGACGTGCACACGTACATCCGCGTAGAGATCCAAACTCAACAACTTAAAATTACTCGTCCGCGTTTCGAGGTAGTAAGTTTTTGCGGTGTTGTCGTGACGTCGAAAGCAGATAAAATGTTTTTTTTTCAATTTCTAAAAAGATTATACATTTAAGTACCCAATTAAATTAAAATTAAATCCAGAAAGAAACTTAGAGTTTTACAATAAAGTTCCAGTTAGATACCTCAAATTACTAACTGTGCGGCGGTAGGGGAACGAAAAAACGATGATAGGGGGAGCGGCGTAAGGAACAAATCATCATGACACCGTGCACAGTACCTACTTACTGCACAGCTAGGAAACTGGCCGAACCCGTGATGCTGTTTTACAATTCAAAAAATTTCGGCTTTTATGCTTCCTTATACTATGACATGGGATCTCTCAAAAGGAACGATTCCTGTTCCACTTATGGATAAGGAAGTGTGTTTAACCTTAAAATAAACGCCATTTCACTGCCATCCGAGAGAACCGTAATCGTAGTTAAGAGCCTTTAACCAGCCAGCGGCCGAAAATCCACATTTCGTCGAAAGATGTTCTTACGATCGTACAGGGCGGTTCAAATGAAAAAAAAAATATTCTCCGGATCAGATTTTTAAAATTATAACTCCATGTCGATTTTATTTCTTTCCAAAATTTGCTTTAATTTATACTTATACCTACATCCAGAAATGCTGAAAGGCGTGATGATAAAACTATTAAAATTATGTACTTTTTGTGATTATTTTTTTATCATAAGTATTTATAATTTTTCAATAATGTCTAAGCAAAATAAATATGCATTTTTTTTAAATATATTAATTTGTAAGACCGTAAATAGACCGAAATTTTCGTCATAAAAAAGTGTTCGGATATTTTTTTAAATGATGTTATTTGAACTAAAATTAAAAATTTGAAACATGTATTCACTAGATAACGTATTGATTTACAATAATGTATGATGACATGATATGAAATATGTTTGTCAAATAAGATTTTTCGTTTGTAAATTTAACAAATCTGCCAACGACCTATGGTATAACCTTATTATACTAAAAATAAACATTTTTTCTCAAAATTTAAAACATGCGTTTACTAGATAAAAAAACAATCTTTCGAAATAATTTTATATTTTGTTGTGGAAAAGGTTCAATACGGCACAAAATTGATTTAAAAATGACATATTTCGTTTAAGTTTAGGACAATTCTACCGTTATCCGAGTAAACTGAAATAGTAATAATAGTAATAATTCCTCAATAAAATAAATAAAAGTCCCTTAATAATTTTAAGGATTAAGGGCAATTCCTTATTTGTAAGAAGAACCGGAATCTCCCTTCAGGTTCACACATTCTTATCCTTAAAAACGACTTTAATAATTATTTTTACGGTACGTGTTTATTGTGCCGTACGTTAGCCGATGACCCGTATCGGCGGCGTTAGAATCCAATGGTAGTTTCGTTTAATTGTTGCTATTAAATGAATAGCCGTAACTTGATAATTCACATAGGGACCCAACTAATGATTAAAATGGTTCGGAAAAGTGGCGGTCGCCCTTGAATTTCATTAAAAAGTAACCCGCACGGCATCCCCCAAGATAAACTAGGCCCAAGGGGAAATCAGCTTCAACAACGAAAACTTTAATCCCGCTATTTTTATGTTCACTTTCACGTGACAACAAAATCCAAACGCTCCGTAAATAATATACGTAGAAGTTTTCTCCGTGAAATGCAGCGACAAACCACCGCCCACGGCCGAGCAAGATCCTGAGATGTAAGGCGGGGGCGGTGGCGGGGGCGGAAACAGGAGCAGAAAGGGAGGCAGAGTAGGTCAGGGGTTGCAATCATGACCCAGTTTCACATCCCCCGTCGGGGAGGTTTACCCTAAATACAGAGGGGGATGCGGCCAACTTAGCCCCGGTACGTAAATGGATATTACCTTCATTCTGCCCCCAGACGATTTCTGTGCAGTGAGCACACCAAAGGGGGGTGGTACGTGCTTCACACATCGCCACACATTATCACCCCTCATGTGAATGAGGCTTTTTCTTTTTATTTGTATTTTTTTCGTGGATAGATAAACACCTTGTGTTGTGCCATAATAACGTACCTTATATATTGCATTTATTTTTTTATGTTTCCAGTATAAAATAAAAAGGAAGAAAAAATACAAAGATTTTTTAATTCATAAATTTGCAATTCCATCACGAATTTAATACCACTATTTATTTCCAGAGTGGAAGATACTCTCGGTACCGCCCTGGTGGAAGACCACCATTC
Source organism: Limnephilus lunatus (assembly GCA_917563855.2). Classification (NCBI taxonomy): domain Eukaryota; kingdom Metazoa; phylum Arthropoda; class Insecta; order Trichoptera; family Limnephilidae; genus Limnephilus; species Limnephilus lunatus. Next base: position 84,459,027 of record OU830592.1, read on the forward strand.
AGAATTGAAACGTTGCTTGAAATGAGTTTAGCCGTATTTGGTGACCAGATCTGAATAGCCAGGTAGCCAGATCAACTGCGTTAGGAGGACCATGTAAATTTCACAACAAAAAGACTCCGCAAATTGTGCTATATATTTCACTCTCTCAGATCAATCCTGAACCTTCAAACAATGAGATGCATATATTTTGCACTTTTCCAATCAATAGCTTCATACGGTATCGTGGAATGGGGAGGCTGTGCAGCTTCAATTATATATCCCATGATATTAATTCAAAAGCTGCTACTAAGGATTATATTAAAATGTCACCCATCTCATCCATCAAATCACTTTAAAAAAAATTCGCAATCCTAGACATTAGACAATTCTCATACACATAAGGAAAAATGATTTAACACTCAAAAACAGCTATCGCCCAACGACAGTTCCCTTACATCGCGCCTAATATGTTCAACTTACTGAATATTGATATTAAGATTTCGAAAACTGATAATCTTTATGCCATTAATGTATAGAACTGGCTATTTACTCAGGAAAGGAAATATTATAAAGAATGCCTTACATCTTAAAAACTGTTCTTATTTTTCTATATTTCTCGAGTAAAAAATCTTATCTCTAAATTAATTTTCAACCAAAACTTTATATTATGCTGATGCTTTTTTCATATTTTTTGACATCGTTCGTCCATTTCATACGCTGCCTAGTAATACCTGCAGATTATCATTGTTCATCTGAATAGATGATTTATATATTTATTCTTATTTTTATGTCTATTATCCTTAAAATATTATTATTTGTTACTTATATTTTTATTTGTTATTCTATTTTATTTTTATTGATATAAGATTCACCTACTTCAACTCCTTTCCTGAATGTGATCATATACCAAATACTAGTATGAATATTTTTCTTAATATGTATGCTATATATTTTTTACTTTCACCTACATATAAGGATGATTATACTAAATACATATTTTATACTTAATATAACATCGTATGAATCTCTACTACAATAATACGGGCATTTGCCTAGCTTGGTAGTCGAAAAACCATGTAAAACAAACCTGTAATAAAAAAAATGAATAAAGAAATTAAAAAAGAAAAAATATATTGTACAGATGAAGTTTGATTAAATAAGAAAACAAGTTTTTGTGTTCAATTTGTAACCTTTTTTAAAAAGCAAATAATTGCTATTGTTGTAAGAAGTTTAATTTACCAGTATATAGATATTTCCTATGCAAAAGTACAGAAACATGGGTGGTCCAACAGTTGATCCGCCAACATTTGGCTCCCCGAAATGTATTTACTATAAAATTATAATTTTTCTGCATTATTATCAATATTAAACAAATTTATATACAGCGTCAATTTTTTGTAATTATTTGTTGATATACAGAGTTTATAGATATTCAGATTTTTTCTTGATGCATTTGAATGAAAATATACTTTTGTTATTCGGCGGTACATCTTCTCTGCACATCCCTTCTGGGTCACTTAGTTATATTTTGTGTAATTAGGTATACAGTATTTTCTCATAACAGACTGCACATTGAATAAATGTACACCGGGGGAGCAATTGTCGGGAACCGAAAATTTTAAACTTGTAAGAGATCATACGGAAACTGGACGAAAATGTGCAAAACATAACTTACTTAACATGTATGGAAAACTGTCATATAAAACGAAGGTATAGAACCATGAAGTGCAGAAACTCCCATACGAATTGTACACAAATGTCAAAACATGCCAAAGAAAAAATCGACGTTAAGATGGGCTAGAATGGGGTTATAATTAATAATTAACTTGTTCAAAGAAAATTTTGCGTAGGTGAAACCCATTTTACTATTAATAAGGAAAATGATAAAACATGTAGGTAGTACCATCAACAATTACAGAATACTTTCAGAATGAAAAAAATGTTCTGTTTTTATTTTTTTAAAGATATTAAAATAAAAACGGAACAACAAATTAATAGGATTGCTAGAATAGGAAATACTACAAATTAATGCCAAAAATATTGACTACATCTAATTGCACATTTATAACCTACCAACTTTTTCTTACGAAAAATATAGCAATCCAAAAAAACTCTACAGCATAGCTTCTCAACGTGGGCGATAACGCCCCTTTGTGGCGTTATTTTCTTCATACGTTTGAGGGAGATGTATAATAATGATTTTTTGTTTCCTTTGGGGGAGTGCAGACATACGTTCACCGTTTGTTTCATTTTCGACTGTTGTTATTTAGTATGTAAGAAAATGGCGTATGTTATAAAATATTATATGTTTAAGAACAAAAGTAAAACCATCAGCGCATTGACATTATTTGATGTTTTTGAATTTTCGGAATTCACTCATATTTCAATATTATCCTTGTAACTATCTTATCTTACTAGTATTATAAATGCGAAAGTTTGTATGGATGGTTGGTTGGATGGTCCTTACTCTTTCACGCAATGAATATCGAATGGAATTTAAAAATTCTTTCACTAATCGAAAGCTACATTATTTGCGAGTAACAACGGCTTTATATATTTGTAAGCTCTGGCGTTATGAATGAACTGTGGCGTTATGAAATTATGTATCATATGTTTTCTGACCCTAACAAAATCGAGTTATTGCAAACGTCAAACAAATTGTTACCTTGGAAACAATGTTTTTTTTTAAATTTTAGGCTTAAAAAGAGTGCTTTGTTGTGATTAAAAAGAGTACTTTTTTGGCGTCGTAGTTAATATCTACATATCTCTAAAAATGTTTATTCTCCGAACAAAAGCATAACGTTGCTTTAAAGCATAGCGTTTGAAGTGGACTGTCATTTTCTTATTTTTTTAGGTTACTCTGGATTCAAATATGAATAAAATACTAATAAAGGGAGTAGGTACTTAAAATAAATTTTAATATTTTCTAAAATAGAATTTTTATTTGCGAAATGTCATTCTCAAATTTTGAAATTTTCTATTAAACAATAATTATTTTCTATTAGACAAAATAGCAAGAATAATAACAATTATGCCAATAATTATCCCAGTAATTTCCCACTAATACTATGCGAGCGAAGCTGTGGGTAAAAGCTAGTATTCCATATTTTCAAAATTATCGTCACGGCAAGTAGTATTGTAGGGGTCTACGGAAACGTCACGGTGCGGTGCAGAGATTTGCAATAATTAGATTACTTTCCTTTGGAGGAAACAGACCTACGTACATTGTGTATCTCATCTATTAAAAGGTTATGATAATTTTATATTGAAAAAATAACGAGTGTGCTTTAGACCACACGACTGAAGTAAAACTTCACTAACTTATAAAAGAACACATGACATTGGGGTGACATTGAAATTGACATTGACATTGACATTGACATTGATATTGACATTGACATTGACATTCCAGACAATATGGTTTGTTGCATGTCGCACAGTAGTACCTACACTCTCATGTGTCTTTTTTTCGCTGGGTAAAAGTTGCACATGCTCCGTTTCCCTTTTTAATGACATTGATCACCGTTCGGATCGATTACCGTTCACATGTCATTTTTCGTAACAATCACCACTTTTCGTAACGCATTCACCAGTTTACCCCATGTGTCGAGCGTGCGTAAAGAAGTTTTACTTCAAAACAAATTCCATGGAGATGAACACGATACAAAGCGAGGTCTTAAAATAACAAATATCAGAAAGTTGCATCAAATCAGTTTCTAAAGCCTTCGTGACTTGCTTACGTCCCTTCCAGAGCTGCCGTTTGTTTTTAGTGCCAGAATAATCTCGGCGGGTCCGTTCATAAAAGTTAAGGGTCGAAACAGGGGTCAACAATAATCATTATGGTTTGGGTAAATTGAATTTAGACCATAAAGTAATTTAAAAGTGATGGGTGAATGCAAATCGAGAAACTTGAACCATTATTCGTAGGTATTTTATAGACGAAAATAACGCTTTTATTTGTAAAACAGTTAATAATAATATTTTTTTAATTTTTCGAAGAAAACTTCTTCGGAAAGGTTTTCACTTTTGTCTTTTTATTAAAAAGTTAATAATATTTTATATATCCGTCATGCGTTGCAATGCCACATAAAGAAATAAATTGTTTCTCCCTTCGTGTCCTTTCCCATGCACCTCGTTCCTATTCCGCGTCCCTTTTTCCTTCCACGGTTCCCTTCCACCTTCCCTGTCTTTCACCTTTTTTCAATTTTCATAACGCCAGAGCTCACCAGTATGTATAGAAACCGTCACGGGCGTGCGCGCAACTTACCAAAGTTTCGTCGCAATCGGATGAATACAATAATACATCCGATATTCATTGATAATATAACATTGAACATCGGATAAATGATATAATTTCCTATTGATAATAATATTAAATACATATTAATATGAATAGGAAATAATTACATAACGCCACAGCTCACCATTATATACAGAGACCTTTGCAGGCATGCGTACAACCAATCACCAAAATTTCACCGCAATTGGTTGAGTGGTTTAGAAATTTTAATTTTGCAATTTAGAATGCGTACGGGACAAACAAAGAAACATTCATTTTCATATATTAAAATGACGAAATACCTATTCAAAATAATAATAATTGAACCAATAGTAAGTTTTTTCTGATATTCTGCTTTAAGGGGGTGTGAAAAGGGGATAGAGGAAGGATTTTCTCTCCCTAAAATGCCATGTAAACTATGAAGTTCCTCTTGTTTTGAAGGACAAGTTTGCGAAATTTCATCAATATTGGAACAAAACTTTAGATTTTTGTGTGAATAAAGACACTCCCCGCCAGACGAATTCAAAATTGGAACTGAGAAAATAATCGCAATTGTCATTTTCAAATTTGGAACTCACATGTGAAGAATTCAGAACTAATTTGGTAGCTTTGTTGCTTAATACATGGCTGATCAAGAACAAAATTCACGAAAAATGTTTGTATAAAAGAGTTGCCGTTAAAATATTTTTTCTTGATTATTCTGTAGGAATAAATGTCCTTGATGTATTCTTTAGAAAATTTTTCATAAGATATAATATCCAGTAATTTTTAGTATAATCATCATCATCAACACTCTTGGCTCTATAACCCCTGGCGTGTCTTGGCCTCCTCAAGAGTCTTCCTCCACTCATCGCGGTTTTGTGCCAGCTCTCTCCAGTTTACAATCTCCAAGGTGGATATATCTTTGAGGACGTTGTCGCTCCATCTTAAACTTGGTCTTCCCAGGCTCCTTCGCCCTGTCAGTTTTGAGTTCAGCAGGGACTTTGGTGCTTGATGCTCGGTCATTCTCTCTACATGACCCAGCCACCGAGTATAATATTTATAGTAGGTTTCATATCGTGATGTAATCGTTCTCCGTGTCCTGAACTTAAATAACCCAGACTCTCATTAACCCAGACCCTTTCAACTGTAGAGGAAATGTATCTTACTTGTAAGTAGTGAGAACTGGATGGTTGTATTTACATATTATAGGATAAAAGGTTGCTCTCTACTGCTATGTGTAAAGAATATGGGATATTCCGAGATATCCGGACGTGCCCAGCGGACCAAGTGCAGCGTCATGTCCCCAGTAAAGATGCTTCGACCTTTGACAGTGTTATTAGGGTGGGGCGTCCATTGCGTCTTGCACCCCCCCCCCCCCACCCCTACTGCAGCGAGGTGACACAGTATAATATCTTACGCCTCACACCCCTACCCAGCCTTCTGTTACCAGGGAACTACTTATTTGACAACTGGAAGAAATAAAACCTTTCATAACTGTGAAAATGGCTACCTTTGACAGTGTTATTAGAGTGAGGTCGCCATTATGCGGTCGAGTTTATAATGCCGCGTCATTTTCGATGATTAGGGATATAGCACCTACGAGTACGTAATAACTTATCAACGACCAAAAAACTGTAATACATCTCTGTGACATTATATAAACCATATTTAATTTAAATCACAAGTATTGCATACCATTCTTAATTTAAATCACAAGTACACATTACATACCGTCCTTAATTTAAATCACAAACATTATATACCGCCCTGAATGTAAATCACAAGTTTTGTATATCGTTCATAATTTAAATCACAAGTATTGTTTACCGTCCTTACTAAATACTAAATATAGGGAGATCAGAAATAGAAAATATACCGATATCAAATACAGACTAAAACCAAATCTACTGAACTGAATTACAAAAAAACACTATTTTATTTACTTTATAATTATTTAAAAAAAAATACTACATGATATATGTTTATAACTAATTCATATTAATTTCTTATAATTAAATTATAATATGTAAATGAAATCCTCAGCACGGGAGATCCCAGTGAGGATATCATTATCTCTAGATGTTTGTAAAGAAAGGAAGACAATAAATCATTATTATTATTATTAATTTAAATCACAAGTATTAATTTAAATCACAAACATTATATACCGTTCTAAATTTATCACAAGTACACATTATATACTATCCTTAATTTAAATCACAATTATTATGTATACCGTCCTTAATTTAAATCACAAACATTATATACCACCCTGAATGTAAATCACAAGTAATATATACCGTCCTTAATTTAAATCATATATATCTTTCTTAATTTAAATAACAAGTTTTGTGTATCGTTCAAAATTTAAATCACAAGTATTGAATACCATCCTTAATTTAAATCACAAGTATTATATATACCGTTCTTAATTTAAATCACAACATTATATACCGTTCTTAATTTAAATCACAGGTATTATTATACACCGTTCTTAATTAAAATAAAAATCTGTAATAAATATCTGTGACATTTTAAATTCCGTCCTTAATTTAAATCACAAGTATTTCGTAATGTCCTTAATTTAAATCACAAGTATACACATTCCTTGAATAAAATAAAAATTTGTAATAAATCTCTGTGGCATTGAAGATACCGTCTTTAATTTAAACCATACATATTATCAATTTTAAAGTGAAACATACTCTCAGTATCGCCATGGTTAAAAACCACCATCCAGAATTGAAACGTTGCTTGAAAACGTTTGGTGTCCAGATCTGATTAAACCAAATCTCATTATTTCCCCAATCTCTTTACTATCATTATATATATGCTTAAATCGGCAATGCCAAAGTTCCACTGGCTTTGGTATCAATTGAGACTCATTTCACATATTAAAAAAATAAAGTTTATTTCAACTGCTGCTGTAAATGCTACAAATGCTTTCAAGTTTAAAATAAACTACACCCAGCACAGAACATTCGATTAAATTTTTTTTAAAGTTCTAGAGAAAAAACATAAAAAATAACCTTTGAATGTGACATCTAAGACAGTGCATAATAATGTTAAATATAGAAATTTGAATTACGTCATCACAATACAGAATCAACACAATTTGCAAACTTTTGATACTCTCGGAATATCGATACACTTGTTGAAAAGTTGTTTGGTTTTATTTACGAGGGCTGTCCGTAAAATAAGGTTTCCAAGGTGCTGCGGTCGCGAGGAATAATTTTACGCGAGATCCGGGAAAACTGGCATGCAGCCTGGTTTCACTACGCCAAATCCCCACCTGCACTCTTTGCGACTCTCTTAGTCTCGGCGTGGCAGCCGTTCGCGATGAAGCTTTCGCCAGGTGTGAATTACGGTCTAAAATTAGATTTTTTTTGTGCGAAGAACAAAACCTCGGTAGAAATTCATTCTCAGCTTTTTGAAGTGAACGGAAAACAGTGTATGAGTGCAAAACGTGCGCAAATGGTGCAGAGAATTTAAAAGCGTGCCGCTCGGCCATCGGTTTCAGATGAAAAAATTGCCAAAGTGGAAAAAACAATGATTGCAAATCGATGGGTGACGGACCACAAAGTCTGCCCAAGGTGGGTCCCAAAATGCTCACCGAAGATCACAAAGAACAACGGGTTGAAGCAGCCCGCAGATTCCTTGACTGCTACGACATCGATGGCGAAGAATTCTTTAACTAAATTGTGACTGGGGACGAGACCCGGATACACTACAGGACTCCAGAAACAAAGTAACAATCCAAGTGGCATCATTCAGATTTTCGGAAGCATAGTTTAAAAACGAATTACAGAGCGTAACTCACACCCTGGCGGGTGCGGCGAGTGGGTGCTCCATCGCGAATGGTTGCCACGCCAAGAATAAGCGTCACAGAGGGTGCCACGTGTAACGTGGTGGGGATTTTACAAGGGGAACCAGGCTATACGCCAGTGTTGCAGGATTGCGCGTAAAATCATTCCTCGCGACTGCAGCGCCTTGGAGACCTTATTTTACGGACAGCCCTAGTATTATTGTATGGCAAAGTGTTGTGGCAGACTTTCCACCCTTTAATTAAAGGTATTTTAAACACGAGTTTTTAGGAAAACCATTTTGAAGTTTCTATATAAACAAATAATATAATATTTTCCGTTTGACAACATTTCAGGGAAGGGTAGAGGTTCTGGGAAGGAAAAAGGTATGAGGGTTGAGCAGGAATGTGGAGGTCGGTATATCCAGGAGCGACAGATGTATGAATTCATTCCTACCTGTCACGCAAGGGGATCGATCAAGAGGGTCAGTTGGAGAGGTCAAAAGGCCTCCCTTAACCAGTCTCTCCCGAGCAGGAGGGCAAACGCATCCGCTGCCAAGTCCTAGACAAACCTCACCCCACGAATCCGGGCACCCCTGCTAAAGTCACCAAAAGTAGCGAACCACTTCGGATGACGTATGCCAGAGGTGTTGGTTATTCAATAAATGCTTCCCGTGACGGCTATACCCATATCCACATCACAAATTAATTTGACATTTACACAAATTTGAAAAAAAAACAGTGTGTACGAGTAATAAAAATCCAAATATTATCCCCTTTAACAAAAAATAGCAATGCTGTACAGATAACAAATGACTTCAGTAAGAATTTTTCATTTCAAATGGTTTTGAAGATGTTTTTCTTGTCCATCATCATTAATCATATCAGAAATCTTCTCTTTCTACTTCGTCCTATCTCACAGCGCTGACAAGCATTTTCTTTCTTCAAGGAAACTGCATTTCGCTTTACTTTTTATATATATTACTGAAATTCACGTGCAGATGAATGTATCGCATTACATAATGATGTACGTATACGTTTGTCCTTGTGTGTGTGGACGCATGCGCGTTGCGCTTTTCTTTCTTCTAAGCTTCCAAGGCCCAAGGAGTTGTGAAAACTTCCCTTTCCTTTAAACATCCTAATCGAATTTCCACCCCGTCACATCTGAGGACGTTGCACATATTACATATACGAGTATCTAGCCACAGATAGTTGTATGGGTAATGTGCATTTGTAAGATGTCTTATGTAGAATACACGTGGAAGCGGTTGGAAATGTATGTGTAGCCTTAGTTAAAGGTTAGCTACAAGATCATGACTGTGACGTGTCGAGGTTGAACATTAGTTGTATTACACTACAAAGGATAACTTGCAGCGCAATATATAATTTATTTTACACCCTAAAGAGAGCTATGAAAACATGTTTGGTTGTGACCTTGTTTGTGACGAATTTGAAAAATAACGGGTGTTTTTAATACAACCATTGTACCTTTTAAGAAATGCTAGCTTTACTACGCGTTTTCGCCTGAGCTTCAACTGTTTTTCGAAACTGTTTTAATTTTAACCCGTTTAATCACAGGAGTACATATTTGTCAGTATTTCCCTTACTATCATAGTGAGAAATATGTTCTAAACGGCGTTAGAAAGAAAAAACACCGCGGTTTATATGCCAATCTAAAAAATAGCAAATTATAAAAAAAATTTGAAACTTCGGGAAATTTTTATAAATTATTTTTACATAGAGCGACAAAAAAGTGAAGTTACAATATGTGTTTTTTATACATTTGTCTAATAAAATATGTATGTGTTTTTATTATTTTTTATTATCAATAACTTTAGTTAGAAAAAACGTAAGGTGAGCCATTTTGAAAACTTTTTTATGTTTGTATGCAAAATTTTTATAATTAAAAAAGTATATGTTTATATTGTTTATATCGAATTATATAATTTGAATCACCTTTCTTAAACAGTTTTTAGTTTTTGAATGTGCTCAGAAATAATCCAAATATTTGCATTTTATTTTGACCATCTGAAAAAAATGCCAAATTTTTTAATGATTTGAAAAAATTGAATTAAAAATTTGAGTAATTATTTATTTTATCGCAATCTAATTTTGTTTGAAATTTAAAAAGTTTATTGAAAATATTGAATTATGTCACATTTAAAAGAGTGATATATTTTAGGAAAAAAATTAAGAATAATTGAATAAATAGGGGTTTTTCCAATAAGCTATTTCTTCTTTACAAGTAAAAAAAATAAATAATTATTATTACATGGGTAGGTACCTATCAATACATCTGTCTCGACACAGGTATATCCTAGTGAGACAGGCATGAACAGGCAGAAAAAAAATCGAATCGGTTTTTTTCAATAAGCCATTTCTTCTTGGCAAGTAAATTTTCTAATTACCTATCAATACATCTGTCTCGACACAGGTAAATCTTAGTGAAACAGGCATCGAAAAATCGCAATAAACTTTATATACATAGATAAATAAATAAAAAATCAAACTTTTCACACAAAACCTAGTAGTTTGTATGTACTGTACTATCTCAAAAGTTACCAGTTTTTATGAATGTACTAAATAAATAAAAAATTGTAGGTTAAAAAATTTTGAACAATTCACCAATAGCACGTTCTGTGTTAGTTCTATTAAAGATCTGCTATTATATCATTGCAGGCCAGTTGCTACATAAAACTGCAATAATCACAGAACTTTCACAGGACGTGAAAATTAACATTAAATATTTGATGAATTGTGCATTTTTTTTAACAACCCATCATCCTAAGAGAGGACTTGGCATACCTTTATGATTTGAATAACATTTATAATGGTTTACATGTCCAAACTGTTATACAAATATGGCGGCCTAGATGGAACCAATATTTATTACGTATTATGTATATAAACTGAATAATAACCATGAAAACGATCCGGCGTTGTGGCCATCTTGGAAGCCACTTTTGTTTAACCGTTTGGGCAGAATGTTTGGTATGTATTTGGTTCGGTATGCCAAGTCATTCTCTTATTATTTTATTTAGTCATTTATATTACTTTTTGTTGCATTACTTTTCTCGGAATTACTCATTTTGTTAATTTTTTTTAAGTAGGTACCTAGTATCAAATGAATAGTGACATTGTTTACACGTGCAAATAAACAAATTAATATAATCATCTCTTGTGAGGCATTTTCCAAAAATATAAAGGGGATACAACGAAATATTATGATGAGCGCAAAAACTTGATAAATTTAACGTCTGCCATTACCTACCAGAAGATTTATCTACTTTCTCACGATAACGCGCTGCAGTTCTGCCCTAGAGCGCTTTACCATATAACCTAGCCTTCACCCCCCCCCCCCTTCTCTCACTCTCTCACTCTGTTCACAGTGTGCAGTGTTCACTGTTCACAGACTTCAGTGTTCACCCATTCTGACTGGTTCACCGACACACCAGCATGCACTGAGAGTAATCCTCGCCTAGTTGGAGAACAAAATATGTCCCAAGAATTAAGCGTTTTGGGGGACACACGAGAATGAAAGTTTGGAGGTGATCAGGAAGAAGCTGAGGTTAACACGATGTCCATAGCGTTGAAAATTTCGTTCTCATAAATTTGGTGAACATCTTGCCTAAAAAGTTAATTTGTGCTTGTATTTTAGACATAATTTGTGACCGGATCTGAATATTAGGTACTTTGCAAATTTCCCTTTCCTCATCTATTTTTCTTCCCCTCTCCCTTCAGCCTCATAATAATCCCAAATCCCATTGGATGGGACTAGTTGGGACTCTTATGCAGTGTTCACGAAAAAAAAAACAAATTTGACTGAAGAAAAAATCTGGTATACCCTACAAAGGGTGACTGGACAACTCAGAATGAATTCATCTCAACACCTTTGAAAATTTATTTAAAGTGATGAAAAAATTGGTTATATAGGTTAAATTAGGTAAGGTTATGGGCTATTTTAAATTTTTTTTTTGATTTAGTAAGATTTCATCTTGGTCCACTGAGGACGCCGCTAAGGTTTGTCAGGTGCTTTATACCACTAGACAAGACTAAAGGAGGCTTTAGTGGGAACGTGGATTGATCGTATTATATTGAAACCGAGTACCTACTCATGAAATTAATAAATATTTTATTGGCCTCCATATATCTCATTCTCTAGCAGGCTAAATCCTATAGATTAATGTGTTTGTCTCTTTTTAGTGTCGCCCGCTTCCGTTTCATAGAGTTTTAAATCACAACGGTACTAAAGAAGGTTTCCCTTCAGAAATAAGAGTACTTTTTTTACTTATTAGTTAAGTACGCGCCGGTTCAGCGTTGGCATAATTAAGCGAACCTTAGGCCTGGTTTAAGGACGTTTTACCTAGGCCGTGGTAACCAGTCACAATTCTGACGTTATGCATCGCGTAATAATTACACCGCGATTATAAGTAAAAGGATTAATGCTTCTTTCACCAATCATGAACTATAAAATTACATGTACTAAACGAAACGTGACTAAGACTCTCAAGTCCTTGCTGTCTTTGTATCGAGTTAGAAAACCTTGAGAAACACTTTTAGTATATGTATCAAGGTCTGTGGAAATAAAATTAATTTTGTTCACTTGTTAAAAGCCTAAAAGTACTGAGATATACGCCATGGGAATAATTATTATTTTGCCTTGAGTTAAACAGCACATTTGGGAGCCTAATGTGATTCTGATGAGAATTTCGATTAATGAGGTCGAGCGCCAGCAAGTAAAAAATTAGACCAGACAACAAGACTCTCAGATTGCCAGAATACCAGACTGTCATACTGCCAAACTGCTAGACTTCACTGTCAGACTGTCTGACTACCGGACTGTAGGACTGTCGAACTGCTAAACTTCCAGACTTTCAGACTATGACTACCGGATTGTCAGACTGCCGAACTGCTAAACTTCCAGACTTTCAGACTATTTGACTACCGGACTGACAGACTTCCAAACCCAGACTTTCGGACTGTCTGACTACCGGACTGTCAGACTGCCAAACTGCTAGACTTCCAGACTGTCAGACTGTCTGACTGCCGGACTGTCAGTCTACCAAACTGCTAGACATCCAGACTGTCAAACTGAATGACTACCGGACTGTCAGACTGCCATACTGCTAAACTTCCAGATTTTCAGACTGTGACTACCCGACTGTCAGACTGCCGAACTGCAAAATTTTCAGACTTTCAGACTATCTGACTACCGGTCTGTCGGATTGTCAAACTGCTAGATTTCCAGACTGTCAGAATGTCTGACTCCCGGACTGTCAGATCGACAAACTGCTAAACTTCCAGACTTTCACTGTCTGACTACCGGGCTGTCAGGCTGCCAAACTGCTAGACTTCTATACTGTCCGACTGTCTGACTACCGGACTGTCAGACTGCCAAACTGCTAAATTTCCAGTCTTTCAGACTGTCTGACTACCGGACTGTCGCGTCGGTCTGCCAAACTGCTAGAGTTCCAGACTGTCTGACTGTCTGATTACCGGAATTTCGGACTGGCAAACTGCTAGACTTCCAGACTATCAGTCTGACTATCGGACTGCCAGACAACCAGATTGACAGAAAGCCAGACGGTCAGATTACCAGCTCACTGTCACGAGGTAATCATTCGCGTCATCAATCACAAAAAACAAAATAAATATATAATAGAAAAATAACCTACGCACGTAGATGACAATATTTGTTAAATAGATATAATATTTTTTTAATACAATATATAATCTGTTCAACTTTAATGATGAATCTTACAGTTCAAATTAGTTTATTGATTTTTGCTTTTTGCTGTAGGTTACTCACACTTTCTTTATATATTTTTTTAACTTACATGTTGAATTTTTTGATTCAATTTTTTTTAGATCTTATTGTTAGCTGTAGTACCAATGGTTCCACGAGAACTTAGAATCATGCAACTTCAAAACAAAGTTATAAAAGTTTCGAATAAAATAATTTAAATATCCCATAACCTAACCTAACGTAACCTATTTAATCAATTTTTTTTTCATCACCTGACTTATCGAAGGAAGTGTTGAAGTTGCATGATTCTGAGTTGTCCGGTCACCAGTACTAATATGGAAAAATTGAATTGCCCGTCGCATTCATGTAGCTATGAATAAATCCATGAATGTTTTAAAAAAAAAATTTTTTGTAAATTTTAATACATTCAGACATTTTTAAAAGTAAAAGCCCTAAAGGCGTAAATAATTAAATATACGACGAACACATTAATATATTACTATTTAAATGTGAATATTATCATGTTTTGATGTTTTTTTTAATACTGCACAAGTGAATCTTGTGCATACCACCCAAGAGTCCCAACTGCGCCCAACCGCATGGAGCTAGTGAGATTATAGCACCCCCAATTAGGGAACGTTGTGAGGCTAAATGTAGTGGAATATGAAATCAGATAGGAATGAGGAAGGTGGGGAATTACTCGGCTATTCAGATCTGGTCAATAAACACGGCTAAAGCCATTTCAAGCAACGTTTCAATTCTGATTGGTGGTCTTACACCAGGGCGATACTGAGAATATCTTACACTTTGGAACGTGCTGCAAATATACCTTATATTATTTTAAATGATTAAATTGTGAAACAAAACTAAACAATCAAATAAAATTTACTTGCGCACGCCGGGATTTGAACCCGCACCCTTCGGATTGCTAGTCGAAAGCCTTACCCCTCCGACCATGGAGACCGTCAATGTTAATAGTTAATAGTATTACTTCTGGGTGTCAGTACGAACATTTAAAATTCAAGAGTGCCATCGAATAGTGCTGGCAATTGAAATATTTATAAAATCCATTTTTATTACAATAACTAAATTAAAACAAAAAACAAGCATTCATAGACCTAAACAAAACTTGTATGTGATTGGTTTTTAATTAAAATTAAAGACATTGATTAGCGATTAGCGCCGATAATTAGATAATTAGCGAGCTGTACTTATATGAAATAAAACTATCGATATAAGAGAATGAACAGCACGAAAACAAAGACGGACTAATTAAACTTTTTTTTAAAGTAAACTTCTTTACGCACGCTCGATTTGGGGGGTAAGCTGGTGAATGCGTTACGAAAAGTGTGATGCGTTATAAAAAGTGTGATGCGTTACGGAAAGTGTGATGCGAACGGTAATCGATGCGAACGGTGATCGATGCGAACGGTGATCGGGCGAGGCGTACTTACTGCACAACTAAGGTAAGGCGTACATACTAACCCAAGGTTGTAGGTCACCCCAAGGTCGTAGGTCACCCCAAGTTCGTAGGTTACCCCAAGGTCGTAGGTCATTCCAAGGCCGTCGGTCACCCCAAGGTCGTAGGTCACTCCAAAGTCGTAGGACACCCCAAAATAGTAGGTCACCCCACAGTCGTAGGTCACCCCACGGTCGTATGTCACCCCATGGTCGTATGTCACCCCAATATCATATGTCACCCCAATGTCATATGTTTTTTATAAGTTAGTGAAGTTTTACTTCAGTCGTGTGGTCTAAAGCACACTCCTTTTTTTTTTCAACATCTCCTCCTTAAATCTTTGAGGATGCTGTGTGGAGGGTCTTTTTAGATAAAGGAACGAGTTGAAGTTCTGCGAAGGAAAAAGGTATGAAGAGTGGATAGGAATCTAGAGGTGGATGTGTCCAGGTGTGACGGACGTATGGATCCATTCTTCCCACTGTGGTGCAAGGCGATGGGTCAAGAGAGTCCGGCTGGAGAAATCAAAAGGTCTCCCTCAACGATCATCCGATCTGGCCCGATGTATAAATGTGAATGTGTGTACTTCTGTTATTGTTATATGTATGTATTCCTCTGGCATCCTCGACTTCACTTAACGACTAACTTTGAAAATAAAATCGATCAATTAATTTCCAAGTTTGACACTTTGAATATTATGCAAACGCAGCCATCACTTTGCAACATCAGGCAGCGCGTGCCCTGTGGTGAGGCAGTGGGTGTGGGGGGAGGGAGGGTACAGTCACCCCCGCATGTTTCGGTAGTGTCCGTGTACCACAGCGCTATAGAGACACGTAAAACGTGTATCCCCTTTGCGTGGTGTACACTATACACTCTTCCTCCGGGCCTACGCGGGATGTGGTCGGACTGTTTTGAAGGAAACTCCACATGCATAATTTTTAAAATAAAAAATCAGTATTTGTTTAAAGTCTTGTACCAGTACCTCGATTCGTTGTATATTGAAACTTTGAAGGATGATCACAACACAAGCAACATTTTCGGCTTTCTGTGGTGGTAGTAGGAGATTTTCAAACATTGTTGGGTTATTCGTAACCCGGGAATGTTTGTCTTTCTTTTTAAAACTAAAAAAAAAAAAATTGATTTTGATAATGTATTTTTTAAAAAGTTCATTAACCTCGGGATTCTACATGATGGTAGGAGTTAAAAAGATAAACACCTTTTTCCGAAAATCTAACATTTTTTCCCATACAAAAAGACATACCTACAAAAATCCTTAGTGTGAGATACGCGATATTACTTCCTGAGAGCCTGCTGGGCATGATCGTGGCAACGTTGCATGGTTGTGGTTGGCCAGTTTCGTAACAGCGGAAAATAATAAAACTGGCCGCATATGCCGGACTCATTTTTTTTTTACCACAAAACTACCCCTAAAAGTTGGAATTTCGTAAAAAGTTATTTATTTTTTTACTTATACTATCATCTAAAATTACCTCCCCAAGTTAATGTACTTTACCTCCCGACACCCTGTATAACGAATTGTAACAAGACCAAACTGCGTGAGCTGGATACTTGCCCGCTTACACCTAATACGGCGTCATTGTCATTGTCTATTAAAGGCGAATAACGTAGATGTCTTATTGGTTATGCGTCTGATAAATCAGCTAATCAGTGGCCGGCTCTCTCCTACCTACGTAGCTCAGTACCTGAAACTAATAATGGTTTGTGTCATCCGTATTATTAGATGAAGGAATGTGTAGGAATTCTTTATCTTTCGTATAGTATCCAGATCAAGTCTTTTTTTTTAATTTTAATTTTTTTTTTTTATTAGGTTTGTCAACAGTGATTTACATCAAAGCTTTCATAGATACAATTACACTGAACATGGTTGATGCTATCACTAATTAAAGACAAACACAACATTGATAACACAATGCTTACATATATATACAATCATTCACACACACACATCCCATACATTACAAAATTTTGAAACAAGTCTTAGGGCTCAATACCTGAAATTCACAATGAGATTTGTTGCCCATAATAGTAAGGTGGAAGGGATTTTCAGTCCTCCGAATACAGTCGGAGGAGATAATCCGTGTCGATCACGCGAAGTGTAGTCATATTTGTTGATAAATAACTTTATATTGTTTATTATTATTATGTTACTTTACCTAGAATAAAAGTTTTTGATCCGAAATCACTTAAATGTTTACAATATTTAACATTATAAGTTAAACAACGAGATAAAACTTTTATTTAATGTATTGTAGGATTTACCTATTTTTAGTTGCTCCATAGTTTTGATTATACATTTAAAAAAAACTAAGGCTATAATAAAGAGTGAAATGAAAATAAAGGTAATATGTATATTTTAATCTTATTTTTATTTTGTGGGATATGTAAAGGTTCTGTAGGTTAATTTTAAAATGCAGTTTTATTAAAGACAAAATTTATGTAATATTTATTACCTTTTTGTTCTTTATTCCAATTTTTAATTTCGTTTGTGAAATATTTTCTGGTTCCCTCATATTTTGTATCGGATGTAAGATAGTTATTTGCTATTCTTGGTATTTATGTCGTTTTTGCATAGAACTTGTGCTTGCAGATGGAATTTTTAACTTTTGTGTGTAATGTTATCATCTGATACTTTTATGTGAGTGTGTTTTTTGAAATTTGGCTTTTTTAAATGTACATATTTGCTTTAGTAGTGTTATCATTTTTTAAGATTTTTGACACATAAATTGATACATTTGTGTTTTAAAATACATGATTTTACATTTACATTGAATCGCTGGACGGCATCGTCAACTTGTTTATTATAATATTAAGATTTTTATTGTTTATTATATACACTGATTAATATGGTAATACTTAGTTGGATGATGGGTTAAATTAGACAGAATAAAGAAATACTTAATAGTATTTAAATAATTTAAAAATTTCAATATTATTTTGAAAAATATATTTGTGAGAATTCATTCTTTACCCCCGTCATTATTGATAGATTAGAACATCAATTAGTTTATTATTAAACTTTTTGTATATGAGTATCTTTGTGGTGGAATAAAATTTATGAAAACATTATCAGCTTTTAATACAACTTATAAATAATTTGAATAAAAGCTTCACATTTTAAGTACTTCGTTTTGTATTTTTAAAACACACGACGGTTCATCCCTCTACCATCTTGTACGTTAAACGCTCCATAACAAACATAAAAAAAATGATGTCGAAAAAGAATTACATAAAAAGCACGATTATTTTACAGGCCGCCTGTATAAGAGAGCCGAAATGTGATAGCGTGTGCGACTCGGTACAAAATACGTCTAGCCGACAAGTGCATCCAAAGTACCCGGGGGGGGGATGGAGGTGAGGTCGGTTTCGCTCCGGAGGGGGGGTGTAGTGGCAGAAAGGGCGGTGGGAGGGTGGGGAGTGAGGGGATGGGTTGGGGGAAGTGGCGTAGGTCCGGGACGGGATCGATACGAGACGTCTGGGCGCGCGCGCCACCGAGGTTTGGGGGGTCAAGTGGGCAGGAGGGTTTCTTTGTTTTTGCGGACCAAGACTTTTGATAAGGGTGGCTTTTGATAAGGGTGGTTTCGGCGGCGCTCCATCCTTTCTTATTATTACAGTCTTGGCTAACCAAGATTATGTTATATTTTTACGTGAGGCATTTATATATTTTTTTAAAGAATGGAGTGTAAGGAGAATATTTGACGAGAACGCGAAGAGTAGAATAAGTCGGGGATGCTCAAAGAGGTCATGGCATGATCAAGTGAATCAAATACATACTCGCGTCAGGCCATGCTGTAAGTCAGAATAACAGAAGGGTATGTTTGAGACAGTGTATGAAAAAGAATGAAACAAGGCGTATGTGCTAAAACCGAGTTGATTAGCAGTCCATCTTTTCTGTCTACCCCTTTGAAGAATTAGCGTGCTGGTTAGATAGTTTGTAACAAAAATATATTAGGATGGGTTGTTTTAAAAATTTGAACAATTCATAAAATATTTGAGGTCAATTTTCACGTTCTGTGTAAGTTCCGTTATTTTATCACTATATGCCAGTTGCTTCACAAAACTTAAATAATCACAGAACTTGAATAGAACTTACACAGAATGTGGAAATCAACTTCAAATATTTGATGAATTGTTCAAATCTTTTGAAAGTACATATTTCGAGCTTTTCTCAGCTAATTGTAAACTTTATTGTGTAACCAATATCGCGTAACGCTTAATTTTACTTAATTTTTTTTTAATAAATATTTTTATTTGAATTTTATTTTAGTAATTTGTACATTTAAGATTACAAATTTCTAATTAATTATAATGTTTCATATTGCAGCTAATTAATTATAGTATTTAAATTCACTGTATTTTTTCTTGTTTGCTGTAGCTCCTAAAATACATCTTGAACTTTTCAATTGGTGAGGACTTAATATATATTTGACGCATATTTTGCATGTAAGTAAGCGTAGGTTCAGTTAAAGTGAAAAAATTGTAAGGAACTACATCTAACGGACGCGACCCAATATGGCATTCTTGGATAACAAAGATCACCTTATGCTTTTGTGCGGTGATTATTAATATCAAAATATTTTTAAAAATTGATTGATAAAGCTGAGCAAACACCCCATTTCTATCTGGAATTAATTCAAATTTTCAATAAATTTACCGGCTTACGTTTTTACATTGGTAGATACTAATAACGTTATAACGCTTTACCTAGGTATGCATTTGGGCTTATTACAGAAGGTAGTTTTTTTCTTTCGACCCGCTTACTCGAATTAAAAAATTGGTATTTTTTTAAAATAACAAATATTAAAATGATGTCTCATTGCGGCGAAGGGATGGGAAAGGGTAATAATTGTAATGAAAATGAGTGAAGATTTATGCTGTGGGAAAAGAAAGATAGGTAATGACGATGTTTTCTCGTGTTTAACTTTGCTTTGTACTTTTTAATAAACGTTTGTTTCGGCATACTTTTCGTTTATCCATTCAAATTAAGCACCAAATGTAAATTAAAAAAATGCCGTTCTCTTACGGTCTGTCGACGGCCGACGTGGTCTAGCGGTAAGGCTTTTGCAAATAGGCAAATAAATTTTATTTAATTAATTTATGTTATTTCACAATTAATTTATTTAAAATAATATATAGTATATTTGTGGTACGTTACAGAGTGGAAGATACTTTTAGTATCGCCCTTGTGTAAGAACATGATTTAGAGTTGAAACGTTGCTTGAAATGGCTTTAGCCGTGTTTGCTGACCAGATCTGAATAGCCAGGTATTTCCCCACTCTGCTCTTCTAAATCTCCTTCCCCTCCCCACTGCCTTCAGCCTCACAACATACCCCAATTTGGGATGCCATAGTCTCACTGGCTCCAGACGGGAGCAGCTGAGACTCTTGTGAGGTATTCATGTAAAAAATAAATATATATAATTGCGCATGTATCCATGTTCACATTATTTGACTTAATACAATTGCTCTGTAATCTTCTGTGTAAAATGTACAAAAAAAATGACATGTATAGTATATTTGACCCACATGAACATATGTGAGAAAATATGAATGAACCACGGTGAGACTTACGTATTTCTTAGTATGAAAGCTTCTCGATATGGTTCTTGAAAAGCTTTCAGTACACACTTTCATCGCCATTACTCTGAAACTTTCCCAGTGAAACAGAAGATAAAGCGAGACTTTCATCTGGAATTATTTTGGCAAGCTTTTTTCCTTCGACCAGCCAAGTGGGTTGGAACCCCTAGCATACTAATGTGACCTTTACTTTGTGTGTCATGTGCTCGTGTGAGAACCTTGCAAAGGAAATGTGTAACAATGGATCGTGGAATTATTATTATACATTAGTTCATATTTTTAATATTTCTATTTTTGAAATTGATAATTCGTGGTGGAAGTCCATTATAATAGATTATAATAAATTTTATTTGACCGTTGGAAAATTAAGTGGAATAAAGTTTTTTATTTGTTTTATTATAATCTATCATTAGTTCATACCTTGAAAACTTGTTTTGCAATGATTTGCGTATTAGTATTGTAATTATAAGTTTTAATGTAATACATTTTTTTAAACTTGACTTATTTTGAAAGTTGGGAGTCTGGTACGGGTACCACCGCCACGGGAAACATTCATTGGTTAACCGACCCCAAGTGGTTCGCTACCTTTGGTGATATAGCTGGGGTGCCAGCGTTTATGGGTGAGGTTTGTTTATGTGTTGATGGCGGATGCGCCTGTTCACCAGCTGCGTGGCGGCCTTGATCGGGAAAGGCGGGAAATCTTTTTACGTCTGCACCCGGACTCTCTGAATCGAAAACCTTGCACCGCAGGAGGGAAGGATTCTAACGTCACTCCTGGACACACTGACCCCCTGTTTCTTACCCGCTCCCCAAACCCCTTTCCTTCTCACAAAATCCTCTATTTCCTTTGCTTAAGCATGACATGACACTCTTGTGTGGAGTTAATGTAAAAATTTGACGCTTTTTACCGATGGCCTATAACTTCGATTGAAAGTTAGAGTTTGTAAAAAAAATTGCATTTAGTCGTTAGTGTGGAAAGCTATTAAATAAGAAATGCTTAGATGCATTCTCAATTTAAGAGGCGGGTATAGGTCCCGCCGCTAGGGGGAACCATTTGATGGATAACCAACACCTCTGCCATAGGTCATCCCAAGTGGTTCGATATGTGTGGTGACTTGGCAGGGGTGCTCGGGTTCATGGTGTGATATTTTTCCGGGTCTTGGCGGCGGACGCGTCTGCCCATCAGCTGCACTGCAGGCCGGATCGGGAGAGAATGTTTGAGGGAGTCCCTTTGACTTCTCCAACCGCACTCTCGGAACATTGCCTTGCAACGCGGTGAGAGGGATGGATTCATACGTCCGTCACTCCTGGGCACACTGGCCCGCAGATTCCTATCAACCCCTAATAACTTTTTCCTTCCCAGAACTTCCTCTCCTTCCTTTCCAAAAAGACCCCCCACACAGCACCCTAAAAGATGAAATAGGCCCTGAGAGGAATTATTTTCCTCAGGGCCTCCTGTGAGGGGCTAGTGTAAAAAGAAAAAAAAACAGTGTGGATTAACGGAGAAGGGATGTCAGATGACTAAACGAAGTGAAAAAGAACTGAAGAAGTCGAAGACGCCGTAGATGAACTTAGTCTAAGAATTGGAATAACAGAAGAGACGACAGAAAGGGGAAGGAGATGGGAAAGATGTAGGTAAGGCCTGGCTATTCAGATCCGGTCACCAAATACGGCTAAAGATATTTGAACCAACGTTTCAATTCGGAATGTTAATCATTCACCATGACGATGCTTAGAGTATCTTCCAGTCTGGAACCTGCCTATTACTTTAATTGAATTAACAACGTGGAATAACACAAATTAATGAAATAAAATTTATTCGCATGCATTGGAATTGAACGTGTGACCACCGGATTACTAAAAATGGATACTTAATTTTGTTAATAAATTTTAAGTATTAATTAAAAATCAAGTAAATCATTTTAGTGATAGTAGATATAGACACGTAGACATAAGTAATATAGTTTGTAATAGTGTGGTGAACGTATGTCTTAAGAGCGTATTACCAGAGAAAACCAGAAATATGTCATTTTTAAATCAGTGTTTAGACATATTGACTCTTTTCCACAAAAATGTATAAATTGGTTCCGAAAGATTGTTCATTTAAGTATAAACGTATGTTCTAAATTTTCAGAAAAAATGTTCATTTTTAGTATAATAAGGTTATACCATAGGTTCTTGGCGGATTTGATAAATTTTCAAAAAAGTACCTGTGTTATACAACACCCATTTCAAATCACATAATCATGCAGTAGAATAAATCAATACATTATCTGGTAAATGTATGTTTCAGAATTTTAATTTTAGTTTAAATAAAATCATTAAAAAATATATACGTACATGTGCTTCTTGACGAAAATTGATCCGTTTGTGTATTTATTTGCGCACTTACCAACTAATATATTTCAGATTTTTTTTACAATCTTATTTTGCTTAGACATTATTTAAAAATGATAAATACTTTTGATCAAAAAATAATTACAAAAAGTACATAATTTTAATAGTTTTATCGTCACGCCTTTCAGCATTTTTGGATGCAGGTATAAATTAAAGCAACTTTGGAATGAAATAAAATCGATATTGAGTTATAATTTTAAAAAGCTGGTACGGAGAATAATTAATCTTTCTCATTGGAACTG
Organism: Limnephilus lunatus; assembly: GCA_917563855.2. Classification (NCBI taxonomy): domain Eukaryota; kingdom Metazoa; phylum Arthropoda; class Insecta; order Trichoptera; family Limnephilidae; genus Limnephilus; species Limnephilus lunatus. The sequence continues at coordinate 84,482,504 of OU830592.1, forward strand.
CCTTGTACGATCGGAAGAACATTTTTCGAAGAAATGTAGATTTTCGGCCGCTGACTGGTTAAACGCCCTTAAGGTATGTAAGAGACATGCTTGTATGAGTGAGAGAGCATGAGTTACGTGTAAAAGGGATGATTGCCGTCCATTCGTTATCTTTGCAAATAGGATTCCTAGAATAACAGCACTGTACAGATCTCCTACTAAACGTAACTGTCTACACCCACGACTTATTATTGTCTACCACCTTGTACTGAGATTACCATCAAAGGAACCAGTATCCCATCAAAGATTGGAAGTCCAGATTATCACAATTAGTGCCAAAAATGAAGAAAAAACTGTCCCATCACTATTGTTATAATATGTTGCACATCACGAGTGATGAACTACTTCTTATAATAATTGTCGTCTATGGTCTCCCTGGAAGTAATGTCAATGGTGTAAAAACCTAGTCAATAAAAGGCTTAATTATAAAATAACAGTTCTTTCTCTTACACATCAATATTAAATATCTAACAAAACAAAAACATCAGCCATGCATACAACGCATGATACGTCCATTAGAGCCGGCAGACCGCCAGCTACTACCCTCGACCTCGGAGGCCGTCAGTCGGTGGAAACATAATTAGTTTAAGGGGCCCAACTCGAATTTCTACCGATTTCTTACATATCTCCCTTAAACATTTGAAGTTTTAAAACTCTTAAAAAAATATATGTTATTTTCGAAGATAATGTCTAGATGCTGCCCAAGTCGAAACGCAAATTATAAGAAATTCTCTCGATAGAAAAAAATCGCAAAGTATTCTCCAAAAATTATTAAAAACAAGTCTGTTTCTATTATTTTATGAATTATATTTGTGAAAAAATTCACAATGTTTCTTTAAATGATACTTAAGATGCTCCCCAAGAGATTTTTGTTCTATTTTAAACGAGTCGTGTTTTATTAAACATTTTCGCATCGATTTTGGCGCTGTAAATGTTAGCGCTCTCCTTTAACATTCGTAATTTCGTATCTCTCATCTTCTTCTTGTCGAGCCCATTTGCGGAGCCTTAAGATAGACCACACTTGAACAAGTTAATCTTAATTTAGATATTTAAAAATTAAATGTTAATTCAAGCAAAATTCACATGAAAAAAAAATTAATCCTTTTTGTACTTCTAAACATCTAAACAATAACGAATTTAATATTTGAAACATAAAAAATGCGCGTTGGACACGCACACCGCACAGTGTACAGTGCATACCGCACAGTGGCAGTAACTCTTCTTGAGGGCAAACAAACATCTATTAAAAGCTCCCCTCGATAGTTTGAATTATTAAATAAAAGTCTACAAATTTAACGTTCATGATGTGATGTCGTTATGCGGTTATTGCACTTAAAGCGGTTGACGTTGCGGTTGAAGCGAAGCGGATCAATTAAATTTCAATTAAAAGGGAAAGCAAAACTGAATTTATACGAATAATAATGTTAGCGTAATGTATAAAGCGCCGTTTTAATGAAATGTCACCTAGTAAATGGTTATAATCTATAAGTGAAAAATTAACGGAATAATGTGGTAACGTTTACATTCATGGCGTAGAAGCTAAGATCCATTACTCCAGGTACAATAGTCTTCAGTACAAAACCACGCGTAGAAAAAAAAAATTGGCGTGTTTTTTCACGTGCAATTAATTTAAAATATTATTATGTAGCGCGTTTTCGGTTTGTACCATCGTGCTACGTTTTCGGTGAAAGTCTAGCATTCAGAACCGAAACGATGTTTGAAATGGGTTTAGCCGTGTTTGGTATAGATCTGAATAATGAATTACCTTCAAACCTTCATCTTCCTCTTCCCTTTATCCTTCTCCTCACTCCCTCAGTTCGCTTAACATACCCTATAGTCACATTGGCTTCGGACAGTTGAAACTCTAGAGTGGTATTAAAATGAAAGAAGTTTTTTTTATTAATAGCTCCACAAGAGAAGCCCTGGGGAAAATAAATCCCTCAGTGTCTATGTCATCTTTGGGGATGCTGTGTGGATGGTATTTTTTAGGAAAAGGAAGGAGAGGAAGTTCTGTGAAGAAAAATAGAATGGAGGGTGGGTAAATCATCCCTTCCACTGCGGTGTAAGGCGATGAGGAATCGAAAGAGTCTGACTGGAGAGGTCTAGGTTAGGTCGCTCAACCAGTCTCTCCCGTTCATGCCGCCAAGATTTCGCCACCAAGATTTAGACAAATCTCACCCCATGAACCCGAACACCCCTGCTAAGTCACCAAACGTAGCGAACCACTTGGGATGTATTTTAATGACAGGGGTGTTGGTTATCCTATAAATGGTTCTCGGGGCGGCGATACCCACACCCGCCTCCCAAATTAAGTCTCCTAAGTACTGCATTTGCAAAACGTTTTAGAGCGGTAGTTAAATTGAGTATCGTCCTGGTGAAAGGCCACTATTCAGAATCGAAACGTCGTTCGAAATGACTTCAGCCGTGTTTAGTGACCAGATCTGAATAGGCAGGTAATTCCCAACCTCACTCTTCCCTTAACCTTACTCCTCTACCTCCCCACTCCCTTCAGCCTCCCACCTTCCCCAAGTTGAGGAAGCCAACTGGCAGATGTTACATATGATTATTACACATGATTGTACGAATCATTAACCCCTGTTTAGCCACTGCTGTGTGAAGACTTCGATACATAAAACAAAGTAGGCACCTACCTCGAGGACAAGGAATCATCCTTTGTCCTCGGAATTGCACGAGTTCAATAAGTCTTTGATTTCCATTATTACAAACAAAATTCAATTAACTAACTGCCTCCAACATTCTAACGAAGCCTTAAGAGCATTTTCACCCCTTGTAAAAGACAGTAAACATACTTCCTTTGAAATTTAGAAGCAATAATACATACCCAGCATACAGTTCAATATTTTAATATCGGCACGATATTAGTGTATAGCAAACTTTTTTTTATATTAACTCCACATAGGAGGCCCCGAAGACAATAATTTCCCTCAGGACCTATGTAATCCTTGGGGATGCTGTGTGGAGGGGCTTTTTAAGGAAATGAAGTTCTGGGAAGGAAAAAAGGTATGAGGGTGGGTAGGAATCTGGGGTTCAGTGTGACAAGGTCATCCACCGTCAAGACCCAGACAGACCTCACCCCATGAACCCGGGTATCCCTGTTAAGTCACCAAACTTATATAATTACTTATTTATATTTATTTACGCCGTAGTGGGCTTTTACAAGCATAGAAGAAAAAGTATAATAACAATAATAATTATGTACTCATATGTTACTAAACCAATAAAACAGAATAAATAATAAAGCAATCATCATCACAAGGTATAGAACATCATAACAGAAATTAAAAACATAAAAAAAATTAAATATCATAAAAGAAATGAAATAGTATGAGTAATAAGAAAAAAACAGAAATAAGACCTGAAATACAATAAAGTGCAATGTGTAAAAGCTAGTTAGTAGGTATAAACAAACAATTATATGTGTATAATAATGTAGGATGATAAAACAGAACTAAATAGAACAGCAAAATAAAATAAAATAAGGTTATAAATTACTGGTAAGATTTTAAATGAGAGGAGGTTTTATGAAAAGAACAAAAATAAAAAAAGTTAATTATTAGCAGATAAAATAGAGATGAGTTGTCTCTTGAAAATTGCAAAACTGTCAACACCAAATATATCTATAGATTCACAATGTTATTGTTAGGTTATATCTATAGATTCACAATGTAATGTAGGCTTTGCATTCTAGGGATTGGTGAATAAATAGATTAGTTAGTATTGAGGTTATTGTTAAAATTGAAAATATCTTTATTGCGAGTTTGTCTGGCAGGTATATTAATACAGATTAGTTCTAACAAATTAGGGCAGTCGACTAAGGAATTGATAATTTTGAATAAAAATAACAAATCAATTAACACTGTTCTATCTATCAATTATGCACGCATGTGTATTTCCTTTTGCAAAATATTCGTATAAAATGGTTGGCTTCTTATCAACTCTGGAAAATACGCAGAGAGTTGTTTTCTGTCATGCTTTGGAATCATTATATTTGAAAAAAAATTACTACAGAAAACTGTGTATTGATAAAAAAATATGTGATTAAAATTTAACATCGATACAATATTATATTACATTACAACAGAGGCACGATTAAAAAGTTTAATTTCATGATATTTTTGTATGGAATCGCTTAACTTAAAACTGCATTTTAACTAGTTAGCCTAACTACTAGGGGCGTTATTTGAACAAAGAAAGCCTGTTTATGATTTTAGACGAAACCTTTGATAATTCAATACATATGTACGTATCGACTGCACTGATTTTACCTCCCCCCCCCTTACCCCCACCCTTTCCCCCTGAAATCCGTTCAGCCTCGAGTCGTAAATGCTCCACGCGATAGAACATTGGGAGGGAAGTTGGGGGTGGGGATTAATGGGGAGAGGGGGGGAGGTCCACTGAGATACCGCTAGGAGGCGAGGGGGGATATCCGGTCGGAAAATTTGCCAGTTTGGGTAAAGGGTGCAACTTCGGGTGACTGGGCGCGTGTTAAACCCTTCAGACCCGATATCTCGATAAAATTACGTGCTACTGGTATTCGGGATATATTTTAATTGTACTTAATTCATCTCTCGCACTAAGCACCGTGTTCTACGATATTACCGCAATTCGTTATAATAAATAACCAGTAATTTCGTAGCTCTACTTTGGCCAGTAATGCACGTGTTCGAATAACAATATGGCCACTCACATTTTAAATCTAAAATATAACAGTTGACTGAGTGGGAAGAAATAATTATTGTAAAGGAGTGTTTTCATGAATCCAATTTGGGGGGCGGGTATGGGTACCGCCGCTATTACCACCGGTACTATTTATTGAATAAGCAACACTACGTTTGGTGGCTTATCAGGGATACCCATAATCATGGGATGAGGATTGTCTAGGTATTGGCGGCGAATGCGTCTGCTCACCTCCTGATTTGGAGAGGCTGTTTGAGGGAGACCTTTTTACCTCTCCAGCAGGACTCTTTCGACTCTTTCTCCCAGTGAGAGGGAAGGATCATATGTTCGTCACTCCTGGACACACTGACCCCCATATTCCTCATTATATTTTCCTTCCCAGATCTTTCTTTCCTTGATTTCGTTAAAAAAAACCTCCCCACAGTATCTCCAAAAATGACATAGGCCTTGAGAGATTTTCTTAAGGGCCTCCTGTGTGGAGCTAATATAAAAAAATATTAACGCTTTGTAAACCACACAAAACAATAAATTTGTCAGATCTTTTTTATTTGGTCACTAGTGAAAAAAAAATATCCAAATTTTTATTTAGTGGTAGGAATTATAATATTGTTAGGTTTTTGCTATCGGTCAATTTTGAGTCGCTTAAAAATATATTTGTATAAATATGTGAAATTTTGTACATTTATATACATTTTTAAATACTTGTGTAGGATTTTAAATTATTATGTAATAAAATAAAATAACAGATTTGCATTATCCCACAAACGGAAAAAAATGTAATAACACTATATTTTGACGTTTAATCATAAACGTCATTAGTTTATGTATTACGTATGTAGTAAGTCAGAAAATAATATTTTAATTTAATAATATGCCTTCAATAATTTGAAGAAGACATTACAGTCAAGATTTTGTAGAAGAGAGAAAACTCTCCTAACCACATATACCAATAGCACGTTGGTCCTACGAAAACGGAAGCCTGCAGATCGACATACTTATCTATGCAGTCGAAGGGTCGCTAGTCTTTTTTTTCATTCTTCTTTCGTTAGCTTTTCTTAGTTAGTTCCTGCTTCGGTCGGGTGTAGGGAATAAATATAACGAAAAGATAAGCGCGTTTTTTTATATATTTTTTATTCCAGTTAAAAGAAAATTACATTTTCTCTCATTTAACTAGAAATAATTATATACATTAAGATAAACTAAATATTTCAATACAGCGCTATTCTATTTCATTATTTTGTTTATCAAGAAAAAATATTAATAATTTTTTTTAAATTTACGCAACTTATTTTCGTTTTTATTGTCATTTGGGAGGCAATTATATAAGTTGCCCCCCTCGTAACCAATGGATTGTTTACCATAGTTAGTGTGGATGGTGTATAAATGTATGCTATCATGTTGTGTGTAAAGTATTTATGTACTTGAGACGTTTTAATGAATTCTGTGTTTGTGTGTACGAGATTATTTTGTATTTTGTATATAAGGAGACATGTATTGTATTCATATAGTTTTCTTAATGTTAATAGTTTTGTTTCCATACATAATTTTTTTGTTAATGTTCGTTAAAAATGTATGTTGTTGTTTGGGTACCAGAGGTAATTTGTATACATTTTTTAATTTTATTTTATTTGAATACCGCACAGGAGTCCCAACCGTCCCAACAATGTATTGGTTCCCGAACTTTTTTTGACCAGTGACAACTATGACATTTATTTGTTCTCACAGGGACCACAAGGTACAATAATGATAAACTGTTAATCGCGTAATTAAACGCGTCCTTGTAATTACTAGCATTTTGCAATTCGACGTGCTCTTCTTGGACAGATTTTTTTAAAAATATATTTTTTAATCCTTTATTTTTCCCAATTTTGACATTTTATGCATACATATTTTGAAAATCATAAGAGTAATGGGACCCACTAAGGCGCAGCCTGTGCGTGGGTAAAATAGTCAAATAATATTTTGTTGTACCTAGGAAAAACAAAACAGTGGGTATTAAGCAAAAACATAATTAAAATTTGTCTAAATAGTTTGTGCAAAAAGGGTATACAGTAGTGAACAGTGTAATAATAAGTGAAAAGTTTGTGTGAAAAAATAAAAGTGATATAAATTATAAAAATAAAGTTTCAACATCTGTATCGTTAAGCCATATTTTTAAATCTTTTAGGTATTGGGGAAGTTTAGTTGCCACCTGAATAATTTTCGGTAAAATAGAATAATTGAAAGTACGAGATCCAATGAAACTCCTGTGCATTTGAAACTGCTGTGCGTTACCTCTCATTAATACCAAAAGGGTTACGAATCAGCTTTTGGTTATCTTTCGATCCAGTTTTGTAGTAAATGAATAAATGTTTCGTGGACCAATTTGGAACCACTGATCTAGAGACAGTGATGGCATCCTGAATCGTAGTTTGTTGTAGTGCTGAATAAAGTGAGGAAGGAAGGAAATGTGGAAGATGATGTTGGGAAATACCTGGCCAATGCTGCTTGAAAAGCCATTGTAAATTTTGAAAGGTGGTGTTTCACCAGGACAATAATGAGAGTGTTTTCCAATCAGGAACGTACGGCAAATATGTGAAAATATTATTTTAACTAAATCAACTGTGGAACATGACAAATGAATGGTATAAAAATTACTTGCCCACGCCGGGATTTGAACCCTAGTTGAGAGTCGTATACGGCGACCACGGAGGCTGCCTGGGACATGTAGACAAATCTCAAGCGTTATTTTTGATTTTTTTGGAAAATTAATTAGAATTGCAAGCACGCAGCCTCAAGGTGTTCAGAGGCAGTTTTGGAGTGTGGGCGTGCATTTCAGGGAGGACTTCGGCGCACTTTCGGAGGTTGAGTTGGGTTGGGCTGGGCGGCTGATGGGGGGGAGGGGGTAGATATAAGGGGTTCGTTTAGGTCTCTTTGCGTTGCGATACCCCGGGCATGGTAGAGCCAGGCGGCCAGTGGCGCGTCAGTATACTGCAAACCAGCGATGGGACGTCAGGTAATTGATAATAATTACGTAATATAGATGTCAAATTAATGGAAAGTGGCAAGGAAAAATAATAAAATGTGCAGTTTACGATATAATGCGATATATTGTGTTCTACAACAACTCTTGACATGCACTGGAAATCTCGCGTTCGAGTTTCAGTTGCGACCGATATCTTTTTTTATTTTCTATGTCTTATTCCTTATTTCCATTGATTTTTCATATTATATAATTTTCCATTTCCATATTACTACTTACAATTATTAAATTTAATATTGCAATAAGGTTTAGGCGGCTCCCACATGGTCCGTCATAAACTGAGTGCTGTAAGACCCTGCGCAGAAAGGTATAGTCGCGGTCCATTGTTGGAATTTTCTGCGCTGGGTCTCAGTTTATGTCGGATAATTGCCGGTCCATGAGGGAGCCGTCACTTCAATAAGTTAATTCTAATAATACATTATTCTGGACTTGTAAAAAAGTCAAAATTTTCTCCACATACATTGTGAAATAACACAAATTAAACATTTAAAATTTAATTTTTATAAGAAAAACTTTCTTTTTATACTTTTTTGAAGGTTATTCCCATCAGTGAAATATATCATATTAGAATAAGTTAACAATAATAATCTAAACGAAAATATGAAAGAGAATAAGACACAGAAAAACAGAAAAAGACAATGGTCGCAACTGGGACTCGAACCCAGACCTCTCCGTCTAACCGGGACGAGTGCGTTAACCAATTTCGCTATTGCCACCTTTTGTCAAAACGTCATAATTGTCAATCTCATATTTTCAAATTTTAGAATTACATTATTATCAACTAATTATTTTTCTCCATATTACGGGCAACTAAACTTTTATAATTGGAAACAATCATTCTAAGAATTGGTTTGTGACCTGGATAGCGTCTCGGATAGATATATGGAGAAAAATAATTAGTTGATAATAATGTAATTCTAAAATTTGAAAATATGAGATTGACAATTATGACATTTTGACAGAAGGTGGCAATAGCGAAATTGGTTAACGCACTCGTCCCGGTTAGACGGAGAGGTCTGGGTTCGAGTCCCAGTTGCGACCATTGTCTTTTTCGGTTTTTCTGTGTCTTGTTCTCTTTCATATTTTCGTTTAGATTATTATTGTTAACTTATTCTAATATCATTTAAAATTTATTTGCGCACGCCGAGTTTTGAACCCACTACCTTCGGATTGCTAGTCGAAAGCCTTACCCTCGACCATGTTACAAATATATTCTGGCGTGGCGTTTCAGCAGTTCTAAATTTCTTTCAATGTCTGCGTTTTTCAAAGATTATTAATGCAATCATTCCAAAGATTGCAGCCCATAATTTTTTTTTTTAAATTGAGGATAAGGTTAGATATCCTTAAATTGAAATTGATAAAATTGACCGAATTTGGCTCCGGCAATACTAGAGGATCTGCGTTCACATCCCAGTTGCGACCTTTATCTTTTAATGTATGTGTTACTTTATTTTCACATTTTCATAGGTATATTATATTAATCTCTGGCGTGTATCCGGTTGAATAACTGGTATAATATACCTGCATAATATATTATATTATAATGTTAGAGCACGGGAGAAAACCACAATATATTATCGTAACACACCTTGTGGTGGTGGGCACAAGAAACTCTTTGTATTTTCGTCTAACTTGCCACAAAATCCCCCGCCATTGGATTTTCGTGTAAAATAAACGGCCTCTCAGTATGACAGTCTCTGGGCAAACAGGCAGACAGGTTAATGGGTGGGGGTGGAAAGGGGTTTGGGTTGGGGTGGGGTGGGGCCCAGGAGGGATGGGGGGCACATTTGTTTTGGTCTAGCCGAGCCACCTCTTGATGGCTGAAATTCGTCTTGGGCCCGAAACTTTATGGCGATGGGAGAGCCGCCGGAATGGCACTAAGCTCGGATGCAGCCGGCTAGGTCTACTTCGACTACGGATAGCGCCGTATTACGGTAATGAGCATGAAATATTGGGATAGATTTTAGGATCAATATTATGAAAAAGATTATCAATATTGGATTAGATTTTACGTTTGATTTTATGAATAGGGCTACTAAAGTATTGGGATAGATTTAACGATTATTGTTAAAAAAATTCTACAAACGAATCGATTAGATTTTACGACATCTACCAAAGCAATGATATAGATAGATTTTTTTAAACCACGAAAAAGGCTACCAAAATAGGTATTGGTAAAGTTTTTACGTTTAATATTATGAAAAGGTCAACCAAAGCTTTGAATATATTTTATGAATGGGCTACCAAATTTTTAAATAGATTTTTGGTTTAATATTTTGATAAAGGCTGCCGAAGCATTTATAGGTATTTCAATTTCATAAATATGAAAAGAGAACGATCCCGGTTTCCTAAAACGGCATTGAATAACTTTAAAATGTGATTTTTTAAAATATTTACTCCATACAAGAGACCCTGAGGAAAATAATTTCTCTCTTGGCCTATGTCATTTTTGGGGATGCTTATGCTATACAGAACGGGAGTATAATTCTAATTTAAAATAGGTTAGTAAATTATTAGTTAGTACCTAACTTTAATTTTTTTCATGTTAATTTTATTGATAGCGGACATGACGTATGAACTGAGTATTACTATTTTAATTCGACCAATTGGCTTTCATCTGTCTGTAAATTTGTGTTACGTTCCGGCTCCGGTTCAAGATGGTGGCCGTTTTAACCTGTCGTACACATGCACTGGTAAGACAGTATTACGAACATAAACTCAACTAGTACAAAGTGAAAATTTTGTGTTTTTTCAATGTGAAATCGTCCTGTTTATTAATTAAACGGGTAGATAGAAGATAGGTATTTAAGAACCTTGTCATAAGTCTTATTATTTCAGAGTACATTTTGGTTTTGATTTAAAATAAGAGAAAATTAGAAGCACTTCTTTTTGGAGATCATGCCTAGGTACTACTGTTCACAGAACGACTAGTATCTATATGTATATATATATATATAAAATTTAGGTTCCGTATGTTTGCGTACACAAATCTCGGAAAGTAATCGATGGATTAACTCAATTCTTTTACAGAACATTGCATTTTAGCAGAAGAGTTTTTCTGTATATAATGATAAGCTCTGGCGTTATGAAATTTGTATTTAAAAAATAAAAATTTAGGTTCCGTACGTTTGGGCCCGCTAATGTCGGAAAGTAATCGATGGATTGACTCAAAAATTTTACAAAACAATGCATTTTAGCAGATGAGTGTTTCTATTTATAATGGTAAGCTTTGGCGTTATGAAATTTGTATAAAAATACTGTGTATATGTAGTGTGCGAGTGGTTTGGAAATGTGTGTATTCAATATATTTTAGCGGCAGAGAGGGAAGGCAGGAAGGGGAAGGTAACGAAGTAGGAGGGGTTCGCGGGAAGGGTGTCGAGGGAGGGGGAAGGTGGGGAAGGTGGAAGAGGAACGCAGGAGGGGAAGGGGACGCATGAGAATGGACATGTAGGGAGAAACAATTTATTTCTTTGATTGGCATAGCAACGCATGCCGGGAACCAGCTAGTATAATATAGAAATATAGATACAATACATAATATAGATACAATATGTACATATTTGTCTCTTTCTTTCCATTACTATGTAAGATTTTAATTTCATATTGATGTGTTATGTTTTGTCGCTTTGTGTACGTGTATATAAGCTCACACAGTGTATTTTTTGATCAGTATAATTTTATGCCCTCATGATGCTTGTGTTAAGCGAAACCGGTAAGTATTAAAATTAAATAATTAAATCGTGGTTATAAACAAAGTAATTGTTTTATTTCATTTTTAAATATGTCAAACAACAAAGTGGTTGCTTTCTACCAAAATAAAGTATTTTTCATTAGAAATGTATTAACCCGTATGAGAAACCACTTTTTAAAAATACAGTTTTATGGCTAAAAATATTTGTGAAGGTTTCCATTAATTAACTTTTTTTTCTTTTAGAATTATTGACAAAACAAATAAAAAACACCTTTGCGCTTGAAATCGTGACGTCTAGACTCAATTTGCCGTGCGATTTTTATGCCTATTACATACCTATATTTGTGGCGATATAATGAAAACTAATGAATACATACAATACAATTAAATTTTTACGTCGTGTTAAGTTGATTAGATATATTTACGGAGTAAATAAAATGTTGTCTATTTAAACAACGAAATCCATAGAAGTTGATATAAGTCTAGTAAGTTTTATCCTTGCAGTTAGCTTCCTCACTCAGCGCGCAGAGGTCGTGATTTCAAATCCCGAAAAATAACAACAAAAAAATTATAGTTCCAGTGGAACTATCATTTTTCATTTTCCATTCAGATTCAAACTGATACTCTAAAGCAGTGGTTCCCAAAGTGGTCCGTACGGACCCCCAGGGCCCCCAGGATCATTCAGCTGGTCCGTGGTAAATTAAAATTGAGTTGAGGGACCCTGAACAACTTCAGGGGGTCCGCGCAAGGTTTAATATAAAATTTAAAAAAAAGTGACACATCTTTATTAATATGTTAAGTCACTTATGCTGTGGGCCAAAACAGTTTGGGAAACACTGCTCTAAAGTAAGTGGTCCTTTACTCCCCCCCCCGTTTCGAAAACGGTTCTTAATTTCGCCATGAATTAGGGATTAGGGATTTACATGTTTAAAATGTCAATATCTTTTATATACCTCCAAAGTCTAGCATCGAAAGAGTTCCGTAATGTTAATTTAATTTTTTATTTTACTTTATTAGGATTTTATTTACAGAATAACATAATAACGTTACATAAATTAAAAAAAAAAAACTATGTTATAACCCAAAAACCAATTTTCACATTAAGCACAAATGATAACTACAAAAGTAAATTATTTCACAGATACTGCTAAAAATAAAATAAATATACAATAATATAGAAACAAAATTTAAAAAAATTACACTTTCAAAAACAAAATATTAAGATAAGAATTATTTCAACAGTTTTTTTTTACTGTAAATTTAAGTTATTTAGTAAATAGATTAATAAGGCTTTATTAAAAAATGCTTAAAATATTCTAAAGATCACGAAAAAACATCAGCATCAATACGTTTATTAAAATGATAAAAAATAATTTTTTCTGAAGCCCGTTGAAGCAATTTTGGTATGAAACAATGACTTGTCTCTAGTTTTCTTAATTAGGACTCTAATATTAACTGATTAAAATTTTTAATTATGGTGTAGAAATACGGTTATTTTGAATGATCAATGTAGATTTTTTTTTTAAAAAAGAAAGACAAACATTCCCGGGTTACGAATAACCCAACATTGTTTGAAAATCTCCTACTAGCACCACAGAAAGCCGAAAATGTTGCTTGTGTTGTGGTGGAGGACTCAGCCAGCTGAGGAATCGAACATGCGACGCCCGGGTGGGACCCAAGCGCTGTGCCCACTCAACCACTGACCTTAGAATGAAATGGGTATGTTATGTAGCCGGTATTTTAAGGGAAAGTAAGGAGGGAAAGTTCTGAGAAGGAAAAAGGTATGCGTGGTGGTTAGGAATCCGGGGTTCAATGTGTTCAGGAGAGACGGACGTAAGAATCCATCCTTCCCACCGCGGTGCAAGGCGAGGGGTCGAGAGAGTCCGGCTGGGGAGGTCAAGGTTAGTTCTCCCTCAACCAGTCTCTCCAGATTCGGCCTGCCACGCAGTAGATGTGCAAACGCATCCGCCGCCAAGACCTTGACCAACCTCACCCCATGATCCCAGCGATACTCATAACCGCCTCCCAAAATAGTGTAAAAAATATTTTGAATTAGTAGCTAATTGGAGTACGCTATGGGTTTGCGACTTTGCATCCAATAAGTATATTAATGTTCTACCACGCATTTGGTTAATGAATAGAATAGATTTTTAACTTTATGAGTAAAATTTCAAATTATAATATTTAATTAAATGAAGACAATATTGGCGAAACTCAATCAAAATCTGGAGACAGAAAAATCAGAAAAAGATATTGGTTCCACTGGGACGCGAACCTAGGTCCCTATGCTTACATGGTAAGTGCTCTACCGATTGAGCTATGGAATCCATTTCCAATTCGGTCAATTTTAACTGTATCATACTTCGACTAAGAACTACCAACATTATCTTCATTTTCTTAACGCATATATTATTGGCTGCTATATTTATATATGATTGCAAGATTCAACCCGAACTAAATGCTATTTATCTGGATAAATATTTATCCATTTTATTTTTAATATGCGACATCTATTGACTTTTTCTTGGATTAATATTTTAATTTTTAAGTTTATGAGTAAAATCTCAAATTATAATATTTAATTAAATGAAGATAATATTAGCGAAACTCAATCAAAATCTGGAAACAGAAAAATCAGAAAAAGATATTGGTTTCACTGGGACAGTTTCCAATGGAACCAACATATTTTTCTGTCTCCAGATTTTGATTGAGTTTCGCTAATATTCTCTTCATTTAATTAAATAGAATAGATTTTATTATTTTCACCACCAGTCGAGTGAGTGAATTTCACGAAGCGCCGCGCGACGTTGAAAATGAGTCATTTTATTTGGACGCTAAAAAGCTTGCTGGCATAATAAAATACATAATATTATTTCGACGAGCTTTTCGCTCTTTCTCAGGTTGTTTTGTCCGCAGCTAAATAAATTACTCCAAAAAGAAGAAAAAGTTTTGTTTACTCCGCCGGTGCAAGAGTCTAGTGTGTTAAAGTTTAATGGGCGGGAGCGGGGGGAAGGGGTGGGGTTCCCCGTCTTGGGATGGGCGGACAGACAGAACATCAATAATTACTGGCCCAACTGGCGTTTGGGCCGCGAATCCCATCCCCTCACCCTCTTCCAACTCCCAACCTCCTTAACCCGTCCGCCCAAACAACCGACGAACCTCCTTGCCCCACCCTCAAACCACCCACCCGGGGATGGCAGGGGGGTTTGTCACCCACCTTCATGTTCACAGGATATTTAGGAGTGCACCACCCCCAATTCCTCCCCTGGTGGGTTGGGGTGTGCGTGCGTCGACGGATTAATTTGATAGAAATTATTATCATTGTCTCGACTTCATTACTGTATTTTAATTGAAGAAATAAAATTAATTAAATAACCTTGAGAGGGTTAAGTTCGTTGAAAGGTCACAAAGTATCAAATGACATGATGGAATATTGAAAGTTTTCAGCGTATCTAAAAAAATGAAAAAGTACTTTGTCATAGTGCAGTTGTAAGATATGCTCTTATATCTGCTTTGAAATGAAGAAGGGAATAATAGCTGTGAAATATATTTATAATAATATGGAATTATTGCAGGAAAAAAAGGGATTTAAAACTCCCTCATTCTAAATTCGTGAAAGTTCAACTGATTTCCAAGTTGTATTCAACGATAATTGGTTAGCTAGATCCTAAAATTAGTCGATTTATATCAAAAAAGTTACGTTTCGAATTCTACATCCATTCTTAGTATAATATTATGGAAGATAAAAAAGAAATTCCTCAAGTGTTCAATCCCAGCTGTTTTAAAAATAATAGGGAGAATGGAGATAAAAATATTAAAAACATGAAAACATATTCTGAAAAAATCCTAATTTTAGTTAATTTAATTACAAATTTATTTATTTAATTTTTTCTATTTATTAACCAAAATAATATAAGCACAAAATACCGTTTTTTTAACAGTTAGAAGTACAATTTTTTTTGTATATACCAACTCACTAGGCTGAGCCTGTTCAATAATATAACTTACTTTTAGGTTCTAATACATTTTTTCCATAATTTTTGGTAACATTTTAGTCGAACCTCCAAAGCCAAATGTTTTTTACCTACTCAAAAGGACTATGTAAATAGGATCCTACAAGAAATAATCATTAGGTTTACTGAACGTTTTTAAATAATAAATTATTTTCGGAAAAAAATGTAATTTGTATTTGGTAATGATCAGTTTTTCGAACGAAAAAATTTGTGGTTCCTTCCAAATCCTGTATCAATGTTCTCATAACTTGTCCAAAAATTTTCATATAAATCCTTTACCAGAAATATCGCAACGGAAATTTTTAGGCACGGCACAAATTAATCAAGATTTTTTAATTGCGAAATGTTTTCCCCGGGGACCAGACGTTGCAAAAGATAAAAGCAAACGCACACTAAGGCTTTGGAAAAACGTAAATAAAAATGGCACGTATCTACGGTGTACCCACACCGACTTGCACTCGCCAAATATTCACCCACACCAACGGGTGCCTTCCAAACAACGTACACGTTACACGTAGATAGCGTTATACGATAAGTTTATACTACGAGAACTTGGATTGCCGATAAGTAAAGGAGGCTGAATAGGCATGGGATTATAATGTAATATACATCGTAAGATACTAGTAATTGTTTTGGATATTTTGTATTCGGCTTAGGGAAGGAAAGGATATTGGGAAGAGGAAAGTTGGGAAGACCTGGCTATTCATATCCGGTCACAAAATACGGCTAAAGCCACTTCAAGCAAAGTTTAAAAGCGTCTCCTGAATGGTGGTATTTCACCAGATCCACATTCTGATGCAACAGTCCTATAAAAAAAAGTTTTCTGCAAATTTATTAAAAAATATTTTCAAAATGATATTGGTGATTACTACCATTTCCGAATGAATTATTTTCATTAGAAATCATATTTATGCCGAAATTTTATAAAAATAATTACGCTATTACGTGGTCTTACACCAGGGGGAAACTGATAGTATTATCCAATATGGAATGTGCCGCAATTTATTTATTTATTAAAGATACAGAAGAAAGTACAAATAACATATTTGGAAGCTTTGCCTATCCAACTAGGAAAGTTTCCCGTTCCAGGACAGACAAATTGACAGGTTTAGTTCATAATATTCCAAGAAATGTACATAAATACATAACAAAAAAAAAAAATCTTTTTTCTCTGAAAGTAAGTTATGTAGTAAAGAAAATGTGTATATAACATATATATGTGCATACATTTTTTTGACAATGTAGAAAAAGGAATTTGGTAGCATATATAATAATCGGATTTACAGAATTAACCTGGTAACATATAATATATTCAGATTTACAGAGTATGATATGTAGGTAAGTTAATAATATTAACTCTATGGTAGTATTGATAAGTATAAACCAGGTACCTGATAACAAGATGGAATAATTACAATAAGATTTACAACAAAGATATGAAGTTATGTTAGATTATGTGTTTAGAAGTGTGAACTTTTAATGGATAGTACACTTATAGGAGAAACTACAATAAAATTTACAATATTAGATATGATTTATGCATGTAATATTATATATGATTTTTTTTAAAGCGTTATTACTACAGTATGTAATAAATTATGTGCAAACATGATTATTTTCACTGATTTAAAACAAGTTTGCAGAACATATTATATTGTACGACAATACGAATACACACCGCGCTCATGTCACAAAAAAACCCTATAAATAGACCTAGAAATACAAACTAAGAAACAGAAACAGAAACTATGAATATAAATAAATAGTACCTGATTTAGTGCTACTTTGGTGAAATTGGTGCATTACTTCGTACGTCATACATGTTGTATTATGTATTGATTATTTATTATAAATCATAAATCATTACCGTAGTAAGGTACCAAGTTTCACACAGAGTTAATGCGACGTGCATGTAATACAGCAGTGATGTACCTAGACCTACACGGAGCCACAGGCTTTTTTTTTTTCAATTATTTCTGGCTTTCACCCTTCAAGGGTGTTCTAGGCCATCATTTAAAATTACAGAGAAAGGGAAAGGTGAATTTATATATTAATTTTATTTAAATGTACAAATTTCAGAATTATATGGAAGATTGGAGTCGAGTTCAGACTTAGAAGAGATGAAATGTTGAATGGAGGGGAGGCAATTTTAGATAACGCTTGATAGAAGAGAGGATATTTATTTAGAGAGGGACAACCAAAAAATATGTGATCTAAAGTGCCCACATCTAGACCACAGAACGTACAATCTGGGGAGTCAAGGATGTGAATTTTAAAAAGGTGAGAAGGAACGGAACAATGACCGATTCTCATTCGAATAAGTGAGGAAATTTCTTTTTTGGAAAAATGGGGAAATTTTTGAAACCACGGTTTTGATGGGATAGTCCTTTGTATTGAGGCGTAGCGAGCTCCCTTGGATTGACTGGCAATGTTCCAATGCTCTGTTCAAACATTGCGGGATCTATCTTTGATGATGGAAAAAATATCAGATAGGGGAATATGGTTTACGAGGGTAACAATAGGGTTGGACGCTCCTTGTTTTGCCAAAGAATCTGCAATATCGTTACCTACTAAGCCAATGTGTCCAGGGATCCAAACAAGAATTACGGTTTTTCCAGAGCTTTGAATGGAGGCTATCAGCACTCTAATGAGACATACAAAGTGATCATCAGGATGAAGAAGAGGACAGGATTTAAGTTTTTGGAGGGAGCTGAGAGAGTCAGAGAGAACAAGGGAATGTTCACAATTATTTTTGATTATATATTTGAGTGCTTCAATTATTGCAATGCACTCAGCAGAAAATATTGAAAATTGGTTTGAAATTGAATAAAATATTCTATCATTAGAATTATTGTGGTAAACGTTAATACCTATACCACAGTTAGGAGAGTCAGGAGATTTGGAGCCATCAGTAAATAAAAGAGAAGAATTGGGCCATTTAGAAGAAATAATGTCATTGAACATATTATTAACAGTACGGGCTGGGAGATTGGAATGACTTTTAAGGATGCCGATCCCTTCCAAAATTGTTGGGGATAGGGTGACGTGACTATATTTTAATTTGTATAGTGGAAGAAGATCATTTTGGATAATTTGAAGCTCTGAGAGAGAGCGAAAATTTTTACAGATGGCAGGAAGAGGTTTAGTTCGAGCTCTGATTGTAGATGAATGAGTTGAGTCTTTGAACAACGAAACTCTGGGAATAACCTGATGACATTTAGAATTTAAACATTTAAGAACAAATTTGTCAGCAAACAGTTGTCGCCTTAAATAAAGTGGGGGATCAGAACATTCCACTTGAAGGGAATTGATGGGCGACGACTGCATCGCTCCAGTTATTATTCGCAATGACTTCGATTGAATTTTGTCTAATTTACTGAGTGCATTTTTGGAGGCAGTACTAAAAAGTGGGCAGGCATAGTCGAGATGACTTCGAATAAGTGCATTGTAAAGCAACTTAATGCAGGTAGGGTGAGCATCCCACCAAACGCTGATCTGATGATATTTAAATTTTTTTCACATTTAGTAACTATATTATGAATATGGGAAGACCATTTAAGTTTCCTATCAAATGTTACTCCCAAAAATTTTACTTCAGAGGCGTTGGGGATTGGAGAGTTTTTAAATAAAATTTGAACAGGAGGATTTTTATGACGGTTTGTGAAGGTGACTCTTTTGAACTGAAAGTTCCAGACCATTTAAAGTGAGCCATGTGCAAAGGACATCCATGGCTTCATTAAGATATTTGACGGCAAGTGGGATGATTTTGGATGATAAGAAGAAAGCTAAATCATCTGCGAACTCAATAACTTTTACTTGAGGGGGAATAGAGACATGCATATCGTACGTGTATATATTATACAGTTTAGGGGATAATACATCGCCTTGGGGTAAACCTTTCCAAATTGATCTGCTCTGAGGAGTAACATCTGGTAGTTCAATGAAAATTTTTCTATCAAGAAATAGATTAATAATAGATTGGACAAACATGGGGGGAAGGTTAAGGCCTAAAAGTTTTTTTTTAAGGATTGGGATGGAAACATTGTCAAAGGCACCTTCTATGTCTATAAAGACTGCAAGACATACTTCATGATTAGAAATGGATAAATTAATATCAGTGCTGATGATGGCAAGGTTATCTTGTGTAGATTTTTTTTCCTAAATCCAAATTGAGATGGAGAGAGAAGCTGATTACTTTCGACAAAAAATTCTAACCGGTTTTTGATTAATTTTTCATAAATTTTACTGAGGGTGGATGAAAGAGCAATTGGCCTGTAGTTGGATCCAGAATTGGGTGATTTGTTTGATTTTAGGATTGGGATGATTATTTGAGAACTCTAGTCATCAGGCATTATGCCAGACTGGAAGATTTTATTTAAGATGCTTAGGAAGTGATTTAGAACATTATCATTACTATTTTTGATAATGCTATAAGGAATACCATCTCTGCCTGGAGATGAGTCTTTGACTGTTGATAAACAATTATTTAATTCAATTAAAGTGAATGGAGAGTCTAGCCAATGATCAGACATAGGAGTGTTGTGGATGGGAGTTATTTTATCTAAGTTAGATACAGAAGGGGGGGCAATTTTGTCCAAGAACTCATCTATCCATTTAGAATGAGACGCTCGAGGAGATGTTGAACTGAAGGAGGATCGAAATCTTCGAATCATAGACCAAACTTCCGAAATTGGAGTATTCGGAGATACTGAACTGCAGAAGTTGTACCACCCGGATCTTTTTTTTGACCTCAATACCCTTTTGGCATTGGCTTCAGCATTTTTGTGTATAAGATAGTTCTCCATAGTCATATTGTGACGATACGAAAGAGATTTAGCTTTCCGAATTCTCACTACCTTAGAACATTCCTCATCCCACCAGGGAGTCGGAGGGAGTTTTTTAAGAGATTTGGTTTTAGGGGGAGGATTTGATTTATTTATTGCAGTTATGAGCATCGATTTGAAGTTATCGTAGTCATCTTTGACAGATAATATATCGGAGGAGGGTAAATTTTGTATAAACTTATCCATATGCGAGTTAAATTCGTTCCATTTGGTTTGTTTTGTTTTAATTTTCGTCGAAATATGGAACTTGTCTGAATGGAAAGAAGTTTGATAAGTGATGGTGATCGGGAAATGATCACTGGAGCAAGGATCGGGGGACACCACCCACGAGGAGATAGGTGCCAAATTTGTAGAGCATATAGAGAGAACCACTGCATTGGGGTTTGTGTTGGGGCGAGAGATTCTCGTAGGAGATCCGTCGTTCAAAAGGAAAAGGTTGGATTCATCTAAAAAATCCATAACATTTCGACCATCTCTATCAGAGAAAGCAGAACCCCAGACGGGGGAATGGGCATTAAAATCGCCAAATAAAAAGAATGGAGGGCGTAGTTGACGGACAATTTGTAAACAAGCTTGCTTATTGAAGTGCGATGATGGGGGAATATAGATAGAAACAAAGGATGTGTCCTTTATTTTAGCTGCAACCATTTGAAAGTCAGCATTGGGGGGTTTGATATTATTTATTGGGGAAAACGGAAGGGATTTTTTAATAAAAAGGGCAGCACCGCCGCCCGTACCTTCCGGGCGATCATCACGGAGACAGGAGTACCCTCCCACATTAAAGTGGGTGGATGGAGTAAACCATGTCTCCGAGACAGCAGCCACAGAAACAAGGTTTGAATTTAATAGGTTAAGAAGGTTCGATTTGTTAGAAATAGCACTGCGGCTATTCCACTGAAGTATTCTGACATCTTGAAGTGCCATTTTGAACAAATGATTTTAACGTGGAAATAATAGAAGCAGCGTTGGACGGTAGATTAGTTTGAGAATAAATTAGGTCAATCAGAAGCATAATAAGAGTTTGTATAAATGAAGAATTATCTTGTGAGAGTTGTTCAGAAAGTTTTTGATGGTTTGTTGAGGACGAATCATAGTTGTTTGCGCACCCATTTGTGGCATTTGAAAGAGGAAAACCATTGGGATTTAAGAGAAGTGATTTGTGTTGTTGCCGATCGTATCCAGGAGCCGGTTTAGAGACAGGGTTTTTGTACATAAATTTAGTTGAACGAGAAGATGTTGAGGAGAAGGGGAGAGGGTTGGATGGAGAGTTACTGGATAAAACCTCGGCAAAAGATTTTTTGACAGGCGGGAATAGTTTAGAAGCCCGCAGAAAAGACAAGTTCTCAGAGGCCATGCAAATTTTTATATTTTTTTGGCGAGATTGTTCAGGGCAAGAAGAGTGAATGGCGGAATGAGCGCCTGAGCAGTTAAAACATTTAGGTGAAGAGAGAGAAGAACATTGGTCAGCCGTGTGGTTTTCTCCATATTTGAAGCATCTGGGAGGGGATCTGCATGCAGCTTTGGTATGACCAAAACGGCAGTAATTGTAACATTGGGTGGTGGGGTAAGTGTACATTTCAACTGGTAAGGAGTTGAAAAATAAATAGATATGAGAGGGAAGAGATTGTCCTTCGAATGTGATCACAACAGATTGGGAGGGCTTCCAGGAAACGATGCCCTCAGAGGTGTCCTTATAATTTAGCCTCCTGGCTTTTATGGGATTGCCGATATGTTGGGGGGTTGAAAGAGAAGACAGAATTTCTGGAATGGACAGATCGGTCGAGATACCCCTGACCAGGCCCTTTCGAGTGACATTGAAAGTTGGGATGTACGCCTTGAATTTAGAATTAGATGTAATAAAAATGTTTTTGATGAAGTTGTTGGCGGCTGAACCTGAGAGAAATTCAATAGAGATTCGGAAGCGACCCTCGGCTTTTACACCTCAGGGCTTAATCGAAAGGTTCTTTTGGTTGAAAGGAATTTACCAAATTCAAGAGGATGTATGGTTTTACCTTGTTCAGTTTTTTGCGCATATACAATGAAGGGGCCACGGGAATGAGTAGAGTAAAAGTTTGTTGGAGAAGGTTGAGGAAGAGCTGGTGGGGACTGTGAAGACGAAGGCGAATCATGTTTTTTTGGGGAAGAGGGACTGAATTTTCTTTTTTTTATTGAGGTTAGGATGACAGATTCACGGTCTGAAATGTTTGAAGGGTCTGAAATGTTTGAGGGTTCTGAAATGTCCGAAATGTCTCCATCTGGAGGGTCAGGAGGGGGATCTGGGGGCTTTGTAGGAGGTAAAGGAGGGAAATACTCCTCCATTGTTCAATTTACAGGAAGTACAAAAAGTGACAGAAGTAAAAGTAAAAAAAAAAGTATATAAATATCTGAAAATGAGCAGCAAGAAGTGACTCCTGGAAGATCAGGGGGAGAAGAGTCCTCAAGACACAACACACTACACTTTTTACAGCCAAAAAATAATTAAAAGTTTGGTTTAAGAAGATTTTTGAAAGAGCAAAACAAAAAAACTGTTGACAGCCAAATGTTGTTGTTGCGAGCGAGCCACAGGCTTCAGGGGCGCAAAACCATAAATACCAGGTACAAAAACTTGAAAAAGGACGTCGAAACATTGCGACGCAATATCAGAACTCGATGAA
This sequence comes from Limnephilus lunatus, assembly GCA_917563855.2. Classification (NCBI taxonomy): domain Eukaryota; kingdom Metazoa; phylum Arthropoda; class Insecta; order Trichoptera; family Limnephilidae; genus Limnephilus; species Limnephilus lunatus. Next base: position 84,505,465 of record OU830592.1, read on the forward strand.
GTGTGATAGGAATTTTGGTCTAGTGATCAGGAAAGTTAGGTGATTTAGTTTATCAGTTAAACAACATACGTTCTCTTTCGACTCTCCCTAAGTTCATAATCCAATCATTGACTAATTTACGCAGGACGCTTCCACTTTTCAATTTCCAGGAACCGGGTATAAGGTTGAACATTTTCGGACCTAGGTAAGAATATTGTCTTTGAGCAAGGGATGTCATAGTAGTAAGTGGAACTATTGGATTCCTTCCTGCATGTCGGGTGTTGTGATAATGTTCTACGGAAGGGAAGAGGTGACGATATTTTTGTGTGTGTAATATGACTTTTCTTATGAATAGTTGCCTCACATCCAGAACTCCTATCTCTTTGAATAAATCATTACTGGGGTATCTATGTATATGGTTTTTTAAGGATGACCCTTAGTAGAGATTTCTGTGCTTTGGCTATTAATTGTACCTTATATTATTTTAAAGGATTATATTGTGAAATAAAACACAAATCATTCAGAATTTTTTTTTTATATTAATACCTTACAAGAGTCTTAGCTGCTCCCGTCTGGAGCCAGTGAGACTATGGCATCCCCAACTAAGGCTGAAGGTATTGGGGTGGGGAAGGAGGTGGGAAAGAGGAAGGTGGGGAAGTACCTGGATATTCAGATCTAGTCATCAAACACGGCTAAGGCCATTTTAAGCAACGTTTCAATTCTAAATGGTAGTCTTACACCAGGACGATACTGAGAGTATCTTCCCCCCTGGAATGTGCTGTAAATATACTATATATTATTTTAAATGAATTAATTGTGAAATATCGGATTGCGAGTCAAAAGCCTTACCGTTAGACCACGCCGGCCGTCAGATTTATTTGCGCATGTCGAGATTTAATCCATTACCTTCTCCAGTGACGACCTCCTTCGCCAGTCAAGAGCTTTACCCCTCGACCACGGAGGGCGTCATAATTCATCTAATTTTCAGAACACATAATGAATATATGTCGCCGTTTTTACAATAGTTGATGGTGCAATGGTCAGCATGGTTGCCTTGCATGCAGTTGACCGGGGTTCCATCCTCGGCAGTAGATTTTTGATTTAAAAAAAAAAATTTATAACTCCTGATTTTTGATAAAAAGCTCATAACATTCATGTGGTGCGAGTATCTGTAGTTATTTTTGAAAGCACATTCTCTTATAATTAAACTAAATCACCATTTAAAAACAAAACATTCACATGGTAAGAAATGTAACGCATTTTCTGTACAGTTACTTCATCAGCGGTTTATACGGTTATGTGGCTATACGCACGCACAGACACCTCTACGAAATCATTGAACTCGTGGGTTTACGATGCGTAGACGGTCTGTCTGCCTACGACAGAGGTCTACGAACTTCGTAGGCCATCAACAGTCACGATTCACAGGGGATGCATCGCGAGGTAATCCGGGATGGGTAGTTCGTGCTTTCTACTGCCATGTACTTTACGCCACACGTGAGAACTTCGTTTTATATGGATGAGAGTGTACACCCTTTACGAACTTTCAATTTACACTAAGAGACTACGAAAAATGCATTCCGAGTTATATTTCTTCCTTTTCATTCTATATTATTTTTGAGAAGTTTTTCTTAAGAGCATATTCGGTATATCGGGTTATATTATCATTAATACGATTAGGCCGGTTAGATTGTTTAATTTTGCTATCAATTTACATTAAGCTTTGGAAAACATAATTAATTTATAGAGTGTAGTAGATATATCTTTCGTGCCAGGGCGGAGGTTCATGGTAATCCATTTTCTTAGGCTACCCCTTGAAGAATTAATAATGTTTATTTATTTATTTTGTAACGGAGGTGATGGTTATAGGAAGGAACCAAACTCAGTGCAACATACTCGCTAATGGGACTCAGTTGAAACAGGTGGACAGGTTAAAATACCTTGTTGTCGAGTTCCGAGTTCCGAGGAAAATACTGAGTGCGATTCCAGAGGGAAGACGTCCAGTGGGCCGCCCCAGACACAGTTGGGCGAGGCAACTCCAGAAACTGTGTGAGGAGAGGATGGGTCTACCATGGACAGAGGCCGAACAATCAGCACAAGACAGGGACTTATGGAGGATGCAATGGGTCCCCGACCCGAATAGGACAAGGGGAAGAAGATGTATGTATATTTTGTAAGAAACAAACAGCTTTTACATAATATACAGTGATAAATATACAAGTGAATTGAAGTCAAGTCAAGTTTCTTGTGGAAAGTTCGTTCGAAATGAAGTTTTAATATCTTAAAATTAATTTTAGGTTAAACGAAGGGGAGAGGAAGAGGAATATAGGAAAAGGATAGGAGATGCTCCCGATACATTCAATATTCTCATGTTAATGCTAATAATAATCGATCGTTCGCGTTACTTCGTATCGATCTTTCTTTAGGTTATTACTAAAAATGTCAATGCTGTGAAATTTTGTATTATATTGTGCACAGATGTTCTAAATGTGCGCAAAAAAAAAATCGGATTGTCGGGTTGATCTTGACGGAATATGAAAATTTAATAACCTGGTGAGCTCTGGTGAGTCCAGGTCATTATTTAGAATTTTAAACAATAAGATTTGATCAAAAATCAGACGGCGTGCTTGGAGAGAGTTGAATTTGTAAATTTTGTTTATATTTTATGTGTTTATTTTTTTTTAAATTCTTTTTATTCTTTCAATATGGGCTTGGTAAAAAGGAGTCCAGATTGGTGTACAGTATTCCAAGTGCGGGCGAATATATGAGGTGTAAAGGGAATATAGAGTGTTTGTGTTGCGAAAGGGTTTTGCTATACATATATGTTAGCCAATCATAATACTAATTTTTTTGAGTCTCATTTGAGAATCTAGACATAATTATAACAAAAAACTTTATATTCTAAATATCTAAATAATAAGAAATTGCACTTCAAACTTGAAAAAAAGCCGTGAACTCATATTAAAAAATATTATTAGATTATTCATTAATTGACTGAGTGTAGCGCAGACCTGTTTTATTTGGTATTTCTTCTTTATTTAAATTTGTTATATTCTAGTTCCGGTTAAAGATGATTGCCGTTTTAGAAACTACCTTTTTACCCCGCCAGAGTTCGCATGACCGGGTTTTCTACTACGAGCTGGTAAATCAGAATAATCAATGCTATGGTACCTACCGGCCTTAAGATTGTTTAAAAATATTATAATTTTCTTTGAGATGGTGACATTTATTTGCAAACATTAAGTAATTCCTCATTTAAAAAAATGTTTACAGATAATAAATTAAATATTTATAATTAAGGGTTAAGGAAAATTTTGTTTTGATTTATTAAATTATAGAAAATTAGAAACACGCTTTTTAGAACGCAAGGTCGAGGTACTGTTTACACAATTAGTAGTAGGTACCTATTTTTACATTTATTTCATTATCGGTTAGAGGTCATCTGATTCTTCTCTCTCTTTGTTGTTACAAAATATGTTCTAAAATAAGACGAATGACTTAAAATAATCTTTGATTAAAAAAGAACCATTTTGTTTTTAATTTAAGTGAATGAATGTACAAACTTATAATTAATTTTGAGAGCTTTTTACATCTGGAATGAGGGCTTACGTTCACTCTAAATCTTGCAGTGTTCGTTATAATGGGACTGTCGCTAGGGCTCGTTGGTTGGTTGGTCGGGGTTCCCTTTGCGCCGGGTGCGGTGACGGTATAACCTTCTCAACCCATCGCTACGGATATTCGGCACTGCCTTCGGTACTCGCCGGATCTACCCCTATACCTACCCCTACAGGTTTCGGGTGAACGTCCGGCCGTAGCCCTCAGCCGCTGCACTTGCGTAGCGTGGTGTGCGTGACCGTAGAACCTTCGAATACAGCCTTCGAATACGGTCGGCTATACTGCGGTGACGGTACAGTACGGGGTTTATGAGTTCGCTCTGCAGACGTTCTCAGGCGATATTTTTTTACTCAAATTATAGATAATAAATTTATTAATTGTGAGACTAGTAAATTTATTCGTTTGTTACTATTAGCAGTAGATTTTTCAGCACTCAAACAATAGAATATTCATAAGGGTCTTAACAGGAATACAGAAAGAAGATTTATTACATAAAATTTTAAATGAAATTAAACTGGTAATTCTGTGAACAATTTACCTCATATCCTAAAAAGTATGTTCCTAATTTCCTCTCATTTAATATCAAAACCAAAATTTTCTTCGAAATAGTAACATTTTAAAGTAGGTATTTAAATACCAACCTACTTAATTATAAACCACATATTTGATGTAATTTTTTTTTATTAGTAAGGAAATATATAATGTGTCCAAAGAAATGTCACTATGTCTATGAAAATTCTATAACTTTCTTCGGTTAGGTAGGTACTATAATAAAAACGAAGATTTAACATTTGAAAAAAGAATCTTTATTGTTCCATTAAAAAAAAACAACATCTTGAAACGGAAATGGAACGTTCACACATATTTACGGACAGACTATCTAAATCAGGACTTCACCACGCTCAGTCAAAAATTAAAAATCTCTTGTCATTTTTGATTTCGTTTTTCAGTCGTTTGGAAGATTTGATGCTCTGTACATCTACTTTATGTACGACGATATCACTAGTATATCTGTAAGATCTATAATTTGGCTTTAGGACCTGTAGATTTATCATCCAGCGAAAGAGTAATGGAGGGAAATTGGTAAGGTTCTCCGGTTTTCCACGCAAATTTTTTAATATTTCTATTTTTGAAACTGACAGTTCATGGTGGAATTTCATTATAATATATAATATTGAAATTCATGGTGCAATTTCATTATAATATATTATAATTTAACAAATATAAAACTTTATTCCACTTTAATTTTATTGACCGTATCCGGTTTCAGCTCTATCAAGCCATCTTCGGACCGGAACAAATTATTCTTAGCCTACGGTTTGTATAGGTACATAACACATGAGAGAGGGGGTGGTCTACAGGGATTTTTATCAATTATATTAATAACATTTGTTACTAAGTCGTCTTGGAATGTCGAATTTCTAAAATGGTATAATTTCTCAAATTTCGCCAATTTTTTGTTGATATTTCCATGAGAAAATAATGCATGCGCAATTCATTTACTCATTACCGACGGAAGCATTACCAATCTGCACACCGATACAAAGTTCTAAATTTTGTAGAGTAGTCTTCGTAAATTCAGGTACATTAATAAAGAAAACGGCCGGGTAGCTTGTTCCGTCCCGGGCACGGCAGTTTATGTGCTGCAACGTAGTGCGGGGATAGATATTCTATACGAGATACCGCTGTTAAAATAGGCACCCAGCGCCAGGCACCAGGCACCAGGCAGCCGCTCTCGGTGTTTCTTTTTCGTGTCTCAAGATGACTGTCTGAGGAGATATTTCCACTTGACGACTCGTCGAGAATACATCGGACAGGATTCAATTTAAATTAACTACCCTCACGTAATGGGGTGGCGTTTTTCGCTTGTGAACTTCATGCTATACAATTAAATGTAATGTTTCAAAAGTCGAAGAAAATATCTCAAGCGTCGAAGAAAATGTTCAAATGTTTGTGTACGATACATTTAGTGATTAAATCATACCGCTTTCAATATTTATTTATTTGTGTTCAGGAAATCAACAGTATACATTTTTTCAGTTTTTACGTGAGTAATATAGCAAAAATAAAACCAATTATGGATTTCCTCTTTGTGACTTTACTGCTAACAAGACAGCAAAATAGGGAATAAAAAATAATTAAATTTATGAAAAAGTAATATGAAGCCAAAAATATTATAAAACAAACACATTAAGAGGAACGGCTTCGTGACCTTTTTCACATAAAACTTTTATTTGGACTGGGTTAAAATACCCAACCAAAACCTGAGTAATACATTTTTTAGTCAAAATGTGTTGCAAATATCTAGTACGAATATATTACGCTTTATCTATTTGTGTTTTAAATTTAAGTCAGGTACGTCCTATACGTCATACATACGCCTGGTAATATTATATTATCGTGAAAACAAGCTTATGGGTCCGAGTAGTTAAAAAAATACGTGGCATAAAAGAATTCAGTTTGTCATGATTTTGGAAGTTATTTGTGAATTCATTTTGATTTTGGAATTGATTTTGGAAGTTATTTGCGAGTTCATTTTGACCGCTCAGTGGCTGAGTTGGCATCGCGTTTGGGTCCTACTCGGGCGTCGCGTGTTCGATTCCTCGTCTGGCTTCGTATTCCATCACGTCACAAGCAACGTGATGGTATTAGGAGATTTTCAAATATTGTCAGGTTATTCGTAACCAAGGAATGCTTGTCTTTCTTTATAAAAGAAAATGTGATGGAATATAAATTAAATATCAAAAGTTGCATTTTGATAGGCGCAAGTTTAATTTACAAATAACTGATTTACGTTAAAATAAAATTTGTCGCATTTAAATTTAAATTTCCACAAAACACGCTTTTTTTACAATGTTTTTTATCATGATATTACTACAGTAGATTACGCAAGATTTTTTTTTTTAATAAATCACAAAAAATGACAAATTTACGTCTAAAATCATGCAAAATGAATTGTTTAATAGTCTATATATCATAATGTAAGACTAAAATAAATAAAATAGCACACGTCCGTCGATAGATATTTGATATACTTATTGTGATGTGATTAAATAAATAAATTTTCATATTAGGCATTTTGGCCTCAAATCCTAACTCACCAAACGTAGCAAACCACTTGGGGTGACGTTTTCCAATAAATGGTTGGTTCCCGGGGCGGGGGTACCTATAACCAGCTCTAAAATTGCATAGTTCGTTTATGTGTATTATATAAAACCTACATTTTTGATAATTTTGAACATTCTCTCGATTTGCGATTAGTTAATAAAATAATTTACGACGACTTTATAGAACACATCATTATTTACAAAAAAGGTCGCGACAGCATATGTCTAACTATTACGGTTATGCCACGATAAGTATTAATTTATTTTAAAAATTTAATTTAAATTTTGCCGATTGAAAAGGCTCTTTATTTGTATCTTGGTTTTAATCCTTATCAAAATAAATTACTTCATATTCAAGACAGCTTCAATACCTTTATTTAACTTTTAGAATTTTTCAATTCGGATATTTAATTAGAAAGATATCACGAGTTTAAAATTGTTAGTATTAGAAAAAAGTTTCGGCTACGGGCCGGGCGGGAGAGGAGTCAAGAAATGCAGTGCCAGGGGGGTTGGCGGGACGGGAGAGCGGGAGAGCGGTGGTGGGGAAGGTGGAAGTGGAACGCTGGAGGGGAACGCACGGGAAAGGACATGTGAGGAGTAACATTTTGATTATTTGAATATGGCATATATTATAAAAGAAAGTCCAAAAAAACGTGCAGCTCGCAAAAACTCAGAAACGATTCCCGGTTCGATCAAGGGAGTTATATGGTGTGGTAGATCTCTATCCCCCCCAGGGATTAAGAGTATCCGTTTTTACCTAAAGGGCGTGCTTTTAAAGATATAAGGGCTGAAAGTTTCGCCCTCTTGAAATTTCTAGAACAGTCTTCCGGAAAGTTCTAGAAGGTTCCATAGAGCTGTAGAAAGTTGTGGAAGGAGTGGCGGAGTATGTCGTGGAATGATCAGGAATAGGGAATCGGGAACATCATTGTACAACATTCCAGAACACTATCTTATTGTCCTGAGCGAAGCCGGGTAACCCAGCTAGTTTATTATATTTAGCTTATAAATTTCTAACAGTTTTAGTTTATGGTTACCCAGTGGGTGGTTCAAATTTGTAGGTTTATTTTGTTTGACGAAAACAAAATTATTTTTAAAATGAGGGGAATTAAATTAGGAGAGTTAAATTCACACAGACATCAAACCATTGGTTGAAGAGGAACACCAGGCAGACAAGGAAAAGGTTTGGATTATTGGTCTCTTCGAATGACATGGATTAAAGGATGTAAATTCGACCTTTTGGAGAGTAAAAAACTGAAAGCTTTCCGGAAGTCCGCCGTTTTTGAAAGAGTATTCTACAAAGTGCACTGTACGGGGTGAAAATTATTATTGGCTCTCGAACACACTCCAATAACCACAGATAAACCGGCGTCGCTTGCTCGATCAAAGAAAATAGTGAAAAACGAAAATGCTTTGTTCGTCGGGGGAGATATGAAAAAAAAATCAATTGCCAGTCTAGCAAAAAAGGCCGAGCCAAGTGAAGCCTGAACTAAAAAAAACTGTGATCCATCGTTCGTGGCTAGCGTCGTGAGTTTCGGTAGTGAAGATCCACGCTGAAAGCTTTCCTAAAAAGCTGAAACGTAAAACACACCAACTCTTCAAAAAGGAGACACAGAAAACCCCCCTATTAATAATATATTCATGTGTTATTACGTCTTTTTTGCGTGGGGGTTGTTTGACTTAAATAAAGGCTTTGCAGGCTTCTGAACGACGTATTTGAGTTGAGAGGTTGTATGTGTTAGTTACGTAGGTAGGATGTTGGGGTGTGTGTATATGTGTGACACGAGGCAACACAATGCACCTAACTTAATCAAAAACATTATGTTGGCAGCTACGCAGTAATATCGAAAAGTTTCATATCGCATTTAAACAGGAATTCAGTTTTGATATCAACTTGTTTCGCGGAATATGAATTGTGTTAGGTAAAGCGCTATTATTATCACCACTGGTGTTTTTGTAACGTCATATTTTACAATGATAAAAGTTTAGTAAACTTCTAAAAAGGTAGGTAGAAAGAAAGGTAACCTTTTAGCACTACCCGCATTATTTTTAGTTAAGAGGCACATGCGTGAAGACGCGGAAACAAGATTATATATATTTTATTAGGCTTTTTTTATTAATTTGCATAGTTTATGCAATATACTCTTAACAGTGCAGTAGATAAGTAAGTATGCTTGATGTTATTATACAATTTGACATCTTCAGGTATCCAACCAACGCTTTTTTGAAAAGTTTCACCAAATAAATCAACTCTTTAGACGAAAAAACCGCATTGAAGCAAAACCTCCTAGATCAAATCGGCTTCCTAACTTGTACGAGATTAAATATATTTTTTCAATTTACTCGTAATTGTTAAAACATTCTCTCCCCTTGCAATGACTTTCGGGAGTACAGTATTCTCCAATTGGCAGCTACGCAGTAATATCGAAAAGTTTCATATCGCATTTAAACAGGAATTCAGTTTTGATATCAACTTGTTTCGCGGAATATGAATTGTGTTAGGTAAAGCGCTATTATTATCACCACTGGTGTTTTTGTAACGTCATATTTTACAATGATAAAAGTTTAGTAAACTTCTAAAAAGGTAGGTAGAAAGAAAGGTAACCTTTTAGCACTACCCGCATTATTTTTAGTTAAGAGGCACATGCGTGAAGACGAGGAAACAAGATTATATATATTTTATTTATTTTATTAGGCTTTTTTTATTAATTTGCATAGTTTATGCAATATACTCTTAACAGTGCAGTAGATAAGTAAGTATGCTTGATGTTATTATACAATTTGACATCTTCAGGTATCCAACCAACGCTTTTTTGAAAAGTTTCACCAAATAAATCAACTCTTTAGACGAAAAAACCGCATTGAAGCAAAACCTCCTAGATCAAATCGGCTTCCTAACTTGTACGAGATTAAATATATTTTTTCAATTTACTCGTAATTGTTAAAACATTCTCTCCCCTTGCAATGACTTTCGGGAGTACAGTATTCTCCAATTGGGGATGCCATCAACTCACTGTCTTCGGCCAGTCGGGTCTCTTGTCTGGTATTCACGAAAAAATATTTATTCAAACTCTCGCACTTACAATATAGAAGGCAGTTATTGCCGCTACTGGAATTAATGTTAATTAATATTTATTATGCTAAAATAAGAATTTTAACTAAGGTAAACAATTTTTCTCCTTTATATTTAAGATTATGAAGCTAACTACGAATTTTCCCATGAAAATTGTTGCGTCGAAAGAAAATAATAATGCATGACTTGTTGAGTAAGAATTAAATTCAATTAAATTTATTTCTCTTTATAAATCGTACACTATCGCCACGTCATCTTTAATTTCGGCTACGTTTTTTCACGTTATCGAGTTCCCCCCCTTTGCCCCCCAAACGAGTCTACCGAACACCACCATCCCGCCCCCAAACCCGACTCCGCCGCCCACCAACCCAGTCTGGCCTACGTTGCATCACGTTCAGACGTCGTTTGTTTTTGTTTCGTCCTGCGTAGGCGGGGGGGTCGGGTGGATTCACCGGGGGTCGGGTTCGGTCGGGGGTTCGTTAGCCGAGGTTGGTTAGGGGGGGTTAGTGAAGGATATTGCCAAGATATTTCAGAGGTATTGTGTCGAGGTGCGAAATGAAAAATAGCAGCTCTTATTACTTTCCACTGAGGGTGCTCATATTTTTGTCTTTGTTTAATTCTTTTTTCATTTACTTTTGTTGATTAGAATGATCTAAGGACTGGTTGTTTCACAGAATTGGAACAATTCATTAAATTTCAAAGTTCATAGTAAATTTCTGTTAAAATCCTGTTGAGATTCTATTATTACCTACGTGCTGCGTAATAATCGGCCTAATATGAAATAATAGCAGAACTTTTATAGAACCTTCACAGAACTTCTGTTGTAGCATTTAACATTGTTGAACTGTTCAAATTCCAACCCGTTTTTGGTGTGCATACTTTTTGAAGAATTTTAATTATTTAAGTATTATTAATTTAATGCATAGATTTTTTTTGGTGAAAATCAACTAAAACAAATTGTGCGTTTTAAGTATAAATAATAAAATAACTCTGTACTTAAAATATAAAGAATTAATTAAATTGATCACGGATATTTGAAATGTTGTGAAGGACAAAATGTTAATGGTTCAAGAGAGCGAAAAGAAAGATTTTTTATTTATAAAAAATCATATATTCTGTATTTGTATACTGATAACTGTATAAATTTCTTTAATGAAAGTATTTAATTTATTTTTAATTTTTCAGAAAAAGGATTCTTCTAAAACGCATGTCGTAAAAGACGCACTTATTTTACTAGAAATATTTCGACAACGCAGATTGAAATATAAAAAAAAAACAGAGAAAAACTAAATTTAACTAATTTTTTGATTTATTTTCCTTCACCGCAATAATTAGTTGAAATTGGTCTAGTAACATTTTGACAACAGCGAAAATAATGTTCAATACGGGACAACACTAAAACGATATTTTTTAAATTTGAATGCGTTTTAAAAGTTTGCTGTCTGCCTACCACAACGTTTTATATTGGGAATGGGAATGACAGTGGTACTATGGAATGGGAACGGGAGTATTACCAATCTTCAGTGAACGTTTAGCAGGAAAATAAATATTCAAAATATTCAAACCACTAGTAAGCTAAAGAAAAAAGCCTTGACATCTATTAAAAACTTTAAAAAAAATATTGTACATACCAATGTAAAATTTTCAGCCATAAAACAATTTCGTATTTCACAAAAAAAAGAAAAAAAACAAGTGTGCACCATGTTCTCACGCAACCTTTAAGGGCGGGGGTCACAAGGGAGATGGGGAGATGGGTGTGTTGAGGCAGGCCTGGGCTGGGCGGCGGCGGGCAGGTGGGGGCGGCTGCAAGGGGTGGGCGGGGGTTATTGAGCCGTCTGGGGTGAACGGCCGCTCGCTGCGCCGCCTACCCAAAGTGGAGCCTCCTCAACCAACCAACCTACCTACCTATCTACCTACTACCTACTACCTACCATCTACCATCTACCATCTACCTAGCCTAAAGTTAGAGGCTCGGGCCCATCTGACACACACCCGCACACACACACCTACACTCTGGCCATCGCTGTTCGAGGGATACTAACAAAGGTATCGGGACGTAATGCGTTCCCTTCATTTTGGCAAATAAAAAAAAGTTCACTCGCTTTAACATTGACGAGTTCACATCAACAAAATACCGTATTACTTTCTATACTATGTATATGGCAAAAAGAAAAACGTACCATTCAGTTTTGTGGGTCTGACCCTCTTTGTTGTACTGCTAAAAACGCTTAAAAAAAAAGTTTACCACTAAAGTCATATTGCTACTGTTGTTACCTTTGTAAGTTATTTATCGGTCGCTTTGAACAGAAACAAATCATCTAAAATCGAAAACAAGTTTATAACCATGTCCCAAGAATTTTGTTTTTTAAAAATATATTCATATAATATTTTCATATTAGTGCGAGTATGTTAGGTTTGACGTTGAATCCTTCCTTATTCTATCCGTTTATCTACATTTACATGGATATACAATATCTTACCGTTATTTTGTACCAGTTTGAAACATTTTTTTAATGCAATAATTGAATAATTTATCTGAAATACATTGCAAGGATCGCATAACTCGTTTCATAGTCTAATGGAGAATTACTGAACGTAATTACTCATCGTCCCAAACTTGACCGCTTTGTACCTTGTCTTTGAGTTTCAAGCCAGTATTATCCAGCCCACTACGTTGCACCTTCTCTAACTACTACTTCTAGGTCCTCTTTCTCCTCCCCCCGTACCGCCTCACGCCGCACACCTCCTTCACCCCTTCTCCTCCCGGCCACCCCTACGTGGGAAAATTCGGGATTAAGGAAATGAATGATGAATCGGGGCCGGGGGTGGTTAGGTTGGTTGGTTGTATGGTTGCATGCGGGCTTAGCTGGCTGTAGATGCCGGGGGTTGATTGCGAGCCTTTGAGGCTTTGTTGTGTCTGGATGCGCAAGACAAAAAATGCGCTTTGATAAGAAGCGTGTTGTTGGTTTTTTGGGCGGGCGCCGCCGGGACTTTGATGAACGAAGGTAATAAGTTTCCAGACGGAAATAAAGGTGGCGAAAACTAAAGCGGGGGCTGAACTTTAGACCGTTCAAAAACAGTTTCGTGTGACAGAGGCGAGGCGTTATGTTTGGTTTGTTCTACCCAAAAGATGGTGTACATTTATACACCTATAGCTACTACTTGGCTTAACATTAGACAACCTTCTTTTTTTTTTTCAAATATCTTATTGTATCTATTATTTTTTTATTATTCAGAGCTACATCAAGGTTTATTGAAGATGCGTTTAATAAGATAAGCTCATCGAGGAAGCGGAACGGTGATTGCCTAAACAATCGTGAGTAGTTTGAAGACCATGTTTTACTGGAAGATTTTAATTAACTGCAATACAATGGCAGTGTTTTACTTCAAGTTACACCACGCGTTCAAAATTTGGAAAGCGGCCCGACGGGTATTTTTTTCGAAAAAGGCCGGTACGAGCTATTAACTTTGTTAAATCCATTTTCTACGAACCTTAGAGCTACATCACAAAATACATGTAGCGCATTAGTCAAAATAAAGTTAGTCAAATCGCTGCTGTAGTTTTACAGATTTATTGCGGTTCAAAAGATTTTTAAAAATAGATGAAAGGTGAAGATTTTCGTAGTTTAATAAAAATATATCAAACCTTCACAAGTAACATACACTTTATTGTTAGACATAATTATAATTTTGATAAAAAATAATTTTGACTATACAAAAACTAATCATTCCGTATTTATTAGATCAAATTTATCGGCATGTTTCGAAACCAATAGCTTCTTCGTTAGGACATATTGAATATATTAATTTAACTTATTTTCATTTTATCGTGACGAAGAAACAATTGGTGCTGAAACACGTTGACAGTTTTAGTTAAATAAGTGGTGAATACAAGGTGGTTTGTTTTTATTTAATTAACGTCACAAAGTAAATATTACTTTTTTTTTATTGAAAACTACTTTATGAAGTTTATAAATTTAAAAAAAAACACCGTTTTCGGTTGTGCCTGAAACTTCCTCAGGGCTGTGTAAATATATTGGTACTATTAAAACTTTAGTAGTGTTAGGTTAATGTGATGTAATAATTGAAATTTAGTTATAAGTTTATCAATTCAATACGTTTTGCATTCTCTTTCACATAGTATAATAAGGATTAGGACAATTACGTACCAAACCAAACCAACCAGTGGAACAGATTATTATTTTTCATTTACGGGATTGTTTCAAACGGTTCTCAAGAAATTTTGTGCCCTTTTCATATTATTTCCACACGAGGCTACATATATAACTAGATTTACAAAATAATATCGTGATTACAATGCATGATCAACAATGCAGTAGTGGCGTGCTTGAACAAAAATATCCACAGAAATCTTCCCTACAGACGTGATAAAATTGGTTTAAATACACCCCATTGCTTATGTAATGTATACTCTCCACTCTGCGTGTTGGGGCAAGCAACCCTTTGTTCTCTACTTCCCACGCTGCGTTTTCTCACAGCCTCCCGAGGTACCAGGGGTGCAAGAGGATGCAGGAGGCTGCAGGGGGGCCAGGGGAGGGGCCGTTAGGGGGGCGAGTGGCGGTTATAGGGGGTTGGGGCGGAGTAGGACACATTATCTTCTAAACGTAGTTATACAATCGATTTTACGTGATTTGGAAGATGCAGAACAATGCGCGGAGGCTTCGTACCGTTTCCAGAGAAATTCTAAACATTTAAATGGAATGAACGTTGTTTACTTTAAGTGTTTGCCGATTTGTCGAGAAGGGGTGTTGTTTCGAAGACTGCTTTGCTTAATGGGCCTTTTGACCTATAAACTCGATGATGCAGTGTTCTATGCCTCTGACTTTGGATTGCAAGGTTACAATTGACTGCCCTTCACACCAGCGACCAAAATGATGAAAGTATCAGTTTTTCGATTTACTTAGCGAAATCATTAAACTAGTCGAAAATTGAAGTCATACTTCAGTAAATAATGAAAATAGAGTTGTGCTAATCGAAAGTGAATACATTTTTTAAATGATTGTCAAGATTAATTTTTTGATCCTTCTATAAATTCCGCGTCAACCTTTTTTTATTTATTTATTCAAACACACCTACTCAGTGTAATCGCTTCCTCAATGAAAATGAATTTTCGTTTTATCCTGTTGAAGCTAACGTGTTGATAATTTTGATTTTTTTTTTTTTCAATATGTTTATTCAGTTTTAATTTTACAATATTTTATTTTACAAATCTTACGAAACTGATCAATCAGTTTGATTGTAAGAAATCTCTCATTTTTTTCTAATTATTTAATACAGTATACTTTTCAGTTTACAAAGTAAATACTAAATATAATACTTAATATTAAAATACTAATTATTACGACAAACTAATTATTATAATGTTTTAATGTTTATGAATTGCGTTGTAGTAAAAATATTTTACACAGTACAAACATACGGTGAGAAAAAAAAATAGAAAGGAACTATATTATTTGATTTCATGTTCTTCGGAGGTAGAAAGATTTAACTTTTGTTTTGATTTTTAATTAAGATGTCTCATTTTTGATATTTTCAGGTAATGCGTTAAATATTTCAGGAATTTTATGACTTTTTGTTCTATCTCCGTATACATTTTGAGATTTATTGACAATAAACATTTGTGCTTCTCTATACCTAGTAGGGTAGTTGTGGTTTACAGGTTTTTTGAATTCTGTATTCCAGAATTCATCTAGCATAATCTACCTTACTGTGTATAGAGAGGACATTACACAAGGAGAACATTTTTTTATAATCACCTTCACATAACTGGACCTTTTTTTGCCTGATATCAATTTTAGGAAACGGATTTGTAATTGTTCTATTTTATTTAAGTATATTTTGTACGTTAATCCGTAACTATTTATTCCGTATCCTATAATTGATTCTGCTAATGCGTTGTATATACAGTATAACATATTTTTATTAACAAAATTTTTTAGGTGGTAAAATTTTCCTAATATGGATCTTAATCTATTACATACATTTTCAATATGATTTGAACAGTTAAAGTTGACATCTATTGTAAGACCAAGGTATGTATATTGGTACACTTTTTCTATATTCGGGCAATTACACTGCTGGAATTGGTTTTTTGTGTGCAAACAATCATATGAATGACTTTTTACATGTAATTCCTTTTCCTGACAATTTGCATATGGTGAGTGTATAAGCATATATTTGTTTTTTTTTGCGTTAATAATAATGCCATTGTCGTGGGACCATTTAATTATGTTATTTAGGTCTGTTTGTAAAATTTCCTCAATTTTTAGTGCATCTTTGCCAGGACATAAAATGCAAGCATCGTCTGCAAACATGTAGCATTTACAACGTTTTATTACGTTTGGTAGACTGTTTACTTGCATTATATAACATATAGGCCCCGATATCGATGCTGTTGCTACTCCGGTATTTGTTAACATTTCATCACTAAAAATTCCGTCAATTTTAACTTTAATTTTTCTATTTAATAGATAATTTTTAATAAATTTTTTTAAAGGACCTCTAATACCACATTCATCCATTGCCCTTAATAATGTTTCGTTGTTCAATGTGTCAAAGGCCTTTTTAAAGTCTATAAAAATTATACCAACATAATATTTTTCATTTAAATGACAATTTATATGGTCAGTGAATTTAGATAGTAATTGGGTAGTACTTTTTTCTTTTTGAAATCCGTATTGTATGGGTTTTATGATTTTATTTTTTTTCTATAAAAAGTTGTATTTGGTTAAAGATAGCTCTTTCAATAATTTTATCAATACATGAGAGAATCGCTATTGGTCGATAGTTTGTGAAATCTTTGTGGTTTCCTGATTTATATATAGGTCTGATAATGGATGCTTTAAGTTCGTCAGGCATAATACTTTTACTTACACAAAGGTTAATTAATTTAGTCAATATTGGGATTATATTATCAGCAATTAATTTCAGGTCTTTAATTCTTATTTGATCATTGCCTTCTGATTTTTTAACATCCATATCATTAATTATTTTTTTAACATCTTTTTGTGATACAGGTCTAAATCTCATTGACATACTAGCAGGAGTTGTATACGTGTTACGATCTAGGAATTTTGTAGTACAGTTATGTCTTATGTCTTTTATTTCATTTACGAATGTTGTAGCAAATTTATCGCCTAAAAATTTTGTGTCTCCTTGACTTCCCATATGTTGAAGGATTATTTTATCTAGATTTTGTTTAGGTTTTCCTATTAGGTTATTTATTTCGTCCCAGAGTTTCCTCGGGTTGCCGTTTAAACTATTTATTACGTTTTTGTGAAATGTGTTTTTAGTAAAATTAATATGTTTATTTGTTTTGTTTCTATATCGCGTGTATTCTAAACGAAATACGGGGTTATTAGGGCTATTCTTGCATTTTCGGTAAAGATAATCTCTTTTTTTTAATCATATTCTTAATTTATTCAGTAAGCCATTGGTTGTTGTGCCTATGATTATTTTTAAATGATTTTTCTTTTTTCGAGGACTCATAGATATTATCAAAAATATTTTTGTAAATTATAGTACAGTTCTGAGGGACATTCAGTTTGTAATAATTTACCCCATTTTACTAGTTTTAATTTAGAATATACCAATGTATTATCAATAATTTCTCTTTTTTTATTTAAATCCTTAAGTAAGTACCTCTTTCCCTATCGCAACTCCTGTTATATAATGGTCCGATATTTTGTTAGTCACAATACATGAAAATATAGTATTATTACGGTTACGAATTGCAATATGGTCGATACAGGAATAAACATTTTTACCGTTTAAAATTTCATCCCGGGTCACATCTAATATCACATTTTCTAAGCCATTTTCACTGAGTAGATTTTGGTATTCTGTAATTACACTATTTTTGGTATCCAATAAATTCATGTTAATGTCACCACAGTACAAGTAATTTGAATCAGATGAGGTTAATTGTAATATTTGTTTTAGTTCCTTCAAGTATATATTCTTGTTGTTGTTCGGCGGGCGATACACTGCAAGTATATTTATGACATCTTGATGAACGGTGGTTATTTCTCCAGATATTGTCTCGCAGCTTTTAAAAGAAATGTTTGTTTTCTTAAAAGTATGATGGTTTTTTAAGTACATGATTAATCCCGCTCCTCTTCTATTCTCTCTAGTATTTGCAATCGAGATGAAGTTTGGTATATTTAACATTGTTATTATTTCGTTTTTAATATTTATTTCCGTTAGAAAAATTACATCTATAAACTGCAGAATGTCATTTATTTGTGCAATAAATGAATTAAAATTCTTTTTCAGGGATCTTATATTTAGGTGAATAGCCACAAACCTCATATTGATGTTTTTATCGTTTATCCAGTTATCCAAATCATAGCACTTTGTAAATTTGTGAGTTTGGAATTGTGTAGAATCTTCCATGACGTGGATTTAGTAACTGATGAAGTAAGTGCTTCGAGTCAAAAGGTTTTTTGATTTTTTTTAAATATTTAAATGTATCTGTTTATATCATTCTCATTTCTTATATGGATTATTTTCCCATCACCTTCACTTCTCATTAATATTTTGGAATTTTGTACCCAAATGTATTTAAATTTTGTTTTCATTTTTTGTTTTGTAATGAATAGGATATCTTTTTTTTCTTTTGTCAGATTTTCATTTATGTATATTCGGTCGTTGTTTCCGTTCTTGTAAATGTCGTGGTTCGTCAATATGTTTTTTCTTTTTTGTAGCCATTCAACTCGATGAGATTGACGAGTGAATTTCACAATTACATTTGCCGGTTTGGAATCCTTTCTATTTGGAAGTCTCCAAACCTTTTCAATATTTTCGCCATTCGTATTTAGTTTATCTGCAATTGTTTTTATAGTTGTTTCGATATTTTCGTCTTTCAACATTTCTGTACCAAACAGTTCAATGTTGTAGTTTTTTTCTCTTTGTTCAATTTCTTGGATCCTGTATTCTAATGCTCTATTACATTTTTCAAAGTATGTGTTTTTGTTTATAACTTCGTTGAGTTTATTTTCGTTTTCTTTTAGTTTTTTTCCCAATTCTAGGTGTAGCGATATCAGTTCGTCATATTTGTTGGATAGAAACTCAGTTGACTGTGTGAGAGTCTCTATATCTTTTTTCATGACGTACATTATGCTTATTTTATTATTTATTTCATTAAGAATTTGTTATTAAATAAGTGGAGTAAACAAAGTGATTAGTTTACAGTTATTGAACAACATATTTTATATATGTGATTTGTAAGTATATAAAATTTTACGTGGTTAAAGTAGCTATTAAGTATGTTCGTACAATATATTAGTAATTTCATCTGGAATGAGAAAGTTATTAAACTAAACTAATGAATGAAGGTAAATATGAGTAAAAATATAATAAAAAAGAAGAGAATGTATGGAGGAGGGAAAATTTTTAAATCTAGAATTACATTGCTTACGAATTGTAATCGACCATTAACACTAGAAGCGCGGGCGTCCCAAATTTGACCCATTTCGATGTTCTTCCTGCTCTAATCAATATTTTATTGTGCATATAATCGTATTTTTTTAATGATTTTTCATGAAATATGATGATAATTATTTATACGAGACTTGAACCACGTAAATGCATTAATCATATTTTTTTATCCAAATTTACCTCTAAGTCCGGTTAGGTCAATTTTGACCCTGTCATGGAGAAAATTGATGCAGCCATACCTAAAAAAAGGAAAAAAGTTTCACTTGTGATAACTTTTTCACGTCTCTTCCCTTGCTGAAACTCTAAAATCAAACGGAACAAGTATTGTTGGTACAATAAATAAAGCTTGTAGAGAAAACCTGCTTGCGTCAAACAAGCAAAAAAAGTGATTTGGTAAAGTAGTACTGAAAAACGATGACATATCACTTTGACAGTATATAAAGGAAATCACAAAAAAATGTTCTTTTCCTTAGCCCTGTGCACCCAGATATTCAAATAGAAAACATTCTATCATAATTTCTAGTTTCATTTGAATATATATCTTCACATTACTGCGGAAAACTAAAAAAACTAAAGTGCCAGGATTTTCCGCAATTCTAGTGTAAATGTAAGTTTAATGAAATATTAAGTAGAAGGTGTTTAAAAATTATTTATTTTACGCAAAAAATTTAACAAACTCGTTTAGTATGTTAGCAAATAATAATTTTAATCATATGAATAAGTATGTAATTGTTAAGAGGGAATGACCAAACAAAACCGAAAATATGTCATTTTTAAATCAAATTTTAGACGTATTGACTCTTTTCCACAAAAAAATATAAATTGATTTCAAAAGACTGTTCTTTTATCTAGAAAAGCTATGTTTTAAATTTTGAGAAAATATTTTTATTTTTAGTGTAATAAGGTTTTTCCGTAGGTCGTTGCAGACTTGTTAAATTTTGAAACAAAATTTTGTATTGTTCAACACACATTTAAAAACTTAAAATCATGCAGTTAAATGAATTAATAATGAAAGCTATGAAAGATAGAAAAGCTTCAGAATTTTAATTTCAGTTTGAATAAAATCATTTAAAAAAAGAACCGCACACGTGTTTGGCGACGAAAGTACTTCAGTTTGTCTATTTATTTACGGTCTTGCGAACTAATATATTTAAGATTTTTTTTACATTCTTATTTGCTTAGACATTATTAAAAAATTATAAATATTTACGATAAAAAAATAATTACAAAAAGTACTTAATTTTAATAATTTTATCAACAAGCCTTTCAGAATTTTTGAATGTAGGTGTAAATTAAATCAAATTTTGATTAAACTAAAATCGATATTGAGTTATTAGATAAAAATACTGGAACGGAGAATATTCAATCTTTCACATCGTAACTGCCCTGTACAGTTGCAGAGGTACGATCGCAAGACCATCTTTCAACGAAATTTAAATTCTCGGCCGCTGGTTAATGGGTCTTAAGAAACTTCTTCGACCAATTGTGTTTGTCACATAAAAAGCAATGGCGGCTGATATTATTTTTCTGTCGTATTGGATCAGCAGAATAATAATTAATTATCGGATTTTGTGATAATGACAATGAAAGGCATTACAAATAATTTCAAGCAAAACATTACACAATGAATAATTGAATGCAATTTAATTTTATAATTATTTCGAAATTACAGTTCATAATGTTGTTTAATATTTGTATGTGAAATTAAACAGTGCTGCAATATTTTGCTCTGTAAGAAAAACGAACGAGGTTAAACTTTTCAATTTTACAAATATTTCTCTGATCTCTGAACTATCGGCTGTACGTTTCTACTAATAATCATCTGCTTTTCCGTCCATAATTCCCTTTTGTTTTTTTTTTCTATTCACATCATGTATTTTTTTTACACATTGATTTTTTACATTATCTCCACACTGTGTCTAGGAGTAACGGACGTATGAATCCAACCCTCACACTACAATGTTACGGAAGAGTCTCTCTCAACCAGTCTCTCCTGATTCAGCTTGCCACGCAGTTGGTGACCAAACGCTTCCGCCGCCAAGACCCGGACAAACCACACCATATAAACCCGGGCACCCCCGGTTAATATTTGCGGCACGTTCCAGAGTGGAAGATACTCTGAGTATCGCCCTGGTGTAAGACCACCATTCAGAATTGAAACTTTGCTTGAAATGGCATTAGCCGTGTTTGGTGACCAGATCTGAATAGCTAGGTACTTCCCCTCCTTCCTCTACCCTATCTTCTTCCCCTCCCCACAACCCTCAGCCTCACAACATACCCCAATTGGGGATGCCATAGTCGCACTGGCTTCGACGGGAGCAGTTGGGAATATTGTGCGGTATTCATATAAAAAAAATTAAAAAACCCTGCCAACCACCAAATCCCTGGCAACCACAAATCCGTATCCATACGCGCCTTCCAAATTTCAATTTGGGGGGCTGTTGATATAATTCTATATTTTGTAGTCGAAAGCCTGAACTTTATGAAGCCTGAAGAATACATTTTTAATCACAATTTATTTTTCTTATCATCTTCCTGTCTGCTATTAAAACAAAATGTCGACATGCATCACGCTAATAAATCGAATGAACGACAACAAAGCGTCTCATCCGAAGACCGAAGCTTTGTAGAAAAACGTAAAAATTAAAAGTTTCTTTAACACTTTGACGTTAATTACGCAAAAAATGGCGCCTGTCCTTATATAAAGTCTAGAGTGGCAGTCTTTTGTTCTCGGCCGGGGGTTTCTTGCTCCGATAAACTGCAGCCTGCCCTGCCCAAGCGGGGGTTGGGCGACAGAGCCGGACTAGAAATAATAATAATAATATTGCGGAATTAAAATGTACCTAAGAATTACAAAGACATTAACAGCCTTACTGAAAAACTTCGTGAAAATTTTATTCAATTGATAAACGACCGCGGATATGAAAACACTACTAATTTTAAAAAAATCTTGAAAAGATACATACACTGCTTAGGGGGTAGTTTATCTGTTTTGTACGACTGTTGTATTTATAATTTCTGAACGAAGTTTGGAATTTTTCCAACGTATTTTAAATGTATTTTATATTTTGGTTATTTGTTTTTGGGGTGTTATGCCGTGTTGCGCCACCTCCTTCTTTAGACAACGTTGCAGTGTCCATA
The DNA here is from genome assembly GCA_917563855.2 of Limnephilus lunatus. Taxonomy (NCBI): domain Eukaryota; kingdom Metazoa; phylum Arthropoda; class Insecta; order Trichoptera; family Limnephilidae; genus Limnephilus; species Limnephilus lunatus. Next base: position 84,527,836 of record OU830592.1, read on the forward strand.
ATCAGGGCAGATCCGGTAGATCCGACAGATGTAATAGTTTATTTACCCCCACTCTATCTATATTTTAATGTTGTGTAAAGTTCTACATATATTTTCGGGATCAAACGGGTTACTTAGAAAATCAGTTGTGAGTTTTGTGACAAACAATGTTTTTTTTGTTTGTTTTCCCTCTTTTTACTGTTTTGAATGTAGGTATATAATAATGTTTTCCTTATTTTTATTGTTTTTATTGAATATAATAATATGTTCCTTCTTTTTATTGTGCGGAACTTAATAATAACATTATTAAATTTGATTTATTTTATGAATTGCAGTTTGGGAAGCGGATATGGGTACGATAATCAACACCCCTGCCGTAGGCCACCCCAACTCAACCCATTATTCAGCAGGGTTGCGCGGGTACATGAGGTGAGGTTTGTCTAGACTAGATCTTAGTGGCAAATGCGTTTGCCCATTTACTGCTTGGCGGGTCGGATTGGTAGAGACTGGTTGAGGGAGACCTAATCTAGAATTCTACAGCCGGACTCTCTCAACCCATCTCCTTGCACGGAAGTTGGAGGGATGTATTCATAGCTTATCCCTCCTGGACATATTGACGCCCCACCTCTCATAAATATTTCCTTCCCAGAACTTCCTCTCCTTTCTTCCCTTAAAAGACCCTCCACACAGCATCCCCAAAGATGACGTAGGCCCTGGGGGATTTTTTCTCTCAGGCCTCCTATGTGGAGCTAATATATAGAAGAAACTTTTTTTATTAACGAAATTCTTTCTTGAACAGTTGCTGTCATTGGTCTGTATTGATCGAAATGTCTTACCAAATTGGCAATCATAATTCTTTCATAGCACACTTACGGTTTAATACAAAGTTCACTTACTTAACTAATCCCACCCTGTGTGTTTGAGGGAAAATGAGGGGCTATTTTGTCTGTGGGAGTGAGGGGGCAATCGTGCCTCCCACGACCCCCACAACCCCCATGTCCCCCCACTCTCCCCCGTCGCGTCTGAAGGCCGTCTGGCGCATTAGACATTATACGCGGCGTTATCACTGGGGAAATTACACATAACACATGCATCGACTTTTGGTTAGAACTTAAATTAATTAGCGCAATACGCGGTTGTTAACCTTCAAGCAGTTCCTCGTTACTTCGTTTAGTTTAGTGGTGACTTTTTTGAGTTGTAGTTTATTTGACTGGTGATTTTTTATTTATGTTTTTTTACAGATTCTTTGACTGGTGGCTTCTTCGGCTGTTGACACTGTCTTTTGACCAGTGTCTTTTTAGAGATTTTTTACTTGCATTTTTATTTCTGGTGATTCCTTAACTGGTTGCTTTTTAGGATATTGACAGTGTCTTCCGACTGATGTCTTTTTTGACTAGTGATTTTTCATTTGCGGGTTTTTTACTGATAATTTTCTTGACTGGTGGCTTTTTTGGATAACAGTCTTTTGAAAGATGTCGTTTTTGACTAGTGATTTTTTACATGCGGTTTGTTTGCAATTCTGATTTCCTCGATTTATGGCTTTTTAGGATGTTGACCTATCTTATGACTGATGTCTTTTTTGACTGGTGATTTTTTACTTCCGATTTTTTATATGGACCATTTCATTGATCGGTCGTTTTTTTTATCTGTTTACACTTTTGGTTGGTAATTTTATTTGTCTCTAGATTGTTTTTACTTATTATTGTGAGAATGTTCGTTTTTTACTGGTGACTTCTTTGACTCATGACTTTTTTATAATATAATAACGATATGTACAGAATAAGTGACATTCACTTCACTAGAAAATCTGTGACCTTAATAAAGATGATAACAGATAGATGGCGTTAGAACCAGAGATAAATCACTTTTTCATATTGAAACATGTTCTACCAATCTCAGAAAAAATGCTTTTTTATTCAGAGTATGCAATATATTTGATAAGAATTTTAATGATATAAACATATTCTCATGTAATTTTAGATCCTAAAAAAATATGTCACAGGTATCGTTAAATACCCTTTTGCAAGTTATCATGTTATTGCTGTGAATCCTTTCCAGTTACCTGTCATTCGATTTAGTGTAATGTGTTCATTTTGAGTTGTAGGTACATGTTATTATTATTGCTGTTGTGTAGTGAGAATAAATTTCAGAATAATTTATGTTTGAAATTTATGAAGCAGGTTTTTAGTTTATATTTGTGTATATGTTCTTACTTACATGTTCTTTATTCTTTATTATTTTCAATGTTGTATTTTTGTAAACTTATTAGTTTACGGGTATAGGACCCTTAGTTTTTTATTATAATTTTTAAGTTATACGAAAATCTTTTATTGGATTTTATGTATGTTTTTAATTGTATTCGTATAAATTTAAATAATCTGTTGATTTTCCTAAATAAATAAAATAAAATAGAAACATTAGAAAAGTGACAAATTTCTTAGAAATTAGATAGAACTTGAATAAACTAAAGTTCTGTAAAATTACGTAAATAGACAAAAAGTGACCAGTTAAAGAAATCGTATTATGAACACGTTAATATATCTAATGAATATGTTAATATACCTAATGGACATGTTAATATACTTATAACTAATTTAGTCTGCTAAAAACAGTAGTCTTCATAGAAACAGAATATTAAAAAATATTTTTTTTTATTTTTTAAGGTAGACAAATATTCCGGGGTTAAGAATATGACAAAACGGATAGCGAATTGAAAATCATCTACTTCCACCGCGGTAAGCGGAAAATGTTGCTTGCGTCATGATGGAGGACTTAGCAAGCCGAGGAATCGAACATCTGGATGGGACCCAAACGCGTTGCCAACTCAGCCACTGACCGACCATCGGTGTCAACAACCGACTGTCATGATACAGGTCTTCCAGTTACAACAAAAAAAACATGCCACCTATAAACAATTTACAAAAAAAAATCTTTTTTTTTGAGATATTTATTTTCACAATTTTCTTAGAAAGAAAGCATTTCACACAGCACTTATTTTTCTTGTAAAATAATAATTAATAGTGCATTTTCAAAGTATAAAGCATTTTTCTGACTATTTTAGCGCAGCATCGAATTTGCGGTGTAATATTTTAATAAGTCAGATGCCAGTGTGATTTGCACCAGAAATGAATGATGGGACATTTATTGATCGCTGCAGCTCGGAAGTGGAAGTGGAACATTTTTCATCGCACGAAAATACGAAAGTTAGGTGGAAGAAGAGGTACGTCACGGAGCTTTTCTTCCTTGGCGTGTGCAGCAACACACACACACACTGTACAGCGTTAGTACAATGCTACCTATCATAAAACGAACGGAGGCTTTTACGCTGAGATTTCACTCCCTCAGGCGTCTTAAAAGTTGCCTTAACAAAACGACTATTAAGATTAAAATTAAATTTTTGTTTAAATTCTAAAGATCTTTAAGTTATTTATTTAGACCATTCGAGTATTTGAATGTGGGAAAATGGGGTATTTCCACATTTTTTATTGCTTAAATAAATTAAGCAAAAAAGTACGATGATTATAATATTTTTATTTTATTTTTATGTTGACGAATAAATTTTCTACAGCGGGTCAAAGTTTCCCATTTTTGAATTACCGCTTAAACGATATTTAGTGTGACGTCATGAGCGTGGACGCCCACTGACAGTGTTTATTTATGCCGGCTCAGCTGAGCGACGCTTGTGACGTCACAATTCCATTTGCCAACCACGGGCCATTTTGATTTTGTCAGTTTTAGATCGTTTTTAAAATCAATAATACTGAATGAAAACATAAAAAAACAAACATTTTTAGTGTTAGGATGATTAAAATTACAATAATGATCTTTACATATTCCGTACATTTTCAATAGAATCCCTCGTTTGTGGAAATACCCCATTACTAAAAAATACCACATCTTTCAAATTTACTTTCACGTTTCAGCTGTTTGTTGAATAGAGTATGACAAACACTAGGTTTTCTTAAAAAAATGCAATACAGCAGTGGAGGTATAATTTTCATAAATTAGTTTGAAATAATATCCACAACAAATTTGTTTTTATGCACAATTTTTTTTTGTAATACCAACCGCTTTCGCATAACACGAGCATCTTCAGGGAATTAAATTAAACTGATAAAAAATATACATTGTGTGAGCACTTGAACAGGTGATTAAGGGTTTTTACGAGTTAATTAATTTATGTTGACTAACAAACAATTCATTAAAAATAATTTACAGAATTTTTGAGACACGTCACTGAGTGGAAGATAGTGTCGCCCTGGTAAAAAACCATCATTCTTTGAAACTTTACTTGAATGGCTTTAACGATGTGTTAAGTGATCACATCTGAAAAGCCAGGCACTTCCTCATATTCTTCTTCCCCATTTCCTTCCCCTCCCTACTAACTTCAGCCTCACAACATACCCCAATTGAGGATGCCATAATCTCACCGGCGCCAGACGGTCAGGAGCAGTTGGAACTATAGAACTACGATATTTTGTCTGTTTTCGCAGTTGTCTACTCGACTACTTTCCGGAATTTAGTTCCAGTTCCTGCAAAGTTACACTTGACAAGCTGAAAGTTTTAAAAGCATTTTTTTCCCTCCAGAACTAAGCAAGTTAGCGTCATAATAAAATAAGAACTCACTGTTTGCTACCACCTGTAATAAACTACCCCAATATTGAGGTTGCATTCAAGGCTTTGCCCTGGCCAGCGGGGCTATCGTACGACGCCACATACCCACCTTACACAAGCAAAAATAGGTACCTACTTACAATAAAAATATATAATAGGGGGTAGACTTTACGTCCTGCACTTTCCACCCCCACCCTCGATGACATGACTTCCTAGCATCCTAGCTTCCTACCATCGAACAGTGAACTGCCGGAAGGTCACCAAAGGTCGACACATCGGCCATACACCTCGAGCTCAGCACAGTGCACTCCCACAATTAGACCCACTTGTATGACATTCAGGAGTCCCGTACTGTTAGCCCGCCCCGCCTTTGTAACCCTTACATCATTTTTGCATCATATTTTTCATGTATATTTGTCATCATTAATTCTTTTTGTGTTTAATTCGTAGAAATCAATTTAAATTTTATATTTAATAATAATATTATGATAATTATGATTTGTTAATTATGATATAAGATGATATTAATTTAATAATAATAATAAAATGGGATAGGCTTAAGACTAAATAATTAAGAGGCATTGGAAATGAAAAAAAATCAGTTAATTCAAAGGCTGAAATCATCAATAATATAATCAACTAAATTTAACGTTCAGCCCTATTATAAGTATGTTTCCCGTTATCCCACACTCCCCTCCCACAACTAATGCACTGTCCCGCTCTAATTTACTGTCTCTTTCTTTCTTAACAATTTGTGTACATATATATGTATATTATTCTGTATTTGTTAGTATTTTTAAAACAGTCCTGAGGATGGTATGGAGGTACTGAAACCGGTAGACTACAAAATATCAATAAAGTTACGTAAAACAAAGTTTTTCTCTTTTTATTTATTTAAAATGGCAAGCCACGATGTGTTTGCTTCTTTCGAAAAATTAATAATATTATCATTAAGTTCTGCTAGTATTTATGTTCTTATATTTGTGACAGCTCTTTCGGCTTACAATGCCATTTTCAAACTATGGTTAAACTACTTTGAGATGACTCATTTATATGATTCTAAATTTCAATTTATTGAAGGTGTCTAAATTGATTTGTTACCGGCTATACCGATTTGCTGAGAAAATAATTGAGACAGTAGATACTCTATTATGTGGGATACTTTTAAATCTGTTTTCCTCGCACTAAATTTTAATGTTTTCTTAATTGTTTAATAATGACGTCACTGCTATGACTTATGTAGGTGTGTATATTTGTCAAAATATTATTAAAAAGTTATCTAAACAAAAATATTTGCTTGGTATTAAAGACCTTAAGTTATTTCTTTAAACTTTTTACCTAAGCATTATTTAAAAATCGATAAAACGCTTGTCAAATCTGTTGAATAACAAACTATCAAAAATATTTGATTGTGGGCCGGTGTAACTCTGGTTCAATGAACATGAATTTGAATTGAGGAGTCATCAGCAAAATAGATCTGATTGAATTAAGAATTTTGTGAGCTGTAAAGTATCTATCTACGCCAATCTACGCAATGTAATATATGAACAGATACTCACATATTTTAATTGTCATATAAAAATTGAAACTGATCATCACGTGATTTTTCATGGATCCGCGCTACTCTAATCGCAAAAAGAAGTTTTATTTTTTTATGATTTTAGAATGATATAATTACCTTTAAGACAAAGCGGTGAATTTCTTAACTCGAAAGTGCTTAAAGGCTACGAATTTAAATCTCTGTAAGGATATTTTATTTTGTGATAGATGCTTACTAGTCTTTAGCCTTAATAAACTAAATTTGTTTAGCCTTACACGATTCCCCAAATCGAAGATGATACGGACTACGATTAGATGGGATTCTTGTGGGCCGGTGTCACGTAAGAAATAAGAATATAAATGAACACTTCTTATTCTACGACCGCGACATTTATAGACAAGGCGAACTTACAGCTATTAAATGCAACGTTATTTCTAATGCAGATTATGAATACACTTGCAGAAGAAGCTGGAAATTGTTTGGTAATTGACTTCACAGGTAGAAGAGCGGTAGTCCCTTTCTTCTATAATCTCTGATCGTTAATGTCACTCTTTCCTATTACCTGTCTCGTGCCCTGTCTTCCGATGACATAATCTTCACGCATTCATCTTCTCTGACCAAGCCGTTTAATTAAATTACAGATATAATTTATGGAATGATTACCTTCTGCGCTGCAAGCCTAGTTTACAACCTATTTGATAGATCAGCTGATTGATAATGCAACCCTCTTATGCTAATTTATAATCTGCGTTTAATTATTTTGTAAAAACAAGTGTTAACAAATCGTTTCACAATAGTACATAATTACGCACCGTGCTGTTCAGTACTAACGATAAACAAACTACAGTACGCGTTAAGTGGTTTATTATGCATTCGTAATGAGAGTGGAAAATGCAAATTCCTCAAGAAATTACTCATTTAATTAAAACAAAAGGGAGATTCATCAACAAATAATGCTTTTAGATTACGATTTGTTTATTTATCTGCGTTCTTTAAAGCTATTTTTAAGGATTGTTAGCCTTAAAAATAATCGTCACAACAGTCAGACCTACAAGCACGTCGATAGAGGTTTTTTAGAGAATGTTGGTTCTGTCACCGTTACCGTTCCCTAGAACGATTGCCAATCGCCAATGGACAACAAAAGGTGCCGTATCCCCGCTAAAAAAGAAGAAGATGATTAATGTTGGAGAGGGTGCGCTAATATTTAAAACGGTAAAATTGAAGCAAAAATTGTGAAAATGTTTAATAAAACACGCGTCGTTTAAAATAGAACAAATATCTATTAAGGGCTCTCTAAAACAGCATTTAAAGAAACAGTGCGATTTTTTTCATACAAATAACTTGTAAAATAACTGAAACAGATGTGAAAATAACAATTTTCGTAGCATACTTTGCAATTTTTTTCTATCGAAGGAATTTCATATAATTTGCGTTTCGGCGTAGGGAATGTATAAATATTATCTAAAAAAATGACATGTATTTTTTTAAGAGCTTAAAAATTTCAAATGTTTAAGGGGGATATGTAAGAAATCGGTAGAAATTCGGGTAGCGGCCGCTTAAAGTCGACTTAAAAGAGGAACGGCTTTATGTAATTAAAATGACCTCACAAAAATAATGTAAAATCATTGAAGAAGAATTTATTTATTCAAACAAAATGTATCGCACATATCTACATAGTATGGATATATTTGCTACTTTATTTATTTGCGTTTAAGATGATGCCTTTAAAGAATTCTATTTAAATGATTTTAGAGGCAACTTTGAGAATTTTTTGCGAGTTAATGGTAATTATTAAATAAATTATCTTGCCCAACCTACTATTAGAATGTAATGTAATACCTAGTATTATATGATGAACAACAAAAACTTTTAAAAATAGCTTTTTTGGGGTCGAAATTTTATATTCTCATACGACAGATTTGTGTTCTAGCGTAAATTGGTCATTTGTATTTTAAATTGAAGACCATCAAGATTCTTTCTAAATGAGTGATATATTTTATTTTATTATATTTACATAGTAGGTAGGGTAAAATTATATTTTTTAAATAATTATCATTACAGCACAAATATGGTCACAAATATGTGCCAAGGTTGCCTCGGAAAGTGAAAAATCTATTTCTTTAATGACCTTTATTTCATATTTTGTTGGCCTCCGTGGTCAAGAGATAAAGCTCCTGACTAGAATTCGATGGTTGCGAGTACGAGCAAATAAATTTCATTTTATTTATTTTTGTTATTTCACAATTTATTCATTTGAAAAATATATAGTATATTTACGGCACGTTCCAGAGTAGAAGATACTCTTAGTATCGCTCTGGTAAGACCACTATTCAGAATTGAAACGTTGCTTGAAATGGCTTTTAACGTGAAATACGTTTTTAGATTTTCACGGTCAAAAGTATTTTCGTTATTTGTTTTTGGGGTGTTATGCCGTGTTGCGCTACCTCCTTCTTTAGCCAACGTTCCGAACATTGGAGGTTCTCCACCACTTACCCGCCCCTTTCAAGGCTCTCGCAAGGACTCTATTGAATGAACGAATATAAATTTAATTTTGAACGAATCTAGACCTCCAGTGTCCCTGCATACGTTGTTAGTAAGCAGTATGCAAGTGCTTACTAACAACGTTAATCGAGTGATCCGGCTGGAAAGGTCAAAAGATATCTTGGCCCTAACCGATCTCCCGATCCGGTCCACAACGCAGTAGGTTGGCAATAGTATCCGCCGCCAAGACCTGGACAAACCTCACCCCATGAGCCCGGGCACCCCTGCTAAGTCACCAAACGTAACGAATCACTTGGTGTGACCTATAGAAGGGGGGTGTTTGTCATCAAATAAATGGTTCCCGGGGCCTCCCAGATAGTGAATAATTAATATAGATGAGTAATAAAGCGATAATATTTTAGAGAAATAATCAAGGGAAAAACTGCTGCTTCTCCTGTTTCCGCATGAATGTTACAATAAAAACTATACCTTTTTTTATTTTTACTGAGTATATGGATGTTTTTGTTTTTAAGTCAAAGGGTCTTGATTATGTGATTTCTGTATATTAACTAAATATGTGACACACGTGACTGTATTATTAACTGTACATATGTGAAATGTAAACTCTTTTTCCATCCACAAGCAAATGCTTTCAATGGAAGATGAGTAATATTATAATTTGTTCCATTTTTGTAATATCAATAAAAAAATTAAAAAAATGGATAACGTACATAACTATGACATAAAATTTTTAACAGAAAATTACTTTAATTGCCATTTTCAAAATTGGAACTGATTTGTCGAAAATTCAGTCTGGTCAGCTCTAATAATGTATTCCCAAATCATTTAAATGTATACGAAAAGCCGTTAACGGGCCTAGAAAAATAAATAAATAAATTTCTAAACACGCTATCATAAGCAATTAAACACAAACACTCAATATTGTGGGATATCCGCAATATTGTACATAATTTCCCACGGAGTCTTTAAATAGCCGCGGTTATAAACTCTGGTAAGTAGAACACAGAATATTATATTGCTTATGTTATGCAAAATAAATACGGCAAGAAACGATGTCCGCATGTGTACAAGTAAAAGGTATACTTTAATAATTGTAGGTTGCCTATCCCTCATGTAGGAGTTTTTATCATAACCAACCTGCAGTTGTCAGGGCCGGTTTCGGTGTTAGATATTCATTATTATACGGGGTACTGTGACTATCATTGTTTCGCTCAGACTTATAACATCACAATTAAGTTACCCAACCTGTGGTACCCAACGAATTGAATGCTACAGTCACACCAACAGTAAAGTATCTCATAGTAAAGTACTTACGGCAGGTGAATATTGAGATATTTAATTTAAATTTTATGTTAATTATTTATTCCAACAGTATTCGTAAACTTTCTGTTATCTTTTTGTCAACTTAGTGAGAATTTTTTTTTAAATTTTGGGTTTGTTGAATATGTATTTTTTATATACCTACCTACTTATAGTAATTTTATTTGAATTATTATTGTTTATTTTTCAAAATTCATTCAATCATGCTAAAAGACGGCCTCCGTGGTCGAGGGGTAAGGCTCTTTACTCGCAATCCCGGAGTGTGCATACTTGCACGAATTCGTGTTTAAATCGATCTATCGAAATATGTTACAGTAAACATGTAAAAATCACACAAATCTGACAGGAGATCACGTCCGTTATCTCGATAACGATCCCATAAAAGATAGAGAATAACTCTTCTGGTGTAAGACCACCATTCAGAATTCAAACGTTTCTTGAAATGGGTTTAGCTCTGTTTGATGACCAGATCGGGATAGCCAGGTTTGCCATTTCCCCCTTCACCTTCCTCTTCCCCATCACCTTCCCCTCCCCACTACCTTCAGCTTTCACAGCATACCCCAATAGGGGATGCCATAGTCTCACTGGCTCCAGACGGGAGAAGCTGGGACTCATGTTAGGTATTCACTTAAAAAAAGTTGTACTACCTACACCGCATGTAAAAACCCTATGGGTATTAAATAATTAGTTCAAATAAATAAAATTAAAGTATACCTTTCGATTCCCACCCTGCCTCTCGTTCTCATTAATAATAGCAACCCGTAATGACTGTTAAAAGCTAAATTACAGGGTATGACTTTAGCTCTATGTGCGTATTGTATGGTTCACTTTGATATTAGTATAAGGAATATTCCTACGCATATTGGATGAGGGGGTACAGAGTACAGAGAACGGTCGGCGATGTGATAGTGCATTAGTTATCGGAACATAATGACGCTCAAATTACAAGATAAGCTTTTTTCATACTGATTACCTAAATTGCCCACTTATTTAGAGGCTCTTGCTCGGGTATAACGGGAATTCTCTGGCGAATACTGTACTCATTGTGTAATAATAGCTTATTCTTCGTTCAGTTGTTCGGTTCCGATTAGTTCTGGATTCTTCTAGGCCGGAATCTTCACCTCGCGGTGACCGGGAAATTATTACTATACTCGTTCCCTCAACATGAGTTATGATTGATAAAAGAAAATGTATTTAAAACTAAATTCGATGCTTTTTTATAGTTAACATCGTAGAAGTAAGAAACGATCAAAGAAGTAAACGTATAAATACTATTGACCATTGTGGAACGAAGTGCCAAGATAATATGTATTTATCTACATATTTACACATAAATATACACGATAGGGTCAAAAACATTAGTAAGACGAGATAACCGTAATAATCTTATCTTACTAATATTATAAATGCGAAAGTTTGTATGGATGGTTGGCTGGTTGGATGGTCCTTACCCTTTCACGAAATAAATATGGAATGGAATTTAAAAATTCTTTCACTAATCGAAAGCTACATTATTTGCGAGTAACAACGGTTTTATATATTGGTAAGCTCTGGCGTTATCAATGAGCTGTGGCGTTATGAAATTATGTATCATACGTTTTCTGTCCCTAACAAAATCGAGTTATTGCAAAGTCAAACAAATTGTTACCTTGGAAACAATGTTTTTTTTTAAATTTTAGGCTTGAAAAGAGTGCTTTGTTGTTATTAAAAAGAGTACTTTTTTGGCGTCGTATATCTACATATCTCTAAAAATGTTTATTCTCCGAATAAAAAGAAGTTTGAAGTGGACTGTCATTTTCTTATTTTTTTAGGTTACTCTGGATTCAAATATGAATAAAATACTAATAAAGGGAGTAGGTACTTAAAATAAATTTCTATTTTTATAATTTAAATATTTTCTAAAATAGAATTTTTATTTGCGAAATATCATTCTCAAATTTTGAAATTTTCTATTAAACAATAATTATTTTCTATTAGACAAATAGCAAGAATAATATTAATTATGCCAATAATTATGCCAGTAATTTCCCTCTAATACTATGCGAGCGAAGCCGTGGGTAAAAGCTAGTTTGTAATATGTAAAAAAGTTCCATAGATAAAACTTAAAAAAAAAAAATCTTACTGCAAACACGACATTTTACTTATTTAGAGTTTTATTACGTTTAAATAAATTTTGACTATGTACTTTAAGCATTATGCAAATTTACCTTCCGCTTTTTATCTATTGGCACCGTACACCATAAATGAACATAGCAAATACTGTTGTTTTATACATTATGCCCTCAATTTGGGATGCCATAGTCCCACTGGCTCCGAACAGTTGGAAGTAGAAATAAATCATGCTATATATCATATAGACACTTACAGCTAAATTGCGGTTTAGCCATTTGTCCTTTCCAGCGTCGATATAAATTAGAGTATCTGTTTGTTTACACAAATCTACAATTATATTTTGATTTTGATGAAATTTCGCACACTTGACCTTCAAAATAAGATAAAGGTCCCCATCCCCTTTTAACATGCCTTGAATAAAATAATGTCCGGGCAACGCCTGAGATTTCGGCATACACTTAGATAAGTAATAATTATAAAAATCCTTCACGTAGTTAATTAACAATAATTCATTTGTTTAAATATGTTTTCAGTGTTTACGGAAAGCTAAATTATTTTCTATGAAGTAACATTCAATTTTATCTGTTTAAACATGTTATTTAATTTATATAAATATTGTACAAGTATCAATAATGGAATGCGCAGGTATTATCTAGTGTTCAGAGTTTGCGAGTAAATCACGTGCGAGTTTTAACATTGAAATTTAATACTAGCAAGAACTCGAGACTGAAGGACATTCGAATTGATTTGCAACAACTTTAATGTATCAATAAACGCCGAACAGAATATCACTAGAAGTGTGATCCATATGAGTACTGATTTGAAACAAAACTGTACAAAAATGTACGCATATACAACATGAAACCGTCCCAAAAAACAATCAAATAGACTGTTCATTCATGAAAAGATTTTGACATTTGAAAATGTTTAATCAATAAACATGTTTCACTAATTTCACAAAACTAAGGAAAAACAAATTTCATAAACACTGTCAATTGGCGGTAATTGACTAATCATTAAAAATAACACCCTTTCTTTGACTGCCGCCACCGCAATCGGGGTTGGACACCGTGTGCATAAATTACAAACGTAATATAATTATCAAATCATTTTTAATAGCACCTGCTTGCTCATTTCTAAACGCAGGTGTTTTCCTTTAACATAAGATTTTAACTCCCTTAGAAGGTTTTTTCTCTAATTTTGTAAATGCATCTAATTTGCACGTTGGAACACTTAAGTAAAAACGCATACAAAGAATCAAGCAACTCCAAGGGAATTTGCATTGGATGGCGTCACACAGTTGTCAATTTCTCAGCAAAAGCATTTCGTGCGGTAACCGATGACGTCTGAGCCGGAGCGTTTAGATTTTTTTTAAAAATATTAATTATTGTACCTAATGAAAAACCATTGTAATCATATATATTATGAGTACCGCCGCCCCGGGAACCATTTGTTGGATAACCAACATCTCTGCCATAGGTCACCCCAAGTGGTTCACTACGTTTGGTGACTTAGTAGGGGAGAGACTGGTTGAGGGAGACTTTGCCTCTCGACCCATTGCCTTGCACTCTAGTGGGATGGAATCATGCGTCCGTCATTTCTGGACATATTTAACCCCAGATTCCTACCCACCCCTCATACCTTATTCCTTCCAAGAACTTATCCTGTCCTTACTTTCCAGAAAAGACTCCTCCACACAGCATCTCCAAAGATGACAGGACTTGGGGGATTTTGTTATCCTCAGGGCCTCCTGTGTGGAGTTAACATAAAATTAATTATCCTATTTAAAATTATAATTTTTTTAAATATATCATTTTTGGAATTCCCCATTGTCAGCAATTGCCATGATATGTGGTGTAACGAGACATGTAACTATCTGCATACTGTGGTAGTGGGTAGGTACTTGTAGTTGTGAGTTTGTGATGAAGCGAGGGATCTGAAGGAACAGCGCGGAGTAATGACTGAAACACGCTGATTCTAGAACACTGGAAGATGGTATCTTTACTACTGAAATTCGGGCTAACCTCTCTTCCATTCTGCGACCTGTGTGTCGCTAAATTCCCATAATTTATTGAGTAACATTAATTATCTCGCATAAATATTAACGACTAAAAACAAATCTATTCCATTTTGAAAGAGCTTTGGAATAATTGGTTGGGTAGTCTTTGTCAATTCAAAATCTCTTAAGATTGACTATTGACGATGCAGGTATTGGTCGGTGGAGGTGTGTATGTACCGCAAGAGTATTGCCTAAATGTACAAGCCAAATTTACAGCACAGAATAACTTCACCAAACTTGTATAAACTTGGAAGCAAAATCGCGATGAATACTAGCGATGCGGTCATCTTCACACGGTATTAAGGAAGTCTACAGCCCGTTCCTCCAAAGAGCCGCAACTCCTCCGTAGGGTCGTCCTATCTTTCGGTCGTCCCCTTAGCGGCCCGTTAGCTAAATCCACGAGATGTGCCTCGTCTCCGAAAGGTCTCACGTGATAGCCACGTTTCTTGCAAAAGTGTTTCATCATAGATTTCGCACACATATCTATAATGAAGTTAACGTTTCCTTTAAACCTTTTGCAGTTTATCAAGATGATTCTGTTAGATGCAGCTATTTTATTCCATGGTCCTATTTTATTCCAAGAGGGACGGCGCGGGCCGGATTATCACATTATTGCAGTGGGCATCGTCGAATTGTAGTAGCGAGCTTGGGATCGAGCATTTCTTTTCTAGCGCCACCGGTATAGTTATCTTTGATGTACTCAAGAACGGCGATGTGTTTATGTCTTTCGAGTATGGTTGTGATTGTTTGTTTTCAGTTCTCTCCAAAAGGGCCATTTCAGAGCGTAAAATTTCCAGATCGCTTCGTTTAGACATTTTATATTGAATTGTGGTTAGGTCACCTTTTAGTGCCTTGATATATTTTAATAGACCTGTGAGATCTATGTAGTTCTGAGCCACAAAAGGTGGGTAGGGCTTTATTTTCTGTTTCCCTCATTCTTTTAATAATGTCGTATATATTCTTGTACTTCTTACCTTCGCCTTTCCTCAAAATTCTACACCCAAATGTTTCACTGCACAGAATGTCTTTTGCTGCCTCCACATCGTCTTCGGACAAATGAGTGGATCATATTTGACTGTGGTCAGTTCATCTAAAACATAATATTTATGTTGAAGAAACGTTAAAAGTTCGTTAATAAGCAATTTGTCACTGTTTTGTGTGATTTATTCGAACCTGCAGCCGAGCATACGCGATGCTGTAAAAAACTACCAAAACTAGTTTAAAAACATTAATTATTGGAGAAAAAACAAAAACTTGACAGCTGCCTTTGACAGGTTATTGTGACATTATGAATGAAAGCATTAAAATAACACATTCTTAGTACAATGATCAAAATCAGAAAAATGAACTTTAAATCTTCCTCACAAGTTTAAAAGTGTTCATAGTTCGTAAAAATACTCCATTGAGGCATGCATTTACTTCACAATTTGACGCCAGATCAAATATTATCACAAAAAGGTCAGTAAAAGTATAAGATTAGATAGGCATATAAAAATGTAAGAATTTTCAAGGTACTCTTTATATTCGATCAGAAGGTTGGCATTTACATTTAATATTTAGTTGTAGCATAAGTGGAGCAAATGGCAGATGTATCGTGCCGGATTCGGAGGGTGGCAATGGTCACATGGGTTTAGGCGTCAGTCTATCTTCCCGCTAAACCTCTTCTCGCCTTGGCATGAAATGCCACCCGCCAATGCAACACGCAGGGTCGGCTGGGCACTGGTGGAACCGGATCAACGTACACATTTTTTTTAGGTGAATACCGCACAAGAGTTCTAACTGCTCCCAACCGCCTGGAGCCAACGAGAATATGGCATCCCAAATTGGGGTTGTGAGTAGTAGGGAGGGAAGGAGATGGAGAAGAGGTTGGTGGGGAAGTTCCTGGCTATTCAGATCTGGTCACCAAATACAGCTAAAGCCATTTTAAGCAACGCTTCATTTGGTCTTACACGAGGTCTTAAACTGAGAATATCGTCCACTCTAGATCGTACTGCAAACATACCATTTATTATTTTAAATGATTAAATTGTGAAATAACAAAAACAATCAAATAAAATTTAAGTTCGTACGCTGGGATTAGAACCCGTGACCTTCGGAGGCCGTCAGGAAAGAACAAAGAAGCCACCGTATTGGTTATGATTATATTTATAATCTTTGGGTTTTTAATTATTATTTTTAATGGATAAACTAATATTTAAGACAAGATTTTTATGCATAGCACAAAGGGTCACAATTATTGTAAATAATCATTAGTAGTCTGAAACACTCATCTACACTGAAAAAATCTTCAGAGAAAAGATACATGCCGCCGACGGTTGAATGAAACACAAGTATATATTGAATTATTTAGCGGGCAGGAGATAAGCCGACGTAGCTCAGTGGACAGAGCATTTGACTGGAAATCAGAAGGACGCGAGTTCGAGTCCTGTCGGCGGCATGTATCTTTATTCCATGGAAAAGCCTGTCATCACGGATCTATATCATAGATTTTTGATCCATTTCATAGATTTTATGAAACAGATCAAACAATTAATCAGATGAGATCCCGGCTGAACATTATGTTTTTTTTTTTTAATTTTTTTATTATTCATCTTTATTAATTTTTGACATACAATTTGTTTTATTCTATGCCTGTCTCACTAGGAGAACCTGTGTTGAGATCAGGCGCTTAGCATGAGTAGTTTATAATAATAACACATACAAATAATAACACAATATTACAAGTAACAGTAACAGTTAATAAGTAATAAGTTAGTTTTGAAAAATCTTTGATATTGGATCTGTTTTGGCTGATAATCCAGGACTTAGTGTTAGAATTAAAAATACAATGTAACCAGTAGGTACTTTACTGATGCTGGTTTCCTATGTCTATGGTTATATGATGTTGATGACAACATGGCGGAATTTTTCAGTATAATAACTTTTTTTTTTGTTTCTGAGAATACATTTCTGAAAACACAAACAATTTTTTCCATCCCGAATCTATATGAATAAGATAATACGATTCTTATGGCAACTGAACGAGAAAAGCGATTGTGCAAAATGAACATTACTATAAGTGTAATTATTTATTGTTTGTTTTAAAATAATAAATATAATTTAGTCCTTGCTGTGGGTCCGGCCCCGTGGCCCGAGCGCGGAGCTCGCAGCCCACAGCCAGAGGCACGTCACCGTGATTCCGATTACGTATTACACCAATTAGACGTATTTCCCGCCGGATCCAAGGAAACTTTGATATTTATTACGCCGATGATCAATCTGGTGCCAATGCTGGTAGCAGGTAGCCGGTACTCCCATACGTATGGAGTCCCCCCGCGTTACGTAATGTAAGCAAAAGATCTAGCGAATACATACACTTCTCGTGGCAGTTAACGAAACGAATCCAAATAATTCATGACATGTTGGTAGTAAGACATCAATCGCTCCCCACAAAAATGACCAAATTCTTGTTAAAGTTATGTGCAATCTGAGATGCAGTCAAAGATCTTAGATATAATTCGAAAATGCATCTCTTTCAATGAATACATTATTGACCTGTGAAGAAATGAGTCCGAGAAACTGCTAAAAAATATAACCTAATTTACATTTTTTCATTTTCTTTTACATTTTTTTTTTCATTGTCATTCTTCATTTTTTTTTCATTTCATCATAAAGGGGTCTCCACACGGTACTGCCGCAGTACCAACTGCCGCAGAACTGTAGTCAAAAGCGCCAGCCGTATTGTTATTGTAATAACAATACGGCTGGCGCTTTTGACTACAGACTATACGATTTTAAGTCAGTTCTTCGGCAGTTGGTACTGCGGCAGCACCGTGTGGAGACCCCTTAATAAGATAATGATAACATAATATTTGTACAGCGCAGCTTTGTGTTATTTCACTTCAAGTGCGCTTAGCTATAATAAACTTCGAACTAATAATTTATTATTCAGTGGTCGTTTTCTCCTACAGTGCTTCTTACGAATCCTTACGTAATATTGTTAAAATGATTTGATACAACAAAATGTACAGTATATACAAAGTAATGACAAGAGAAGAACAAATTAACAATAAAAGTGCTGTTGTATATCGCGCAGGACAATAATAATAAACATTAACGGTGAAGTTATAGCGCAGGACAAAATAAGAGAATTAAAACTAAAATCTTTACATAGTATAAAATGAAGTCGCTCCCGCTGTCTGTGCGCTTAGGTCTTTTAAACAACGCAATGGATTTTCATGCGGTTTTCACCAATAGATTTTTTTGTAAATTGGTTGAAATTTATAAATAAAGGGAGCGAGCTGGCAAGCGGGCAGCGCGCAGCGGACAGCATTGATATGCGGGCGGTGTGAATTTCATTTAACAGATGGCGTTGGTTATAAAGGTTGGGTAATGGCGTGGCGTTGTGTTTCGTTAGCCACAGCAACGTGTATCAGGTCTGCTAGTATAATATAAATCAGGACGCAGATTATGTTCAGAAATGAAAATATTCTGAGTAGAATATGGAGGAAACTGAAACCAATCAATTACCGGAAGCTTGATAATACAGTATATTGAAAATAACTTAAGATTTATGAATAATAGGATTTTTAAATAATTTTGTATCGAATTCAGTTCAAATTAAGCCAAATTCTAGATATTAGTAAGAACTGAGGGAAGTTTATTCCAAATGAGCAGGCCAGTTACCCGAAAAGAGCGAATATCGTATACAAGTACAATTATTGAACCCAGTGGACAATAGATTAAAAAAATGGTAATAATAACAAAATAAGAAACGCAACAACTCATCTCAATATTTTGATTCCCACCAAAGTATGTCTAGTGAGGAATTAATAGCGATCAGGCAAGAATAATGGTAACTTGAATTCACATGCAACCCCTTTGCGCATTATATAAAATTTAATGTCGATTAAAAGTAATACTAATAATTTAAAAAATTCTAACCATTTACTTGGTTTAATTTATATTTATACGCATTTTATAACGCACATCTTAGCTGTAAGTAAATTATATTTTTTACAAAGTTGACTAGGACTTGTATATTAACTCTAAAAAACTCTTTCTTACACACATTAAGTTTTTCAGTAATTACATTTGCAGTTCCTACTTGAAAACGCACACCCTCTAAAATGTCACCGCTCATAATGGGAAAATGGACGTCTTTTTACATGCACTTGTTTTGTTGTTTGAATTCTGAAAACTTTCAAAGTTCACAGTTATTTATAGCTGTATGCACCATAACAAAACATTACAATTCTAATTAATGTTTAGCTATACATTTATTTATTTATTTATTTACGCCCTTTTCGGGGCTTTTACATTAGAAATTAACAAATTTACTAATTTATATTTATTAACTTTTACAAAGAAATATAATAGGTATAAATTTCTTTTACAAAGAAATATTAAGTATTTATTGTACATAACTGAACTGCCTCAGTAACAGTATTTTGTATTTGTTTAAAGATAAATTGAAGAAGATAAATAAATTATACGAGTATACGTAGTGAAGATGCAAAACGTTTGTTTATTTTCTCATTGTGATAAATTTTGAGTTGCGAAAGACGTTTTTTAAAAAGTCTTTAAAAAAAGTCTTTTTCTTTTTTTAAATTTTTAAATTTTTTGAAAAAAGTGAAAAATTAGAAAATATTCAGTTAATTGAGCATCACTCTTATCTGTAAATAAGTAATTTGTACAAAACTTTTAAGGAAATACAAATAAGATATTCTTTTAGCTTATCAACAAATAGTAAAAGGCAAATTTGAACAAGCCTCATTACGTACCATTAACCCGTGTTCTTCAAAACACAATATTAGCACAAACACGAACGAATCGTGTAAAAGAGATCCTCACGTTCTAAGGCGCAGTGAGACAGTTTGTTCCGTGCGCGGTGGGTATTGGGTATAGCTGGTGAGCTCGGGTCCGTTGCAGATCCCTCCTCCGATAAGGCATCTGCCGTCCAGGAGACGTCAGGCCTCAGTCGGAGGGACGTCTGAAAGACTCCGCGGTCATCAGGGCGGTCTACAGGACCTTTCCGAGGCCATAAATACGGGTAATTGGTCCCGCGCACATGTCCGAACGTACGACGATAAATATGCACGCTGATATTTTGTGGAAAAATGCGTTCAATGATGGTAATTGACGGTTGCCTGTTGGTAATGTGACGAAATCACTGATAGTAAATGCTTGGTAAACGCAGCTGTTTTTTTAAATACAAAACACTGATTTTCAAAATTAAAAAAAAAAAAAAACTTTTTTTCCATCGCATTATAGGCGGGATTCTAATCACTCAAAGAATTAAATCCCAACATGAATTTTTATTTATTTATTTAATAAAGATATAAGTGGGTACAGTGGTGTTATATAAATTACATATGGTACAAAACATATTTATAATATAAATGGAAATGAAGATAATACTAAATAAACAAGACATAAAATAAAATAAAAAAAAGTTAACGTTCGCGACTGGGATTGAACCCAGGATCTCTGACTTATCGTGACAACGCTTTTAACCATTCAGCTATTGTTTTTTTTCTTAATGAATTTAAAACAATTAATTTTTGGTGGGATCACGTCCCAGATGGACGAAATTCTCCAGGAGAAATAAAATCATAAAAAGAAATGTTAGAATCTTTCTCTTCACACCCTGTCACAGATAGTAACTAGATGTAAATAGCCAGGTATTTCTCAGTTTTCTTCTCCTTCAAAATATTTATTGTCCAGTTGATTAGTCAACACTCCCAACCACTAAGTTTTGAGATAACGATGAAAGCAATATCCGAACGCTCACCATAACGTCGCCTCAGTTCTTATTTGTCCAACAGACCATTTTAGTTTTGGTTCAATCTCCACTTCAAACTTTAAAATAAAGTATAAAAAATTATAGTTCATTACTTAACTAAGAATTACTTAAACTAATGAAACCTTTACCTTTACTGAAAAAGCTTTATCTTTCACCTATCATAATGTTTCATTGAATAATTGAAAGAAAACCTTCTCCTCCTGTCAAATTTTCTAATGGTCTTTTGGACAAATACGAACTTAGACGACGATAAGTCAAGTATTATTTACACGTGTCTGTGTTTAACGTATTAACAAATATGCTATAAAATAACACCGGATTAATATTAGGATTAGGATTATAAATCCACGGTTCCTCGCATTTGGACTAGTAGTACAACGCCCTTGACCAACTCAGCGGGCCAGACATTCGGGGACCAATGATCTAATCCTGTCCAGTCTTCAAACCACTCCAAAATAAACAGGCTTAAGAAAACCCAATAGAAAGTGACATCCAGTGACTCCGAAGAAGAAAACATAAATACTGATAAGATGACCAAATGTATAGGAAAAAGTGGACTGGAATTCGACGACAAAAATATGGAAAAAATTACCCTTCACATTGATAAAAAAAATGTCCCTCTTGTCTACTTTTCTTTTCTGAAAGTTTCACTTTTACCAATTGCACACTCTGATTCTTTTGCTTTTTTTGTATTAATTAACACTAATAGGTTTACCACATGTTGCTATTCTGAACTGAACGTATTATGTTTATTTATTATTTATTTTTCTCCCTTTCAAGGAAATAGATAGTCCCTGACCCTGTAACCAGTCAGGCTAAGAAAATCTGGAGCAGTCACCCCATAACCTACTGTCGCTTCCCCCAACGTTATATGAAGAATGTTAGTACAAGTCTGATGCCCCCTTCAAGTGAACCGAGAATTAATAAATCCAGTGCACCTACTGTAAAAGTTTGATTCGAGTACCTACTCTTATTACGAGTATTTCATCAAAGGCCGATTGCTTCACAGTTCTTTAATAAAAACAGAATTTGAATAGAACTGTAACAGAACTTGAATGTTATTTTTGAAATTTGATGAATTTTTCATATTTATTTATTTATTAACGCCCCAGTGGGCTTTTACAACAGAAATTAAAAACATTAAAAAATTAAACATCATAAAAGAAATGAAATACTATGAGTAATAAGAAAAAATCAGTAATAAGACCAGAAATACAATAAAGTGCAATGTGTAAAAGCTAGTTAGTAGGTATAAACAAACAATTATATGTGTATAATAATGTACGATGATAAAACAGAACTAAATAGAACAGCAAAATAAAATAAAATAATGTTATAAATTACTGGTAAGATTTTAAATGAGAGGAGGTTTTATGAAAAGAACAAAAATAAAAAAAGTTAATTATTAGCAGATAAAATAGAGATGAGTTGTCTCTTGAAAATTGCAAAACTGTCAACACCAAATATATCTATAGATTCACAATGTTTATTTGCAAGGCTATGCATTCTAGGGATTGGTGAATTAATAGAATAGTTAGTATTGAGGGTATTGTTAAAATTGAAAATATCTTTATTGCGTGAAATAATCCGTCCTTAGAGTCTTCTGGAGTTTCTCCCTTCTTCTTCAATTAATATTTCTTCATGAAAACTCTCGGTGAACTGGTTTAGCGGGTAAGCGTTTGATTTGTTTGCTATCAGGTCAATTATAACGCATATTCACGATGGAACTGCTTGTGATAGTGACTTGAACTACCCTAGATATTATATCATTTTTAAAATACGCGTATAATTTTTATTTTTAACTTTTTACTTTTTGTTTCTCTTTAGATCCGGCAATCGATAAGAAATTATTTTAAATACATGTTTCTATTTTTTATGTACTGTATATTTGTTATGTAAATACTCGTATGTTTATTAACAAACGCTATATGCAGGGGGGATCTATGTAGAGTCGTTTATTATAATTAAATGTAGCTTTGTTTTATTAAAAAAATAGACACATAAAATTCACCGATAAAGGAGGTAAACAGCCAGTTTTCTTGTACAATCGTTGGGAAAGTAGTGGGACCTCTTCAATGTTTTTCTTAAATCTATGATATATTACTGTAGTGTAGCTAAGTCTCTGATCAGTTCTGACTTTGCTTTATTTTTTTATGTTATCTTCGGGCCACATGATGTCGTTTACGAGTTGTGCCGAAAAATAACCGAAGACGGGTAGGCAGAGTCGTCATTTTGAGAGAGACAAAACATAGCTTTCCAGTAGTAAGGACGTGAGTCCACCTAACAATATTTGTAAAGTACGAAACAACAATAAACAGTCACTGTGATCTCAAAAAAGTCTTTTAATAAACACATAATAGTATTGTACTAGATAAAGGCCCCAGAATTAATAAATAATAATATCTCTGGAGGGGACCATATACCTTGTAGAAATTTAAAAAAATAATTAATCTAACGAAATTAAAATTCTTAGTGTAACTTGGGGCACTTAAAGATCGCATTAATAAAACCGTCGGTGGATGCTATTAATTACACAGTTCCTGAGTGAATTGAAACGTGCACCGAAACGCAGATATTAAAAACGCACATGTCTTCATTAGGGGATATCAAAATGACGTAATTGTCAAGTCGCAAACATCGGGGGCAACTTCCCGCGGCATAATGGTGCAATCAGCTTTCTATCGCATGACATAATTGCTTCAAATTTCAAAGCGCAAACATTGTATCGTCTTCGTGATAGGGACGTAAAACAGGAATAAACAAATGAATCCTCTAACTCCTCACCTGTCTCCTTTTTTCAGGGTTGCCAGCTTTGATTTTTCCTAATCACTGGTAAAATAATTTGTAAATAATAAGTGTTATGAACATATTTTATTGAAGGGTCTGAATATTTTTGTTTTATTTAAAATTATACTGGACTTCTGTGGATAATTTAAAGACTGAAAATTGAAATTTAAGTTATCAAAGTCTGTGAGAGGTGAAATTATACAAAACTACGCTGTACAAATGTTGTATTATTATTAGTGTGTTATTGATGACCGGCGTGGTCCAGGGGTAAGGCTCTTGACTCGCAATCCAAAGGTCGCAGGATCGAATCCCGGCGTGGGCAAATAAAATGTATTTGATTAATGGGTATTATTTCACAATTAATTCATTTGATAGTATGTATGCGGCGGTTCCATGTCAACTCAGAATGAAAACAACTCAGAACCACCACAGAAAGGTCATTAAAAGCTATGAAATAATTATAAAATAGCCGGTAACCATAAAAAAACTTAACCTATGTAACCAATTTTATTTTATTTTATTATCATCACTCTTAATGACCTTTCTGAGGTGATTCTGAGTTGGTTTCATTCTGAGTTGGCCGGTCACAATTTGCGGCACGTTTCAGAGTGGAAGATACTCTCAGTATCGCCCTTGTGTAAGCCCATCATTCAGAATTGAAACGTTGTTTGAAATGGCTTCAGCCGTGTTTGGTGACCAGATCTAAATAGGCAGGTACTTCCCCACCTCCCTTTTCCGCGTCTCCTTCTCATCCTCACTACCTTCAGCCTCACAACATACCCCAATTGGGGATGCCGTAGTTTCACTGGCTCTAGAAATGACTCTAGACGGGAACAGCTGAGACTCTTGTAAGGTACTCACATTAAAAAAGTATTTGGCTTATAATAATTTATTAAACTAACCCTATAAATATAATACCCTTTATTTCTCAATACAAATACATACGGCATGTTGTCTGTGAATTTTATTAAGCCCTCCAGTGATAACAAATATATATCGATTCTTAGGTTTTCATTGTTAGTTTTTGGGATGTTGTGCCGTGTTGCGCTATCTCTTTCTTTAGCCGAAGTTTCGGACAGCGTTGCAGTGTCCATCATCAGGGTAGATCCGGTAGATCCGACGATGTGTATAATCACGACATAACATCCCAAAAACTAACAATGAAAATACTTTTGGCCGTGAAAATCTAAAAACTTATCCGATTCTTATGTTGTTCACTTTTGACAAAATGCACTTACCTAACCTACCCCTCCTCCTTCCCCAACTCCTTTAATGGACCTAGGCTTATTTTTTTATAATCCATTGTAAAAACATAATATATTTATAATACAAGTTATTTTAAAAGCATTGTTATTTTGAACACTACTTTAGTACACGGTATTCGAATTTCTACCGATTTATTGCAAACCTCCCTTAAACATTTGAAGTTTTTAAGCTCTTAAAAAATGTATGTTATTCTTGAAGATAATATCTAGACATAAGTCGCGCCCAAACGCAAATTATATAAAATTCCCTCGTTTAATTTATAAATAATCGCAAAGTATGCTCCAAAAATTATTATAAACACGTTTGTTTCAGTTATTTTACAAGTTATATGTATGAAAAAATTCACAATGCTGTTTAAGACAATTATCGCGAGATTTTTGCTCTATTTTAAACGAATCGTGTTTTATTAAAGATTTTCATGATTTTTGCATCGATTTTATCTTTGTAAATGTTAGCGCGCTCTTCTAACATTCGTAATTTCATATCTCTCCGTCTTCTTCTTTTTGGGTCCGGGAACTGAGCCTTAAAGACCGGCCTAACATGGTACGATTCATTCTCACGCAGTTACCGACTCTACAATGAGTTGAATTTCGCAGAAAAGAAAGAGAAAGATGCGTAAAAACATACGTGTGACAGAGAAAGGTGTGGGCGGGCAAAAATCGCGTACTGCGACGATTTCTGATCAACGTCAGGCCGGTCTTAATGTATGACATGTACCATTTACATAGCTTTTAATTTAGTAGAGCATTATACTGTCCCGACGAAGCTGATCGAAGCTACGGTCGTAGCTAAACCTGGTCGGCATTGGGTATAAAAAAATAACAGTGGTTTTTACAACGTTTTTGTTTTATTTTAAACAAATATTTTATTTGAACTATTTATGATGTTCCTAAGTAAACAATTCCTGGCAACCCTTGCTTTACGAGTCCCGGCAAACTCGTTAATTTGGAAGAAGGTGTCTGCTAAAATAACCGATTCGCAAGATGACGTTTATAAGCGCGGGCACGCGCCTGCGCCTTGCAATTATCCCGACAAACCTGTTCCCCAAATGCATTAGATGGTTTATTGCGTTTGCCGCCAGTTGCAGCCAAACTCGGGGTAAGTTGTTTTACGATTTTACAAGGGTTTTGGGTCACATGCGCATTTATTTTAAAGTGAAAAATGCAGTTTTAACCATATTTGTAACTAGCTGTCCCCGGAATGCGTTGCAATACCATGCAAAAGAAAAAAAACGAGTGTGCTTTAGACCACACGACTGAAGTAAAACTTCACTAACTTATTAAAGAAGAGAGAAAGAAAATGTGCGCGCGCACTGCTCTCTCTAGCTCCTACAGTGTGATACAGATAAGGGCCTGCACTGTGTCTTAGATATACGAAACGTGACAGGCTATGAGAGAAAGAGAGAAAGATAATGTGTGCTCGCACCTCTCTCTCTTGCCCCTACAGTAATATACGAAACGTAACTCTCTCTTTCTATCTTCACTAACTTATATCAGTTTCTCAACTTCCGTTCGCCTGGCCCGATCACACTTTTCGTAACGCTCTCGTCACGAATGCACCAGCTTACTCCCCGAGTCGAGCGCGCGTAAAGAAGTTTTACTTCAATAAATTGATTCTCCCTGCATGTCCTTTCCCGTGCGTCCACGTTCCCGTCCACTTTCCAGGCCTTCCCCCTCTCTCGTATCTTTCCTCTCCGCGAACCCCACCTCCTCCGTCCCCCTTCCCCTGCCTTTCCTCCCTGCCGCTAAAATACATAAAATAAACATATTTTTATTTATACAAATTTCATGACGCCAGAGCTTACCATTATATATAGCCAATATGTTATTCTGATGTATGAGCTATATTATTGTAAAGTTTCATTAAAATCCATTCAGTAGTTTTTGTGTGAAAGAGTAACAAACCCACATACATACATACAAACTTTCGCGTTTATAATATTAGTAAGATATTACGGAGAAAGCTTTATAAATTCGTTTTGATACAACCGGCATGTAAATGATTACAGAAAAAATGTTTACCTGTCTTAAAATGGAAGGTTTTACAAAGCTTGAAAAATGTTATAAAAATACAAATTTTTGCAAACCGCCATACAACCGAGTCAGCGAGACTTTGCACTCGTCTGTGGATAATTGGCATAGGTAGGTACATGCAGTTTAACTGTCATTCAAATCTGGTTATTTCTTAGTATTTGAAAAAAGCTATTTTAATGATAAATCTAATTAGCAGTTTTGTGGACAGAAGACCTCGAGGTGTAATCTTTACTAAATCAAAAAAAAAAAATTGTTCTCTGGAGTCATAAGATTTGTAAGTGGATACTGAAATAACACCTACTAAATTATATATTATAAATATTTCAAGGAATTATATTGTTCAAAGCAATGTAACCATCTCAATCACATATACGATCTCGTATGAGTAAGTAGCATGTTATTGCAGTTTATTCATATGTTTGTGAATTGAGTCCTCATGTATTAAAGTTGATGTTTTTCTGTATTATGTTCCAACTGGTTAAAGAACTCTCTCATCTGATTTAATAAGCGAAAGAAATGGGATAAACACTAAAGTGTCTTCTCTTATTTTTAACCTCACGAAGAAAAGTCCTGAAACTTCAAAAACAAGAGTGCAAATTTCTGGGTGACGGAGCTCACAGTTTGAATTTATTTTCTGTTTTATAGCAGAGCTTTTGCTTTGTTTGTAGTGCATTTTCTCCTTCTGATTCCGTTTATATCTACACAGTGTGTGGAAAATCGTAGCACAATCGGGAAGCTAAGCCAATGAGCCAATGAGAGCCAATTTTGTGACATTATTTTTTTGAATTGAGCTTTCATTTGCGAGCAAACCGAGCCTTAAGTTGGACACTTATTATCAGCTGTTTGCTGTATATTTTAGTGCGCCGAAGCACAAAATCCGTCAATAGTTTTCAACCCCGAATTTGCTTATTATCGATTTTTTGTTGTTTTTTATAAAAAAAAATATCTACTTATGATTCTTTGCGTTTCATATATGCCATAGATGGCCACCATTTAGGCATAACAAAAGAAAATATGTCATCTTAGAGAAAAAGGAATCTAAATTGATCAATCCAAATAGATAAGCATAGGAATCGCTGGTTAAAGTCACTCGGGAACGTCCCGTTACACCTTGAACATCGATGGTAAGGTAGCTGCTACTAACGGAGATTGATACACTAAAAATAAACTCCTCTTTTCCACAAACGATTGAGCAGCAGCTTTCGTTAGTCGAGACGTGAGGCTGCTGATGGATTATGAAGTATATCATAATAAATAATAACTTTCGTTGTAATGATGTCTTTACCGTAATTGAAACTCTTAAACCAGTTTAAATTTATTAATATTTCAGTTGTAAAGGGAATGATTAATGGTTGTCTAATAAATGATTTCATTTTGTACAGCAATTATTTTGTCCAATTATGCTACTGGGGCTCCGTCTATACCAGAGTTATGTCAGCCTCTCAGAGGCTGGGCGTTGGTACTGTACAGGACCCGCAGATACTTTAATAGTCCACACCCCATGTCCCACCCCCACATTAAATTTGGCTGCTACCTTTGGTTTTGGAACCCCAAAATACCTGAAAAAACCTTCGAATCTGAAGAAATGGGCGATCCGCTTGAGAGATTCTTCTAACTTAACGCACGGATTGTAAATCTTTAGAGCACATTCGTCGGATGGGAATAATGGCTTTGTTCTACCGGGATTTTAATGGGAGATGCTCTGAACAACTAGAGTCATGGATACCATGGTGCACAATAGGGAAATACGCCAAACGCGCTCCCAACATTTGTACACGGTTGACATACATTTCGTCACCTTAGTTCTTAATTGTCCAAACGATCATTTTAGTTTTTTTTTTTTTCG
Source organism: Limnephilus lunatus (assembly GCA_917563855.2). Classification (NCBI taxonomy): domain Eukaryota; kingdom Metazoa; phylum Arthropoda; class Insecta; order Trichoptera; family Limnephilidae; genus Limnephilus; species Limnephilus lunatus. The sequence goes on from OU830592.1 coordinate 84,556,678, forward strand.
TAAGTAGCAATTACTTTGTGGTTAGACATTATATTATAAAAGTAAATAAAACACTTTGTATTTAACGATTATTAAACGATTTTACTTTTTGTTCAATCTCCACTTTAAATTAAAAATAAAGTACAAAAATGATGGTTCTAAACTAAGAATTATTTAAACTAAAAAGACCTTTACCTTTGCGGAAATAGCTTTATCTTAAGCACCTATCATAATGTTTCATTGAAATAATGAAAAAAAACTTTTCCTACTGTAAAATTTTCTATTATTTTTAATTGATAAACTAACGTTTAAACAAGATTTTTATGCATAGCACAAAGGGTAGATAACAAATATTATAATCAATAATTATCAGCCTGAAACACTCATCTACATTGAAAAAATCTTCCGAGAAAAGATACTGGCCGCCAACGGGAATTGAACCCGTGACCATCTGATTGCCGGTCAGCAGCTCTGACCACTGAGCTATGGCGGCTTATCAAATACCCGCCAAATAATTCAATATATACTAGTGTTTCATTCGACAATCTCCCGCTAGGTGGCGTCGAGACTAATTATGTCTGCATTTTTTGCTGAAATACTTTAACTTGTCAAATAGCGGGAGATTTAGTATTAAAAAATACCTCTCTCACAAAAATAAAGTTGGTTGTTTTCAGTTGGAAAAATGTAATAATAAGTAATTGTCGAATGAAACACTAGTATATATTGAATTATTTGGCGGGTATTTGATAAGCCGCCATAGCTCAGTGGTCAGAGCTGCTGACCGGCAGTCAGATGGTCACGGGTTCAATTCCCGTTGGCGGCCAGTATCTTTTCTCGGAAGATTTTTTCAATGTAGATGAGTGTTTCAGGCTGATAATTATTGATTATAATATTTGTAAAATTTTCTAATGGTCGTTTGGACAATTATGAACTAAGGCGACGAATTTGTCACATGAGAACGGGTAGCTTCTATACCTTATTCTTGAGTTCAATATCTCGGCTGCGGAACGATTTGCCGGCCTCTGTGTATCCTCCCTTCGACAACCTGGGTTTTTTGAAGACCCAGGTTCACTCCTTCGAGGGAAATTATTTTCCTCAGAGCCTCCTGTGTGGAGTTAATGTAAAAAATACTACAATCGGTACTGTGCACATTAAATAAACGGAAAAGCTATTTCATCGCACAAATTTACATATTTCCTTGGTTTATCCGAGATCCGAATGAAAAATACGTAAAAAACAATATAAGTTTTTTTTGTATAATTTAAAAAAAAAACACTGACCTCTTATTCAAAAGCTGAAATAGCTATCAAGAAAGTTAATTTATTCAAAAACTGGAAAATAGTTACAATATCAATATTGAATTCATTCTAAACCATATAAGATAAACAATAAATTAAAACCCGTAAAATAATAACCAACGCAAGAATATAGGTCTGACAAAACTGCAGTAGTTTCAAAAAAACATCTGTCAAAAAGTAGAACCATAAAAGACAGTTGACATGCAATACGGAAGCATGAACGCAACGGAAATAAAATTGCGATGTTATGATGCCCCAGTCAATTTGAATTCACTTTACAATCGATTAAATTTTGTGTGTTCATAAAAGCAACATAAAAGATTCCCCGGCAGGCCATCAATAAAATTGCAGATCGTTAATTTGCGGAAATTTTTGGCTGCTAAGTGCATACCATACCATATAAAGATCACAATTCAGCATCTCCGCAATAAAACGAATCTCCAGCCTCTCAAGAACGGAATCAATTTCAGAGCCAATTCAATTGAATCACAATTACGGAGGAGAGCCGGGAATTTATAGAGTTTATCGCGTCATCTGAACATTTCGCTGTCCATACGTTTCTCTTCAATAAAATCCATCGCAGGTCTGTCTGGTACTAAATCTTCTTCTTTGGCATTTGTTAGCGTTTTAACCGGACCGGGAGGGCATCCGTCTTTCGTATGTGGGCGATGATTCTCAAGTGTCGTTGCTTAACCCTCATGCGGCTCAACGTGTTCAATTTGGTGGGGTATATGATAGAGATGTAACAGAAGTGTTATAACGGAAAAAGAAGCGGATATTATTTTTTTAAATGAAAATAGATTTTAACGAAAACGGGTGGAAAATGAAGTCTTTATTTTATGAAGTGTTGTTAACGTGTATTACTTTAAACAGACCTACTTATTATTATTATTATTTTTGTTAAGGCGATCCAATAGTACAGGAAAAAATCGAAGTAGGAATTCACGCCCCTTTATGAGAGGATTTTAAAAATACTTGAGAAAAAGCTTTTGGAAAGGTTGGAGAATTTTTTTTTACATGTTGATTTCGTAAAGGCCTGTAAAAAACATAAATTTCTGTTTTACGCATTGTTTATTTTAATAAAACGGAATTTAAAAATTGATTTCACGAAAACAAGCGACGCCGAGCCTAACACGTCTATTCTCCGCTCCGTCCGGAGGAGTAGTGACGGAAAATAGGGGTGGCTGCCAGTCGTTCTTCGGTGGACGGTATAAGGTTCACTTTGATATTCCAAATTCTTCGACTGCCGTATTGTCGCCGTAATGTCAAAAATAACAACGCGAAAATGCATATTATACATATTTTATTTTGTGAGGTTCGGGCGTAATTTTTTTTTTGCGATTATCATAAAAGAAACTAAATTTGCAACATTAAACAATAAAACATATCCGAAAAGAGGTTTATAAAAAGGAGAGTTTGGACATCAAAGTGTTTTTTATAGACCTTATGATTAATTTTTTTCTAGGCTTATTAAAAGACTTATAAAAAAATGACAGATATTTTAAAGTGCCAAGATATGTTCTACACGCAGTATTTAATTGAAGCATCTATAATACTTCTAAGCGATCAAATTTTCAAAACAAAAACGTATGATTTTGTATGATTTTGCATTGTTTAGTATGGCTTTATCTTAAGGAGACGGTCTGAATGGCTCCCGTAAAAACTCAGACCTCCCATATTTATATTATCCTCCTGAGAGTAAACCCAATCCCCTACAAAAAACCCTCGATTCTGTACAGAAACGGTTTGACTGCTTAACAAACGGATTGCAATCTTTAGAGCGCAGGCATCGGTGTAATTGTTCTAACGGTATTTCAATGGAATATGCTACGAGGAATGAGCGTTATTGATTATATTATTTAAGCACCGGTGCACTGTCCGGAAACACGCCAAATGCTCACCCAACATTTGTCACATGAGAACGGGTCGTTTCTGTGACTCGTTCTTGAGTTAAACAGCTCGGCTGTGGAAAGATTGGCTGACCTCTATTTTTCCGTAAAATATTAATAGGACTTGTTACTATATATATAAACACTTTATTTGCAAATCGATTTTCTCGCGTAAAGAGATACCCTTTTACTAATAAACGTTTACATTTTACACATTTGATAAACAACCATTTATGATAAATGGTTTAAATCGTGTAAAATGTCGTGCAAAATTCAAAAAATATATTAATAAGGGCTATAGAGTTTACAGTGCAGAATGTTGACATTAACAGCCTTTGCGTGTTTTGTTAACATTAATAACACCAAAATTATAAAATATAATTAATAATTTATTTATTTTCGTCAATCTCGCACAATTTTTTATGTAAAAAAATCATGCATCTATAAAAAGTCAATCGTATTTAGTATTTAGGTACAGTGCTATGAATAACGTGTTTGGATACTATGCGTACACATGAAGGTTAAATAATGATGTGATTGTGTCTGGATTCGACGAAGCTTGAAATTTTTTACACCTAAAAAAAACAAGGAAGCCTAATTCTAATGAGATAATGGACAGATAAACAATGTTTATTTGTTACCAGATTATCTAGAATTCTAGAAGAAAAACTCCATTAATTACATTAATTTATGAACTGTATTTTAATTACTTTTGGGGAGTCTTTTGATGGATAAAAATAAATAGTTCCTAACTAAAAACACCATGATATATTTTATTGTTAAATTCTAAAGTAAGGTCAACTGTTCGTACAGTTTGTCAAATACGAGTAGAAAACATAGGAGATCGCCACTGTTCTTCAAACGGCAATACTAAAAAAAACTCATGATAAAAAAGTATAATTGTGTAACACACATTTTCATAAAAAAATTAAAATGGCATAAAAGTGAAAAAAATATTTTTTCATTGCAATACGGATACCTACATTCAGATCTAAAAGTAGTGTAACTAAACTCACCAAGTGATTCTTCCTTTCTACTAACTGTTAAATGTTAAATTAAATGAAAGCCAATCACTTTGTAAAAAACCCCTTTTTTCCATTCCATTCCATCTTCTTCCCCTTGTCCTATTCGGGTCAGGGACCCATTGCATCGACAAGGCTCCTCCATAAGACCCTGTCTTGTGCTGATTGTTCGGCCTCTGTCCATGGTAGACCCATCCTCTCCTCACACAGTTTCTGGAGTTGCCTCGCCCAACTGTGTCTGGGGCGGCCCACTGGACGTCTTCCCTCTGGAATCGCACTCAGTATTTTCCTCGGAATTCGGTCATCAGGCATTCTTAGTACATGCCCAAGCCACCTCAATTGTGATTTTTCTATGAAGAGTAGCAGTGGTTCAATGTTTAGATCACCTCGGATCGTCGAGTTTCTTATATGATCCCATTTCGTAACTCCTGCCACTCCTCTCAAGTATCTCATTTCGGCAGCTTGGATTCTGGAGCGTGTTCGTTCATTTAGCATCCATGTCTGGTGGCCGTAAGTGAGCGTTGGGCGGTTTACCGTTTTAAACACTGCCATCTTTGTCTTGGTGCTAAGCTCAGCTTTTCTTATTACTGAGCTGTAAAGAGGTCGCAATACACTGCTTGCCGCACATATTCTTCTATCAATTTTTCTGTCTTGCCGACCATCGCTGGAGAACTCGACCCCAAGGTATTTGAACCTGTCCACCTGTTTCAACTGAGTCCCATTAGCGAGTATGTTGCACTGAGTTTGGTCCCTTCCTATAACCATCACCTCCGTTTTTGAGGTACTCATCTTCATTCCCGCCGCCGTGCGCTCTTCGTTGAAACGGTTAATCCACTCTTGTAGTCCCTCCTGTGATGTCGTTAATCTTGCGATGTCGTCAGCAAATAGTAGGGAGCTGATTCTAGTACTGCCTACCAGGGCTGCATCCGGTGTTTGGCTTTTTCGGCTGATTCGGTCCATGAATATAGTGAAGAGGATTGGCGACATAGGGCACCCTTGTCTGAGGCCGATTTCCACTTCAACTTTGTAAAACACCATTTAACCGAATTTATGTCATTAAGTTGATTTCAAGTTTTTTTCTCTAAATAACAAAAAAATGTTTTCGGAAATTTGTAAACTGTGTTCTGTATGTTCAGTGTCATTGCACTTTAAAATAATATCTGTCAGGTAAATTGGTGTTGCCAGCCTACAAATTTTCTATTTTCATTTTTTATATTTTCTTCTCTTATTTGACAGACTCTACGTTGTGATCATCGGCAAAGTGCAAAGTTTTCATTTTGCATTTCGTTAATTTAAGCAATAATATCTGGACACTTGTGTTGTTTTATTAAAACTACTTGCAAAGGGTACAATATTGTTTAGTCACAATAAAAATCATAAAAGTAATAATTTCAGATTTAATTCAATCAGAGGTCATCAATAATTTAAGAAGATCTCTGAATTGTATCTCTTAATTAAAAAAAAAAAGAAAAAATAAATCGACTCCATTCAAACATTCCCATTGGACGGCTCACCTGACCATTAAAAATTATTCAATTCCATAACCTATAGTTTTATGTATTTGTCCCTCACAGTAAAATAAAAAAAAAATCTAATTTTCCACAACCAAAAAGCCCATGTACAGCAGTGGCTGGCACAGAAAGGTTTTAATAAGTGTAGGTAGTAGAAAATCAGCGTATTTAATTCAATTTCAATTTAAGTGCTGGTAATCCGGCCGTTTATTTATTTTGATTTATAGCTGGTATTAGTTGGGATTACCTACCCCTACCTGTCACGTCGAATGTCCAAATAACCGCTTCGTTTAGGCATATGACAAGCCAATTACTGGATAGGTAGGTAAGTTTATATAATTAAAGCATTCTCACAATTGCATGAAAGAAAGCCATAAGAATTTCTACTAATTAAAAGAGGTATCAACAGATGGTGCTGATTGACGCATTTCCAAAAGACACGGCCTTTCTCGACCCTAACACAAAAGAGTCTTCCCTTGAATTCGCACTACTACAGTTTTATGTTGAATAAAGTCAAAACATTGGAATATCTACAATATGTGCCTCATTTGGCATATTTAGTTTATGCTTTTGACACGTTACATTAGGGCGCTCGCTGCGATTCGATTTCACGCGTATTTTTGAAAGTGCAATAATTGACTTGTTGCAATAATTTTATAAATTTTAATATTATTTATATTCGTATGTAAGTACGGTATAGTCGGCAGTGCGCATATACTAGTATGGAACTTTCCAGTCATACGGACATGATTGCACAGTGCCCCTTATGTCACAAAGCATAAGATGGCATTTTTTATCACTCCATTAAATTGATTTATTTATTTTGAATCTAATAAACATATTTCATTCACAGCTCTAATAATGAGTCTCCTCGTCCTCATTATTATGTGAATTATATTAACAAGGTTTGAAAGATAATGAATACCGTCAACTATTATTTGCTTTAGACGGAAAAGAAAATAACTAGAATTATTGCAGTGTGTAAGAATATTCATGTCGAACTCTTCTGGACCCCCATCCCTAATCCGATGGTAAATTTGCTAATATGAGATCCGGCGTCACAAATTGTTCATGTCACATAGTAAATTGTTTTTGTAGAAGGCCCTGAAACTTCCATGTTGTGATTTGAAACTCGATGACACGAAAAAGCGACACTAAAAAGAGACAAACACATACATCTATAGGATTTAGCTTGCGAGAGAATAATCGATCTCCTCTTTGATCGGTGCTTTGTAAATAATTGGTCTCCTCTTTGTGCGGTGCTTCGTAGCCTCCCCACTCTTGTCTACTTTAGTTTTATGAAGGTTTCGCTTTTACCCCGTGTGAACTGCACACAAGTGTTTTTTTTGTTGTTGATGTAATAATTTGTTTTTACAGTGTGACACTTTTGTCGATGTTTGAATTTTTTTAAAGCATATGTTCTTTATTGATAGTTTTATATCAAATATTTTTTAAGGACAAATGTAATTCAATTTGCGCGGTGGGTGTGGATAACCGCCACCCCGGGAACCATTAATTGGATAATCAACAATCAACCCTGCCATAGGTCACTCCAAGTGGTTCGCTACGTTTGGTGACTTAGAAGGGGTGCCTGGGTACATGGGGTGAGGTGTGTCTAGGTCTTAGCGGTGGATGCTTTTGCGTGGCGGGCCGGATCGGTAGATACTGGTTGAAGGAGACCTTTGTAACCTAGACCTCTCCAGCCGGACTCTTTTGACCCAACGCAATGGGAGGGATGGATTCATACGTTCGTCACTCCTGAGCGCATTGATCCCCAGATTCGTCATCCTTCCCAGAACTTCCTTTCCTTCCTTTCCTTAAAAAGACCCTTCACAAAGCATCCCCAAAGATGACAGCGGCCCTGAGGGAATTATATTTTCTAAGGGCCTCCTGTGTGTAGATAATCCAAAAGAAAATCTTTCTCCCTCCAGACTTTCCCATTTATTATATATTATGTTCCAACTGGCCTGTGTAATAATAAAATTGGGTTTGTTGTGAGACTTAACAGAGAAGGAAGGGATAGAGATACGGTAGATGATAATTGGGAAGTACTTTGGTATCGGAACTGGTCACCAACCATGCCTAAAGTCGTATCAAGCAAAATTCTATTCTGAATATTTGTCTTTTACTAGCGCGACGTTGAGAATTTCTACAACTTTGTAATAAATAAATAACACGAAGAGAACCAACAAAAATCTTTTGGTAAAGCAGTTTGTATTTATTTATAAGTTAGTATTTATTATTGTGTTCACTTATGTAACTACATTATTATTTTTTTTTAAATAATGACAAATTATTCAAGTTGTAAGTGCAATAGTGGCTCTAAACACCGTAAATAGCTTTCACAAAAATAATAAAATAAACATATGCGGGTTAATAATGACTACATAAAATTTGAAAATTTTCTGTGATTTCATTCGTAAACACCTTACAAAAAGGAAAGATTCAACAAATCATCCTAAAAAGATTGCTTTATCGACCAAAAGCATGTAAATAAAATCTATTTCGGTCCTACCTTCCCCAAAGGGATCAAAGTTTTAAAAATATTTTAAAATTATAATTAAAAACATATTTATGCACGATCAACGCCGGATGTTTTCAGCTTGACTGACGATAAGTGCACAATATGACAGATACACAAAAAGCCCCAATTATACACAAATGTTATGCATTAATTTACATTCGTAATGAACACGAGTTCGTTAATGTGCTAATCAGCAAAACTAAAAATAAAACACCTAAAAATAACCTTAAAAATTTCATAATTACGATTCTTAACGCCCATTTAGTAATTGAAAACTACAATATTTACTATCAAAAGAGTAATACGGAATTAAAACGTGTAATTAAAATTCTAATTATTACAAAATCGAGATTTTATGTGTGCATGAAATGTGCGCAAATAAATGATTGCCTGTTAATGAGGTCTAACGCAACTATCTGATGCTTCACCATCTCTGCTTTCCTCGTCGGAGACATAATGCATTAATCAGACTTCTTATTATTTAATTAGTTATGCTTTAGTGATTTATAATAAGTGAAACCATCGCTTAATTTCAATAAAAAGAGAATTTAATATCGTTCTGCAGAATAAAACAAACCAACACAAAACTGAAATAGAAGTGTGAAGTCTCTGGTGCGTAGTGTTTTTATTTAGGTACATTCAAACTTCTGACTAATTTTGTAGCTATTTAGTTTTAAAATGGAAGATAATACATTATAAGATTAGTTTTAAAAGTTAGCCATAGCCATACGTAGATATATAATTTTAATTGAATTATTTCAGATAAGATTGACTCTTTTCCACAAAAAATTATAAATTGATTTCGAAAGACTGTTCTTTTATCCAGTAAAGCTATGTTTTAAATTTTGAGAAAATATGTTTATTTTTAGTACAATGAGGTTTTACCGTAGGTCATTGGCAGATTTGTTAAATTTTGTATTATACAAAACACATTTCAAATCATATAATCATAAAGTAAAATAAATCATTAGTAAAATATTTATTATCTGGGAAAGCCTTGTTTCAGAATTTTCAGAATTTTAATTTTAGTTGAAATAAAATCATTAAAAAAAAGATCCCTGCACGTGTTTTGTGACAAAATTACTTCACTTCGTCCATTCATTTACGGTCTTACAAACTAATATATGTATTTAAGATATTTTTATATTCTTATTTTGCTTAGACATTATTGAAAACTTATAAATACTAATGTTAAAAAAAATTACAAAAAGTACATAATTTTAATAGTTTTATCATCACGCCTTTCAGCATTTTTGAATGTAGGTATAAATTAAAGCAAATTTTGATTGAAATAAAATCGATATTCAGTTATTATTTGAAAAAGCTAATTAATCTATAATAGTCTAGAATAATTGATCTTTCTCACTGGAACCGACCTGTACTGTCGTAAGAACATCTTTCGACGAAATTTGAATTCTCGGCCGCTGGCTGGTTAATGGTCCTTAAAATAGATCTACTTCATCTGGTTTAATATAAACATAGATACAATTTAACAATTTTCTTTGAATTTTCTTATATATTCTTAAATTCACTAGGAACTAAGCTGTACATTTGGGTTTCTTTATATGGTAAAGCATTCCGTGTTTTTGTTTTTTCGTGTTTTTGAAGTCTTTAATGTTCTTTTTTTCGTACTCTTAATGTTCCTTTTTTAATGGTATGTGTGTAAGTTTAAATGTAATGTAGTTTTCTCTTCAGAAAGTTGACAGTAAATTGTTAAAAACTTTGTAGATAAAAAAATTCTATTACTCTTTTAAAGAAAGACAAACATTCCCGGGTTACGAATAACCCAACAATATTTGAAAATCTCCTACTACCACCACAGAAAGCCGAAAATGTTGCTTGTGTTGTGATGGAGGACTTAGCCAGCCGAAGAATCGAACACGCGACGCTCGGGTGGGACCCAAGCGCTATGCCCACTCAACCACTGACCGGTCAAATTATTTGTATTCATACAATAAATATACTTTTTTACATATTCAGTACGCTATAAAGGAAAATGATAAAAGCCTCGCCTTACCACAGAGTCAGAGCTCCTGTGTTTGGTCAGGGAATTCTAGGTCAAAAGAATAAAAATCAATGTATCTTGTAATTAAGCTCATAATACTAACTAGAATTAAAAATGCGTCTTTCGTTATGTCTCCATGCGGTGACCGGACAAATCATAATCAGATAACTTCAACACCTCACACAAACTCAACACAAAGAAATGTAAAATAATACTTAAATAGGTTAGATCATGGGCTATTCTTCAATTACATTTTTTTTTCATAACTTATAATGACTTTTCAAAGGGTTGTTGAAATGCCACTTTGTGGATTCCTCCATCTTTTTTCCAGAAGTTTCAATTATTTTTTCGCCTTTTTGTGGCAGAATTTAGAAACTAATATTATGAAAACCATAACATTATTTTTCTTAACTTTGCTGGCTGGCTTATTTCTGCAGAACGACACCCGTTTATGATTTAAAAAATTCACGCATTTTAGCATAATTGCGTGTATCGCGACATGCAATAACACGCCAAACGAGCACGAAGTTTAACGAAAAAATACTTTAAAACCGGTTTGAAAAAGTACTGCTTACTGCATTTTACCTTGGGGCTGATGTATGATTTGAGAATTTAGGGATAGATAAAGGAAAACTTTGAATTCTTTCAACGTTAATTAATAATTAATCAAATGGTCATTTTTTACATAGAGATAATTCTTTCAACGTTAATTCAATGGTCATTTTCACAATGGTCATAGTTTATATGCGTATGTTGAATAGTTTTAGAAAACTTTTAATAGGTAAAATCAGAACTAATCACAACATTACGTAGTTAACATCGATAATTGAATGATAACCAACCACACTTACTAACATAAAAAAGCGTTTATTTTATTGTTATATTATATGTTTTATAAACCATGAACAACATTTATCTAATATAAATGTTGGGAAAATAAAGTTTTGTTTCGTCGGTACATAACATTGATACTTCTTTCACATGAAGCCATTGGTCTGATCAGGTTTACCTATACCTTGTTTGCCGAACTTTCGTGAAGAACTTTACCAAAGAATCTATGAACTAAGAACTATTTATCTCAATTGTTGAGATGTATTTGATATGGCACCAAATCACAATTATGCGACAATTTTTTTTTTCGTAATGTAATACATTTTTCTTTAGATGTCTCCTATCGGAGGTTGGCTATGAAGTGCGTCTTCCATCAATCTTCGCTAGGATAATCAATTGTATTATCAGGATTATTCTTATAAATAAACCCAGGACCAGCAGAGATACCGGAAGCTATATCAGCAATTCTTTTGAACCCCCAAGAAAGCTTCGATTCTGTGAGTCATGAAATACTGATTAAAAAAATAGAAAAAGCAGACATCACTTGTCGTACTTTCAAAGTTTTTAAATTGTATTTAAACAACAGAAAACGTAGGAGATAAAAACAGTCAACTCGAGAGCATAAACTATGAAGTTCCTCAAGGTTGAGGTGATTTTTTCACAAAAAGAGCGCTATAAAAATCATCCTATAATTATTATCACCCATACTGGGGCTACCCATAATATATGTAAATGATCTCTGTTAATTAAACCTAAATGCTGAAATCTTCCTATACGCAGATGACACAGCGATGAAGTCAATGACGAAACCTGTGATGAAATCACTGATGAAAACATGGATAAACCATGATATAAAACTAGTGATAAAACCTGTGATAAAATCAGTGACGAAACATGCGATGAAAACAGAGATGAAACATGCGATGAAACTAATCATGAAATATTTTATGAAAACAGTTATGAAATATACGATGAAACCAGCGATGAAATCAGCGACGAAACATGTGATGAAAACAGAGATGAAACATGCGATGAAACTAGTGATGAAACCTTTGATGAAATCAGTGATGAAACATGCGATGAAAACAGAAATGAAACATGCAATGAAACTAGTGATGAAACACGTGATGAAAACAATGATGAAACGTGCGATGAATTTCACACAACGATGCTTAGAATCTCGGATGACAACAGTATAGCTAAAATTTTCAGAGTGAAGTACCTAATCCCGGTGATAGTCAACCTTTGAAAGGAAAGGGAACGAGAAAATTTATGCATATTATTTAGCCGTAGAAGTATTGTATATACTTATCAAAATTATATTGTTTGTTATTGTGATATTTTAATGAATCTTAATCGGCCTGCAATTGGTTCTTCATACTATTAGGTATAATGTAATAAGAAGCACTTAAGAGAAACATTTGTTAAACATAAACATAATTGAAGAGTTTTATAGAATAATTATATTATTACCAGAGCTTTATTACGGATGCTTTATCATGCCATGCATGAACGGAAAAATATAGTTGATAGATGTAATTATAAATTACAATACGAGTGCGTTTTTAATCGCTTGTTAACACGTCAGCCACACTTCGTTTGTCTAATCTCAAACCTTGAATAAGGATAAGAAATATACTGCAGAGGATGCAAAACAAAAATGAAAGTAGGAATTACACTTTTATAATTGTTATTTTCATTAGTTTCATTGCAAAGTTTGTACTTGGTGTATGTATAAAGCATAATACAAGAATAATTTGATAATTTTCACGGTCCTCCTCATTAGAGTTTCCGTTTCTGAGGCGACCTCTAGTTTTATATTTTTATATTTAGCATATAGTTGTGTCTACATAATGCTTGCAAGTTGATTATCACCATGTTATCTCAGTCATAATTTTATACACCAAAACATACTGTTGCCCTAAATCGTATTTTGTTATTTGATTGCTCTGAAACGAAAACATGCAAATTAGGGCAGTTTTTTTATTTTTTTATTTTTTTATTTTATTTTAGCGACTGTATAAAATAATTGTTATATACAAAATATAATGGTGAAATTAAGTATAAAATATTGTATTTCATAGTCCTCCTCACTAGGGGGTCCTGTGCCGAGGCGGACTACAGTTATTTAATTTTTTTTTTAATTATTATTTTTTTTTTTTTATTCAGAGAAAGATACATAAATTACAATAAATTCAATATAATAATTAATTACATAATATGTGTACATATTTGATTTATCCCCATAAAAATTGACGGCTTTACTTCATATATATTTATCGCTACCAGCGGGGTTACACAAGGGTCACATTTGGGACCAATTTTATTTTTGTTATTTGTGAATGATGTTCTTTCTATTTTCAACGATGTCCAAGTCTTAATGTTTGCAGACGATATGAAAATATATAAAGCTATAAAAAGTATTAATGACTGTCAAACATTGTCTAATAACTTGTTTAAACTTTTTGTTTGGTGCCAAGAAAACCATCTACAACTAAATTTAAGTAATTGTTTTATTATGAGATTTCATAGAATAAAAAATCCAATAATTTATGAATACTCCATTAATGATGTAGTTCTAACAACTGTAACCGAGGTGAATGATTAAGGTGTAAACTTTGATCAAAAACTGAAATTTATAAATCATATTGAAATTACATCAAATAAAGCTTTGAAAATATTGGGTTTTGTGATAAGAATTTGCAGCCAATTTAAAAATATTCAAACCATTAAAAAATTGTACATGTCATTGGTTAGGAGTCAAATCGAGTACAACTCGATAGTATGGGCACCTAGTTATGCTAGTCATTCACTCACGATAGAAAGAATTCAAAATAAATTCTTAAGAAATATTAATTTCAGAATGGGTATTACAAGGGAATGTATCAACTATGATTATCTACTATGTCAACTTAATTTATTAAAATTATCCGAACGTAGAATAGTATATGACCTAACATGTTTACATAAAATCATAAATTCAATAATTGACAGCCCAGAACTATTATACTTGATTTCTTTCCATATACCTCGCAATTCAACATCGAGGCACTATCTACCATTCTATTGTGACAACTCCAACACAGAATCACAATTGTATACCCCTGTTCGCCGTATACAAAATTTGACTAATGACTATAAAGATGTTGTTGACATATTTAACACATCATTCACTAAATATAAACAAGTCATAGTAAAATTTATATCAGAAAGAAGAACCACAAATTTAATAATTCCAACTGCATAGCTCTGCTTCGAATTATTTCACATGTATTGCACTTTTCCCAGTCTACAGTTTTTCCATCTTGCATGGTGGAGTATTTTGTTTTTATTTCAATTTGTTTTTTTACTCTATTTTTGTTATAGATTTGGTTATGATTTTGATTATGATATTGATTCTGATTTTTATTTTGATTTTGATTTTGATTCTGATTTTGATTTTGATTTTGATTTTGATTTTGATTTTGATTTTGATTTTGATTTTGATTTCGATTTCGATTTCGATTTCGATTTTGATTTTGATTTTGATTTTGTTTTGTTTATGATTTTGTTTTTTATTTTGTTATGCACATTTAGATTTAGATGTTCTTTGTTTTAAAAATAATGTATGTAAACGCCCAGCCGGGCGTGAAATTCCAAATAAATAAATAAATAAATAAAAAAGCAGGGTTTATTTGTCTTCTATGTCGTTTTTAGTGTCTTCATTAGGGTTTGGGTTTCAGTTGAAGTAGTTACTTTAACCGATGTGGTTATACCTAGCATTCATCCTTGTACCCTTTTCCAAAATTTTAATTCCTACCCACAAAGACTTTTTTAACATCGATATGTTATATTCGATGAGGATAACTTCACGCGAGGCTGCTAAGACAAGCTTTCCATACTTCCTTGAAGCCTCTCCCTAGTAAAACTGCGAAATGAAAATATTTTCCACACGACTTTGTAATTATTTATTGATTTTTGGTTCAATATTAACTGTTTTTATATCCTATAAATTGCATGAAATAATAAACACCTCCTCCTTAGCTTTACAATTATTAGTTATAAATATATGCTTCACTTAATATCTAATCGGATGTTACATGGAAAAAATGTTGTCTAAGGCGCTGAGCGTCCGGGTTACGTTCTAGATCCAAGGCCAAGGTTCTAAAAGGTGATGCTCTCAGTCCAACTCACGTGTTAAGTGTTAGGGCCAGTTGTTTAACTAAATTAGAACAATTCATCAAATTTCTAAGTTCTGCGAAAGTTCTATTCAAGTTCTGTTATATTATCATTTTGGGCCAGTCGCCTCACAGAGCTCAAATTTTATTTTTTATTTATTTATTTATATTCTCACCATACATTTTGTTGTTGTTTTTTTTTTACATAAATTAACCTCACTAGGACTAATGCCTGTATTGAGGTTAACAATTATAATTTGAGGATGCATTTTACATACAAAATACAATATAAATACACTACTTTCAAAACACTAATACACTAGTCACTAGACCAGATGGGTAATTTGAGAAGGATTTGTAACAATATTTATACCTGCCAAAAGCAAAGTAAGTTCAAAACAACTAAGGTGACACTTCGATTTGTGCAAATGGAACTCAAATATCTTATTATTTAAAAAAAATCTTTTATTTAAAAAAAATCTTATTATTTAAAAAAGGACAAGGATGAAAATATAGTATGCCAATGAATTGGAAGACTTAATGTAATCTGGCAGAATATTAAACATAAGTGGAGCCTGATATAAATAGTTTCTTTGGCCAAAAGATGTTTTAGTATGTATTGCCACAAAGTTCATTGTTGAGCCAATTCTAGTGGTATGGATTTGTTGGGTTCTTTCTGCAGATTTAGTATTTAACAGAACTTTAATAAAACTTACATAGATTTTGAAAATTAACCCCTCACCCGACCCAAAGGTGAGGGGTTGGGTGGGTACTTGGCTGAGAAATATTTTTAGATGTTGCTTTGTTTTTTGACCCTAACTTTATTGTCTCTTGTTTTTAAATGACTTAACTTGATTCAGATTTTATTGTCCCTTGTTTTTTTATGATTCTTTAAAAAATCATACATTAGAAGACATACGTAAAATAATTGATTTAACTTTCTTATTTAAAATACTAAACTCCAAATTAAACTGTTCCGAACTCTTGCAACTTGTAAACCTACACAAGTGCAATTACGTTGAATCTCCGATACACAGGTTTTACGCTAAGGGAAAACATACTTAGGTAATATTGATAAGTTTATTGTGAACTTGGTGAATAGTGTTGATCATATTAAAATCCTATTCCAACCTATAAAGCCATCTTATAACTATATTTAACAAAAGAATTTCTTGTATTTTTATTTTATGAAGGTGAGTATTTTTTATCTACTGTTAAAAAATATTAAACTGATGTACTAGGGCTGTCTGTAAAATAAGATCTCCAAGATGCTGCCGGTCGCGAGGTACGATTTTACGCGTAATCCTACAACACTAGCGTGTAACCTGGTTTCCTCTTGCCAAATCCTCACCACGTTGCACCCTCTGTGATGCTTAGTCTCAGCGTGGCAGCCGTTAGCGATGAAGCTCCCACTCGCCGCATCCGCCACGTGTGAGTTATGATTTGTAATTCGTTTTCAAACTTTTTTTCGGTGAATCTGAATGACGCCACTGGAATTGTTCTTTTTTCTCTGGTGTAATGTAGTTAATCCGGGTCTGGTCCCCAGTCACGATTGAGTTTCGATAATTCTTCGCCATCGATGTCATAGCACTTAAGGAATTCGCCGGCTGCTTCAACCCGTTGTTGTTTGTGATCTTCGTTGAACATTTTGGGACCCATCGTGAGCAAACTTTGCGGTCTCTCAAATTTTCTGTCAAAATCTTGTGAATAGTGATCTTTCTGACATCAGGGATCATATCACAGAGCTCCCGAACCATCACCCGTCGATCGGCAATCATTGTTTTTTCCGCTTTGGCAATTTTTTTCGTCTGAATCCGATAGCCGTCCGGCACGCTTTTAAATTCTCTGCACAATTTGCGCACGTTTTCGCACTCATACACTGTTTTCTGTATACTTCAAGTAGCTGAGAATGAATTTCTACCGTGGTTTTGTTATTTGCACAAAAAAACTAATTATAGAGTTTAATTCACCGGCGGCGGGTGCGACGAGCGGAAGCTCCATCGGCTGCCATGCCGAGACTAAGTGTCGTTTCCTTCCTCTGGAGTCTGGGCTCACCGTGAACCAGTGTTGTCTTCCTCGGAGTCTTGGTGAGCCATTGTTTGCTTTGGGCTTTCGAGGGCTTCGCTGGAAATATGTATTATTAATTTATGTGCATTGTGCAGATGAAGAAAATACCCAGAAATGATGCATAAACAAGTGACTGTTATCGGCTAATCTCTGGTCGATGTAAATCATTAATCATTTTTGGTGAAAAATCCGCACCTCAAGTGCGCTTATATTTTGTATTCAGATTGAAATTGATTTAATTCGTGGATTCTAGAATAATTTTGGATTTGTGTGCAAAATTTGTTAGATCTATAAATTATTACATATGAAACAAAAAGCAGAGAGTGCAACTTGGTGGGGATTTGGCGTAGGGAAACCAGGCTACACGCCAGTATTGCCGGATCTTGCTTAAAATTGTTCCTAGCGACCGCAGCGCTTTTTTTTTTTTTTTCATTTACTAGATTCTTATGTTTCTTGAAGAGATGAATCATTTAAATTTTACTGAATTTAAAGTTAATGTTCTTTATAAATAGAACGGCGTCATATGCGCCTTGCAATTTTTACCTCATGTGGTATTTTAAAATGTTACCTGGCTATTATAGACTTAAAGGCCTTGTATTTCATCGGTAGGGAAAAATTGTTATTTAAAAACCCTACTAAAATTGCATGTTTTGCTAAGCTCCATCATCATCAAGCAGCTACTGCACTAGCAGGTGCCCATGTATACATACGTGTCTGTTTGTGTTATGTTGGGAGTGGGAAGGAGTCGGTCATGTCCTTGTTATTTGGATCTCTTCCGCATTTGCCTTCGGGATTGAGGAAACCATGAAAAACCTCATCCGGGAAGAGTCGGCCGAAAGTCAACTTGAAACTTGTCGGCCTTCAGTGATTTCAATATATGAAATCCTGCATTGTGTGGTGAGGGGTGTGTGTGTCTGTTTTTATGTGGGATATATATACATACTATATGGGAAATTTATAATAAACTTACATAAACATACATATTATACAAAAATTAAATAGATATATACATAGATATGTAAACATAAGTTTTGGGGGGGGGGGGGGGTCTGGTGTTTAGGAATACCTACTGCTCGCTCAGTCGTCCGCGTCTGAATCTGGTTCATACCAGATGTGGTCCAGGTCCATCAGGATATGTTTGGGTAGTCTGTGTGTATATTTGAAAGTAAAGTCACTGGGTGCGTTGTATTGACCGATTTCTTTGATAAGTCTATTTTTGCTATGTCTGAGAGATTTGTAAAATCGGTCTGTCAGTCTGTGCGTGTGTTCAAATAAGGTCGGTATGTCTTCTCTGGCATGTAGTCTTTTGAGATTCGTTCTGATTCTAGTATTG
Organism: Limnephilus lunatus; assembly: GCA_917563855.2. Lineage (NCBI taxonomy): Eukaryota > Metazoa > Arthropoda > Insecta > Trichoptera > Limnephilidae > Limnephilus > Limnephilus lunatus. The sequence continues at coordinate 84,575,294 of OU830592.1, forward strand.
TATGCGATTTTAATGCAGAGATTTTGTAGCGTCTGTAGTTTCATATGTGCAGTATGAGAAATACTACTCCACACGGGAATAGCATACGTCAGTACCGGTCGTATGAGCGAGTAGTAGATCAGGAGTTTGGTTCTGGGAAGTAGCGGACTTCGTCTGTTGAAGATGGGCTTCATCGCGCCGACTGCCTTCCTGGCCCTCGCGTATGTCTTGGCTATGTGTGATTTCCAGTTGAGACGTGAGTCCATTGTCAGGCCCAGGTATACGACTTCATCTTTCCATTCTAGGACGTGTCCTCCCATTTCGATATTGACGTCGGGTGTTCTTCTTTTTCGTTTCCTCGTGTACATGATCACTTCGGTCTTGGCCTCATTTAGTTTGAGTCGCCATTGCTTGTAGAACTCTACTAAAGCGTCGAGCGCCCTCTGTAGGTATATAGCCACCATGTCTGCTTTCAGCGAGGAAACGTAAAGTTTGACGTCGTCTGCGTATATGGATAAGTTGCATCTCTCGTCTCGGGGGATGTCGTGCGTGAAAATGTTGAAAAGATGAGGTCCCAGTAGACTCCCTTGTGGCACGCCTTTTGGAATCTCACGTATTGTCGATAGCGCATTCCTGAGGAAGACTCTGAAGGATCTGTCTCTGAGATATTGTAACATATCTATTTCGTGAGCAGGTACTGCGCAAAGTAGGTACTGTTTATTGTCTATTGATTATTATTTTTTTTTCTGATTTTAACTTTGTTGGTTGGCAAAACTGGAAGGAGACCGGAAAGAGAGTCATTCTTGGAATCATGGCGGAGGACGTAACTTAGTGCTTGTTGGCGGCGGGGTTTTTTGGGCGATTGGGTTGAAGAGTTTTTTTTTATCCTAGTGCAATGTAGCCGGGAAATATTATTTTGTTATGTCACGAGAGTGTGTGACGACCCAAATGGCATTGAAGCCTTTTTATTTTTATTAATCCCTCGCCGGATGTCGTTGGATAAAATGATCCGCGTGCGGAAGTTAATTTGGACTGGAATCAACGGATGATGTTCTGCCCGCAAGGATTCTTTTGCTGTCTGTTTGTTTGGCCGGCGAGATTTGCCAACGCCGCCTGAGGGGTGGCAAATCGCCGTGCTTATTTTCTTGGGTGGATTCCCTTTAATGAAGCGGCTCTTCGACACGCGCAGGACCCGCAAGTATTCTTTTGCTGTCTGTTTGGCCGGCGAGATTTGCTCGCGCCGGTGAGAAACCGCCGTAGCTATTTTATTGGGGTGGATTCCCTTTAATCGAGCAGCCCCCCTGCGACGCGCTGGACGGCGTTTTGGGATGGCTGTTTGCGAACTTGAGGCTTTTCGCTCTGCAAGAGGAGAATCACGACGACGTGACGTTTGCGGTATTAAAAATTAACTGTGATTTTAATAACTCTCTCTCTCCAAATCTGTTGCTAAATGCTCAAAGGTATTTATGTCCTTTTGTTAAGCCTTCTTTGGTGTTTATTTTCCTTGCAAAGTGCAATAAAGTATTATTATAATTTCACTAGAAAAAATGGATGCATCATTTATATGCATGACCTCAAATCCCTGACTCCACCATCCTGAGAAGGATGTTCTTTTGCTCTGGGATAAGCTGTCGGATGACAAAGGTGGGTTACCTACTTTCTCACAAGTATTACAATATTCTTGAATCAGTCTCGTTAGGTATATGGGCGTGTTTGTTCTGTGCAACTTGTGCAGTAGCCCTCTGATCCAAACGGTGTCGAATGCCTTCTCCAAGTCTATCAGTGCGGCGGCGATGTAGCGATTTTCGTTAAACCTTCTGGCGATGAATTCCGCTACTTTGGTCAGTTGATGGGTGGTGGAATGCCTCTTTCTGAATCCGAACTACTCGTCTGGCAAAGTGTTGTTATCTTCGTGGTGTGGTAGCAGCCTGTTGAGTATAACCTGTTCAAATACCTTGCTCAGCGTGGAGAGTAGACTGATCGGCCGATAGTTTGTCGGCTGCCTCTTGTCCTTGTTTGGTTTGGAGAAGGGCAGCACGGTCGCCGTTTTCCAGATCTGAGGGAAATGTCCGATGATGAGGCAGGCATTGAACAGCTTTGTTATGTATATGATGGCTTTCTGCGGTAGATGTTTGAGTAGAATGTTGTGTATTTGATCGCTTCCCGGCGCCTTATTTGTCTTCAATCGCCTGATGATAACGGCTACTTCGCTCGGTGTGCTGAAATGGATATCGGCCGTGCTCGTCTGTTCTGCTTGTTCGAGATCTCGTAGAGATTCTTCTACTAGTCTGTCCGTTTCCGGGTCAGATAGGCCATCCGTGGCTGCGTAGGCTCTCTCGAATCCGTCGGCGAGCGCGTTTGCCTTTTCTTCCATTGAAAGTGCCAGCCCTGAGCCGTCTAGCTTCTCAAGCGGGGGTATCGTGTGATCTTGGTGTCTCAGAGCTTTCGCCATTTTCCATAGGCTGTTATCTTTGGGCGTGAGTGACGTAACTTTCTTCGTCCAAAGTTGGCGTCTGAGATCAGTGATTTCTTGCTTGATTTCTCGCTGTAGAGTGTTGTAGGCCGTTTTGAAGTAGCCGTCGCGCGTTTGATGGTAGATGCGTCGCAGGCGATTTTTCTCCTTAATGAGCGATAAGACGTGCTCGGGAAGCTTGACCGTGTATGTCTGTTCTTCTTTGAGCGGTATGAACGTGTCTTGGGCATGTTGTATGATTTCGGTGAGAGTGCTCGCGGCCTCGTCGATTTCTTCCTTTGAGCGCAGAGTTTCCGATGTGAGATGTATTCGTTCGTTTATCTCTTTCTTGAATCCTTCCCAGTCGGCATCTTTGTAGTTTCGCCGTTTTCTGGGGCTCCTTAAAGTCGTTCCTCCAATACTGAAGCTCACGGGCAGGTGGTCCGATGACAGTTCATCCAGCGTGCGCAGTTGCGAGATCGTCTTGGCGTTCTTCTCGAGTACGATGTTCAAAGTGCTGGGGTACTTTGCGCGCGCCGAGTAGAATGTTGGTTTGTCTGGTGCCATTATCGTGTAGTTATGCGTCTGCATATGCGTGAAGAGCGTTTTACCGTTCGCGTTGCCTCTGTAGTTATTCCAATAGTTGTGTTTGGCGTTGAGATCTCCTCCTAAAACAACAATTGGGCGCAAATTAAGTAGTTTATCCAGATCTTCTCTCACAAGACGGTAGTTATTATTGCAGTAGGCGGTGATGAAGGTATGCGCTCTATCCTCTATGATGACTTCGATAACTGTGGCTTCAGTATATTTCAGCTTTGGAGTGGGGATTCTTGTAGAAGTGATGGATTGACGAACGAATATGGCAGTGCCTCCGCCTGCTCCTTCCAATCGGTCGTCTCGGTGAACTTCAAAGCCGGGCACTCTCAGCGGCGTGTCGTGTTTAAGATGTGTTTCTGAGATGAGAATTACATCAGTATCGGTGTTATTTGCTAGAGCGAGCAGTTCGTCAATTTTGAAGCGGATGCTATGGGCATTCCACAGGAGAACGTTCACCATCTCGGGATTAGACATCGATGGTGGACGTGATGAGACCCATAAGGATCCAGGCTCTCGCAGCTTCGCTGGAAGCTGCGGCCAGCTCCGGTCGCAGGCGATCTAGTCCCTCGAGCAGGGCCATCATCAGTTGGGCATCGCTTCTAGCCTCTCCTGCGGGCTGTTGCGTGCGGGGCTGCGTGCGGGGCTGTGAGCGGGGCTGCTCCTCGTGGCAGCGCTTTGGAGACCTTATTTTATGGATAGCCCTCGTAACTAACCAACCATAACCCTGTTACCGCAGGGGTAGGAAGAAAGGCTGGACTGCCATAGTATTGGCACATATTCCTGACTTTTTTTTAAAAACTTTTTGTTGAAGTTTGATGTTCTTTAAGTTAACTTACATGCACGCAACATCGTAAACATAACCCTCCTTTTATTTCAACTCTTTTTCTGACAAAATTATTTGATTCTAATGTTAACCCCCTAGCACAGTCGACCAATACAGATTGTTAGGATAACTTTCAGTAAATTCTCGTATTTTTCTAGCATGACAACAGATCGACAACGAATAAGTAACAGTTTGCAATGACTAAGCGTTCTTAGTATATTCGACGTCAACTGTTGTTTGTACGTTAGCGATCTGCAGTTGTCCTAGGGATGGATGGGAAGTTATAGTTAAAGTTATCCTATCAACCCTTGTCGATCGACCATGTTGGGGGCGTCGTGCACGGGTTCCGTTGCGAAATTATTCTAACTATAATTTCTAGAGACAACTTTGAGGTTTCCTTCACTAACTCTTTCCGTCTCTCATGAATAGGTATAAGTCGTGAATAAGGTATAGGCAGGTTTTACCAAATGCATAAAACTCATTCACGCGTTCTAAGTGTGCAACTATATTGCACAATATTTTTTGTCTTACTTGGTCACTTGTCTATATGTTTTTTTATAAACTTTTAACAAAATTAAAAAAAGTCGGGTTGTTGCCCTTCATGTCCATACCTACGTTATTTTTTTTGATTTTCCGGATACTTGTATGAAAAAATCGCGCACATCCGATGTACCGTGTTCCTAAAAACAGAGCAAAAAAATCAACTGCGGATTTACGGATCAAATTTAAAAGTAAAATTTCGCACAGTGTTCAGTGGTAGCAATGAAAGAAAACTACTGTAAAATAAATTCACACATCTTTTTACTTTTTCACAAATTCTCGCAACAATCCAACTAATAGATTCTTCTTCAAACACAGCAAAATTATTTTGAGGCACCATTATAATTCAAAACTTATTTTTTAATTTTTTATTTAATGACAATATACCTAAGATAAAGTACAATTACAAAAAGGGTAAAAATACAAAGTTAAGTGGTTTGTTTACAGTCCTCCTCACTAGGTATTCCTGTTCCGAGGCGGTCTGTATGTTGCTGGATGGGTGCTGATCTTTATTTCCTCATCTTCTAGTTTCTTGATTTTCACAAAATAAACAAAAAAAAATAAAAGTATTTATGTTTGTTGTCTGCAGGTTGCATTGGGGTTAATTCATAATTTTAATCATTTCCTTAGCTTCCTGTTTACTTAACCATAATTTGATGTCTTTTTTAAACTTTTGTATCTCCATGGTGTTCTTAATTTCAATTGGAAGGGCATTATATAATTTTGTAGCAAGGAAATTATGGTTTTTCTGGCCAAAATATGTATTTAATTGCGGGATGTTCAGTAGTTTTGAGGATTTTGACCTTGTAGTGTAGGTGTGTTGGTCAGCAGGGTATTAATATTTTTCTTTAAATTTGAGTAGTGCATTTTTTGAGTATATTTTAATAATGCTGAATACATTAAAGTTTTTAAAAAATTGTTTTGATGGAGTTTTTATGGGTACTTTTATGATTGTTTTTATTATTGCCTTTTGCGTTTTAGCTAGCTGCCTCATGTGAATGTTTGAGGCAGTTCCCCATCCTATAATCCCATATTCTATACGTGATTGGCAAAGCGCATAGTAGACTTTATATAGATCATTTATATCATAAGTATATTGCGTATGTTTCTAAAGTATTATATAAGCTATGTAAGTTTCTTTGTGATGCTATTTATATTGGAGTCCCATCGAAGATTTTCATCGATTTCAATGCCGAGATATTTTATGTTTTTCGAATGTGTTATGGTGGGGCAGTGGCATGATTGGGTTAAGTTTTTTCCTTGACAATCGTGTAATTTAAGAGCGTAATCCTCAGCTGGTTGTCTTTTAGCTGTTATAGAAAAAGTTAAATATTTGGTTTTGTCAACATTAAGTGTAAGTGAGTTTTGCTTAAGCCATTTTTGCAGAAGTACAAGCCCGTGTTCAGCATCTTTGAAAGTGAAATCACTTTAATTAAATAAAATGACAGTGTCATCAGTAAAACTAATGGTTTTTCTTTTGGTGTGTAGGTTGCAGATATCATTTATGTATATCAAAAATAATAAAGGTCCTAAGACACTTTCTTGCGGTACACCGTAATTGATTGGGAGAGGCTTAATTTTACGCTTTTCAATTTTGACACACTGTGAATGTTCGGACATGTAGCTTATTAGCAGATTTAAAATTGTGTTTGACATTCCAATTTTTTTAAGTTTCTTGAAAAGGATTTTATGGTCTATCGTATTAAAGGCCTTTTGCAGGTCTATAAAAATTGCCAAAGATGTATTTCCCTTATCTAAGCTTTTTGTGATCGTATTTATAATATCGTCTATAGCGTCGGCAGTACTCACGTTTTGTCCAAAGCCGTACTGGGATTTCGATATTAGGTTATTTTCTTCTAGGTACATCATAAGTTGTTTTTTAGAACTTTTTTCAATATTTCAAAAAATGTACTTAGAAGGCTTATCGGTCGATAGTTATTGATATCATTTTTACATTTGTAGGTATAACAGTAGCTTCTTTAAGGGACATAACGAAGGTCTGATCGTGACGGGCTCTTGGACTTTAAGAATTACTTACGAAACATGTTGGTTTTTAAACAAAAACGTGGTTGAAACTAAGTATTCTTTTGATTTTCAACTAATAGTTCTCCATAATACACAACCGTACCGCAAGGCGTGATGATGATTTAATAAACTATTTTATAAGTACTTTAAATTTCTCTATAAATGAGTTATTTATAAATATTTATATTTATTTATTTACAGTGTAATTTAAAAATGGCATATGTAAAAGACCCGAAAAAGGGCATAAATAAATAAATAGAATGGATTTTCGTTTATAGTTTAGAAAATTAATTTTTCGCTGCGTTCGTTTGACAATGAGTTCGAATAAAAGTTTATTTATTATCCACTACCTCAGATAACATGCTATTTCTTACTAATAAGAAAAGCGTACATCAACATATTTCTTTAGTAAAATGAATCAATCGGCTCACAATATTTTTTAATATTGAAATTGAATTGCTCCGATAAAAAACTTCAACACTTTTTTTCATCTTAGACCCCTGAAATTGGTGAAACGTCAGTCTTTTTTCGAATTCCTTCTTCTTGGAACCGAAGCCAGGAAAATGAAATTGTTTTTCATCACCTCATAAAACTATCATTTGAAATTTGACGAGGCGCCTTTGATAATATGTCAATGTCGAAGAGGGGCTCGTAACTATCAACAAGTAGTATTTGACCGTTTTTTAGAAGTGAAATAATCAAACGTTTCCGGTGGAACACGACATTTGTAATAATTCAAACAGTGTTGAGGTATCACTTACGAGAACATACAAGATTCAATGAATGAGAATTACAGAGTATGCCAACATTTCATCTCAAATGAAAAATTAAGGTAATGAACTTAATAAAATAAGTTTAGTATTTTTTGTTTTAAAGTTAAAAATAAAACCTTAGATGTAAAATTATCACTGTGTACCATATAAAACATATTATATAAAAAAAAAAATATATATATTAATTATTATAAGCAATAATTATTAGCCTGAAACACTCATCTACATTGAAAAAATCTCCCGAGAAAAGATAAATGCCGCCGACGGGACATGAACCCGCGTCCTTCTGATATCCGGTCAACTGCTCTTTATTCACTGAGCTACCTCGGCTTATCTCCTACCCACCAAATAATTCAATATATACTAGTGTTTCATTCAACAATTACTGCTTACTACATTTTTCCACCTGAAAACAACCAACTTTATTTTTTGTGAGAAAGGCATTGTAATAAAGTGCTAAATCTCTTACTACATAGATGGCATCGAGACAAATTATGTCTACATTTTTTGGTGAAATACTTATTATTAATTTTTTTACGTGGTTCAATCGTGAGCATAGTTGTAAGGAAAATTATTATTCATTTTATATTTCGAAGACACTGCTTATCGCCATGGTGTCACACCAGAACTCAACTTTATGAAATGATTTATTTGATTTTTGGGTAAAGTGTGGGTATACGATCTTACTTAATAACGATAATCCGGTTCATCCCACTTTCTTCTTTGCATTTTCGTTTCTCGTCCACATTTCTTCACCCACATGACTTCCCTTAAAATTTACGCCTTCTTCAGAGGATTTCACAGAATAAAAAAAGTTATAGTATCGCTATTCTTTAGTTTTTTTTAAATCTTAATATGTAAAAATGAATATTTCTTTATTTGTCGCTTATGCGTAACCTAAACCATTCAACCGATTGCGATGAAACTTTGGTGATTTGATGAGCGCTTGCCCGTGATGGTTTCTATATATATAATAGTGAGCTCTGGCGTTATTAAATTATTTCCTGTACTATTCATCCGATTGCGTTGAAACTTTGGTGAGTTGTTGTGCGCACGCTTGAGATAGTTTCTGTATATACTGGTGAGCTCTGGCATTAGGAAATTTTTATAAAAACTTTACAATAGGTGGCATGCGAGTGGTTTGAAAAGGGTTGAATGCGGCAAAAGGGAAGGATTGTGCGAAGACAGTATGCATGAGAAAGGACACGCAAGGAGAAATAATTTCTTTCTTTATGTGGCATTGAAACACATGCCGGGTACTCTCTAGTTTTATTATAAATACTGGATACTGCACTAGGTCATAGCTTAACGCGTTTTGATTAGAAATAATCACAATATTTGCATAATTATTAAACAGCTCACCTTGTAAAATCACAATATTAAAGAGCCCATAATATCAAAGTGCAGTGTAGAGTTGCAGTAAAGGATCTCCTTAGGAACACGGGGTAGTTTCCAATCCTTACAGTTTCTACACAATAGGCTTTTTAAGAGTAGCAGCTTTCGATCGCAGAGTATGACGTCCATTGTGTCTACACGCGCTGCGACGCTCTCGAGACGCGTCTCCTCCGCCCCCTGACGCCACCCGCTCCCATTCCTTCCACTCCCATAATCACCCATCCCCACCCACTTCCACCCTCTACCACCCACCCCAAGCGTCACAGCCTTCAGTCTTCAGAACACCCTGCCTTTAGAATCCGCAGTCAGCTTACCCCTTCTGAACCATTGAAGTTTAATTGCAAAGTAGTTTCCAAATTAATCTCAAAACTTGATAAATCGCCTTTATAATGAAACTGCCAAACGTTTACTTTTGTATTAGATTTAAAAAATATGCAAGGCTTCAAATAAAATCAAATTAGTTAAGAAGTGTCAATAAGCAAAATCTATACTGGTAAGAGAAGACGAGAGACATTTAAATAAACGTAGTGTGCAATTAACACGCGGTTGTAGTGAAACCTTCAGAAAACTAAAATAGACAAGAGTGGGGAGGCTACGCAGCACCGCACAAAGAGGAGACCAATTATATTATCGCATTCTCTCGTAGGCTAAATCCTATGGATGTATATGTTTGTTTTTTTTAGTGTCGCTATTTTCACAAATCACAAGCAAGCTGAAGAAATTTTCTCTTCAAAAATCAGAATGTGCAACTTACACGCGGTTGAAGTGAAACCGTCAAAAAATTAAAATAGACAATAGTGGGGAGGCTATTCAGCACCGCACAAAGAGGAGACCGATTAAACTGTCTCATTCTCTTGCAGGCTAAATCCTACAGATGTATGTGTTTGTCTCTTTTTAGTGTCGCTTTTTTTCGTTTCATCGAGTTTCAAATCACAACACGCTAAAGATGTTTTCACTTAAAAAATTAGAGTGTGCAATTTATACGCGGTAGAAGTGAAACTTTCAGAAAACTAAAGTTGACAAGAGTGTGGAAGCTACGAAGCACCGCACAAAGAGGAGACCGATAGGCTATGAAGCACCGCACAAAGAGTAGACTGATTATACTATCTCATTCTCTCGCAGGCTATAGATGTATGTGTTTGTCACTTTTTGGTGTCACTATTTTTCGTTTCATCAAGTTTCAAATTACAACGGTGCTAAAAAAGTTTTCACTTAAAAAATTAAAATAAAAACCCTGGTCACAAACAAGAACCGACCATTCGATCACAATAACAACACAACATTGTATGAAAATGATAAAAGGAAGAAAGTAAACTGGTATACGATTACCTACAAGCTCACAGTATGTCGGGGGTGTACACCTACTTTACTTTATTTTAGCAGTAGAATATCTGATACATTTTTGTGTAATTGAATTTACGATAAGTAGTTTGTTTTCTTCCCCTGACCGTAAGGTTGTGATTTACCTAACGAGGTAGCTAGTATTTTCCTTATGGTAAAGCCTCCATAGCATAGTGATGTTCATAAGCATTTTCCTTTAGCTGTATTGTCAAATCCGGATCGAAGTTAAACATTTTCTTCTGGGCATACGCAGTACGCTACATCTTCACACATAAATGTCTAACGTATTTAAAAAATAAATACTACGAATAATTATAATAATAATTGGATAATTTATAGAGCGCCGTTTTTGTGAAAAATCACCTCAAGGGCGCTGTACAATTTATTCATAATTCTTAGGTTCTATCTAATTTTAATATTTACAAATGGATACAGAAACATACTTACCTGCAGGTCACTTCCGATAAACACTTTAATTAGAAAGTTTGTGCTTGGAAAAGATACGGCTTTGCACGCGGAGGGTATTATATTTAAAACACCGGACATTGCATTGCTACCCCCATCACTATAAGTATTACATTTTAAAAGATTAGTGGCAAAAGTGGAGTTGATAATATCAAAATTTGTATTTTAAAAGACTGGAGAATTTAGGACTCTTTAGGGCTAGAGAATGTTACTGAAATGACCTTTAAAAACGCTTACAAATAGTTATTTTTTACTCACATTTAAGTCATGTGGCAGTCCATTCTAGGCTTTAGGTCCTGACACTCCGAAAGCGCGCTCACCGAACTTAGTATCTGGTGTGCGCTTTGGTTCCTTTAACCTTCCAACAGCTGATGACGCTGCTGACCTTAGGGTTGACTGTCGAGAATTTGAATTTTCTGGAATACACAATTCCGATAAGTATGCCGGAGCCATTCCGTTAAGGGACTTAAATACCATCCAGCAGAGCCTGAACTGGATTCTTTCAGGACATTTGAGCCAGTGAAGATTTTTGAGATGCTCTGAAATATGGGAATATTTAGATACGCCGGTGATAAGTCTTGCCGCAGCGTTGAAAACGGATTGTAATTTGTTGATTTGATATTTTGGAAGACTTGCATATATTCCGTTGCAATAATCTAAACGTGAAACAACATACGAATTGACTAGTAATTTAGTCGCTTCTGTTGGTAGATTTCTCCTTACTGCTTTAATTTGCCTTAATTGAAAGAACCCCGTGCTTACGGTTCTGTTCACTTGAGTTTTAAAGGAAAAATCAGCGTCCAGATTGACACCCAGTAGTTTTATACACGTCTTTGGAGTGATGTCGCTTCCTGAAATGGTTATTGGGGAGTTATCAATGTTATGTTGACGTCTGCTTGTAGCGGTCCAGAGAAACTCAGTCTTTGACGGATTTAGTTTCAATCTATTTGAGGTCATCCAGCGGGTAATTGCTTCTAGACACTCAATTATGCGAGTTTTTAGACTGTCTACTTCCTCTGGTAAGCAGTAAAAGTAAACTTGTTGGTCATCAGCGTAGCAGTGAGATAGAAGGCCAAATGATTCGATTATTTTAGCGACATCATTTGTGAAGAGGATGAAAAGAAGTGGGCCCAGAATAGATCCCTGGGGTACTCCAGATGACTATTATACTACTTTGGGCTAGGTACAGACTAAACCGCACCACGCACTGAGCCGTTCCCAACTAGCAAATTAATAAGTAAGCAGTTAAAAGGGCAAAATAACGAGTACGAAATCAATTAATATTACGACTACCATTTTGAAGGTACTAATATTTCGACATTTCACGATGCTCGCCGCGAGCTGTGGAGAGCGGCTCGCAATTACTTACTTTATATAAAATAGATAGGTACATAATTATTTTGCAGCAAAAGGTCCAAAATATGCATGAAATGATTTGTGACCGATCATATTATATTCGTTTTGCTTTTTTGCAAATACGCAAGAAATTGCTTGACGTATGGAATAAATTTTATTATTAACACAGCTTGGGTATTTCTAGTTGAATGATAACAGTCTAAATAAACCTATTTTAATGAAATAACAATATTTGTTCATATGAAGCAGTTACTTTGTGATGTGACATTATAATCAATCAAAATCAATATATATTATAAAAGAAAGTCCAAAAAAACGTGCGGACCGCAAAAACTCAAAAACGAGTCCCGGTACGATCAAGTGAGTTATATGGTGTGGTAGATCTCTATCCCCCCTAGGTAATAAGCGTATCCGTTTTTACCTAAAGGACGTGCTTTTGAAGATATAAGGGATGGAAGTTTCGCCCTCTTGATATTTCTAGAACAGTCTTCCAGAAAGTTTTAGAAGGTTCCATAGAGCCTCTAGAAAGATCTGGAAGGAGTGGCGGAGTAGGTCGTAGAATGTTTGGGAATAGGGAATCGGGAACATCATCGTGAAACATTCCAGAACACTCTCGAATGTTGTCCTGAGTGAAGCCGGGTACCCCAGCTAGTATATTATAAAAGTCCAAAAAAACGTGCGGCTCGCAAAAACTCAGAAACGAGTCCCGGTACGATCAAGGGAGTTATATGGTGTGGTAGATCTCTATCCCCCCTAGGTAATAAGCGTATCCGTTTTTACCTAAAGGGCGTGCTTTTGAAGATATAAGGGCTGAAAGTTTCGCCCTCTTGAAATTTCTAGAACAGTCTTCCGGAAAGTTCTAGAAGGTTCCATAGAGCTCTAGAAAGTTCTGGAAGGAGTGGCGGAGTATGTCGTGGAATGTTCGGGAATAGGGAATCGGGGACATCGTTGTGGAACATTCCAGAACACTGTCGAATTGTCCTGAGCGAAGCCGGGTAACCCAGCTAGTTTAAAATAAAACAATAACTTTGTAAACACCACTTTTATTATTTATATACTTCATGCCGACCGGGTTTTGCTAGAATCGGTTAAATCATATACCTATATCTATGTTAATACTGCCCTGAAGAAGCTACGGTTGTCGCGAAACTCGGTCGGCAAAAAGTATATAAAAAATAAAAGTGGTATTTACAAAGTTATTGTTTTATTTTAAAATAATAATATCATTGCAGGAAATTGAGTATTGCCTTAAAAAGGGCTGATTCTTCGATGGGAAGATCCGAGTACACTATTACAATCACTATTGAGTTCATAACCTATATTTTGCCCTTTCGACTATTTAATTTAATTATTAGGAGCGGCTCGGTGCGTTATATGGCTTAGTCTGGATGCAGCCAAGTTATTAATATTAATACTTCTAAGTATTAAAAAATTTCAATATCAATTTATGTTTCAATATGGCAAATTTTTAATAAAACCAACCTCCCTCGCTCTACGGTTAGGTATCATTCTCCAGAAAGTAGTATACTCGGTAAGAACTCCATAAAAGTGCAGCGCGTTGTCATTAGTCTTGCAGATTTTTTTCTTCCCTTAGATATTCAGGCTGCGCTTGCACCCTCACGAAGGCTTTCGTGCCGGGGCTGAGAAATATGGCCAGACAGGACCGAATCGCGTTTTTGGGGCAGGGCTGGACTAATTTATAGCTGCAGCCAAAACTGATATCTAAAAAGCCTGCCCAAACACTGTATCTGCAGGTGAGAATATGCAGATTTTAAAGTTAGACGGTAAAAGCACCAAAATGGAGGCGGCTTTTCTGTATTCTTACTTCTTGAGTCCACAGAAATAAGTTTATAAAAATTTATTATTTCGTTGAAATGTTTCCATGTTTTACACTAATAATTCGTAGGTTTTTCTCATTAAGTTAAAAATAAAAATAAATATTCATCCTGGAGTTGCACAAGAGTCAATGATTAAACAAAAATGGATAAAATTTATTCAAGACACTATCTAGAAAGCATTTAGTTCTGGTTGAATCTATAGCAGCCAATAAAAATATGCGTTAAGAAAATTAAGATAATGTTGGTAGTTCTTGGTCGAAGATAAGAATTTATTTAAGAACTTAAATATGACCGAATCGGATAGAGACACATTAGCTCAGTTGGTAGAGCACTGACCCAGCAAGTCATAGGTCCTGGGTTCGAGATGATGCACACTGTAATACTATTCGAAACGTTAGTTGAAAAGGAGGTAGCACCACAACACGATGATATCCCAAAAAAAATTCTTAAATCATACCATATTTATGTATATATCAATTCGTTACTAACTTTTCAATAGGTACCTACGTATTTTCTGAAAAAGTTATGTAAAAAGTAATGTTAAATTAACATTTTTAATGGTTTTTCATGATTTTGTTCTTTTTTAAAAATATTTAAAAACGCTATTATTAGATTAAAAACAGTTTATTTTTATACTAGTTCTGCTGTGTAGTTATTATTAAGCGTCACGAGTGTTTCTCTAACAAAAACTACGGTGAAGCTACTTACAGACTATATGAATGTGGCTTAGAAAACCTTTTGACATATTTTTATATACTTTTCATTATTTTATGTATCTATTTTATGTATAGTATCACACATTTTCAATAAAAAAATAGTAATTTTAAATTTTTTTATAATGTTTAACATTTTATATAACTTGATAGCAATAAATAATATGACGTATGGGTACGTAAAAATATGTTTTTAGCAGAAACCCAATGCTCTTAAGCGTAGGAAAAATATCCAAGAAAGTCTTAGTAATATAGTAAATTCATTACCTCCACGATACGAAGCTGCTAGTCCTAAGTACATATTTGCTAGGTGTAATGGAAACTGCACTGGATGTATGGGAAAGAGGGCACCTGGTCTTTCAATTGGACGGTCTGATCTCTGCGGGTTTCTGAAAGCCTGGTAGGTATTCGAGGAATTGTTTATTTACTCGTTACTATCCATTCACGAAACAACCTCTCAACACGCTTGCTAAAATAAAATTTTGTATTATTGTAATAACTTTGTGGTATTTAACCATTGAAGACAGTATTAGCGAAATTAATTGAATTAATTTAATCTCAAACGAAAATTTGAAACAGAAAAATCAGAAAAAAAGATTCTGAGAACTGCGCCCCAGCAAGGCGAACGTCCTGGGTTCGGATCCCAGATATGACTGTACCTTTTTTTAAATTTTTCTGTTTTCAATTTGAGGTTTCGATTAAGTTTCGCTAATATTGTCTTCATTTAATTAAATATTACAATTTGAGGTGTTTACTCATTTAGTTAAAAATAAAAATAAAAATTCACCCTAGACTTGTAAAAAATTCCATAGATGTCGCATATTAATAATAAAAATGCATTAAATTTATCCAAGACACTATCTAGATAGCATTTAGTTCGGCAGCAATCATACCTAGCAGCCAATAAAAATATGCGTTGGTAGTTTTTAGTCGAAGAATAATACCTACAGTCAAAAATGACCGAATCGGATAGGGACAGTTGTTAGAGCTTCTCCCGGCAAGGCGAGGGTCCTGTGTTCGAGTCCTAGATGTGACCGTATCTTTTTTTCTGATTTCTCTGTTTTCAGATTTTCGATTGAGTTTTGCTAATATTGTCTTCAATTAATGAATGAAAAAGATTCGGTCGCATCTGGGAATTGAACCCAAGACCTTAGCCTTGCCGGGGCTCTACTGTATCTGAGCTATTTCGACTCTACCCCCTACAATCATATTTAACTGTGTCACACTATATCGACTAGAAACTTAATGCCAAAATTACATTTAGAAAATTTTTATTGGCTGCTACTTGTATTTATAATTTGCAAGATTCTTCCTGAACTAAATGCAATCTAAATAGTGTATTGGGTAGCTGCATCCATTTTTATTTTTAATGTGCGATTTTTTGTGAAGTTTTTTTAAAAATATTTTATTTTTATTTTTAGAAAAACTTCATATTTACGTAATGACTGTAAAAAATAAAATATCTACCATTACATTGGTTGTCGTTGCATTGATTCGCGATTTGAAATATTTGTGTTCTTGCGTAATGCATAATATTATCC